>OW121756.1:22146420-27051420 GCA_933228765.1 Miltochrista miniata
TCATGGAATGGCCGAGGTTCATCCAATGAGCCTTAAAATAAAAAGGTAGATACTTGAAATTTACGGGTGAAAAATCCTTTGTCTTATTTATTTTACCATTTTGGAATGAGACAGCTGATTTTTGAATGACGCATTCACGTCGTATAATCGAGAATCGAAGCCCAGAAATTAAAAATTTCCGTAGTCTTTAGTGACTACTTTTTATCAGACGGGCTGTATGCTTTAATATGGGTACATAGCGTAGAGTCCGGGATAGGGGCGCTCCATCTTAACGTTTATGAACGAAGATATGACGAAATTAGTCCATTAAAAGTATATTATTCCGGACAACTTTTCTTTCTGATATGAACAAAACTTGGTAAACTGATATCAGGGCTTGAAAAAACATGTTGAGTGTAAAAACTTTCTCTCTAACTTAAAAGGGATGTGTAGAGAAGGCAGGGATGTGTAGGGAAGGCAGTTTTTATTGAATCTACTCACACGAAAATCAACTTATAAACTTTTGGTGGGTGACTGCATATTGCATTTCGGAAAAATAGTTAAGAGGGTGGAAAATTTTGAAAGACTCATAGTGTAGCTTCTATATTATTAATGTAAATCATTATGAATGTTCAAAAACTGAATCATTCCAGAAGTTTATGGTTTTAAAATTTCTTTTCATTAGCGGAATTAAATCATTGGAATCTAAATAAAAATATTTTCGTATGACGCCCAGTCGAATAAGGTCTCCTAATATATATATATATATATATATATATATATATATATATATATATATATATATATATATATATATATATATAAATCTCCAAAATATATGTACGCTCATAACTTCAGAACGGCTGGACCTATTTCGCAAATTCCTTTTTTTTGTATTAGTTAGAGCCAGGGTAAGATTTGTATCTAAAGAAAGATCTATCGGGTCAGCTTGATAAGGCGGAACAAAGTTCGCCGGGTCAGCACTAGCTGACCTGGCGAACTTTGTTCCGTTTTAAGTACTAACTTAAAAAAAAAACAAATTGTTCGAAGTTCAAAGTTCTTTATTTGAACTTTGAACAATTTGTTTTTTTTTTAGTACCAGCTGACCGGCGAACTTTGTTCCACCCGTTCCGTTGTTGTTGTAATGTAGATTCGCTTACAAATGAAATAGATCAGTGAGTTGATCTTATTTCACAAATCTAGAGCAACGATCACAAAAATAGCACATATCGTGATAACTGTATTGCTGAACCTTTCTAAATCTATATAGAACACTGTTACATGTACGCCTTTGTTTCTTTCCGGACTGCTCGCAACTGAGTTAAAACTAGACCACACTTGACGTGATGCAGCAAATTGTTGCACTTTAACGAGTATCTACAGTGCCGGCGGGCCTGCAGTTTAGAAGCATTACCACCGCAGATTCTCTCACGTGCCTCACCCGACATAAGGAACCCAACAGATCTACTCTACCGGATTCCAAGTTTAATTGAAAACGCTTTGTATAAACCTTTTCTTTTAATTGTTAAAAGGTTTCACTTCATCCTTGCCCCGTGCGCTTTTGAAATGTTGAACCGTTTGTTCCTAATGAAAATACAGAATGCTTTAAATAAACACATTTCAACGTAAAATAGTGATGTTGGTTTGGCATGCAGCGGAAGCGGTGTGCATAAAACCCACAATGAATTACGGCTAATCATTGGATTAATTATATGGAAATTAGTGTTCGTATGCGTGGTGAATTTAACGTAATTCTATCAGAATGTAATTATAGATGTCGATGAACGTGAAATACGGAATAATTGGAATACATAATGAAATACGGAGGGAGGGTATGGCGGGTAAAATATGGTACTATTGATATGATTAATGAAATAATTCATATTAGCAGACAGCTTTTAAGTAATCCGGTGTCGGGAAGCAATAATTTCATAATTTTATTCGACAGCTTCATATAATACTGATTTAATAAACAAATTTGTTAATGTGTGAATTAAGGCTTGTTAAGTAGAGATCTGTTTTTATTAGCCTGATGTTATCCAATCATTGTTATTGCTCATCGATTTCTTTTCTTTTATTTATGGGCTTTCCCGGCTTGATAGTGACATAGTCAAGTAAATTCTGATTCGGAAAGTGAATCTTTTTCGTGGTGAGATTCTTTTATTTATCGGCTTATTATACATTCAACTTAGAACTAAGTTCTCCTCCAGTAAAGCGGTGGACCCTTTCCTAGGAGTTACTATGGAGTTTGGTAGTAACAAAACATCGAACTTTGTCACTTCTCCTTTTGATCGGCAATGATGCTATTTATCATTTGACTTAGACAAAACTTGCGTTTCTAGCTATTCGGTTATTCAACATGACGTTATTTGACAGACTAGTAATATGTCAAAAATATTTATTTTCTCGATTGTTTTACAGTGACATTATTTTCCGGTAAAACAGTCAAAATATATGCTTCCTCGATTTTTTTTACCTTTATTTGATACTGAATTTCAAAATTGTTACTCTCTATTTACATTTCGATTGAATAAGGAATGATGTTTGTGTGGCTACCGAATACCCGAGTGACAAATGCCCTGGTATCGGTACGTTATTAATTTTCATTCGACACAGTCAGGCCTCAGCCCGATGAGACTCGGTGCTTTGTGACAAAAGCTTTGCATCTGGTGTAAACACCGCTGTTTTGTTCCATTAAACGCTTAGCTTTGTTCTCAGTACTGTAGGTAACAGATGTTTAAGCCTATCTGGGTATACAAGCAACATTGCTGGATGTGATTCTAGTGGTTCGGCTGCTTGAATGTGTTCTTGAGTAGCCATTGTAAGCGGACGATTACTAGGACTTTGTCTCTTTCCAGTTACGTAGCGGATTCCGAAACCCTCCCTTAGTACGCAAACGGAACGCATTCTTTGAAAATCGACACAACCTCTGCTTCGTAAGGGACTGTATAATTTAGAGAAGTAAGTGAACTACAGTTCACTATCTTCTCCAAGTCCTGAACCATTTCACCAGGTCGTAAATAAAGGCTTTGTTTTCAAGTTGGACAGTATTTTATTTATTAAAAAAAGATAACATAATCAGAAAATCAAATGATACCGATAATAAGATATCAACAGTAATTCTAAAATTAATCAATTCTTGTCGGATAGTATACACTTACTACGGTTTGTTAAATTATTTTTAACTTTATTTTAAATAAATAAATGGTTTAAAAAACCCTAGAAAAATACGCTTTTATAATGCACGAAAAAAACAAAAATAAATTGTGTATCGTTCAAGTTGCCTCTATTTCTAGGCTGAAGTGTAAACTATGTGCTTTTAGTTATAATGTTTGATTGTAAAAGCGTGGGCGCTGGAACAGGAAAGACTTTCCTGGCGGAAGCTGCATGATGTCTTGTCAGATTAAGGATAAGGTCACATTTATAAAAACGTGTTTTTCTCGTGTTTTTAAACTGTTAATTTACACTGTCACGCTTTTATATAGATATCTATTGTGACTTTTACTATTATTAATATTATATATTTTGGAAATATATTAACGATGATAGGCTTTAATTGAAATGCATGACATACTTACTTGAAAAGTAAAGTAGTTAATCACGCCTACGCATATTCAACACCCCCTTTTGCTAGTTTTTCGTGACGCCCGCGTAATAGGAGCAAACCTATTAGCGTTACGGATCTCTATTAGATAATTCATAGGTAGGTCCTACAAGATTCGGCATTCCGAGATATTTAGTACAATATGTAGTAATCATGTAATAAAAATACAAACGCATATATCCCCAAGCGGGTTTTTAACGGTAACCAAAGATATTTCGTTCTCGAACAAGAACTCTACATTTTGCCACTGTTAACATATTCCCCTCATGTATCTACTTAATTGCCTGAAAGAAGAGACGTTCCCTTTGGCAGCACAAACGTCATGCTCTTGTGCGACCTCATGCAGCCAGGATTTTTATTATATAAGGATTAGTATTAATAGGAATTTGCTTACTAAAAAGTCTTTCTTGTTCTAGCGGCTCACGCTTTTACAATCAAACATTATAACTAAAAGCACATAGTTGACACTTCAGCCTAGAAATAGAGGCAACTTGAACGATCCATAATTTATTTTTGGTTTTTTCGTGCATTATAAAAGCGCATTTTTCTAGTGTTTTTTAAACCATTTATTTATTTTATACTTTTTAGTCACAACATTTATACCTTTACTAGCGGTTCCCTGCGGCTTCATCCGCGTAGAAGTCGTTATCGCATACAAGCATTATCCTCCTTTTGCGCAGTCAGTTAAAAAGTAGCCTATGTCCTTCCCTTAAACTCAAACTATCTTTATAACAAATTTCATCAAAATCGGTTCAGTAGTTTAGGCGTGAAAACGTAACAGACAGACAGACAGAGTTACTTTTGCATTTATAATATTAGTAGGGATTTCTGTATTACATGGTGTTTTGTCTGAGTTCGACTAATGTGAAAATATTTCATTATTACTCTAATACATATACATTTTATGCAGGTACCTATGTCAATATTTACACTCAATATTAACTTCAATATAAAATAGGTTTGTTATAACCTTAAACCCTAATCGTGGTCAAAGTTCATTACACGACTATTCTAACAAATCCAAACACAGCTATGATACGATGTTCAATCATGAAGTTACAGTTCATATCTTACGACTCCATCATCAGATCAGTTTGACAGCACCATATTATTGTATTGTTATCAGAACTACAAACATCTGCCAATTTTCATGACGCTACGATCCTTGGAAGATGGTTAAATTAGTTACCTGAGATTTCATTGCATAGTTTAACAAGTCAATTAAAAAAAGATTTGTTATAACCTTGAAACCTAAGCCTGGTCAAAGTTCATTACAAGACTTTTCTGACGAATCCAAAAACAGATATAATACGATATTCCATCATGAAGTTCCAGTGCATATCTTACGGCTCCATCATCAGATCAGTTCGACAGTACCATATTATTGTATTGTCATCAGAACTACATACAACTGCCAATTTTCATGACGCTACGATCCTTGGAAGCTGGGTAAATTAGCTACCTTAGATTCCACTTTTTCATCAAAGTTTCAGTGCCTATCTTCCGGCTCCATCATCATATCAGTTTGACAGTACCATATTATTGTATTGTCATCAGAACTACATACAGTTGCCAATTTTCATGACCCTACGATCCTTGGAAGCTGGTTAAATTAGCTACCTTAGATTCCACTTGTTTTCAGTGCCTATCTTCCGGCTCTATCATCATATCAGTTCGACAGTACCATATTATTATATTGTCATCAGAACTACATACAGCTGCCAATTTTCACGACGATACGATCCTTGGAAGCTGGTTAAATTAGCTACCTTAGATTCCACTTTTTCCATCGAAGTTTCAGTGCCTATCTTCCGGCTCCATCATTATATCAGTTTGACAGTACCATATTATTGTATTGTCATCAGAACTACATACATTTGCCAATTTTCATGACCCTACGATCCTTGGAAGCTGGTTAAATTAGCTACCTTAGATTCCACCTGTTTTCAGTGCCTATCTTCCGGCTCCATCATCATATCAGTTTGACAGAACCATATTATTGTATTGTCATCAAAACTACATACATCTGCCAATTATCATGACGATACGATCCTTGGGAGATGGTTAAATTAGTTTCCTTAGATTCCATTACATTGTTAGTTACATACGCGACGACCTAATAAAAGCGTATTAAAAATATTTGTAACGTAGCAACGCTTTTAACCATTACGAATTTAATACAATACAGATTATTCTTTGCGCCCATTTAATGTACCAGCTACTTGTTTTCCAAATTCTACTTACTTACTTGTTTTAAGTACGTAACATTTTCTATTTCGTCGCCTTCAAAACTTCTTCATTGTGAACTCTACTGTAAAACTTTATGTAATGTTGTTAAATATATGATGGTATTAAGCTGTGTATAAAGTTAAAGCAAACTGAGTTATAAAGCTATATCACTGAAGAGGGAATTTATGATGAATTTAAGGGCCATATCTTTTGGAATCGTGCGGAGCATGACCCTATATGGGGCCCCCGTATGGGCGGAGACCCTAACCGCCAGCAATGTGGCTAGATTGCTTAGTCTGCAGACGGCGACGGCCGTCAGGATGTTAAGGGGATACCGCACGATCTCTGTTGAGTAGCCCGGACTCCTCCATGGAACCTGGAATCGAGGGCCCTTGCGTCACTGTTTAAATGGCGCAAAGAGACGCTGGAGCGGGTCCATAGGCCTGCGCCCCGAGAAATCGGGACTCGGTGGTCCCAGCTCCACCAGGAAACCGTGGAGACCTGGAAGGTGCGACTTGAGCAACCAAGGGGGGAAATCATCACAATCGTGGCGGTCAGACCGGTCATGGACGAGTGGCTGGAGAGGAGCCACGGTGATCTCTCCTACAGATACTTACCGGGCACGGGAGCTTCACAAGATTATTGATATATCGTCATTTTTTAAGACGGCCCCTTTTTTTACCTTTAAAACCATACGTTCCCTACCTACTGCCTACGGTTGGAAGCCCTCGGAAGGATATCCTCAGAATAGTCTTGTGGACCGTGAGAGTAGCGCTCAATTGGCTAGATGTCGCCATGACTCTTAAGCAATCTGTATAAAAAAGTCAAATGTTCATCACATACTTCAATAAATATAACTATTGTTGCAGCTAAGGCGCTTTTCTATGCAATGTATTCAAGTACTATGTATGTACAGCGTTTAGAAAATTAAAACAAGTATTCTTTGCTAGAACTCGTATTATTTTAAAGAATCCGCCCTGGAGTTAAGCTCGGGGCTGTAACTCACGTTACCAGTAGCCGTAAAAAATACAATTTGCATTTTTACTGAACTCGAACAGTGGTCGCATTTGTCTTCACGCTTTTGTAAGTAGACTAGTTTCTGATAGGACTGACATGATTACTTTATTAAAATGGATTTTATTTCTCCTTTTTAACCAACTTCCAAAAAGTAGGGATTCTCAAGTGGTTTACGTTTTGTTACTTACTTCATTTAGTATCTATGTATCTACTATGAATTTACATATATTTTATAAAAAGCTGTAGCTGAACATTTCATTTTTAAATATTGTAAAGATTTGAATATAATAAGAAGTGATCACGATACAGTTTTATTATAAGTACACACTTTTCACTCAATCATTTTAGCAGTTTTCGAGATTGTCATGGTCATACTAAGGAACCGACAATTATACAAAATTGTATAAATTACATAACCGTCTTTATAGGTTTCATAGTCCTCTTCATATTTTTTTTGAAAATAGTTAAATTCTATTCACAGAATTTATCGCGTAAGGCCATCACATACGTACCGTTACCGTTTTGTTGTACATCACTTGGTAAAGATAGCACGTTTTAATTACTTTCTCATACTTAGATATAAGTTGTTATAATCGCTGGATGAAAGTCAGTTACCAAGTGATTAAACTTTATACACGATACGTAGCTCCTCCACATAACTTTCAGCTTGATGGGAGTGTGGTTAATAAACAGAATAGTTTGGACAGCTCAATTTAGTATTAACATAGTGATATACTTCATGTTTATATTTGAGATGTTTACGTGTGAGCCAGAATTCTATCTCAGATAGTAATAATCCGAGTTTCTATGCGTGTATATAAATCATAGTTTGTTTGTTTGTTTATAATCAAATATAGGCATATTTAACAACACTGGATATCTGAAAATGCATACATAAGCTCGCGCTATATCTTACTGCGTCACATGAGGTAAAAAATGTAGTGGGTTGCCCGCAATGTACTGTAATGTACAGATGATCTAATGATGATAGCAAGGTTACAAGTTAATTTTTCCTGTTTTTAAAGGTTGGCTAAATTTTTTAACATCTCTGTACTTACCAAATTTAATTAGATTCAGTTAGTGAAAAGATATTGTTTTAGGTACTCCTCCTTCTGTAGTAGGTACTAGAAATGTCTCTAGGCTGTTTGTTAGAAAATAAACTATAAACCACAGTTGTCCTTCTATTATTTAGTTAGGTATATCTTACATTAGTGACCATAACCAAAACGATGTCATAATTATATCAAGAGAAACCTATTCGTTATAAAATCTAGTAAAATTTACTTGATTACAGTTATCGCAATATCTGTCATAACGAATGAATGAGAAAAAATAAACGGAGAACCGCACCACCATTTATTATTGATTAATTTTGTGGTTTCAGTTAAAAGAGAAAAGTGATTTTAATCTCTGCTTCGCATTAGCGGAATTGAACGAAAATATTCGGCGTTCCAAAATCCCGCACGAAGCCATTAATCGTTTTGATGTCACAGTATGGGACATTTAGTGTGACCCTTTTTATGCGACAACCTTTCGCGATTTACGTCCCTAATCGCTGAATACCGAACGTCGAAAACTGAAACTCACGCGATCATTTGGCAGACCGTGTTGAATCATTCGGTTACTGAACGATACCGGTTTATTGTGGCGGATTTCGCTAATTAATGGGGCCTTATAAGTCACTGGTCATTTTGTAAATCAACTCTGCGTTATTTTCATGTTGAGTCATATATCCTGTTACTCATATTTAGAGATATGTTTAAAAAAAAAATAGATTTCCGCTTTACGTCAAAATTGTGACCTATTTCAGATTCAAGTTAAATGTTTTTAACATAATCAGGATATTGCAGTTCATAATACGGGCAGTATAGAGGTTTGTTTCAATTTTCCTTCTCCCTACAATGACATCGTCCGTTAATGGATGAATTTATGCCATAAAGATCTCAAAAAATGCACCCGAGAGTCGTAGAACTGCATGCAATTTTGGGTTAAGTATAATAGAAATAAATGTTTATTGAAAGCAAATCAATTATAGAGTTTGGTGGTATCAGCAACTTCCCCCCTTTTGTTTGTGTAAGCTGACCCAAATTAAACCAATTTCAAAGGCCATTTCAACCTGTATTTCTTCTGATTGTATTTGGCTATCGTTGAATTTAAAGCTGATCCAACTGTTCATTGTATTGTTTATCAAGAGCCCCTGTAAAGTGACAATTAATTTATCCTTGTAATTATGCGCTCTTTCGATAACAGTATTACTGTTATCTAAATTTTTTTATATAAAATTGAATCTGCGAAATGTATGAATGCGCATAGCTTCAGAATGGCAGAACCGATTTCGCTAATTCTTTTAATGGTATTAGGTATGGCCAGGGCACGGTTTGTATTAAAAAAAAGGACAAAAAAAATCTTATCATATAACGGTATCATACAATCGTTGTCTAAGACAGATGAGTAGAAAAATATAGTATGACAAATCATTGAAATTTTTACCTTTTTTTTAATACTACCAAGGTGACAGACAAGCATACGGCCCACTAGATTTACCGGTGGTCACCGCTGCCTATGGACGTTTGCAACACCAGAGGCGCTACACTCGTCATATAGAAGTTATTTAGTGTCGAAATGATTGTAAGAACACTGTATGACTCCTGGATACTGGAATATAATCAGGGTGAATATTCAATTGCAAGTAACTATGGATATAATATAGGATCAAATGTGTTTGTTTACATTTTTGCGCAAAGCTATTGAAATACAGTATAGATATGGCGGAACAAAGATCGCCGGGTCAGCTAGTCTATACTTATAATAAAACTGTTGAGGGTCGAGAGTCTGTACATGGAAGATATTTTGAAAATTTTAACTGTAGGGCGTTCTCTAATCGATGCTGAAGCCGAAAACGTAATTTAAAATTTTCATGTCTGTCTGTCTGTCTGTATCCCGAAGAAGTATCACGCCGAAACTACTGAAGCTATTTGAATGACACTTGGTACGATCTGAGCTCATAGTCCGAGGAAGGTTCTTAGATACTTCTGATCCCCATATTCTGCGCGGTTCCTTTGGGAGAGGGGATGAAAGACAAAACGGTTTTTTAGTTAAAACTGCTCAATGCGTGGTCCGATTCCAAATTTTTTTTCAGTGTTATAAAGGAAATACTTTAGGGAATGTTTCACACAAGTGCCAATGTTGAAGGTATTGTAGTTCAGGAATTAGAGACATCTCAACTTTTGTAAAACCTAGAATTCAAGGATTCCTTTGAATGTGAGGGTAATTCTAAACGGGCGTGTTGGCACCTTCGGCGCGGACTGAATTATTTTACAATAGCCTTAATCATTAAGCTCTTTTATGATTAAGCAAACAGGGCCGTTTTACACACGCTGCTTGACGAGTATGATGGAGAAGTACCTCTCCTTTCGCAAACCTTATGTGACATAAACTAAGTTGCGAGGGTCAGCTAGTTTATAATAAAATAGTTAAAATGAATGTCCTGTGTACTGTGTTCTACAAAGGATACCAAATCCAAAAAAAATGTTTACAGAGATTTTCTACTTGTCTATTTTTACGTTCAGGATAAACGCAAAAACTTCTGAACACATTTTGTTTAAATTTTGTACGAATGTGAAGAAGAGGCCGAGGCTTCATATTATCACGCTACGTTGGCTAGGGGATACGTAGAGAGCAATTTTCTTTAAACATTTTTTCCACGCCTACCTATGATGTCGCGGGCCACGACTAAAAGTAAATAAACGTGAACTGTTATAGATTATAAGAAGTATGGTTATTTTGCCTTAACTTTATGCTCGAATCCCACACAGAGCCGTAAATTTGATGGACACATAAATTTACTTTAATGGACTGTTCTAATAGCGGCAGGATTTTATTGAAAGTAGTGGCGATATACACTCCTACTTTTATCGAAGCATATAGGCAGGAAATGCATTAACGTGATGCCGATTTGACATAGAATATATACGTGTGTATTTAATATGTTATTATTGATTTGTATGATTCTTTTTCTATTTTTCTGGTACCAGAATTCATTCTGATTTTTAAATGTCATAAATTATATGCAAAAGTAATGGATTTAAGTTCTTCTATGTAGATGACTTATTGCCGAAGTACATTTTAATTTGAATACACGAAAGGAAAATGAGTAACGACGTCCACGAGTGAAGTTATTGTATTGTCGTACAAAAATATTATTATGTTGTTGTTTTGATACTAACTCACGTTTTAGGAACAATTAAGACGATATGAGGGTAGTGTATACATAAATAATTTTTGACATTCGCATAGAACATCCCGAATAATGTTATAAACTTGTGTTATGGAATTTAGACCTTATGCTAGAGATAACTATTCTTATACTAGAAAACACCCTAAATTCGAAACAAACATTTGCGGATCACACAAATATTAGGTTCGACCTAGGAATCACTACGGCAGTCGCATACTTAACACTGCGCCACCGAGACAGTCATAAATGTATTTGTGTAGAGCAGTATTACATAGACATGTTTTTATATAAGTAGTATGAAATACTGGACCTGAGGACAGTGGGAAACGTATTGGTTTTTAGTCGGTAAGAGACGATCATGTTGATTCATGACGGATTTTCTACACGTAAAAGCAGCATCATATGAAATAGACTTGTATTTCTGTAAATCTGTATCAAAAAGACTTGTGTTTTTATATATTCGTATCAAATACATTAATGTGTTTCTGTACAGGTCAGTTGCAAGGATCGGGCTACAGTGAACAGGAACCGGAGTTTTTATCCCCGCTAGAGAATTTGACAGTGGCCCAAGGTAGAGATGTGCAGTTCACGTGTACAGTACATCATCTTGGCGATTATAAAGTAAGCATTTCCCTTTCCTTTTTGAAAAAAGATTCTAGAATATGGAAAGTAAGAGATAGATTTTATTTTCTGTTGGCAACTAGTTGCGATTTATTAAATTTATTGTAAAGTTATTACTATCGAATATTTCTTACGCTTTAGGTTTGTTGGAAAACTTTAAGAATTATGGTAAATGTTTAACTGAATACATTATTTCGAATATTACATATCTTCAATTTTGAGTGTTGTATTTTTAGATAAGGTCTTTATTTGAAGTATGTACAATAAAATCAGATAAAATGGGTGCGATACAAAACCAAGTTTACAGTACCTATAAATCACAACCACAATCTAGAAGTTTGCAAATATTTTATAATAATTGTAAAATGAATAGATTGTATAGGAATACTCACATTTCACGCATCTTATCATGATAGAGAGAATAGAAACTTGAATAAATTTTGAACTAGCTTCCACTGTTTATGGTCATTAGCCAAATCGTAACTGCGCCAATGTGGGCGGGATTGGCGTTATAACTATTTCAGTAGCAATCAAGCCTACAAATCTGAACTGAATCTACAAAATAAACTTTGAGTTGACTTTGAATTTAAAGCATTTTTGATTGCAGGTGGCTTGGATAAAATCGGACACAAAGACAATTATTGCAATACACACACATATGGTGACACTCAACCCTCGGCTGTCGGTCACCCACAATGGCCACAACACCTGGAAGCTATACATCAATAGCGTTGAGCCCAAAGACTCTGGTACATACATGTGTCAGCTGAATACAGATCCTATGAAGAGTCAGGTAAGTACATTATAGAAAGTTAACTTTAAAAAAAAATTGTGTAAAAATACTGATTGTAAGGATTTCAGTTGCTATGGAAGATTCAGATATTTGTTCCAAACACAATGCTGTATGTGTATCTCTAGCAAGAACAATTATTATACGTTCTAACTTTATAAAAAGTGAAATGACTACTTGGTTCAGACGGGACTATTAACAACTGACTTTTACTAGTACTTTGCTAATACCCAACAAGGCTTCAGCCACTTAACCACAGAATCTATTCGAAAACAAGCTGAAATTCTTCACAATACTAGTACAGTAAACGTCATTTAAGAGTCATTAGACCAGCCATCAATAGAGCAACTCTGATGTCATCTATTTTGATAATGAAGATGGTTAAGAAAAAAATGGAATTAGCAATGAATTTTATAGGGAACAAAGGTAAGCAGGTCATCTAGTTTGTAACACAAATCAATATCCATAGCAATTAAGCATTTGCATTAACATAGTTTAATCAGTCAGTGTGTCAATTGCATATCTATTATTACCATAATTACTATCGATCCGCAGACAAGTTGTATTCTGAACACCGCAGACACTTTGACCGATATTAAAATTTGTTATTATCGATTGGCACGATCAGCTTGCATTGAGGCCACGATGTCACGTACTGAACATCCCGCCAGATGAATCATGTCCTGTTTCGAATTACAATATTCTTCATACGAGAAAATATTTAAAAAATACTTGTCTGGAATTTTATGCTGCCTCTGTATGACTTGAAAAATCATAGATATAGATTAGAATGAATTGTATTAGTGCAATGAATAACAAAGGTTTGTAATGAGTGCGTTATTGTACAAACATTGCATGATTAGTATGATTTAGAGTATTTGCTTTCGTGTTTGACAATTATAGAAGTTCATGACATGGAAAAAAAATGATGTGTGATGTCATTATTTTCACCCAAACATAATAATTCGAATTACTGACTGAACAGGTCGCGTTTTTTAATTATCCTTAAGAGCTATGTGTTAAAACATACTTAATCATCTTTGAGGTAATGCGGGTGATAGGTATAGGCCTGTATCGTCATTGTTCATGAGAACAGGATGTACATGTGCACTATGTGCAGTCTTCCATAAAGTTGAGACTTAATCGAATAATCGTTTTGGCACCCTAACTTAATATGTTTAAATGACCTATCCATCGATACTCTGTGACAACAAAATAGCAATTCCCTTTAGGAGAGAAATTGTGTCATGATTTTATTACATGCCAAATTACAGTTTTCTGTCACTGACAAAGAACGACAGCTAGACCGACATGCGACATGGCGAAACTATAAAAGAATCTTGTATAAAATCCTAAAAATATCTTGAAATCAGAAGACAGAAAGTCTTGCTTTATTTATAAGTATGAATGTTGCAGCTGGTAGGTACATTTTCTATTCATGCAGACGTTATTTGGAAAATATCCTTTCTGTGTTTAGCTGCCTATTGTGACTTATTTATAACTTATTGCAGTAAATATCATATATTTTGTTTGTAATGTCATTCATGTTTTAAGTGGGAGAAGTCTATGCAGTCGACTGTCACAGGTTGTATTGATTTTTCGATTATATCTAAAGAAGAGCTATCATACTATCTACTTACATATGATCATGCCTTTATCCTCGAAGGAGAAACATAGTAATGTAATATGCATAGGC
The DNA here is from genome assembly GCA_933228765.1 of Miltochrista miniata. Taxonomy (NCBI): domain Eukaryota; kingdom Metazoa; phylum Arthropoda; class Insecta; order Lepidoptera; family Erebidae; genus Miltochrista; species Miltochrista miniata. Next base: position 22,160,594 of record OW121756.1, read on the forward strand.
ATACATTTAAACGTTTTCGGAATTTGTCTCACGTAGGTCGTAGAAGGAGCCGTATTGAAATGGACCAGCGCAGCGGCGCAAGATATGACTGTCTGCTGGTGAAAATTTTCAAGCCGTCCATAAGGCCGTCAACTTGGCTTAACGTCTCTCTTTTTAATGGCAGCCGGGTCCAACGGCTTAACGTGCCTTTCGAAGCATGGAAAAAAGCAGTAATCAAATCATAATAATAAAATAAATGTTTTTTTTTGTACACCATGAAGGAACATTTTCAAAGAAGATCTTAATCGATGTATGTACGTACAATAGGTGGCCTTATCGCTAAAAGCAATCTCTGCCAGGCAACTGTTGGATGAATATAATGCCAACAATGTCAATATTACTAATGGACTAAAGAAATGTAGCAGCCGGTCGAATTAAGCTACAGACAAAGCCGTGGAATCCGTTTAGCATTAGATAATCTTGAAAACATTATCTTTAAACAAGCGAGTATAACCTCATGAACAGTGTATATTTACGAGAGAAAGTTGCCATAACGTAATTATGGTAGCGTCATCCCTACAACGCGCCAGTCGGCGACAATGTAACTTTGATACAATATTGTTATGGCCGGAGTCCACAGTTTACCTGCCCGCCTACCTTTAGTAGTGTGGAACTGGATTTTGTGCATTATTCACAGTATAATGTAATCTAAACGCTAGGTTTGTGGAACCGAATGTCTTTCATACCTTGCTCATGCGGGTTTTACAAAACATATAAAACGATTTGATTTTCATGGTAATGCTTTTTGGTAATTGCACTTTTGGCCTACTAAAAAGAAGATCTTTGACTCAGTTTTTCTTGAAGAGGTAGACAGAGGCATACTCAACACCCATATTGACATTTCAATATCAGGTATTTAGTCTGCACATGATCATTTCAGGATAGGTTGTGGCTAAACCTTTCATCTATGGTTATATTGGTCATCCACATTGGAACTGAGTGTAGAGGAAAAAGATTAACGCAATTCTTGATAAAATTTCAGCAGTGGGTAACTATAACCTGCTGCCCAATTCAACAAACTCATGGTGAAATGTGTTCATATAAAATTTGCCTTTGAGAGAATGAGAACCTTGAAATGTATGGCTATCTTGGTCTTAGTATGTATATGTGTATATTGTACCTATGTATTTATTATAGTGAACGTATGTATGTGTATGTATGTACCTATGTTTGTATCCTACTAATATTATAAATGTGAAAGTTTGTGAAGATGTTTGGATGTTTAGATGTTTGGATGTTTGTTACTCAATCACGCTCTAACGACTGAATGGATCTGGCTGAAATTTGGAACAGGGATAGAGTATATTTCGGAATAACACATAGGCTACTTTTTATCCCGGGAAAATGTTCCCACGGGAAGCGGGAACGGGGACCAAATTTCACGCGGGCGAAGCCGCGCGCATCAGCTAGTATTTGTATAGTTTAACAATTTATATGTATCTGAGTATGTATACTATTATTTTATTTAGGGTCCTTAACTTGCACACACTTATTAATCTTTATCCTATTTTTAACATCTCCTCTTACGGGCCTACTGGAAGAGATTTCTGTAGAAATAAGAAGGCCCTTGTACAATGCTGTTTTCTTTATTATGTTTTTCTCTTTTTTTTTGTAATTTGTGTGTACATAAACTAATAAATAAATATACATTGAAGTTCTGAATCACTTTTTGCACACACACTCTACGAATACTTTTAGCTTTCTGGACAAGAGTAACAACATTGCTATCGAGTATGGCAAATATTCAAGCTAAGCAAATTGGTACAGTCTACCCAAACACACTGACACTTATTAAGTTATTTACCTTTTTCGGCAATCCTTTGGACATTTCCACATAACATCACTGCTGGGATACCCGAGGTATTTTGTTAAGTTGTGCAAGGTATGCACGCTTACCAAAGGGAACCGGTGGAATGTGACCGCCACATCTTCATGCGACAGACACAGACAGATACCTATTCAGATGTGATACACTGTGTACACAGCAAAACGCTACGACTAACCTTTTGTTGGCGTATATTTTCATATGATAGTTATTGTTGAAATGTTATGCTTAAGTAATATTGTATAATTATAATGCCTTTCTGTTATAAATTCTTCGACTTTGTAGGTAATATTAATTTATTTTTGAATACATATTCTCAGCGTGACCGCTGAAATTCTGGGAGGAATATACTTGAACCAATGCAGTCAGTATAAGTTCAAACTTGCGTGTAAATGCATTGCTGTATATTCTGAAGTGCTACACTTTTGTGTTCACTTTGCTGCTTACAAACGGATTTGTGCCTCGTTTCCTTAAAAAATGATGAGATGAGAGACTCACATATCTTTGCCATGGGTTTTCTTTAGAATTTCTATCGATCGACATTAGAATTACACCATTTAATAATTTATTATACTTCAGCCGACAGGAGGGCCGTGTTAAGTATTTTGAGAAAAGTGTATGATATTTACAGTCAGCTTAGTTATAAAGGGTGTTTTTTTTAGAGGTATAGAACTTTGAAATGGAATAAAACAAAGGTGATTTCTTTTATTGATATGAAATTCACTTTATTTGAAAGGCAATCTTCTGGCATTATAATTTAAATATGATTTCTGGCATATGACCGCCACGGCTGGCTCGGACGTAGTTTAATCTAGAGGTCCAATTTTCGATGACGTTTTCCAACATTTGTGGCCGTATATCGGCAATAACGCGCCGAATGTTGTCCTCCGAGTGGTCAATAGTTTTGGGCTTATCGGCGTAGACTAGCGAGTTCACATATCCCCACAGAAAATAGTCAAGTGGCGTTAAATCGCACGATCCTGGAGGCCAATCCACGGATTTAAAACGTGAAACTATGCGGTTACCAAACGTTTCCTTCAATAAATCAATTGTGGTACGAGCTGTGTGACATGCTGCGCCATCTTGTTGAAACCATTACTCCTGTACATCATGGTTGTTCAATTGGTGAACGAAAAAGTCAGTAATCATCGCTCTATAGCGGTCACGATTGACTGTAACGTTCTAGTCAGCAACGTTTTTAAAGAAGTACGGACCAATTATTCCACCAGCCCATAAAGCACACACAGTCAGTTTTTCTGGATGTAACGGTGTCTCAACATACCCTTGAGGATCGTCATCACCCCAAATACAGCAGTTTTGTTTATTAACGTATCAATTCAACCAAAAGTGAGCTTCATCGCTAAACATAATTCGCTTATGAAAATTGCGATACGTATTAAGGACAAAACCATGATTTTCAAAATGAATTTGCACAATTTGGAAGCGTTGTTCAGGCGTCAGTTTATTCATGTTGAAATGCCAAACCAAACTAAATGTAAATCACTTGAGAGCTGACAAAATAACCGCCAGTTAAAAAAGTGTAGCCAACTTAAAGTTCTATACCTCTAAAAAAAACACCCGTTATAATTCTTCAAATAATTTTTTCCCCAAATTCCATTTTGAACTCAAACAAAAAAATCTTGTGGAATAAAATTGTAAAAGAGCTCTGCCAGTCTTTTATTAACCGACTTCAAAAAAGGAGGAGGTTACTCAATTCGACCGTATATATGTTTTTTTTTATTTTTTTTTATGTTTGTTCGCGCAGAACTCCGTCGTTTATGGACCGATTTGAAAAATTTTTTTTTCGTTCGGTAATAGACACTCCCAAGGTGGTCCCATTTTAAGGAAGTCAGGATCTGATGATGGCATCCTGGAGAAATCGAAGGTAATTTTTAAAATTTGTAGAGGCATTTAGGGCGTTTGTAATTTTTTTTGTTAAGGGCTTTAAAGTAGTTCAACTGAATGAAGGTCTGGAGTTGATCTGATGATGGAGACGACAGACAGTAGAGAGAATTCCCTAACGATAAACAGCAGTTACCTTGTGTTTGAGCTTGATTTATTGGTACTGTCGAGAACTTTACACCTAGGTAGATAGATTTTCAGTCTAGGTACACGGCACTAAAAACAGTGAAAAAAAATTTTTAATAAAAAAGAAACCGACTTCAAACAAAACTAAAAACTGAAAAATAAAATTACTTAGCACAAAGTTAGTATATTCTGATTTATCTGATATCATGAAATATAATACTGAAGTCGGTGCCAATATGACTATGAGAGAGCTTAATAATGCCTACCTAAGCCTACATAGTTTTACTGGGCACCGATTTCAGTATTATATTTCATGATATCAGATAAATCAGAATATACTAACTTTGTGCTAAGTAATTTTATTTTTCAGTTTTTAGTTTTGTTTGAAGTCGGTTTCTTTTTTATTAAAAATTTTTTTAAGGTAATATTTTATTCTGTGCATTTTCATTCACAGTAATGAATATATAATAGTCATTAGCTTCAGACATATTCAAGTTACTAATATTTTTGTGAATATATTACATAAAATTAAGACATCAAAAAGTTACGTTTCTTTTATAGAACCTTTCCTTAAGTATGGTGGCCAACGTATGAAACAAAAAAAAAATTGTTTACCAAAACTGAAATAAAATATTTGTGAAGAAATCATGTTCTATTTAAGCGATGTCTCTATACATCTTAAGTAAGACTGTAACTTAGAAACAATATGATTCAGAATGAAAGTTCTTTGATACGAGTGTAATAAAGAAAGAGATTCACTACATTATTCTCGAGAGTATTCAAATCGGCCTATAATTTTGGAAGAGCGATTGTCGTTAATGTACTATGCTAGCCAAACGGGTTGGTGTACCGACTCCTCTGACTGAGCGACTGTTATATCATCCGCGACTATTATTCGCGGTCACTATCGACATCAACGTGTCAATCATTCCTGTAGTATCTATTCGAGCTAGATATACTACTTACTAAATCCTTAATACTTGCCTGTAATTTACTTATTTTAGAATTTCACCATCAAATTTAAACCATTTATGAAATATTTTCTGAATAGTACAGATAAGTACGAATTGTTTTAGAGGTACCCCCTAAGCCATGAAGGCAATTAAAAAAATATTGACTTACTAAGTAATTGTTCTTGCGGCATTGATGGGAAGTTGCGTTGACATAAGACTGTGATGGACGACCGTTTTTGTAACTCTAACCCTTTTTCTATCCGCTAAGATTACGATCAACACGATCAAGCGCCCTTCAAAAATAAAGATGTAATTTTTCTATCACTTGAACCAAATTTAGCAACTCTCAAACTTTCTCGTTCAAATAAAATTTATTCACAATTTCAAATCCATTTTAATAGCAAATACTTTGCATAACTTAAACAAAGCAATTTTGTAATTACAAATCAATACGCCACTCGGCAGTTTGTAAGTCTGACGTTCTGTATTAAGTTGAGAATTTACGATTCAAAATACGACCTTAAATTTAATGTAGCTAGATTTTTACGTACCTTCGTAGACGGAAAGTCTGAACACGAGCGTATAAATAAGCCTTCAGCGGGCTGTTAGCGTCGAAGGGTATTTTCAATATGGGTAATTTCGCTTCGAACACAAATACTTTACCAGCTTTATTGCATACTCCAGGATTAACTCAGTATATGAACGTTGAAAAACGAGAGCTTTGGCTTCCAGTTACATACAAAAACTCATGGCATTTTATCTTAATTACTTAGAAATCTTTGTGAGAGAAAATCCCTACCCTTATGTTGTCCATCGTCGCGTAACTTTATGAGCGGGATTACTTTTATGGTCGGGATTAAAACCCCGCTTGCGAAATGTTTACAGTGTGAACTCACTGGACGGTAGATGTTTCTACTCTTGCTACATGCTCTCAGTTTAGAAACTTTCTAGATATAATGGGTATATACTCAGACAGAATAGACTACAGACTCAACTGCGTTAGTTCATGTGTATATCGATCTACTGAATTCATGGCCTCCATGATCTCCGATGGCGTAGGCAGGTGTGAATTACACATATGGATTGCATCGGTGGCACAATCGGTAGTGTAACTGCCTGCCGCGCTGAGGAGGACCTCATCGAACCCAGGAGGGTTCGATTCCCGGGTCGACCTAAATCATTGTGTGATCCACAAACGTTTGATTCGGGGTTTAGGTGTTTTCTATGTATAATATGTAAGAATTTAGAACTATATAAGTATGTCTATCAGTCGTCTAGATCCTATAGCACAAGCTTATAGCTTAATTAGGGCTATATGATGTAGTGTGAGTATGTCCACAAATGTTTATTTTTACACACTCACGTTTTCACAGTAGTTTTGTTGACCTGTAAATATCTTCACAAACTTTCACATTTAGTAATATTAGTAGAAAGTTGTATATTTTGAGTGCCATTTGGATTATTAATCACATGAGTTCTCTAAGTAAAAAATTACAAACTTAACGATATTTCATTTTTTCGTTAGATACACATCTGTTTCGCAACTTGTTTCATAAAATGAAAAAATGTTTACGGTTTTAAGCTAAATAAATCTCTCTGTGAGTTCATAGCATTACAGTCGAGGAATTTTCATAATGAAAGCTTTGCAATTTAACAGACAGGTAGAAGGGTTTTTCTGGCACTCTGCCTGTTAACTGGAATTGCGACGAATTTAGAGAGTAAATTGAGCAATAGATGTATAGTTTTTGCTAGTGTAAGACATTTTACCGAATATTAATGAAGATTATAAGATTCAACCGCTAGCACTAAGAGTTGTATTTCATGTCATAATATACTTACATTTACTAAGAAAGTGCTCCTGTTACTATACGATTGTATTTAAGTTTTATTTTTATGAATTTCTTAAAAAGAAACATTCATTACTATCATCAATAAAGGCAAAGTTGCTGATTTCACGCATCAATAAAACAGCGGAAAATTAATAAAGTAAGTTTTGACCAAAAATTGGAGTACATGGGAGATACAAAAGCTCACTATGGTAAAACAGCAATTAAAAGTAGTCAACCTCATGGTAAAAAGTAAAATACATAATTGTGAACGCACTGTTTTTGTGCTTATGTATTTTAAACACCATTGAGCGCAATATAATATATAAATGATTCTAGGTGAACTTACTGTCGGCCTAAACAATGTTTTACATTTGAAGTGCAGTGGATTTATCACATTATATTCCTTTATCACTAGAATCGCCCCTTGTGACCACGGGGTCCCGTGCGGCAACGAGAAACGGTACAAAATGTCGCCACCCCAATTAATAATAATAAATAGCGTTTATTGCATCTAAATAATTATACATTACAGAATGTGAATTCGTTCATATTTAGGCAACCTTTAAAGTACTTTAAATCCACATAATAACCCTGACTCCTGAGCTAAGTTAAAAACTTGTATTACAGGAGTCAGTGTCCTTCCAGGCATTCATTCCAAGGTTGTCATATGAGGCGACTAAGACAACACTTTCGCAAAACGATCCATTGCGTAGACAAGGAAAACTCGAAATGAAACCCAGTTGTTTGTTGTTAAGCCAAGTTAAAGGCTTGAAAGTTCAACTGTAGGTCGTTACGACTTGAGCCTGTCCATTTTAATACGGCAATGGGCTCAGCACCTATTACGTGGGACATAAAACTATAAGTTGAAATGTGGGTGTGTACTTGCCTCTGCCTACCCTTTCGGAGAATGAGGCGTGACTATATGTATGTATCAATAGAAAGTCGTAGGTTATTGCTGCTTATGGTAAAAATATTGTCTAGAACAAAATAGAACAGAAAAATATTTATTTTACATCATCCAATACTTATAGTGCTAATCATTCGTGTTTTGCAAACGATTGCACCATGATTAGTTTCGAGTTGAACGAGAATTGCGGCATTTCAAGAAGTCATGTTACTTTGAGACCGGCTGCCTACTACTAATAACATTTTAGTTGCTAAGCCAAGACCTTTGAGCGGGACATTTTGTACAGAAATTAGCTACAGCTCGTCCTTGTCCGTATATCTAACTACACGGCAGCTTGGCAAGCCGCAGTCAAAGGAAAAGAAACTGGCGATGCAACAGCTGTGTGTATTATACGAACCATTTTGAGGTATTCCTCTTCACAACTCGAAAATTATTTAACCTGCGTATTTCAAATTCGACACAATTTTAAAAGTCTCTTAGTATATCTAGAATCCAAATTTTCATAAAATTTGCCTGAATAGATTTTGATTTATTAACGTTTAAGAACTGGCATTTTTGTAAATGACTAATCAAAAAGATTGTACCCACTTCAAGATACTCGTATCTTAGAATTTAATTTTCTACTCAGAACTTGACACTCATATTTATAGATGTTAATTATTTTGCCATTTGAAATTGACTACTATCATTCCACATTTATAGTTTTGACCATAGATTTAGAATGCACGTAGCGAAAAATTCTAAATCTATGGTTTTGACAGTATACGGCAATGCCACGAAGTAACTAACTATATTAATGTTTATTCAAAATGAAGATGTTACGTTACAGTTCGTAGTTATACCTAACAACAACACGCAAACTCCTCTACTGTTAAGGAGCTTCATTCCTGGCACCATAAACACATTCTTCGACACATAGTTGCTTCCCGTCGCAACTAAGGCTCGCCGTAACAAACATTTAGTTATACGCCGACATAGGAATTTGAGACTGCTCTAAGGAATGCCTCCTTGTAAAACGTGTATATATTGAGCATATTATATTGTAATTTCATGTTGCCAAAGCTTTAAAGTGAGTATATAAGATCCGGAACGCTCGAAATAATGTGGCAAGCTGAGCTATTTATTCCAAATTTATGATACTACTAAGTGTATTACACGTACCTAAACGTTTTGAAGATCCAGTAGTTTACTCGCTCAGTTGATTAATCGTTATTGTCAAGTTGAGAATTGAACATTATAGATGGCAAACATTTTTCTCTTGTATTTAATGATTAACGGTTGAAATGAATCTAAGTTTAAATCAATCCAATAGTTATGTGGAAATGAAACGTAGTTAATCCTATTGGAATAGGAAACTTTTCATTAATTTGCATGTAATAATTCCAGAAATGGAAATTAGGGGCTTATGAGTTTCAAACCGTACAGTGTTTGTTTTATTTGTGGAAGTGACCTTTTGCTTAATTAAATTCTATACTAATGAAGCTTTCTTTAGCTTTGTTCGATCAGATTAACATGGCGACGTTTCCCTTCTGCGGTTCTTGGATTCGTGATAGTGTTCACTCGTTCCACTTCCATCAGGTTTCGGAGGGCTCTTCGAGAATAACTTGCTTCTATTGGCTCCGATGAGAGCTCCATTTCGTGACTTAATATTCAAAAGAGACTCATCTTGGGGTGAACTTTATACTAAAAAATATTCTTTGATTTGATCAGATAAAACCATATTATTGTAAAAACGGTTCAAAACACGATTAGGAAAACTTTGTTCGATCGAAATCGCTCTCGAAAAATTAGAAATATTGCAAAAATCTTAACAAGTAATGTACTTTTATTTATTTAAATAAATTATTTTAAGCCTCATTAAAACTTGTCATAAAAGAGAAATAGGTCATTGTAACAATATTTTACGGCTAGATTTTTCTTAAAATCCCTCAGATTTTATACCAATAATATAATGTTTTAGAATCGAATGAAATGCGGCATACGCGTACGCTGCAATCCTTCGAATTGCCTTAGGATATGTCGATGTCGAATACGGAAGCCTTAACCTCTGGCCAGTAATGTAGGATACTACAACTTGTTATTTCGACACAAAACTATTCTCCTTTCCCCACAGCAGGTAAGTAAAATGCCTAAATCCCACCAATGCCATCACCACGAAAGGATTGTAGTATTTTTTAATACAGTCGCATTGTGGAATAAATCCTCCTGTGTAGCTACTTATGCTAACCGGATAGTGTGCCAAACTTTGTTGAAAGTAAAATAAATAATACATAAAAGAAACGTAAGCAAGAGCGAAGCAACAAGTGAATTATTTCTTAGCCGAAAAATCGGCAGGCGTTACTCAGCATTCTTTTGTAGTGTCGGGCTACAGGTGCGGGCTCAGCCAAAGTATTTACTTTTTCATAAGGACTTGCCACTCTACGTCTGAAGATAGTGAAAGCCGTATAGAGAATGCGTCAATATTTATAGGGTCTTAAAGGTGTTTCACTTTCTTTTTATATCACTGAGGTGGCAGATAAGCATACGGCCGACCAGGCGGACTGGTGGTCACCGTAGCCTTTCCGATTGCAACACCAGAGGCGCAAGTGTACGCGAGGCCGACCCGCAAGAACCTTCTAAGACCTCCTTGAAGAACCCGATACTGTCATAATATCTAGTATTTTCCTCCACCACTCGTTTTTGAGTAGGTAACAAAAATTCAAATATCTTTATAAACTTTCACATTATAATATTAGTAGAACAGTTGGTACGTCAAAGTCGAACCGCACTTTTTTATAACACTGCTAATTAGGGCGGTGAAAATATAGACAGGAAAATGACGGGTGTCATTGATCATTATATCTGTTAGCGGCAATCGGTTTGAGCTCCTTAATTGGGGCGCGTCAGAAAATATCACAGTCGTGTCCGAGACATTTCGTTTCATTTCGTAAAAATATTATGTCATGTTAAAGATGTATTGTATAGTTTTGATTAAAAGGAAATTGAATTAATATTTTTTTTAAAATAAGTTATGAGGACTCGCAGTAATGGGAGTGTGGGTGGAAATGATCTAAAAAGGCAATGATATAAGGACTTCATTGAAGTCGAACGTATCTTTACGGACATAATTATTAAAACACATATTTATTGGTTTTGAATGCAAAAGTAATGATAAAACTAAATTGTTATTATTGAATTATGTCGAGTCGCTTGCAATAATAGGAAAACAAGTTAACATATCTTTCTGAGCAGAAATATAAATTCCCAAATCATAAATCACATTCTCAGCCCATTTCACAGTTTTGGCGGCAACATAATTCCGTTTCAGTTCACTCAGTCGGTTTAGGATTCGCCACGAATGTCCACATTAACACACGAACTGTCTGAAGCTGAAGATCTTACTGATTATAAAGCTACTTGCGGTATATGTCACGACCTTATTAAGGAGAAATGTTTCACCTTGGAAACAAATGGCTTACTTACCTGTTGATATCAAACCCAAGGCGTGGAACGAAGCTTAGAATCTATAACATAGAAGGGAAGTACGTGACTTGCGTCAATTCGTGACAATGTATTTTTTATTGTAATCCTACCTTACGTCGTGCTGAGAATAGAACTCAACGAAGGCATTCGAATTGCTTTAAATGTTTTCGAATTTTCGCATTCACTGAAAATACCAGTAAAATTTCCGCATACCGGCGATAACAATAAAACTTCCTAATGATTCAAATTTACGGTGCTGACTAAATCGAATTGAACTTATTGGGACGGAATTTATTTTATTGTGGTCACATTTTACTATTTAAACATTACCCTTCTATCCATAAGAAATTCGTATCTGAGGCTTATTAATAATTTCAAATCAGTCCAGTAGTTTCGGAGCCTATTGGATGCAAACAAACAAATAAACAATCAAATCTTTCCTCTTTATAATATTGGTATAGATGTAAAATAGCTGTCCTGGTAATTTGTATAGATTTCGTATGACATTTTTAGTTATTTCGTTATTCAGAAGGTATTGACTAATTCAACTAAACAAAGATCACAAACATCGGTTCAGTCGTTCGTGAGTTATACTGTAATTCAAACTGACTTGTGGCCTACTGCCATCACTGGACTCAGAAGTCAGTATTTATTACAGCTAGAGATCGTGGGTTTAATTCTCGACGAAGAAAATTCTCTGTGTATGATAATCAAGTTGATTTGTTCTAAAATATGTATGTTTATGAGATCCCATAGCACAAGCAAACAATAGGTTAATTTGTACTGGGCCTGTGTGAAAATGAGAGAAATATTTTTATTTAGGACACGCACAATGAATTACAAACAATAAAAAAAATAAGATTATTTTTGAAAAGCAATTAGTATGCCAACTGATCATAAATTTTAAATACGGAAAATGAATTGGTTTCGAGCTGGATTCGAACCTGCATCTTCTCGCATTCCGTGTAAGATGAATGAATGAAATAAAATGAATGATGAATAAAAAAATTAACTTCTAATCAAAAAAATATACAAAACACTATGCGAACCCAAATAAGGTCGCCATCTCAGCATAATGCTGCCCAACCGCAAGATGGTTCCCAAAATATATAAAACTCCGGTTTCGTCGGGCTATGCTTGTACTGTATAATATATTGGTCAAGAAAAGAGACACACATAATACTTAAGCTAATATATAATGTGATATGGCGCACTTTCAGGATGTAAATCCCAACTCTCTGGTTGCACCACGAATCTACATAATTCATCTGACATGAAACTGTCTCTAAGAATTTACATTGGGTGAGAAAAGCGAGGATAGGACGTTCTATATTTTACACTGCGTCATATAAATATTTTAAAGCACAGACTCTTTTGAAAATTTTCTGCTTACATATTTTTAAAGAAGATTATGAATCATATTGCTGTACAAAAGAATTTAGTGAGGGTCTCCATTTTCAGATGTCCAAATATTCTTATGTGACTGAGTTTGGTTTTTCTTTACACGTAACATTTTTGTTCAGATTTTCTTGTAAATTTGCATAATCGTTTGTTGATTGTACGAATTATTTTGACATCTTTGATTTTTGATCGAGAACAAACATGAAGGGTAGTCCAGTAGATCACAGCGCTACCCCGAAGAGCCTGTAACAAAATACCTAATAATGAAAAAATTGTCTGATTTCTTTATTCAACTTATATGAGGTGTTCATTGCTTGATTCGTCTCACGTTGATATCAAATGTATTTTTTTTACTACTAAGTTGGCAGACAAGCTTACAGTTCCACCAATTGTTCTGTAGTCACCGTAGCTCATAAACGTTTGCAACACCAGAGGCACTACATACGCAGGATTGACCTGCAAGAATCTTATGTAAAATATTTCGCTTACAACTTTTCTCCCAGACAAATAGATGTTACGAAGTAAAATTAAATAACTAGTTAATATCAAGTAATGATGTACATCAACTATAACAATGATGGTTTATCTCTCCATAAGCAGAAAACATTTATTATACCAAAGCTAACAATGGAACTATGCAAATGTTTAGGCTGGTGAAATTTGTTTTAACCTATTATTGCGTACTTAACGTTCCATTAAATGTTGTAACATTAAAACAGATTGCTGTTTAGGATTTATTACGGATATGTATGAAACTGCAACTTATAATGAGAGAAAAGCACCCTTTTGGAACGTAACTCCTATATCTGATAATCCTCTTTGTGAAACGTTTTTAGCAAAATTTCTCTATCTATAAAATATATAAAGAAATCTATCGTTTTAAACGTGTGTTTTTCTACCTACGTGGTTTTCTTTCTGGAGCACTAGCATGAACTCAAAGATTGGAATATTTGTACAATACTTAAGAGTATTTGGATTAATTTTACCTCGTATACTAATCCCTACAAAATTAACTGTCTAGCTCACTCTTCTTTGTTTGTTTGTTCTGTTTTACATTCAGTACAAGCATTGAGAAACATTTTGAAAACAGGGTAAGTTTGAAATGTGACTAGACTAATTAAAACTTTATTATACATCAACATGAATTAGTTTCAACAATGATGAAAATGAACATATACCGAAATACTTACTAAGAGCAAGTTAACCGTTGAGAGACCTTTGAATGAAAATAGGATCCTATTTTCTATTAAAATCAATGATTATTCCAACAGGAATATAGGTTAGTACGATAACCAAATTGCACGCAAGAGGATCACCCTCCTTTAATAGACAAAAAAATCCTACAAATATTACAATTGCCATCATAATCTGTAATACACACACTATTATTGCATACAGTGCTCTCGTCTAAAAGCTTTTGTCAGGTTTTTTCAAAAACAAATCCCACTAAGTTGTGTTTGTGTTTGTACCTGAACCAAGTACATACCAGTTACCTTAACTATGATATTCACTCATTTTTTACTCGCCATCTCAGTTACCTACTAAACAAAAAAGTCGCTGCCAAAGAAGCGTCTTAGTTTTTCTTTCGAATAATTTTCAATTTTTATTAGGCTTCGGCTAATATGCCAATTTTTTTCTATACAAATTCTAAGCGATTCTATAATATTTATTATCATATCTATATTATCATGATATACAGCAACGCGAGTGTAGCGCCTTAGGTGTTGCAAGTGTCCATAGGCTGCGGTGACCACCGGTACATCTGGTGGGCCGTATGCTTGTCTGCCACCGTAGTGGTATAAAAAAAATACACAATATACTTTTTTTCAATTTTTATATTAATAATATTGTTCTGTTTAAAATTTCATAACCTTACTAACTATTCTACAGAAACCTCTTTTAACTACATCACTATCACGTTACTCTAACCTCGTCAAGGTTTAGCAAGGCTAGCAGATCGGAATTCAAACTAATGAAGTTTCCGCGCAACCGATTCTGATCAAACCTGTACTGGTATTTAAGCTGAGAAAACTCTATGAAAAAGTAGTAACAGTGACATTTTAATTGCTGTGTTTTTCTTTAATTCTGAACAAACAAACAGAAACGAAGATTTCGTTTATTAGGTACTATTTACTATTACTCGTATTCAGATTACTTTAATGTGTTTACAATGTTATAATTGTTATAGAAAATCATTATATATTTGAATAGTGAGTAAAACGTGAGCAAGATACATAGTTGGGGCTACAACAGCCGTGCGTCCGGAGAATTTCGTCAAAGTCAGTCCAGAATGGGGACAATACATCTCCATGCAACATTCACGGACCGTGCCCTTACATTATTTGAATACGAAACATTCTATCTATATAAACTACGAGATACCCTTTTGAAATTGGTTTCGGACCTAATCGCTGACAGGTTGCTTAATTTCACTATTCAATTATAATATGGGTCTACAATATGTGTATTTACCAATTTGTGTTACCCAAAAGCATTATGCTAGGTGTCCCATCAAGGGTGGATAATCGAAAGAGAGATGTAGAGTGTATTGTCTAAATCAGGTACGGGCACTCTTTGTTTAACTGAAGGTGTAATTTCGGAACTCAAGCAGTTTGCGGGTTGTAGTTAGAAATATTATATTTCGATTGTAGTCTTTTATTTGAAGAATATAGGTTTAGGTTGGTTGAGAGTAATCGAACAATGTTAGAAGTGTGAAAATTTGTGAAGATGTTTGTTGCGCAATTACTCTCTATCCTCTGAATTAATGCTGAATTTACAATTATTGCGCGGGCTGGATCAAAGTTGTCGAAGAGTCAAATACAACTCAGGACCAAGAGTTGCTTCATATTATTTACGTTCACACGTATGTACACACACACACACACACACACACACACACACACACACATGCGCTTGTGCGCGTGCGCACGCGTCGTCAGCCACACTCTGAAGCTAAACTCACATGTACCCTTTATTAGCAATATGGTTAAATAACTAGTATTGTATTGTAGTTTGTTGGTCATATAAGAAGTAATCCATACCACAGGCATTATTATTTTGCCTATAACGAGTTTACAAAATCACATAGTTTCCTGAATGTTCTATTGTGTCGATAAATTTATTTAGAATATAAATCAATAATTTATTATTCTTTATTATTATCATGTTTTTATTATTGTTGTCAGTTGCCCATATATTCTCTTATTTTTCAAAAATCGAAAATGTCTCAAATTGTATCTAAATCTTACAAATGATTAAACTTTCTTCGTCATTTAACCGTCATTTCGTCACCCAAATCGATTGCAACTGAAAATAAGCTTTACAAGGCAGACTAAGTGACGTCATTTATTTAGCGTGGTCCTGTCATTGGTAAGTCTGGCATTAATGACCTTTTGAAGTTAATGTTTAACGTCTATTAACTCTAAATTGGTAATTACGATTATTTTTCTATATGAAAATATTTTTGGAGACTAGATTTATAAATTTGGAGAATAGAAGAGCTTATGGAACACTCAATATAAGTTCTGTGTAGGAATGGAGGTGAGATGTTCTTACGACACAAAGTAGATCTTTTGACAAAATATGATGCTTGGTAAATTTACGACAAATCAGACCTGTGAATTCAAGTAAATTCATTTATACTCTTGATTGTTGGCACTTGGTGGAATTTCTTGTAACACATTATGCACTTTTTGCTTAATCACTTGTACTTTATTCCACTATTTTTATTATTATTACATATAACCTGACCGGTTTCGCTTTATAGCATTGTCAAAGGTAATTTAATTGTTCATTCATTTATGTTTCAAAACACAATGATCTTTTTTAAACTAAAGTGGGTATACAACCTTTGACAATGCTATAAAGCGAAAACGGTCAGGTTATATGTAATAATAATAAAAATAGTGGAATAAAGTACAAGTGATTAAGCAAAAAGTGCATAATGTGTTCAAGTAAATTCCCTTCATCACTCAGGAAGAAAGCTATTCAAATTTTTCAAAAAAATTCAAAATTTATAGTTAAAAACAATCCCCGTCATATTGGAATACATATAAAAAAAAACCTCATCAAAATTGGTTCATCTGTTGGCCCACTGCGATACAACAAACAGACACAAACAGTTTTTGTCGGTGGTTGCAATACGACATGTTGACTATATGATTCTTTTTCGGTAGCCATGATACTGCCAGATGTAACCTCAAAGGCGAAATACCCTGTAAGTCAATTCCATCCATTTCAATTTTGAACTAAGAAAATTAAATATTTTCTATGTACAGTGGGCCAAAAAATTGGTGTACCATCTTAAGGTTGAACGTCGTTTTGCAAATTCATATGCGATAATGATTAGTTTCGCTTGCAGACATATCTGACAATTTCTATTGCCATCTTTATCTGATTATTGATAACCTTTTATATTGATTATTGATACCTACTGTTTGTTACGTGACAGCTGTTCTTAGTTTGAACTTGATGGAAAACAAGAATATATTTGACAAAAAGTCAGTTGTCAGTATTCTATATGAAAAAGAGATTGCTAGATTTAAAAAGATTTTATTACTTTTATTTAGAACCATTCAAATTATCTTAGCAGAAATTAATAATAAAGGTTTAAATGTAATGCACTTCTAAGTGACTTACGACAAATGAATAAGGTTTACGTCATTATTATGCATCTCTTTCAATGATATCTAGTATGAACCTTGTTGTAATTTTCAATGACTAGAAAACTAAATCAAAACTGATACACCACTTTCTTGGCCGACCGTACGTACGGAATTTTCGACCAGCTATAATTATTGAATCATTTGTCCACACGTTTAATAGATATTTATACGTAGTCAATAATGACTAGTATGGTATAGTACATTTATTTATAGTAGTCCAGTCATTACGTCGAAAAAATCGGGTTAGAAATGCAAATGAACCGAGAAAGCCAAATTTTGGATATTAGGTGTGGAGGGCCTAGAAAAGCTTAAGTTCAAATTGTCGACCAAAATAACCTGGTGGGTTTTCCGCCATCTTGAAAAAAGGGTTATATTTTTTTTTTTTAATCATAATTCGGTTCCCCGTTGAGATACGAAAATTTTATTGAAAAGTTTTTTGTTACTCTTTGTACGATCTACAATAAGGTCTACACATTTTTCACGTATCGATCACCGTTATCAAAATATCGATCCATAAAGCCATAAATTTGGGGAGATAAAATTGTTTTTAGCTATTTCCTTCTTTCTCGTGAAAGATATCGAAAAATGTCCAGAATGAAAATTGGTGAGTGTGTTCAGACCTACAAATTCGTTTTTTTATTTTTTATTTTCGATAAGAATTACGACCTCTAGCGCGGCGCAAAGTCAGTAAGACTGTGCCCGGTTTTGATTTAGCCGCTCGCACGGTTGTTTCCATACGTCAAAATGGATGAATGGTTGTTCAAGCAATTATTGCAATACAAAATAAATTAATAAACCAGCCAAATTATAAATCAAACACATGAAAATTATTGATCAAATAATTTTTATGCAGCAAGAAACAATAATAATTACAGGTGGTAATTTTTTTCACATGTTTTTCGCCGTTTCGATGGTCCTGGCTGTAGAAGTTCTTCCTCGGTAGACTCTTCGAGTCGTGAAAACTCTTGAATCGCAGTAAATGATGCTGGAACGGTTGAAAAAACATAATCATCATCATCGTGATCGTCGTTGAACAAAATCTCGACTCTGGCAACATTGTTGCATGTCTGTCCACTACAGTGCAGGCAAATAACGGAGCAACTAATTCCTGCTTTCCTGCATCCACAAGCAGCCCCACACTTTCCTTTACATTTGCACGAAATGAGTTTTAAAAGTTAAGGTGGAGCGGGTGCGGCTGTGGTGCAAATTAATTCAAGCCCGTAATTCGTCTGTCACCAACCCCATTCCTGAGGATCTTTGAAAATTCCGAGCCACGTTTGTACCTGTAGATATGTCCGGAAAATGTGTTGGCGGACTGCGCTTTCCGTTGGTGGGAGTAGTGAAAGATTATTCGTCTTATTTGTCGTCATTGATTTTGCAAAGCGGTGGAATCGCAAACTATCCATCGTTGTATCCTCTTTACGACCACCATACAGAGCGATAAGGAAAAGTTTTCCCGCGCAAGCTAGCATCTCCGGATCGACCTTTTCTTGCTTGAATAGTTCTACCGATGACCGGAGGTTCGGGTTCTTCTCGAGGGTGCTGATGAATTTCTACTTTCCAATATTATAAAAAGACGACGTGGTGTCGCAACCGCTGAAAGCATGGATGAAAAGAATGTTCTCAACAACAGACTTATCATGCTTGAAACTATTCGGAGAGTATAGTTTTGCCGGTGTGTTGCCTTTAGCTGGTTTGCGAAAATATTTTTTTTTTGTCCTGTGCAAGTCCGGAGATTAAAACCAAAAGATCGATATCTTCGCCGACGATTTCCACAGGGTCATGAAACGATGCTTCTCTAATTGCTGTGGTTACAATGAGGGTATCAGCATCCTCATAAGCCTGCTCTACTTTTATTTCGGTATTTGTAAAATAACGGCGAAGCATTTGTATCAAGTTGTTTTTATTTTGGTCCAGGTGTACGCTCGCTTCAAAAGACTGGAGACGCGTTGGGGCCGACTTTGTGGCGCCATAAAGGTTGTAATTCTTGTCAAAAATAAAAAATAAATAAACGAATTTGTAGGTCTGAAAACGCTCAACAATTTTCATTCTGGACATTTTTCGATATATTTCACGAGAAAGAAGGAAATAGCTAAAAACAATTTTTTCTCCCCAAATTGCGGCTTTTTGGATCGATATTTCGATAACGGTCATCGATACGTGAAAAATGTGTAGACCTTAATTGTAGATCGTACAAAGAGCAACAAAAAACTTTTCATTAAAATTTTCGTATCTCAACGGGGAACCGAATTATGATGAAAAAACTGAATATAACCCTTTTTTCAAGATGGCGGAAAACCCACCAGGTTATTTTGGTCGACAATTTGAACTTAAGCTTTTCTAGCCCCTGCACACCTAATATCCAAAATTTGGCTTTCTCGGTTCATTTGCATTTCCAAATGTATATAATGACTGGACTATAGTTCAAGTCTTTGTATTGACTAATGGTTCACTTCGTAAAGCTTCAAGCTTTTTATTGCCGGATTAATTGACTGCAACAAACAGCGACCGTGTAGCAATTTGTAGCCGTACTACGATCTCGTAGCTTCGTAGCAGTGACTCGTAGCGTTGTAGCAATAGTGTTGATTCGTTTCATCGCATCGCATCGCATCGCATTTTCGTCTTTCTTTTAGTGGGCCTACAGTATGGCTACACCGGCGTGTATATTTAGGTATGGGTAGGTTAAAGTAATCTGCACAAAACTTCGTTAGCCTTGTTTAAAATTGCGCGAGCAGATGGTCGTGAAATTCATAAAAGCTATTTATTTAATCTACTGCGAAATTCAATCGATTCGATCGGCCAACGGGTCTCTAGTGTAAATTTATTAACTGATTTATCTTCCGCCAGTCCTTCAAAAGTGAATCAAACAAACACAAGAAGCTATATTTATCTAACTGTACTCAAAATTACTGAAATCTTTTTACCAGATGGGCCACCTATCCGTGGTGATACCTCCCGACATTGCTGATGACGACGGTTCAGAAGCGAGCACCATTGAAGGAGGTGCGGTGGAACTACGCTGTACTGCCACCGGCGTACCACCTCCGAATATCTTCTGGAAGCGAACTGGTGGACGAAATATTGTCATTCGTGATGATAATGGAAAGGAGTTGAAAGGTGAGTAAGGTTTACATTATTTGTGAATAAATGTCCTCTTAAGAAAAGTGGTCGTAGGCGGGTACATAATAATAGTAAGAAAGAAAGTAAACAAATTTGAAAAGATGGATAGATTTAAAGATTGTATGTTGACGTACCAAGAAATCCTGGGGTATCCTTCCGAGGGCTAACCCGGGGCTCTCAACCGTGGGCTGTTAGGCAGGATACGTGTGGTTTTTTAGTCGGTAGGAGTCCGGTATAGCATCTATGTATGATTTTCCACACGTTAAAAAAAGACCTATCAAGAACCAGGACCGTCCTGATTTAAAAAAAAAAATTGTATTTGAATTGAGATGTCGATTTTCAAAAACGTAAACAGATTGTTCTAAATTATAACTTAGACTTATTAAGATCATCACCATTTTTCATAAAAAAACTGGACATAATATACATCGATTTTAGAAGCAATGACAAGTCACATCGTTATATAGATAAAACTTATTATACCCATCTTTTTACGTCGCGGATTCAACCACATTTAACCAGATGATTTATTTTACAAAATGTCAGTCTATATAATCCTCTATCTGAATTTTTCCGATTGAGGGCGTTTAATTTCTTGATAGGTTAACACACGACAGTGATTGATTGACAGTGAGTCACTTTTAAAGCTGAACTTGGAGCAAGTATGTCACTGCGGTAGGGTTCACATTATTTTATTAATTTTTATTAATAGTCCATTGTGCTAAGTCATTTACTTCAGTACTTTGGTAAGCGCTTTATGAAACAAATTTCGAAAGCTGCAAATCTTTATTGAATTGCACTATTCCACAACATTTATTTAATTTACACCCGACGGGTTTCGCCTCTCGGCATTCTTAAAGGTAAAACTAACTTGCGAACCACTACATCATGTAAATACCATTACAGTATTTCTTTGTTTAGTCGTTAGTTATGGAGTTACTTTCCCCTTCTGTTACAGCGGGTTTCAAAAGGTATTAGAAATATATTATCGAGTCTGAAATTATGAGTGTATTGTTTTAATTGTTCTGTGTAAATTACATAGTGACAGCTGATAGCTTTTGTAGTGGGGTAGGCATTAGGTATATTAATATGATTTGTAACCACTTTGTTCGGTAAGTTACTCACCGGCTTACTCAGTGGAGCTTACAGAGGACTCTTTCCCAGGGCGCCTTTCTTCAGAGTTTCCAGTGTGTATGCAAGGGTAAGCTAGGGCTCTAACGAAAACACTAAAGTAAGGTGTACACACATATATTTAGAAGGATTACAGTCAGAGCTACAGTACACTACAGATACAGATGAGGAAGTAATACATAAGAATAGAAAACACAGAGATACAAAGAATAGTACAGAATAGATATTAGTACTACGGCACTAATCTACTGAAGCGTGATCAGGTACTAGTTGTTTCTCGCTACTTATGCGTCTAGCTAGACTATAAACAGGAAACGGATAGCAAAGGCCTTCGATTTGTGGTGAGAGCGACACTGGACGCGGTTAATGCCAGGTGGAGGCGGCAGGTTCCTCTCAAATTGCACCACGCTAGTGCCGTCCACGTGTGCAAGTATTTGTCTCTGTTTGTTGAGACTGGGCCGCTTCTGTCCGTACAATGAAACCCAGCTTCCTGGGTGAAATTTGCAAAGAAACTCTTCTTTCTGAGGAAGGAAGAACCTAACCTCAATTCCTTAGCAGATCTTTAGGTTTGTACAGTGCTTGAGTGAATTAAAGGCTCAGAGAATAATTAGCAAAAGTCCCGGAACTTCAGAGCAGGTCTATAAATACCCTCACGATCAAAATCCAACACCTCTTCAAAATTCCTTAGTCATCTGTCATAAATGTACCATAGACTCACTTGCTAACCAAAGACAACCAAAAATAAAAAAAAAACAATGAATGGCCTAATGATTGATTGATTGATTGAAAAACATATGCAACAAATTTTCCCCCGCAACGTATGACAGAAAGATATATATATTGAGCAAACATGCTATGTCTACTCCTCTGGTACTGGTCGTGTTGCTCTATGACAACTTAGACAGGAAAAATCTTTTGATGAGTTCAAAATTTTTTTATTTGTTTGTGTTATGAAATGTAATTGTAATTATTCTCTTGCCTAGATATCAAACATATCAACCTATCGCCCACTGTAGGACATAGACTTTGCCTAATTTTAAACATTTTGGGAGAGTGATTGACCTTACTACTACTTGACCAGACTGTTAGTGCAGGGTTTCGTATCGAGTTTTCTTATCATAGTTTGTTTCTATATAAAAAAATAAAAATCGCTATTCAAATAGGTTACAAAGTTGAACTACCGAACGTCATCATGATTGCTTCTACATTTACATTTACTGCCAGATTCGCAACGCAATAGGAAGAGCCGGAGAGAATAGACCGGGCAATAAAACTTACGGCCACTCTTCTGAACTTCCAGTAGGTAATTATTTGAACAATTACAGTGGTGTAGTGTTTTAAACACGTTCCCATAAAACAACATCCTTTTGTTCCCATGTCAATAATATTGAGATAGTAGCTTTTTACAAATAAAGTAAAAATAAAACATCAATTTTGTCGTAGAAAATTTTATTCGCGATACTGAGATCCAGCTAAGTGGTAAAAAAGAAACAAGACTAATTTTGCATTCAAAGCCCGCAGCGGAGCGGGCACAGGTGCTAGGGTGGTTAAAACATTGAAGTTTTATGAGATTTATTAAGATATTGAGGGTATTGGAAAGAAAATACAGCTCTATGTAAATTATATCTGCGTCATATGATGTCAAAATAGATGTAATAGGATCATCCTGTACATTGGAGACGCTTTATACGACAATATATTATGCGAATTATTCTCAAGAGGCGGAACAAGCATGTTAAATATGAAACGCCTTCATAAATAGGCTCCAAACAAAATTTATTTCATTCCCATATATACACTTTTCGTTTGATGGCGATGAAACAAATGATGCGGTGTAATAATAATATTTTATTTTCTCAAAATATTTTGTAATTTTTCAATTAAATGAGAACAACATTATTCATGATAAAATTGATGGCTGTCAACGAGAAACAAAAAGAAAGTGACGTCGAAAGCTTTTTGTAAAAATTCATTTCCGCGGAAAAAAACGTGCCCAAAGAACTCAATTACTACTTAAACAAAATATTACAGCGATTCGGGTTTCGGTCAGGAAATTAAACGAACGGTTTAGTGAAAACTGGCCTAACAGAAGGTTTGTTATCTTTATAGTTATAATGACGTACCTTTGCGGCACAACCATCACAGTAGGTGAAAAGACATCCAGTTTAGAGCAATTATAGCGCTAGTCATTTGAACATATACGCATACTATTGTATTTCTAATGGCTTGTGTTTCCACATTCTAATTTATACCTTAACACGTGAGGATAAGATACTAATTTGCAGGTTCCGGTTGGTCTATTTAAAACATTTTCGTAGCGGTGTTTCACGAATTTGGCCCGTTTTATTTAAGCCATTAAGCGTAAACAAAAGACTGGCAACCCTATGTAAACGGAGGGTGGTTGTAATAGTTAACAGAGTGGTGGAGTCGGTTCTGCCTTTGTATTAATTGGACATGTTAAACACGCTTCACTTAATATGTAAGAATTGCCTTCGGCTGGCTATTCGAATTTTCTTTTTCTACTTTTCTCGTTTTCCTTTTTTTGTGGGTGTTACGACTGTGAACGATATTAATGAAATTTGTTTCTTTGCACGTTAATGACGGTAAATAAATAATGACTATGTGTAAAGAACAAATGATGTTAGTTAATTGTTGTTACGTTTATTAACCTTTTTTTAGGTGAACACTTTTTTACTCTAAACGCCTCTTGCGTTTAGCGATTTTTGATAAGAGAAAGGAAGATGAGTTCGCGTCACCGATATATGCTCTTTTTGCATCAGTCTGTTGTTAGTTTCTACGACAGCTTATTTTTCAATCTTTCATACCTATGACCACGGAGACAAAAGTATACGGTAGAAACAAAATTAGTAGGATTTTTAACTTGTAATACAAGTATTTAATGTAAAATATTGTTTTGTTGCGGTATTAAACACGTCTCGTAACGACCGTGGTCTGTTCTGCAGTGAGTTTGTTCGGATACATTTATCTATACATAACTTTATTATTGATATACATTCTGTGAATATAGGTATTTAAACTTTCATGGTCACTGACATTAGTATTAAAGTTAGCGGGATATTTACCATGTATTGTTGTGAGTTTCCGATATTTCGGCGCTGTTACAAGCACCATGATCACGGAGGAACTGAAGTACTGGCGGTTGAAAGCGAAAGTCTCAGCACATATATCGATCTACCCTCCTTCTTCTTTCTTCTTCTTCTTTCTTTTAAGAGGCTGTCGCAGTGCTTACGTACACCTAAGGACAGTTTTCCACTAGACAAGCCGGGAGTGTACAAGATTGACTGTAGTTGTGGCAGTTCGTATGTAGGCCAAACAAAGCGAACTGTTACGTGCCGAATCAAAGAACATATTAGGGCAGTCAAAAACAACGAACCACAGAAGTCTGCAGTCGCTGAACACCTGTTGGAGTCCGGCACAGACCACTGGATTGAGTTACATAACCCTAAGATGCTGTCAACTGAACGTCATTATATACCGAGAATGGTTAGAGAAGCTATTGAAATTAAAAAGTTCAAGAATTTCAATCGTGAGGATGGGTTTCAGTTGCCGAGCGTCTGGCATCCAGTGGTCCGTTTGTGTGTAAATAACCAGAAACAGTTCCAAACAAAACCACGAGTAGATACTGTGAGCATTGTGTGTCGTGAACGTAGTCGAGTTAGTGAAATCGGAAGTGAGACCAGTGGTAGTGGTGTAACGCGTAATAAACGACTGCGAAGGAGGGTAGATCGATATATGTGCTGAGACTTTCGCTTTCAACCGCCAGTACTTCAGTTCCTCCGTGATCATGGTGCTTGTAACAGCGCCGAAATATCGGAAACTCACAACAATACATGGTAAATATCCCGCTAACTTTAATACTAATTCTGTGAATACACGCAAAACGTCAGTTTCGTCAAAATGATATGTGCTACAGATAGTGACCATGTGTAGGTTTTACGTAAACTAGAACGTTCACGCGCTTTGAAGTGCGCCAAAAAACCGACTTTGCTTCGAAAACCTCGAATAGGACCGAAAACTTTGCATAGTCATTTGCAAATGTCATCCTACACAAGTGGGGTTACGCTACGTGTAAGGTTATAAGTACCTATCTATATAACTACTGAAACTAAAATGGCACTAACAAGGTGCTACCTGATAAGTAATATGGGGCAAATATCTCTCGCAAGTCGATACTGATAAGGAAAAGTCTTTTATTTTATAAATTTAACTATTTTATAAATGAAAATGGTGGTCGACTCCGGGTAGACGCTCGTTCCTGGCGCCAGCCATTGCTAATTCAGCAAGGTAATGCTGCTAGCATCACTGTCACCGTTGCGCCAAAAGCGATGTGGGGCGGGTTTATCGATTTGACATTCATTTTTTTTCTACCGACTAAAACCATATGAAGCCCTTCCATCTGTCTACGGCCGGGAGTAAGGGGTACGCCCTCGGAAGATACAAATACAGATTTTGCCCGCTGTCGCGGTCTGTCCCTATGGTGCCACTCCCTAGAGTTAACAAATACTATCATTAAATTTATTTCTACACACTGGCAAGTCGCTTATGAGAACTTATCAAAATTCACTCAACGCTTCTAAAGTTACAAACTAATAAGTAGAGGCCTATTCACAATTTAGCAACCTTTACAAAACGATACTATCAACAAAATTAATCTCTACTAAATAACCTGATACCATCACTGAGATACTAGTTACTGAATGGTATTATGAAACAATAGCCTAGATATAACCATAAATGAATACCATTGTTCACAACAAGCGGATGTGAAACAATAATAGCCTCATAAGGTAAGAGAATATATCGATGTATGATAAGTTATCTCGCCGCTGGAGATTACAGCTGGCTTAATTAACTAGGGTTGCTCTGTATAACGAGTGACCATGTTATGCATGTATTGTTCTGTGTGGTTGTTGAAGTATTTATGACATGTAGGTATATATGTCTGATAAAATATGTTAAGTTCATGGGGTGTACTGGGGTTCAACTGACTAGCAGACGAATTTCTAGCAGTCACTCGCACTGAAAATAAAAAGCCAAATCGTATTTGCTCCTAGCAGCAAATACTAATGGACCCATGGCTCCATTTTTTTTGATTCTAAGTGGTTAACCAAGTGCCAAATGTTTTTTTCTCCTAAGCAGGTTGCACACTCCTGATTTTTTTATAATTCGCGAGTTTAGGTTGAGGAGAAAATGGTTTTCGGTAAATGGGGAAATATGCTTCAGCATTTCTTAACAAAAGACTTCGCTCATATATGATGGAAGTGTAATAGTATATAATGAGTCCTTTTGTCACCTGAAAGACTGTAGGTATTCTCATAACCACTTCCAATTCAAAGATGTTTTTACACAAAATTTCACATAAATTCTACAAAATGTGCTTTAATACAGCTTATTTTTAAATAAAAAGGAAATAGGGAAGCTTCATTTAAAAAATGATATTTCGACATTCAAATTTACAGTCCATTTACATCTCGTTAATCATACTCGGGTCAAAAAAAGTTGCGCAAACGGTGAAGGGGCAGCTGCGTAATGGTGAAGCAATTGCATCTATTATCGAGACGTTGCGGTTACACGCAGTATTTATATCTAAGTTGTGTAAAAAGTTGTGAATTTATTAAAATTCCTTGTCCATACAGGAGTATAAAATAAACACAAATTTATAAGGTTTCATTGGGACTATAAAAGGTCTTTAATTTCGTCGTGTGGCCAATTACCAAAAAAAAGTGAAGGCATTGAATTTGATTGATTGAAAATAAATATCAAGACAATACCATTGAACTTCCTGCTCATTACTTAAAAAAAATAAAAGATTATAAATGTTCAAAGTTGATAATGGGAAAGTTATACCCGCGGAGTCTCCTATACTTTACTCTGATACTGTTTCCTTTAGTATAAGTTATATTTCTCTAAAAAAATATGATGACGAACAATGAATTATGAACCCACACTCTATCGCATATTATAAAGCGTCATGGTGAGTTTTATAATAGAATCCTTTTATTTCTCGTGTACTAAATAGATTTTGATCGACGGAGTATGAGATAACTTTTTTTTAAAGCTATCATAACATTTAAAAAAGACTTCGTCCAACCCAAGTCAGATTTGCTCGTTGAGAAATTCGTACGAACTTGTGGGTGGTACAAAAAAAAGTTTTTATATGTCGCAAAGACCACGTGAATGGAGTTTTTGTAGGCGGCACAAGTAATTCATTAGAGAATATGTTGATATGGAATTGGATCTTCCAGGAATTTAAATACATCCTGCAGGCGCTTCTAGTTTCTTTACCAAATGTTTAGATTTAGCTGTAAAAGTGACAGATAAATAATTTTAACAGTCATGAATCCCAACAAGCACAAAACTTTGTAGAAAATTTCAAACTACACCAGGTACATAAAACTCTCATAAAAGCATTCTTTAACTTAAATATGCTTACTTGCAGAAAATTGTTCAGCCAGAATGAAATCGGAAAACAATTAGTCTCAGAGCAATAATAACGTTGAAATTGCTGAATCAGAACCGACGTCTGGAGTAACAAGTTGCCAACGACATGTCGCGACCTAACTTTATAACCCCTTAATAAAATACAATTCCATACAAGCCCTGTGCTCATATTGCTAACGTTAGGCCGCGTTCGCACAGTGTCGTTACGGCTAATTTATTGTCGGACGACTATCGTCTCTAGCTATTCCCATTATAACGACGATTTGTCGTCAGACGATATTTTATAGCTTTTTTATCGTTTTAAGACTGTGGTGCAGGTGGTGCTAGCCTTTCCCACTGTCACCATAATCAACGTCACATCAAAAATAAGTTGTCGATGACAATTAATCGTGTCGTCATAGTTACAATCACCTTCATTGACATACACAACCCACGACACTGAATATGTCCCGGAGACGATCAATGCTACTTGACAAGTCTCACATGTCAACGCACACACACGGGCAAATAAATCACGCACACTTGGAGCTACTTTGCTCTCATTTCAACATACTTGTCAAGTACTTTTGCAGAACGATCCACTGCGTTAAGAAGGAAAACTCGAAATGAAACCCGGATGTCAATAAAATGACAATCGTTAAGACAAGTTGAAGGCCTTATGGGCGGCTTAAAATATATAAATTTCAACAGCGGGTACTCATGACCAGCGCCTGTCCATTTCAACACGGCAATAGGCTCACCATCTATTACGTGGTTTTATATACCTATGCCTACCTCTGCGGGGATAATGGCGTGACTATATGTATGTATGCATGTGGTCAAGTAGCATTGGTAGTCTCCCTTTAATCGACACGATAATTTGTCGTCACGACATAATGGTAACTCGCTCTTACGTAGTAACAATATTTTACGTCTCTGCGTTAGAATTAGCAGGAGGCCGCATTCTATAATAAACCAATAAATTATTACCATTTAAATTTAATTTGACAGGCATCATGAAATAGCAAATTGTTTTCGTAGTATGCTTTGATTAATTTGGTCGGTTATGATTAGTGATGTAGAAATATTAAGCTTTAGGTAAATATTGCTTTAAGTTAAATCCAGGCAGAATTTGCAAAAAAATTATTGACCGAGCGAACGTTACGGTAACGTTGACGACCGACATTTAAATGTGTGTGTGTGTGTTTGATTTTATCCACATGTCAGATTTCTCAATATTTCCTGAAACTCAACATACATTTTTTACGGATTATACGGTTCTTGTGTAACCACAAAGGCTATTGTACTATTAATATTATTTGCAAGACCAGGCAACCTTGAAACCAAGTATGAATTGGTTTCGCAAGATATATTATATAACATCGTACCTATACAGGTAATCTAGAAGTTTCCGTAATGAGGACACTGCTCTCTCAAAGCTACTAGTATTCTACTAATATTATGAAAGTTTGTAAAGATGTTTGTTACTCAATTACGCTCTGACGGTTGAATAGGAATCTGGCCAAAATTGATGCGACAATGAAAGTGTTGAATACCATTTTCAAATAATATAAAACTCAGCAAATTCCATTTTAGCCCCTCTCTATAAAATAGAGTGCAGAGGGGCTTATGGCGAGACTTGTGTTTGTATTCTGCGACTCTGTTGCATTAAACTACGTCACTAGGTCTCGTGGATCATCTGTTCAAAGTTTGAAATAAAACAAAAATGTCAACGTCAATCAGATTGAACTTTCACTTTTACAATAAACGTGTTAGAGAGGGGCAGTCTGGTGAGAACGATCTCACGGCTTTCTTTTTTTACATGTGACTATATTTGAGCAGCAGTCTTATACATTCAGTAATAAATGCTTATGTAATGCTTAGATACCTGCCCTCTTTTTACATTTTCTCCTAGGAGTTGTCAATTAAAGAATAACATTTAATATTTCAAGTTATGTATGCTGTAATATCTAATTTAATAATTTTATTGTTCGATTTAATTCAAAACATAGTTATCAGGTAAATTATACAATTAGATATTGCTGTCGACTACTCTGGGTAACAGCCAATAAGCGCCATCTAGGTAGAAGTGGTTGGCATTTTCTAACATTAGATTATAGTCTGGAATGACATTATATTATAAAGGCTACTTTTTACACGGTATGTAATAAAGCGCTCGTGGCCCCGCGGACTCAGTGTTCTGTAAACGATCACTGCAGTAAGCAACTTTCACTATGGCCGGTCCATGGATGGGTGACCATCCATGTGATCACGTTGTGACATTTATTTGAGCTTTTCCGTGCTTCGGAAGGCACGTTAAGCCGTTGGTCCCGGTTGCCAGTAAAATGGCAGTCGTTAAGCTAAGTTGAAGGCTTTATTTCAACAGCAGGTAGTCACAACCTGCGCCTGTCCATTTAAACACGGCAATACGGCTCACCACCTATTACGTGGGACAAATTATACAAAAAGGTGAAATGTGGGCATATAATATGCCTCTGCCTACCCCTTCGGGGATAAAGGCGTGACCATATGTATAAATTTCCGATGGCTTGCTTGCTGGTACAAGATTAGAGTTCAACATAAATGCATAATTTGAAATTTCTACCGCTCTCTGAACTTGATGGTTGTATCAAAGTCCCCTAAAAGAACTAATGCCAATCTAAGATGTTCTTGGTTTTGAAGAAACTTAGTTTCTCTCGCTAAGAACGGATGTTAAGAAACTTTATCCTCCAAGTAGTTTCGCGATGCGGTGTGAAATTTCTGTTCAGCTGCCAAAGCCTTCCGACATGAGTATTTCCATCCATTTTTGGTGAATTTAAGCTTATCTGTTGTAGTTTTTTTCTCAAATAAATATACTGTGACGTAATTATAATCTAGTGTACCTACAGTTTTTGAAAGCAATTTTTAAGATTAGCATAATACGACAATGCATAGATAGCTTCGTGACGTCACTTTTAATCTAATGTGGCGGATCGACCCAATGGCTTACATAATTTTTGAATGTAATTACTTAAATACAATATAATTGAACAAGTAATATAATAAAACAAGTGTGTGTTTTCATTATGTAATACAACATATTACATCAAGTGCCGACAATCAAGAGTATAAATGAAATACTTAGATATTCGTAAAGCCTGTTGGGAGTCCTGGGACATCCTTCCGAGGGCTTCCCCGGGGCTACCAACCACAGGCTGTTGGGCGTTACGTGAGGTTTTTTAGTCGGTAGGAGTTCGGCATAACATCCATGAGGATTTTCCCTTACGTTAAACAAAAAAAATATATTTGTAAAGCTGTTCAGTATCTTTAGTAGTAGTTTATATATTTTACTTTTCACACTCACAGGTTAGATCAAGAATATCTAACTAACTAACTATCTTCACGCCAAATCCCTTCCGGGGTAGGCAGAAAGAAGAATATCTAAATGTAGATATCCAAGATAAACCTACTTAAATGAATAACAATAATTAATAATGAAAATAATTATAATAATTGACAAATTTCATGTTTATCCAAATTTGTAGAAATAATATTAATTTATTATAATAAATAAAAAAATAGGATGAACATGAAATTTGTCATAGTTAAAGTGGAAGAAGAGTACAAAATATGTATTCTTTAATAAATTACTGTAGAATTTCGACGGCCGAAAGGTCTCTCGTAATTAGAATTGTTCTATAGCTACCATAATTTAGTGTGTTCCAATAACGCGGTCTTCGTTCACACCTCATAAACTTACATCTGTGCTGCCAACTAATAAAGGACGTAATAAAATTGCAACATTGACAGTTTTAGTGCACAGAAGTCAGCTAGATAACCTACTTCGAACAATGAGGATCAGGAAATGAAATATTCCTTTTTATGTAGAAAAATCGTTTTCGTGCTTTGGAAGGCGCGTTATTGATACTGTGTTTGTCAGTATTATAACAATCTTTATGATCGAGAAGAAGAGTCATATGGGCGGCTTGAAAAATTTCAACAGTGGGTTGTAATAAGCTGTACTAGTCTCTTTCATCACGGCAATATGTTCACCAGAGTACGAAGGCCGAATTAGATTTGGGGAAATGTGGGCGTATGCTATGCCTCTGCCTACCAGTGATAAAGCCGTACATCAGTCTCTGAAGTCAATAATACACTACAATGTCACAAAATTGATTCATGAACGAAAATTTGCACGCTAGTAATTTTTGTAGAAAAAATTGTTATTTTGGGTACGAACCCCTTAAACCGACATTATAATACAGCTTTTGTGGGGCCACTGTCTTCGAGCCCCACTCGCTGTACCTCTCAGACTGATGACAGACCGTACTCATACAACAAACGTAATTTCTGTTTTTTTTTGGTACGGAGCTCTCCGTACGCGAGTCCGAAACGCACTTGACGGGTTTTTAGGGTTTCGTAGCCAAATGACAAAAACGGAACCCTTATAGATTCGTCATGTCTGTCTGTCTGTCTGTCTGTCCGTCCGTGTGTCACAGTCACTTTTCTCCGAAACTATAAGACCTATGCTATTGAAACTTGGTAACTAGATGTATTCTGTGAACCGCATTATGGTTCTTATATAAAACTAGAAAAAAAGCAGTAAATTTTGGGGGTCCCCATACTTAGAACTGAAATTCAATTTTTTTTTTCATCAAACCCTTACGTGTAGGGTATCTATAGATAGGTCTTCAAAAATGCTATTGAGGTTCCTAAAATCATGTTTTTCTAAAGTGAATAGTTTGCGCAAGAGACACTCCCAAAGTGGAAAAATGTGTGTCCCCCCCTCTAACTTCTAAACTAAGAGAATGATAAATCTAAAAAAAAATTATGATGTACATTGCCATAAAACTACCAACGAAAATTAGTTTGAACGAGATAGTGCTGGTAGTTTTTTTTTAATAAGCTTTTATAAGGTCGTCGTGTATGTAACTAACAATGTAATGGAATCTAAGGATACTAATTTAACCATCTTCCAAGGATCGTAGCGTCATGAAAATTGGCAGATGTATGTAGTTCTGATGACAATACAATAATATGGTACTGTCAAACTGATATGATGATGGAGCCGGAAGATAGGCACTGAAACTTCGATGGAAAAAGTGGAATCTAAGGATACTAATTTAACCATCTTCCAAGGGTTGTAGCGTCATGAAAATTGGCAGATGTATGTAATTCTGATGACAATACAATAATATGGTACTGTCAAACTGATATGATGATGGAGCCGAAAGACAGGCACAGAAAACAAGTGGAATCTAAGGTAGCTAATTTAACCAGCTTCCAAGGATCGTAGGGTCATGAAAATTTGGCAGCTGTATGAAGTTCTGATGACAATACAATAATATGGTACGGTCAAACTGATATGATGATGGAGCCGGAAGATAGGCACTGAAACTTCGATGGAAAAAGTAGAATCTAAGGTAGCTAATTTAACAAGCTTCCAAGGAACGTAGCGTTATGAAAATTGGCAGCTGTATGTAGTTCTGATGACAATACAATAATATGGTACTGTCAAACTGATATGATGATGGAGCCGGAAGATAGGCACTGGAACTTCATGATGGAATATCGTATTATATCTGTTTTTGGATTCGTCAGAAAAGTCTTGTAATGAACTTTGACCAGGCTTAGGTTTCAAGGTTATAACAAACCTTTTTTTTAATTGACTTGTAAAACTATGCAATGGAATCTCAGGTAACTAATTTAAGCATCTTCCAAGGATCGTAGCGTCATGAAAATTGGCAGATGTTTGTAGTTCTGATAACAATACAATAATATGGTGCTGTCAAACTGATCTGATGATGGAGTCGTAAGATATGAACTGTAACTTCATGATTGAACATCGTATCATAGCTGTGTTTGGATTTGTTAGAAAAGTCGTGTAATGAGCTTAGACCACGATTAGGGTTTAAGGTTATAACAAACCTGTTATATATTGAAGTTAATATTGAGTGTAAATATTGAGTGTAAATATTGACATAGGTACCTGCAGAAAATGTATATGTATTAGAGTAATATTGAAATATTTTCACATTAGTCGAACTCAGACAAGACACCATGTAATACAGAAATCCCTACTAATATTATAAATGCGAAAGTAACTCTGTCTATCTGTCTGTTACGTTTTCATGCCTAAACCACTAAACCGATTTTGATGAAATTTGTTATAAAGATAGTTTGAGTTTAAGAGAAGGACATAGGTTACTTTTTAACTGAAAGGAGGGTAATAATTTTATGCGATAACGACTTCTACGCGGATGAAGCCGCAGGGAACAGCTAGTTAAAGTATAAATGTTGTGACTAAAAAGTATAAAATAAATAAATGGTCTAAAAAACCCTAGAAAAATACGCTTTTATAATGCACGAAAAAACCCAAAAATAAATTATGGATCGTTCAAGTTGCCTCTATTTCTGGGCTGAAGTGTAAACTATGTGCTCTTAGTTATAATATTTGATTATAAAAGCGTGGGGTGCTAGAACAAGAAAGAGTTTTTTGTAAGCATATTCCTATTAATACTAATCCTTATATAATAAAAATCCTGGCGAAAGCTGCATGAGGTCGCACAAGAGCATAACGTTTATGCTGCCAAAGGGAACGCCTTTTCTTTCAGGCAATTAAGTAGATACATGAGGGAAATACGTTAACAATGGCAAAATGTAGAATTCTTGTTCGAGAACGAGATATCTTTGGTTACCGTTAAAAACCCACTTGGGGATATATGCGTTTGTATTCCTATTACGTGAATACTACATATTGTACTAAATATCTCGGAATGCCGAAACTTTAAGGACCTACCAATGAATTATCTAATAGAGATCCGTAACGGTAATAGGTTTGCTCCTATTACGCGGGCGTCACGAAAAACTGGCAAAAGTGGGTGTTGAAAATGCGTAGACGTGACTGACAAGACTTCATGCAGCTTCCGCCAGGAAAGTCTTTCCTGTTCCAGCGCCCCACGCTTTTGCAATTAAATATTATAACTAAAAGCACATAGTTTACACTTCAGCCCAGAAATAGAGGCAACTTGAACGATCCATAATTTATTTTTGGGTTTTTTCGTGCATTATAAAAGCGTATTTTTCTAGGGTTTTTTAAACCATTTATTTATTAATACGTCATATACCACAATTTTCGGTTACAAAAATCACTACCACTGCGAACGTGTTAAAACATCAATCAAAGTTACAACGAACTATAAGAACTGTTATGTTATCTTGCTGCTACGAAACCCTTCATGGGCGAGTCCAACTCGCACTTGGCCGGTTTTTTTTAATAGATTAAATACAATGACTATTTCAGATCAAATTCTGAGGTGTGATTGATGATATTTATCATTGTGGCATTGATTGTATTGTCAATAATATTCATCAACAAAGTTGAAATTGTAGGGTATCTGATTGACATATTGATTACGTCTTTAATCGGACCAGTTGATTGGCAGAGAATCGTTTCATACGGGCAATATTTTGTATTACCATCATGTATTTATATTTTTCAGTATCATCATAAATTTAATAGTTAATTACAAAAAACTTACATTGTTTGTCAAGGTCTGATTAGATTAGATATTTAACGA
This sequence comes from Miltochrista miniata, assembly GCA_933228765.1. Taxonomy (NCBI): domain Eukaryota; kingdom Metazoa; phylum Arthropoda; class Insecta; order Lepidoptera; family Erebidae; genus Miltochrista; species Miltochrista miniata. The sequence continues at coordinate 22,195,953 of OW121756.1, forward strand.
TTAATTAGAAGTGATTTTGACAAGAAATGTGAAAGAATTAGCTGTCAAAAATACTTTTGTACTGTCGTCATTTGGATTGAATTATTAGGAGTATTCTGAATTTTAATTTATCAGAAATATAAAACTCAATGTAATTAATCAACTTTGTGTACAGTGGTGGAGAGCGTCCCAGGTTCGACTCTCTCGTTGAAAGGACTTCAGCGATCCGACATGGGGACGTATTTGTGTATTGCTGCTAACGGCATACCACCCACACAGAGTCGTCGCTATGATGTTGCTGTCTTTTGTAAGTAAAAATTGAATACACATATATATTGGGTTCTGTAGAACACAGAGTTCTTGCGGTCAAGCGTTCTAGAGGTTTGTGGGTGCAGTTCGTAAGCAACTACTAGTCTTAAAGGCAACATTGTATGTTTCATTATCTTTTCATCAAATGTTTCATTTAACCGCGTTTGAAAATATTTAATTTAATTTCGATGAATCCCCGTATATTTTTCGGAGTATTTTTTTACATGAATATCATTTAATGATTGGGTTATGAAATGAATTGCAGATCATTCAATAAATAATGTCACCAAGTTGGTCTCGAAAACATTTCTTGTACGAATTTGCAAATGAATCAGATTGTGAATGAAACGCGTTATGTTGACTTTTAGCGTGCAGGGACGCTTGAACGCAGTCTTGAAATATTACTTAGTTTAATAAGATTTTATAATTGAGGTTGCAAGCGTCTATAGATTACGTGGGCCATTTTCATTCAGGTGGGTCATATATGCCGGTGAGCCATTGAGCCACAGATAGAATAAAATAAACAGAGCTTACTGGTGAAATTGTGACAGTGATTATTAACGGTTAATTAGTGAATTGTCTTCTCATTCCTCGTTCCTTCGCTGCATTATAGTTAGAAAACCTAATCACAGATTTTAGCTGATCGTAAAAGGGGATCATAATCTGAAGATCCTGTGTTCCACCTAGTTGCAAATGGGGACTGTGAAGATTTCCTGTTTTCTTCCATGTCACAAAAGGAAACTACAACGCATATATTGAGGCAAACTGCATTACTGAACATTGAACGTCTAGTTTGTATCCATACGATTCTATTACAAATACATACATACATGAGTAACTGTTGTTAAAGAGAGCGTAATGTCAGAGTTATCTCTTTAACGAAACGGCCCAACTTTGCTTCAAAGTCGTAACTTGCATTAGCGTAATTGAGTAGAATTAATTTCAACCTAGTTAATCCTTGTAGATCACTTCATGCATAATTTGGTTTATCTTAGTCACACGAAATAAGTAAAAGCTTTTTGTGCATCGATAGTTTATAATTCGTTTTACTATTGTAGTATATCCAGGTATAGGCTAGGGGTGCACACTTTAAGTATTACACTCCAAACCCAATAACATTTTTTTTTCAACCGGCTGCGGCAAGAAATTTTTAAACTTTGCTACAAATTTGCGGTGCTACATATACCTATTTTATGTTCACAAAGAACTATAATCAACTATGAACGTTTACAAATGCTAAATTGAAAATCATATACCTAAACAAAAAGGACCGTACCAGATTAACTGGGCAATAGCGTCGCCATTTCACAAAAAGATAATTATTATGACTGGCGAAAACGAAACTAATTACAAAGGTTAACGCTTGTATTTTTCATAGAAATTATGACTACTTATTGTATTGCATTATTCTGTACAGTTGAGCCGATAGTACGAGTGGACAGTCCAGTCGTGTTACGTGCGGCAGATATGAGAGTCTCTCTGCACTGTTACGTCGAGGCTTCGCCAAAGTCGCTCATCACTTGGCAGAGAGGGAAATCCCAAATTGGTAAGAACGTAAACATCTGAGTTATACTCGTACATATACCGTCCTGTCACACAAGTTTTTAGAGATTTTCCCTTCTCTAATAAAACATGACTTTGAAGAGATGAAGATGATGATTATATCGATTGATTTTAAAATAACTTGTGAATATATCTCTCATTTCTGTTGGATGATTAAACTCTATAGTCTATACCCTCGGCATGGAAATGCCATTCTGATTATCCTACATTATGTTCGACTAAACGTTCATCAGACAAAGTTAAAGTGTGCCGCTTGTTACGTGTGTTATTAAATCTATGCATTTTTTTCTACAGGGGGCAAGCTACTGAACAGTTCAAAGCACATTATATCTGAAGACAATATAAACGAATACGCACTACGAATGAATCTCACAATCAGTCGCTTGAAGAAGGGTGATTTTGGCGACTACATTTGCGCAGCATCCAATGCATATGGTAGAGCTGAAGGCTACATTACTTTAAAAGGTAAATAATATTAGGTATGCACAACTAGAGAAACAAACGTAACATACTTCTCATTTACATTTTTAGATAACATACTTTATGAAAGATTTCAAGTCAAAATAACAATAAACTTTTCTTTATAATAATTTAATTTACTAACTTTCATTTCGCAGTTCGTTAGAGGTAAAATACAATTAGAATTAATGAAAATTCTTTATAAATCAACAGAAACTCCGCAACGGACAACGACTACTACAACAACAACTACAACGACGACTACAACAACAACAACTCCTCGGCCAACAACAACAACAGTAGCAACCACAAAGCTCCCAAAACGACATTCCAACAAGAAACAACAAGATCGCACCAATCAAAATGCACTCGACTCTGACATGCGGCAGATTGAACTCAACAACGCTTTCAATTTCTACAGCAACGTATTCAATCCAGTCAACAACACTCAATACCAACATAACGAGTATGTGCAAAGAACAGAAAAACAAAAAGTACGTCCGACTCCTGGACTAACACGACAGTTCGTTGTATACAACAATGCCAACGCGCATATAATATTTCTACCTATTATAATGCTGATAAAATTTGTTATATAAAAAATATACAAAAAAACAGTATGATTTTTGAAAAAGCATTAATATGTAGTGATAAAAACATGGCTGTTAAATTTTGTATGTATAAGGACGTATTTTGAGGTTGTTGTAAACATTTTAGTGAATCGATGTTAATATTGTTATATAAAGACATAGTCGATCGCATTTATTTAAAAAAAAAGAAGTTATTCGTTTCAGCCTTATAATGGTAAACAAGACAATAAAATGCCAATCTCACAGTAATAATAATTTTGTTTATTTTGTAATTTCTAGAATATTGACATTGGAATGATTATTATTAAAAAAAATTAAAGTAATCAAAATAATTGAAAAAAATTAATATCATTAATATCATATCAAAAATTGTATTGTAGACATGCATTGTATTGACGAAGTAAACAGAACTACAAGTACAAACTGTCACAATTCGTAATAATATGTGACAGGTTGAAATTAAACTTTCTCATTGTTATAACGTATTATTTAATGGATTATACAGTTTAGTTAAGTAAATATGATAAAGTGATGACTAGCGAACAGCGTCATTATATCTTAAAAAAAACAGCAACAAGAATATTGAATAATTATAATGAATATAACGTTTTTATGCCACAATAATATGATTTTAATGACAATAAATATAGAATTAAGAATGTAGTGGAATTAAATGTAAGTACGTTATTTAGAAATAGTTTTATAACAACAGTTTTATTTCTTTAAAATGGCGTTCAATGAGCTTTTAAGCTTTGATTTTTTTTCTCATTTGTATTATTTGAATCAAATTACTTAGTTTAATTTTTATGATTAATTTATTGGTATCAAGAACAACGAAAACTTTGATGTCACTAACAATTAATAACAAACTAAAAATAAAATGTTACATAATAGCTCATAACTATACAGTTCACACAATTAACGTAAAAATGTAATAAGATTACAACAGCTTTTATAATTTTGTTGCCCTCACCGTATTGGAAAACATCAGGATCATTATAATCAAGATATTATAATATAAAGAATGAATTACTTAAAATAAACGATACCGTATGCAACGTTTGAAAAGTTATTTTAAAATGTAAGGAATTAAAATACGTGGTTCACTAATATTTCAATTGATTTTAATTTCATTATCAAATGAATAAGAATGTCAAAATATTGGATCTTATTGTTTTCAACTTTATTTATAAATTGTTACATAAACAATTCATAAATATAATTAAAATGTTTTGTATTAATGCTGCGACTACAAAATAATATCTTTTAAACATAAAAATTGTTAAAAGTAATGATAAAAAAATATTCGTAATATTATGTCTTCCGGATAGTATATTAAAGTAACATAATTCGGCTCTTTCATGTTTAGGAGTTAATATGAAATTTGTTTATGTGAGGTTCCTTTTGGACTTCAGAGTAATGTAGACTAATGTGCATAGAGGTAATTGACGAGAAAGAATTTACTGTAGATTAGTGTTACGATGAACATAAAATGAATTTTGATAAGAATAGGTATGACTTATCTATTTTAAAAATAACCAATCGCATATTCATTTATGTAGAATGGAAAAAGAATATCTTATTATTATCCATAACGTATGACAATAAAACATACTGCATGATATGATCATATAATATGTACCTAAATTAGAATACAATTGATAATATGTAATACGAGGTATATGATACAGCTTTTTATTTTATGTCATATTCAGAATATATTTAGATTAGTATTTATGATTCGACTAGACAATAACATAATTAAAGTTATGCAATGTTAATGTAATTGTATTATTTTAATAGTTGCCAAATAATGTATTTGGTTTATCAAACTTTAATCTCGGTTTTGCTATTCCGCAATTGTATGTAAATATTTTAAATAAACGGGTTAAAAAATTAATAACATATTGTAAACTTATTTTACACTTAATAAGACATTGTAAACTTTTTAAATTAAATATTGTATTTTTACTTTACAAATTTAATTAATGACAATAATCTATCTATGACAATAAAAATATTGACAATCATTGTAAATAACGGAATTCATGCTATTATACCAATTTACTAGTGATGTGACTATTTATCAATGTTAACCTTAAGATGTTGATATCATTTTATGACATTTTAAAATAAAAAAATGTAATCAAAAGTATTCAATTCATTAATTTCTACCCGTTAGATTTGTAGGTTATATGAAAAGGGACAATAAATAATTGTTATGGCTATACCTATAACATTTCAGGAATAGATCATTAAAATAAACAGAAGAGAGAAAATAACAAGGGTTGATATTTCGTTGATCAGGAGTTGTGCAATCAATTTTTTTGGGAAATCCTTGCATGACTTTAAAATAATTAAAATTAAATAAACTTTTTATTGTCTTTTGTAAAAGATGAGGTTTGTTTATTCATCGTTTGTTCTCCATCACGAAATCATTTGGTGATCATGGTTTGAGGACATAAAATTAATTTGGCTAAATTGATTTACATACATAGAGTCACGCCTCAATCCCGAAGAGGTTTGCAGTGGCATAGTAAATGCCCACATTTCACCTTATAGTTTTCCCACGTTATAGGTGGTGAGCCTATTGCCGTGTTGAAATGGGCAGGCACAGGTAGCGACGACCCACAGTTGAAAATTTTCAAGCCGCCCATAAGGCCTTCAACTTGGCCTTCAAATTAATATAAATAGATATATTTACATCAAAGTGGTATTAGGCAGATATAACTAACGACCCGCTGGAGGCATGGCAAACATAAGGTAGGATGCGCTCCGCTAGATGGACGGAGGACCTAGAAAAGGTTGAAAGGAGGGACAGGATGCAGAAGGCCCTTATGTGAAGAAGCTTATAATCAACAGTGAGTTGATTAGTTTATAATAAACTAGCGGACGTCACGCGGTTTAACCTGCGTAGTTCCCGGTCTCTTATGAATACGGGAATAAAATTTAGCCCATGTTCACCACAAAGAGTGTAGCTTCCCAACAGTGAAAGAATTTTTCAAATCGGTCCAGTAGTTGCGGATCCTATTCGATGCAAACAAACAAACAAATAGACAATCAAATCTTTTCTCTTTATAATATAATAATAATAGTAAATATTTGTGGACATCCTCACACATCATCTAGCCCAAATTAAGCTAATATATGCTTGTGCTATGGGATCTAGACGACTGATAGACGTACTTATATATTTCTTAATACATAAATGGTATTTTTTTATTTATACTGTTGGTTGATGGCACTTGGTGAAACCTGCTGCACATATTGAATAACACACTTGTACTGTTCCACAATATATATTTACTTTACACCTAACCAGTTTCGCCTCTCGGCATTCTCAAAGATAAAACTAAGTTGATGACTACTACATCATGTAAATACCGGTATTGAAGTGGTGTTTTTTTTTTCAACACATACATAGCATACATAAAAAACACTCAAATTCCGAAACAAACATATGTGGATCAAACAAATATTTGGACTGACTCGGAAAACGAACTTAGGACCTCAGCGCGGTAGGTGGTTACACTACCGAATGCGCCACTCAGGCAGTCAAATTTGCTACAGCTGTACTAGACTGTGTTATATATATTTCTACAGCACAAAATTTGCATCAAAAAGAATCTGGTTGAAACAGTCAAGTGATAATTTTTGCACGAAGGTGTCTATTGCTGCCAGGACATAGTCATGGTATGACACCACTGTTACACCAAAATGCGTGCCTACGTCTATGATGTTAGATCGTAATAGTTAGATGTTAGTCTTGTTCAAAGATATTTTAAAGGCTAGGATAGATAACAACTTGCAAAAATCGACCAAGTGAGAGTCGAACTCGCAAACGTAGGGTTCAGTTTAAAAAAAACAGCCAAGAGCAAGTTGGAATCACGCACGGAAGGTTCCGTACTAAAAAACAGCAAAAACATCATTTTGTATGAGAGCCCCCCTCTTATATTATTGTACTAGCTGACCCGCGCAATTTCATTTGCGTGATAAATGAAGAACCGCTCGACCGATTTTGTGCAAACTTCACATAAACCATCTTCTAAATAGTCCGAACAAAGCTTAAAAATTTGGTTTGGATAGGTGAGCCCGTTCTTGAGTTATAAAATTACAACGAAAAGTGGCATTGATTTTTATATATATAGATAATAGAAATAGATAACCTTTGAGAATTTCAAGTCTCTAGATATAACAGATCATGAGATACAGCAAAGTGATGTCCAGACAGACGGACAGCGAAGTCTCATGAATAGGGTCCCGTTTTTTACCCTTTGGGTACGGGAATCCTAAAAACAGTCAAAATAACGTTTGTTGAGATGGGAGCATTTTTGTACTTTTTGTTATATACGGCAATAGAAATACATAATCTTGGAAAATCCAAGTCTGTAACTATCACAGTTCATAAGATACAGCAATGTTACGTTCAGACAGACGGACGGCAGAGTCTCATTAATTCTAATCTAGAGTCTCATAAAAGGGTTCCGTTTGAGTACGGAACCCTAAATAGTGGTAAACGATCTTACTGTTGACTTGAGCTCTGAAGATCTTAGTAGAGTACCTTAATACCAGTTATCTGGGGTTAAGAGACTCTACCAAGTTTATACTGGTAGTAAAGTAGTCTTCACTTTTGACTAGTGGTGTTTCAAGTCATCTTTATTTTAAGTAAGTGCTTCTTCGAGTCATCATTGACTACTCTGCTCGGTGGTGCAGTGGTAGTGTATTCTATGACCAATGCTTGAGTTGAAATTCCACGTAGGAACTAATATTTGTGTGATTCGTAAATGCTTATTTCAATATTTTTGTTTTTTAGGTACCATAGCACAAAGTTATATCTTTAATTGGGCTAGATGGCACTCACTATATAAAAAAACGTTGGAATTTCAGAAAACTGCAAACGTAATTTGGAGATCTCTGACTGTAATTTGATTCTCGTTATGTAAGCCTGACAAACGTCCCAGTGTTTTAGTGTAATCATTCAAGCTGATTCTAGGTTTCCTATAAATTAGAGGCCGTTTTTTCTAGTCTATATCTATACTAATATTATAAAGAAGTAAAGTTTGTGTGTTTGTTAAATTGTAAGGGGTAATCTCGGGATCTACTGAACCGATTTTAAAAATTCTTTCACCAATAGAAAGCTACGTTATTGTGGAGTGTCATCGGCTATATCGCATCACGCTACAATGAATAGGAGCGGAGCAGTAATAGTAAATGTTTCAAAAACGGGGGAAAGTTATTCCTTTTAAGAGCTTCGTGGCGTGTGTTGCGTAAATATTTAAGGCCACTACAAACGTAGCTATAATATATATTAATATACCGAAATATATATTATATTATAGCAAGCTATCACACACGGGAGCTATACTATAATATATATTTTGCCCTCACTTGTGGTCACTCGATCTGTGGCCGTCCTTGCAAGCGCACGGTTTTAATGTTTATTTTATGTACAGGATGTACAAATTTCAGCGTACCTACCTGTCCTAATAAAAACAAAAAAGGCAGAAATCCCGTTTAATTACAAAGGAATTCTTTGAGTGAGAAATAGGCCAGCCTTATTGTTCATGAAAGGAGTCGACGTATAGACGACGACGTTTTAATGGCAATCAATTCTTTTCTACAATAATGCAACGGGATACCTCTTTCATAAATGAAATTGTTCTTAAAAATAATGCGACGGGAATACACGCGACGAGAAACCTTTCTCTCTCTCTCTCACTCTCTCACGTAGTATTGAATATTAACGACGAGACGCTACGGGAGTAAACGCAACGCGACGGGAACAGGTAATGCTCTCTCTTATGTAGCGCAAACGAAGTTGCGCGGGTCAGCTAGTGTAATATATAATATATTATACAATTCTAGCATAATTTTGTATTTAACTTTAGTTTAAGAGTACATAAAGTTTGTATATCCACGTCCTAGCCCGAGCAGGTTGCTGGTGTTTTAAATTTGAAGGCTATTTACATTTTAATCAATTAGTGAGATTTCACTTTCACTCACATTAGATGGCGCTATCTAGCAAAGTTAATTTCAAAAGTGCTTCGAGTAAATTTCAAAATAAAAATAGTTTTACTCCTTATTTTGTGTGCAAGTAAACATCAAAACAGTGTCTATAAACAGTATATCGTCCACAAGTGTTATCAGTGAACAAAAAAAACAAACAGTGAACATAAAATTGGTGAACACTAAATACTTTTAAAACTCCATAATTTTACGAGAAATGAATAATTAACAGTTATTAAATATTAAAACTGGTATATTAATGCATTATTATAGTAGTGACGAGTGAATAAACAAAGTTGTACGCTTTAACTAGCAAATACTTCAACAAGAAATAATGTTCGGTGCAGCGGATTTTTGCAGCATGAGTCACTTTAACTATCAGTTGGTTTTCAAACACAAAATACATTAGATTGCATTGCATTATTTCAACAAATCCAGTATTCACTGCGTGGCGTAGTGGTTAATGGTGTGGATAGCCAATTAAGTGGACGGCGGTTCTAAACCCAGTTCGCCAAAACTTTTTGTAAGAATTTTTCTATTGAGGATTTATTATTTGTTTACGAAACGTTTACAAAAAAAGTATAGGTATATAGGATCATTCATAATACTGATCCGTGCCACAGTTGTCTCGTTGACCTTTAAATTCGAGTCTACAGCTACACAACCGAGATACTTCGATAGGTGAATTTTATATCAAGCATTGCAGGATAGATCATAGACACTATGTCTGTGCGACGCTCACCCTTGTCCACCCAAAGCACCTCTGTTGAACACTCGGAATCGGACCTTAAGGCCCAGCAAACAAGCGACCCATCTTTTGTTAATGTAAATTGGTACAAACGGCGGCTTACCAACCAACCGAGCCCACCGGAAAATGATCCCCATCACGATATTAAGGAACTTCTTAATACTTGGAAGGCGGAATTTGAAGCCAAGATTGACGAGATTTATAAAAACCAGAACACACTCATCTCTAAATTGTCCGCGGATATACTAGAATTAAAAACACAAAATGTCAAACTGCAAAAATCTAATGACGACATTGTACAGTCCATGTCTTTCGTTAACAAACAATACGAAGACATCAAAACTGGCTTGGATTTTCTACAAAAGGAACGGCTTGAGCACAGAAAATGTATCGAGAATCTCGAAAGAAAAATACAGGACATTCAGCTCAAAACCAGATCTTCGAATGTGGAAATCAGAAACATACCTCAGCACGAAAAAGAAACCAATATGGACCTACAAAACACACTTTGCTCAATTGGACAAACCATCGGAACCCCCATTTTATCCTCAGATCTACGTGATATATATCGTCTTCCCGGAAAACCTGGAACAATGCGCCCGATCATCGCTGAGTTCAAAACTGTACAGATGAAACTGGACACAATTTCTGCAGTACGAAATTACAACAAAGGCAAAACAGCAGAAGAAAAACTGAATACGGAGGTAATTAAAATTCCCGGGAAACGAATTGCAGTATATATATCAGACCATCTTCCCGCTAGCTCTAAAAAATTGTTTCATCAGGCACGTGAATTCGCGAAGAAGAATAACTTCAAATACTGTTGGACTTCAAATGGAAACATTTTCCTTCGTAGGACCGATGGAGAAAAACAATATCTGATTTCCTCCGACAAGTGTCTTGCGGATATGGGCTTAAATATGTGACTAAAAAGATCGCCCATTCTAATTCTCATAAATCGTATAGTCCACCACAGTAAAGAGGACAAGAGATTATTACTATTATTTAAAACGCTCTTAAACGTCGACATATTTTATATACAATCACACTCACACCACTGTAAACACACACTTTTTCACAATATTACCCTCATAACAGTCCATACACCATGCAAACATCTCCACACATATCTGTCCGTGCACTCTCATTCTGTTGATAATACTGTCTTGGAAGGTCTGCTTTTCAAAGAATATGAATGCGTTACTTCTGGTCCCTCATTGGTACTTTCTCATTGTAGTTTAATTAAAATAAAAAATGGATAACATACAATATATTAACACCGTTTTAGATAATAACTATACTTCGCAATCATTTACCTGTCTGCCAGAAAGCTGCTCAAGTCATCTTGCAAACTATAAACAGGCGCTCAAAATAATCCACATTAATATATGTAGCCTAAACAAAAACTTCGATCAATTCTGCCTAATGTTATCGCAGACTAAAGTTACATTTGACATTATAGTGCTCACCGAGTGCTGGCTTAGTAAAGTCAACACCCTACCAATTATGGATGGATATATAGTACACACGTCAAAATCTTTACTTAATAAAAATGATGGTGTAGTAATCTATACTAACAAACAACTTTCATGTAAAGTTAATGAGCCTTACTTCAAAGGAGCAAGCTGCTTGGTCTGCCAGGTTGACAAGAGTACTTCTATTGTTGCAATCTATCGCTCACCATCGCTTAAAACACCTGACGATCGTATGAACTTTATAAATAGTCTAAATTGTGTATATAATAGCCTAACGACGCAGCACTCGATACTTATTGGCGATATAAACATTAATATAGGTTCTATAAACACGGATCCCTTTTGCGATGAATATATTACATTTAATGCATCTCATGGGTTTTTCCCAACGCATACCTTTCCCACAAGGATAAGTCAGAGATGTCTGGACCATATATTTAGTAAATCTCATTGTAATTCTACAACTCTAGTACTAGAATCCTTCATCACTGATCATAGACCGACAGTTTTGTTCTTAGACCAATCCATACCTATTCATACTCAGAATTACACAAAGTCTCTTACCAATTACTCAAATACAAAAATAGAAATAGATAATACAGATTTCTCATTCGTATTAGAAATGGATGATGCAAATGAAGCAACAAATAACTTTATCACTATTTTATCGTCAATCTTACAGTCAAACACAAAAGTACTTAAAATATCAAAAAGAAACCGATTACTCAAACCATGGATGACTCCTGGTCTAATCCGATGCATTAGAAACCGTGACAGATTGCACACTAAGTCAAGAAATGCACCGGATAACATGATACTTAAGGTAACATACACCCGCTATCGAAATTTTTGCAACCGTCTACTACGCAAATTAAAACTAGAATACTATAAAAACATGATAGATAATGCTGGAACTGACCCGAAGTCTCTCTGGAAGGCTATTAAAAATGTCACAAACACCCAAAAAAGTAACGACAGTCCTACAGAGCTACTGAGGACTTCCATCGATCCTCAACAATCAGTCAACAGCATATGTCACTTCTTCACCTCCATTGGAAAAAACTTAGCTGAGAGAATTGCTCTTCCTACTGTTTCTATTCCTGCCTTGCCATTGCTGCATAAACCCTCTCCAACTCATTTACTAAACTCCATGGCTATACTGGAAGTGACTGAAGCTGAGGTGGAGACTATCATCGTTCAACTGCGCTCAGACTGCACCGCAGGATGGGATGGTGTCGCACCTAACGTTTTAAAATCATCCCGTGAAGCTTTAGTCCCTCCTATAACTCACATTTGCAATTTGGCATTAAATAGCGGCATTTTTCCGGATGCTCTAAAAAAAGCAGTAGTTTACCCTGTCCACAAGAGTGGCGACAGAGACTGTGTCAACAATTATCGACCTATTTCAGTGCTCTCATCTCTATCAAAGGTTCTGGAGAGAGTTCTGAACAATGCACTCAAGAAGTTTGTTAGCAAATATAACATTATAGCTAAAAACCAGTATGGCTTTAGATCAGATGTATCCACCGAAGACGCCGTAATTGATCTTACTAACACTGTAGTTAAAAATTTGGATAGCAACAACAGATGTTTGTGCATATTTTTGGATCTCTCCAAGGCTTTTGACACAGTCTCTGTGCCAATCTTACTGGATAAAATGGAGGGACTGGGAATAAGAGGTTGCATTCACGATCTATTTAGGAGCTACCTTGCGGACAGACGCCAGAGAGTAAGGGTTGGGGAATGGATAAGTGATGAGGTTCTCGTCTCTTGTGGTGTTCCGCAGGGTAGTATTTTGGGCCCAACGCTCTTCCAGTTGTACGTGAATGACCTATGCACTATGTCTCTCCCTCATACTAAAATATTCACCTATGCCGATGACACCGCCATTGTAATAGATGGTGCTACCTGGGGGGCGGTTAGGGACCATGCAGAGTATTCCCTAAAGCAAATTATGGGCTGGCTGAATGAAAACCTACTTACGCTCAATCTGGACAAAACACTCTACATACCCTTCTCTTTGTCCAAAATTAACACACCTGCAAGCGATTTCTCCCTAAGAGTTCACAGTTGCCTGGGGAATGGTAGCTGTTCCTGCCAGGAAATAACTCGAGCTACAAGTGCGAAATATCTTGGCGTACATATTGACAGTAGACTTGCCTGGGATGTGCATATTGGGGCCGTAAAGATGAGAACAAGAAGGCTGATACACCTCTTCGGAGCCCTGCGTGATGTGATCAGCCAAACAAAGCTGAGAATGGTTTACCTTGCCCTCTCTCAATCTATTATTCAGTATTGTGTACCGGCCTGGGGAGGGGCCGTAAAGTCGCAGCTATTGGAGCTGGAGAGGGCACAAAGAGCTGTACTTAAGGTAATGAACAAAAAGCCGTTAAGATACCCTACTGAACAACTTTACGCAGAAAACAAAGTTCTGACAGTTAGACAGCTATATGTGCTCAGGACGGTTTTGAGGGTGCATCAAAGTGTACCTCTCCCTGGTCCCAATAAACGTAGTAAACAACCTGTTTGTCACAGTTCTCGTTGCAGAACAACCTTTGCCAAGAACCAGTTTAAAAGTATGGGGACTAAGCTTTATAATCAGTTAAATAAGTGTGGAAATATTGTGAGACTTAACAGTCACAAAGTCAAAAATATAGCTACTAACTGGCTCCTTCAACTAAACTATGAAGGCACTGAAGCCTTACTAAAATATTTAGAGTGAGTAGGTACTCATATTTCAACATTCAAATTTCTCTCAGTCAAACACACACACACACACACACACACACACACACACACACACACACACACACACACACACACACACACACACACGCACACGCACACAATCACACATACTCTCATACATCAATATAAGAGTACGTTTCTTGTCTTCTTAATTTTGTATTGTAATTCTTACTAAATTGTTATTTTCACTTATTTTTTATTATCAATGTTAAGTATATCTTTTTCATTTTTTAAATTATCAATGTTATATTTTTTGCTATCGATGTTATATTTTTATTATCAATGTTAATTTTTCGAAGAGGCCTACATCATGAATAACATCTATATCATTTAGCTTTTTTTTTGTTTTTTATTATCAATGTTATATTTTTTTATTTTTTTTATTATCAATTCTATATCTTTTTACTATGAATGTTATATTCTTATTTTCCACGTAAATGTTTTAAAGAGGCCTACATCATGAACATGACATAAAATGTATGAAATATCGTCGCTTACTGAGTTATGTGTCATATGATTTGACCGAACACTGTCTCCCAAAATACAGGCGCGAGCCTAGTTTGGGAGTCAGTATCTGGTACGGTTGTAACTCTCACTGTAACATAGTTTAAGCCATAAATTGTAAATCCTATCCTTAACACAATAAAAACATATTATTATTATTATTACTAAGGCGGTCTACTGTTGGACGAGAGATTCTCGCAAATCTCGTTATAACACACGGTTTTATGCACATGAGTAAACCGTTATTTACTCATGTAGGTATAAGTATAACCTACAATGAGACTAAGTTGATACCCTTAATAGCGTGAAGTTACGGAACGATTTGTGCATAGAGTCTCTTTGAGAGATAAACTTCGAAACGAGCTTATCGAGTTTGCTTCAATTCTTTGTTGCATTTTGCAGACGCAGGTTACTTAATCCTTTTTACTATTCTTTTCTATCTAACTGTGTGTCCAGGAAAATATTTTAAATACTTTCCTGGACACACAGTTAATTATATTTAAATACTATTTACAAATAACCTTAGGCAGATGCAAGCACACCGTGTGGTTTTAAGTCGGTTGGAATCCGCTCCAACCGACTAAAACAACCCCAATAATTGTAAATCTATTTATAAAAACTGTATGATCAGACCCTGCGTGCCCAAGTCGATCTCATCTTAAGACGGTGCCCCCTTAAAAACGACGACAGTAGTGAAAAGCATGAAATACCTACGTGCATCTAGCCATAGTGAAAGTTGCTTACTGCAGTGATCGTTTACAGAACACTGAGTCCGCGGGGCCACGAGCGCTTCTAGATGTTGTATGTTTTCAAATAGAATATTTATTATGTTCTAATATTTCCCATTTTCTTAGAGTAGGTATTCAATATTGATAACTCTCGTCAATACATTCAATTAAAACGTGGCTGCAAAAGCAATGTCGAGAGTAAAACAAAATATTTGTCATCTTATCGCTAAACGAGTGCTCCAGACGTCGAAACTTACAACTTAATTATAATGTTCATTGTAATTCAACACGTTATCGCGGCAACATTCGTACATCCCGAGTGCGTCTATACACCACGTTTCTAAGTTCACCAGATTTATTTCAAAGTAATTTTCAGTGAGCATCTGGCGTGCGGTGTGAGAGATTTAGCTGATCAATATTCTGGAAGTCTCCTCGAAGAACGTAGAAATATGTCAGTCTCTCACTCAATCTGAGTGCAAGTTATATGGGAGCGGACTGTATTATTGAACACACTTTATGTTAACCGTTGGATGATAAATTCGAAATCGATATTCGTACAGAATATTTGAAATTGGTTTGAAATGAGCTTAGAATTCGATGTTTAAAAGAAAGGAGTACAAATTCCATCATTTCTTATTCATACGTTTTGTATATTACCTATTCAATCTGTATTTGAATGACGGTCTTAGATTAATGTACACATACAGTTCTCTTGTCTCATCTTACTCGTATAAAATTGAAAATACAAGAGGAAGCATAGCATAGCAGTAAATGAACTCGAAATGAAATACATCACGTAGGAGAGAAATACTCTAATGTATTGGCATCATTTGACGCAGTTGTTTTTGAAATGAAATGGAAGCAAGAATTTTTTTTAACAGCACTATCTCATATACATCTCTTTTGAGGCTTCAGAACAAAAATTTCTATGGTGTAACTTACAGTGCTGTTGTTCCTGAGTGCTTGCCATGGTTTGGAAAATTATTCCTAAAAGACGGATCTGCCACGCCCCATCTTGTCAAATATACCCACATGACATGTAGTTTTACTCTTCTCGGGAATTCTGATTGTTCTGGGAATACACAGGAGTAAATTATCCACGACTATTTTCAAACTACTCATACTCAGAAAATCACTGTTCTGTTACGGCTTTAAACATCCTCTACTGACTGCCTCGGTGGCACAGTTGGTAGCGTAACCTACTAGCGCGTTGAAGTCCAAATCACGGGTTGGAAGAAATATTAGTGTGATGTACAAAATGTTTGTTTTGTCGTTAGGGTGTTTCTATGTATAATATGTATGTATTGATAAATATAATACGAGTATGTATGTTTATCTGTTGTCTACGTCCCATGTAACTAGCTAATTTGTTCTAGATACATTGTGCCTCACAATATTTTATTTATACAGTTGCTTCTAAAATAAGTGACTGTCACTTATTTTAGAAGCAACTGTATAAATGCAAGGCACAATACGCGTTAATTCCTATTACAAAAGACACGGTAGTTGATAATTCAAATTTCAAAGCTTTATAATTGGAACTGTAAAATTTCAAAGCACGTAGACTAGACACAGTCTGTTCCTATAGGGGCGCAGGCTTTGCATCAGGTGGACTGGACCGTGTGCATGGTTACCAACTCAGAAGTATTAAAAATATGCGCTGAAGACTTCCGTTACGCAATGTATACAACAACATCAAGCAGACACAGTTTTAAAGAAATGTTTATCGAGCCAGTACAGTTGGTAAACAGGATATGAATAACGCCAAGTTTCCATAACAACAGTAACTGTAGTATTAATTGGTTACTCCGAAACAGAAGATTCCTAGCAGGTGACATTGTTTATAAGTTTCAGTTCCATTGTTGTGTTGTATTATACTAGAACTGTACATTTTGAGAAAGTTTGTAGCTGTATCTATATAATTAAAGGTCGGAACTTGGCGAAGAAGTTCCTTAAACTATTAAGTGTCCCTTTACAAATACCGTATGTTAGTTTTGTTGCCTATCCAAAGTTATTGACTTGTGGTTTGTTTTATTGGCTTTAAAGTAAACAAGGCAGAATAATGAATACTGGCGGTTCAATGTTTAGCTTGTTAAACAGCAGCAAAGTCTTATCATTTTTAAATTTCAATTTACAGTTAATATAAATACAATGTGGATCCTGTTTATACACGAGAATAGATAGTGACAAATTAAGCTTATTTAGGTTTGTGGTGAAGAAACCATAAAAGTCGTAGAAAACATAGAAAATACCTAAACCTCAAAACATACTATAAAGGATCTGCGCACTGCTGCTGCCCGGGAAAACTCAGTATTGTCAATCATACCACTAACCCTGCTCTATCACATCGTACGAGATAAGGAAAAATGGGACCCTATTACTGAGACTCTGCTGTTCGTCTGTCTGTTATCAGGCTGTATCTCATGAACGGTGATAGCCAGAGAGATCAATTTTTTACGGATTGTTGTTGCCGCTATAAAAACAAAATAATACTAAAACCGGGAAAAAAATTAAAGCGTTTCACATACAATTATCGTAATTAACTTGTTGGTTTTTGATTTGCAACCCTCCGTCCGCGAATCCCAACTCCCCAAAAATAAGGGTTCCGTTTTTTGCCACTTGGCTACAGAACCCGAAAAATCACGTTTGTGGTATAAAACAAGCCCCCGCTCCCCCTACAAAATGTGTTTTCTGGTTTTAGTATGTATTTGTTGTTATAGCAGCAACAGAAATGCATCGTCCATGAAGAGTAAGGTGACAGACAACGGACATCGTAGTCTCAATAATAAGGTCCAATTTTAACTTTCGGTTCGGAACCCTAAAAAGAAATAAGCTAGTCATCAATAGCCTGCAGCTATTTAGGCCAAATTGAAATTTCAAACAGCGCTTGGCAGTAATATGTACCTATGTTTACTTGCTCCAGTATTACGCAAAACATTTTGCATTAATTAGTCCAATTACCACAGAGCCTCACTGTTTTGGATGGTATTTCTCCAATGATTACGTAACAACAATATTTTGCGTATTCTTCTACATTATTGTATTTGAACTCAGCAGAGCTATGAATTGAAATTTTGAAAAAGTTGTAGTGATATGTTCAGGTTCAAATGTCTGAATGTCTGCCTCGTTGGTCTAGAGGACGTAAAGAACGACTGCGGATCACGAGGTCGTGGGTTCGATTCCCACAAGCGAATACACAAAACATTTGTGGTTCATAAATATTTATCTCAAGCGTTTGGGTGAAACGCCCAGAGTATTATTATGTATGTGTTGACAAAAGAAAGTATAAAAGTACGTATTGTACTCTTATACATAACTAGCTATTGCCCGCTACTTCGTACGCGTGAAAATTACGTTATAATGCCAATTTGGTTGCTCTCTATCGAGCCCTTAGGATAGATAGGACCTCCCGAAGACTAATCCTGGGCGCCCTTCATGAATCGTGGTAGAGACCGTGTGGTTTTAGTCGGTTCGAGGCCGGTATGACATACGTGTTTGTCTGTAATTGGTTACTTTAACGTTAAAAAAGAGAAAGTAGCGTGATGAATCATTATCTTAAGTTAAACACTAATACTAAAAGTTTATTCAATCGCAATAACAATATAATAAATGTATTACTTGTGAGATAGGTACACATCATGTTTTTATGCGATTGCCAAGTCAATCTATTTACTTTAAACTTTAAAGATTGTTAATATTGATTATGGACATAATAAGATGTTGTTGAGTTATCTAATTACGTAAAATTTAAGACAGATGGTTCCTTATGTAGGGACTGAATAAAATAACCGACTTGGTAATTACATGAATCTCACTATTTATTCCGGTAGAAGAACTGAATTGCGAGACTTGGTTTTTTTACACATTTTGTTTTTGAAGAGATACTTATATACTTACATACATACTTATCAAACATAGAAACACCGAGACTCTTTGACGAGTCAAACATTTGTGGATCACACAAATTTTTGTCTCTGGCGGGAATCGAACCCACGACCTCGTGATCCGCAGTCGCACATTTCGACCTCTATGTATGTATAATATGTATATGATAAGGATGTGATTCATTGCATATATTTTGTATCAATCAAATCTGACTCCCGCTACCTATCAATACATATAATAAAATCGTAACAGGTCGCTGTCTGTACATGGAAGATAAATAAGAAAAAATATTATAGGGGGGCTTTATGAACGCAATAGAACCCAAAACAATGATTTTTAGAATTTTTGTCTGTTTGTCTGTATGTCTGTATATCTGTTTGTCTGTACGGTTGTGCACGCTAATCTCAGTAACCGCTCAACCGATTGCAATGCGGTTTTTTTTATTGTGTTGAGGTTTGCTCCAGTTAACATTTAACATTTGTTTTATGTAAATCGGTTTAGAAATAAAAGAGTTATAACACTTTTAAGAATCAGATATTTCGAAAATTTTAATTGTAGGGGTTTCTTTGAATGTGAGTGAACCTAAACTGGCGTGTTGGCTTAATCATAAAAGAGCTTAATGATTAAGACAGTCCGCGCCGAAGGCGTGGACTGAATTGTTTTAAAATAGACTTAATCATTAAGCTCTTTTATGAATAGCAAACAGGGCAGTTTCAGACGCTGCTTCATGACTCTGATGAAGAAATACCTTTCCTTTCATACACCTTATGTGACGTAAACGAAGTTGCGGGCTCAGCTAGTTGTTGAATATAGGTCTCTTTCTTAATTTCATTTTGGGAGGGTAATTGACCTTTTGGATTTTAGTCTCAATCAATCAGTCAAATCAGCCTGAGGCAGTATTCACTGCTGGTCATAGGCTTCTTCCAATTTTGCGCCACACATTCATTAAGTTTTAGTCTAATACCTGTATCTCCTTAGTTTTTAAACAGATTTAAAATTCGAATCATAAGTTGATGGAATTCTAAGTTCTCAGTATTTTGAAGCGCTCGTAGATCTCCCAGCTGCAGTTTAATATACGATCACCGCATAAAGCATACTCGGTTAATACTGAGATGTTTACCGTTTGTAGTATTGCCATTCCAGAGTGTTTCCGTCCGTTTGCAGCAGCACCTCAGTGGCTGCATTGCAGCGACAGCAATCCTGCTAGCGGTCGAGTTCGGACTCATACCTTAACACCTCTTATTGGAATCATCGACGATATTATGATGTCTGCAACCTCAGTAAATAAATATTTTAAATATTTGTGGACATTCACACACAAAAAAACCTATTTTTGCAATTTAAAATTTGTAAATGTACCTACTAGTCAAATGACTGTACGAGACAACAAAAATACTAGTCTAAATACAACTGTTTCAAGGTCGTGGATGGGGCTAAGGACCTTGACCATACAAAACACGCGTTGAAGGAAGCTAGGCAATGTAGTATTTTAAAGCTTATTTTTGTTGTAATACGTAAATACACATTCTCACAAAAAAAAACATATTATAGGTGTGTGTTTTTTTTCATATATTGGCATATTTTTTTTTTTCGCGTCTATAAAAGCTTTATAAAATGCATTCATCTAAAAATTTTAGAATGTTTCTATGATCATTTTACACATTACCTACGTATAATTAATACTACTTTGACACACATTTTATACACTTAAAATCTACTTTTGGCTATAATTTTTCGTTTACTTATGTCGACAAAAATGTTTTCATTTGCACCTCTTTTTCGTCATTTTCCAAACCAGACCCATAGTAGTTTTACTAGTAAACATGATGTTTGAGAGCATAAATAGTAACGGTATAGACTATCACAGACTGTTATTGACAACAGACTAACGGAAACATGACAAAGGCTCTAGTAATAACCGAAAGCCTAATTAGATGCACATTGGTAATTAGTTTGTCTATTAGCTCTACCAGTTCATGAATTTTCCGTATTTTAGACATATCTGTTATGTTATGCATCATATTATTGGAATAAAAGGTAAATTTTATTGTGAGTCGTAAAATGCTATTACCATAAGGCTGATCGCACATATGTCAGCACCGTACGCGCCGCACGCGCCGTACGCGCCGCATTTCCTGATAGCCTTGCACATGGTGTTATCGTAGCGAAAAATTCTAAATCTATGGTGTTATCACTTAGAACTGAGCATTGAATTATAATGTAACCAACTTACGTAGGTTCTCAACGTTGCAGTTACATTGAGACTTGTCATGATATTTAATTTCGTTTCATTATAACGTAAGAGTTTCCAGAAACACGTGGTAGTTGGCGCTGTACGCAATATTAAAAAATCTACTATTTTAGTTAAAAATTCACAACTAGATGGCGCTGTCCCTTTTTTCAAATCGCGGTATGGTTTCGTTACATAGGGTCATATAAGTAAGACTACTTTTCTGCTCAAGGTAGTTTATTATTATTTTTTACGATCTTAAAACTATTTTTTCTAAAAGATTCAAGTTTATTTAAATATATTTGTTACACTCGATTTTTATTTCATGGCCACGCAGTCAGAAAGTTTATTGTAATAGCTGCTTGGCACCGCTGGTGTCGACACTTAGTCGAGTGACGTCTCTATCTCATAATATACAAATGTACTCTGTGGCCTTGCACATACGCGCCGTACGCGCCGTAAGCAAATCTTTGGTATTGCCAACTATAGCAGTTTCTTTTACCTCTCTGATGTGGAACGGTACAGTGAGTGGTATTGTGACAGTTGGCTATGAGGGGAAGATCCCTTCGGAACATAATGTACAAAACGCAAAATGTAAACAACTTGCAAAGTTTACACAACGCAGAATGTGCACGTTAGGGCTTGTCTTTATTATAATAGGTCTAGATCGGCAAAACAAATGAAGATCGGCGAAACAAATGAAGATCGACAGTACAAATAACGGTCGGATAAACAAATGACGATCGAAAAAAACAAATGGAGATCACTAAAACAAAAGACTAAAAGCAAGTTGATAATGTCGAAAATTACTTGCAGCCATATTTTGTAATCTAGATGCGATTGCCATTCAAAAAAATAGGTGCAAGCAAATCTCGACCTTAATGACTTTTCTCTAAAAATGTGCTTTTAGGCGCTTATAGACATCACTGATAACGAATATATAAAAAATAAATAGATGTTATGCATGCTCATAAGGTTGAAATTTGCTTGCACCATTTTTTTGGATTCTAGATGCTATAACCATTCAAAAAAAAGGTGCAAGCAATTCTCAACCTTATGAACATGAATAATATTTATTAAATTTTTACATATTCGTGATCAGTGAAGTCTATTAACGCATAAAAGCACGATTTGAGAAAAAGTCATTAAGGTCGAGATTTGCTTGCACCTATTTTTTCAATGGCAATCACATCTAGGTTACAAAATATGGCTTTTTTTTTTCATCCTCCAATCCCATCAATCCAATCCTCATGGATGTTATGCCGGACTCCTACCGACTAAAAAACCTCACGTAACGCCCAACAGCCTATAATAATAATAATAATAAAACTTTATTTCAGGTTGCATAGACCCATAGATAAATACCTTAACCTAATACATAATTTTTATAACAACAATGTTAGTAAATAAAGTTTTATAACTATGTTAGTATATATTTAATTCACTATTGCACTAAGTCTGTGTGCGTCCTTGTGGCACTGTTCCGTGGAATCGACGAAACACCACTCCCTGTGGCCAGAAGTTCTCTTCCATGACGAGATGCAGGTAACAGTTGGGCACTCGCACCACGAACGCCAAAAAGTTGACGTTGCGGCGTGACCCCAACAGCTGCACCCTCGGCATGTACTTGATCTTCTGACGCACGTACTCGGCGATGCTCTCCACTGTGGTATTGTAGTGCAGGCGCGAGATATACACTGGAGTGTTCGGCTGTGCAGCACGTATAGATGTAGTGGGCTCCGCAGGAGCTGTGCCACAGCGGTTCTTGACAGGTTGTCGACGATGCTTTTTTCTTTGCACCATGACGAAACCATCACTGTCAACCTGTGTAACCTTTGACACCGACACCCTTGGCAGAACAGCAGTGACTTTGGCAACACGGGCAATACTTTTCCCTGGGTCCTGAGTGGGGTTCTTGACCCGGCCGATATTGCTGGTAGAAACGGCCGGTACGGGTGCAGGCAGGCGGGGGGCGCTAGCAACGCATTCCGCCAACTTTGCATTAGACGACGACGACATCAAAACTGCTGACGCGAAGCTCGAGTTACGTTCGGGCTCACGATGCGCGTCGGCGGTCATTGTCCTCACTTGCGGTGACGTAGATATCGCCATGGAACAACGCACTTGAAAATGGTTGTGAGACCCGGGTAAGCCCTCGGAAGGATGTCCCAGGACAAAATATGGCTGCAAGTATTTTTTGATCTTATCAAATTGCTTATAGTCTTTTGTTTTATTGATCTGCATATGTTTTTTCGACCGTCGCGTCGTTTGTTTTGCCGATCGTCATTTGTTTATCCGGCCGTCATTTGTTTTGTCGATTTTCATTTTGTTTTGTTGATTTTCATTTGTTTTGTCGATTTTCATTTGTTTTGTCGATAATTATTTATTTTGTCGATCTTCATTTGTTTATCCGACCGTCATTTGTTTGGTGATCTTCATTTGTTTTGCCGATCTTCATTTCTTCATTCTAGCGTCATTTGTTTTGTCGTGTATAAAAATCCCGGTAGTTCTAAGGAACTACTGGGACAAAAAATCCCAGTAGTTCCATCATGGAACTACGCAATGAAATCTCAGTATAAAAGTCCGTGTGCATGTATTATGTATTGTTCGGTTTGAACATTATTTCCGTATAGATACGGGCAAATACGTATATATGGCAACACTGAGCATGCATGCGGCTACATCGAGCACCAGCACGCGCCGTACGCGCCGCATTATGACGTCATCGCGTCATCAGAATGTTATTCGGATGCCTGCCGCATTTCACGAAATGCGGCGCGTACCGTGCGGGTGTAATGTGCGAGGTTCCATACAATTTCATACAACGAATTCTAAAATGCGGTGCGTACGGCGCGTGCGGCGCCTACGGTGCTGACAAATGTGCGAGCGGCCTTAGACTCCTCTTTTCTACAGGATGTATATCTGCCTGATATCTTGCTTTGTAAAGGGGTAGCAGAATCATTTTCTATCTAACACCTTAAGATTACTTATAGAACTCGGGACTTTACGGGAAATAAATTTACTTACATACACCGACGTTTCGAGCACGATGTAGCGCTCGTGGTCGCGGCTCGACGGTTGTATGTAAGTAAATTTACTTCGCGTGAAGTCCCGAGTTCTATAAGTATGAGAGTAAAATTAGCCTTTTAATTAATATCGATGCGGGTAAGACATTCTTTCTTCAGGGACTGAGCCATGTTCAAGAAAGATATAGTTTACTGGTCTAGGTCATTGGTGTAGATCATGTTTTACGGGATACACAGTATTGGGAGTGCGAGTGTAAGTCTCAAATAAAACACTACATTGATATACTAATACCATTTAAATGACAGCTGCATAACCTACACACGTTCAATTTAATATGGCAATAAGCATCGCCACCTATTACGTGGGACTAAAATGGTTATGACAAGATGTGAGAATATCGTATACCTTTGCTAAACCTGTCCCCCCCGATTAATTCTGTGACTATACTCGTATGTATGTATGTAATTGTCAAGAAAATAAACGTTAAACTTTATATTATTCCACCCGCAAGTATATTGTTACGAATAATCTTACTCTAAACGAAAGAAAATACAAGATAAATATAGCATGATGTAAGAATTCACCCACCAAATTACCTTGTTAATAAAGGCTAATAAGGGCAACAACTGAAGGATACGAGCGACAGTTGTTTATCTAGAAGGGATGAGCTCGTTGGGCCTAATCAGGATATTGTTGCAGTCCTTAATTACTTGGCCATAAGGTTCTTGCTACGAGCCATTTATTTCTAACCGTATAGGACCGTAAAAGTTTCAGGATACCAGCTTCTCTCAACAGCGAGATGAGGATTATTTTCTTCGGCGTTTATTTTTAAATACTTGTAATCCTAATGGTGGTATTTAAGAATTTGTTTTGTCTTTAATCGAGATTTAAAGTTGGTTTTGTCTGCCTTAAATATTGTGAAGATTAATGGCTCTTGAAATGCCATTGATAAAAGAAAATTGTTGAGAATAGGTACAATTTTTAAAAGTATTTATAGAAATCATTACTTTTAATATAAAATATCGTAGGAATATCGATTATATTTTCTAATTTTGTAGGTATTCTATTTTCTATCATTATCTAAGACTCGGTCAAAAATTCGGTTTTGTGGCTTTACAGAATTTTAACTTTCCAAGGCCCATGTAATAATAACATTATGTAGAATATCACAAAAACTTCTCATTATCATCTCAGCTTTAACATGTACCCTAAGCCGTCTTTTACGTCTCCTATGAGAAAATGCCAACTTGAATCGACTCGTAACCCAAGGGCTGGCAGTTATTTCTCTCAGTGAATCCCGTCACCATACGGGCGACAAAACTACAGCTTCCTGTAAATCTTAAAAAATGATCAACTTACCATTTAATAAGACAATATCTCAATGGGTACGCGGAATAAATGTTTTATCAAGTAGGTGGGTGGGTGCGGTCGCAGACATGAAATATAACGCACTTACCGTACCTCGTAATATTGCGCTCACTTGCAATATGAAAATTTATTACAAGGTATGTGTTAGTAGAGAAATAGATGGTTAACTAAGAAAAATGTGAATCGTTGTAGTAACTCATGTAGGTACTTATTACTTCACGGAGTTTGATGATACACTTTTAAACAGAATATTCTCAATTTTAAGTGGCGCGATTGGTATAAGAGACTCCATTGAGATTTCTGGGGCTCAACTTTTTCTCACCTGCAAGCAGGTACACTTGGTCATTGGTGCATGTGTTTGCATGGTTTTGCTTACTTAGATTTGCACATATTGGGAGCTCAGAAAGCAATTGATAAAAAAATCTTCGATGAGGTAATGGTAATGGTATACAGGGTGGAATTTAAAGACGGTAGTTGGAGGGAAAGTACCCTTAATAGGGATAATGGCAAGTTTTGCTGAAAGGAAACATTCCTTTATTTTCAAAAGTAAGTAAATCTGCATTCAAAGGTTTTTGAAAAATCATCTGCTTGAGCCGGGAGTCGAACCTGGGAGATGTGCTAAAAAAACATCCTGTATTTTATGATACCAACCGCAACAGTTTTTAATAAGGATCAATTTCTTTTAAACAACATAGTATCTTAAAATAAAGGAAGATCAAGTAATAGTAGTTTATGACACTGTTGCATAATAAGGGTTCTTATAACACGAGTATCACACGAGTGTTATAAGACCAAGTTATGTACAGTGTCATACACTACTTTATCTACTCTCATACTATAATACCTGATTTCATTTTGTGATATATAGTTGCTCCTTGATTTCGCCGGTAACAGGTTCATGGTCATGTTTGACGCAGTTTCCAGAATGTCTGGTGGTGTACAATTACCACCATCCTCACTTTAAGACATGTTTTAACACAAAAACTAATTTATTTTACAAACAAAACCAAACTTTGTTTAATTTAAATGTAAAATGTTGGCGCCAAGGCGCAAAAATCGATTGCGCATGCGTGTTTCTTTTTTTTTTCAGGCTGCGGAGGCACTACTTTTTTTTTAAAGTAGAGGTTCAAACTTCTTTTTCCAGCTGGAGGTTGTATAGGTGTATCGTAATGATTAAAAAGTTATATTATGATATAGGTGTCCACAAGACCTGTATCGTAATAAAACTTTTTTTTGGCCTGTGCGTAATGTTTGTCATAAGAGAATTGATTTCAATTTTATAATCTTTGTGTTATAGTATCAGAGTAGATAAAATATGTTTTTATTGTAAAGCTTACCTACTCACTATCTGAGAAAAAAAAACAGTCTAATTGAAAAACTTCTATTTTTTTTAAGTTGGTTGGTTATGTGGTTATGTGTGTATATGAATGAATATTCCCATTCACAGAAACTAGAACATTTTTTAAACCAACTTCAAACTTCAAAGAAGAATCTCAATAAGACTGTTTTTTTTCTTCAGTTAGTGAGTAAGCTTTACAATAAAAACATATTTTACTAGGTCTTCCTTTAATTTAAGATACTATGTTTCTTAAAAGAAATTGTTCTTTATAAAAGACTCTTTTGGTTGGTATCATAAAATACAGGATGTTTTTTTTTCACATCGCCTAGGTTCGATTCCCGGCTCTAGCATAATTTTATAATAACTAATTTTTAAATGCATAACATACATTAAATATAACATTATTTGACATAACATACATTTAATATAAAATCGTTTGACATAACTATTTCTAGGTGGTTTAAAAAAAAATAACTACTTCTAACCTAACCCATCCGCGTCGGGGTACTTTGAGTCGGGATGTTAACTATAATGACGTTTTTTATATATGTTGAACGTTAGGGGCTTTATACATATTAAACGGTAAACCGAATGATTTTCGATTACATAAACGTTATATCAAACAACGTTATACTATTTAAGTTTTGGAATAAATAAATGTTATTTGTAAAGAAGTAGCTGGCAGACTTTAATAAAAAAAAGCGTATAGCGCCATCTATTTGTAAAATCAATTTTTAAAGCTGTTTTATTCTTGTTGCGAAGATATAAATGGTGCAAAAAAGAGCTTAAAACGATTTCAGTAACCTGTTGTAGATCGTGTCAAATTTCGGAATCAATCGATTCAGTGCATTTTGAGTTTTTGAAGCGTACACATACGAAACTGCTTTAGAGATAGACCCAAAACTCCCTCTACGTATACAGAGTAAATCTGTATACGTAGAGGTAGTAAAATACCGAGACAGGAGAACTCCCAGCTACTTTAAATACATGTTATCCATTTGACGCGCATGTTTCGAATATTTGCTTGTGGGTACATCAAAGTTTGTAATATGTGACGTGGAGGTACGACACATTCCTCTTTGAAGAGGTTGTGTAATAAGTTATTTAACTTATGTGATGGTATTAATATACGAGAGCATGTTTATCACGAAATTATTATTATACTCTTATGAATTTGCAACTATTTTAACGTTTTTATTTTCCTTTTTATCGTTTATACATACGCCCCCAGAAAATTCTACATCTCTTGACAAACTTTTTTTACGATTTATATCAGTAGGTAGATACCTACCTACTTAATATAAGTAAGTTTTAATTCCTGTTTAAAAATGTTTTACTTAAGTTTGTTTACTGAAATACATAAAGAGAAAGTGTACGAGCACAATAAGCGGCCATATTAGCTTATACGAGACTTCAAAATATACTTAGCTCTTCAGAAAGTTACTCTTAAAAGTAATTCGCTTCAAGGACTCCAGAGTACAAAAGTCGTACTTTATGAATCTAATTAAGTACCGTATAATAAGCTTCAATTAGTGCTTTGTTTATTTTATGACGGCTTCGCCTTTGTTTACGTTTTATGTTCTAGGTTACGCTAGAAGCTTGGGTGAATACGGAAACAGTCTAGAATTGAATATTATGTCATCTGAGAATCACGAAAAAGACTTGGTGCTAATATCTAGACTCTCTAGGAGAACATGGACAAAGAAAACACCACTTTTATCCAACGGATAGGCGTCAGCCTTGTTCAGGAAACTACAACTCATATTCCATTTGCTCCTAAGGCAAAACCTAATAATAATAATAATAGGTATATTGAAATGGCAGACGCCGTCTTCATCCATAGCCTAAGTTAACCAGACCATCTAACACCCATCACAATAGCCCATTACGTAGTTGCCAGTTGGCATATTTTACAATAGCTCCCATTGCAGATGGTCCATTATCGTTCTTCTACATAAGGCGGATGTGGATTGTTTGCAGTGGGGGTCCCATTTCCGTTTAGATTAAAAGTCTCAAAGGGCCTCTGCATGTTGGACCTGTGTCCCCATGTAAGCCTACCAAAAGTCCGGGTGTCTTCGTAAGAAAAAAAAAGAAGATACCCGTGTGAAAGAGAGACATAATAATAATAATAATAAAAGCATTTATTCACATAAAAAAAATACATCTATAAAACATTACCTCTGCCAAACTGAATTGCAGTTTGTTGGCAGATGCAGCTCCCTTAATTTACAAGTAGATTAATCTCGCGTAAATTGTCTTCGGTACCTACTAAATTTATACATTATTAATTCAATAAGTAATTATATTTACACATGCACACTCATAAACATGAATTAGCAACATTACAAATATTTATTTCCTAGACATTCATTATAATTTCACTATTGTATTTATACATATAAATTCATTTCATTTTCATTATAATTTATATAGGTATTAATTTGTTTATTAATTATTATTATTTTTTTACAACATCTTGACATTATATTGAATTGAATTTATTGTATTTCAACAAATACAAATATTCATCCTTACATAGAAAATTATTTTAATTGATTGTACATAATTCATTCTTATTCCTTGTAGTTAGTATATTTTAAATTTTAAAACACATTGACATTTTACAGGCATAAGAATAACCCAATCATTATTATTATCCAGACGTTCAAACAATCCAACAGAAACCTTTTGGTTTTATTTTTAAATGCTCTTTTTGTGACACTCCTAGTCAACAAAACTGATGGCAACTTATTAAATATATGAGGCACCATATAGCTTCTTTTTCTTTCCCCAAAATAGTTCTTACAACTAGGTTTTACAAACTTGTTAGTATTAGTTCTCCCCGGGCGCGACTTATAAACCTTAAACTCGTCACTACTATACTCTTCTGTTGCCAAAAGAAGCTTTATATTCTCATGAATTGGGAGCATTTTACATTCACTGAACAGCTGTTCGTAATCAGTACGCTTACAGCGCCGTTTAGTATTTTCGTCTACCAATAATTTCATAAACCGAATTTGTAGTGCCTTTTTTTTTTTTTTATACCACCAAGGTGGCAGACAAGCACACGGCCCACCAGAAGAACCGGTGGTCACCGCAGCCTATGAACGTTTGCAACACCAGAGGCGCCACACTCGCGCTGCCGACCCTGTAAAAACCTTCTTAGACCCCTTTTGAAGAAATGGGGTTCTTCAAAAGGGGTCTTATGAAATTATTGGTAGACGAAAATACTAAACGGCGCTGTAAGCGTACTGATTACGAACAGCTGTTTAGTGAATGTAAAATGCTCCCAATTCATGAGAATATAAAGCTTCTTTTGGCAACAGAACAGTATAGTAGTGACGAGTTTAAGGTTTATAAGTCGCGCCCGGGGAGAACTAATACTAACAAGTTTGTAAAACCTAGTTGTAAGAACTATTTTGGGGAAAGAAAAAGAAGCTATATGGTGCCTCATATATTTAATAAGTTGCCATCAGTTTTGTTGACTAGGAGTGTCACAAAAAGAGCATTTAAAAATAAAACCAAAAGGTTTCTGTTGGATTGTTTGAACGTCTGGATAATAATAATGATTGGGTTATACTTATGCCTGTAAAATGTCAATGTGTTTTAAAATTTAAAATATACTAACTACAAGGAATAAGAATGAATTATGTACAATCAATTACTGTAGGCGTTTGGGAAAACCGAGGCAGGAAGATCATTCCACAACCTAAGCGTGCGCGGAAGAAAACCCCTACCGGATCTAACCGTGCTCAAACGCTCCGGACGTAGAGTGTGAGGATGAAATCCCTGTCTATGGCGAGCGGTGCGATGATAGAAGGTAGCCGTGGGCATCATGTCAAACAATTCCTCGGAGCACATACCATTGTACAGGCGGTAGAACACGCATAAGGAGGCATAGTCTCTCCTGTCGCGAAGAGGTTCCACACCACCTGTCAGTATAGGATCGTTGACAACTCTCACAGCTCGCCTCTGCACCGAGTCAAATGGGCGAAGCTGATATTCAGGTGCCCCCGCCCAGAGGTGACAGCAGTACTCCATGTGTGGCCGCACTTGCGACTTATAGAGAAGCAGTGTTTGCGCCGCAGTAAAGTACCGCCGCGCCCTGTTGAGCACACCGAGCTTCTTGGACGCCAGCCTGGCCTTGTCCTCCAAATGACTGCGGAACTGAACGTCACTGGAGATGTCAACACCAAGGATCCCTATACTTTTAGAGATGGAAAGAGATGTGCCCTGGAATCGTGGCGCTACAGTAATTGGGGCTTTCTTAGCGGTGAAGAAACACGCCTGTGTCTTGGAGGGATTGAACTGGACAAGGTTTTGTCTACCCCAATCGGACACTCTAGTAAGAGTAGCCTCGATTTCAGACACAAGCTGTTCACGACTTTCCTCCACTGCGTCCCGAGAGATACCGGGACGGCCTGTGTAACAAGTGTCCCCTGTACTGTCGTCTGCATAACAATGAATGCCGTCAATAGACAACATGTCATTGATATGCAGCAGAAACAGGGTAGGGGACAACACTGAGCCTTGCGGTACTCCAGCGTTTATGGCCATGCAGTCAGAACAGCTGCCGTCGACAACAGCCCTGATGCTTCTATCGGCCAAAAAGCTGGACACCCATCCGCCAAATCTCTCGGTCAGTCCGTAGGAGGGCAATTTTTTAAGAAGACCACGGTGCCAGACCCGGTCAAAGGCTTTAGAAATGTCGAGGCTCACTGCTAGAGCCTCGCCCTTACTCTCGATAGCCGTCGCCCATCGGTGTGTGAGGCACACGAGAAGATCGCCCGTCGAGCGACCGTGACGGAAACCGTACTGCCGGTCACTGAGCAGGTCGTTTTCCTCAAGGTACCTCAGGAGCTGTGTATTAATTACACGCTCCATCACCTTAGACAATTGCCTTGATTTTATCTAAATATGATATAAATGTACGTCCATAGATAGTAAGCCCGTATGCAAGCATCGTGTCAACCAGCGCATAATAGACTGTTTACAAAATCACCCTATCCAGGACTAACCTAAGATGGTAAAATTTCACAAGCACTGCTCTTAGTTTGAAGACTGAAGACCCGATTCTACATCTAGTACATTCTACCCAGTTATGGTCTACGGTGCCGAGACTGGACTCTTACACAGGAGCGACTCCATACTTTCAACTTCTGACAGCGACTCCAAGTATAAATAGGACGGATGAACCCCGAAACTACATTATATGTATCGAAAGTAGAAAACCGTATTGCTGTTACGTAGTACAAAAGTTCTCAAACAAAGTAAATTCATATACAATAGTCTAAATCTCACAACAATTGAAAGGCTATAAAATGAAACTAAAGCGTTATTGTGTTTCGAATACAGTCGTAGTACATTAAAGAAAATCAGATCGGCTGGCAGTTATACAGGGCGTTAGATAATGTTTTCTCCCGGGAGGAATCCGACGATCGACAGATAACACTACGACCTCGGATTTGTCTCGCCGATGTTATGCTCTGTAATAATATTACGAGCGGTTATTTAGACCTTTGTCCGCCGCTCATTGGCCGTCATGTGAAACGGTACGAGTTTACGAGTAGCAAGGCTTGATTGCGATTTATGTGTGTGTGTGTAGTACGGCCGATTTGGACGTTTTATTGTCCGTGCGCCAGACTGTTACGAAAAATCTGCGGCAATATTTTGTAACTGAGATTTAAGGAATGAGGAAAAATATGATCCCATGATACTTATACTTAAGTAAACCTGCCCATTATTTTATCGTCTGGAAATTCCCACGAATGTCAGTTCAGACTTAAACCGACTAAAAGTACACGGCCACTATCTGTTCATCTGATGTCCCAGGTAAACCTCCCCATTGGCAGCAAATTATTTCTG
Organism: Miltochrista miniata; assembly: GCA_933228765.1. Taxonomy (NCBI): domain Eukaryota; kingdom Metazoa; phylum Arthropoda; class Insecta; order Lepidoptera; family Erebidae; genus Miltochrista; species Miltochrista miniata. The sequence continues at coordinate 22,228,776 of OW121756.1, forward strand.
AATAGAAATCATAAAGCTAGTGCGACCTTAGAAAAAACACGGAAATAATTATCTTGCAAAAAGATAAAGCCATACAACGACAACGTAAATAATATTCTTTGGATTTGGGATGAAAGCTTGATATGTTGTTTCCACACTGAAATGTATGCATTTAGGTATGTATATTTGTATGTGTGTATATTTATATGTATGTATATTAGTTTGTATGTATATTAGTATGTATGTATATTTGTATGTATGTATTTTTGTATGTAGGTATATTCGTATGTGTATATGTATGTGAGATATATCTAAAATATGTACTTAGTTCTTTGTTTATTTACATACCTACTGGTATGTTTTATTGTTTTGTATCATATTATTTCTACACCTAAACTACCCATTTGTCTTATGATCTATATCTTTCTCTGTCCATCCCAAGGTTGCCTGGCAGAAATTGCTATTTAGCGATAAGGCCGCCCTTTGTACAATATCTGCAATTATTTATTTCTGTAAAGTATAACATGGTGTGCAAATAAAGTTTTATTCTATTCTATTCTATTCTACTCTATTCTATTCTATCCCGTGAAAACAATTTATGTTTGAGTTACGAAACGTGCGTATATACGGCAATAAACGTCTTGTTGAAATGATTTTACAAAGTGAAAATCTTGCTACGTATTAAGTACCTATGAAATTCATCTTTTCCGTAGGAACAACTCGTAAACTTGGAGTATCCACACTTTTCCTTAATATAGTATTATAGTATGATAATACCGAGAGTCAGTCACATGAACCACAGGGCTCTTCCCAAGCGAGTCTTTGTATTCAGTTTGGCGGATGACGATAACCTTAATGTAAGCGCCGTCACGGCTGGTGGTCCGAAGAAGGATCGCTTTTGTCGTGGTCCCTTCTACGCGACCCATTCTTTTCTCTTTATGCCGTTTCTCACTTGAGTAATTCGAGGACAATAAACATTTATTGTACTCGTTTATTTGACAGACGATGAAGAAATATCGAATGACTGAGTTTGTTATATTTGGCCGGTGGGCATCCCCAAAGTTGTTTAACGATAACTATACAGAAAAAAATTGTGAGTAGTCACGGGAAACTTCGCAATTATTTTGTGAAAGTCAAGAATACGCATGAAATAACAGATTGCACCAGAAACTAAAAGGCATATTGAAAATATGGCAATTTCCTATTTTTCGACTTCACAATAGTCTAATCATGTTGTATTAATGGAAAATGTTGGTCTAACGACGATAAAAATGTTAGGTGGTCAGTTAGTATCTGTTTGTCGTGATTGCACAAAGCTGTTTATTGAAACAGCTTCATAATCTTCCCTTTTTAGGGTTCCGTAGCCAAATGGCAAAAACGGAACCCTTATAGATTCTTCATGTCTGTCTGTCTGTCTGTCTCTACGTCCGTGTGTCACAGCCACTTTTCTCCAAAACTATAATAGATACTCTCAATGTGGTCCCATTTCAAGGAAGTCAGGATCTGATGATGGCATCCTGGAAAAATCGAAGGGAACTTTTTTAATGAGTGCTTTAAAGTACTTAATTTTAATAAAGGCCTGGAGTCGATCTAATGATGGAGACGAAAGACAGTAGAGAGAATTCTCTAACGATATACAGCAGTTAACTTGTGTTTGGGCTTGATTAATTTGTATTGTCGAGAACTTTACACCTAGATAGATAGATTTTCAGTCTACCAGTCACAAAAAAAAATTAAAAAAAAATTAACTAACACAAACCGACTTCAAACCAAACTAAAAACTGAAAAATACAGTACAGTACAGTACATTCTGATTTATCATATATCATTAAATATAATACTGAAGTCGGTGCCAATATGACTATGAGAGAGATTGCCTACCTAAGCCTACGTGGTTTTACTGGGCACCGATTTCAGTGTTATATTTCATGACATCTATTAAATCAGAATATGTAAACTAACTTTGTGCTTAGTAAATTTTATTTTTCAGTTTTTAGTTTGGTTCGAATCGAAGTCGGTTTGTTTCTGTTATTTTTTTTTTATAATTCTCAGTTTTATGATCATGAGGAAGTACGGGATTTCCAGAGAGATAATTTCGTGTTTGACTAACTTTTTCTAAATTATTGATATCTTAGACAGAATAATCTCAAAAATACAAGTAAATTTGAAGTAGGTAAGTGCTTACATGTTGTAGGTAAAAGATACTAAATACAAATATATTTTTATTTGTGCTGTTGATTGATGGCACTTGGTGGAACTTGCTGAACAAATTGAAAAAACGACTCTTGTACTGTTCCACAATATTTATTAATTACACCTGTTCGTCTTCGCCCTATGGCATTCTCAAAGGTTTAGTTAAACTACGATTTTTAATTCGAGTCAGTAAAATGACAATTGCAACTGTCACTGATACGAAAAAGGGTGACCCGCTACAATAGTGATGTTCGACAATCAATAGACTTAGACATTTTAGTCATTCTTTATTTTATTAGGTATGAAAGCTTTTTTTTTTTATTGTAAATTTGTAATAGATTAAATAATTCGAGAAATATGGACCTTACCAGCATATTAAAATTGTTTACTATAACATTATTATAAAAGCTGGGAAAAAATGTTTAAAAAGATCACGTCATGGAACGATCTGCCCGCACACGTGCTTCCCTCATCTTACAATCCCGGGTTCTTCAAGAGGAGCGTGAAGAGGCACATCACAGGGCCGCCAACTTGAGGACCACTATCAGAAGTGGCCCCCAATCGCTAGATGCACCACGGCTTCTTTCCATCAGGCTGGTGGCGACGTCAATATGGCGAGCTAAATAAAATAAAAGATTCAGAGAAATTAAGTAAAACAATTCAAGTAGTTTTTAACCGACTTCAAAAAAGGAGAAGGTTACTCAATTCGACCGTACATAATTTTTTAACCGACTTCAAAAAAGGAGGTTACTCAATTCGACCGTATATAATTTTTTTTAAATGATTTTTCGCGAATAACTCCGTCCGTCGTTTATTAATCGATTTGAAAAAAATTTTTTTCGTTCGAAAATAGATAGGTACTCCCAAGGTGGTCCCATTTTAAGGAAGTTAGGATCTGATGATGGCATCTTGGAGAAATCGAAGGGAACTTTTAAAATTGCAGGGACATCTAGGGCGTTTGTAATTTTTTCGATTAAGGGCTTTAAAGTAGTACAACTTAATGAAAATCTGAAGTCGATCTGATGATGGAGACGAAAGACAGAAGAGAGAATTCCCTAACGATATACAGCAGTTACCTTGTGTTTGGGCTTGATTAATTTGTACTTTCGAGAACTTTACACCTAGATAGATAGATTTTCAGTCTACACGTCACTAAAAATAATGAAAAAAAGAACTTCTGACAGTGGTCCTCCAGTTGGCGGCCCTGTGATGTTCCTCTTCACGCTCCTCTTGGAGAAACCGGGATTCCCTCCCGCACACGTTTCCATGATCTCACAGATGAGGGAAACACGTGTGCGAGCAGGTCGTTCCATGTTTTTATACTTCGACAGAGGAATGATCTATTGAAAAAATTAAAATAATAAGTATGTACTTATCACCGTTAATGTCCCCGCGGTTTTAGAACCCCAAATTATACGGGAGGATGGTAAGCGACCCGACGGGATGTCTTTAGTACCCTGGAGAATGGGACGTGCGTTAGTGTGGAATGCCACTTGCACTGACACTCTTGCGGCGTCCTACCTCCCGGCTACTAGCAAAACAGCGGTGGGCCGGCTAATGCTCGCGAGTGGTTAAAGATCGGCAAGTATAGTTGTCTCGGTGCCAATATGAAATCGTTCCATTTGATGTCGAGACACTGGTTCCACGGTGTCGCGGTGCACATGGTCTTTTCACGGCTCTGAGTAAGCGTCTGAGGGAAGAAACGCGTGATCCCCGCGCTGGTAGCTATTTCGCGCAAAGGCTTTCCATAGCTATCCAGCGTGGGAATGCTGCCTGCGTCATAGGTAGGACGGGACCCAATTTGTATATTGATAGGTAGTTAGTTAGTTTTTATTTTAAGAGTTTTTATTTTAAGTTTAGTGTAATGATATAACTTTTAATTGGTTTTATTATTATTGTTTATGAATGAATTAATGTTGTTTAATTAATTATGTACTTGACGGCGCGTTGACAGTGGAACGAGAGTGACACCTGCCATTTGTAAGGTTTCGTTTGTAATTGCAATGAAGGTAGATTCAATATTAAACGGCAACGCCCTTTTGTGAGGCTCAGTCTTAAACTAGACGTCAGTAGATAGAAACGTGAAAGTATATGGGCAATGGAGAATATTGTTATCGGTGGAATGGTGAGCATTTATGATCATAGTAAAGGCGGCCGCCTCAAACCTGCTTGTATGGGTTGCAAGCCCCAGACACTGTTGCAATGTTCTCCTTGTGCCACGCGGTTATAGGTTTAGTAGTGTTTAATTAAGTAAGTGTACCGTGACATGTTCATAATCTATATAATGGTTATCTGGTGATTGCTTTGTCCGTTACTCGTCCAAATACCCACGTGGCAAGCTTTGGCCGATCCTAACCTAACCGTGGAATCGCCTACATAGTTATAAAAAAGTTTCTTGCTATTTCGATGATTTTTAATAATTAACAGAGATGTTTTTTCTAATGTAAATTATTTTGTACATGTCACACGTGTCATTTAATGAAGCGAGTTCTTAAATATTTCCTAAGTCCAAAGTGTCTTTTCGTGCATTTAACGGACGGGCCCCTTAATCTCAAGGTAAATTGGTGTGAAATGTTTGTATAAGACAAACTACGGTTCCTTGAAAAGTGGTGATGATCGGGATTGATATTTTAGTGTAAATAATTATGGGGCAATCGAGGTCCAAATTGTTTGTTTACTACATTATTTGAATGAGTTAAAATACGGTATAGGTGGTTTTATGCAATATTTAATTACTGTTTGATATCGAATAAAAAAATATAATCTCGACTAACTTTTAATCGTAAAACTCGATTCAACCACATCACTATTTATTTGTGACAAAAAACCCGCCACACTGAAAATGTCATTTTACTGACTCGAATTAAAAATCGTAGTATAGTGTATATCATATACACTGTATCGAAATCACTCAAACAATTACATTTTTAACCGACTTCAAAAATAAAAAAACCGGCCAAGTGCGAGTTAAACTCGCCCATGAAGGGTTTCGTAGCAGCAAGTGACATTAATATAAAAGTTCTTATAGTTCGTTGTAACTTTGATTGATATATTAGCACGTTCGCAGTGGTAGTGATTTTTCTAACCGAAAATTGCGGTTACGACGTATTAAAATAAAACTACCAGCTCTATCTCGTTCAAACCAATTTTCGTTGGTAGTTTTTATGGCAATGTACATCATATATTCTTTTTAGATTTATCATTCTCTTAGTTTAGAAGTGAAGTAATATTTGCAGGCAGGAACAAGCTTGTTCCTGCCTGCAAATATTGTTGACAAAGTAGAACAGTAATAGCTAAAGAACATTTCAAAAGAAATGTAGAGCTTGTTTTTTGCTTTTCAGTTGTATTTTTACTTTGCAGTCGGGTTTTTTTTTGTATTCTAAATAATTAAGTTTATTTGTAATTCAGCGTTAATTCCCAATATCTACTCTCCTGACTACCCGTCTGAGCACGGTGACTTGGCTGCTCGCTGCTCTAACAGAAGCATACCACGACGATGACGATTATCTCTTTGCCCCTCATAGTGTTTACTTTTCTAGGATGTTGAAAGAAACTGCCTACAGAGCTTGGACCACGGCTCGCGCTAACTCAGATCCTAGCATCTCTGAAGTGAAACGCAAACTGAATGCCGCCTCGAGGGCCAGTAAAAGAGCGGTTGCCAGGGCTAAGTTCGATTTCGTCGGCAGAATTGGTCAGCGGCTAGCCGGCTACCCTTCTGGAAGTCGTGAATTCTGGTCGCTCGCCAAAGCTGCCGAGGGAAACTTTTGTCGGTCGGGATTACCACCTCTACATAGACTGGATGGTAGTCTGGCCCAGAGTGCCAAGGAGAAGGCCGACCTTTTGGGTTCTCTCTTTGCCTCCAACTCGACCATGGACGATGGAGGTGCGTTTCCGCCTGGTATCCCTTGGTGTGGCACTTCAATGCCAGAAATTAAATTCAAGCAACGCTTCAATCCCTAGATATTCATAAGTCGAGTGGGCCGGACGGCATTCCCGCGGTGGTACTTAAGCGGTGGGGTCCGGAGTTGTGTCCGGTGCTTACACGTCTTTTCACGCTTTCATACTCCATGAAGCAAGTCCCGGCGTCGTGGAAGATCGCGCACGTGCATCCTGTGCCCAAGAAGGGTGACAGGACCGACCCGGCCAATTATAGGCCCATAGCCGTCACCTACCTTTTATCTAAGGTGATGGAGCGTGTAATTAATACACAGCTCCTGAGGTACCTTGAGGAACATGACCTGCTCAGTGACCGTCAGTACGGTTTCCGTCACGGTCGCTCGACGGGCGATCTTCTTGTGTACCTCACACACCGCTGGGCGGCGGCTATCGAGAGTAAGGGTGAGGCTCTAGCAGTGAGCCTCGACATCTCGAAAGCCTTTGACCGGGTCTGGCATCGTGGTCTTCTTACGAAACTGCCCTCCTACGGACTGCCCGAGAGTTTATGCGTATGGGTGTCCAGCTTTCTGGCCGGTAGAAGCATCAGGGCCGTCGTTGACGGCAGCTGTTCTGACTGCATGGCCATAAACGCTGGAGTACCACAAGGCTCAGTGTTGTCCCCTACTTTGTTTCTGCTGCATATCAATGACATGTTGTCTATTGACGGCATTCATTGTTGTACCGGACGCTCGTGCACGGAACGCTCTCACGTCCGGTACTTGGGGGTGACGGGATGCGGAGGTGGCGCACGGCTGGGCTTTTGTACCCGGTCGCGTGCCCGGCAGGTTCAGGCTCCGACCCAGTTCTACTATCTGCGGCGAAGTCTGCAGTAAGTACTTGATCAGGGTACTTACCTGGATTGCCGATCGATACCTTGTGGCGAGGATGAAGAATGAAACAAATATTACGAAGGTACGTGCGGTGGAGGAGCTCTATACGTAACGCGGGCTAACTGTTGCTATATGGACGCGGACTAACTGTTCGTACACGGACACGGGTAAAATAATACTTGTTCAAAACGCGAGACAGAACGGTACGGAGTGGGATGGACGTCGACAGCCCTCTGGTCCCACTAGGTCTTCTGTCTCCCCTGTGCCCGTAGCCCGTCAACCGTTAACTATTGACTGTTTTCACTATTCACGTTCACCGTAGATTTACCGTAGCTAAGTATAAAAAACTGTTCGCTAAGGTACTTCGAAACTTTACCTTAACGAGAACCGTGTAGAGCTCCCCAAATCTGTCGCAAATTTTATTATATTTTCGGTATCATACACCCATAAAAGCTGTTGCAGCTAAGTATACAAACATGTTACAAACATGGTGAAAACTGGTAATGGAGTGCTAATCCAATACCTTTCTGAAACTGTAACTAGTATCATTGTGACAAGTCTAGATTTCTTAGTAGTCAGAGAAACATGTACGACTCTATACAAATTTAGGCGTCCTATACCCATTATTTGAATTTTATTACAAATCTAGACACTGTAGGGTATAGGAACGCTTCGAAACTGTTAAATCACTATAGTTTAAACAGCTTTAAACAATTCAAAACATTCTAGACTCTATAACTAGGTATCTAGGCTCAAGAAAACATGTTATCAATAAAACAAAAACGACGAATAAAAACACGGTAAAAATCTATTAAAACTGTATACTAAAGTTACGTAATAAATTATGAAACTATAAAGATTGTTTTATTTACAATTCTAGTGTCCCTAAGTCCTATCTAGGTACTCACATGAGTCCTAGGTTGCCTAATTCGACATTTAAACACTATTTTGACTTGAATTGTCTCTAATCACTTTGAACACTGTTTTTTAGGCACTATATCGACTTTAGGAACACTAGGTTAGCACTTAGATCACAGCACAAGCACTAGAAGTCTGTTTTTCACGAGGCTGTCGCGAACAATTGTTATGCGGACGACAGTACGGGCGACACTTATTACACGGGCCGTCCCGGTATCTCTCGGGTTGCAGTGGAAGAAAGTCGTGAACAACTTGTGTCTGAAGTCGAGGCTACTCTCACCAGTGTCCGATTGGGGTCGACAAAATCTCCAAAGTCCAAAGTCCAAAAGTCCAAAAGTCCAAAAGTCCAAAAGTCCAAAAGTCCAAAAGTCCAAAAGTCCAAAAGTCCAAAAGTCCAAAAGTCCAAAAGTCCAAAAGTCCAAAAGTCCAAAAGTCCAAAAGTCCAAAAGTCCAAAAGTCCAAAAGTCCAAAAGTCCAAAAGGCCAAAAGTCCAAAAGTCCAAAGGCTGAAATTTGGTACAGAGATACATTATAGTCTGGAATAACACATAGGCTACCTTTTATCCCGGGAATGACTTCCCGCGGGAACAAATTTTACGCGGGCGAAGCTGCGGGCATCAGCTAGTATTCTTGTATAGAGGAAGTGGGACTAATTTTGTATACTTTAGAAAGGCATAATCGACGATAGTAAATTTACTTCTTTTATCCCATAAAATAGGACGTTCTTGAATTACATTGATTAAAATTTCTATTTCCAATATTATAAAAAACACGGCGGCACCGCATCCAGTTCGCGCGCAAATATCAAACCAACTGATCGCGTTCGCTTCATTTTGCGCCGCCCCGCACCGCACCGCACTTGCGTTTGGTCACGTAGGACACTTCAATAGGTTTCAACTGTTTGTTGGTATCGCGCCGCGCCGCGCCGCTTTGCGTTCGCTTACGTAGGACGTCGCCTAAGAGGTTCCACACCACCCATACTTGCGTATGGGATCGTTGACAACTCTCATAGCTCGCCTTTGCACCGAGTCAAATGGACGAAGCTGGTATTCGGGTGCCCCCGCCCAGAGGTGATAGCAGTACTCCATATGCGGACGCACTTGCGACTTATAGAGAAGCAGTGCTTGCGCCGCAGTAAAGTACCGCCGCGCCCTTCTGAGCACTCCGAGCTTCCTGGACGCCAGCTTGGCCTTGCCCTCCAAGTGACTGCGGAACTGCACATCACTGGAGATGTCAACACCAAGGATCCCTATACTTTCAGAGATGGTGAGAGATGTGCCCTGAAATTGTGGCGCCACAGTGAATGGGGTCTTTTTTGCGGTGAAAGCACAAACTTGTGTCTTGGTAGGGTTGAATTGGACAAGATTTTGTCGACCCCAATCGGACACTCTGGTGAGAGTAGCCTCAACTTCAGACACAAGTTGTTCACGACTTTCTTCCACTGCAACCCGAGAGATACCGGGACGGCCCGTGTAATAAGTGTCGCCCGTACTGTCGTCCGCATAACAATGAATGCCGTCAATAGACAACATGTCATTGATATGCAGCAGAAACAAAGTAGGGGACAACACTGAGCCTTGTGGTACTCCAGCGTTTATTGCCATGCAGTCAGAACAGCTGCCGTCAACGACGGCCCTGATGCTTCTACCGGCCAGAAAGCTGGACACCCATCCGCATAAACTCTCGGGCAGTCCGTAGGAGGGCAGTTTCGTAAGAAGACCACGATGCCCGACCCGGTCAAAGGCTTTCGAGATGTCGAGGCTCACTGCTAGAGCCTCACCCTTACTCTCGATAGCCGCCGCCCAGCGGTGTGTGAGGTACACAAGAAGATCGCCCGTCGAGCGACCGTGACGGAAACCGTACTGCCGGTCACTGAGCAGGTCATGTTCCTCAAGGTACCTCAGGAGCTGTGTATTATTTACACGCTCCATCACCTTAGATAAAAGGTAGGTGACGGCTATGGGCCTATAATTGGCCGGGTCGGTCCTGTCACCCTTCTTGGTCACAGGATGCACGTGCGCGATCTTCCACGACGCCGGGACTTGCTTCATGGAGTATGAAAGCGTGAAAAGACGTGTAAGCACCGGACACAACTCCGGACCCCACCGCTTAAGTACCACCGCGGGAATGCCGTCCGGCCCACTCGACTTATGAATATCTAGGGATTGAAGCTCCCGCCTGACGTCCCGTTGCTTGAATTTAATTTCTGGCATTGAAGTGCCACACCAAGGGATACCAGGCGGAAACGCACCTCCATCGTCCATGGTCGAGTTGGAGGCAAAGAGAGAACCCAAAAGGTCGGCCTTCTCCTTGGCACTCTGGGCCAGACTACCATCCAGTCTATGTAGAGGTGGTAATCCCGACCGACAAAAGTTTCCCTCGGCAGCTTTGGCGAGCGACCAGAATTCACGACTTCCAGAAGGGTAGCCGGCTAGCCGCTAACCAATTCTGCCGACGAAATCGAACTTAGCCCTGGCAACAAGTCCAAAAGTCCCAAAAGTCCAAAAGTCCAAAAGTCCAAAAGTCCAAAAGTACAAAAGTCCAAAAGTCCAAAAGTCCTAAAGTCCAAAAGGCCAAAAGTCCAAAAGTCCCAAAGGCCAAAGTCCAAAAGGCCAAAATTCCACTCCACCTAACCTCACCACATCCCACCTCACACCAATTCACCTCACCACACCCCACTTCACTTCACCCCACCCTACACACCTCAGCCCACCCCACTTCACCCTACTTCACTTCATATACATAGGTACACGTTATGCAAACGCTCACGTGTACACGTTGGTATATGAAGTGCGAGATACACGAACGTAGCCGAGCGTGGCCGAAGGTAGCCGAGAGTGTGATTTATTTTCGTGACACAATTTCTGGATTCAGTCTCCACGCAAGGCCCGCGATAGAAGCTATGCAATAGCTTAAAAAGCTGCGGTCACAGTCTACTTAACAATCATCTCTTATTGGAAGAACTGGGATGGCAATAGCCATACCAAAACCCCCCACCAAAATAAGCGCAGAAATGACGTTGATTTGCGGAAACCAGCCTCTGAAAACCTAAAATCTAGAACTCCATACACTTTTTTGATCTATAGCAGTTGCATTAGGCTGATGCAAAGTGCCAACTGAACGGCAGTGTCGCCGGTCGGTGGCGGCTGTGCGAGACGATTCGCGTGCACGTAGGACATAGCCGCCGCGTCGCACCGCGTCGCGTTGAATTCGCGTGTCACCGCTTCAGAATCGCGTTCGCTTCGAACCGCCTACCTAGGACGTAGCGTTAGTGACAGGAGAGACTTTGCTTCTCTGTGTGTGTTCTACCGCCTGTACAACGGTTTGTGCTCTGAAGAATTGTTTGATATGATGCCTACGGCTACATTCTATCATCGCACCGCTCGCCATAGACAGGGTGTTCATCCTCACACGTTGCGTCCTGAGCGCTCGAGCACGGTGAGATCAAATAGAGGCTTTCTTCCGCGTACACTTAGGTTGTGGAATGATCTCCCTGCTTCGGTTTAGCGCCTACAGTATGGGGTTCTTCAAAAGGGGACTTAGAAGGTTTTTAAAGGGTCGGCAGCGCGATTGTGGCACCTCTGGTGTTGCAAACGTCCATAGGCTGCGGTGACCACCGGTACATCTGGTGGGGCCGTATGCTTGTCTGCCACTCTAGTGGTATAAAAAAAAAAAAAAAAGGTGGTGTTAGTGGTGGGACAGTACCCAGCTCTCCCCCCCCCCCCTCCCCTTATCCGAAGTAGGATTAACACCGAAACCAACTCCCCAGACGCGCGAAAGCACCCGAACCCCATATGCGAGGCTGAAGTGTTCGCCAAAGTCTGCCGAGAGCCCTGGGACATCCTACCGAGGGCTTACCCGGGACTCCCGACCCTAGACAGTAGTAAGGTATCGTGTGGTTGTAGTCGGTAAGAGTCCGGCATAACATCCAGGTAGGTAGAATTTCCACACGTAAAAAAATCTACTCTTCTTCAATAATTTTAAGTTTCCTACCAGATCAATAACATTACCTGTGCCGTCGTCGTTTGTGTCGTCAGAATATCCCGAACACTTTAACTTCCGCTTTCACTTCCGTCTCACTTCCGTTTTCATATTTTCACCTCTAACACCAAAAAGATTTAAATCGAACCATTTCGACGTAATGTATAAAAAATAAATCCATCCTTGCATCTATCAAACATCACTACATTCATACATACAAACTTTCGCGTTTATATTATAAGGATTTCTCCTAGCAGCTAATCATACTAACCCGGTAGAGGAGTGAACTATACAAAGCTGCCGAGTATATTCACACCCCAGCATTTGTATTCAGTTTGGCAGACTACGATAACTTTAATCCGGATAAAGTGTCACCTTGAGTGGCTTACAGAGAAAGAACTTTTGTCTGAGAGTAGGGTACTCTGACTTTCTTATTTTTTCCGTCAGGTCTGCCGCCATTGTCGCGAGGTAATGTAAAATACGAACACTTAAAAGGCGAGCTTTTCGACGGATTGATGTGAACTTAGACTATTGCGGTGTTTCATACAGCTAGTTCGCTTGATGGATTGTGATCGAAGGCCTCGTTGATCATACTGCACGTACTTGGTCATTTAATGTTGCGATATATTGGTGGCTGGGATATTAGAAAATGGAATTCATTCCGTTTTACCAGTTTCAAACACTGACAAGTTGCATGCCACGTGACACAATATTACGGGCTGAATGGCATTTATTATTGAGAGATTGATCAATCAAATACTGACGGAATTTTAAATTTGTATAATACATTATTTTAAAGATTATGCACATCGCAAGTTTTTACATTGACACAAGTGAATAAATGAAATTCTTTATTCCTCAAGCAATAATTCCGGTAATTTTTATACTGATTAATCTACTACTGAACAGTAATTGCACATAATGTTTCAACAAAAAGCGAGAAAATGATAAGAATAAAAGTTGCAATGTACGTGACAAATCTTCTAGTTTCGACTTCAGATTGAAAACTACGATAGAGTCGGTCCCGACGTGCCTCGAATCTGCTATTAGCTTCCCATTTAGAAATGGGACTTACTTTATAGCTATTACATATTACCTATTAGAATTGTTGAGAACTAATAAAACTTTATTACATTGTAGTCACGATTCCTACACTCCGTCTTGTCTACATGCAGTTGCGATACAATTATTGGGGTGCCAAGAAGTTGTCTGTAAACTTGTAAGCAAGTTAAATCAGTATGCATTCTGTTTTGTACATACTATTTCGCTCGTTTTTCTATTATGAAAACCAAATGTAATTAGGTTTGAACTTATATTCATTTTCAGTTACATAATTCATCACTACATAGATACTTACTTAGAAATTTTAAGGATTCTGTACACAAAGCTTAAGAACGAAACCACTGTCACTCACGGTTAAGTTGTGAAATCAACAATAGTACGCGCATTGTACTTCTATGTTTATTGAAATAAAAAGCTACAATATGTAGATCAGCTCGTTTACTTTTACGAAATTAGTGAATATGTTCGTCTACAAATGAAAAGGTTTTTACGCCAGTGATGCGCGGACCGCCAAACACAGAAAACCTTTGAAAAAAATGTAAGCTGATTTACCGTCGCTGGCTAGGGGCCTCTTGTGTCCGCTCGACCGGCAAATAAAGGCGACCAGACAAATGCTCACAAATTGACTCGACGTTTTTCACTGTATTCCATATTTTTTACGTAAGGAGCGTTGTGTATTTAGTTGCTGACGTTGGACCGAAAACCAGAAGATAATTAAAAAAACTGGACAAGTGCGAGTCGGACTCGCCCACCGAGGGTTGCGGGCATCTGTCCGTCCAACCGCACATACGTCCGCCCGCCCGGCCTCCCCTCCCTACGTCTGTCTGTCAAGACGTTCATCTCGCGAATGCGTGAAGGTATCAAGTTGAAACTAATACCATATAATATTAAGGTGTATAATCCCTTGAAACGGTAAAATAACAAATCTCCAAGTTAACGCGGAAAGAAATTACGGCTGTTTATGTCTTTCCGAGGCTTTTGACTAAGCACGTAACTTTGAAGGCCGTTTTTAATGATTTGTCACATAAGTACAGTTTTTAGATGTTTCCCTATGTCTATGTCTGTTAGAAGAGAAGATAGAAATGTCATGGTTCTAGGTTAACGGGAAGTGTCCTAGGAATTTAGATTCCCTTGCGAGTGTCGAAATACACGTTGTTGTCGACATAATTGTAAGCGTTAACTTAGAATTTTGTTTTTTTTACAACTTTAAGGGACCATAGACCTTAATACTTATATGGTATTAATTTCAACTCGACCTTCGCGCCTTTACAAGATAAAAAATCTTGACAGACAGACGGACGGACGGACGAAAGGACAACAAAGTGATTCTATAAGGGATCCGTTTTTTTCCTTTGCGGCCCGAAACCCTAAAGATACAATGTTAGCCTATGTTCATTAAATTTCATTCATAAAAGGTCTGTTTTAATATAAAAAGAATCTTACAAGCATTTTTTAAAAATTCTAACCTTTTCCTAAAGCAATGAGCACACTGAGACCATAATATTACGTTTGACGGTCTTCAAGTTTATTAATATTGTAAAACTGGATGAATGCATGGTCAAACTAATCCTTCAACAATAGTAATAAAGGATTCATAAAGGTCACGGGATACGATGAAAATCGAATAAGGAAGGGACTTCATAAAAACTGCTTCATTACCAAGCTTGAAGGTATTAAGTCTCTACAACGACCAAATAAAGCTAAGATTACAAGTTAACCTCATGTTAGTCGGAAACCCCAATGATAAAGCATCTCAGGAAATTCGAGCCCGAGGAGGGTACACTAATCCCTCTTTAGCAAAAACGCTTCGTTCCAAAAAGTGATGGGCGGTTCACGAGGGATGGATCTTCATTATCCAACCGTGTTGTCAGTTAAGCCTAAGGGTCTCTGGATTACGTACTACTTAATAAAACTTTAAAAAATGAGGACCCGACAGCATCTAAGTACTGTCGGCATCACTACATTACGTTAAAACCTTTTCTGTCATTAACTTTCTTTTCGTTTTGTAATTGTTTGTTTTATGATTGTAAAAAGTCTTATGCTAAACATTTTCTGAAACATTAAATTTCTTAATTCTACAAGCTTCAGTGATCATTGTTACTGAAAATTCTTCAGAAAAATCTAGATCCATACAGGCAGGTATACCCCTGAAAGTCACGCCGCCGACGTGTCTTCGCCGAGGACTATCGGCCTCCATGACCGGGGGTCTGAGGACGGTGAGAGGGCCGCTCACCGTCCTTACAGAAGCAGGCCCATGACGGCAGCGTGACGTGAGCACTCACGCACGCCCCCCCTTAGAAGCGGGGTCACACCCGAAACCCCCCATAGACGCGGGACTGCACCCGAACCACCCCCTGGGCGAGGCCGCATTGGCGGCCGTAGGTCTGTTGGGAGTCACGGGACATCCTTCCTGAGGGCTTACCCGGGGCTCTCAACAATAGGCTGTTGGGCGTTACGTGAGGTTTTTTAGTCGGTAAGAGTCCGGCATAGCATCCTACGAGGATTTTCCCTCACGTAAAAAAAAAAAAAAAAAAAAAAAAAAAAAAAAAAAAAAAAAAAAAAAAAAAAAAAAAACCCCTGAAAGTCATTGCATGACGTGGTGAAGTTTATAAGCATTTTATATTGTTCAAAATATTACAAAAGAGCATAAGTTGATAATTTAGATCACCCGGTTAAGCTACTATGGTTTTTATGCGCGTGGGAGTTCCCGTATAAACAAATATTATATAGTTTATCTATAGTTTAAGTTGTACTGCAGAGAATGCCGAAGAAAGATGATTAGTAAAGAGAATCCGGGACCTTAACACTAGAGCCTCTAATGCAACTTCGAATAGCGATAGGATGATGACAATACAGCTAAAAGCTTTTATCAAAATAAGGACATTATATAGCATATTTGATGACAAAATCGAAATTTTAACAGCTTCAGAATATATTACAACACAGCACAGGTGAAAATTTACGCTTACGATTCTGTTCAATAACGAAAGCATATCAATTTTTCATACAATAGGGTCATAAAAAGATTCACGACATTGCCTTTTTAGTATTTACCTTTGAAAATTTATATTCCCATCGGGTTCAAGACCGCGTCCGACCGCAATAATACACAATGGGCAATCGAATTATCATATCATTACATAGCACCGAAAATTCCTAATACTTGGCCTTTTTGTGTCACCTGTACCCTTTACGCTGTAGTATAGTGTTATTCAAATGAAAAGAGAATACTATTTGGCTGCTATCTGTATTCAATAGTGATAGCAAATATATTTTTTCAACTTAAGACCTAAATATTACAATGAAATTTTCAAACTGCAACTTATTAATATTTGAATGCAAAAGTTTATGAGTATGAATGTGTGGATGTATGGATGTGTCGATGGATAGATGTTTGTGCCTTTTTTTGCTCTGGCAACTGAACGGATATGACTGAAATTTGGTATTCAGGACAGGGATTGATTAGAATAATACATACACTTTAATTCTAGTACTTTATTTCTCGGATGAATCTCTATAGAATGAAAATGTTATTGAAAGCCAAGTCGAAGCTTAAAAATTGTGTGGTTCGTATGTCCCACAACCTGCGCCTGGTAATTTCAGCACGGCAATAGGCTCACCAACTTTTACGTATGTGAGCGTATACTTTCCTTCTGCCTACCCCTTCGAGGATAAAGACTTTTATCGATAAATGTATCTTTTTTCGCAGTCTGTTCGCTTAGATCTTTTAAACTACTCAACGGATTTCAATGAAGTTTTCAGTAATCTGTAACGCAAAAGAAGTTTCGGGGTCAACTAGTAGTATACCTATATTTCTAAGCTTACGAATAAGTAAGTTAGGTAGTAGGAGTACTGGACGCACCAAAGATCTTTCCACCCTGGAATCCGTTAGTCAGCTCATTATACAGAAAGGAAACGTTTCTTTATTTTTAACCGACTTCAAAAAAAGGAGGAGGTTCTCAATTCGTCTGTATGTATTTTTTTTTATGTATGTCAAGCGATATTTACGTCAATTATAGACAGATTTCAAAATTTTTTTTTTTGTTGAATAGGGGTTACTTCTGAGGTGGTCCCATTTTTACCAGATCAGGATCTGACGAAGGGATCCAGGAGAAATCGAGGGCAACCACGGAAAATTGTAGGGACAACTAGTGCGCATTTTAAATTTTTAATTAAGTGCTTTAATGTTCTACATTTTAATGAAGGTCTGGCGTCTATCTGATGATAGAGTCGAAAGAAAGTCGAGGGCATTCCTTAACAATTTACAGCAGTTATCTTGTGTTTGGGCTTGATTGATTTGTATTGATGAGAACTTTACACCTAGATTGATAGATCAGACTTAAAAAAAAAGAAAGTTCTCAATGTTTTATGTATGTTCAACGATATTTCCGTCAGTTATTGACGGATTTAATTTTTTTTTGTTGAATAGTGTTTACTTCTGAAGTGGTCCCATTTTAACCAGGTTATGATCTGATTATGGGCTGGATGCTGGATGCTGGGTATGCGAGGGCAACCACCGATAATTATAGGGACAACTAGTGCGTTTGTTAACTTTTTAATTCAGTGCTTTAATGTACTACAGTTAATGAAGGTCTGGAGTCAATCCGATGATGGAACCAAAAGACAGTTGAGGGAATTCCTTGACGATTTACAGAGCAGCTACCTTGTGTTGGGGCTTGATTGATTTGTATTAATGAGAACTTTCACCTAGATAGATATATTTTTCGGTTCATCCGTCATTTAAAATATTGAAAAAAAATTTTTCAATAAAAAATACAACCGACTTCGAACAAATCCTGAAGAATAAAATTTACTTAGCACAAAGTAGTATGTATTTTGATTTATCAGATTTTATTCAATATAATATTGAAGTTGGTGCCATGAATAATACCTACCTTAACCTATGAATTTACTTGGCGCCGACTTCAATATGATATTGAATAAAAAATCTGATAAATGAAAATACATATTACTTTGTGCTAAGTAAATTTTATTTTTCAGGATTTGTTCGAAGTCGGTTGTATTTTTTATTGAAAAATTTTTTTGAAAAGACAATACTGCATTCATTTATTTAAATTCACTTGTGTCACCCAGGAATCGATTCAACTAAAAAATTAAACCCTCGCTATTTTGTTCCTACGAGTATGTATACATATAACATATCTCGCTCTTGACTGCAATGTAACTTACTATTTTTCTCTCTTTTGCACTGTTATAGGAAAAATTAATTTTTAATATGGGTGAGCAGATGTTTCAATTCGGTCTAATATCGTAGACCAGACTAGACTTATTTTGCACAACTTTTTGTAAATATTCGAAATACATTTTCACATCACTTAGGTATTTTCAATTATTAAAGATAGCTCGTTCGGAATCTGTCTTGTTTTTACCTTCTTTAAAATTATCTATCTTTAAACTACAACTTAAAGAATTTTTTAAACCGTTATGGAAAAAACGAGGGATTTTATAAATTTGACCTGTCTATCTATGACTGTCTGTGCCATTATACCTTCCAAACAGATGGACCAATTTTGAAGCCGTTGTGATCTAGATGGGTTCTAGATAAACATTTTGAAGATCACTTATTTAGACGATGACAAAATCTGACTAAAATTCACACGTCCGATTATTGTAAAATGGCAAAAAAAAAAATTGTAATCTTTTTCAGATCAGTGTACAATGTGTACATGATAAATTTTTACTTACTTACCATGTTGTGCAAAAACGATAAATAAACTGAACTAGTGGTTTCGAAAGGCCCGGGTTGGTATAGGTTCGGTCGAGTGATCAAAACTGCGAAATCTGTCAAACGCAGATTGCTTCGGAAAGTAGGTGGACAAGCGAGCAATATCCGTTACGTAATACGTGGACAAGAGAGTGCCCTTGACAAAACCAACTCGAAATATGAAATGTTATAATATAAAACCCTTTTTGTGTATTGGTAAGTTCACATCTCTGTGAAAATCTGATTTAATGTATGTAAGCAAACGAGCTAAAGAACAAGATTTTTATTTTTTTTTTATTTTTGGCGATACCGCGGTGCGGTGTTACGCATACAACTCATACTCGTTGTCATGCCAGGAATGCGAAACAAACTTCCGAGACGTTTGTTCACCCATGAAACCCGGAGTGAAGAGCTTTTTAGTCGGTTCGAGTTTAGATAAAATGCTTCTTTTTTATTTATAACTAGAGGACGTCACGCGGTTTCACCCGCGTAAGCCCCGTTCCCGTGGGAATACAATATTTTTTTCTTCCATAAGAACCTTCTCCTGACAATACCTTACACAACAAAAAAAGAACTAGTGAAATCGGTCCACCCGTTCTGAAGTTATGCGCTTACCAACACATTTTGCAATTCATTTATATATGTATCCCACCAAAAACATTGAAAAGCTGAAGGCTTTCAGGAAAGGAGAAGAGATAAATGAGAAGATGAGAATTAGAATTTACAATGATATTTTATTATAGATTAAAAATTCGGGGTCGTGGTTCGTAATCGGGCAGCAAAAGGCTTTGCAATTTCCGATAGTCCTTCAGGGTTCGACTTATCTTGTGGCTCCTGGATGGTGATGCAGTCCGCGAGGTAGCCGTGCCGTCCACAAATTCGGCTGGCACGGTGTTTTCAACACGCAGGGTGGATGGTTGTTTGTAGAACCCGAAGGGTGCGTCTTCACCTTCGTGGAACCCGAAGGGTGAATTTTTCCCAATCCGTAGGGTAGACGGTTCTCGTAGAACCCGAAGGGTGGACCCTGGAATGTTCCAGATGAGGGGTTAGCTGGAACCCTTTTTCCCGCCTCTTTCCTAAGACAGCCGACCCCTGCTAACCATTGCAGGAATCGGGAGTCTTACATTGTCTGCTTACAGTACTAATTTTACAGATATGTTTTTTCACACCCCTGTTAACTACCCCCCTATAACAGGGTTGACCAACAGCCGTTAATTTTCACTGTTTAAAATTTAGATTACATTATAAATGATTTAACTCACCCAATGATGGGGTACTTGACGTTTGCAGCTAAACAACTGTTCACTTAGGGAGAATTGGGCTCCCTATAAAAATTATAATAAGTTTTAAATTACTTCGATTAATTTCCGACGCACAGACACCTTTGCGACGTATAATTTAAATTTGTGAAAATGGTTTCTTAAACTTCGCGCGCAGTCCTATTTATAGCTTTGGACAGCGCCTCTGGCGGCAAGTAGCGTCCCTACGTCTTACGTCACTCTGGTTACGTCAGTGCTGTGTTGATGTGACTAGTTGTCGGCAGATGGCGCTTTGAATTATTACCACTAAAATTTCATTTTTAATTGACTAATTTTATTAATTTATGCACACGTTGTTGCACAACGTTACAACATCCCTGTTAAAAAGGAGGCCAAGTTCCTATGGACTAATTGCTCGCCTAAAAAAGGGTTGAAATCCAATCCAATGCCAAGTTTAGATGTACTTTAAAATCGATCATAATCATCTTCATCAACAGCCAAATCCACTGGTAAACATTTGCCATTCCCAAGACTCGCCACCACACTCAGTCAGACCTCTACCTTTCGAATCCAGCCATTACCCACCACCGCATTCACGTCAACGGTCCATATGGCCGAAATTCACTTTACCATACATCCAACTTAAAATATGGTGTAGTTGTGAAAATACGTAGGTACCTACTTGGTTAAAAATATCTAAAATAATGATACTTCTAAATTAGAACTTGGCAGGGTTTCGTGCAGTACGTAACACTTGATTAATTGTATAATTAAAGTAAATTAAATCAAAAGAGTCCTCTCATCACTAAGAAGTATTGATACAAATTCGAATCAAAACCCCCCGAAGAAAATAATTGTTACCCCCTATTAGCCATGTTTTGGAATGAATTTCAATAAAAAACGAAACACATCTTCCATCAATTATGTTAGAGATGATTTATGCAAAATTTGAAGAAGATCCGACCCGAATCCTGTGGTCCCATACAAACTTTGTAACCCTTTTCCAACTCACGCTTGACCGATTTCTTAAATTTCTCAATTTTTCGTTAATATATATATAACACCCGATCTGTGTGCCAAATTTCATAACGCTAGGACAATTGGAAGTGGCCTAGAGGTTTTGATGACCGGTCAGTGAGTGAGTCAGTCAGTGCCAAAATTAGCTATATTCACAGGGTCATATTTCAGAATCTACTAAAGCTACATCTATGAAATTTGGTACACTGCCTTAGTACTAGTATATGAATACGTACGTACAATTTTATTTCTGTACTTGCAATAGGCACTGAGCTACAGGGAGGTCAAAAGTGGGTCGAAGCGGTTCGTGTAAATAGAGTACGGCATGCTCTCGGCCTGTTGCTGGAACTTGGCCTGCGCACTGCCGTGCGCTTAGATGTAAGAAGAAGATGAGAAAGAGAATTAGGTTCGATTTGGAATTGAACTCATATCTTTTTCTATTCTGTGCACGGCTGTGATCAGTTGAGCTTCACAATCGTACCAAAATTAGTTACTGTTGAAAGCATAAAGCGTTCACTGTATTCGCTCTATATGGTACGGCTAGAGCCATATATCGCGCTACGTACCAACTAAGATATTAATGAATGAGTTACAACTGCTCTTTGCATTGGCTCCACTCTACTAATGGGTTATTTTACTTATATTTTCGGAAAATATTAGGAAAATTGTATAAAAATGCATGAGCCCACTCGCAGTGAACGGTTCTGTAGCTATATTCGTGGCTTAAAACCTATTTTCACCATAAAAAGTACGTTTTCTCAGTTGGTTACATATTTCTCAAATTATTAAAACCTTTTCATTCTTTTTCAAATGAAACACTAAAAACAAAAAAAAATTAAGGAGTGATTTCGTACAAACCTGTTTTTTTCCCCTGTTTTTTTAACCGACTTCAAAAAAAGGAGGAGGTTCTCAATTCGTCTGTATGTATTTTTTTATGTATGTCAAGCGATAATTCCGTCAATTATAGACGGATTTCAAAATTTTTTTTTGTTGAATAGGGTTTACTTCTGAGGTGGTCCCATTTTCACCAGGTCAGGATCTGATGAAGGGATCTAGGAGAAAACGAGGGCAACCACCGAAAATTGTAGGGACAACTAGTGTGCTTGTTAACTTTTTAATTAAGTGCTTTAATGTTCTACACTTTAATGAAGGTATGGCGTCGATCTGATGATAGTGTCGAGAGACAGTCGAGGGCATTCCTAAACAATTTACAGCAGTTATCTTGTGTTTGGGCTTGATTGATTTGTATTGATGAGAACTTTACACCTAGATTGATAGATTCAACTACAAAAAAAAAAGAAAAAGGTTTCAATGTTTTATGTATGTTCACCGTCAATTATAGACGGATTTAATGTTTTTTTGTTGAATAGGGTTTACTTCTGAGGTGGTCCCGTTATAACCAGGTTAGGGTCTGATGATGGGATCCTGGAGAAATCGAGGGCAACCACCGAAAATTATAGGCACAACTAGTGCGTTTGTTAACTTTTTAATTCAGTGCTTTAATGTACTACCATTAATAAAGGTCTGGAGTCGATCTGATGATGGAACCAAAAGAGATTCGAGGGAATTCCTTAACGATTTACAGCAGCTACCTTGTGTTAGGCTTGATTAATTTGTATTGATGAGAACTTTCACCTAGATAGATATATATTTCGGTTCACCCGTCACTTAAAATAATGAAAAAAACTTTTTCAATAAAAAATACAACCGACTTCCAAGAAATCCTAAAAATATAATTTACTTAGCACAAAGTAATATGTAGTTGATTTATCAGATTTTATTCAATATAATATTGAAGTTGGTGCCATGAATAATACCTCCCTAAACCTATGAATTTACTTGGCGCCGACTTCAATATGATATTGAATAAAAAATCAGATAAATCAAAATACATATTACTTTGTGCTAAGTAAATTTTATTTTTCTTGGCAGGGTTTCGTGCAGTACGTAACACTTGATTAATTGTATAATTAAATTTATTATGTATATAATTAAATTAACCTGCCAAGTTCTAATTTAGAAGTATCATTATTTTAGATATTTTTAACCAAGTAGGTACCTACGTATTTTCACAACTACACCATATTTTAAGTTGGGAGTATGGTAAAGTGAATTTCGGCCATATGGACCGTTGACGTGAATGCGGTGGTGGGTAATGGCTGGATTCGAAAGGTAGAGGTCTGATTGTGGTGGCGAGTCTTGGGAATGGCAAATGTTAACCAGTGGATTAGGCTGTT
Organism: Miltochrista miniata; assembly: GCA_933228765.1. Classification (NCBI taxonomy): domain Eukaryota; kingdom Metazoa; phylum Arthropoda; class Insecta; order Lepidoptera; family Erebidae; genus Miltochrista; species Miltochrista miniata. The sequence continues at coordinate 22,251,912 of OW121756.1, forward strand.
GATGAAGATGATTATGATCGATTTTAAAGTACATCTAAACTTGGCATTGGATTGGATTTCAACCCTTTTTTAGGCGAACAATTAGCCCATAGGAACTTGGCCTCCTTTTTAACAGGGATGTTTTTGGTGGGATTTCAATACTTTTTTTCAAGAAACCGTACCTATTTTTTCTTTAATAAGCTTTAAAATGTGCATTATGTATACATGACATTATTTTATACCCCCTCCCCCTCTTCTCCCCCTCTCTTCTCCCCCCCCCCTCATTGTATTCTCATTTTATTACTGATTCATAAATATTTTTATAAAAAAATCGATTTTCGATTAAGCCAACTCAAGCGTTATAATATGAAGTCCACGTTTACAGCTTACATACATTCTTAACAACATTCGTGCAAAATTTTCAGTTTAATCAATCCAATAGGTTAATCCCCAATTTACATAGTTTATTAGCCTTCTGCTTATCCCCAAGTTTATTTAGTGTGATTATATATAAATGTATATTAATGTCATAACATTAAAATATAGCTTATGTTTAGAATATAACCGGCCAAGTGCGAACCGGACTCCCGCACGGAGGGTTCCGTATCAAAAAACAACAAAAAGTCGTACCTATTTGTTGCATGGGAGCCCCCCTTTTTTCTTTAAATTTAACGAGATGGAAAATCCTTAATGGATGACTCCTCTCTCTCAACAAGACAAGCTCTCGAAAGGATGTCCCAGAAAAGGTCCATTTTGTTTCAATTATTATTTTTTTATGAAAATACAATGCTCGATATTCTGTGAATATTTCAAGCGTCTACTGGTTGCCCTCATTACCTATTAACACATAGCAACGCGCGTCTTAGACAGTTCGCGTTGCTCTATAGTGTTATACAACTCGCGTCTTTAGACAGTTCGCGTTGCTCTATAGTGTTATCCAACACGCGTCTTTAGACAGTTCGCGTTGCTCTATAGTGTAATACAACGCGCGTCTTTAGACAGGTCGCGTTGCTCTATAGTGTTAACTATCCTTTTATAGATCCTCTACGGTAGGTACAGTATATATTTCAAAAAGAGTTTGTGAACTCTATGTTTAATTTCTTTTTCAGAATATTGATGACATTTGAATGATGACATTATAAACACGATAAATTATTATACACGTCTACAACATAAATCGTGTGTTTGTACGACAATTGTTTATACTAGAGAAAAATCTAAAACATGGACTATTTGTTTACTATTTCCTATGTAATAGCTATCATTGAAATATTACACCTACCTAAAGTAATTTGCTGAAAGCGTTGTTCACTTTTTAAAGAACAAATATTTACGATGAAAGTCGAAAAATAAGTTAGTATGTGACCCGTATAGTGTTCAATCATGGCGACACGAAATTAATTTCATTGAGCAACATTTGATTGTGCTATACCTCCTAAAGTATTCATTTAATTTGCATAGTGTAAAGGGAATGAATGATCTTGATGAAATGTTCAAATTAACTAACGTGTTTAAATTGTGAAGGATACCTTATTACCGAATATATAAGACAAAGTCGCTAAAAAACACCTTTGTTGTATGGAAGCCCCCCTTAAATATTACTATGTGTTTGTTTTCAGTACTTGTTGTTATAGCGGCAACAAAAACACATAATCTGTGAAAATTTCAACTCTCTAGCTATCACCGTTCATGAGATACAGCCTCCTGACGGACAGACAGACAGACGGACAGCGACGTCTCATGAATAGGGTCCCGTTCTTTACCCTTTGAGTAAGGAACCCTAAAAAGGTTGACTCACGCTACGCCGTGCCGGGTCCGAGCCGAGTGCCGGCCGCAGCAAGGTCAATATTATATATATTTTGTGTGAACAAACTCACGTTAAACCATAGATTTAGAATTTTTCGCGCTAAATCTACGCGTTAAACCATGAAGCTATAGATAAACATGGAGGCCACACTTCGAATACCTACTTGAAGCGTAGTCTGTATATTACTGTCTTGCTCTGTGTGGGCTCTACGTCTCTTTCTAAGTAGGGTAGCCCTATTTTTATTTTTGCCAGGATACTTAATTTTCTATATATTCTTTATTGTACACAATAAAGACAATATATATTCATAATACAATTAGATGTAAAATACATACATACATAAGGTCACGCCTTTATCCCCGAAGTGGTAGGCAGAGGTATATTATCATTTCACCTTTTTAAGAATTGGTCCCACGGAATAGGTGGTGAAAATTTATTATATAAATTAGATGTACAAAGGCGAGATTAACTATTTTCTCTGTTTTTGACGAAGACTGATAGGTAGTATTCTCTGCAGATTGCATAGGTACATTGCGAATAACGAAGCTATTCATCCAAGTGGGTTATTTTTCTTGGTTAATCAACTGTACGTCTCGCACGCTGCGGCTTTCCGTGGCAGGCTGTGACGTAAGCTGCCGCTGCAGCTTGTGGTAGCTCGCAGTCTGCCGCGGCAGCTCGTGGTAGTTCACAGTCTGCCGATGTCTCTTCATGTCAAAATAAAGAAATGTTAGTGCTAAAGTCATTGGAATAAGATTTTAAATATTTTGATCGTGTGGCTCTCCGCTTAGGCTGCAAGGTGTGTAAACCTGACGAATGCATCTGCGGTGCCATGGTGGAGAGCGATGGTCATCATGCTTTGAGTTATCGCTGCACCGGTAGGCATCCGCGTAACCACGCTCTTAATTAGTTAATCCGGCGGGCTCTGGGTCGGCTGAGGTCCCCTGTATCCTTGAACCACCAGGTTTGTCCCGCGCAGACGGCAAGAGACCGGACGGTCTGACCCTTGTGCCATGGAAGAACGGCAAGTGCTTAGTGTGGACACTTTCGCCGCCAGTCACTTGGCTCGTACCGTCCATTCACCGGCAGCGGCAGCTGTAGAAACGATGGGCAGTTGCGGGAGTGATACTAAGGCTCTGGTCTCGGAGATCGGCCGTAGGCTACAGGACAAGACGCATGACTCCCACGTCTGGTCGTACCTGGTACAAAGGATAGCTATCCCGCACGGCAACGCTGCTAGTGTATTGGGCACCTTTGCGCCTGGTATGATCAGTGGTGGTATGTTCAGTAGGCATTAGTTTAGTAATTTAATCTATTTATTTTATTTTTATGTATGTATTTTTAAGTTGATTATTGGACAATAAATTAGGAACAGGATTATTGGACAATAAGTTAGGAACTGTTGATGGTTTTAAGCGCTTTGTTACTACATCATAATCGGTTTTTTGAAAATGCAAATTGCTAATACTGGCGCTTTTATAGAACTTATTTTTTTTTTAAATATGGAATAGGAGGCACCATCTACCAGCACTTTTAAGAAAGTTACACGACACGAATGTCTAGAATTGCACCTATATCCATTCGTTTATAAGGTACGCGAGAAAATAAAATTTATGATCAGTTAGCATACTAATTGCTTTTATAAAAAACTAGCGGATGTCACGCGGTTTCACCCGCGTAGTTCCCGTTCCCGTGGGAATACGGGAATAAAATATAGCCTATGTTCACCGCAAAGACTGTAGCTTCCCAACAGTGAAAGAATTTTTCAAATCGGTACAGTAGTTCCGGAGCCTATTCGTTACAAACAAACAAACAAACAAAAAAACAAAAACAAATCTTTCCTCTTTATAATATTAGTATAGATATCTTAACTTAATTTTTAATGGTACAATGGATAACCATATTTCTCGCTGAATACTATTTTTAGGAAACCTAAAACAATTATTCATCATTAACATACGATAACAATACTTAACTTATTTTATTTACTCTAATAATGACATTCGTGTTTCTTCTAATAATACACAGGAAGTCCCAGATAAATCCTCAATATAGTCACACTACTTCACAACGTTTCCTATTGTGTGAAAACAATGAAGTCAACCGCCATTCTATTGTTCGTTGACACTTTGACAGCTGACATGTAGTACTAATGTTGCCACATTACAGAATCCTTAGAAAATGGGAATGTAATTCACTGATTCGACAACCCAATCATGCATATTATGGTATAAAATATTTTAATTTACGCATTAAATAATCGTAGTCGAACTATAGAGCTATTTATAAATTATTTTACTTGCATTTTTGGTTAGTATGGTCTATTTCTATTATTTTCTAGGAGATACTAATAAGAAGATAGCAACACTGCACAATTCCCTAGAAAGAGAAGGTTAGCCCACAGAGAGTGAGATAGAGATACGTAGGTATTTGACTCAAGCGGTTGTTCGAAGTGTGGCCTCCATGTTTACCTATAGCTTCATGCGTTAAACCGAGTGGCAGCTGAGTGACAGCCGAACTACGGAAAGCGCTCGGAAACAACTCGGTCCCGCCTCGGCTCGGCCACGACCCGTTGCATGAATACAGTACCGCCGAGCTTGTCCCGAGCAGTCGTGAATGCAACCAGTCATCCTTTAGAATGTTTGCTGATCTCTAAACTACTGGACGGATTTGATCCAAATATTTCACAAATATGAATAACAATATTCAATGTGCAGTATTGACTTTTCCATAATTTGTATGTATAGAGCATTTGATTGACATTAATCAAAACCTTGACAACATCTTTCTCAAATCTGATTGTTTTTAAAAATGACATGTATGAAAATAAAAAGTAAATTAAATCAAAAGAGTCCTCTCATCACTAAGAAGTATTGATACAAATTCGAATCAAAACCCCCCGAAGAAAATAATTCTTACCCCCTTTTAGCCATGTTTTGGAATGAATTTCAATAAAAAACGAAACACATCTTCCATCAATTATGTTAGAGATGATTTATGCAAAATTTGAAGAAGATCCGACCCGAATCCTGTGGTCCCATACAAACTTTGTAACCCTTTTCCAACTCACGCTTGACCGATTTCTTAAATTTCTCAATTTTTCGTTAATATATATATAACACCCGATCTGTGTGCCAAATTTCATAACGCTAGGACAATTGGAAGTGGCCTAGAGGTTTTGATGACCGGTCAGTGAGTGAGTCAGTCAGTGCCAAAATTAGCTATATTCACAGGGTCATATTTCAGGATCTACTAAAGCTACATCTATGAAATTTGGTACACTGCCTTAGTACTAGTATATGAATACGTACTTACAATTTTATTTCTGTACTTGCAATAGGCACTGAGCTACAGGGGGGTCAAAAGTGGGTCGAAGCGGTTCGTGTAAATAGAGTACGGCATGCGCTCGGCCTGTTGCTGGAACTTGGCCTGCGCACTGCCGTGCGCTTAGATATAAGAAGAAGATGAGAAAGAGAATTAGGTTCGATTTGGAATTGAACTCATATCTTTTTCTATTCTGTGCACGGCTGTGATCAGTTGAGCTTCACAATCGTACCAAAATTAGTTACTGTTGAAAGCATAAAGCGTTCACTGTATTCGCTCTTTATGGTACGGCTAGAGCCATCTATCGCGCTACGTACCAACTAAGATATTAATGAATGAGTTACAACTGCTCTTTGCATTGGCTCCACTCTACTAATGGGTTATTTTACTTATATTTTCGGAAAATATTAGGAAAATTGTATAAAAATGCATGAGCCCACTCGCAGTGAACGGTTCTGTAGCTATATTCGTGGCTTAAAACCTATTTTCACCATAAAAAGTACGTTTTCTCAGTTGGTTACATATTTCTCAAATTATTAAAACCTTTTCATTCTTTTTCAAATGAAACACTAAAAACAAAAAAAAATTAAGGAGTGATTTCGTACAAACCTGTTTTTTTCCCCTGTTTTTTTTAACCGACTTCAAAAAAAGGAGGAGGTTCTCAATTCGTCTGTATGTATTTTTTTATGTATGTCAAGCGATAATTCCGTCAATTATAGACGGATTTCAAAATTTTTTTTTGTTGAATAGGGTTTACTTCTGAGGTGGTCCCATTTTCACCAGGTCAGGATCTGATGAAGGGATCTAGGAGAAAACGAGGGCAACCACCGAAAATTGTAGGGACAACTAGTGTGCTTGTTAACTTTTTAATTAAGTGCTTTAATGTTCTACACTTTAATGAAGGTATGGCGTCGATCTGATGATAGTGTCGAGAGACAGTCGAGGGCATTCCTAAACAATTTACAGCAGTTATCTTGTGTTTGGGCTTGATTGATTTGTATTGATGAGAACTTTACACCTAGATTGATAGATTCAACTACAAAAAAAAAAGAAAAAGGTCTCAATGTTTTATGTATGTTCACCGTCAATTATAGACGGATTTAATGTTTTTTTGTTGAATAGGGTTTACTTCTGAGGTGGTCCCGTTATAACCAGGTTAGGGTCTGATGATGGGATCCTGGAGAAATCGAGGGCAACCACCGAAAATTATAGGCACAACTAGTGCGTTTGTTAACTTTTTAATTCAGTGCTTTAATGTACTACGTTGTGTACGTTCCATCATCAGATCGACTCCAGACCTTTATTAATTAAAGGTCTGGAGTCGATCTGATGATGGAACCAAAAGAGATTCGAGGGAATTCCTTAACGATTTACAGCAGCTACCTTGTGTTAGGCTTGATTAATTTGTATTGATGAGAACTTTCACCTAGATAGATATACTTATATTTCGGTTCAACCGTCACTTAAAATAATGAAAAAAAAATTTTTCAATAAAAAATACAACCGACTTCCAAGAAATCCTAAAAATATAATTTACTTAGCACAAAGTAATATGTAGTTGATTTATCAGATTTTATTCAATATAATATTGAAGTTGGTGCCATGAATAATACCTCCCTAAACCTATGAATTTACTTGGCGCCGACTTCAATATGATATTGAATAAAAAATCAGATAAATCAAAATACATATTACTTTGTGCTAAGTAAATTTTATTTTTCAGGATTTTTTGGAAGTCGGTTGTATTTTTTATTGAAAAATTTTTTTCATACGTATGTATGGATTTGCAGCTTTTTACCTTTGACAGTCTTTGGACAGTTACAAAAAAAATTCAATCGGTTATGGAGGGTTTCTTGGTACTCTCCATTGAGTTCACTGGGAGGTGGACAATCAAACACTTGCTGTATAATATTTACATCCGTTGTATTGGCTTGATATACATGATTACACTAGTTGTGACTTTTCGATTATGGTGCGGATAAACTTATATAAACTTATTTTAGAAGTTAGCAGAAAACATTAAATAAACTACTACACGTTCGGATAAACTACTACAATTATTCCCTCTTGTCGTGAGAACCCCAGTCGCTCAAGACTGACCATAGAGCTCTTTCTCTTTCAGCTCTTTCAGGCAGTGTTGCTGTGCAATGTAAGTGGTGTTCGCTTCACGAACGCCACACGGTCTTTGTTTTTTTGAAATCCTAAAAAGGTTTACTTACTGCTCTAATTGGAGATCAATACCTTTTCATTGAGTGATTTGCCTAGAGCTTGGTTTAGGATATCTAAGATTTGAATGAGTATCTCTTGGACAACAGTCTTGAGCCTGACACGACCCCAACACGCTGTTATGAACAAGTAAGTACGAAAAGGAATTTTAAACCAAATTGAAAAACAAATTTAAACAGTTTTAAAAGTACTTCAAACAAGAGCTAATGATTTGTTATAATGTTACGGTGCAAAAATGAGAACTTCGTTGTAAATAATTTTGCATAATTTAAATAAATCGCTTTAAAATAAAGGTTAACTGTCACGACTCTAATCCTGACTGAGATAGACGGTTAAGTCGCTCAGATAAGAATTAAGATTTCCCTTGTCCCAAAAAGGCCCAGATTTTTGTTTTCATCAATAAGGGCTGACTCATGCATTGCCAGTATAATAATATACACGTATGTAGGGATACGTGTGGTTTTTAGTCGGTAGGAGTCCGGCATAAGATCCATGTAGGATTTTCCGCACGTTATAAAAAATACACGTGCGTAAAATCGTCTTTTTTTTTGTTAAGTTATAAGTTTATTGGGCAGGTATGGCCGACAGTCATCATCATTCTGTTAATGTCTAAGTAAAATGTACATTGAAGACCTTCTCGTACTTAACGTTCAGATGAGAATAAAAATTTCCCTTTTCCGAATACTATCGAGATTTTTCTAATTCTTCCACAATAAGTGCCAACGCATGTTTTACCATTACAAAGGTGTATGTATGTACTTTGATTTATGACTATGAGTTTATTCGGCAAGCGTGATCGATAGTCATTATATCATATATTGGTAACAACCTAACCTACTAATGGTCTATAATCCCGGCTGCCCACAATATAGTAGTCGTTAAGTCCAGTTCAAGGCCTTCTGAGCGGTGTAAAATGTTTTGGTGTGAACAGTTAAACGGTTCATCCATGACGATTTCCACACGTAGAAAAACCATTTCGAGAAATATGACCTGCTTGTTATGTTACGTATTTTGCAAATCACGTTTTGGGTTTAAACTGACCAGAATATAAGGCTTTGGCCAATACAGTTTTGGTTTATTAGATTTCTTAAAAAATAATTCTTGTAATTTTGTAACATCATTTTACATAAAACTTCACAAAAAAAAATTAACAGAAATAAAACCAACTTCAAACAAAAACTAAAAAAAATAAACTTTACTGAGCACATAGTAATAAAATAATTATGTGTTTTGATTTATTGTTTGAAGTCGGTTTTATTTTTGTTAATCCATTTTCATTATTTTAAGTGACAGATAGACTGAAAAATCTATCTATCTAGCTGTAAAGTTCTCATCAATACAAATCAATAAAGCCCTAACACAAGGTAACTGCTGTAAATTGTTAAGGAATTCCCTAGACTGTTTTTTGACTCGATCGACTCCAGACCTTCATTAAATTGTAGAACATTAAAGCTTTTAATAAAAAAATAAAAGTTAACAAACGCACTAGTTTTCTCTACGATTTTTGATGGTTGCCCTCGATTTATCCTGGATCCCATCATCAGATCATGGCCTGGTGAAAATGGGACCACCTCAGATGTAAACCCTATTCAACAAAAAAAATCCGTCTATAATTGACGAAAATATTGGTGAACATAATAAAAAAGACATACAGACGAATTGATAACCTCCTCCTTCTTTGAAGTCGCGTTTAAATAGAGTATTATTCGCAAGTATTGAAGCGCTCGTGGCTCCACGGACTCAGTGTTCTGTAAACGATCACTGCAGTAAGCAACATTTACTATGGCCGGACATGGATGGGTGACCACCACGTGGACCACTTTGTGACATTTATTTACGAGCGTTTCCGTGCTTCGGAAGGCACGATAAGCCGTTGGTCCCGGTTGTCGGTAAAATGACAGTCGTTAAGCCAAGTTGAAGGCCTTACGGGCGGGCGGCTTGAAAAATTTCAACTGTGGGTCGTCACAACCTGCGCCCGGGTCGGCAGCGCGTGTGTAGCGCCTCTGGTGTTGCAAACGTCTATAGGCTACGGTTACCAACCTTCCGGTGGGCCGTAAGCTTGTCTGCCACCTAAGTAGTATATAAAAAAAAGTAATAAAATATTTTTAACAAAAAATAACCGACTTCAAACATTAACTAAAACTTAAAAATAAGGTAAGTAATACTTTTTTTTTATTCATCAGAATTTATTAAATAAAATGTTGAAGTCAGTGCCAATTAAAACCATAGGTTTAATTAGGTATTATTAATGACTCTAACAACTGAAGCTAATATAAGTAGGTAAGGTAGTTTTTTTTTTTTTTTTTTTTTTTTTTATAAATCACTGCAGTAAGCAACCGTGGTAATTTTCTACTTTTGTTGCAGTATTAACTTGGCACCGACTTCAATATTATGTTTTCAATATAGGTATAAAACTAAACGTTATTATAAACGTAAAGTACAGAACGATAACAATAAACGACGTGGAATAAAGAATTTAATAAAACTGAGATTAGTTTCTTGATATAATTATTGTAAGAGCACTAGTTATTCCTTGACACAGATAAACAGACCCAGACAAAATTAAATGAAAGAAGCTTCGTATTTTCAATAGGAACATTTCGTTTTCTCAACAGCGATTGTCAGCTATTCTCATGCCTTGTTTGGCGTGTAATTGAATAAGACGATTGCTATCACCAGTCTCAAGGAAAAGAATTTAATAACACACGTTATAACGTGGCCCCTGAATCATAGAGCAACGCGACCATAAGACTTTTATCGGAAGGGGTGGACGCCATGTGGAGACTTTACCCTCTCTCAAAGCGTACAAATGGTATAAGAAATAATAATAATACCTATGCGTGTATTGTTTAATTTGTTTTGTGTAAGTTACAAAGTGACAGTTTTGAGAAAGATTGCTTTTGTAATGGTGTGGTTATGAATTGATACGATGTTCCCCGCAACACATGACAGAATGACATGTATACAGCAAACATGCTATTTCTACTCACCTTGTACTGGTCGCGTTGCTCTATGCCTCGATTACATCGCGCTCAGCTATTTAAACGACACATCTCGTAGCGAGGCTTCGCTTTCGGAACATCGTATTTCCTCACACATTCAATAGTTTTTGTTTAAATAAAATTCCAATAATTTCAACGCTTACCGTTCAGTGCGCCGACAGAGAGCGAAATCATTGTGCGAATGCCGATATTCTGAATAGTTTATTTTTAGTAAAGCGTATTCAACCGAATTATTTTGAACTGAATGAAATAAATGTGCAATAAAGAAATTATTTATTGTAGGTATATGTTATTCAATTAACATTTCGTTTATACTTATACTGAATTTATAAATAGGTAAATGTAGTAGACATATACATGATTTTAATCATTTACAATACTAGTTTTCCACATGCCAAGAGCGAGCGAGAATAATGATAACCTTAGTTTGTAGAAATTTAAGTTGCTACGCTCACTCTTAATGTCTGGAAGATATGGAAGGTGCTAGAAAATCTTTCACATTCCCGGCAATATGAATTCAAGTTAAAGATGTAAGTGAGTAACAAAGCAACCCCTTTAAGTTGTGGTAGATAATTCCGTATTTCCAGTTGCACACAGTTGGCACACGCCACCCTCAAAGTTGCCTGCCTTCTGTACATTGCCGACAGCTTTCGGCGAAATGGGCATATAGGACTTGTACCGACTAAACCGGTATTTTCTTATTGCTTTTGTACTCAAAGACCCAAATTGGCGCGACTGTGAGCTCAGGAGAACCTGAACCATGTATAATAATTTGTACACATATTCGTATAGTCACGCCTCTATCCCCGAAGGGCGGAAGGTTAGCATTTTACTATTACTTTTTGTTCCATGTAATAGGCAAGTGGTGAGCCTATTGCTTTGTTGAAACTACCCGCTGGAAGAATATCAAGCCGTCGCGCCCATGAAGCTTTCAACTTTGCTTAACGACGACTGTTTTGTTACAGGCAACCTCTTTGTATGCCATTATATCGATATTTTATTTGTAGAACGTTTCAACATTATTGTGTGACTTCTATTAGACGACTCATGGTAAAGCGTTAGATCCATGTGACGAGGTTTATTGCATTTTGCTGACACTTCCTTAGACGGGCATGATATTTTCAGGATTCATCGTGTGTTGTTAATATCGTAAGAATTTGTCTTTAGAATGTAGATACATATAATGGGGTAATTTAATGTTTATTATAGTTATCTAGATTTGGGGTGTCATAGATACGGGATTAGGGGATCAGTCAATAGACGTACAGCCCGTCGGAAATATCTGCAAACCTGTCATATTATGACGTCATGCGAACTGTACGATAAAATCCGAGCGCAACGAGAATCAAGATTATACTTTGAAGTCAATGGAAAATGGCCGATTTCAAGTATATTTCAATCGCGCGCGGGTTATATTGGATAGGTGAAAACGGGGCTAGGTCAGGAGGTTGCCCTTTCTTAGCCAATAAACAGTACACAGATCGCCATAATAATGTTGCAAAACAAATACATGCTTTAATAGCTCAGAAATTTAACCTTTTAGATAAAAGAGAACCTTATTATAAATACAGACCAAAGAATGTCTTAAATAGCGAAACTGTGAAACTGTACTGGGATCGAGACATTATAACAGATAAAACAACTACAAATAATAGACCGGATTTAACACTTACACTGAAAGCAGAAAAAATAACATATCTAATAGACATATCTATTCCAAATTCTGAGAACATACAAAAAAAGTATACTGAAAAAATACAAAAATACATACCACTTGCAGACGAAATAAGACAGATGTGGCACCAGGATACTGTAAAAATCATACCGATTATCATTTCATCTACAGGTCTCATTCCAAAATCATTACACACCTCACTAGAACAATTAGGTCTCCATAAACACACATACATCTCACTACAGCGATCTGTCATTATAGATACTTGTTCTATAGTGCGGCGATTTCTCACATCCACGACTCAAACACCAGGCACAATAGTCAATGAGCCGACCCACTTGGCGTAAGCCCGTGATAGGCTCCATACCAGCGAAAGCTGAGAAATGAAATCTTTCATAACCCATATAATAATAATAATAAATTTTATTTCGGAAAAAAAATATCCATATGAGTTAGTATACAAAACTTACAAACTATGTTAGTAAGTAGTATTTATACAAATTCATAATAATTCAAATCATTAACACAAATTCTTAAAAATACAAATTAATAGTCATCAGGATAAAAAATTATAAATTGAGATATGGATTAAGCATAACGGAATGAATTTTAATTTGTAATGTCAATTGTATAGAATAAATTATATAAATTGAATTGCATGTCTTGAAATTGAATCAAATAATATAAAAAATAAATAAAACAAAATTGTACCAACTAAATCATATTACAGCTCAATTCATATAACTTGGTGCACCCAGTTTATATGTATGAAGGTGCATCCAATGCCTCGAAAAGGGACAGTCAGGTCGATCAGTAATGACCTTCATGATGCTGTTGGGACTCTCTCTCAACCGTTGTAACAACGACGTAACGCGCTTTCTCATCAGCGTCTGAAAGCTGTCTATGTTTGCTTCGGCAAACATACCAGACGCGCTACAGAAACGAGGATATCCCAACAGCACCCTGAAGGCATTATTATACTGTACGCGAAGAGCGCTGTAGGCCCTCTGCGTATAACTGACCCACAAGCTGCACGTGTACATCGACTGACAGTATGCTTTGAATAGCGTTATTTTTACATCTTGCGTACATCGAGCAAACCTGCGAAAGTGTAGGTATCGGAGTCCAACCCAAGAAGATTGTAGTCCGCACACTGCCATTTTTGTTCTACGCAAAAGTTCAACATTTCACCACTAAATAATTCACCGGGGTGTGCATTGAAATCTCCCACAACATATACATATTCCAAATTATTGCAATTAACAATGGCCGCAATTTCACCCAAGCAATCAGAAAACTCTGTCAAGTTGGCTTCAGAATTTGTAGGCATATAAATATTTATGAAAAGTATAGTGCGATCGGACGACGCTGCTTTTACAGCAACAATTCGATCGTTCGCACAGGGAATAACCGAGACAGACGTAAATAATGACTTTCTCCATAGAATTGCCATTCCACCATATGGTCTACCCCGTACAATACCGGCAGTAGTATCCATTGCTGACTTTCCACAATGACCAAAATCACTATCTATACTAGCCAACACATCTATTTCATGTGGCCATAGCCAGGTCTCCTGCAATGCAATAATGTCCACTGACTTACATAATTTTTGTACACAAACTTTTGATCTGTTTATGGACTTACAGTTAAAACTGGCAAACTTAACAACTTCGTTACTATTTAAATTTGTACAATACATTACTTACGGTTTGTTAATGGATCCAAATTCATTCGTTTTCACACTATCACGCTGTTTAGTATTGTTATTAGAGAAACTTACGAATCTACGGAACAAAACTCCCGAGGGCCATAGTGACTCGCTCATAAAAACATTTAACATTGATTTCGGTATTGAAAATTTGTATGACGCATAACCTTTATTTAATTTCATGCTAGTTTTGTTCATAGAAACATCCACACCGGTTTTGTTTTTAATGTATACCACTATATCTTCCATTTTCGTGTCTTTGTCAATATTATATATATAAAACGGCACACTAACACTCGCGGCTTTAAATGAATTCTGCGGGAAAATATCCGCTTTGCCCTTTATTCCAATAAATCGATTTTTCAAACGTTTACGCTGCACAACCTTCCATTCTTCATTTTGTACTTCTTTTCTCCACTGACCGCCATCTCGCAAAATATCAGACATGAGCGGTTTAGATAATATACGCTCATGCGCCGATGACGTCATACCCTCTGCACGCGCCATCATTTCGTTCGGAACCGCAGTGTGCCTCTTTTCCTGATCCGCTATCTCCGAATGTATTTCTTTGATCGTAGCATCATTGAGAGTGTGAGATGTCGAAACCACAGTACAGGTTTCGACACACCCCTTTTTTCTATTAGAATTGCAATCAGCTGTGTCCTTCGCTGCATACTCGTGCGCCTCCGGCGCCGGTGAGACACCACTATTGTTTATTATGGTATCGTCACAGATATCATCTTGTCTCTCTGTCCCACACCTGTTTCTCGACTCGGGCGCCGTTGGATTACTTTGAATATGTGTTAATAAGTTACCCTCACACATTGAATTTACAGAATTTTTTTCACGATTGTTTATATTTAAATTTCTATAACTTGGATGACTCGTCTTATGTAACCCCTGTACTTGTTCCGCCGTTACATAACTTTCTTTTATTACAGTTACGTCTTCTTGTAATTTTATGATGTCCCTAAGAATCTTCGTAGCATCCAAATGATCGAACGTTACAGGGGGAAGTTTATGAAGATATCTGGCCACAAAAATAGGTACCAATTCTGGATCTGTTACCTTTATCAGTGTGATTATGTCTTCGATGTCTCTTCGACCCTTTCCCTCGTTCCTTCGTTTAATTTGACGACGGGAGGTATCCACAGACTCGAACAGTAACTTTTTCGCCACTTTTATTTCGTCCTCTGAAAAAGCCGTAGTACACAATCGGCTAATGCTGTTTTCATCCATTATGTCAGCTTTATTTTGAATAAAAGCAAGACACTCGTTTATCACCACATTACAATTATTGCACTTTACTGTAGACATTATTATTCTCGGGGTCAACGACCCGTTAGTCGCATAATAAATCACTGTGCCATATTTAAGTCTACAGCTGGTGTCCGTAATACACGGCAGGACCTTCTTTTACATTTTGCCCCTCCCTGCGACCATTTCTATGAAGCAGGGGCCACCCTACCTTATATTTACGGAGCCGTAATCTCCACTCCAGCATTCATCTGCTCCATAGGCGGCTTCTTCTTTGACAGACTGGGAGATTCGCTTGGCAGCTTTTCATGAAGAGGACCAATTTGGGTTTTATTTTTTACGAAGACCTAGCAGATGATGTGGCTTGCTAAATTTGCTTACTAGGAATAGTATCTCAATTTCACATGAAGTTCTATGGTATAATTTCCAATTCTATTGAGGTATTCAGTACAACAAATTACACCATAAATTCTTTTCGATGTAGTTAGGGTATGGCAGATTTTCAGTAAAAGTGTTATATAAAACGGCAGTGCGTTGGGTCAAATGGAACGGGCAATAAATTTGTTGAAATGACAGTATGGGAGCGATAACACGCGATCGCTGGTATGTGCTTGATAATGGCTCGACACCTGCTGTTGAAACCGCAAAAATGTTTCTAGCGATCGCTATACCAAATACTATTTTCGCGGAGATTCAGTTAGTGCACAATATTCAAATTTACTCAGCTTTTAGAATAGGTCACAGATCCATTTGGCACTATAATTTATACACTTCAAAATCAATTTCACTTTCATTTTTAGGGTTTCGTAGCCAAATGGCAAAAACGGAACCCTTATAGATTCGTTATGTCTGTCTGTCGGTCTGTCTGTCCGTCCGTGTGTCACAGCCATTTTTCTCCGAAACTATAAGACCTATGCTATTGAAACTTGGTAACTAGATGTATTCTGTGAACCGCATTAAGATTCTTATATAAAACTAGAAAAAAAGTAGTAAATTTTGGGGGTCCCCATACTCAGAACTGAAACACAAATTTTTTTTTTTCATCAAACCCATACGTGTGGGGTATTTATAGATAGGTCTTCAAAAATGCTATTGAGGTTCCTAACATCATTTTTTTCTAAAATGAATACTTTGCGCAAGAGACACTTCCAAAGTGGAAAAGACGTGTGGCACTCGGGGACTGCCGCGGTAAAGCTATTACATAGCCTTTTTTACCAACTATGCTAGTATAATTATTTCTATATAAGAATACTAGCTGATGCCCGCAGCTTCGCCCGCGTAAAATTTGTTACCGCGGGAAGTTATTCCCGGGATAAAAGGTAACCTATGTGTTATTCCAGACTATTATGTATCTCTGTACCAAATTTCAGCCCGATCCGTTCAGCGATTTGAGCGTGAAAGAGTAACAAACATCCACACTCACAAACTTTCGCATTTATAATATTAAGTAAGATTTTAAGGCCTATGTTCAACAAAGTAAAGTACCAAGTACCTACTTGACTGTGAAAATTTGGGCTTTTGGTCTTTTGGACTTTTGGAATTTGGTTTTTTGGACTTTTGGACTTTTGGCCTTTTGGACTTTTGTACTATTGGACTTTTGGACTTTTGGAGTTTGGACTTTTGGACTTTTGGACTTTTGGACTTTTGGACTTTTGGACTTTTGGACTTTTGGACTTTTGGACTTTTGAAGACCCAAAAGTCCTCAAAGACCGAAAAGTCCCAAAAGTCCCAAAAGTTCCAATAGTCCCAAAAGTCCCAAAAGTCCCAAAAGTCCCAAAAGTCCCAAAAGTCCCAAAAGTCCCAAAAGTCCCAAAAGTCCCAAAAGTCCCAAAAGTCCCAAAAGTCCAAAAGTCCAAAAGTCCTAAAGTCCAAAAAACCAAATTCCAAAAGTCCAAAATGTCCAAAAGCCCAAAAGGCCAAAGTCCAAAAGTACAAAAGTCCAAAAGTCCTAAAGTCCAAAAGTCCAAAAGTCCCAAAGGCCAAAGTCCAAAAGGCCAAAATTCCACTCCACCTAACCTCACCCCACCCCACCTCACACCAATTCACCTCACCACACCCCACTTCACTTCCCCCCACCCTACACACCTCAGCCCACCCCACTTCACCCTACTTCACTTCATATACATAGGTACACGTTATGCAAACGCTCACGTGTACACGTTGGTATATGAAGTGCGAGATACACGAACGTGGCCGAGCCTGGCCGAAGGTAGCCGAGAGTGTGATTTATTTTCGTGACACAATTTCTGGATTCGGTCTCCACGCAAGGCCCGCGATAGAAGCTATGCAATAGCTTAATAGGTATTTTGTTTTAGAACTTTTTAAGAATAAATTATTTTTATGTAACTTCAACCATTTACGCAGAGGCGCAACGGATACTCATAAAACGATTAAATGTTTTCCGTTTTCGAAACATTCCTCATTGCTGCACCGCTCTTATTAATCTTAGCATTAAGTTATGTAGCCTATAGCCACTATCAATAAATGTACCTACTTACTATCGAACAGTTTTTGAAACCCTACCAGTAGTTTCAGTAAGGCTTGCCTTGGTATGATGTGATCATGGTCCCTTTGCAGCGTGTGTCCAATCCAGCGCAGCAGCTACTACACTTCCGACGTTTGATCTGTTGGTGGATAGGGGTCTCACTGCACTGTCCAATAGTCTTACGTTCGTGATGATCTCGGGCCCGTATGTACCGAGGATCCATTGGAGGCAGCGTTTGACGAAGACTTATAGCTGGTAGCTGGTGCGAAATGTCTTTAGTGACCTTCCATGTCTCGCATCCGTATAGCAGTTAGCAGTACAGTTTTAACGTTTACTTTGTTTTGAGTTTCACTCTTCGTGTCCATTTTCGCAACTGCCTACGGGGCGCAGCTGTGTAAAGGTTGTTCTGGCCTTGGCGAGACTCGAAATGATTTACGGTACTCTTCTATCCCATCAGTTTCTGACACGACACTCCCGAGGTACGTGAATTAGTGCCTCCACCACATCTCTTGCGCCTGTCGATTTTAATTTCAGTCCAGCCATTCGCTGCCTCATCCTGCTCGTTGTCCTGCAGACATGCATGACGGCGTGTGTGTGCCTCAGCAGGCACAGGACATCAGCATCATTTAAATCCTCCAGGATATCAGTATAGGCCCATTCTATGCCCCGCCGATTGTTCTTTGCGGTATTCAGCATTATACCATCTATTTTCTATGGATGGTTGTTAACTATCCTGTTATCTTCATAACGATCCTCTAACAGTATGTATTTTCAATATAGTTTGTGAACTCTATTTTTAATTTCTTTTTCAGAATATAGATGTCATTTGATTGATGTCATTTTATACACGTTACGTCTACTACATTGATACATGTAATAAAATTCTAACACGCACCGGTGTTTGTATGTAAATTGTTTATACTGAGGAAAATTCTATACTGAGGAATAGCTTTAACCATTAAGCTCTATTTTGATTAAGCAAACAGGGCAGATTCACACGCTACTTGATGAGTATGATTAATAAATACCTCTAATTTCATAGACCTTGTGTGACATAAACAAAGTTGCGAGGGTCAGCTAGTTAAAAGATAAAACAATAGGTTTCTTCTTATCTACTTAAAAACTATTTTCACAAATTTTATGGTAATAATAGACATTCTTTGAAATATGCATTTAAGGTATTGTTGTGACTTTTATGACACGTTTAAAGTACATAGGTATAGGATAGATGGCGCTCGCGGCTACGTCAGCGTGAAATTTTCTTCCCGCTTCCCATGGGAACGTACTCCCGGGTTTGGTTATCTTTATAGCAGTATTATATATAAATTAACAAAACAAAAAATAATACTCCATTGGTGATAATAATAATAAAATGTATGTATATAGAGTACTCACTCATTTTCTTTCACTATTTTTCGTGAATTTCTTCATTAATAAATGCACTTTGTTTATTCATATTTAAAACAATTTTTACACAAATTATACGAGTACAGTTCACTGTTGTACATAGATGATGAATACCTATACACCTATAGTCGAATTTTTATTTAGACGAAGTAAATTGACAGCAAGTAATGTAATTGACAGCATCGAAATTGTCATTTCACATTATGAACTCTAAATTCGACCAGCATTCTTAATTCAACTTTGGTCGAGTGGTTAAGACGCGGATCGGTACGCAGAAGGCGCAAGATCGATTCTGGGTAAAAGCATCAATTTTTGGATTATTTGATTTGACATAATAATAATATATTACGACTGCAGAGTTCATATTGACGTAAACAAAAAAATTATGAAGTGCGAGACGAGATACACGAACGTGGCCGAAGGTAGCCGAGAGTGTGATTCGTTTTCGTGACACAATTTCTGGATTCGGTCTCCACGCAAGGCCCGCGATAGAAGCTATGCAATAGCTTAAAAATGTGTGTCCCCCCCCCTCTAACTTCTAAACTAAGAGAATGATAAATCTAAAAAAATTATATGATGTACATTGCCATAAAAACTACCAACGAAAATTAGTTTGAACGAGATAGAGCTGGTAGTTTTTATTTAATACGTCATAAACCGCAATTTTACTTGCAGCTACGAAACCCTTCACGGGCGAGTCCAACTCGCACTTGGCCGGTTTTTAAAAGTGCAAGTCAATATTCGTCAAAGGTGATTTTTTCAGTAAGTAGGTAATTAAAATTGATATATAATAGACTATTTAAAGGTAACTACAGCTACTGTGATATTTAAATAGCTGATAATGTGATTGATTGAGAGCAAGGTTACCTCAGATCCCCACTGAACCCGGTCTCATGGAGGCTAGAAAACCGACTTTCGGATCTCCGGTGTACATTTCACCCTTTGCGGCCTGGGAAGGCACTGGTACTATCCTGTTGCCTAATTTGATGCATCCTTTCCAGCATCTTTAAGGTATATTATCCACGGTGATATGAACTGCAATTGATCAACATACAACTGATCTGAATAAAAAAAGCAAAAGACTACAATTTAAGCCAGATTTCCTACAGTCGATTCTCTTGTTCTTCAGATTCAATCACTGCAGAATGAATGAAAGTATAGCGCTGATTGAACGGCACAGACAAAAGACTTGCATTATCCCCGTAAGTGGCCTGATCCGTTGAATGCCTATTCGGATCGCTTTATATCGGCGACTTTTGAAGTGCGCCGATTTTTCATGGAAGTGGGATAGGATCTTAATAAAACAGTCACGTCTTTTTAGTGTCAGTGGTTTTGGTACGAGTCGATCTTTAACTATATTATAACGGCTGTAAAGTATCGTGAGTAGCCTCTTTTCGCTTTTGAATTGAATTTTACTGTTAAAAGGGTACAGTGACGTAAATTTTTAGTTTCATAGCGACTTTCTTCGTACCTACGTAATAGAACTTTTATTATCTTCGCAAGATACACACTCTATATGAAAATTACTTTTTGAACTTTGAGGCCCTCATATGCAGTGAAGTGTTATCCAATAACGAAAATATTATAGTTTCGGTGCGCAATGGTAGGTATGTAGTTGATTGTTTCGGAGTTTGTGTATAATATTTAAAGAAATAGTTTAACAAAATTTTAACATCTGCGGATCACAAAGTCATAGGTTCGTTTTCCATCACAACATAACAAAAAAATATGCGATCTGTTATTATTTTTCTTAAGAGTGTGGGCATTTCTATGTATTAATTAAAAATACTTAAGTATTTACAAACAATATCCGTTGTCTGTTACCCTTATCCTTTATACAACGTGAACTTTTGTATAGCGCAAACCTCAGACACCCCAACTAGAGTTTGCTTCAAATTACCGTATAAAAAAAATTAAATTAAACTAACGAAAACTGACCAAGTTATAAGCCTTTGTTTACAAATGCACAATTTTTTCGCGAACAGCGTAGGTGTAGGTATTATACGCAAGGCAGTTAGTCACTATTCGTGAGGTATTGATAATAACATTAACAAACCATTTTCATAAGTGGTAATTATGGAACTGTGTTTAAGACAGAAACCGGCCAAATGCGAGTCGGACTCGCGCATGTAGGATTCTGTACCATAATACGGCAGAAATCACGTTTATTGTATGGGAGCCCACTTAAATGTTATTTTGATCTGTTTCAGGGTTCTGTACCCAAAGGGTAAAAACAGAACCCTGCTCATAAGACTTCGTTGTCCGTCTGTCTGTCCGTAACAAGACTCTATCGGAACCGCGATAGTTAGAGCTAGTTACAGATACTAAAATCAGATAAAAGGGGGCGATTAAACGGGATTCCCATACGACACACGCTATTTTTTAGTACGGAACCGTCTGTGCGTGAGTCCGTTTCGCATTTGGTCGGTATTTATTATTATAGCGGCAACAGAAATACACTGTCTGTGAAATTTTCAACTGTCTAGCTATAATAATGGTTAGTGAGATACAGTTAGGTGACAGAGGGACAGTGGAGTCTTAGTAATAAGGTCCCATTTTTACCCTCTCCGATGGTAAAGTTCACTAGCATTAGAGTCTTAGTAAAAGGATCAAGCTGTAAAGCCTATGAAAGTAAGTACCTATGTGTTCAAGGGCTGAATAAAAAAAATCTTTCTTTCTAGCTGTTACCAATTGATTACGGAACCCTAGAACTGCAAGTATGTACATACTGGCATTTACGAATAGTAGTCAATACGATTACGTGACTATTAATAATGCCTGCACACACATTAATGGACAAGCGGTGTTGGAAGGAGTTCTGACGGGGTAAATGAGGTTTAGTATGGCGTCAATAGGCTGCATTATCAGTATCATGTAATCCTCTACGCGTGAAAGTACACAAAACACTTACACTGTTATTTTTTCAGCCAACACTTACTAAAGTTCACCCGTTGCACTTTGTCACCTTCGGTAATTCCTTCTACCTTTCGATATTGGTATCGCAGCCCGTGTGTCGTGCCTCTGGTGTTCCAAACGTCCATAGGCTAAGGTTAGCAACGATCAAGTATGCTGTAAGCTTTTCTGTCTCCTTAGTAGTATAAAAAAGTATAATAAAAGACATGTTGTTACACGATCGCGTATTTTGCACAGCGACACGGGATGCGGAACGGCGACACGTATGACGTCGCTCTCGTGTTATCGGTCACTGACTGGTGGCCAGCCCGGGTGGCGCGGGCGCAGGGGCGCGGCCGGGGGTGGCTGGTCGAGGGCACGGGATCGGCTGGTGGCGGATCGCTTTTGATCGCGCGTAGTGATGTTATTTTATGATACATACTTATACATACTTTACGTTATTAGAGTGTTCATTGCGTTAAATTTTATCGTAGTTTTGAAAAAAAAAAACATAGGTTGAAATCGGGTCCATTGGATAATGTTACTGATTCTGATCAAAGTGTTTTCAGGTTTGCGCTATACAAAATTTCATGTTGTATAATCCTAGCTTACTTTCGGATCAAATGTCGTTGTATGAAAAATATAAGTGAATAATATAAGAAAGTCTTAATTAAATTTAGCCTCAACACAATACAAATAGCATCAAACTTAAGTAATGAACTTTGTTTTGTTGTAACGGAAGTAATTGATTTTAATTCCACTGGCGGTACGTTGAAATGCAACCGAGCGTTAAGGGAAAATAATTTTCTCATCTAAAGTTGCAAGTTAGAGCGTAGCGTGAACTCCTTACTGACTAGTAGGTACTATATAAAATAGCTTATAGAAGTATCGTCCATCATGTTTAAACAGTTACTAAACTTTTAAAATCGTTATTTTTTTCTATTCATGTTACTTTTTAGGGTTCCGTACCCAAAGGGTGTAAACGTGACCCTATTCATGAGACTTCACTGTCTGTCTGTCTGTATGTCTGTCTTCATGTCCGTTATGAGGCTTTATCTCAAGAACGGTGATAGCTAGAGAGCTGAAATGATCACAGATGATTTATTTCTGCTGGCGCTATGACAAAATACTAAAACCAGTGAGAGATTAAGGAGAGCTTCTAAGCAACAGACGTGATTTTCATCGAGACGACGAATCCACTTGGTATCAATCTGCCAACGATTCACATAGGTACAAATATAAGCATTTTTGCTTTTTGGAATCTGCCTACTATCTGACTCATACTTATGAAACTATTAAAATAAATGTTATTAATATCACAACTATGCAACTGAGAGTACATCAAGTGCTTTAAATATAACAAAGAAAAAGTTATCATAATACAAATTATTTATTAATGATGCTATATATGGCTTAATTATTCATCATAACCTCCATACATATAAGGTTTGAATATTCACGAACAATAATAAAATATACCCGAACCATGTACGGCGGGGCTGAAATGAGAACGTCATTCAACACGGTGATCAATCTATCGGTCTCGCCGAAGTGACGCATCGACGGACAGCGAAATATATCGATACCGCTTCCACATGACCCTACGCAAAAACACCTAAGTATAAGGTCTCAAACTGGCTGATAGCGGGGAGCGGGACGACAGCGATAGCGGCGTGACCTAACGTATGGAGTCCTATTTAACAAACGGCGTCTTTGTATTTAGATATTTTTCCAAAGAATTACATTGTATTTGTATGTAGGTTCTTATCGGTCTTTATAGTTCCTAAAGTTATGACGTACACCCCACTGGGCCGGTAGATGCTTTCTAATATTTTTTTTCTCAAAATATAATCAAAGTATCCACAATCGACTTTAACACAACAATTCGTCGCCGTGATACGAGCGATCTAGCCGATAAGGTCAAGTTCGGGCACAGGTCGCCACCGCCGTCGCACCGCTTCCCGCTGACATCCAGTTTGAGGCCTAAATAGAGGTGTACATATTCTAGTACCACTCAATTACTTAGATTGGAACAGTCGAGGATGGAGATCCTTTTTACATACTTTTGCCGCGTAACCTACATATTGTACGAGTTTTCGATCAACTCAGTGTATTGAACGAAAATTGAGAGCACTTTTTTAGAAAATGTACTCTCAGTTTAGTTCGAGGTTCAAATACGAGTTTCAATCTTCAAATTCTTTTGGAGCGGCTCTATGTGACATCTTTACTAAAATTATAAATGCGATGTTTGTGAATGTAAAGTGGTAAAACAAAGCTTGGACAAGTACGAGGGACTCGCGCACGGAGGTTCCGTAACAATAAACGGCAAATAATCACTTTTGTTGTACGGGAGCCTCTCTTAATTTTTTCTAAGTTTGGTACTTGTTGTTATAGCGGCAACTGAAATACAAACTTCAAACTATCACCGTTTATGAGACACAGCCAGCTGACAACAGACAGCAGAGTCTCAGTTATAGGGTCTCGTTTTTAGCTTTTGGGTACGGAGCCCTTCTTGAATTATGCTCCCATTGACGCCTCCCATGGGTACATATTCCAGGTATAAGAGAGAGTTTTTCCGGACTATAACCTATGCCTGTACGAAATATCAGCCAGATCCGTTCAGCCGTCAGATAGAGCGTGATCGAATAACAAACATCCAAACTCTTCACAAACTTTCACATGTATAATAATAATATTAGAAGGATTATTCTTAAAAACAGTTTGTAATAAAAATGAAATCATTAAACTAAATACAACAGTTTCGTTCTATTCTCCAAAAATCCTTAAACATTATTTACATTTAAAAAACTTGAAAAAGTATAAAACCTCTCACCAATTGTTTGGGTTCTAAACGCAAACGGCTCAATAAAAGCCGGCATGTCCCGTTGGTAAACAAAAGTGCCAGTCATTAGGACGAACGGACGAAAACATTCGGTCCAATTATCCGGGGCGAGCGATGGTTGGGAAAAACGTTTGCCGGCTTAAGTCGAGACCTAATGATGACGTCAAACGGCGCCATCAATCTATCTGTAAGACCTGAAAACTTAATAAAAACTTGTGTTGGATAAAAAAAAAGAGAAATATAACCGTCCTTTTGCAATTTTTTTTATAAAGCAATACTAGTAAACGTAATCCCTAATATTCCGTTCAGTAACCATCTAAGCTGAATTGCTTGTGTCAATTGTATGTTCACGTCAGTACTCTTAGCCGAATTTGAGCTTGGTATCTATTTTCTTTAGGGTTCCGTATCCAAAGGGTAAAAATGGGAACTAATTCATTAGATTTCGCTGTCCGTCTCTCTGTCTGTGTGACTGTCTGTCCGTCACGAGGCTGTATTTCAGAAACCGTGACAGCTAGAGAGCTGAAATTTTCACAGATTATATGTTTCCGCAATGCCAAAAAGGGGACTCCTCCCATACAAACAACCGTGGCTTTTTCCGTTTTTTTGGTACGGAGCCCTCAATGCACGAGTCCGATTCGCACTTAGCCAGCAAACAGGTTTTTTTGTTTGTCTGAAGAACTTTTATTCAATAGAAACATTTACGTAGAGTTAAGAACAAGTTAAAAGTCATTCCAATAAAAGGGTTTCCAAATTGTTACAAGCGATTTCTGTCGCGTTAGTGAATTAGCTTCCACTGCGCCCCATGAATACAAAACAGTTTTCATTGAAAAAGAAATTGTAAAAATGAAACATAGCATGTTTTAGACAAATAATTTTCATTGAAATCATTGTTTGCAGCATTCACGACTGAATGGCTGAAAATGATTTCAGAAGTATATAACAATTTTTTTTATAGATTTTGTATTAGGTATACAGAAAAAATAAGGCCACTTAGTCGTAGACTATCTTTTCCAATTTTAATTAGTAGAATTTTTTGTTGAAAGTCTGACAAAAGAACAATTTCAAATTTATTTAAGACCAAGATAACTGTAACAATTACTTTCAGTTTGTTTTTATTTTTATTCCGTCTTAACGCCAGCCTTCGCCATTCATTCGGGTTTTAAGGTTGTTTTTGATCTTGATTGTTTTGTTTGCAAATTGTTAGTGACAAAAGCTCTCGATCTCGTTTGCGTTCTCACAAAACATAATACTGGTAAAGTATTTTCAACTATGAAAACTGGCTTGGCAGCATAGCCTCTGTTTTGTTTGAATTCCTTTTGTTAAAATTTTGTCGCCATCCTTTAACGTTTGAAATGACATGGTAAATCCCTCTCTAGTGCGAAAGCGTCGTTTGTGGGAAAACTGTCAGGAAAATTTTCGAAATACTATTATTGTATGGCAAGATCGCTTAGGTAAACATTATAGTGCAATGCAGTGTGTAGTATTTCGATGGCCTTTTTATCTTAGTAGCAACTTCAAGAGTACTAAGTAAATAAATTAAATAAATATTCACGGACATCTCACACAACGCTATCTGATCCCAAAGTAAGTCAAAACAATACCACAGATTAATGACAGTCATGCTGCAGTGCCTATTGAGGTGGCAAAAAATAAAATGTATACGATCATTTAAAAACTTTCCAGCACCGTCATAAATTATTCTCACCTAATGGCCATGAATTTCCAAAAAATATGGATATCAAGTCACGTTGTCAGTGGCTATCGGTATCCAGGCGTACACAGTCCGCGTACTTATATGACATTATTAAACTCAGGCGCATCTCTGCTCGAGTGACGTTAAAAAACTACGTGACCGTATTGCACAATTGAAGTTGCTTCTGAAAAATCGGCTGCCTCAAAATTCAGAGCGTATTTGAACGAATAAAGAAAAAATAGATCTAGGGAGAGACCGTGGCCACTCCACCAAGCGCCCGAATAAATTATGTTGATGAAACTTTTAGTGAGATATGCTGGCTGTGACGATCTATTTAAAAATCATGTATATGCCTCGATTCTTTGATCTACCTAATCTTTTATGTTTATTTTTGAAATTACAATGCTTGGCTCTATTACAGTCGACAATGCTTTTATATTATGCAATGAATCTTCAAGTTAACGGCCCAATTTCTTTCATACAAGAAGCTGGGATTGTAAGAAAAAGGAAGCACGTCAGCAAATCTGAAATTAAAATCGTCCCCACTTTAATTAGTCACAAAAAGCTTGACAAAATATTATACTAAAAGAAAGTAGATTTAACTTTACCTAGAAAACATTGCGAGGTTCTATTGTAAGTTGTGACTCACATTTTAATTTCGCATTCTGAAAGGCGATAACCCTGTTTATGGAATATAAAAAGTTATTTAAAGACAGCGTATATCCACAGCATTGCATCTTAAAATTCACATAATTCTGTATCGTAAAGTTGGCATTGGCGGTGGCAGCATGTTGTATCAACGTATCATGAGATAAAAGAATGGCCAGTAACGTTCACGTCAAATAAAATGATTAACTTTATACGACCGTTTCACGGTTATTAAACCCACCCATCGCTGCCACTCCCCATGAAATGAAACTGGAGACACATTAATTCAAGTGCAACACGAAAAATGCATTAGCAGCCCGGATAGACCATTCGTCATTGTCCTGCAATATCTCGTTTGGGATAGCTCTACTAAATTTTATCAATGCATTGAATATAATTTTGTGATATTAGGAAAATCTATGTACATAGATTTAATAAAGGCATACTAAGATAATTTGAACGTATTTTGGTTTAGGCGTTTTGATTTGTTTATTTAATCCTTCATCGCGCATCATAGAGGAACAGTAAAATTTAAGTGATTTTAATACCTAATCTGGAAAGTGTCATAGACTTTCTATTGCTATTAATCTAATCCGATGGTAGTTCCCTGCTGGACGTAAAACTATTCCATATTATTTTAAGCGGCTGAAAAAGTTTAAAAGTTTCTCAAGCGGGACGCGTTCTGAATTGGTGGTACTAACTTTAATTTGTATTCGTGACGTTTTGTAAGTGCCTATGTATTAAATTAAGTGATAAAAATTTGTTTTCATGCTTTTTTCATTTTCATTAACCTTACCGTACGACGATGGGGAGAATGATATTAGTTGGCACAAGATTTGGTTGTGAGTTTTACTTCTCATTACCATGACCTCGTTCGTTAGTCAGCAGGTACACCACATGCGGGTGAGCCTGACTTAGGGCTCCAAAGATCTTGTTAGGTTTAGTAGGCTTCTATCTAAGTCATTGTTAATAAAGCACTAAAATGAATAGTACGTCGAGTTCTTAAGCTATTGCATAGCTTCTATCGCGGGCCTTGCGTGGAGACCGAATCCAGAAATTGTGTCACGAAAATAAATCACACTCTCGGCTACCTTCGGCCACGCTCGGCCACGTTCGTGTATCTCGTCTCGCACTTCATAATTTTTTTGTTGACGTCAATTATGAACTCTGCAGTCGTTATATATTATGTCAAATAATCCAAAAATTGATGCTTGTACCCAGAATCGATCTTGCGCCTTCTGCGTACCGATTCGCGTCTTAACCACTCGACCAAAGTTGAATTAATAGTGCTGGTCGAATTTAGAGTTCTTAATGTGAAATGACAATTTCGATGCTGTCAATTACATTAGCTGCTGTCAATTTACTTCGTCTAAATAAAAATTCGACTATAGGTGTATAGGTTTTCATCATCTATGTACAACAGTGTACTGTACTCGTATAATTTGTGTAAAAAGTGTTTTAAATATGAATAAACAAAGTGCATTTATTAATGAAGAAAGTCACGAAAAAATAGTGAAAGAAAATGAGTGAGTACTCTATATACATACATTTTATTATTATTATCACCAATGCAGTATTATTTTTTGTTTTGTTAATTTATATATAATACTGCTATAAAGATAACCAAAATTTTTGATATTAAAATGAGCGATATTAAAAGTAGCCCTCTTTTATACACACACACACACACACACAAAAAAAAAAAAATTGCGTGTACTAGTGTACACACGTAAGAAGTGAAACTTCTTCATAAACTTAATTTTCACCTCACTTTAAATAAAGTCCCAAAGTCCCAAAGTCCAAAAGTCCAAAAGTCCAAAAGTCCAAAAGTCCAAAAGTCCAAAAGTCCAAAAGTCCCAAAGTCCCAAAGTCCCAAAGCCCCAAAGTCCCAAAGTCCCAAAGTCCCAAAGTCCCAAAGTCCCAAAGTCCCAAAGTCCCAAAGTCCCAAAGTCCCAAAGTCCCAAAGTCCAAAAGTCCCAAAGTCCCAAAGTCCATAAGTCCAAAAATTCCAAAAGTCCAAATGTCCCAAAGTCCAAAAGTCCAAAAGTCCAAAAGTCCAAAAGTCCAAAAGTCCAAAAGTCCAAAAGTCCAAAAGTCCAAAAGTCCAAAAGTCCCAAACAAAGTCCCAACGTCCCAAAGTCCAAAAGTACAAAAGTCCAAAAGTACAAAAGTACAAAAGTCCCAAAGTCCAAAAGTCCAAAAGTCCCAAAGTCCCAAGGTCCCAAAGTCCCAAAGGCCAAAAGTCCCAAAGTCCCAAAGTCCCAAAGTCCAAAAGTTCCAAAGTCCCAAAGTCCCAAAGTCCCAAGGTCCCAAGGTCCCAAAGTCCAAAAGTCCAAAAGTCCCAAAGTCCCAAAGTACAAAAGTCCAAAAGTCCAAAAGTTCCATAGTCAAAGTTCCAAAGTCAAAGTCCCAAAGTCTCAAAGTCTCAAAGTCCCAAAGTCCCAAGGTCCCAAGGTCCCAAAGTCCCAAAGTACCAAAGTCCACAAGTCCAAAAGTCCCTAAGTCCCTAACTCCCTTAGTCCAAAAATCCTTAAATGACATGCTATCTCTGGATAAAGTACTCTTAATTCGAATCCACCGCGGTGGGGAAGAGAACAAAGATGGCGCGTAACCAAAAATCGTGACGTGACGTGATGTAAATTTTTTTCCAACGCCGATAAAGAAGTTTCACTTCAATAATTTAAATTCTCAATTTAGATTCTCAATTTAGATTCTCAACATGTATGTATATATGTATGTGTAAATTCATTCTTCATTATGAATATAACAGAATCCATTAAACCAAGCACGTGTACTATGTAGTTATAGGTAATACATAAAAAAGGACCATTTATGTAAATAAATTGTGGCGACCGCCACATAGCGAAGATCAGTTGAAGTCCTGCATCGCGATATGAAAGTTCTCGCAACTAAGTATAGATAAATCCTGAATCGCGATATCAGAATTCTCACGATGATGAATAATATAACCAAGAGTCCAACATCAACCGTTGGGCTTCGGCCCGCCAGGCGCGATCACCTAGCCTGGTCGGAGGATCCTCCCTTTGTGTGTTGGAGGAACATTCTCAACCTTTCCTCCACATTGGTGACCCCGACGTGATTAAAAGCAGCCTTTACGAAGCAGAGCAGCAGCAGCATCATCATCGCCACCTTTACAGCACTCCTGTATGCCCGGTAAACAGTCTCAGCCAGCCAGCATCTACGGCCTCTACAGGGATACCACAAGCTAGCAGCGACCGCTCCAGCCTGGTTACCTCTTCGGCCACATCAGCGTCTAGGCACCGAACCCTGCACTACTACGGTACTTGTAAGAAGAGCGCATCTCTCCCGTCTACGCAGCAGCCTACGCATCGAACCGCCCCGACTCGCTGAGGGTACCGCAGCACCGCGCACCGCAGCTCTGCACTTAGCCCCTCGACTCACTGGGCTTAGCAGCATTCGATTCTACGCACTGGAATCAGCGGCATACGATGTCGCTTCAAAGGAATCAGCGGCACACAGTTCCCACGTACTGGAACTAGCGGAGTACAGTTCCAACTAAATGGAACTACACGAACTGGCACTGGCGCATCTGACAGCAGACTACAAGACACCAGACTCATACTCGCAATCGACCTCCGGTCTCGGAGGGGAGTGATGTGGCGACCGCCACATAGCGAAGATCAGTTGAAGTCCTGCATCGCGATATGAAAGTTCTCGCAACTAAGTATAGATAAATCCTGAATCGCGATATCAGAATTCTCACGATGATGAATAATATAACCAAGAGTCCAACATCAACCGTTGGGCTTCGGCCCGCCAGGCGCGATCACCTAGCCTGGTCGGAGGATCCTCCCTTTGTGTGTTGGAGGAACATTCTCAACCTTTCCTCCACAAAATAAATAAATAAAAATAAATACACATTAATGCCGCATAGAGAAAGTATATTATATGATATTATCTTACTTATTATTAATATTATAAATGCGAAAGTTTGTGAGTGTGGATGTTTGTTACTCTTTCACGCTCAAACGGCTGAACGAATGGGGCTGAAATTTGGTACAGAGATACATTATAGTCTGGAATAACACATAGGCTACTTTTTATCCCGGGAGTACGTTCCCATGGGAAGCGGGAAGAAAATTTCACTATGACGTAGCCGCGAGCGCCATCTATCCCATACCTATGTACTTTAAACGTGTCATAAAAGTCACAACAATACCATAAATGCACAGTTCAAAGAATGTCTATTATTACCATAAAATTTGTAAAAATAGTTTTTAAGTAGATAAGAAGAAACCTATTGTTTTATCTTTTAACTAGCTGACCCTCGAAATATTGTTTACGTCACACAAGGTCTATGAAATTAGAGGTATTTATTAATCATACTCATCAAGTAGCGTGTGAATCTGCCCTGTTTGCTTAATCAAAATAGAGCTTAATGCTTAAAGCTATTCCTCAGAATAGAATTTTCCTCAGTATAAACAATTTACATACAAACACCGGCGTGTTAGAATTTTATTACATGTATCAATGTAGTAGACGTAACGTGTATAAAATGACATCAATCAAATGTCATCAATATTCTGAAAAAGAAATTAAAAATAGAGTTCACAAACTCCTTTGAAAATACATACTGTACCTACCTTTTTTGTTTGTTTGTAACGAATAGGCTCCGGAACTACTGGACCGATTTGAAAAATTCTTTCACTTTTGGAAAGCTACACTCTTTGCGGTGAACATAAGCTATATTTTATTCCCGTATTCCCATGGGAACGGGAACTACGCGGGTGAAACCGCGTGACGTCCGCAAGTTTACTTAATAATGGAAAAAAATTGTTTTCTTATTGGTCACCACGCTCAAAAAGTATCTATAACTTGAATTAATATCGAAGAAACAAAAAGGAAAAACATACTGCATAAATAAAGTAAATAAATAATTATAATTGCATAAGTTGATAAAAAATGCTATGCAATAGCTTTACCGCGGCAGTCCCCGAGTGCCACATGTCTTTTTTTTATCAGTTCTTCTCAAGCGAGCCGCTTTTCGAAGTGATGGTACTTACTACCTTTGATTTGTATTCATGACGTTTCGTAAGTGCCTATGTAGGTATTTGCGGAATAAGTGTGTTTTTGAGTTTGGGTACCTATTTCAGCATATTCACCCAGATGGAGTAACGGGCATCCTTCAGTAGCTAGGAAAAACAAATAATTCTTTAGGACATTATTTC
Source organism: Miltochrista miniata (assembly GCA_933228765.1). Classification (NCBI taxonomy): domain Eukaryota; kingdom Metazoa; phylum Arthropoda; class Insecta; order Lepidoptera; family Erebidae; genus Miltochrista; species Miltochrista miniata. The sequence goes on from OW121756.1 coordinate 22,284,067, forward strand.
AATATATATTTCATAAATTACACATTTATTGTCAAAGTCAACGTAACTTTAGCATAGGATTTTGAGATAAATTTAAAATAATCATGAATTTCGATCGATCATTAACTTGAAATGTCTTAATAATATCTAGTTTTATATTTATTATAAACTTATGCTAGTCAGTTACATATATTTTATTAGTAGAATTTCATGTTATATTTCATTATACGTGAGCTTTTAGGGGCTGGCCTATTGATTTTCTACAGTTATTTTCATTTAAAAACAATTTGATTTTTTATAATAATATGTTAATAGTTTAACAGTTCGTGAATTAAAATCCTGCATTATTATATTCATTTTAGATACATACCTACTACAGAATTCACAAATATACATGCATAGTAAATCTTGTTCTTAGACGAGAGTATGGCAATTATTTTACTATAGTATGTACAATAAATTTAACAACTTGTTTTCTTAAAATCATACACAAAATCAACAAAATATATTATACATCATGTACATTATAGATAAAAAATAATTTCACTTCAACAAATTTAAAACTAATGTGAAACCTACTTAGGACAGAGAAAAAACTAAATATACAGACTTGTCTGTAATGGATTTAGGTTGACGAAGATATGATCTAAAGTGATGTTGACAAATTTGTCTCGGCGCTTTTGTAAATTTACAAAGTATTCAGATAAAAATATACAGTAACTTATTTCAGAACGTATGACGAATCTTCACATACACGTATTTGGGTAATAAGTAAAATAAATAAAGTTGAATGATTTAATGAAGTGTACACATTATGTATTTAAACAACATGAAAGAAAAGTCTGGTATATTAAATTTTACAAATTCAACAGCATCGCAATGTACAGATACAGTTGTAGTTAGTTCGGTAAGTAAGAGACAGAAATAAGAGTACCTGAAATTATGCAATATCGTTGGTAAGTCCTTAAATTTTTTCATAACAATAATTATATCACGGTCTTGTAAAATATTTATCTAATCGTATATTTAAAACGTATGTATATATCGTATGACAGTAAGTAGTAACGCATAGAGTTGAGGCGGTAGATGCTGTGTCAGGCAGTACTGGGCGTGGGACGCTGCGGGTTGCGCACGCTGCCACGCCGCACTTGACACCATGGGGGCTTCCGCTCCAATGTTCAGTTTTACTCCTTGTATTCCTGTATATAACCCATTGATTTAGTTTGATAGTGACATGAGACTTTTATGTAGTTCATTACATTGGACCATACATGTTCTATGCAAGGAAGAGATGTGAAGACTTAAGCAAGATTTCAGGGCCCGACTTATCTCCCTGTCGGTGTTATGAACGATCATCGTGTGAGCTTATATTCGAATTACTTTAAAATCAGATATTACACTGGAAGATGTTTCCAGTCAGTAATATTATATTGTACGATTTTAATAGGTGGAAACTACTTCTACTATTTGACGCCAGACTCACATGCGAGTGATTCTTATTGAATTGAAATATATCCAGCTACTGACGAGGCAATGGCATAGGCTCAAGGGTCACTGATTAAGATTTATGATTTCTGCATACAAAACAAAATAATAGCTGTCTATGACACTGACTGCACCTCACGGCTTTGCTCGTTGACATACTTCGATCTTCATTTGCAATCTCACATCTAACAACTCAGAAATTGACCCAATTTGTCAAATTTTACGATGACTGCTCCGCTACTCTGTGCAGTAGCGTGTATATAGATAACTTATGACACTTATAATAAATTGGTAAATGAACTTTCAAAATCGGTTCAGTAGATCCAAGTATTACCTCCTACAGCCTCACAAAATTTACTTCTATATAATACTAGTCATGCTTCTCAGTTACTTACTATGCAGACTGACTTGGCTCTCCATCTTCCCAAGAGCGTTGACTGAGGCGCATACATAAATTCCATAGTCTCCACGCGCGAGAGACTTTATCGTAAGGTTTATCCATAGTGAATATTCGTTTACTATCATCTCTGACACACGTAGCTTTGGATTTTCTGAAAACTTTTCGCTTAGAAGCGCTGTGGACAAAATAAAATATTATTGTGTAATCATAATTGGTAAATTGCAATAAACAAAACAAAAATACTAAATATAGAGAATGTAATACAAGGAGGTTTTATTTATATCTGTTTGTTAAGCCTGGTACCTTTTAAGCCATCTCTTTTTTCATTAGTACCTACTTATATTATGCCCTTAAGTACTCAGTCCTTCAGGCAAGACCTTCAAACCCTAGTTTTGAAACACGAATTTGTCTAGAATTGATACACTACTACCACCTAGCTGTAAATACGGGAACTTGTCTCGACTCCAAAGTAATTCACATTTTCGCGATTCACCGTGAGCGCTCGTTGCAACTCGCACCAGTTACTCAGAAGTGTTAAAAGCGAAGTGAAACCGTTAAAATAGTGTAATATTATAAGATCAGTATAGCGCTTATCTTTTGGCCTTCTTTATAGCTCCAAAATTGCCAGTGATTTCACAGTTGGGGATGTTGAAGACATAGTAAAGTCGAAACGTCATAGAAAGAAAGCGAATCTACAAGTCTAGCGTTGCAATACCTGTAGCACTATTACAAATCTGAAAAGTAATCGATAAGATCCAGTATCTTCCAACGCTGGTAGCAGCTGGTATGGTAGGTAGGTACTCAGCCTCCCCTGCCACGTCGGTGCTAAGTATAATTTGTTAATGAAGTAAAAATTTCTCTGCAAAGTGAGTTTAAACTGTCAACCCACATCAGCGAAAGTTAAACATGCTGATCACGTTTTCAGTAAGTCTGGTCGAACACTGTCTAAACTTAAGTAAAACCAATGTGGAATGTTAATATATTTTAATAAGAAAAGCGCCAATTTATGGCTTTTCTTGGATTTTGTGTGGGTGTGATATTGAGATGCGACTAAGATGTATACTTCAACTTGCGTTCATTTCTATTGTTTAATTTCTGCTTTGTTCTTTGTCTTGAGCGACTGATTATGTTGTGTCAGGAAACGTCAGTTTATTATTTCTTAATTATACTTATGTAATTCAACGCCCCAACAAGCAGAGTCATACTTGTTAACAGCCGTGTAGATGGCTGATAAAATCTAAATAGTTTATGCTTCATCTTTGGTGTCTAGGTCAGACCGATCAGAGATCTTTTGAAACCCATCTAGATGTCGACCTTGTAGCAGACAATTTAAAATTATTGATTTACTAAGGTATGAATAGTACCTAAAAACCTATTAAAATAATATTAAAATTAGTAGGTGCTATTTAAACCATTTCGTTACCCTGGAAACACCTCTATTCTCAATGGACAACCTGGGAGCTTATTAGTATAAGTAAATAGTTCTCACTTTTTTCGAGGCCAAGACAAGAACTTAAAGCCTTTGAAACTAAAAGGTAGGATTTACAGTAAAGTAAGCCTTAAACGCGTTGTAACTTTGTTATAATTCATTTTCGGAAATTAGTATACAAATGTCGTCCCGTGTTTTAGCTTTACATTTAAACTTTTAGAGCCCGACTAAATGCTTAAAACGTTCTTGACGAAAATTAGGTAACTTGTATTTTAAATGTTTCATAAATATAAATCCTCACTAAACATTCGGAACACGAATAAAATGACAACTAAATAGCCTGAAAGACGTTGATTACAAATTAAGATGAGTTAAATTTTAAAGGATTTATGAAAATTGGGATAATTACAGTTGCCGTCTTCCCTGTACCATGAATTCATGGCTTTTGGCGAGGCTTCGATGTAGCACTGCAGCTCTACGTTACTGCCGAGGGGGGCCCCCACCAGTTGAGTGGACGCCTTCACTTGTGGTATAACTGTAGGACAATAACATTTCAAATTTATACTTACATACATTATATCCCCAAAAAGTCACGACACTATCCCCAAAAAGGGTAAACAGAGGTAGAGTATACGCTCACGTTTCATTTATTGAAAAACTTCACTTGTACTTCCCGTGTGGCGACGGGGTCCCGTGTTACATCACGAGGGTGTTGTAAGAGGCGACTAAGGGAACACTTTCGCAAAAAGATCCATTGCGTAGAGAAGGAAAACTCAAAATGAAACCCGGTTGACAATAAAATGACAATCGTTAAGCTAAGTTAAAGGCCTTATGAGCGGCTTGAAAATTTTCAACTGCGGGTTGTGGGGACCTGCGCTTATCCATTTCAACACGGCAATAGGCTCACCACCTATTACGTGGGACAAAAAACTATAAGGTTAAATGTGGGCGTATGCTATGCCTCTGCGTACGCCTTCGGGGATAAAGGCGTGATTATATGTATGTATGTAAATGTACTGTTCCACAAAAAAAACATTAAAAGCTAATGCCATTGCTGTGCTAGACAGGCACAGGTAATGACTTCCCGTTTTAGGATTTTTAAGCCGCCTTCCACTTGGCTTTACAACTGCCATGTTGCTTATATCCAAAAAACAGCAATAGCAAAAGATGCTTACTGCAATGATCGTTTACAGAACACTGAGCTACGATCACTTCAAATTTAGACTGACTTTATACACATTGCCATAGTATAGAAGGTTGCCATAAACGTTTTGATGGGGAAGTATAGACCATTGAGGGTACATCGAGATGAGCTCGGATTAATTAAATTACGACCTTTATTGGGATTAATCTACTCGCACCTTTATTTATAGAGCCTTCTGCATAAGAGAAGAAAGGCTAAGCTGCCTTCGAAACCGTAATCAAATGAATAAATTGCGTACAATGATTCCGTGGTATAAGATGGCTATAAATATATACAAATGAGGGGTGCTGCGCTTCCGTCCTGGTTTATGAAGGGCTGCTTGGATGTTTTTTTAAGAAAATAGCCTGTAAAAACAAGGGGTATAAAAGGCATTACATTGAATTTTTGAAATGGAATAAGAAATTGATAGTTGCATCGGCCAACAATGTCAGAGAATAGCCGAATCAATGATACATTTGAAGTTGAATCTTAATTACATTTTAAAATTGTGATTTTTATATAATCCATTTTGTCTTATTTTAATTTTCTATTTAATGTATATTTTATTTGAATTTCTATTATACCTAAAAACAATATTGGAATCAAAGAATTTCCTATTTATTAATTAGGAAACAGTAGTCTATACTAATATTATAAAGAAGAAAGATTTGATTGTTTATTTGTTTGTTTGTTTGCATCGAATAGGCTCCGGAACTACTAGGCCGAATTGAAAAATTCTTTCACTGTTGGGAAGCTACACTCTTCCCGGTGAACATAGGCTAAATTTGATTCCCGTATTCCCACGGGAACGGGATCTACGCGGGTGAAACCGCGTAACGTCCGCTAGTTTAAGATAAAGTTTAGATCGCCTACTCGTTTCCCATAACAAGAAACACTTGAGCATAGGTTGTGTAAAAGTGAAAACTAGTTTCAAGAGCTTTTTCGTTCTGTTTTATCATTTTGTAATACGGTAGGTATAAATTTCCCAAAGCGCTTTACATATTTATGCGTATAAAATGTAAGCGAAAATGTGTGTACGTACAGTGAACTTCAACCCGATACCGGCGGCTTATTGAAGGTGCTATGCCGTTGCTGGCAATGCAGTAGTAGTTACCCATGTCGACTCGTTGAACATGCATGAGCTCCAGGACTTCACTCCTGTATGTATCCACCACTGTAAGAAAAAAACAAAGTAAACTTAAGAATCCTATTGGACAAATCAATAGGACTATTTTGTGGAACCAACAGTTTGGAATCGATAAACAAATTTAAAGGATATTCCGATTAATTCTACCCTCTCCTCCTCCTCTCTTGCTGGTCTCAAATAAATGAGAAATAGCTATTTTACAGAGTCAGCAGCGCGAGTACAGCGCCTTTGGTGTTGGAAACGCCCGTAGGCTACGGAGACCACCAGTGCATCTGGTGGGCCGTATGCTTATCTGCCATCTCAGTGGTATAAAAAAGCCATAAAAGTCTAATATCGCTAAACATATTTATTAAATCAGGTAGTACCTACTTATCAGCGTATCCCGTTCAATTATAAAGACATTCTATATCGGATGTACCGCCGCCCGCCCTATAGATTACCTCAGTAAGGTGAAGTTATTTGCTAAGCGTTGTTTATTTATGGTATGTTGATCGGAGCTTTAGAGGTCCTGTCAGATCTGAATCAAGTTGGTTTCACCATAAATAAATTTAAAAGGTAAAAAGGTTGTTAATCACTGATTTAGAAGTTCTTAGTCCTAGAATGACGGTTGAAAATCAGGTTAAGCTTTTGTTTTGATTGAAGTGGAATATTACGAATAAAATTGACTCGAAATCTGATTTTCAGAACCTTATAGATAATTAGAATTTTAACAGCAGGATTTAGTACTATAACAATACATATTTAAGTAGGTACTAAGTGCTTTGTTTGATAGGTTCGACTCTGAAGGTGTGTAATGAGAAGTGAAGTAATTCACTCAATTTAAGCAGTTCTATAATTCCATAAGTTCAACAAGATCTAAAATTTAGAGTTTAATAAAGTTACAGTACACGGAATGGAATTGAATTTTAATGGTTTTGGTATTTAAACTTTCATGGTCACTGACATTACTACTAAAGTTATCGGGATATTTACCATGTATTGTTGAGACTTTCCGATATTTCTTTCTTTAATACTAAAGTATAATGGTTGGTCTTAACCCTATGTGTATTATAGTATGCAACTCGTTCACATACCTACAACATAACCGTTTTAGTAATTTATTTCCAAGTAGGGAAAATTCTAGTAATAGTTTTTCTCCTGGAAAAGTCTAGAAAGGTTTCAGTGCAGTTTAATAGCGTTAGGTGCTTGGCTTCAGATTTAATGCGATAGATTCAATTTCCGTCTTTCAGCGCTTCCACTTTTGCAATACCCGTTATGTTGACAGTTGTGGGCAAAAGCACGTCATTTGTTGGTGTTATTTAGTACTTACTAATATTCGCAACTTTCTAAGGGTTAATTAGTTCGGGAAAATAATTAAAATTAATACAGTCGCTTGATAAAAACCTTTAGTTCGTCGTTTCGTGTGGGGAGCTCACCCCACGGAATTAACTTTACCAAAGCTAACGATGAATCGTATTTTACCGGTTAAGTCTACATGGCAATTCTTTATGTTAGAGACGGGATATTCTCCAAAAAGGAGATACTCGAAAGAAAATACATAGAAGTAACCTCACTTAACCATAAAATGTTGTTTGTAGGATAACCTTAGCTTATTTTTCATGTCTCCGTTCCATCACTTAGGCACCTCGTTAGCCACTGAATGCACCTAGTGTCCACGCTTCAGAGCAAAGGATTTTACTAACTTTGTAACCTACTGGCACATGGTCTACAGTATTTCTAGTAGTAGCATTTATAAACATATCATCGCACAATTTCTTTTATTGCCCTTGTAGAAGGCCTAGAGACAAATATAAAAGCTGGATAATACAAAAAATAGAATACAATAATGCGTATAACAAGCCTCCATATTTATATATTACTCCCAAAAAATTTTACTACAATATGAATATACTTACGTACTATGAGATTCTAAAACAAGAATATAATTAAAAAAAAAACACCTTCATTATAAATACACAAGAACCTCTCATTATGAGCACAGGAGACGGTCAAGTGTAGAGTAAATATTAGCAGGTAGAGTATATATTTCACCTTTTAATATATACTCTTAGCGGTCAAGCCACTCGAAACATGTCCATGTTACTCTTGGTCCAAGTGAAATCATATTCAGACGCTTTATACTGCGTCTTTTTTTTATGTTTTCGATTTTTTGTCTTTGTCTTCGAATAGTCCGTAAGACCATACCAGCGGAGGAGACTCTCTTGACCGTTCATACATTAAAGCGACTGCTGTCTGCAGCATCTCATGGTTATGTAAGCAATCTTCCCTCATGGATCTGTCGAGTTCCATATAGAGAGATAAGTATATATGAAGAGAATCCTGGAGGGTAAATGTTGACAAGCTAGGAAAGAGTGAGGTGCTTTAGTATTCAGTTTAACATCAAATAAAAAAAATTGTTACAAAACAATTATAACCTGTATTCTGAGTCAGGTATATGGGAATAATTGAGGTAAATAACGTAAGTATGAAAGACTTTTTAAAGTACAAATTATCTCAATAAATCCTTTAAAAGAATCCTGAACAGGTTTCCACATTCAGGAATCTTGCATTGAATAATAAACTACACAATCAATGCTAAAGGTTAAACAGACCAACAAAAATAAACCACACGTGGGAATATTTTATGTGCTAAAAGGCTTTTGGGATTGTTGAAAGGGATGTACAGAGAAATTCACTTACACATATTTATTTCAAGCGAATAGAAAAAGGGCCTTCAAGCATTGTTTAGAAATATAGTAAATAGAACGTTACGATTGTTGATGTGCTTTTCAGTGTTTGGATAGAGATTTACTTGCTTTGAAATTCAAATGTAGGGGTGAACAACAGGTATAGAATTTCATAGAATTCATAATATTATATTTGAGTAATAATATAAATTTCAGTCTGCGCCAATCGTATGAGTTAATGCAAACAAAATGCGAGCTTAAAGTTAACATAAAATAGTTTTACTACCGTATAGTGCTTCATTATAAACTAGGCCAATTAAACGTTTACTTCAAGTATGAATAAATACGAGAGCTATCCACGTTTCAAAGCGAATGAATGGTAAAACTATTTTATTTCCAACAAAATCTGAAATGTTGATGAAAGGCAAACTATGTAAATCCTGAGCGTGCCTCCGCTGACATGCTCATAAAAAGTGATGCAGTTTTATTCAGCATCGCTTTGGTCAGTAATTAGGCACTTTTAGCTGGCTCGCTAGCAGAAAGGGAAATGGACGTTTCATGTTTCTTTGATAACTCCCTCTGCACTAACACTGTAGGTCATGAAATGTTTCATAACGAAAGGAATATTGTGATAGCGAAACGAGTTTTTCGGCACTTCTTTAATCAAATATTTTACCCGGAAAAAGAGGGCTGCGCTCGTTTTACGATTTAAAGTAATCCGAGAGATATTTGTATGTGGTGTTTTGTTAACTTTATTATCTCGGAAACCGGAGTCGTTCAAGCGTACAGAAATATTTCCACATTACTAGAAACGAGACGAACCGTCGGCGTGGAGAGCGGCACTTTCTCGTTTCACGGAAATATCGTTCATTCTGAAAGCGCTTTTAAGTATAAAATCTTTTATTATGCTAGCACGGTTCATTTAACACAGCATTAAGTGAATTTGTTGAACATCATATTTTAAAAATGAATAGACAAAAGCTCTGTAAAATATTGACGGTGCGAGAGAGGGGTGCGGGGTACTGAAATTATGAATCTGTGCAGCAATGTTATTGTAGGGTTCCTTTTAGTGCATATTTAATTTATAGGTAGTGACTATATTTTTTTTTACCAACTGCTACGATAGAATAAGTAAAGTAAGGAAATAAATTTAGCCTTGCCATAAAAAATGTACACCCTCGATAATGGAAGGTCTGATTCTAATATCATTGGACCAGTTTTAACAAGTACACGTCTTAACAGTTGGGTAAAAAAAACAAACATTTCACGAATCGATCGATATTATTGCTGTAAGGTGCGAGGTCAGCTATTCAAAGTATTTAAGCTGCATTCAAACAACGAACTGTAGAACTGCGCATGTCGTCGGCCAGACGCTCACAAAAACCCTTACAGCAATGAAAAGATATTGAACCCTAAAAGTGTAAGGGTTCCATTTTTATTCCAGTCTCGTTTTATTACTAATTTTTATTTTCCATTCCGTATCAGATATCGTCAGCTATCATATAGGCACTTAAGTATTATTACCGTGGAGATCCGATCATTTGCCCTACGAAGGTATTAGCATGATGTCAATTTACTGATAGTTCCCGCTTATTAGATTTTTGTATAGACCAGCAATGGTAATCGAAAACTTTGCTTAGTTATTAAGATTATGCAATACTTACATATTACTTCCTACCTATACTTTTGTGAAGAGCGTACAATCTTATATTTGCATCACGCTAGATTGATAGAAAATGTCTAAGGCATTGAGTTCACCTAATATTTACTGCTGTCTTAGAGTGGTAGTTGATGACATTTATTTTTGACTCAGGGGACGAGCAAGAGATATAATAAATGTCGCAAAGTAGTCGCAGAGTGGTCACCCATCCAAGACCGGCATAGTGAAAGTTATTTACTACTGTAATCTTTTACAGAACACTGAGTCCACGGGTCCTGGGACATCCTTCTGAGGGCTTACCCGGGGCTCCCAACCATAGGCTGTTGGGCGTAACGTGAGGTTTTTTTAGTCGGTAGGAGTCCGGCATAGCATGCATGAGGATTTTACCTGACGCTAAAAAAACAAAAGAAAAAAAAAAACACTGAGTCCACGGGGCCACGAGTGCTTCATTTTGTGTAAAACTTACCAATTATTCATGATATTCGAATGTAAAACACGCTGATACGTTTTTACCGTATACATTTACTAATAAACTCTTATAAAATACACTCAATTTTTTAGGGTAGTCGTAAAAAGAAGACTTCATTGTTCTGTTTTTAAACCAGCAGTGACACATTAATGAAGGTTTTGTCTTTAAATATTTGGAAGCACAATAATATTTAAAAAGTTAACGACAAACGGCACGCTCTATTATCTTAGAAGCGGTTTATGCTAGAGCAAGACAAGAAGAAAATATTCAGTTCTTTAAATTAAAAAGATACCGCAGATAGACAAGCTTGACATTACCCATTTAAAATTTATAAGAATAAACAGTTTCTGGAGGTATCTAAATGTCCATTAAGTACATGTTATCTTTGTCAATTTTAGAAATTTATATCATCACTTGGAAATTGTAAACATTTTCTTAGAGACGGGCTCATTGGGTTCAAGGTCGTTTGAGAGATTCAGACCTAAATTATTATGAATTCATACCTATCTTACTACCTAGTAAAGATTCTATTCTAAGGTCATACTACACAGGCTAAAGCAAAGCCAGTTTAGAGAATGCTTTCAAACGGTACGTAGTAACTTCTTGGGTAAAGGTAACGATGCATAAGAGTGTTAACGTCATGGTATTAGGTTGTTGTATTACGTTGAAAGACTTTACTTTGAGGTCCGAGACCTAAATGCCTTTTAATCTACTTACTCTACCTAAAGTACGTAATTTTATTTATTGTGTTCTAAAAATATTGAGTAATAATATCAGAAACGCCACGCAATTCTGACAGCAAAATAAGATCTTTAAAATAAACCGCACAAATATTTTAAGAGCGTACCAGATATCTTAACTTAGTTTCCCTACAACTCCTAAAGTACCAACATGACAAAAATATTATTACGTATTTTATATAAATTAATTCAACTCCTTAGTAGGTTCCAGGCCCTAAATGATTAATATGAAAACTTATTGAATAGTTTATTAATGCGCCTAGCACATTGTAAAGACCAGCAATTAATACCTAAGAATCTTGTAAGCCCACGAGTTATTGCCATGGTTTCACCGTAGGCGGATTTAAGCCGAACCTTAATTATTGACCCCGAGAACGGAGCCCCTGAATACGGAAATAGTGTTATAAAGTTTTTAATAAATATGTTAATAGAATTTCAGTATTCATACCTCGTGTGTGAATAAAACATCCATCCCGGTAACCGAGACCTTACGCATAAAATAAATTATTGTTAGAAATTCGAGTGTGGGTCGGTCGCGATGTATCTGCGATGTTATCACTCGGCTCTCACTCAACCCTGGTTATGACATTATTAAACTACACTGTGCAGAGCCTCTGACGCTAAAAAATACGTGACCGCGTTACACGATTTTTTACGTTAAAAAATAGCTTTCCACAAATTTAAGACCGGTACTGACAGGCGCGAATAAATTATGTTAATGAACACTTTGGAAGCGCATTCGGTTATTCACCGATTGGGTTGGCGAGCTTTTCTTTACATTTACATAATAACCGGGTGTCTATAGTGCTGCACTGCCTCTGTAACTGATATTTACTTCCATTGTGGAACACTATTCACGAACTATATTTTAGTTAGAAAATTTTCTGTCAGTATAGCTGTGCAACTTATTTGCGGTATTTTTAGAAGCCATTAGATTCCCCGTGGGGTTATCCTTTCGAAGGCGCACCTGAGATCATATTGGTTATCATCCTGGGACTCCCAGCCATAGGCAGATGGTAGGGCACCACATGTAGTTTTACCCGGCAAGAGTCCAGTATAGTATCCATGAAGATTTACACATGTAAAACAAGAAGCCGTGAGATGGTCTCACCCGACTGCCCCTCTAACGTATATTGTGAAAGTGAAAGTTCAATCCGATTGACGTTGTCATTTTTGTTTTATTTCAAACTTTGAACAGATGATCTACGTGACCTAGTGACGTAATTTAATGCAACAGAGTCACAGACTACAGACACAAGTCTCGCCATAAGCCCCATCTGCAATCTATTTTTTAGAGAGGGGCTAAAAAGCTTATTGATTCTAATCGGTAGGGTTCCGTACCGCAAAGGAAAAAATGCTACCCTACTACTACTTTTTTACTACCTACTTTGTTGTCCGTCCGTCCATCCGTCCCTCTGTCCGTCAAGACACTTTATCTCATAAACGCGTGAAGGTATCAAGTTGAAATTAATACCATCATTATTAAATTCTTATGATCCCTTAAAGTTGTACAAAACTCAAATTTCTAAGTTAACACAAAAAACGTTACAGCCGCTTATGTCGTCAAAAACGTGTATTTCAACACTCTCAAAGAAATCCAAATTAATAGGGTATTTCCTGTTAACCTAGAACTATGAAATTTGGCGAGTAAATTACCTCTTATACCACAAATATGGGAAAAAATCTAGAAACTGTACCTTTGTGACGAAATCATTAAAAAACGGTAATAAAGTACGTAAATCTGTCTGTCAAGATTCAAGACCCTTTATCTAGTGAACGCGTAAAGGTATCGAGTTGATTAAATACTACGTATAGTTTAGTCCCTTAAAATTGTAATTTATGCTATTTATTCAAGTCGTTCTAATATTGTCTTTAAACTTATAGGATTCGTATATCAGTGTGAATAAGTAAAATTTATGACAAAGTTGTTGGACATAGAGCTCTAGAACACCCGTGAATACATAGATGTAGAAAAAATAAACCAACTTCATGATAATTATATCGAATATTTTGCAGCAACAAAACTGACTGAAATGCACTTGAGGTGCTGCTTTCAGGATTACACACGAATCTGCCTTCCTTAATAGCTAGGAAGGCAGTACCGGATGTAACCCTCAACTTTGTACTTACTTATATTCGCTTAGAAACTATTTTAGTATAAAATTTGTGTCCAAAGCCTAATTAATGTAACCATTTTCTCAATAAATAAACATTAAAAACTGTGCGTTGCGAGACTCACGTGTTATTTATACTACTGTTGTTTAAAAAGCTCAATTGAAAATATCTGTGCACAATTTCTATCACCATAATAATTACACTCTGATTGCAAAAGTTATCAAAACGTTATCAATTTTAATTTAAAGCTGAGCAATGCTCCAAAATAGAATTGATTACTATTTCGTATCAAGCAACAAATAATTAAGTCGAATAGTATCTAAACATACAGTGTAGACAAAGTAAGCAGTATTAAATAATTAAATATCATACAATTTGGAAAAATAGAAGAGAAATCAAAGCAGTAAGAGAGAAATAATACTTACACTCAATTTCAATAAAAATTTTAACCGTATATTGTACTGTTTCCTGTATGTATATTTCCTGTGTAGGTAAATCACATTTTTAATGTGTTAAATTCTCACGAAATTCACATCGCCGCAAGCTATTGGCGAGGTGGCAGTGTTGAACTCCTCCCAAATGAACTGCATGGTGGAGGTATCGAATTGAGGGCCGTTCAGCTGTATCCAACATAATTTACTAGCCGATATTATAATGTTGAATAGCTGATATTATGTATTAAACAAATGATTTAGGAGTATGGTGATGCTGGCTTCTCTAAATTCACACCACAACATACCATCCTGAACATCTGCATTAAGTCACAATTTTTCCCCAGTCAATTTTGTATACTACATTTTTTTAATATGCCAGTGCCTTCGCTAATTTACCAAGAATACTTGTTGCATAATATAAGACGAACTTAGACGTTGCCACAAAACTTAATTAAGAATTTCATTGGATCATTTACTTTAATAAAGAAGGAAAAATAAGTCTATATTAAGTTAAGCCGACAATATGGTGTTAACAGGGTTGCTATTGCAATTATTCTGCATGAACTAGGTAAGTCTTCTAAATGCAAGTTACATGCTAAGTCCATTAGGCTTACCTTTCTATTTCACACAAAGAGTGCAAAGTACTTAGTACATACTTATTGTTCATATTCTTTTAAATAAAAATATTGCGAGTTTCTGAATTTGTTGGCAAGTAGTTTGCACGTAGATTAAAAAAAAAATCTATGATAATTCCCGAGGAATTATTTATTTATTGATCAAAACCTCTATACTTATATTAATAAAACCAGCCAAGTGCGAGTTGGACTCGCCCATGAAGGGTTTCGTAGTAGCAAGTAACATAATATAAAAGTTTGATTGATGTTTTAACACGTTCGCAGTGGTAGTGATTTTTCTAACCAAAAATTGCGGTTAATGACGTATTAAAAAAAAACTACCAGCTCTATCTCGTTCAAACCAATTTTCGTTGGTAGTTTTTATGGCAATGTACATTATATATTCTTTTTAGACTTATCATTCTTTTAGTTTAGAAGTTAGAGGGGGGCGGACACACACATTTTTCCAATTTGGAAGTGTCTCTTGCACAAACTATTCACTTTCGGAAAAAATGATGTTTTAAACCTCAAAAGCATTTTTGAAGACCTATCTATAGATACCCACATGTATGGTTTTGATGAAAATAAAAATTTTGAGTTTCAGTTCTGAATATGGGGACCCCCAAAATTTACTGCTTTTTTTCTAGTTTTATATAAGATTCTTAATGCGGTTCACAGAATACATCTAGTTACCAAGTTTCAATAGCATAGGCCTTATAGTTTCGGAGAAAAGTGACTGTGACACACGGACGGACAGACAGACAGACAGACATGACGAATCTATAAGGGTTCCGTTTTTGCCATTTGGCTACAAAACCCTAAAAACTAGGGTTTGTATTTTAGAAATATTTTGGAGCGGTCGTTTTGGCGATGATGACGTTTCAAAGCTAGAATTTGAAAACGGATTTGTAGAAGAGGTAAGTACCGCTATCTCACGTTATAAGTGGTAATCTTGGCATAGACGTCCGGCCCGAGCTCAATTAAGTACAAATATTATATTGAGCGATGTATTGGGCTGGCCTCAAGAAAACTAGGAGTCCTAAACAAGGTGAGGGCATGTGTTTCCCTCCTCTTACAGTCCTGGGTTCTTCAAGCGAAGCGTGAAGAGGCACATCACAAGGCCGCCAACTTGAGGACCACTGCCAGAGGTGGCCCCCAATCGCTAGATGCGCCACGGCTTTCCTTCAGGCTGGTGGCGACGTCAATTTGGCGAGCTAAATATTAAAAAAAAATCTATTGTCGTTAATGAGCATTACATAGTAGAAAATCAAAACCATTTCTTAATCCGACCTCAATTTAAAACAGTGTTGCAGATACACAAATGCAATCACAGCACTCCGAGCATCTGCGATATTATGCGAGTTGTAAATTAGAAACCTCTAAAATTTCCTTTTACGTGGTAATGGCCCCAACACAATCTAACATTGCGATTTATAAACGTTATACTACAGTTCCGAGACATTCACTTTATCTTATTCAGAATCTGATGTGGCATACGGAACTAATTTAGGGAGTCCTAAGCCGAGATGATTAAACGTTGTAGCAGCATGTTAATAAGTTCCTGGGTGACAGACACCCCGCTAACTCCCATATTAAACATATGACCATGATTGGCGGAGCTACATTATACCCACATTATTACATTCCCGTCACGTTCACTGTACGCTTTTATCAAATAAATGTATGCGATACATTCCTAATGTCACGTGATTCATCCAATTTGGGCTTGACAGGGTTTTGGTTTGACTCAGCTATTTCTGTCGCAAATTCAGAAAGAGTCTTTCAACCCTTCCGATATTTACGTAGGCATGAATTGGATGGGATTTATAGAAATATATTATTGTGATATTTGTTAAGGTTACAACAACAAAAGATACGTCAGTCTATTGGGTAATATGTATTATAAAATATGATTTAGGATTAACATTACGTAATAATGTTTGTTTACATAGATAAATATAACTATGTTATAACACAAGAGGCAGGCAAAGGAATACAATACGACCACATTCAGTTGCATACTTGCATATTGTCTCACGTAATAAGTGGTGTGCCTATTGACTTGTTAAAATAAACAAGGGCAGGTTGTAGCCACCTGCTGCTGAAGTGTCGGGAGCCTTGGGGATATCCATCTGAGGGATTACCCGGGACTTCTGGCCTTAGACAGATGGCAAGGCACCGTGTGGTTTTAGTCGGTAGAAGTCCGGCATGACATTCATGAGGATTTTCACACGAAATAAAAATTTAGAAGTTTTGATGCACGGAAACACTTTTAAATCGAAATACCACCAACGGCTACCCATCTTCTGTACGATTAATGAAGTGATTGTTTACCGAAAACTAAGCAAGGTAACGAATTTTTGATTTGTGATACCTACCTAAATCTATTAATCGACTAACCGAAATATCATAAATCAAGTCAGTAAACTTGCCAACTGTTGGGTGTACATGTACACCTCTCCCAATATTCGTGATATTGCATCGGTAAGCAGTCTTAAAGTACCACGGTGGCTGGATGCTTTGGTATGGGGTTTCGTTCTGAGTCCTCCTTCGCTTAGGCACGACCTCGTCAATAAGCTTGCTGGTGTGGCTAGCGAAGATCTCGGTAGAGTCGGCAAGACCCATCTCACCCAATGCTTTCGCAAATATTCCTACTCCCTTCTAATATTATAAATGCGAAAGTAACTCGGTCTGTCTGTTACGTTTTCACGACTAAACCGCTGAACCAATTTTGATTAAATTTGGTATAGAGATAGTTTAAGTTCAAGGGAAGAACAGGCTACTTTTTAACTGATTGCGCAAAAGAATGATTTTATGCGATAAAACTTCTACGCGGACGAAGCCGCGGAGAACAGCTAGTACAGAATAAACAGTAGGTATACTTTATTAGTTTAATCTAACGGTGTCAAGGCTTACCCTTTAATATCACTGTTACTATTAGTGTAAGCGCATCGAAGCTATACTTACACATTGTTAGGTTACCCGGTGGGATGAAAGCTATATTTGCTATAGTAAAGCTTCGCAATCAAAGCAGTATTGTCTATCATTCAAAGCCGCTATTCGCTAATGGGTTATGGGAATTTCATCCATACAGAAATAAAATATTTCAGATATTTCGTCGAAAGTAATTGATGGATTAAATTTAGCCCCATAACATAACATTATAGATTGCAAATAGCTATGAAGAGCATGTCTACTTAGAACAAAATAGACTTTTGCGTAAAAATACTTCTCCTATGAAATAATGATCGAATTCTAGTTTAGTACTCTCTTGTTAATATTGGTGTTAGATTGTTTTTTTTTATGTGAGGGAAACAGGTGTAGGACTTCTACCGACTAAAAAATCTCACGCATCCTGCCCTACAGTATACGGTTGAGAGCCTCGGGTAAGCCTTCGGAAGGATATCCCAGGACTTAGTGTTAGATTGTATTATAATTATTATATGTACAATATTAGATTTTTTAATAGTTAGGTGGTAGAGTTATTTGACCCAATTTAAATTTTATTCAATAAAAATATTTTCAGATTTCAATCCAAACATCAAAAAACTCAATAGGCGATCACATTAATTATGTTCCGATCAAGCATTCGAACAGAAGAACACTGCACGTTCGCAGACACAAGAGACTATTATAGAAATATTTACTACTATTGGGCTAATTATGACTTTATTTTAAAAGATAAGTAAATCGATCCTACACTGTATAATGTGTGTGTAGTTCAGGTTCAAATAACAAGATCCGGAGTGCTCGTACACGGTAATTACCGATAGAGGGTTCCTTCCGCATACGCTTGGGTTGTGGGACGAAATCCCGGTTTCGGTTTTGCCGAACGTACACAGTATTGGGGGTTCTTAGAAGGTTTTTGCAGATATTGCAAACGTTAGTGATCATTTTCGATTAGCTGATGTATGCTTTTGTGCAACGCACACGCAAAAAGTCTAACTTTATAAATTTCAATCTCTTTTTTTTCTACAGGACTTGGTGATTAAGACTCCGCAGAAATTCATCTAAAAATAAATTTAGGTCTTTTCCCTTAACTGTGTTAATGAAAATGATGGGATTCAGTTATGTGGATTACCTACATACTACCACATAATAGAGGTTGAGCATATTCACGTGTATTTTTTTGTATACTAAGTAGGTACTAACTTAGTATACAAAATGAAAAAGCATCTAAATCAATTTAAAATCAGCAGTGTAGGGTTCGAAGCGGGTATTTCAGTTAATTCGTAAACTTCATACTACTGAGCTCGCTGGCACCGAGTTAAGACGTTAATTAAAACACTTTGCTCAACTTTTAGTACTGAATTTCTAAAGTACAGCAATCAACTTAATGGCTCAATCAAAGATCAAAACAACCCTATCACAATAAATATATAATTTAGTTCATTTGTTCATGCCAGATGCTGTGTATTGCGTTTGTACTGTTTCAATTAGTTTTAGCTCATTTTTGTTTGATTTTTATGCGTTTCCAATTCACTGTTGGACGTAGGATTCTTCCAATTTCATTTTAGGGGCGTGATTGACCTTAAAGTGAAATAAAAAGCTTCCGTTTCGTGATTACTTATTACAAAACGGACGGTCTTTTATATAATATTATAACGACGTTAATCTGTAAAAGTGTCACCAAACCGCGGTCAAATTCAAACTGTGAAAGTGCCAGAGATACAAAACTTGCGTTTTATAGCACAAACACAAACAAAGTGGCCGCCATTTTCTTGCTTCACCCCTGATAATAAGTCAAGGCTACATCTGTGTTTCTTCTAATCTTTACTATAGGTATCTACTATATAAAAAATAAATAACAATAAAACCGTCGCATAACTAAAATATTAGATCTTGATGAGATTTTCCGTAAAGAAAAATTATATTTGGTACGTTAAGAAAGGGCGGAGTCGCCGGCAAATACTAGTTATTCATTACATTGTCACGATACGTTTCATAACTACCACAACCGAAATATTCACAAGTTTCGATAATTATGCTGCTTAGCTAAACAAACGGTTTTAAACTTTTGTAGAAGTACTTGATAAAAATAATATAATAATATTCACGGGCATTTCACACAACGCTATCTGATTCCAAAGTAAGCTAGGCATAACCTGCTCGTGTTATGGGTATCAGACCACGGATATTAATACTTATATACATTTTTAAATACATACATATTATACATAGAAGTACATAAATCTTCAATGAATCGCTAGCCATTTAGTCATATTAAAATTTTACTTTAATCGTGGATTAAAATGGTAGAGGTATGTCTGTCTTATCGTCTTATGCCAGCCACACACGTTCAAGTATACTTATTATATATCGTCGTGATTTTCTCGTTCGTGTGGAGGGGTCCTAGACTTGTGCCAGTATTCTTGAACGTGTGTGACTGGCATTAGACTGAGTTGATTTCTGAGATTTCGCTAAATAAATATTTTTTCTGTGATCGGCAAATGTTAGCGAGGTCAAATGTATTTAGAAACTAGCTGACCCTCGCAACTTCGTTTACGTCACATAAGGTTCGCGAAAGGAGAGGCACTTCTTCATTAGACTCATCAAGCAGCGTTTGAAACGGCCCTGTTTGCTTAATCATAAAAGAGCTTAATGATTAAGGCTATTGTAAAATAATTCAGTCCGCGCCGAAGGCGATGCCTTTTTATGATTAAGCCAACACGTCCGTTTAGAATAATCCTTGCATTCAAAGGAACCATTGAAATCTAGGTTTTGCGAAAGTTGAGATGTCTCTAATTCCTGAACTGCAAAACCTTCAACATCGAAACTTTTGTGAAATGATTCTTCAAGTACTCCCTTTCCAACACTAAAACAATATTTCAAATCAGACCACGCGTTGAGAAGTTACAACTGAAAAACCGTTTTGTCTTTCATCCCCTCTCCCAAAGGAACCACACAAAATATCGGGATCAAAAGTATCCTAGAACCTTCCTCGGATTATAAGCTCTAATTATGCCAAGTTTCATTCAAATCGATTCAGTAGTTTCGGCGTGATACTTATTCGGGATACAGACAGACAGACAGACAGACAGACAGACAGACAGACAGACATGAAAATTTTAAATTACATTTTCGGCTTCAGTATCGATTAGAGAACGCCCTACCATTAAAATTTTCAAAATATCTCCCATGTACAGACTCTCGACCCTCAACAGTTTTATTATAAGTATAGATATCTCCCATGTACAGACTCTCGACCCTCAACAGTTTTATTATAAGTATAGATAAGCTTATCACTAGAATTTTGTAGAAGCATAATTTTGTGTGCTTCAAGCTGTAATCCTCACATTTGAAATCTCAATGAAAACGAATTTTGACAACGCCAAAAAATAGTCGTGAAATAGTCGTACATGTAAAAAAAATTGTCGTATTATAGTTTCGGCGTTATAGCTATAGGTTAGTGAGGATTATGGCTTGAACGTTAAGCTGTAATCCGCACCTCTGGTGCAAGCAAACGGTAAATTCTATCGAATTGGTTTAGGTTCCAAAAAATAGTCGTGAAATAGTCGTAACGACCTGCTAAATCTCAGAAATAGTCCATAAGCGGTTCCCGAGATGTGAAGGTACCGTGGTGAGGATTAGGGCTTGAACCTTTGAAAACTTCAAATTTCTCCGAAACGCCTGCGAATTTCGGTTCAAAGTTTGTGCCAAAAAATGGTCATGAAATAGTCGTATGAAGCTATAATAAATTTGAGTTGATTTAATGTGAAAATAAAAACTTTTTATTTTCCCTACATTTCTATTGATGTACAGTCGTGTACAAAATTTGTAACTTCCAATGATACTAGAGGAAGTCACGCGGTTTTATTCGCGTAGCTACCGTTCCCGAGGGAATGCGGGGATAAAATATAGCCTATGTTTACCGGGAAGAGTGTAGCTTCCCAACAGTGAAAGAATTTTTCAAATCGGTTAAGTAGTTTCGGAGCCTATTCGATGCAAACATACAAACAATCAAATCTTCTCTCGTTATAATATTGGGACAGAATTAGATTATTGGGAAATATTCCGCTTAATATAATAATATTTCTTTGAATGAGACGTTTTCCATGCCAGCAGTTATAATTAAACAAAAAACAAACATTCATGATTTGTATCCTCATCATCAAAACTTACTACTACTAGTCTAGTACTTTTATAACAAGTTTTAACCATAATCATCACAGTTGTTCCATTCGCATAATCACAGCAATGTTCTACCATCATACATATATGATAGTAGAACATACATATATGATAGTAGAACATTGCTGTGATTACACAAATGAAACAACTGTGATAATTATGATTAAAACTTGTTATAAAAGTACTAGACTTGTAGTAGTAAGTTTTTAAGACAATGACAGGATAATTATATTGATTGTTTACACCTAAATTGGTATATAACATCACATATTTTATTCCCGCATTCCCACGGGAACGGGAGCTACGCGGGTAAAACTGTGTGACTTCCTCTAGTATCATTGGAAGTTACAAATTTTGTTCACGACTGTACATCAATAGAAATGTAGGAAAAATAAAAAGTTTTTATTTTCACATTAAATCAACTCAAATTTATTATAGCTTCATACGACTATTTCATGACTATTTTTTGGCACAAACTTTAAACCGAAATTCGCAGGCGTTCCGGATAAATATGAAGTTTTCAAAGGTTCAAGCCATAATCCTCTCACCAGGGTACCTTCACATCTCGGGAACCGCTTTGGACTATTTCTGAGATTTGGCAGGTCGTTACGACTATTTCACGACTATTTTTTGGAACCTAAACCAATTCGATAGAATTTACCGTTTGCTTGCACCAGAGGTGAGGATTACAGCTTGACGTTCAAACCATAATCCTCACTAACCTATAGCTATAATGCCGAAACTATAATACGACTATTTTTTTACATGTACGACTATTTACGACTATTTCACGACTATTTTTGGCGTTGTCACAATTCGTTTTCATTGAGATTTCAAATGTGAGGATTACAGCTTGAAGCACATATAATTTTGACTAAGTAGATTGCGCGGTAAGAAATTATTTAAAGTTTAGTGTTCGATTCTAATGTATTTGTTGTAATAGATACGAAATATATTTCTCCGAACTGCAGTTGCGGATTTACAGTTATCAATTTATGTAAGTAACTAGTGATATTTTCAAGCAAAGAACACTGATAAGAGGTGTGTACATAGTAAAACTTATAAAACGCGACAGCTTATTACTTGACACAGTCTTCCTTTTGTATCGTCTACCTCTCTCTATCTCCTCTGACAACACTTGGTATTTCAAGCGGAGCAGAGAGGCACATCCTATGTAGCTGTTCACTTCGGGGCCGACAACTCGAAGACCACTGTACGAAGTCTTAGGACTGTGAGAGTGGCCCCCAATTACTAGATGTCGCCGTGACTTCGCAACAGGCATAATGTAGCATCAATTTGGCGTGCGTAATGTAAGAAAAGCTCTCTTTTCAGTGAGATGTTTGAATTGAAAACATTTTAAATAATAATGTACCTAATTTTAACTCCAAATATTTACGCTACCCATACCCAATCCCATAAAGTTCTAAACCCAAAAGATGTAAAAGAAAAGAGATTAATCCTATTAATTAGAATGCCTTGTTTCCACCCGTAAACTTTCACAGACATCTACTTTACTCACCAAATCAAGTGCTATTGAGCGAATATCCTTTGTTGTCCTAGTAAATATGCCCGCTATTGGCTTAGATAATTGCGCCTAATAAAAATAACAAGTTGCTTCGTACAAACTAAGGAAATTAAAGGGACAAAAATATATTATGTACTTATTTTATTATATACATCCACATAGTTACGCCTTTTCCCAATAGGGGTTTGGTAGAAGCATACTATTTTGATGCAATGTTTATGTGCATACTTTATCATGTTGTAACGGACTGTGGCAGATCGTTTCCAATCGCTAATAAGGCTTTCAACTTACATTAAAGACAACCAAGTTCTTAGTAATCTGACAAGATATTATCCTTTTTTTTTGCTTTTTTTTTAACGTGAGGGAATGGATGCTATGCCGGACTCCTACCGACAAAAAACTTCACGTAACGCCCAACAGCCTACGGTTGGGGGCCCCGGGTAAGCTCTCGGAAGGATGTCCCAAGACTCAGATATTATCCTACTAAACAAAAATATAATTGAGCCAAGCAAATTGGTTTATTTTTACTATTTGGTAAAATTTGCATAAACACATAACTTTTAATTGTGACCTACAAAGTGTACATTTGAAGCGAAATAACCAATTTTGCCTCAGGGTTTTTAAAAGAATATTACACAATGTTCAAAAGGTCCGGCTGAGCTAAATTCAACTTGCTTTCTGAAAAATAAAAATAAAAATTCGGCCAGGTGCGAGTCGGCCTCGCGCACAGAGGGTTCCGTACCAAAAAAACGGCAAAAAAACATGTATGTTTTATGGGATCCCCTCTAAATCCTCTTACTGATTTTAGTATTAATGTTGTAATAGCGGCAACAGAAATACATCATCTATGAAAATTTCAGCTCTCTAGCTATCACGGCTCCAGAGATAGGTACAGTCTCGTGGCGGACAGTCAGATGGACAGCGAAGCCTCATGAAAAGCGTCCCGTTTTTACCTTTGGTGATGGAACCCTAAAAAGTAGCGAAAATAAAATTCTCTTCTAACTGTCGCAATGATGTCAAAAAATAGAAAATTTGTATTGTGTTTGGTAAATCATAATGAATGTAATTTTTGCTTCGGTATTTATAAACCGAAATAATTATTTATGCAATTCAAAACACATTTTGACAATAATTTCGTACATACTTTAAAAAAATCTCATGCTTTCATTCATTATTCCAAACAAATTAAACAAGTCGGATAGGTTTCTACAACGGATTCACTTTTCGAAGATACATACTCCAAAATACATACTTTAATTCGTTTAAAAATAATTCATTTTATAAAAATATTCAATATAACGAATGCTTAATGATTAGCAATGTAATTTCAACAACGACACAATTCAATTAAATGTTTCAAAAAATCAATTCTATAACTTATGTGTGAATTTAAAAATCCACGAGAGTAAAATCAAGGCAAAATTTATGCCAAGTCTCACGAAAACTGTTTGAAAAATGCTATCTGCATAGGAAAATTAACACACACAAAAGAATTTCATTTTCAACTAACTACGAGTGCACGGTCCATAGTCAAACACCATGAGATTTATTTTTGAAGAGTATTTAATTTAATAAAGTGTGTACTGAACCAATTTAGAACTATTTTACTGTTAGAAAGTTATTTTCTCCCTGAGTAGTACCTATTAGGATACTTTAAACATTGCTCCCTAAGGGAACGGAGCAGTAAACATAATGACAACATATCGGGCAGTATTCCATTCCTATACAATTTCTCAGGGTAGATGTGTCCAATATAGTTTTCTAAGTAAATAGTGTACAATATAGTGTGAAGTAAAAATGTAAATCACACCCTCTAGGTGTTTATAGCCCTAAAATATTTCCACACTTTAAAAACCTTTCTACGATAATGAATTCAGGACATAACTTCCCATACTGAGACCATTATCGATAATTTGTAAGTATAAATAACGGTACTTACAAAGCATGTGTTGGGTACTGCATCATGCCCGGTTTTTAATATAAATTTAACGCCAGCACCTAGTTATAAGCCGACCCATTAATACAGCAAACCACTATCCTCTATTTGTACTTGGTGAAGCTTACAGCGTCGGTCATACATAGGGATGCGACACGCTGTCATATCGATGTTTGCATTTAATTTTAGCGTAATTTTGTTCGATTTATAGCCGTTGCATTGCATTAATAATTTAAATCTGATTAGCACATTGGGAAACGTGCAATGCGAATTCTATTGCATTTTCGAGAGCATTATCTCTTTAGGTATGGTTTTGTGGAAGTTAATACCTCTAATTATATATTTACCTACTGAACAGTTTATATTGTAAACTAGATTAATAAATTAGTAGAGGAACTTTCGTGTAAATAATAATATTTTATAGTATTACTCAAAGAACCAAAATTAACTTACTCTACGTCGATGAATATTCTAAAAGTTAATTGACCGGAAAAATCGTTGACGTGACTCAAAGGCAATGCTGTGATCATATAAACTCACAATAAAGATACGTAGTAGATGAAATTTTTGACGAAACGCTAGTCTGCTTCACTGGAACGGTTTAAGAAAACCGCTCGGATACATACAGAATAATTGTGTCTGTTCATGCCGCCTTTTACGGATCACAGCAAGAGAGGCAGAACCAACAAGTCGTGGCTTGGGTCTCTCTGGACTTTACTACAAAGAATGATGAAGATCGTGCCATAAACTTTAAAACCTGGTACTGATATCTCCCTCACCCAGGAGGGGTCTTCGCCGTAGCCTAAAGTAGCACTCCGATGATGATTGAAGAATCGGAATATTTTTAAGGAAATAGTTGTTTAAGTAGGTCCAACTATATAAAATTATAGATACATTTTTAAATACTCGTTACTCTTAGTATGTGCAAAGGTTAAATTTTTAAGTGACTTAAGTAAAGATTCCTACGACCCGTACTACGATTCCTAATCTCAAAAGATCTGTTGATTGTTGAAGAACCAGTTAATTAGATACAGGTGCGGAATAAGAGATTGCGATGTAGATTAAAGGTTTTTAAATAAACCAGTTAATTAGATACAGGTGCGGAATAAGAGATGGCGATGTAGATTAAATCAGTAACTGAGTGGGCAGTAAACACTGTAAACAGGAATTCTCAGGAATTAAATAGTTACAGGTTCAAAATAAAGTAATTTAGTTTCATGAAAGTTTGCCTTTTGCAAACTTTCATTTACTGAAAGTCGTAGGCATTGACTGGATGCAAAATGAGTGTTGTGGAGTGAATTGGGAGAGGTCTACGTCCAGTTGTCCAGCAGTAAACTGCCATAATCTGATTTGATTGTTGGATATTTTTTTTTAACGTGAGGCTAAATCCTCATGGATGCTATGCCTAACCTCACGTTACGTCCAACAGCCCATGGTTGGGAGTCCCGGGTAAGCCCTCAGAATGTCCTAGGACTTTGATTGTTGGATTGAAAAGATAGTTTAATTATTTTTATTATATTAATATGTAAAGCAAAAACTTTTTAGGTGCCTTCCATTTTAGAAAATCACAGACAGAGACAATCATGAATTTGAAACAGTTAATTTTAGTTTGGAAAGTAGGAACATGAAGTAATTTGTTTAACAAAACCTCTCTAATGTTCATGCTTATAAAATTCGGGAATTCACTCGAAATACTTTTTACTCACATTCAGTTCTCTGTTTACGTTTATCAATTTCATGACTAGACGTAGAAAACAGAATTATAAATAAAAAAGTTTAAATGGCGTTTAGGTGACTCGTTTACTTTGTATACTCACTCAAAAAGCCTAAAAAGTTTATTCTTATGTAAATATTTCATTTATATTTTACCTACACAAGTCAAAACTAAAAAAAGAAACAGTACTAATTTAATTATTATTCTACACGGTAAACAGAGGTTGCTTTTATTTTTTCAAATAAGTATATTAGCATTATTTGGAGGCTGTAATAATGATTTATTGAAGACTTCAATGTCATTAATCATACAGATTATTTGGCAATATATTATTATTGATTACTGATAAGCGAAAGCAATGTCTGTGGTGATATTACAAGCAGATTTAGTTGACAGCAATATAGGATAATTAGTTCACAAATCTTTAGCTTTCGAAGTGCTCATTGAGTGGGTATGTCAGGGTATTTAAAGATTAAAAAGCTGGAAAGTAAGTTTAAATCATACACACTGGTGGCTTTCAGATTTCCAAGGTCTAACTCTAAGTCATCCATAGAAAATTATGCTGAAACTGCTAGATAATTGGGATATTGGGAGAACAGGCAATTATCATGTATTGTACAAGATTAAAAAAATCTTTGGGCACGAGCAATCAACTAACTTACTGAAAGAAAACTGCATTCATATATATTCTTAAATTCGCTTGTCTCACCCGGGAATCTAAGCGCACGGCAGTGCGCAGGCCAAGTTCCAGCAACAGGCCGAGCGCATGCCGTACTCTATTTACACGAACCGCTTCGACCCACTTTTGACCCCCCTGTAGCTCAGTGCCTATTGCAAGTACAGACATAAAATTGTACGTACAAATTCATATACTAGTACTAAGGCAGTATACCAAATTTCATGGATGTAGCTTCAGTAAATCCTGAAATATGACCCTATGAATATAGCTAATTTTGGCACTGACTGACTCACTCACTCACTGACCGGTCATCAAAACCTCTAGGCCACTTCCCATTGTCCTAGCGTTATGAAATTTGGCACACAGATCGGGTGTTATAAGTAAAGACAAGCAATAACCATAAAAATAACTACGAAACCATGTCATTTTGATTCAGTTTAATCGAAGTGGATTAAAATACGCATTGTTAGACCCCGAGCTCGGCAGCATAAATTTTATAAAAAACAATTACTTAGTAATATTATAGCGAGTTTAGACTCGACTAGTAGTTATCTATTATATCGAGATTAGACTCTTATAGTAGTTATCTCACCTAGACAAAGATAAAGAAAAATATCGACATAAAATTCCCCAGCTATATTTAAACGGTTCAGCTGTCTTTAATAAATCGCTATATATTTTTCTGTGAGCAATAGAAGCTTCTGTCAGCCAACTTGCACATTATCCTCGCAATTATTGTCGCGACTTTGTCTACCATTTTTATTATTTGCTTTGAAGGCAAACAAGTGGCTCTCGTATCGTTTGTACGCGTGATGAGAGACTTTCGTTATTAGTTTTTTTTTCTCTATATTGGAACAAGTGGAAACCGTTCAATGTTATGATTAACAATCATGATAATATTACTATTTTCTTTCAATGAGGCAGATGTTGATAGTAATATTGGCTATTGATTGATCTTGTTTATTATGTACTAACCGTGCCCGCGACATCGTCCGCGTGGAATGTAATAAAAAAAAATTTGTTTATTTAGTATTTTTTTTTGCTTTTGGCATTTTTTTCTAAAATAAAAGATTTTTTCTAAAATAAAAGTGCCCTAAGTTACTCCTTATTACATAAGCTATATGCCAGTGAAAGTCTCGTCCAAATCGGTCTAGCCGTTCCAGAGATTAGCTGGAACAAACAGACAGACAGACAAAAATTTTATAAATATGTATTTCATTCATATGCATGTAGTAGAAAGTGGTTATTTTAATATAACAAACAGACACTCCATTTTTAGGGTTTCGTAGCCAAATGGCAAAAACGGAACCCTTATAGATTCGTCATGTCTGTCAGTCCGTCCGTGTGTCACAGCCACTTTTCTCCGAAACTATAAGGCCTATGCTATTGAAACATAGTAAGTAGATGTATTCTGTGAACCGCATTAAGAATCTTATATAAAACTAAAAAAAAGCAGTAAATTTTGGGGGTCCCCAGTCCCCATACTCAGAACTGAAACCCTAATTTTTTTTTCCTGCCAAAATACAAACTACCAGCTCTATCTCGTTAAAAATAATTTTCGTTGGTAGTTTTTATGGCAATGTACATCATATATTTTTTTTAGATTTATCATTCTCTTAGTTTAGACGTTAGAGGGGGGGGGGGGGGACAAAAACACATTTTTCCACTTTGGAAGAGTCTCTTCTATTTTAGAAAAAAATGATGATACGAACCTCAATAGCATTTTTGAAGACCTATCTATAGATACCCCACACGTATGGGTTTGATGAAAAAAAAATTTTGAGTTTCAGTTCTGAGTATGGGGACCCCCAAAATTTACTACTTTTTTTCTAGTTTTATATAAGAATCTTAATGCGGTTCACAGAATACATCTAGTTACCAAGTCTCAATAGCATAGGCCTTATAGTTTCCAAGAAAAATGCCTGTGACACACGGACGGACAGACAGACAGACAGACAGACATGACGAATCTATAAGGGTTCCGTTTTTGCCATTTGGCTACGAAACCCTAAAAAGTAGTCACCAGTTTTATATTCGACTAATTATATTATCATCCAATGTAAAGGTTTCTCGTAGGATGCTATGCCGGACTCTTACCGACTAAAAAACCTCACGTAGCGCCCAACAGCCTATGGTTGAGAGCCCCGGGTAAGCCCTCAGGAAGGATGTCCCGTGACTCCCAACAGACCTACGGCCGCCAATGCGGCCTCGCCCAGGGGGTGGTTCGGGTGCAATCCCGCGTCTATGGGGGGGGTTTCGGGTGTGACCCCGCTTCTAAGGGGGGGCGTGCGTGAGTGCTCACGTCACGCTGCCGTCATGGGCCTGCTTCTGTAAGGACGGTGAGCGGCCCTCTCACCGTCCTCAGACCCCCGGTCATGGAGGCCGATAGTCCTCGGCGAAGACACGTCGGCGGCGCCCAGGGCGCCGACTGCGGAACTCGGGTGGGAGAGTTCTCTCCCGCACCCGGCCCGCCGCCTCCTTCGCGAGCATGACCTGCTCGCAGAAAGAGGCGGCGCAGTCCCACTTACTCCCGCTGGAGAGCATGGCTCGCACCATGGCCTCAAGCGAGAGAGTGTCCACGCCCAGACCCACTACGAGGACCTGTCGCTGTTGTGCCCACGCCGTGCACTCCACCAGCGTGTGGAGCGCCGTGTCATCGCTGCGGTCCTCGCAGTGCTGACATTCGGCCGTGGTTTCCCGGTGTTTTCGCCACAGATACCTACCGAAGCTACCGTGCCCGGCAAGCATCTGTGTCAACCGGTAGGAGAGAGCACCGTGTCTTCTCTCCAGCCACTCGTCCATGACCGGTCTGACGGCCGCGATTGTGGCGAATCCCCCCTTTGGTTGCTCAAGTCGCATCTTCCATGTCTCCAGGGTTTCCTGGTGGAGCAGGGTCCGCTGGGCCTCGATTTCTCGAGACGCAGGCCTTTGGCCCCGCTCCAGCGCCTCCTTGCGCCATCTGAACAGTGACGCAAGGGCTCTCGCTTCCAGGTCCCATGGAGGGGTCCCAGCTAGGAGACATGCCGCCTCACCGGAGATCGTGCGGTATCCTCTTATCACCCTGACGGCCATCACTCTCTGCGGGCTCATCAGTCTAGCCTCATTGCTGGCCGTCAGGGTCTCCGCCCATACGGGAGCCCCGTACAGGGCCATGCTTCGCACGATCCCAAGGTACAGCCTCCTGTAGGGAGCGTTGGGTCCCCTGATGTTGGGCATCAGCCGCGCGAGTGCGGCCGATGCTCCCCTCAGTTTTGGGACCAAACTTCGGAAATGATGTCCGAAGTTCCACCGGCCATCGAGTACGAGCCCCAGATACTTCATCGAGGGCTCGATGCCGATGCTGACGCCCCCCACCTGTATCCAAGGTGTTTATTAACATTTTTCCGTCTGCTTGACCGAGTCATTGCCAATATAGACAGACGTGACTCGATGTGAGACTCCGAAATTTGCTGTCTTTCAGCCCACACCGTTTTCAAGTGGATGCCGTCACGCATATAGGTACGCATTGGACCAGCCTACCTCCATGCAAGTCGGTCCGTGCGTTTACATCAGTATACAAGAGAAACAGCATGTCAACGCTTCTTTTAGGAACTTCGAGTTAAGGGTGACAGGTTTTATCTAAGTAGAATAATCGATTTTCAATTCTCCCTACGTATGAAAAACATGGTTCATTATAACTTTGATTGCTATTTGTACGTGTGTCCATAACTGACACAATAACTTCTTAAAAGAGTGATCCCTTTAGAAGCGTTATCTTTCGTTCTATAGCATTTTTTTCTCTTAGGAGTGATCTAATCTCAATCAATCAACCAGCCTGTAGCAGTCCACTCCTGGACGTAGGCGTCTCTAAATTTACACCACAACACACGGTTCTGCGCCTTTCGCATCCAGTCCCAGCCTGCGATCTTTTTCATATCGTCGGTACATCTGGCGGGTGGACGTCCTACGCTACGTTTGCCAAGTCGCGGTATCCACTCCAGATCGCGCTAGCTCCATCGGCCGTCGGTTGTTCTGCTGATGTGGCGGCCCACAATAATTTGATCTAACATGATTACCAAAATTGATTCTGCCATTTAGGTACATTTTAAAACTATAACTATTTAAGCAGTATTTGCCTTTCGGCACTTTAGGTCTTGTAGTCATTAGCCACGAAACCGACATAGGTAATAGTTTGGTATTACTCGTAGAACTATTTTATTCAAAATTCTTGATAAAGCTATACTTACATACATTTTTATACATCCAACGAAAATTTTGTCATCAGGAAAATTTTGCTTCGTAACTCAACTTTAATGAAAATTTTAATAAATATATTTAACGAGTACTTATGCAACTTTCTCATTCAAATTAAGGACAAGGCAAAGGAAAATGTATTTCTAAAATAAAAACGACGCACCATTACACGTACTCCTTGCCAATTAAATAGAGAACAAAGAACCTACTTTAAAGTAGAAACAAGATGTATATATAATTATTTTAATTAATCTCTTTGTATTCATTTTACTTACTGACTAAAACATTGATAACTTAATGAAAAGACGTGAGCTGTTATCTCACTGACAAACACCAAGCTTAGTTTTCTTACAAAAGTAAATAAACATTCATAATGCGTTCCAAAATTATTTAAATTTAATTGTCAATTAAAAACGAAAAATATAGTTCACGCTCATAGCAATGGAAATGCTCGCTTACTTTTATACCATCATCTTTATAGCCCATCTGCATTAAATGGCTAAATTTTACGTGTGGAACCCCAAATGGGAGATATGCCGGACTCTTACCGATTAAATCCACACGGTGCCAACGGCTGGGAGTCCAGGGTAAGCCCTGAAGGATGTCCCAGGATTCCCCACAGACTTTAGCTACCACCGCGGTTTCATCAAGGGGGTTCGGGTACTTGATTCCGCGTCTTTTGGGGTTGTTCGGGTTGGTTTAATGGACTACCAATAGAAGTGAAACAGCATGTGTGCACCTATGTAAAACACAAAGGTACCCATCTAATTAACGCTGAACGCGCTCATTGTACAGCACGAATATAGGTATACATGATTGGTGTATATTGATGTGTTTGCGTATACACTACCGGCCACTGCGAAATATGTCATTAGTATGTTGGTAATTCGAACCTATAAAATTTCACCAAGCCAAAAATGAAGTGTTCAAACATACAACAAACCTTTTGCCTTCATGTATAATACTAGATATTACATATTCATAAAGTTAAGTAATACCTATGTTGATAAAAGTATAGTTTATATTTTAGCTTTTTTAAAGCAGTAAAGCTTTTAAGAGTTAGAGAAGAATGTTGAATTCCTCTGTTTAGTACTTGTAGTGCAGAAAATAGTTAAGTGGAGAGGAACTATTGAATCAATTGATGTGCGATTGAACGAAACGTAGTAACGTGGAAATAGGCTAAGAAATTGGCTTCCGTTTTGTGTTATTTGCTATAGCAAGAATTAAACTTATAAGAGATTCTATACCTCTTTCTACTCACGAATGACAGCTAGATTAAATAAAGTCGGTGCATAAGTTGTCGTTTCGTTGACTTGCCTCGGAAAGGTAGTGCTTTTTTTACGTGAGGGAAGATCCTACATGGATGCTATGCAGGACTCCTACCGACTAAAAAAGTCTCACGTATCCTGCCCAACAGCCTATGGTTGGGAGCCCCGGGAAAGCCCTTGGCAAGGTAGTGTATGAACTGCAAATACAGCAACCTGTTGGTAGAGCAGCAAAGATAACAGTTGTTGTCATGATTTTAATTACAAATTGTTACTTATTAAGTAAACAACCTCACTCCATAAAAATATTCTATTTATTTAGTTGTGTTGTTGACATTCTTCTTTTGACATAAAAATAACAACAAAACTGTTGTCATTCAGACTCAAAGTTAAAATTATTTTGGTTTATGAGCATTGGAAAGTGATTAAGTGACAGTGAAGACCAGTTCAATAAAGCTTCCACTGTATTATCGGCATTCAGACGTAGTACTTGCGATAGACTTTACAAAAATAGTACCAATTCATACCTATGTCATTTGATACTTATTTTAGTTGAGCTCTTCGACTAATTTGAGATACCGCTTTCGCGCTTAGCACAGCAGTAAAGTATCTGATAAGTTAAATAATTTGTTAATAGTACGAACCAGAAAACATGTCTTTATATGCTTGCCAAAATTGCCTTAATTTGACTATTTACCTAGATTATGAAGAGTGAACGACTAAGCTTTTATGCTTTCACTACGCGCATAATAAATTGTACATAGTTTCAATGGAAAAAATTACCTTTAACAAATTACTACTACATCAAAATTAGAACGGAAGAAAATGAAGACAGTCGGTAGTTTCAGTAGCAAATTGCAATTACCGTTATTGCGGTAATTTGGAGGCCCCCAGACCGTTGGCCGACCGCTCGGCGAGCAACTAACATCTTGAAATGGCTGCCACTGCAATTTATAGAATTTCGCTATTCATTTTAACGCAAGTCTGTTTTGTATCATGCAGGATATATTTGAGGCAAATTCAACATTGAGTAAAGTTGGGTTTTTATATTTCGTGATTAAGATTTGCATGTTTTGCAGTAGTAGCAAAATATAAATTGTGCAATGGACTAGATAGAAACATAGTTTTAACTACAGTGCTCCAAGATTGACGGCTCGAGAGTGTGCGATTTTTTTATTCCTATTTTGGATATTGTTCCATTTTACCTATGGAGTATGGAAAGTTGCATAAAAAACTTCTCTAGATTCCTTTTTATGTTTCAAGGGAAAATCTCGAAAATTAATCGAAATAAACTTAAATTTAGGAATTAAAACATTTTTTTAACATTCCCCTAAGAATATATTTGATAAAGTTATTTGTACTCTTCATAGTGTACACGTGGTTTACGCGGTACTTAATTAATAGGTATTTTTTTTATACCACTATGGCCCACCAAAAGTGCTCGAACGCTCCGTACGTAAAGTGTGAGGAAGAACTCCCAGTCTGGTATTATTATCTAGTCAATTGTAAAATATTACCTTTTCTTTAAAGCTCTGGAAATTCTGAACATGGATGCTATGCCGGACTCCTATCGGCTAAAACCAGACGGTGCCCTACTATCTGTATGCCTACAGCTGGAAGTTGGCTAAAATAGTCTAAATCAGGAGTCCCCTATAATCTTTTTCTGCACTCTGAAGCCAGAGCGGGGTGGGTCAGCCATACGATGGTGGTGGAGTAAGGCTACCCCGCGTAGACTCCGAATTCCCTCTACTGACTCTATGGTTTGTTCGGCTTCCATCTCTGGCCACAAATAAAAAAAAACATTATAAAACAAATTTTCGATACCTGTAACTTGTCATTTTGGTTATGTTTGAATTAAAACAGAGTAATGTGATAAGGTTGTATGTTTATCACATGTAGTAACCAAAAGGTATTCACAGTATGCAGCGTCTGTGTATTATTTTGTAATAATTAAATCTTGCAATACCGTGAAATTGTGTTTTACGCGAGCCGAGTAATGAGTAAAGTTTCATTGCGAGCTTTATCTAATTTATTTTTATTGTTATATGAGCCAGTTTATACCCCTTTTATATCCAGTAGTTACAATCAGGAGCACTGAGCGTGTTATGTCTTCTTAATACATTGCTCATGTGGATAACAGTCAGAGGTTATTTAAGTCTTTAAAGTTATTCTAGAAATAATATTTATGGTTTGTGCATTTCCTAGAGCTGTATTGTAGTTACTATTTTCTTTTCTATTGACCTGCTTGAAAAATTGAGCTAGAGTAATAATATTACTAGTCATACAGCACCACCGTACATTGTTATTATTATCATTAGCATTTCTCTTCTACTCTGGGACATCCTCCCGAGGGCTTAACCGGGGTTTTTGGTTCTAGGCAGTGGTGGGGCAGCGTGTAGATTTAGAGGCAAGAGTCCAGCATAGCATCAAATGGTCACGAATCTTTATTTTTTTAAATTTTCATAATGATTTTCTTACCTCTAATATTAAATTGTCCATGATGATGGTCCAGGTGATGATTTTTATTTGACGCGGGGAAAGCATTTGGGCGCCGTCATCATGGCCGCGGGGGTAGCTGGGACGGTGTGTGGGACTCTCGGCCCGGTCCGAAAAGGGACCGCAGTACCCACTTAACCAGGGGCGCGCAGAGAACTCCTTACCGCAGCGCCCCCGAATTGGACGGCGGAGCGGAAGTATTTTTCATTATTCCCGCTCCACCGTGCAGTGCGCCTCCCGCTTTGCTACTCACGGCCTGTTGCTACTCACGGCTCGCAGCAACACACACCACCGAGTAACTTACAGGTGAGCTGCTTCCGCCTCGGCCGGAATTAGCCGGAGTAGCACCACTCCCCCACAGAGGAAGGGGAGTGGTTACTACTCCTTTTCCCAGGATGCACCACGAGGAGGATCCGCACCATTGGGGTCCATAAAATGTAAGTAAGACCCCGCATACCCCATGAGGTGATGATACCACATATGGCATTAGACCTCGCAAATACTAATACTTACTTAATATTATAATTAACTGACATAATCTAGTGCTCAGAGCCACCAATTAGTCTACTATAAATTTCATATTAATTCTAAATCAAATCGTATTACTTACCGTTTTAGTTAAATAACGAACACAACTTTCCTTTGTTCATTACGGTATAACTCTTTTACATTGAACAGTTTATTTTATTGCAATTTTACATTCGGTATTTTGTGCACACTTTGTCACGCTATCTAGGGAATCGCTGAATTACCAACGATCTCAATAGTGATTCATTACCATTGAGTATAACTGCACTACGAAATGAAATACCTAGCTCTTTGAAGTATTTATTTGCTCAAAATGTTATGAATTACCAACGAACGACGATACTGCAAATCCTTGAAAGAGATTTTAGAAGATCGATAGATTGAGAGCATCAAGAACTAGATTTACACCTACGTGAATAGAATACCCACAAAGCACAAGAAACACATGCTCAAATAAATATGTGTGGTAAGAAATTTTTATAGCCTTTGAAATTTTTCGCTACCGTAGTTTGTACAAGGTAGGGGGCGTCAGCATCGGCATC
The DNA here is from genome assembly GCA_933228765.1 of Miltochrista miniata. Taxonomy (NCBI): domain Eukaryota; kingdom Metazoa; phylum Arthropoda; class Insecta; order Lepidoptera; family Erebidae; genus Miltochrista; species Miltochrista miniata. The sequence continues at coordinate 22,320,437 of OW121756.1, forward strand.
GAGCCTCCCATGAAGTATGTGGGGCTCGTACTCGATGGCCAGTGGAACTTCGGACATTACTTCGAAGTTTGGACCCAACGCTCCCTAAAGGAGACTGTACCTGGGTATCGTGCGAAGTATGGCCCTATACGGGGCCCCCTTATGGGCGGAGACCACAGATATCAGAAAAAAGGAGATGTGCTGTTGAGTAAGGAAATGTATAAAAACCGGGTGTCGCTAGCTGAGCCCCACTCCGTGCTCAACGCAATCAACCCGACCAATCATCGGAATAGTAACAACCAATCACACCTCAGCTCCGCTGCTGCAAACAAAATCATTGGCCAAAAAAATCGGTTTCTCTGCCAATGAAATAGCTCTAGTGATGGGGCAATATTTTAAGAAATGGTACAGTATCGATAGTTGTATACAGTTTTAGAGAATAATGTATGTGAAAAAACATTTGTGATATACTTATTGGGAAGTACCTAAATGTTTTATAACTATGATAGTGACCTGTATTATGTATTGTATCTATGCGTGGTTAGGTTAAAAACAAATAATACTGTGTTTACTCATTTAATTAACATGAAGTCAATCACAATCTTAGTACTAAGTAAATGAAATAAATAATGTCACATTTTTATGATCCGCTACATAACTATAGCAACGCATAGGACCTTTTATTTTGAATAATAGTAATAAACGAAGCGCTCGTGGCCCCGCGGACTCAGTGTTCTGTAAACGATCACTGCAGTAAGCAACTTTCACTATGGCCGGTCCACATGGATGGGTGACCATCCATGTGATCACTTTGTGACATTTATTTGAGCATTTCCGTGCTTCAGAAGGCACGTTAAGCCGTTGGTCCCGGTTGCCAGTAAAATGGCAGTCGTTAAGCTAAGTTGAAGGTTTTATTTCAACAGCAGGCAGTCACAACCTGCGCCTGTCTATTTAAACACGGCAATACGGCTCACTACCTATTACGTGGGACAAATTATACAAAGGTGAAACGTGGGCATATAATATGCCTCTGTCTACCCCTTCGGGGATAAAGGCGTGGCCATGTGTATGTATGTATGTAATAGTTTCTTGTTATCTAGGTCCCTTAAAATTTTGAATTAGGATTATTAACTATACTCTGAATTTCAATCATGTGTACTTAAGTGTACGCATATTACCATTTTAAAACACACAAACTTGATGATTTAATAAAAATATTGTAGTTATCAACCCTATAATAATATTTATCGGCCTACTCCTTGTAGGCCGAGATTTTCTGGTGAAATCTCATTTCTACTTAGAAACGGCGTCATGACAAAACAAAACTCCGCTTTATTTTTAGAGGCTGAAACATTTCAGGCTCAAAATGAACTGAGCATATGGTACTATTTTTTTTGTGGGGAACCAATTATCTGGCCGCCGTGTAGCATCGATCCATTTCTTTTTAAAAGTTGGATCTTTTGGAAATCTGTAAAGACAACGCAAGGCACATTTTTGATAAAAGCATCTACTTGCAATGTTACTTTTAAACCTCACATGCGAAGGCTGTGAAAACCCAAAAATAGTAAATTTTTAATAGCAAATCGTAATTGGTTACATTTTACTTTGATCTTGCATAAAAGAGGGTGATTTGCAACAAGAAAAGTAACAAAAACCAGTTAATAGTTAATTTAATTGTCGCTTTATTGGGTCTAGACTTTTTTTAAATATATATATACATATTTGGATGATAATTTGTTGTAAACGCCTGCCCTTATTTTAATTTAAAAGAAATTTCCAAAATAATCCCATAGAAAACTTCAAAACTAATATTGAATTCATGCCATACATAAATGTGCATTTAAAACAGTGTAAGCGTGCAAAAAATATAAGTAATACCCATCACACCATAAGAATGGGAATAAAAGGGATATTTATTAAAAGGTAACACAAGCACAGTAAAGCACTTAACACATTCCAAACTATGTAGGTAACTCACTAACCTTCACTTTATCATCAATACATATAATAAAATCGTAACAGGTCGCTGTCTGTACATGGAAGATAAATAAGAAAAAATATTATAGGGGGGCTTTATGAACGCAATAGAACCCAAAACAATGATTTTTAGAATTTTTGTCTGTTTGTCTGTATGTCTCTATGTCTGTATGTCTGTATATCTGTTTGTCTGTACGGTTGAGCACGCTAATCTCAGTAACCGCTCAACCGATTGCAATGCGGTTTTTTTTATTGTGTTGAGGTTTGCTCCAGTTAATATTTAGCGTTTGTTTTATGTAAATCTGTTTAGAAATAAAAGAGTTATAACACTTTTAAGAATCAGATATTTTGAAAATTTTAACTGTAGGGGTTTCTTTGAATGTGAGTGAACCTAAACTGGCGTGTTGGCTTAATCATAAAAGAGCTTAATGATTAAGACTATTTTTAAACAATTCAGTCCGCGCCGAAGGCGTGGACTGAATGGTTTTAAAATAGACTTAATCATGAAGCTCTTTTATGATTTAGCAAACAGGGCAGTTTCAGACGCTGCTTGATGACTCTGATGAAGAAATACCTTTCCTTTCATACACCTTATGTGACGTAAACGAAGTTGCGGGCTCAGCTAGTTTCAAATAAACTTTCTGTATTGTTCTGGTTTACATTTTTTTTTACACTGTAATATAATTGAAATATGTTTTAAAAGTATTTAACATTCACTCACCAATCTATAAAATAAAATATTCCTAAACTACGATTATAATTCGAGTCAGTAAAATGACATTTTCAGTGTTGCGGGTTTCTTCACACAAATAAATAGTGATGTGGTTGAATCGAGGTTTACAATTATGTCAACAACAAGTTAGTCGAGATTATATTTTTTTATTCAATATCAAACATATTAAATATTACATGAAACCACATTATATCGTATTTCAACCCATTCAAACAATGCAGTAAACAAACAATTTGGATCTCGATTGCTCCAAAATTATTTAGCTACATTTAAATATTATCACTTCTCTAGGAACCATAGTTTGTTTTATACAAACATTTCACACCAATTTACCTTGAAAATAATTTCATGAAAAATACTTTGATGACAAAAAATTAAACTGTCATTTTAGCTGGTCCTTAAATTATTTTTTTTCTACGACCATTTGGTAATTTGCATAATCAATAACCACAAGTGATATCTTCTTAAGCTTTTTTATCAGCTTTTATAATAATGTAATAGCAAGCAAATTTAATATGCTGGTAAGGTCCATACTTCTCCAATCATATTATATCGACTGCCTCTGTGGCGCAGTCGGTAGTGATACCGCTTGCGGCGCTGGAGGTAGTGGGTTCGATTCCCACTGGAGACAAATATTTGTGTGACCCATGTTTGTCTCAAGAGTCTGGGTGTTACTATGTATAATATGTATGTATTTAAAAAAAGTAAATAAGTATTAATATCCGTGGTCTGATACCCATAACACAAGCAGGTTATTCCTAGCTTACTTTGGGATCAGATAGCGTTGTGTGTGTGAAATGTCCGTGAATATTTATATTTATTTTATTTTATTTTATATACATTTAAAAATCAGCCTATATTAGTCCACTGCTGGACGTAGGCCTCTCCTAAATTACGCCACAACACACGGTCCTGCGCCTTCCTCATCCAGTCAGTCCCTGCGACCTTAGGCTGCAATCACACGGACTGCATCGCAGCGACTGCGCGCAGTCGATAAATTTAACTGCATGCAGTTTTATGTTCGACTTCATACAGTTATGATATCAACTGCACGCAGTCGGCTGCAGTCGTGTGAAGTCAATATCAACTGCAGTCGTACCGTCAACTTCGCGCAGTTCGCTACAGTCGTGTAGTGTCGCCGCATGCACAGAGTACATTTGTATATTATGAGATAGAGACGTCACTCGACTAAGTGACGACACCAGCGGTGCCAAGCAGCTATTGCAAGAAACTTTCCGACTGCGTGGCCATGAAATAAAAATCGAGTGTAACAAATATATTTAAGTAAACTTGAATCTTTTAGAAAAAATAGTTATAAGATCGTAAAAAGTAATAATAAACTACCTTGGGCAGAAAAGTAGTCTTACTTATATGACCCTATGTAACGAAACCATACCACGATTTAAAAAAAGGCACAGCGCCATCTAGTTGTGAATTTTTAACTAAAAGAAAAGATTTTTTAATATTGCATACAGCGCCAACTACCACGAGTTTCTGGAAACTCTTACGTTATAATGGAACGAAATTAAATATCATGACAAGTCTCAATGTAACTGCAATGTTGAGAACCTACGTAAGTTGGTTACATTATAATTCAATGCTCAGTTCTAAGTGATAACACCATGGCCGCATGCTCTGTCCACCGCTAACGCATACAGTTAGTGTGCGGTAGTCAAGGAGCCGAACGTGCGTGTTGCTTGCGTCGTCAGTACGGTTTAAAACATGGATTTCACATGGATTTCCTCATTACTTAGTATAGAAGTTAGAAGGGGGACACAAATATTCCACTTTGGAAGTGTCTCTTGCGCAAACTGTTTACTTTAAAAAATAATTATTTTAGGAACCTCAATAGCATTTTTGAAGACCTATCTATAGATACCCACACGTATAAGTTTGATGAAAAAATAATTTCTGAGTGATCACAAATGTATTTTGTTCTGAATAAATGACTTATGACTTATGAAACTATAAGGGTTCCGTTTTTGGCATTTGGCTACGGAACCCTAAAAATCACCTTCCGTATGGCAAAATAATAGCATAGAATCAATCCACATCCGCGCTGCACTCTGCAGTTATTTAATTCGATTACATCGCTGCCGACGACGGCGGCGCGGCGGCGCCGTAATAATATATAAGAGAAGCGTCTGTGCTTCCATTTCGACGTCAAACCTTACACTATAGCTCTTGGCCTACATGCTTGGCTTCAACTGCGTGAAGTCAGATTCGACTGCAAACAACTGTATGCAGTTGAATATAGCAACTGCATGCAGTCGCTGCGATGCAGTCCGTCTGATGGCACCCTTAATCGGGGACAGCGGTAGTGCCGGGAACTGGGGGCCGTTGCTTTGTATGACTCATCATATTTGGGAGGGTTTCATTGGCCTTACTGTACCACGCTGGCCAAACGGGTTGGTACAGGGTTTCATTTCGAGTATTCCTTCTCTACGCCACGACCTCGTCCGTTAATCGGCAGGTGCACCACTGGCAGGTGAGGCTGGCTTGGACCCCGGGGATGTTGGTAGGGCCCCATCGCACCCCACATAAAATACGTATTGTAAATATGTAATAGATTTTACATATAATAAATAAATATTCAAGGACATTTCACACAACGCTATCTGATCCCAAAGTAAGCTAGGAATCACCTGCTTGTGTTATGGGTATCAGACCACGGATATTAATACTTATATACTTTTTAAATACATACATATAATACATAGAAACACCCAGACTCTTGAAACAAATATTTATGGGTCACACAAATATTTGTCTCCGGTGGGAATCGAACCCACGACCTCCAGGCGGTATCACTACCGACTGCGCCACAGAGGCAGTCGTATTATAGTCGTAAATTTTATATTTACAATATAAAATTTTATATTTACAATATAAAATTTAAAATTCTATAAAAAAAACACTTTCACACCTAATAAAATAAAAAATGTCTAAGTCTATTGATTGTCGAACATCACTATTGTAGCGGGTCACCCTTTTTTGAATCAGTGACAGTTGCACTTGTCATTTTACTGACTGAGATTAAAAATCCGACTTTAGGAAAATGTTATCGATAACTTCCTGATATTTGATCTGAATGACCACATCCCTAACTCGCTTCTCCATGCAGCGAGCGTATTAATCGACTCATGAATCGAGTACGATTCTTTCCCGCGTAACCCGCGTTCTATCCATTGCGTCGTGGGATGTGGTATCGAACTTAGTTAGTACTACTCAGCACGACATGTATTTTGAACACGATAAGAGTCTACGTCTACTGCGGTAATACTGCTATATCACAGTAAGCAGTAACAAATATGTGTCGGCTGTTGTTTTTAATTGAATTTAATAATAAATACAATGAATTACTTGTATTTACATATGGTAAGTGATGCCATGGGTAGTAAAGATTTTTATGTTACTTCGGTTTTTGCATACAGTGACGGAACAAGGCGGCATTTTGAACTATTTCACTGTCGCAATCAACTCAATACTGATCACTCTGACACGCCGCTCACGAGTTCACGACTAACCTGATCATTTTTGTCAGATTGGACGGACACCGATACGCGCGCATGCCATTTCTCCTTTTTTCTGATTTCTGTGGCGGAGACCCTGACGGCCAACGGGTCAACTATTGATGGCCATCAATGTATCTAGATTGCTGAGCCCGCAGATGGCGATGGCCGTCAGGGTGATAAGGGGATACCGCACGATCTCCGGTGAGGCGGCATGTATCCTAGCCAGAAACCCTCCATGGGACCTGGAAGCGAGAGCCCTTGCGTCACTGTTCAGATGGCGCAAGGAGGCGATGGAGCATTGCTAAAGGCCTGCGTCTCGAGAAATCAAGGCCCAGCGGTCCCTGCTCTACCAGGAAACCGTGGAGTCATGGAAGATGCGACTTGAGCAACCAAAGGGGGGATTCGCCACAATCGCGGCCATCACCGGTCATGGACGAGTGGCTGGAGAGGAGACACGGTGCTCTCTCCTACCGGTTGTCACAGATATTACCGGGCACGGTAGCTTCGGTAGGTATCTGTGACGAAGACACTGGGAAACCACGGCCGAGTGTCATTATTGCGATTACCGCAGCGACAACACAGCGCTCCATACGCTGGTGGAGTGCACGGCGTGGGCGCAACAGCGCCATGTCCTTGTAGTGGTCTGGGTCTGGACGTGGACACTCTCTCGCTCGAGATCATGGTGCGAGCCATGATCTCCAGCGGGAGTAAGTGGGACTGCGCCACCTCTTTCTGCGAGCAGGTCATGTTCGAGAAAGAGGCGGCGCGGGGCGGATACGGGAGAGAACTCTCCCACCCAAGCTAAGCAGTCAGCGACCTGGGCGCCGTCCGCCGACGTGTCTTTGCCGAAGACTATCGGCCTCCATGACCGGGGGCCTAAGGACGGTGAGAGGGCTGCTCACCGGCCTTACAGAAGCAGGCCCATGACGGCAGCATGACATGAGGGATTCACGTACGACCCCCTTTTAAGCGGGATTACACCCAAAACCCCCCAAAGACGCATGATAGCACCCGAACCGCCTCCTAGGCGAGGCTGCAGTGATGGCCGGAGGTCTGTTGGAAGTCCTGGGACATACTTCCCAGGGCTTACCCGGGACTGCAAACCATAGGCTGTTGGGCGTCACGTGAGGTTTTTTTGTCGGTAGGAGTCCGGCATAGCATCCGTGATGGATTTTCCCTCACGTTAAAAAAAACCATAGTTTCTACAAGTATTAACAGTATAAAAATGTCAGTTTTGTACATATTTTTTTTGGAATATTTTTGTGCATGTTTACGATGCCATGCCGTTATAAATATTAATATAATACTTAGTATTTATGTCATAGTTTACAACGTTTTAATTTGGAGGGTATACCTACATATCAAGAAAAGAACATTCTTAGCCGATTAGGTACCTATAATTTTATTATTTGAATACTCAAAGAAATATATTGTTTGAATCAAAGTTACATTTTCCTTAAGCCTTCAAAGTGAAATCACACATGATATTCGTTGATGTGGAAAAGGCAGATATCGAGACATTTATATGGCAATATAATATACACACTCAAAAGAAAAGACAAATAGATCAAAGCCTTAGAGTATGGATATCATTCGGGACCATAGAGCAACACGATCTACGACGCTTTTCGGGAGGGGAGGCGCCATACCGAGACTTTCCCCTCTGTCAATACGTGCTCCATAAATGCCTTACAAACTGACATTTAAATTATGTAATTTAAATGTTTGTCTGAAATAATGATTGTATTGATTTAATTGTTTTGTGTAAGTTCGATAGTGACAGCCGATTGCTTATGTAGTGGTGTGTATGAATTCGATTTCCCTCCGCAACATGTGATAAACAGCTATGTAGGTACCTATAGAGCAAACATGCTACGAGTATATCTACTTCCCTTGTACTAGTCGCGTTGCTCTATGTTCGTGACATAATAGTCTCGTCGTATACATTTTAGTGTAATGAAACAATTAATTATTAAATAAAATTGAACAATTGGAGGGAATCAATTTATATTTTTATATATCAAAAAACTTTTTACGCAAAACTTGTTCATAATAATTTTCTTCTTAATTGGGAAAAGATGAACCCGTGGATTAAGTATGTGCAAGGGTTAATATTTCCTAAACAAAAATTGGTAACACCTATATTTTTTTCTTCTTAAACCGATTTGTTTTATCATAGAACACTTTATTTCTTCAAGTTATCGTACATTCATTATTTATGCATATGCAATAAAAATTACTTGTAAACTATATTCAAGCCTGAATGCGGCTTAAAAATATATGAACCGATCTCGGTGGTTCCGATTAAATAATAATTACGACCTGTAGAGTGTTTGATGTGATTACAACTCGAACCCCTACTGTTTCCATCCGTATGTAGTTAGCGGGAAACTTTTTGCTCTCAATATGAGTTTCGTACCTTGGTATGAACCCAGCAAGTTAAAATAAGAATGGAGTAAAATCGACTGAGGAGTGTTAAAAAATCGATAGATACTGGTTATAAATCTGCGCTTTAGACAAGTTAAGTATGTCGGTCTGACTCTTTCTTTGTATGTTCACGATAAACTTGGTCTGATAATAAAATTTCAGGTGTAGGCTAAATCTACATACATACATACATATGTTCACGCCTTTATCCCCGAAGGGGTAGGCAGAGGCATATTATATGCCCACATTTCACCTTTGTATAATTTGTCCCACGTAATAGGTGGTGAGCCGTATTGCCGTGTTTAAATAGACAGGCGCAGGTTGTGACTGCCTGCTGTTGAAATAAAGCCTTCAACTTACCTTAACGACTGCCATTTTACTGGCAACCGGGACCAACGGCTTAACGTGCCTTCCGAAGCACGGAAACGCTCAAATAAATGTCAGAAAGTGATCACATGGATAGTCACCCATCCATGGACCGGCCACAGTGAAAGTTGCTACTGCAGTGATCGCGTACAGAACACGAGCGCTTCTCTATTCTGGAATAAATATATTGGTTCTCGTAGCAAGATTTATAAACCTTATCTAAACATTATAATGTATTCGAATGTCATCGCAACAAGTTTGTGGTTTATCCGTTACAGTGAAATGTTCATATTCGGTTGAATGTGAGTTCGAATCCACATTAGGCTAGTAGAAGTTTAGTAGGTACTAATAACTCATAGATACAGACCTCATTTTTGTCTTCTTTAGTTTGTTAACGGTTTCCCACCGCTACATCGGGATCTTAAATCCCGTCATTGGGTCCATTATAGGCTTACAGATTCTAGAATAGGATCTAGCTAAAAGCACGTTAACAGAACTTAAGATCAGCACTACACTTTAAATTTATTTGTGCTAGTATACATTTAGAGAACCAAAATAATCTCTAGAAAAAGAAAAAAAAACGTAGGAAAATTTTTAACAATATCCTGTTACAAGCGAAATAATCCTTAATGCATCGTAGGTAATATTTTTCGGGTAGGTACCGAGAAAGGGTGGCTATTCAGAAAGGGATTACCAATTTTATAAGTTAGGTAGGTATTCGTTCGAATGTCACCGCAGTAACCATAACGTTTTAGAGGTAGTTTGCCCCTCGTTGGAACACTTCGTATTTTTAATAAAAAAAGCAATATAGTTTTTCACTAGCCTAGAGCAAGGAGCTACAAGGCTTGGAATTTTCAATTTGAAAAACTAAATTACTTTATACAGTAATTGTTGTGCTGTTAATGTTTCTTTGTAGTGTACGAGTAACGGGTATGAAACTGTCGGCTAGAAAGTAACTAAATAAAATAAAATATTACAAAATGAACGTACTTTGCTTATTATGTTATTTTGTTTTGCTCGATATTTAGGATTGGTATATTTTTTCATTTTTAGTTTTAGAGATCATTTGGATTCCATTACATACCTATTTATAGTCACGTCTTAACCCTAGATGGGGTAGGCACATGCCTAGTGTGCGCGTATGACGCCCATTCACCTTATAGTTTTTTGTCACACGGAAAATATGGTGAGTCTATTGCCGTGTTGAAATGGACAAGCACAGATTAATATGCTTCTCGACCAACGCCTTAACGCGCCTTTCGAAGTAAGAAAACGCTAGCAAATAAAAATGTCACAAACTGATCATGTCGCTACTCCAAGGGCCAACCATAGCGAAAGTATCCCACTGCAGTAATCGTACCTATACAGAACACTGCAAGGATACCATTGCTAGAAAAGATAAATAAATATAAGCAATATATTTTGAACAAAGTAAAAACTTGATAATAAACTTTGCTCATTACCTCATTCTCTACGATACGTAAGTGCTCGAAAGAGATATTGATATTGCTCGTCTAAGTACCCATTGTAGGAGAATGGAGCTAGGGGAGATTTAAAAACTCCGCTATTTCATTATGTTAACGCTGAACGATAGAAATGAACTTGTTAAGGTAATAGTTTGATATAAATGCTTATTTTATTTATTAAAATAATATTCTTTTACGAAAATGCTCAAAACTAACTAGATGTAGCACTAAAAAGTCATGTACTAAGTACAAAGTAAATAACTACCTACTTATCTAGCTGACCCGACGAACTTTGTTCCGCCATATCAAGCTGACCCGGCATTAGATTTTTTTTTTAATTTTTTCATACAATCCTTGCCTTGGCTATAACTAACACAAAAAAACAAAGAATTAACGAAATCGGTCCAGCCGTTGCGAAGTTATCCGCGTACAATTACATGTACATTTTGCACATTCATTTAATTCAACAGAAGACAAGCTGACCCGGCGAACTTTGTTCCGCCATATCAAGCTGACCCGATATAAGACATTACCTTTTTTTTTAAATATATAAGACCTTGCCCTGGCTACAACTAATACAAAAAAAAATGCGAAATCGGTCTAGCCGTTCTACAGCTATCTATGCGCGTACATACATGTCGCAGAATAATTTTAATTATATAGATAGATTAATGTACTTACTAAGGTCATGAACAAAATAAATTACAAATATTATACAGATTGAAAGGAACAATTTTCTGGGAAATAGTTCCTTTGAGAAACGGATGCTGGCAAACACAACTTTATCATTGAAATAAATAAACCCAGTTATTTGATATACAATAAATGCTCTATTAACCATTAAATAGCATTGCCTTTTAGTCATTCATCAGTGCATTTGATCTTTAGAACATAATGCAATTAAGTAATTTTGCTACCGCTTCGCGTAGTTATGCTAATAAGGCAATTAGCAATCAGGACGTTCTGCTACTTAGTCATATTGCAATCTAGGATAATTTACCAGTAAAGGGAAATTTAGTCAATGTGAACAAATTCCAGGAGCACAGAGAAATTTTTAGTACATTTATATCTAGTTGGTTGGTAAGATCACAGGAAACGTTTTAGGACATTTTTACCTAGTAGGTTGGTAAGATCACAGGGAACGTTGTAGGACATTTTATACAGGGTGTCCCACGGCTATGCCACATGGAGGAAAAGTACCTTAAATATTGTAGATGGAACATTTTCCTGAAAAAACTGAATTCATAGATTTTTAAATAATAACATGGTTGAGCCGAGAATCGAACCTGCTACACGAGAAAAAATAATTACCCCTTAGCAATATACGCTCGCACTGTAGAGATTGTATTTGAAAGTTAACATCTGTCCTGGCTCTTGGAGTTTTTGGTTCGAATTACAGAATGATTTTGGGATCCTTTTCTACCCCGTCCTTTCCTACCTTATTCATTTCCTTATCCGCAAATCCCTTCCTACCCCGGGCGAGCGTAGTCATAAGCGTGCCTATTATTATTATACCCTGGGACCGGGCGAGCCCAGAATAAGGTTAGCCTTACTTGGACAAGCGGGGCTCTGTTCAGGTGGACATGTTTTTCCCTTGCTACTCGTGGGAACGCAATGGAGTTGAATTTAAACATCCAGAATGACGGCAATGTGGTTCGCAACCCGTCACGTCTCGTCTCCCATCGGGGCGAAAAGTGGGCTAATGATAGCCGCTTTGCTACGTTGAATGTAAGAGGAGGTATGGATGATAAAATTGAGGAGGTATGCAAGATAATGCGAGAGAGGTGACTGGATATTTTGTGTGTGAATGAGACAAAGCGGAAAGGATGCGACACCACGACGCATGGAACCTATACGGCATACGGTCAGGCGTAGCCACGACCCGTGCGGTTTGTCAGGGTGTCGGTGTAATACTTTCCGCGAGAATGAATGAATGTGTGACAGATTATGAATGTGTGAGCCCAAGACTCGTTTGGTTGAGGCTAAAGGTTGGACTCACCCGCATCTTTGTGTTAGGAGTGTATGCTCCACAGGATGCGCGGTGGCGCCGGTCCTCAAAAGACCAAAGTAAGAGGCAGAGTGTGAATGATATTCTGGGTAAATGCAAACGAAACGAAAGGATTGTAATGTTAGGTGATTTTAATGGATGGGTTGGAGTGAAGCGTGATGGATATGAAAGTGTATTGGGTAAGTTTGGGGATGAGCGAGTGAATGAAAATGGCGAAAGTTTGCTAGAAGTATGTTTGGAGAGAAATCTTGTGGTAACCAACACCATATTTAACCATAAAGATATCCACTTGTATACAAGGATACAAGAAAGCCAGAGAAGCATGATTGATTTTGTGATAGTAGACGCAAGAATGAGAAAGAATGTTCTGGACACCCGGGCATACCGCGGTGCCGGAATTGACACAGATCACTTCTTGGTAATTAGCCGAGTAAGAGGTCTGTTTGAGCTGTGGCGGCATCGTGTGCATAAACCCATAGGTGTATTGGAGCGCATTAAAGTCGAAAATTTGAAACTTGTGAAAGAGGAATTTGTAAGTAAATTGAGCGAGAAATTTGTAAATTTAGAGGATAATGTGAGATTGAAGAATTATGGAAGCCGATTAAGGAAGGTCTCGTAAAAGTTGCAGTAGAAGTATGTGGGATAAGCAAAAGGAGACAAGGATGTCAGGTAAAGAGTATGTGTGCTGAAGTTTTAAAAGTTTTGTCTGATAAGAAGCAAGCATGGTTGAACTGGTTGGCTACAATGGCCAACCAAAGAATGCAGAAGGCAACGGATGAGGATGTAAAAATGGCAAAGGATGAGTATAAAAGGTATAAGCGTGTTGCGAAAGAAGTCATAAAAAGTAAGAGAGAGAATGATGAGGATGACTTTCATAACAGGTTATCTGATGACTTCCAACAAAACATAAAATTCTTTTGGAAGTCTATAAGAACAATGAGGACTGAAAAGACAACCTCACAATTTAAGCAAATCAGAAACCGTAACGGCAGTCTTGTGATAGGAGAGGACTGTGTGTTAAAAACGTGGAAGGAATATTTTGAAAGTTCATTTGAAAAAGAGGATATGCAAATGGAGACTCATGTTTCGGAAATGAATGAACTTGAGAATGAAAGCCACTTAAGTATGGAAGAAATTGTGGAAGCGTTGAATAGTATGAAATTAGGAAAGGCTGCTGGGATTGATAGAATTTCTGTCGAGATGCTGAAAGCGGGTCGTGGCGTGGTAGCTTGCCAGCTGTACCGCCTTTTTAATCTTTGCTGGCGAAATGGCAGAGTACCAGAAGAATGGTGCAAATCTGTCATAGTGCCGCTGTACAAAGGTAAAGGGTCACAGCAAGAGTGCAAAAACTACCGCGGCATAAGCTTGCTCAGTGTCGTAGGCAAATTGTATGCGAAAGTTTTGATTAAAAGAGTGATGAATGAAACTGAAGGAAAAATGTGGGATGTACAAGCAGGATTTATGAAAGGAAGGGGATGCACGGATCAGGTCTTTTCATTAAGATGCCTAGTTGAAAAGTTTTTGGCAAAACGTCAAAAAGTCTATTGCATCTTCGTGGACTTGGAAAATGCCTATGACAGAGTGGCGAGGAATGAACTGTGGTCAACACTGTCTATGTATGGAGTGAACAGCAACTTGATACGAGCCTTGAAATCTCTATACGAGGGCTCCAGTGCTTGTGTCAGGATCAATGGAGCTTGCACAGACTTTTTTCCCATCGAAAAAGGTGTGAGACAAGGCTGTGTAGCGTCACCATGGCTGTTCAACCTATACATGTGAGGTGTAGTAAGTTGCTTGCAAGAACTACAAGAGTGTGCGTATGGATTAAAATGAATGAGCTAACCGTCAAATGCCTCCTTTATGCTGATGATCAGGTAATACTGGCATCATCGGCGGATGAGTTGCAATTGATGGTTAATATAATGAACGATGCGCTTAAAAGTAGAGGAATGAATGTTAATGTAAGCAAGACAAAAGTAATGGTTTTTGAAAGAGAGAAATGTATGACTGATTGCTCGATATCGATCGAAGGAAAGAGCGTGGAACAGGTGAAAGAGTTTGTATATTTGGGTTCAAAATTTGCAAGAGATGGAAAGTGTGATAATGATATTGAAAGAAGAGTTTTGGCAGGAAATCAAGTGAATGGAGCCATTCACACCTTTATGAGCAGTCAGAACGTGTCTAAAAAGGCAAGGATGGCTGTACATAGAGGAGTGCTTGTCCCTACACTTATGCATGGTAGTGAAAGTTGGGTGTGGCAGGAGAAGCATGAAAGTAAAATTAATGCAGTGGAAATGAGAAGTTTGCGAAGTATAGCTGGAGTGACATTGAGGGATAAAGTAAAGAATAGTGTGATAAGGGAACATGGCGGTATGACAGAAGATGTAGTGACGAAGATAGAGAAAGGGATGCTCAGATGGTTTGGACATGTGGAGTGAATGGATGAAAATAGGCTGACAAAACAGATTTATGAAGCGAGAGTGAATGAGCAAACTGGTAGGGGTCGACCTCGGCATACTCATATCGATCAAATCGATAATCGTCTGAAAAAAGGCCAGGTCAAGAGTACCCTTAACCGAAGAGCGATCAAGACACTTATGAAAGTTGAAGAAGTGAAAGTTGTTTGCCAGAATCGTAGCAAGTGGAAAGTCATAGTCTCTGCCTACCCCGTTGGGAGACAGGCGTGATGTTATGTATGTATGTATGTAGCAATATCATACCGATCGAAAGGCTTCATCATAAGGATTATTTTTTGCTCAGTAACATAGTGTAAGAAATAAAGGGAAGACCATAAATTTGAACATTTTTAATACAAAAGTCCCATACTGTTGAATACAAAGTCGCTCTCTTTTGATTATTTTACTCCTTGTCGATCTTTTGATCTTGCTGTGGTGGATATTTATAATAATACGTTCGAGTTCTATTTGCAGCTCGTGGACATTTTTATTTCTTGTAAACTACATTTAATATAGGCTGCTGTGACCACCAGTCCTTCTGGTGGGCTTGTCTGCCACCTTAGTGGTATAAAAAAAATACATGTCATAACCCCATAAAAATCTAACGTTGTTAGATCTGTGGATCTCGGCGGCCATCTTATTTGTCCCTATCCAGGGACGAAAGTCTTCATTGAGATCACCGGCTTTGCCAGCTTTTCATTTTTCTAAACAAAATTTCACATAAAATGTTAATATACATGGTCCTTCTTTTATTTTTGACACTATGTTACTTGGCAAAAAATAATCCTTATGATGAAGCCTTTCGATCGGTATGATAAAACTACGGTGTAATAATTTTTTCTCGTGTAGCGGGTTCGATTCCCGGCTCAACTATGTAAGTATTTAAAAATGTATGAATACAGTTTAAATTTAAATTGTTTTTGAAACTACATTTAATATAGGCTGCGGTGACCACCAGTCCTTCTGGTGGGCTTGTCTGCCACCTTAGTGGTATAAAAAAAATTACATGTTATAACCCCATAAAAAATCTAACGTTGTTAGATCTGTGGATCTCGGCGGCCATCTTATTTGTCCCTATCCAGGGACGAAAGTCTTCATTGAGATCACCGGCTTTGCCAGCTTTTCATTTTCCTATACAAAATTTCACATAAAATGTTAAAATACATGGTCTTCCTTTTATTTTTGACACAATGTCACTTGGCAAAAAATAATCCTTATGATGAAGCCTTTCGATCGGTATGATAAAACTACGATGTAATAATTTTTTCTCGTGTAGCGGGTTCGATTCCCGGCTCAACTATGTAAGTATTTAAAAATCTATGAATACAGTTTCAATTGTTTTTGAAAATAAAATAATATCTTCTTTCAGTAAACTGTTCCATCTACAATATTTAAGGTACTTTCCCTCCATGTGGCATAACCTTGGGACGCCCTGTATAGTCGGTTGGTACTCGTAAGATCACAGGGAACGTTATAGGATATTTTTACCTAGTAGGTTGGTAAGATCACAGGGTACGTTTTAGGACATTTCTATCTGGTAGTCAATTTGCTGACAGAAATTAGTAGACAATTGTTGGAATAGATGTTGTAATGAAATATAATATGTTTACCGTTGCGACGAATGTACTTTGGATGAATGTGTTGTAAAATTTTCATCACTTGTATTAACAGAGGACTTCTGTATCTGCATGCTTAGTAATAAAACGGGTTTACTTCTTGTGGGGAATTTGGAATCCTTATAATTCTGCCATGTTTGTATTCTGCCATGTTTGTTCGTGTGTCTATGGGTCTGTCTACAATTTAGCACGTCGACACACTCAACTCATCTACAAAACGAAAGTTATAACAGAACTTTAATATTTTCATAACCTAAAAAAACAGTTGTGCATCCCTAAATTTGTATCTTTTACTTAAAATTAAATTTACTTGTTAAAATTATTATCACTGAAAACAAAATTCCTACGCGACTCTACAGAAAACTTAATTTACAGTTTCCTTTAAGATGCAATGCCCTTTCAGAAACCGGTGCTCGCGTTAGTATAACTTTACATTTCGTCTTAAAGAGGCGAACAAAAACTTCATAAAAATTCAGTCGCGAGCGGTTGTCCTTTTTGGCCAGTGCTCCACAAACGGGCCGATGTAAAAGAGTCCGCCAACTCAAACTTGTTTGAAGAAGTCGATTTAAGTTACGCAAGGAAAGTATATAAATTACATTTTCATCAATATTGCTATAAACCAACAAAAGTATGGCAAGTTTAAATTATTATTTACACTGGGGACGATTATCGGTTTGGCAGAAATTGTTTTACGGAATTGTTTTTATACAGCAAATTAAGGTTAACATTGTTACCAGCATTAGAAAATAAATAAGCAGTCTCTTTGTGTACTGAGGCACTCACCGTTAAATGCCTTCGCCAAACTTTAAGGGTTCGAAGACAAACAAAACTTCACAGACCTTATCAATGTTCGCTTCATTGATTAATAAATAAAGGTGGTGCGAGTGCGTGTGTTTGAGTAAATAAATCTATTCTATTGAAATGTGGGACCTTATTATTGTCATAACAACAACGTTAATCCGTAAGCGACAATCATTATTTTCACACTTAACAAAGTCCTCACATAAAAAGGCGTCCATAAGCATAAACTCCACGAATTATTCGATTCATTTCAAAGGAATCCTACTAAAAGGAACGCGAGACTAACTCAAAGCTTTTATACCTCGTTTCGAGGCGCCTTATTGTCTTCGGCGGTATATGTATTAAAGCTTGCTTTCTCTTGCGTAAATAAAATCCATTGGAAAGAGAAGTGTTTGGAAGCAAGTGCATGGGTAGGGGGCGTCTAGGTGTAATGCCTCATGCGAGTGTCGGGGACAATGCAAAGTAGATTGAATTGGAAAAAAGACTTGAACAGAATGGCGGCTTTCGGCACACCGGGGAAAAGGAAATACTTATTCTGTAGAGTTAACAATGAGTGTCCGTAGACGTTACAAATTTGTTGCATATGTTTGTGTACACATTGTCGTATTATGTTGAGAAGGGAATTGCTTACTGTTTATCTAAATACTATTTTTATTAGCTTGCACAAAGGCCTTGTCGTATGGGTTGAGATTATAGGCACTGTATATGGGAGGATCTTAAGTTTTACCACAGGGTGGAAACTTCATACAAATGATTCGTTTTCAAATCTATTACCTACACTAAAAAACATGTAATGTTTGTACAAAGCTTGAATGAGTATGTAACTACTAAAGTTAAGCAAACGTTCACAGTAGTAGTAGTAGTAGGCAGTAGTTTTCCATAGTTGTTAAGAAAGAAGAGACATTATTAAAATTCAATAAAGATAACATATAATCTTATTATGTTTTAAGCGTGTATTATCCTCGTAAAATATCGACGTACGAAGTAAATTACTTTACTGCCTGAACTTTATTTATAGAAACAAGAAAGCCGTAAGATCGTTCTCACCAGACTGCCCCTCTCTAACACGTTTATTGTAAAAGTGAAAGTTTAATCGATTGACGTTGACATTATTGTTTTATTTGAAACATTGAACAGATGATCCACGTGACCTAGTGACGAAGTTTAATACGAAAAAGTCACAGCTACAGAAAAAGTCTCGCCATAAGCCCCTCTGCACTCTATTTTATTGAGGGGCTAAAAAGTATGCGTGAAATCTAGATAGAAAATACATCTGTTTAGTTATGCGGAACTAAGTGACTCAATTAAAGTTCAGTACGTACAACCTTCTCATTGCTTTTATTTTTAATAAGCTTTTATTAGGTCGTCGTGTATGTAACTAACAATGTAAATCTAAGGAAACTAATTTAACCATCTTCCAGGGATCGTAGCGTCATGAAAATTGGCAGATGTATGTAGTTTTGATGACAATACAATAATATGTTACTATCAAACAGATATGATGATGGAGCCGGAAGATAGGCACTGAAAACAGGTGGAATCTAAGGTAGCTAATTTAACCAGCTTCCAAGGATCGTAGGGTCATGAAAATTGGCAGCTGTATGTAGTTCTGATGACAATACAATAATATGATACTGTCAAACTGATATGATGATGGAGCCGGAAGATAGGCACTGAAACTTCGATGGAAAAAGTGGAATCTAAGGTAGCTAATTTAACAAGCTTCCAAGGGTCGTAGGGTCATGAAAATTGGCAGCTGTATGTAGTTCTGATGACAATACAATAATATGGTACTGTCAAACTGATATGATGATGGAGCCGGAAGATAGGCATTGAAAACAAGTGGAATCTAAGGCAGCTAATTTAACCAGCTTCCAAGGATCGTAGGGTCATGAAAATTGGCAGCTGTATGTAGTTCTGATGACAATACAATAATATGGTACTGGCGAACTGATATGATAATGGAGCCGGAAGATATGCACTGGAACTTCATGATGGAATATCGTATTATATCTGTTTTTGGATTCATCAGAAAAGTCTTGTAATGAACTTTGACCAGGCTTAGGTTTCAAGGTTATAACAAACCTTTTTTTAATTGACTTGTAAAACTATGCAATGGAATCTCAGGTAACTAATTTAACCATCTTCCAAGGATCGTTCCGTCATGAAAATTGGCAGATGTTTGTAGTTCTGATAGCAATACAATAATATGGTGCTGTCAAACTGATCTGATGATGGGGTCGTAAGATATGAACTGTAACTTCATGATAGAACATTGTATCATAGCTGTGTTTAGATTTGTTAGAAAAGTCGTGTAATGAACTTTGACCACGATTAGGGTTTAAGGTTATAACAAACCTGTTAGTTATTGAAGTTAATATTGAGTGTAAATATTGACATAGGTACCTGCATAAAATGTAAATGTATTAGAGTAATAATGAAATAATTTCACATTAGTCGAACTCAGACAAAACTCCATGTAATACAGAAATCCCTACTAATATTATAAATGCGAAAGTAACTCTGTCTGTCTGTCTGTTACGTTTTCACGCCTAAACCACTGAACCGATTTTGATGAAATTTGTCATAAAGATAGTTTGAGTTTAAGGGAAGGACATAGGCTACTTTTTAACTGACTGCGCGAAAGGAGGGTAATGCTAAAAGCATTACCCTCCTTTCGCGCAGTGCGATAACGACTTCTACGCGGATGAAGCCGCAGGGAACAGCTAGTAAAGTATAAATGTTGTGGCTAAAAAGTATAAAATAAATAAATGGTTTAAAAAACCCTAGAAAAATACGCTTTTATAATGCACGAAAAAACCAAAAATAAATTATGGATCGTTCAAGTTGCCTCTATTTCTAGGCTGAAGTGTAAACTATGTGCTTTTAGTTATAATATTTGATTGTAAAAGCGTGGGGCGCTAGAACAAGAAAGACTTTTTAGTAAGCAAAATCCTATTAAGACTAATCCTTATGTAATAAAAATCCTGGCGAAAGCTGCATGAGGTCGCACAAAAGCATAACGTTTATGCTGCCAAAGGGAACGTCTCTTCTTTCAGGCAATTAAGTAGATACATGAGGGGAATACGTTAACAGTGACAAAATGTAGAGTTCTTGTTCGAGAACGAGATATCTTTGGTTACCGTTAAAAACCCGCTTAGGGATATATGCGTTTGTATTCTTATTACATGTTTACTACATATTGTACTAAATATCTCGGAATGCCGAAACTTTAAGGACCTACCTATAAATTATCTAATAGAGATCCGTAACGGTAATAGGTTTGCTCCTATTACGCGGGCGTCACGAAAAACTGGCAAAAGTGGGTGTAGAAAATGCGTAGGCGTGATTAACTACTTTACTTTTCAAGTAAGTATGTTATGCATTTCAATTAAAGCCTATCATCGTTAATACATTTCCGAAATGTAAAATTATAATAATAATAGTAAAAGTCACAATAGATATATAAAAGCGTGACAGTGTAAATTAATAGTTTAAACACGAGAAAAACACGCTTTTATTAATGTGACCTTATCCTTAATCTGACAAGACACTTTCCTGGCGGAAGCTGCATGCTTTCGCCAGGAAAGTCTTTCCTGTTCCAGCGCCCCACGCTTTTGCAATCAAATATTATAACTAAAAGCACATAGTTTACACTTCAGCCTAGAAATAGAGGCAACTTGAACGATCCATAATTTATTTTTGGTTTTTTCGTGCATTATAAAAGCGTATTTTTCTAGGGTTTTTTAAACCATTTATTTATTTATGTTTAGTTCTCGTTTTGAATCAAAGGAGCTCACTTACGCTTCTTTTCTGTTATTATCTGCCTAGTTGTCAATCAAAGTAATATAAGCTATATTTAGTAGCTGCTAGTTAGACTTTTAGATAATTATATTTTAGTTTACGTGTTTGAAAAAAATTAAACGATTTTTTTCGTGTAAAAAAAAAAAGTTTACGTATGACCGTCATATAGGTACGTACTTTTTGGCAGAAGATAGAGCTGCAATTTTTGTTAAGACTACACACAAACATACATATAGACACGCCTTTATCTCCGAAGGGGTAGGCAGAGGCATTGTATACGCCCACATTACACCATATAGTTTTATGTCCTACGTAATAGGTGGTGAGCCTATTGCCGTGTTAAACGGACAGGCGCAGGTCCCCGCCACCTGCAGTTGAAAATTTTCAAGCCGCCATAAGGCCTTCAACTTGGCTTAACGATTGTCATTTTACTGACAACCGGGTTTCATTTCGAGTTTTCCTTCTCTACGCAATGGATCTTTTTGCGAAAGAGTTCCCTTAGTCGCCTCACACCCTCGGGATGAATTGGGGTAGCGACATTTTGTACTCATACCCGACGCAACACGGGACCCCGTCGCCACACGGAGCTAAGATTAACTGGTAATAAATCGAAAGAGTTTAGATAATGATTTTATAGTGTATTAGCTGACCAGCGCAAGTTTGTTTACGTTATAACCTAGATACCGACTGAAGCGCCATCTGCCGGGCTGATTTGTGAACCCAGGGGAATTCATCCAGGACACCACCCAAACGCATACAACGCATACATTCCTGGTGTCTTCGCCACAGATACTTACTGAAGCTACCGTGCCCGGTAAGCATCTGTGACAACCGGTAGGAGAGAGCACCGTATTTCCTCTCCAGCCGTCTATGACCGGTCTGACGGCCGCGATTGTGGCGAATCCCTCCTTTGGTTGCTGAAGTCGCACCTTCCATGTCTCCACGTTTTCCTGGTGGAGCTGGGACCGCTGTGCCTCGATTTCTCGAGACGTAGGCCTTTGGCCCCGCCCCAGCACCTCCTTGCGCCATCTAAATTGTGACGCAAGGGCTCTCGCTTCCAGGTCCTATGGAGGGGTCCCGGCTAGGAGACATGCCGCCTCATCTGATATCGTACGGAAATGTTCTTGAATCATTGCATCGATTACAATAATAGAATCAAATGAAAACTGTATTTTCACTTTCCATTCAGTGCAAAATTCTTGCCCTTTCCGTTACGTTCTCCCTTTCATCCCAAGGTTTGCTGGGAGAAAACTCAGTGTTGGGTTAAGCTCACCTTTGTACAACATTGTTTCTATTGATTAATTTGAATTAGAAGTAAAACACAATTCAAATGAAGTGAAATTTTGTATTATACTAAATTATGGGTGGGTAGGAGCCCACAGATAGAATACCAGATTGTAAAACGTAGAACAAACATAATTATTTTACCTACTTTGTATTTATACAAATTGAATAAATAATAGAAGTTATAACAGAGATCATTGACCTCGCCAAGAGCCATCGTTAAACCGCTATTTGATATTACCAACGTGCACCGATTAATTTAAGTATACCGTAGTACCACAAAATAATATGGTACAGAAATCAATCTCATGTTAACTTTTTACACTAGGTAGTCTTGTCAAAAACATCTAAAAGGATGGCACCGCGTTAATCAGGCTCTCGCGACCTTTATTAGGTCTGTCAAACTTGCGGAAGACCTACCTACTCTGCGTTTTCCGGTACTACCCGTTCGCTCTAACTTTGCCGCTGGCGTAGAGGCGTATACCCGAATTGTTAATTAGACGAAGTAAATTGACAGTAGCTAATGTCACTTCGTCATAGAAAATACGCAACATTGTATGAAGAAGTAACATTAGTTGCTGTCAATTTACTTCGTCTAATTAAAAATTCGACTTTAGTATGGAGCCGAGCGGCAAAGTTAGAGCGAACGAGCAGTACGTATAAAAATAAAATCAAAAATATTCTATAAATTATAAAACATAGCTAGTAGGTACATTATAAGATTAATGCAACTAACCTTTCTTTTCCCTTCCACCGTCATGCCTAAACACTATAGGCCGGTTGTTCTCTCTACGCCACATAACGGTAGGCGGCGGCACCCCGGTAGCGGTACACGTCAATCTTATACTGCCACCCTCTTGAGCCGAGTTGCCCTCCGTGACCGAGTCCACTATGTCCGGCGGAATTACCACCGACAGACGACCCATCTGGGGAAAATAATTGCACCGTTATCCGCTGGGAAAATGTATGAGGAAGGGTTGAATAATCTTGGCCGTATTGTGGTCTTTTATTTGTGTTCGCGCCAGTATCCACTAGGTACTCGATTACTTAAAAAGGGAATAATAAAATATAATGTGTTATCTTTTTTCCCTTCTAGGTATTTCTTTGCTGCATAACGCTGAAGGTTACACACCTGCGTTTGACTTTTTATAGAACCGATAACCTGCATGTTTTTCTCTTACAAAAATCAGTGTCCGATAAACAGACATGGACGCATACTCTTAAAAAAGTTCAGAGAGAGTTGGTTGCGCTAGTCTATTACTGGACCCGATTAGTTACAATCGCGCGTGATTTTTTTTTTGTGACTAGATGAAACACCATGTAACCGATTTACAGTTCGTTATGTGCTAAAAACTGCTTTAAGTGCCATAATTATCTTGACTGCAGGTAAGGATGTATTAAAGCCTGTTTATTAGCACTCTTTTAGTAAAGTTAAGTAACTATCTACACCACTTCACCACCAAGCATTGAGCGTGTCAGTCTTGGCGCGCTGTCAGTTTGAGATACTATTAATTTATTATTATTATTAGGTATTCTTTTTTTGTGGCAAAAGAGAAAAATAAGAAAGAAAATTGTTTGTTCGATAAGAAGAGCAATTTAAAAACAAGTATTTGGTGGTTGTATCTAGGACTAATACGCTAGGTCTATCGATTCGCGTTCAATTATTCATGACTTCGTTTTCTCACAAAATTGGAGTTAAATAATTAACTCAAGAACTGCGTCTCGTAACACACACTAGGGAAATAATCCACCATTCCGTTTTTCTTTCATTTATGTAAATGAAAGAAAAATATCATTCTAAAACAGCTTAACAAAAGTTTGTCATGCATAACAAAGAACTTACCTGACTTTTCATTGGGTCTGTGTTAACCTGGCACATGTACGTGCCAGAGTCGTTTGCTTGGACGTTGCTTACATGCAGTTTCCACGTATTGTGGTTATTGTACGTGACGCTGAGCCGAGGATTTAGAGCCACCATATTTGTGTGAATAGCCAGAATCGCTTTCGAATCTGACTTAATCCACGCCACCTAAAACAATATTATGGTTATTTGTGAGCTTTATTGGACTTACTGTTATGAGTTGGTACTTTGTAAATAATAAATCGACCAAGATTATAACTAAGTAATAATTTTGATGTAGTTCGTAAACGAAAACATTTAATAAACCAAGAGATTTATATAAAAACCACTTATGAACTTAGACAATGTAATTCAATTGATATCTTGGAGACAAAGCACACTTCCCCGTTGCATTTGACTGTAACATTTCATAGTATGTACATCATAGATTACTGTCATAAATTGTCCGTATACCCGGGAGTCCTTGTGAGTAAATCGTTTGTTTTGTTCATACTAGAGAACAAACTTAATGTGACTTAAACGCTGTAGCAAATGTAAAACTGAGAGAAAGAACGACACGTGAGACTGTAAAGTTTCACCCGAGGAATGCAGGGCGTCTCATCCGCACCGCTTCCGAGCATTTTTCATGTGACATCTCGCTTTGTTGCGGTAGGAAAATAAATTAGTAACAATTTCATTGTTTGCGAAAATTATTCTCGGCGAGTTTTAACGTAAGCGTTGGTAGTGTTCCTCGGGCGAATGCGCGCACTTGACTCACTATTATTACTTGTAAACTTTTTGTTTTAGTAGAGTTATGATTGCATACCTACATTATGGTTTCTTTTAAAACTAACTATCATTATGTTAAATGAGGTTTGTTGTTTATTTAATCGAGTTATTAAAATAGTACATTGGACCTCTGCAAAGGGTTATAAAATGTATTTTTGGAAAGCATTTATGACCTTATAATACCACACTAATCGGACGAGTGGTAGGTATAGGGTTTTATTAAATAGTTCATCACTTCTTAGTAATAAGTCCTATTGCGAAGATGTTTCCAGCATTAATCTGGGATGTAGTATATTACTACCCGTTCGCTCTAACTTTGCCGTTGGCCTAGAGGCGTATACCCGAATTGTTAATTAGATGAAGTAAATTTACAGTAACTAATGTCACTTCGTCATAGAAAATACGCAACATTGTATGAAGAAGTGACATTAGTTGCTGTCAATTTACTTCGTCTAATTAAAAATTCGACTTTAGTATGGAGCCGAGCGGCAAAGTTAGAGCGAACGAGCAGTATGTTATTAATCTGAAAAAGTTTATATTTTATATAATTGGGCGATGAATTCATTAGACACTACAACTAACTTTCAAAGTAATTGTTTTAATATTATATTCGGTTATCAAAAGCAATGTTATACACTATGTGAAATAAAATCATTCACCGCTTCTGTGTTTTTTTTTGTGAAATGCGACATACTCAAAAATTACAAAACGAATTTCCCTGAGGTTTTTACCAATGCAGAGAGTGATTTAAAAGCAAAGTTTGTTCAAGTATTATTCATTACGTTTTGTGAAAATCTTGTGAAATAATTATACCGTTAAAATGTTGATGTATAACAGTTAGACACTTTTTATTCCCTCAACATTCATTCGTCCCACTCGCCCGCGGATCCTACTAATTTGAGGTGTGAAAGTTTCTGAAGATGATTGGATATTCGTTATACAATAAAGCTCTAATCGCTGAACAGATCTGACTGAAATGTGATTGATTAACTAATTAGTAGATTACACTTTCTTTTAATGTGATGGAAAATCCATCCTGCGGGGCTAAAAAGGCAACATTGTATGTTTCATTATATATGAAACATTCAATTCATATAATTTGAAATACAGAACATACAAAGCATACCAAACATTTTACGTTTCATAATATGAAACACACAATGTTGCCTTTTTAGGCCCTCTGGATGCTATGCCGTACTCCTACCGACTAAAAAATCTCAAGTAACGCCCAACAACCTATGGTTGGGAGCCCCGCGTAAGACCACGGAAGGATGTCCCAGGACTCACAACAGACCCACGACTGCCACTGCGGCCTCGCAAACCACTGCGGCTTCGCTAGTAGATTATCCTAGAATAACAGTTGGACACTTTTTATCCCCGGAGTAAGTTCCCACGGGATGCGAGAACGGGAACAAAACACTACATAGGCGAATCCGCCGTAACCATTGTCTATGAATCCATAAACTTGTACTTAAACTACACATTTCGGGAATCACCAATTTCTCTCCTACTATGATCAGATACCTATAATAAACGAGTATGCCTCCTATTTCCTGACAATGCTTGGTTCACAAAAGCTTATCACCCTCTGTCGAGTTTTCTTCATCCGAAAATATTGATAATCTACATAAAAGTTGGAAAGGTAGTCACCTGAATTTATACCGGGTTTATAATTGTTATAATTTACATTTTGATGTTTATTTTTGCTAAAAGTAATATTTTTATTTAACACTAATAATATGTTACAGTAGGTAGTTACTTCATGTCTTAGTCATTATTTTAAATTTGTTGTACAATACTATTTTACTATAGTCTTATTTACTGACTCTGTTTGTTTATTTGAGTCCATTAAAATTTAATACGTTTCTTTTAAATTGGACAGACTATGCAATTTAACGCGAATTGAACCAATCGCATCTTAAGTACAGTCACGGCTATAAAATAGCAGATACATTTTCGTCAGATCTACCTAAATATGGCTTCCAAATCTAAGGGCTTGACTAGCAGAACAGAGACCCCTTTGGAAGATTTTTTTTTATTAAAAAAATACATAGATACTTTCGAAGGTAACGTACCTACTTATTAAACTAGTGTGTAGTGATATTTCACGAGAAACTTATTTTAGCGAAATAATGCAGCACATTATCGTAGACTCATCTTTACACCAAGACTACCTATCAAACGTTATTACTAACGAGGTGTTTTGTTATTCGCAAGAGAATATTAAAGAGCATAAAGGTTGCCGTTAGGTACGTTATACTCTCAAGAAGTTGTAGAGAAGAATATATATATTATGTTACCTACATTGTTTCAGTACTTATTATTATTGTATTCAAAACTTTACTTAGAAATCGCCTTAATTTTCTATTATATCTCGCAGCACAATATGCAAATTAATGTAAATTAGTTCGCACACTTTAAGACTTACCATGTTACGTTAAGATCACGAATTTTTTATTGATTTTCGTATTATATTGTATAGAATTATACCTTCCTGGGTGTACCTTGTGTTTGAAATAATATACATCGGTATTATAATAAATGCTTAGTTTTTTCAATGTTTATTGTGTTTGTCTTGTAATATAGAGCAAATACTTTCTTTCGAAATTCTAAACTCATTAGTTTTGGAGGAAGCTCAGAAAGCAACAAGCATTTTCATTTGATGTATTACAAGCTGCAATCTTCAGGGATATTCCTAAACTCCCTGAACTAATCCTTAAAAATAATCAGAATACAAAATTTATTTAATTGCAGTAGTCTCAGATTGGGTCACAAATTGTAAAAACGTGTATCAAATTGCAATTCCAAGCACTGATATCCATCGGCTCTAAAAATTCGGAGCAAATAGGCTGTGAATGAGTGACATCCATTGATCCTAAATTTAAAAGGGTTCCGTTTTTGTCCCTTTGAGACTTGGAACACTAAAATGACCTAAAATGAACCTTCAGCTATGGTTACGAGTTCAAAAAAATTCGTCTCTTAAAAAACTACGTAGAAATATATACATTCCTTGGTTTAAGTTGCAAAGAGCGAGTTGAACTTTTCCTTCAACTTGCCATGCCCCATAGCGCGGCAATCATCGTAACACTATGTATATATTACCAAAGGTACATTTATATGTTAATTTAAGGATCTTGCGAAAATTGAGAAACTTGTTCTAGTAAAGTTTTATACAGAATTGTAACACTTCAGTTACGCTTGTATATGACTATTTTTGACAGTAGTTTTTATAAGTAGTTTTCATTTTTAATCTGATATCGGGCCACTCTATCTAGCCAGATCCTGAGAATCTCTCAATTATTTTCTGCTACTTGCCCTGGTTCTAGAACGATGAATAAATGACACGTTTTATGTTTTTCTATTGTTTCAGGTTCAGGATAAAAAAAATAACAACATATCCTCGTCCGTCAGTCAGGGAATATGAATTGTTGACTAGCTTATCTTTTTATTGTACGGCAGAAAAAAATGCATCATTGAAGTAACACTTATTTATTTATTTATTCCATAAAACATCTATCCTCACAGGTTTTTCCTAACTTGATAGTGTTACAATGTCAACAATAACTACTATATACAATATATATACAACTTAAGTAAAAATTCCAATACAATATAATATATAAAAACAATTCCTATACAATATGTATATTCCAAATAAGGTATGTGCATAAAATATGTATATGTATAAGTACTTAGTATTTACTAGTGTAAAGTTCCGTTACGTAGGTCGAAGGCATGCAGGAAACAGCGGTATCAGCGGAAATAAATATAAATATGGTTGGACATTCTGACACAACATCATCTAGCTAGCCCAAACTAAGCTATAAAGCTTGTGCCATGGGATCTAGACGACTGATATACATACTTTTATACTTCTAAATACATACATATTATACATAGAAAACACCCAAACTCCGAAACAAACATTTGTGGATCACATAAATATTAAGACCGACCCAGGACCTCCAGCGCCGCAGGCGGTATCACTACCGACTACGCTACAGAGGCAGTCAAATGGAGGGAAGCCTATTTCGGCACCATACACTTAAACTGGATTAAATCTATAACCATTCTGTAATCTTAACCAAATTTGAACTGTCAGGATAAGTAGTATACATCTGCTATCTGTGCAGTTTGTACGCCCTCATTATAATGTGACATCGCCTACTTTGCATAGCTACAAAGTAGGCGATGATAAGTGTCAAAAGTGATGCCTACACACTACACATATATTCCATAGAATGATGTTACGGAGCTTTATTGTACGTGACTATTATATTCTATTCCACGTAGGTACACGGACATATTAATATTTCAAGGTGATTCCGTGTATTGTTAGGACGAAACATGTTTTCATATCGGTGAGATTATAAGGTGTTTGAGGAAAGGTTAAGTAAGTAAGTAAGTAAAACTTTATTGTACACCAATAAAACCAGTTTACAAAAGAAACATAAACACAAATATGTACAAATGGCGGCCATATCGCTAAAAGCAATCTCTTACTGGCAACCTTTGATTGGACAAAATGAACATTTAATTTTGAGAAATGGGTAGGTCCTAGTTATCGGTGTCAAATATTGTACAGTGCTAAAAATAAAAAATAAAATATAGAATGAGGATAAAGTTTTACAGTCTCCAGATAAATATAGGTCCATATACCTAAAATAAAATACATAGATATAAATCTTCATAAACTAATACATACACATTGTAAATAAATATTATAAATAAATATATACAATCCTATATAACCAAATATATTTACCATACACATACCCTTATAATCAATATAACTTAAGCGTAGTAAAAATAAAGAGAAAAACAACAGAAAGTAAGAAAAAACAAGAATGGTTTTATTAAGTGGTAAAAAAATAGTAATAAAATAATCATAATAGATAGGTACAGTCCACTAAGAGCCCAAATAATGTGCCTTTATCATGCCTTTGAAGACCGGCAGTGATTGGGCACGCCTAATACACACCGGCAGAGCATTCCATAGTCGCACAGCTTGCACAGAAAAGGACTTATCATAGAACCCAGTTGAATGTTCTGGCACAGCTAACACCAAGGACTCCGATGACCTCAGGGATCTAGAATGTGTGTCAGCAAGGAACACAAATCGTTCTTTTAAATATAAAGGGGTACAGGGATTAAACAAAATACTGTAAAGAAGCGAAAGAATATGAGTATTCCGGCGAAGGCGAATTGGAAGCCAATTGAGCTTACTGCGAAATTCAGACACATGATCATATTTGCGTAAACCAAATATGAATCGAATACATAAATTTTGAAGGCGCTCAAGTTTATTAAGTTGCTCCTCAGTGACATCGAGATAGCTAACGTCCGCATAGTCAAGAATAGGAAGAAGAAGCGATTGTGCAAGTGCAATTTTGGTGGCAATGGGCAGAAAATTTTGCAATCTCCGTAAAGATCCTACTGATGCAAATATTTTACGACTCACCTCACGCATTTGAGGAGCCCATGATAATGTACTATCAATCAACACGCCAAGATTTTTTACACTGGTACTTATTGGTAGTGTAATATTGTTAAATATGATGTTAGGAAGTTGCGTCCAATCTATTTGCGAAACCATCCGTTGACTGCCAACAACAGTGACCTGTGTTTTAGATGGATTCACATTAAGTCCATATTGCTTACTCCATGAGCAGATCTGTGCTAAGTCACTATTAATAATAAATATAGCCTCACTCAGCTCATGAACAGGAGCTTGTATGTATATTTGAAGGTCATCTGCATAAAGGTGGTAGAATGAAAGTAATGATTTGGAAATTGAATTGATAAATATTGAAAATAGTAACGGAGAAAGAACGCCACCCTGAGGTACGCCGCCAGATGTATTACACCAAGAGGAGAAAGATTCATCGTACCGTACACGCTGACGACGACCAAACAGGTAACTTTGAAACCAATCAATCACTGTTGGAGATACGTTAAGAGAGCGCAATATTCCCAGCAGGATATGGAAATCCACAGTGTTAAACGCGTTGCTAAAGTCTAGCAACGCAAGCATAGTTAGATTTCCATTCTCCATTCCAAGCCTAATATCATCCGTGACATTAACCAACGCACTTACCGTGCTATGGCCAGGTCGAAAGCCAGATTGAAAAGGATCGAGGAGCTTGTTTTGATTGAGGAAAGAACTTAACTGACTATGTATAAGACGTTCTAAGATTTTAGACAGGAAAGGTAAAATGGAGATGGGACGATACTCGGAGAAGGTGCTAGGGTTTTGTTTTTTAGGAAGTGGGATAATCTGAGCTTCCTTCCAGGCATCCGGAAACACACCACAGGCAAGCGAATGGTTTAAAATGTGACATATTATTGGAAGGATCTCATCTACGATAGGCTGGATCATGTTACGACTCAAATAGTCGCTACCAATGGCGTTAGAATGTACTGACATTATACACCTCTTAACATCACAAGCAGATAGTTGATTAAAAATGAACGGAGGATATGAAGGAGTTGGAAGTGATGAAAGATACTGTAAAGTATTATCTTTATAATTTTGATTTAAAGTGGATGACGAACAAAAGTGTTGATTTAATGACTCTATGTCTAATTTGTTGGGAGCATGTTGTTGATTCGACTTACCAACCCCTAGAGTTTTGAGAAATTTCCATACTTTTGATGGGTCGCCGTTCTCGACTGAGTCATGAATATATTGGCGTTGGGCTTTTCTACACACCTTGCTGCAGAGATTTCGTATATTAATGTAGTTTTCATGATTACTTAGAGTTGGCCGTAATTTATATTTGTGTTTTGCTGCCGCTTTGTTAGTTATTAGCTTTTTGATGTCATCTGTGAGCCAGGGCGCGGGCAGGTGCCGCATTCTTACAGCATGAATTGGTGCATGTGCATCATATAAATTTATCAATTTATTTGTGAAAATGTCAACTTTCTGATTAATACTTTCTGCTGCAATAAGTGAGCTCCAGTCAATGTTACCAGCGTCCTCGCGAAGTTTGTCAAGTTGCATAGCACCAAAATTACGTTGCATAAGAAATTTAGTTTTGGGTTTAGGAGGACGAAGCTTGTAAGATAGAAAGAGAAGATCATGATAGGAAAATTGGTCAGCATTATGTTGTCCGTGCTTAGCAACTGAATCAACTGAAGAAACTAGTATTAGATCAATAAGAGAAGGGCGACAATTTGGAAAGTGATGTGTAGTATTTAATGGCAAAATGGACATATTAAGGGATTCTATTAAATTGGTAAAAGTGGTAGACCGGGAATCATTTTTTAATAAACATGCGTTAAAATCACCCATGATGATGGTATGATTATATGACGGCTTAAAACGTTCTAAAATACTCTCAAAAGAATGAAAGAAATTTATATCAGAAGAAGGACAATAGTAAACACCCAGCAACACTTTATTAAATCCAAGTTCAATTTCTAAAAATATGTGCTCCCCGGCATTATTAGGTGGTGGCTGCGTTGACAAATCTAAAATATGGTATGGAATTGTACTTCGTAAATAGATAGCAACACCGCCACAAGAAGGATATACCAGGTTATATACCAGGTTAATCGTTTATTGGAATAAAAATACAGGTAGTGGAGGTTTTACCGATGTGAAACTGTGTTCGTGATAATGGGATAACTTATTTAGACGTTCAGTGTGTGGATATGTTTTAAAAAAAACTTATATCCTAAGTAGAGCGAATACTGTGTGCTGATACATATTGCTGTATTCTTTAATATGTTTTATCTTTTATTGTAATTTGTGTTTTTTTTTATATTCGGCTCGCCAAATTGACGTCGCCACCAGCCTGATGGAAAGCCTAGGCGCATCTAGCGATTGGGGGCCACTTCTTACGGTAGCCCTCAAGTTGGCGGCCCTGTGATGTGCCTCTTCACGCTCCTCTTAAAGAACCCGGGATTGTAAGATGAGGGAAACACGTGTGCGGGCTGGTCGTTCCAAGTTTTTATAGTTCGACAGAGGAACGATCTTTTGAAACGCTCAGTTCTGGCGAAGATTCTCTCCACTGTGTATGAGTGGCATCTCTGCCCGGCAAGCGTTGTTCGGGATCGGAAAGGGGATGGTGGGATCAGGTTGAAGAGCTCTTCAGAACATTCGCCGTGATACATTCGGTAGAAGGCAGCCAAGGACGCTATGGTTCTTCGCTGCGCCAACGGTTTGAGGCCTCCCGTCACCTCGAAGGACAACCAATTATTCGGATAGCACGTCTCTGCATAGCGTCAAGCGCGTCCAGCAAGTACCTCGCGGAGTCATCCCAAAGGTGAGAACAGTACTCGACGCAGGGACGAATCTGCGTCTTGTATAGTAAACATCTCTGATGTGGCGTGAAGTACCGTCTCACCTTATTTAGGACTCTAAGTTTCCGCGAGGCCAGCCCAATACAACTCTCTATGTAGTTTTTGTGATTGAGCTCACGTCGGACGTCTATACCGAGGATCTCCAGGTTGTCTTTTAGTGGAACCGTAATGATCTGAAGAGAGAGTAGGGGTAGGAATGGGGACTTCTTAGCTGTAAACGCACACGCCTGTGTTTTTCTGGCATTGAACTCGACCAGGTTGTCTGAATCCCATTGGGCAATGTGACCCAGGTCCCGGTCGAGATCCGCCACGAGTTGCCGTCTTTTTTCCTCCACGTCACCACGCCCCTCCGCTGGACGTGTGTACAATAACTAATAAATAAATAAAATATATTGCGCTATAGCTAATGCTCCCAATTTCGCCTGCGTTGTGACATTTTTTCAAACTGTTTTTTTTACAAGGAATTGTTGAAAGGATTAAAGTAGGTATCTAATGTCTTTTTAAAAACTCTGTGCTATCTATGTACCGAACTTTATCAGGTTCTTTTCAGTAATTCAGGCGTCACAGTGTAGCTTACTGGCAGTGTGACTCTTGCGTTTAAAATAATAGTGAGAAAACAGGAATTGAATTAGTTTTTCTGATCAATATTACGAAGGAAACTAGTACTACGTTGACAAGTCCCTAAATCAGATTTTCATTTCCGGAATATAAAACTTGTGTTCACAACTAGGGTGTCAACTAACGACTTGAGCAACCAAAATCGGGAAACGTCATAATCAGGGCCTGGGTGATCAGACCGGTAATGGACGAGGCTGGAGAGGAGTAACGGCTAATTCTCCTACCCGTTGTCACAGATAATTACCAAGCACGGATGCTTTGAACATATCTCTTGCGAATAGACCGGGAGACCACTGCCGGGTACCAACACTGTGAAGAAGGCAGCGAGGACATAGCACTACCCACATTGGTGGTGGGCATAGTAGAGGAGCTACAAAAATATTTAGTTCATCGATTGCTTGTTTGTTCAGATAAAAATCTTAAGTGTCCCTCATACAGTTACGTAAAGACTCCATAATTTTCTTTAAATTCGATTTGACAACTAGGGTATCACCTATAAATAAATTCTATAACAGAAAAGAAACCAACCAACCGTAAATGATACGATATATTGGTTTCATTTCTAATAATGTGAAATGTCTAATATTTTAACAGAATTTTACTAGAATTATTTTACTTCAAAGGCATTTGAAACTAGAAATCTGTTTAAAATTGCACTGAGTTTGCTTTTTTTTTCATAAACGAAATGCATTGTAGTCACTCCTATAATAATATTAAAGCATTATACGATACGATTAGACGATATCATCGTCTTATATAATAATGATAATAATAATAATTCATTTATTTCAGGCATCATAAACCCATATAACTTAACAATAATATCACAATCAAAATAACAACATAAAATACACATGAAAATTTTAAAATTCAATAAATATTAAATAATTAAAAATATTGTAAATTTCAAAAAATGATAAATTAATATTAATTACAAATTCATACATTAAAAAGTCAAAAATTAAAATAAATTATGATTAAAATACATAAAAACAGAATAAAATTAATAATAAATAACAAAATCATAATAAATAAATTCACATTATTAAAATTTCTAAAATGTCAAATGAATATTAATTACAAATTTATATCATAAAATAGTCAAAAATTAAAATAAATTCATGATTAAAAATACATAAAACAAAATAACAATAATAAATAACAAAATTATAATAAATAAATTCACATATTTAATATTTATTATATACTAGCTGATGCCCGCAGCTTCGCCTGCGTGAAATTTAGTTCCTACACTGTCTCTAACCTATCTCTGTAGGTACCAAATTTCAGCCAGATCCGTTCAGCCGTTACAGCGTGAAAGAGTAACAAACATTCAAACTCACAAATATTCGCATATTTATAATAGTTGTTCTGATTAACAAATTCATAAAACATATTATATGAGTTATGTAAATTTATTTATTAAATACATTTCTTAATTCATTGGCTAGACTACAACTTGACTCAAATTCTCTTCTATGCAATTGACATCGTAACTTAGTTCCTTCTTCAGGTAGTCCCAGTCATACTGTAAGCCTACAACGTATGGGAAAACCGAACTACGATAGACTTTGTCCTCATGATACAGATGGTCCAACCAAGTCCTGTTAACTTAATAACCATGTAAATTTCATCTGCTAGGTGTTCATGTTCATTTTAATGGCTCTTTTTACTTGTCAAATGTGATCTTCGTAGAGGCCATTCCCGTATTTTACAAAGACTTAGTTAGTCTGTGTCCTGCACCGAATGCAGCCAGAATTATAGAATAAAGTTCATACCTTCCATGACCAGTCGCTTAGGGCTGCTGACATCTTTCATTCTAATGCACAGTGGACACTACCTGAAGCGTGGTCTTTCATTATTCCTGGCTAGCCATCTTCGAATTTTCTTCTTCTTTCACATATTTATGTACAAAATTTAAAAAAATTAACAACAATACTTACGATAGTACTTTAAAGCAAAATCATGAATATGACAATGTCATTCTGATTGAACATCCGCAAATGTGTCAAAATAAAAAGTAATTTAAATCAAAAATAAGAGTATTTAAGGAGTATTGATATCAACTCCGGAGAAAATCAGCTCCAAAATAATTTACATTCCCTTTTTAGGTCGATAAAGTATAAATTTCAATAAAATAAGGAACACGTCTTCCATCAGTTATGCTAATAATGCTATATGCCAAATTTTAAGCAGATCGGACCAAGGAATCGCGTTGTCCCATACAAACTTGACCCTCCTTTTTTATACCTTTGGAGGTGGAATGTGCAAAAATGGTAAAATTACTTATTTCAAATTGTAACAAACAACGCTCATGCTGAATTTCATCATCGTATCATTAACCGTTTAAGCAATAATTAATAATAACTTTATACAACTTTAGTTCGTTTTTTATTTTATAATAAGTATACTTTTCCGGGATAAAAAGTACCCAGTGTGGTGCCCAGGATATTAAAGAATAATTATACTAAGTTTCATCGTAATCGAACTGGTAGTTTTTGCGTGATGCCTGAACAAACAGACAGACAGACAGACAGACAGACAGACAGACAGACAGACAAAAATTTTTTAAATCACATTTTTGGGTTCGGTGTCGGTCTAGTAACACCCCCTGCTATTTATTTTTTTTATATTTTCAATGTACAGAATTTTCACTTCTACAGATTTATTATAAGTATATAGATTATAAAATAATTATCACAAGACAACACACATAATAAATACCCAAATCCACTGCCTATCTCATACCACAAGATTGCAACCTAAATGTCGATTACAACAATGCCGTATGTAACCACAGTCAATGCGACCAGCTATCATCACTAGGACCGTGTTTGAGCTAGTCCTCACCCTGCGCACGTTTCAAGTTTGTCAAAAAATAACAGGCCAGGATATTTGAGAAAGCGTGACTCTCATAGATTTTGTGGCAAAAAATTCTTAATCTATGGTTACTCTCATCCGGAAATCTGTCAATGTCCTATCGTAACGACAAAAATCTAAATATTTTTTTTTTTATCTATACTTATAATAAATCTGTAGAAGTGAAAATTCTGTACATTCAAAATATCAAAAAAATAAATAGCAGGGGGTGTTACTAGACCGACACCAAACCCAAAATGTGATTTAAAAAATTTTTGTCTGTCTGTCTGTCTGTCTGTTTGTTCAGGCATCACAAAAAAACTACCGATTCGATTACGTTGAAACTTAGTATAATTATTCTTTAGTAGCCTGGGCACCACACTGGGTACTTTTTATCCCGGAAAAGTATATAGAATTCAAACCAAACTTAATTTTGCGGTTCGATCCCTAGATCCAAAGTTATAATCAATTATTGCTTAAACGGTTAACGGTACGATGATGAAACTAAGCATGAGCGTTGTTTGTTACAATATGAAAAAAGTAATTTTAACATTTTTGCAAATTCCACCTCCAAAGGTATAAAAAACAAAAACTGAAAATTGAAAAATAAAATTAACTTAGCACAAAGTAATAGGTAGTATATTTAGTTTTATATCAGATATTATTGAATGTAATACTGAAATCGGCGCCAAGTAAAACTATAGGTTTTGGTAGATATTATTAATCTCTCATAGAAATATTGGCACCGACTTCAGTATTACAGTAAATAATATCTGATATAAAACTAAATATACTACCTATTACTTTGTGCTAAGTTAATTTTATTTTTCAATTTTCAGTTGTTTGTTTGAAGTCGGTTTTTTTTTATTAAAAATTTTTTTTTTCATGATTTTCAGTGACGGGTAGACTGAAATTATATCTGTGTAGTGTAATGTTCTCCCCAATACAAATTAATCAAGCCCAAACACAAGATAACTGCTGTAAATCGTTAAGGAATGCCCTCGGTTCGAGGGATTTCTTCGATTTCTCCAGGATCCCAGTAGTCGATTCTGACTTCCTGTATATGGGACCACATGGGAAGCACCAGCTTTCAAACAAAAAAAGAATTTTCAAAATCGGTTAACTCCTTCTAGGGATTTGCCGGTAACATACATAAAAAAAAAAAAAAATACAGACGAATTGAGAACCTCCTCCTTTTTTGGAAGTCGGTTAAAAAGGAGGGTAAAGTTTGTATGGGATAACGTGATTCCATGGTCCGATCTACTTAAAAATTTGGCATATAGCATTATTAACATAATTGATGGCAGACGTGTTTCGTATTTAATTTAATTTTATACTATAACGAGCTAAAAAGGGAATGTAAATTATTTTCGGGCTGATTTTCTCCGGAGTTGATATCAATACTCCTTAAATACTCTTTTTTATACTTAAATTACTTAAATTACACATAATTTGTGAAAGCATTGTCATTTATGTTATGGTTTTACTTCAGACTTCAAAGTGATGATTTATTACAAAGTCATAAAGTTAAATAAAAAGCGCTATTTTGGTATAATATTAACCTAATATGCTATACGGAAGTATAATTGGTAATTTATTCAAATTTTGTGTGACAAAAATACATTTGTGAAAAGAAGAAGAAAATTCTTAGATGGCTAGCCAGAAAAACTGAAAGACAACGCTTCAGGTAGTCTCCACTGGTCAATAAAATAACACCGCATGTTACCATCTATGCTCAATCCTTACGACAAAGATTGTCAGCAGACTGATCATGGAAGGCATGAACTTTATTCTACATATAGTGCTGACTACATTCTGTCAGGAAACAGATTCACTAAGTCTTTGTAAAATACAGGAATGACGTATACGAAGACTACATTCGACAGGACTGAAAAGAGCCATTACAATGAACATGAACGCTCAGCTGATGAAATTTACATTGTTATTACGTTACCAGGTCTTGATTGGACCATCTGTATTAGGAGGACAAAGCCTACAGTAGTTCGATTTGCCAAACGTCGTAGGCTGGGACTACCTGAAGAAGGAACTAAGTTACGATGTCAATTGCTTAGAAGAGAAGTTGTGTCAAGTAGTAGTTTAGCCATTGAATTAAGAAATGTATTCAATAAATAAAGTTACTTGGCTCATATATTATGCATTATAAATTTGTGAATCAGAAATCTATCTAACTAGATTTTATTATAAATGCGAATGTTTATTAGTGTGTATAGTATGTTTGTTACTCTTTTACGCTGTAACGGCTGAACGGATCTGGCTGAAATTTGGTGCCTACAGAGATATGTTATAGTCAACAATATTTCACGCAGGCGAAGCTGCGGGCATCAGCTAGTACTTAATAAATAAATAAAAAACGAATACAAGATATTATAACAAATGCAACTGGTAAGTCCCCTCCATTCACCTATATTCTGGAAACGTGGAGGATCCAAATTCTATTCATTTCAAATAAATTCACTCTACTGTTTAAAATATATTGCAGCGTTGCTGTACAATGTTTAATGGTGACGTTCTTTTTGTCAGCAACTGCAAAGCTGGCTATTTGAATTTAAGTCTCTCTGGCTACTAATATACTGTTTATATCTTTTGTTGAAATTTATTTATTTTGCAGCCGTACTACTTGCATAAAACAACTAAACTAAGGAAAATATAAAAAAAATACATTATTCAACTTACCCTATAATTAGAAAGGTGATTTACGACGCACGTAAAATGTACGTCTCGTCCTAACGTCACTGTGTGATTCTCCAGAGCTTGGAGAAACTCGGGTTCTTGCTCCATCTGGATTGGCATTTCACCTGCAAAGAAAATTACAACTATAGCAACTGGGACTTCTGTGGAAACCAATATTTTACAAAATACAGAACAGAAAACTACTCGAAGCTGTTGTTATTCAGTAAGTTGCTAAGACTTTCCATATGAATTTTTTAAATGTTTTTTAATCGTGCAAAACATACGACATCTTAATTTCAACATCACAGAATATTATCTAT
This sequence comes from Miltochrista miniata, assembly GCA_933228765.1. Lineage (NCBI taxonomy): Eukaryota > Metazoa > Arthropoda > Insecta > Lepidoptera > Erebidae > Miltochrista > Miltochrista miniata. The sequence goes on from OW121756.1 coordinate 22,360,293, forward strand.
ACCTACTATGCTTACAACAAAACTTGGCCTAACGACATAAAGAGTATGTTGTATCAGACTTAAAAATAGACTATAATATATTTGCACTAATGCTTCTTAGTAACAGCTCACAGGAGAGAATTGTTGTGGCATAGTGCATAGTGAGTGCTTAGTGAAGTTTACAGCGGCTTAAACACATCAATAATAATCTGTAGTAGGTACTTTAATTATTGTTAGGTCCGCATAAGTGATATTAGGGTTTACCACTGTTGACCGAAATTCATTTGATCATTTGACGTGTGACCGAAAAAACATTAGGCCATTCTACTACTGATCGAATGAACAATTGACCAAAAGCGTTTTTATCGAACAAACATTTGGTACTTTTACTACTGATCGAATGAACGTTTGACCGAAAAACAGTTGACTAAAGAATATTTTTACAAACAAAAGCGAAATAAGTAGAATTCGGTACTGGCACTCGCCGGCCGCTGCCGCGGCACGCTCGCTTCGCTCGCTCGGCTCGTGCGTTGTGGTCGCAGTTCTAACCTAACCTAACCTAGCCATTTTGATTCAGCCCCTGTTAAAATATTCTTTAGCCAACTGTTTTTCGGCCAAACGTTAATTCGATCAGTAGTAAAAATACCAAATGTTTGTTCGATAAAAACTCTTTTGGTCAATTGTTCATTCGATCAGTAGTAGAATGGCCTAATGTTTTTTCGGTCACACGTCAAATGATCAAATGAATTTCGGTCAACAGTGGTAAACCGGTGATATTAACATAACAACCGATTTTTTTTTTGTACTATGTTTAAGTTGATTGAGAAAAATGTCGTGAAGGCTGCTCGCACCATACGCGCCCCACGCGCCATACGCGCCGCATTTTAGAATTCGTTGTATGGAACCTCGTACCTACATTACACCCGCAACGTACGCGCCGCATTTCGTGAAATGCGGTAGGCATCCGAATAACATTCTGATGACGTCATAATGCAGCGCGTACGGCGCGTGCTGGTGCTCGATGTAGCCGCAAGCATGCTCAGTGTTGCCATATATACTTATTTGCCCGTATCTATACGGAAATAATGTTCAAACCGGACAATACATTATACATGCACACGGACTTTATACTGAGATTCCATTGCGTAGTTCCATGATGGAACTACTGGGATTTTTTTGGGAACTACTGGGATTTTTATACACGAGAAAATTAATCCCAATAGATCCGATACAGTTACAATCACAATAACATTCACCCATTTATTTGCAATGTTGAAATCCTTTAATGTTCTATTTTTATTTGCAAATGAAAATCGACAAAACAAATGACGCTCGAATAAAGAAATGAAGATCGGCAAAACAAATGAAGATTACCAAACAAATGACGGTCGGATAAACAAATGAAGATCGACAAAACAAATGAAAATCGACAAAACAAATGAAAATCGACAAAACAAATGACGGCCGGAAAAACAAATGACGATCGGCAAAACAAATGACGGTCGGATAAACAAATGACGATCGGCAAAACAAACGACGCGACGGTCTAAAAATGTGCTTTTAGGCGTTTATAGACATACTGATCACGAACATACAAAAAATAAATAGATATTATGCATGCTCAAAAAAATAGGTACAAGCAAATCTCGACCGTAATGACTTTTCTCTCAAATCGTGCTTTTAGGCCTTTATAGACTTCACTGATCACGAATATGTAAAAATTTAATAAATATTATTCATGTTCATAAGGTCAAGAATTTTTTGTACATTCGTGATCAGTGATGTCTATAAACGCCTAAAAGCACATTTTTAGAGAAAATTTATAGAAGTCGAGATTTGCTTGCACCTATTTTTTCGAATGGCAATCGCATCTAGATTACAAAATATGGCTGCAAGTAATTTTTGACATTATCAACTTGCTTATAGTCTTTTGTTTTATTGATCTCCATTTGTTTTTTCGATCGTCATTTGTTTATCCGAGCGTCATTTGTACTGTCGATCTTCATTTGTTTCGCCGATCTTCATTTGTTTTGCCGATCTAGACCTATTATAATAAAGACAAGCCCTAACGTGCACATTCTGCGTTGTGTACATTTTGCGAGTTGTTTACATTTTGCGTTTTGTACATTTTGCGTTATGTACATTCTGCGTTTTGTACATTTTGCTTGTGGTTCTCATTTTGCGTTTTGTACATTCTGTTCCGAAGGGATCTTCCCCTTATAGCCCACTGTCACAATACCACTCACTGTACCGTTTCACACCAGAGGTAAAAGAAACTGCAAAAATAGATGGCAATACCAAAGATTTGCTTACGGCGTAGCGGCGCGTGCGGCGCGTACGGCGCGTATGTGCGAGGCTATCAGGAAATGCGGCGCGTACGGCGCGTGCGGCGCGTTCGGTGCTGACATAATTATGTGCAATCAGCTCTTGAGTTCAGGAATAATTGCGCCCCTCTAAAATTTACTCAAATAAAATTACCATGTTTATCAATACTAATAAAAAATTGTAAAGTGGTCAAGTCTGTACAATGGAGATAAGAAAATAATACTGAAACTGAACACAAAAATATTTTTTTGGGAATTCTTATCTGTTTGTCCTTGTTTTTGCGGCGATGGTCGCAAATTTTTCGAATTGTAATAAGGTTCTATTGATTAGGGAGATCTTGGTCAGACTTAAAATCTTATGTCTTTATGATCGCAATAGGTAAAGTAGAATCGGAGATATGAACAAAAACAGAATATTCAAGATTGACTTTCCGTGAGATAGGCAATAGTAAGATACCGTGTGGTTTTAGTCAGTAGGTGTCCGGCATAGCATCCATGAGGGATTTCCACACGTGAAAAAAAGAAGGTTACGATAACCGTCCACACTGGTGGAGCTACGGGCATCAGTTAGTATTAAATACTGGCTAGTTTACAATCTATTCCTTACCTAGTGACCAAGCACTCGCTCCTCAGTAATCTATGCATCAATGATACACAGCAATGGTATTCAAAAATGTTTCTAAAGCATTTTTCTCAGAAAATATATATCAATCCATGTAGTTTGAAAAGATTTCATTTTGAAGATATTACCTACTAGAAAAGATTTTTATATTATGATACGAACGGCCCAGAGTACGAATACCTTTATTTAATTTAGTTTCACATTATAAGTCTCTTGATAGGGATTGGTAGTAATTTCATAGCCCAATGAAATGGATTTCACAGCGATCTTCTCAAGGTTTGCAATATTGCTAATAGTGTCACTAAGGGCGGATTCGACTAAAATCGGAGTAAGACTAGACCAGAGAAGAACTTGTATATCCAGCCAGATTTCTTTTGATTTACTGCTGCTACTGGAACTCGATGGAAGTGGTATTGCCTGATCCTAGTTACTCACGTGTTCAGATTTTTCCAAAAGACTATCTCCTACATCGAAAATGTACCACGGGTATGGATGTTCATCACGTAGCACACCGTCGTGACGCCCATTCACTGTAGTATCTCTATAATCGGCAGTTTTTTCCTTTGTCGCTAAAACATTGAGTACATTTCAAAGCCATAAACACATTACCTATCTCTGTAGCTATATACTAGCAGTTGCCAAAAAAAAATATAATACGTGGTGTCGTTCTCAAACATATCGACGATTGATTCCTCTTGGATTTCCTGCACGCACTTTTGGTAATGGCGACATTCAGACTTTGTTCCCCACGTATCTGCTTAGTCGTAATGGTATAGTAAGAAACATCTTCGCACATTTTACTTATATCTAATAATACTAGGATAATTTTCAGAATACTCCTGCAATAGAACAATTATTCCTTGTTATACAAGTTTTAAAAACTCTTGCATAGATTTTGTTTGATTATAAACAAAAGTCTCTGCACTATTCATACTATCCTTTTATTAAAATGTTTGAGTAAAATAATATGGAGTTTATAATATGCCAGAGCTTTAATGAGTTGTCCGTCGTTAGAGGCATGCATCAAGTTTCTACTAAAACCTTTTCCTGGTATTTATGTTGAGCTACAAAATAGAGCAAAAAAGTAAAATATAAACTGATGCAGTTGCGGTGACTATAAAATAACATAGTAAAATACTTCCTAAAAGACATTTCATTAATTACACCGGAGTTCTTTTAGCTAGAGTTATTAACACGTTGGTAATCCTCGTGGTCCAGTGGTTAGCGTGCCTGACTACGAATTTGAAGATCGTAGGTTCGATTTCCACCCAGAACAATTCTCTTTGTGTGATGAGCACATTAATTTGTTCTGTGTCTGAGTGTAATTTATCTATAACATGCATGTATTGAGAAATAAAGGTGATAAAAGTATGTTTATCAGTCGTCTAGATCCCGTAGCACAAGCTTATATTAGCTTAAATTGGGCCAGATGATGTTGTGGGAGAATTTGCGAAAAGTTCTAAATCTAGGTATGTGAAAAAACTACATTTCATCTTACTAGTTCCGTCATGGAACTTCTTGCGATGATCCGACATTTTTATGATTGTAAAAGTAATTGTGACACGTGTTGGGTAATTAAAATTTTGTAACATTTGAAGTATTTTTATTTATAAGTAACAGAAATCCTGACACGTTGGCTGATTAAAAATTTTTAACATTTGATAAGTACATGGAAAACTAATAATCTCCAAAATATTACAAATATACACAAAATGTCAATAAAATCAACCTCGTTTTCCCGTCGTTTGGAATGGTTCGAACACAAAAATTTTGAAACGAAATTTATATATAGAAGTATGTTATATTTAAACATTTTGAGCAAAACCTTTAAACCCACTTGCTTTAGTAGAATCACTATAAACTGTGTACCTCTAAATAACGGTGGCTTTAGTAGCTTTGGGCACGGTATGGATAAAGTCCAAGGATCTTTTATACTAAACGATATGGCCACGCAAGGAACACACATTGTATCGTTACTTTAGCGTACTGCTGGTTTGGCAATGTCCTACATACAATTTTGCAGTTTATTCATAGGAAATCTCCTTTTTTTTTTTTTTTCTAAATTTGTAAGTGTTTTTCTAAGACAAAAAGTACTGTCCTAGTGAAAGTCTGTTGGTGGTTATTTTAATCAATAAGTTAATTAATCTTTGCCATAGAATATCATCAGAAAGGCGATTGTATGTAAAGGTTTTTGGGCTATATTTTTATGTATTCCAATCAGGCAGTATACTAAGGCACAGCAAAAAAAATGATTACTTCGCCTTAGTGTCTGTTCTGAAATTCAAAAGAATACTGGTTGTATCCTAGCCAGAATAGTTGTTTTTATGGGCTTTGTCGTACTGTTATGGGGAAGGCACTGAAATTTTAGAAGAAGGAAATCATGTAACAACTAATGCGTATGAAGATTGTTCAACTCGACAATCGTATCGGTGTCGTCCCATTAAGTGTAAATCATTATGTAGTATGAAGATTAGCAAGTTACAACTTAAGTGCTAAACACAGCTTAATACCTATGTGTACTAATGTGTTATGGCTTATGTGTAGAAACAGACGGCTTTCTTAGCTAAATTCGAAATAACATACAAATCCATAGTCTTAAAGGTTCTTAAGATCCTTAGTTGAGTAATAGCCAATTATCAAATAAGTTCATTAGGGCGCAACTACATATTACTCGTACCCTTATACGTTTCGTACCCTTGGATATTTTCTTGAATCCTCATTACTGCCGGTATCGTTATTATCTTCTATTCAGTTTGACGACAATGAAACATGAATAATATCAAAATGTCCAATACATACAATTGAACATCATAGTTATCTTCTGTTGATGTTAACCATAACGCTCAGAAATGTTCGCTCTTCTGGTCTACTCTTTAATTCTAGAGGCCTTCTGTTTTTTGTCAATATTATCTTGTGAAAATATAATGTAGTCATTTCAAAACCGTACGAATGTCAGTAATAAAAATGTACTAAATTAAATAATACTTCGTATTTCCAAAATAATCATGTGGTGTTTCTATTTCTATTTTAATATAAGATGGAAAGGTAACAATGTAGGTGTAGATCTCAGCGCAAAGAACAAGAATCAGTATTCACCTTACAGTATAATACACCCTCACAAGCTTTGGAATTCTGCTGCTTAGCCAAAGTACACTATAGTAAAGTACAAAAGTGTGATTTCAGTGGGATTTTAGTAGTATGAAAGTAAATACTCAGTTGAGCCGATTTAGGTTTTATGCTGCGCCTTTCTACAAAGCTGCCTTTTTCTTTGTTCCCGATGTCTATTTCGTCGTACGTTCATTCGCTTGTAGCTTTCCTTTTTCAAATTTCAACTTCAACAACTTCAATATGTAGGCAGTTTTCAATTCTATTGTAGATTTTGGTCTTCGTATTAAACATCTCTTTATGGCTGAGGCCGCATTGCGGTTGGCGTTTGCGGTTTCTAACCTCAAAATGTCAAAACATCTAAACCATACACTCAGTTTTATTGGTTTTGACATTTTGAGGTTAGAATTTGACATTATGAGGTAAAAACCGCCCGGGGTAACCTCAAATGCGGCCTCAGTCTAAAAAATACCTGACAGTTAAAACACCTAAATGCTTTTAGAATGACTTGTGAAGTCCATTCTCATGGCCAGTATAAAGATTGGCAATACTCACCCGTAACAAATACACTAAAGAAGGTCGCAAGCCACCAGGCCGCCTTTGTCGATGTTGGCGAAAACATGTGGCTTTTGCTCCTCAGTCTGAAACAAACAAATTGATATCAAAAACTGTGTAAAGCATAAATAAATTATAAGGCAAATTATCAACAGAGCTAATTATATACTAGGGAATTACGGAATGCAGAATAATTCTCTATCGTCGTTTGAGTACTATTCCTTGTTACATCCTAAACTCGCGGTTTGGAACCCCAGTGTTAACTTTCTGCGCTTACAATTTACGTCGCAAAAACATCCCTGAATTCTCAGTAATGTTTTAAGATCTCATGTCCATATATCTAAAATCTTATTCGATAATAATGACGTGTTTCCTCCATCCACCGACTACAAAAGAAATTTTATACTTTTACTTGACAGAAGTCGCTATGTAGTAAATATGTGAGAACCGACTTCATTTCATAAATACTGTCTCACTTAACAAACAGAATCCTCACTAAACTTTTTGCTGTACAAAAGTATGATTATTCACACCCATCCGTTTCAATAAAACTCAAATTATATATCAGAGTGCTCATTTCCTTTGAGGGCACCTCTTTGTTGATCCCTTCTCTGTTATATTGTGGAGATAATGTTTTGTGAGTGATGGTTAGATTTACTGGGGTGTTATAATGATGTCGTCAAATTTCGAGTGTTAAATATTATTGGGATAATTTTGCCGGGAAATGCCAGGTAACGTTGAAATTAATGATAAAGGATGAGTAAATTAAATACATTGTATTTAAATTTTGTTCCTTTTTTACCCTGTTGAACTCTCTAAGGATTTGACCCCTTCGAAAGACACGGTGAAATGGGCATATCGGGTTCGAGATGACTAAAATCAATGGTGTCTCTTTACAGCTGTAAATGAATAAGGAATAGGTTATATCCCCAGAAGAAAATAGCTTGGGCTATGGGCGGCTCTAACCGCCATCCTTACTTGGTGACCCTTGCTTTATTGCATGTCCTGCTTCTAATAAGGACCCAAAACCCTAGACCACGAAAATCGTTTTGGTGATTTCCTAAACCCACTGCGTGTTCTACAGCTTTGAATTTACTCATACATAATAACATTTGATAATATTTTATTCAGTACTATGTTAAAAATATATCATAACTTATTAAAAGTGTTGTGGATCGCCATTACTATAGTTTCGAACGTTAAAGAAAATCTTTTCAATCGCAACTAGTCACGAAGAGATTTTGTTGGCAATTACTGGTTTTGGATGTGGAAGAAAATGTTTTCCATCGTAACTGGTTCCGAAACACAGTTTCGATCGCTTACGGAGGGATACTTATGTTATAAGATTTACGAAAACCCCGTCATCCATTCGGGAAATTACAAAACAATAAGACGGACAAAACAATATAAACCGGACAAGTGCGAGTTGGACACGCCCACGGGTCCCGGACATACGTCCGTCCGTCTATCCGCCCGTCTGTCTGTCTGTCAAGACCCTCGTGAATGCATGAAAGTATCGAATTGAAATTATAGCACTTTAAATGATATTAAAATCAATGGCCCCTTAACTCTGTAAAAAAATCAAAGGACTTAGAACTTTGATTTTTTTAGCGCAGAAAACAGATTACGGCTGTTTATATCGTTAAAAACGTGTATTTTGACATCTTCAAGGGAATCAAAATGAATATGGAACTTCCCGTTAATCTAGAACCATGAAATTTAGCGAGTAAAATCCTCTTATACCACAAATATAGAAATTAATCTAAACCTGCACTTTTGTAACAAAATCATTAAAAAACGGTCTCTAACGGAAATCGAAGTTCGAAATCAAAATTTTAAGTTTATGCATAGAAAAGTCACGACCGCTTATGTCGTCAAAAACGTGTATTTCGACACTCTCAACAGAATCAAAATTCATAGGGTACCTCTCGTTAACCTACAACCATGAAATTTGGCATCTTAACCACAAATACAGAAAAAATAATAAAATAAAATCATTTGTAACGAAATCATAAAATAACAGTCTTTAAAGTAGGTACATGCTTAATCAAAAACTACGAAAAGACATTACCAGCCGTACCTACCTTTTTAAGAGCTTCAAGAGATCATAACACTCTAATATGGTATAATTAAAAGTCAATACCTTTACGCGTTCAGTAGATAGAGAGTCTTGACAGAAAGACGGACGGATGGACGGACAACAAAGTTATCCTATAAGGGTTTCGCTTTTCCCTTTGAGGTACGGAACCCTAAAAATCCATTTCATGTTAGTCGTAGTACACATCACAAAACCGGCCAAGTGCGAATCGGACACGGACGCTTACGAACCCCTCGAGATAACTGATTATTTTCTGTTTTTAGTATTTGTTAATTTAGGAGCAATTAAAATAATGAGAAAATTTTTAACTCTCTTGTCGGTTCCTGAATTATAGCCTGGACTGGAGACAGTCAGAAAGACAGCATTGTTTCAGTAATTAGGCTCCCGTTTTTATCCTTTGGGCACGGAACCCTAACCAAGCAGTTATCAGTCTATAACTGTGTTTGAATTACGTGAACTTCGTGAATTACTACTATTGTTGTTTTCTAAATAACCCCACATATATATTAAAGTACCCTATCATAAATTAATAACTATTTCACGGACATTTCACACAACGCTATCTGATCCCAAAGTAAGCTAGGAATAACCTGCTTGTGTTGTGGGTATCAGACCACGTATATTAATACTTATATACTTTTTAAATACATACATATTATACAAAGAAACACCCAGACTCTTGAGACAAACATTTATGGGTCACATATAGGAACAGTGTTCTGAAAATAATAACAGTTCCGAAGTATTCAGTAATCATGGTTGGGTTAGGCCGCGGGAACATAAGTTCTACATTTCAACCACCAGGCACCTAAATTGTTGATGAAATTGCAAGCATTACTTAGAACACACATTCTCATGTTAGTAAGCACCTCAAATTCCAACTCCATTATCTTTCTATTACTTTAATACTCTCAAGACCTTAATAAACACAGAATTTATTTCATTACTTCTAAGTAATGGAATCTCGCCGTATAAAAATCTTTTGTCCACAATAAAGAGGGGTGAAGTGATTTCATAACCGCTCGCGTTTGTGGTCAGAACGCGTTGGACCGTTGGACCCCACAAGATTCAATTACGTGCACGCTGACGCAGCGTCACAAGTTTAAACGGAACCGCCTGCAATTCTAAAGGACTACGAGTATCTATTATGCGTTATTATAATATTGATTGGATGAAATATTGCTTATCGTGTGAAATGTTTTTTTTTACGGGATAGCTTTGGATAACGAGTAGACAAGTACCTATTTGGGTGATGATCAAAATGTTTGGTCTGAGAGTTTATGTGATTTCTATAATATAAAAATGTACTAGGTAAATGATGTCTCGAAGTTGGATAATCGTTATCCTTGTATTCTATCCTTCTAGAGTGAAATAGAGTATTCTGAAAAAAACAATCTTTCGTATTGGTTTCGGCTGAACGTTCGTTGACAGGTAAACAGGTACTTTTAATAATACACAAAAATATGTAAGTCTGTTTATAAGTTGTATCGATTCTACAAGGTTAATTCGATGTGGATATCTTTAAATGAAATTATTTACTTTGTTCTACCACTCTATTGACTACTAGATTACTCGTATCCTGTAATTTTATTAATATTTTTACTAATATTATCAATGCGAAAGTTTGGGAGTGTGGATGTTTGTTACTCTTTTACGCTCGAACGGCTAAACGGATCGGGCTGAAATTCGGTACAGGTATAGATTATGGTCCGGAATAACACATAGGCTACTTTTTATCCCGGGAATAACTTCCCACGATAAGCGGCGAAGCTGCGGGCATCAGCTAGTGACTATATATGTTTAAATTTTGTACTTCGAGTCAGATAATTCTATAACCACAAATTAATGAAGAAGTACATTTCATTTAGCAGGTAGGTATGTACAAGTACAGCAACACGTAAACATGGGTCAAAGAATAAATATCCCGTGAAGGGGTTTCCCCGAGTAATTGATAGCAGGTCTCGCCATATTGATGGCACGATACCTCGCCATCAATGTAAATTATCTTGTCCTCGTCTTCTTAATACAATTTGAGCGTAAAATTCCAGTCACATAGCACAGCCTCCCCTTTCAACCAATGGTAGATAATGTTTTTTTTTCATTAAGTACAGAGATCTTATAATTTTTGGAACCCTCTTTTTGAATCCATGGAAATCCATTGAAAATATGGTTGAAACATTTCTACTTAAGAAGTTTGGTTTAGTGTATGTATATTTTAGGCCGTATAGAAAATATAGGTATTATACTTAGAGGCCAAGGTTTTAATTTTAGAGATTGTACGTAAGTCTGGATAAGACCCGTCCAGTCAAACTTGGAACAAGGAATCGCCACAGAGAGAGACAACGACAGAAGTGTATTGGGAGGGCACCTTTGCACCGGCCATGGTCAGGGGTGGGTTATTCTGTAGAATATAGGGGATGGGATGGACTAGACCCAACTGTAATGGAACCTGAATTTATAATTATATTGTATGTTATTGTGTATGTAGGTTTTTTATTGATTTTTAAATAAATTTATTGTTAAGTTACTTTCCACAAATTATATATTTGTTATAATTTTGTTCTGAACACAATTTTATGATTAGTTAAACTTAGAACTTGAAGTTACTAGTTGATCTTAATTCAAACTGAAGGACCGATTTTATTAGGACCTCTAATTGGCTGTCGGCATCTTAAAGGTCACGATATAGCCTTCCACAAATGAATTACGACTTAATTAACTATTAAATGGGTAGACAGTAAAGGTCAAATGCTTCAACTCGGAAGTTACTTCATAAAAATATTTTGAAAACAAACTCTGCCAGCAAATCCGTAAGCAGATTTTTATTGTGATTCAAAAGGAATATTAAGTATTGTAGATATTAGTGACAAGAAATAATTGTAGTCATAAATAAAAAAAAAGACGTGTGGCACTCGGGGACTGCCGCGGTAAAGCTATTACATAGCATTTTTTACCAACTATGCTAGTATAATTATTTCTATATAAGAATACCAGCTGATGCCCGCAGCTTCGCCCGCGTAAAATTTGTTACCGCGGGAAGTTATTCCCGGGATAAAAGGTAGCCTATGTGTTATTCCAGACTATAATGTATCTCTGTACCAAATTTCAGCCCGATCCGTTCAGCGGTTTGAGCGTGAAAGAGTAACAAACATCCACACTCACAAACTTTCGCATTTATAATATTAGTAAGATTTTAAGGCCTATGTTCAACAAAGTATTACCAGTAATAAGTACCAAGAACCTACTTGACTGTGGACATTTGGGCTTTTGGAATTTTGGCCTGTTGGCCTTTTGGACTTTTGGACTTTTGGCCTTTTGGGCTTTTGTACTTTTGGGACTTTGGACCCCACCCCACCTCACCCCACCCCACCTCACCCCACCCCACCTCACACCAATTCACCTCACCACACCCCACTTCACTTCACCCCACCCTATACACCTCAGCCCACCCCACTTCACCCTACTTCACTTCATATACATAGGTACACGTTATGCAAACGCTCACGTGTACACGTTGGTATATGAAGTGCGAGATACACGAACGTGGCCGAGCGTGGCCGAAGGTAGTCGAGAGTGTGATTTATTTTCGTGACACAATTTCTGGATTTGGTCTCCACGCAAGGCCCGCGATAGAAACTATGCAATAGCTTAATAGGTATTTTGTTTTAGAACTTTTTAAGAAGAACAATTATTTTGTAATAAATTATTTTTATGTAACTTCAACCATTTACGCAGAGGCGCAACGGATACTTTTATAACGATTAAATGTTTTCCGTTTTCGAAACATTCCTCATTGCTGCACCGCTCCTATTAATCTTAGCATTATGTTATGTAGCCTATACCCACTATCAATAAACATACCTACTTACTATCGAACAATTTTTGAAACCCTACCAGTAGTTTCAGTAAGGCTTGCCTTGGTATGATGTGATCATGGTCCCTTTGCAGCGTGTGTCCAATCCAGCGCAGCAGCTACACTTCCGACGTTTGATCTGTTGGTAAATAGGGGTCTCACTGCAGCGTTCCAATAGTCTTACGTTCGTGATGTTCTCGGGCCCGTATGTACCGAGGATCCATTGGAGGCAGCGTTTGACGAAGACTTATAGCTGGTAGCTGGTGCGAAATGTCTTTAGTGACCTTCCATGTCTCGCATCCGTATAGCAGTTAGCAGTACAGTTTTAACGTTTACTTTGTTTTGAGTTTCACTCTTCGTGTCCATTTTCGCAACTGCCTACGGGGCGCAGCTGTGTAAAGGTTGTTCTGGCCTTGGCGAGACTCGAAATGATGTAGGGTACTCTTCTATCCCATCAGTTTCTGACACGACACTCCCGAGGTACGTCAATTAGTGCCTCCACCACATCTCTTGCGTCTGTCGATTTTAATTTCAGTCCAGCCATTCGCTGCCACATCCTGCTCGTTGTCCTGCACGTTTTCCTGCAGACATGCATGACGGCGTGTGTGTGCCTCAGCAGGCACAGGACATCGGCATCATTTAAATCCTCCAGGATATCAGTATAGGCCCCATTCTTTGCCGCGCCGATTGTTCTTTGCGGTATTCAGCATTATACCATCTATTTTCTATGGATGGTTGTTAACTATCCTGTTATCTTCATAACGATCCTCTAAGGTAGGTACAGTATGTATTTTCAAAAGAGTTTGTGAACTCTATTTTTAATTTCTTTTTCAGAATATTGATGACATTTGATTGATGTCATTTTATACACGTTACGTCTACTACATTGATACATGTAATAAAATTCTAACATGCCGGTGTTTGTATGTAAATTGTTTATACTGAGGAAAATTCTATACTGAGGAATAGCTTTAACCATTAAGCTCTATTTTGATTAAGCAAGCAGGGCAGATTCACACGCTACTTGATGAGTATGATTAATAAATACCTCTAATTTCATAGACCTTGTGTGACGTAAACAAAGTTGCGAGGGTCAGCTAGTTAAAAGATAAAACAATAGGTTTCTTTTTATCTACTTATAAACTATTTTTACAAATTTTATGGTAATAATAGACATTCTTTGAAATATGCATGTATGGTATTGTTGTGACTTTTATGACACGTTTAAAGTACATAGGTATGGGATAGATGGCGCTCGCGGCTACGTCAGCGTGAAATTTTCTTCCCGCTTCCCATGGGAACGTACTCCTGGGTTTGGTTATCTTTATAGCAGTATTATATATAAATTAACAAAACAAAAAATAATACTGCATTGGTGATAATAATAATAAAATGTATGTATATAGAGTACTCACTCATTTTCTTTCACTATTTTTCGTGACTTTCTTCGTTAATAAATGCACTTTGTTTATTCATATTTAAAACACTTTTTACACAAATTATACGAGTACAGTTCACTGTTGTACATAGATGAGGAATACCTACACGCCTATAGTCAAATTTTTATTTAGACGAAGTAAATTGACAGCAACTAATGTAATTGACAGCATCGAAATTGTCATTTCACATTAAGAACTCTAAATTCGACCAGCACTCTTAGTTCAACTTTGGTCGAGTGGTTAAGACGCGGATCGGTACGCAGAAGGCGCAAGATCGATTCTGGGTACAAGCATCAATTTTTGGATTCTTTGACGTAATATATAACGACTGCAGAGTTCATAATTGACGTAAACAAAAAATTTATGAAGAGCGAGACGAGATACACGAACGTGGCCGAAGGTAGCCGAGAGTGTGATTCGTTTTCGTGACACAATTTCTGGATTCGGTCTCCACGCAAGGCCCGCGATAGAAGCTATGCAATAGCTTAAAATAAATGCTCTTTTCCTGATATTCAAATTGGCGTAGACGAAAATCTGTCAAAGGATTAGGTACAAAACAGAGGCAGAAAAGAATCTTCGCTAACAATAATTGTGGGGAAAAAAAGCTGAAGAGAATTATTATAGCTAACGAAGGTCTCCAATTAAAGGACTTAAACCTTAGAAACGATCGCCACGCGGGAACAAAAGTGTAATTAAAACTTTGCTCCATAAACTATGATTAAAAACTCTAAGGTTCCGTAAGAGCCAGATACTTTTTGTTTCAAACTTATGACGTCTTGAACTTTGGTGTATTTTATTCTTGATCCAACAAAGACCTGTGGTTAACTTTACTGCAGGTCAGTAATAATAAGTTATACTAGCTTACTATATTTATATTGTAACCCAGTTTATGTATCGACATTGAGTTGAGAAGGCACGAGTTTATTTATTTATTTTATTTATTTATTTATTCAGACCTCCTAGCCGGACCTCTCAGGCTGTCAACTGCAGGCTGATGGTAGGCCACCGTGTGGTTTTAGTTAGTGGAAATCCTGCATGGTATCCTTGGGGGTATCCACATGCTAAAAATAATCACGTGTTCTTCTAGGAATCATGCCATTTGTATAATGACTGAAATGAAACTAAAGTAATTTAGCGTCGCCAATGTGCACAAGATAATTATTGTTACATATTTTCTAATTTTACTACGAGTATCCTACTTCCTATCCTATACTATAATCCTGCAAGTGGTGCACCCGTTGAGTAACGGAGAAGGTCATTACTATGAAAAAAAACTTTACTTTAGTTTGTCTGCTTAGCGTGATGAACAACAAGGTAAATCCCCTTATCAAAATCATGGCAAGTTACGGGTGTTAAATAAATAAATAAAATTAAAAGTAAGTAAGTTAAGTACCTAAATACTGGTATTGATCGAATATAAAAATACGAATCAGAAAGCAATTGTAATGAAAGTCAATCCTACTGAAGCTTTTGCATTCACTCTGATAATGTCTCATTTCAATACACATAAAGTGTATTTATGCAGCTGCTACGAAATATCATCAACAATTTCAGCATTCCTTTCATGCATGAAAACCCACGTGATCAAAGGTATCTGTAATTATAGTTCTATAGTGAAGTTACAAGTGAATGAGTACGTAGGTACTGTAGAGTTCTGTTAGTATACTCGTACCATTAATAGTGTACCCAGTGGACCAATCACGCGAACTGTAGAGTAACGACTAGCATACTGAAATATATTTCACATCTGCGCTTCCAATTTCAAATGTCGAAAATTTTGCAGAGCTCTACACCAAAGACTTTCGACTTTGTGGTAGCGAATGATTACGAGACTGTGCATTGGGGAAACTTGTGTTTACATTATTAAATAGTTTTACGCTGTCAAGGCATAAAGAAGAAGTAGGTATATTTTACTAAATTCGTTAAATATCGAACATTCGTAAATGCAAATGAACATAATAAATATCCTAATTAAGTAATCATTTATATTCTGTTTTTTTTTCTGTTTTGTGGTTAATAGATTAAATGAAATTTATTCAAAATCCTTAAAAAAGTATCATTAAAATCTCTTTATTCTAAGGATTGGTTTTACTTCAGTTAAGATTATTTCTATCAAATAATATCAAATTCTACACAGGAAGGTATCTACGAAGCCCCAATTACAAAATAGGTTTCCGCTCGCAATTACCTTTCAACAAAACTTGACAAAGTATCTACAAAAGACATAAATCTTATATTATAATACACTTTGCTTGAAGCAGCGAGTCGTTTTAAGGAGTCCATTAAATTTGATGTTCAAACACGGTTTCTTTAATTCGATGTTTAGGAGTATAACGGCGTAATAAATTCTTGTGGGGGCTTACCTTAATAAATCCAGTTCGACTCAGATTCTCTAGCCGACATAAATTGTTAAATAAATCGCTCGAACAACACGAAACGTACCTACGGTGGACGATATCAAGTTGTAATTTTGGGACCAATTTTAACGTTTCAATACTTTTTAAATAAAACTCAATGAGGGTTTAAAGCACGGCAATAATAATTATTGCTCAGACAAATATATCGTTGTTGATTTTGAATGCAACTGAGTGTTCTGAAACTGCAATGCAACATTATAATATTTAGTTAAGTAACTTGTAATATTTTTCTTTTGTATGTATGTGTGTGTAATATTTATTTTAATTCTCAAATTTACTCACGCTTACGGCAAGGGGTCGAAATAGAAGTTTCATAGTAATGAGCTCAACAAAAGGCTTACTTAAAGGTTTTCAAGGTTACCAAATGTATTGAAAACCGTGTCAACACCTTGTCACTGGTGACTGAGATAGGAGGTCCATTTCTGACACTTATACAACTAAGTTAGTAACAGCTGACTGAAAACTATTCAAATGATGTTAGTTACTTTATTTTTTCGGGTGTGATCCCGCTTCTAAAGGGGGGGGGGGGGGGCGTGCATAAATTCCTCACGTCACGCTGCCGTCATGGGCCTGCTTCTGTTAGGACGGTGAGCAGCCCTCTCACCGTCCTCAGGCACCCGGTCATGGAAGCCGATAGTCTTCGGCGAAGACACGTCGGCGGCGTCCGTGCCGCCGACTGCGGAACTCGGGTGGGAGAGTTCTTTCCCGTTCCCGCCCCGCCGCCTCATTTACGAGCATGACCTGCTCGCAGAAAGAGGCGGCGCAGTCCCACGGAGAGGTCTCGAAAGAGAGACCTGGCACTGTTGCGCCCACACCGTGCACTCCACCAGCGTGTGGAGCGCAGTGCCATCGCTTTTGTCCTCGCAGTGCCGTGCCCGGTAAGTATCTGCGACAACCGGTAGGAGAGAGCCCCGTGTCTCCTCTTCAGCCACTCGTCCATGACCGGTCTGACGGCCGCGATTGTGGCGAGTCCCCCCCTTTGGTTGCTCAAGTCGCATCTTCCATGTCTCCACGGTTTCCTGGTGGAGCAAGGACCGCTGGGCCTTGATTTCCCGAGACGCAGGCCTTTGGCTCCGCTCCAGCGCCTCCTTGCGCCATCTAAAATGTTACGTAAGGACTCTCGCTTCTAGGTCCCATGGAGGGGTCCCGGCTAGGAGACATGCCGCCTCACCTGAGATCGTGCGGTATCCCCTTATCACCCTGACGGCCATCGCCCTCTGTGGGCTCAGCAATCTAGCCACATTGTGATGTTAGTTACTTTAGTTCTTACATCTAATATAGCTAAAACTTGGAACGCTGTGCCAGCTCACGTGTATCCCTCCTTATAGAATCCCAGGTTCTTCAAGCGAAGTGTGAACATCATATAGCATCATTGAGCCTTCAACTGTGGGACTTTGACATCAATCGTTTTGTGAACAATGAGAGTAGTTCACAATTGATAGGTATAGCTTGGACTTTGCATCAGACGCGTAGACGGTTGGAATGATTTTAGCGAGCTAAAATTTAAAAAAAGAAATATTTTAAAAAAAGAAAAATATGTTTTAAAGGCATCATGCACAAAATGACATTATTATAATCCGTATATCTTACTAATATTATAAATGCGAAAGTTTGTGAGTGTGGATGTTTGTTACTCTTTCACGCTCAAACCGCTGAACGGATCGGGTTGAAATTTGGTACAGAGATACATTATAGTCTGGAATAACACATAGGCTACCTTTTATCCCGGGAATAACTTCCCGCGGTAACAAATTTTACGCGGGCGAAGCTGCGGGCATCAGCTAGTTCATTACTAAATAAGAGTTTCTAAAATAAACAATGTTTTGTTAACCCCGGGTCAGAAGTCCAATACAGAGCTTATGCTGACAGTCCGCTGACAACTTGTCACCTAACCATTATTCATAGCGACAATTTTCCACGTGTCAGCACCAGCCAACCATAAATAATAAATATTTTCTATTTTATGAGCATGCAGTGTATTATAAACAACTTTAGATCAACAAGGCTGGACGGACAACAAACTATAACTAGTACTCCATGATTACTATTAAATTTTAACGCACACATACATTTACAGTCAGTCAAAATTTACTTCTTTATCTAATTGAGACGGTAGCCGTAGTTCATATATGACAAAGCTTGAAAAAAAGTAACGCATGCCCTACTTAATCGAAGGCTTTGATGATATCCAGGCTTACAGCCAGGGACTCTCCGTGCCTCTCCATAGTCTCTCATAGTGACTATCAAGTAATTAGTTCTTTAAAATATTGTAAACTAGGTCAGCTTGTAGCAATGTTGCTGAAGGTTATTGTTTAGCAACGAAGCACATCTAACGAATCTGCGTTGGTGCAGATGAGTATTTATTAATGAAACAGCCACAAGTAAACAATTTTGCAGTGTACTAATCACCTACTTCATGTTAATTTATCGCAAATATGCTATTTATTTTATTTATTTAGTACACAAACTAGGTACTCTTGTTCAAATACACCAAAAGCTTCACGTGCCTTACGAAGCACAGAAACGCTCGCAAATAAGAATGTCATCCATACAGATACCATCCATAGCGAATGTTGCTTACACTAGTGATTGTTTACAGAACACTGAGTCAGCGGGGCTACGAGCATACACATACTGCATTTAATTTAGTTCCAAATTTATAAATCAAAGACTTTTCTCGATCCGTTCCACCCATGCCTAAAACGTTGACAAACGAATAAAATGCGGTAAATTATAACGGTTGATGTAACGAAACATAAATCTGACTGACCTCCGTCTAGTGAATAGGCTTCGATTCTACACGGGCGCACCCCATTATTACTCAGTACGTTCCGTTTCAGCCATTATACGAGTCAGAAACAGAGTCAGTTCAACAGAAATGAAAATATATTATATCGTTGATATTGCTTTAGTTATTATCACACTTTCCTTGACATGATTTGCCTCTATTGTGTCAGTGGAGAAATTATTTCCTTATTCCGTCATCAATATCAGGCCGACATCAAAATTATCGTCTCAATTTTAAACGTGTTTTCTTTATCGTACATTAAATTTAGTATCGAATATAGCACAATACTGTTGTGACCACAGTTCTTTTCTAAACCAGTCATTGAATGCGTGACTAAGAATACTGCTGGAGGAATTTAGTGAGTCTAATCCGCTAAGGCCTTTTTTTTTTGTTTCACGTGAGGGAAAATCCTCATAGGAAGTTATGCCGGACTCTTACCGACTCAAAAACCTTACGCTACGCCTAACAGCCTATGGTTGAGAGCCCCGGGTAAGCCCTCAGGAAGGATGTCCTGTGACTCCCAACAGACCTACGGCCGCCTGTGCGGCCTCGCCCAGGGGGTGGTTCGGGTGCAATCCCGTGTCTATGGGGGGTTTCGGGTGTGACCCCGCTTCTAAGGGGGGGGGCGTGCGTGAGTTGCTCACGGCACGCTGCCGTCGTGGGCCTGCTTCTGTAAGGACGGTGAGCTGCCCTCTCACCGTCCTCAGACCCCCGGTCATGGAGGCCGATAGTCCTCGGCGAAGACACGTCGGCGGCGCCTAGGACGCCGACTGCGGAACTCGGGTGGGAGAGTTCTCTCCCGCACCCGGCCCAATCCGCTAAGGCCTGATACTACTTTAAGCAGGCTGACTCGCGGCGTTAAGTGTTAAATGGTAGTTTTAGACATAACTCGCAGGCAAGGCAATGAAGCCCACATAATAGACTATCATAAAAAGTTGTTTACATTGCCGAAGTTGCGTTCAAGTTTTCTCCTCGAAACGCTGATATTTATTTATACTGAACTTTATTAACTTTAACTGTCTCTGTGGCGTAGTCGGTAGTGATACCGACTGCGGCGCTGGAAGTCCTGGGTTCTTTTCCTGGGTTGTTCAAAATATTTGTGTGATCCACAAATATTTGTTTCGGTGTTTGGGTGTTTTCTATGTATGTATTTAGAAATATGTAAGTATATATATCAGTCGTCTAGATCCCATAACACAAGCTTTATTAGCTTAATTTGGGCTAGATGATGTTGTGTGTGAATGTCCACAAATATTTTACTTGCACCCTACGCTATAACTGATCTATATAAATCAACGACCTTATGGCCTTCAGTTAAATTCTATGTCGATCCACTCATTCATTGAATAGTAGGTCGGTTAACTCAAAGCCTGACCGTGTTAGTGAGGGTAAAGCAATTTATTCATAAAACTATAGGTACAGTTTAATTCATATACCTTCGAAACAGTAGTAGGTACAGAATATTATTTATTAACCCATAAAAAAATTAATGTAAAAGCGGTAGTATCTACTTTACCTTTCATGGACTAGGTTTTCAGATATTAGTTCTTTTTCATAATCTATCGAATGAGGGCCACTCTTATCTTTGTTCTAAAGACTATTGTGTTGTAAAACTGTGGTTTTCAAGTTGACGGCCCAGTAATGTAAAGGGGTTGTAAGATGTTTATGGGGTTATGGGGTTGAAACAGGTACAATTGGTAGTAGTAGTAGTAGTAAAGATAATATAATAGTATTACATACAGATCGGCAACTCCCTGCCTCCCACTGAGTAAGCTTCCCCATCCCCCCGCAAAAGTTGACGTATCTTTGCCGTAACAGTACTTGAGAGAGTGTCACTGCGTTGCATTACGTAGTATACCTACGTACTACGTACTTTGTGCTATTGCTTTAGTTTAATTTGTCCTTAGCCGAGGGTAAGTTTAAACAAAAGTACCTACATACATGAGATTGCGTTCTGTTCCTTATTATTTAATTTCCATAGCTAGTGTCCCTAGTATACTCACACACACATTCAAGCTTGATTCAAGCATTCACATTACGTGTATATTAGTGTAGGTGAAAACGAACATTTTTGTATGGAGTTTCCACCCTGTGGTAGTAGTACAACAGAATACTGGTAGAATTTGTCAGTCCTAACGTACATTATTTCTACTAAGTTTCTGGTAAAAACCTGCAAACAATGCTATAAAGATGATTTTCTACTACCCTTCCTAAAAATAAGGAAAATATTAGATATAAAACGTTCATTCTTCTGTGGAAGTGTAATATTCAAATTTTAAAACTTTCTTATATCTAGTAGGGCGAATAAAACTGTATCGTTTTATGAATAAAATTCTTCGCTAAGGCTAAGTGTTGTTACTTTATTACAAAGTTTCGACGTTGGATTGCGATTACTTAAAAACTTAAGATGCTTTCCCAAGATCTGAACTTAGTTTCAAGTTTATTCTTAATACCCAATAATTTTTCGGGTTTCTGTAAGCTTAATCATTTGGAAGAAATTCAATGGCCATTTTGTTTTGGATTACATAAGTAAAATTTATTTTCTAAAATGTTAAAATATGGTAAGTTTGGCAAAACTAATTTCGAAATTTCAAATGGCTTTATTTATTTCTCGTAAACCTCTGTCAAATATGAAGAACATTTTTTGACTGAGCACACTTAGTTCATTTCTGTGTAACGCAATAAAAAGCGTGGTTCCGAGTAACATGTTACATTAAATAAAAATATGAAAAATTACCAAGATAACGATCAGTCAGCAGACACCTTGGACCTTATGGTCAAAGACTGTACCATGTATTCTACAATTATTCACCTGTAATGTACTACAATTATATAGTGCCTACAGTATGTACTACTATTTTGGGTGAAACCGCTTGAGTTTCTATATAAAACACATTCAAGAGTATTTAAGATGACATGTATTGTGTACTTACCCCATATACATCTTTATGGGTTCATTTAGCTCTCGTCAGTACTAAATTAATATTTGAACCTAGATCAAACATTATTAAGGGAGCATGTGGGACTCAACTAAATTAATTAATATTTTGGGTTGACATAATTACTGTGACAGTCATTTAATATGTCTAAACTAGACGTTGTACTTGTAATTATGTCAATTTGAAATGCCTTCGTAACCGTCTACTACAATTATTTAATATCTTGATTTGCTTTTCTAAAATTCGTTGAACATTTGTTTCGGTTTGCTAACAAACGTATACCTATTCAAAAATATTTCTAACTAACTGATCCTACGAACTTTTTACCGTTTTTTGACTCAAATAGTGTGTCAAAGTTCAATAAAGCACTCTGTTTGATGTATACGGTACGAGCAGTTCGTATGCGTAAATAAAAATGTGTTTTTACTATATTTTTCCAGATTTTTTTTTTAATTTTTGTATTTTATCCAGGATCTAAAGAAATATTTCAAAATAAAAAAAAATCTAAACTATCCATCCGCTTCTGAGTGTTAGAGACTGCAGTGACTAACAAACGTCAATCAACGCTAATAATAATAATAATTTAATAGAACTAATGAATTCGAATCAAAGAGCGGAAACTTTTCGCTATTTATTAATATTAAGAGTCTGTATGACGCAAAATAGACTATTACCTTAATCTAGATCTCAGGACTCGTGAGGTCTGCTGAATTTAAATTTCTACACAGACAACTTCAGTTCATTAACTAAAAACGCACTAGGCTAAAAACACGATTGCTGATAAAATCCTCGATAGATTTTTGTGTTGAAAATACCTCGATTTCTTGAAATTTTAACCTAGATCTCATAAGTTTTAAATTGTTTTTATTATATAAAATATTTATAAGAAAGACAATAGTAAAATCTTCATTTGCACTAGACCACTTTTTTAATATTGGTTATAGTATTTTTATAATTAATTTATTTCGTTAAAAACGCACAAAAACCGATCGCATCTCTCTCTGTCTGGCACGCTAAAATGTACATCCTCTATCTTCTTTCAACAATTTGGCGTCTGATAGGCTCTTAAGCCGTAGCGACAACTAAAGATTGAGAACATCGCCATAGTCAGTCAAAGCCCTTATGGTGACAGTTCTACAAGATGCTTTTCTATATCTCACTTGAAGAACCAGGTTTTTAAATATTTATACACATTACGTTTTTACACTCACTAAACTATACTCAGTACACACTCCCACTTGTAAGCCAAACTGTATTTGATTTCCAATATACAAACAGTCAATAAATTATGCCCTTCAGTTCAAGAACTGTTGGCTCTTAGCATTTTATGTGTGGTCACATTTTCCCCTAACTGTATTTTACAACTTCTCGCATGCGTGAGCAACAATAACTTCTCTGTATCCTTGTCAACATACTTATACACGATGATAAAGAGTAAGTACGTTTTGGCTTATATTTATCGTACAACAACCTGGAACGAGATGAAATTGAGTGGCAAAATATTGAGCCATTGCTTTTGATATCTGAGGAAGGAAATCATCGTAGTAAGTACGTATATTTTGCACAAAAATGCTATTTACGCGTGAAATACACATTTAGGTACCTACGTAGTTAAGAAGCTTTCATACTTGTCAAAGTTTGTGTCGGGAGCCATGGAGTTAAACTTCCGAGAATGCACCCGGGACTCCCAACCGTAGGTGGTTTATTTTTAAACCACTAAGGTGGCAAACAAGCATACGGCCCACCAGATTTACTGGTGGACACCGCTGCCTATGGACGCTTGCAACACTGTATGCTTGGTTTCGTACGATGCGTGTGGTTTTTAGTCGGTTGGAGTCCGGCACAGCATCCCTATAGGATATTCCTCACGTTAAAAAACTGTCAGATGGTAGGGCATCGTATGGTTCTAACTTGTAGTAGCACGGCATGATATATATGAAGTTTCACAGATATAACAAAAAAAAGAACGTTTATTAACGCTTTTAGTGCATTTTATTTCTTAATTATTTAAAAAAATGGTATTTTAAGACCAAAAGATACCTGGATTGCCGGTCGAAATTTGACGCATCTTTGTCCGGTTTACCACTTCTTACCGTCTGCCAACAGACTACACCCACGTAATGGAAGTCGACGTTCAGTTAAAAATCATGAAATTGGTCAGAAACTGGTCGGAAGTTTACTTGGTTGGTTGAACAGCAGTAGTCGGTTGAAAGTCAGTCAGAATTTAACATTTCTTATTACTTATGTTTATCACGAACTAATTGTTTATTTGCTTTTAATTACGTCACAATTTTTTTATACTGGGTGTAACAAAATTGACTCTCTAAATTTCATGAGATGGCTTGGCATCGGAAATCAAATACAAAAGAGTCAATTTTGTTACACCCAATAGAGTAGGCACCTATAAAAAATTTTAGACAAATATTCTGATGCAGTTATACCATTTATTGAAAATTAAAAATTACCACACAGTAGATTTTCGACAATATTGTGGTGTGAACTTAATTAACCGAGTAGCAAATAAGATAAATGAACTGTCAGGGTTGCTAATGCGCCCACTGTACGGCGGACATACGGTCGGGATGGTTAACACGCACACGTCTATCGCAATATGTAGTGATAGATCAACTTGACTATTCGTACAAGGGGGGTAGACATAGCATGTTTGCTCTATACATATCTGCCTCTCATAGTTTCGGGGGAAATCGTATTCATATATACACCAATACAAAAGCAATCAGCTATCACTTTAGAACTTACACAAAACAATTAAAACATTGCGCTTTGACAGGAGGGAAACGTATTATTTTAAAATATCTTCCATGTACAGACTCTCGACCCTCAACCGTTTTATTATATGTATAGATTCCACGGTATTCTACTAAATCTAGTATTTCGCGTGCAACCTAGTTTTGACGCCACTATGAGAGGGAGTTTCAAAGCATGGTCTATACATATCTACAACATTGATTGAAAAGTTTCCCTGGCCCACTGAAGTATTAAACTAAACTCTCAAACATAAAATATAAGAATGCTTGTGTAATAGTAGCTAAACTCTATACGTATAATAATTTAATAGAGATTTTTAAAATTCCGTATCTCAAAAGAGTAAAAAAGGAACCCTAATTAGAGAAACTCCGCAGTTCGTCTGTCTGTCACCAGGCTGTATCTCATGAACCTTGATATCTAGACAGTTAAAATTTAAACAACTTACGAATTTCTGCTGCTACCATATTAACAAATATTAAAAATAGAACGACAAACGTGACGTTTTGTCGTATTTTGTTACGTGTGCACGAGTTCGAAATCCTAAACCGATTTTAAAAATTCTTACATCAATAAATCAATAACAGTGGAATAGCTATAAAAATGTTGAAAAGCCGCGGAAAATTCGATTTCTTGTAGACTTAAATGTGAATTTTATACTTTAAAATGCATTAAAAAGTGCTGCGTAGTAAGTAGGTCTCATGTTCATTAAATAACTTCAAGTTTATCATACTTATAATGTCTCACAATCTATCTCACATCTTCAGAATTCTGGACGTTGGTCGATAGAAAAGTATGAAACTATTTCCAAATACCCAGATTCTTTCAATAAGGTTCATTAAAAGCTTTGACTTGATGTAGTATACTTAGCAAACTTGGTCCCAGAGCGGGCGACATTCCTTACAGTTCGTTTAATCCAATGACTGAATGTATTGACATTTAACGATGTGTGCAATTCTTATTGTATGTGTGTTCGTAAACTGAATGGGGTCACCTTCTGTGATGAATATTAAGCTATCTGATTGGCCAGCAGCCGTTAAAGCATGTCATTTTTCATGTCTGAATCATACGTGAGGTTTGTTTATTACAATCCATACAATAGGCAATCAAACGTCGCGTAACTGTTGTTTATTCTTCTATTTAACTGCTTTGAATACTGTGACATTCGTGGCTCGTTAGGGGTCTGGTTGAAAACCAGCGCTAGGCATCAGTCTAGCATAATTATGCTGAACCAGACCCCATTCGGTCCGCTTGAGGGATTGCATAAAAAATACCATAATGTTATTTTACCTAACAATTCTTTTCCCCTAAGTTTATACGTATCTCTAAGGCTATTTTATCGCTATGTACTAAATAAAATACCAACTAAAAAATCTTTCTTTCTTTCTAGGTTTAGGTTATCCTTACAATGCGACATCACATATTTGATTATACCTACATGTTTTCAGTTACAAAACAAGCGTCTACCAAAACAAGCATCGAATTTTTCTCCAAGCACACTTTACTTTTTACCATGCATAATTAATTTGAAAATACCGGGACTTGGTTATTTTCGATAAAAAATTTAAGCCTACCGAATTTTCATTAGCATCAGCCAGATGGATCGACGACCTTGAATAGATAGAGAGGGACTGGATGCGGAAGGAGGACGGTTCTGCCGTGTGTAATGGGGAATATTGGGAGAGGGTTTACGTCCAGCAGTGGACGATATGGTGATTTGATTGATTGCATTTCATTACGATACAAGGCTTTGGCATACTTAGGTAGGTACTTACTTTTTTCAACGGTACACGTGAACGAGTGGTGATTGATTGTTGCCGAATTCTCACTCCTGCCAAATTTTAATTCATTTTAAATTTATATAGTAACCAACCAGTGAATACTCGAATTGTTATACCTATTATAACCAAGGTAATTAAATTGTACCTCCGACGACATTGACAAAATGGTAGTATTGTAGGTAGAATTGGTAAGTCTGAGCTGTAAGCAGTAGCGACTAACAATATTTTGTTAAAACTACCATAGAAGTTTTCTATTCAATTTATCCAATCAAGCTAACCCGAAACTAAACAATTCTAAATAGTTTGAACCGAGTATTTAATTGTTTTAATTAGCAATTGTAGTATAATACCTTTCCACCAAGAATTTCTCTAAAACGTAATTAGTTTACTGTGTTATTTCATTGCGGTTACATATAACAGGAGTAAACCTATTACAATAAGGCCAGAAAGCTAACTAGTTTCCAAAATGCAGATACAGGGTTAAAAGTTCAAACTGTTTATTTTGAAGTAGTATAGCGATATATCCGGTGAGGCGGCATGTCTCCTAGCCGGGACCCCTCTGTGAGCCCTGGAAGCTAGAGCCCTTGCGTCACTGTTCAGATGGCGCAAGGAGGCGCTGGAGCGGGGCCAAAGGCCTGCGTCTCGAGAAATCGAGGCCCAGTGCTTCCTGCGCCACCAGGAAACCATGGAGACATGGAAGGTGCGACTTGAGCAACCAAAGGGGGGAATCGGCACAATCGCGGCCGTCAGACCGGTCATGGACGAGTGGCTGGAGAGGAGACACTGTGCTCTCTCCAACCGGTTGACACAGATACTTGCCGGGCACGGTTGCTTCGGTAGGTATCTGTGGCGAAGACACCGGGAAACCACGGCCGAGTGCCAGCACTGCGAGGACCGCAGCGATGACACAGCGCTCCACACGCTGGTGGAGTGCACGGCGTGGGCGCAACAGCGCCAGGTCCTCGTGGTGGGTCTGGGCGTGGACACTCTCTCGCTCGAGACCATGGTGCGGGCCATGCTCTTCAGCGGGAGTAAGTGCTGCGCCGCCTCTTTCTGCGAGCAGGTCATGCTTGTGAAAGAGGCGGCGGGGCGAGAACGGGAGAAAACTCTCCCACCCGAGATCCGCAGTCGGCGGCTTGGTCGCCGCCGACGTGTGTTTGCAACATCTTCTTTGTATTTAGTAAAAAAGGCTATAAACGCCTTCAATATAACAAAAATAATACGATACATAATGGGGACATATTTCGCACATCACCAACTAGTCCAAAACTATGTAAATTAATATTAGTCTATATTGTGCTCTATGATCTTTACAACTGATAAACATACTTACGTATTTATAAAAAGAGACACATTGTATATAAATTACTCGCAGACTCTGGAGAAATCAATATGCTTAACACGAAAATAAATGTGCCGGGTACCTGACCACTGGTTTCTTGGTTACTAAGGTATCTAGAATAAATCTCTTTCCTATCAGCACAGGAACTAGTTGTTAAAACGTGAAATTTTCTTTGAAAAACACTTAAAAAGTAATGCGTTAAAATTTCAACTTGACATTAGTATTATTTTCTATGTATCACAACTTTCGTTTACATTCCTTAAACAAATCTTAATATGTTTCCCTCATAACGTGTATGCTTATTCAAATTTTCCTTTCAAAATTTACTTTAGCTTGTATCTGAGCTTGCGACACCACCTCAGGCTTATCGTTTTACTTCAACTCGCAATATCTAACCGAGGAAACGTCGGCATATAATCGTCTTATATCACCATAAAGGTATTTGAACCGAATCTAAACATTTGAAAGCTTTGTGCAAAATTGAAATCCCTAATTACAATTTTGCAGCGGTGACAGTTACTGGTAAGACAGATGCTATGAGTTTTGTATACTCTAATAGCCAATTTTACTTAGTAACTTCTGAATTGTATTTTGTTTTGTTTAATATAAAAGCATGCCATGTCCTTGCATAATGATCGTTTAAGATCTCTGTTAATGTAGTAATAGAAGAATGTAGTTATATTATAATTATTATCTTTGGTAGGATCAATGACGTGATCATATTGTGACAAAAATTTGTAACTGCAAAAATTTCAGTCGTTTAATGAGTGTTTGTACTCTTTCGCGTCAAGACTGCATGGATTTTAGTGAATTTTGACACACTACCTACAATGGACACATGAAAATAATAGAAAAGGGAGGATAAAAGAGACAATATTGTTCTACGATAAATTTCTCCATTGTAATAGGTACCTAATTCTGTAATTTATTTAATACACCAGTTGGCGATTGCGCCTCTGGCCGGGTGGAATTTTATTCCCGCTTCTCATGAGAACTTATTCTCGAGATACATACATACATATCGTCACGAAGGGGTAGGCAGAGGCTCAGTATACGCCCACATTTCACCTTATAGTTTTATGTCCCACGTAATAGGTGGTCAGCCTATTGCCGTGTTGAAATGGACAGGCGCAGGTTGCCGTGACCCGCAGTTGAAAATTTTCAAGCCGCCCATAAGACATTCAACCTGGCTTAACGATTGTCATTTTACTGACAATCGGGTATCAATTTATGTTTTCCTTCTCTACGCAATGGATCTGTTTGCGAAAGTGTTTCCTTAGTCCACTCTTTTTTTTTTCATCCTGACCTCCACACATAAACTACTATTTTTGCTCATTAATTATAAGGTTTCCTTTTCTTCCGATCCTTCAATTTTTCGATAATAGAATAGAGATTCGAATAGATCCAGACGCAACATGGAAGCGCGCGAACTTTGAATAGGTAGCTTAAAACATCCCGCCCTATGCAATACTTTCGTTAAAAGTACATAATTTATAATGTAAAATTAAGTTTCCGGAACGCAATATTATCAAAAACTACTTTCATGATTCTTGGAGGGATTTCAGAGGAATTTTCTGTGTATAATTCCTAGCGGGTAAAGCCACAGGCGCTCTTTAATAGTAGTTTACATAATTATTTTCATTCGCCATCAAGGTTTCTACGTTCACTTGTGTGCTTTTACTAACGAACCTTCGCTGGGTGACATGTCTTTGTCATTTGTTGTGTCATTATAGGTCAAAATCAAATACCATAAGTAAACTATATCCACACATTTCATATTTTATGTAATGAATAAACATGATCTAAAGTACAACTTAAACATGAATGTGGTTTATTGAGTACGACAATTTGTTTCACGTAATCTTACTAATATTATAAATGCGAAAGTTTGTGAGTGTGGATGTTTGTTACTCTTTCACGCTCAAACCGCTGAACGGATCGGGCTGAAATTTGGTACAGAGATACATTATAGTCTGGAATAACACATAGGCTACCTTTTATCCCGGGAATAACTTCCCGCGGGAACAAACTTTACGCGGGCGAAGCTGCGGGCATCAGCTAGTTAATACATAAATCGCAACACTTCCTTAGAACTGCAATTCTAATTTAAGTTAACTAACTAAACTAACTAACTATCTTCACGCCAAATTCCTTGCGGGGTAGACAGAAAGAACCGAGCGCCACACGGCACGGTCCATACACACCTCACTTGCTTCTTCAACTTTCATTTTTTTTTTCATGCATGCACGTCGGTTCCTACGGCTCTTGACACCACCTTCAACTAACACACGATTAATTTGGTCGTGGTAGGTGTGTCGTGGCCTTCCCCGACTCCTACGTCCATCCACTTTCGCGGTGTATATCTTTTTTGTCATTCTTTCATCTCCCATTCGTTCCACATGCCCGAACCATTGTAGCATGCCCTTCCTTACTTTAACAATGACACTCTCTTTCAGACCAACTCTCTTTCTTACATCTTCATTCCGAACGCGATCTGCGAGTGTTACTCCGCAGATAAATTAATTAAATAATGAATTTATCTAATTTTAAGTTAATATTTAAAAAAAGAAAGAATAACTTTATTACGTTACCTGTGTCAAGACAGTTTACAATCTCGCTAGGTAGAATAAAATCTAACGACGACATACATTATAGTTACATAATGTCTCCGCAAAATTGTAACCGTATCACATGGCAACTAAAGAAATGCTATGATTAAACCCGGGGACATATAAAACAGACTAAATACTCCAAGTTTACTACAAATCCTCAATAATATACAGTCAAAATGACAGGCTTCTTCAAGTTGAAGTTGGTGAAACAGTTGTTACTTGACTGTACTTACTAAGGTAGGTCACCACGAATGTATTTGAATTTCACTAGTCCGGTGACAAGTGCGTTCACCCACAGCTTTCCTTGACGAGAAGCAAATATTGACCCTCTTTTTCACTTTCTACCTTTTATGTTAGCCCTATTTGAGCTGTGAGCAAATAAAATGAACAATTTTCCTTCTGTCACCAAGATTCTTACGATAATTTGTTAACTTGTTGAGTTCTACGAATATTATCGTTTGTAACAATGGTTTTTGAATTCTTTTAAAATTATTATCATCTTCCTTCTCTACTTTTGAAATAAGTGAATGCTTTTTAGTGATCGTCTAAGTATTATAGACCTGAAACGACGTACTTGAATGGTCAAAGAGTTTCCGAAGGAGTAGGTACTTAACTGTTGTGTTATCCTACCGTGTCGGTCCGCGGACTAAGTGACTTATTCAGGGTTGAATGTTGGGCTATAAAGTTACAGAGTAAGTCACTTACCCACTTGAGTTGTAATTTTTGTGATAAAATGGGACTAGTAAATTTCAAACAGACAAAGCAGCGAGCATCCACAAGTATATAGTATAAAATTAGACTTTGAAATATCTGAGACCTAAACTGTAGCTTAAAGGATTTCCTTAACATTGTACTATGCATATACATGCATAGTTCACGAATTCCGGTCACTATACTGAAAATCGCTACTTGTATTACGTGATTATTTACGAATTCTCCATACATCGACGACAGTTTTGAATATGTGACTACATACTCGTACATACAGTTTGCAGTATACCAAACACGCACACTTACTAGCTCATACATCCTTATGAATTTCAAGTCTCCCAATATTTCAGAATCTGAATACAACATTCGGAATCGAAGCGTATTGAGTAAATATTTATTATTGGGTACTCGATACGAGCGTTGCACAGTGATACTCGAAATGTAAATGTATTGGTGTTTATATTCCCTGCACTGACTTGTGTGAAAAAGCATAATAGTTATACCTACACACCTGAAATATTCACACGTAACTGTTCTCAAATGCTTTTGTAATATCATAAAATACCTAGGTACTAGAAATCAAATGAACAATGTTTTTAATGTGAACTTCACAATCATCAACGAAATATAAAGAGGTTGTATAGCTCCTCAAATCTCTGACTGCGGTGACCCTCAAGACCTCACTGTCTTATAGTAAATAAATGATGCTCTTGAAGTATGTTATTCCGAAATTTATCTCTAATCTTCTGTATAAAATCATTTTCAAATATCATCAATCTCTCTATCAAAAATAGTTCTTGAATTTATTGAAAAACGTGAATGAAACACTGAAAAATTTACGTTTAATATCAATAAAGATTAATTAAAGTACGCTAACGGACAGTAAACGCCACAACATAACTAATTACTCGTACCAGAACTCACTGAGGACAGTTTAATCTAAAATTTATTTAGAGAAAAAAAGGTTAAAAATAAGGAGAAAACATCAAAAGCGTTGCCCATAGATAACATACAAAAGATTATATCTAACCCTACAAAATTACTAAAAACTTCATCGTAAACATGTTCATAGAGCCGTGCAAAGTTGACGAAATCTCACGATAAACATGTAAAGAGAAATATCGGAGCCCATCCGTCCGTAGCAAGTTGATGCGTCACGCAATATCAGAATGATTGATGATCAGTCGCCGTTCACAGCTCCCAGATGACCACAGCTTTGTGCCCATGTGATACACTCTGTTTACGGCCCGAATTAGTTTGCGAGTCCAGTCGCGCGGCAGAAATGAAAGTCAAATATGCCTCTGATATACATCGGTTTTATATTCATATCTTTTTATTTTGGGATCCATGTGGGAATTTGCATGCCGTAATTTGAAAAAGTATTTACGCAAACGTTAAGTTTTAATAATATGCGTTTTTTAGCTTTTGGCAATTAAAATCGGAGCTGAAATTGTCAATGAAATAGGTTTTGTCTAAATCTATATTTTGTCTTATTTTATACTACTAAGGTGGCAGACAAGCATACGGCCCACCAGAAACATTTGAAACACCAGAGGGGCCACACTCGCGCTGCCGACCCTGTAAAAACCTTCTAAGACCCCTTTTGAAGAAATAAATTAGATTAAAATTTGTCTAAATTTATAAACTAAATATATAAATATTTTGTCTAAATATGTATTTAATAGGACTTAGTAAATGTTTTAAGCCAAGTGGGTATGCGGGTTGGTCGATTTTATAAATTTTGGTAATTTGGTATTTCTTATCGTGGCTACTTTCCGTACTTTAAAGCCTAACTAAAGTTTGTATAAACGGTTTAGCGGCTTTGTGCTAAGACTCTTATAATAAGATGAAAACTTTGCAAAAGAGATACACTGTGTTGAATAATGGTCGTTAAAACTTTTATGCTATAGATATTACTCGTATTATTTGCTTTTGCATAATAAATTACTCATCTGTCAAATACATAGGTATCAGTATGTAGAATATCTCCATAAGTTTTAGAAATACGGTTATGTAAAAAGAACACAGTAGGAATGAGTACCTATGTACATAATATATTACAAGAGAGACGTGCGTCGTCGACAGCGCCAGGTCCTCGTAGTGGGTCTGGACGTGGACACTCTCTCGCTCGAGACCATGGTGCAAGCCATGATCTCCAGTGAGAGTAAGTAGGACAGGGCCGCCTCTTTCTGCGAGCCGGTCTTCCACCCGAGTTCCGCAGTCGGCGGCTTGGGCGCCGCTTCACCAAACCAGAAAAAAATGTTAGAGCATTATAACTATGATTTTTAGTGCCGATTTCATCGATGCCACGCAATTCTTGGTCCCGGGATATTCACGCAATTCTTAGTCCCAGAATATTCACCCATATTTATTTATTGTATTTTTTTCAGATTGTTTCAAATCCGAGTCCTTTCTAGTGGCTAAGTTGCTATTACCAGTGAGCAAGAAATAAACTTTACGCAGAGCAGCTATCACAATAAATATCTCTATTATTAAAATCGCCGAGTGACTTACTCATCTATCAACGCCCAGATGAAATCCACCTTTATAAAACCTGAATATTATCAAGGTAAGCTCTTACAATGTAGATATACACAAATAGGGAAAATTTCAAAATTTTACCCCTCAGTTGGAAAAGGGGGGTGTTTTTTTTATGATTTCGTAAATGGTTAGAGTTCAACTCCTTTGCGGGCTCCTAAAACCAGTGTTCCTAACCGGGTGGCACAGTTAATTACGAAATAAAGTGATCCTTTTGTTATTTACTTATATTGAAGTGAAATAGGACATACTATATGTTGTGATTTTGCTAAAACCATTCAGTTTTAAGTAGTAATAAGTTATTTTTGTGATGTCAACACCGCCTCATAGTAGAATGATTAGCCTGTACATAAAATATTTATTGATTATTCGAAAATAGTGGGTAGTTGTTTGACATAAATGTTCAGTATGAGGTGGGATTTGTTGAGAGGCGATAAAAAGTGAATATTCTGGAAAAAGAACACATTCTGTTTCCTGATCGAGTTCAGTAAAGTGCTAATTAGTTAAAGTAGAATATTTGTATCAATTAATAGTTAGTTGTGCAAGTATTACCTAGATAAATTGAGAAAATAAAAATGTAACGAATCTACAATCATTGGATTGTTATTTATTTTATCAAACCATTAAGTGGAAATATAGGAGTAGTATCTATTATACGAAGAACAGAAGAATAAATGGCTATGTACATCATTGGAGTATTATTTCTCATCAAGTCAGAAGTGGTAACCTGCGAGCCAAGCCGTGACAAGTTAAAACTGTAAGTATAAGTTTATTCGAATTCTAATCATGGTTCGTGATTATTCCTATTAGCGTGTATTATATTCGTAGCAACTTCTACTGTAGTCAAGAAGGTATTTGACTTTAACGAATTGCTGCAAACTGGGGTTACATAACTCTATTGGCTGCGGTGTCCATTTAACTACGTTTTTATTTAACTCCGGTAAGGGTTTTAGGAAATATTCTCTACCGGAACGGTGAATACATTTGTTTTAGATCGAACACAGAAATGTGACAAAAAGGTCCTTATCGTTTTATTGTAGTTGCTTAGAGCTATATTTTTATTGAGGTAATCCCCGCCATTATGCCCATATGTATGTTATACCTATTAGTTACCTTGAAACAAAAGTAGGTACATATTTAAGTTACATTGCCACTTCTCAAGGGCTAGGACTTCATTTTAATTCGTGGATTCTCAGTTAATAAGACGTCCTATTAGAAATTTTGGACATAATTACAGTTAGTTATTTTGATTTATTTTGTGAATACCCTCTACCGGTACGGTAAAATTTATTTTTACATAGGACAAATAAATGTGACCAAATACGATAGGTACGCACCGTTCTTATTGCAGTTACATAGATCAATTTTATTATGTGTAATATGTATATTTTGTGTTAAGACCGACTAGACTTGCAGTCTTTGCTATTTATTTTGAAAAGTATGTGGTTAAGATACTTAACGACTTCTCAAGGGCAAAGACTGTATTTAGTGCGTGGATCTCCAATCAACGAGACGTACTATGACAAATTTAGACATTATTTTATTAATTTAAGTATGAATGCTGCTGTGCAACCCTGAGCGTTGCAAGTGATTATCCAACCATGCAGGTATTATGTGTGTTAGTCCCATAGCCGTGCAAGGTGTGTTGTTTGCAGCCATTCAGGTGAGCTGTAAGGTGAAACCATGCAGGTATGTTGAGACTCAGTTCCATTAGCCGTGCAGGTGTGCTGTCTGCAGCCATGTGGGTGCGCTGTGGAAGCACAACCATGCAGATATTATGTGAGTTATTTCCATAGCCGTGCAAGTGTGCTGTTTACAGCCATGTAGATGTGCTGTAGAAGCGTAACCATGCAGGTATTTTGTGAGTTATTTCCATATCCGTGCAGGTGTGCTGTCTACAGTCGTGTAGGTGTGCTGTAGAAGCGCAACCATGCAGGTATGATGTGAGTTATTTCCATAGCCGTGCAGGTGTGCTGTCTACAGTCGTGTAGGTGTGCTGTAGAAGCGCAACCATGCAGGTATGATGTGAGTTAGTGCCATAGCCGTGCAGGTGTGCTGTCTGCAGTCATGTAGGTGTGCTGCAGAAGCGCAACCATGCAGGTATGATGTGAGTTATTTCCATAGCCGTGCAGGTGTGCTGTCTACAGTCGTGTAGGTGTGCTGTAGAAGCGCAACCATGCAGGTATGATGAGTTATTTCCATAGCCGTGCAGGTGTGCTGTCTACAGTCGTGTAGGTGTGCTGTAGAAGCGCAACCATGCAGGTATGATGTGAGTTATTTCCATAGCCGTGCAGGTGTGCTGTTTACAGCCATGTAGGTGTGCTGTAGAAGCGCAACCATGCAGGTATGATGTGAGTTAGTGCCATAGCCGTGCAGGTGTGCTGTCTGCAGTCATGTAGGTGTGCTGCAGAAGCGCAACCATGCAGGTATGATGTGAGTTATTTCCATAGCCGTGCAGGTGTGCTGTCTGCAGTCATGTAGGTGTGCTGTAGAAGCGCAACCATGCAGGTATGATGTGAGTTATTTCCATAGCCGTGCAGGTGTGCTGTCTACAGCCATGTAGGTGCGCTGTAGAAGCGCAACCATGCAGGTATGATGTGAGTTATTTCCATAGCCGTGCAGGAGTGCTGTCTGCAGTCATGTAGGTGAGCTGTAAAAGCGCAACCATGCAGGTATGTTGAGAGTTAGTTTCATAGCCATGTAGGTGTGCTGCTGAAGTGCAATCATGTAGGTGCGGCAAATGATTTCTATAAGCTATGTAAGTAGACTGCCAGTGCACAATCATGTAAGTATGTTGAGATTGATCTGTTTAGTCACGAAGCGATGCTACATGCAGCCGTGTTAGTGTGCAGCTAGTATGCAACCGTATAGGTGTGCTGTCAATTTCAACCAGGCGAGTATAGTGAGAATGATTCATATTATCATCTGTGCTTTATGCAGTCATATTGTTGTGCTGCTATTATGGTGGCGATAACAATATAGAAGTTTTTTTCAATGATTTTGGCTGACATTAGGCTTACTTGGATTGGTATGTGTGGAGCGTTTAGATTACACACACATGAATGCATAACAAATTTTGTTGCCCAATAGTAAATGGAGCGTATGTGAAACAGTATTGATGTTTTTCGATTTACTTAACACCTCTAGCCTTGTTTATGCCTATAGTGTTATTTAGATTCCATACCAGCGGCTTAGTGAGCTTTCCCAATCACGGAATCGCTCAAGAAAGATTACGACACAAACTGTACCCTTTTCATAACTAGCCGTATGCATAGTAAGGCATAGAGATTTTTTTTGGGGACGCCAAGCAGGCGAGGTATAAGCGCCTTGGACGTAATAAACGCCTTAGATGAGATGATAGATGGGAAATTGTTAGCTTGAAAGAGCAGTAACTGCGTTTAAAATGACAATTCCAGGTGACTGAAGTGAAAGATTCACGCCCAAGCAGAAAGACAGGTGAACTGTCGTGTCGGAATACAGTGCGGCGCGGCGGAGCGATGTGACTGCCAGAAGGCGGAATCTAACCAGTGGCGGCGATACTGAAGGCAATGGTGAGGATCGGACCGAGCGACAGGTGAAATTAAGACTTTGATTCGGATAATTGCTAGCGACCTTGAGCAACCGCGACACGAGTCCTCCAAACAAGGAATTGTGGTCATTTATAACTTATTTTAGTTGTACCTTATTGATAAGAACTCCTAGTGCATTATTTATGGAATTATAATTATATAGATATAGATATAATGTATCACGTTTTAAAAATGTGATATGCCTGAGGATTAGTTGAACTTTTTAGCTTCATAACAATCTATATGTGTTATAGTGTGGGTTTCCTCAAGAGTTATCCGTGTCAAATACACGTCGGAAGTTTAAGGCGGAAACACATTGTTAAAACGCGACGCAACACGTGTTGAGTAGAATCAATTTGTGTTGTTTTTTGTTTTCTATGACCAGAGTCACACTATCAATATCCAATGCGCCACCATACGCAGTACATTCTATCTACACATAGTCGCGTCGTGTTTTTAGTGTGTCGCGCACATTAAAAATCCCTGGCGACCATTTTAGGCATGGACTCTATAATTGGGGAATATAATATAATTTCTAATTGTAATAGACGTTGACCTTTTTGACCAATTGTACCATATCATATCATATCATATCAGGTGTTCAAAATATCCCGGGAGATACCGTGCAATGTACATGGGTAGACAATTTTAGTATTTCTTATCTAATTTCGACGTTTCGTGAAAAGACTTTGTGAGACAGCTAGCAATATCTATTATAAAGACCTTTTTTTTAATTGAAAGAGCTATACAACGGCAGTGGACTGTATGAGTTAAGCAAAATATTACACTTGGATCCTTGTAAAAAGACCTAGTTGAACGACCTCTACTGGTCGAAGACAATACTAGCGGTTGCCGCATGGTTTTCCCTGCGTAGTCCCATTCCTGTGGAGATACGGGAACGTTACTCGGGGAGGGTGTGCCTTCGCAGTAGTGGAAGAGTTTTTCAAATTGATTCAGTGGTTTTGGAGACTATTCAACGTAAAGAAACAACCATACAGGCAATCTAATCTTTCCTTCTTATAATATTAATGTAGATAATCCTGATTGAAACACTGAGGCTCGGAATAACTTTTAGTAGTACCGTACACAAGTTTTACTTCCTTGATCTTGATTAAAGCCAGTGCTAGAGAGTAATAACTATTTTGTGCTATCTTATAGGTATTTCTAAACATACCTGCAAATCGCAAAAAATATATATATACAGAGAAATTTAAGTAAAGATCAAAACATTTTGCGTGCGCCATACGCGGTTTAGAAGTCTCCGTTCGGGCGTTAATTATTGCTGTAGGTGTAGGCGAGTTTCAGAAGCCGCACCGAAGTGCATACGGTTGCAGTTCACCAGGGTTAGGTGGTATTCTCTGACTAGTTTAGTTTATCAGATTATACTAGTTGCGTATTTCAGTCGACAAACTACACTACAAGAACGCCCTGTAAACTGTTAGCAAAAAAAAAAGGGTACGTAGGTGTCTATTAGGCCTTAATTTTAACGCTGTACACCGGCTGTAACATACTTCGTACCAGCAGTCCTAATACTGTAGTACCACTATGACAAAGAGGGATTTAGTACCACAAATAGCGTCAGATTGTTGATTTCTTTTAAGCCCGCTTCAACATGGACTAGTGTCCAGTCAAATGAGTATACTAAGACATAATGCCCTATAGGGATAATTTAGGACCAAGTAAACTAAGTATAATTCTGATGCTTATTATGGTTACGCTAGAACAGATTCAGACTTACTGGTTTACTAATGCAATATTTATAATTCCGCTAAGACTGAAGAAAAGGTAAAACTGCCTTTTAACAGTATATATGCACTTAGACCACTTAGGGCCATTTTGTTAGAGGTAAAGGCTAGAATTAAATGTATATCCTATATTCTAACAAAAGTTGACTGATTCGCAAAATAAAAAAAAGAACCCTGAACAGCTTACGTTATCAGAGTTTCTTGTAGAATTTTATCAGATCGTGGGACTGCCGCCTAGAAAGTATTGTAGCATCTGACAGAATGAGACTTGCTACATATTTATTTACCAAAATAATCCCAATGTAACATTATCTATTTACATTATAACTATCTAAACTAACCTAAATCTAAATAATGACATTGTACCCAAAGACTGGCAGCATTTCCCCTTTAAATAGTTATACCCATTGGTTTAGATAGATGACTGCAGTCTGCCAGTCGACTCGACTAGGAGTTTTCTTTTTCATATTTTTTAACAAATATCGTTAATATTCTTATTCTGATAAAAATGGAAAAGGAAAACTTTCTAAAGTCTTAAATTTACCGTGACTATTGTAACACATAGAAACCAATGCTTAACTAAATGGTCGAGAGTTGGAACTTGTGGGGTTAGCCGCTCCTAGTAGTTTATTTTAGATAATTTGATTCAATTTAAAACTAGCTAAAGGTTAAGTTCACCAGCTTTTGCTGTGCAAAAGATGAGGCATTAGCAGATGTAGATGGAATTGTAAATTTGAGTTACTTTAACAGTGTATTCAAATTTAACCTGTATCCTCCTGCGGAGTACCTAATCTTGTAACTTACAAAATGTCCATAATAGCGATATTCTATAATTTAGATTACGTCCAAGAGTCTCTCTGCAAAAAGAGTAGGTACATAACATTATGAGAATAAGAAATTTATCAGAATCTTGTGGCTGCACCTCACAAGAAATATAGGTATCGTACCTTGCAGTTTCTTTTATTCAAATACCATTTCTAAAGTAATACCATACTATTTCTAAGTAAGTAGTAGTCTAATAATTATATGTCTAGTTTTTTATCCTGTATTTGTGTAATAGGAAGGTTTTACTTACCAAAAAGTTCCCAATAAATCTTGCGAATTTATAACATGTACATCAACAATAAAAAAAAAGTCTTTCTTGTTATCATAGTAGACTGCATAAGGTCAATGACACTTTATGGGTAGTTACCCAGTTAAACAGTGGTAGGTATA
The DNA here is from genome assembly GCA_933228765.1 of Miltochrista miniata. Taxonomy (NCBI): domain Eukaryota; kingdom Metazoa; phylum Arthropoda; class Insecta; order Lepidoptera; family Erebidae; genus Miltochrista; species Miltochrista miniata. The sequence continues at coordinate 22,400,691 of OW121756.1, forward strand.
CGCTCTTGCGACAGGCTACCAACCGAATTTGAAGGTATTGGTATGGTTAGATTAATCAGAGTATCTCAGTGATTGACTTAAGAATACTTATACATTTTGCATTGACACATTTTATGCGCATACCATGATTACTTTATATTATTATTATTATTTGACATAATTCGTAGCTATTTCAGATTTATGTTTGCAAACGTTTGACACAATTTATTATAGTATGATATGAAATTATTAATTATTGACATTATTACACGAATGAAACTATTATTACATTATAAGACACCAATATTTTTGTTATTATCATCTGAGATTTTTATTAATATTTAAAATGATTATCTAAAGTCATTATTATTTGCATGACAATTTATTAAAGTTAGTTTACAGTATCGGAATTTAATCTATTGATGTATTTATGACCTAAGTTACAATTCATTGATTAAAATTGTCACCTATAATAAACACATTGTAACACTATCGAATTAGGGAAACCTGTAAGGATAGATGTTGATATAAAACACAAGAGCTGCCTTAAATACTATATTTATATGTGTCCTTAGGGTTAAGGTATAGGTATATTGTGGCTTCATCACGTTGCCTGAAACTAGACGATTATTAAGGTTAAAAGAACTTTATTTCTCATAAGGACAATAGTTCGCTTAAAATGAGATTAACAATTTAATTTACAAATATTATTTAAGTAATATTAATATGATGGTAATATTAGATACCTACCTAATGATTTTTTTTATGAAAAATCACTCGCTTGTACTAGTTGTATTTCACTATTAAATATATTTTACACTAATTGCTGACACATGTAATGATTTCTTTTGCTGGAAAATGAAACCTGGAAGTGATCTGCAGACTCTGCTGTGTTTTAAAAAAGAGATCACTTTTTAGATTTTACATTTGTAAATAGTTTCAGCAGGCGGTCTGCTCTGTGAACTGGTTACTTGTTGCCTTTGTTTTGTATTCTTGACGTTTCGCCAGACTCAAGTTCTCACTTATAGTTTTACAAAATAAATAATGATTGAGTTAATATTATAAGCCTATAGACTATAGACAGAGTAGATAGAAGATATAGAGAAGGTTTAGGTTTAATTAAACTTTAAGATTTTGATTTAGCATATTATAAAAAGCCGCATAAAGGTATTATTGTTATGTACGTTATGTATAAAAATATGTGATTAGTTCAATATACAGGTCCGAATGTTGTGATTACTGCGTGCTCCGGAGATAGCACGCTGTCTGATGGCCGAATGTTGTGATTTTGCTAAAACCATTCAGTTTTAAGTAGTAATAAGTTATTTTTGTGATGTCAACACCGCCTCATAGTAGAATGATTAGCCTGTACATAAAATATTTATTGATTATTCGAAAATAGTGGGTAGTTGTTTGACATAAATGTTCAGTATGAGGTGGGATTTGTTGAGAGGCGATAAAAAGTGAATATTCTGGAAAAAGAACACATTCTGTTTCCTGATCGAGTTCAGTAAAGTGCTAATTAGTTAAAGTAGAATATTTGTATCAATTAATAGTTAGTTGTGCAAGTATTACCTAGATAAATTGAGAAAATAAAAATGTAACGAATCTACAATCATTGGATTGTTATTTATTTTATCAAACCATTAAGTGGAAATATAGGAGTAGTATCTATTATACGAAGAACAGAAGAATAAATGGCTATGTACATCATTGGAGTATTATTTCTCATCATATAGTAATAGGTATACCTAATATGTTGATAGAAGAGATCGAATAGCAGGATTTCAGTTTTGACTGGCTCGCAAAAAATGTAACGTAACGTCTGATCTGTCAGACATAGACGCAATATCGGAGTGATAGATGGGCAGACGACTCCGCCACATGTCCGAAATAGGACAGTTGTATGGATGTACCCATACATAGTGTGGTGCATTTTTATCGAATACCGACGGTTTTTGAAATGGTACGGCTTTTGAAATAAAATACTCTACAAGTTGACTTAGCAAACCAAAGACTTCTATATAAACTGAGTTTATATAAAATCAGTTTATATAGAAGTCTTTGTAGCAAACATGTTCTGCCATTTGAAAATATTAAAGAAATTTCAATAAGACATACTAGTATTGGAATGAAACGGATTAGAATGAACATTTTCAATATTTCGGTATTGATGCAAGCTTCATGATCACGGAGGAACTCAAGGACTGGCGGCGGTTAAAAGTTAAAGTCTTAAGGGGACTATTTTCGAAAATTACGAAAAAGAGGTGCAAATGAAATCATTTTTAGCCGTAAGTATCTAGACGAAAAATAATAGCCAATGACAACGGTCATATAACATTGATCTACCCTCTTTCGCAATAGTTTCGTATGATAATTACTAAAACACAAAAAGCTGTCTAAAACAACTCCATTAAGACATTTGGTACGAGTATTCTATCGATTATCATTTTATACATAATTGAAGCGATTTTATTAATTGCCTGTTGGTAAACATATTGACAATTGTAAAGGCTCATTTAAGACTATAAGTCTTGCACAAAAGTGACTTTCATATTAAGAACCGTTTAAAGCTGCCGCCTAGACTTGAAGGCGTGTGTTCAAAATATTTCAAACCAATTTTGTAGGTATTAAATTAATAAGTAAAATGGAATGAAAACGTTTTATTTTAAGTGTTCTAAAGTCTAGTTTACATAGTTTTATAAACGGACCAGCTTTTGGAAATTAGTTTATCTTTCGGAACTTTTAACAGTAGGTACCGAAACGAATAAAGCTATGAAAATGTTCAAAATGTAATTAATACCTCTTATATTATATAAAAGTAGTAGATGACGCTCGCGGCTCTCAGTTCCCGTTCTTACTTCCCAGGAGGCCAAACTCTCGGGATTAATGGTAGCCTGTATAATGTTATTCTAGACTAGACCATAATCTAGTTGGGAGTCCTGGGGTATCCTTCAGAGGGCTTACCCGGGGCTCCCAACCGTAGGCTGTTTGGTACATCCATGTGTTGTTTTTAGTCAGTAGAGTCCGGGATAGCATCCATGTAGGATTTTGCTGACGTTAAAAATAAAGGACTATTTCTAAGATCTTTCTAGCCATTAGGTCGTGTTATAAACATCTCCACAAACTTTCTCATTTATAAAAGGTATTACTAGGATGCCAGCTAACGGCCAGTGGTTTGACTCGCGGAGTTCTTGTAGGTACTTTTGGGAATAATTGTAGTCCGGGTAAGACCGGAATAAAGTGTAAACTTAAACTATCTCTGAAGAAGGTTGTATAACGTATCAAAAAGTGAGGTCAATCGATTTGATATTTTTACACAACTTCTTGAATTTTTGAAGTGTAACAAGGTAGGTACCTACAAAAACTCAGTCAAAGTTTTCTTTTTCATGAAATACCTACTTTTATAAAGTATAAATATTAAAAAAATACTGAATAAAGCTCAGCTCTGAATCTATATATATAAAAATCAATGCCACTTTTCGTTGTAATTTTATAACTCAAGAACGGGCTCACCTATCCAAACCAAATGTTGAGGGTTTGTTCGAACTATTTAGTAGATGGTTTAAGTGAAGTTTGCACAAAATCGGTCGAGCGGTTCTTCATTTATCACGCAAGCGAAGTTGCGCGGGTCAGCTAGTCTTGTATAAATAATAGGTGTTTCTTTTTAAGAAAAATAACCTCAAAAGAACAAGAAGCAAAACATTCAGCTGTAATCTAGAAAGCGAAAACTGCCGTAACTGAATAGCTGTGAATAAATGAAACGAGACAATGGCTTGTAATACAATTGCAGTGAAAAGACGCTCGGGCCCGTGTGTTCCAGATTCAAACAAGAGACACGGTGGTTCGCAGGTGTACGGCACAATGCACGATGCACGGAACGGCAACAATGCAGAGCAATGATTGCACTTTACCACTTGAGTGACAGTTGTTTGGGCACCTGAATTTATTTTGAATGTAGAAAGACTAAATAGTTTTTACGGTATTTAGTAATTACAGAATAAGAGAAGGGTTTAGTCTCAATGAGTCATCTCAAAACGGGTCACACTGTGACTCGTTGAGAAAAATACTCGCAACGAGTACTTACTATCGCGACTCGTTGTGTAGCTCTTCCCTAACAAAAGCAAGTGTTATAATTATCTTAAAGTACCTGCGCAACTTCGTTTGCGTCACATGAGAGTGAGAAAGAGAGAGGTATGGTATGAATATTTTAAGTAACATAATGTTTCCCGTCGCGTCGCTTATATTCGTCGTTGACATGACCCGCGCAACTTCACTTGCGTCACGTATGAGAGGTTTAGTATTAATATTTCAATATCATGTTTCCCGCTGCATTTACTCCCTTCGCGTCGTATTGCGTTGCTAATAATTTTAAAACTTATTAAGAAGGTAATTGTTAGCGAACCTTTAAAGATAGATTTATACTGTTGGGGACTTCTTTTTATAACTTTCAAGAGGAGAAATTTCGTGCTACACAATTTTTACGTTACTTTAACCATTTACGCAGCTCACGCCACGGAAGCTCACAGATGGTAAAAAAAAACCCGTTTTCGAAACATTCTTCATTGCTGCTCCACTCCCATTCATCTTAGCGTGATGTAATATAACCTTTAGCCATCCTCAATAAACGGACTATCAAACTGTAAAATAAGTTTTGAAATCCAGCCAGTAGTTCTTGAGATCCTAGCGTTGAAACAAACAAACAAACTCTTCAGCTTTATAATATTAGTATGGATATATGGCAGAAAAAAGATTATTACAAAAGCGTTTACAGAGTTTAGTTTTCTAGACTTGAAAGTCAGTTATATCAACCCTTAGCCACCTAACGTGTATTCTAGTAACACATCCACCTAACGTCGGTCACCGCTTGCCTATAAGTACTAATAGGAAGGTAAAAAGCTCAAAAACTGCTGTAAGTCAAAACTACATTATATTTTTCAATTGTTGTTATTTAAATTGTTTTAATAAACTCTACTTTTTACTATCGTTATTAAAAGTTGGCTTACAAATATTTAAACAAATTTTAGGTTTTTTAATTAAGATGAGATCTCAAACCGGAGAGGGAGGGGAAAAAGTATACAGCCTACGCGTGCCACAAGCCTGTGACTACAGGCTTGTGGCACGCGTAGTAACGCGGTGGCAGACAAGCATACTGGTCGTAATCGCAGCCTATGGACGCTTGCATCACCAGAGGCGCTACCCTCGCGCTGCCGACCCTGTAAGAACCTTCTAAGGCCCCTTTTGAAGAATCCCAGAAGGTCCTTTTAAAGAAGGCGTTGGAAAAACCGAGGCATTATAAAGCAACTTTACCGATAACCAGTATCTACTTAGTAAGATGCAAGTTGGCAGTTCAATGTTACGTTTAATAGAGCAAAATATTATTACAGTTCCTATGTAGTTAAAACGTTAAACTTTAAAAATTATCGTTAGCATAGTTTAGAGAGTACTCACAAAAACGGTAAAGTTAAACGTTAGTGGGTAATATAAAAAGTTATGAAACTACGAAATAGCTGTGGAAATATCTAGTTACCACGCTCAATATTCAGTACTTTCGTTTTATTAGTTTCTGTTAAGCGTAGAACTCAAACGCTTACTGATGTTACTCGTTTACGAACAGATCGATCTCTAACATAAAACATAGCTAGAAATCTATATATATAAAAATCAATGCCACTTTTCGTTTTAATTATATAACTCAAGAACGGGCTGACCTATCCAAACCAAATTTTTAGGCTTTGTTCGGACTATTTAGTAGATGGTTTATGTGAAGTTTGCACAAAATCGATCGAGCGGTTCGTCATTTATCACGCAAACGAAGTTGCGCGGGTCAGCTAGTATTTAATATTCTTTACTGACTGGCTGTTTATTTTTAAATATTTTGCCAAAATAATACCACACGCGTGATGGAAACCATTAAAACATTTTGCGGCTATGAGTTGGTCTGACAGTCCACAAGGCAGTGAATAGTAGTCCAGTGATGTGCCTCTTCGCATTCCGCTTGAATCCAGAGTTGTAAGAAGAGCAAAAGAAGAGGGAAACAAGCGCGCATTCATAACGTTCCATGTTATTCTGGTTTAGCAGAATTCTAATAAGGGCACGATATCAAACCTACTTAGATTTCAAAGGTTCAAATTAGGCTGCCCAACTGCTGCTCATGGGAGACAAAGTAAGCTTTAAAAGACTTAACGATAATGGCACAATCTCAGTGATGTAAGAAGGAGAGACAATTCAATAGTTTTTAATTTTGATAATAGCGGTGTCGGGAGCCCAGGGGTTATCCTTTTGAGTGTGTACCCAGGACTCCTGTCCGTAGGCAGATGCACCAGAGAAAGGCACTATAGGTTTTTAATCGGTAGGAGTTCGGCATAGTAGGACTAATGAGAATTTCCACGCGTTAAAAAAAATAAAATGTATAAAAAATGAAACATAAATACATTTACTTTATGGAAGCATAAACATTGCCGAACAATTTTGTAGCGTAAGCGCATTTGAGATATTAAAAGAAATTAAAAAATGTAACATGTAGCTTGATGACTTAAACGTTAGGTACGCTCTTTTTCATACAACTTCATTCTATAAAATATACGAAGTGAACGCAACACACTGCAGTGCACCCATTTGGACTGAATTCTGTTATGAACATACTGCATAAATAGGGTTAAATTGAAATCCCACGGAATCCATCCACACTTTACATACACAACGTTACTCCTGTCCTCTAGGCATAGAGCAAGGGGTATAGTATAGCAAATGAGGCAGCTAGGGGATGAAGTTACAAACTTGTTACTAAAGCACTGTCTCCTTCGACTGCAATGACTTGAGGCAAATTCACATTGGGATTAAATTGGACATTATGACGTCGACACATGAATTAATTTTGTGTTAAATATCACGTATGTTCAATTTTGGAGCATTGAGAAATATGGATTGGTGTACATAGATATTTGTAGGGTTTCACTTTGAAACATATTCATTTTTCACACAATAATCTAAAAACTTAGAAGTAGTACAGAGTAGGTTTTCTCTAGATCCATAGCTAAGTAGATTTCATTGCAAGTTTTTGCAACTTTTAACTTAATTTTCAACAAGGATAGATATGCCAATAATGCTGATCGACATGTATTAAAACTAGTAGACAACCTGCTGATAAAGTTGTAAAAAAAGTTTATAAACTTTACTAATAAAAAAACTTCAATAACTGTATGTTCAGAGCATTCAATTATTGCACTGAACTGCAAGCCAGACAGGAGCATCTGCGCACAGATATCTTGACTTCCCTACCCAGTTTTAAATATAGTTTTACAAAACTGACTTGAAGATTCTCTTCAAGTTTATGACACTTATTTGCTTAATAAATACTAGACTTGAATATTTTCCAAAGTTCTTCTACGGCTAGTTGAACGCGAGGATATAGTTTAAAAACTGTTTGCCAATTCTAGATTGCGCGCTCCACGACTTGGGAGTTTTATCTAACATCTGATTGCAATGTTTTTCTAACGGAGAGTAGGTATCGTTAGAATTTCTCCTTTCTTTTTCTCAGTGTTTATTATGGAAGCTGCATTCAACTTAATCAAATCTATTCGAGTAAAAAATACAGACGAATTGAGAACCTCCTCCTTTTTTGGAAGTCGGTTAAAAGTTGTCGGAACTGACAATTTTTCAATGTCTTTATCGTGTAGGTTCAAGTGGTCTGGACACAAAATGTGAAAATGAACTAACAACCTGTCTGTGGCGAGTGGTGGCATTACTGAAAGTAGCCTGGAGTATTATTTCTAATAATTTCTCAGAGTTGCAACGATTTTACAATAGGATTTCCCTAATAAAACATCCAAGGTACAAAACAACTTTAAACATCAACAACATTATCTCTACCTATTAAAACGATCTTATAAATGAAAACAGAACCATGATTTTACTAGAATGGTATTTTATCCAAAAACAACAAACAACAACATATTTCCGCCCTTAATTCTGCTGAGTAGGTACAATGCTACTTATTATACTGTACATTGAATACTGTAATTATCATCATCGTCATCTATGCCCATTTTTCACCTACTGCTAGATAATAATAATATGAGCCTCCCCCAAAAATCATGAAAACGTTTGGCTCCAGCGACCTTCATAAGGTCCTTTTTACGTGTGGAAAATCTTTTTTTTTATATTGTTTTTAACCGACTTCCAAAAAAGGATGAGGTTCTCAATTCGTCTGTTTTTTTAATGTTTGTCACCGGCAAATCGCTTGAAACAGTTAACCGATTTTGATGATTCTTTTTTTATTTGAAAGCTGGTGCTTTCCATGTAGTCCCATAAACAGGAAGTCAGAATTTGATGCTGGGATCCTGAAGAAATCGAAGAAATCCCTCGAATCGAGGGAATTCCTTAACGATTTACAGCAGTTACCTTGTGTTTGGGCTTGATTAATTTGTATTGGGGAGAACCCCTAGGAATTACCCCTAGACTGATATAACTTCAGTCTACCCGTCACTAAAGATAGTGAAAAAAAAATTTTTGACAAAAAAAAACCGACTTCAAACAAAAACTAAAAATTGAAAAATAAAATAAAATTAGCACAAAGTAATAGGTAGCATATTTAGATTTATCAGATATTATTGACTTTAATACTGAAGTCAGTGCCAATATTTCTATGAGAGACTAGCTGACCCGCGCAACTTCGTTTGCGTAAGAGAGAGAGAAATAGAAAGGTCCCCCGTCGCTCTGTTGGGAGTTCTGGGACATCCTTCCGAGGGCTTCCCCGGAGCTCCCAACCACAGGCTGTTGGGCGTGACGTGAGGTTTTTTAGTCGGTAGGAGTCCGGCATAACATGCATGAGGATTTTTCCCTCACGTTAAACAAAAATAAAAAAGGTCCCCGTCGCTTCTATTCTTATACAGCAAATAAAATATATTCTATTCTATTCTATTCTATTCTATCGCGTGGTTTTCTGTCGCGTGTATTCCCGTTGTTTTATTTTGGCACAAATTGGATTTTCATTAAAATGGTTATTGTAAACAAACCTAATTCGAAGCACTATCAGTAGGGTTACGGGATATTTTACTTTCCCGTGACTCTACTGGATGCCAAGGGATATATGAGTCGACATGCAGCAGCGCCACTGGTGTTTCAAACGTTTACTATGCGAATTAGTCCACTACATTTTTATATCAATCAAATCAGCATGTACGCTCCTGGACGTAGGCCTCTCCTAATTTACGTCCTGCGCCTTCTGCATCCAGCCTGCGACCTCTTCTAGGTCCTTGGTCCATCTAGCGGGTGGACCAAGTCGCCATGCCCGCTTTGGAACTCGTTTGCTCCATCTGCCGTCGTCTTTCCTCTTCTGTGGCCAGCCCGCGGCACTTTACAGTACTGTTTTTATATGTATAGATATAATTCTGACTAAATAAATCAAAATATACCTACTAATGTCTTTGTTAATTGGTTTAGAGAGCATTATCTGCTTTTGCTAAGAAATTGAAATCTTAACTTCTTTCTTTCTCATATTTCTGGATTGTGTAGGTCTTCAGACTTAAGGCTATTGTGACCAGACATTTACTGTAGAATTCATCTGCTAAATGTTCATCTATAACGCCTCTGATCGTTTGTATTATCCCTGTATAAGTGTACATAATAAGAAAGTAAGCGAAGATAGTAATAAATACTCTGTATTATTCGGATGAACCGTGTACACCTTACCTAGAATTTTTTTTTCATGATTCCTAGCTAGCCATGTACAGGTTTTCATTCTCACAAATGTATTTTTGAATACAAAATATGAAGGCAATTCCGCATATGGAAGGGCAAAAATCAATAAAAATATGCAATTTTAATAAAATTATTATTAGATTTTTTTGACATTTATCAAAAATAGCCACCATCTTTTTTAAATCGAATTAAGCTGTCAAACATGACAATGTGTCAAAAAAATATTAAAAAAGTACCGACTACGGAGTATCAATATGAACTCTCATAGTTCATATTGATACTCCGCAAATGCCACCAAATTTTTTTGCTAACCCATTTAAAACATGTTAAATGATAAATTTAAATAAAATAAAATACACGTCCCCCATCAATTCGGTTGAAGATGTTTTGTGCCAAATTTGAAGAAAATCGGACCAAGGAATCACGTAGTCCCATACAAACTTTGCAACCCTTGTTTACCCCCTTAGGAGTTGAATTTTCAAAAATCCCTTCTTATTGCTCGCCTACGTGATATAAGGAGCATTAGTGCGAAATTTCATGGTTCTAGACCCAGCGGTTTAGGCTGTGCGTTGATCGTCAGTCAGTCAGTTCTTGTTTTTATATATACAGGGTGGCCCAAAAGTCGTGGATCAAACGCAACTAGGGGTTAGATGGGGTCACCAGCTGCAAAAAGTTGTTCTACGGGAGGTTCTTAAGGTCAACCCCTGCAGAGTTATAATTTATTTTGTTTTTATGAGAAAATTGACTTTTTTTTTACTAATTCTTATTAAAATTAGAAAAAATCTACATCCTGTATCTTTTTTATAATTTTCACTAGATTGGTACTGATCAGTCCTTGCGTTAGACATGCTATTTATGGTTGTTTATTGGTTGTGTCGAAGATAACATTAAGTTTTACGATTTTTGTTTTTCTCAAATCATAACTTTTTATTTACTTCGGACCCCACTGTGAAAAAAAAATACTCTACCGAAAAGTGACCCTGTATTACAAGTTTTGGCGCATTTAATAGGGATTCTGAAAAGGTATTACACATGGCCATAAGTGGCTCTAATATCTTTCTAGGACGAAAAAACAAAACAACGATTGTAAAATAATTGTTTTATTAAGCAAAACATTTTACAATAAATGCTCAAAATTCCTGCCTCTGACCATAATACATAATCTGCACCGTCTAATAAAATTCCTACGTAACCTACGGAATGCACCTCTGTTGTTAGTAACTTGTACCCTAGCAAATTCGAGCTTTTGTCGTAGTTCTTGTTCGCTATTGTTCTCTCCTTGGTAAACTATTTCTTTAAAATAGCCCCAAAGAAAAAAATCTAATGGATTTAAGTCGGGCGACCGGGGTGGCCACGCAATATGACCGCCTCGACCTATCCACCGGTTGGGGAAGCGCTCGTTCAAATGATCTCTAACTGCTCGAGCGTAGTGAGGCGGGGCGCCATCATGTTGCAGCCACATTTCTGCTATTCTTTCTTCTGGAACTTCAGCTTCGTTAAGAATATGGTTTAAATTATTTTGCAAAAAATTTAAATACTGAGCACCATTCAGCCTTGCTGGCATTTCATGCAGCACCAACTGCTGGCCAATTATACCAGCCCACATGTTAATACCAAACAGATGCTGGAATCGATCATTTCTTATGATATGGGGGTTCACTCTGGAGTAAAAATGTAGATTGTGGATATTGAATACTCCCATTCTTCTAAAAGTTGACTCATCCGTCCATAAAACCTTGTTGAAGAACTGCGGATCCTCTCTGTGGTATCTTAGCATCTCTCTGCAAAACCGCACTCTAGGTTCATAGTCACCGGGCAGCAAAGCTTGCACCCTTTGCACGTGGTAGGCGTGATATTTGTTTCTGTTAATGACACGTTGCACCGTCGATCTTGGAATCCCGAGATTACGGGATATTTGGCGTTGACTTGTACTAGGATCCAATCTTAATTCTCTCAGCACTTCATCTTCATTTTCAAATTGCACCACAGGTCTGCCTGCTCTCGGAGCATGCTGACCGGGTAAGACTCCCTCCATGTACGAATTATGTACGCGCATAAAGACCCTGTAGTCCGGAAAACGATCACGGTTAGGGTAGCGTTGACGATATTCCCTGGCAGCAGCCCGGGCATTACCGTCACAAAAGCCATACAGGTAATGCATTTCTGCATACTCCCGTTGGGTGTATTCTCTCCTCGCAGCAGCCATCTGTCCACTTTTTTAGCCAATCCGTCCGATTCACACAGCACTGGTCACAGGTAGGCAATCTATCACAAGTCCGAAAAACAAAGCGTAGGTCAAAGGAAAGAAACTGATCACAAGTCGTCGTAAAACCGAGAAAAAGAACACGTGCGTACTCACAGGCAGGAAGCTAGTCACTAAAGAACACTAAACATTCTAAAAAAACATGCTCACGCGCATTCCCCCGGCCCCCGCCCCGGCCCGGCCTTTGTTTCCTAGAAAAGATATCGCTACCTGATCTGACGGGTGAACCGGCCTTTTATTGACAAAGGATTAAATGGTTAGTGTAAAAGAGAGGCAGAGAGTCTTTGTCATTAATTGTATTAGTTCCAGTTTATTTTTAAATAAGCCTAATCGAGTTTTATGGTTGGGTTAACTTTGGCCTTGCTACGAATAATCGTACTAGAAAGATATTAGAGCCACTTGTAGCCATGTGTAATACCTTTTCAGAATCCCTATTAAATGCGCCAAAACTTGTAATACAGGGTCACTTTTCGGTAGAGTATTTTTTTTTCACAGTGGGGTCCGAAGTAAATAAAAAGTTATGATTTGAGAAAAACAAAAATCGTAAAACTTAATGTTATCTTCAACACAACCAATAAACAAACATAAATAGCATGTCTAACGCAAGGACTGATCAGTACCAATCTAGTGAAAATTATAAAAAAGATACAGGATGTAGATTTTTTCTAATTTTAATAAGAATTAGTAAAAAAAAAGTCAATTTTCTCATAAAAACAAAATAAATTATAACTCTGCAGGGGTTGACCTTAAGAACCTCCCGTAGAACAACTTTTTGCAGCTGGTGACCCCATCTAACCCCTAGTTGCGTTTGATCCACCACTTTTGGGCCACCCTGTATAGATTAATAATACCTACCTAAACCTATAGTTTTACTTGGCACCGATTTCAGTATGTCAGTCATAATATCTGATAAATCTAAATATACTACCTATTACTTTGTGCTAAGTTAATTTTATTTTTCAATTTGTAGTTTTTGTTTGAAGTCGGTTTTTTTTTGTTAATTTTTTTTTTATGTTTAGTTCGCCAAAATGATGCCGTCGCCCGACAGAAAGCCATAAAGACATCTAGCGGTTGGGGGCTGCTGTCATAGTCTGTAAGACTATAGATAGTGGGCCTCAAGTTAGCGACTCTATGATGTGCCTCATCAGTGCAGGTCGTTCCAGGTTTTTATCTATTGTCATATATGCTAAGAATGTCCTGATTGTACCCAAGGGAAATCGTCGTATTCTGAAGAGAGGGTAAGGGTAGAAAACGGGGTTTTATTTGCTGTAAACGCACACGCCTTTGTTTTAAGGGCATTGAATTCTTTTTGGTTGATTTGATTGTTTTTGGATCCCCATTGGAAAATGCGGCCCAAGTCCCCGTCGAGATCAGCCACAAGTTGCCGTGTCCTCTCCTCATCTTCGGTTTTTCGGCCGCTGGACGGCCCGAGTAACTTTCGTGCAGAGTTCTATCATCTGCATAGCAATATTTATCCTGCTGAGGTACAGCATGTCATTGATATGCAGAAGAAAGAGGGTTAGGGAGAACAGAGATCCCTGTGGTACCCCGGTATTAACCTGGATAAAACTGGAAGCCAGACCATCACAAAGGACCCGTATCCGTCGTCCGTGGAGGAAGCTGGTCATTCATCTGCTCAATTTGGGCGATAGTCCATATACCGGAAGCTCGGAAAGGAGCGACACGTGCCATACTCTATCGAAGGCTTTCGCGATATCGCGGCGTATAGCCAATGACTCGATATACCTCTTCATAGCCTTACCCTAAACATGCGTTACGTACAGGTGGTCTTACATCTTCCGTAAATCCTTAACCATAAATCGTTTTGGCCAATTGTCGATCAATCAATTTGTAGCGAGTGATCCTCGAGCATGAGCTTTTTATTTTTTTTTAACGTGAGGGAAAATCCTCATGTTATGCCGGACTCCTACCGACTAAAAAACCGCACGTCACGCCCAACAGCCTGTGGTTGGGAGCCCCGGGGAAGCCCTCGGAAGGATGTCCCAGAACTCCCAACAGACCCACGGCCGCCACTGCGGCCTCGCCCAGGGGGTGGTTCGGGTACTATCCCGCGTCTTTGGGGGGTTTCGGGTGTGATCCCGCTTCTAAGGGGGGGCGTGCGTGAATTGCTCACGTCACGCTGCCGTCATGAGCCTGCTTCTGTAAGGACGGTGAGCCGCCCTCTCACCGTCCTCAGGCCCCCGGTCATGGTGGCCGATAGTCCTCGGCGAAGACACGTCGGCGGCGCCCAGGCCGCCGACTGCGGAATTCGGGTGGGAGTGTTCTCTCCCGTACCCGTCCCACCGCCTCCTTCACGAGCATGACCTGCTCGCAGAAGGAGGCTGCTCAGTCCCACTTACTGGTCTCGAGCGAGATAGTGTCCACGTCCAGACCCACTACGAGGACCTGGCGCTGTTACGCCCACGCCGTTCACTCCACCAGCGTGTGGAGCGCCGTGTCATCGCTGCGGTCCTCGCAGTGCTGACACTCGGCCGTGGTTTCCCGTCCTCGAGCATGAGCTGTATGTTACACTTTCATCTTCTTTTTTTGTTCTCACCGACTAAAAACCAGCACGTTCCCTACTTACTGCCTACAGTTGGGATCTCCGGGTAAGCCTTCAGACGGATATTCCCAGGATATAACTACCACTCTGAAATGTGGGAGTTGTATTTCGTCAGCATTATCTTTCATTGTTATAGAGGGTTTCATTGTTATACCAAAATTGATTCATTTGCACTGGATTAACTTTGTGTACTTACCCTGCTTCGTGTTAGCCACAGTCCGACACATCCATACAAGTAACTATTACATTTTACATTGTGAAGAGTCTCAAAAACATATAACGTAATCAGAGCAAGAAAATGTGAAACATTTTTCTTCTAAATAAAACATAATTTGCTCTAAAGAAAGTGTTCTTTGTTTGAGTGCCCCGGTTCAGAAAACTTTTCTGTTCAAATACAGGCCAAGCTTTCGAACACGTGGAACGGACAGTGGAGTTGTATTAACGAAGGCGAACGGTTTTAATAATGATTTCTGTCTTGCCCGAGCTTTATTGTTCTGTACTATGCATCGTTTATTTTTCTTTAAGTTTGAGTACCTTTATCACGGTTTGTTTTTAAATTTTATGTTAATTAAATTAAATAAACTAAAAACCTTTTATTTTCAGGTATTATAGGTCATGAGCTAGTATTACAATATTATAGATAGTCAGCCAATTTTTTTTATCGTACTCACATTAATAACTTGTTTAAACGTTTTGTGCAATTTTTTGTGGTTTTCGGTTTCTTTTTCGTGTCTTGTAATATATTTCTAAAATATTGTTAATGGAAAAGTTTGTTTGTCCTTCGTTCACGTCGGTAGGGAGCGATGGATCGACATGAATTTTTGTACGGAGGACAGGCCTGAAAAATGCCACAGCAAACTTTTATTCCGTAATAACATCTAATTCTCAAGGGGAACCTGTTAAATGTAAATGAAGAGATTTATATGAGTGTAGGTACTTAAGTTAAATGCTTAAGACATATTCTTGTTAGAATAATCAAGATAAAATTATTTTGCGTCTGAACCGGATTTTTACACCAATGTTTCTAAGCAAGACACCAAGATATGACCAAAGATAATATAATAGTATTACATACAAATCGGCAACTCCCTGCCGCGCCACAGCTGTCCTCGTGTTGACGGAACATTTGCTTAGAATTATTGGTCACACGCCCACATTCAAGCCGGAGTTTTCGCCCTGTGATATAACCGAGACCTAAAAATCTGTCTGGTAGCCTCACTCTTGCCCTATACTCTCTTCACGCCAAATCCCTTGCGGGGTAGGCAGAAAGAACCGAGCGCCACACGAAAGTGGATGGACGTAGGAGTCGGGGAAGGCCACGACACACCGTTGCCCTGAGGGTTAAAACAGTAGATTTTCAAATCAAAGCCCACTAGACTCCACTACAATAGGTGTGAGAAGTTTTAGCGAACCTAACATTCTCTAATTGGCTTTGGCCTCAGTATTTATAAAGAAGGGGTGAGTCAGTGCTTCCAATATAATCTGTTACAAAAGCTAACTAGCTCTTAAACAACAAGATAGTGATTTGAAATGCTTCAAGAATAATCCTATGATGATAATAGCCTACGTTAAATACACTGAACAGGATTCAAATGATAAAAAAGTACAGAAAATAAAAAAAAGCACTTTTGGAATCAAGGAGCACTTACTGACTTCTATAAAAATTAATAAAACAACGTGGCTGGTTATACGACAGCTTAAACACACCAAGAGATCTAAAAATAAAGAATCTCGCTCACTATGTCCGTTCAGTCAACAAGAGCTTTATCTGTCACCCCATGTTTCATTCCTTACCCAATCACAAGTCACGTATTCCTTTATTTTAATGAAACAAGTCAATCCCAGAATACGCTGAAACAGCATTTGTAACGAAACATGACTAAACATGAGTAAACTGTGATTTAAAGGCTACATTATAACTTATATTATCATTCCTTAGGAACTTCTCATCGTGACTCAAACAATGGCGATAGACAGTGTTTGACTTAGTAAAATTTTAAATTCTCGCGTTCAATCAACTACAAAATCTACGTTATTCTCTATTTTTCAGGAATAAACTAGAAAAAGAAATTAAAAAATGCATAAAAAAGCTACGAGATTGTGTTTGAATAATAGAACATAAATAGCCAATTTTTAAAACTAACACCTGTCTCTTTGTGTGTTTAATACCGTCATGGTTTGCAACAGCTTTGCATGGGTGCACAAAATGATTTTTTTTAAAGCATTTGAACTTGCTTAAGAAATAATATACCTACACATAGACTTTGAAATTGCAATTAATATCCTGGAGTATGCTTCCGATGCCTTACCATAGGGTTAGTACAATGTGGTTTTCAGTCAGTAGGAGTCCGGCATAGCATCCATGTAGGATTTCCCTCACGCTAAAAATAAGCCACCTAATTTAAAATTTTATTTGAAATGGTCAGTATTGTTTCATAAGGTAAATTTTGCTGGTAAATATTCAATAAACTTAAAGGAAGTTTGCACAGCTGAGAGTAACGGTAAGATTTTACAATATACACTTGACATAAAACCCCAGCATGCGGTGGTACAACGTATAGTGAAATATGAGATTCTGTAGTGTATATTATTACCTGAGCTATGTGGAGTCGTGAATAACATTATTGCCGACAGTCTATGCATGCATACATACATATAGTACGATGTCATAGAGATATGTCACAGTCAAAATATTGCTACCGGCAAGCTATGTTTGTATTGTGGATTGGGATTGCTACACCTGCGTACACAGAGCGTAATCGTGAAATTTATACAGGTGATTATTCTATAAATGTAAGAGATGCTAAAATCTTCAAACTGATATTAATACTTTTCTTGCTGAGATATCAATAAAATTACAGGTTAATCTAGTTCATTTATTTAAATTAACTAGATAACCCTGTAATTTTATTGATTTTGTATTCCTATAGATACTGCAGTAGTTCAGCACTAAGGTGTTTATTAAATTTCGTTTATAAAAGGCTTTATACTGTGAATAGAAATAAATTATTCAGTCGCTGTTGCGTGTGCTACTATTCATTCTCGTAGCCTTAGGCTCTTAGCCGTAGCATTCGTAGCGCCGTAGTCAAACTCGTGGAACTAATTTCTATTTTAGGTTTCGAGATAATGTATAAATGTTATAGGGGCTCATTAATAAAGTGTGCGAGAAAGCGTATCCTCGCTTCCATATTAATAAATAGACAAGTGTACTGAGAGGGTTGTCCTTACTTTGTGTCGAAATATAAATAGAATGACGTGATTTTCAATACAGAAGTTCCTGACTGTTGATAGATTGCTAGGCTGGAGATTCTATGCATTGAGCAGTCAACTAAAAACTGATGCACTAGTTTAATCTTACAAAATGATGTATTGTCGTACATTCAACTCGCAGGGATACATCATTTCGTAAGATTAAACTAGCACATCTATTTGTAGTTGACTGAACACAAGTTAAAATTTCGTTCGTAACATTCTTTTTCGGAAACAGTTAAGTTATTATACTGATGAAAAATTGCAGAATAGTCAAATTTTGCAAAAGCCGAGCCAATGACTTCTTTACAGACGATAACACCTTCTAGTCTCACAAAGAAAACTACATTGATTCAGATAAACTTTTTCACACAGCCAATAAAATCGATACAGAGTCCAAATACAGTACGTGGTGGTTAAGTTGCCCTAAATATCTTAGCAATCAATCGAGCACTTATCTCACGTGATGCAATAAGAAGATTTCGTCTTTTTAAAGAAGTAATTCCCAAAGCAATGAAAGTATCTGATATTGGTTCATTTATCTTAGTTTTTATTTAAAAATGAAGTAAGAGAAAGTTTCTTTATTTAAGGAACCATTCGGGTGCCTTAATTGGGCGAAGAGACATGCAGTATGTTTGTTCAACGCGTACTAGCTATAACGGAAACATGGTCTATACATAATGTCTACTGCTATGTACTTTGCTGCAGTATTTTGAAGTAACGATTACCATGTTACAGGCACCCAGAACTAACAAAACGACTACTTTTTATACTACTAAGGTGGCAGAAACGCTTACGCTCCGCTCCACCTGATTGTTGGTTACCTTAGCTTATGGCCGTTTGCATCTTCAGAGGCACTACCGTCTCAAGCATAGGTAGTGACGATCCAACGTTGAAATTCTGCAAACTGCCCAAGGCCTTCTATTTGTCTTCTGAAACCAATCGCATAACGTACCTTCCGAAGTACGGAAATGCTCACAAGGTGGTCACGCGGTGGTTACCCCTCGTAATAGTCGTATTCGCTTACAGAACACTGAGTCCGCGAAGCAGAGAGCGCTTCAAAACAATATTAACTGTGCGAGACTTGACGTTGTTTCGAAGCACAGCAACGCATTTCAGAACTGGCCAAGCGTAAGATGCTTAACACAATGATTGTTTACAGAACCCTGAGTTGGTTGCTCTACGAGTACTCTACAATAATATTTGAAAACCGTATACATTTCAACTGTTAAACGTTATTAAACTTTCATGAGGCTGCTGGGTAGTGAAATAAATTTAATGAATTTTTTAACAGCAATTATAGCCTAAATAAACTTTGAATATGTTGAGGTTTTTAGGCGTAAAATTGTTACAAATGGCTGAATCATCTTTTGATTTTCAACAAGATAGCTTAGAGTAAAGCATCCAAAGAAACGGTCAGCCCTGAGACGGTTGACCATTTGAAGGGTTTTAAACGCCCATGGACTACTGGGATCGATTATGCGCACGGACTCTCATTAAGTGGGTAGGCATTGGGAAAACAGTTGGTGTGTGTGTGTGTGTGTGTGTGTGTGTGTGTGTGTGTGTGTGTGTGTGTGTGTGTGTGTGTGTGTGTGTGTGTGTGTGTGTGTGTGTGTGTGTGTGTGACTTTTTGGTTTACTCACAAGGAGACAAGGAAATATTTCGAGGAACCCATCAGTAGAAATAGAAAATGGAACGTTTATTATAACTTGCAACAACGATCAATTAAAGTCTCCACCATGAATATAATTACTAGAGAAGACTTACAACTGGCTTATTCAAAAAAAATGTGTTTACACAACCTTAAGATGAAATTAATATTCGTGAGAATGATAATCTACAATTTAATAAAACAATAAAAATAGGTAAAAAAACTTTTTAATTTAAACGGTTTTATGTTAAACATACATTGCAATGTTTAAGATAAATGTACTAAAAACCAAAAAATAATAAAATAGATACAGTCGTGGGAATTATAAACATATGCATAGACTAGACTGAAATAAAACCGTGGGGCACGTCAATTGTCTACAATCGTTGATTAAAATGTTTATTTTGTAATGTTACACTATAATTAGGCAGTTGTTCAACCGATAACGATGGGCGTGTGATAAGTACGGCTAGAATGTGGAAACAAGCTAGCAAGCTCGATTATAAGCGAGTTTTCGCGGTTTCATATGAGCGAGTAGTACTTTTATCATATGTTTTGTCGATTAAAGACAAACTACGAGCAGTGAAACGATTCCTCGCCAGTCAGCAGTGTGAATGTCCAACGATAAACTAGTTGAAACATTTCTTTTATTTACATGGAGTGTATAACTATTGGAATTTCCATGAGCAAGAAAATAGTGAGTAATTTCCTCACCGTCTGCGGGCCAACTGCCTAACGACGAATTAAACGATTCTTCTATCGCACATTAAGTCGATAATTTGTAGACAATTGACGTGCCCCACGGTTTTATTTCAGTCTAGTCTATGCATATGTTTATAATTCCCACGACTGTATCTATTTTATTATTTTTTGGTTTTTAGTACATTTATCTTAAACATTGCAATGTATGTTTAACATAAAACCGTTTAAATTAAAAAGTTTTTTTACCTATTTTTATTTTCTAGTTTTTAGTTTTTATTTCGCATTCTGTTTAATTCATTTAGTGCTTCATTATTGCAAGGTTTCTTGCCCGTTAGTTTATTGCAGTCCAACTTCTCTATACGTAGTCCCTGCAAAGATCTTACTCTACTAAGAGCCACGTAGGCTTGACCTTCTTCAAACAGTTTCGCACCTAAGTATACGACTGCGTGATCCACAGTGCTGCCCTGCATTTTATGTGTTGTAGAAGCCCATGATAGTATTAAAGGCAACATTATTTTTTTATCCACCCTAATGCCATACAGTTCTCGGCGCGTTTTAACCTTTCACCTTAACTTGGGTGGTGTACCGCTAACGACGTATCATTTTTAGCCACCCTAACGAAACACAGTCCTCAACACGATACAAAATCTTGACTTGGGTGGTGGTTTCAGGCTGGATTAATCAGATACCTAAATTACAGATTCAATTTCTAAATTTAAATCTTATTATTATACGCCATTTAGTGGCTGCGCCCATCTTAAATATTGAGGTTGTATGGTGCATTGTATTCTTCTTGTCAAGCCCTTTTATTTGATACCCATATTGGTGGGATTGTTAAAAAATTGTTATCAGCCATTTGGTAGCGGCAGCCATCTTAGATTTCAATTTTGCATGGTAAATTGTATTCTACTTGTTGAGACCTTTCATTTGATACCCATGTTGATGGGATTGATAAAACCTAAGTTATCCGCCATTTTTTAGAGGCCGCCATCTTGGATTTCAATTTTTTATAGTATATTGTATTCTGCTTGTTGAGACCTTTCATTTGATACCCATATTGATAAAACCTACGTTAGCCGCCATTTTGTAGCGGCCGCCATCTTGGATTTCAATTTTTTATAGTACATTGTATTCTGCTTGTTGAGCCCTTTCATTTGATACCCATATTGATGTGATTAATAATAAATAAATTATCCGCCATTTTGTAGCGGCGGCCATCTTGAATTTATAAAGATAATGAATAAACATAATTGTATTGTCATCAAAATCCAAAGTGTATACAAAATTTCAGATTAATCGGTTGACAGGAAGAGGGTGAAATTTGAATTACTAAATTTGACCCAAGAAATAATAAATAAAACAAACGGGGTGAGCTAAATAAAACCGTTTAATAAAAACGAAATTTAGCCAACTCTATAAAAAAGTATTTTAACAAGCTTTGTCAAGGAATTTAGGTAAAGGAGGTTATATTTCGCTGTTGTCATTAATTGGCTTGAAAGTCACACGGTTACAAAACTATTTCAAACTAATAATCCAAAGGGATGACGTTAAACTTTCGGAGCCTACATCTAACTATTGTGGTATGGGGGTGGCAGACATATTGATATTTGAAACCTCCTTAATACACATGTGTGTACCCTAATATCGTGGAGTATTATATATGATCAAACAATAAACTTTAGACGGTTTTACATAAATTAATGAGTTTATGTCTCGCCGTCCCCGGAGAATAAAATGATAACTGCAAAAACACAACTTTTCAGGAAAAATAAAAAACATGTTTTCAACGATTACTCCGGAAATACTGGACATAGATGCGTGATTATTAGGTTTTTAAAAACGTAATTTTTTCTCTAGTTGAATCGTTTTGGTCAAATTTGTCTAACACCTGTCACAATTAAGATATTTAAAGAATAAAAAGTTAGTGTAAATGAAACATCATCTAAGTTGTATAATGTCAATTATCATTTTATTCTCCGTTCAGCGTGACCAGAAATAAATATGATACTTGTTACTTATCATTTTCTTCTACGAGTTTTTGGGATGGGAGTGATAATGATAATACTTTAATATCATCTTATTCTCATGAATGCTGCAAAACTTTTTTTCTATAAAGGATATAAATTTAGTTTTCCAATAAAACTCAATATGGTAATCATCAATATTAGCTTTATTCAAAAGTTTCAAAATAAAGTTTAAAAACACAACATCCTAGTAATAATTCTAAAATTAATAGACTAGGTCCGCACTATCGATTGATAAAATACTAAAAACTCTTATCCTTATCAGTATTAATAAAAACAATCAAAATAACAATGTCTGTGCCAAAAATACTTAGCGAAGCACTCGTGCCCGGTAAGCACCTGTGACACTTGGTAGGTGAGGCTGCCATGGCGTCTCTCTAGACACTCTCATGACCGGCTTCACCGCCTCTTTAGTGGTAAGTGTGTGAGAGAGAAAGAGACGAACCTTTTATGTCTCCTCGAAACAGGGATCGCTGGGCCTCCATTTTTCGAGGTACAGACCTATGTTCCCGCTCCTGCGCCTCCTTGCGACATTTATAAAATGACGCAGGGACCCTAACTGAAGACGGAACGATATTTGCTACAGCAATGAGTGACAAGGCGTAGAGGCAAGCTTCATCTATGACCGTGTGGTGAGACTGAGGCTGACGCGCCGGACGGAAGGGCCCACGTACCCCCCGAGTGTGGTCATAAAGGCATACGCATACGTTCATAAAGAGATCCCGGCTAGGAGACGTGCCGGTTCAATAATATAGTGCGGTACCTTCTTATCATTCTGGCGGCCATCGCCTTTATGCTATGCAGTCTAGCCACGTTGCAGGCCGTCCGGGTTTACGCCCATACAGGGATCTCATATAGGAGATGAAATTTACCAAGGACTCAATCTGTTTGCACCATAAAGGGAAATCTTTAATAGAAAACAACTCTGAGCACGAGCAGAGCTACTATCTGGGACGCCCAAACCCTAGATTGTTCTTTCTAATCTAGGCTAGCCGCTATTGACCGCGTGCAACTAGCCTCTTACGCCATTTGTGGAAGAGATCAGCGCTAGATTGTAGACACCAGTTACTATATTTTGGCGCACCTGAGTGCACCACAACTTAAGCCATTATTTGCGCTATGACTCGCTGGAAACATCAGATTTCAGAGTCATCTTCCGAAAAATTATTAGATCATGAGTGAGATACGTCATGCACCGGTTGACAAAGTAATGTCTTAGAGCTCTTCTGCAAATTCAGAGCCTCTGCAACTTGTCTTGTACTGTTCGTATACAGCAAGCATCCGCAACCTTTATTAGGTCATCTGTAAGCCTCAAGGGAGGCCTGGACTCTCTGTATTTTGCGGTAAATCGATACCACTCTAAGCTTTTGGTGACGTGGGTTTTATTTTCGGATATCCTACTTGCGAATTCGATCACATAAAAGCACCCAGAGCATGATTCTCTCCATTGCTCAGTAAGCAACAGCAAGCCTCTCAGTAGTGAACATTTTCAACGGTCACACCTCGAGAACATAATTATGTTATCACTGGCAACACATATTCGTCAAAGACCGCATTTTAGGCCGCGCATAATCCCGATGTGGTTCGTCGTGCCGAATCGTGACTGGACTGGGACCCGGCGACCACACTCGGGGGGTACGGGGGCCCTTCCGTCCGGCGGGTCAGCCTCAGTCTCACCACACGGTCATAGATGAAGCTAGCCTCTACGCCTTGTCACTCGTTGCTGTAGCAAATATCGTTCCGTCTTCACGTCTCCTCTCCAATTCCCAAATATCAAGGCAGCGCACAAAAGAAAAAGATGTATCACAGCGGCCGCTGCGAACAGTCCCGGAAACGTTCTGTTTGAGGTGGAGTTCGCTAACATCCGCGGATTCCATACCAATCTCAACGTAGTCCATCACCATCTAGAGACGGCACGGCCAGCTTTGATGTTCTTAACGGAGACGCAAATATGCCACCCTGCTGACCAGTCGTACTTATGTTACCCTGGCTATATCATCGAGGAACAATTTCAAGATAAAGCCGGGGTGTGCGCGTTCGTTAGGGCGGATGTTTGCTGTCGCCGGCTGCGCTGCTTTGAGAAACCTTCCTTCTCCGTCCTTTGGCTGCACGTAGATCACGGTTCCATGAGTCAGATCTACGTGTGTGTCTATCGCCCCCATACAGGAACATCTGAGATAACAAGGCTGTTTCGGCACCTCAGCGAGGGGGCTGACGACGCGCAGATGCAGTTCCCGAACGCTGAATTGGTTTTTCTGGGGAAATTCAACGATCACCACACTGAGTGGCTGGGGTCCCGCAGGATTGATCCTGCGGGACGGGCCGCCCACGCTGCTCTCTCCATTGGTCTGATCCAAGTGGTGTGCGGGATTACGCGCATACCGGACAGGTCAGACCATGAACCCGTCCTGTACAACTTATTGCTGAAGAGTTACCCAGCACAGTACAGTGTGTCGGTTAGCTCCTCACTGGGTCAATCCGACCACTGTGTTGTGCGTGCCCGCCTGCAGGTGTCATATACTGCAAGGGCAGTAGAGGTAACGCGGCGATTGTGGCACTACTCGTCAGCAGACTGGGATGGACTACGAGAATACTTTGCAGCCGTCCCGTGTCAGCGCTGCTTTGCGGGGAGGGCTTCATCGGAGAGCGTCTCTGCGGTTGCTGGTGAGATAACATTAGGTATGGAATACTATATTTCATACACTGATGTCTCCAGCATCCGCACATCCGCGCGACTTAACGCCTTTATACGAAGCGAGTGGACGGTTTTGAACGAGAATAAAAGGATAACATGCTCTTATCATATTAAGTCGAATATTTTTTTACGAGAATATAATAATATTACTATTTGTCATAATAACAAGTGAGGATACGTTTTGATAATATTATATTATCCATTTATTCCCGTTCTTTTAGGCCTGTCTTAAATCTTCGAATACTATGGTAATTTTTTGTAACTCTGTAAATAACTGTAAAAAAATTACAATAAAAATTCAGTACATGTATTAACAGTCAAAGATCTCAAAAATGACATAACATTAAAATCAAGATACTGGCAGTTATCATTTTATTCCCCGGGGACGGCGGTCTGTATAATTTAATATCAATCAAAAGTATGTTGCCTGTAAAATACTAGTTGAACCCTTATAATCCTCTTTTCACTTCTTTACGTTCAATATTCTGTCTATAAATTTATTAAACTGTAGATAAAATATTCTGACACTGCCGTTTTATACGTTCATACACTAATGTTTAAATGCGAAAGTGCGTCTATTCGTTTGGTACTGTGGCAGCTAAATGGATCAATGAAATTTAATTCGTGTCTTGAATAAAGAGTAATATGCATAATGTGGCCTTTTAAATAACAATACGGTCTATAGAAGGACAAATAGCCTACCTATTACCTACTTTGTCCAGGAAAAAGACATAGTAAATCCCACAAGGTATGTAATTGGGGTTGAAAGTTAGTATATGAAAGAATGTATAAGTCAATTGGGAAATCATAAGCACCTGGAGATAAAAAGATTTTTTTTATTTAAATCTTAGGTCTGTTTAAATAATACATACATTCATATGGTCACGCCTTCATCCCCGAAGGGGTAGGCAGAGGCATATTATTTGCCCACATTTCACCTTTGTATAATTTGTCCGACGTAATAGGTGGTGAGCCGTATTGCCGTGTTTAAATGGACAGGCGCAGGTTGTGACTGCCTGCTGTTGAAATAAAGCCTTCAACTTAGCTCAACGACTGCCATTTTACTGGCAACCGGGACCAACGGCTTAACGTGCCTTCCAAAGCACGGAAACGCTCAAATAAATGTCACAAAGTGATCACATGGATGGTCACCCATCCATGGACCGGCCATAGTGAAAATTACTTACTGCAGTGATCGTTTACAGAACACTGAGTCCGCGGGGCCATGAGCGCTATAAATCTTAGGTCTGTTTAAATAATGATGTTTAAAAATAGAAATGCGATTTTAAATAGCACAGATTAATTTCTAACTCAACTAGTAACTTTTATATTTTGTATCAACGTAAAATTGTTAAATCTGTCAGAGTGTAGTTTACCTTGCGAGTTTGGAAACTATCAAAAATTTAAAATCTAACGGATTATTTCCGTTTAAATTATAAATAGTCTGAAACAATATATTAATAAAACATTTGGTACTCGATGGCCACTGTCGCGCCCCGCTCGCTTTGCTCTCTCGCTTTTACGCGTTAATGTCACTGTTTAACCTAACGTATTATATTTCACAATAACTAGACAGTTTAAACTCTCGCTACACTACAGTCTAACCGTTTTTAGGGTTCCGTACCCAAAGGGTAAAGAATGGGACCCTATTCATGAGACTTCGCTGTCCGTCTGTCTGTCTGTCTGTCCGTCACGAGGCTGTATCTCATGAACGGTGATAGCTAGAGAGTTGAAATTTTCACAGATTATGTGTTTTTGTTGCCGCTATAACCACAAATACTAAAAACAAAAACATAATAATATATAAGGGGGGCTCCCGTACAACAAACGTGTTTTTTCGCGATTTTGTCTTATTATTTGTTAATAAGGTATCCTTCTCAATTTAAATGCGTTAGTTAGTTTGAGCATATCATCAAAAACATTCATTCCCTTTACACCATGCAAATTAAATGAATACTTTAGGAGGTATAGCACAATCAAATGTTGGTCAATGAAATTAATTTCGTGTCGCCATGATTGAAAATTATACGGGTCACATACTAACTTATTTTTCGACTTTCATCGTAAATATTTTTTCTTTAAAAAGTGAACAACGCTTTCAGCAGATTACTTTAGGTAGGTGTAATATTTCAAAGATAGCAATTTCATAGGAAATAGTTAACAGAGAGCCCTTATTTTGGACTTTTCTCCAGTATAAACAATTTACGTACAAACACACAATTCAATTACGTGCACCGATGTTGTAGACGTATTGTTTATATTGTCATCATTCAAATGCCATCATTATTCTGAAAAAGAAATTAAACACAAACTCTTTTGGAAATATATACTGTACCTACCGTAGAGGATCTATACAAGAATAGTTTCTGTATAAAACGCGCGTTGTATAACAGGATACTTAACACTATAGAGCAACGCGAACTGTCTAAGGCGCGCGTTGCTCTGTGGTTAACAACCACCACAGAGCAATACTTGTTTTATAATATGTAGTGTTAATAGGTAATAAGGGCAACCAGTAGACGCTTGAAATACTCACAGAATATCGAGCAGTGTATTTTCATAAAATAATAATAATTAAAACAAAATGGACCTTTACTAGTACATACTTTCGAGGGCTTACCTGGGGCTCCCAACCGTAGGCTGTTGGGCGTTACGTGGGGTTTCTTAGTTGGTAGGAGTCCAGCATATCAGCCATTAAGAATTTTCCGTCTCGTTAAATAAAAAGAAAAAAGGGGGGCTCACATGCAACAAATAAGACTTTTTGTTGTTTTTTGGTACGGAACCCTCCGTGTGGGAGTCCGACTTGCACTTGACCGGTTATTCCAATTTTAACGTGACATATAAAAACTTAAAGGAACACTATCTATTTTAGGATTCATCCTAAAGTTTGACAGCTCGCTCTAGGGATGAGGAGAATGTTCAATCCTTTTTGAATATAATTAGTAGTCGTTATTTATACACTTCTATATGTGTATGTTCAAGCTGATAGTTTGAGTCTGGTATAATATCCACGATTTAACGGTATGCCTGTGGCATATCAGATCATTATGAGTTACTGATTTACTGAAATCTAATACACGAATTTGTCTGTTGGGGTAAGATTGACAGTTATTACGAAAACACTGATATCTACTTCAATACCAAACTTGTTGAATTTTTAATTCTAAGATTTCAATGACTAGTAGATGATTTTTCTAATTTGGCGGTAATCATACATGAAGTATGCCAATATCTGCATAAACTTTAAAGAAATTGGCATGTTTTTTAAAATTTACGTCCTTGAACTAGTCAATTTAAGGATGTAAATTTATAGGAATATCCCTACTTATTATGCCGACAATGATGCTCTCAAAAAAACTTATTAAGAGAAAGTACGGATCTGAATTCTTACAATAACTTTAGAAAAGCAATTAATGGAGTGCTATAAACATCTTTAGTAAAGTCTAACATTCAAGTCCAAAACAGTGCATTTCTTGAGACGTAGTTCGTATGCTACGAAAAGTAATATACTTGCAAGGTGTTTCAAAACATGCTCGAGGCGGGTAAAAGTCACTTTGTTTAACATATCAGTTCAAGTACGATAACACCACGTCATGCTTGTAACAACTTTTGAGTACATTATGATAATACCTTCAGGTGCATGTTGGGGTTACCATGATGCTGTAGTGCATAAAATAGGTGCTCGGGGAACAGTGTTAGTTATTTTGATAGTTATTCTAAAGCGATCAAAATAGTACAAAATCAATTTGTTATCACAATTGTGTTGGTTTTATCCAACCTTAGGTTTCATATTGGGATGAAATCAGCAAGCTTGACCAAGATTCGCTTTCCTATATCCATCTTCACTACCAGCTAGAAATGAAGTATAAACGAAAGGTGATTAATAAAAAGTTATGATAAACATCAATTTGTTCTTCTAGCCTTTCATTAAGTAAACTTTAGTTTCAAACTAATCAAGACTTGTATATTACCACTCAATCTCATTCTTAAAGTCCACAAAAAATCGTGACAGTGTGATTTATTACCTAAAGAACTATGAACGAAATCCATTGTGTTTTTATAGATACGTAACTAGGTTCAATTTCAAAGTCTTCACTACAGACCCTAGGACTAGACTTATCTTTATTATCTCTATGCCAATAATGCATTTTGAAATACCAATTGGAAGAGTTCTATCCATTACACTTGAACATGTATCGATTTAGATTCAGTCTTGTGGCATACCTAGAATCAATAGTACAGTACATTTGAAAGTATTGGTTTCTGTTACTACTATAAAGGTATAAGAAAATTTTAGAGCACTGACATCGCACTTCAATTAAAAGACGGTGAATAAAGGTTTTGAAGTAACATTATACATTTAAAGGTGTAAAAAAATCGTACGTAAAATATTACGCAGTTAAAGATTAAATCGAGAAAAAGTGAAAAAAAAAAATGTCCCAGAACTCCCAACAGACCCACGGCCGCCACTGCGGCCTCGCCCAGGGGGTGGTTCGGGTGCTATCCCGCGTCTTTGGGGGGTTTCGGGTGTGATCCCGCTTCTAAGAAGGGGGGGGCGGGGGCGTGCGTGAATTGCTCACGTAACGCTGCCGTCATGGGCCTGCTTCTGTAAGGACGGTGAGCCGTCCTCTCACCGTCCTCATGGTGGTCGATGGGCCTCGGCGAAGACACGTAGGCGGCGCCTAGGCCGCCGACTACGGAACTCGGGTGGGAGAGTTCTCTCCCGTATCCGTCCCGCCGCCTCCTTCACGAGCATGACCTGCTCGCAGAAGGAGGCGGCGCAAAGTCGTAGCGCCTTCGTTAAACTCGCGTGGACTCTTGCCCTTTTTTTCCGGCCATGCCAATGCAATGATTGAAATTTTGAATTAGTTCCTAAGAACATTTGAAAATATCAGTTCAGTTCCAAGTACCTAATTCATAAAAAATGAAGGTATCTCACTCAAAAGCTTTACACTATAATAAAACCTAATAGGTACATGGATTCTCAGGTCTATTATAGACCGCGATAAACATTGGTTTAGCACAGTGGCGTGCGAAAGAATCATTTCTCATAACTATGGATGCTTGGTCGAGCCTGTAATCAATAACTTTAAAAAAGTTCTGAATAGGTAATACCTATATTCGTTTTCACCTCTTTGATTCATAAACATTTTATAAAGGGTTTATAATGTCTTCATATACTAAATACTATTTTACTAATGTTGAAGACGGCCTGACCTACACGTGATGTGCATCTGCTGGTTAACGGACCAAACACAGTGAAAAAATTTAGTTTGATTGAAAAAAATACTAATTGTGCAAATATTTGGTGTGCTACGGTCACGATGCCCTACGTGCTACGACGTAGTCATCGCTGTATGCTACGACGTAGCAGCTCCGTAAACTGAACAAAATATTTTTTTGTTATCTTACCACGTGTTACCTTCTCCTAGTTATCAAGTTGAAACATAATTATTAGATAACATAAGTCACTATTTAGTACAGTGTGCTATTAAGTAAGGCAGTCTGGTAGTGCATTCTTCAATATTAAGTATCTTTTGTTTCCTGCGACATTCTTTCGAAAAATCACCTGCAGAGCACCGCATGTTTTTAGTCGGTAGTATCTACCACCTCCTATCATCAACTCAAGTACTAGTGAGAAATGATATGGATGCTACGATAGAATATTCTTACTTTTTCGTATATATATTTATAATACTTTTGACCGAGGCTAAGACTTTTTTACTAAAGTTTGTATAGATAAAACTTCGTTGAATTTACTTCTTTCATAATGTTATCTTTTAAGTTTTACAGTATAAATCATAACCCTGGGAATTATTTTGTAGCCTATCTGTTTTTTCCATAATGCTCTGTACATGAAAAATAAAATCCATTTCATTTTCGTTTCATCGAAAGTTTTACTCAGAGACCTTATACTACTGGTGAAATGTAGCTATAAGTTATCCCTATCTACCCTTTAGAATAATTAGGCAACTGCCCTGATGAGCCCAACGCCCCCGTAATACCCTTTTTAACCTCAAACTGTAGTAGCGTAGGAATAGTACAGTTGCTCAGTTGGTGTAGCTGTATACTATATTTTATTGTTGTCATAAATTACCTCGTGAATCACATGGTTACAAAACTATTTTGAACTAATAATCCAAAGCAATGACGTTAAACTTACACTGCCTACATCCAACTATTGCGGTAAAGGGCATGTAGTGATACCGATATTGAAATCCCTCTAATATACGTAAATACTCCTTTACATAAGATAAGGAAATTATGTACATGAGTATTTGACAAACAGTATGAAGAGGATTTACATAAATATAGTAAAGGCTTATTGTTCTTGTTGCGTGACTTAGTACTTACGTAAAGGCTCATGGCCTCACTAACTTAGTATTCAGTAAAGGATTACTGCAGTAAACATTTAAGTCATGGCAACTCCTGAGATGGGTTAGCACTTTGAAGAATTTCCAGTAGGCAGCGTTTCTGTACTTCAGAAAGTATTTTAAGCCATTGTTTCACGTTGCTAGTAACTTGCCAGAAGTTTATGGTTCGCTATATTTGATCTGCGGATAGCTAACAACTGCGACTGTGGATACATTTCTACACTGTAATAGGTTTGATGCCTATTATATTAAACAAAATTGTAATAGTGAAAATACGGCCCTCATGAATATCACTATCACATACTCGTGTTTGTTAGTATTCGAATTATTGTGGTCATTTAAGTTCAGAAAAGCTTATTGTGACAGCAACCATTATTATTGAATGCCATTAACTCGCGATTTGTGTGCAAGTAAAATGTCCACCGGGATCATAGTATTTTCTAAGCCCAGACATACACCTCTGTTGTACGTCAACAAAGAGCAACGAGTAAAAGCAACATTTAAGTTTATGACCCTTTTGAACAGTTTTCTCTTTTTACCTATAACTAAAATTTTATATTCCTCTCGAAATTCAGGTTGTACCCTATAAACCCTACTTAAATAATACTACTTCTAAACATAACCCAAATAACCAACAACAATTTTATCTGAAATCAGTCACCCCTACATGAACTAATAACTCTCGCAGAACCCTTAATACCAGTAATAAACTTTGGCTGATCTACCAACTAAGAACACCTAAACAGGCTAAACCCTGTTTACATATGTGACGTTGGCTGCGAGTGAGCCGTAACTCATTTGCTCCAACTACTGAGATAATTGATGAACAACTAGCCAATCAGACCTCACTGTATTTAAGTCAATTACGAACTTATTCATGTGTCACGTAACAGGCAAATTATTAATTGGATAACGGGATGTCTCACGATTTTCAACCTAATTTTATGTGCAAGACGTTTGCAATTTGATTGTATGTATCGTATGTTAGCTTTGTCCTGGCAGTGTTTAAAGTCTAGTTTGGGGTAAAAGTTGCGTTTAGGTTAGCTTACAGAAACAGATTTTTAGGGTTCCGTAGCCAAATGGCGAAAAAGGGAAACCTTATAGATTCGTCATGTCTGTCTGTCTGTACGTCCGTATGTCATAGCCACTTTTCTCTGGAAACTATAAGGCCTTTGCTGTTAAAACTTGGTAAGGTATTCTGTAAACCGCATTAAGTATTCCACCCAAAAATAGAAAAAAGCAATAAATTTCGGGGGTCCCCATATTTCTTCATCAAACCAATACGTGTATCTATAGATAGGTCTTCAAAAATGCTATTGAGGTTTCAAACATAACTTTTTTCACTGAATAGTTTGCGCGAAAGGCACTTCCAAAGTGGAAAAACGTGTGTCCCCCCCCCCCCCCTAACTTCTTAAATGAGAGAATGATAAATCTAAAAAAAAAAATTCAATAAAAAATAATACCGACTTCAAACAAATCCTGAAAAATAAAATTTACAAAGCACAAAGTAATATGTATTTTGATTTTATCAGATTTTATTCAATATCATATTGAAGTCGGCGCCAAGTAAACCCATAGTTTTATGTAGGTATTATTCATGGCACCAACTTCAATATTATATTCATTATTTTAAGTGACGGGTGAACCGAAAAATATATCTATCTAGGTGAAAGTTCTCATCAATACAAATCAATCAAGCCCAAACACAAGGTAGCTGCTGTAAATCATTAAGGAATTCCCTTGACTGTCTTTCGGTTCCATCATCAGATCGACTCCAGACATTCATTACATTGTAGTACATTAAAGCACTGAATTAAAAAGTCAACAAACGCACTCTAGTTGTCCCTACAATTTTCGGTGGTTGCCCTCGATTTCTCCTGAATCCCATCATCAGATCCTGACCTGGGGAAATTGGGACCCCCTCATAAGTGAACTCTATCCAACAAAAAGCAGATTTGAAATTCGTCTATAATTGACGAAATATCGGTGAACATACATGAAACATTGACAACTTCCTTTTTTTTTTAAAGTCGGATCTATAAATCTAGGTGTAAAGTTCTCATCAATACAAATCAATCAAGCCCAAACACAAGGTAACTGCTGTAAATTGTTGAGGAATGCCCTCGTCTGTGTTTCGACTCTATCATCAGTTCGACTCCAGACCTTCATTAAAGTGTAGAACATTAAAGCACTTAATTAAAAAGTTAACAAACGCACTAGTTGTCCCTACAATTTTTGGTGGTTGCCCTCGTTTTCTCCTGGATCCCATCATCAGATCCTGACCTGGTGAAAATGGGACCACCTCAGAAGTAATCCCTATGCAACAAAAAAAGAAATTTTGAAACCCGTCTATAATTGACGGAAATATCGCTTGACATACATAAAAAAATACATACAGACGAATTGAGAACCTCCTCCTTTTTCTGAAGTCGGTTAAAAATATATTATGATGCATTGCCGTGCAAACTTCCACCGAAAATTAGTTTAAACGAGATCTAGTAAGTACCTAGTTTTTTTTAATACGTCATAAACCGCAATTTACGCCATTGATTAAATTAACTCAAAAATAAAAAAAAGAAACATTTTATTTCATAAACATACCTTATGCTGCGGAACCCTTCATCGGTGAGTCCGACTCGCACTTGGCCGGTTTTTTTTACTTTTTGTTAGACTTTCTTAGAAGAGAATATTGTGTCACCTTAAATATGTCTGTCAATAGTTATCATAGCCACACTATCCTAAAGTTGAGTTTGGCTACGATTTATTTGGTGGAGCAACACGCGAGAAACAAGCGTAATTTAGAAAGAAAACTCGATTAAATTCATATAAATTGTAAAATTGAATTAAATATAGTATAGTAAGCATGCCTCTGCCTACCTTTTCGGGAAAGGGTGTGACTATACAAGTTCATTATACAATACCACACCTACTACAAAAAACTCAATAATGTTGAGTATCCTAGAGCTGTAGTCTATTTTAATGAGAATTGTAAGTTGTGGGGTTATTGTGTGAAGGAGCGATTTCAACGTTAAGTTATTCATGCGAATCAATACATTCCAAAAGGAAATTCAAAGGTTTCAACTCCCCTTAACCTGTATTGTACTATACGAATTACGTTAACAGTAAATACCATTTAATTAAACTAATTAAATTGCACCAACTATAAACGTTTGAAATTAATGACTCGTACCGCCATTAAATTGTCGTACTCCGAACGAACGATATGTATCTTGTATTTAAATGTATGCGTATCTCTGTGTTTATTTACATTCAATGGCAACCTGAAAACATAAATCTCGTAAATTAATTGTGTACAAATTTCTATTAATATGCAATTAATTTATATAAATGTTTATTTAAATGTTCATGTAAGTGGTTTTTTATTAATTTATCAATGTTGTATTTATACAATAGTAACAGTACGAGTAGTAGAATGGTACTATATAACGTCTACAAGAAATATCTGCCGGAAGACGGGTGAGAGGAGAATTTAAACTAAATCTAAACAAGGCCCCCGTGGCATTGTGCCCAAGAGACTGGCAGCATTTCCCCTTTGAACAGCGATTCCTATTCGTCGGAAGAAATAACTGCTAGCCTTTGGGTCACCAGTCGACTCAACCAGACGCAACTTCAAATTAAAAAAAAAGCGCGTTGGAACCCCTAGGACCTAGGGTCTCGACACCGACTGGAAGAAAATTATAATATGAGCTGAGACCCTTATACTTAGAATTTTTTATTTTATGCCACTTCCGCTGCTGTGCTGACCTTTTCTTTTGTTCTAGGAAGATGGGACAAGGCCAAAATGTCTACACAAGTGGCATCCCAAAAGATTGCCATTATTAGTGGCATTTACTTATATTGTAAATAGTTAATTGCTTCATTGTAATTTTTAAATACAAATATGAAAATATCATTATTGAATATCAGTGTTCTGTAAACGATCACTGCAGTAAGCAACTTTCACTATGGCCGGTCCATGGATGGGTGACCATCCGTGTGATCACTTTGTGACATTTATTTGAGCGTTTCCGTGCTTCGGAAGGCACGTTAAGCCGTTGGTCCCGGTTGCCAGTAAAATGACAGTTGTTAAGCAAAGTTGAAGGCTTTATTTCAACAGCAGGCAGTCACAACCTGCGCCTGTCCATTTAAACACGGCAATACGGCTCACCACCTATTACGTGGGACAAATTATAAAAAGGTAAATGTGGGCATATGATATGCCTCTGCCTACCCCTTCGGGGATAAAGGCGTGAACATATGTTAGAATAGTATTATTAGTACAAATGAACAAGAAACCGTGAATGTTTTGAATGAAACGTATCTTTTTTTTAATTATTAAGAAAAAAGATTGAAAAGCGCAAGAAATATAGTCGGTACCTAGTTAAACTTTTCGTTTACAACGTATTCAGTATAAGGTTTTTTGTAAGATATTGTTTCTAAAAAAAAATTTCAATAAAAAATAAAACCGACTTCAAAGAAACCCTGAAAAATAGAATTTACTTAGCACAAAGTAATATGTTTTTTGATTTATCAGATTTTATTTAATATCATATTGAAGTCGGCGCCAGAAGTAAACCCTATTCAACAAAATAAGAAATTTTGAAATCCGACTATTATTGACGGAAATATCGCTTAACATACATAAAAAAAAATACATACAGACGAATTGAGAACCTCCTCCTTTTTTGAAGTCGGTTAAAAAGCAATAACTGTCTGCACATTTGTTATAAGTTTTTTATATAAACATAAATTATTTTGGTATGTATACAATAAAATACATAAATTTCATTTTAAATTGCAAGTATTAAAAATTTCGAAGGCATTACGTT
Organism: Miltochrista miniata; assembly: GCA_933228765.1. Taxonomy (NCBI): domain Eukaryota; kingdom Metazoa; phylum Arthropoda; class Insecta; order Lepidoptera; family Erebidae; genus Miltochrista; species Miltochrista miniata. Next base: position 22,436,722 of record OW121756.1, read on the forward strand.
CCGTTAAGTTACACCTTACATGAACAAATTATGCAAAAGACAGCCATCTAGAGGCGTCGAAAGCTTGTATCAACAACAGCTTATTTTGCTTAATTTATTTATTTGGTTTTACAAAAGCTTACAGACTAACGAAATCAGCTGAAATTGCAATATAATTCATTGGGGTTTTCGATCGTGGTCACGAGTAGATAATGCCTGACCACGGCTATTTAGTTGCAGTATAGTCGAAATGTGAGAGCAAGTTTCAAAAATGTTAATCAAACCCGAATATTTGTAATGAAGTTACAGTTTGTACACGTGTTAATTTGAACTGTTCCAATAAGCCTAAACATGGTACATATTCTGTAATGTGTACTTTATTGTGGAGTTGGTTATCCCGGAGATTACTTGATATACCAGCCAGTTCCAGGCTACCAAGTCGTGGAAATACTATGAAAGTAACGGTTTTTTTAACGTTAGGGAAAATCCTTCATGGATGCTATGCTGGACTCCTATCGACTAAAAAACCTCACGTAACGCCCAACAGTCTACGGTTGGGAGCCCCGGGTAAGCACTCGGAAATGTCCCAGGACTCTCAAAAAGTAACGGCATAATACCGAAGTTCCGATGCAACGGGACTGTGACAAAAAAAAATATAAATCCCTTCATCACCATGAAGGATGTAAGTTGATATTCAATTTATAGCTGAAAATATTCTTTGTCACAGCAGCTTGTTAACAAACAAAACCGCATCAGAATTGATCTATCCATTGCACTTCTCGGTGCCAGAAACGGACCGACGCGACGCACAGAAACACCCCTCGTTTTTCGATGGGGGTTTAAAAAAATGGTCAATATTTGCCAATAACAAGATTTCACAGGTGACATTGTAATAATAATGTATCTCTAAAATGTACATATTGGATAATAATATAGATAAAACAGAATAAACTAAAAACTGGGGTAAAGTAATACTAATACAGAGTTTTTGTCCATAGTTTTCATCTTACACCAATAACTACCCATTTTTATAACTTTGATAATATTTTTTGCTCATTCAAATGTTACCTATAAGATTAGAATGAGAATTTATAGGCGCCATTTATACATATAATAATTTATTTGATGTTTTCTAATTATTTGACATATAAAGGTTTACTTGCTCACTGTACAGATTATTTTAGAAACCAAACAGAACTATAGAAAACATAGAAGACACGCAGAAAAAAATATCCAAACACTGTAAAAAGTTAGTCAATGAACCCAAGTCTAAAAACATTAAAACTTTTGAAAGTCGTAACATAAATTGCACGATATTTTTACCAACAAAATAATGCTTTTAAAATCGGTGTTTGTAACGTGTTAAGGAATAAAGGTTCATCAGAAATAATTACCACAACACCGAACATTTTCAAGCCAGTAATGTTGTTAAATTAAATAGAAACCTAATTTTTCAGCTTACACTGATACAGGTATTTATGCTTTGAACATTTTTTTATTAAAGTAATATATTTCAGTTTAATAATTGAAATTTGGCTGACAAAGAAATTATTACTATATTATTTGTAATCCATTTATAAACACTGAAACAAAGTACTCGTAATGTTGTTATTTGTGACATACAATAAACATTCTAAACAAGTTTAAAAAGTTACTTATATTTTACTTACTTTCAGGCACGAAGACAATAACTTAACTGGCACAACACAATCATAAGTTCAAAGTTACTTTATTCATGTAACCAAACGTATAAGTTCCTTTGATACACCAGTTTGATAACTTCATAACGTATTGGACAGTAATCAATCATATTAAAGTTAGTTTTTACAAGTCAGTCCACGTGGTCGGCGAGAGCGCGGGAAATCGAAATGTTTAGCGCCAAAATCGCTCTCCCTCGAGACCACCATCCCTTACCGTGTTCCACAATATACTGACAACTGTCGCCGGGCACCCGAAGCCGTTTTGCTCGCTTATACTACGGTCGCTTTTCCTCTTTTGCCCTATCTAGCTTTAACGAAAATTTATATACACAGAGAAATATACGTACACACATGGACGAAAATTTACTTCGAGTTGTCGAGTTTCTGTGTCTAATATATAAATGTGTGCGAAAGTGGTGAACATGTGGTAGTGGTTTGTTGGAGACGCATCCTCGTAGTATCGTTCCAATGCGTTGGTGCACACAATTACAGATGAGTAAACGGAATATGTAACATAATCGAATGGTATAAGGTTGCGTTTTGCCAATTTTGACAGAGTAATGTTCATTCAGAGACAGCAGTAAAGCAGGATTGCGCATGTCCGTTATCAATCTTGGGATTGTGAAACTACGAAAACTAGTGCTATCCTTATTTTTCTTTAAGTTTCAGTTTATTCATAAGATCTTACTGTGAGTATCAAATACTTTCTAACAATGTTTGAATGTATCACATTGTTTTGAAGATTTGTGTTTTAAGTGACTGGGCTTCCTTTTCTTTGGTTCTACGATGTTTTTAAACCAATAAAATTTTACTATGAAAAGACTAAAAAAATTTATGTGTATGTTATAAAGTAAACTATAAAGTGCAATTCAAGCCGCTGAAATTGAACTGAAAATAAAAAGCTTCTATTTGGTTACAATTATGAAGATCTACTACGGAATAATTTTAGATGACTACTTAAAGAAGTACAGTACGGGGCCATAAAGAATGCACATCGGCAATCATCGCATTTCCGAATGCAAACGAATGCTCATTTCCATGTACATCAATTATTAGATTAGTCGTTTATCAGAATTTGAATTTAGCACTAAGTACTTTATTGTTGTTTTGTTTTGATTTCACGTGAAATATATAGAGCTGTAACACAATGTAACTATTTTTAATTATTGCTATATTCTTGTTAGGAAAAAATAATCTTCAAATAATCTTCATAAATATATATTTTATATAAGATCGACAAAAAGTGTAATATTGTGGTGACAAATTGCTAGGCCATCGGCCACAACACGGTTTAACCCTGTACCCTTAGTCGACTTATGCGACATATTATTTTTCTTATTCTAATAGAACACCGCACGGGGAAAAATACGGAATTAGTATAATAAAAACAAAATCATGTATATTCAATTCCTTCCATTTCACTATCTGTGCTCTCATTGAGGTCTGTGTCACTGCCACTATCAGCTGTATTTATTACTAGCCTATCCAATCTATCTATTTTGTCGTCCATAGCGTGTTGAATTCCTCGATATTCATTCTCGCATTTTATCGCATGATCGCAAACCTTTTTCCACTCATCAACCCCGATCATGTTTAATTTTTCGGTTAATAATGTCTTTATAGAACTTAAATTCATATCCACGTTTCTCGCGGCTACATAGCCTTTTAGTTGAGACCATATATTTTCAATTGGATTAAAATCCGGATGGTACGGTGGCAATCGCAACACAGTGTGCCCATGTTCGGCTAGTATCTTGTTCACGGAAAACTCTGTAAACCTGTCCTTGTGCTGACATATAATATTATATATCTGAGGTTTTGTTAATTTATGATCAACTGAAATTTCGTGTCTTTAGCGTCCGTGGATTTATACGTTAAAAAGGCTCCTGGTACAAAGCCTTTTTCGTTACCTGCGTGAACAATTATCAAACGTTGACCTTTTGAAATCGGTTTTTTTACCCCTATTTGCTTATCATATCCCAAGTTTTTCCTTTAGTGTGGGTTGTATGTATGTAGTATGTACTCATCCATATAGATAATGTTTTTTCCTGCTTCGCGAAATTCGCGTATTTTGTCCAGATATTCAATTCGTTTGAGAGCTACATTGTGCTTTTCCATTAGAACTTTTCTATTGTCTTTTATTTTTGTGAACGCAAATCCCATTTCATACAGAATTTTTCTCAACGTCTTTTCAGACCCATTATAGCCTCAGATAATTTAGCTTTTAATGTTTTTATTGTAGGCAGTTGTTTGTAACGCAGATGAAAATCGTACACCATTCTTCTAACAACATCATAATCAAAATCGTCCATATCTAAACGAAATTGTTTTTTTGGTCTCCCATTTTTTCGAGAGCTGGATTTTGTTCCACTGGAATGTGTATTATCAGTGCCAGTGCCGACTTCGTTTAATATATTGTTCAAAGTTCTTTTTGAAATTCCAGTGGCATCTGCAACTCTCTGTTGAACCTTCTTAAAATAATTACTTACATTAACATCCTCATGTTTTTTAAATTGGTTGGCTTCAGATAAAAAATATTTATAAACATTATGGATAATTTCGCGTGACTGGTAGACTAACGGCTTACCTCTTTTCCCTATAGATGCCATAGTAGGTACTAATTTAATTTCATAGGGGTTTTAGCAGCTCTATACAGGGTTACAGGAAAAGTCGTGCTAGATCCGTTAAGGGCGTGGAGTACCCATTATTTCTGACTAATTTCACTATGAAACACCCTACCCTAAACTTAACCCTGTTCGAGATATTCGACTTTTAATATTTTTATTGAAAATTGCCGATTTTTAGGTTATAAAATTTTTTATTTTTATTTTGGGCGCCTTATTTATTATTTTTGTTGCATTTTGACATGTGTAATAAGATGTTCCAAAACGTCAATCATTGAAATAGTGCATAAATTAATTGAACATGTCGTAGAAGACAAGTGAAAGTTAAGAAAATAAAAAAAATAGTAACAAGTTTATTTTTCTCTAATGGATATGTAAAAAAAATATTACGGTTGTCGTTCGGCAGATGTTTTTTAAAATATCTACATTTCATCAGCTATCTAACGACGTATAGCAATGTAGGGTTGTATTTAAATTCATTGAAAAAAACTTAGTTTCAAAAGCGACAGGGGAGAAGAAAATTAATACTTAGCCCTAAAAAGTAAAATAAAACAATAGGAAAAGATGAAATGTCATTTATTAAACAAGGTTTTTACACAACTTTTTCATACTCTACAGTTCATGTTCAACATGGCCGCCTCGGTTATGAATACATTTTCGCATCCTTCTACGGAGACCAGTCTTTACTACTCCAGTGGTCAATGTTGTCCTCATTTGATTGGCTGCGTCCACAATCCTTTCTCTTAATTCTTCCACAGACGAAACTGGATTTGGCGGTTTTAGTGTCACGCGTGTGTTGTTTTAGTCGGTAGGACATAGCATCCATGTAGGATTTTTCACACGCTTAGAAAAAAAAAAGGGTTTGTACTACAATTCGTAGAAAAAAAAGTAGTTGGGACGCTTCAGGTAGCAGTTCTAATGGTCCCGCGCCTATTGTCCTTCAAGTTAAGACGCACCGTGCGAGCGAGACAAGTGACAATTTATGCAAGTGTGAATGAAAGAACATAGTGACCGGTTGGGGTTGGGAATACAACACGTGATATTGTTTTGGTTGTTAGTCTGCTTTTGTGCTTCGTACATAGTAGATGTGATATCGTTTTGCTCTTTTTCTCGACTTGGCTGTGATTCTGGACCATTTCTTCTTATTTGTGACTGATGACTACTGTGCTTGTTAACCGGACTCTCATTTGTACTTGTGATACGGAAGTGTTGAAGATGACGTCCTATACACCTGAGGAATATGCGGATATGCTTATTTGTTACGGATACTGTGATTGTGTGTCTGCGCAAGCTCGCAACGAATTCATAATTCGCTACCCCGGTCGTCGAGTGCTAGATGTGGCCGTTTTTGACAGAGTTTATCGAAGACTTCGAGAAACTGGCTCTATTTCGAGACAAAGTACGGATTTGGGAAGACCACGAATTAATAGCGACGAAGAACAGGACAATGAGATAGTGCAACGCTTTCGAGCGGATCCAACTACTTCCACTAATATTGTTGCCCGTGATCTGGGACTTTCGCAATGGAGAGTGTGGTTTACAGTGCATACTGCTGGCCTATACCCGTACCATTACACTCCGGTACACGTTGTTGAAGAGGGAGACCCGGCGAGGAGGATAGATTTCTGCAGATATATGCTGAATGCTGACATAGAAGACCCAATTTTTTTAAAAAACATCTTGTGGACAGATGAATCCAAATTTGATAAAGATGGAATAACAAATTATCACAACGCACATTACTGGGCCCCAAAAGCACTGAAGAATCCCAATAAGAAAAGAGTGACGGGGTCCCAGCGTCGATTCAGCGTGAATGTGTGGATGGGCATTATCTCCAATTATTTAATTGGACCTTACTTTCTTCCGGACACTTTAAATGGGGAAACATACGAAGACTTTTTAAGAGGAGACTTAAATGATCTACTGGATGATCTGCCACTAAACTCAACATCACAAACTCTAAATCAGGGACATGTGGTTCCAGCATGATGGCTGCCCTGCCCATTTCAGAAGAAGTGTCCGAGACTGGCTGGACACAACTTACCCAAATAAATGGATAGGACGAGGTGGGCCGTTGCCATGGCCAGCAAGAAGTCCGGACTTAACCCCCATGGATTTTCATGTGTGGGGGGTTATGAAAAGTCTTGTGTACAGCGAGCCAAATCCAGTTTCGTCTGTGGAAGAATTAAGAGAAAGGATTGTGGACGCAGCCAATCAAATGAGGACAACATTGACCACTGGAGTAGTAAAGACTGGTCTCCGTAGAAGGATGCGAAAATGTATTCATAACCGAGGCGGCCATGTTGAACATGAACTGTAGAGTATGAAAAATTTGTGTAAAAACCTTGTTTAATAAATGACATTTCATCTTTTCCTATTGTTTTATTTTACTTTTTAGGGCTAAGTATTAATTTTTTTCTCCACTGTCGCTTTTGAAACTAAGTTTTTTTCAATGAATTTAAATACAACCCTACATTGCTATACGTCGTTAGATAGCTGATGAAATGTAGATATTTTAAAAAACATCTGCCGAACGACAACCGTAATATTTTTTTTACATATCCCTTAGAGAAAAATAAACTTGTTACTATTTTTTTTATTTTCTTAACTTTCACTTGTCTTCTACGACATGTTCAATTAATTTATGCGCTATTTCAATGATTGACGTTTTGGAGCATCTTATTACACATGTCAAAATGCAACAAAAATAATAAATAAGGCGCCCATAATAAAAATAAAAAAATTTGTAACCTAAAAATCGGCAATTTTCAATAAAAATATTAAAAGTCGAATATCTCGAACAGGGTTAAGTTTAGGGTAGGGTGTTTCATAGGTGACTGCACTCTCTCGCATTTGAACCATGACTGACAAAACAAACGTCATGGTGTGTGCGACACAGATATCGCTATACGAAGTCGAAATTAGCCGATTGCCTCTTTCTCAAGCTCAATGTGCGTTCTTTTTGGCCCTTTGCTGTATTTATAACGGAGTTTTGAATTGTATAATGTGTAGATATTTTTCTCTTCGTTAGGTGTCCATTAGGTTGGTATATTTTGGTATTTTAAGGATGAAACTGATTGTTAAAATGTTAAATACATTAGTTTTCTTTACTGCACATTACATGTGGATAATGAGTCTAGCATAACCTCGAGTGGAGTGGTTTAAATATTAAGAAACATACAATAATCTCTTCATCAATGAGATATTTTCAAAATTCTCTTACTTAAAGTGTTTTCGGCTGGCCTCTTGGTCCAGTGGTTAGAGTACCTGACTACGGAATCGGAGGTCGTGGGATCGATTCCAACCCAGGATCTCTCTGTTTGAGTGATAAGTACATTAATTTGTTCTGCGTTTGGGTTTAATTTATCTATATTATATATAAACTTAACGTTACATGTTAACCGCTGTCTAGATCCCATAGCACAAGCTTATATTAGCTTAATTTGGGCTAGATAATGTTGTGTCACAATGTCCAAAAAATATTAAATTTCAAAAAAAGTTATAAACATTATGAAAAATTCAGCATACTTAAATTGCTCTAAAAATGTATACAGAAAAGTTACTATTAAACTTCTTCTTAGTCGGGCACTTTTGACAGAGTAGTAGTGGTTAACAGAATTCGATTTTCTCCGTCTCCTCGAGGGGGTTTCAAAGCTAGTTATTCCGATCGGTTCAAGGCGTAACGAGTAACGTTAGTAATTTGCCTTGGTGACTGCCATAGTAAGATTGGTCTCGCAGTTTAGTAAAGCTTCTGTACTAGTTACAGTCCGAAAATGATTATTACTTTGTAGTAAAATGCCCCACAATACCAACTAGCTTGTAGTGTTCAAAAATATTTGGCGAAAAAAATTTTAGAACCAATGTATGTAATTAGCAGCTGCTCTCATGAAAAAATTGTCGGTATTTTTTGGTACAGGAGAAATTTATTGTAGCGTCATTTATCAACCGATGTGAATCAAAGTTGGAAGAAGAGTTTTATAATATCTTCATGAAATTGTTATACAAAACCGGTACATAGTTCTTCTCAAATTGTTGGGTCTTCAAATATAAAAATTAAAAAAAAAATCACTATGCTTATTTGTAAAGGCATCAGAAGGCGCAGGACCTCTTATATTTGCTCCATGCGCAGGACCGTGTATATAAATTGTACCGTAAATATTAAAACCTATAAATTTATATATCTTTTCTTCTTACTTAAGTAATGGTATTAATTAAAAATGTAGCACGCATAAAAAAGTAGTCGGGAGCTTATTGTGTACACAAAACGTCCAGTTTTAATTAAGTTCCGATAAATCTCTACATCAAATAAAATTATAATGACATTTTCGAGGAAAAAAGTTAAAGGTTTTCTCATAGAATTTTGTATGAGAAAAGGAAGTCACTTTTCATGAAGCTATGAATACCTCGTGAAGAAGAAAAAAAAATGGTTTCCGCTTTCAAAGTGTGTCCCTTACATTTTAATATTTATAAAATCCTGTTGAGGACCGAAGTTGAGAAAACTGTCTACGCTTTTTTTGCATGGACCCCAAAGTTGGCGTTTTCGTAACTCTTTCTTTGCTTCAAAGACTTTTACAAGTTTTTCGCTGACACAACATCCCTCTAGTCAGTTTATTGAGAGATATAGAATGTTAAAGATTTGTAAACGTTTATATTCATACAGTTCATTCTATCATAATAATAATGTAATATTATTAATGTGGTACTGTTTATTTTGATGTTCTTTTATGAACCAAGAAAGTGAATTGACATGGTTTTTGAGTGGGAATGGTTCTAGGGAGTGTCAAACACTTTTTATTCCGAAAGAAAGACACCACAATGCCACGGAAACCACTTGTTTCAAAACAAAAATAAATTAAGAATCTAAGATGTTCCTGCTTACATAGTAAAGTTTGATCTACGATCTCTTCCGAGTGTAAAAAATATAGTAATGGTCGAAAATAAGGTCTAACATTTTTATTATTATCTGCAGAAACAGCGCTGTCCCTGACACTTTTATCGGGATATTTATTTTTCTGATATATTATTGCAAGAGGCCAATATAACAGTTTCTCCGCCAACGAAAGATTCTTGAATAAACCTTCCAGACCAGATTACATACTGAAACTAACATCTCGTGTATAACTGTTTATTACACTTGTACTGCTACATTGAATATGTTTTATAACATAAATTTCGGTTTTTACTTTGGAGAGAGCAAAAAAAATGTGTACATTAAGGGCGTACAGTTTGAATCAATTTTATTTTGAATTTGAAGCAACCATAGATACTACCTTAGCAAAACTTTTTAGTTTAGAGACCTATGTAGGAAACTAAATGGTGTAATACTTTTGGTAGATTCTACACGAACGATAGTAATTACCATAGATTTAGAGTTTTTCGCTACTTATAATAAGGTACTAAGTAAGGTTCTTGTAAACTAATCCCTGACTAGATAGTTTATTTTCTGTTACTGATTTCACTTTACTACTTAAAGAAACGCAAAATTTCTTCATATTTTACCAGAAGGCGACATAAAAAACAACAAATATTATCGGAAAATGAATTACCAACTTTTCACGACATTCTCTGAACTCTAACCTTTAGCGTCTTCATAAAACACGTGTTGGAACTTTACGTGGTGACACTCAGTAAACAAAATAATATTTAGATATGAAGCCGTTATCTGGGGTTGAACTCGCGAGTGTGACAAAGTGACATCTATAAAGGCGGTTGAAGCGGTAAAACACTTCAATGTCGCTGACATCCAGCTACGAAACCAGTAAATTGAATAAACTGTGATGCGGCACTGACAATACTGGTGATAGTATCACAGACACGTGTAATGTATGTATATCTTTTACCTTACTTTTCTTTTTGAGGATATTATAACTGATACTTATAGGTGTTTGATCATTCAAAGGCATTACGTTCTAGGGTTCATTGTTATCCAGAGATATCCTTCCAAGGGCTTACCTGGGGCTCCCAACTGTAGGCTGTTAGGTAGAATACGTGTGGTTTTTAGTCGGTAGGAGTCCGGCATAGCATCCATGTAGGATTTTACTCACGTTGAAAAAAAGGGTTCATTGTTAAATGTTATTTTGGTTAGTAGTACAGTACTCATTAAAAAGTAAGTATCGTCTATCCTCGAAACCTAAAAATACAAGTCAAATCTCGAATTTCCTGACATGAGCAAGTTCATGAGAGTAAAAATTACTTTCACTAAGTATTATTGGAAGTATTAATATAGGTTGAGCAGACATTTGTTTACGTTGCTACTACGAAATTTGCTGATTCATAATAATGATGCATAAAGGCTGCCAAAATATGTCTGAAGTCGAAGTCTATCGATATTCAATAACCCATACACATCGCACTTTTGTTTTTGTATTACAACAGCCCGTGAATGTGTCTATAGGCTAGACTGCCACTGTAAATGTTATTCTGGGTACCTGATAAATATAGATCCCAGTTTTACTCCTAGTCCATGTCAGTTTGTAGAAACACACGGCGCACTACACTGACCGTATCCGCGGACGTGTTTACTATTTAGAAGGGCTACGGATAAAATTATAAAATTAGAGCCGCAATAAACAAATTCTCCATTAAGACGGTAACGTAAACGGAAGGTATGTGTTCCGGCCACCAAAGTAGCAAACGTGATACGGACTCCCAAGGATGAAATTCCGTTCCAAATGCCAGGTGTTTACAAAACTGACTGCAGCTTTGGAACTTCATACATCGGCCAAACAAAGCGAACCATCGCCAAGAGAGTCAGAGGACATAGCTGTTAAAAACCTTGCCATATTTAACATATCTTTTAATGTCTTTTGTGTAGGCCGGCGATGTATTCAATCAATGTTTTTTTAAAGTTAAGTACCTGAATATCTATTTGTATGCCATCATAATGTACAAAGAAGAATTTTCAGGCAGTGCTTCACAAAATAAACAGAAAAGGATGTTATATCATCACGCATGGATCCCATATGGCTTACTGGTCTGAATTGGAGCAATAACCAGTACAGTTTTACAGAGTTTCGATATTCTAATTTCTGCAAGTTTAGGAAGAATTAATATTATAAGTACTTGAGACATTTTACATACACAAATTCATTTGGAATTTGTGCATGACATTGAACTTTGTTTCAACACCTCCGAAACGGCCGAACTTTTTTCTGTATTTTAGTGGATTTGGGAAATTTTTAGATTCACAACTATACCCGGTAGGTGGCACTGCTGTCAGTTTTAGGGTTCACGCAGAACAACTTCTGCCGGGCTTACAAGTAGCTAATAAAATTGCCAAAGACAAAGTAAGTAAAAGAAAAAATAAATGGAAAAACAGAACAATAAAAATCCACAATCAATTTTCCGAGTGCCGGTATTTTATTACTTTTGGCTTTAATTCATCATTCGTAGCTCATCGTGTCGGTATTGTTCGTGAGTTTGGGCACTTCGAAACAAACTTCCATCCTCAAGTGTTTGCGCTCCTGGCTCTTTACTAAATTGTTATTCATAGCTTTGTATAAACTCCGCTCGCTCGGAAAGAGTACTTCACTCATACTCTTACGGTCTTATCTCACAGTTAATATCGTAGACCGTTGTAAGGAAATTAGTTTTTCCTATTGTCTTGTCTGTAACCAGTCGTTGACAAAAAGTTTGTTGTTAAAGGGCTCTTGTTTCAACGGTGACGACTTGCGGATAAGTAGTCTTTGAGGAAATATTTAGACCTTAACACTTACTTTTTAAGTCCCCCTTTTTTGTATTTTGATATTATGAGTGGTTTTGAGAGTTTATGCAAGCAGGGCTTAAGTTTACGTACCTTGCTGGCTTCATACTACACTGATACTAAAGTTGAAAACAAATTTTAAACGTGTGACCGAATCTATACAAATCAATCAATCAATCAAATTAGCCTATGGCAGTTTACTGCTGGACGTAGGCCTCTCCCAAATTTCGCCAAAATACACGGTCCTGCGCATGGAGCAAATATAAGAGGTCCTGCGCCTTCTGATGCCTTTACAAATAAGCATAGTGATTTTTTTTTTAATTTTTATATTTGAAGACCCAACAATTTGAGAAGAACTATGTACCGGTTTTGTATAACTATTTCATGAAGATATTATAAAACTCTTCTTCCAACTTTGATTCACATCGGTTGATAAATGACGCTACAATAAATTTCTCCTGTACCAAAAAATACCGACAATTTTTTCATGAGAGCAGCTGCTAATTACATACATTGGTTCTAAAATTTTTTTCGCCAAATATTTTTGAACACTACAAGCTAGTTGGTATTGTGGGGCATTTTACTACAAAGTAATAATCATTTTCGGACTGTAACTAGTACAGAAGCTTTACTAAACTGCGAGACCAATCTTACTATGGCAGTCACCAAGGCAAATTACTAACGTTACTCGTTACGCCTTGAACCGATCGGAATAACTAGCTTTGAAACCCCCTCGAGGAGACGGAGAAAATCGAATTCTGTTAACCACTACTACTCTGTCAAAAGTGCCCGACTAAGAAGAAGTTTAATAGTAACTTTTCTGTATACATTTTTAGAGCAATTTAAGTAAATCAAATTACATTGTCAAATTAGAATTCAAGTTATAATCTTATCGACTACTCAAAACGTCCTCCCCTGGCCGCTCTCAGCGCAAAAACGCCCATCAAGCTTGCTGCGTTTCCAAGTGACATTGCAACAGCCCATCTTTGCACCAAGATTGATCCGGACCGCGAGTCGCCAGTCGTCTTTGTGAGTTTATGTCCTATATCCCTTACAGAGACTTTAGCCTCCGGGCACCAATTCCCCAGAATCTCCACTGTTACAGGCATGAAGTAGTACAGCGATTCTAACTCTGTATACTTAGTCCTATATTCATTGAGCTGACTTCTTTCGCTGCTACATTATGGAGAGTGAATGGTGCGGCTAAAGTCACTTGCCCTTTTTGCAGGGAATTAAAGTCCACTTATTCTTTCACCGTCCGACCAGCTCAGAACTGGAGGCTCATGACCGTAAGGCACTTTAGCTGACATAAGTGTCCTGCGGATGACAACAGCATGGCGTCGCGGAAACCTCCCAGTGCCCCGCTGTCAATTGAAGGTTTGATGGTCATCTGTTTCCACTATAGCACCTCAAGTGCATGTATTTGGTTTGCCCACCTTACAGCCACTGCACGTGTCGAGGACCCTGGGTTTGCCCTTCTGAGGGCATACCCGAGACTCCTGGCCGTGGGCAGATGGAAAGGCACCGTGTGGTTTTAGTCGGAAGAAGTCATCATATCTTACATGAGGATTTCCACACGTAATAGAAACCAGGCGCAAAGCATTTGCCACATGCAGAAAGTCGCCAACATACAGGGTAGTGTGGGTAGATTCAGGTTGCGATAGAGCCTCAGTCTAGCCATATCGGCTCCCAAAGCGCCATCTAATAATTTGTATTATAACTCCTAGTAATTTATACACATAATGCTGTACATAAAATCAATTCGTGTCCATTAATAGAGGCTCCATTAACTCCGAAAGATATAGAATACCTCTTGTAAACTTATGCATATTAATTGCTTGGTCTTCAATTCCAATTAAAGGCACTTCAGTAATGACGAGTTCTTGCGGTTAAGTCTCGACTAGTCTGCAACCAAGTTCTAACCTCTACTGAACCATGACGTTCAAACCATTTCGTAAGCAATTATAGTATTGAGGCGTTCACTTTAGTCACGTGTTTTAGTAGTATAAATTTAGTGAATGGTGAATGGCTTAAATCGTTTTTGAAATTCATTTAATCTTCGAATGTTAAAATTTTATTTCAGCTTAATTTGTGCTACAGGATGTTGTGTAAGAATGTCCACATTTTTTTTTATTTCACATTGAGAGTTTATCGTAACTATTAAAGTATATATTTATATTCTGACAATTCTAAAAGTCAGTCTCTTGTCTAATTTTCTTTTAAACCTGGGGCAATAAGCATACGGCTCAGTTCATTGAAATAATAAAACAGTTTTCCTCATAAATCCAAACTGAACCTACTTATTTACAAAAATAATAATTTTAATGTCAATTAAAACCAATTGCAGTCCATTTTCTTTTACGTGTTACGGGGTGCACCTACACAGATTTTGTATGTCACTTTTTTATTTTACCGGAACAAAAATAAAACAAAAGTGTTTACGTTACTCATATTTTAGTATCCCACACACCACCCACACTTTACCAAATTAATTTACTATTCGGAAATGTTCATACAAGAGCTTTATTAATAACAGGAAGTGTAACGCCCTTAGCACACCTCCGCCGCGAAACCATGATAGCGGAACCGCAGTGATTCCGCCAAGTTCTGTCACATGTAGGAGGAGCGGAACACTAGCGAAACCGCCTGTTCTAATGCATAGATTTAACTATCTTCTATCTCTTTCACCGCACGGTTTCGCCAATCTGCTCCTACGCCTGTCAAACCTCCGCGCTTCGGCCGCCTTGTTATTGCGGTGCCGCGTTGTCTACGCGCCGGTTTGTCAAAATTGACAGAAATACAGAGCGGAACGGCGAAACTAATATTTTTTCAGTAAATGGACGTGAAGTTCACGGAAAAACTACTTCAAGCCATCGGAAAAAGACCCTTTATGTATTTATTAAGTCATCCAGATAATAAAAATAATATGATAAAATTGCGATAGCGCCACTTCGACTAACTCGTGTCAGGTTCCGTTGCCCAGTTTCACTGTTCAATCCACACTTGATCACAGCGGAATTCATTCAGCGGTTTCGCAGTTCTGGTTTCGCGGCGGAGATGTGCCTAGGGCGTAAAGGTAGTGAAAATGCGTTACGTATCCCTTTTACTCGTTCAGTTACTGTCAAATTTGTATTACCTTATTAAATAAATTTTGAAGGAGAGTTACTACTAAATCTGCTAGAAGTCTACCAGTATAAGAGTTCCATACAACACTGTATTGAATTAAGCTCTTGACAAAGCTGTGAAAACCTAATGTTTGCCTTTTTTTCTGAAAGGGTATACCGAGTTGTATTTTAGTCTCCCATTTCATCATATCTTCAGAAGAACCGACCGATCGAACAAAGAAGTGAGAATCACCAGTATTGAGACTATAAAGATGTCATGTTTCAGGTCATGGATGGATAAATGGAGTGGCGGAAGAGATGAGCACTGTATAAAAAGGAGAGCCCCAGCCAAGAAGACATTCAACTTGAATTAACGACTGATAAAAGTAGCCCGCTCTAACGGCTTTCCTTCTGAATTCCATAAAGGGTGACCAATCCAGGGACTAAAAATAGCGGAATATACGCAGTATAACGCAGGGCTGCAAATACTTTAACTGTGATACCAAATAATTTTTAACGATAATCATTTTACAAAACTATTCCTAGAGTTATATTTACAGCTCATTAAATACCATCTTGCATACTACTCGTATCCTAATGACATGCTGGCTCATGAATATCGCTAGACTATTATGACGAAATATTTTTCAACATTTTTACTAGAAATGCGAAGCTTTACAAAGAATGCATAAGAGTAAGATTTTACATCATGTTTCCTTGTTAAAATTCTTGCATCTTGATATAAAGACTTCATAATTTATATTCTGTTTGGCTTTTATACAAATATGCAAGTGTTCATAGTGAGTGAATAGGTATGAGAGAAACTTGGGAAGCTAAATAATTTGTGTTCTAGCCAAGAATAAAATTAAATTCACAACGTCACCTTATTAGGCTGAGATTTTCCAATGCATAGTACAACTTCTTCTTAAAGCATAGCCTTTTATGCTCATTTCCGAAGGGATAGGCAGAGGCATACGCCTACATTTCACCATTAGATTTTGTAAGTAAGTGGTGTTATCATGTAATACATTGCTGTGTCGAATTGAATAGATGTAACTCATCAGGCCTTCAACTTGGCCTAGCAACTGCCGTGTTACTGGTTACCGTGACTAACGACCTTAGGAGGCACGGAAAGAAAAAAAAAACGAAAAGCTGGTGAATGGAAATGTCACAAAGTGGTCACCCGTCTTAGAATCAACCATTGCGAAAGTTGTTTAAGGTATTGATCGTTTACAGAACACTGTGTTAACTGGATTAAGAGCGCTTATTCACAGCATAATTATATAATTTAGATGAAACTGTGTTTTATGCTTGATTATTAGAAAGATCAAGGTGTTTAAATGAACAGGCGTAGGTGACGACTAAATATGACTAAGATGGTGTTTTCTATCTCATGCTTTGCTGCTTCTAAATATGAGACAAAAGACATTTAGTCAGCTAACTTCTGTCTAAGCTTTCGAATTGCCGCCCAAGTTTCATTTATTAAAAGGCATGCAGAGTTTTCTATAACTCTTAACATTCCTTTGTTTGGGTCCTCAGTTATCTGCATTTAAAATCTACTTCATACAATGTTCAGTGCGATAGTACAAATTAACGATTATCACTTAACATAAACTTTTACTGAACTGAACTCGTTCCATTTAATACTTACAGTTATTTTCAGTGCAGAGTTCAGTGTATCGTGATCGATAGCAATTAAAATTGTTCAGAAGTTGCGACTGTGTAATTGTGTAGTACACATGAAATTTTAAGGGTTTTGGTAATTATTTTATAGGGAAATATGTCAATAGATTAAAATGTAGTTATAAATTAATTTATTGATAAATGAATGTTGTACTATGCTTTCAATTATGCCATAACCTTCATCACATCACGTTGTTAATTCTTTATAACAAAATAAACTATAATACATGGCGTTTGCGCATACCGCATTGACAATCGACAAAACAAGGATCATTAAAACAAATGAAGATCGACAAAACAAATGAAGATCGGTAAAAGAAATGAAGATCTATAAAACAAATGAATATTTGAACATTAAATGCACCATACCATAGGTAATTTACAAATTTCTAGTAAAAGGTTATTGAAAACCGACGCATTGAACTGTGTGCACCACCAGAGCAATCTGACTTTTGTTTGCCTACATACCTATTTCAAAATTTAATTTAAATATGATGGCGGGAAACACAAACATGAGATCAGCAGAATAAAATGACGTGGCCATTTGTCGAGGTTGCACGATTGGCATAGAGCAACACGACCCATGACTTTGATCGGAAGTAGAGGCGCCATACAGATACTTTTCCCTCTGTCAATACAAACTCTAAATGGTATAACAAATATGTATCTAAATTATGACTGTATTATTTTAATTGAATTGTGTAAGTTTCATAGTGAATCTTTTGAAGTGGTGAATATGAATACAATCTTTCCCCGCAATATATGACAGAAAAACATGCTATGTCTACTCCCCTTGTACTGGTCGCGTTGCTCTATGGAGTAGCCATCTGTCGGGCTGCACGACAGGGCCTGGCGGGCGCCCACACCACAACGGCGCATAACCAAGCCAATTCACAAATTAATTGCTTTTCAATATAAATTTTCATACAGATTGAACAGTTGTAAAGAATAAAATGAGTTTTTAAATCAATTGCGTCATTTGTAACTATTGGCAGGTATGGAATATAGGTAACCAGACAGAAAAATAATTAAAAAAAAAAGAAGTAAACTTCTCGTAAATGCTTTAAAAAATAGTTCAACGTAAAAGAAGACGAGCCTGTGGCGATGTCAAGATGGACAGGCGCAGGTTGAGGCTACCTGCTGTTGTTAAGAGACCTTCGGTTATTCGTGCCTTCTAAAGCACGGAAATGCTCGTAAATAGAAATACCAAAAAGGGTTTACGTGAAAAACTCTCGACATAGATAACGTAATCTAAATACATAATAAAACCGGCCAAGTGCGAGCTGGACTCGCCCATGAAGGGTTCCTTAGCAGCAAGTATCATAATATAAAAGTTTTTGTAGTTCGTTGTAACTTTGATTGATGTTTTAAGACGTTCGCAGTGGTAGTGATTTTTACAGGCGAAAATTGCGGTTTATGACGTATCAACCAAAAAACTGCCAACTTGATCTCGTTCAAACCAATTTTCGTTGGTAGTTTTTATAGCAATGTACATTATATTTTTTTTTTAGATTTTTCATTCTCTTAGTTTAGAAGTTGGAGGGGGGGGGACTCACATTTTTCCACTTTGGAAGTTTCTCTTACGCAAGCTATTCAGTTTAGAAAAAAATGATGTTAGAAACCTCAATAGCATTTTTGAAGACCTATCTATAGATACCCCACACGTATGGGTTTGAAGAAAAAAAACTTTTGCAGTTTCAGTTCTGAGTATGGGGACCCCCAAAATTTACTGCTTTTTTTTCTAGTTTTATATAAAAATCTTAATGCGGTTCACAGAATACATCTACTTACTAAGTTTCAATGGCATAGGTCTTATAGTTTCGGAGAAAAATGGCTGTGACACACGGACGGACAAACAGACAGACAGACAGACAGACAGACATGACGAATCTATAAGGGTTCCATTTTTTGCCATTCGGCTAGGGAACCCTAAAAATGAATCCACGTCCAGACCTGCCCCGAGGACCTGAAGCTGTTGCGCCCACGCTGTGCATTCCACCAATGTGTGGAGCGCTGTGTCCTCGCAGCGTTTCTCACAGTGCTCAAAAAGCCTACCTATGCGTTATTCCAGACTATAAGCTTCTAGATGATGCTCGCGGCTTCGCCTGCGTGAATTTCGATACACGTTTCCGCCTCCCGTGGGAACATTTTCCCGGGACCATTATGTTACTGATGATAGCCTATGTGTTATTCGAGACTATAAGCTATCTTCGTACAAAATTTCAGCCCAATCCATACAGCCGTTAGAGCGTGATTAAGAATCAAACATCCAAACATCTTCACAAACTTTCACATCTATATACATAAAAATCAATGCCACTTTTCGTTGTAATTTTATAACTCAAGAACGGGCTCACCTATCCAAACCAAATGTTTAGGCTTTGTTTGGACTATTTAGTAGATGGTTTATGTGAAGTTAGCACAAAATCGGTCGAGCGGTTTTTCATTTATCACATTTTTTTTAACAAATGAATTTAAAAATGCGACGGGAACGGGTGATATACTCTGTATGTGACGCAAACGAAGTTGCGCGGGTCAGCTAGTTTATAATGTTAAGTAGGGTGCTAAATTCACTCAGCCCTTTGCGCTCGGTAAGACTAATTCGTAGTGTTCCTAACTCGCGTTACGTCTAATTGTCATTTACAATTCGCTTTCAGCCTAATTAGCTTTATGCCTATATAGCAGTTGGTCTATTTCGTATATGGACTACTTTGGCATATACCTAAATCTTAGTTGGTCTACGTCGCGTTATGCCTAAAATATTAATTGATTGAATTCTTAATTTGTACATAGATGAAATCGTTCCCTTTTGAGTGTCATGCAGCTGTGTGGAGTGCAGGATATTTAGACTTTTTAATGAATAATATCAGTTTCATGTTATCTATACATTTTTTTCAACGTGAGGGAAAATCCATCATGGATGCTATGCTGGACTCCTACCGACTAAAAAACCTCACGTAACGCCCAACAGCTTATGGTTGGGAGCCCCGGGTAAGCCCTCGGAAGGAGGGGTGCTGGGAAGGAAAACCTCCACGTGGTGCATCCTGGTAACGTGGACGACGCCGTGAGCTTCGCGCGAGGCGCACGTCGTCGCCCATGGCCAGTAGTCCACTAAAGAGGGGGACCTTTATGGCCGGTTTGTAGTTCTCCGCATGCGCTCTGTTATGCGGTTTACTAATGTTTGCCATAATTTAAAATGCCATAATTTCATATGCCATAATTTCATATGCCATACTGGTATTTGCCATAATTTCATTAGATATGACGCTTTTTTTTTTTTTTTTTTGATGTGAGGGAAAATCCTCGTAGGATGCTATGCCGGACTCTTACCGACTAAAAACCCTCACGTAACGCCCAACAGCCTATGGTTGAGAGCCCCGGGTAAGCCCTCAGGAAGGATGTCCCGTGACTCCCAACAGACCCACAGCTGCCAATGCGGCCTCGCCCAGGGGGTGGTTCGGGTGCAATCCCGCGTCCATGGGGGGTTTCGGGTGTGACCCCGCTTCTAAGGGGGGGCGTGCGTGAGTTGCTCACGTCACGCTGCCGTCATGGGCCTGCTTCTGTAAGGACGGTGAGCGGCCCTCTCACCGTCCTCAGACCCCCGGTCATGGAGGCCGATAGTCCTCGGCGAAGACACGTCGGCGGCGACCAGGGCGCCGACTGCGGAATTCGGGTGGGAGAGTTCTCTCCCGCACCCGGCCCGCCGCCTCCTTCGCGAGCATGACCTGCTCGCAGAAAGATGCGGCGCAGTCCCACTTACTCCCGCTGGAGAGCATGGCTCGCACCATGGCCTCGAGCGAGAGTGTCCACGCCCAGACCCACTACGAGGACCTGGCGCTGTTGTGCCCCCGCCGTGCACTCCACCAGTGTGTGGAGCGCCGTGTCATCGCTGCGGTCCTCGCAGTGCTGACACTCGGCCGTGGTTTCCCGGTGTTTTTGCCACAGATACCTACCGAAGCCACCGTGCCCGGCAAGCATCTGTGTCAACCAATAGGAGAGAGCACCGTGTCTTCTTTCAAGCCACTCGTCCATGACCGGTCTGACGGCCGCGATTGTGGCGAATCCCACCTTTGGTTGCTCAAGTCGCACCTTCCATGTCTCCACGGTTTCCTGGTGGAGCAGGGTCCGCTGGGCTTAGATATAACGCTTCAGTTGCCATAATCGTGAAATGACATAAAATGACTTTCAATAATTCCATTGGTCATAATCGATCAAGTGTCATAATAATTTAAATCCATAAATGTATTTTCCATAATTTTCGTTTTCAATAATGCCATTTTCCATAACTTTTATTCACCATAATATAAATAAAGATAATTTACACGACACAGATTTTTTATTAACAATTAAACCTAAAACTAAACCTAATATGGCGTCTCTAGCTAACTAAGCTCGACAGAGCCCCGCTCTGCGGGGCTGCTACTTCTGGGTGGTTTAAAAAAATCGGATTGCACTGAGTCGGGATGTTAACGATAATTAATTTCGACCTTACAATATTATGCATTATTTTCATAATTATATCAAATTTTGATTATGTCAAGAGTCGATTATGAGATGTGTTACTTATGGAAACTAATTATTATGAGAAATGTTGTTAAAGAAAGTCATTTTATGGCAAATAAAAGTTATGACTGTTGAGTTGTTAAGGCAAACGTTATTAGTATAAATGATAATAGTGCAAGTAAATATTATGATCGGGGATGATTATGGCAAACAATAATAGTGCAAATGAATTTATGGAAAACGAGAGAAGACCCTGTTATGCAGAGCGTACTTAGCTAACTCTCAGGTCGACGAGTACTTCGCCACTGAGCGATCAGTGGTGAAGTACACGGTCCCATGGGGACCATCGTTCGGCCGAGCCGTAGACACGGTGGCTCTTTGGAGTTGTGAGGAAGAAAACCTCTATAAAAATTTCCCCGAATCCTACGCTCTGACGCCCGGCAATGGGATGCATCGCTGAGGGGAACTCAGTGCCTAGGACGTTACTCCCAACTTTCCCATCCTCACATCCATTCCCCCATCCCCACTCCCACCCCTACGTTGGCGGACATTAAGCGTAAAAAATCACCTCACTCTGGCGTTGCAAATGTCCCTAGAATACGGTGACCGCCTTCCATCAGGTGGGCTGACCTCGATGCCACATGTAAATATTTAGCCCAACTTAAGAGGCTTAAGACTAAATCTCAGTAGGTCTAGTTATTATTTGACCTATTTAGCTGTTGGCCTACATCGCAGTAGGTCTAATTCGCGTTATGCCTACTTCTCCTTTTGACTAGTCATAACGCGAGTTAGGCGTACTGCGAATTAGTCTTACCGAGCGCAAAGGCTAAATCCTTTCGCTGAGGCTACACACACGTAGACAACTCATTCACAGACACGAGGTCAGGCGGTCTCAACCGAATTTTCGATACTGAGTTGTGCGCGAGTGTGTGTATTAGAGGGTAGGTGTGAATAAAATGTATCTACATGTATTTTCCATTCAGACATCTACACATTCGTACATTTGTATATCTACATCCACACTTACAAATTCGCGTTTATAATATTTGTAACATTAGTAGATTATCAAATTCTTATACCTAACTAGCTGATGCTCGCGGCGTCACCCGCTTGAAATTTTGTTCCCGTTCCCGCGTCCCGTGGGAACATATTCCCAGGATGAATAGTATATGTGTTATTCCAGACTATAAGCTATCTCTGTACCAAATTTCAGCCCAATCCGTTCAGCCGTTAGAGTGTGATTGAGTAACAAACATCTTCACAAACGTTCACATTCATAATACACTCGAGAGCAATGAATCCGGGTCACTTAAAGAATCCTAAAAATCTCGGAAACTAAAAATGCTAGGTTAATGCAATAAATTGTATTTAATAGATAATGTAATACTCCTTAAATGAAGGTATTAAAACTTCTTAGTTATTGTAAAGTTATATCATAAAAAAATCAAATTTGAAAAAGGGCCACTTTCGAAGATGGAACTACGAAATTACAGCATTTGGTGTTGCTTTTGTTTGTAATCTGTCATTTATGTGGGTACATAAACCATGTTGATAGTGCTCTATATTCATTAATCAAGCTGAAATTATTTCGCTTACGCCTGAAGAATGCACCAGAATACTTACAATGCTGGAAACCGGCCGGAGTCAGCGCGATACAGCCAGGACTGTCGGTGTGTCGCTGTCAACAGTACAAAGAGTTCTCCGACGTTACGAACAAACTGGTTCTAACCTACGCAGACCAGGAACGGGCAGAACCAGGTGTACCACAGCACGAGAAGACCGATACTTGGTGAACACCATGCTTCGAAATCGCTTTCTCACAGGAACTGAACTCACCAATCAGTTTCGACGCATCGGAGGAAGTAACCCAAGTGCATGGACAGTAAGACGTCGGCTTGCTGAATCTAACTTAAAACCCCTTAGACCTGCAAACGGCCCTAAACTGGAGCGTGGGCATCGTATTTCGAGACTAAGGTATGCCCAGAGCCACGTAAATTGGAGTATTGAAGATTGGTCAAAAGTTATGTTCTCCGACGAATCAAAATTTATGCTCTACAAGCACGATGGAAGACACAGAGTGTATCGAAGACCAGGGGAAAGATTCAAGCAAGCATGCATCGAAGAAAAAGTAGCCTACGGTGGTGGGTCTGTACTTGTGTGGGCCGGAATTTCTTCTGAAAGTCGCACAGAGCTGGTGATCATAGAAAACGGCTCTTTAACTAGCGTAAGATATGTGGAAGAAATCCTCAATGATCACGTTGGTCCATTTATGGTCAATTTAGGTGAGGATGCTATATTTATGCATGACAATGCCCGACCTCATACAGGTAGGATTGTGAATGACTACCTTCAAGAGATGAACATTACTCGTATGGAGTGGCCAGCGCGCAGCCCGGATATCAACCCGATCGAGCATGCTTGGGACGAGCTAGGCAGATGCGTAAAACAACGAAACCCTCCCCAATCACGCTTCGTGAGCTCAAAATTGCTCTCACAGAGGAATGGGAGAATATTCCCCAAAATCGTATAAGGAACTTGGTGTACAGCATGCCAAACCGCGTAAACGCAGTAATGGAAGCACGAGGAGGCAATACGAAGTATTAAAATTCAAGAAAATCGTAATAAAGTTCAAAAATGTCATGTTTCCTATTTTTGTTTTAAGGAGAGATCGGCAGTTTTTTCTTTATGTAATTTTGTGTTAATGAAATGTATGGTGACTCATATTTTTTTTACTTTCATTTAAGGAGTATTACATTGTCTATTAAATACAATTTATTGCATTAACCTATCATTTTTAGTTTCCGAGATTTTTAACATTCTTTAAGTGACCCGGATTCATTGCTCTCGAGTGTATTTTGAACCGTAAAATTTCGTTTGAATAGGTTGGAACAGTGACCATTAACGCGCGAAGAGGCGAATTTAGTATTATTTTTTATATTTTTTCTTTTCACTAGTTTACGATGTAACGGAAAATAATCTGTTGGACTGTAAAACCTGGACAGCTCACAAAATCGCAAGAAACGTTACAATCTATCGATTTTTAAATTTTAACGGTGACATAATGGGTACATTGATCGCAACCAATGACGGTATCGAAATGACTTAAGCCATTCTATGCTTCACAACGATATTTCAACATAAATGATATATTTATGTTGAATAATAAACGCTGCATTAATTTGTGTCATTAACAGAATTGTGTAAGTTCTGAATAAATCATGAATTCATGTGTCCATTAACGAGGCAGTTATGTCAATAAAAAATGAGGAGTGGTGGCTGCAGTTGAGCAGTTATGATGACTTCACAATAAGAACAAAATGGAAATTAAAAACACGAATATAATTGAATTATCGTTAAATCAAAATCTTGAATCAGTGACACTCGAGCTTGAGATTGTGAAGTATTAATAGAAAGTTAATTTTTTTTAAGAAGCTGATAAAAGAATATATGGGATGTCTTCAAGACGATTTTTGCAAGTTAATGTAGTCTGTAATACTGTTTCCGTCATTAGTCATCTAGTATAACGGTTCTGTAATAATATTTAAACACATTTTTTCCGTCAGAACCGTTATACTAGGTGCCCCGTCCCACAAGAGTAAGACAATGGTTAAAAATATTAAATAATAAATATATTTTTACATTAACTTGCAAAAATCGTCTTGAAGACATCCCATATTTTCTTTTATCAGCTTCTTACAAAATTTTAACTTTCTATTAATACTACACAATCTTAAGCTTGAGTGGCACTGATTCAAGATTCAAAATTTATTACTTTTGTAGGAAAATGTGGCTTTTAAATTAAATAACAATTTTACTAAGATGTCTTTAGTAGAATATAAATACTTAAATAGGTATACTTAGTTGCTTAATAATATACGAGTAGCTTCGTCTAGTTTCAGCTTAGTCGATACCCGGAATGGTGTTTGTCTACTAAACTTAGATACAAAATCCTTGGAGAGAGATAAGTCCTGAGAGTCAAATTAGAGCTTACGTAATCTTGGCAGGTTAATCTGACTTTACCGATGAGTAATAAAGTAGCCAAATTTGCTAGAAACCAATGTTACAACTTACACCTTAAAATGTGTGTGGTTGTAAAATATTCTAATGAAACTTTAAAATTACCGTTTTTATTTGGTTTACACAATTACTGATGACAATAATTAGGTTCCATTCATGCGGTAAATTGTCATTACTAACTACACTCGAGAGCAATGAATCCGGGTCACTTAAAGAATGTTAAAAATCTCGGAAACTAAAAATGATAGGTTAATGCAATAAATTGTATTTAATAGACAATGTAATACTCCTTAAATGAAAGTAAAAAAAATATGAGTCACCATACATTTTATTAACACAAAATTACATAAAGAAAAAACTGCTGATCTCTCCTTAAAACAAAAATAGGAAACATGAAATTTTTGAACTTTATTATGATTTTCTTGAATTTTAATACTTCGTATTGCCTCCTCGTGCTTCCATTACTGCGTTTACGCGGTTTGGCATGCTGTACACCAAGTTCCTTATACGATTTTGGGGAATATTCTCCCATTCCTCTGTGAGAGCAATTTTGAGCTCACGAAGCGTGATTGGGGGAGGGTTTCGTTGTTTTACGCATCTGCCTAGCTCGTCCCAAGCATGCTCGATCGGGTTGATATCCGGGCTGCGCGCTGGCCACTCCATACGAGTAATGTTCATCTCTTGAAGGTAGTCATTCACAATCCTACCTGTATGAGGTCGGGCATTGTCATGCATAAATATAGCATCCTCACCTAAATTGACCATAAATGGACCAACGTGATCATTGAGGATTTCTTCCACATATCTTACGCTAGTTAAAGAGCCGTTTTCTATGATCACCAGCTCTGTGCGACTTTCAGAAGAAATTCCGGCCCACACAAGTACAGACCCACCACCGTAGGCTACATTTTCTTCGATGCATGCTTGCTTGAATCTTTCCCCTGGTCTTCGATACACTCTGTGTCTTCCATCGTGCTTGTAGAGCATAAATTTTGATTCGTCGGAGAACATAACTTTTGACCAATCTTCAATACTCCAATTTACGTGGCTCTGGGCATACCTTAGTCTCGAAATACGATGCCCACGCTCCAGTTTAGGGCCGTTTGCAGGTCTAAGGGGTTTTAAGTTAGATTCAGCAAGCCGACGTCTTACTGTCCATGCACTTGGGTTACTTCCTCCGATGCGTCGAAACTGATTGGTGAGTTGAGTTCCTGTGAGAAAGCGATTTCGAAGCATGGTATTCACCAAGTATCGGTCTTCTCGTGCTGTGGTACACCTGGTTCTGCCCGTTCCTGGTCTGCGTAGGTTAGAACCAGTTTGTTCGTAACGTCGGAGAACTCTTTGTACTGTTGACAGCGACACACCGACAGTCCTGGCTGTATCGCGCTGACTCCGGCCGGTTTCCAGCATTGTAAGTATTCTGGTGCATTCTTCAGGCGTAAGCGACATAATTTCAGCTTGATTAATGAATATAGAGCACTATCAACATGGTTTATGTACCCATATAAATGACAGATTACAAACAAAAGCAACACCAAATGCTGTAATTTCGTAGTTCCATCTTCGAAAGTGGCCCTTTTTCAAAGGAGATCATTCACGTTTCATACATTTTTGGGCCAATTTTGAAAGTGCCGGCCAGAAAAAAAAAATCTAATATTCGGATAGAACACACAATTTCTAGCAAAAAATACTGCTACATTAACCCTGTGCGTGCTATGGTTTTGTTGTTACATGCTTTTAAAAAACTTAGACAAAGGTGCCGCGCGCGCAGCCGCCCAGACTCAAGCGACAGGTACCTGGCGAATCAGCCCGCCACCTTCCGACGCCCGATGGGTGCGATGGGGCCCTACCACCAACCCCGGCGTCCAAGCCAGCCTCACCTGCGAGTGGTGCTCCTGCTGATAAACGGACGAGGTCATGGCGCACAAAAAAGGAAAATTCGAAACTAAACCCTGTACCAACCCGTCTGGCCAGCGTGATACAGTCAGGTCAAATATCCTCCTATGATACACACAACAAAACAACAGCCCCCAGTTCACGGCACTCCCGCTGTTCCCGATCACGGCAGCGGTCGGAGTGAGGGCGGGAGGGGGGGTGCTAAGAATCTCCGGGTTACGGGAGGCTGCCATACAAAACTGACCCTGGCTACGTTTAATGGAATTACTCTGCGCCTGGACGAGCGGCTCACCGAACTCGAGGTAGAACTAGGTCGTATTAACTGGCACATCCAGTATTGTGCGAGGTCCGAAGAAAGGGGGAGGACACGCTAACCCTTGCATCAGGCGACCTGTTTTACTTTCGGGAAGGTGACGGAAGACATTCTTCCGAGGGCGGGATTGGCTTTATGGTGAAAAAGGACCTCGTTTGCAGTTTTGTGGAGATCAGCAGTGTTTCCCACCGGGTAGCGTACTCAATACTGAGACTCATCAACAGGTACACCCTGCAGGTGATACAAGTGTACGCTCCGACCTAGAAAAGCACTGTCGAGGCAGTTGAGACCGTGTATGAGGACATAGCAAAAGCACTACATGGTACTGCCAAGACTCACTACAGCGTTGTGATGGAGGACTTCAATGCCAAAGTGGGAGTTCAAGAAGGCGGCGAAACGAATATCGGCCCCTTTGGTGTAGGGCGCTGAAATGACCGGGGCCATATGCTTGTCAGTTTTCTTGGTCTCAGAGGCTCTTCTTGATGAACTCTATCTTTAAGAAGAAGCTCCACAGAAAATGGACTTAGCGATGCCCCGACAAGGTCACAAGGAACGAGATAGACTTCATCATGACGGACAGGCAGTCTATATTTAGAGATGTTTCTGTGGTTAACAGGTTTAATAACGGTGGTGATCACTGAATTGTACGAGCATCTCTGAATTTGGACTTCCGAGCTGAAAGAGCCCGTATGATGAAGCCTACTCTCCGACCTACCGCGCTCCAGTTAGCCTCAGGGGCTGAGAGGTTTCAGTTAGAACTTCAAAATCGTTTTGATCTGCTGGAAACCACTGGCAATATTCACGATAAGGCCGACAATGTGGTCAGGACGTTACAGCAAGTGTCCCGAAGGTTTTTGTTCGGAAAAAGCAATAACAGGTGCTCTAAGCTCTCGCCCGAGACTCTCGAACTTATGAGAATAAGACGGGAAACGCCATCTACGCACTCGTCTTCGTCAGACCAGCGGGATCTAAATCTCAGAACACGAAAGCTGATACGACGTGACCTTAGACGCTATAACACCAGCATCGTCGAGGCAGCGATTGAGCAGAACAGGGGTACCAAAGTAATTGCCCAACAGCTTGGAAGACCCCGTCTGATGAAACTGAAGACAGCGGATGGCAGAACTGTGACCTGAAGGTTCGAGATTCTCGAGGAAATAAAGAGCTTTTACAGAGACCTTTATGCATCACGGACAAAAGGCCGACGAGTAGGACCCTTCTGATTGTGACCACCGAGTCCCACTATCGCGCCACTATAGCGAGGACATTTCGGACATCGATCAGGGCGAGGTGAGGGCGGCTCTCGGGCAACTTAAAAACAACAAGTCCCCCGGGGAGGACGGAATTACAACTGAACTACTGAAGGCGGGGGGGGGGGGGCTCCGGTTCTCAACGAGCTGATGAGTTTGTTTAATACCGTCCTCCAACAGGGACAAACACCTGAAGCGTGGCTCTGTTCTTCAAGAAAGGTGATAAGACCTTGCTGAGGAATTACAGACCCATCTCACTCCTGAGCCATGTTTACAAGTTGTTCTTGAGAGTAATCACAAACCGCCTCGCCAGAAGGCTCGACGAATTTCAGCTAAAGGAGCAAGCCGGATTTCGAAAAGGCTTCAGAACCGTGGACCACATCCATACTGTACGGCAGATTGTGCAGAAAACAAACGAGTACAATCAGCTGCTGTGTATGGCTTTTGCGAACTACGGGCCTTTGACTCTGTCGAAATAAAATACTCTTTATCTTTATTTTACATGCTTCTTTATGTAGGAACGAGAAATCAAAATTGGGCATAAAATATGCCTCTGCCTCACCCTTCGGAGAAACAGGTTTAATTATATGTATGTGTGCTTATATGTGTGCTGAAAGACATCCTACTATCCTACTAATATTATAAATGTGAAAGTTTGTGAAGATGTTTGGATGTTTGGATGTTTGTTACTCAATCACGCTCTAAGGGCTGAATGGATCTGGCTGAAATTTGGTACAGTGATAGAGTATAGCCTGGAATAACACATAGGCTACTTTTCATCCCGGGAAAATGTTCCCACGGGAAGCGGGAACGGGAACCAAATTTCACGCGGGCGAAGCCGCGCGCTTCAGCTAGTAATTAATAAAATAAATCACTATTCAACTGCTCATATCAATTAGAATGACACTTTCGATATAACATTTTTCACGAATTTTAAAAGCATGTAACTAAAAAACCATAGCACGCACAGGGTTAATGTAGTAGTATTTTTTGCTAAAAATTGTGTGTTCTATGCGAATATCACATTTTCTTTTTCTGGCCGGCACTTTCAGTTTTTGGTCCAAAATGAATGATGTCCTTTGATTTTTTTATGATATAACTTTACAATAACTAAGAAGTTTTAATACCTTCATTTAAGGAGTATTACATTGTCTATTAAATACAATTTATTGCATTAACCTAGCATTTTTAGTTTCCGAGATTTTTAGGATTCTTTAAGTGACCCGGATTCATTGCTCTCGAGTGTAGTATACATACTTACATAATGCAGTAAGCCGTGTATTTTAATTTTGTCTTTAAAAACAAGAAGCCGCGAGACGGTCTCACCCGACTGCCCCTCTAACGTTTATTGTGAAAGTGAAAGTTCAATCCAAATGACGTTGTCATTTTTGTTTTATTTCAAACTTTGTACAGATGATCCACGTGACCTAGCGACGTAATTTAATGCGACAGAGTCACAGACTACAGACACAAGTCTCGCCATAAGCCCCTCTGCAATCTATTTTATAGAGATGGGCTAAAAATTGAAAATCACTCGCACCCTGTTCTACACCTGGTTATGAAATCTTCAGTAAAACTTGTTTTTTTACATACTTAGTACTTTATTGTGTGTGTGTGTGTTTGTGTGCGGTAGTGAAGGTATGATTGGGGTGATTTCTGCTCCATTCCCCTCTTTTATTATTGTTCTATGATAGATTTACACCAAGTAACATCTGATGCTATTAGTTATCGTATCTACCGCCAGGTTTCCGATGGAAAATCCAATATAGAATGATAACAAAGGATACTGTAACGTTGTGGAACAACGGGTGCAATTAGGGGTTCAACATTAGGGGTTTTAAAATGAAAACGTAGATTAATAAATGAAAGCGCCATCTACCGAGTTATTGTCGCAACGGCGGAAGCCTTATTCGTATTTAAAAAGCGGTCTTGACGTTTAGTAGTTTCGAGTGGTGCCGCTAGAGGCGCTGTACAAAAATATAAAAACAACCGCGCGCGAATTTCGAAGCCCCCATTACTCAAATAATGTAAAGTCACTAGTCGCGAAGGCGTAGGTGCATCAGAGTATAATTTCAAAGTGAAAAAATATTGTTAGGAGCCAGGTGCTCCCAAAGTGATCAGCGATTTAGCTGCGAGCGTCAATAACCCCATCATTGGGTGAGTCAAATTATTTATAATGAATCTAGATTTTTAAAACAGTGAAAATTAACGGCTGTTGGTCAACCCTGTTATGGGAGGGTAGATTAAAGGGGTGTGAAAAAATCTCTTTGTAAAAGTAGAATATCAGCAAACATTGTGAGACC
Source organism: Miltochrista miniata (assembly GCA_933228765.1). Lineage (NCBI taxonomy): Eukaryota > Metazoa > Arthropoda > Insecta > Lepidoptera > Erebidae > Miltochrista > Miltochrista miniata. Next base: position 22,467,796 of record OW121756.1, read on the forward strand.
CCCGATTCCTGAAATGGTTAACAGGAGTCGGCTGTCTTAGCAATGGGCGGGAAAAAGGGTTCCAGCTAACCCGTCATCTGGAACATTCCAGGGTCCACCCTGCGGGTTCCAAGCATCCACCCTGCGGGTCGAAAACACCGTGCCAGCCGAATTTGTGGACGGCACGGCTACGTCGCGGACTGCATCAGCCTTGAGAACCACTAAGATAAGTCGGAACCCTGCGAAGGCCATCGGAGATCGCACTTGCTGCTCGAAACACCCACGACCCCCAAGTGCTAAATTTTAATAAATCATTAATTATTTACAGTTCAAATTCAATCTTTTCTTTTCTCTCTCTCTCTTCCTGAAAGCTTCAGCTTTTCAGTGGCGCCCACATCGTGGTTTCGGGTAGCGAGAAAGCGGTTTCCGACGGGAGTCGGAGGTCATAATTATAAGATTATTCAATTTGTGTAAAATAGTCTTAAGAGTGCCCGTTAGCGGGGTAGTTTCCCTCCAAATTATTACAACTACCCAGGAATTTGGCTCTCCTGACCTCTGCTGCCAACTTGTTCTTTCCGGCTTATTTTGTGTGTTTTTTTAGTGATTTTAGACAGATTTCGGCATAAACAAGAACAAGGCAAAATTTGAATTTTTTCTCAACGTGAATTGTAATTTTTCCAAATTTTAACGGTCCCCAAATTTATTTTTCACACCCTCAAATAGTATTTTATGGTGGAAAATTTTTAATTAAATTTAAAGTAAAAGTTTTTTTTGTTTTGTTCCAATTTTAAATAGTACTTCGTGAAAGTCTGAAGTAAAACTTCTCATTTGAAACGCTTACATTAATTTTAGTAAGTGAGTTAATTGCCTATATTCATCGTAAAAAGTAGTCAAAGGATATCACCACCACAATTTTTATTTTTTTTACGGCGTCAAACCGCCTCAATTTGTGTATTATTTTGTTGTATTTCCCATATGTGAATTTACAGCGAGACCAACAGCCGATAATCACACTTCTGGGTGACAATCCCTATTGAAATTTCACTCTAGTAAAACGGTAGAACAAAGATTTTACAAATTTCACTTCACGTAAATTTTAAAAGATTCATAATTGTTTCACTTTTCGATTTACGTCGAATTCTGATACACTGAAGTACAACTGTAAGAAAAAACATTCCAAACGTAGATCACGCAGTGAATACATTCTTGCCAAAAAACAATTATAAACTATTAACTTTGATTCGTGTTCCGAATAAACAACGGCAGATGTTGCTTTCATAACGTTTACGAGTAAGTTGAATTACTAGCTCGATAGTAGAAGAAATTTTTTTTTTCCATATAAACTGTGGGTGGAAGTGAATATAATACACTCCGGGCACCAACAGTCTCATACAAAACATTTCCAGAATCGTCCAAGTACGAATCGGTTTTCAAACAATTCGAAATATTCAAGGGTTCCGTAGTGGTGAGGAACAATTTACATAAAAGGTTGGTTACTACCATATAGTTTATTTCAAAAACCGTCCAAGTGCGAATCGTCTTTGACACAGTTCAGAATAATTAAGGGTTCCGTAGTAGTAAGGAACGATTTAAAGAAAAAATTAGTGGTACGAGTTAAAATACAATTAACTCGTAGTACGTTCGTGTGAATAGTTACATTTCAATAAAAATAATAGCAGCGTCGAAAATTGCATTATTCGAGTAAAGCTGTAAAACACTTAGTTAATTTCATCAACCCATCATCACACACTTCACTTTCACTACTCACTGCTTAGGATTAGATTACATTTAAACACAGACAGACAGACAGACAATTAATTTCTAGAAGGGTCCAATCTATTAATTGAGTGAAGGAACCCTAAAAGGTACTATTTCCAAACTTAAGTATTTCCTAAAGCAAATACTAAGTTTTATAAAGGTTCAATTTATAATTCGGTTCAACGAACCCTAAAAAGTAGAATTTATTTTTCGTTATTCGGCGGGTGGATCGAAAAATATTCACATTCCTTAACATTCAACAAGACGTAAACAGACAACGATAAGGGCCGTCGTTCACTACAACAGAATTCGTTAGCGAATATAGCGAACATTCGTTGTTTACATAAAATTAACTTTTCATGTAAAATAAGTAGCAGATAAATACACTATACATTGGTAAATAATCATCATCACTAAAGATTCCCGGCTATAGTAATTGAAATAGTCAGTACAATGGCATTCAAATCAAATTTCACATCGCTTCCAAAAGCGGAACTTGCATATGAAGTTAAGATCCGGGGAGAGGAACCTGGTTCAACGGTGGCAGCCCTCAGGCAACAAATTAAAAAATTAAATGCGTGTATGAATGCAGATAACGGTAAAGGCCGTAACACACTGCATTAAAATGCATTCACTAACAGTTTATATAGTACATCAGTACAGTTACACAATAGGTTTTGATAATTATTTTTTTGGAAAATATAAGGGTGTTAGCACACCGTCATATAACTTTAGTACATAGGTGGCACATATAGGTACCACATCTCGTGTCAGGTTACACGCATACATATGATCATACGGAAGTTTCACATTTACACTTACATAATAATTAAGTAAGATATAGTCATTACATATTCATCACAATTATCTTCACACAAAATTCCAAACACTCAACAAGCAGTTTTTTTTTTGTTTGTTTACATAGTGTGACACTGGCCTTAGATGCAACGATGAATAACACGTTTGCATCAACACGATTACGTCAGCAGCTTACGCGCAAACAAAATAAAACTTGCACAGGGGAGATTTCATACGTACATACATACACATTATTTATTTAAATACATTTTACACTGACATGGTGGCAAACAAGGGCACCATATTTTGTTTAGATATTTGGCAGAATGGCCAAAGATCAATGATCTTCGTCATTTATTAAGGTTGACATAATAGTCATAGTCAACATTCTTCTACTAAAGTTGAGAATAAGCATTTGTCTTTTGTTATTGATACTAAGATTGCGAATATGCACTTGGTTTTTTATTTTATTTGGTTAAAGGGCTAAATAGCCTAGTAATTAGTTAGGGACACTACACACTACACACTACACACGACTTTCAAATAAGTACACAGAACAACGTGACAAACACATGCCGTGTTCGTCATGGGGACATAAGGGTTAATTAGCAACACGAAGGATTCTGCAAGTAAATTATTTTCTATCACTTTTCTGTTTCTTGGTTTGGTTGGGAGTTTTCTGTTAGTTGGAAGCATGAGTCTATCCCTAACAGAGTTCGTCGTTTACTGTTAGTTGGCAGCATGGTCTTGCCCTAACAGAATTATGGTGTAGGTTTGTTACTGTTACGAGGAAGCATGAGGCTTACCCGAACAGAATTATGGTACTGTTATTTGGCAGCATTTGTCTTGCCCTAACAGTCGTAGGTGTAGATCACCGTTATGTTTATTTTCGTCATATGGCTAATCCTACCACTCGGAAGCTAGAGGCTTGCCCTTGGGGATAGTCCATCCTATGAGTCGGAAGTGTTTCACTAGCCCTAATAGGATGTTCTTCTCTGGGACGGTGGTATAAATCCCAGCCTTCAGCAAAAAGCCTTATTATACACACCCCACTTTCAGGCGGTGCGTATTACCTGAACCTTCAACCCAAAGCCTCAAATACGTCTTTTCTCTTTCTGTCCTATAAGATCCTTCAGAATCACCTTAATACATCCTGCGAGTTGGTTTCATTAAAGTTAAGGCCGACTCTTCGCTACACCCAGCATCATCTCATTCACACAACACACTAACATACACACACACATAGACGAGTATTAGGTATTATGTTAGGGGCGTTCGAGGACGAACGCAGCATTTGACGCGTTAGGGTACGTCAAACGCTCACCGGGGAGGGGGAGTATGTAACGTTGTGGAACAACGGGTGCAATTAGGGGTTCAACATTAGGGGTTTTAAAATGAAAACGTAGATTAATAAATGAAAGCGCCATCTACCGAGTTATTGTCGCAACGGCGGAAGCCTCATTCGTATTTAAAAAGCGGTCTTGACGTTTAGTAGTTTCGAGTGGTGCCGCTAGAGGCGCTGTACAAAAATATAAAAACAACCGCGCGCGAATTTCGAAGCCCCCATTACTCAAATAATGTAAAGTCACTAGTCGCGAAGGCGTAGGTGCATCAGAGTATAATTTCAAAGTGAAAAAATATTGTTAGGAGCCAGGTGCTCCCAAAGTGATCAGCGATTTAGCTGCGAGCGTCAATAACCCCATCATTGGGTGAGTCAAATTATTTATAATGAATCTAGATTTTTAAAACAGTGAAAATTAACGGCTGTTGGTCAACCCTGTTATGGGAGGGTAGATTAAAGGGGTGTGAAAAAATCTCTTTGTAAAAGTAGAATATCAGCAAACATTGTGAGACCCCCGATTCCTGAAATGGTTAACAGGAGTCGGCTGTCTTAGCAATGGGCGGGAAAAAGGGTTCCAGCTAACCCGTCATCTGGAACATTCCAGGGTCCACCCTGCGGGTTCCAAGCAGGAACGTCCACCCTACGGGTTGTCAGCATCCACCCTACGGGTTGTCAACGTCCACCCTACGGGTTGTCAGCATCCACCCTGCGGGTCGAAAACACCGTGCCAGCCGAATTTGTGGACGGCACGGCTACGTCGCGGACTGCATCAGCCTTGAGAACCACTAAGATAAGTCGGAACCCTGCGTAGGCCATCGGAGATCGCACTTGCTGCTCGAAACACCCACGACCCCCAAGTGCTAAATTTTAATAAATCATTAATTATTTACAGTTCAAATTCAATCTTTTCTTTTCTCTCTCTCTCTTCCTGAAAGCTTCAGCTTTTCAATACTCCTTATATTACCACTAACTGAACGTAGAAGTGGGGGAACAGTTGATATCTCAAACAGTAGCTAACAATTGTATTGAAGAGAATGACAACTCGAAAAATCCCTGTATCTTGATTGACTAATTTGTTTGACACTACTAAAGAGGTTCTAAAGACGTCTAGTAGATATGTGATATTTATTAGCAACTAGCTAATGCCCGCAGCTTCGCCCGCGTATAATTTGTTCGCGGGATAAAAAGTAGCCTATGTGTTATTCCAGACTATAATGTATCTCTGTACCAAATTTCAGCCCGATCCGTTCAGCGATTTGAGCGTGAAAGAGTAACAAAAATCCACACTCACAAACTTTCGCATTTATAATATTAGTAAGATTATGCGTTTCCCGTGGGAATTTGATGTAGGAATAAAAGTAGCCTATGGCATTCTCTAGTTCTTACCCCATTCAAAAAAACATGTCAATTGGTACGTAAAAATAGCGACATTAAAAACAGAATACAATTTCCCAGTAAAGTATTCAGTACGTACAAGTATGTACGTAATGAAATTGGTGGTTTTGAAATTACTCTTTTATAAATGTTATGTTCTACATTTTTCGTAAGGCTCTCATCCAATTTTTATAGGAGGCTATTAATAACTGTTTCAGTCACGCTAAACCTCCGGGCTGATAAGGGATATAAATCTCGGTATCGTTCAGCAATAAATTACTTGCTTTAATAATTCAACTTTGAAGACAATTATCAAATTACTTAATTATAACAGCAGTGTTACAGTTAATTCCAATTAACAGAGATAAAAAGTATACTATGAATAATGGTAATCATTTCAGGCTCAAATCTATGTTTCTAATTTCAGACCCATTAGCCTATTTTCACAGTTAGACTTTGACGATTTTTGATTTCTGTGGGCTATACAGACTCAAATTAAAATGGCAATAAAATGGTTGCTGTACGAAAGACACAAAACTCACATGGATATTTTGCATATTTAACCAACTTTGGCAACGTGGGTAATAAGTCTATGTGTATGGTATGTATTCCACATTATTGTATAAATTTGCTTAACCAATTTTAACCAATTGGTTATCAATAGAATCGTCGTATTATTACGTAGTACTTTTAAATATTAGTTAAGTAATTACGACCTACAGCTAAAAATGTAGTGTACAAAATATGTTTGGTATCAAGATGGAGCAAGATATTTCTGCAGCCGGGTTTTAGTTTCTGAACTTCGTATCTTATTCATGAATATCTTCAACGTAAGATTTTTAGATACACCGGCTTTATAACGCGTTGTTTACACAAATGTGTCGTGGGGTACGGGTGGGTACGGGTTAAAATTAATTAAATGTGTCTTGAGCAGACATTTGCCACTCGTGAAACATGTCTCTTGAAGGAACTGTCGCACTTAATCTTCATACAACAGATACTTAACCGCTTTTGTGTGTATTTTGCATGTATTTACATTTTTGGAACGCAATCTGTAATTTTGTTTAATAATAAAATAACATTCAGAAATACGAATACAGGAAATGTGGCTGTTGATGTTATAAAAGTACTTCCTAAACTCAAGTGTTTGTCTAGTACTCGAGTAAAGAAAGTAATTTTGTATGTAATGTAAATTGTACATACATTCATAAAGTCACGCCTTTCTCCCCGAAGGGGTGGATAGAGACGCGAGCCTAATGTCGTCAAAACTCAGCACTCTCTTGTATAAAACAAACTGATACCTGATGACCTTCTCTAATAGATACTTTATTAGGTTAATAGATAGTATATTTTATTAGCTACGCTAGCTGCTGTTTATGCTTGTGAGAAGGTCAATAAGAAAGTGTAGGTAAAATATGATAATTCTTAAAGAGGTCTTAAGCGCTTTATAAATTATGTATAGGTAGTTTTCGACCCCTCACTAGAGGCTCACTGAAATATTTGATAATTATAAAATAACTAGCTGATGCCCGCAGCTTCGCCCGCGTAAAATTTGTTCGGGAACTTATTCCCGGGATAAAAAGTAACCTATGTGTTATTCCAGACTATAACGTATCTTTGTTCCAAATTTCAGCCCGATCCGTTCAGCGGTTTGAGCGTGCAAGCGTGAAAGAGTAACAAACATCCACACTCACAAACTTTCGCATATCACCGATTTCCTAGAATATTAAAATCTCGTTCCTGGCATTATATATTACAGTAAACGAACTTATGCTTAGGGAACCGTTCTTCTGCTATAAGCGAGTTTGGTATCGATGCGCTGTTCAATAAAGGCTTGCAAGATAAACTGCTTCCCAAAGTTAGTACAAGTCGACACCAGTTTAGTGCTTGCTTACTATGTGTCCCTTTACATAGTAACTTTCTAACGAAGTTGGTCCTTGAAAAATATATGCTAGTTACGCAGTATTTTACTACCTTTGCCCTAGTATAAGCTTTTAGTGTCTTGCTTACAACATCTATTATACATTCGTCATTATCATCATTGTAGTTCCGGTTTTTTTCCCATTACACCTCCAAAGCTTTAGTCCTTCAAAATCCTCCCCCGCCCCCAACCCCAAGGAGAGAGGCTCTGGCAGGTTATAACAATATAAACTCTGTGTTATCCCTGCGCTTCGGGTGAGGCGACGTGGAATATGGCAGTGGTTTAATAAGAATATCTACTTATATATGGTAGTTGCATTCCCAGGACCAGGAGTTCCACACAAAGTCAAAACTAAGGGTAGCGAATAAAACGTTCTTCGTGTGCAGACCGTCATTAACAATAGACTAAATTTTTTGTTTCACAACATACCCTTTTCTTTACGTTTGGAATTTTGTCATGGATGCTATGCCGGACTCTTACCGACTAAAACCACACGGTGCCCTACCACTGCCCCAACGGCAGGGAGCCCCAGGTAAGCCCTCGGAAGGATGTCCCAAAATTTTTATTACAAAATACCTACCGCGGGAGGAGTGTTCTGGACCGTTCACAACCCCTAATTAATAAAAGTGGCTGTAGGCCTCAGTCACCTGTATCTTTAACAGCAGCACATCTTTTTCTTTCAGCTAAAGAATAGACAGAGGCAAGTACCATTCTGCGACACTATGTCAGTTAACAAATAAATAAAAAGACTTTGTGAGGCGAGATCTAATTATATCCCATTTATATTACAAAAACAAAGCTTGAAAATATGAGAAACTAAAACTATGCAACAGAAAACATAAGGTTTTATCGTTTCGAAGTAAGTATAAAGTTTTTGTTTGTCCAACTTTTATTTAGCACAGATGTTTCTTCTAACGCTGGCATTCATGAGATGTTTTGACTCTTTTTTCAAGAATTCAAAACTAGGTTAGTACATATTATTGCCTATTACCCAGTTTTCTATTTGCACTCAACCTATCAATAATCCATTATAATATTTTACTGACTATTGACATACAAATTTGTCTATTTACGAAAAGTATTTACGAAAAATCATGATGGTCTGGATTTAATAACGCTGACGATCCTCGCCAATACTTTTAGTATGATACAAAAACTTTTACAATGATAGAATTCAGTTTCACTATTATAATTATAGGTATTCATAACATTATTTATTCCTGTAGTAGTTTCCGTTCCCGTGGAGAAATATGTATGTCACCCGGGGATAGCGTTGCTTCCCAAAAGTGAAAGATTTTTAAAATCGGTTCAGTAGTTTCGGTGAATATTCATGCAAACAAACAATCAAATCTTTCCTTTTTGAAATATTAGTATGAACAAGAACATAGTAGGTACCAATAAAGGATCATTTAGGAAGCATTCCAAGTACCTCAGTAATGCGGACAAGTTGGCGGTTAGCGAACATGTGATGAAGCGTCCATTAAGGACTGTCGAATGTTCTGTCCACGCACTTGTCACTGGGTTACAGACTCAATAGTTCCCATTGTCTGATCATTCGTTAGTGCATGGTGAAAATTGTTTTAATGGTACCTATTGGTCAAATTATAGTTCCAAAAAATGAGACATTTCGAACCGTTTTCACATACCTTAGAGTTTTTCCATATACCAGATCAATCAATTATGATGATATCTGACCTATGATGTCCTGGCCAACGATATCTAAGTGGATATAGGTAGATAGTGTCAAAGGCTACTTGTTAACCCTGAAAAACATTTTAGTCGCACGCGTAACAAGTTTGCGCAATAAAGAAATATGTAGGTAATTCTTACAAAACAATATAATACTGCTACTTTGTACAAAAAATGCACAGACTCGTTGCACAATGGACACAAGTAAGCGATTCTCGTACCGCACAGAGCGCCATCTAGCAGCACCTGAGTCGTTGCCATTAATCCGTGGCCCATCGCAACTGGATCCTTTCAAACTTTATTCATTGTTTCCAGCTTGCCTACACTAAAGCTTGTCTTGCGCCAGCTTGCCTCTATTTACGTAGATTGGATTTGTTTTCATGCAGCTTCTAATTCTTTGAAATTTTTGTTTGTAAATGTTGAATTCTGTAACTCATCCATTTGTATCTAATGAATGTTTTAAACTTACACAACTAGTATAATGCATTATTGTTTTCGGGTCTCTTTGGCAATGTTTGAAACTTTGCCCAAAACTCGACGCTTCGAATATACCTACTACGAGTTGTCTACTCCACTGTCTGACCACGGCTAATGTGTGATTGCATAATTTATGCCTATTGGCACAGATCTGATTTATAATGACGTATGACGTGTAATAGTTGTATAATAATTAGCGAATTGCTGAAATCTTCAAATAGTATTGTTCATTATCTACGAAATTTTCATATGAATTGAAAATTAAATAAAAATAATAAAAAAAAATGTTTATTTCCAGTTTCTTATAAGTACATAATACAAAATTTTTGGAGATCTCCTTTTAAGCAAATTTATGCTTATATCAGGAGATCCCGCTCCTCTTACAGACCAGAGTTCGTGTTATCTTTACTAAATACTTAAAAATAAAAAGAGAAAAATAAACAATCATTAATTAGCCAATACTAAACATGCAATAACATATACTAGCAGTAGTGTGTGTGTGTGTGTGTCCTTAAACAACAGAAAAGAAAAATATTAGCGATATGATAACCTGTCTACTGTATTAAGTTTTCCACTTGCTCATAATTTAATGTTCTCAACCATTCTGTTAGTGTTTTTACATTGCCTTAGTCTTAGAGGATATATATGTAGCTCCTTATTAATAACATTATCAAGAAAAGATGACTGTCTCGGGTACTGTCGTGATGCAAATTTTGATTTGGCTGCAACTGGTTGAGCTACAAAGTGTTTTCTTCTTCTTTTCTCTTTCGCAGAGTCATATGGAAGAGATTTAAGTTTTTTAATTATAAGAAGAAGGACATATAGCTTTCGCACTGATAAAACTTCAGCACACTGATACAGCTCCTCCGTAGGGAACCTATAAGGTTTAAATAACATAACTTTGAGTAATGACCGCTGAGTTTTTTCCAGATCCAGAAATTTACATTTCGTTGCTCCACCCAGGCTGGTAAACAGTAAGCTATGACGGATTTAACTAGTGCTGAGTAAATTTGTAGCAAAATTTCTCGAAAGGCTATGTGACGCATTATTTTAAATATCCAAATTAGTTTTCTAGTCCTGGTCATTAATACGCTTTTATTAGGTCGTCGTGTATGTAACTAACAATGTAATGGAATCTAAGGACACTAACTTAACCATCTTCCAAGGATCGTAGCGTCATGAAAATTGGCAGATGTATGTAGTTCTGATGACAATACAATTATATAGTACTGTCAAACTGATATGATGATGGAGCCGGAAGATAGGTACTGAAAACACGTGGAATCTAAGGTAGGTAATTTAACCAGCTTCCAAAGATCGTAGGGTCATAAAAATTGGCAGCTGTATGTAGTTCTGATGACAATACAATAATATGGTACTGTCAAACTGATATGATGATGGAGCCGGAAGATAGGCACTGAAACTTCGATGGAAAAAGTGGAATTTAAGGTAGCTAATTTAACCAGCTTCCAAGGATCGTAGCGTCATGAAAATTGGCAGATGTATGTAGTTCTGATGACAATACAATAATATAGTACTGTCAAACTGATATGATGATGGAGCCGGAAGATAGGTACTGAAAACAAGTGGAATCTAAGGTAGCTAATTTAACCAGCTTCCAAGGATCGTAGGGTCATGAAAATTGGCAGCTGTATGTAGTTTTGATGACAATACAATAATATGGTACTATCAAACTGATATGATGAAGGAGCCGGAAAATAGTTTCTAAAAACAAGTGAAATCTAAGGTAGCTAATTTAACTAGCTTCCAAGGATCGTAGGGTGACGAAAATTGGCAGCTGTATGTAGTTCTGATGACAATATAATAATATGGTACTATCGAACTGATCTGATGATGGAGCGGGAAGATATACACTGGAACTTCATGATGGAATATCGTGTTATATCCGTTTTTGGATTCGTCAGAAAAGTCTTGTAATGAACTTTGACCAGGCTTAGGTTTCAGGGTTATAACAAATCTTTTTTTAATTGACTTGTAAAACTATGCAATGGAATCTCAGGTAACTAATTAAACCATCGTCCAAGGATCGTAGCGTCATGAAAATTGGCAGATGTTTGCAGTTCTGATAACAATACAATAATATGGTGCTGTCAAACTGATCTGATGATGGAGTCGTAAGATATGAACTGTAACTTCATGATTGAACATCGTATCATAGCTGTGTTTGTATTTGTTAGTTAAGTCTTGTAATGAACTTTGACCAGGATTAGGGTTTAAAGTTATAACAAACTTGTTATATATTGAAGTTAATATTGAGTGTAAATATTGACATAAGTACCTGCATAAAATGTATGGGTATAAGAGTAATAATGAAATATTTTAAATACACTAGTCGAACTAAGACAAAACACCATGTAATACAGAAATCCCTACTAATATTATAAATGCGAAAGTAACTCTGTCTGTCTGTCTGTTACATTTTCATGCCTAAACCACTGAACCAATTTTGATGAAATTTGTTAGAAAGATAGTTTAAGTTTAAGGGAAGGACATAGGCTACTTTTTAACTGACTGCGCAAAAGGAGGGTAATGATTTTATACGATAACAACTTCTACGCCGATGAAGCCGCAGGGAACAGCTAGTAAAGGTATAAATGCTGTGACTAAAAAGTATAAAATTAATAAATGGTTTAAAAAACCCTAGAAAAATACGCTTTTATAATGCATGAAAAAAACAAAAATAAATTATGGATCGTTCAAGTTGCCTCTATTTCTATGCTGAAGTGTAAACTATGTGCTTTTAGTTATAATATTTGATTGTAAAGGCGTGGGGCGCTGGAACAAGAAATACTTTTTTGTAAACAAATTCCTATTAATACTAATCCTTTTACTTATAATAAAAATCCCGGCGAAAGCTGCATGAGGTCGCACAAGAGCATAACGTTTATGCTGCCCAAGGGAACGCCTCTTCTTTCAGGCAATTAAGTAGATACATGAGGGGAATACGTTAACAGTGGCAAAATGTAGAGTTCTTGTTTGAGAACGAGATATCTTTGGTTACCTTTTATAACCCGCTTGGGGATATATGCGTTTGTATTCTTATTACATGATTACTACATATTGTACTAAATTTCTCGGAATGCCGAAACTTTAAGGATCTACCTATGAATTATCTAATAGCCATCCGTAACGGTAATAGGTTTCCTCCTATTACGCGGGCGTCACGAAAACTGCCAAAAGTGGGTGTTGAAAATGCGTAGGCGTGATTAACTACTTTACTTTTCAAGTAAGTGTGTTATGCATTTTAATTAAAGCATATCATCGTTAATACATTTCCGAAATATAAAATGATATTAATAATAGTAAAAGTCATAATAGATATGTAATATCGTGACAGTATAAATTAATAGTTTAAAAACACGAGAAAAACACGTTTTTATAAATGTGACCTTATCCTTAATCTGACAAGACATCATGCAGCTTCCGTTAGGAAAGTCTTTCCTGTTAAAGCGCCCCACGCTTTTGCAATCAAATATTATAACAAAAAGGACATAGTTTACACTTCAGCCTAGAAATAGAGGCAACTTGAACGATCCATAATCTATTTTTGTTTTTTTCATGCATTATAAAAGCGTATTTTCTAGGGTTTTTTAAACCATTTATTTATTATTAGCTCGATGTGTAAGTGCCACGATAGACATTGATCTAGCATTACACCAAGGTATTTGGTGGACTCGACCTTGGATATTTCGTCGCATGCACAATCAGCGCTTTTTAAGTTACAGCTATGATTTTTTATTTTAAATGCTTTAGAAGGGTCGGCAATATCGTATTTAGAAAATCAGATATAATTTGTTTTTGAAGTGTTTAAAGTGAGGAGATTTTGTTGAAGCCATGATGCTACTTTCCTAAGGCCTTCCTCTGCTAGAGGCTGTACAGTCCCCCATGAACTTGCAGCAAAAATATTAACCGTGTAATCTGCGTATGAAAGAACTCGACCACCCCTTATTTTCAGATTGCAAAGGCTATTTATATAAATAAGAAAGAGTGTTGGACCCAAAACACTCCCTTGACCCACTCCGTAAGAGACCGTTTCCTCTGTGCTGATGAGACCCTCTATTTTGACCTGTGTAGTAAAGAAAGTGTCTTTTGTATGGCATTATTGGCAAGTTAATTTATTGCATTAATAATCCATAAATTGATATTCCACTGATGGATAATTTAGACAGTTTTATTTCCGTAACAATAACAAGGTAAATATACTTCTAAAAACTGTGAAAATCCATAATAGATGCTATACCGGACTCTTACCGACTTAAACCCTCTATGCCCTATCAATGCCTACAGCCGGGAACTCCAAGTAAACGTATGCTCATAAGCCTCAGTAAGTATTAAGTAGGTAAATGAATACAACTGCTCACATGATTATAAGCAAATGCCGGCTACTACCATCATGTTTTAGTGACCTCCTCTCTGAGGAGCTCTTGAAACTTTACTTACATTACACTAAACAGCATGTTGAGTTGATTAAATGTGGTTTTGCTCTAAGTAAGATACCTAGTTACTATTTAAATTTGTAGAGAAAAATCTAGGGCATTGATGCTACACTGTGATACTAATAAACGAGAACAAAGCGAGCTTTCACTACAGGCAATATTATCGTAAGTAAGTGTACTATGTAGTTTTTGGAACCAGATACTACATTTTATATCTGTTCTCTATCTTTACATCTCAGCATCCGTGTAAGGATATGAAACGATCGTAATACACTAATATGAAAGAAGTACATATGCTAATCAATGAATTCATTGTCTATGCTGCTGTAGCAAAAACATTTGAGCGTTATTTCCCTCTTAAATTTCAATTTAATCTGTCGACCCAATTTTTTTTTAAAGTGAGTGAATATACATCATGTCTGGACTCCTACCGACTAATCAACCTCACGTAACGCTCAACAGCCTATGGTTGGGAGCCCCGGGTAAGCCCTTGGAAGGATGTCCCAGGACTCCCAACAGACCCACGGCTACCACTGCCGCCTGGCCTAGGGGGTGGTTCGGGTCCTATCCCGCGTCTTTGGGGGGTTTCGGGTGTGATCCCACTTTTAAGGGGGGGCGTGCGTGAATCTCTCACGTTACGCTGCCGTCATGGGCCTGCTTCTGTAAGGACGGTGAGCAGCTCTCTCACCGTCCTCAGCCCCTCGGTCATGGAGGCCGATAGTCTTCTGCGAAGACACGTCGGCGGCTTGGGTGCCGCCGACTGCGGAACTCGGATGGGAGAGTTATCTGTCGACACCATAAAATTAAACCACGAGTAGTTAAAAAATCTAAGGTCTCATCTATAAAGGCAAAGTAAATAGGAGACGCTGACGACACCCTTTTCCTCAAGATTTTTGCATTTCCGTTGAATGCTCTAAATTCGTGTGGTGCCTATGTGCGCCTGCACTATGTAGTCGCGTCACAATAACTCTCAAACGTCTAAGAGGATCCTTGCGTTGAAGATATAATATATTATCGTTGGGGTTGGGACAAGTCTAAGGTTAAAAAGAACTCATAAAATTTTAATTGTACCAGAAACCTTATTATAGCATTAAAGACTTTTTTAGAAGACAAGGTTGCCTGACAGTGACACGAATTGTTCCTTACTACATAATAAAAAAAAAACTTTATTAGATTCTAAGATGAATTTTGGTAGGGACCGGACTGAGTTTCTTGGGGTGTTCTTCTCAGTCTGTAGCATTTCCGAACCCCCGGTAGAGTCACAAAAATTTTGACTAACCTAAAAAAATTCAAAGGGAATTCGTTTCGTTTCGTCTCGTCTCGTCTCGTCTCGTCGCGTCTTGTCTCGTCTCGTCTCGTCTCGTCTCGTCGCGTCTCGTCTCATCGCGTCTCGTCCCGTCCCGTCCCGTCCCGTCCCGTCCCGTCCCGTCTCGACTCGTATCGTCTCGTCTCGTCACGTCTCGTCTCGTCTCGTCTCGTCTCCTCTCGTCTCGTCTCGTCTCGTCTCGTCTCGTCTCATCTCTCATCTCATTTCATTTTAGGAAGGGGTCAACAGGAAGTGGTTTTGAACCACTAAACATCTGCTAATGGTAGAAATGTAGAAGTGTAAATGACTATAGAATAGAATAGAATAGAATAGAATAGAATAGAATAGAATATTTATTTGCTAGAAACATGGTTACAGGGTTCTTATGTTATGTTACTAAGGGTAGGTACAGCATGTTTCACCGTAAACAAACGGTGTGCAAAAATTTAAATTATTACATTAAAAATAAAAATCTTTCTTGACACAGCACTTTACATATTAGAAATCGAATTAAAAAAATAATAATAATAAATAATAAACAAACAATAAATGAAATATAGCAAAATGTCTCCAAATAAATAAAATTAAATGCTCATGTCAGTGAAATAGAAATTTGACAATGTCAATTTTTTTTTATTAATAACAAAGGTAGAATAGATAAATGTCAAATTTTTTATTTAAACCACAGTCAAATTTCAATTTTATGAGTCAAAAAATCATCTATACTATAGTAGGCTTGTTTAACTAAAAAGTCTTTTATTCTTTTTTTAAATGCATAACCATTCAGCTCCTTCCAATCTTTAGGCAATTTATTAAAAAGTTTAGGAGCCATACAAAATATGCTTTTGCGCATAAGTGCCGTCCTAGCCCTATGCAGTCGAAGTTTACTATTATCTCGTCTATTTCTTGTCACAGTTGACTCCAACCGTGGAAACAGACTAGGATAACAAACATTACTGTTTCAAAAATGTATAAGCTGGGCAGTGTCAATATTTTGTTTTGTTGAAAATATGTTTTGCAGCTGTCAGTGGTTTTTAATCTGAACATGGATCTAATGCACCTTTTTTGTGCTTTAAATACAAAGTCAGTATCTGTAGAGTTGCCCCAGAACATGACTCCGTATCGGAGCAGTGGTTCTGCTACACCATGATATGCGGTGACTAGCACATTTCTATTCACAATATTTGATAATTTAAATAGTGCATAGGCGGATCTACTAATTTTCTTACAAAGTATCTCTATGTGTGTTTTCCAGTTAATTTGTCTGTCAATAGTCAGGCCTAGAAACTTTGTTGTGCAAACATTTTCAATTATTTTATCTTGATATTCTATGTCAATAATATAAGGTGTCACTCGTTGACTGAAATGCATTACTTTGGTTTTGTCTAGATTAATTTTTAAATTATTAATATTTAACCAATTTATTACTGATGTCAATGAACGTTTTATGTCAATTTTGTATTTAATAAAGTCATTTTTGTCGCAAGATATTGTCAAGGTACTATCATCTGCAAATAATGTCATATGATGGTTTGTCGTTTTAGGTAAGTCATTTATATAGAGCGTAAAGAGTAAGGGTCCAAGGACACTCCCCTGTGGGACGCCATAGAGTACGCTTCGCTCCTTTGATCTATGTATTTGTTCACGTTTAGTAGCAATGTTTATTCTATTTATTTGTGTATATTGTTTTCTTTTATCAAGATAGGATTTGATTAAATCTGACACATTGCCCCTCACACCATATGCTTCAAGCTTTTTTATTAAAATGTCATGTTTAACATAGTCAAATGCTTGTGTCATGTCACAAAAAATAGCACATACAGGTGTTCTTTTGTCAACATTAAACATTACGTCATGCAGGAAGTCATATATTGCCAAATTTATACTTTTATTCTTACGAAATCCTTTCTGTTCATTACACAAGAGCTTATGTGTCTCGAAATAGTTATTTATTTCTTTATATATAAATTTTTCAAATATTTTTGCAACTACTGATATTAATGATATTGGTCTATAGCATTCCAAGCATTCTCGATCACCCTTTTTGAACAAAGGCTTTACGATGGATATTTTCAGGGTATCCGGAAAGACACCTTTATATATGCATAAATTAAAAATGTGGCTTAAATGACCACATATTTCAGAGGCTACTGCTTTTAGTATTTTGGTCGAGAGAGAGTCATGCCCCACACTGCCGGTATTTTTTAAACTCAAGATGATTTTTATTAAATCTTGAGGTAAACAAGGAGCCAAGAACATGGAATCTTTTTGAGTTACAATGAGTGAAGTACTTAGTCTTTTTTCTGTATTACAAATAGGTTTGACTTTCTCGATGAAATAATTATTAAATGCATTTGCTATCTGATTTGGATTTGTTATGGTCGAATTATTACATTTAATTTGATTAATATTATTTATTGGAATATTACATTTTGATTTATTAATTATTTGCCAGGATGTCTTGCATTTATTTTCTGAATTTTTAATATAATGGTTGTTTTGCGAACGCTGTGTTAAGTTTATAATTTTTCTAAATAACTTGGCATAGCTTTTATACCGTGTTTTATTTGTAACGTTTGGTTCCCGTCTCTGCAGCCACAGAAGTTGTCGTTTTTTATTGCTACATACTTTGATCACTTTTGAGATCCACCTAGGCTTTTTCAATAAATTTATTGCTACTTTTGATTCTGGAAAGTATAAATCAAAAAAGAATTGAAAATGTTCTATAAATATATTATAGGCAATATTAGGATCCTCGGTTTCATACATTTCTGAGAAACTAAGGCTACTCAAACATTCCTTAAACTTTGTTATATTTGTTTTATTATATTTACGTTTAAAAGTATAATATCTGTCAATAGCAAATGTCTTTTTAACAGGGCATCTCATTAGTTGCGCTGAATGGTCAGAAAGTGCCAGCTCTAATACATTTGCTTGGCAAGGCTTGACAAAATTATGCGCAAAATTGTCCAAACATGTTTTAGTAGCATTTCGAGTTACTTGATTTATTGCTAACTTTAAATTGAAGCTGAGTAGTATGCACTCAAATTTCCTTTTTTCTTGAGTTGATTTTAGAATATCAACATTAAAATCTCCAGCGATAACAATATTTTTATATTTCTTTTTCGTAATTTTTTTTAGAACTAATTCTAACTTATGGAAGAAATCATTAATATTATCGGCATACGGTGTCCTATATACACACAAAAATACGATATTATGTTTAATGAGTTCAATTGCACAACATTCAAATGATGAATATGAAGACATTTTTGATATAGCCGATAGTTCTCTCCATTCATATCCATTTCTCACAAGGATACACGAGCCACCTCTTTTCATATTTTCCCGGCTGTACTGAGCGGCAAGGCAATAGTTTGGTATACTTAGTTGAACCTCATCGCCCTGCTGCATGAAATGTTCAGTAATAAAAATTAAATCAACCTGTATACCTTCTTCTACTAGTTCATTTAGACAAACCGTGAAGGCATCTGACTTTGATACCAGCCCTGCTATATTTTGATGCAGTATGTATAGATCATTCGTCGTGAAAAAGCTCATTTATTGACTCCGTTTTCTTTTCCATGCATACTGAATTTATATTTTGCGGCTGAATTGAGTTATAACATCGTATGTCATTGGTCATGTACAATATGTCGTCAAATATAACCCTTAATGCTAAGTTATTTATTATTCCGGTGCGTTTGTCAAACATAGTAAAGTCACACTTCAAATGCTTATTAGTGTCCAAAAGATATGCATGCTCGTGTGTTATAATATCTAAGTACAGCAAGTTATTAAATGTTTCCACTCTCGAGTTATATAGAGTAAAGTAGTAGCCCAGTTTGTAAGTGGGTGTACAGACGATGATATTGGTGTGCTTAACTTGCTGTAATATACATCTAATGTGCAGTACAATATCAATATAACTATTTGTTACCTTGAAATCCTCTTCACCCAGTAATATTATGCAAAAATCATTTAACGTAAATTCTGAAAGCTTTTCTTGTATATTTTTTAACAGAAGTTGGATATGTCCATAGGGTGTGATATGATGACAAAGTTTTGTGTTTTTGAACACATTTTCAGCCGTCTGAAGTACATTATGTTTATTGTCTGTACTTATTAAACATACTTTGTTGTTTACTGAGCACTGTTTTTTGCTTACAGTGGATATATGTACCGAAGGCGAAGGTTTGTTATTACATTCACTAATTTTGTGAGGGATTTCTGTTTGGGTCTGTTTAGAGCTGTTGTTTGCTAATGGTTTGCTACTATCCTTTTTCGTATTTAATTGTGTCATTTTAGCAGGACTGCGTGTTATTTTTGATAGAAGTTCATTTCTGTTAGTCAAATCTTTGTTAATATTAGTCAGTTTACTATTTTCTAATGACTAATTTAGAATTGTAATGTACCTTCACCTGGAGAAACTGCCGTTAACATTTTTGCTGGGTTAGTTATAAAAACATGACCAATAAGCAGTTCAGAAATTCCATAATGGATTGAAGTGTTCATAAACGAGATTGTATTGGTTTTGTTATAAAATGATTATATTTGTCTATTACATTGTTTTACAAATTGGGTACTTGATTCAAGTACCTACTGATAGTGACTATAAACTTGTAGATAACCAGTGAAAATGAAATATGAAACTATTGTTTGAGTTCTCAATAATATTTATGACAATTGCTATCCTACTTAATACACTCGAGAGCAATGAATCCGGGTCACTTAAAGAATGTTAAAAATCTCGGAAACTAAAAATGATAGGTTAATGCAATAAATTGTATTTAATAGACAATGTAATACTCCTTAAATGAAAGTAAAAAAAATATGAGTCACCATACATTTTATTAACACAAAATTACATAAAGAAAAAACTGCCGATCTCTCCTTAAAACAAAAATAGGAAACATGAAATTTTTGAACTTTATTACGATTTTCTTGAATTTTAATACTTCGTATTGCCTCCTCGTGCTTCCATTACTGCGTTTACGCGGTTTGGCATGCTGTACACCAAGTTCCTTATACGATTTTGGGGAATATTCTCCCATTCCTCTGTGAGAGCAATTTTGAGCTCACGAAGCGTGATTGGGGGAGGGTTTCGTTGTTTTACGCATCTGCCTAGCTCGTCCCAAGCATGCTCGATCGGGTTGATATCCGGGCTGCGCGCTGGCCACTCCATACGAGTAATGTTCATCTCTTGAAGGTAGTCATTCACAATCCTACCTGTATGAGGTCGGGCATTGTCATGCATAAATATAGCATCCTCACCTAAATTGACCATAAATGGACCAACGTGATCATTGAGGATTTCTTCCACATATCTTACGCTAGTTAAAGAGCCGTTTTCTATGATCACCAGCTCTGTGCGACTTTCAGAAGAAATTCCGGCCCACACAAGTACAGACCCACCACCGTAGGCTACTTTTTCTTCGATGCATGCTTGCTTGAATCTTTCCCCTGGTCTTCGATACACTCTGTGTCTTCCATCGTGCTTGTAGAGCATAAATTTTGATTCGTCGGAGAACATAACTTTTGACCAATCTTCAATACTCCAATTTACGTGGCTCTGGGCATACCTTAGTCTCGAAATACGATGCCCACGCTCCAGTTTAGGGCCGTTTGCAGGTCTAAGGGGTTTTAAGTTAGATTCAGCAAGCCGACGTCTTACTGTCCATGCACTTGGGTTACTTCCTCCGAGGCGTCGAAACTGATTGGTGAGTTCAGTTCCTGTGAGAAAGCGATTTCGAAGCATGGTGTTCACCAAGTATCGGTCTTCTCGTGCTGTGGTACACCTGGTTCTGCCCGTTCCTGGTCTGCGTAGGTTAGAACCAGTTTGTTCGTAACGTCGGAGAACTCTTTGTACTGTTGACAGCGACACACCGACAGTCCTGGCTGTATCGCGCTGACTCCGGCCGGTTTCCAGCATTGTAAGTATTCTGGTGCATTCTTCAGGCGTAAGCGACATAATTTCAGCTTGATTAATGAATATAGAGCACTATCAACATGGTTTATGTACCCACATAAATGACAGATTACAAACAAAAGCAACACCAAATGCTGTAATTTCGTAGTTCCATCTTCGAAAGTGGCCCTTTTTCAAATTTGTTTTTTTTTATGATATAACTTTACAATAACTAAGAAGTTTTAATACCTTCATTTAAGGAGTATTACGTTGTCTATTAAATACAATTTATTGCATTAACCTAGCATTTTTAGTTTCCGAGATTTTTAGGATTCTTTAAGTGACCCGGATTCATTGCTCTCGAGTGTATCTCGGCAGTTTACAATCTCGCGAGGTATGTAGATTGCAATCTTACAGTTTTAACATAATTATACAAGTACTAGATTACCCTGTAATTTTATTAATAATATAGATAATCACTATCTTTAATC
This sequence comes from Miltochrista miniata, assembly GCA_933228765.1. NCBI lineage: Eukaryota > Metazoa > Arthropoda > Insecta > Lepidoptera > Erebidae > Miltochrista > Miltochrista miniata. Next base: position 22,489,296 of record OW121756.1, read on the forward strand.
TTAGATGTTGATGATCAAAATTATAATAAAGATACACACTATTCATTAACCTTTCACGGTGTAAATCCCATTTGGGATTCGGGCACCTAATATTTAGTCCTACTGCTGGCTGCTGCGGCTGCTGGGAAGCGGCTTAAGGCCATACCCAGGGGTAACGACCTTGAGCAAATGGTCGATATGACTCGCTAACATAGAGTAGCGCAACTACAGAGACATCAGAGTAAAAGAACCACGGAAGAAGAAGAAACACAGTAGCGGAAATGCGTTCCTCGCTTCACCAAATAAACAAAAAGCTGTGAGACGGTCTCACCCGACTGCCCCTCTCTAAAACGTTTATTGTGAGAGTTCAATCCGATTGACGTTGTCATTTTTGTTTTATTTCAAACTTTGAACAGATGATCCACGTGACCTAGTGACGTAGTTTAATGCAACAGAGTCACAGACAAAGTCTCGCCATAACGCCCTTAGCACACCTCCGCCGCGAAACCATGATAGCGGAACCGCAGTAATTCCGCCAAGTTCTGTCACATGTAGGAGGAGCGGAACACTAGCGAAACCGCCTGTTCTAATGCATAGATTTAACTATCTTCTATCTCTTTCACCGCACGGTTTCGCCAATCTGCTCCTACGCCAGTCAAACCTCCGCGCTTCGGCCGCCTTGTTATTGCGGTGCCGCGTTGTCTACGCGCCGCCCGGTTTGTCAAAATTGACAGAAATACAGAGCGGAACGGCGAAACTAATATTTTTTCAGTAAATGGACGTGAAGATCATGGAAAAATTACTTCAAGCCATCAGAAATAGACCCTTTATGTATTTATTAAGTCATCCAGATAATAAAAATAATATGATAAAATTGCGATAGCGTCACATCGACTAACTCGTGTCAGGTTCCGTTGCCCAGTTCCGCTGTTCAATCCACACTTGATCACAGCGGAATTCATTCAGCGGTTCCGCTGTTCTGGTTTCGCGGCGGAGATGTGCCTAGGGCGTAAGCCCCTCTGCACTCTATTTTATAGAGAGAGGCGAAAAGTAAATTAAAAACAAAGGAACGTTTGTATTTCAATTTTCCTTTGTTTTTAAGTGTAGTAAAATACACTGCAAAAAATGTGATTGATCATTACGTAAAACTTAAATGTACGAATTCACAAAGACGAATGTTCATATATTCCACAGACATATAAGAATAGGATATATTCATTGTTTAGTACTTAAATTATTACAAATCCAGAAAGGGGGGTCTTCCACTCGCTTAAAATTTTTGTTACTTTTGGAACAAAATTTCATTTCATTTTATTATTACAAACAAACAAAAATAGACGTAAACGCAGTTGCGAGGGTCAGTTAGTTATGTATAAATAAGAAGCGCTCGTGGCACCGCGGACTTAGTGTTCTGTAAGCGATCACTGTAGTAAGCTCATTCACTATGGCCAGTTCTTGGATGGGTGACCATCCATGTGACCACTTTGTGACAGTTATTTGAGCGTCGTTTCCATGTTTCGGAAGGCACGTTAAGCCGTTGGTCCTGGTTGCCCGTAAAATGGCAGTCGTTAAGCGAAGTTGAAGGCCGTTTTGGCAGCTTGATTAATTTTAACAGCAGGCAGATACAACCTGCGCCTGTCTATCTCAACACGGCAATACAGCTCTCCGCCTATTACGTGGGACAAATTCTAAAAAGGTGAAATGTGGGGACATAATAATATGCTTCTGCCTACCTCTTCGGGGATAAAGGTGTGATCATATGTATGTATGTAACTAGTTGACTCTCACAACTTCGTTTACGACGCTTAAGGTGTGTGAAACATGAGGTATTTCTTCATCAGTCTCATCAACCGGCGGGTGAAACTGCCCTGTTTGCTTAATCATAAACGAATTTAAAGATTAAGCATATTGTAAAACTAGCTGACCCTCGCAACTTCGTTTACGTCACATAAGGTTTGCAAAAGGAGAGGCACTTCTTCATCAGACTCATCAAGCAGCGTGTGAAACGGCCCTGTTTGCTTTATCATGAAAGAGCTTAAAGATTAAGTTTATTCTAAAACAATTCAGTCCCCGACTTCGGCGCGGACAGAATTATTTTACAACAGTCTTAATCATTAAGCTCTTTTATGATTCAGCCAACACGCCTGTTTAGATTTACCGTCACATTCCAAGGAACCCTTGAATTATAGGTTTTGAGAAAGTTAAGATATCTCTAATTCCTGAACTACAAAACCCTCAGCACTGAAACTTGTGTGAAGCAATCCTAGGTTGAATTCTAGGTTTAGAGAAGTTGAGATGTCTCTAACTCCTGAACTTCCTCGGATCAATTTTCATTCAAATCAGTAGTTTCGGCGTGATACGTATTCGGAATACAGACGGACATGAAAATTTTAAATTTCATTTCGGCTTAAGTAGGTATCGATTAGAGAACGCGTTCTTTTTTTGTAAATAGCTTCCATATTCAGAGTCTCGACCCTCAACCGTTTTATTATTATGTATAGATATAGACTAGCAAGAAATCGGCGGGCACTCACTTTATTCACTTTTATACCTTAACCAATTTGCCGGTAGATGGTGCCTACTTGTGGCGACCCACAAGACGTAATAAGCTAAAAGAGTCAATTCTTTCAGCTTAGGTTGAGAGCAGTGTCTCAAAAAAGCAGTGTGTTAATAATAACTATAATATAATTATTTGACTGATGAACTGATGAAAATACTTATATTATAGTATCCCTTAGCACAAGGTTATTGTTGAGGGATCAGCTTGGGGTTGAAGAAATGACGCGCAGACGACTGATTAATGCGTATAATAAAATAGTGAAAAATTACAGTTTTCCATGTACGTTATGGTAGGTAGTATAGATAATTCAACTCATCAGTGCGCGCGGCGCTATGTGTGCGTGCGCTAGTAATTATACAGCTTTAATTTGTGTGGCAGTGATGCGGCCGTCTTCACAGAGTACATTTTTATATTATGAGGTAGAGACGTAACTCTACTTATTGACGACACCAGCGGTGCCAAGCAGTCTTTGCAGGAAACGCTCTGCTTGGCAGCGAAATAAACATCATATTGAGACAAAAAGCATACAGCGCCATCTAGTTCCCGTTTGCAGGCAACTCTAACGTTATAATGAAACGAAATCAAATATCATGACAAGTCTCAATGTAACTGCAACGTTGAGATCCTGTGTAACTTGGTCACATTATAATTCAGTACATAGTGTTCTTAGTGATAATACCATGGGTACAGTCGTTAAAGAAAATGTCTAATTCTTCACGAAGAAAATGTTTAAGAAGTCAGGTAAATATTTTTTATGTGTCAATTCGATGGAATTAATATTTGTTATCACTACATATAATAAAACAAAGTCTCCGCCGCGTCTGTCTGTTCACGATATACTTAAAAACTACTGCATGGATTTTCATGCTGAGATCACCAATGATTCTTGAGAAAGGTTAACGTATATAATTTGTTGAGTTTTTGTATACATGGACTAAGATATAATGATATTAGTTGGAGATGTCGGAAAAAAATAAGGTGTCTGGGAACTTTTAACGAAAACGCTGCCTAAACCCTACGAGGCATAACAAGATAATGTATGGTAGAATTGTGTAACTTATAAAGGCCTACAGAAAAGTTATAAATGATAGAGCTCCAAATTCTAATGCAAAAAAATAGAAATGCAGAGATGGTCGACGGAAAAAAACATTGCTTATACTGCAAATATGACAAAAATTGAACTGTACGTATGACTTGATTTAAAAAAAAAACATATCTATACATCTAAAAAAACTGTTGAAGGTCGAGAGTCTGTACATGGAAGATAATTTGAAAATTTTAATTGTAAGGCGTTCTCTAATCGATACTGAAGCTGAAAATGTAATTAGAAATTTTCATGTCTGTCAGTCTGTATCCTGATTATGAATTGATTTGAATGAAACTTGGTACAATCTGAGCTCATGATCCGAGGAAGGTTCTAGGATACTTTTGTTCCCGATATATTGCGCGGTTCCTTTGGGAGAGGGCAGGGCAGTTTCACACGCTTTTCGCACACCTTATGTGTCAGCTAGTTTGTTATAAGATTAATGACATACTTCAGCCATATGGCTTAAAAGTTCTTCGGCTACCACCGTATCATCCTGAACTAAACCCAATAGAAAATATATGGGGAATTTAAACAAATTATAATGCTTCGCATAAAATCTAACAAAATGTGATGGAAATAATGAAATTAATAAACGAACGTTTAAGTCAAATTGATGAAGAGATGTAGCGTTATACTTGTCGACACGCCAAAGAAAAAGAATACTATCGACATTTTGATTGAATTTATAATTAACCTTGGAGAGAGCAGCGAATCCTAAAATTCCTCAATTTTATTCTTCAAACAGCGATACATATTAATGTGTATAACATACATTTCACCCATTGAGTTTTTATTTTAGTTAAACAAGTGTTTTTGTATTTTGTACTTCACTGTACCTCATGTCACGCACACGAAGTCACTGTGTTTAGACGAGGCTTACCCACACATAGTGCCGCGCGCACAGATGAGTTGAACTTAGTTCGAATGAAGATAAAATTTGTACTGTCATTACGTATCGATGACGTCACGATGACGATGATTTTCGTTTGCGTTTGCGAGGACAGCTTAGGAACGCCTGAACATACCCCCGGCCTTGGAAGCACCTGCATCCAACTTCTCGACTTGGTCAAGGTCTTCGCTAAACAAAGGACATATCTTGGGAAATGCGCGACGAATGACGCCTGAGGCCACCTGGATATTGGCCACTCTGGAAATCCCATCTTTTCCAGGCATTGTGGACAGAATGCGTCTCAGTTTCCAATTAAGTGGTGAAGTATTGTCTTCTTTGATGACCACGAGAGTGTTGGGTTGTAAGCTGTCCTTATTCTAACGCCATTTATGACGAACTTGCATTTCAGAGACGTACTCTTTGCTCCACCTTGTCCAGAAGTGTTGTCGGAGCTGCTCGATTCGCTGGTAGCGGGTAAGTCGATGAACCGGAATGTCGGACAACTGTTCAGTCGCAGGCGCTGTTAGGAGACGACCAACCAGGAAGTGAGCAGGACTCAAGGGAAGGAAATCGTTAGGATCGGTAGACATAGGACTAATGGGACGTGAATTTAGGATGGCTTCGATCTGTGCCAATATCGTGCTAAATTCCTCGAAAGTCAAGTGCGCGTTACCTACTACTCTAACCAGATGATGCTTACAACTACGTACCCCAGACTCCCACACCCCACCAAAATGTGCCGCGCGAACAGGAATGAAAGAGAATTTGATATTTTGTCTAGTCGCATAACCAACTACATCGTCAGAACACTTTGACAAAAATTTTGAAAATTCGTTAGCAGCACCCACGAAGTTCTTACCGTTGTCTGAAAATATTTCAGCTGGCTGACCACGACGAGCAATAAATCGCTTGAGAGCCAATAGGTAGGCATCGGTAGTGAGGTCGCTGACGAGTTCTAAATGTACGGCGCGAGTCACGAAACATACAAATAAGCAAACGTAAGCCTTTGTTAGCTTCGAGCCTCTGCCTTTTCGACTCAATATGAACATTGGCCCAGCATAGTCAACACCACATCGAAAGAAAGGGTAGGTAGGTGTAATCCTCTCTTGCGGCAGATCTCCCATGATGGGAGTTAAGGATTTACCTCTCAATCGCGAACAAACTACACAGTTATGTACGGTACGTTTAGCTAAGTTTCTACCGCCTACCGGCCAATGTGTATCCCTAATACTGTACAATAATGCTTGCTGTGCCGCATGCTGTAGGCGCTTATGTTCATAACGAAATAATAATATTGAAAACCAATGCTTCGACGATATTAAATATGGGTGTTTTTTATCAAAGTTATAAGGCGAATGTTTTATTCTGCCACCTACACGAATATTTTTGTCAGAATCAATAAATAACGCTAGACTAATTAAACTATGTTTGTTTCTTAAACTACGCTTATTAGTTAATAAATTATATTCTTCCGTGAAAGATTCCCTTTGACTTAACCTAACCAAAGTTACCTCTGCGTCCCTCAGTTCATCCACTGAAAGAGGTCCATGACGTCTAGTGCTGCTGTGGCGTGTGTTAAAAATGAAGCGTAACACATAAGCACAGGCGCGTTTCATACGATTATATTGTGAAAACCTTTCAAATGGAAATAAGGATGTGTCCGCAGTGACAACCAGTGAGTGAACTTCTAGTACATGCTTAGTTTCGGGTAAATCAACGACTGTCTCGTTAGTGGACCAGGTTGCTATAGATTGTTCACAGTCAAACTCAGGGTCACGGAGAAATGAAGGACCTTCCCACCATAAAGTGGACGCTTGTATGTCCTCCAGGCTTATACCACGAGACACCAAGTCGGCCGGGTTGTCTGTACCCTTTACATGACACCATGGAAGGTCTCCGGTTATTTCGTGTATTTCTGCCGTTCGGTTTTGGACAAAGGTTTTTAATAGATTGGGAGACATTCGCAGCCAGCCCAACACGATTGTTGAGTCGCACCAGAATACTATGCGATCAAAACTGCAATGCAGGGATTCTCGAACCTTAGCGAAAAGCCTAGCACCTAATAGGGCTCCGCATAACTCCAACCGTGGTATACTTACAGGCTTTAAAGGCGAAACCTTTCCTTTGGAAATGTATAGCCTCACTCCAACGGACGAGTCGCGATTAATGGTACGCACATAGATGCAGGTTCCGTAGGCAGACTGCGAGGCATCCGTAAAGATGTGCAGCTCTAATCGCACAGGATCAGCGCCGATGACATGCCGTGGTACGCGTATATCGTTTAGTATGTGCAGGGAACTTGTGAATCGTTCCCAGGTGCGCATGACGTCACTAGGCACTACGTCATCCCAACCTATTTTTAGAAGCCACAGGGATTGCGCGTACACTCCTTTACTCCTGGCTTTCCTTGGTCTTGAATACTGCAAGGGCTGCTTATCGTCCGATACTTCAACTCCTTGCAACAGCTTTTCTTGAAGCGTAACGGCTGTTGCTGGTACCCCCAACGATCGATGCGCGCTGGTGTCGATATTTAGATCCGGTGCTGAAGGTCCATATGGTGAGGGATCAGCTTGGGGTTGAAGAAATGACGCGCAGACGACTGATTAATGCGTATAATAAAATAGTGAAAAATTACAGTTTTCCGTGTACGATAGGGTAGGTAGTATATAGTTCGAATGAAGATAAAATTTGTACTGTCATTACGTATCGATGACGTCACGATGACGATGATTTTCGTTTGCGTTTGCGAGGACAGCTTAGGAACGCCTGAACAGTTATATTAGCTTAAGTTGTGTGCGAATGTCCACAAATATTTCTTCATTTATTTATATTGAAATGATTAAGTACCGCTTACAATATAAGCATGATTACCTTTCGAAGTAATTTAATAAAACAATACGAAAAATAAGTTGAAATGCATTATATTCTCATGTAATGTAGCATGCATTGTGTAACTCGGGCTCTGGCTCTGTTGCACGCATTACTCTATACATGAATGAAAATATAACATTTTACGAGAATATTTTGCACCCCGCACTAGATTTTCGGGCGAGCGCGGGGAAGCAAGCAACGTGATGTATTCTTTGAATACATTATTAGTTATAATTAGTTAAAACTTATACTAATTCAAAATTGAAGAAAACCATTTTAGAGGTCTATGTTTTCTTTAGGCTCTGATATAAATTTTATTATCATTCATTAATAAATAGATGTCATACAACGACTTCTTCTAAAAAATTATGGGCTATTTCAGTGATGTTTTACTAGATATTTATAATAAATACACAATTTCTGATGAAACCATCCTCTGGAACACATCTTGTAGATTTCAAATCTACTTTTGGCTGTCATTTTTCGTATACTAATACCGAGAAGAACGTCTTTATTTGCACCTCTTTTTCGCAAACTTTGTCAACCACTCCCCTTAAATGTAAGCCGTTGCAGGCGCAGTATCTTTTCTTTCCCTGCGTAATGGAGACGATGGGCTGTTGGTGTATTGAGGTGAAACAATTCGTTGAGGAAATAGAGCGTAGACTAAGAGAATAGTCAGGAGACTCCCGGGCTGGATCATGGCTGGTGCAAAGGCTGGCCATTGCGATCCAGAGAGGTAACGCGACAAGCGCAATGGGTACTTTTGCACCAGGTGCGACTGGAAGTGAGATTTGCAAAATAAATGACGAAATGTATTGAATTTGTACGATAAAAATCGGTAAGGATCAAATATTATTGATACTGTTTCGTTTGAGATTTGATTAAAAATACCTAGGTATTACAAACATAATAAGAAATAATTGTTCTCGGAATGTTATAAAAAATCACATAGAAATATTACAAGACATTTGGAATACCCAAGAAGATGTGAATGGAATTCTTCCTCCCCGGACGTCACTAGGAAGCCTTTAAACAATTCGCTCCGTTGAATCTCAAGAAAGCATTGTCAGTGGTTCCTACTACACTATGATGTTTTTTGGAACTCATAACTTATTCCTTTGCAACAAATTGTAGCCTTTTATCTTCCTACTTTCCTCATTTAAAAAGGTTACGGCACTCCACTATTAGCACTGTGGAACGATTACCACTATACTATAAAAAAATAAGTAGAGAAGTATTATAACGAGTTGAGTCTAGATTAACATTTAAGCATTAATGTATCTATTTTTAAAATATTATAGTAATTAGAACAACTTTAGTGAGCATGCTATAGTTTTATTGTACTAAGTACTCGCTACCATCCAAGGTGCATGGATTTGGAAAAAAGCAATAAATCATTTGTAGGCTTCCCATAATAGGTACATTAAAATAAATAAAATTATATTAATTAAAAAAAACATTCATTTCAGACATACATAATAGAAATTCACAATTCATAATAATATAATAGACCGTCAATATCATTTTTAAAAAAAAATAAAGAGAAGGTAGGTAACATTGATGTCCACTTCGGATGTTCTAAGTCCAAACAGTGTGCGTTGTGTGAAATCATCAGATTTTTTTTTATGTAATCTTAGCAAATTCGAAAAAAACTAAGTACCTACAAACTCAAACTATTAATCGAGTCTGAACGTACCCTAATTTCCTACACATTCACAGCTTGAGGTAGAATTTTGTACACCACCCATGTACGATACAAAGGTATCATTAGTACGCTAAGGACGACATTATGGGGTGCAAGGTATTAACATTTAATATTGTTTGGTTACACCGCATGTAGAAATTAAAGGTAGGGAAAGTTTTCGGGTACGGTGTGAAAGTGTTAATGGTGAAATGGTATAATTATAACTATACAATATTACCGTAAAATTATCAAAACTTTAGATAGACTTTGCGAGATCATAAACTGTCGAGATATTGCGAACCGTAAAAGAGAGAGTAACCTTAAAGATGGTTAAGTTGGAACAGTAACTGTTTACTCGTGAAGTTGAGCGAGCGAAGCGAGTGCGCCGCGTTAGCAGCCGTCGAGTGCCAAATGCCCTATTACTGTGATTTTTACACCATGGTGTGAGCCATGATCTTCAGCGGGAGTAAGTGGGACTATACTTTCTGTGGGCAGATCATGCTCGTCAAGGAGACGGCTGGGAGGACCAAGACTATCGGCTTCCACGACTGATGATGAAGAGGGGGTTGCTCACCGTCCTTTTAGGTTCACGCACGCCACATTCCTTAAGAAGCGGGATAACACCCGAACATCCCTCCAAAGACGCGGAACAGAGGCAGAACTAAGGTGAGGCCGCAATGGTAGCCGTAGGTCTCCGGTGAGTTCTGGGGTCATCCTTGCGAGGGCTTACCCGGGGCTCTCAACCGTAGGCATTAGTTAGTTTTTAGTCGGTAAGAGCCCCTGTAGGATTTTCCGCACGTAAAAATGGGTATCGGACTAAACAGAGTTTTACAGACTGTTTACTTGCAATTAATTAAGTTTATGTACATTTTTGTTTGACAAAGTTGCATACTGTACGTGTGTGTGCAGCCGAGTTTGTACATAATTATATTTTCAACGCTTGTTAGTTTAAAACAAATATTAAACAACATTCCTTCTCGTATTTATAAATCTGACTGCATTTGCATAGTTTCAATTTAAAACGAAGGGGACCAAACTATTATTATTCTCAGCACAAATTCGCAATTGGACTCTTAAATAAACAAAACATGAATTCAATTTTCCATAAATATTCTCCTTGATGACAGCACTTATACTGTGTAAAATAGCTTTTATATTTATATTTAAAAGCAAATATTTTTACCGCAAAGATATGACAAGAAATTATTTCAGAAAATCACTTAATTGCTTCACATAAAAGCCATGCGTGCAAAAGAAACACTTCAAACGTATGAATTTTTGCTTATAATTATTCAAAGATCAAAAGGGACGTTATAAAACTCCATATAAGCGAATAAGCAATCGTTTTGTAAGCAAATAGGTCGCACAATTACCTTGGCACGGAGTTCCTTCAAAATACAATGTGTAATCTTATTTTATCTACAAATGGAAAAAGTGAAGCATTTTGTTTGAAAAAGATTCGAGTATGACGGTTTGTTGGATGTTATGAATATTTATGCTGTGTTCATTTAAATATGAAGGTAAGTATGCCTAATTATGCCACAATGTTATACTATTACGGTCATTTTCGAACCTTACACAGGTTAAAAAAAGCATGTTAGCACAATTGCAGAAAAATGCTCATTCGCGGTCGATCGCAGCCGCAAGCGTTTTAATTGCTTTTTATTCTCGAGACCCAGTGCAAATTGTGTAAAATGTTATATGCCTCCGATTCCTAAACGTATCCTACATGGTAGAATATACTCTAAATATTTGTCAGATCGATGCTCTGCTTCTATTCGATCTATGTTTTTTTACGTATCAAAAAAACTGGATTCATAGTTAATTGACCAGAGGAGAACCCGATATGACACTTCTATTGCAGTCGGTATACAATAAGCCTCTACAACTCTTACACTCAGTTATCATACCTAAACTTTAACCCCCTTATTCATAATCGTTTATTAAACCTATTTTAGTTAAAACACACTTTAAGTCTATTGCTGTCTCTAACCAATGACAGAGTATGGTTAGAGACAGCAATAGACTTAAAATGTGTTTTAACTAAAATAGGTTTAATAAACGATTATGAATAAGGGGGTTAAGTTTACAACTATATCAACAAGCTTATAAAATACAATCCCGGGTTCTTCAAGCGGAGCGTGAAGAGGCACATTACAGAGCCGCTAACTTGGGGACCACCGTCAGAAGTCTTACGGACTGTGAGAGTGGCCCCCAATCGCTAGATGCGCCACGGCTTTTCATCAGTGACGACGTCAATTTGGCAAGCTTAATAGAAAAAAAAGTGTACTTACGTTAAGTCGGTCGCCGATAGAAGATAAATTAGGGATCATCACGAAATGCCAATTATATTTAAATACCGTTGTTTAGTAGGTACTTTGTGTTTTAGAGATTTTCTGATGTTACGAATGCGGCATAAATATAAACTTTATTCATGACTATACATTAAATAACTAAATTATTTATCTTCCCTTCACTCATAATAATATTGATTCTGATTACACGAATAAACATTGGTTATGGCGCCACTTGGACTCAATACGCTAAACCAATTAGGGGAATTTCATTATCTAACATCGGGACGTGTTTCGCCGGCAATAGTGATCCGGCGAAAGAACCCTTGGAATCTTCTAAAGGCCACTTGTAGGCGATTAGTGTTGGAGCATACTTAACCCCCTTGTGTGGGCTCAAATGGGACCCGCTCTTTGTTCGTGCCTAACCCTCCTGCTGCTGTATTATTAGCTGTTACGAACGAGTTATTACATTTGCTGTTAGATCAGGACTTTGAAAATATGAATTATAAAAATGTAATAAAAATAATCTATCCTAAAGTGTTGTATATTATGAAACTAAATTAAATAAGTTAACTATACTATTCTTAAGAATATTATTTCCTAAAATTTGAAAAATCACCACAAAAATTTTATTGATCATCATACAGGAATTGCACAAAAATATTAAGCATTGACTCTACTTTACTGCTTATTCATAACAGTTTCAGAAGAAGGTAATTTCAATAAGGATTGCAGGAGTTCATTCTCTTCTTTTTCAAATAAAATTGCATCTATGAGAACTGCAAATTCAAATTAAACATTCGTAGAACTAGGGTAGGTAAACATTTTTTTTATTAGATCTTCGTATTTCTAATAAAAACGGCTAAGTGCGAGTCAGTTGCACTAAATGGAGTTAAGTACAAAAAAAAATGGCAATCATGTTTAGTATGTGTTGTCACAATGGCAACAGGAATATAAAAATGTCATCTCTGAGAATTTCTGTGCGACAAGTGGAGACAGACAGACGAAGTCTCATTAATCGGGTCCCATTTCTACTCTCAGGTTAGGTACAGATCCCTAAATATTCGAAAAAATGCATTCATAAAACCTCCCCAAATATCATAAATCAGGCCAGCAAAAATGTGTGGCAATATTAAACAATTACAGTCCATTATCTCCCGAGGCTCGTCATCTATCGTGGATGCTTTTAAGAGCCCCCGCCGCGCCGCTCACTACTGATGCTATGCAAAATTACAGGCAAAGAAGTAATTCGAATGCAGCTCACGATTTGCAAGCATAATGGAGCAATTTCCTCGTCATTTCCTGTTGGCTGCAAGCAATCCACCATCTTGTGGCGAGGTACCCTGTTTTGATGTTTGAGATATTGTATTTCGGTAATGTCCTATCGCATCATAAAATGTTATGGGTCTTATGCTTCAAAACTGCGGATTATTTTTATTCCAAAATGTGTTAGTAACTTAGACTTTTTATTAAATTAGTGCTGATATCGGATGTAAAAGCATAGTTCGTGCAATTCACGAGGACGCGCCCCACTCTTTCTCAGATAACATAGTGCAAGTGGGCAATCTTCGACTCCTCGACGTGTATTTACTAGGTAGGTACTATTTTTTTTTTATACTACTTAGGTGGCAGACAAGCTTACGGCCCGACCAGAAGGTTGGTAACCGTAGCCTATAGACGTTTGCAACACCAGAGGCGCTACACACGCGCTGCCGACCCGGGCGCAGGTTGTGATGACCCACAGTTGAAATTTTTCAAGCCGCCTGTAAGGCCTTCAACTTGGCTTAACGACTGTCGTTTTACTGACAACCGGGACCAACGGCTTATCGTGCCTTCCGAAGCACGGAAACGCTCGTAAATAAATGTCACAAAGTAGTCCAAGTGGTGGTCACCCATCCATATCCGGCCATAGTACAATGTTGCTTACTGCAGTGATCGTTTACAGAACACTGAGTCCGCGGGGCCACGAGCGCTTCAACTATTGAATACTATATCATAATTTTGTGTTTATCGACAAAAGGAAAATACATGTAGAAGATTGCAAACTTGTAATGTAAGTAGGTCCGATTTGAGAAAGAAATGAGGCGCGTCTTCGTAAATGACACGACCTATTGATACTATAATGTAGTATTTTATGCCTATGGCAGTCCAGTCCTGGACGTAGGCCTCTCCCAATTTACGCCACAACACACGGTCCTGTGCCTTTCGCATCCTTTTATACCCAGGTGTATAGATACATATTTGTCCTCAAATATACACTCCACCAAGGACCATTATTTTATTCAGACATGGGGTATCCAATACTAACTTTTCCTATGCAACTTACTGCGGGAATTCTCATTCGTAACACCAATCAACGACAAAACAAAGTAAGCTTAAACTAAGTTACATAGAACAACTTTGCTCCTAACGTTGTTCTACACTCGGAAATGCAACGAATTTTGAATATCTAATTGTGTACAATTTCAGGTTACATACGAACAAGTAACAAAATTTGTTAGATTATGAACTAGTTTCAAAAAAATTTATAACCAAGTTTTGGTCTTCTGAAGATGATAAAAGACAAATTTTATGTGAAAATATCATACCTAAATTTAGTTAGAACAGTAATTTCTTTCCGAAATAATATCAAATGATAAAAGACATCTGAAGTTGTGGATATCTATGCCATTAGCTGTTGAAGATTTCCCTGCTGCAGAGACGCTGTTAGTTATATCACCATTTATCATGAAATTATTACAATGTACTATCAACACATTTATGTAGTGAAGTAAGAGCAAAAATTATGCTCATTCGAGTACAAGCAAGAATTTATAAAAAGATTTCAATCGACGAACTGTGCAAGTTATTAGAAAGCTTGTGATAAAACATAAAGGTCGTAAAAGATTGCCCAAACAAAGCTACAACCCTTGTTTTTCTCAAAAATATATTGAACACTTTACAGTCTCATAAGTAAGTATTAATCGTATATAATTATTTTTTACGATTACGTTTTCAACGTTGAGTCCTGATTTTATTCATAGAAAGCTTGTGATAAAACAGAAAGTAATAAAAGATTGCCCAAACAAAGCTACAACCCTTGTTCTTCTCAAAAATATATTGAACACTTTGCAAACTCAAAAGTAAGTAATCGTATATAATTATTTATTACGTTCACGTTTTCAATGTAGAGTCCTGATTTTATTAATTATTCTGGAAAACGACATACTTCTGATCACTGAACCGGTGAACCCCTTGACCGACCAGACCGACACCCATGAACCTCGTCCGTTGGACAGACAGAACAGTTCCCATAAAGAAGTGCTAAAGTAGGCATGAAACGCTTCTAAAATGATGAGACATTCGTAATAAAACCGCACACTAAGTGATTTAAAAAAATATTCAGCTAAGCTTTATTTCAAACAAAAATAACAGTTAGGTTTATTTGTACTCAGAAAAATTATGTCTATTGAGGATAAAAAAGACATCAGACTTATTTTGTTCTTGAAACACTTTGAAACACCTACGCACATAAAATCCAAAAATAGCAAAAAGAAAACAGTCTTTACATTTTGATACTTATAATTTATACTTGCAAAGTATCTGATAACAGGTAAAGTAACCGTTTAAGCAATGTCTTCTGATCGATTTAATAGAGTGATCAAAATTTATTCTCTGCTACCGACAGTAACTTTGCTCGAACATTGTTGCCGAGGAACATTGAAAAGTTTTCTTGTTAAAAGTTCTCTATTGCGGAATGAGAATAATAATTCTTGAAATCACTTCCTTATTTAGGAGAGTGTTACTATTTTACTGAGGGCTCACCCGTTTGCGAAACTATCGCTATTTTTAGAACGTTTAATGTGGTGTGCAATGTGTAGGTCCCCCACCTGCACTTCTTACAAGTTCTACGCTTCAATTGCGATATCTCAGCTTAGCAACTTTTTTTTACGTGTGGAAATCTTACCTACATGGATTCTATGCCGGCCTCCTACCGACTAAAACCACACACGATGCCTTACAACTTTCTATGAACGGGAGTCCTGGATATGCCTTCGGAAGGATGTCTCAGGGTTCCTGGCAACACAGTCCAGCATCATAAATATATTAAATATCAATATTATATAATAGTCCTCTAAGTCACATTTTTTTAAACTCATTCCATAAAGGGGTGTGACAGGGTTTCAAAGTACATAACTAGTTATAGCTCTACACCCTAATCGAAAGTTTGAATGGTGTTGGAAATTGCTTAATAATCCTTTTTTCTTTTTGCATCAATTTACTTCTGAATAGGATCGTTCAAGATTTTTAATCTCATCCTTGAATTTAATTGAAGCACAGTAAAGTTGGTGGCTTCAGATTTGTTACTGACGTTCAATTAACCGTTAACTCTGCGATATTTTTTCAAGTTTATAATATTTATTAAGTTTATTTAATTTAGTTTATAATCATAAATCGATTTTATAATAACATTTTGTAATTTTCACAGCAATCTATAATATTAAGTATTTTCATTAGAGAATTATTTTCTTAGAAATAGGATCCTATTGATATTTGATCCAAACACTGGATCTTAGAATCGTTATAGGAAACATTCCACTATTAAGTCACACGATTTTGCTTTCCCTCGTAATGAGCACTGATACCGATAATAAGCAATTTATATGACCCATTACGCAATCAGCGTGTCGTTTAGATAAACTTAAGGATATTGCCGCTCTAATTAACTAGCTGCTCGACTAATAAGAATGAAAGTAAATGACTTTAATCTGCATCTTTTTATTCAACTTAAATAAGAGCATCATTTATCAAGAAAGCTTTGTTATACTCTTGTCTCATATAACATACCAAGCATCATCCTTCCTGCCTTCAGACTTAGCGAAGACAACCGGAAAATTACAAAATAAACACAGACTTCCTACACCGCGATTCTATACAGAAATTTTCAAGGAAAAATAACATTCAGAATTTGTACGAGTATACTTAGTACAATGTATGTTTAAATAATTACACAATAAGGAACAAAATGA
Organism: Miltochrista miniata; assembly: GCA_933228765.1. NCBI lineage: Eukaryota > Metazoa > Arthropoda > Insecta > Lepidoptera > Erebidae > Miltochrista > Miltochrista miniata. The sequence continues at coordinate 22,505,669 of OW121756.1, forward strand.
AGAGGTCTTTATTCAATTAAGAGAGACGAAGTACCGCAAACGTACCCAGGGTATACTCCAGAGGCTTAGGAGACAAATTTCCCGGGAAACAAATGCGATTCAAATTCAGACAAATAGTCCCGGCGCGGAAGAAGCCGTTTACCAGGAAATGTGTCCATCAGTCTTGCGTTGAATCAAATTTGTTTTTTTTTCTGTCTTTTTTCTTCTTCTAGTCTGTATGGAAATTCTGGATACGAATACCTAGATGTATTAAATGCTGTTTATTAATAAGGTTATTTGTTTTAAGGTAATGTACTAAGATTAATGAAGAAAGTGATTAATTACCAGATAAAGTTTGTGCCCGTTGGAAAGGACAATAATATTTATTATATTACCACGGAGTAGTAGATGCAATAGTTTACGATGTTTTGCAGCCAGCTATTGCCATAACTAGTAAACTGGTACTCGAAGGTTTCTGTACCAAAAACCGGCCTTAGCTAAACTTGTTATAAGAGATGAGATGACAGACAGACGAACAGACAGCGAAATCTCTGTATTTACACTGACATATTATAGTTGAAATTACGATTGCAATTGATAAAACTTTATCCGGCACAATAAATGTGCTGTAATCGTTCAACTTCATTTAATAGCTTCATTTAAAGCCAAATAATTATGCTTTAAATGAAGCTATTAAATGAAGCTTTAGACTACACTTATACTACGGGAATTGTAGTAGTAGTCGTAGTAGTAGTCTCCTTGGATAAAATCATCTAACCACATCACTATACGATTTAGACAATAGTATGGGAAAGCTATTCTTGAATATTCATCAAGTATCCATCTTTACCCAATTCTTTCTCAGATCGTTGAATATGAAAACTTTTTGACACTAAAAGCCGAGCACTTAGGTTCTTTGCAAGCTTCAATTTAAGAGCTCCTTTGGTGCTTGAAAATTGTAAAGCACAAAATGATTGGCTTGTGAATCCTCAATTTTTTAAGGATATTTTAACCTGTTGAGCTCTTTGATTAAATATTAAGAGGACGTATGACGCCAAATGGACTATTATCTTGATCTAGATCTCAGGACTCGTGAGGTCTGATGAACTAACATTACAACACAAGCAACTTCAGTTCATGAACTAAAGATCTACTAGCCTGAAAACACGATTACTAAAAAAAACCTCGATACTTTTAATTTTTAAAAACACCTCGTTTTAGTTAAACTTTAGGCTGGATCTCTATAATTATCTATTATTTGGATATTATTTTTAATGTATAAGAAAGACAATACTAAAAACTTCATTTACACTAGTCGGTTTTTTTTATATTTATAATAGTTTTCTTTTATCTGTAATTATCTGTTTTTTAGCTTTCATATCATTTCGCTAAACGCGCTCCAAACCTTCTCTCTCTTTCTTTCCTCACGAAATCTGTATGCGCTATCCTCTACCGATTACGATTAGTCTGGCTGCGCGCCTTGTAGGATGAGGACCTATGCCCGATTGCGTCACACAATGCTCAATTACGACATCGATAGATCGATTAAAAAACTTTTGAATTCCTGAAGTAAGCTGGGGGGGGGGGGGGGCGATGGCTGTAGGTGCTTAAAATCTTAATTTGTTTAAATAATAAATGTAACTAATTATAAAAGTTATAAATATAAAGATCAAAAAAATGACTAAAAAGGAACATAAAAAACGTTTTTCGCTCGTAGAACGAGAGAAATAAAAAGCTAAGAACCGTATTGATTGTTTACTATCCGATGTAAATTTTCTTTATCTTACTTAGCTTCTTCACGATGGCTTGTAGAAACTGGGGTGTTACTTTTGTGTGGACTAGGTCGGTATGATTTGGCATATTATCTCCTCGATATTGTTGCCACCGAGAATCATCTAAGTTCCCAATGGCGTTACGGAATGCCTGTACCAGGACCTCGTTCGTTGGTCAGCACCTGCACTGCTTCAAGTGACGTCGGCCTGGGCCTAGAAGATCTTCATGGGGCCCAGACCTTATCTGCATATTAGCATCTGCCCAGTTGCCTTCAAGCCCAACCATATTTGAAACCAGACGCAGCTTTTATTGGCTGCCAGGAGCAGCAGCTATGAATTGAATTTTCATCCCCATTGGCAAAGTTGAGAGCGACTGCTGTCTTACCCCCCCCAATCTCGATAGGTTTCCTAATTGAACTGGACGCTTTCTAGGAACAATAATAATAAACCGGCCAAGTGCAAGTTGAACTCGCCCATGAAGGGTTCCGTAGCAGCAAGTAACATAAGGTAAAAGTTCGTGTAGTTCGTTGTAACTTTCATTGATGTTCGCAGTGGTAGTGATTTTTCTCGGCGAAAATTGCGGTATATGACGTTTTAAAAAAAACGACCATCTTGATTTCGTTCAAACCAATTTTCTTTGGTAGATTTTATCACAATGTACATTATATATATTTTTTAGATTTATCATTCTCTTAGTTTAGAAGTTAGAGGGGGGGGGGAGGACACACATTTTTCCACTTTGGAAGTGTCTCTTGCGCAAACTATTCACTTTAGAAAAAAAATATGTTATACACCTCAATAGCATTTTTGGAGACCTATCTATTGAAACCCCACACGTATGGGTTTGATGAAAATAAAAATTTTGACTTTCAGTTCTGAGTATGGGACCCCCAAAATTAACTGCTTTTTTTCTCGTTTTATACAAAAATCTTGATGGTTCGGTTCGATTCGGTTCACAGAATACATCTACTTACCAAGTTTTACCAGCATAGGCCATATATTTTCGGAGAAAAGTGGCTGTGACACACGGACGGACAGACAGACAGACATGACGAATCTATAAGGGTTCCGTTTTTGCCATTTGGCTACGGAACCCTAAAAATGTCATACAAAACCCAGAAACCGCCACTACTAGGATGCCATGCGGGCGAGTCGGTGCCGGAAGTAATTGCACGGAACATAAAACAATGGAGTCGGCTAATTCAAGTACAAAAAAGACAGTGTAAGTATTAAAAAAAAGTTCTGTAAAATATAACACTGTCTTTAGACTTTCGATTTAATAGTAGAAAATTGCCGGTGATATTTTCAAAACAAATTTATTGTTTCAAAAATACTTGTTGATTCACATAAAAGAATAATCATTTTATTGAAGGTACTAATGAAAGAAAAATGAGTTTTTACTGAATGATGATGCTGTTGGGCGCAACAGCGCCAGGTCTTCGTGGTGGGTCTGGACGTGGACACTCTCTCGCTCGAGACCATGGTGCGAGCCATGCTCTCCAGCGGGAGTAAGTGGGACTGCGCCGCCTCTTTCTGCGAGCAGGTTATGCTCGTGAAAGAGACGGCGGGGCGGGAACGGGAGAGAACTCTCCCACCCAAGTTCCACAGTCGGCGGCCGGGCGCCGTCGACGTGTCTTCGCCGAGGACTATCGGCCTCCATGACCGGGGGCCTGAGGACGGTGAGAGGGCGGCTCACCGTCCTTACAGAAGCAGGCCCATGACGGCAGAGTGACGTGAGGAACTCACGCACGCCCCCCCTTAGAAGCGGGATTACACCCGAAACCCCCCAAAGACACGAGATAGCACTCGTTTCATTCCCGTATTCCCACGGGAACGGGAACTACGCGGGTGAAACCGCGTGACGTCCGCTAGTTATGAAATATGAGAATCGTCGTGGCAGCAACGCGGCACAAGCGGCACGCAACATCAACGACGTTTACGGAGCTAACACTACAATCCAACGCACCGCCTGTTGCTCGCACTGGTTTGCTCGCTTTCGTTCTGAAAATTTCGACCTGAAAAATGAACCTCGCGGTCGTCCGAAGACTTTGGTCGACAATGACGAATTAAAGACGAAAAATGCCCTAAACGAAAACTTATCCCTAGAAAAGTGATGGTCACTGTTTGGTGGTCTAGCGCGCCGGTGTGATTCATCACAGCTTTTTACCAAACGGGGTGAGCATTGATGCAGATGTGTTCTGTGAAGAACTGAACACAATGATGGAGAAGCTGGCACAGCATTGATCAATCGCTCGTCTCCGCTGCTCCTGCACGACAATGCGCGACCTCATACTGCAGACGGTCCCCAAGTTGCAAGAACTGAGGTTGGAAGCTATCCGTAATCCGCCAAACTCACCAGACCTTGCGATACAGACTACTACTATTTCCAGAATTTGGATAACTTTTTGGCGGGAAAGAAATTTAATACCCAAGAGATAATACAAAATGCCTTTGAAGAATTTGTTTGAATGACGGCAATTTTATTTAATATTAATTTTATTTAATATTAGTCATAGGAAAGAATGTTTAATTGCTACCTGGTCAGGTGAAAATCGCCCCATAAAAATAGAACGAAATAAACGAAACCAGATATTATAGGAAGATTTCATGGTCCTCAAACTCTTCTTATCTCGATTGTATCCTTACTGGCTGAATTGTTGGATCCCAGACATTCACGAAACATGCCCCTAAGAGAATTTGACGTGGTTATTAAAAAGAGCTCAGTGATGTGAAAAGAAAGAGCAATTATATAACACCTGATTCCAAAAAAACAGCAATGTATCAAAAAATACTTTTGAAAATACGTTATTTATATGAGCCCCATTACCCCACTGGACCTAAAAGACATTATAAACGTGTCAGACTTGAATTATCGGCCTAATGTAGTCATTTCTAATTTTTTATAGATTCATCGACAGCCTGTTGATGAATCCATGAAATTTAAAATTGCTAATTATTTTAATAAATAGAAAGATTTTAGAGTTCTTTTTTGTTTTTTATTTCATAAAAAACGAAATTGAAGGCTTTATACACGGTCACATTCCAAAAGTATCACTTGGTCCCACGTAATACGTTGAATTGAACAGAGGCCGGCTATGGAAACCTGCTTAGACTTGACCTTCAACATGGCTTCATGACGACCTAACTCCTAGAAGCCAAGATGGATTACTAACAAAACTTTCGGCCATCACGGGCCCAACAAAGAAATCCATTCTCGACGTAACTACTCGAAAGCGTAAATATGAAAATTTACATGTGCGTGTGAATTGAGGGACCAGACTGGGAATTCGGAAAATAAATTACCAAGGATTTAGTAGTAGATTAGAAACAATTGTAGAACGAATCTTGGAATTTGTAAAAAAATGTATCAAAAACTACAGCCCTTTATATGTGGTCCCTCAGTTCTCACAGACTATTTAGCCAGATCTCGGAAAATATCCTTAAAATGAAGGTAATGTGGTTACACACATTTAGTATAGAATGAGTAAGGTTCATTTACTAAATAACAGGTCCCAAAGCATTAAAGAAAAAACAAAAACAATGTCCAAACTGTGGTCCCTCAGTCCACACTAATAATATATATATTTCAGTGAAAATTACTGAATCAAATCCCCAAATTTTCCAGCTATGGTTAGAGTGAAAGTCTTTAAACATTTTCTAAAAAAGAAATGGAGCAAAATATTGGCGCAATTTCAAGATAATGAGTATTAAAACTGGTCCCTCAATCCACACGTCCATTATCATATTGCGTGTGCTAACTGTTTGACCAAAGGAATATCAGAAACTTAAGTGGGTGTACCTTTTAGTAAAAAGTTTCTACTAAATAATCGAAAACTTAAATTGTTTATTAATTACCTTTAAGCTGAGATAATCATTCATTATTAACCCTAAGAAAATACACCGAGTAGTGTGACCACAAAATGAAACAAAATGTATACAGTTTTCAATGTCTTTTATGATACTTCGTATAATATAGCATTAGACAGAACTAAATAAAGGTTGCATGGTACATTTTTAGGCTCGACCGAGACAGGTATTTCGTTCTCGGCCGAGACCGAGACCGAGAATAAAATGAAATCTCGACCGAGACCGAGAACTGAGACCGAGATTAGGCAAAAAGTGAAAAAGTCATGAAATTGCGCTAATTTGTAAAATTATAGTTTATTTGAGAGTGTAATGAAATGAATGAATCAGTTTTATTTAATATTCAAGACATTGGACAATATGATCTTGTAACATGAAAAACTGTTAATTCGAAAATTTAAAAAAGTCTGATCCCGAGAGTGCTCCAATAAGTCTAAACTACGGCCTTATTGGCCTAGAGGTCGGTTTCGATTCCCACTGGAAACAAAAATTTGTACATACATACGTACATATACTTACGCCTTTTTGCCTCCGATGTAGGCGGAGACAACAGCCTGCCATTTGCTTCTGTCCTTACATATCAAGCTCAAGCTTCCTCTACATTCATTAAAACTTTCATGCAAGCCCTTTGGTTTCGAGTACTTTTGACCTGCCCTTTTTGTAACACCACTAATTTGATTGGTGTATGTTCTGCGAGGTCGACCTCGGCTTGCCTGTCCACTTACATGCGCCTTCCATACTTGGTGTGTCAGTCGCTCAGTACTCATTCGTTCTAAATGCAAAACCACCTTAGCATATTCTTTTCAATTCTTGTTGCAACATCCTCTTACAGGCCACTGCACAAAAATTTGTGTTATCCATAAATGTTTGTCTTTAGAGAGATATATTAAGTACTTACGTTGTAATCAACAGGGAACGAAATACCTGTCTCGGTCGAGCCTAAAAATGTACCATGCAACCTTTATTTAGTTCTGTCTAATGCTATAATTATACGAAGTATCATAAAAGACATTGAAAACTGTATACATTTTGTTTCATTTTGTGGTCACACTACTCGGTGTATTTTCTTAGGGTTAATAATGAATGATTATCTCAGCTTAAAGGTAATTAATAAACAATTTAAGTTTTCGATTATTTAGTAGAAACTTTTTACTAAAAGGTACACCCACTTGAATTTCTGATATTCCTTTGGTCAAACAGTTAGCACACGCAATATGATAATGGACGTGTGGATTGAGGGACCAGTTTTAATACTCATTATCTTGAAATTGCGCCAATATTTTGCTCCATTTCTTTTTTAGAAAATGTTTAAAGACTTTCACTCTAACCATAGCTGGAAAATTTGGGGATTTGATTCAGTAATTTTCACTGAAATATATATATTATTAGTGTGGACTGAGGGACCACAGTTTGGACGTTGTTTTTGTTTTTTCTTTAATGCTTTGGGACCTGTTATTTAGTAAATGAACCTTACTCATTCTATACTAAATGTGTGTAATCACATTACCTTCATTTTAAGGATAATTTCCGAGATCTGGCTAAATAGTCTGTGAGAACTGAGGGACCACATATAAAGGGCTGTAGTTTTTGAAACATTTTTTTACAAATTCCAAGATTCGTTCTACAATTGTTTCTAATCTACTACTAAATCCTTGGTAATTTATTTTCCGAATTCCCAGTCTGGTCCCTCAGTTCACACGCACATAAATTTACTGGTGAAATGTCTTCTATCTCAAAATTTGTCATTTTTAAATATGAGACAAAAGATATGTCGCAAATAAATTTCTGTCGACGTTTTCATCTCACATGATTTCGCCCTTATCTTGATCGATTACACAGAACAATAAACAAGTGTCAAGAGTTCCATTTGTTTATCTTCTGAGTAACAAAGTTCACGTTAATAGTATTATTAGTATGGGCGGAGACCCTGACGGCTAGCAATGTGGCTTGATTGCTGAGCCTGCAGAGGGCGATGGCCGTCAGGGTGATAAGGGGATACCGCACGATTTCAGGTGAGGTGGCATGTTTCCTAGCCGGGACCGCTCCATGGGACCTGGAAGCGAGAGCCCTTGCGTCACTGTTTAGATGGCGCAAGGAGGCGCTGGAGCGGGGCCAAAGGCCTGCGTCTCGGGAAATCGAGGCCCATCGGTCCCTGCTCCACCAGGAAACCGTGGATACATGGAAGGTGCGACTAGAGCAACCAAAGGGGTATTTGCCACAATCGCGGCCGTCAGACCGGTCATGGACGGGTTGCTGGAGAGGAGACACGGTACTCTCTCCTACCGGTTGTCACAGATACTTACCGGGCACGGTAGTTTCGGTAGGTATCTGTGACGAAGACACCGGGAAACCACGGTCCAGTGCCAGCAGTGCGAGGCCCGCTGCGATGACACAGCGCTCCACACGATGGTGTAGTGGACGCAACAGCGCCAGGTCCTTGTATATGTCTGGACGTAGACACTCTCTCGCTCGAGACCATGGTGCAAGCCACGATCTCCAGCGGGAGTAAGTGGGACTGCGCCGCCTCTCTCTGCGAGCAGGTTATGCTCTTGAAAGAGGCGGTGGGGTAGGTACGGGAGAAAACTTTCCCACCCGAGTACCGCAGTTGGGCTAGCGACATGTCTTCTCCGAAGACTATCGGCCTCCATGACCGTGGGCCTGAGGACGGCGAGAGGGCTACTCACCGTCCTTACAGAAGCAGGCCCATGACGGCAGCGTGACGTGAAAAGTTCACGCACGCCCTTAGAAGCGGGATCACACCCGAAATCCCCCAAAGAAGCGGTATAGCACCCGAACCGCCTCCTGGGTGAGGCCGCAATCGTGGCCGTAGGTCTGTTAGAAGTCCTGGAACATCCTTCCGAGGGCTTACCCGGGGCTCCCAACCATAGGCTGTTGGGCGTTACGTGAGGTTTTTTAGTCGGTAGGAGTCCGGCATAGCACTCATGATGAATTTTATCTCACTTCAAAAAAAATTGTATTATTAGTATCTTTTTCTTCATTCAGTCTTTTCAAGAAGTGGAGGCACTGGCGAGTGCGTGTCCCTCTCGGAGACTTTGATAGGATAAAGAGTGAAAAACTGGAAGATGAAAGCGTAAGGAGTATGTATGTAGGCTTAGTCAGTGAAAGGCTTGCAAACGCGAGCCTTTCCGACTTAGATGTGGATGAATGCTGGAATATTATGAAATAAAGTATAGTGGATAGAGCAAAAGAAGCATGTGGGAGTGCAAAGAGACATGAACATTCGAAAGGTGATGCCTGGTGGGATGCAGAGGTTCAATCCTGCGTAGCAAGAAAGAAGAAAGCGTGTTTGGATTATGTGTCATCTCATCATCTTGCCAGGATTTGGGATTGATGGTGCGCTGCTTCGTGCCGTGTAGTCTACATATGTGGGATGTATGGCATGTGTGCGGGTGGGCGGCAGCCTGTCTCCCTGGTCTGACGTCAACATTGGCGTCAGACAGGGTTGCGTGCCGTCGGCCCTGCTGTTTGTTCTATACCTGGACGATTGTCTTAAGAGAGTAAGATCGATGAATGTTGGATTGCGAATGGGTGACTTACTTGTGAATGTGAACTGTTTGCTGTATGCAGATGATGCCGTGCTCATAGCCGAATCGCCATCAGAACTATAGTCTCTAGTCACAGCGATGAAAGATGATAGTCTAATGAGAGGCTTACATTTGAACGCGACTAAAACGAAAGTGATGGTATTCGAAAGAGAAGAGGACAGAACGAATGCCAGGATAACTGTAAATGATGTAGTGCTGGAACAGGTAGATAAGTTTGTATATCTTGGATGTGCATTAAGCAGGGATAGACGGTACACCACTGATGTAGAAAGGAGGGTAACTGCGGGAAATAGAGTGAATGGAGCGTTAGGCAAACTTTTGGGTACCAAAACCCTAAGTCAAAAGGCCCAGCTCGCAGTACACAGTGCGGTGCTGATACCTACGCTAATGTATGGAAGCAAAAGTTAGGTACGGCAGGAAACGCATGAAAGTAGAATAAACGCGGTCGAGATGCGCGCGCTACGCAAAATCTGCGGAGTAACGCTCGCAGATCGCGTTCGGAATGAAGATGTAAGAAAGAGAGTTGGTCTGGGAGAGAGTGTCGGTGTTAAAGTAAGGAAGGACATGCTACGATGGTTCGGGCATGTGGAGCGAATGGGTGATGAAAGAATGACAAAACAGATATACAACGCGAAAGTGGATGGACGTAGGAGTCGGGGAAGGCCACGACACACCTACCACGACCAAATTAATCGTGTGTTAATTGAAGGTGGTGTCAAAGCCGAAGGAACCGACGTGCATGCATGAAAAGAAAAATGAAAGTTGAAGAAGCAAGTGAGGTGTGTATGGACCGTGCCGTGTGGCGCTCGGTTCTTTCTGCCTACCCCGCAAGGGATTTGGCGTGAAGGTAGATAGATGGATAGTATCTTTTTCATCATTGTTCTTTTACAGTAAAAAAGGATTATTCGTTCTTCATAATTCGCCTTGATGCGGTGGTGCATTCGGTAGTATAACCGATGGCCGCGCTGAGGCCCTGATTTTATTCTGGGGTCGGGCCGAATATTCGTGTGATCCACAAAATGATGTTTCGGAGTTTGTGTGCTCGATAGTCCGTTTGTTGAGGAAGGTTTATAACATTACACTTCAACGAATAGGAGCAACCATGAATAAAGTTTCGAAAACGGGAAAATTTATTCCTTTTGAGAGTATACGTTGCGTGCGCTGAGTAAATATAATTAAAGTTACATAAAAATTGTGAATTGCGAAATTGTTCATTTTAAAGTTTTATAAAAATTCTCCTCCTATTTTTATAAGTAGTATAATACGGTCAATTTTTAAAAAAAGTAAAACTAAAAACCGAGTAAACTATTCACACAAATATCTACTCCATTCTATTCATTGTTCGCTAGTGCGTTGTGATCCGCCGCTACTTGCGTTACAATCGTAATCTGTCACCGACTGACGCGGCGCCGCGTGAATATAGCGCGCGATCTGTAGCAAAGTGGCGCGGGGGTAGCGGCAGTGAATCATGCGATTTGGTTAGGGTCAGGCAAGCTCTTAACGACACGATTAGTAAATTTGGTCTAAATTGACACTATACCATTTTCTCCGTCTCATCGTTTTATTAAAATTTAAAACTAAACATTGTTTTGAATACCTGCCAAAACATAAAGTTGCATAGATAGTAATAATTATCTTTTTTTTTTTACGTGAGGGTAAATCCTCAGAGGATGTTATGCCGGACTCTTACCGACTAAAAAACCTCACGCAACGCCCAACAGCCTGTGGTTGGGAGCCCCGGGTAAGCCCTCGGAAGGATGTACCGGGACAAGTAATAATTATCTTATTCGTGATGATTGTCTTTTTAATGAAAAAATACCTGTCAACAGAGTCGCCAGGAATATAAAAAGCATAAATTTATCCAAAAAAAGTTTTGACTCGTTACTATGATGGACTTAAATTTTTGAAATGCAATGTCATAAAAGTATATTAAAGATTGGTTTCTTCAGAAACATAATTGGTACATAGGGAGGAGCGTCTGATGTCATTACACCTGCAATGCAAACCCTGTCGTTTCTAAGGCTTCTAGTTAGTCCGAAATAGTTGTAAAAAACATATTCTATTTTCGGAAGGCTGATAAGTCTTCCAAATTTACTTATCCGATTTTATTTAAAACCAAAAGTTTTTTTGGACGACCTTATTTTCTACTTCCCTTTCCCTTTTAGACTACAGGTCACAGGACTTCAAATCACAAAAGCAAGAATATTCAATATCGCATCATACTCGTAAACCTTTATCTCAAGTATTCAAGTTACATACAGCGATTTGCGTGTCCCTCAATATTTGGTAGTCACATATAAAAACGATCGCTCTTTCATCCCGTACACCCAAGAATCGACGTGATCTATTTGTTGGGGCCCGAAACCCAGGCACTCGGAAAATGGTATGTAGTCACGACACATCTTGACGTTTGACTGATGGTGACTCGACTCAGTTCTTTTTACGCTTCAATTGTACGGAAACCTGTATACAATTGTAGCTATTTATTGCCCAAACTAGTAAACGATTTGGAAGCAACCGTGGACAAATTATTGAGTACCTACTTAATATTGCGATGTAGAGAGTGGATAGATAATTCAGTCCCATTCATCAGCATTATTTCCGGTAAAAGGCAACTATCTAAATTCTATTCTATCGTCTTCAAAGAGCAGCAATGGACCGACGATCATTGACTGCTCTCTGAAGCAACTTTAAAGATACCTAAGTATTAGAATTGTCTAATTTCTGTTGGTAATTTCGTACTGTACTGTATTTGTTTTTAATTAAATTAAATAATCATTTATTTCAGGTCACATGTATGTACCCATAAAATAAGAATTTACTAGCCAGAATATAAAAGGGACGCGAAAGGTGATTAGGATTGTGGGGCTTTTGCGCTTATTATAAAGCCAATAATACAATTTTATGCTGAGGTTCTAGGCAGAATATGAAAGATTTAAAACAATATTACTATATAGTAAATGATGAAAGCAACTACGATGTCTGTGAGCTAAATGTAAACGGGCTATCTGCTAAGAAGGTATTTTAATTAATGAATTTCTAAAATTAGAAAATTTTACTATTAGATTCAGAGACAGGCGTTTTAAATCGGATATTTCACAAGAATTTGTTTTGAGATCTAACTAACGATCTTTTGCTCGACAGCTATGATTAACGATACGCAGAAAATTATCAATGAAATCTTGTACTTATTAAAAAGTAATTATCTGAACATTTGTAAACGTTTCAGAAATATGAGTTAAGCTCAAAGAAATACACAATCATACAACGTGGATTAGTTTACGTATAAAAATAGAAATTAGTTCAACACCTATCTAATTTTATATTAATAAATGACTAGAAGTGGGTGACGAGGGGGCCTGCTGATATCTTCAGGGTCCTGCTTCCCTGAAGACAAAATTATTGCTGGCATTACATAGCGCACTATAACATCCCCCTTGATTCTCTCAAAGGGGTATTTAACAATCTAAGTACCAAATTGTAGGAAGTTCTTAAAAATGGGTTGTCGATTGTGTAAGACGTACTTCTAAGGCTGGACCTAGCTCTTTGAATAAAGCAGTCATTTAAAATTTGGTTACTTACCAAACGTTTAAGGAAGACCAAATAAAATGCAGGAATATTTCTGATTTCTGAACTGATAAACATGTTTTATTGATAAACGTGCTCGTGAGAAACCTAGAAATCAAAACCCCTTACGCTAAAATAACAAACTAACTAAGGCATAGTAATGTAGTCTATGTGTATAATATAAAATAAAATATAAATTACGAAAAAATAATGTTGCAAAATTATAAGCACGCCAAGTCCTTGTACATATTAACCTGAACGTTAAGTCGTTGTACATATTAAACTGATATCACTACAGCATCACCAAGTATACATACATACATATAATCACGCTTGTCTGCCATCGGGGTAAGCAGAGACTATGGCTTTCCACTTGCTACTATCCTGGCATACAACTTTCGCTTCTTCTACTTTCATAATTGTTTTCATACACTCTCGCCGGTTAAGGGTACTCTTGACCTTGCCTTTTTCCAGAAGGTATCTGATGTGATCGGCATGCGTACGCCAAGGTCGGCCCCTACCAGTTTGCCCATTCATTCTCGCCTCATAAATCTGCTTTGTCAGTCTATTCTCATCCATTCTTTCCACGTGCACAAACCATCTAAGCATCCCTTTTTCGATCTTTGTCACTACATCTTCTATTATACCACTTTTTTGCCTTATCACGCTATTTATTTTTTTGTTCATTAAAGTCACTCCGGCTATACGTCACAGACTTCTCATTTCCACTGCATTAATTTTGCTGTCATGCTTCTTCTGCCATACCCAACTTTCACTACCATATATAAGTGTAGGGATGAGCACTCCCCTATGTACAGCCAACCTTGCCTTCTCAGACACATTTTGACTGCTCATAAAGGTGTACATAGCCCCATTCACTTGATTTCCTGCCAAAACTATTCGCTCAATATCCTGGTCACACTTTCCATCCCTCACAAATTTTGAACCCAAGTATACAAATTCTTTTACCTGTTCCACTCTTTGCCCTTCAATGAAGATTGAGCAATTCGTCATACTTTCTTCTTTTTCAACAAAATTCTTCAACAAAACTTCTCTACAAAATATAAAGTTAATATTACGAAAACTATCAAAGTAAAGCTGCAGCTCTGTGATAATATTCTATTAATTTGGGTAATGATTAATAGTCTTTATCATTTGCCAATCATAATGGGTATCTCCTCAGTACGCGTCATTGGACATCATTCAAGGATTAGCTAAGTACAATACGCCGAGGGACGGCCGATTGTTTGGGCAGTGTCGTTATCGGTCATTCTCACTCGTATACTCGTATTTACACTACGCGCTTATTATATTGAGCCCCCATAAATGATCAGAATTATTTGTTTGACTAGCCGCAGTTCTGCCCTCATTGAATAACCTATTTTCTTCACATATACTATATCTATAACTTATTTCGTTTTCTTTTACTGTATGATAATTTTTTACATGTGGAGATTCACACGGATATCATGCTGGACTCGAACCGAATTAATGCCACACGATCTCTACCAGAATTTAGGTGTCAGTCGCAAGGCATCCTAGTAACTCTTTGTGTTTGTTTCCACTGTTTATTGCTATTTTAGGGTGGAAGTAGTCATAAATACATTTTTAGTGTTTCAACTTAAAACAAATCCACGCAATGTACAAATAGACAAGTCAGTTGTAGTGATTGCCGTTTTTCACATAAATTAAAATACGATCGCAGCTCTACCGTGAAATTTGGCAACATCGCGTATTTTGATCGTAATCAAAGGGGTAACTTTTTTGGGATACAAAGTAGCATAATATAAAGGTAGCACTTTTCAAAACTACTTTTAAACCTCCTTTTTTTAAAATCTGGTCAAATAAATATGAAAAAAAGACCTATTTTATGTGAGAGTCTGGATAGTCAAAATGAGAGCATAATATTTTATGTGTTTTTATCCTATTTTAAAAATGTAAATTTACATTACTCAAACATTCACAAGTAGATTTTTTACAGAATCGAATGTATTGTATTGATATTAATCAGTTCTACGGTACCTACACATTATTCGTAGGTTCATAAAACTCTATTGCCATCCCCTTAATAGTACTTTATGAACGGTAATTCCTTTTGTAACATTGTGTTCGGCCTCTTTTGTATTTGATTCGACGGAAAATGACCGTTGACAAAAGATAGGGAGCAAAGATATAACCACTGTATTGTGAATAGGGGAATTTAGTTTCAATGACAATTATGTGTTTGTCTCCGAATTCAGCAAAATTTTATCTTTTCATTAATTTCAGATTTTTATATTCACGTCAATCGAAGAGTAGGTACTGTAGGCTTCTTTTCAACATTTTTCTCACGTAACAATTAATGTTTGTAAGACATTTACATTTACAGTGGGCGGAGTTGTGGGTGTCTCAAAGTATAATTGAAAACAGATACTTTAAGGTGTACTATTTTTATTTATATACAAGACTTACTAAGCATTAAAAGGAATTTTGGGTCCAGGTCATGCGGGACTTTTGCACTTGCTAGCTAGTGAGGTGATTTTGTTTTCTTCTACATTTTTATGTGCACGAGAAGTTTAAATACCATCATAGAACTTAGGCTAAAACAAGGCCTTTTTACGTGTGATACCTACCAACCACGAAATTCTCCCCTAAACGGAACTAACGGTTAGACATTTACGAAACTCTTCCTTTCTGTTTCGAGGTCAATACGGTCTTTCTGGTTAAAACATGCACTTAAATATATTTTAAATCAAAATTGGATACAATAGCAGTCTTACCCAAAATATCATTATGAGGAAGTTAAATTTTCTATTAATATCAGAACACATTGAAGTAATCATATGTTTAGTAATTACCGAATTTAATATTACTATGTAGATAGCAGGACAGGAAGATAAAATAACAGGTTACCATAAAATATATTTTCGGCTGTAATAGTCGAGGGTGTCAATTACACCTTTCCATTTATACTTATCATGCCTTTCAGGTATAAATTTTAATATAAACGAAATTGTGGATATTGGAGGAATCTTGGGTATGTTAATAA
Source organism: Miltochrista miniata (assembly GCA_933228765.1). Taxonomy (NCBI): domain Eukaryota; kingdom Metazoa; phylum Arthropoda; class Insecta; order Lepidoptera; family Erebidae; genus Miltochrista; species Miltochrista miniata. The sequence goes on from OW121756.1 coordinate 22,521,445, forward strand.
AGTTCAGAATACCCAGTGTTAATTTAGTAACGTGTGGCTAGTTTTTTAAATGCTATTATATTGATTTAAAAAATAAGTAAAATACGATAGACTAATTAGACTTGATTGCTTGAAACCATATTCAAATCAAACATATACTTATCAATACTTAGGTACTAGCATGACAAAGTACTCGCAAAAAATATGAAAAGATGATGTTCTAAAAGCATGTTTGATATTAATAAACTCTCAACGCAATTGCAATAGCATAGGAACGTAAACTGTTTCTATGCTATTGCAATGTCAAAGCTATTGCAAAGTACAAAGGAAGTCGATATTCGTAGTAGGTACATACGGAACTTCACCAGCTGTTAATGCTTATAATATATAATCTAATGAGTTGTAATGACAACGTACTGTTATATCCATGTTATGCTAGCCTTAGTGCTGTCCTACCATCTTTTATGCTGACTTCTGATTATCAGCCCCTTGCTCTGTCCAGCGGCTCAGCCACAGGCCAGTCTGTCTCCATCCTCCGAATCGCGCGGTTGCCTAAGGATCCCAAGAGAATCCTGTTATATTCTTTCTTTGAATAAAGGTCATAGTGCCTGAAGTTTGAAAAGTTCTTTTTTAAAAACCAGTTTTCGAAACTCCGTATAACATTTTGGTGGCAGCGGTGGGATCCGAAAATTCCCAGTGCCGGCAACCGCTACAGACTCGCGCTGCATCCTATTCGAAATCCAAGTTTACTGAACCCTAAAATCTGTGGTGAAGTGTAACCCAGTGAAATCAAGTGTTATTCAGTGAAATCTGTGACTACAAAATCCGTATCAAAATCCGCACACGTCGTGTCTCGTCGCGAATCTAATCTGTGCTTCAAGAAGAATCTGTTCTATATTCTGTAAAGAAGAAAACTCTTCCATCTCGTCCTAATTCAAGAGCCAGTCAGAAGATACTTACAAGTATTCATCTACGTGGTAATTACCATACTCCGTGTCCAATCATCGAGATTCTGCATTCAAAATATTCCAAGTCATCCGAGGTCATCAAGTGTTCCAGTCCACGAGAAATTAAAACGTCTCTTCCCAACGCGCAAGTACACCGTCTTATCAGTCGGAATGTTCCTGTTCGCCGTATTCGTCACCGTCGCCCACACATTGTCGTGAGTCTTTGGTCATTGTTTAGACTAGGTCTAGATATCAGTGATTCTCAAACCCCTTTGTTCAATTCAATTTAAACCTTTTTATATTCTTTGTGTAATTTGTGTTCGCTTTAAAAATCGTTTTGTTGTTAGTAACATTTTAGTATTAGCTCTGTATTCTTTGTTCTATTATGCCAAAACAGTATAAAGAAGAAGATAGTAAATTGCAACTAACTATCCCCGAACCCGAGAAGGTAGCAAGTGACAACGACTCTGCGAAGTCACCAATTTTGTCCCCTCGGGTCACAAGGAAAACCGCCGTAGCTCTTACGATGAGCGAAATTGAATTGAATACTCTGTTCAAATTTATAAAACCTTATGACGGAAAAAGGGAAACTCTAAGTTCTTTCCTAGTAAATTGCGACAACGCTTATGACCTTGCAACAGAGGCCCGTAGGCCTATTTTATTCAAATATATCCTAAGTCAACTGAACGGACGGGCGGAAATTGTCTGTTCTATTAAAGAATTCACATCTTGGGAGCAGCTTAAGGAGTTTCTAAAAACTCAATTCAGTGAGCGCAAACACTACTCACATCTCCTTACTGATCTCCAAGAGAGCAGGCAAAGTCCGCAAGAGAATGTAAGCCAATATTCATTACGCGTAGAAACGCACCTCTCTCAACTCTTGGCGGAAATCTCATTATCAAACACTAAGGTTAAAGAATTACCTGGCCGTACCGCAGCCATGGAGGACTTGGCCCTCCATCATTTCTTAATGGGGTTACAACCCCGTATCTCGAACATCGTGAGATGTAGGTCTCCTAAAAATCTGAACGAGGCTATCAACCTGGCAGTCTCAGAAGAACGTATACAGCAGACACTGTATAAGCGTCCACAAATGGACCCGAAGCAGAGCATCCAGTTAAAACCGAAACCAGGTACGTCCAATTCCGATTCTTATAGATATCCGTCACAAAGAGCTCAACCCACTGTTTCTCAAAGTTCTAACGTCGTTTTTCGTTACTGTAAAAATTCTGGGCACGACATCTCTGTGTGCAAGAAACGCGATTTTAATAATAACCGTATCAGAACCCTTCAATATCCGGCTAATAGCCAAAACCAATCAAAACCCTTCAAACGCATCAACTTCGTAGATCAACCGGATGAACCCATTGAACCGGATACAACTGAGTTCATACCGGACAATTTAAACGAATAAGAGTCTCGGCACGGTGTCGCACGAGACCAGTCCGCAAAGTCGACGCCTACCATTTTACTAATTCTACTAATTCTAGGGACCACACGGGTAACCAGCCCCAAATAAGCGCCCATTACTCTGCATTCATTAGGGACCACACGGGTAACCAGCCCCAAATAAGCGCCCATAACTCCGTATCAAATAGGGACCACACGGGTAACCAGCCCCAAACAAGCGCCCATAACTCTGTATCAAATAGGGACCACACGGGTAACCAGCCCCAAATAAGCGCCCATGACTCTGTATCAAATAGGGACCACACGGGTAACCAGCCCCGAATAAGCGCCCATAACTCCGTATCAAATAGGGACCACAGGGGTAACCAGCCCCAAATAAGCGCCCATTACTCTGCATTCATTAGGGACCACACGGGTAACCAGCCCCAAATAAGCGCCCATAACTCCGTATCAAATAGGGACCACACGGGTATCCAGCCCCAAACAAACGCCCATAACTCTGTATCCAATAGGGACCACATGGGTAACCAGCCCCAAACAAGTGCCCAAACCAATTCCATAATCACGAATCCCAATTCTTCTATTCCTTCTAAAACCCAAACAATATTCGAAATTAACCTCGACACAACCAAGAGGTTGTTACCACATGTCTTGTTACAATCCCAAGTATCTGAAATTCCTTTATCCCTATTGGTGGACTCAGGTGCCGCCATTTCTCTTTTAAAAGAATCCAGCATCCATAAAATTCCTATCCTAATAAAAGAACCGATTAAACTAAAGGGTATAGACCCTGGAGATGAACCAACGGCAACAGAAGGCCACTTCCAGCTCAAATTAGAGCTAACCCAGAAGAAATTCATCAAACATAAATTTCATGTCGTGAAGAATATTAGCTTACCTTACGATGGTATAATCGGAACCGACTTCTTGACTCAATTCGGTTGCAAAATAGACTATACCCACGACATCTTGAAAATAGGAGCCCTAGAAATCAAATTAAACTTTTCAGAACCTTTTTATGTAATTCCGCCTCGTACAGAAGCCGTCATCGAATGTTCAATCCAAAAGACTAACCTTACAGAAGGAGTCATCTCAGACCAACGTCTTTCAGAAAACCTACTTATATCCAACTGTATTGTCAAGGTTAAAGACAATAATCGCGTTAACCTCACTGTTGCCAACACCTCTGAATCCCCTGTCACTATCAAATCCAACTTGAATCTAAATGTCACACCTCTCTATCCCAATTCTTATCGGTTGAATAATCCTAAAAACACGTGTTCACGAACTGACAAGGTGATACAAACATTAAGACTTGATCACCTGAACCTAGAAGAAACCGATGCGCTAATAGAACTCTGCAGTCAATACTCAGATATCTTTCATTTATCCGACGATCAACTTACCTTTACCCCTGCTGTTAGCCATCAAATCAAAACCACAACCGATACTCCGGTTCACACTAAATCCTACAGGTTTCCCGAATTCCACAAGAAGGAAGTAGAAACCCAAATCAGCAAGATGCTCGATCAGAACATCATAGAACCTTCCCTGTCACCTTGGAGCTCGCCAATATGGGTAGTCCCCAAGAAAGCAGACTCTGAAGGTAGACTCAAATGGCGAATAGTCATAGACTACCGCAAACTCAACGACATAACCATAGGCGAAACCTACCCTATCCCGCAAATATCCGAAATCCTCGACCAATTGGGAAATAGTAAATATTTCTCGACATTGGATCTTACTTCTGGGTTCCATCAAATTCAAATATCATCTGAGGACGCTCCTAAAACAGCTTTCTCCGTTCCTCAAGGCCATTTCCGTTTCAACCGGATGCCATTTGGACTCAAGAACGCCCCAAGCACGTTCCAGAAGCTGATGAATAGCTGTCTTTCCGGTCTCCAAGGTACACGCTGTTTTGTCTATCTAGACGACATTGTCATATACTCCTATGACCTAAGTTCCCAAATCAGTAATCTAAAAGCTGTCTTCGACAGGCTTCGTCAATTCAATCTCAAGCTCCAGCCAGATAAATGTGAATTTCTCCGTAAAGAAGTCGTCTATCTTGGACACATCATTAGTGAAAACGGAGTTCAACCAAATCCTGATAAAACCAAAGCCGTAACCAAATTCCCTACTCCAAAGTCACCCAAAGACATTAAATCATTCTTGGGTCTTGTATCTTATTACAGGAGATTCATTCCAAACTTTGCCAAATTGGCTAAACCTCTCACATCCCTATTGAAGAAGGATACCCCTTTTAACTGGCAAAACGAGCAAGAGCTTGCCTTCGGAGCCCTAAAAACTAAACTCGTCACTGTCCCAATCCTTGCATATCCTGATTTTACCCAACCATTCCTTTTAACCTGCGATGCCTCTAACTATGCCATATCGGCAATATTATCCCAGGGCCCTGTTGGACAGGATCGCCCTATCTCCTATGCCTCACGAACACTAAATAAAGCAGAAAGTAATTATAGTGTCACCGAAAAAGAATGTCTTGCCATAATTTTCGGTACTAAGACATTCAGATCTTACCTATATGGTCACCGGTTCAAAATCCTCACAGACCATAAGCCATTACAATGGTTATTTAATTGTAAAGACCCTGGGTCACGACTCATTCGCTGGCGTCTAAAGCTAGAAGAATTCGAATACGATATCCAATACAAGAAGGGCAAGATCAATGCCAACGCTGACGCTCTATCTCGTTTTCCCGTGAACCCGGTTCAACAGGAAAACCCAGAACCCACTCATGAGCTAGACAGTGACTTAGAGGACTTGATACTTTCTCCACCGTCTTTTGACTTAGACGACTTACCTCTATCCCATCCAGATCCTGAAAATGTTGACATCGACTCAGAAGATCTCGTACCTCTACCTGACCTAGACTCGCCAACAAATATTCCAGACATCCAGAGAGATGAAATCGCTGATGAACTACTTCAACCTTCTGAACCTACTCAACCTGAGCAGTTCAACTTACCCGACCAACCCTCTTCTACTCACTCCCAAATTGAATCAGATCCTCAACCGTCGACAAGCTCACACTCTAATCCAACTAACGACGACAATGGTACATTTTTGAAAGCTATAGCTGATAGAAGTCGAACCTTTAATACTGACATAAAAGAATGTAACGAAAGTCTAATGAAATGTTCATCAAAAACCATTCTAGTTCCTACCTCTATTGACCTGGACGAGTCCAATTCATATATCCAAGACATCCTCAGTAACCCTGAAATAAATACCCAGGTCATGAACTCCGAAAAAGAACTCTTCTCTTTTGAAAGAATACAATATAATAATAAAATTATTAAGCTATTGCATAGCTTCTATCGCGGGCCTTGCGTGGAGACCGAATCCAGAAATTCTGTCACGAAAACGAATCACACTCTCGGCTACCTTCGGCCACGTTCGTGTATCTCACACTTCAAATATAGTGGAATTCAACAGATTCAAACAATGTAGTAAACAAACAGATTGGATCTCGACTCTCCATAATTACTTACATTTAAATATCAATCCTGATCATATTCGTTTTAAGGAACCATAGTTAGATTTATGCGGCCATTTCGACACTAATTTACCTTTAGAATATAGAATAATTTCATGAAAAATACTTCAATGATAAAAATTTAAACCTGTCATTCTTGCTTGTCATTAAATTATTTTTTCTCAGTCTTGTTTGTCTTTGGCATATACTCGCTTATTGATTATGAAAAGAGGTTTAATCATAATCAGTTTGACAACAATTACCTAGTTTAATAGTATAACAAATTATTTAAAAATGAACTTTAACTTTAAATAATTATAATCGGTAATCGTAAAACAGTACTGTGTGAGTGTGTATTGTTCTGAAGTTCTGCGAGGTTTTTCTATTATCTCTAATTAGGTATATCAATGACTTTGCTTCAAGTAGGTACTTTGGCTTTTGGACATTTTCTTTGCGATCTAATTAAAACTTTTAAATTGCTTATTATGTATTATGATCTATTATAAAATACCTATAAATTAATTGTCTTGCAATTGAAACAATTTTTAAAGTGGTTATCTATTTGTTTTTAGTGAATATGATTTATTGAAAATTAGAAAATAATAAATAGGTAGTTGGAATTATTTAAATAATCTTAAATTGCCTATGTAATGTATAGGGAAATAATGTAAAAGTAGGTATTACAGTTATTGTTACATTAAATAAATATCACTACACTGTCGCATTGGGAAACATGCCTGTAAAGACTGATGTATGTAAGAAATAAATAAATAAATAAATAATTTTTTTATATATACTCATATAATTTCTAAGTAGGTATGCATACATACGGAGAATTTAAAACGGCAGTAACTGAGTGATTAAAACCAATGCAACACACACACACACACCCACACACACACTCACGCACACACACACTCAAAAAGTCCAACAGTCCAAAAGTCCAAAAGTCCAAAAGTCCAAAAGTCCAAAAGTCCAAAAGTCCAAAAGTCCAACAGTCCAAAAGTCCAAAAGTCCAAAAGTCCAAAAGTACAAAAGTTCAAAAGTCCAAAAGTCCAAAAGTCCAAAAGTCCAAAAGTCCAAAAGTCCAATAGTCCAATAGTCCAAAAGTCCAAAAGTCCAACATTCCTTAAAATCTTACTTCTCACTAATATTATAAATGCGAAAGTTTGTGAGTGTGGATGTTTGTTACTCTTTCACGCTCTAACGGCTGAACGGATCTGGCTGAAACTTGGTACAGGGATAAATTATGGTCTGGAACAACACATAGGCTACTTTTTATACCGGGAATAAGTTCCCACGGGAAGCGGTAACGGTAATAAAATTTACGCGGGCGAAGCTGCGGGCATCAGCTAGTATATAATATTATAAATGCGAAAGATTGTGAGTGTGGATGTTTGTTACTCTTTCACGCTATAACCGCTGAACGGATCGGGCTGAAATTTGGTACAGAGATACATTATAGTCTGGAATAACACATAGGTAGGCTACCTTTTATCCGCGGAAACAAATTTTACGCGGGCGAAGCTGCGGGCATCAGCTAGTATTCTTATATAGAAATAATTATACTAGCATAGTTGATAAAAAATGCTATGTAATAGCTTTACCGCGGCAGTCCCCGAGTGCCACACGTCTTTTTTATTTATTATTCACCAAGGTGCATCATTTTGACGAAGCATCTTATCCAGAAATTTATGTTACATTAAGAACCATCAGAAACCAACTGTCACAACATGACAACGTTTCTGAAATAGGTATTTCCGATTTGAGAAACCCTTTTGAAAAACACTCGTTTATCAAAATTCACAACATCCTTTCCTATCTCTTTCACGATACTAATATCAAAATAAAAATTCATCACAATAACATCTTATACCCGACTCCAACTGAAATCAAGAAAATACTTGCTGACAACCACGACATTCCTATTGCAGGTCATCTCGGTTCCAACCGGATGTATAATAGAATTAAAGAAAGATATTACTGGAAGGGAATGCGCAGTGATATTGAATCCTACGTAAAACAATGCAAACCCTGTCAAGAGAACAAAGCACTTAGAAAAGTAAATCGTGCACCTATGCAAATTACTAGTACATCTTCCGAACCTTTCCAGAGAATATCCCTTGATGTCGTTGGTCCTCTTCCAGAAGCAGGTCCCGCGAAACTTAAATATATTTTAACCATTCAAGATGACCTCACAAAATTCTCTTCTGCATATCCAGTCCGAAGCACGCAGAAGAAACTTCCGAATGTCTACTTCATTATGTATCTATTTTTGGTATCCCTAAAACGATACTTACCGATCAGGGTACTAACTTCACAGCAGATCTCTTTAAAAAGACCTGCGAGTTCCTGAAAATAAAAAACCTGTGGTCTTCTCCCTATCATCCGCAGACTCAAGGAGCTCTAGAGAGAAGCCACTCGACGCTCAAAGAATATCTCAAATCCTATATTAACGAAGAACAGACGAACTGGCCTCGATACGTTTACACAGCCATGCTCGTCTACAATACAACCGTACATTCCACAACCCATTACACACCTTACGAATTGACTTTTGGTACCAAACCATTTATACCAAATTCCGTATACGACGAACCTACCGGCGCGACATATCCTGATTATGTCCGTATGTTACAAAGTAGACTGAAACACTCTAAAGAAAAAGCCCTTGAATTCATTAGAAGATCAAAGGAGTCTTCCAAAAGATACTACGATACCCGTACACGTCCAGTTATCTACAAAGTAGGCGACTACGTCTATATAAAGAACCATCTGAGACTACGTAAAGCACTTTCCCCTCTTTGGAAAGGACCCTATAAAATAATCAAAATAAATGGTAACAATACACTTACCTTACTCATCAACCGACGTCACGTCACTCATCACTTTGATCAAGTGAAACCTGCTGACGTTAGTGCAGACCTGTAAATATAAAGTTAAATAAAGATAACTTACCATAAGTTAATCAAATTATCTAGAAGTCACTTACCTTAGCCTTAATCAAATTATCTAGAAGTTACTTACCTTAGCCTTAATCAAATTAATTAGAAGTTAATCAAACTATTAAATTACTTACCTTAAATTTAATCAAACCCATAGGTTATTCCCTTTAGTAAGTTACTGAAAAGAATTAATTTTACCTTAATGTTAATGTTAGTTATTAATTAATTACAGACCAGTTCGAGGTCAATCCCCTCAAGAGTTCGTCCAGCCGATCACCTCAAGCTCTGGGCTGTATTTTGATCATCTTGGCAAACTTAAAATTAATAATGTACAATTAAATATCCTAATCCCTATTGATATCTCACACCTTGAACCACACATTCAAAACATTGAATTTGCATTAAACACTACTAGGCATTTATGTAACTAAACAAATATTATACAAATTATGGCAGAATGCTACAACGTGTTACAACCATTAACTGTCCGTTTTCACGATTTGAATAAGGAATTTAATTCCATTTCACACTTAGTAGATAACAGAACAAAACGTGGTGCATGGATTGGAGGTATAGGCACGGTTCTAAAACAAATATTCGGAACTTTAGACGAAAACGACGCAATGAGATACGATGAAGCTATTAACTCTTTACAGTATGATGAAGATCGGTTGACTTCACTGATGAAGGAAAACATTTTGATCACTAACTCAGTGATAACAAGTTTTAATAACACTTTGCAGAAAATTGTAGAAAACGAAGCTAGTTTAAATGAAGCTATTGACAATCTCTCTCTTAATATAAGAAACATCTCAGAAATTACTAATGGACTGCTATTAATGGCCAACGTTAATGAAATCTTTAATGCTCTAGAGACCTCTATATTAACTCTATCTTTTCAACTAGAGGACATAGTTAACGCCATCCTATTTAGCGATCAAAATTTGTTGCACCCTTCCATCATAACCCCAACGCAACTGCATAGAGAGCTTGCCAATAACTACCGACACTTGTCAAGTGACCTCGAGCTTCCTGTAACCTTAGATCTTAATTCTATACACTTTATTTTAAGTATTTCTAAGTTAGCATGTTATTTCATAGGTCATAAGTTAATGTTTGTTCTTCAAGTGCCATTGGTAAACACCAAAGAATATGTATTGTTTCATAGCATAGCTTTTCCAGTTCCACATAATGTTAAAGAACCTAATTCTTTTAGCTTAATTATTCCAAATTCTAGATATATAGCAATGACCAAAGACAAATCTCACTATTGTGTTTTAGACGACCTAGAACGGTGCAAGGTTATAAGACCTGGAAACTACATTTGTGATATAGAGAACGTGTATTCTACTGACGCGAAATTTACATGCGAAAGTGAACTATTAGCGAAAGTGAACAGTCAAAAACCCGCACAGTGTGAAACAAAAACCCTTTTTGGAAAGTTAGATATCTGGAAACCATTGATGAATAATAAGTGGATTTATGTTCAACATACATACATACATAACATCACGCCTGTTTCCCAACGGGGTAGGCAGAGACTATGGTTTTCCACTTGCCACGATCCTGACATATCACTTTCGCTTCTTCTACTTTCATAAGTGTTTTCATACATGCTCTCCGATTAAGGGTACTCTTGACCTGGCCTGGTGTTATATTTATGTTATATTTATGTTCAATCCGATACTAATAAGATCTCTATCGATTGTCTTAATTCTAACATGTATGAAACTATTATACTAGGTTCTGGCATATTGCACATTCATAACGATTGTATTGGTTATTGTAAAAGTACGACTTTAATACCAAAATATAATGTTCTAAATATTACTTCACCTATTAACCATATGCCAGACTTTAACCTAATTAATGACACTTGTTGTAACTCGGCAAAACTAAATAGTTTAATGAATGATGTGCCCCCTATTCATTTAAACGATATAGATTTAGATGATCTTAACAAAGATAATAAAATTAAATTGGAATCACTTTTAAATTATGTAAAAAGCTTACAAGCGCCTCACATTATTAAATACGGGACACATTATTCCATTACTGTAATTATTATTGTAATCATCATTCTATTATTTATAATTTACCTGTGTTTTAAAAGATTATGTAAATCCGGCAGCAACCGACCTTTCCAGTTCAAGTTAAACTTTAACAGAGTTCCACCCCAACCTACTCCAGAGATAATTACCATGACCGACAGACACGACGCTGAAGACGATTTACCAACTTCCGTTGCTCCACTTAGAACAAGGATCTAGTGGAGACTTTGTTTAAATTTTACCCCAAGGTCTCCTCTTAAAGGGGGAGGTGTTATATCCATGTTATGCTAGCCTTAGTGCTGTCCTACCATCTTTTATGCTGACTTCTGATTATCAGCCCCTTGCTCTGTCCAGCGGCTCAGCCACAGGCCAGTCTGTCTCCATCCTCCGAATCGCGCGGTTGCCTAAGGATCCCAAGAAAATCCTGTTATATTCTTTCTTTGAATAAAGGTCATAGTGCCTGAAGTTTGAAAAGTTCTTTTTTTAAAAACCAGTTTTCGAAACTCCGTATAACAGTACGTACACCTTCAATGGAATATTCAATATTATCACAGTATAAAGAGAAAACCTACATTATTGAACAATAAGATTGTGAGTGCCGACAAGCAATGTACCTACAATAGCTTTGATATTCTCCAGATTACTGATAAAATATTCTCTATTTATTTCGTAAAGAAAAGTTTTCACGACATACGAAATAAAATACTACCTACCTAAGAATCGACATCATCACAAGAAAACCACGTATCGATACGAGTTTATTTCACAGCTTCATTTTCTGAGCGATCTTCATTCCGGTCAATGCGGACAGAGTTGGGGACAGAGCCGGTTTATTCTATAAAAGCAATTGTACTGTCACATCCAAAGCACTTTGAAGACGAAGCGATCCCGAACATTTTGATAACTACAAATACGTGTTTCGCGTTACAAGGGTATAGAGGCCGACCGCAGAACAATGACAGCAATATACCGAGTTCGAATACTTAGTGTCTGTTGGGCCTACCTTCGGCATTGGACTCTTGAATTGAGTGGTTAGATTTCGGTACCTTTTGGTTTTGGTGGACTGCTGGTATGTATTGATAGAGACCTTTCTACTGGTAATAAATATAGTTACCTACTTGTATGTCGGTAGAATATAATATGTCAATGCTTGTATGCATTTTTTCATTACTTAGGTAAACTCGTAAACCTTAACAGATCTAAATTATAAAGTGTTTTCATAAATATAATTACTGCATTGATTTTGAATTTTTATGTTTAGTTGCATGAAAAATTTTATATTTTGCACATCTTTTTAGGAGTCCGTAGTTCATGTTTCAGAATTATCCTTATACGAGTAGTTTCATCATTTCCGTCCTTGGCTTACTGTATAAACGGTTTAATTTCAGAAAGATGAAACTTTGCATGAATCAATTGATGCTTTGTATTGTGTATTTACCACGTCGACAAAGTGCTTATATAAAATTAATAATATCAATCATCAATATCAATATGAATACATATAATAAAATCGTAAGAGGTCGCTGTCTGAACATTGAAGACTTATCAGAAAAAAAATAGGGGGGCTTTATGAACGCAATAGAACCCAAAACAACAATTTTTAGAATTTTTGTCTATTTGTCTGTACGTTTGTGCGCGCTAATCTCAGCAGCCACTCAGTCGATTGCAATGCGGTTTTCTTTATTGCGTTGCGGTTTGCTTCACTTAATCTTTAGTGTTTGTTTCATGTCAATCGGTTAATAAATTCAAAAGTTATATCAATCTAAAGAATTACATATAAAATGCAGCGTACGAAGTCGCGGGCAACAGCTAGTCAGTAATAAATCCGGTACAGTGCGTGTTTTACAAAAGTAATGAATTGTATTATGTTATGTTTGTTATGATACCTAAAAGGTCATGTACATACTCTCGTTTGTAAAGAAAAATTCATGACTGTAATTCGCGAATATAACTCGTGGGTTTGAATAATTTTCAGATAGCCCCCAATTGTAGGTAATTACAGTTTATAATGCATGTTGGGAAACAACAAATTTGTACAAGCTGCGCTCGAAAATCATTATCGAACAATATTTGTCCGGTTTGCACATAAATACACCGGCTGATTAATTTTATAAAAGACCACAGCTTCACACAATGATGAACGCGCTCGTACCTATAGATATTATGACAGTAGTAAAATAATTGTACTATTATTCTCATCTTATTATTATCTTATATATTCTCATCATCATCATTTTGTCGATAGAATTTTACTGCAGGATAAACGGCTCCCAAAGTAATTGTTATTATTACGTAAAGATCTTTGCCGCTTGTATCCAGCAGACTGCCTTGAATTTTATGATAGCTTCAGTTAACCAACCTAGATCAAACCACACTATTTTCCAGGAAGCGGTTGCTATTGAAGATCCTTTAGATCCAATAGCCCTACATAGCATATAATACCTATCTATATTAACCGTGGTACTACCAACAATGTTATTAGGTATGTACCGACCACAGACAACTGCCAGGTTCAAGTAGTAGACTTGAACCTGGCAGTTTTCTTGGCTAATTCGATGATCCAGATTCTCCTTCGGATTTCCTCGTTGCGTTAAGAATAAAGAATAATTTTATACACAGCCAAAGAATAAGACTAGTAACAAAATATACAACAATATAAATATGCAGGGTGAATTTTTGAAAAGGGATTGGATGGCTAAATCCAAAACTAAGGAATAGCGAAAAATGCCGAAAAGAGTCACGAGCCCGATTTTGATGAAACTTAAAACCTCATCATTAGATTTTTGAAAAACCCATAATCCTAGCTGGGAATCGAACTTGTTGATTTTGAAAAAAAAAACAGCCTTTATTATTACACCGTACGATAGAGTCGCTGTTAAGGATCAAATTTTGCAAAATAATGATATACGCCAAATTTAAGGAACATTTGGAATTTTAATATAATTCATATTTCATGGACCTAAATTTTGTATCATAATTTGTTTTGTTCAAATTCCCAGAAAAGATCGTAACTATTCCGTGTTTTAAATTATGCTCAGAATGATTTTTTGGAGAATATTCTAAACTGAATCAATAATATTGAAATATTGAATGCAGCACGATCCTTGAGGTCTCGAATCCAGCTATGTATTGCAAAGATTTTGAACAATTAATCAGTTATCGTAAGAAAAATAAAATGTATTTTGTTAAAGATGAGCTCTTTCCTGTAGTTTGTCGCATATCATTACTTCCCAGAATATGATCCTTAATAGCAAGACTATCGTATGGTGTAATAATAAAGGGTGTGTTTTTTTACAAAATCAATGGATTCGATTCCCAGCTAGGATTATTGGTTTTTCAAAAATCTAATGATGAGGTTTTAAGTTTCATCAAAATCGGGCTCGTGACTCCTTTGAGCATTTTTCGCTGTTCCTTATAGTTTCGGATTTGGCCATCCAATCCCTTTTGAAAAATTCACCCTGTGTATAAGTTCGAATATTTACAAACGTGTGTCGTCGTAGTGTTGTAGTAATTTAAAGAATTCCTTTATTTTAACACTCTCTAGAGAATGAAAATTATTAGGTAATTTAACGGTGGGCGAGTCCGACTCGCACTTGTCATTTTTAATAGCATTCTAGTATTCTTGAACAAATATCATGATTAAAATTATTTAACAATCGTTCATTGACATGAATTGTCACATCACCGACATTTCATTCTGCTTTAACGTTACGAAATGTAGGCAAATATTTTTTACATTGATATACATGGAAAAATAACGTATAGTGGGTCAGCTTTTCATATAGAGATTTGCAAAAGAATTAATAATAAAGCCTTTATAGCTGAAATATTATCACAAAAGAATTACTATCACAATAAAATACAAAATAACAACATCAAAATAGACATGTTTTTGTTGAGCCGTGCATTGTTTTTTCATAAAAGCAAGTGACATTTGTGCTGGTTTGTTTTTTACAAGCTGTTGAAATATCAAGTTGCCAAAATATATATTTTGTTCGCTACAAACCATCAGATTTCCTGGTAACTGAAATAGCCTTTAACTACTGAGCCAAAATATAGACCAAAGCTACATTTACCGGTAAACCGCTTTGATTCACTGGCTCTCTTTCAAAGGCCGCGTGAAATTAGTCTCGCCCCGTTCGTTCCAAATTCGAACTAAATAAAGTGTAGCATAAATCTGTACGGTGAAAAAAAAACTATTTATAAATTTGCTAAAGACCTGATAATATTCAAATAACATATCACATCAACGTAGGATCCATTAGGAATATGGATACAAATTCAAAAATCTGACTTGACACTTTAGCTGAGTAATTCCAATTTCAGCCAGTACGAGATTGATGTGATTCCAAAGCAGCTTAAAGCAACCAGACACTGCTCGACTCCATACTTAAGTCGAAGGCAAAACGTCAAAGACATGCAAAAGAAGTTTGCTAGTTTCTTGTTATCGAGATGATATTGTGCTATCATTCTTCACCTACCAGATTTTTTTTAATTGCAAAGAAATCGCGCTAAAATCAAAGGCATTTTCAAATCCCTACAGACGAAAATTCTAATCGTGTAATATTTTACAGACCCGAGTTAAAACTGCAACTATCCGGCTCATTCCATTCTCTAAACCATTATTTGTTGGACTGGAAGGCGTTTTAAGTAAAATAAATTACCTGGTACAAGATGCGAGTTTGTGACCGAGCGGGGATCAACGCGGGTGAACGCTACGGAAATGAGAAATGAATTGCGGGAAGACTGGGAAGATCGGGCCGTGTGTGGCGTCGAGTTACGGCACAATATCAATAAAAATATCGCGTTCTACAACAGAAAAATACATCACTTGAAATACCTGAAACTTGAAAGCTTCGCAACGGTAGCCATATTTTAAACACTTTTTCATTATTTATTCAACTTAATGACTGCAAAGCGATTACGCTTATGCACCATCAATCTCCATGAATTTCAAGCACCAACCTAAAAGCTTTTGATTTTATTTTGATGAAAAGGGTTTTTATTGTATTTACAAAACGTTTTACTTTACAAACGAGAGCATGGAAAAAATCGACCAAGTGCGAGTTGGACTCGCGCACGGAAGGTTCCGTACTAAGAAATAGAAAAATCACGTTTGTTGCATGGGAGACCTTCTTAATCCCCCTTTTTCAGATTTTAGTATTTGTTTTTAGTAGTTGTTTTAGCGGCTACAGAAATACATCATCTGTGAGAATTTCAGCTCTCTAGCTATATTCCTGAGATACAGCCTCCTGACAGATAGACAGATTTCTTTCCCTTTTGTTAAGGAACCCTAAAAATTGCGGACTATATGGGTAAGAGAAACTTTGCATTAAAATAATATATACGGTAGAATTGAGTAACCTCCTCCTTTTTTGAAGTCGGTTAAAAAAAGAGAAAATGTGAAGTAGAATCATTATTACTGATATATTATAGTGTCTTATGTTGATATTACTAGTTTAGAAGCGAAGGAGACCTATGACAAATGGAGGAATTAGCTGTAAATCCCCTCGCCTATCTATGTGCAGGATTTCAGGATACTTTCCTCGAAATTCCCTTTTTTAGACATGGCATCATACTCAAAGTGATTTTGCTAAAGAAACATTACTACTTACTAATCTTCTGCTTCTGCTGTTTTATACAGGGTGGAGGGTAAGAAATAACAAAACTTCGAAGCTGCCTAATACAGTCACAATTTTTAACATTGTTTGATTACCTATATAGGTATGGAGCCCACGTTAGGTGGCCAAAATTCGTTCAAAACCGAATTTATAGTCTCGCAGGGGGAATGCAAAGGCCATAATCTTTGCGCTCCACACTTTTAATGTTTTTTTATTATTATTTTATCAAATTTGTTTTTTTTTTTCGTTTTTTTTTCACACAATACATAGTCTTACATTTAATTTAAAATTAAACTTAATTAATTTATTAACCCGTCTCTCATCGTATCTGGTGCAAATGTACCTATCACACAGGCGGCATTGCCTCGCTGGATAGCGATGGCTAACCTTTGCACCAGATACGAACCGGAACGGGAGTACTTGTCTTATCCCTCAACCGATGCCTGTTATCAAATTATTTAAAACTACAATTCAAACGTAATCATTTAAAAAAATACCCACGTTATTTAAAAAAAGCTTCACCATTGCGGCATACGTTTACGTTTGTTGTACACCACGTTATCAACACAGGCATACGATCAAATCAAAGTGAAATTGATAGCAACGTTACGGTCGGGAGTCGGCCTGAACTTTTATTGAATTTGAGCGTGCTGGCATCAGATCAAACACTACGTTAGCAGAATTAAATTACGGTAGCGCCAATTACTTTTTTTTTTTTTATTTATTTATTTATTTATTTATTCGGAGGACCAACAGCCACAAAAAATGAATAAACTATTTAAGTTAGTGTCACACAGCCAATTATAGGTCCTCACTGATACAAATCAGAATAGTTATAATATACTGTGGACTATACATACGACTTATGTTAACATTATATAATTACATATTTTTAACTTATAAATTTATATAACACCTTATCTTAACTTGTAGTTATACATGACAGGTAAGAAAAAGAACATTTATTCCTATTACTGAGCGAGATACAAAATTCCAAATAGCAGATTCGTCATTTCACACTTTATTGGTACTGCTGAAAGAACTCCAGGCTAAGCAACCTTCTGACTGACGCCACGCTATCGTTGAATATGTCAAACTTATGCTGCAAGCTTTCCGCGTTGACCGTGTTACACGCTCTCCACAAAAAGGTATTTTGACGGTAATTGGATGTCACAATTGGTACATACAAGGGCTTATAATGACGCAGGACTTTTGCAGGTGCATTAACGCTAATTTTTGACAGAAGGTCAGGACTATCCACACGGTTGCATAGAATTTTGAACACGTACATAACATCTGCAATTCTCCGTCTATGTGTTAAAGGAAGTAGGTGGAATCTGGCGCACAACTTAAGGTAGTCATCAGACTTGTATAATAATTTAGTGCGATAGCATAGATATCTGACGAACTTTCTCTGAATGCCTTCCAACCTTTCAATGTACTTATCATATCTAGGATTCCAGACCTCTGACCCATACTCCAATATACTTCTAACATAGGTACAATATAATATTTTAATAGTCTTAACTTCCTTAAAACTATATGAGGTACGCATAACGAAACCTAAAGCTCGCGATGCCTTCCTAGCTATGCTATCAATATGTTCGTCAAAGATTAGTTTTGAGTCAAATACAATACCGAGATCGCGTATCTTATCACTTTTGACCAACTTCTGTCCTTTTAAATAATATTCAGTAGGAATAACGTGACGTTTTCGAGTAAAAGTGACCACGGAGCATTTAGAGGGGTTCAGATCGATTCTATTTTGTGTGCAGTAATTGTCGAGACTCGTTAAATCAGCTTGAAGTGCCATGACATCAGCCTGAGAAGATATAGACGCATATATCTTCATATCGTCAGCGAAGCAAAGCAGATTGGACGACCGGAAGCATTTGCCAATGTCGTTTACAAAGATTACGAACAATAATGGACCCAAAAGGGATCCTTGTGGTACGCCACTTGGTACAGTAACCCAATTGGATACACAATTATTTAGTGCAACCGCTTGTGATCTGTTAGAAATATAAGACGTAAACCATCTTAAGAGGTCTCCCCTTATTCCCAAGCAAGCAAGCTTCCGAATTAGGATAAAATGATCAATTCTGTCAAAACACTTGCTGTAATCAGTGTAAACGACATCAACTTGCCTCCCCTGACTCATATTAAGTGTTATATAATCATCCAGAGTAACCAGGTTTGAAACAGTAGACCTGCCCCTGACAAACCCGTGCTGATCTGTATTAATAACATTTTTAAGTGATGCATATAACTGAGTGTGAATGAGCTTTTCGAAGATCTTTGCGATTATACACAACTTTGACACCGGTCTATAATTAGTTATGTCCGTAACTACACCTTTTTTGTGAATGGGTGTCACAAAAGCAGACTTCCACATTGAGGGCATCACACACTCAGTCAATGACTGTCTAAACAGCAAGCTAATTGGCAAGGCCATCGTCTCAGCGCAGTTAACCAATAACATAGCAGGTATCTGATCAGGTCCCGCCGACTTACTTAAATCCTGGGTTTTAAGTAATTTAGTCACCTGATCCTGTTCCACTGCGATGCTACTAATATCCGATACAGAATCACTGCACGTATATGTGTCATCACCACTAGGCTCGGTAGGGTGTAAGAAAGTTGATTTAAAATAATCAGAGAATAGATCACAAATGTCTTTAGAACCGGTAGCCGTGGTTTCACCGTAGCAAATAGAACTCGGAATGTTAGATGTGTTAGTTTTAGATTTAACAAATTTCCAAAACTGCTTGGGGTCACTCTTAATAGAATTTTCTATTGTTTTCACGTAAGTTTGGTAGCATTCAGTTTCCAACCGTTTAACTCGCTCTCTCAATAACTCATAGCAATTTCTATCCGATAAATTTCCATAGCACTTAAATTTTTTGTAGTATTTATATTTTTCCTTGATAATTTTCTTTAATGCAGGTGAATACCATACCGGGTGCTGGACATTCTTTAATAATTTTGTAGGAACGTGTTTATCAATCATATTATTAACAAGTGAGTAAAAACAGTCCAACGCCTTCTCGATAGGTTTGGACTTAAATTCATTTTCCCAGTCGACGTTAGAAATATCCTGATTCATACTCATGTAATCGCATCTAGCAAAAAGTTTTTTAATGCGGAGTTCTGGTTTCAAATAGGATATTGGCATAAACTTCACATCAATAAGTAACGCTCCGTGATTCGGATCAACAGGCACTAGAGGTTCCTCACAGCCAAATACAGACACCAAATCATTAGACAACACTAGGTCTAAAATCCTACCAAACTTATTTGGTACGCCATTAAATTGTCGCAAATTGAGCAAAGACAAGGAATCAATCAAGGAACATTCGTTAACTGAGTTTACATTGCCCGGTATCATGTACGTCTCACCACTACTACTAAATGTTGACCACTTAATGTCACTCATATTAAAGTCACCTACTATTAAATATTTGTCTTGCGGCTTATTTATTACAATCCCCTCAAGCTTTGTAAGAAAGTTATTCAATTGATTTGAAAAAGATAAACCCAAGTTTTGAGTACATAAGTATAGAAGACCGATACTTAAATTGTAAGTAAATGATGAACTAATACCACTTTGCCGCATCGGTAATGTTAGCCACATATCCTCCGCTGTACTATAAAACTTCGGCTGAGCCGTGACGCATAATTCCTTACGAACGGCAACAAGTACTCCCCCCCCACGAGTCTGTCCAGTCAACTGATAATCTCTGTCCCGTCTCCACACTACATACCGGTCGTCAAACAACTCCGAGTCACTAATACTAGGCAACAACCAAGATTCCGTTATTAGTACTATATCATAATTTGAAAGACACAATCTGCGATAGAACCGACTAGTTTTAGTACGTAATCCACGAACATTTTGATAGTACACCCTTAAATTAGACAAAGACATTGCTGTAAAACAAAATTAGCATCATATTAGACACAAAAATATCGTCACTAAAAGCCCATAAACGAAATTTTACGAACGTATAACATATCAACATTTCAACGCTACGTAGGTATAACAAAAATTTTTTGACTAAACTATTCTTACAATAAAAATATCTAAAACTATTGACACAGCATACGTGACGCACCCCGCCCACCGTGGTTAGGTTAGGCAAATGCATTAGAGCAAGAGAGATAGTTATATAGTCAGCACTTTGTTTTCTAATGTAAATAGCACAACATGCTGTACAAAAGACTGCAGTTTGAGAACAATAGCGATATACCACCACGCGCATCATGTCAGGGCTGCATAACCTTTTACAAAGCAGCAACATTATGATAGCAATTAAAATTAGAGTAAATATAAAATCAAAACATGCAATATTAAGTCTAATCAACTTTAAAAAGCATTGCGGCATAAAAAGAACATGGAAACTGATTACACAATTTTGTTTAAATCGGATGACTTGGATATTATAAAGGACCTTGTAGTTTCGTTTTTTCGAACATGAATTTTGCCAAATCTAACCCATACATAGCTGTAGTTATGTTCCTTTGCGGACTGCCTGGCCTTGTTTAATAATTGTTTATTGCCTGCAGTAAGATGGTCGTTTACAAAAATCCGTCCTTGGTTGTCTAGGTACCCAAGATCCTCCGCCTTGATCACCTTAACTGCTCGTGCCGCCGCTATGAAATCTTCTTTTATATATCGATTGATGAAACTAATAATAATGGATTTTTCTTTAGGGTTAAAAGTTGGAACACGTGAAATGTAATTAATTGCAGTTTTGGGGAAACTATAGCCAACTTTACCACATAGTTTTTCCACAATGCCGAAAAGATTCTCGTCCTTTTTTTGAGGTATCCCCTTTACCTCAATATTATTGAGTCGTGAACGCTGCTCGCCATTGTAGACCAAATCTTGCATATCGAGTATTGATTCTTCTAAATGAACTTGCTTAACTTCAATATCTGCTACTTTATTCTCTACGGCGACAAGTCTAGTTGTATACTCCTCAAGCCTCGCTCCAGAAAATTCACATGAATCTTTTAGATCTTTAATCTCGCTCTTAATGCTCCTAATGTCCTCCAACAGCGTAGGGATGTCAGTGAGTTTGAGTTTTATGTCACGGATCTCCCGGAGAAGACTTTCTAATGACACTTTTTCCTTTATATTTGCCATCGCAGGTGAAGATCCTCGGCACGATGAGCATCTCCAAGCCGATCTGCGCTCAACCCCCAATTTTCTCCATCCACCTTCGGATATACCCGCACAGCCAAAATCAAATTGATTCTCACAGGCAGAACATTGAACGCCATCCGTGAAAGACGATTCACACAATGCACACTTATTCATTATTATCTCGATAACTAGATAATAATCAACAGTAAAAAAAGGTTGACGATCCAAGATTTTTTTAAGCACAGCGTTAAACACGTCCTATCGACACGATAGTCCACAGCGCTAAGTTATAATAAATGACTATGTCGAGCGGTGGACCGGTGCGTAACTTAGTATTGTTTCGTCGGTAGTGCATTATGGCGTGCCGATGTACTGATGTACTGAATGACGAATGATGTATGATGTACAGCCGTTTTTGAACCAAACGATGGCCGATCGCCAAGTTAAGCGATTATTAAGCCATTTTCTGTTATAGCATGACTTCAGTGCTCTTTACATGTAAGCCAATCGCCTGAGTGAACTATTATGGGTGGATTTCATTCAATTTAGGAATATCTTAGCAAGTTATCTGAATGCAAGAAGTATTCTGATATTAGTTTAGAAGGGCGAATAAAATGATTACAAATCCTACTAATATATCCTACTAATATTATAAATGTGAAAGTTTGTGAAGTTGTTTGGATGTTTGTTACTCAATCACGGTCTAAGATCTGGCTGAAATTTCGTACAGGGATAGAGTATAGTCCGGAATAACACATAGGCTACATTTTATCACGGGAAAATGTTCCCACAGGAAGCGGTATCGGGAACCAAGTATCACGCGGGCGAAGCCGCGCGCATCAGCTAGTAATATATTTCATAAAAAAATAATTATATCTCGAAAACTACAAAATATCGTAGATCATACATGGGGGTTAAATCGATAGGTATGGAACCCTGCTACCAGCTAGTGGCGGCTTGACACCCTAAAAGAAACACCAGTATATTGTGGACTTTGATCACAATAGACAAAGGTAGTGTATGTGATAACCCACTGCCGTGCTGAGCTTTCGAGTTTGCATCCTGGGTCAGAACTAATTTATGTGATATGTAAATGTTTGTTTCAAAGTTTGGATGTTTTCTTTGCATAATAATTTAGGGATTTAGAAATACAAAAGTATAATTTATTTAGCTTAGTCTGGGCCGGATGCCCTTGTGTGAGAATGTGCCAAAATATAAATATAATTAAACAATACACAGTTTCGGTACTTAATACCACGATGGCGTTCTCGAGTTCCAAATTTCTAGAGTTACGAATTGCGTTATGGATTCAGGCACTATTTAAGAAAGCCACTACGGTTCATTGGAAGTTCTGAACCTAAGCAGCGCTAAACCTATTCTGCTAATTTACTAAACGTAGACAATTTTCGCACTGTATTGTTATATTTCAGTTTTTCTTCCACTCAACATATTTTCTGTAGATCCCCAAAGTCGTTGTGCGTATTTTTATAAACAGGCATTCAAGCATAATTCTACATATTACAAAGTTATATTTTATTCTGTCTCATTTCGAAATAAATATTTGAATTACACTTACATAGTTTTGAGTAAAAGTGTCGCAATATGAATTTTATAATATCGTACATTTACAATCATAATATGTCACAGAGAATGTGCGATATTATTCCCTTTGCAACATCGGCGTTGATAGTGAAATAAAATGACATTATCTCTTCGTCTGTCATGTGCGGGTAGAAATTTCGAATACTCATAGACTTGATAAACACAATAATACTATTTTAGGTGCTCAGAAAAGTTGAAAGATCTATAACAATTAGTTTTACCAAGGTGCAGAGGTGATCAGCAGTAGGTAGGTACCTAATGGTCATGTTTGAAATTTTTGGAGTTGTGGAACTGTTACCATAACTGACATCCTTCAAAATTTATTTGTATGCGATAGCAGTGCCACCTACTGGGCCCAATTGCGTTTTCAAGCTATACAGGAACACTTTGAAATACACAGATTTTTTTCTATGAGATATATAATTATAGGTTGTTAAGGCCTGGGTCTATTAAATTGACACATTTATTCTCTGACTCTTTTCCGCGCCTCTCCAATAATCATTCCCTGAAAGCCGACGTGAGACTTCAGCTATTGTAGAGATATTTGTATTAGGTACGTATTAAGCGACAGAAAAGAAAACTGCCTTATTAATTCAATGCAAATATACCTTGTTATTTAAATGAATCGGTACGTAAATGAAAATCGATATAAATTGCAAGCATTATTTTTTATAAAAAAACGTAAGTTTTCTTAACTAGGTTTTTCTTTAAAAATTATGCTTGGGTTTAATATCGATTATATATTTAAACTTTATTCAATAAAATATTAGGCAAATATTACAATAAAGCATAATAACTATTTACAATATGTCTGAAACTAAACTAAATCTAAACAAAAATCGACCAAGTGCGAGTTGGACTCGCCCATAAAGGGTTCCGTAGCAGCAAGTAGGTAACATAATATAAAAATTCTTGTCGTTCGTTGTAACTTTCATTGATATTTTAACACGTTCGCAGTGGTAGTGATTTTTCTCGGCGAAAATTGCGGTTCATGACGTATTAATAAAAACTACCAACGCGATTTCGTTCTAACCAATTTTCGCTGGTAGATTTTATGGCAGTGTACATTATATATTTTTTTTAGATTTATCATTCTCTTAGTTTAGAAGTTAGAGGGGGGGGGGGGACACATTTTTCCACTTAAATAAATAAACAAATGTTCACGGGCATTTCACACAGCGCTATCTGATCCCAAAGTAAGCTAGGAATAACCTGCTTGTGTTATGGGTATTAGACCACGGATATTAATACTTATATACTTTTAAATACAAACATATTATACTTGGAAACACCCAGACTCTTGAAACAAACATTTCGGGGTCACACAAATATTTGTCTCCGGTGGGAATCGAACCCACGACCTCCAGCGCCGCAGGCGGTATCACTACCGACCGCGCCACAGAGGCAGTCAACAACTTTGGAAGTGTCTCTTGCGCAAACTATTCACTTTAGAAAAAAAATGATGTTAAAAACCTCAATAGCATTTTTGAAGACCTATCTTTTGATACCCCACACGTATGGGTTTGAAGAAAAAAGAATTTTTGACTTTCAGTTCTGAGTATGGGGACCCCCAAAATTAACTGCTTTTTCTCTAGTTTGATACAAAAATCTTGATGCGGTTTACAGAATACATCTACTTGCCAAGTTTCAACAGCATAGGCCTTATAGTTTCGGAGAATAGCGGCTGTGACACACGGACGGACAGACAGACAGACATGACGAATCTATAAGAATTCCGTTTTTGCCATTTGGCTACGGAACCCTAATAGGGTCCCCGTGGCATTGTGCCCAAAAGACTGACAGCATTCCCCCTTTGAACGGCAATGCCTATTCGATATCGATTTAGTAAAGCATACGGATAAATAAATAAACTATTTCATTCTTCTAAAGCATCGTAATGAAAAGATCCTTTTTAATTAAATTCCAGATTTTTTCAATCCAAAAACCAAAGCAGAACGGATCAATGCTTCCGAAAACACAAAAACAGTTAGAAACCGAACGGGGATGTGTAGAACAAACTGAATTTAAGAAAAACTAAACATTGTGAAAATATACCCAGTGCAAGTCCCGTTCTGGTAAACGAAGTAAATAATTACCGAGCAAATAGAGAAGCTAGCTTTAACCGTTTTGAGGTATTTTTGAACGTTTATTATTCATTATTATTTTTCGCCATAGCAATGGAATATTTAGATATTTTGTACACTTCTCTCATATAAAACATTTGCATAAATGTATGTATTAAGTTAAAATAAATAACCAGCTCCTTTGTAATTTAAATATACTGCAATTTTTGAACCAAAAAATCATTACAAAATATGAAATGAAGAAGTTCTACCTATTTAAACCTACTTAAGACTTAAACCCAAACGTGGGTTCAAAGGACGTGGTTTAATATTACACATCATAAATTGAAATAGAGACTGCTTTGCTAAATAAGGCATAATATCGCATAAAGTATACTTAGTTAGAATAGTTACGTGTATGGTGAAGCTTACCTAGGTGTATGGCGTAGCATAGAGCAAGGTAGGGTAAGTGAATCAATTTGCCTACCGTCTGTATAACCTGTGCACTAATTGATTTACTCAGGAACAAGATACTGGCTTCAATTAAAAATAAATTTCATTTTAATTGTGTGGCAACAAATAGAGCCAATATCGTGAGTAAGGTAAAGGTTTTATGTTTCAGACAACTTAGTGATTTTTTAAATGTGTTCAACGTCTTTTAGACACATGGAGAAGGTTTTATTACATAGTTACAATAAATTAACTGTGGAACACTTAGTGAACCACGTTGATGTACCAGCTACTCAGAAAGTATTGGTTGGCTTAAAACATAATACTAACTAATTATTATTAATATTTGCTACGTTATTTTTATTTACACTGATCGATGACTCTTTTGAAGTAATAATGTTTCAAATGCAGATTATCGGCCTTTTTTATTTCTTTACAGTGACATGACCCAATCATTCGTTTACCATCACCAGACTGTATAAGAATGTCGGTGGACTCCATCTGAAACTTAGAATAACAAACTTATTGTAACTTTATAAGAACTAAAAGACATTTCAGTTGAACCAAGTATTGAGTTAAGAATACCCAAAAGTGAAGTTAAGTTCTGTAAAAAGTTGGCCAAGTTGTTCGTTGTTTGATGTGGGAAAACCGTTGTTGAAGTTTGTTTAAATGTTTTGTTTTTGTTAAAGCAATAAATTGACTACTTCCGTTTCCCTTCCAACATCTTTTCCCGGCGATTAGCGCCACCTAGCGTTCCTTAGGGAGCAACCCAGTTCCCGCACCACCATTAAACACGAACCGTGTCGTTGTAAACGAAATAATCAAAACACCGGTAAATACCATCCAAACCGCCTTAAAGATAGTAAAAATCAATCTATACAAATGCCGTGCATAATCTAAAGTGAAAGAATCAATATAGGGGCGCCCCAGAAGAAACCGATCATACAACAAGACGAAACCAGAACCAAGATGCCGGCTTCAACATTACCGGTGAGTGCCTTTTTTTTTTTTTTTTTAACGTGAGGGAAAATCCTCGTAGGATGCTATGCCGGACTCTTACCGACTAAAAAACCTCACGTAACGCCCAACAGCCTATGGTTGAGAGCCCCGGGTAAGCCCTCAGGAAGGATGTCCCGTGACTCCCAACAGACTTACGGCCCCTAATGCGGCCTCGCCCAGGGGGTGGTTCGGGTGCAATCCCGCGTCTATGGGGGATTTCGGGTGTGACCCCGCTTCTAAGGGGGGGCGTGCGTGAGTGCTCACGTCACGCTGCCGTCATGGGCCTGCTTCTGTAAGGACGGTGAGCGGCCCTCTCACCGTCCTCAGACCCCCGGTCATGGAGGCCGATAGTCCTCGGCGAAGACACGTCGGCGGCGCCCAGGGCGCCGACTGCGGAACTCGGGTGGGAGAGTTCTCTCCCGCACCCGGCCCCCCGCCTCCTTCGCGAGCATGACCTGCTCGCAGAAAGAGGCGGCGCAGTCCCACTTACTCCCGCTGGAGAGCATGGCTCGCACCATGGCCTCGAGCGAGAGAGTGTCCACGCCCAGACCCACTACGAGGACCTGTCGCTGTTGTGCCCACGCCGTGCACTCCACCAGCGTGTGGAGCGCCGTGTCATCGCTGCGGTCCTCGCAGTGCTGACATTCGGCCGTGGTTTCCCGGTGTTTTCGCCACAGATACCTACCGAAGCTACCGTGCCCGGCAAGCATCTGTGTCAACCGGTAGGAGAGAGCACCGTGTCTTCTCTCCAGCCACTCGTCCATGACCGGTCTGACGGCCGCGATTGTGGCGAATCCCCCCTTTGGTTGCTCAAGTCGCATCTTCCATGTCTCCAGGGTTTCCTGGTGGAGCAGGGTCCGCTGGGCCTCGATTTCTCGAGACGCAGGCCTTTGGCCCCGCTCCAGCGCCTCCTTGCGCCATCTGAACAGTGACGCAAGGGCTCTCGCTTCCAGGTCCCATGGAGGGGTCCCGGCTAGGAGACATGCCGCCTCACCGGAGATCGTGCGGTATCCTCTTATCACCCTGACGGCCATCACTCTCTGCGGGCTCATCAGTCTAGCCTTATTGCTGGCCGTCAGGGTCTCCGCCCATACGGGAGCCCCGTACAGGGCCATGCTTCGCACGATCCCAAGGTACAGCCTCCTGTAGGGAGCGTTGGGTCCCCTGATGTTGGGCATCAGCCGCGCGAGTGCGGCCGATGCTCCCCTCAGTTTTGGGACCAAACTTCGGAAATGATGTCCGAAGTTCCACCGGCCATCGAGTACGAGCCCCAGATACTTCATCGAGGGCTCGATGCCGATGCTGACGCCCCCCACCTGTAGGCTGGATCCCGCAGGTGGCCCCATCCGAGGTCCGTGGAAGCACAGAGCCTCGGATTTGTGAAGGGCGACCTCAAGACCCAGCCGCCGAATCCGACCCACGACCTGAGCAACCCCTGCCGTGGCCTTAAGTGCTGCGGCACGGTGCGTTGCTCCCCGCGCCGTAACGAGGGTGTCGTCGGCGTAACATGTTACGCCGACCCCTCTGAGCAACGGACCACGCAGCACCCAGTCGTAACCGATGTTCCACAGGAGCGGCCCTAAAACCGATCCCTGTGGAACACCGCACGACACATCTCGCCGACCCGGCCCTAGCCAGCTCGGGTAAGTTATGGCTCTCTCGGAGAGATAAGCCCCGACAATTCGACGGAGGTAGGGAGGCACTCCATGATAGATAAGCGCCTCCCTGACGCAGCTCCAGGGCAAGGTGTTGAATGCGTTGGCGATGTCGAGAGACACCGCCACCACCACCTCACCCTGTGAGACTGCTTCCTCCGTCAGGCCTCTAATGCGCATGATCGCGTCCACGGTGGAGCGTCCCTGACGGAAGCCAAACTGGCTATCCGCCAGATCAGGCCCCACGCGTGTGAGGTGCCCGACGAGGCGTTGTGCAATAATGCGCTCAAAGAGCTTGCACACCTCGTCGAGCAACACGATCGGCCGGTACCCTGATGGGGAATTTGCCGGCCGCCCCGCCTTTCGAATCAAGACCAGTTTCCCTGTCTTCCAGACCTTGGGAAACTGGCCTTTTTCGAGGCATGCGCTATAAAGACCCATAAGTCGAGGCCCAAGCTCCTCGAGAGCCAGGACCCATGCACGGCCTGGAATGCCGTCGGGTCCAGGGGCGGTGTTTCTACGGGATTTAAGCCGCAGGACAGCCGCCCCTAACTCACCCTCGGTGACTACGGGCACGTCGTTCTCGCTGTCTTCCGCGTTGGGCGCCTGAGACGGAGCCATGCGCGGAGGAACGTGTTCCTCCGCTCTCGACGGGAACAAGGAGTCCAGGACCCCCTCCAGCCGCTCCGGCTGGAGACTCTGGGTTAATGGGGGCGCCTTAGGGCGTAATTTGCCTCTTACCATGAGGTACGGGCGCCCCCACGGGTTCCGCTCCAGAGTCTCCATCAGCTCTTCGCGGCCCAATTTTTTGGACCGCTTGATGGCGGTCTGGAGTGCCCTCTTGGCCTCCTTGTACCCATCGTAGAGCTCCGTCTCTCGGGCTGCCGCATCGTCTGGGCGGCGACGCCTTCGGCGAAACCTGGTCCCCAGCCATATCAAAATAGACATGTTTTTGTTGAGCCGTGCATTGTTTTTTCATAAAAGCAAGTGACATTTGTGCTGGTTTGTTTTTTACAAGCTGTTGAAATATCAAGTTGCCAAAATATATATTTTGTTCGCTACAAACCATCAGATTTCCTGGTAACTGAAATAGCCTTTAACTACTGAGCCAAAATATAGACCAAAGCTACATTTACCGGTAAACCGCTTTGATTCACTGGCTCTCTTTCAAAGGCCGCGTGAAATTAGTCTCGCCCCGTTCGTTCCAAATTCGAACTAAATAAAGTGTAGCATAAATCTGTACGGTGAAAAAAAAACTATTTATAAATTTGCTAAAGACCTGATAATATTCAAATAACATATCACATCAACGTAGGATCCATTAGGAATATGGATACAAATTCAAAAATCTGACTTGACACTTTAGCTGAGTAATTCCAATTTCAGCCAGTACGAGATTGATGTGATTCCAAAGCAGCTTAAAGCAACCAGACACTGCTCGACTCCATACTTAAGTCGAAGGCAAAACGTCAAAGACATGCAAAAGAAGTTTGCTAGTTTCTTGTTATCGAGATGATATTGTGCTATCATTCTTCACCTACCAGATTTTTTTTAATTGCAAAGAAATCGCGCTAAAATCAAAGGCATTTTCAAATCCCTACAGACGAAAATTCTAATCGTGTAATATTTTACAGACCCGAGTTAAAACTGCAACTATCCGGCTCATTCCATTCTCTAAACCATTATTTGTTGGACTGGAAGGCGTTTTAAGTAAAATAAATTACCTGGTACAAGATGCGAGTTTGTGACCGAGCGGGGATCAACGCGGGTGAACGCTACGGAAATGAGAAATGAATTGCGGGAAGACTGGGAAGATCGGGCCGTGTGTGGCGTCGAGTTACGGCACAATATCAATAAAAATATCGCGTTCTACAACAGAAAAATACATCACTTGAAATACCTGAAACTTGAAAGCTTCGCAACGGTAGCCATATTTTAAACACTTTTTCATTATTTATTCAACTTAATGACTGCAAAGCGATTACGCTTATGCACCATCAATCTCCATGAATTTCAAGCACCAACCTAAAAGCTTTTGATTTTATTTTGATGAAAAGGGTTTTTATTGTATTTACAAAACGTTTTACTTTACAAACGAGAGCATGGAAAAAATCGACCAAGTGCGAGTTGGACTCGCGCACGGAAGGTTCCGTACTAAGAAATAGAAAAATCACGTTTGTTGCATGGGAGACCTTCTTAATCCCCCTTTTTCAGATTTTAGTATTTGTTTTTAGTAGTTGTTTTAGCGGCTACAGAAATACATCATCTGTGAGAATTTCAGCTCTCTAGCTATATTCCTGAGATACAGCCTCCTGACAGATAGACAGATTTCTTTCCCTTTTGTTAAGGAACCCTAAAAATTGCGGACTATATGGGTAAGAGAAACTTTGCATTAAAATAATATATACGGTAGAATTGAGTAACCTCCTCCTTTTTTGAAGTCGGTTAAAAAAAGAGAAAATGTGAAGTAGAATCATTATTACTGATATATTATAGTGTCTTATGTTGATATTACTAGTTTAGAAGCGAAGGAGACCTATGACAAATGGAGGAATTAGCTGTAAATCCCCTCGCCTATCTATGTGCAGGATTTCAGGATACTTTCCTCGAAATTCCCTTTTTTAGACATGGCATCATACTCAAAGTGATTTTGCTAAAGAAACATTACTACTTACTAATCTTCTGCTTCTGCTGTTTTATACAGGGTGGAGGGTAAGAAATAACAAAACTTCGAAGCTGCCTAATACAGTCACAATTTTTAACATTGTTTGATTATATAGGTATGGAGCCCACGTTAGGTGGCCAAAATTCGTTCAAAACCGAATTTATAGTCTCGCAGGGGGAATGCAAAGGCCATAATCTTTGCGCTCCACACTTTTAATGTTTTTTTATTATTATTTTATCAAATTTGTTTTTTTTTTTCGTTTTTTTTTCACACAATACATAGTCTTACATTTAATTTAAAATTAAACTTAATTAATTTATTAACCCGTCTCTCATCGTATCTGGTGCAAATGTACCTATCACACAGGCGGCATTGCCTCGCTGGATAGCGATGGCTAACCTTTGCACCAGATACGAACCGGAACGGGAGTACTTGTCTTATCCCTCAACCGATGCCTGTTATCAAATTATTTAAAACTACAATTCAAACGTAATCATTTAAAAAAATACCCACGTTATTTAAAAAAAGCTTCACCATTGCGGCATACGTTTACGTTTGTTGTACACCACGTTATCAACACAGGCATACGATCAAATCAAAGTGAAATTGATAGCAACGTTACGGTCGGGAGTCGGCCTGAACTTTTATTGAATTTGAGCGTGCTGGCATCAGATCAAACACTACGTTAGCAGAATTAAATTACGGTAGCGCCAATTACAGCCGTTTTTGAACCAAACGATGGCCGATCGCCAAGTTAAGCGATTATTAAGCCATTTTCTGTTATAGCATGACTTCAGTGCTCTTTACATGTAAGCCAATCGCCTGAGTGAACTATTATGGGTGGATTTCATTCAATTTAGGAATATCTTAGCAAGTTATCTGAATGCAAGAAGTATTCTGATATTAGTTTAGAAGGGCGAATAAAATGATTACAAATCCTACTAATATATCCTACTAATATTATAAATGTGAAAGTTTGTGAAGTTGTTTGGATGTTTGTTACTCAATCACGGTCTAAGATCTGGCTGAAATTTCGTACAGGGATAGAGTATAGTCCGGAATAACACATAGGCTACATTTTATCACGGGAAAATGTTCCCACAGGAAGCGGTATCGGGAACCAAGTATCACGCGGGCGAAGCCGCGCGCATCAGCTAGTAATATATTTCATAAAAAAATAATTATATCTCGAAAACTACAAAATATCGTAGATCATACATGGGGGTTAAATCGATAGGTATGGAACCCTGCTACCAGCTAGTGGCGGCTTGACACCCTAAAAGAAACACCAGTATATTGTGGACTTTGATCACAATAGACAAAGGTAGTGTATGTGATAACCCACTGCCGTGCTGAGCTTTCGAGTTTGCATCCTGGGTCAGAACTAATTTATGTGATATGTAAATGTTTGTTTCAAAGTTTGGATGTTTTCTTTGCATAATAATTTAGGGATTTAGAAATACAAAAGTATAATTTATTTAGCTTAGTCTGGGCCGGATGCCCTTGTGTGAGAATGTGCCAAAATATAAATATAATTAAACAATACACAGTTTCGGTACTTAATACCACGATGGCGTTCTCGAGTTCCAAATTTCTAGAGTTACGAATTGCGTTATGGATTCAGGCACTATTTAAGAAAGCCACTACGGTTCATTGGAAGTTCTGAACCTAAGCAGCGCTAAACCTATTCTGCTAATTTACTAAACGTAGACAATTTTCGCACTGTATTGTTATATTTCAGTTTTTCTTCCACTCAACATATTTTCTGTAGATCCCCAAAGTCGTTGTGCGTATTTTTATAAACAGGCATTCAAGCATAATTCTACATATTACAAAGTTATATTTTATTCTGTCTCATTTCGAAATAAATATTTGAATTACACTTACATAGTTTTGAGTAAAAGTGTCGCAATATGAATTTTATAATATCGTACATTTACAATCATAATATGTCACAGAGAATGTGCGATATTATTCCCTTTGCAACATCGGCGTTGATAGTGAAATAAAATGACATTATCTCTTCGTCTGTCATGTGCGGGTAGAAATTTCGAATACTCATAGACTTGATAAACACAATAATACTATTTTAGGTGCTCAGAAAAGTTGAAAGATCTATAACAATTAGTTTTACCAAGGTGCAGAGGTGATCAGCAGTAGGTAGGTACCTAATGGTCATGTTTGAAATTTTTGGAGTTGTGGAACTGTTACCATAACTGACATCCTTCAAAATTTATTTGTATGCGATAGCAGTGTCACCTACTGGGCCCAATTGCGTTTTCAAGCTATACAGGAACACTTTGAAATACACAGATTTTTTTCTATGAGATATATAATTATAGGTTGTTAAGGCCTGGGTCTATTAAATTGACACATTTATTCTCTGACTCTTTTCCGCGCCTCTCCAATAATCATTCCCTGAAAGCCGACGTGAGACTTCAGCTATTGTAGAGATATTTGTATTAGGTACGTATTAAGCGACAGAAAAGAAAACTGCCTTATTAATTCAATGCAAATATACCTTGTTATTTAAATGAATCGGTACGTAAATGAAAATCGATATAAATTGCAAGCATTATTTTTTATAAAAAAACGTAAGTTTTCTTAACTAGGTTTTTCTTTAAAAATTATGCTTGGGTTTAATATCGATTATATATTTAAACTTTATTCAATAAAATATTAGGCAAATATTACAATAAAGCATAATAACTATTTACAATATGTCTGAAACTAAACTAAATCTAAACAAAAATCGACCAAGTGCGAGTTGGACTCGCCCATAAAGGGTTCCGTAGCAGCAAGTAGGTAACATAATATAAAAATTCTTGTAGTTCGTTGTAACTTTCATTGATATTTTAACACGTTCGCAGTGGTAGTGATTTTTCTCGGCGAAAATTGCGGTTCATGACGTATTAATAAAAACTACCAACGCGATTTCGTTCTAACCAATTTTCGCTGGTAGATTTTATGGCAGTGTACATTATATATTTTTTTTAGATTTATCATTCTCTTAGTTTAGAAGTTAGAGGGGGGGGGGGACACATTTTTCCACTTAAATAAATAAACAAATGTTCACGGGCATTTCACACAGCGCTATCTGATCCCAAAGTAAGCTAGGAATAACCTGCTTGTGTTATGGGTATTAGACCACGGATATTAATACTTATATACTTTTAAATACAAACATATTATACTTGGAAACACCCAGACTCTTGAAACAAACATTTCGGGGTCACACAAATATTTGTCTCCGGTGGGAATCGAACCCACGACCTCCAGCGCCGCAGGCGGTATCACTACCGACCGCGCCACAGAGGCAGTCAACAACTTTGGAAGTGTCTCTTGCGCAAACTATTCACTTTAGAAAAAAAATGATGTTAAAAACCTCAATAGCATTTTTGAAGACCTATCTTTTGATACCCCACACGTATGGGTTTGAAGAAAAAAGAATTTTTGACTTTCAGTTCTGAGTATGGGGACCCCCAAAATTAACTGCTTTTTCTCTAGTTTGATACAAAAATCTTGATGCGGTTTACAGAATACATCTACTTGCCAAGTTTCAACAGCATAGGCCTTATAGTTTCGGAGAATAGCGGCTGTGACACACGGACGGACAGACAGACAGACATGACGAATCTATAAGAATTCCGTTTTTGCCATTTGGCTACGGAACCCTAATAGGGTCCCCGTGGCATTGTGCCCAAAAGACTGACAGCATTCCCCCTTTGAACGGCAATGCCTATTCGATATCGATTTAGTAAAGCATACGGATAAATAAATAAACTATTTCATTCTTCTAAAGCATCGTAATGAAAAGATCCTTTTTAATTAAATTCCAGATTTTTTCAATCCAAAAACCAAAGCAGAACGGATCAATGCTTCCGAAAACACAAAAACAGTTAGAAACCGAACGGGGATGTGTAGAACAAACTGAATTTAAGAAAAACTAAACATTGAGTAAATATACCCAGTGCAAGTCCCGTTCTGGTAAACGAAGTAAATAATTACCGAGCAAATAGAGAAGCTAGCTTTAACCGTTTTGAGGTATTTTTGAACGTTTATTATTCATTATTATTTTTCGCCATAGCAATGGAATATTTAGATATTTTGTACACTTCTCTCATATAAAACATTTGCATAAATGTATGTATTAAGTTAAAATAAATAACCAGCTCCTTTGTAATTTAAATATACTGCAATTTTTGAACCAAAAAATCATTACAAAATATGAAATGAAGAAGTTCTACCTATTTAAACCTACTTAAGACTTAAACCCAAACGTGGGTTCAAAGGACGTGGTTTAATATTACACATCATAAATTGAAATAGAGACTGCTTTGCTAAATAAGGCATAATATCGCATAAAGTATACTTAGTTAGAATAGTTACGTGTATGGTGAAGCTTACCTAGGTGTATGGCGTAGCATAGAGCAAGGTAGGGTAAGTGAATCAATTTGCCTACCGTCTGTATAACCTGTGCACTAATTGATTTACTCAGGAACAAGATACTGGCTTCAATTAAAAATAAATTTCATTTTAATTGTGTGGCAACAAATAGAGCCAATATCGTGAGTAAGGTAAAGGTTTTATGTTTCAGACAACTTAGTGATTTTTTAAATGTGTTCAACGTCTTTTAGACACATGGAGAAGGTTTTATTACATAGTTACAATAAATTAACTGTGGAACACTTAGTGAACCACGTTGATGTACCAGCTACTCAGAAAGTATTGGTTGGCTTAAAACATAATACTAACTAATTATTATTAATATTTGCTACGTTATTTTTATTTACACTGATCGATGACTCTTTTGAAGTAATAATGTTTCAAATGCAGATTATCGGCCTTTTTTATTTCTTTACAGTGACATGACCCAATCATTCGTTTACCATCACCAGACTGTATAAGAATGTCGGTGGACTCCATCTGAAACTTAGAATAACAAACTTATTGTAACTTTATAAGAACTAAAAGACATTTCAGTTGAACCAAGTATTGAGTTAAGAATACCCAAAAGTGAAGTTAAGTTCTGTAAAAAGTTGGCCAAGTTGTTCGTTGTTTGATGTGGGAAAACCGTTGTTGAAGTTTGTTTAAATGTTTTGTTTTTGTTAAAGCAATAAATTGACTACTTCCGTTTCCCTTCCAACATCTTTTCCCGGCGATTAGCGCCACCTAGCGTTCCTTAGGGAGCAACCCAGTTCCCGCACCACCATTAAACACGAACCGTGTCGTTGTAAACGAAATAATCAAAACACCGGTAAATACCATCCAAACCGCCTTAAAGATAGTAAAAATCAATCTATACAAATGCCGTGCATAATCTAAAGTGAAAGAATCAATATAGGGGCGCCCCAGAAGAAACCGATCATACAACAACACGAAACCAGAACCAAGATGCCGGCTTCAACATTACCGGTGAGTGCCTTTTTTTTTTTTTTTTTTTTTTAACGTGAGGGAAAATCCTCGTAGGATGCTATGCCGGACTCTTACCGACTAAAAAACCTCACGTAACGCCCAACAGCCTATGGTTGAGAGCCCCGGGTAAGCCCTCAGGAAGGATGTCCCGTGACTCCCAACAGACTTACGGCCCCTAATGCGGCCTCGCCCAGGGGGTGGTTCGGGTGCAATCCCGCGTCTATGGGGGATTTCGGGTGTGACCCCCCTTCTAAGGGGGGGCGTGCGTGAGTGCTCACGTCACGCTGCCGTCATGGGCCTGCTTCTGTAAGGACGGTGAGCGGCCCTCTCACCGTCCTCAGACCCCCGGTCATGGAGGCCGATAGTCCTCGGCGAAGACACGTCGGCGGCGCCCAGGGCGCCGACTGCGGAACTCGGGTGGGAGAGTTCTCTCCCGCACCCGGCCCCCCGCCTCCTTCGCGAGCATGACCTGCTCGCAGAAAGAGGCGGCGCAGTCCCACTTACTCCCGCTGGAGAGCATGGCTCGCACCATGGCCTCGAGCGAGAGAGTGTCCACGCCCAGACCCACTACGAGGACCTGTCGCTGTTGTGCCCACGCCGTGCACTCCACCAGCGTGTGGAGCGCCGTGTCATCGCTGCGGTCCTCGCAGTGCTGACATTCGGCCGTGGTTTCCCGGTGTTTTCGCCACAGATACCTACCGAAGCTACCGTGCCCGGCAAGCATCTGTGTCAACCGGTAGGAGAGAGCACCGTGTCTTCTCTCCAGCCACTCGTCCATGACCGGTCTGACGGCCGCGATTGTGGCGAATCCCCCCTTTGGTTGCTCAAGTCGCATCTTCCATGTCTCCAGGGTTTCCTGGTGGAGCAGGGTCCGCTGGGCCTCGATTTCTCGAGACGCAGGCCTTTGGCCCCGCTCCAGCGCCTCCTTGCGCCATCTGAACAGTGACGCAAGGGCTCTCGCTTCCAGGTCCCATGGAGGGGTCCCGGCTAGGAGACATGCCGCCTCACCGGAGATCGTGCGGTATCCTCTTATCACCCTGACGGCCATCACTCTCTGCGGGCTCATCAGTCTAGCCTTATTGCTGGCCGTCAGGGTCTCCGCCCATACGGGAGCCCCGTACAGGGCCATGCTTCGCACGATCCCAAGGTACAGCCTCCTGTAGGGAGCGTTGGGTCCCCTGATGTTGGGCATCAGCCGCGCGAGTGCGGCCGATGCTCCCCTCAGTTTTGGGACCAAACTTCGGAAATGATGTCCGAAGTTCCACCGGCCATCGAGTACGAGCCCCAGATACTTCATCGAGGGCTCGATGCCGATGCTGACGCCCCCCACCTGTAGGCTGGATCCCGCAGGTGGCCCCATCCGAGGTCCGTGGAAGCACAGAGCCTCGGATTTGTGAAGGGCGACCTCAAGACCCAGCCGCCGAATCCGACCCACGACCTGAGCAACCCCTGCCGTGGCCTTAAGTGCTGCGGCACGGTGCGTTGCTCCCCGCGCCGTAACGAGGGTGTCGTCGGCGTAACATGTTACGCCGACCCCTCTGAGCAACGGACCACGCAGCACCCAGTCGTAACCGATGTTCCACAGGAGCGGCCCTAAAACCGATCCCTGTGGAACACCGCACGACACATCTCGCCGACCCGGCCCTAGCCAGCTCGGGTAAGTTATGGCTCTCTCGGAGAGATAAGCCCCGACAATTCGACGGAGGTAGGGAGGCACTCCATGATAGATAAGCGCCTCCCTGACGCAGCTCCAGGGCAAGGTGTTGAATGCGTTGGCGATGTCGAGAGACACCGCCACCACCACCTCACCCTGTGAGACTGCTTCCTCCGTCAGGCCTCTAATGCGCATGATCGCGTCCACGGTGGAGCGTCCCTGACGGAAGCCAAACTGGCTATCCGCCAGATCAGGCCCCACGCGTGTGAGGTGCCCGACGAGGCGTTGTGCAATAATGCGCTCAAAGAGCTTGCACACCTCGTCGAGCAACACGATCGGCCGGTACCCTGATGGGGAATTTGCCGGCCGCCCCGCCTTTCGAATCAAGACCAGTTTCCCTGTCTTCCAGACGCAATCCACGCGCAACTGCGCGATTTCCGGCGTCCACCAGTACACCTGTTTCCTCGCCGGTCTGGGCCTAGCCCTGGGCATCGCCGCATCGCAGATGTGCGACATGGCTCTCCCGAACCACTCCACCTCGGTATCAACATCGGCAGGCCTGTCCGCTGTCGGAATCCAGGACTGCACGATGGCCGCCTCCAGGAGAGCCTCCCGATCAAGGCGATGGAGTGCCCAACGCGGTTCCGGGGGATTCGCAATTGCTGGCGGCAGGTTAGGTGGAGGGGAGACGTCAAACCGAATGTATCGGTGATCTGATGACGTCTCCTCCTCCTCCACCACGCGCCATCCCTGGACACGGCGGGCGATCTCAGGGGTCGCAAACGAAACGTCTATGACCGAGCTGAGCCCCCGCCGCGTCCAGGTTGCGACATTCCCCCGGTTCAGGATGACTAGGCCACGTGTAGTGACCCAGTCCTCCAGTATCCTCCCCCTGTCTCTGGTTTCCCGGGAGCCCCAAGCCTGAGACCAGGCATTGAAGTCTCCCAAGACCAGGACAGGGCGAGGCCGGCATGCAGCGAGAACGACGTCCAGCTCAGGGAGCCATAGCTCAAACTGATGCTGGTCGAGGCTCGGCGAGATGTAGACGGCCACGACAGCCACACCCTCGTATTCCGCCGCGACACAACCCGGGCCTCTGGCGATGACCGCCAGGCGCGAGTCGTCCGCGCCGGTCCCCCCAAAAATGGTCGCCACGCCGTCCAGATCCACCGGGCTTCCCGGGTGAACCCAGTACGGCTCGGCGACGACGACGATGTTAATGGACCACTGCCTGATGCTCTGGTACAGAAGGTCCTGAGCACCAGTGCAGTGGTTCAGATTCCCGGTGAGTGCCTAGGTTTCAACAACAACCAACCCCCCATCCATACAGTCCACTTCTATTCCTCAACATTATATTTGGTCCTGCGACCGGATTCTCAAATTCGTACCAAAAACCTATTTGTTAACTTTGGGGTTCGCCATATTTGTTCACAGTAAAATTGCAATATAACAATTTTCATTTGTTATTATCAGTTAAATAAAACATAATACCAACATTGTTTTTATAACAAGAAAGCATATTCTAACGTTTCTATCAAAAAGTTTCGAACATTTTAACATATTATAACATACGGCGGGAACTCATTGTGTCTTAGCAACCATATTTGAAATTTGGTCAAAGCATATTCCAACATTTCTATCAAAAAGTTTCGAACATTTTAACATATTATATCTTAAGGCGGAAACTCATTGTGTTTTAGCAACCATATTTAAAAATTTGGTCAAATTCCATTTTTTCGTGATAATTAAAAATCAATCAATCATAATTCATCATTTCATTCGCGCGGAACTTTTCATTCATTGCAAGCAATGATATATTTTATTACGTTTTTGATTACCGGAAGTTTGTTCATTCTTGTGTTGAAGTCTTCCGGTTGTGAAGCAGTGAAGTCAGTGACATAACATGGAATGGAACTGACAATCATTCATTCAACGTAAAAACAATGTGAAGTCAGTAACATAACACTCAGTGGAACTGACAATCAATCAGTCAACGTGACGTTTGTATAACATATGATACTGACGTAAACGTGTTTACCTTTTTCGACATTCAAAACAATTCAACTTTATCTTTGTGTTTTATTATTAAAACAAAGTGAAGTCAGTAACATAACACTCAGTGGAACTGACAATCAATCAGTCAACGTGACGTTTGTATAACATATGATACTGACGTAAACGTGTTTACCTTTTTCGACATTCAAAACAATTCAACTTTATCTTTGTGTTTTATTATTAAAACAAAGTGAAGTCAGTAACATAACACTCAGTGGAACTGACAATCAATCAGTCAACGTGACGTTTGTATAACATATGATACTGACGTAAACGTGTTTACCCTTTTCGATAACATTCAAAACAATTCAACTTTAACTTTGTGTTTTATTATTTTAATTATTAATGTCGGTGGACTCCATCTGAAACTTAGAATAACAAACTTATTGTAACTTTATAAGAACTAAAAGACATTTCAGTTGAACCAAGTATTGAGTTAAGAATACCCAAAAGTGAAGTTAAGTTCTGTAAAAAGTTGGCCAAGTTGTTCGTTGTTTGATGTGGGAAAACCGTTGTTGAAGTTTGTTTAAATGTTTTGTTTTTGTTAAAGCAATAAATTGACTACTTCCGTTTCCCTTCCAACATCTTTTCCCGGCGATTAGCGCCACCTAGCGTTCCTTAGGGAGCAACCCAGTTCCCGCACCACCATTAAACACGAACCGTGTCGTTGTAAACGAAATAATCAAAACACCGGTAAATACCATCCAAACCGCCTTAAAGATAGTAAAAATCAATCTATACAAATGCCGTGCATAATCTAAAGTGAAAGAATCAATATAGGGGCGCCCCAGAAGAAACCGATCATACAACAAGACGAAACCAGAACCAAGATGCCGGCTTCAACATTACCGGTGAGTGCCTTTTTTTTTTTTTTTTTTTTTAACGTGAGGGAAAATCCTCGTAGGATGCTATGCCGGACTCTTACCGACTAAAAAACCTCACGTAACGCCCAACAGCCTATGGTTGAGAGCCCCGGGTAAGCCCTCAGGAAGGATGTCCCGTGACTCCCAACAGACTTACGGCCCCTAATGCGGCCTCGCCCAGGGGGTGGTTCGGGTGCAATCCCGCGTCTATGGGGGATTTCGGGTGTGACCCCGCTTCTAAAGGGGGGCGTGCGTGAGTGCTCACGTCACGCTGCCGTCATGGGCCTGCTTCTGTAAGGACGGTGAGCGGCCCTCTCACCGTCCTCAGACCCCCGGTCATGGAGGCCGATAGTCCTCGGCGAAGACACGTCGGCGGCGCCCAGGGCGCCGACTGCGGAACTCGGGTGGGAGAGTTCTCTCCCGCACCCGGCCCCCCGCCTCCTTCGCGAGCATGACCTGCTCGCAGAAAGAGGCGGCGCAGTCCCACTTACTCCCGCTAGAGAACATGGCTCGCACCATGGCCTCGAGCGAGAGAGTGTCCACGCCCAGACCCACTACGAGGACCTGTCGCTGTTGTGCCCACGCCGTGCACTCCACCAGCGTGTGGAGCGCCGTGTCATCGCTGCGGTCCTCGCAGTGCTGACATTCGGCCGTGGTTTCCCGGTGTTTTCGCCACAGATACCTACCGAAGCTACCGTGCCCGGCAAGCATCTGTGTCAACCGGTAGGAGAGAGCACCGTGTCTTCTCTCCAGCCACTCGTCCATGACCGGTCTGACGGCCGCGATTGTGGCGAATCCCCCCTTTGGTTGCTCAAGTCGCATCTTCCATGTCTCCAGGGTTTCCTGGTGGAGCAGGGTCCGCTGGGCCTCGATTTCTCGAGACGCAGGCCTTTGGCCCCGCTCCAGCGCCTCCTTGCGCCATCTGAACAGTGACGCAAGGGCTCTCGCTTCCAGGTCCCATGGAGGGGTCCCGGCTAGGAGACATGCCGCCTCACCGGAGATCGTGCGGTTTCCTCTTATCACCCTGACGGCCATCACTCTCTGCGGGCTCATCAGTCTAGCCTTATTGCTGGCCGTCAGGGTCTCCGCCCATACGGGAGCCCCGTACAGGGCCATGCTTCGCACGATCCCAAGGTACAGCCTCCTGTAGGGAGCGTTGGGTCCCCTGATGTTGGGCATCAGCCGCGCGAGTGCGGCCGATGCTCCCCTCAGTTTTGGGACCAAACTTCGGAAATGATGTCCGAAGTTCCACCGGCCATTGAGTACGAGCCCCAGATACTTCATCGAGGGCTCGATGCCGATGCTGACGCCCCCCACCTGTAGGCTGGATCCCGCAGGTGGCCCCATCCGAGGTCCGTGGAAGCACAGAGCCTCGGATTTGTGAAGGGCGACCTCAAGACCCAGCCGCCGAATCCGACCCACGACCTGAGCAACCCCTGCCGTGGCCTTAAGTGCTGCGGCACGGTGCGTTGCTCCCCGCGCCGTAACGAGGGTGTCGTCGGCGTAACATGTTACGCCGACCCTTCTGAGCAACGGACCACGCAGCACCCAGTCGTAACCCATGTTCCACAGGAGCGGCCCTAAAACCGATCCCTGTGGAACACCGCACGACACATCTCGCCGACCCGGCCCTAGCCAGCTCGGGTAAGTTATGGCTCTCTCGGAGAGATAAGCCCCGACAATTCGACGGAGGTAGGGAGGCACTCCATGATAGATAAGCGCCTCCCTGACGCAGCTCCAGGGCAAGGTGTTGAATGCGTTGGCGATGTCGAGAGACACCGCCACCACCACCTCACCCTGTGAGACTGCTTCCTCCGTCAGGCCTCTAATGCGCATGATCGCGTCCACGGTGGAGCGTCCCTGACGGAAGCCAAACTGGCTATCCGCCAGATCAGGCCCCACGCGTGTGAGGTGCCCGACGAGGCGTTGTGCAATAATGCGCTCAAAGAGCTTGCACACCTCGTCGAGCAACACGATCGGCCGGTACCCTGATGGGGAATTTGCCGGCCGCCCCGCCTTTCGAATCAAGACCAGTTTCCCTGTCTTCCAGACCTTGGGAAACTGGCCTTTTTCGAGGCATGCGCTATAAAGACCCATAAGTCGAGGCCCAAGCTCCTCGA
This sequence comes from Miltochrista miniata, assembly GCA_933228765.1. Classification (NCBI taxonomy): domain Eukaryota; kingdom Metazoa; phylum Arthropoda; class Insecta; order Lepidoptera; family Erebidae; genus Miltochrista; species Miltochrista miniata. The sequence continues at coordinate 22,564,584 of OW121756.1, forward strand.
GAGCCAGGACCCATGCACGGCCTGGAATGCCGTCGGGTCCAGGGGCGGTGTTTCTACGGGATTTAAGCCGCAGGACAGCCGCCCCTAACTCACCCTCGGTGACTACGGGCACGTCGTTCTCGCTGTCTTCCGCGTTGGGCGCCTGAGACGGAGCCATGCGCGGAGGAACGTGTTCCTCCGCTCTCGACGGGAACAAGGAGTCCAGGACCCCCTCCAGCCGCTCCGGCTGGAGACTCTGGGTTAATGGGGGCGCCTTAGGGCGTAATTTGCCTCTTACCATGAGGTACGGGCGCCCCCACGGGTTCCGCTCCAGAGTCTCCATCAGCTCTTCGCGGCCCAATTTTTTGGACCGCTTGATGGCGGTCTGGAGTGCCCTCTTGGCCTCCTTGTACCCATCGTAGAGCTCCGTCTCTCGGGCTGCCGCATCGTCTGGGCGGCGACGCCTTCGGCGAAACCTGGTGTACCGGCGGCGCGCGGTAACGCAATCCACGCGCAACTGCGCGATTTCCGGCGTCCACCAGTACACCTGTTTCCTCGCCGGTCTGGGCCTAGCCCTGGGCATCGCCGCATCGCAGATGTGCGACATGGCTCTCCCGAACCACTCCACCTCGGTATCAACATCGGCAGGCCTGTCCGCTGTCGGAATCCAGGACTGCACGATGGCCGCCTCCAGGAGAGCCTCCCGATCAAGGCGATGGAGTGCCCAACGCGGTTCCGGGGGATTCGCAATTGCTGGCGGCAGGTTAGGTGGAGGGGAGACGTCAAACCGAATGTATCGGTGATCTGATGACGTCTCCTCCTCCTCCACCACGCGCCATCCCTGGACACGGCGGGCGATCTCAGGGGTCGCAAACGAAACGTCTATGACCGAGCTGAGCCCCCGCCGCGTCCAGGTTGCGACATTCCCCCGGTTCAGGATGACTAGGCCACGTGTAGTGACCCAGTCCTCCAGTATCCTCCCCCTGTCTCTGGTTTCCCGGGAGCCCCAAGCCTGAGACCAGGCATTGAAGTCTCCCAAGACCAGGACAGGGCGAGGCCGGCATGCAGCGAGAACGACGTCCAGCTCAGGGAGCCATAGCTCAAACTGATGCTGGTCGAGGCTCGGCGAGATGTAGACGGCCACGACAGCCACACCCTCGTATTCCGCCGCGACACAACCCGGGCCTCTGGCGATGACCGCCAGGCGCGAGTCGTCCGCGCCGGTCCCCCCAAAAATGGTCGCCACGCCGTCCAGATCCACCGGGCTTCCCGGGTGAACCCAGTACGGCTCGGCGACGACGACGATGTTAATGGACCACTGCCTGATGCTCTGGTACAGAAGGTTCTGAGCACCAGTGCAGTGGTTCAGATTCCCGGTGAGTGCCTAGGTTTCAACAACAACCAACCCCCCATCCATACAGTCCACTTCTATTCCTCAACATTATATTTGGTCCTGCGACCGGATTCTCAAATTCGTACCAAAAACCTATTTGTTAACTTTGGGGTTCGCCATATTTGTTCACAGTAAAATTGCAATATAACAATTTTCATTTGTTATTATCAGTTAAATAAAACATAATACCAACATTGTTTTTATAACAAGAAAGCATATTCTAACGTTTCTATCAAAAAGTTTCGAACATTTTAACATATTATAACATACGGCGGGAACTCATTGTGTCTTAGCAACCATATTTGAAATTTGGTCAAAGCATATTCCAACATTTCTATCAAAAAGTTTCGAACATTTTAACATATTATATCTTAAGGCGGAAACTCATTGTGTTTTAGCAACCATATTTAAAAATTTGGTCAAATTCCATTTTTTCGTGATAATTAAAAATCAATCAATCATAATTCATCATTTCATTCGCGCGGAACTTTTCATTCATTGCAAGCAATGATATATTTTATTACGTTTTTGATTACCGGAAGTTTGTTCATTCTTGTGTTGAAGTCTTCCGGTTGTGAAGCAGTGAAGTCAGTGACATAACATGGAATGGAACTGACAATCATTCATTCAACGTAAAAACAATGTGAAGTCAGTAACATAACACTCAGTGGAACTGACAATCAATCAGTCAACGTGACGTTTGTATAACATATGATACTGACGTAAACGTGTTTACCTTTTTCGACATTCAAAACAATTCAACTTTATCTTTGTGTTTTATTATTAAAACAAAGTGAAGTCAGTAACATAACACTCAGTGGAACTGACAATCAATCAGTCAACGTGACGTTTGTATAACATATGATACTGACGTAAACGTGTTTACCTTTTTCGACATTCAAAACAATTCAACTTTATCTTTGTGTTTTATTATTAAAACAAAGTGAAGTCAGTAACATAACACTCAGTGGAACTGACAATCAATCAGTCAATGTGACGTTTGTATAACATATGATACTGACGTAAACGTGTTTACCCTTTTCGATAACATTCAAAACAATTCAACTTTAACTTTGTGTTTTATTATTTTTCATAACAAATCAAGATGAGTGAATCATTAATAGCTCATTATGAGTCAAAACGTAACATGGCCCTCAAGCGGCTCAAAGACGCGGTCACGTGCGCGCGTAATTGCAAAAATGATAATAGTATTGTGAATCGACTTGAAACTTGGTGTTCACGTCTAGAACAAATTCTTGAGACATTTAACGACACCCACGTACAACTTCAATGTGAGTTCATTAAGGCAGGAATGGATGATAAAGATGTGTTGTTAAACCAAAACAAAATTCAAGAACAGGCTGATGACATGTACTTTGAAGTGTTGGAGGCAAAGCGGTTATATTTACCTACAGTTAAACCAGATAATTCCTCTGTGAAACAAGAGTCTGCTAAAAACAAATCCGCTAAACTTCCACCTATCAAATTACCACTGTTTTCAGGCAATTTTAAAGATTTTCCAGGGTTCATTGACCTTTACAACACACTTGTTCATTCACGTACTGACCTATCAAATGTAGAGAAATTTCAATATTTAATTACATCGCTTAGTGGGGATCCAATCAACATAATCAGAGCATATCCAGTGTGTGAAGCAAACTATGTCAGTGCATACACAGCTTTAGTTAACAGATACAATAACAAGCGCTATCTAGCCTTTTTGTGTTGGGAACAAATTCAAAATTTAAAATCATTAACTTCGGGTTCTCCTCAGAGTCTCCGTAACATGCTTGACATTTATAATGAAAATTTATCAATGCTCAGCTCATTAGGGTTGAACACATCAAATTGGGATTTTGTGCTTTTTCACTCCCTATTAACAAAATTAGACAGAGCTTCTCGTGAAGCATTCGAGTTAGCTAATACAAGTTCTGAATTTCCAAGTTTCAAGGAATTAACAACATTTTTAAATGATAGATGCAGCGCTCTTGAACGTTCATCATCATCATCATTGCCTGGTGCACCACAACGCCCAGCAAATCAAAATTCATCATTATCAGCTATTCAGCAACGTGCAAGTGTGAACAATCAATCAAAATCAAACATATTACTGGCCCAAGCGCCTCATCAATCATGTATTTTGTGTAAAGAGGATCATGCCCTCTATTTGTGTTCAAAATTCTTAGCAAAAACTCCATATGAGAGATCACAAGTTGTGAAACAATTCAAAATTTGTTTTAACTGCCTTCGGTCAAACCATATTACTTCAAATTGTATTTCAACACACACATGCAAGACATGCGGTCAGCGTCACAATTCTTTGTTACATTTTACTAAAAGGACATCAGCCCACACACAACAAAATCAGACTTCAAGTCAAAACAAATCATCATCATCATTGAAGCATACAGTACCTGCTCCTGAAACAAAAGAGAATGTTGTTACACCCGTCACATCATTATCAAACACCACTGCTGAGTCATCATCATCATCATCATCAGGCTCACATTTTGTTATGCTTGCTACTGCCGAAGTGGAGGTAAGAGACGGTCGAGGCTCCTTTCAGAAGGTCCGCGTTTTAGTGGATCCAGGTAGTCAAAGTCATGTTATCTCTAAGGCTTGCACACATCGTTTAGGGTTGAAACAATACAAATCTCAAACTCCAATGTCAGGAGTAGGTGATACTGCAGCCTGCTCTTTGGGCAAAGTATTTTTAGAAATGCGACCAATTGGTAAAAGTGAACCATCATTCACTCTTGAAGCGGTGACTCTTGACAAAATTTGTGGTAATATGCCCACTCATCCTGTGGACATAGTCAATTTTCAACATCTATCAAACATAAAATTAGCAGATGAAAAATATCATTCTTCACGTCCGGTAGACATATTATTCGGTGGAGAGATTTTCCCACATATTCTTTTACCAGGAAAAATTGATGGTGGTCCACATGCAGCAACTGCCATCAACACAATTTTCGGTTTTATCCTGATGGGAAAAACCTTATCATCATCATCAAATTCCACTCCTTTATCAATCAATCATTTATCAATGGATGCCAACTTAGTTGTGGCTATTCAGAAGTTCTGGGAGTGGGATAACATACCATGTGATCAGACACTGCAGCCTCATTCTTCAGAGGACATCCAATGTGAGGATACATTCCAAACAACACACAAACGTAATAGTGATGGACGTTACATTGTCCAGCTTCCTTTTCGTGATCAATCATCACCATCATTTGAAGGTGCTCATCCGATAGCTCTTCGGCGCTTTTTACAATTAGAGAAACGTCTCTTAAGCAAACCAGAGGTTCATCAACAATATAATCAACATGTGATGAAGTATTTAACAACTGGACAAATGGAGAAGGTTCCAGTAGATAAGGCCTTTGTTGGCAATCGTATTTCAAACATACAACGTAAGCTTCCAGAAGCTATTTGGAATCATGTCCCTGGGAAACAAAACCCTGCGGACGCAGCAAGTCGAGGTTTGTACCCCGATGAGCTTATCAATCATGACCTATGGTGGACAGGCCCACAGTGGCTGTCATTTGATCAAGACCAATGGCCTAAAGAGCCTACACACATTAACAAGACATATCAATCAGATCCTGAAATCAATCGTGAAAAACGTGCCTGTGTTTTGAACATATCAAACACTGTAGATGAACATCCACTAACAACACTTCCAACACCGGACTATTCAAACATAAGAATGAACAACATAACACGTTGGAATTTGATCCAAAAAATGCATCAGGAATTTTGGGCTCGTTGGAGCAGTGAATATATAACAGGCTTGTCACAACGCCTTAAATGGAATAAAGCTACAGCATCTCCAAAACTTAATCAACTCGTTATAATCCGAGATGAAACAACGCACCCATTACGTTGGCGTCTCGGTCGCATCATTGAACTACACATAGGCCGTGATAATGTGTGCCGCTCTGTTGCAGTCAGAACTGCTCAGGGTATTCTTAAAAGACCATTAGTAAAACTGTGTCCATTACCAGATGCAGATCAATAACAATTTTAACATACTAGATTAATTAACTTTATAACTTCTTCAATCATAACCAACAACTTTCATTATAAATTTAATTTGTCATCATCAAAACAGCATTATTGTGAACAAATATTTTCATTTTTCAGACTTTCAGTCTCATTAATTCGCCAGCAGGGGGGGAAAATAATGTTAAAGCAATAAATTGACTACTTCCGTTTCCCTTCCAACATCTTTTCCCGGCGATTAGCGCCACCTAGCGTTCCTTAGGGAGCAACCCAGTTCCCGCACCACCATTAAACACGAACCGTGTCGTTGTAAACGAAATAATCAAAACACCGGTAAATACCATCCAAACCGCCTTAAAGATAGTAAAAATCAATCTATACAAATGCCGTGCATAATCTAAAGTGAAAGAATCAATATAGGGGCGCCCCAGAAGAAACCGATCATACAACAAGACGAAACCAGAACCAAGATGCCGGCTTCAACATTACCGGTGAGTGCCTAGGTTTCAACAACAACCAACCCCCCATCCATACAGTCCACTTCTATTCCTCAACAGTTTTGTTAAAGTGGAGAAAACGGTCACAAAACTCACAATGCTTATAACAAACATGTTTATTTCTTACACATTTTTTTTAATTATACTAGCTGCTGTCACGTGGTTTCACCCGCGTTGTTCAGGAATGACAGTCTCGTCTACGTTATCCGGGATAGTGTAGATTCCCAAGAGTGAAAGTATTTATCAAATCGGTTTGTAGTTCTGGAGCCTTTTCAATACAAATAAAAAATGAAATCTTTCCTCTATAAGATATTAATTAGAAGTAAATATAGATAATATGGTGGAAGTTCGTGCTTTGAAAGTGTCAAGACGACGCAGGTTCTAATCTCGTGTCAAGTGCGAGAAGACGCAGTTTCAAATCCTGCTTCAGACTGATAATTTTTCCACGTTTAAATTTATGATTTAGTTAGCTTACTAATCGCTTTTCAAAATTATTTCTTACTTTCCTATTATTGATTTAGTTAACACCACCTGTTACATTCAGGGCTCATTAGTTAAGAACATTATAGCTCCTTCCGAACTCATTTGGGCAAAAAATACTTCAAACAACAACAAATGAGTGTAGTTAGTTAACCTACTGGCTTCGTAGGCTGGCAACTGGTGAACGAGTCCAGCGAGTTGTTGAAGCAATTTGTAAACAATATACAGTAATTAAAGTGTATTGTCATCAATACAATTTTGAATTTCTAATGAACAGGCATATGGAATACTTTCAAGGTCTTTCAGATATGTGCGCGACGATTCTAGAAGAATATTAAGGATTAGAATTCAAGTCAAATTAGGATATAGGTACCTATTATGTCATAAATGACATTTTAGTCTTTGTATTTGTATATTCGGCATAAACGTAAAAAACGACTGAATACATTATATTCAAACTAAATTAACGAGAAATGGAGAAGTCGTACCTATTACGCTATTTTACCTAAATACTATTAAAAACACAAAAAATTCACAATTTTCGTGCAAATAAAGTCATGCAGGTATGAAATGCGAAAATTTTGTGCACGTGCTGCAAACCAACTAAACCTTGCAAATTGCAGTGGTCAATTTGTAATATTGAGCTTAATAAAGCTAGACTGAACTTCAATTTATTAGTCAGTTCATTATTTGAATATCGATAATTTAAATTTAGTTCTCATTAACCTAAACCATGTCCAAATTGTTGTTGCTTTTATAATAATGTAATTTAATGTGGAAATTTACACTATTAATTAAGTTATTCACTTAATTTATAGTGTGAATTTCCTGCAAAATTTATTTTCATTTTTATCCTATACCAATCGACTGTTCGGGAGATTGGCAACTCGGGTTTCATGCGGCATTCAACGGCTAGCTGACCCCCGCAACTTCGTTTACGTCACATGAGGTGTATGAAAGGAGAGGTATTTCTTCATCAGACTCATCAAGCAACGTGTGAAACCGCCCTGTTTGCTTAATCATACAAAAGCTTAAAGATTGAGTTAGACTTACCCTCACATTCAAAGAAACCCCTAGATACAATAAAAAAATTCAAAATATAAGATTCTTAAGAGTGATATAACTTTTTTATTTATAAATCGTTTGACATGAAAGTGGAGCAAACCTCAACACAATAAAATCTAAAACTGCAATTTGCGAGCGTTTGAGGTGGCTGAACCATCTCAAACGCACCGAACAATGAGAATGTCGACTACTCAAATAGTTGCATGGCCTCTATACCTCATCATCTTCACACTAACCTAACCACAAACTTCCAGTTGACAATGTTAAGCTTGTGCCGAACGTTTAAACTATGTGAATTATGATACAGCTCCTATGACAGGAATTATCTCTATGGCCAGGAAAACTAATTTAAAAGTTCACAAGTACATATATATACTGAACAATGCGCTTTTTCATTTAACATGGTTCGGTTAAATAACAAACAATGCCTACATCCATTCCTGTCTTCAGAATAACCTTAATACACGAACTAGCTCGAATAATTAACATTTCTCGTCATTGTGCCAAAGATATCGATGTTGAATGGCATTTCAAAACATAGTGTTCAGGGCTTCATACGAATTTCGAAGTAGTTATACTACTATTAGAGGTAAAGACACGCATATAACTAGATCTCCTATCAAACCGGAAACAATATGAATGAATATATTAGTCACATAAGCAATTAACCCTATCATCCAGTTGAGCAAGCAAACAAGTCGCAATATGTTTTTAAAATAAATTGAAAGTCGTTAAAAGTTTTATTGTAAAAAAAAATCAACGAAACTCTTTAAAAGAAAAGCCAAGTGCCAAAGAGATTCAAAGCTTTCGATGTTTTGACTTCAAAATGTTTTTTTAAGACAGCGGGGGTGGGCCTCTGACAAATTTAACATCAAAATTTGCCAAAAATAACCTGACCACTTAGCGGTAAAGGCGTAGCCCGCATTTAATGCACTGTACAAGGTCCATTAGTATTCTGTCTGTTGTCTTCCTTTCCCTGAATTCACGGATGCTGTTGACCTCGTCAAACCGTTATAGTATCACCGGGCTTAAGCAGGCGAGCACTTAGTCACTTAACATTTAAAAAACAAGGCGTGATAAGATGACATCCTAATAATAGCGGATAGAAAAGAATTTCAAAGCAGTTTAGTAAGTACTTTAGTATTTAAAAGAAAGGACATTTTAAATTGAAATCAAAACAATAATATTATAAGTATACTTATTATTGTTCTGTCCATCTGTCTTGCGTTGAATCAAATTTGTTTTTTTGTTTCTACCTTTTTTTTTCTTCTGGTCTGTATTGCGATTCTGAATACAAATAAAATACAAATATAAATGTACTCAATGTTATTTATTAATAAGGTTATTTGTTTTAAAGTGATTCGTGTACAGATAAAGTTTGTGCTCAACTTAGGAATGATAAAGATGTTTATTACATTAATACGGAATTAACACAACTGCAATAGTTTCCGATGTTTTGCAGCCAGCTATTGCTATAACTATTGGACTCGTACACGAAGGGTTCTGTACTTAAAACCAGCTGTACTTAAGTTTGTTAATTTAGAGTCTCCCATCCTCCCCTTAATGGCCATAGAAAATCATCATCTGTCAAAATTTTAGCGTTCTAGATCACGGTTCAGGAGATACAACCTGATATCAGACAGATGGAAAGACAGCGAAATATCTGTACTGAGATCTTTTTAGGGTTCCGTAACCAAAAGGTCCTATTACGGGTATATTAAAGGGTATTAAGGCACGGGCCCTATTTATGAGACATCATCATGTTATAAAACCGGCCAAGTGCGATTCGGACTAGTACATGGAGGATTCCGTAGCCAAATACCGGCAAAAAAAGTCACGTTCGTTGTATGGGAGCCCCCCTTATTTTTTTTTAAATTTTATTATAGTATTTGTATTGTAAATCTGCAAAAATTTCAGCTATATATATATATAACTTAACGGTTCCTAAAGTACACAGACAGACAGTCATACGAACGGCGAAGTCTAATGTCTCGTCCCCTTTTTACCCTTTGGGTATGGGACCCTAAAAATTACAATGGCATTTATTTCATTGACATAAAGTTGAAATTAAGAGTGCAAGTGTTAAAAATTTATTTGGCACAGTTAATGTGCAGTAATCATCCAACTTTATTCGATAGCCTCATTTATTTTAAAGCATAGTATACAAAGCGTAGTCTCCTTGTATAAAATCATCTAACTGCACCACTATAAGATTTAGACAATAGTAAGGGAAAGCTATTCTTGAATGTTCATCAAGTATCTATCGTTACCCAATTCTTTCTCAGATCGTTGAACATGACAACTTTTTGACACTAAAAGCCGGCACTTCGGTTCTTTGCAAGATTTAATGTAAGAGCTTCTTTGGTGCCTAAAAATTGTGAACTACAAAGCGATTACCTTGTTAGAATGTTTAATCCCACCAAAAACATCCCTGTTGAAAAGGAGGCCAAGTTCCTATGGGCTAATTGTTCGCCTAAAAAAGGGTTGAAATCCAATCCAATGCCAAGTTTAGATGTACTTTAAATAATCTAAAAATATCTAAAATAATGTTAATTCTAAATTTGAACTTGGCAGGGTTTCGTGCAGTACGCAACACTTGATTAATTGTATAATTAAATTTATTATGTATATAATTAAATTAACCTGCCAAGTTCAAATTTAGAAGTAACATTATTTTAGATATTTTTAGATTATTTAAAGTACATCTAAACTTGGCATTGGATTGGATTTCAACCCTTTTTTAGGCGAACAATTAGCCCATAGGAACTTGGCCTCCTTTTCAACAGGGATGTTTTTGGTGGGATTTCAATACTTTTTTTCAAGAAACTGTACCTATTTTGTCTTTAATAAGCTTTAAAGTGTGCATTATGTATACATGACATTATTTTATACTCTCTCTCAACAAGACAAGCTCTCGAAAGGATGTCCCAGTAAAGGTCCATTTTGTTTCAATTATTATTTTTTTATGAAAATACAATGCTCGATATTCTGTGAGTATTTCAAGCGTCTACTGGTTACCCTCATTACCTATTAACACATAGCAAGTTAGATAGTTCGCGTTGCTCTATAGTGTTATACAACGCGCGTCTTTAGACAGTTCGCGTTGCTCTATAGTGTTATACAACGCGCGTCTTTAGACAGTTCGCGTTGCTCTATAGTGTTATACAACGCGCGTCTTTAGACAGGTCGCGTTGCTCTATAGTGTTAACTATCCTTGTATAGATCCTCTACGGTAGGTACAGTAAATATTTCAAAAAGAGTTTGTGAACTCTATGTTTAATTTCTTTTTCAGAATATTGATGACATTTGAATAATGACATTATAAACACGATATCTACGTCTACAACATAAATTGTGTGTTTGTACGTAAATTGTTTATACTGGAGAAGAATCTAAAATATGGACTATTTGTTTACCATTTCCTATGAAATAGCTATCTTTGAAATATTACACCTACCTAAAGTTATCTGCTGAAAGCGTTGTTCACTTTTTAAAGAACAAATATTTACGATGAAAGTCGAAAAATAAGTCAGTATGTGACCCGTATAATGTTCAATCATGGCGACACGAAATTAATTTCATTACGCAACATTTGATTGTGCTGTACCTCCTAAAGTATTCATTTAATTTGCATGGTGTAAAGGGAATGAATGATCTTGATGAAATGGTCAAATTAACTAACGTATTTAAATTGTAAAGGATACCTTATTACCGAATATATAAGACAAAGTCGCTAAAAAACACGTTTCTTGTATGAAAGCCCCCCTTAAATATTATTATGTTTTTGTTTTCAGTATTTGTTGTTATAGCGGCAACAATAACACATAATCTGTGAAAATTTAACTCTCTAGCTATCACCGTTCATGAGATACAGCCTCCTGACGGACAGACAGACAGACAGACAGACGGACAGCGAAGTCTCATGAATTGGGTCCCGTTCTTTACCCTTTTGGTACGGAACCCTAAAAAGGATGACTCACGCTACGCAGTGCCGGGTCCGAGCCGAGTGCCGGCCGCAGCAAGGTCAATATTATATATATTTTGTGTGAACAAACTCACGTTAAACCATAGATTTAGAATTTTTCGCGCTAAATCTACGCGTTAAACCGAGCGGCAACTGAGTGACAGCCGAACTACGGAAAGCGCTCATAAACAACTCGGTCCCGCCTCGGCTCGGCCACGGCCCGTTGCATGAATACAGTGCCACCGAGCTTCGCCCGAGCAGTCGTGAATGCAACCGGCTCGGTGACCGTGCTACGGCCGACACTCGGCTCGGACCCGGCACGGTCTAGCGTGAGTCATACTAGCGTGAGTCATGCTTGCTGATCTCTAAACTACTGGACGAATTTGATCCAAATATTTCACAAATATGAATAACAATATTCAATGTGCAGTATTGACTTTTCCATAATTTGTATGTATAGAGAATTTGATTGACATTAATCAAAACATTGACAACATCTTTCTCAAATCTGATTGAGTTTTTAAACATGACATGTGTTAAAATAAAAAGTAAATTAAATCAAAAGAGTCCTCTCATCACTAAGAAGTATTGATACAAATTCGAATCGAAACCCCCCGAAGAAAACAATTGTTACCCCCTTTAAGCCTGTTCTGGAATGAATTTCAATAAAATACGAAACACATCTTCCATCAATTATGTTAGAGATGATTTATGCAAATTTTGAAGAAGATCCGACCAAGGAATCCTGTGGTCCCATACAAACTTTGTAACCCTTTTCCAACTCACGCTTGACCGATTTCTCAAATTTCTCAATTTTTCGGTAATCTACATATAACACCCGATCTGTGTGCCAAATTTCATAACGCTAGGACAATTGGAAGTGGCCTAGAGGTTTTGATGACCGGTCAGTGAGTGAGTGAGTCAGTCAGTGCCAAAATTAGCTATATTCACAGGGTCATATTTCAGGATCTACTAAAGCTACATCTATGAAATTTGGTACACTGCCTTAGTACTAGTATATGATTATGTACGTACAATTTTATTTCTGTACTTGCAATAGGCACTGAGCTACAGGGGGGTCAAAAGTGGGTCGAAGCGGTTCGTGTAAATAGAGTACGGCATGCGCTCGGCCTGTTGCTGGAACTTGGCCTGCGCACTGCCGTGCGCTTAGATTTTTTCAAGGTAATTTTAACCTGTTGAGTTTTGTGATTCAATATTAACGACAGAATTAGTAAATTTGGACAAAATTGTCACTATAACATTTTCTCCGTCTCATCGTTTTATCACAATTTAAAACTAAACATTGATTTGAATACCTGCCAAAACATAAAGTTGCATAGAAAATAATATTACTTATTCGTGATGATTGTCTTTTGAATGAAAAAATACCTGTCAACAGAGTCGTCAGGTAAAGATAAAAAGCATAATTTTTTTCAAAAAAAGTTTTGACTCTTTACTATGATGAACTAAAATTTTCTATACTCTGTTAAAATTAGGTTGATAATTTTGATAGCTCTGAATAGTGCACCCCATAGTGTATAATCGTTAATGAATCTATTCGATTATCGTTCCAGTAAAATTTGAAATCGATAGTAACAAAAACGTTTTTATTATCTAATATATAAAAACAAGAACTGACTGACTGACGACGTCCATATTAATTCAGGAGCCACCTTACACTTTTTAAATTAAATTCACGTAAGGACGTGACGTGAAATAAAAAAAAAATAAAAGCCCTCTCACGACTACGATCTTGCGCATATTTTTTCGGTTCCTAATGAACTTGTTCAGAAGAATATACGCAAGCCCCAAATCGTTATTGAGGAAGAGCCTCTTTTTAAGTGTGGAATCTAACATGGATGCTATGGAATCCTAATTACTAAGACCACAGGATGCCTTACAACTGTCTCGGAAGGATGTCCCGGGGCTCCCGGCAGACTTTGGCGACCACTTAGACCTGACTTTCCTCCAGTCCTCCGCAGTAACATTATCACACGCATTTTGTAAAAGTGTGAGCATTTTCTTGGCAGTAAATGGTGGAGAAGTATTGTATTTGGCTGCATGACCTATAAAACATAAATAAATAATATAAATAATAACGTAAATTATCAGATCTGTTTTTGCCAATTGAGGTGCTAGGATAAAGAAAAAAATACCTTTGATATTAGCGCAAATCAGTTCGATGGCATTGTAGTGGCAGTGATACGGTGGCAATCTGAGAACTGTATGGCCACGTTGCTCAGCAATCTCGTCCAAAACGAATATTGGCTTTTTTGGTCTATTTTCTTTAACTAAGCAGAGCAGTCTTGTTTTAACATTGTTTCCTTTGCTTTGGTGCCAGGATATCAATTCCAGTTTGTTATTGGCTGACGTTGGAGCTTTCTCTTTTTGCACGGAGTGGTATGGCGCGTTATCCATCCACCACCACCAAAAACCACTCTTTGAATTTCTCAAAATTCATTTCTTCGTGATACTCATTTGTTTCCGTTCATTTGAAGGCTAACAAACAATTAGGTACAAAACCAGTTGCCGATCCTGCATGTGTAATTATAAGTCGCTGTCCTTTGCCTTCGGGTACTTTTGAAACAGACAGTGCTGTGTCATCGGTCCATGCTTTCGGCACGGTGTGATTGGCATTAAGCCACGTCTCATCGAGAAAAATAACAGAGTCCCAATTTGTAATTTTTTTAGCTTTTCTTAAAAAATCTATGCGTGCCAGCATAATATCTGTACGCTCCATAACAATCTTTCTTTTATTCTATTTTTTGAACGAAAATCCAATATTATGCATAATATGGCGCCTATAATATTTATATTATTTAATAACGTACTTAATATTTAGGTTAATATTACAAAACTAGCTTAATATTACAAAAAAAAACTAGTAGATTCCCACGTAATCATTTTACTTTCATTTAAAATAATATAGTTTAATTCGATTTATTCGATTCATTTGTCTATGGTCAATTGTGCGGTATTCTTGGAAGACGCTTCACTACGATAAGTGGGCGGTACTCGTCTATGTGCTACGGTAATTTTTGAGGTATTCTTGACATAAACAAATACGGTACTTCATAGGCGTGAGCTATCAAAATTATCATCCTAGTTTTAACAGAGTATAAATGCAATGTCATAATAGTAGTTTATGACACTGTTACATAATAAGGGTTCTTATAACACGAGTGTGTTTTAAAAAAACGAGCCGTAGGCGAGTTTTTTTATAGTATTACACGAGTGTTATAAGACCAAGTTATGTACAGTGTCATACACTACTTTATCTACTCTCATACTATAATGTGTACCTGATTTCATTTTGTGATATATATTGCTGGTGATTGCTCCTTGATTTCGCCGGTAACAGGTTCATGGTAATGTCTGACGCAGTTTCCAGAATGTCTGGTGGTGTACAATTACCACCATCCTCGCTTTAAGACATGTTTTTACACAAAAACTAATTTATTTAACAAACAAAACCAAACTTTGTTTAATTTAAATGTAAAATGTTGGCGCCAAGGCCCAAACATCGATTGTGCATGCGTGCGTGTTTTTTTTTTTTTTCATGCTGCGAAGGCCCTAACTTTTTTTATAACACATTTGCTCGTAAAGAGTCTCTTATTTGACCCATTTCACTAACGTAATGTATCTCATTACGGCCTAGTCCGGTAATGTAAAGTAAAACGGACGATTGCGTCTAAAATGAACGGTTCCTTTTTAAATCTTAGCAAAGAGTTTTTATGTCAGAAAAGTGGTGAACATTTTATGAATAAAATTAACTTTGGGAGATAAAATATAATAAAATAAACATGTAATTGTTTAATTTAATTAATTTTGACAATAAATTACAACCATTTATGTGAAACCAATACAAACAATATTAATTTACTTTATTAATAATACTGGCTGTTTTTGTGCCTTTGCCTCTTAAGAAATAAGAAAAAAAGAAAGCGTTGTGAACAAGTAAAATTCCGCGCGCTTTATTATCGCTATTTTTTGCTACGTTTTTTTGTTAGTTTATGAATGTCCCCGTTTTATTTATTTCCTTGTTTCCTCGCAAATATGTTATAAAACGTCGTATGACACACGTTCGCTTTGATAATTACAGCCTCTGCTTTCTTGTAGCCCTCGCCGCGGCTGTAATTATCAACTTACCGAACTTGTATCATAATGTACTATTAAAGTAGAGGTTCAACCTTATTGGACCAGCTGGAGGTTGTATAGGTGTATCATAATGATTAAAAAGTTCTAATACGTTATAGGTGTCCATACAAGACCTGTATCGTAATTAAACTTTTTTTTTGGCCTGTGTGTAATGTTTGTCATAAGAGTATTGATTTCAATTTTATAATCTTTGTATTATAGTGTATTATAGTATCAGAGTAGATAAAAGTATTTTAAAGATTGGTTTCTACAGAAACATAATTGGCACATAGGTATAAGCGTCTCGTCACTACACTTGCAATGCAAACCCTGTCGTTTCTAAGGCTTCTAGTTAGTCCGAAACAGTTGTAAACAACATATTCTTTCTTCGGATGGCTGATAAGTCTTCCAAATTTACATCTAATGGAGTTATCCGATTTTATTCAATTTTTTTTTTGGACGACCTTATTTTCTTCTTCCCTTTCCCTTTTAGACTACAGGTTACAGGATTACAAATCACAATAGAATCAATCATCCTCCGGGACATTGCGCGAGCTTGAGCGCTTTTGTTATAGCCCACAGCAATATCTTTGTGAGCGTTTAAAAACTCCCACATCACTTCCAATTGCTCAAAAGAAACTCTCCTAGAACTCATAGTTGCAATGAATTTATTCTTTGCACATGCAATATTTAGCACGGGTGTGACAGGACAAACGCTTAGACGATAGTGATTGTAAACTAGAGGACTTAAATAACTAGGGGACTTAAAACCAAGACATAACTAAAATATTTCATCCGTCCACTTATGTTTTTCAAATTCCCTCGTAAATTTCATTTTAATTGTCAACATACTTACGTCACAAAAAATGTCGTTCAAAAATAAATAACTCGATAACTTATGGGTCGAGTTTATGAAGTGGTTTTAAAGAGTCCCTAACGTCTCAAATGATATATTTATTTTTGTTCGGGTCCAAAGAAGATAATTGTTTAGGAGAACTTGATATTTAGCTATACTAGTTGAAATATTATATTCTTGGTTCATGAAACCGGAAAACCGTTAAGATTACGAGAATTGTTTTAGAACGTTTGATTTTATGACATTAGAGCCGGCGAGTTGCTACCAAACCGACCAGAGAGAATTACGCATGTCAGAATTCGAAACATTGCAGCTCAATCGAAAAGGCTCATGGTACAGTCAAAATCAAAAATATGTATACACTCCACAGCCTCATAAAACGTCACCCTCAATACGATTATAAATATGGATTCATCTAAGAGTTCATAAATATGGAACCTCATAATGTTAATATTTATGTATCCATAGTTATCAATAATATGTAAACACTAGACAATTCAGATTTTAGAGAGCATCTATATTTCCGCCACTCAATACTAAAGAGTACTTACTTAAAGAATATAATTAATGATTGATTTTTTTTTTGTGAGTGACTGGCTGTTTTATTTCCTTTTTATTTTTCATATTTATTTGTTTGACTTAACGGTGTAAATTTTTCGCTTAAATCAAATCAACATAATAAGGTCTATGAGGAATATACTAGAAGATGTTATTGTTGCTGGCGGTGGTTATACTCAGTATTGTTTTTATGTATCGTGTGATATCGATTCTTGCAAAGACTTTTATTTATTTTTGTTATTCTGAAGAATTGTTTAAGTTACAAATATTTTAATTGCATGCTATTATGTTTTATTAAATTCTTATAGTAAACCATATTAAATATAATTGCTTATTAAAAACTGTTTTCAAGTA
The DNA here is from genome assembly GCA_933228765.1 of Miltochrista miniata. NCBI lineage: Eukaryota > Metazoa > Arthropoda > Insecta > Lepidoptera > Erebidae > Miltochrista > Miltochrista miniata. Next base: position 22,581,878 of record OW121756.1, read on the forward strand.
CTTTTATTATTTCAGACGTGATATAACGCCTCTTAGAAGTACGCACGTTGTCTAATTCATGGGCGACAAATTTTCCAAATGCACTATTGGCTAACTTGTTGTCTTCAGATGCTTGACATGTTTGCGTATTGGAAGCGATTATATTTTCTGTTTGATTTGCTCGTTCTGTTCGCTTAAATTCATTTTGAGAAATATTTACATGCATTGAACTGTAGTTCCATCGTTGACTATTTGCCTTATCGATTAATCGTTAAACAGCACGAAAATAAAGTATTCCGTGGGGGTCACAAGGCCCTTGCCTGTGACGCTCCGCCACGCTGTTAGAAATGCGTGGCGGAAGGCAAGGGAGGCCGACCACCGGGCGGGCAGCAAAGCCTGCGCTGCCTCAAGGCCGAGGCCCCGTCCGTCCGCACGGGGGGGTTGAGGCTGTGGGTGCAAGTTCGCGGCAGGTTGCGGAAATGGACGTCCATTAATGGACACCCATATCCGCATCCTGCAGGTGAATCTGAACCACTGCACTGGTGCTCAGGACCTTCTGTACCAGAGCATCAGGCAGTGGTCCATTAACATCGTCGTCGTCGCCGAGCCGTACTGGGTTCACCCGGGAAGCCCGGTGGATCTGGACGGCGTGGCGACCATTTTTGGAGACACCGGCGCGGACGACTCGCGCCTGGCGGTCATCGCTAGAGGCCCGGGTTGTGTCACGGCGGAATACGAGGGTGTGGCTGTCGTGACCGTTTACATCTCGCCGAGCCTCGACCAGCATCAGTTTGAGCTATGGCTTCCTGAGCTGGACGTCGTTCTCGCTGCATGTCGGCCTCGCCCTGTTCTGGTTTCGGGAGACTTCAATGCCTGGTCACAGGCTTGGGGCTCCCGGGAAACCAGAGACAGGGGGAGGATACTGGAGGACTGGGTCACTACACGTGGCCTAGTCATCCTGAACCGGGGGAATGTCGCAACCTGGACGCGGCGGGGTCTCAGCTCGGTCATAGACGCTTCGTTTGCGACCTCTGAGATCGCCCGCCGTGTCCAGGGATGGCGCGTAGTGGAGAAGAAGGAGACGTCGTCAGATCACCGATATATTCGGTTCGACGTCTCCCCTCCACCTAACTTGCCGCCAGCAATCGCGAATCCCCCGAAACCGCGTTGGGCACTCCATCGCCTTGATCGGGAGGCTCTCCTGGAGGCGGCCATCGTGCAGGCCTGGATTCCGACAGCGGACAGGCCTGCTGATGTTGATTCCGAGGTGGAGTGGTTCGGGAGAGCCATGTCGCACATCTGCGATGCGGCGATGTCCAGGGCTAGGCCCAGACCGGCGAGGAAACAGGTGTACTGGTGGACGCCGGAAATCGCGCAGTTGCGCGCGGATTGCGTTACCGCGCGCCGCCGGTACACCAGGTTTCGCCGGAGGCGTCGCCGCCCAGTCGATGCGGTAGCCCGAGAAACGGAGCTCTACGATGGGTACAGGGAGGCCAAGAGGGCCCTCCAGACAGCCATCAAGCGGTCCAAAAAATTGGGCCGCTAAGAGCTGATTTAGACTCTGGAGCGGAACCCGTGGGGGCGCCCGTACCTCATGGTAAGAGGCAAATTACGCCCTAAGGCGCCCCCACTGACCCAGAGTCTCCAGCCGGAGTGGCTGGAGGGGGTCCTGGACTCATTGTTCCTGTCGAGAGCGGAGGAACACATTCCTCCGCGCATGGCTTCGTCTCAGGCGCCCAACGCGGAAGGCAGCGAGAACGACGTGCCCGTAGTCACCGAGGATGAGTTAGGGGCGGCTGTCCTGCGGCTTAAATCCCACAAAAAACACCGCCCCTGGACCCGACGGCATTCCAGGCCGAGCGTGGGTCCTGGCTGTCGAGGAGCTTGGGCCTCGACTAATTGGGCTCTTTAGCGCATGCCTCGAGAAAGGTCAGTTTCCCAAGGTCTGGAAGACCGGGAAACTGGTCTTGATTCGAAAGCCGGGGCGGCCGGCAAATTCCCCATCAGGGTACAAGCTCTTTGAGCGTGTTATTGCAAAACGCCTCGTCGGGCACCTCACACGCGTGGGACCTAATCTGGCGGATAGCCAGTTTGGCTTCCGTCAGGGACGCTCCACCGTGGACGCGATCATGCGCATTAGAGGCCTGACGGAGGAAGCAGTCTCACGGGGTGAGGTGGTGGTGGCGGTGTCTCTCGACATCGCCAACGCATTCAACACCTTGCCCTGGAGCTGCGTCAAGGAGGCGCTTATCTATCATGGAGTGCCTCCCTACCTCCGTCGAATTGTCGGGGCTTATCTCTCCGAGAGAGCCATAACTTACCCGAGCTATGGCTAGTTATGGCTCTCTCGGAGAGATAAGCCCCGACAGGGCCGGGTCGTCGAGATGTGTCGTGCGGTGTTCCACAGGGATCGGTTTTAGGGCCGCTCCTGTGGAACATCGGTTACGACTGGGTGCTGCGTGATCCGTTGCTCAGAGGGGTCGGCGTAACGTGTTACGCCGACGACACCCTCGTTACGGCGCGGGGAGCAACGCACCGTGACGCATCACTAAAGGCCACGGCAGGGGTTGCTCAAAAGAGGTTGCTCGGATTCGGCGGCTGGGTCTCGAGGTCACCCTTCACAAATCCGAGGCTCTGTGCTTCCACGGACCTCGGATGGGGCCACCTGCGGGATCCAGCCTACAGGTAGGGGGCGTCAGCATCGGCATCGAGCCCTCGATGAAGTATCTGGGGCTCGTACTCGATGGCCGGTGGAACTTCGGACATCACTTCCGAAGTTTGGTCCCAAAACTGAGGGCAGCATCAGCCGCACTGGCGCGGCTGATGCCCAACATCAGGGGACCCAACGCTCCCTACAGGAGACTGTACCTGGGGATCGTGCGAAGCATGGCTCTATACGGAGCTCTTGTATGGGCGAAAACCCTGACGACCAGCAATGTGGCTAGATTGCTGAGCCCGCAGAGAGCGATGGCCATCAGGGTGATAAGGGGATACCGCACGATCTCCGGTGAGGCGGCATGTCTCCTAGCCGGGACCCCTCCATGGGACCTGGAAGCCAGAGCCCTTGCGTCACTGTTCAGATGGCGCAAGGAGGCGCTGGAGCGGGACCAAAGGCCCGCTTATCGAGAAATCGAGGCCCAGTGGTCCCTACTCCACCAGGAAACCGTGGAGATATGGAAGATACGACTTGAGCAACCAAAGGGGGGATTCGCCACAATCGCGGCCGTCAGACCGGTCATGGACGAGTGGCTGGAGAGGAGACACGGTGTTCTCTCCTACCGGTTAACACAGATGCTTGCCGGGCACGGGAGCTTCGGTAGGTATCTGTGGTAGCTTCGGTAGGCCCGGAGAAGACGCAGTGCCCAACGACGAACTGGTCAAGTTGACGAGATATTGCGAAGATGAGGGCCTGGAGCTCATCGTGTGCGCAGACTCCAATGCGCATCACCACATCTGGGGAAGCGCAGACACAAATAGTAGAGGTGAGTCATTTTTCAACTTCCTATTATCCACACAGCTAAACGTATTAAATGTGGGCTCCGAACCGACCTTCAACACTCGTAGGGCCCACACACTCATAGATATTACTTTAGCATCTAATCTAGCATCAAATCTGATAAAAAACTGGAGACTATCAGAAGAACCATCATGCTCAGACCACAGAAGAATCATGTTCGACTTGGACTGGAGCAAAACTCCCACGGCCCCAAGACGTAACCCACGTAAAACGGACCGGCAAAAATACAAAATTCTAGTAGGTCTAAACATAGGAGATGCACACTCAGAGGTAAGTTACTCAGGCACCGCCGACATAGAACAACATGTCCGGAAGGTGACAGACACACTCACCACTTGCTATGAGGAAACGTGCCCCCTAACCGTCCCTGACAATCGAACAAAATCGGGAGAAAAATGGTGGAGTAAGGACCTCGAACGGTTGAGAACCAAGGTAAGAAAACGCTTCAACCGAGCCAAAAACACCAGAACAGAGTCTGACTGGGACGCCTATAAGCTAGCACAGGCAAAGTTCAAAAAGCGTATAAGTCAGAGAAAAAAAGAGGCGTGGAAACGCTTCTGCTCCAATATTGAATCCAATAGTCACGCACTAAGAGTCAAAAAACTTCTATCTCAGGACACGGATAAGTCTATTGGATCTCTAAAAAAGGTAGACAACACTTACACAAAATCTGACTCCGAAACGTGTGAGGTCTTACTACAGACACACTTCCCAGGTTGTCAAATCCAATCAGATATCAACTGGGAAGACACAGAAGGCGCCATCGAATCCGAGCCGGACTGGTCCACAGCTAGGGCCATAGTATCCGATAACAAGGTAAGATGGGCAATCGAAAGCTTCCAACCATATAAATCACCGGGACTAGACGGTATATTCCCCGGCCTTATGTTATGGTGTATAGAGGCTATCACTACGCACCTGACAAAGATCTTCACGGGATGCATCGCGTTCAGGTACGTGCCAAAGTCATGGAGAGAAGTCAAAGTACTCTTCATACCTAAACCAGGTAAAAGTGACTACACTCATCCTAAGTCCTTTAGACCAATAAGCCTCACTTCATTCCTATTAAAGACTCTAGAGAGGCTATGCGAGAGAGAAATAAGGGAGAAAGTACTCCGACAAATACCAATGCACACAAAGCAGCACGCTTACTGCTCCGGAAAATCCACCGAATCAGCACTGCATGAGGTAGTATCGTACATAGAAGACTCCCTAGAGAGTAAATCATCAACACTGGGCGTCTTTATAGACATCGAAGGGGCCTTCGACAAGACGACCTTTGTAAGTATCGAAAGAGCCCTGCAAAAGCATAAAGTACACCCCACTGTGGTAAGTTGGATAGTGAATATGCTACGACACAGGGCTATACAAATTACAGTGAACTCCACATCTAGAGGGATCGCAGCCAAAGGATGTCCGCAGGGGGGGGTTCTATCTCCGCTCCTGTGGAATCTCGTGGTGAACGAGCTCATAGATGTACTCAACAGAGAGAGATACTTCACTGTAGGTTACGCTGACGACCTCACCATACTGGTAAGTGGCAAGTTCCTAGGTACAATAACAAACCTGATGGACAACGCCTTGAGGATCGTCGAAAAATGGTGCATCAGACATGATCTCACGGTAAATCCGACGAAAACAGAAATGGTTCTGTTCACCAACAAACGCCAAATAGATGATCTGAAACTCCCACAGCTCTTTGGCACAAAACTTTCCTTAGCAAATGAAGTCAAGTACCTGGGGGTCACACTGGACAGCAAACTGCTATGGAATAAGCACCTCACACAAAAAATCAGTAAGGCCACCATTGCATTCTGGCAATGCAAACGAATGATCGGTAAGAAGTGGGGACTCTCACCGAAAATCATACATTGGCTCTACACCACAGTCATAAGACCACAGGTAACGTATGGCGCAATAGTTTGGTGGCCCAGGGCCGAACTAGCTTCAGCCATAGATAAAATGCAGCAGTTCCAGAGAGCGGCGTGTTGCGCCATCACGGGATGCTTTCGCAACACACCCACAGCAGCGATGGAGGCAATGCTCTGCTTACCGCCTCTGGACCTGTTCGTTCACCAGGAAGCGGCCGCCGCGGCGGCACGACTTCAGGCGTCAAAACAATGGACGCGCTCAAGGGTAGGTCATAGGCGCATACTAGAGGACGCAATAGAGTATGAACCTCTCGTGGAAGCCCCTAACGACAGGATACCGAAAACATACGTGTTTGACCGTAAGTACAATATATCGCTGGCAGAGTCCGCCAAGGACCACTCCGGAATAAGAGAACTCAGAGTGTACACGGATGGATCCAAAACAGACCACGGATCAGGAGCAGGCACCTACTCCCCGGAGCTCAACATACACTCATCAATACCTTTAGGGTCTCATTCGTCAATCTTCCAATGTGAGTGCATAGGTTTAATTAACGCCGCCAATGCAATCGACTCCAGGAAAATTGAGCACAACCACATCAGGCTCCTCTCCGATAGCGCGGCAGTGCTGAAAGCTCTGAGGAGCACCACAATCGACTCTGGGCTGGTGCTTCAATGCCACCAGGGGCTACAAAAGCTGGCCCTAACACACAAGGTAAGCCTTCAGTGGATAAAAGGTCACAGCGGATCGAGCGGCAATGATGCAGCTGACGAACTGGCCAGATTGGGTTCCAGCACCACACCGGTGGGACCAAGCCCGATTATACCAATACCATTCTACCAGGTAAGGGCATGGCTGAGACAACGCACGAAGGAGCGGCATGAAAAGAGATGGGCACAAACAGTAAGTTGCAGGCAATCAAGGGAAGCTCTACCGAGACCCAGGCCAAAACTAGCTAGAACGTTGCTACATCTGAATAAGGGTGATCTACGAACCATGGTAGGCACAATAACGGGTCATTGCACAGTAAATAAGCACTTGAATGTCTTAGGTATCACGGACAGCGCGCTGTGCAGAGCGTGCCTGTTGAAAGAAGAAACCATAGCTCACGCAATCTTGGACTGCGAGAGCCTGGTTTCATACAGAGTCAACATACTTGGCAGCCCCACAACACTCCGGGAGGCGTGTGAGGACCCGAAGAGGATCCTGCGCTTCTGGTCGGAGCTGGGTTGGCTGGAGTGACAGCCAACACTCACGTACAATGGGTCCACTGGCGGACCTAAGTGCGGAAAATGGGAGCCCAAGAAGACTGAAGACTGAAGACTGAAGGTATCTGTGGCGAAAACACCGGGAAACCACGGCCGAGTGTCAGCACTGCGAGGACCGCAGCGATGACACGGCGCTCCACACGCTTGTGGAGTGCACGGCGTGGGCACAACAGCGCCAGGTCCTCGTAGTGGGTCTGGACTGGACTATGGTGCGAGCCATGCTCTCCAGCGGGAGTAAGTGGGACTGCGCCGCCTCTTTCTGCGAGCAGCTCATGCTCGTGAAAGAGACGGCGGGCCGGTAACGGGGGAGAACTCTCCCACCCGAGTTCCGCACTCAGCGGCTTGGGCTCCGCCGACGTGTCTTCGCCGAGGACTATCGGCCTCCATGACCGGGGGTCCGAGGACGGTGAGAGGGCGAATCACCGTCCTTACAGAAGCAGGCCCATGACGGCAGCGTGACGTGAGGAACTCACGCACGCCCCCCCCACCCCCCTTAGAAGCGGGATCACACCCGAACCCCCCCCCCTCAAGACGCGGGATAGCACCCGAACCACTCCAAGGGCGAGGCCGCAGCGGCGGCCGTAGGTCTGTTGGGAGTCCTGGGAGATCCTTCCGAGGGCTTACCCGGGGCTTCCAACCATAGGCTGTTGGGCGTTACGTGAGGTTTTTTAGTCGGTAGGAGTCCAGCATAACATCCATGAGGATTTTCCCTCACGTTAAACAAAAAAAAAATAACGTCTCAACATTGATTTTCATCAGAAATAATGTTTGCTGCAGCGCCCCCTGGTGAGTTTTCATCGTAACATCTATCTAAAAACTTGCACCAATCAAAGCTCAACCCATAATGAAACTGCATTAAAATCCGACCAGTAGCTTTGGAGAAAAATGGCAATATGTATTTGCACAAACAAACAAACAAACATACTCACCACCCAAACGCAAATACCGTCTCCCTTACGTCGTGGGTAAAAAACTTGTCAATAAACTATGATTTCGTAGTTTTAATCTTTGTATGCACAAAAAGTATGTCTATTCTTGTATACATATTTATGTGTTCAATAGTGTGTATATAGTTTATAGCGTAATGTCGTGTACAAGTTAGTTATGCTTTGGAAGGATATATATTTTTATTAGCATTACATGTATACATATTTTTGCATTTGGTTGATACATGTTTTTGCCCATGACCAAGTAGACATATTTATAAATGTTTGGATGTATCCAAATTATTGCCTGTGTAGATGAATACCAAATTATGTAAACTGTACGTGTATCCATGTTTTTGCCCTTGACTGTACAAAAGAAAAACCTGCCAGGTTATGTGTCAACTTGAGCTGCTCTGCGCTAGGCAGGTTTCGGAAAAGTTTATGGTAGGCGCCCAGCAAGAATATTCAATGTCGCATCATACTCGTAAACCTTTATCTCAAGTATTCAAGTTACATACAGCGATTTGCGTGTCCCTCAATATTTTGAAGTCACATATAAAAACGATCGCTCTTTCATCCCGTACACCCAAGAATCGACGTGATCTATTTGTTGGGGCCCGAAACCCAGGCACTCGGAAAATGGTATGTAGTCACGACACATCTTGACGTATGACTGATGGTGACTTGGCTCAGTTCTTTTTACGCTTCAATTGTACGAAAACCTGTATACAATTGTGGCTATTTATTGCCCAAACTAGTAAAGGATTTGGAAGCAACCGTGGACAAATTATTGAGTACCTACTTAATATTGCGATGTAGAGAGTGGATAGATAATTCAGTCCCATTCATCGGCATTATTTCCGGTAAAAGGCAACTATCTAAATTCTATTATCGTCTTTAGAGAGCAGCCAATGGACAGACGATCATTCACTGCTCTCTGAAGCAACTATATAGATATCTAAGTATTAGAATTATATAATATCTGTAGGTAATTTAGAACGCTTAAAATACATAATATTAAAAAGTAGTTATGCTTCGTACTGTACTGTATTTGTTTTTAATTAAATTAAATAATCATTTATTTTAGGTCACATGTATGTACCTACCCATAAAACAAGAATTTACTAGCCAGAATATAAAAGGGACGCGAAAAGTGATTAGGATTGTGGGGCTTTTGCGCTTATTTTAAAGCCAATAATACAATTTTATGCATAGATTCTAGGCAGAATATGATTCATTTAAAACAGTTTTACCATATAGTAAGTAAATGATGAAAGCAAATACGATGTCTGTAAGCTAAATGTAAATAAACGGGCTATCTAATAAGAAGGTATTTTAATTAATGAAATTCTAAAATTAGTAAATTTTACTATTAGATTCAGAGACAGACGTTTTAAATAGGACATTTCACAAGAATTGGTTTTGAGATCTAACTAACAATCTTTTGCTCGACAGCTATCATTAACGATACTAAGGCGACGTCCTACGTAAGCGAACGCAAAGCGGCGCGGCGCGGCGCGATACCAACAAACAGTTGAAACCTATTGAAGTGTCCTACGTGACCAAACGCAAGTGCGGTGCGGTGCGGGGCGGCGCGAAATGAAGCGAACGCGATCAGTTGGTTTGATATTTGCGCGCAAACTGGATGCGGTGCCGCCGTGTTTTTTATAATGTTGGAAATAGAAATTTTAATCAATGTAATCCAAGACGTCCTATTTTATGGTATAAAAGAAGTAAATTTATTATCGTCGATTATACAATATTAGTCCCACTTCCTCTATATAAGAATACTAGCTTATATGCCCGCAGCTTCGCCCGCGTAAAATTTGTTCCCGCGGGAAGCCATTCCCGGGATAAAAGGTAGCCTATGTGTTATTCCAGACTATTATGTATCTCTGTACCAAATTTCAGCCTTTGGACTTTTGGACTTTTGAACTTTTGGACTTTTGGATTTTTGGACTTTTGGACTTTTGGACTTTTGGACTTTTGGACTTTTAGATTTTTGGACTTTTGGACTTTTGGACTTTTGGACTTTTGGACTTTTGGACTTTTGGACTTTTGGCCTTTTGAACTTTTGGACTTTTGGACTTATGGGACTTTTGGAACTTTTGGGTCTTTTGGGACTTTTGGGACTTTTGGACTTTCGGGACTTTTAGGACTTTTGGGACTTTTGGGACTTTTGGGACTTTTGGCCGAAGGTAGCCGAGAGTGTGATTTATTTTCGTGACACAATTTCTGGATTCGGTCTCCACGCAAGGCCCGCGATAGAAGCTATGCAATAGCTTAAAAAGCTACGGTCACAGTCTACTTAACAATCATCTCTTTAATTCAGGTGTCACAGACCCTTTGCAGACGGACGAACTGCCAGTCACATTCTTATGGAATGCCCATAACTGGTAAGGATACAGGGCTAGACACTTCGGTACACCAAGGTCGCTCCAGGAAGTCTCCGGCAACGTGAAGAGTCTGCTAGACTTATTGAAGGAACTGGGATGGCAATAGCCATACCAAAACCCCCACCAAAATAGGCGCAGAAATGACGTTGATTTGCGGAAACCAGTCTCTGAAAACCTAAAATCTAGAACTCCATACATTTTTTTGATCTATAGCAGTTGCATTAGGCTTCGCGTGCACGTAGGACATAGCCGCCGCGTCGCACCGCGTCGCGTTGAATTCGCGTGTCACCGCTTCAGAATCGCGTTCGCTTCGAATCGCCTACCTAGGACGTAGCGTAAGAAAATTATCAATGAAATGTTGTACTTATTAAAAAATAGTTAACTGAAAATTTGTAAACGTTTCAGCAATATGAGTAAATGCTCAAAGAAATGTACAATCTTAACGATGTTGATTAGTTTACGTACAAAAATAGAAATTAGTTCAAGACCTATCAAATTTTATATTGATTTTTTTGATTGACTAGAAGCGGGTGGAAAGGGCCCTGCTGATATCGTCAGGGCCCTGCTTCTCAGAAGACCCAATTATTGCTGGTATTGAATAGCGCATAAAAAGATGGACCCCCTATAACATCCCTCGTGATTCTCTCAAAGCAATATTAAACAATCTAAGTACCAAATTGTAGGAAATTCTTGAAAATGGGTTGTCGATTTTGTAAGACGTACCTCTAAAGCCGCATCTAGCTCTTGCGAAAGTGTTCCTTTAGGCGCCTCTTACGACACCATCGGGATATATAGGGGTTGCAACATTTTGAACTCTTAGGGGAAACTGTTCACCATTCGAACGCGGGGCACATTCATACATTGAGTATAACAAAAATACTAATCGACACACAAACACGCCTTTGCCTGTGTGCATAGAAATACCGACTGTCATGTTGCTAGCGAAGTATCGTGCCAATCGCGCCACTCTGTGTGAGGTAATAAGACTTAACGTGTTTTCGCAATAGGTAAGCAAATTTTTTTACTGAAGTTTAAATCGTACTGGCAAGTTAATTTATTATGTTTTTATAAAAATTGTCAGGATTCATTAATGTTCACATTGTTTAATTTTGAGTTTTTATCGCTTTATTTCTATTACTAACGTTGATTTTGTTTACCACTACCACATACCACTACCACATACTCACATAAATTTTATTTTTCAATAAATTTAATAGGTACCTTCTGTATTTTTTTTTAATTATGATACGTTACAATAATTCAGCATTTTTATATAAAACGATCGGCAATATACTTTTTATTAAGTAAATATTATAGTTGATATCAAATCGCAGGTTCGTGGTACAGATAATAAGAAAAGATGAGACACGCCTAATCTTTTATTCGTTCTTACGTACGTTCGTTCTTAGCCGTAGCTAAAAAATGGATGAAGAACGAATTAATGATTTAAATCTATATAGGTAGATTCCATATAATTACCTTGAAAACAGAAAAACTCAACAGAGAAGAATAATCAAATGAATTCCGTATATGCAGAAAGCCAGCAGAAAAATGAATTATGAAACAAAAATCTAATCTTTTAATTGATAAAATATATTAAAAAATGAATAGTAGGTATAGGAACTTAATTACTAACCAATTATAAACGAAAATTAAAATTAAAATACTGTTCAATGCACCACTAATTTAAATGTGATATCAGGAAATTAAAGATAATAGTCATGTTTTGATAAAATTTGAAACAGGCCGCTGTTGGCAAAAAAGCACACTCAGTTATGAAATTTCTAATCTTCGGAAAAAAACTGGGATCATCATGGTAATTCCTTTTTCTGATATAGAAAGCGTACACATTTTGTTAATTAAACTATGTCCCCAGGTTCTCCTTAACCGCTCGGTACATCTAGAACGAGTAGAATTTATAATCTTTTCAATTAATTAAAATAATTCAATTTGCATTAAGGTCGAAAGTGACAACCAAAATGTCTAATTACTAACTTACAGTTTAAACCGATTTTTTGTGTTATTTTTCCCAAGAACAAATATTGATTGGGAGTAAAGTTAAATATGATTAAGATAGTTCTGTGATAAACAAATTTTCTTATCAATTTAATAAATTTTTGAGAGGTTAATAGGCTTTTCAATTACCATGTATGAATCTACCCCACACGTATGAAAGCACCCCACCTACTGTACGGAAGTACCCCACCCATGGGGTATATCCCATACAAATATCTTATCGTTGAAAAATGGCTATAGTCCTTTAACCGTTTGACATAATAGTTTCAGAAAATTTGGTCACTAACTACAATATATTTTCATTGCGCGTGAGCGGTTAAAGATCGGCAAGTACAGTTGTCTCGGTGCCCAATATGAATTCGTTCCATTTGGTGTCGAGACACTGGGTCCATGGGGTCGCGGTGCACATGGTCTTTTCACGGCACTGAGTAAGCGTCTGAGGGAAGAAACGCGTGATCCCCACGCAGGTAGCTATTTAGCGCAAAGGCTTTCCATAGCTATTCAGCGTGGGAATGCTGCCTGCGTCATAGGTACCTTACCGAAGGGACCCAATTTGTATATTGATAGATAGTTAGTTAGTTTTTATTTTAAGTAGTTATAATTTTATATGTTTTTTGTATAACCCTAATAGTGTGATGATATTAGTTTTAATTGATTTTATTATTATTGTTTATGAATGAATAAACTTATTTTTCCCCATAAAAAAAAATATATATATATTTTCTACGTTTAGGGATATTAACGAGGTAATTTTGACTAATAGTCGTGGAGAAAAAAAATAAAAACTAAAAATTGTACGAATGGTGAACAGCTTCCCCTACCCGTCGCAACATGGAACCCCGTCGCCACACGTAGCTTACATAACAATTAAAGAAAATTTATTAAAAACTTTCCGTGTGGCACTGCGGCTCGAACCCACTTTTCTAATTTCAGCTCTATTCTCCCTGGTCTCAAGGAACTTTCTTCCTCCGACTTCAACCTTTTAGGATCACCCATTTTTCTCTCTGCAGTTCCAGAGGCCATCACTGCACGAAAGCAGCTTCTCCTTACCGCTCACGAACGTCTAAAGGGTATATCTGCGCACGTTGCAATCGTCTTGTTGCGCACGTGCCTCGCCCTTCCAAAGGTCAACTACTTATTGAGGACCACCCCAACTTGGCTATGTCCCGTGGAAGTATCCTCCTTTGACGAGCAATTGAGGTTAATGGTGGAGGCAATCCTCAATGTCTCTCTGAATGAAGCTCAGTGGGGCCAGGCTAGTCTGCCAATACGATGTGGTGGTCTTGGCGTACGTTGCGCACGTGATGTGGGGCTGCCGGCTTTCTTGGCGTCTGCGCATGGGGTTGCAAACCTTGTCACTATTTTACTCGGCTCTCATGGTGACAGGGGGAACATGCCTTTTGCGTCGGATGCTGTGACGGCTTGGTCGGTTCTTAACGTGGGTGCGTCGATCCCCGAAGCGGGTCACCTTCAGCGGGCGGGATGACGTGGGAGTGAGGCAAATTCAGGACCATCTATTGGAGGGCACTACGGGGGCCGATAGGGCTAGACTGCGGGCTGTGTCGCAACCCGAATCTGGGGCGTGGTTACAGGCGTTGCCTTCCCCTCACCTGGGCACGCTGCTCGATGGCGACTCGCTGCGTGTGGCGGTGGCTTTACGCCTGGGCTGTAAGGTATGCGAACCTCATACATGCACCTGTGGCTCCATGGTGGAAGCGGATGGCCATCATGCCTTAAGCTGTCGGCGGAGCACTGGGAGGTTTCCGCGACACCACGCTCTAAACGATATAATCCGCAGGGCCCTTTTGACGGCGAACGTACCCTGTGTACTTGAACCTCCGGGTCTCAGTAGATCGGATGGTAAAAGACCGGATGGGCTCACATTGATCCCATGGAAGAACGGCAGATGCCTTATTTGGGACGCAACTTGCGTCAGCACTGTCACCGCCAGCCATCTTGGTCGCACTGTCCACACCCCTTCTGCGGCAGCGGAGGAGGCAAGCTCAAAGAAGAGAATTAAGTACGCCGAGTTGGAGCCGTTGTACTTCTTTGTGCCTGTAGCTGTCGAGACCCTGGGGTCCTGGGGCAAGGATGCCAAAAACTTTGTAAAGGAATTAGGACAAAGGCTCACAGAGTCGACTGGTGACTCTCGCTCCGGATCGTTCTTGGTGCAGAGGCTGGCTGTTGCAATCCAGCGTGGAAACGCGGCGAGTGTGATGGGCACTTTTGCGCCGGGAGCGATAAGGGGCGAGTTGTTTGAGTAGTTTTTAAGTGGAATGACATTGTATTTATTTGACATTAAAATTATTATAAAAAATATTCTAAATTAAAGAAAATCAAATAAAATGTAGGACTATTGATAAATATGTTTAATTCAGAAACGTGCTCGACCTGGAAATCAAAACCCGTTACGCTTAAATAATAATGTAGTCTATGTGTAGTGTATACTATAAAATAATGTGTAAGTACGGAAAAATAATGTTTCAAAATTATAAACACGTCAAAATTAAGTCGATTTACATAAATAAAACTAAAGTTGCTAAAGTTTCACAAAATATAAATTTATTGTTACAAAAAATTTCAAAGTAAAGTTGCAGCTCTATGATAATATTCTATTAATTTCACTAATGATTAATAGTCTTTATCATTTGCCAATCATAATGGGTATCTCCTCACTACGCGTCATTGGACATCATTCAAGGATTAGCTAAGTACAATACGCCGAGGGACGGCCAATTGTTTGGGCAGTGTCGTTATCGGCCATTCTCACTCGTATACTCGTATTTACACTACGCGCTTATTATATTGAGCCCCCATAAATGATCAGAATTATTTGTTTGACTAGCCGCAGTTCTGCCCTCATTGAATAACCTATTTTCTTCACATATACTATATCTATAACTTATTTCGTTTTCTTTTACTGTATGATAATTTTTTACATGTGGAGATTCTCACGGATATCATGCTGGACTCGAACCGAATTAATGCCACACGATCTCTACCAGAGTTTAGGTGTCAGTCGCAACTAGTCGCAAGGCATCCTAGTAACTCTTTGTGTTTGTTTCCACTGTTTATTGCTATTTTAGGGTGGAAGTAGTCATAAATACATTTTTATTGTTTCAACTTAAAACAAATCCACGCAATATACAAATAGACAAGTCAGTTGTAGTGATTGCCGTTTTTCTCATAAATTAAAATACTATCGCAGCTCTACCGTGAAATTTGGCAACATCGCGTATTTTGATCATAATGAAAGGGGTAACTTTTTTGGGATACAAAGTAGCTATAAAGGTAGCACTTTTCAAAACTATTTTAAAACTCCTTTTTTAAAAATCTGGTCAAATAAATATTAAAAAATGACCTATTTTATGTGAGAGTCTGGATAGTCAAAATGAGAGCGTAATATTTTAGTTATGTGTTTTTATTTATTTTAAAAATGTAAATTTACATTACTCAAACATTCACAAGTAGAATTTTTACAGAATCGAATGTATTGTATTGATATTAATCAGTTCTACGGTACCTACACATTATTCGTAGGTTCATAAAACTCTATTGCCATCCCCTTAATAGTAGATACTTTATGAACGGTAATTCCTTTTGTAACATTGTGTTCGGCCTCTTTTGTATTTGATTCGACGGAAAATGACCGTTGACAAAAGATAGGTAGCAAAGATATAACCACTGTATTGTGAACTAGCGGACGTCACGCGGTTTCACCCGCGTAGTTCCCGTTCCCGTGGGAATACGGGAATAAAATATAGCCTCCGTCAGGGTGATAAGAGGATACCGCACGATCTCCGGTGAGGCGGCATGTCTCCTAGCCGGGACCCCTCCATGGGACCTGGAAGCGAGAGCCCTTGCGTCACTGTTCAAATGGCGCAAGGAGGCGCTGGAGCGGGGCCAAAGGCCTGCGTCTCGAGAAATCGAGGCCCAGCGGACCCTGCTCCACCAGGAAACCGTGGAGACATGGAAGGTGCGACTTGAGCAACCAAAGGGGAGATTCGCCACAATCGCGGCCGTCAGACCGGTCATGGACGAGTGGCTGGAGAGAAGACACGGTGCTCTCTCCTACCGGTTGACACAGATGCTTGCCGGGCACGGTAGCTTCGGTAGGTATCTGTGGCGAAAACACCGGGAAACCACGGCCGAGTGTCAGCACTGCGAGGACCGCAGCGATGACACAGCGCTCCACACGCTGGTGGAGTGCACGGCGTGGGCACAACAGCGACAGGTCCTCGTAGTGGGTCTGGGCGTGGACACTCTCTCGCTCGAGTCCATGGTGCGAGCCATGCTCTCCAGCGGGAGTAAGTGGGACTGCGCCGCCTCTTTCTGCGAGCAGGTTATGCTCGCGAAGGAGGCGGCGGGCCGGGTACGGGAGAGAACTCTCCCACCCGAGTTCCGCAGTCGGCGCCCTGGGCGCCGCCGACGTGTCTTCGCTGAAGACTATCGGCCTCCATGACCGGGGGTCTGAGGACGGTGAGAGGGCTGCTCACCGTCCTTACAGAAGCAGGCCCATGACGGCAGCGTGACGTGAGCAACTCACGCAGGCCCCCCCTTAGAAGCGGGGTCACACCCGAAACCCCCCATAGACGCGGGATTACACCCGAACCACCCCCTGGGCGAGGCCGCAGCGTCGGCCGTGTGTCTGTTGGGAGTCACGGGACATCCTTCCTGAGGGCTTACCCGGGGCTCCCAACCATAGGCTGTTAGGCGTGGCGTGAGGTTTTTTAGTCGGTAAGAGTCCGGCATAACATCCTATGAGGATTTTCCCTCACGTTAAACAAAAAAAAAAGCCTATGTTACCCGCAAAGAGTGTAGCTTTCCAACAGTGAAAGAATTTTTCAAATCGGCCCAGTAGTTCCGGAGCCTATTCGTTACAAACAAACAAACAAACAAACAAACAAACAAACAAACAAACAAAAAAACAAATCTTTCCTCTTTATAATATTTATTGTGAATAGGTGAATTTAATTTTCAATGACAATTATGTGTTTGTCTCCGAATTCAGCAAAATTTTATCTTTTCATTAATTTCAAATTTTTATATTCACGTCAATTGAAGAGTACTGTAGGCTTCTTTTCAACATTTTTCTCACGTAACAATTAATGTTTGTAAGACATTTACATTTACAGTGGGCGGAGTTGTGGGTGTCTCAAAGTATTATTGAAAACAGATACCTTAAGGTGCACTATTTTTATTTATATAAAGACTTACTAAGCATTAAAAGGAATTATGGGTCCAGGTCATGCGGAACTTTTGCACTTGCTAGCTAGTGAGGTGATGTTTGTTTTCTTCTACATTTTAATGTGCACGAGAAGTTTAATTACCATCATAGAACTTAGGCTAAAACAAGGCCTTTTTACGTGTGATACCACGAAATTCTCCCCTAAACGGAACTAACGGTTAGACCTTTACGAAACTCTTCCTTTCTGTTTCGAGGTCAATACGGGCTTTCTGTTTAAAACATGCACTTAAATATATTTTAAATCAAAATTGGATACAATAGCAGTCTTACCCAAAATATCATTATGAGGAAGTTAAATTTTCTATAAAATAACATCAGAACACATTGAAGTAATCATATGTTTAGTAATTACCGAATTTAATATTACTATGTAGATAGCAGGACAGGAAGATAAAATAACAGGTTACGATAAAATATATTTTCGGCTGTAATAGTCGAGGGTGTCAATTACACCCTTTCCATTTATACTTATCATGCCTTTCAGGTATAAATTTTAATATAAACGAAATTGTGGATATTGGAGGAATCTTGGGTATGTTAATAAAGTTCAGCATGCCCAGTGTTAATTTAGTGACGTGTTGCTAGTTTTTTATATGCATTTATTTAAAAAACAAGTAAAATACGATAGACTATAATTAGTCTATCGTATTTTACTAGCAATCAAATCTAATGATTTGATTGCTTAAAACCATATTTAAACAATATACTTACCAATACTTAGGTACTAGCATGACAAAGTAGTCGCAAAAAATATGCAAAGATGATGTTCTAAAAGCATGTTTATTGATATTAATAAATACAAACTCAACGCAATTTCAATAGCATAGAAACATGAACTGTTTCTATGCTATTGCAATGTCAAAGCTATTGCAAAGTACAAAGGAAGTCGATATTCGTAGTACATACGGAACTTCACCAGCTGTTAATGCTTATAATATAATTTATTAAGTTGTAATGACTACGTACGTACACCTTCAATGGAATATTCAATATTATCACAGTATAAAGAGAAAACCTACAATATTGAACAATAAGATTGTGAGTACCGACAAGCAATGTACCTATAATAGCTTTGATGTTCTAGAGATTACTGATACAATATTGTCTATTTATTTCGTTAAGAAAAGTTTTCACAACATACGAAATAATATACTACCTAGGTAAGAATCGAAATCATCACAAGAAAACTACGTATCGATACGAGTTTATTTCACAGCTTCATTTTCTGAGCGATCTTCATTCCGGTCAATGCGGACAGAGTTGGGGACAGAGCCGGTTTATTCTATAAAAGCAATTGTACTGTCACATCCAAAGCACTTTGAAGACGAAGCGATCCCGAACATTTTGATAACCACAAATACGTGTTTCGCGTTACAAGGGTATAGAGGCCGACCGCAGAACAATGACAGCAATATACCAAGTTCGAATACTTAGTTCTGTTTGGCCTACCTTCGGCATTGGACTCTTGAATTGAGTGGTTAGATTTCGGTACCTTTTGGTTTTGGTGGACTGCTGGTATGTATTGATAGAGACCTTTCAACTGGTAATAAATATAGTTACTTGTGTGTCGGTAGAATATAATATGTCATTGCTTGTATGCATTTATTGTTACTTGAACTCGTAAAACTTAACAGATCTAAATTATAAAGTGTTTTTACAAATATAATTACTGCATTGATTTTGAATTTTGATGTTTAGTTGCATGAAAATTTTTATATTTTGCACATCTTTTTAGGAGTCCGTAGTTCATGTTTCAGAATTATCCTTATACGAGTAGTTTCATCATTTCCGTCCTTGGCTTACTGTATAAACGGTTTAATTTCAGAAAGATAAAACTTTGCATGAATCAATTGATGCTTTGTATTGTGTATTTACCACGTCGACAAAGTGCTTATATAAAATTAATAATATCAATCATCAATATCAATATGAATACATATAGTAAAATCGTAAGAGGTCGCTGTCTGAACATTGAAGACTTATCAGAAAAAAAATAGGGGGGCTTTATGAACGCAATAGAACCAAAAACAACGATTTTTAGAATTTTTGTCTATTTGTCTGTACGTTTGTGCGCGATAATCTCAGCAGCCACTCAGTCGATTGCAATGCGGTTTTCTTAATTGCGTTGCGGTTTGCTTCACTTAATCTTTAGTGTTTGTTTCATGTCAATCGGTTAATAAATTCAAAAGTTATATCAATCTAAAGAATCACATATAAAATGCAGCGTACGAAGTCGCGGGCAACAGCTAGTCAGTAATAAATCCGGTACAGTGCGTGTTTTACAAATGTAATGAATTGTATTATGTTATGCCCAATATTAATATTATTTTGATACCTAAAAGGTCATGTACATACTCTCGTTTGTAAAGAAACATTCATGACTGTAATTCGCGAATATAACTCGTGGGTTTGAATAATTTTCAGATAGCCCCCAATTGTAGGTAATTACAGTTTATAATGCATGTTGGGAAACAACAAATTTGTACAAGCTGCGCTCGAAAATCATTATCGAACAATATTTGTCCGGTTTGCACATAAATACACCGGCTGATTAATTTTATAAAAGACCACAGCTTCACACAATGATGACAGCGCTCGTACCTATAGATATTATGACTGTAATAAAATAATTGTACTATTATTCTCATCTTATTATTATCTTATATATTCTCATCATCATCATTTTGTCGATAGAATTTTACTGCAGGATAAACGGCTCCCAAAGTAATTGTTATTATTACCATAACGTAAAGATCTTTGCCGCTTGTATCCAGCAGACTGCCTTGAATTTTATGATAGCTTCAGTTAACCAACCTAGATCAAACCACACTATTTTCCAGGAAGCGGTTGCTATTGAAGATCCTTTAGATCCAATAGCCCTACATAGCATATAATACCTATCTATATTAACCGTGGTACTACCAACAATGTTATTATGTATGTACCGCCCACAGACAACTGCCAGGTTCAAGTAGTAGACTTGAACCTGGCAGTTTTCTTGGCTAATTCGATGATCCAGATTCTCCTTCGGATTTCCTCGTTGCGTTAAGAATAAAGAATAATTTTATTGTATGACACAGCCAAAGAATAAGACTAGTAACAGAATATACAACAATATAAATATATATATAAGTTCGAATATTTACAAACTTGTGTCGTCATAGTGTTGTAGTAATTTAAAGAATTCCTTTATTTTAACACTCTCTAGAGAATGAAAATTATTAGGTAATTTTTTTTTACTACTAGTAGATATATGGGAGAACCTGAAAAATATATTTATTTTCAATTAAATTCTATAAATACGTAAAGCCTTTGTTTAAAGTAGTTACCTAATCAAAAACTGCAAAACTTGGTTCGAAAACTATTTTTAACATGTATCTACAAGGTACGGAACCCACAGTGGATGAGTCCGACTTGCACTTGCAATTTTTAATAGCATTCTAGTATTCTTGGACAAATATCATGATTGAAATAATTTAACAATCGTTCATAGATATGAATTGTCACATCACCGACATTTAATTCAGCAATAATGTTACGAAATGTATGCAAATATTTTTTACATTGATATACGTGGCAAAATAACGTATACCGGGTCAGCCTTTTATATAGAGATTTGCAAAAGAATTAATAAGAAAGCCTTTCATGCTGATAATAAAGCCTTTAGGTATATCTGAAATATTTCTTACAAAAATTTCTTACAAAAGAATTACTATGACAATAAAATATAAAATAATAACATCAAAATACATATATGTTTTTGTTGAGCCGTGCATTGTTTTTTCATAAAAGCAAGTAACATTTGTGCTGGTTTGTTTTTCACAAGCTGTTGAAATATCAAGTTGCCAAAATATATATTTTGTTCGCTACAAACCATCATATTTCCTGGTAACTGAAATAGCCTTTAACTACTGAGCCAAAATATAGACCAACGCTACATTTTACCGGTAAACTGAGCTTTGATTCACTGGCTCTCTTTCAAAGTCCGCGTGAAATAAGTCTCGCCCCATTCGTTCCAAATTCGAACTAAATAAAGTGTAGCACAAATCTGTAGGGTGACAAAAAGAAACTAAATATAATTTTACTTATTAACTACAGACCTGATAATATTCAAATAACATATCACATCAACGTAGGATCCACTACAAAAATGGATACATATTCAAAAGTCTAACTTGACACTTTACCAGAGAAATTCCAATTTCATATTGATGTGATTCTAGAGCAGAAAAGCAACAAGACACGGATGACCATGAGTTACGTCTGAGCTTTTAAAGGCAGAATGGTAAGCAAGTTACAAAGTTTGCTTGACTGCATGCCTATAGTTGTATACAAAACTTCAAAGACATACAACACAAGTTTGCTAGTTTCTTGTTATTTAGATTATAATGTGCTATCATTCATTCACCTACCAGATTTTTTTTAAATTGTGGAGTAATAGCGCTTAGATAAAATCAAAGGCATTTTCAAATCCTCACAAACGAAAATTCTAATCGTGTAATATTTTACAGACCCGAGTTAAAACTGCAACTATCCGGCTCATTCCATTTTCTAAACCATTATTTGTTGGACTGGAAGGCGTTTTAAGTAAAATAAATTACCTGGTACAAGATGAGAGTTTGTGACCGAGCGGGGATCAACGCGGGTAAACGTTACGGAAATGAGAAATGAATTGTGGGAAGACTGGGAAGATCGGGCCGTGTGTGGCGTCGAGTTACGGCACAATATCAATAAAAATATCGTGTTCTACAACAGAAAAGGACATCACTTGAAGTACCTGAAACTTGAAAGCTTCGCAACGGTAGCCATATTTTAAACACTTTTTCATTATTTATTCAACTTAATGACTGCACAGCGATTACGTTTATGCACCATCAATCTCCATGAATTTCAGGCACCAACCTAAAAGCTTTTGATTTTATTTTGATGAAAAGGGTTTTTATTGTATTTACAAAACGTTTTACTTTACAAACAACGGCATGGAAAAAAATTGGACCAAGTGCGAATCGGACTCGCGCACATGGGATTTCGTACTAAGAAACGGAAAAATCACGTTTGCTGCATGGAAGCCCCTCTTAAATTTTTCTGATTTTAGTATCTTTTTTTAGTAGTAGTTTTAGCGGCTGCAGAAATACATCATCTGTGAGAATTTCAGCTCTCTAGCTATATTCCTGAGATACAGCCTCGTGACAGACAGATTTCTTTCCCTTTTGTTAAGAAACCCCAAAAATTGCGGACTATGTGGGTAAGAGAAACTTTGCATTGAAAAAGAGAAAATGTGAAGTGGAATCTTTATTACTGACTAGTGTCTTATGTTGATAATACTAGTTTAGAAGCGAAGGAGATCTATGACAAATGGAGGAATTAGCCGTAAATCCTCTAGCTAGCCTATCCATGTGCAGGATTTCAGGATTCTTTCCTCGAAATTTCCTTTTTAGACATGTCATCATCCTCAAAGTGGTTTTACTAAAGAAACAATAATACTTACTAATCTTCTGCTTCTGCTGTTTTATACAGTGCGGAAGGCAAGAAATAACAAAACTTCGAAGCTGCCAAATACAGTCAGAATGTTGAACATTTAGGTATGGAGTCCACGTTAGGTGGCCAAAATTCGTTCAAAACTGAATTTATAGCCTCGCAGGGGGAACGCAAAGGCAATAATCTTTGCGCTCCACCCCATTAACTTTTTTTATTATTATTATATCAAATTATTTAAACCTACAATTCAAACATAATCATTTTTAAAAAATGCCCATGTTATTTAAAAAGAACATTACCATAACGTCATGTAACGTTCACCGTTGTTCTACACTACGATATCAACACAGGCATACGATCAAATCAAACTGAAATTGATAGCAACGTTACGGTCGGGAGTCGGCCTGAACTTTTATTGAATTTGAGCTTGCTGGCATCAGATCAAACACTACGTTAGCAGAATTAAATTACGGTAGCGCCAATTACAGCCGTTTTTGAACCAAACGATGGCCGATCGCCAAGTTAAGCGATTATAAAGCCAGTTTCTGTTATAACATTACTTCAGTGCTCTTTCCATGTAAGCCAATCGCCTGAGTGAATTATTATGGGTGGATTCAATTTGGAATATCTTAGCAAGTAATCTGAATTCAAGAAATATTCTGATATTAGTTTAGTAGGGCGAATAAAATGGTTTGAAATAAAATATATTTTGTAGACTTTGATCATAATAGACAGTGGTAGTGTATGTGACAACCCACTGCCGTGCTGAGCTTTCGAGTTTAAATCCTGGGTCAGAACAAATTCATGTGATCTGCAAATGTTTGTTTCAGAGTTTGGATGTTTTCTATGCAAATTAATTTAGCGATTTAGAAATTAAATACAAAGTATAATTTATATAGCTTAGTCTGGGCCGGATGTCCTTGTGTGAGAATGTGCCAAAATATAAATATAATTAAACAATACACAGTTTCGGTACTTAACCCTAGAACCGTACCCTGCGGTGCAACTGAAAAAAAAAATATAATATTGGCTATAACTTTTTTGTTTTAAAACGGATCTTTTCGCACCTCCGAGTATTTACGGGGGGCGGGGGATCGTGTCGAAGCATCGGCCGGGCGCGAGTCCTGTTAGCGTGCGATCGTGGCAAGCCTGAGTGGAGTACTACAGCACCCCTGGGTATGCATCTACAAAATGCATGCACAAATAAGTATTGGCGGTATTTTAAAAAGGCACGACCTTCTAGTGCTCCATCTTCTTCAGATTCAAAATCTGGTAGATGTTCCTTTTGTCCCAGGTCAAAAGACCGTAAATCAAGCACTCGATGTGAAAAATGTAAAAATTTTATATGTTTAGAGCATCAATAGAAGATTTGCCAAAATTTGTTAATATAAGTTTGGTAATTTTTTGTTTAATTATGTAACGTGAGACTGAAATAAGTGCCATAAAAGTCTATGTATGTTGATTATATTAATAAATGTCTATTCTTATGAAAAAACTGTTTTCTTTAACGGGGTACACGAGTACCCCTGGGTACTGTTATTTAAAGTCTATGATGGGTACAGTTGTAGGGTTAATACCACGATGGCGATCTCGAGTTCCAAATTTCTAGAGTTCCGAATTGCGTTATGGATTCAGGCACTATTTAAGAAAGCCACTACGGTTCATTGGAAGTTCTGAACCTAAGCAGCGCTAACCCTATTCTGCTAATTTACTAAACGTAGACAATTTCAGTTTTTCTTTCACTCAACATATTTTATGTAGATCCCAAAAGTCGTGCGTATTTATAGAAACAGGCATTCAAGCCAAGCATAATTCTACATATTAGAAAGTTATATTTTATTCTGTCTCATTTCGATATAAATATTTGAATTACACTTACATAGTTTTGAGTAAAATGTGTCACAATATGAATTTTATAATATCGTACATTTACAATCATAATATGTCACAGAGAATGTGCGATATTATTCCCTTTGCAACATCGGCGTTGATAGTGAAATAAAATGACATTATCTCTTCGTCTGTCATGTGCGGGTAGAAATTTCGAATACTCATAGACTCGATAAACACAATAATACCATTTAAGGTGCTCAGAAAAGTTAAAAGATCTATTACAATTAGTTTTACCAAGGTGCAGAGGTGATCAGCAGTAGGTACCTACCTAATGGTCATGTTTGAAATTTTTGGAGTTGTGGAACTGTTACCAAAACTGACATCCTTAAAAAATTATTTGTTTACGATAGCAGTGCCTCCTACCGGGTCCAATTGCGTTTTCAAGCTATACAGGAACACATTGAAATACACAGATTTTTTTCTATGAGATATATAATTATAGGTTGTTAAGGCCTGGGTCTATTAAATTGACACATTTATTCTCTGACTCTTTTCCGCGCCTCTCCAATAATCATTCCCTGAAAGCCGACGTGAGACTTCAGCTATTGTAGAGATATTTGTATTAGGTACGTATTAAGCGACAGAAAAGAAAACTGCCTTATTAATTCAATGCAAATATACCTTGTTATTTAAATGAATCGGTACATAAATGAAAATCGATATAAATTGCAAGCATTATTTTTTATAAAAAAACGTAAGTTTTCTTAACTAGGTTTTTCTTTAAAAATTATGCTTGGGTTTAATATCGATTATATATTTAAACTTTATTCAATAAAATATTAGGTAAATATTACAATCAAGCATAATACCTATTTACAATATGTCTAAAACTAAACTAAATCTAAACAAAAATCGACCAAGTGCGAGTTGGACTCGCCCATAAAGGGTTCCGTAGCAGCAAGTAGGTAACATAATATAAAAGTTCTTGTAGTTCGTTGTAACTTTCATTGATATTTTAACACGTTCGCAGTGGTAGTGATTTTTCTCGGCGAAAATTGCGGTTTATGACGTATTAATAAAAAACTACCAACGCGATTTCGTTCAAACCAATTTTCGTTGGTAGATTTTATGGCAATGTATATTATATTTTTTTTTAGATTTATCATTCTCTTAGTTTAAAAGTTAGAGGGGGGGAGCACACATTTTTCCACTTAATTAAATAAATAAATATTCACGGACATTTCACACAACGCTATCTGATCCCAAAGTAAGCTAGGAATAACCTGCTTGTGTTATGGGTATCAGACCAAGGATATTAATACTTTTATACTTTTAAATACATACATATTATACAAAGAAACACCCAGACCCTTGAAACAAACATTTATGGGTCACACGAATATTTGTCTCCGGTGGGAATCGAACCCACGACCTCCAGCGCCGCAGGCGGTATCACTACCGACCGTGCCACAGAGGCAGTCAACAACTTTGGAAGTGTCTCTTGCGCAAAATATTCACTTTAGTAAAAAAATGATGTTAAAAACCTCAATAGCATTTTTGAAGACCTATCTATTAATACCACACACGTATGGGTTTGAAGAAAAAAGAATTTTTGAGTTTCAGTTCTGATTATGGGGACCCCCTAAATTAACTGATTTTTCTCTTGTTTGATACAAAAATCTTGATGCGATTTACAGAATACATCTACTTGCCAAGTTTCAACAGCATAGGCCATAAAGTTTCGGAGAAAAGCGGCTGTGACACACGGACGGACAGACAGACAGACATGACGAATCTATAAGGGTTCCATTTTTGCCATTTGGCTGCGGAACCCTAATAGGGCCCCCGTGGCATTGTGCCCAAAAGACTGGCAGCATTCCCCCTTTGAACGGCAATGCCTATTCGATATCGATTTAGTAAAGCATACGGATAAATAAATAAACTATTTCATTCTTCTAAAGCATCGTAATGAAAAGATCCTTTTTAATTAAATTCCAGATCTTTTTCAATCCAAAAACCAAAGCGTAATACATTTGCACGAACGGATCAATGCTTCCGAAAATACAATAGCAGTTGGAAACTGAACGGGGATGTGTAGAACAAACTGAATTTAAGAAAAACTAAACATTAGAGTAAATATACCCAGTGCAAGTCCCGTTCTGGTAAACGAAGTAAATAATTACCGAGCAAATAGAGAAGCTAGCTTTAACCGTTTTGAGGTATTTTTGAACGTTTATTATTCATTATTATTTTTCGCCATAGCAATGGAATATTTAGATATTTTGTACACTTCTCTCATATAAAATAGTTGCATAAATGTATGTATTAAGTTAAAATAAATAACCAGCTCCTTTGTAATTTAAATATACTGCAATGTTTGAACCAAAAAATCATTACAAAATATGAAATGAAGAAGTTCTACCTATTTATACCTACTTAAGACTTAAACCCAAGCACGGGTTCAAAGGACGTGGTTTAATATTACACATCATAAATTGAAATAGAGACTGCTCTGCTACATAAGGCATAATATCGCATAAAGTATACTTAGTTAGAATAGTTACCTAGGTGTATGGCGTAGCATAGAGCAAGGTAGGGTAAGTGAATCAATTTGCCTACAGCCTGTATAACCTGTGCACTAATTGATTTACTCAGGAACAAGATACTGGCTTCAATTAAAAATAATTTCATTTTAATTGTGTGACAACAAATAGAGCCAATATCGTGAGTAAGGTAATTTACAAAATCCATCAGATAGCTATTGTAAAGGTTTTATGTTTTAGACAACTTAGTGATTTTTTTAATGTGTTCAACGTCTTTTAGACACAAGGAGAAGGCTTTATTACATAGTTACAATAAATTAACTGTGGAGCACTTAGTGAACCACGTTGATGTACAGAAAGTATTGGTTGGCTTAAAACTTAATACTAACTAATTATAATAGACCACATCACCGCTTAATAAGATCAGAAACCAGGATGGAAGTTTTGTGGGAGGAGAAGAGTGTGTGCTAAAAATATGGAAGGAGTATTTTGAAAGTCTATTTGATAAAGAGGATACGCAAGTGCAAACTCATTTTTGTGAAATGAATGAAATCGGCAATGAAAATGACATAAGTATGGAAGAAATAGTGGAAGCATTAAATAGTATGAAACTAGGCAAGGCTGCTGGGATTGATAGGGTTTCCGTTGAGATGCTGAAAGCAGGACGTGGCGTGGTGATTGACCAGCTGTACCGCCTTTTTAATCTGTGCTGGAGGAGTGGCAGGCAAAGGAAAAGGGTCGCAGCAAGAGTGCAAAAATTACCGCGGCATAAGCCTGCTCAGCATCGTCGGTAAACTGTATGCGTAAGTGTTGATAAAAAGAGTGATGAATGAAAGTGAAGGAAAAATGTGGGATGTCCAAGCAGGATTTATGAAAGGAAGGGGATGCACGGTTTAGGTTTTCTCCTTACGATGCATAGCAGAAAAAGTTTTGGTGAAAAGCCAAAAGGTATAATTGCGTATTCGTAGATCTGGAGAAGGCCTATGACAAAGTGGTGAGGAATGAACTATGGTCGACATTGTCTTTGTACGGGGTGAGCATCAGCTTGACACGAGCACTGAAATCTCTTTACGAGGACTCGAGTGCTTGTGTCAGGATCAACGGAGCTTGCACGGACTTCTTTAACATAGAAAGGGGTGTGAGACAGGGTTGTGTAGCGTCACCGTGGCTGTTTAACCTGTACATGGACAGTTGTTTGAAAGAATTGCAAGAGAGTGCGTATGGTATAAAACTGAACGAGTTGACCATCAAATGCCTCCTATATGCTGACGATCAGGTGATCTTAGCTGCATCGGCGGAGGAGTTGATGGTTAATATTATGCATGAGGCGCTGAAAGGTAGAGGAATGAAAGTGAATGTAAGTAAGACTAAAGTAATGGTTTTTGAAAGAGAGAAATGTATGACGAATTGCCCTATTATTATCGAAGGGCAAAGAGTGGAACAGGTGAAAGAATTTGTATACCTGGGTTCAAAATTTACGAGAGATGGAAAGTGTGACCAGGATATTGAGAGAAGAGTTTTGGCAGGAAATAAAGTGAATGGGGCGATGCATACCTTTATGAGCAGTCAAAACGTGTCTAAGAAGGCAAGAGTGGCTGTGCATAGGGGTGTGCTTATCCCCACACTTATATATGGTAGTGAAAGTTGGGTGTGGCAGAAGAAGCATGAAAGTAAAATTAATGCAGTGGAAATGAGAAGTCTGCGAAGTATAGCTGGAGTGAAATTGATGGACAAAGAAAGGAATAGCGTGATTAGAAAACAATGTGGTATAACTGAAGATGTAGTGACAAAGATAGAAAAAGGGATGCTTAGATGGTTTGGACATGTTGAGAGGACGGATGAAAATAGACTGACTAAACAGATCTATAAGGCGAGAATGAATGGGCAAGCTGGTAGGGGTCATCCTCGGCGTACGCATGGTAACCAAATTGATGACCTGTTGGAAAAAGGCCAGGTCAAGAGTATCCTTAACCGGCGAGCGTGTATGAAAGCACTTATGAAAGTAGAAGAAGCGAAAGTGGTATGCCAGGATCGTAGCAAGTGGAAAGCCATAGTCTCTGCCTACCCCGATGGGAAACAGGCGTGATGATATGTATGTATGTATGTATGTATAATACGTAATTATAATACCTGCATAATATTCATTGAAGCGCTCGTGGCCCCGCGGACTCAGTGTTCTGTAAACGATCACTGCACTAAGCAACTTTCACTATGGCCGGTCCATGGTGTCCATCCATGTGATCACTTTGTGACATTTATTTGAGCGTTTCCGTGCTTCGGAAGGCACGTGAAGCCGTTGGTCCCGGTTGCCAGTAAAATGGCAGTCGTTAAGCCAAGTTGAAGGCTTTATTTCAACAGCAGGCAGTCACAACCTGCGTCTGTCCATTTAAACACGGCAATACGGCTCACAACGTATTACGTGGGACAAATTATAAAAAGGTGAAATGTGGGTATAAAATATGCCTCTGCCTACCCCTTCGGGGATAAAGGCGTGATGATGAACCTATGAACATATTCATATAAACTCTATTTACTACTTTATTTTTCACTGATCAATGACTCTTTGAAAGCAATACAATGACTCAAATGCAGATTTATTGGTCATTTTATTTCTTTTCTGTGACATGAACATGACACAGTCGTTCTTTATTAATTGAATTACTATTTGCTCATAATATTTACTACTTGCTCTACATTAATTGCAATACATATTAATATGACAATATTTGCTACGTTATTTTTATTTACACTGATCGATGACTCTTTTGAAGTAATAATGTTTCAAATGCAGATTATCTGCCTTTTTTAGGGTTTCGTAGTCAAATGGCAAAAATGGAACCCTTATAGATTCGTCATGTCTGTCTGTCTGTCCGTCCGTGTGTCACAGCCATTTTTCTCCGAAACTATAAGGTCTATGCTATTGAAACTTGGTAACTAGATGTATTCTGTGAACCGCATTAAGATTCTTATATAAAACTAGAAAAAAAGTAGTAAATTTTGGGGGCCCCCATACTCAGAACTGAAACTCAAAACTTTTTTTTTTCATCAAACCCATACGTGTAGGGTATCTTTAGATAGGTCTTCAAAAATGTTATTGAGGTTCCTAGCATATTTTTTTTCTAAAATGAATAGTTTGCGCAAGAGACACTTCCAAAGTGGAAAAATGTATGTCCCCCCTCTCTAACTTCTAAATTAAGAGAATGATAAATCTAAAAAAAATTATATGATGTACATTGCCATAAAAACTACGAACGAAAATTGGGTTGAACGAGATAGAGCAGGTAGTTTTTTTTTAATACATCATAAACCGCAATTTTCGGTTAGAAAAATCACTACCACTGCGAACGTGTTAAAACATCAATCAAAGTTGCAACGAACTTTTATATTATGTTACTTGCTGCTACGAAACCCTTCATGGGCGAGCCCAACTCGTACTTGGCCGGTTTTTTATATCTTTACAGTGACATGCCCCAATCATTCGTTTAACGTCACCAGACTGTATTATAATGTAGGTGGAGTTCATCTGAAACTTAGAATAACAAACTTATTGTAACTTTATAAGAACGAAAAGACATTTCAGTTGAACCAAGTATTGAGTTAAGAATACCCAAAAGTGAAGTTAAGTTCTGTAAAAAGTTGGCCAAGTTGTTCGTTGTTTGATGTGGGAAAACCGTTGTTGAAGTTTGTTTAAATGTTTTGTTTTGTTAAAGTGGAGAAAACGGTCACAAAACTCACAATGCTTATAACAAACATGTTTATTTCTTACACATTTTTTTTAATTATACTAGCTGCTGTCACGTGGTTTCACCCGCGTTGTTCAGGAATGACAGTCTCGTCTACGTTATCCGGGATAGTGTAGATTCCCAAGAGTGAAAGTATTTATCAAATCGGTTTGTAGTTCTGGAGCCTATTCAATACAAATAAAAAATGAAATCTTTCCTCTATAAGATACTAATTAGAAGTAAATATAGATATTATGGTGGAAGTTCGTGCTTTGAAAGTGTCAAGACGACGCAGGTTCTAATCTCGTGTCAAGTGCGAGAAGACGCAGTTTCAAATCCTGCTTCAGACTGATAATTTTTCCACGTTTAAATTTATGATTTAGTTAGCTTACTAATCGCTTTTCAAAATTATTTCTTACTTTCCTATTATTGATTTAGTTAACACCACCTGTTACATTCAGGGCTCATTAGTTAAGAACATTATAGCTCCTTCCGAACTCATTTGGGCAAAAAATACTTCAAACAACAACAAATGAGTGTAGTTAGTTAACCTACTGGCTTCGTAGGCTGGCAACTGGTGAACGAGTCCAGCGAGTTGTTGAAGCAATTTGTAAACAATATACAGTAATTAAAGTGTATTGTCATCAATACAATTTTGAATTTCTAATGAACAGGCATATGGAATACTTTCAAGGTCTTTCAGATATGTGCGCGACGATTCTAGAAGAATATTAAGGATTAGAATTCAAGTCAAATTAGGATATAGGTACCTATTATGTCATAAATGACATTTTAGTCTTTGTATTTGTATATTCGGCATAAACGTAAAAAACGACTGAATACATTATATTCAAACTAAATTAACGAGAAATGGAGAAGTCGTACCTATTACGCTATTTTACCTAAATACTATTAAAAACATAAAAAATTCACAATTTTCGTGCAAATAAAGTCATGCAGGTATGAAATGCGAAAATTTTGTGCACGTGCTGCAAACCAACTAAACCTTGCAAATTGCAGTGGTCAATTTGTAATATTGAGCTTAATAAAGCTAGACTGAACTTCAATTTATTAGTCAGTTCATTATTTGAATATCGATAATTTAAATTTAGTTCTCATTAACCTAAACCATGTCCAAATTGTTGTTGCTTTTATAATAATGTAATTTAATGTGGAAATTTACACTATTAATTAAGTTATTCACTTAATTTATAGTGTGAATTTCCTGCAAAATTTATTTTCATTTTTATCCTATACCAATCGACTGTTCGGGAGATTGGCAACTCGGGTTTCATGCGGCATTCAACGGCTAGCTGACCCCCGCAACTTCGTTTACGTCACATGAGGTGCATGAAAGGAGAGGTATTTCTTCATCAGACTCATCAAGCAACGTGTGAAACCGCCCTGTTTGCTTAATCATACAAAAGCTTAAAGATTGAGTTAGACTTACCCTCACATTCAAAGAAACCCCTAGATACAATAAAAAAATTCAAAATGTAAGATTCTTAAGAGTGATATAACTTTTTTATTTATAAATCGTTTGACATGAAAGTGGAGCAAACCTCAACACAATAAAATCTAAAACTGCAATTTGCGAGCGTTTGAGGTGGCTGAACCATCTCAAACGCACCGAACAATGAGAATGTCGACTACTCAAATAGTTGCATGGCCTCTATACCTCATCATCTTCACACTAACCTAACCACAAACTTCCAGTTGACAATGTTAAGCTTGTGCCGAACGTTTAAACTATGTGAATTATGATACAGCTCCTATGACAGGAATTATCTCTATGGCCAGGAAAACTAATTTAAAAGTTCATAAGTACATATATATACTGAACAATGCGCTTTTTCATTTAACATGGTTCGGTTAAATAACAAACAATGCCTACATCCATTCCTGTCTTCAGAATAACCTTAATACACGAACTAGCTCGAATAATTAACATTTCTCGTCATTGTGCCAAAGATATCGATGTTGAATGGCATTTCAAAACATAGTGTTCAGGGCTTCATACGAATTTCGAAGTGGTTATACTACTATTAGAGGTAAAGACACGCATATAACTAGATCTCCTATCAAACCGGAAACAATATGAATGAATATATTAGTCACATAAGCAATTAACCCTATCATCCAGTTGAGCAAGCAAACAAGTCGCAATATGTTTTTAAAATAAATTGAAAGTCGTTAAAAGTTTTATTGTAAAAAAAAATCAACGAAACTCTTTAAAAGAAAAGCCAAGTGCCAAAGAGATTCAAAGCTTTCGATGTTTTGACTTCAAAATGTTTTTTTAAGACAGCGGGGGTGGGCCTCTGACAAATTTAACATCAAAATTTGCCAAAAATAACCTGACCACTTAGCGGTAAAGGCGTAGCCCGCATTTAATGCACTGTACAAGGTCCATTAGTATTCTGTCTGTTGTCTTCCTTTCCCTGAATTCACGGATGCTGTTGACCTCGTCTAACCGTTATAGTATCACCGGGCTTAAGCAGGCGAGCACTTAGTCACTTAACATTCAAAAAACAAGGCGTGATAAGATGACATCCTAATAATAGCGGATAGAAAAGAATTTCAAAGCAGTTTAGTAAGTACTTTAGTATTAAAAAGAAAGGACATTTTAAATTGAAATCAAAACAATAATATTATAAGTATACTTATTATTGTTCTGTCCATCTGTCTTGCGTTGAATCAAATTTGTTTTTTTGTTTCTACCTTTTTTTTTCTTCTGGTCTGTATGGCGATTCTGAATACAAATAAAATACAAATATAAATGTACTCAATGTTATTTATTAATAAGGTTATTTGTTTTAAAGTGATTCGTGTACAGATAAAGTTTGTGCTCAACTTAGGAATGATAAAGATGTTTATTACATTAATACGGAATTAACACAACTGCAATAGTTTCCGATGTTTTGCAGCCAGCTATTGCTATAACTATTGGACTCGTACACGAAGGGTTCTGTACTTAAAACCAGCTGTACTTAAGTTTGTTAATTTAGAGTCTCCCATCCTCCCCTTAACGGCCATAGAAAATCATCATCTGTCAAAATTTTAGCGTTCTAGATCACGGTTCAGGAGATACAACCTGATATCAGACAGATGGAAAGACAGCGAAATATCTGTACTGAGATCTTTTTAGGGTTCCGTAACCAAAAGGTCCTATTACGGGTATATTAAAGGGTATTAAGGCACGGGCCCTATTTATGAGACATCATCATGTTATAAAACCGGCCAAGTGCGATTCGGACTAGTACATGGAGGATTCCGTAGCCAAATACCGGCAAAAAAGTCACGTTCGTTGTATGGGAGCCCCCCTTATTTTTTTTAAAATTTTATTATAGTATTTGTATTGTAAATCTGCAAAAATTTCAGCTATATATATATAACTTAACGGTTCCTAAAGTACACAGACAGACAGTCATACGAACGGCGAAGTCTAATGTCTCGTCCCCTTTTTACCCTTTGGGTATGGGACCCTAAAAATTACAATGGCATTTATTTCATTGACATAAAGTTGAAATTATGAGTGCAAGTGTTAAAAATTTATTTGGCACAGTTAATGTGCAGTAATCATCCAACTTTATTCGATAGCCTCATTTATTTTAAAGCTAATACTATACAAAGCGTAGTCTCCTTGTATAAAATCATCTAACTGCACCACTATAAGATTTAGACCAGGGGTTCCCAAACTTATAGGTATCACGCCCCCCTACTGTTAAAATTAATATGCCCACGCCTCCCCTCAGCCCAGGTAATAGCAAGTGGGCTCGCCAAACAATTTAAAAATAAAATAATAGTAATTATAATTTTTTTTTGATTTTAGTATTTGTTGTTATAGCGGTAACAGTTACAGAAATACATTATGTGAAAATTTTAGCGCTCTAGCTATTGAGGTGCCTGAAATGCAACCTCGTGACGGAAAGACAGACAGACGGACGCCGAAGTTTCTTGAATAGGGTCCGTTTTGGCCCTTTGGACGCGGAACCCTGAAACATACAATTCTTAAATAAAATAAGAGTAGGTAGGTAATAAAGTTTATAAATTCATCTCAGATCTCCCTCTTGTTTACTATCCCACTTCTTTGAGAGATGAAGAGACACGCCACCATCTTGGCCTGCTTCTGTAAGACTGGCGAGCAGCAAATTTGTGGTTCTCAGGACCTCGGTCATGAAGGCCGGTAGTCTTTGGCGTATTTATGTCCCACCACGCCACCATTTTTTGCACGCCAAAAGACACATTTTGGGACCATGGCCCTTAACACGGTCTTGAGCGTGAAAATGTCCACACCAGGCCTGCGACCAGGTCTTGGCGTTGCAGCGTCCATGCTGAGCTCCGTCAGAATATGCGGCACCGTGTCCTCGCTGAAGTAACCGCAGTGCTGGCACTCAGGTGGTTCCCCCCGGTGTATGCACCACAGATACTTACCGAAGCACCCGTGCCCGGTAAATATCTATGACACACGGTAGGTGACGCTACAATGGCGCCTCTTAAGCCACTCTTCCATGATTGGCTTCACCACCTCGATAGTAGTGAGTTCCCAATTTGACAGCTCAGGGAACAGGCCTATGGTATCACTGCAGCTCCTCCAGGGCCCTCGCTTCTAGGTCCCATGGAGTGTTCCCAGGTAGAAGACATACAGCCTCGACGGAGATCGAGCGTTACCCTCTTATTATCCTGATGCCAGCGATTCACGGTCAGACTTACAAAAGGTCACTTCTTACAAAAAGAGTCAAAGATAGATGTGCTTGCATGATTTTGACAAGATTCCCGATTGTGAATTTAATAGAGATAAAAAAATTGCACAATGTAGATAACTAGCAAAATTAGTTTGCTTCTAAACTTTGTTTTTATTAGTGTAACCAGCATACCCATGAATATTAATAAAAAAGGTATAAGATTTGAGATATTTAACCCAAAATTGTGTCTTAGATCTTTTCAAAATTTCCACAGCTTGCTCTTGTGATGTCACTCTGATCTCTCCGCGCCCCCCTGTACATGTCTTCGCGCCTCCCCAGGGAGGCGCGCCTCCACTTTGAAAACCAATGATTTAGACAATAGTAAGGGAAAGCTATTCTTGAATATTCATCAAGTATCTATCGTTACCCAATTCTTTCTCAGATCGTTGAACATGACAACTTTTTGACACTAAAAGCCGGCACTTCGGTTCTTTGCAAGATTATCACTGTTAATGATAAAATTGAATTAATTTTATTCCAATTAAATAAATAAAATAAATATTAATGTAAGAGCTTCTTTGGTGCCTAAAAATTGTGAACTACAAAGCGATTACCTTGTTAGAATGTTTAATTTTTTCAAGGTAATTTTAACCTGTTGAGTTTTGTGATTCAATATTAACGACAGAATTAGTAAATTTGGACAAAATTGACACTATAACATTTTCTCCGTCTCATCGTTTTATCACAATTTAAAACTAAACATTGATTTGAATACCTGCCAAAACATAAAGTTGCATAGAAAATAATATTACTTATTCGTGATGATTGTCTTTTGAATGAAAAAATACCTGTCAACAGAGTCGTCAGGTAAAGATAAAAAGCATATTTTTTTCCAAAAAAAGTTTTGACTCTTTACTATGATGAACTAAAATTTTCTAAATGCAATGTCATAATAGTAGTTTATGACACTGTTACATAATAAGGCTTCTTATAACACGAGTGTGTTTTAAAAAAACGAGCCGTAGGCGAGTTTTTTTATAGTATTACACGAGTGTTATAAGACCAAGTTATGTACAGTGTCATACACTACTTTATCTACTCTCATACTATAATGTGTACCTGATTTCATTTTGTGATATATATTGCTGGTGATTGCTCCTTGATTTCGCCGGTAACAGGTTCATGGTAATGTCTGACGCAGTTTCCAGAATGTCTGGTGGTGTACAATTACCACCATCCTCGCTTTAAGACATGTTTTTACACAAAAACTAATTTATTTAACAAACAAAACCAAACTTTGTTTAATTTAAATGTAAAATGTTGGCGCCAAGGCCCAAACATCGATTGTGCATGCGTGCGTGTTTATTTTTTTTTTCAGGCTGCGAAGGCCCTAACTTTTTTTTCATTCCTTCTATTCGAAAAGAATCACTTTGCAACACGATATCGGGGCGCAAAATAGCTCTTTTCTGTTAAGAGCTTTTTAGCGGGCGGCAAAGTGATTTGAATTTGGAACTTGAAAATTTCATAGAAATCGAACGCAAATTGTATGAATTACTGGCTGGTAAGTGTTGGCTGCACAGCGCGGTGTCCTGAGCTAACTAAAAAAAAACTAAAGAGCGCCATTTATCTGTTCGTGTTCGTCATTATTAATGTCCTTGTAATCAGTAGGTAAACATATTTTATTGTATTCTGCAAATATAATAAGTTCTACTTTAAGTAATGAAAGTGACAATCCATGAACTCCTGGAACAATAACTATAGAAGGTAACTACGTCGTACAAAACTTATTTTTTCTCATAGAAAGGGAATGAAAAGTAGAGTATATTACTCGGGGGCAAATAATTTTTCCCTCGGGCGGTGTACTTTGAATCCCTCACTGCGCTCAGGATTCTATGTTAGAATCCCTCGCTATGCTCGGGATTCTATTCTAGAATCCTTCGCTTCGCTCGTGATTCAAAGTAGCGCCCTCGCCGTAAAAATACTATTTTGCCCCCTTGTTATACAATCTACTATTATAACACATTTGCTCGTAAAGAGTCTCTTATTTGACCCATTTCACTAACGTAATGTATCTCATTACGGCCTAGTCCGGTAATGTAAAGTAAAACGGACGATTGCGTCTAAAACGAACGGTTCCTTTTTAAATCTTAGCAAAGAGTTTTTATGTCAGAAAAGTGGTGAACATTTTATGAATAAAATTAACTTTGGGAGATAAAATATAATAAAATAAACATGTAATTGTTTAATTTAATTAATTTTGACAATAAATTACAACCATTTATGTGAAACCAATACAAACAATATTAATTTACTTTATTAATAATACTGGCTGTTTTTGTGCCTTTGCCTCTTAAGAAATAAGAAAAAAAGAAAGCGTTGTGAACAAGTAAAATTCCGCGCGCTTTATTATCGCTATTTGCTGCTACGTTTTTTTGTTAGTTTATGAATGTCCCCGTTTTATTTATTTCCTTGTTTCCTCGCAAATATGTTATAAAACGTCGTATGACACACGTTCGCTTTGATAATTACAGCCTCTGCTTTCTTGTAGCCCTCGCCGCGGCTGTAATTATCAACTTACCGAACTTGTATCATAATGTACTATTAAAGTAGAGGTTCAACCTTATTGGACCAGCTGGAGGTTGTATATGTGTATCATAATGATTAAAAAGTTCTAATACGTTATAGGTGTCCATACAAGACCTGTATCGTAATCAGAGATGTGTTAAGTAGGTAGATAGTCTCTGAACGACAGCAAAGCGTCCAAAATTTTAAGCGCCAACTGTTGGCGGATAAGTGCCGATCCGCCATTTAGTGCACATTCTGTTGTCAAGGGATAAGCTTGTGTCACGTGACAAAATTTTATTGTTTAAAATGTCGAATTGTGCAATAAAAGTGTGTCGAAATTACAGAAAATATTTAAAAACAGCCAGGAATGTCTGTAAGTAACTCGAAACTTATCACAATTTTATGAAATCTATTTATTTACGCATGTCTAATTTCTTCGACTCCATCTTGACATTTTTGTTGGTGTTGCCAGTTTCCAATTCAGAATTCCCCAAATTAAATAAGTAAAGAATTACCTAGGTATGGAAATAGAACTAAATTATTAGAGAGTCGTAAAATAAATAATTTGGAAACGGTCAAGTGTGAATCGAGAATAGTGAAAATCGACCTATACAATTGTTCGGACTCAGTAACAAGAAACTTGGCATACTTTAAATTAAGGAAATCATTTAAAATACCTAAATGTAAGTTATAAATGGTGAAATCTGTACAAATGTTCTTAAGCTGAAGGGTTTGTTCGTTTGTTTGAACGCTAGGATCTCGGGAACTACTGGTTGGATTTCAAAAAGTCTTTTACATTTCGTTAGTTCATATATGGAGTTCATACCACTAGACTTGGGTAGGTACAGTTCGTACTGCCGACGTGTTAAGGTGCTCCCTCACCGGGAGCATTTGCCTGTAATGTAACAAATTAGATTCGACTCGAGCATTACGTTACGGTGCTACCTCCCTGACCGACGAGCGTTCGCATGTAATGTAACATTTATAGATTTGACTCGAGCATTACGTTACGATGCTACCTCCCTGACTGACTCGAGCATTCGCGTGTAATGTAACATTTATAGATTGGACTCGAGCATTACGTTACGATGCTACCTCCCTGACCGACACGAGCATTCGCGTGTAATGTAACATTTATTATAGACTACCTGATGCCCGCAGCTTCGCTTGCGTGAAATTTTGTTCTCTTTTCCGCGTCTCATGGGAACTTATTCCCGGGATAAAACTTGTATCATTTCAGACTATAATCTATCTCTGTAGGTGATTACATGATAATTTTGCAATCCAATATGGCCGCCGCGCCGTTATCACAAAATTTCATGATGGGTATCGTTTAAGGGGTTTTTTGGTATGCCGAGTACGAATTTCGGGTTAATTTAGAGAACCAATATGGCCGCCGCGCCGTTATCACAAAATTTCATAATGGGTATCGTTTAAGGGGTTTTTTAGTATGCTGAATACGAATTTCGGGTTAATTTAGAGATCCAATATGGCCGCCGCGCCGTTACCACAAAATTTCATGATGGGTATCGTTTAAGGGGTTTTTTGATATGCTGAGTACGAATTTCGGGTCAATTTTGCAATCCAAAATGGCCGCCGCGCCACTATCACAAAATTTCATGATGGGTATCGTTTAAGGGGTTTTTTGGTATGCTGAGTACGAATTTCGGGTTAATTTAGAGATCCAATATGACCGCCACGCCGAAATCACAAAATTTCATGATGGGTATCGTTTAAGGGGTTTTTTGGTATGCTGAGTACGAATTTCGGGTTAATTTAGAGATCCAATATGGCCGCCGCCCCAAAATCACAAAATTTCATGATGGGTATCGTTAAAGGGGTTTTTTGGTATGCTGAGTACGAAATTTATGATAATTTTGCAATCCAAAATGGCCGCCGCGCCACTATCACAAAATTTCATGATGGGTATGGTTTAAGGGGTTTTTTGGTATGCTGAGTACGAATTTCGGGTTAATTTAGAGATCCAATATGGCCGCCGCGCCGAAATCACAAAATTTCGTAATGGGTATCGTTTAAGGGGTTTTTTGGTATGCTGAGTACGAATTTCGGGTTAATTTAGAGATCCAATATGGCCGCCGCGCCGTTATCACAAAATTTCATAATGGGTATCGTTTAAGGGAATTTTTGGTATGCTGTATATCGTTTATGGGGTTTTTTGGTATGCCAAATACGAATTTCAGGTAAATTTTGCAATCCAATATGGCTGCCTCGCCACCGTTGTAAAATTTCATGTAGCATATCGTATAAATGGAACTTTTATATGCTGAGTACGAATTTAGGGTTAATTTTGCAAAATTATCTTGAAATTCGTAGTCAGCATACCAAAAACCCCTTCAACGATACCCATCATGAAATTTTGTGATAACGGCGCTGCGGCCATATTCGAATCTTTAAATTAACCTGAAATTCGTACTCAGCATACCAAAACACCCCTTAAACGATACCCATCATGAAATTTTGTGAAAACGGCGCGGCGGCCATATTGGATCTCTAAATTAACCCGAAATTCGTACTCAGCATACCAAAAAACCCCTTAAACGATACCCATCATGAAATTTTGTGATAACGGCGCGGCGGCCATATTGGATCTCTAAATAGACCCGAAATTCGTACTCAGCATATCAAAAAACCCCTTAAACGATACCCATCATGAAATTTTGTGATAACGGCGCGGCGGCCATATTGGATCTCTAAATTGACCCGAAATTCGTACTCAGCATATCAAAAAACCCCTTAAACGATACCCATCATGAAATTTTGTGATAACGGCGCGGCGGCCATATTGGATCTCTAAATTAACCCGAAATTCGTATTCAGCATACTAAAAAACCCCTTAAACGATACCCATCATGAAATTTTGTGATAACGGCGCGGCGGCCATATTGGTTCTCTAAATTAACCCGAAATTCGTACTCGGCATACCAAAAAACCCCTTAAACGATACCCATCATGAAATTTTGTGATAACGGCGCGGCGGCCATATTGGATCTCTAAATTAATCCGAAATTCGAACTCAGCATACCAAAAAACCCAAATTATTTCCATTTTATGATCACTTGAGAACAATACTTTAGCATGATTAGTTTCCCGAAAAAATGGGAAGTGTCTTTAGCCGGCGTCACTACACACTGACGCAAGGCGTATGTAAGACAGCACGCTCACGCACACAATCATGCGTTAGTACGGCAGTTTTTGTTGCAGTGATCACGAGGCGAGAGGGTTTCTAGGTAGTTAGTATTCTTAGATCGTAATTAAACTTTTTTTTTGGCCTGTGTGTAATGTTTGTCATAAGAGTATTGATTTCAATTTTATAATCTTTGTATTATAGTATCAGAGTAGATAAAAGTATTTTAAAGATTGGTTTCTACAGAAACATAATTGGCACATAGGTATGAGCGTCTCGTCACTACACTTGCAATGCAAACCCTGTCGTTTCTAAGGCTTCTAGTTAGTCCGAAACAGTTGTAAACAACATATTCTTTCTTCGGATGGCTGATAAGTCTTCCAAATTTACATCTAATGGAGTTATCCGATTTTATTTAATTTTTTTTTTGGACGACCTTATTTTCTTCTTCCCTTTCCCTTTTAGACTACAGGTTACAGGATTACAAATCACAATAGAATCAATCATCCTCCGGGACGTTGCGCGAGCTTGAGCGCTTTTGTTATAGCCCACAGCAATATCTTTGTGAGCGTTTAAAAACTCCCACATCACTTCCAATTGCTCAAAAGAAACTCTCCTAGAACTCATAGTTGCAATGAATTTATTCTTTGCACACGCAATATTTAGCACGGGTGTGACAGGACAAACGCTTAGACGATAGTGATTGTAAACTAGAGGACTTAAATAACTAGGGGACTTAAAACCAAGACATAACTAAAATATTTCATCCGTCCACTTATGTTTTTCAAATTCCCTCGTAAATTTCATTTCAATTGTCAACATACTTACGTCACAAAAAATGTCGTTCAAAAATAAATAACTCGATAACTTATGGGTCGAGTTTATGAAGTGGTTTTAAAGAGTCCCTAACGTCTCAAATGATATATTTATTTTTGTTCGGGTCCAAAGAAGATAACGATTTGCGTGTCCCTCAATATTTTGAAGTCACATATAAAAACGATCGCTCTTTCATCCCGTACACCCAAGAATCGACGTGATCTATTTGTTGGGGCCCGAAACCCAGGCACTCGGAAAATGGTATGTAGTCACGACACATCTTGACGTTTGACTGATGGTGACTTGGCTCAGTTCTTTTTACGCTTCAATTGTACGAAAACCTGTATACAATTGTGGCTATTTATTGCCCAAACTAGTAAAGGATTTGGAAGCAACCGTGGACAAATTATTGAGTACCTACTTAATATTGCGATGTAGAGAGTGGATAGATAATTCAGTCCCATTCATCGGCATTATTTCCGGTAAAAGGCAACTATCTAAATTCTATTATCGTCTTTAGAGAGCAGCCAATGGACAGACGATCATTCACTGCTCTCTGAAGCAACTATATAGATATCTAAGTATTAGAATTATATAATATCTGTAGGTAATTTAGAACGCTTAAAATACATAATATTAAAAAGTAGTTATGCTTCGTACTGTACTGTATTTGTTTTTAATTAAATTAAATAATCATTTATTTTAGGTCACATGTATGTACCTACCCATAAAACAAGAATTTACTAGCCAGAATATAAAAGGGACGCGAAAGGTGATTAGGATTGTGGGGCTTTTGCGCTTATTTTAAAGCCAATAATACAATTTTATGCATAGATTCTAGGCAGAATATGATTCATTTAAAACAGTTTTACCATAT
This sequence comes from Miltochrista miniata, assembly GCA_933228765.1. Classification (NCBI taxonomy): domain Eukaryota; kingdom Metazoa; phylum Arthropoda; class Insecta; order Lepidoptera; family Erebidae; genus Miltochrista; species Miltochrista miniata. The sequence continues at coordinate 22,624,761 of OW121756.1, forward strand.
AGTAAGTAAATGATGAAAGCAAATACGATGTCTGTAAGCTAAATGTAAATAAACGGGCTATCTAATAAGAAGGTATTTTAATTAATGAAATTCTAAAATTAGTAAATTTTACTATTAGATTCAGAGACAGACGTTTTAAATAGGACATTTCTCAAGAATTGGTTTTGAGATCTAACTAACAATCTTTTGCTCGACAGCTATCATTAACGATACTAAGGCGACGTCCTACGTAAGCGAACGCAAAGCGGCGCGGCGCGGCGCGATACCAACAAACAGTTGAAACCTATTGAAGTGTCCTACGTGACCAAACGCAAGTGCGGTGCGGTGCGGGGCGGCGCGAAATGAAGCGAACGCGATCAGTTGGTTTGATATTTGCGCGCAAACTGGATGCGGTGCCGCCGTGTTTTTTATAATGTTGGAAATAGAAATTTTAATCAATGTAATCCAAGACGTCCTATTTTATGGAATAAAAGAAGTAAATTTATTATCGTCGATTATACAATATTAGTCCCACTTCCTCTATATAAGAATACTAGCTTATATGCCCGCAGCTTCGCCCGCGTAAAATTTGTTCCCGCGGGAAGCCATTCCCGGGGTAAAAGGTAGCCTATGTGTTATTCCAGACTATAATGTATCTCTGTACCAAATTTCAGCCTTTGGACTTTTGGACTTTTGAACTTTTGGACTTTTGGATTTTTGGACTTTTGGACTTTTGGACTTTTGGACTTTTGGACTTTTGGACTTTTGGACTTTTGGACTTTTGGACTTTTGGCCTTTTGGACTTTTGGACTTTTGGACTTTTGGACTTATGGGACTTTTGGAACTTTTGGGTCTTTTGGGACTTTTGGGACTTTTGGGACTTTTGGACTTTTGGGACTTTTAGGACTTTTGGGACTTTTGGGACTTTTGGGACTTTTGGCCGAAGGTAGCCGAGAGTGTGATTTATTTTCGTGACACAATTTCTGGATTCGGTCTCCACGCAAGGCCCGCGATAGAAGCTATGCAATAGCTTAAAAAGCTACGGTCACAGTCTACTTAACAATCATCTCTTTAATTCAGGTGTCACAGACCCTTTGCAGACGGACGAACTGCCAGTCACATTCTTATGGAATGCCCTTAACTGGTAAGGATACAGGGCTAGACACTTCGGTACACCAAGGTCGCTCCAGGAAGTCTCCGGCAACGTGAAGAGTCTGCTAGACTTATTGAAGGAACTGGGATGGCAATAGCCATACCAAAACCCCCACCAAAATAGGCGCAGAAATGACGTTGATTTGCGGAAACCAGTCTCTGAAAACCTAAAATCTAGAACTCCATACATTTTTTTGATCTATAGCAGTTGCATTAGGCTTCGCGTGCACGTAGGACATAGCCGCCGCGTCGCACCGCGTCGCGTTGAATTCGCGTGTCACCGCTTCAGAATCGCGTTCGCTTCGAATCGCCTACCTAGGACGTAGCGTAAGAAAATTATCAATGAAATGTTGTACTTATTAAAAAATAGTTAACTGAAAATTTGTAAACGTTTCAGCAATATGAGTAAATGCTCAAAGAAATGTACAATCTTAACGATGTGGATTAGTTTACGTACAAAAATAGAAATTAGTTCAAGACTTATCAAATTTTATATTGATTTTTTTGATTGACTAGAAGCGGGTGGAAAGGGCCCTGCTGATATCGTCAGGGCCCTGCTTCTCAGAAGACCCAATTATTGCTGGTATTGAATAGCGCATAAAAAGATGGACCCCCTATAACATCCCTCGTGATTCTCTCAAAGCAATATTAAACAATCTAAGTACCAAATTGTAGGAAATTCTTGAAAATGGGTTGTCAATTTTGTAAGACGTACCTCTAAAGCCGCATCTAGCTCTTGCGAAAGTGTTCCTTTAGGCGCCTCTTACGACACCATCGGGATATATAGGGGTTGCAACATTTTGAACTCTTAGGGGAAACTGTTCACCATTCGAACGCGGGGCACATTCATACATTGAGTATAACAAAAATACTAATCGACACACAAACACGCCTTTGCCTGTGTGCATAGAAATACCGACTGTCATGTTGCTAGCGAAGTATCGTGCCAATCGCGCCACTCTGTGTGAGGTAATAAGACTTAACGTGTTTTCGCAATAGGTAAGCAAATTTTTTTACTGAAGTTTAAATCGTACTGGCAAGTTAATTTATTATGTTTTTATAAAAATTGTCAGGATTCATTAATGTTCACATTGTTTAATTTTGAGTTTTTATCGCTTTATTTCTATTACTAACGTTGATTTTGTTTACCACTACCACATACCACTACCACATACTCACATAAATTTTATTTTTCAATAAATTTAATAGGTACCTTCTGTATTTTTTTTTAATTATGATACGTTACAATAATTCAGCATTTTTATATAAAACGATCGGCAATATACTTTTTATTAAGTAAATATTATAGTTGATATCAAATCGCAGGTTCGTGGTACAGATAATAAGAAAAGATGAGACACGCCTAATCTTTTATTCGTTCTTACGTACGTTCGTTCTTAGCCGTAGCTAAAAAATGGATGAAGAACGAATTAATGATTTAAATCTATATAGGTAGATTCCATATACTTACCTTGAAAACAGAAAAACTCAACAGAGAAGAATAATCAAATGAATTCCGTATATGCAGAAAGCCAGCAGAAAAATGAATTATGAAACAAAAATCTAATCTTTTAATTGATAAAATATATTAAAAAATGAATAGTAGGTATAGGAACTTAATTACTAACCAATTATAATAATAATAATAATAATAATAATAATAAATACTTTATTGTACACCATTAATTAATAAATTACAGATATTGCTTATCAACTAATGTACAATGGGCGGCCTTATCGCTAACAGCAATCTCTTACAGGCGACCTTTAATTATAAACGAAAATTAAAATTAAAATACTGTTCAATGCACCACTAATTTAAATGTGATATCAGGAAATTAAAGATAATAGTCATGTTTTGATAAAATTTGAAACAGGCCGCTGTTGGCAAAAAAGCACACTCAGTTATGAAATTTCTAATCTTCGGAAAAAAACTGGGATCATCATGGTAATTCCTTTTTCTGATATAGAAAGCGTACACATTTTGTTAATTAAACTATGTCCCCAGGTTCTCCCTAACCGCTCGGTACATCTAGAACGAGTAGAATTTATAATCTTTTCAATTAATTAAAATAATTCAATTTGCATTAAGGTCGAAAGTGACAACCAAAATGTCTAATTACTAACTTACAGTTTAAACCGATTTTTTGTGTTATTTTTCCCAAGAACAAATATTGATTGGGAGTAAAGTTAAATATGATTAAGATAGTTCTGTGATAAACAAATTTTCTTATCAATTTAATAAATTTTTGAGAGGTTAATAGGCTTTTCAATTACCATGTATGAATCTACCCCACACGTATGAAAGCACCCCACCTACTGTACGGAAGTACCCCACCCATGGGGTATATCCCATACAAATATCTTATCGTTGAAAAATGGCTATAGTCCTTTAACCGTTTGACATAATAGTTTCAGAAAATTTGGTCACTAACTACAATATATTTTCATTGCGCGTGAGCGGTTAAAGATCGGCAAGTACAGTTGTCTCGGTGCCCAATATGAATTCGTTCCATTTGGTGTCGAGACACTGGGTCCATGGGGTCGCGGTGCACATGGTCTTTTCACGGCACTGAGTAAGCGTCTGAGGGAAGAAACGCGTGATCCCCACGCAGGTAGCTATTTAGCGCAAAGGCTTTCCATAGCTATTCAGCGTGGGAATGCTGCCTGCGTCATAGGTACCTTACCGAAGGGACCCAATTTGTATATTGATAGATAGTTAGTTAGTTTTTATTTTAAGTAGTTATAATTTTATATGTTTTTTGTATAACCCTAATAGTGTGATGATATTAGTTTTAATTGATTTTATTATTATTGTTTATGAATGAATAAACTTATTTTTCCCCATTAAAAAAAATATATATATATTTTCTACGTTTAGGGATATTAACGAGGTAATTTTGACTAATAGTCGTGGAGAAAAAAAATAAAAACTAAAAATTGTACGAATGGTGAACAGCTTCCCCTACCCGTCGCAACATGGGACCCCGTCGCCACACGTAGCTTACATAACAATTAAAGAAAATTTATTAAAAACTTTCCGTGTGGCACTGCGGCTCGAACCCACTTTTCTAATTTCAGCTCTATTCTCCCTGGTCTCAAGGAACTTTCTTCCTCCGACTTCAACCTTTTAGGATCACCCATTTTTCTCTCTGCAGTTCCAGAGGCCATCACTGCACGAAAGCAGCTTCTCCTTACCGCTCACGAACGTCTAAAGGGTATATCTGCGCACGTTGCAATCGTCTTGTTGCGCACGTGCCTCGCCCTTCCAAAGGTCAACTACTTATTGAGGACCACCCCAACTTGGCTATGTCCCGTGGAAGTATCCTCCTTTGACGAGCAATTGAGGTTAATGGTGGAGGCAATCCTCAATGTCTCTCTGAATGAAGCTCAGTGGGGTCAGGCTAGTCTGCCAATACGATGTGGTGGTCTTGGCGTACGTTGCGCACGTGATGTGGGGCTGCCGGCTTTCTTGGCGTCTGCGCATGGGGTTGCAAACCTTGTCACTATTTTACTCGGCTCTCATGGTGACAGGGGGAACATGCCTTTTGCGTCGGATGCTGTGACGGCTTGGTCGGTTCTTAACGTGGGTGCGTCGATCCCCGAAGCGGGTCACCTTCAGCGGGCATGGGATGACGTGGGAGTGAGGCAAATTCAGGACCATCTATTGGAGGGCACTACGGGGGCCGATAGGGCTAGACTGCGGGCTGTGTCGCAACCCGAATCTGGGGCGTGGTTACAGGCGTTGCCTTCCCCTCACCTGGGCACGCTGCTCGATGGCGACTCGCTGCGTGTGGCGGTGGCTTTACGCCTGGGCTGTAAGGTATGCGAACCTCATACATGCACCTGTGGCTCCATGGTGGAAGCGGATGGCCATCATGCCTTAAGCTGTCGGCGGAGCACTGGGAGGTTTCCGCGACACCACGCTCTAAACGATATAATCCGCAGGGCCCTTTTGACGGCGAACGTACCCTGTGTACTTGAACCTCCGGGTCTCAGTAGATCGGATGGTAAAAGACCGGATGGGCTCACATTGATCCCATGGAAGAACGGCAGATGCCTTATTTGGGACGCAACTTGCGTCAGCACTGTCGCCGCCAGCCATCTTGGTCGCACTGTCCACACCCCTTCTGCGGCAGCGGAGGAGGCAAGCTCAAAGAAGAGAATTAAGTACGCCGAGTTGGAGCCGTTGTACTTCTTTGTGCCTGTAGCTGTCGAGACCCTGGGGTCCTGGGGCAAGGATGCCAAAAACTTTGTAAAGGAATTAGGACAAAGGCTCACAGAGTCGACTGGTGACTCTCGCTCCGGATCGTTCTTGGTGCAGAGGCTGGCTGTTGCAATCCAGCGTGGAAACGCGGCGAGTGTGATGGGCACTTTTGCGCCGGGAGCGATAAGGGGCGAGTTGTTTGAGTAGTTTTTAAGTGGAATGACATTGTATTTATTTGACATTAAAATTATTATAAAAAATATTCTAAATTAAAGAAAATCAAATAAAATGTAGGACTATTGATAAATATGTTTAATTCAGAAACGTGCTCGACCTGGAAATCAAAACCCGTTACGCTTAAATAATAATGTAGTCTATGTGTAGTGTATACTATAAAATAATGTGTAAGTACGGAAAAATAATGTTTCAAAATTATAAACACGTCAAAATTAAGTCGATTTACATAAATAAAACTAAAGTTGCTAAAGTATCACAAAATATAAATTTATTGTTACAAAAAATTTCAAAGTAAAGTTGCAGCTCTATGATAATATTCTATTAATTTCACTAATGATTTATTAGTCTTTATCATTTGCCAATCATAATGGGTATCTCCTCAGTACGCGTCATTGGACATCATTCAAGGATTAGCTAAGTACAATACGCCGAGGGACGGCCGATTGTTTGGGCAGTGTCGTTATCGGTCATTCTCACTCGTATACTCGGATTTACACTACGCGCTTATTATATTGAGCCCCCATAAATGATCAGAATTATTTGTTTGACTAGCCGCAGTTCTGCCCTCATTGAATAACCTATTTTCTTCACATATACTATATCTATAACTTATTTCGTTTTCTTTTACTGTATGATAATTTTTTACATGTGGAGATTCTCACGGATATCATGCTGGACTCGAACCGAATTAATGCCACACGATCTCTACCAGAGTTTAGGTGTCAGTCGCAACTAGTCGCAAGGCATCCTAGTAACTCTTTGTGTTTGTTTCCACTGTTTATTGCTATTTTAGGGTGGAAGTAGTCATAAATACATTTTTAGTGTTTCAACTTAAAACAAATCCACGCAATATACAAATAGACAAGTCAGTTGTAGTGATTGCCGTTTTTCTCATAAATTAAAATACGATCGCAGCTCTACCGTGAAATTTGGCAACATCGCGTATTTTGATCATAATGAAAGGGGTAACTTTTTTGGGATACAAAGTAGCATAATATAAAGGTAGCACTTTTCAAAACTATTTTAAAACTCCTTTTTTAAAAATCTAGTCAAATAAATATTAAAAAATGACCTATTTTATGTGAGAGTCTGGATAGTCAAAATGAGAGCGTAATATTTTAGTTATGTGTTTTTATTTATTTTAAAAATGTAAATTTACATTACTCAAACATTCACAAGTAGAATTTTTACAGAATCGAATGTATTGTATTGATATTAATCAGTTCTACGGTACCTACACATTATTCGTAGGTTCATAAAACTCTATTGCCATCCCCTTAATAGTAGATACTTTATGAACGGTAATTCCTTTTGTAACATTGTGTTCGGCCTCTTTTGTATTTGATTCGACGGAAAATGACCGTTGACAAAAGATAGGTAGCAAAGATATAACCACTGTATTGTGAACTAGCGGACGTCACGCGGTTTCACCCGCGTAGTTCCCGTTCCCGTGGGAATACGGGAATAAAATATAGCCTATGTTACCCGCAAAGAGTGTAGCTTTCCAACAGTGAAAGAATTTTTCAAATCGGTCCAGTAGTTCCGGAGCCTATTCGTTACAAACAAACAAACAAACAAACAAACAAACAAACAAAAAAACAAATCTTTCCTCTTTATAATATTTATTGTGAATAGGTGAAATTAGTTTCAATGACAATTATGTGTTTGTCTCCGAATTCAGCAAAATTTTATCTTTTCATTAATTTCAGATTTTTATATTCACGTCAATTGAAGAGTACTGTAGGCTTCTTTTCAACATTTTTCTCACGTAACAATTAATGTTTGTAAGACATTTACATTTACAGTGGGCGGAGTTGTGGGTTTCTCAAAGTATTATTGAAAACAGATACCTTAAGGTGCACTATTTTTATTTATATAAAGACTTACTAAGCATTAAAAGGAATTATGGGTCCAGGTCATGCGGAACTTTTGCACTTGCTAGCTAGTGAGGTGATGTTTGTTTTCTTCTACATTTTAATGTGCACGAGAAGTTTAATTACCATCATAGAACTTAGGCTAAAACAAGGCCTTTTTACGTGTGATACCTACCAACGTGTGATACCACGAAATTCTCCCCTAAACGGAACTAACGGTTAGACCTTTACGAAACTCTTACTTTCTGTTTCGAGGTCAATACGGGCTTTCTGTTTAAAACATGCACTTAAATATATTTTAAATCAAAATTGGATACAATAGCAGTCTTACCCAAAATATCATTATGAGGAAGTTAAATTTTCTATAAAATAACATCAGAACACATTGAAGTAATCATATATTATGTTTAGTAATTACCGAATTTAATATTACTATGTAGATAGCAGGACAGGAAGATAAAATAACAGGTTACGATAAAATATATTTTCGGCTGTAATAGTCGAGGGTGTCAATTACACCCTTTCCATTTATACTTATCATGCCTTTCAGGTATAAATTTTAATATAAACGAAATTGTGGATATTGGAGGAATCTTGGGTATGTTAATAAAGTTCAGCATGCCCAGTGTTAATTTAGTGACGTGTTGCTAGTTTTTTATATGCATTTATTTAAAAAACAAGTAAAATACGATAGACTATAATTAGTCTATCGTATTTTACTAGCAATCAAATCTAATGATTTGATTGCTTAAAACCATATTTAAACAATATACTTACCAATACTTAGGTACTAGCATGACAAAGTAGTCGCAAAAAATATGCAAAGATGATGTTCTAAAAGCATGTTTATTGATATTAATAAATACAAACTCAACGCAATTTCAATAGCATAGAAACATGAACTGTTTCTATGCTATTGCAATGTCAAAGCTATTGCAAAGTACAAAGGAAGTCGATATTCGTAGTACATACGGAACTTCACCAGCTGTTAATGCTTATAATATAATTTATTAAGTTGTAATGACTACGTACGTACACCTTCAATGGAATATTCAATATTATCACAGTATAAAGAGAAAACCTACAATATTGAACAATAAGATTGTGAGTACCGACAAGCAATGTACCTATAATAGCTTTGATGTTCTAGAGATTACTGATACAATATTGTCTATTTATTTCGTTAAGAAAAGTTTTCACAACATACGAAATAATATACTACCTAGGTAAGAATCGAAATCATCACAAGAAAACTACGTATCGATACGAGTTTATTTCACAGCTTCATTTTCTGAGCGATCTTCATTCCGGTCAATGCGGACAGAGTTGGGGACAGAGCCGGTTTATTCTATAAAAGCAATTGTACTGTCACATCCAAAGCACTTTGAAGACGAAGCGATCCCGAACATTTTGATAACCACAAATACGTGTTTCGCGTTACAAGGGTATAGAGGCCGACCGCAGAACAATGACAGCAATATACCAAGTTCGAATACTTAGTTCTGTTTGGCCTACCTTCGGCATTGGACTCTTGAATTGAGTGGTTAGATTTCGGTACCTTTTGGTTTTGGTGGACTGCTGGTATGTATTGATAGAGACCTTTCAACTGGTAATAAATATAGTTACTTGTGTGTCGGTAGAATATAATATGTCATTGCTTGTATGCATTTATTGTTACTTGAACTCGTAAAACTTAACAGATCTAAATTATAAAGTGTTTTTACAAATATAATTACTGCATTGATTTTGAATTTTGATGTTTAGTTGCATGAAAAATTTTATATTTTGCACATCTTTTTAGGAGTCCGTAGTTCATGTTTCAGAATTATCCTTATACGAGTAGTTTCATCATTTCCGTCCTTGGCTTACTGTATAAACGGTTTAATTTCAGAAAGATAAAACTTTGCATGAATCAATTGATGCTTTGTATTGTGTATTTACCACGTCGACAAAGTGCTTATATAAAATTAATAATATCAATCATCAATATCAATATGAATACATATAGTAAAATCGTAAGAGGTCGCTGTCTGAACATTGAAGACTTATCAGAAAAAAAATAGGGGGGCTTTATGAACGCAATAGAACCAAAAACAACGATTTTTAGAATTTTTGTCTATTTGTCTGTACGTTTGTGCGCGATAATCTCAGCAGCCACTCAGTCGATTGCAATGCGGTTTTCTTAATTGCGTTGCGGTTTGCTTCACTTAATCTTTAGTGTTTGTTTCATGTCAATCGGTTAATAAATTCAAAAGTTATATCAATCTAAAGAATCACATATAAAATGCAGCGTACGAAGTCGCGGGCAACAGCTAGTCAGTAATAAATCCGGTACAGTGCGTGTTTTACAAATGTAATGAATTGTATTATGTTATGCCCAATATTAATATTATTTTGATACCTAAAAGGTCATGTACATACTCTCGTTTGTAAAGAAACATTCATGACTGTAATTCGCGAATATAACTCGTGGGTTTGAATAATTTTCAGATAGCCCCCAATTGTAGGTAATTACAGTTTATAATGCATGTTGGGAAACAACAAATTTGTACAAGCTGCGCTCGAAAATCATTATCGAACAATATTTGTCCGGTTTGCACATAAATACACCGGCTGATTAATTTTATAAAAGACCACAGCTTCACACAATGATGACAGCGCTCGTACCTATAGATATTATGACTGTAATAAAATAATTGTACTATTATTCTCATCTTATTATTATCTTATATATTCTCATCATCATCATTTTGTCGATAGAATTTTACTGCAGGATAAACGGCTCCCAAAGTAATTGTTATTATTACCATAACGTAAAGATCTTTGCCGCTTGTATCCAGCAGACTGCCTTGAATTTTATGATAGCTTCAGTTAACCAACCTAGATCAAACCACACTATTTTCCAGGAAGCGGTTGCTATTGAAGATCCTTTAGATCCAATAGCCCTACATAGCATATAATACCTATCTATATTAACCGTGGTACTACCAACAATGTTATTATGTATGTACCGCCCACAGACAACTGCCAGGTTCAAGTAGTAGACTTGAACCTGGCAGTTTTCTTGGCTAATTCGATGATCCAGATTCTCCTTCGGATTTCCTCGTTGCGTTAAGAATAAAGAATAATTTTATTGTATGACACAGCCAAAGAATAAGACTAGTAACAGAATATACAACAATATAAATATATATATAAGTTCGAATATTTACAAACTTGTGTCGTCATAGTGTTGTAGTAATTTAAAGAATTCCTTTATTTTAACACTCTCTAGAGAATGAAAATTATTAGGTAATTTTTTTTTACTACTAGTAGATATATGGGAGAACCTGAAAAATATATTTATTTTCAATTAAATTCTATAAATACGTAAAGCCTTTGTTTAAAGTAGTTACCTAATCAAAAACTGCAAAACTTGGTTCGAAAACTATTTTTAACATGTATCTACAAGGTACGGAACCCACAGTGGATGAGTCCGACTTGCACTTGCAATTTTTAATAGCATTCTAGTATTCTTGGACAAATATCATGATTGAAATAATTTAACAATCGTTCATAGATATGAATTGTCACATCACCGACATTTAATTCAGCAATAATGTTACGAAATGTATGCAAATATTTTTTACATTGATATACGTGGCAAAATAACGTATACCGGGTCAGCCTTTTATATAGAGATTTGCAAAAGAATTAATAAGAAAGCCTTTCATGCTGATAATAAAGCCTTTAGGTATATCTGAAATATTTCTTACAAAAATTTCTTACAAAAGAATTACTATGACAATAAAATATAAAATAATAACATCAAAATACATATATGTTTTTGTTGAGCCGTGCATTGTTTTTTCATAAAAGCAAGTAACATTTGTGCTGGTTTGTTTTTCACAAGCTGTTGAAATATCAAGTTGCCAAAATATATATTTTGTTCGCTACAAACCATCATATTTCCTGGTAACTGAAATAGCCTTTAACTACTGAGCCAAAATATAGACCAACGCTACATTTTACCGGTAAACTGAGCTTTGATTCACTGGCTCTCTTTCAAAGTCCGCGTGAAATAAGTCTCGCCCCATTCGTTCCAAATTCGAACTAAATAAAGTGTAGCACAAATCTGTAGGGTGACAAAAAGAAACTAAATATAATTTTACTTATTAACTACAGACCTGATAATATTCAAATAACATATCACATCAACGTAGGATCCACTACAAAAATGGATACATATTCAAAAGTCTAACTTGACACTTTACCAGAGAAATTCCAATTTCATATTGATGTGATTCTAGAGCAGAAAAGCAACAAGACACGGATGACCATGAGTTACGTCTGAGCTTTTAAAGGCAGAATGGTAAGCAAGTTACAAAGTTTGCTTGACTGCATGCCTATAGTTGTATACAAAACTTCAAAGACATACAACACAAGTTTGCTAGTTTCTTGTTATTTAGATTATAATGTGCTATCATTCATTCACCTACCAGATTTTTTTTAAATTGTGGAGTAATAGCGCTTAGATAAAATCAAAGGCATTTTCAAATCCTCACAAACGAAAATTCTAATCGTGTAATATTTTACAGACCCGAGTTAAAACTGCAACTATCCGGCTCATTCCATTTTCTAAACCATTATTTGTTGGACTGGAAGGCGTTTTAAGTAAAATAAATTACCTGGTACAAGATGAGAGTTTGTGACCGAGCGGGGATCAACGCGGGTAAACGTTACGGAAATGAGAAATGAATTGTGGGAAGACTGGGAAGATCGGGCCGTGTGTGGCGTCGAGTTACGGCACAATATCAATAAAAATATCGTGTTCTACAACAGAAAAGGACATCACTTGAAGTACCTGAAACTTGAAAGCTTCGCAACGGTAGCCATATTTTAAACACTTTTTCATTATTTATTCAACTTAATGACTGCACAGCGATTACGTTTATGCACCATCAATCTCCATGAATTTCAGGCACCAACCTAAAAGCTTTTGATTTTATTTTGATGAAAAGGGTTTTTATTGTATTTACAAAACGTTTTACTTTACAAACAACGGCATGGAAAAAAATTGGACCAAGTGCGAATCGGACTCGCGCACATGGGATTTCGTACTAAGAAACGGAAAAATCACGTTTGCTGCATGGAAGCCCCTCTTAAATTTTTCTGATTTTAGTATCTTTTTTTAGTAGTAGTTTTAGCGGCTGCAGAAATACATCATCTGTGAGAATTTCAGCTCTCTAGCTATATTCCTGAGATACAGCCTCGTGACAGACAGATTTCTTTCCCTTTTGTTAAGAAACCCCAAAAATTGCGGACTATGTGGGTAAGAGAAACTTTGCATTGAAAAAGAGAAAATGTGAAGTGGAATCTTTATTACTGACTAGTGTCTTATGTTGATAATACTAGTTTAGAAGCGAAGGAGATCTATGACAAATGGAGGAATTAGCCGTAAATCCTCTAGCTAGCCTATCCATGTGCAGGATTTCAGGATTCTTTCCTCGAAATTTCCTTTTTAGACATGTCATCATCCTCAAAGTGGTTTTACTAAAGAAACAATAATACTTACTAATCTTCTGCTTCTGCTGTTTTATACAGTGCGGAAGGCAAGAAATAACAAAACTTCGAAGCTGCCAAATACAGTCAGAATGTTGAACATTTAGGTATGGAGTCCACGTTAGGTGGCCAAAATTCGTTCAAAACTGAATTTATAGCCTCGCAGGGGGAACGCAAAGGCAATAATCTTTGCGCTCCACCCCATTAACTTTTTTTATTATTATTATATCAAATTATTTAAACCTACAATTCAAACATAATCATTTTTAAAAAATGCCCATGTTATTTAAAAAGAACATTACCATAACGTCATGTAACGTTCACCGTTGTTCTACACTACGATATCAACACAGGCATACGATCAAATCAAACTGAAATTGATAGCAACGTTACGGTCGGGAGTCGGCCTGAACTTTTATTGAATTTGAGCTTGCTGGCATCAGATCAAACACTACGTTAGCAGAATTAAATTACGGTAGCGCCAATTACAGCCGTTTTTGAACCAAACGATGGCCGATCGCCAAGTTAAGCGATTATAAAGCCAGTTTCTGTTATAACATTACTTCAGTGCTCTTTCCATGTAAGCCAATCGCCTGAGTGAATTATTATGGGTGGATTCAATTTGGAATATCTTAGCAAGTAATCTGAATTCAAGAAATATTCTGATATTAGTTTAGTAGGGCGAATAAAATGGTTTGAAATAAAATATATTTTGTAGACTTTGATCATAATAGACAGTGGTAGTGTATGTGACAACCCACTGCCGTGCTGAGCTTTCGAGTTTAAATCCTGGGTCAGAACAAATTCATGTGATCTGCAAATGTTTGTTTCAGAGTTTGGATGTTTTCTATGCAAATTAATTTAGCGATTTAGAAATTAAATACAAAGTATAATTTATATAGCTTAGTCTGGGCCGGATGTCCTTGTGTGAGAATGTGCCAAAATATAAATATAATTAAACAATACACAGTTTCGGTACTTAACCCTAGAACCGTACCCTGCGGTGCAACTGAAAAAAAAAATATAATATTGGCTATAACTTTTTTGTTTTAAAACGGATCTTTTCGCACCTCCGAGTATTTACGGGGGGCGGGGGATCGTGTCGAAGCATCGGCCGGGCGCGAGTCCTGTTAGCGTGCGATCGTGGCAAGCCTGAGTGGAGTACTACAGCACCCCTGGGTATGCATCTACAAAATGCATGCACAAATAAGTATTGGCGGTATTTTAAAAAGGCACGACCTTCTAGTGCTCCATCTTCTTCAGATTCAAAATCTGGTAGATGTTCCTTTTGTCCCAGGTCAAAAGACCGTAAATCAAGCACTCGATGTGAAAAATGTAAAAATTTTATATGTTTAGAGCATCAATAGAAGATTTGCCAAAACTGTTAATATAAGTTTGGTAATTTTTTGTTTAATTATGTAACGTGAGACTGAAATAAGTGCCATAAAAGTCTATGTATGTTGATTATATTAATAAATGTCTATTCTTATGAAAAAACTGTTTTCTTTAACGGGGTACACGAGTACCCCTGGGTACTGTTATTTAAAGTCTATGATGGGTACAGTTGTAGGGTTAATACCACGATGGCGATCTCGAGTTCCAAATTTCTAGAGTTCCGAATTGCGTTATGGATTCAGGCACTATTTAAGAAAGCCACTACGGTTCATTGGAAGTTCTGAACCTAAGCAGCGCTAACCCTATTCTGCTAATTTACTAAACGTAGACAATTTCAGTTTTTCTTTCACTCAACATATTTTATGTAGATCCCAAAAGTCGTGCGTATTTATAGAAACAGGCATTCAAGCCAAGCATAATTCTACATATTAGAAAGTTATATTTTATTCTGTCTCATTTCGATATAAATATTTGAATTACACTTACATAGTTTTGAGTAAAATGTGTCACAATATGAATTTTATAATATCGTACATTTACAATCATAATATGTCACAGAGAATGTGCGATATTATTCCCTTTGCAACATCGGCGTTGATAGTGAAATAAAATGACATTATCTCTTCGTCTGTCATGTGCGGGTAGAAATTTCGAATACTCATAGACTCGATAAACACAATAATACCATTTAAGGTGCTCAGAAAAGTTAAAAGATCTATTACAATTAGTTTTACCAAGGTGCAGAGGTGATCAGCAGTAGGTACCTACCTAATGGTCATGTTTGAAATTTTTGGAGTTGTGGAACTGTTACCAAAACTGACATCCTTAAAAATTTATTTGTTTACGATAGCAGTGCCTCCTACCGGGTCCAATTGCGTTTTCAAGCTATACAGGAACACATTGAAATACACAGATTTTTTTCTATGAGATATATAATTATAGGTTGTTAAGGCCTGGGTCTATTAAATTGACACATTTATTCTCTGACTCTTTTCCGCGCCTCTCCAATAATCATTCCCTGAAAGCCGACGTGAGACTTCAGCTATTGTAGAGATATTTGTATTAGGTACGTATTAAGCGACAGAAAAGAAAACTGCCTTATTAATTCAATGCAAATATACCTTGTTATTTAAATGAATCGGTACATAAATGAAAATCGATATAAATTGCAAGCATTATTTTTTATAAAAAAACGTAAGTTTTCTTAACTAGGTTTTTCTTTAAAAATTATGCTTGGGTTTAATATCGATTATATATTTAAACTTTATTCAATAAAATATTAGGTAAATATTACAATAAAGCATAATACCTATTTACAATATGTCTAAAACTAAACTAAATCTAAACAAAAATCGACCAAGTGCGAGTTGGACTCGCCCATAAAGGGTTCCGTAGCAGCAAGTAGGTAACATAATATAAAAGTTCTTGTAGTTCGTTGTAACTTTCATTGATATTTTAACACGTTCGCAGTGGTAGTGATTTTTCTCGGCGAAAATTGCGGTTTATGACGTATTAATAAAAAACTACCAACGCGATTTCGTTCAAACCAATTTTCGTTGGTAGATTTTATGGCAATGTATATTATATTTTTTTTTAGATTTATCATTCTCTTAGTTTAAAAGTTAGAGGGGGGGAGCACACATTTTTCCACTTAATTAAATAAATAAATATTCACGGACATTTCACACAACGCTATCTGATCCCAAAGTAAGCTAGGAATAACCTGCTTGTGTTATGGGTATCAGACCAAGGATATTAATACTTTTATACTTTTAAATACATACATATTATACAAAGAAACACCCAGACCCTTGAAACAAACATTTATGGGTCACACGAATATTTGTCTCCGGTGGGAATCGAACCCACGACCTCCAGCGCCGCAGGCGGTATCACTACCGACCGTGCCACAGAGGCAGTCAACAACTTTGGAAGTGTCTCTTGCGCAAAATATTCACTTTAGTAAAAAAATGATGTTAAAAACCTCAATAGCATTTTTGAAGACCTATCTATTAATACCACACACGTATGGGTTTGAAGAAAAAAGAATTTTTGAGTTTCAGTTCTGATTATGGGGACCCCCTAAATTAACTGATTTTTCTCTTGTTTGATACAAAAATCTTGATGCGATTTACAGAATACATCTACTTGCCAAGTTTCAACAGCATAGGCCATAAAGTTTCGGAGAAAAGCGGCTGTGACACACGGACGGACAGACAGACAGACAGACATGACGAATCTATAAGGGTTCCATTTTTGCCATTTGGCTGCGGAACCCTAATAGGGCCCCCGTGGCATTGTGCCCAAAAGACTGGCAGCATTCCCCCTTTGAACGGCAATGCCTATTCGATATCGATTTAGTAAAGCATACGGATAAATAAATAAACTATTTCATTCTTCTAAAGCATCGTAATGAAAAGATCCTTTTTAATTAAATTCCAGATCTTTTTCAATCCAAAAACCAAAGCGTAATACATTTGCACGAACGGATCAATGCTTCCGAAAATACAATAGCAGTTGGAAACTGAACGGGGATGTGTAGAACAAACTGAATTTAAGAAAAACTAAACATTAGAGTAAATATACCCAGTGCAAGTCCCGTTCTGGTAAACGAAGTAAATAATTACCGAGCAAATAGAGAAGCTAGCTTTAACCGTTTTGAGGTATTTTTGAACGTTTATTATTCATTATTATTTTTCGCCATAGCAATGGAATATTTAGATATTTTGTACACTTCTCTCATATAAAATAGTTGCATAAATGTATGTATTAAGTTAAAATAAATAACCAGCTCCTTTGTAATTTAAATATACTGCAATGTTTGAACCAAAAAATCATTACAAAATATGAAATGAAGAAGTTCTACCTATTTATACCTACTTAAGACTTAAACCCAAGCACGGGTTCAAAGGACGTGGTTTAATATTACACATCATAAATTGAAATAGAGACTGCTCTGCTACATAAGGCATAATATCGCATAAAGTATACTTAGTTAGAATAGTTACCTAGGTGTATGGCGTAGCATAGAGCAAGGTAGGGTAAGTGAATCAATTTGCCTACAGCCTGTATAACCTGTGCACTAATTGATTTACTCAGGAACAAGATACTGGCTTCAATTAAAAATAATTTCATTTTAATTGTGTGACAACAAATAGAGCCAATATCGTGAGTAAGGTAATTTACAAAATCCATCAGATAGCTATTGTAAAGGTTTTATGTTTTAGACAACTTAGTGATTTTTTTAATGTGTTCAACGTCTTTTAGACACAAGGAGAAGGCTTTATTACATAGTTACAATAAATTAACTGTGGAGCACTTAGTGAACCACGTTGATGTACAGAAAGTATTGGTTGGCTTAAAACTTAATACTAACTAATTATAATAGACCACATCACCGCTTAATAAGATCAGAAACCAGGATGGAAGTTTTGTGGGAGGAGAAGAGTGTGTGCTAAAAATATGGAAGGAGTATTTTGAAAGTCTATTTGATAAAGAGGATACGCAAGTGCAAACTCATTTTTGTGAAATGAATGAAATCGGCAATGAAAATGACATAAGTATGGAAGAAATAGTGGAAGCATTAAATAGTATGAAACTAGGCAAGGCTGCTGGGATTGATAGGGTTTCCGTTGAGATGCTGAAAGCAGGACGTGGCGTGGTGATTGACCAGCTGTACCGCCTTTTTAATCTGTGCTGGAGGAGTGGCAGGCAAAGGAAAAGGGTCGCAGCAAGAGTGCAAAAATTACCGCGGCATAAGCCTGCTCAGCATCGTCGGTAAACTGTATGCGAAAGTGTTGATAAAAAGAGTGATGAATGAAAGTGAAGGAAAAATGTGGGATGTCCAAGCAGGATTTATGAAAGGAAGGGGATGCACGGTTTAGGTTTTCTCCTTACGATGCATAGCAGAAAAAGTTTTGGTGAAAAGCCAAAAGGTATAATTGCGTATTCGTAGATCTGGAGAAGGCCTATGACAAAGTGGTGAGGAATGAACTATGGTCGACATTGTCTTTGTACGGGGTGAGCATCAGCTTGACACGAGCACTGAAATCTCTTTACGAGGGCTCGAGTGCTTGTGTCAGGATCAACGGAGCTTGCACGGACTTCTTTAACATAGAAAGGGGTGTGAGACAGGGTTGTGTAGCGTCACCGTGGCTGTTTAACCTGTACATGGACAGTTGTTTGAAAGAATTGCAAGAGAGTGCGTATGGTATAAAACTGAACGAGTTGACCATCAAATGCCTCCTATATGCTGACGATCAGGTGATCTTAGCTGCATCGGCGGAGGAGTTGATGGTTAATATTATGCATGAGGCGCTGAAAGGTAGAGGAATGAAAGTGAATGTAAGTAAGACTAAAGTAATGGTTTTTGAAAGAGAGAAATGTATGACGAATTGCCCTATTATTATCGAAGGGCAAAGAGTGGAACAGGTGAAAGAATTTGTATACCTGGGTTCAAAATTTACGAGAGATGGAAAGTGTGACCAGGATATTGAGAGAAGAGTTTTGGCAGGAAATAAAGTGAATGGGGCGATGCATACCTTTATGAGCAGTCAAAACGTGTCTAAGAAGGCAAGAGTGGCTGTGCATAGGGGTGTGCTTATCCCCACACTTATATATGGTAGTGAAAGTTGGGTGTGGCAGAAGAAGCATGAAAGTAAAATTAATGCAGTGGAAATGAGAAGTCTGCGAAGTATAGCTGGAGTGAAATTGATGGACAAAGAAAGGAATAGCGTGATTAGAAAACAATGTGGTATAACTGAAGATGTAGTGACAAAGATAGAAAAAGGGATGCTTAGATGGTTTGGACATGTTGAGAGGACGGATGAAAATAGACTGACTAAACAGATCTATAAGGCGAGAATGAATGGGCAAGCTGGTAGGGGTCATCCTCGGCGTACGCATGGTAACCAAATTGATGACCTGTTGGAAAAAGGCCAGGTCAAGAGTATCCTTAACCGGCGAGCGTGTATGAAAGCACTTATGAAAGTAGAAGAAGCGAAAGTGGTATGCCAGGATCGTAGCAAGTGGAAAGCCATAGTCTCTGCCTACCCCGATGGGAAAAAGGCGTGATGATATGTATGTATGTATGTATGTATAATACGTAATTATAATACCTGCATAATATTCATTGAAGCGCTCGTGGCCCCGCGGACTCAGTGTTCTGTAAACGATCACTGCACTAAGCAACTTTCACTATGGCCGGTCCATGGTGTCCATCCATGTGATCACTTTGTGACATTTATTTGAGCGTTTCCGTGCTTCGGAAGGCACGTGAAGCCGTTGGTCCCGGTTGCCAGTAAAATGGCAGTCGTTAAGCCAAGTTGAAGGCTTTATTTCAACAGCAGGCAGTCACAACCTGCGTCTGTCCATTTAAACACGGCAATACGGCTCACAACGTATTACGTGGGACAAATTATAAAAAGGTGAAATGTGGGTATAAAATATGCCTCTGCCTACCCCTTCGGGGATAAAGGCGTGATGATGAACCTATGAACATATTCATATAAACTCTATTTACTACTTTATTTTTCACTGATCAATGACTCTTTGAAAGCAATACAATGACTCAAATGCAGATTTATTGGTCATTTTATTTCTTTTCTGTGACATGAACATGACACAGTCGTTCTTTATTAATTGAATTACTATTTGCTCATAATATTTACTACTTGCTCTACATTAATTGCAATACATATTAATATGACAATATTTGCTACGTTATTTTTATTTACACTGATCGATGACTCTTTTGAAGTAATAATGTTTCAAATGCAGATTATCTGCCTTTTTTAGGGTTTCGTAGTCAAATGGCAAAAATGGAACCCTTATAGATTCGTCATGTCTGTCTGTCTGTCCGTCCGTGTGTCACAGCCATTTTTCTCCGAAACTATAAGGTCTATGCTATTGAAACTTGGTAACTAGATGTATTCTGTGAACCGCATTAAGATTCTTATATAAAACTAGAAAAAAAGTAGTAAATTTTGGGGGCCCCCATACTCAGAACTGAAACTCAAAACTTTTTTTTTTCATCAAACCCATACGTGTAGGGTATCTTTAGATAGGTCTTCAAAAATGTTATTGAGGTTCCTAGCATATTTTTTTTCTAAAATGAATAGTTTGCGCAAGAGACACTTCCAAAGTGGAAAAATGTATGTCCCCCCTCTCTAACTTCTAAATTAAGAGAATGATAAATCTAAAAAAAATTATATGATGTACATTGCCATAAAAACTACGAACGAAAATTGGGTTGAACGAGATAGAGCAGGTAGTTTTTTTTTAATACATCATAAACCGCAATTTTCGGTTAGAAAAATCACTACCACTGCGAACGTGTTAAAACATCAATCAAAGTTGCAACGAACTTTTATATTATGTTACTTGCTGCTACGAAACCCTTCATGGGCGAGCCCAACTCGTACTTGGCCGGTTTTTTATATCTTTACAGTGACATGCCCCAATCATTCGTTTAACGTCACCAGACTGTATTATAATGTAGGTGGAGTTCATCTGAAACTTAGAATAACAAACTTATTGTAACTTTATAAGAACGAAAAGACATTTCAGTTGAACCAAGTATTGAGTTAAGAATACCCAAAAGTGAAGTTAAGTTCTGTAAAAAGTTGGCCAAGTTGTTCGTTGTTTGATGTGGGAAAACCGTTGTTGAAGTTTGTTTAAATGTTTTGTTTTGTTAAAGTGGAGAAAACGGTCACAAAACTCACAATGCTTATAACAAACATGTTTATTTCTTACACATTTTTTTTAATTATACTAGCTGCTGTCACGTGGTTTCACCCGCGTTGTTCAGGAATGACAGTCTCGTCTACGTTATCCGGGATAGTGTAGATTCCCAAGAGTGAAAGTATTTATCAAATCGGTTTGTAGTTCTGGAGCCTATTCAATACAAATAAAAAATGAAATCTTTCCTCTATAAGATACTAATTAGAAGTAAATATAGATATTATGGTGGAAGTTCGTGCTTTGAAAGTGTCAAGACGACGCAGGTTCTAATCTCGTGTCAAGTGCGAGAAGACGCAGTTTCAAATCCTGCTTCAGACTGATAATTTTTCCACGTTTAAATTTATGATTTAGTTAGCTTACTAATCGCTTTTCAAAATTATTTCTTACTTTCCTATTATTGATTTAGTTAACACCACCTGTTACATTCATGGCTCATTAGTTAAGAACATTATAGCTCCTTCCGAACTCATTTGGGCAAAAAATACTTCAAACAACAACAAATGAGTGTAGTTAGTTAACCTACTGGCTTCGTAGGCTGGCAACTGGTGAACGAGTCCAGCGAGTTGTTGAAGCAATTTGTAAACAATATACAGTAATTAAAGTGTATTGTCATCAATACAATTTTGAATTTCTAATGAACAGGCATATGGAATACTTTCAAGGTCTTTCAGATATGTGCGCGACGATTCTAGAAGAATATTAAGGATTAGAATTCAAGTCAAATTAGGATATAGGTACCTATTATGTCATAAATGACATTTTAGTCTTTGTATTTGTATATTCGGCATAAACGTAAAAAACGACTGAATACATTATATTCAAACTAAATTAACGAGAAATGGAGAAGTCGTACCTATTACGCTATTTTACCTAAATACTATTAAAAACACAAAAAATTCACAATTTTCGTGCAAATAAAGTCATGCAGGTATGAAATGCGAAAATTTTGTGCACGTGCTGCAAACCAACTAAACCTTGCAAATTGCAGTGGTCAATTTGTAATATTGAGCTTAATAAAGCTAGACTGAACTTCAATTTATTAGTCAGTTCATTATTTGAATATCGATAATTTAAATTTAGTTCTCATTAACCTAAACCATGTCCAAATTGTTGTTGCTTTTATAATAATGTAATTTAATGTGGAAATTTACACTATTAATTAAGTTATTCACTTAATTTATAGTGTGAATTTCCTGCAAAATTTATTTTCATTTTTATCCTATACCAATCGACTGTTCGGGAGATTGGCAACTCGGGTTTCATGCGGCATTCAACGGCTAGCTGACCCCCGCAACTTCGTTTACGTCACATGAGGTGCATGAAAGGAGAGGTATTTCTTCATCAGACTCATCAAGCAACGTGTGAAACCGCCCTGTTTGCTTAATCATACAAAAGCTTAAAGATTGAGTTAGACTTACCCTCACATTCAAAGAAACCCCTAGATACAATAAAAAAATTCAAAATGTAAGATTCTTAAGAGTGATATAACTTTTTTATTTATAAATCGTTTGACATGAAAGTGGAGCAAACCTCAACACAATAAAATCTAAAACTGCAATTTGCGAGCGTTTGAGGTGGCTGAACCATCTCAAACGCACCGAACAATGAGAATGTCGACTACTCAAATAGTTGCATGGCCTCTATACCTCATCATCTTCACACTAACCTAACCACAAACTTCCAGTTGACAATGTTAAGCTTGTGCCGAACGTTTAAACTATGTGAATTATGATACAGCTCCTATGACAGGAATTATCTCTATGGCCAGGAAAACTAATTTAAAAGTTCATAAGTACATATATATACTGAACAATGCGCTTTTTCATTTAACATGGTTCGGTTAAATAACAAACAATGCCTACATCCATTCCTGTCTTCAGAATAACCTTAATACACGAACTAGCTCGAATAATTAACATTTCTCGTCATTGTGCCAAAGATATCGATGTTGAATGGCATTTCAAAACATAGTGTTCAGGGCTTCATACGAATTTCGAAGTGGTTATACTACTATTAGAGGTAAAGACACGCATATAACTAGATCTCCTATCAAACCGGAAACAATATGAATGAATATATTAGTCACATAAGCAATTAACCCTATCATCCAGTTGAGCAAGCAAACAAGTCGCAATATGTTTTTAAAATAAATTGAAAGTCGTTAAAAGTTTTATTGTAAAAAAAAATCAACGAAACTCTTTAAAAGAAAAGCCAAGTGCCAAAGAGATTCAAAGCTTTCGATGTTTTGACTTCAAAATGTTTTTTTAAGACAGCGGGGGTGGGCCTCTGACAAATTTAACATCAAAATTTGCCAAAAATAACCTGACCACTTAGCGGTAAAGGCGTAGCCCGCATTTAATGCACTGTACAAGGTCCATTAGTATTCTGTCTGTTGTCTTCCTTTCCCTGAATTCACGGATGCTGTTGACCTCGTCTAACCGTTATAGTATCACCGGGCTTAAGCAGGCGAGCACTTAGTCACTTAACATTCAAAAAACAAGGCGTGATAAGATGACATCCTAATAATAGCGGATAGAAAAGAATTTCAAAGCAGTTTAGTAAGTACTTTAGTATTAAAAAGAAAGGACATTTTAAATTGAAATCAAAACAATAATATTATAAGTATACTTATTATTGTTCTGTCCATCTGTCTTGCGTTGAATCAAATTTGTTTTTTTGTTTCTACCTTTTTTTTTCTTCTGGTCTGTATGGCGATTCTGAATACAAATAAAATACAAATATAAATGTACTCAATGTTATTTATTAATAAGGTTATTTGTTTTAAAGTGATTCGTGTACAGATAAAGTTTGTGCTCAACTTAGGAATGATAAAGATGTTTATTACATTAATACGGAATTAACACAACTGCAATAGTTTCCGATGTTTTGCAGCCAGCTATTGCTATAACTATTGGACTCGTACACGAAGGGTTCTGTACTTAAAACCAGCTGTACTTAAGTTTGTTAATTTAGAGTCTCCCATCCTCCCCTTAACGGCCATAGAAAATCATCATCTGTCAAAATTTTAGCGTTCTAGATCACGGTTCAGGAGATACAACCTGATATCAGACAGATGGAAAGACAGCGAAATATCTGTACTGAGATCTTTTTAGGGTTCCGTAACCAAAAGGTCCTATTACGGGTATATTAAAGGGTATTAAGGCACGGGCCCTATTTATGAGACATCATCATGTTATAAAACCGGCCAAGTGCGATTCGGACTAGTACATGGAGGATTCCGTAGCCAAATACCGGCAAAAAAGTCACGTTCGTTGTATGGGAGCCCCCCTTATTTTTTTTAAAATTTTATTATAGTATTTGTATTGTAAATCTGCAAAAATTTCAGCTATATATATATAACTTAACGGTTCCTAAAGTACACAGACAGACAGTCATACGAACGGCGAAGTCTAATGTCTCGTCCCCTTTTTACCCTTTGGGTATGGGACCCTAAAAATTACAATGGCATTTATTTCATTGACATAAAGTTGAAATTATGAGTGCAAGTGTTAAAAATTTATTTGGCACAGTTAATGTGCAGTAATCATCCAACTTTATTCGATAGCCTCATTTATTTTAAAGCTAATACTATACAAAGCGTAGTCTCCTTGTATAAAATCATCTAACTGCACCACTATAAGATTTAGACCAGGGGTTCCCAAACTTATAGGTATCACGCCCCCCTACTGTTAAAATTAATATGCCCACGCCTCCCCTCAGCCCAGGTAATAGCAAGTGGGCTCGCCAAACAATTTAAAAATAAAATAATAGTAATTATAATTTTTTTTGATTTTAGTATTTGTTGTTATAGCGGTAACAGTTACAGAAATACATTATGTGAAAA
Source organism: Miltochrista miniata (assembly GCA_933228765.1). Lineage (NCBI taxonomy): Eukaryota > Metazoa > Arthropoda > Insecta > Lepidoptera > Erebidae > Miltochrista > Miltochrista miniata. Next base: position 22,649,731 of record OW121756.1, read on the forward strand.
TTTTAGCGCTCTAGCTATTGAGGTGCCTGAAATGCAACCTCGTGACGGAAAGACAGACAGACGGACGCCGAAGTTTCTTGAATAGGGTCCGTTTTGGCCCTTTGGACGCGGAACCCTGAAACATACAATTCTTAAATAAAATAAGAGTAGGTAGGTAATAAAGTTTATAAATTCATCTCAGATCTCCCTCTTGTTTACTATCCCACTTCTTTGAGAGATGAAGAGACACGCCACCATCTTGGCCTGCTTCTGTAAGACTGGCGAGCAGCAAATTTGTGGTTCTCAGGACCTCGGTCATGAAGGCCGGTAGTCTTTGGCGTATTTATGTCCCACCACGCCACCATTTTTTGCACGCCAAAAGACACATTTTGGGACCATGGCCCTTAACACGGTCTTGAGCGTGAAAATGTCCACACCAGGCCTGCGACCAGGTCTTGGCGTTGCAGCGTCCATGCTGAGCTCCGTCAGAATATGCGGCACCGTGTCCTCGCTGAAGTAACCGCAGTGCTGGCACTCAGGTGGTTCCCCCCGGTGTATGCACCACAGATACTTACCGAAGCACCCGTGCCCGGTAAATATCTATGACACACGGTAGGTGACGCTACAATGGCGCCTCTTAAGCCACTCTTCCATGATTGGCTTCACCACCTCGATAGTAGTGAGTTCCCAATTTGACAGCTCAGGGAACAGGCCTATGGTATCACTGCAGCTCCTCCAGGGCCCTCGCTTCTAGGTCCCATGGAGTGTTCCCAGGTAGAAGACATACAGCCTCGACGGAGATCGAGCGTTACCCTCTTATTATCCTGATGCCAGCGATTCACGGTCAGACTTACAAAAGGTCACTTCTTACAAAAAGAGTCAAAGATAGATGTGCTTGCATGATTTTGACAAGATTCCCGATTGTGAATTTAATAGAGATAAAAAAATTGCACAATGTAGATAACTAGCAAAATTAGTTTGCTTCTAAACTTTGTTTTTATTAGTGTAACCAGCATACCCATGAATATTAATAAAAAAGGTATAAGATTTGAGATATTTAACCCAAAATTGTGTCTTAGATCTTTTCAAAATTTCCACAGCTTGCTCTTGTGATGTCACTCTGATCTCTCCGCGCCCCCCTGTACATGTCTTCGCGCCTCCCCAGGGAGGCGCGCCTCCACTTTGAAAACCAATGATTTAGACAATAGTAAGGGAAAGCTATTCTTGAATATTCATCAAGTATCTATCGTTACCCAATTCTTTCTCAGATCGTTGAACATGACAACTTTTTGACACTAAAAGCCGGCACTTCGGTTCTTTGCAAGATTATCACTGTTAATGATAAAATTGAATTAATTTTATTCCAATTAAATAAATAAAATAAATATTAATGTAAGAGCTTCTTTGGTGCCTAAAAATTGTGAACTACAAAGCGATTACCTTGTTAGAATGTTTAATTTTTTCAAGGTAATTTTAACCTGTTGAGTTTTGTGATTCAATATTAACGACAGAATTAGTAAATTTGGACAAAATTGACACTATAACATTTTCTCCGTCTCATCGTTTTATCACAATTTAAAACTAAACATTGATTTGAATACCTGCCAAAACATAAAGTTGCATAGAAAATAATATTACTTATTCGTGATGATTGTCTTTTGAATGAAAAAATACCTGTCAACAGAGTCGTCAGGTAAAGATAAAAAGCATAATTTTTTCCAAAAAAAGTTTTGACTCTTTACTATGATGAACTAAAATTTTCTAAATGCAATGTCATAATAGTAGTTTATGACACTGTTACATAATAAGGCTTCTTATAACACGAGTGTGTTTTAAAAAAACGAGCCGTAGGCGAGTTTTTTTATAGTATTACACGAGTGTTATAAGACCAAGTTATGTACAGTGTCATACACTACTTTATCTACTCTCATACTATAATGTGTACCTGATTTCATTTTGTGATATATATTGCTGGTGATTGCTCCTTGATTTCGCCGGTAACAGGTTCATGGTAATGTCTGACGCAGTTTCCAGAATGTCTGGTGGTGTACAATTACCACCATCCTCGCTTTAAGACATGTTTTTACACAAAAACTAATTTATTTAACAAACAAAACCAAACTTTGTTTAATTTAAATGTAAAATGTTGGCGCCAAGGCCCAAACATCGATTGTGCATGCGTGCGTGTTTATTTTTTTTTTCAGGCTGCGAAGGCCCTAACTTTTTTTTCATTCCTTCTATTCGAAAAGAATCACTTTGCAACACGATATCGGGGCGCAAAATAGCTCTTTTCTGTTAAGAGCTTTTTAGCGGGCGGCAAAGTGATTTGAATTTGGAACTTGAAAATTTCATAGAAATCGAACGCAAATTGTATGAATTACTGGCTGGTAAGTGTTGGCTGCACAGCGCGGTGTCCTGAGCTAACTAAAAAAAAACTAAAGAGCGCCATTTATCTGTTCGTGTTCGTCATTATTAATGTCCTTGTAATCAGTAGGTAAACATATTTTATTGTATTCTGCAAATATAATAAGTTCTACTTTAAGTAATGAAAGTGACAATCCATGAACTCCTGGAACAATAACTATAGAAGGTAACTACGTCGTACAAAACTTATTTTTTCTCATAGAAAGGGAATGAAAAGTAGAGTATATTACTCGGGGGCAAATAATTTTTCCCTCGGGCGGTGTACTTTGAATCCCTCACTGCGCTCAGGATTCTATGTTAGAATCCCTCGCTATGCTCGGGATTCTATTCTAGAATCCTTCGCTTCGCTCGTGATTCAAAGTAGCGCCCTCGCCGTAAAAATACTATTTTGCCCCCTTGTTATACAATCTACTATTATAACACATTTGCTCGTAAAGAGTCTCTTATTTGACCCATTTCACTAACGTAATGTATCTCATTACGGCCTAGTCCGGTAATGTAAAGTAAAACGGACGATTGCGTCTAAAACGAACGGTTCCTTTTTAAATCTTAGCAAAGAGTTTTTATGTCAGAAAAGTGGTGAACATTTTATGAATAAAATTAACTTTGGGAGATAAAATATAATAAAATAAACATGTAATTGTTTAATTTAATTAATTTTGACAATAAATTACAACCATTTATGTGAAACCAATACAAACAATATTAATTTACTTTATTAATAATACTGGCTGTTTTTGTGCCTTTGCCTCTTAAGAAATAAGAAAAAAAGAAAGCGTTGTGAACAAGTAAAATTCCGCGCGCTTTATTATCGCTATTTGCTGCTACGTTTTTTTGTTAGTTTATGAATGTCCCCGTTTTATTTATTTCCTTGTTTCCTCGCAAATATGTTATAAAACGTCGTATGACACACGTTCGCTTTGATAATTACAGCCTCTGCTTTCTTGTAGCCCTCGCCGCGGCTGTAATTATCAACTTACCGAACTTGTATCATAATGTACTATTAAAGTAGAGGTTCAACCTTATTGGACCAGCTGGAGGTTGTATATGTGTATCATAATGATTAAAAAGTTCTAATACGTTATAGGTGTCCATACAAGACCTGTATCGTAATCAGAGATGTGTTAAGTAGGTAGATAGTCTCTGAACGACAGCAAAGCGTCCAAAATTTTAAGCGCCAACTGTTGGCGGATAAGTGCCGATCCGCCATTTAGTGCACATTCTGTTGTCAAGGGATAAGCTTGTGTCACGTGACAAAATTTTATTGTTTAAAATGTCGAATTGTGCAATAAAAGTGTGTCGAAATTACAGAAAATATTTAAAAACAGCCAGGAATGTCTGTAAGTAACTCGAAACTTATCACAATTTTATGAAATCTATTTATTTACGCATGTCTAATTTCTTCGACTCCATCTTGACATTTTTGTTGGTGTTGCCAGTTTCCAATTCAGAATTCCCCAAATTAAATAAGTAAAGAATTACCTAGGTATGGAAATAGAACTAAATTATTAGAGAGTCGTAAAATAAATAATTTGGAAACGGTCAAGTGTGAATCGAGAATAGTGAAAATCGACCTATACAATTGTTCGGACTCAGTAACAAGAAACTTGGCATACTTTAAATTAAGGAAATCATTTAAAATACCTAAATGTAAGTTATAAATGGTGAAATCTGTACAAATGTTCTTAAGCTGAAGGGTTTGTTCGTTTGTTTGAACGCTAGGATCTCGGGAACTACTGGTTGGATTTCAAAAAGTCTTTTACATTTCGTTAGTTCATATATGGAGTTCATACCACTAGACTTGGGTAGGTACAGTTCGTACTGCCGACGTGTTAAGGTGCTCCCTCACCGGGAGCATTTGCCTGTAATGTAACAAATTAGATTCGACTCGAGCATTACGTTACGGTGCTACCTCCCTGACCGACGAGCGTTCGCATGTAATGTAACATTTATAGATTTGACTCGAGCATTACGTTACGATGCTACCTCCCTGACTGACTCGAGCATTCGCGTGTAATGTAACATTTATAGATTGGACTCGAGCATTACGTTACGATGCTACCTCCCTGACCGACACGAGCATTCGCGTGTAATGTAACATTTATTATAGACTACCTGATGCCCGCAGCTTCGCTTGCGTGAAATTTTGTTCTCTTTTCCGCGTCTCATGGGAACTTATTCCCGGGATAAAACTTGTATCATTTCAGACTATAATCTATCTCTGTAGGTGATTACATGATAATTTTGCAATCCAATATGGCCGCCGCGCCGTTATCACAAAATTTCATGATGGGTATCGTTTAAGGGGTTTTTTGGTATGCCGAGTACGAATTTCGGGTTAATTTAGAGAACCAATATGGCCGCCGCGCCGTTATCACAAAATTTCATAATGGGTATCGTTTAAGGGGTTTTTTAGTATGCTGAATACGAATTTCGGGTTAATTTAGAGATCCAATATGGCCGCCGCGCCGTTACCACAAAATTTCATGATGGGTATCGTTTAAGGGGTTTTTTGATATGCTGAGTACGAATTTCGGGTCAATTTTGCAATCCAAAATGGCCGCCGCGCCACTATCACAAAATTTCATGATGGGTATCGTTTAAGGGGTTTTTTGGTATGCTGAGTACGAATTTCGGGTTAATTTAGAGATCCAATATGACCGCCACGCCGAAATCACAAAATTTCATGATGGGTATCGTTTAAGGGGTTTTTTGGTATGCTGAGTACGAATTTCGGGTTAATTTAGAGATCCAATATGGCCGCCGCCCCAAAATCACAAAATTTCATGATGGGTATCGTTAAAGGGGTTTTTTGGTATGCTGAGTACGAAATTTATGATAATTTTGCAATCCAAAATGGCCGCCGCGCCACTATCACAAAATTTCATGATGGGTATCGTTTAAGGGGTTTTTTGGTATGCTGAGTACGAATTTCGGGTTAATTTAGAGATCCAATATGGCCGCCGCGCCGAAATCACAAAATTTCGTAATGGGTATCGTTTAAGGGGTTTTTTGGTATGCTGAGTACGAATTTCGGGTTAATTTAGAGATCCAATATGGCCGCCGCGCCGTTATCACAAAATTTCATAATGGGTATCGTTTAAGGGAATTTTTGGTATGCTGTATATCGTTTATGGGGTTTTTTGGTATGCCAAATACGAATTTCAGGTAAATTTTGCAATCCAATATGGCTGCCTCGCCACCGTTGTAAAATTTCATGTAGCATATCGTATAAATGGAACTTTTATATGCTGAGTACGAATTTAGGGTTAATTTTGCAAAATTATCTTGAAATTCGTAGTCAGCATACCAAAAACCCCTTCAACGATACCCATCATGAAATTTTGTGATAACGGCGCTGCGGCCATATTCGAATCTTTAAATTAACCTGAAATTCGTACTCAGCATACCAAAACACCCCTTAAACGATACCCATCATGAAATTTTGTGAAAACGGCGCGGCGGCCATATTGGATCTCTAAATTAACCCGAAATTCGTACTCAGCATACCAAAAAACCCCTTAAACGATACCCATCATGAAATTTTGTGATAACGGCGCGGCGGCCATATTGGATCTCTAAATAGACCCGAAATTCGTACTCAGCATATCAAAAAACCCCTTAAACGATACCCATCATGAAATTTTGTGATAACGGCGCGGCGGCCATATTGGATCTCTAAATTGACCCGAAATTCGTACTCAGCATATCAAAAAACCCCTTAAACGATACCCATCATGAAATTTTGTGATAACGGCGCGGCGGCCATATTGGATCTCTAAATTAACCCGAAATTCGTATTCAGCATACTAAAAAACCCCTTAAACGATACCCATCATGAAATTTTGTGATAACGGCGCGGCGGCCATATTGGTTCTCTAAATTAACCCGAAATTCGTACTCGGCATACCAAAAAACCCCTTAAACGATACCCATCATGAAATTTTGTGATAACGGCGCGGCGGCCATATTGGATCTCTAAATTAATCCGAAATTCGAACTCAGCATACCAAAAAACCCAAATTATTTCCATTTTATGATCACTTGAGAACAATACTTTAGCATGATTAGTTTCCCGAAAAAATGGGAAGTGTCTTTAGCCGGCGTCACTACACACTGACGCAAGGCGTATGTAAGACAGCACGCTCACGCACACAATCATGCGTTAGTACGGCAGTTTTTGTTGCAGTGATCACGAGGCGAGAGGGTTTCTAGGTAGTTAGTATTCTTAGATCGTAATTAAACTTTTTTTTTGGCCTGTGTGTAATGTTTGTCATAAGAGTATTGATTTCAATTTTATAATCTTTGTATTATAGTATCAGAGTAGATAAAAGTATTTTAAAGATTGGTTTCTACAGAAACATAATTGGCACATAGGTATGAGCGTCTCGTCACTACACTTGCAATGCAAACCCTGTCGTTTCTAAGGCTTCTAGTTAGTCCGAAACAGTTGTAAACAACATATTCTTTCTTCGGATGGCTGATAAGTCTTCCAAATTTACATCTAATGGAGTTATCCGATTTTATTTAATTTTTTTTTTGGACGACCTTATTTTCTTCTTCCCTTTCCCTTTTAGACTACAGGTTACAGGATTACAAATCACAATAGAATCAATCATCCTCCGGGACGTTGCGCGAGCTTGAGCGCTTTTGTTATAGCCCACAGCAATATCTTTGTGAGCGTTTAAAAACTCCCACATCACTTCCAATTGCTCAAAAGAAACTCTCCTAGAACTCATAGTTGCAATGAATTTATTCTTTGCACACGCAATATTTAGCACGGGTGTGACAGGACAAACGCTTAGACGATAGTGATTGTAAACTAGAGGACTTAAATAACTAGGGGACTTAAAACCAAGACATAACTAAAATATTTCATCCGTCCACTTATGTTTTTCAAATTCCCTCGTAAATTTCATTTCAATTGTCAACATACTTACGTCACAAAAAATGTCGTTCAAAAATAAATAACTCGATAACTTATGGGTCGAGTTTATGAAGTGGTTTTAAAGAGTCCCTAACGTCTCAAATGATATATTTATTTTTGTTCGGGTCCAAAGAAGATAACGATTTGCGTGTCCCTCAATATTTTGAAGTCACATATAAAAACGATCGCTCTTTCATCCCGTACACCCAAGAATCGACGTGATCTATTTGTTGGGGCCCGAAACCCAGGCACTCGGAAAATGGTATGTAGTCACGACACATCTTGACGTTTGACTGATGGTGACTTGGCTCAGTTCTTTTTACGCTTCAATTGTACGAAAACCTGTATACAATTGTGGCTATTTATTGCCCAAACTAGTAAAGGATTTGGAAGCAACCGTGGACAAATTATTGAGTACCTACTTAATATTGCGATGTAGAGAGTGGATAGATAATTCAGTCCCATTCATCGGCATTATTTCCGGTAAAAGGCAACTATCTAAATTCTATTATCGTCTTTAGAGAGCAGCCAATGGACAGACGATCATTCACTGCTCTCTGAAGCAACTATATAGATATCTAAGTATTAGAATTATATAATATCTGTAGGTAATTTAGAACGCTTAAAATACATAATATTAAAAAGTAGTTATGCTTCGTACTGTACTGTATTTGTTTTTAATTAAATTAAATAATGATTTATTTTAGGTCACATGTATGTACCTACCCATAAAACAAGAATTTACTAGCCAGAATATAAAAGGGACGCGAAAGGTGATTAGGATTGTGGGGCTTTTGCGCTTATTTTAAAGCCAATAATACAATTTTATGCATAGATTCTAGGCAGAATATGATTCATTTAAAACAGTTTTACCATATAGTAAGTAAATGATGAAAGCAAATACGATGTCTGTAAGCTAAATGTAAATAAACGGGCTATCTAATAAGAAGGTATTTTAATTAATGAAATTCTAAAATTAGTAAATTTTACTATTAGATTCAGAGACAGACGTTTTAAATAGGACATTTCTCAAGAATTGGTTTTGAGATCTAACTAACAATCTTTTGCTCGACAGCTATCATTAACGATACTAAGGCGACGTCCTACGTAAGCGAACGCAAAGCGGCGCGGCGCGGCGCGATACCAACAAACAGTTGAAACCTATTGAAGTGTCCTACGTGACCAAACGCAAGTGCGGTGCGGTGCGGGGCGGCGCGAAATGAAGCGAACGCGATCAGTTGGTTTGATATTTGCGCGCAAACTGGATGCGGTGCCGCCGTGTTTTTTATAATTTTGGAAATAGAAATTTTAATCAATGTAATCCAAGACGTCCTATTTTATGGAATAAAAGAAGTAAATTTATTATCGTCGATTATACAATATTAGTCCCACTTCCTCTATATAAGAATACTAGCTTATATGCCCGCAGCTTCGCCCGCGTAAAATTTGTTCCCGCGGGAAGCCATTCCCGGGGTAAAAGGTAGCCTATGTGTTATTCCAGACTATAATGTATCTCTGTACCAAATTTCAGCCTTTGGACTTTTGGACTTTTGAACTTTTGGACTTTTGGATTTTTGGACTTTTGGACTTTTGGACTTTTGGACTTTTGGACTTTTGGACTTTTGGACTTTTGGACTTTTGGACTTTTGGCCTTTTGGACTTTTGGACTTTTGGACTTTTGGACTTATGGGACTTTTGGAACTTTTGGGTCTTTTGGGACTTTTGGGACTTTTGGGACTTTTGGACTTTTGGGACTTTTAGGACTTTTGGGACTTTTGGGACTTTTGGGACTTTTGGCCGAAGGTAGCCGAGAGTGTGATTTATTTTCGTGACACAATTTCTGGATTCGGTCTCCACGCAAGGCCCGCGATAGAAGCTATGCAATAGCTTAAAAAGCTACGGTCACAGTCTACTTAACAATCATCTCTTTAATTCAGGTGTCACAGACCCTTTGCAGACGGACGAACTGCCAGTCACATTCTTATGGAATGCCCTTAACTGGTAAGGATACAGGGCTAGACACTTCGGTACACCAAGGTCGCTCCAGGAAGTCTCCGGCAACGTGAAGAGTCTGCTAGACTTATTGAAGGAACTGGGATGGCAATAGCCATACCAAAACCCCCACCAAAATAGGCGCAGAAATGACGTTGATTTGCGGAAACCAGTCTCTGAAAACCTAAAATCTAGAACTCCATACATTTTTTTGATCTATAGCAGTTGCATTAGGCTTCGCGTGCACGTAGGACATAGCCGCCGCGTCGCACCGCGTCGCGTTGAATTCGCGTGTCACCGCTTCAGAATCGCGTTCGCTTCGAATCGCCTACCTAGGACGTAGCGTAAGAAAATTATCAATGAAATGTTGTACTTATTAAAAAATAGTTAACTGAAAATTTGTAAACGTTTCAGCAATATGAGTAAATGCTCAAAGAAATGTACAATCTTAACGATGTGGATTAGTTTACGTACAAAAATAGAAATTAGTTCAAGACTTATCAAATTTTATATTGATTTTTTTGATTGACTAGAAGCGGGTGGAAAGGGCCCTGCTGATATCGTCAGGGCCCTGCTTCTCAGAAGACCCAATTATTGCTGGTATTGAATAGCGCATAAAAAGATGGACCCCCTATAACATCCCTCGTGATTCTCTCAAAGCAATATTAAACAATCTAAGTACCAAATTGTAGGAAATTCTTGAAAATGGGTTGTCAATTTTGTAAGACGTACCTCTAAAGCCGCATCTAGCTCTTGCGAAAGTGTTCCTTTAGGCGCCTCTTACGACACCATCGGGATATATAGGGGTTGCAACATTTTGAACTCTTAGGGGAAACTGTTCACCATTCGAACGCGGGGCACATTCATACATTGAGTATAACAAAAATACTAATCGACACACAAACACGCCTTTGCCTGTGTGCATAGAAATACCGACTGTCATGTTGCTAGCGAAGTATCGTGCCAATCGCGCCACTCTGTGTGAGGTAATAAGACTTAACGTGTTTTCGCAATAGGTAAGCAAATTTTTTTACTGAAGTTTAAATCGTACTGGCAAGTTAATTTATTATGTTTTTATAAAAATTGTCAGGATTCATTAATGTTCACATTGTTTAATTTTGAGTTTTTATCGCTTTATTTCTATTACTAACGTTGATTTTGTTTACCACTACCACATACCACTACCACATACTCACATAAATTTTATTTTTCAATAAATTTAATAGGTACCTTCTGTTTTTTTTTTTAATTATGATACGTTACAATAATTCAGCATTTTTATATAAAACGATCGGCAATATACTTTTTATTAAGTAAATATTATAGTTGATATCAAATCGCAGGTTCGTGGTACAGATAATAAGAAAAGATGAGACACGCCTAATCTTTTATTCGTTCTTACGTACGTTCGTTCTTAGCCGTAGCTAAAAAATGGATGAAGAACGAATTAATGATTTAAATCTATATAGGTAGATTCCATATACTTACCTTGAAAACAGAAAAACTCAACAGAGAAGAATAATCAAATGAATTCCGTATATGCAGAAAGCCAGCAGAAAAATGAATTATGAAACAAAAATCTAATCTTTTAATTGATAAAATATATTAAAAAATGAATAGTAGGTATAGGAACTTAATTACTAACCAATTATAAACGAAAATTAAAATTAAAATACTGTTCAATGCACCACTAATTTAAATGTGATATCAGGAAATTAAAGATAATAGTCATGTTTTGATAAAATTTGAAACAGGCCGCTGTTGGCAAAAAAGCACACTCAGTTATGAAATTTCTAATCTTCGGAAAAAAACTGGGATCATCATGGTAATTCCTTTTTCTGATATAGAAAGCGTACACATTTTGTTAATTAAACTATGTCCCCAGGTTCTCCCTAACCGCTCGGTACATCTAGAACGAGTAGAATTTATAATCTTTTCAATTAATTAAAATAATTCAATTTGCATTAAGGTCGAAAGTGACAACCAAAATGTCTAATTACTAACTTACAGTTTAAACCGATTTTTTGTGTTATTTTTCCCAAGAACAAATATTGATTGGGAGTAAAGTTAAATATGATTAAGATAGTTCTGTGATAAACAAATTTTCTTATCAATTTAATAAATTTTTGAGAGGTTAATAGGCTTTTCAATTACCATGTATGAATCTACCCCACACGTATGAAAGCACCCCACCTACTGTACGGAAGTACCCCACCCATGGGGTATATCCCATACAAATATCTTATCGTTGAAAAATGGCTATAGTCCTTTAACCGTTTGACATAATAGTTTCAGAAAATTTGGTCACTAACTACAATATATTTTCATTGCGCGTGAGCGGTTAAAGATCGGCAAGTACAGTTGTCTCGGTGCCCAATATGAATTCGTTCCATTTGGTGTCGAGACACTGGGTCCATGGGGTCGCGGTGCACATGGTCTTTTCACGGCACTGAGTAAGCGTCTGAGGGAAGAAACGCGTGATCCCCACGCAGGTAGCTATTTAGCGCAAAGGCTTTCCATAGCTATTCAGCGTGGGAATGCTGCCTGCGTCATAGGTACCTTACCGAAGGGACCCAATTTGTATATTGATAGATAGTTAGTTAGTTTTTATTTTAAGTAGTTATAATTTTATATGTTTTTTGTATAACCCTAATAGTGTGATGATATTAGTTTTAATTGATTTTATTATTATTGTTTATGAATGAATAAACTTATTTTTCCCCATTAAAAAAAATATATATATATTTTCTACGTTTAGGGATATTAACGAGGTAATTTTGACTAATAGTCGTGGAGAAAAAAAATAAAAACTAAAAATTGTACGAATGGTGAACAGCTTCCCCTACCCGTCGCAACATGGAACCCCGTCGCCACACGTAGCTTACATAACAATTAAAGAAAATTTATTAAAAACTTTCCGTGTGGCACTGCGGCTCGAACCCACTTTTCTAATTTCAGCTCTATTCTCCCTGGTCTCAAGGAACTTTCTTCCTCCGACTTCAACCTTTTAGGATCACCCATTTTTCTCTCTGCAGTTCCAGAGGCCATCACTGCACGAAAGCAGCTTCTCCTTACCGCTCACGAACGTCTAAAGGGTATATCTGCGCACGTTGCAATCGTCTTGTTGCGCACGTGCCTCGCCCTTCCAAAGGTCAACTACTTATTGAGGACCACCCCAACTTGGCTATGTCCCGTGGAAGTATCCTCCTTTGACGAGCAATTGAGGTTAATGGTGGAGGCAATCCTCAATGTCTCTCTGAATGAAGCTCAGTGGGGTCAGGCTAGTCTGCCAATACGATGTGGTGGTCTTGGCGTACGTTGCGCACGTGATGTGGGGCTGCCGGCTTTCTTGGCGTCTGCGCATGGGGTTGCAAACCTTGTCACTATTTTACTCGGCTCTCATGGTGACAGGGGGAACATGCCTTTTGCGTCGGATGCTGTGACGGCTTGGTCGGTTCTTAACGTGGGTGCGTCGATCCCCGAAGCGGGTCACCTTCAGCGGGCATGGGATGACGTGGGAGTGAGGCAAATTCAGGACCATCTATTGGAGGGCACTACGGGGGCCGATAGGGCTAGACTGCGGGCTGTGTCGCAACCCGAATCTGGGGCGTGGTTACAGGCGTTGCCTTCCCCTCACCTGGGCACGCTGCTCGATGGCGACTCGCTGCGTGTGGCGGTGGCTTTACGCCTGGGCTGTAAGGTATGCGAACCTCATACATGCACCTGTGGCTCCATGGTGGAAGCGGATGGCCATCATGCCTTAAGCTGTCGGCGGAGCACTGGGAGGTTTCCGCGACACCACGCTCTAAACGATATAATCCGCAGGGCCCTTTTGACGGCGAACGTACCCTGTGTACTTGAACCTCCGGGTCTCAGTAGATCGGATGGTAAAAGACCGGATGGGCTCACATTGATCCCATGGAAGAACGGCAGATGCCTTATTTGGGACGCAACTTGCGTCAGCACTGTCGCCGCCAGCCATCTTGGTCGCACTGTCCACACCCCTTCTGCGGCAGCGGAGGAGGCAAGCTCAAAGAAGAGAATTAAGTACGCCGAGTTGGAGCCGTTGTACTTCTTTGTGCCTGTAGCTGTCGAGACCCTGGGGTCCTGGGGCAAGGATGCCAAAAACTTTGTAAAGGAATTAGGACAAAGGCTCACAGAGTCGACTGGTGACTCTCGCTCCGGATCGTTCTTGGTGCAGAGGCTGGCTGTTGCAATCCAGCGTGGAAACGCGGCGAGTGTGATGGGCACTTTTGCGCCGGGAGCGATAAGGGGCGAGTTGTTTGAGTAGTTTTTAAGTGGAATGACATTGTATTTATTTGACATTAAAATTATTATAAAAAATATTCTAAATTAAAGAAAATCAAATAAAATGTAGGACTATTGATAAATATGTTTAATTCAGAAACGTGCTCGACCTGGAAATCAAAACCCGTTACGCTTAAATAATAATGTAGTCTATGTGTAGTGTATACTATAAAATAATGTGTAAGTACGGAAAAATAATGTTTCAAAATTATAAACACGTCAAAATTAAGTCGATTTACATAAATAAAACTAAAGTTGCTAAAGTATCACAAAATATAAATTTATTGTTACAAAAAATTTCAAAGTAAAGTTGCAGCTCTATGATAATATTCTATTAATTTCACTAATGATTTATTAGTCTTTATCATTTGCCAATCATAATGGGTATCTCCTCAGTACGCGTCATTGGACATCATTCAAGGATTAGCTAAGTACAATACGCCGAGGGACGGCCGATTGTTTGGGCAGTGTCGTTATCGGTCATTCTCACTCGTATACTCGGATTTACACTACGCGCTTATTATATTGAGCCCCCATAAATGATCAGAATTATTTGTTTGACTAGCCGCAGTTCTGCCCTCATTGAATAACCTATTTTCTTCACATATACTATATCTATAACTTATTTCGTTTTCTTTTACTGTATGATAATTTTTTACATGTGGAGATTCTCACGGATATCATGCTGGACTCGAACCGAATTAATGCCACACGATCTCTACCAGAGTTTAGGTGTCAGTCGCAACTAGTCGCAAGGCATCCTAGTAACTCTTTGTGTTTGTTTCCACTGTTTATTGCTATTTTAGGGTGGAAGTAGTCATAAATACATTTTTAGTGTTTCAACTTAAAACAAATCCACGCAATATACAAATAGACAAGTCAGTTGTAGTGATTGCCGTTTTTCTCATAAATTAAAATACGATCGCAGCTCTACCGTGAAATTTGGCAACATCGCGTATTTTGATCATAATGAAAGGGGTAACTTTTTTGGGATACAAAGTAGCATAATATAAAGGTAGCACTTTTCAAAACTATTTTAAAACTCCTTTTTTAAAAATCTGGTCAAATAAATATTAAAAAATGACCTATTTTATGTGAGAGTCTGGATAGTCAAAATGAGAGCGTAATATTTTAGTTATGTGTTTTTATTTATTTTAAAAATGTAAATTTACATTACTCAAACATTCACAAGTAGAATTTTTACAGAATCGAATGTATTGTATTGATATTAATCAGTTCTACGGTACCTACACATTATTCGTAGGTTCATAAAACTCTATTGCCATCCCCTTAATAGTAGATACTTTATGAACGGTAATTCCTTTTGTAACATTGTGTTCGGCCTCTTTTGTATTTGATTCGACGGAAAATGACCGTTGACAAAAGATAGGTAGCAAAGATATAACCACTGTATTGTGAACTAGCGGACGTCACGCGGTTTCACCCGCGTAGTTCCCGTTCCCGTGGGAATACGGGAATAAAATATAGCCTATGTTACCCGCAAAGAGTGTAGCTTTCCAACAGTGAAAGAATTTTTCAAATCGGTCCAGTAGTTCCGGAGCCTATTCGTTACAAACAAACAAACAAACAAACAAACAAACAAACAAAAAAACAAATCTTTCCTCTTTATAATATTTATTGTGAATAGGTGAAATTAGTTTCAATGACAATTATGTGTTTGTCTCCGAATTCAGCAAAATTTTATCTTTTCATTAATTTCAGATTTTTATATTCACGTCAATTGAAGAGTACTGTAGGCTTCTTTTCAACATTTTTCTCACGTAACAATTAATGTTTGTAAGACATTTACATTTACAGTGGGCGGAGTTGTGGGTTTCTCAAAGTATTATTGAAAACAGATACCTTAAGGTGCACTATTTTTATTTATATAAAGACTTACTAAGCATTAAAAGGAATTATGGGTCCAGGTCATGCGGAACTTTTGCACTTGCTAGCTAGTGAGGTGATGTTTGTTTTCTTCTACATTTTAATGTGCACGAGAAGTTTAATTACCATCATAGAACTTAGGCTAAAACAAGGCCTTTTTACGTGTGATACCTACCAACGTGTGATACCACGAAATTCTCCCCTAAACGGAACTAACGGTTAGACCTTTACGAAACTCTTACTTTCTGTTTCGAGGTCAATACGGGCTTTCTGTTTAAAACATGCACTTAAATATATTTTAAATCAAAATTGGATACAATAGCAGTCTTACCCAAAATATCATTATGAGGAAGTTAAATTTTCTATAAAATAACATCAGAACACATTGAAGTAATCATATATTATGTTTAGTAATTACCGAATTTAATATTACTATGTAGATAGCAGGACAGGAAGATAAAATAACAGGTTACGATAAAATATATTTTCGGCTGTAATAGTCGAGGGTGTCAATTACACCCTTTCCATTTATACTTATCATGCCTTTCAGGTATAAATTTTAATATAAACGAAATTGTGGATATTGGAGGAATCTTGGGTATGTTAATAAAGTTCAGCATGCCCAGTGTTAATTTAGTGACGTGTTGCTAGTTTTTTATATGCATTTATTTAAAAAACAAGTAAAATACGATAGACTATAATTAGTCTATCGTATTTTACTAGCAATCAAATCTAATGATTTGATTGCTTAAAACCATATTTAAACAATATACTTACCAATACTTAGGTACTAGCATGACAAAGTAGTCGCAAAAAATATGCAAAGATGATGTTCTAAAAGCATGTTTATTGATATTAATAAATACAAACTCAACGCAATTTCAATAGCATAGAAACATGAACTGTTTCTATGCTATTGCAATGTCAAAGCTATTGCAAAGTACAAAGGAAGTCGATATTCGTAGTACATACGGAACTTCACCAGCTGTTAATGCTTATAATATAATTTATTAAGTTGTAATGACTACGTACGTACACCTTCAATGGAATATTCAATATTATCACAGTATAAAGAGAAAACCTACAATATTGAACAATAAGATTGTGAGTACCGACAAGCAATGTACCTATAATAGCTTTGATGTTCTAGAGATTACTGATACAATATTGTCTATTTATTTCGTTAAGAAAAGTTTTCACAACATACGAAATAATATACTACCTAGGTAAGAATCGAAATCATCACAAGAAAACTACGTATCGATACGAGTTTATTTCACAGCTTCATTTTCTGAGCGATCTTCATTCCGGTCAATGCGGACAGAGTTGGGGACAGAGCCGGTTTATTCTATAAAAGCAATTGTACTGTCACATCCAAAGCACTTTGAAGACGAAGCGATCCCGAACATTTTGATAACCACAAATACGTGTTTCGCGTTACAAGGGTATAGAGGCCGACCGCAGAACAATGACAGCAATATACCAAGTTCGAATACTTAGTTCTGTTTGGCCTACCTTCGGCATTGGACTCTTGAATTGAGTGGTTAGATTTCGGTACCTTTTGGTTTTGGTGGACTGCTGGTATGTATTGATAGAGACCTTTCAACTGGTAATAAATATAGTTACTTGTGTGTCGGTAGAATATAATATGTCATTGCTTGTATGCATTTATTGTTACTTGAACTCGTAAAACTTAACAGATCTAAATTATAAAGTGTTTTTACAAATATAATTACTGCATTGATTTTGAATTTTGATGTTTAGTTGCATGAAAAATTTTATATTTTGCACATCTTTTTAGGAGTCCGTAGTTCATGTTTCAGAATTATCCTTATACGAGTAGTTTCATCATTTCCGTCCTTGGCTTACTGTATAAACGGTTTAATTTCAGAAAGATGAAACTTTGCATGAATCAATTGATGCTTTGTATTGTGTATTTACCACGTCGACAAAGTGCTTATATATAATTAATAATATCAATCATCAATATCAATATGAATACATATAATAAAATCGTAAGAGGTCGCTGTCTGAACATTGAAGACTTATCAGAAAAAAAATAGGGGGGCTTTATGAACGCAATAGAACCCAAAACAACGATTTTTAGAATTTTTGTCTATTTGTCTGTACGTTTGTGCGCGATAATCTCAGCAGCCACTCAGTCGATTGCAATGCGGTTTTCTTTATTGCGTTGCGGTTTGCTTCACTTAATCTTTAGTGTTTGTTTCATGTCAATCGGTTAATAAATTCAAAAGTTATATCAATCTAAAGAATCACATATAAAATGCAGCGTACGAAGTCGCGGGCAACAGCTAGTCAGTAATAAATCCGGTACAGTGCGTGTTTTACAAATGTAATGAATTGTATTATGTTATGCCCAATATTAATATTATTTTGATACCTAAAAGGTCATGTACATACTCTCGTTTGTAAAGAAACATTCATGACTGTAATTCGCGAATATAACTCGTGGGTTTGAATAATTTTCAGATAGCCCCCAATTGTAGGTAATTACAGTTTATAATGCATGTTGGGAAACAACAAATTTGTACAAGCTGCGCTCGAAAATCATTATCGAACAATATTTGTCCGGTTTGCACATAAATACACCGGCTGATTAATTTTATAAAAGACCACAGCTTCACACAATGATGACCGCTCTCGTACCTATAGATATTATGACTGTAATAAAATAATTGTACTATTATTCTCATCTTATTATTATCTTATATATTCTCATCATCATCATTTTGTCGATAGAATTTTACTGCAGGATAAACGGCTCCCAAAGTAATTGTTATTATTACCATAACGTAAAGATCCTTGCCGCTTGTATCCAGCAGACTGCCTTGAATTTTATGATAGCTTCAGTTAACCAACCTAGATCAAACCACACTATTTTCCAGGAAGCGGTTGCTATTGAAGATCCTTTAGATCCAATAGCCCTACATAGCATATAATACCTATCTATATTAACCGTGGTACTACCAACAATGTTATTAGGTATGTACCGCCCACAGACAACTGCCAGGTTCAAGTAGTAGACTTGAACCTGGCAGTTTTCTTGGCTAATTCGATGATCCAGATTCTCCTTCGGATTTCCTCGTTGCGTTAAGAATAAAGAATAATTTTATTGTATGACACAGCCAAAGAATAAGACTAGTAACAAAATATACAACAATATAAATATATATATAAGTTCGAATATTTACAAACTTGTGTCGTCATAGTGTTGTAGTAATTTAAAGAATTCCTTTATTTTAACACTCTCTAGAGAATGAAAATTATTAGGTAATTTTTTTTTTACTACTAGTAGATATATGGGAGAACCTGAAAAATATATTTATTTTCAATTAAATTCTATAAATACGTAAAGCCTTTGTTTAAAGTAGTTACCTAATCAAAAACTGCAAAACTTGGTTCGAAAACTATTTTTAACATGTATCTACAAGGTACGGAACCCACAGTGGATGAGTCCGACTTGCACTTGCAATTTTTAATAGCATTCTAGTATTCTTGGACAAATATCATGATTGAAATAATTTAACAATCGTTCATAGATATGAATTGTCACATCACCGACATTTAATTCAGCAATAATGTTACGAAATGTATGCAAATATTTTTTACATTGATATACGTGGCAAAATAACGTATACCGGGTCAGCCTTTTATATAGAGATTTGCAAAAGAATTAATAAGAAAGCCTTTCATGCTGATAATAAAGCCTTTAGGTATATCTGAAATATTTCTTACAAAAATTTCTTACAAAAGAATTACTATGACAATAAAATATAAAATAATAACATCAAAATACATATATGTTTTTGTTGAGCCGTGCATTGTTTTTTCATAAAAGCAAGTAACATTTGTGCTGGTTTGTTTTTCACAAGCTGTTGAAATATCAAGTTGCCAAAATATATATTTTGTTCGCTACAAACCATCATATTTCGTGGTAACTGAAATAGCCTTTAACTACTGAGCCAAAATATAGACCAACGCTACATTTTACCGGTAAACTGAGCTTTGATTCACTGGCTCTCTTTCAAAGTCCGCGTGAAATAAGTCTCGCCCCATTCGTTCCAAATTCGAACTAAATAAAGTGTAGCACAAATCTGTAAGGTGACAAAAAGAAACTAAATATAATTTTACTTATTAACTACAGACCTGATAATATTCAAATAACATATCACATCAACGTAGGATCCGCTACAAAAATGGATACATATTCAAAAGTCTAACTTGACACTTTACCAGAGAAATTCCAATTTCATATTGATGTGATTCTAGAGCAGAAAAGCAACAAGACACGGATGACCATGAGTTACGTCTGAGCTTTTAAAGGCAGAATGGTAAGCAAGTTACAAAGTTTGCTTGACTGCATGCCTATAGTTGTATACAAAACTTCAAAGACATACAACACAAGTTTGCTAGTTTCTTGTTATTTAGATTATAATGTGCTATCATTCATTCACCTACCAGATTTTTTTTAAATTGTGGAGTAATAGCGCTTAGATAAAATCAAAGGCATTTTCAAATCCTCACAAACGAAAATTCTAATCGTGTAATATTTTACAGACCCGAGTTAAAACTGCAACTATCCGGCTCATTCCATTTTCTAAACCATTATTTGTTGGACTGGAAGGCGTTTTAAGTAAAATAAATTACCTGGTACAAGATGCGAGTTTGTGACCGAGCGGGGATCAACGCGGGTGAACGCTACGGAAATGAGAAATGAATTGCGGGAAGACTGGGAAGATCGGGCCGTGTGTGGCGTCGAGTTACGGCACAATATCAATAAAAATATCGCGTTCTACAACAGAAAAATACATCACTTGAAATACCTGAAACTTGAAAGCTTCGCAACGGTAGCCATATTTTAAACACTTTTTCATTATTTATTCAACTTAATGACTGCAAAGCGATTACGCTTATGCACCATCAATCTCCATGAATTTCAAGCACCAACCTAAAAGCTTTTGATTTTATTTTGATGAAAAGGGTTTTTATTGTATTTACAAAACGTTTTACTTTACAAACGAGAGCATGTGCGAGTTGGACTCGCGCACGGAAGGTTCCGTACTAAGAAATAGAAAAATCACGTTTGTTGCATGGGAGACCCTCTTAATCCCCCTTTTTCAGATTTTAGTATTTGTTTTTAGTAGTTGTTTTAGCGGCTACAGAAATACATCATCTGTGAGAATTTCAGCTCTCTAGCTATATTCCTGAGATACAGCCTCCTGACAGATAGACAGATTTCTTTCCCTTTTGTTAAGGAACCCTAAAAATTGCGGACTATATGGGTAAGAGAAACTTTGCATTAAAATATATACGGTCGAATTGAGTAACCTCCTCCTTTTTTGAAGTACTATACTATACTATACTATCTTCACGCCAAATCCCTTGCGGGGTAGGCAGAAAGAACCGAGCGCCACACGGCACGGTCCATACCATACACACTTCACTCGCCTCTTCAACTTTCATTTTTCTTTTCATGCATGCACGTCGGTTCCTACGGCTCTTGACACCACCTTCAACTAACACACGATTAATTTGGTCGTGGTAGGTGTGTCGTGGCCTTCCCCGACTCCTACGTCCATCCACTTTCGCGTTGTATATCTGTTTTGTCATTCTTTCATCTCCCATTCGTTCCACATGCCCGAACCATCGTAGCATGCCCTTCCTTACTTTAACACCGACACTCTCTTTCAGACCAACTCTCTTTCTTACATCTTCATTCCGAACGCGATCTGCGAGCGTTACTCCGCAGATTTTGCGTAGCGCGCGCATCTCGACCGCGTTTATTCTACTTTCATGCGTTTCCTGCCATACCCAACTCTCGCTTCCATACGTTAGCGTAGGTATCAGCACCGCATTGTGTACTGCGAGCTGGGCCTTTTGACTTAAGCCCTTGGTACCTAAAAGTTTGCCTAACGCTCCATTCACACTATTACCCGCAGTTACCCTCTTTTCTACATCAGCGGTGTACCGTCCATCCCTGCTAAATGCACATCCAAGATATACAAACTCATCCACCTGTTCCAGCACTACATCATTTACAGTTATCCTGGCATTCGTTCTGTCCTCTTCTCTTTCGAATACCATCACTTTCGTTTTAGTCGCGTTCAAATGTAAGCCTCTCATTAGACAATCATCTTTCATCGTTGTGACTAGTGACTGTAGTTCTGATGGCGATTCGGCTATGAGCACGGCATCATCTGCATACAGCAAACAGTTCACAAGTAAGTCACCCATTCGCAATCCAACATTCATCGATCTTACTCTCTTAAGACAATCGTCCAGGTACAGGACAAACAGCAGAGCCGACAGCACGCAACCCTGTCTGACGCCAATGTTGACGTCAAACCAGGGAGACAGACTGCCGCCCACCCGCACACATGCCGTACATCCCACATATGTAGACTGCACAGCACGAAGCAGCGCACCATCAATCCCGTATCCTGGCAATATATCCCAGAGATCCTTTCGTACAACTCTGTCAAATGCTTTCTCCATGTCCACAAAACCGCAGAAAACCTTCCGGCCTACAGCCAGCTGCTTCTCTACAATGTTGCGGAGCGAGAAAACTTGGTCCATACATCCCCTTCCATTTCGAAAACCACCCTGCGCCTCCCACAGTAATCCGTCAGATACCACCCTCATTCTCCTTTCAATAATTTTGCCATACACTTTAGCTGCTATACTGATCAAACTGATGGCCCTATAGTTGGCGCACTCCATACGTGAGCCCTTGCCTTTATACAAGGGCACGACGATAGCACGCCTCCAGTCCATTGGGACCCTTCCAGTCTTCCAGCATAGATTGCTCAATGACCAGAAGGCGTCCCGGACGCAAGGACCACCTAATTTGATCATTTCAGCAGATATCCTATCAATTCCCGCAGACTTGCCATTTTTCAAGCTTCGTATCGACCATTCAATCTCTTCCAAAGTAATATCTCCGCTTGATGCTTGCACCGCAAGATCAGTCATCGCCTCCCTCGCAGTGCCTGCATCCGGGAGATATTCATACATTTCTCCAAAGTACTCATTCCACCGCTCTAACACCTCTAATGGGTCCGCAAGAATGTCCCCAGCTTTACTCTTTATCTTATCCATTCTGGAAACTGACGAACAGCTCCGAGACTTCTTGACCTCCCTCCAAAAGAGTTTGGTATTCGTCTCGAAGTTCCTCGTCAGCTTCTCTTCCGCAATCATATTTATTCTTTCACGCTTCTCTTTCACTAAAGCTTTGGCTTCATTCTTGCAGAGGCGGTAAATTTCTTTCTTCGTGTCTTTCATACTGTCATTCAGTTGCAAAGATGAGACATAATCCAACCACGCTTTCTTCTTTCTTGCTACGCAGGATTGAACTTCTGCATCCCACCAGGCATCACCTTTCGAATGATCATGTCTCTTTGCACTCCCACATGCTTCTTTTGCACTATCCACTATACTTTCTTTCATAATATTCCAGCATTCATCCACATCTAAGTCGGAAAGGCTCGCGTTTGCAAGCCTTTCACTGACTAAGCCAACATACATACTCCTTACGCTTTCATCTTCCAGTTTTTCACTCTTTATCCTTTCATAGTCTCCGAAAGGGACACGCACTCGCCAGTGCCTCCACTTCTTGAAAAGACCAACAAACCGGCTTACCACCAGGTAGTGATCAGTTTCAAGAGTGGGGCCTCTGTAGGCTCTTGTATCCCTTATAGCCTGTCGAAGACGATTGTCTATCAAAATCAAATCAATCACACTTTTTTCTTCCTTCCGTCTCCATGTATACGTGTGGATATCTTTGTGACGGAATAAACTGTTCGCCACAAGGAGGTCTCGTTCCAAGCATACGTCTAAGATTGACTTACCAGCATCATTCACTCTCTTATCTCCATACGGACCAAGGACAGCATCGAAGCCATCTCGCTTGGTCCCCACCCATCCATTCAAATCACCACACATGATCAACTTTTCATTCCCGTCAGCCAAATCGAGGACGTCCCTAACGGATTCCCAGAACTCCGCGAGCACTTGGGGATTAACCGAGCTGACGGGAGCATAGGCTGCGACAAAAAAAACTCTCGTGATCCCCAGTTTTATACGTACCCACAGGAGTCTTGGGCCTACCAATCCATAATCTTTCACTCCAGAGGCCAAACGGGAGGAGAGCAAGACACCCACTCCCTTACTGGCATGATCCTCTTGGTCCACTCCGGACCACAAAGCAATTATTCCGCCAGGAAGATCGTCGATGCCGCTCCCCTTCCGCTTAGTCTCTGTGACACACAATACATCCAGGCATCGCTCTTTCATTACATCCATCAATTCATTCATCTTACCTTCCATACCACCACGCACATTCCACGTGCCTATCCGGCACTCGGCTCCTCGCATCCCGCCAGAGTTGGCGCTGCGTGAAGGGTGGCGGCCCCCTTCGCCGCGTGCGCATGCAGTCGTACCGACGGGGGCATACCGGTACGCGTCGCCTTGGGGGGACGCCCTAGCCCTGTCGGCACTCATCGGTAGTGTTTTGTTTCGCGTTTTCGCTTTCGCCGCTACTTACGGGGAGGGCCCGAGCACAGGTAACGCTCTTCGTGAAGGCACACTACATCCCCCCCAAAAGGTTGAAGTCGGTTAAAAAAAGAGAAAATGTGAAGTAGAATCATTATTACTGATATATTATAGTGTCTTATGTTGATATTACTAGTTTAGAAGCGAAGGAGACCTATGACAAATGGAGGAATTAGCTGTAAATCCCCTCGCCTATCTATGTGCAGGATTTCAGGATACTTTCCTCGAAATTCCCTTTTTTAGACATGGCATCATACTCAAAGTGATTTTGCTAAAGAAACATTACTACTTACTAATCTTCTGCTTCTGCTGTTTTATACAGGGTGGAGGGTAAGAAATAACAAAACTTCGAAGCTGCCTAATACAGTCACAATTTTTAACATTGTTTGATTATATAGGTATGGAGCCCACGTTAGGTGGCCAAAATTCGTTCAAAACCGAATTTATAGTCTCGCAGGGGGAATGCAAAGGCCATAATCTTTGCGCTCCACACTTTTAATGTTTTTTTATTATTATTTTATCAAATTTGTTTTTTTTTCGTTTTTTTTTCACACAATACATAGTCTTACATTTAATTTAAAATTAAACTTAATTAATTTATTAACCCGTCTCTCTTCGTATCTGGTGCAAATGTACCTATCACACAAGCGGCATTGCCTCGCTGGATAGCGATGGCTAACCTTTGCACCAGATACGAACCGGAACGGGAGTACTTGTCTTATCCCTCAACCGATGCCTGTTATCAAATTATTTAAATCTACAATTCAAACGTAATCATTTAAAAAAATACCCACGTTATTTAAAAAAAGCTTCACCATTGCGGCATACGTTTACGTTTGTTGTACACCACGTTATCAACACAGGCATACGATCAAATCAAAGTGAAATGGATAGCAACGTTACGGTCGGGAGTCGGCCTGAACTTTTATTGAATTTGAGCTTGCTGGCATCAGATTAAACACTACGTTAGCAGAATTAAATTACGGTAGCGCCAATTACAGCCGTTTTTGAACCAAACGATGGCCGATCGCCAAGTTAAGCGATTATTAAGCCATTTTCTGTTATAGCATGACTTCAGTGCTCTTTACATGTAAGTCAATCGCCTGAGTGAACTATTATGGGTGGATTTCATTCAATTTAGGAATATCTTAGCAAGTTATCTGAATGCAAGAAGTATTCTGATATTAGTTTAGAAGGGCGAATAAAATGATTACAAATCCTACTAATATATCCTACTAATATTATAAATGTGAAAGTTTGTGAAGTTGTTTGGATGTTTGTTACTCAATCACGGTCTAAGATCTGGCTGAAATTTCGTACAGGGATAGAGTATAGTCCGGAATAACACATAGGCTACATTTTATCACGGGAAAATGTTCCCACAGGTAGCGGGATCGGGAACCAAGTATCACGCGGGCGAAGCCGCGCGCATCAGCTAGTAATATATTTCATAAAAAAATAATTATATCTCGAAAACTACAAAATATCGTAGATCATACATGGGGGTTAAATCGATAGGTATGGAACCCTGCTACCAGCAAGTGGCGGCTTGACACCCTAAAAGAAACACCAGTATAATGTGGACTTTGATCACAATAGACAAAGGTAGTGTATGTGATAACCCACTGCCGTGCTGAGCTTTCGAGTTTGCATCCTGGGTCAGAACTAATTTATGTGATATGTAAATGTTTGTTTCAAAGTTTGGATGTTTTCTTTGCATAATAATTTAGGGATTTAGAAATACAAAAGTATAATTTATTTAGCTTAGTCTGGGCCGGATGCCCTTGTGTGAGAATGTGCCAAAATATAAATATAATTAAACAATACACAGTTTCGGTACTTAATACCACGATGGCGTTCTCGAGTTCCAAATTTCTAGAGTTACGAATTGCGTTATGGATTCAGGCACTATTTAAGAAAGCCACTACGGTTCATTGGAAGTTCTGAACCTAAGCAGCGCTAAACCTATTCTGCTAATTTACTAAACGTAGACAATTTTCGCACTGTATTGTTATATTTCAGTTTTTCTTCAACTCAACATATTTTCTGTAGATCCCCAAAGTCGTTGTGCGTATTTTTATAAACAGGCATTCAAGCATAATTCTACATATTACAAAGTTATATTTTATTCTGTCTCATTTCGAAATAAATATTTGAATTACACTTACATAGTTTTGAGTAAAAATTGTCACAATTTGAATTTTATAATATCTTACATTTACAATCATGATATGTCACAGAGAATGTGAGATATTATTCCCTTTGCAACATCGGCGTTGATAGTGAAATAAAATGACATTATCTCGTCGTCTGTCATGTGCGGGTAGAAATTTCGAATACTCATAGACTCATAAACACAATAATACTATAAAATTTACTTAGCACAAAGTTAGTATATTCTGATTTATCAGAATCATTAAAACGAATACAGAAATCGGTGCCCAGTAAAACTATATATAATCTCTCTCATAGTCATATTGACACCGACTGCAGTATTATATTTAATGACTAGCTGACCCTCGCAACTTCGTTTACGTCACATAAGGTTTGCGAAAGGAGAGGCACTTCTTCATCAGACTCATCAAGCAGCGTGTGAAACGGCCCTGTTTGCTTAATCATAAAAGAGCTTAAAGATTAAGTCTATTGTAAAATAATTCAGTCCGCGCCGATTTATGATTAAGCCAACACGCCCGTTTAGAATAACCCTTACACTCAAAGGAACTATTGAATTCTAGGTTTTGTGAAAGTTAAGATGTCTCTAATTCCTGAACTACAAAACCTTCAATATCGAAACTTGTGTGAAATGATTCTTCAAGTACTCGCTTTCCAACACTAAAACAATATTTGAACTCGGACCACGCGTTGAGAAGTTACAACTGAAAAACCATTTTGTCTTTCATCCCGTCTCCCAAAGGAACTACGCAAAATATCGGGATCAAAAGTATCCTAGAACCTTCCTCGAATTATAAGCTCTGATTGTGCCAAGTTTCATTTAAATCGATTCAGTAGTTTTGGCGTGATACTTATTCGGGATACAGACAGACAGACAGACAGACAGACAGACAGACAGACAGACAGACAGACAGACATGAAAATTTTAAATTACATTTTCGGCTTCAGTATCGATTAGAGAACGCCCTACCATTAAAATTTTCAAAATATCTCCCATGTACAGACTCTCGACCCTCAACAGTTTTATTATAAGTATAGATAGATATCTGATAAATCAGAATATATACTAACTTTGTGCTAAGTAAATTTTATTTTTCAGTATTTAGTTTTGTTTTAAGTCGGTTTCTTTTTTGTAATTTTTTTTTTTTTTTCACAATTTTTAGTGACGTGTAGACTGAAAATCTATCTATCTAGGTGTAAAGTGCTTGACAGTACAAATTAATGAAGCCCGAACACAAGGTAACTGCTGTATATCGTTAGGGAATTCTCTCTACTGTCTTTCGTCTCCATCACCAGATTGACTCCAGACCCTCAATAAGTTGTACTACTTTAAAGCTCTTAATAAAAAAAATTACAAATGCCCTAGATGCCCCTACAATTTTTAAAAGTTCGCTTCGATTTCTCCAGGATGCCATCATCAGATCCTGACTTCCTTAAAACGGGACCACCTTGAAAGTATCTATTTTTGAACGAAAAAAAAAATTTCAAATCAGTCCGTAAACGACGGAGTTCTGCGCGACCAAACATAAAAAAAAACCAGAAAAAAAATTAAAAATATATATACGGTCGAATTGAGTAACCTCCTCCTTTTTTAAAGTCGGTTAAAAAGGTGCTCAAAGAGTATCACTACTATCACTATTACCTAAACTGACATCCTTAAAACATTTATTTCTTTCCGAAAGCAGTGCCACCTACTGGGTCCAATTGAGTTTTCAAGCTATACCGGAACACATTGAAATACACAGATATTTTTCTATGAGATCTATTAAATTGACACATTTATTCTCTGATTCTTTTCCGCGCCTCTCCAATAATTATTCACTGAAAGCCACGACGTGAGACTTCAGCTACTGCTCGTTCGCTCTAACTTTGCCGCCCGGCTCTATACTAAAGTCGAATTTTTGATTAGACGAAGTAAATTGACAGCAACTAATGTCACTTCTTCTTGTAGTGTTGCGTATTTTCTATGACGAAGTGACATTAGCTACTCTCAATTTACTTCGTATAATTAACAATTCAGGTATACGCCTCTACGCCAGCGGCAAAGTTAGAGCGAACGGGTAGTATTGTAGTGTTATTTGTATTAGGTACGTAAGTAACAGAAAAGAAAACAGTCTTATTAATTCAATGCAAAAATATCTTGTTATTTAAACAAATCGGTACGTAAATGAAAATCGATATAAATTCCAAGCATTATTTTTTAAACAAAAAACGTAGTTTTCTTTACTAGATGTTTTCCTTAAAATATAATGCTTATGATTTATGTCGATTATATATTTAAACATTATTCAATAAAATATTAGGTAAATGTTACAATAAAGCATAGCAACTATTTACAATATGTATAAAACTAAAGTAAATTAAACTAAATCTAAATAGGGCCCCCGTGGCATTGTGCCCAAAAGACTGGCAGCATTCTCCCTTTGAACGGCAATTCCTATTCGATATTGATTTAGTAAGGCATACAAATAAATAAATAAACTATTTCATTCTTCTAAAGCCTCGTAATGAAAAGATCATTTTTAATTAAATTCCAGATCTTTTTCAATCAAAAAACCAAAGCGTAATACATTTGCACGAACGGATCAATGCTTCCGAAAATACAATAGCAGTTGGAAACTGAACGAGGATGTGTAGAACAAACTGAATTTAAGAAAAACTAAACATTGGGTAAATATAGCCAGTGCAAATCCCGTTCTGGTAAACGAAGTAAATAATTACTGAGCAAATAGAGAAGCTAGCTTTAACCGTATTGAGGTATTTTTATTTAGACGTTTATTCCTCATTATTCTGTTCCGCCATAGCAATGGAATATTTAGATATTTTGTACACTCTCTCACTCTCATATAAAATATATGCATAAAATGTAGGTATTAAGTAAAAAAAAATACCTAGCCACATGTCATGATCTTAAATTATTAGCCAGAGTTTTATGTGCTCTTTCGTAATTTAAATATACTGCAATGTTTGAACCAAAAATTCATTACAAAATATGAAATGAATAAGTTCCACCTATTTATACTTAAGACTGAAAGCCTAGCGTGGGTTCAAAAGGACGTGGTTTAATATTACACATCATAAAATGAAATAGAGACTGCTTTGCTACATAAGGCATAATATCGCATAGAGTATACTTAGTTAGGTGTATGGCAAAGCATAGAGCAAGGTAGGGTAAGTGAATCAATTTGCCTACCGCCTGTATAATGTATAACCTGTGCACTAATTGATTTACTCAGGAACAAGATACTGGCTTCAATTAAAAATAATTTCATTTTAATTGTGTGACAACAAATAGAGCCAATATCGTGAGTAAGGTAATTTACAAAATCTATCAGATAGCTATTGTAAAGGTTTTATGTTTTAGACAACTTAGTAAATATTTTTTTGTGTTCAACGTCTTTTAGATACACGGAGAACGATTTATTACATAGTCACAATAAATTAACTGTGGAACACTTAGTGAACCACATTAATGTACCATCTACACAGAAAGTATTGGTTGGCTTAAAACATAATACTAACTAATTATAATACGTAATTATAATACCTACATATTCATATAAACTCTATTTACTACTTTATTTTTATTTACACTGATCGATGAGTCTTTGAATTACTTAAATGCAGATTTTTTGGTCATTTTATTTCTTTCCTGTGACATGAACATGACACAGTCGTTCTACATTAATTGTATTTACTATTTGCTTATAATACACTCGAGAGCAATGAATCCGGGTCACTTAAAGAATCCTAAAAATCTCGGAAACTAAAAATGCTAGGTTAATGCAATAAATTGTATTTAATAGACAATGTAATACTCCTTAAATGAAGGTATTAAAACTTCTTAGTTATTGTAAAGTTATATCATAAAAAAATCAAATTTGAAAAAGGGCCACTTTCGAAGATGGAACTACGAAATTACAGCATTTGGTGTTGCTTTTGTTTGTAATCTGTCATTTATGTGGGTACATAAACCATGTTGATAGTGCTCTATATTCATTAATCAAGCTGAAATTATGTCGCTTACGCCTGAAGAATGCACCAGAATACTTACAATGCTGGAAACCGGCCGGAGTCAGCGCGATACAGCCAGGACTGTCGGTGTGTCGCTGTCAACAGTACAAAGAGTTCTCCGACGTTACGAAGAAACTGGTTCTAACCTACGCAGACCAGGAACGGGCAGAACCAGGTGTACCACAGCACGAGAAGACCGATACTTGGTGAACACCATGCTTTGAAATCGCTTTCTCACAGGAACTGAACTCACCAATCAGTTTCGACGCCTCGGAGGAAGTAACCCAAGTGCATGGACAGTAAGACGTCGGCTTGCTGAATCTAACTTAAAACCCCTTAGACCTGCAAACGGCCCTAAACTGGAGCGTGGGCATCGTATTTCGGTATGCCCAGAGTCACGTAAATTGGAGTATTGAAGATTGGTCAAAAGTTATGTTCTCCGACGAATCAAAATTTATGCTCTACAAGCACGATGGAAGACACAGAGTGTATCGAAGACCAGGGGAAAGATTCAAGCAAGCATGCATCGAAGAAAAAGTAGCCTACGGTGGTGGGTCTGTACTTGTGTGGGCCGGAATTTCTTCTGAAAGTCGCACAGAGCTGGTGATCATAGAAAACGGCTCTTTAACTAGCGTAAGATATGTGGAAGAAATCCTCAATGATCACGTTGGTCCATTTATGGTCAATTTAGGTGAGGATGCTATATTTATGCATGACAATGCCCGACCTCATACAGGTAGGATTGTGAATGACTACCTTCAAGAGGTGAACATTACTCGTATGGAGTGGCCAGCGCGCAGCCCGGATATCAACCCGATCGAGCATGCTTGGGACGAGCTAGGCAGATGCGTAAAACAACGAAACCCTCCCCCAATCACGCTTCGTGAGCTCAAAATTGCTCTCACAGAGGAATGGGAGAATATTCCCCAAAATCGTATAAGGAACTTGGTGTACAGCATGCCAAACCGCGTAAACGCAGTAATGGAAGCACGAGGAGGCAATACGAAGTATTAAAATTCAAGAAAATCGTAATAAAGTTCAAAAATTTCATGTTTCCTATTTTTGTTTTAAGGAGAGATCGGCAGTTTTTTCTTTATGTAATTTTGTGTTAATAAAATGTATGGTGACTCATATTTTTTTTACTTTCATTTAAGGAGTATTACATTGTCTATTAAATACAATTTATTGCATTAACCTATCATTTTTAGTTTCCGAGATTTTTAACATTCTTTAAGTGACCCGGATTCATTGCTCTCGAGTGTATTTACTATTTGCTGTACATTAATTGTAATACATTTTAATATGACAATATTTGCTACTTTATTTTTATTTACACTGATCGATGACTCTTTTGAAGTAATAATGTTTCAAATGCAGATTATCGGCCTTTTTTATTTCTTTACAGTGACATGACCCAATCATTCGTTTACCATCACCAGACTGTATTAGAATGTCGGTGAAGTTCATTTGAAACTTAGAATAACAAACTTATTGTAACTTTATAAGAACGAAAAGACATTTCAGTTGAACCAAGTATTGAGTTAAGAATACCCAAAAGTGAAGTTAAGTTCCGTAAAAAGTTGGCCAAGTTGTTCGTTGTGGGAAAACCGTTGTTAAAGTTTGTTTAAATGTTTTGTTTTTGTTAAAGTGGAGAAAACGGTCACAATGCTTATACACATCAAACATGTTTATTTCTATACATTTTTTCTAATTATACTAGCTGCTGTCACGTGGTTTCACCCGCGTTGTTCAGGAATGAAGGTCTAGTTTACGTCATCCAGGGATAGCGTAGCTTTTCAAGAGTGAAAGTATTTATAAAATCGAATCAGTAGTTTTGAAACCTATTCAATACAAACAAACAATGAAATCGTTCCTCTTTATGTTAATTAGAAGTAAATATAGATAATATTGGTGGAATCTCGTGCCTTGAAAGTGTCAAGGCAACGCAGGTTCGACCGACTCGTTTCAAGTGCGGTAGGAAGCTGCGCACTGGTTAGTATCCTGCTCGAGACTGAAATGTATTTAAACTTTTATATAGTTAGTTTGTTATAGGTAGGTACTCAATTTTGCATAATATTATTTTCCTGCCTTTACAATTATTGAATTAGATAAAACAACTGTTACATTAAGGACTCATTAGTTATGAACAAAACAGCTCCTTCCGAACTCATTTAGGCAAAAAATACTTCAGTGTGTCCGCAACAAATGAGTTTAGTTAGTTAACCTGGCTTAGCAACTGGTGAACGAGTCTAGCGAGTTGTTAAGGCAATTTGTAAACAATATACAGTAATTAAGGTGTATAGCCATCAAGACAATTTTGAATTTCTAATGAACAGGCATTTGGAATACTTTCAAGGTCTATCAGATATGTGCGCGACGATTCTAGAAAAATATTATCGATTAGAATACAAGTCAAATTACGTAGGATATAGGTACCTATTATATCTTAGATGACATTTTAGTCTTTGTATTGTATATCCGGCATAAAGCAAAAAAATGACTGAATACGTTATATTCAAACTAAATTAACGAGAAGTGGAGAACTCGTACCTATTACGCTATTTTACCTAAATACTAAATTAAAAGCACAAAAAATTCACAATTTTTGTGCAAATAAAGTCATGCAGGTATGAAATGCAAAAATTTTGTGCACGTGCTGCAAACGAACTAAACCTTGCAAATTGCAGTGGTCAATTTGTAATATTGAGCTTAACAAAGCTAGACTGAACTTCAATTTATTAGTCAGTTCATTATTTGAATATCGATAATTCAAATTTAGTTCTCATTAACCTAAACCCTGTCCAAATTATTGTTGCTTTTAAAATAATGTAATTTAATGTGGAAATTCACCTACCATTTCCTACAAAAATTTTACATTTTATATCCTGTATAATATCCACCACTTCGTTTATGTAATAATTAGATACTTATATTTATTAATATAGACCAATATTTATTTTTATCTAGTATGACATTAGTTCCAGGGGATATCTTTCCGAGGGGTCAGGTACCCGGGGCTCCCAACCGTAGGCGATACGGGTCCAAAATTGACTTACATCACAGAACTCGCTCCTAAGGCACATTAGACGCGATTAATGAGTTTCGACCTGTGCAGCCTGTCATGGGACCAAATCTCCAGAAATCACTTGTGATGTGCTGTGTATACTTTCTGGGATATTGGATTGTTAATACTTAACTCTGTTACTTGAAGCCCTGGTCTCCCCTACCCATTCCGGGGCTCACAACCGAATGGCAGTAGGTAGGAAACGTTCAAGTTCCTATTTTTTCCTACCTACTAATTAATTCTCCTTCATGATTTGATTTGATTGAGGAAAATCCTTCACGGATGCTATGCCGGACTCCTACCGACCAAAAAACCTCACGTAACGCCCAACAGCTTACGGTCGGGAGCCCCGGGTAAGCCCTCGGAAGGATGTCCCAAAACTCCCGACAGACGGTTCGGGTGCTATCCCGCGTCTTTAGGGGGTTTTCGGGTGTGATCCCGCTTCTTAAGGGAGGCGTGCGTGAATCCCTCACATCACGCTGCCGTAATGGGCCTGCTTCTGTAAGGACGATGAGCAGCCCAATTACCTACCGTCCTCAGGCCCCCGGTCATGGAGGCCGATAGACCTTCAAGTGCCTGTCAATTTTCTTCTCAATATTTACTGATCGTCCCCGTCGTATAAATTTTTAAAGAAATAATAAAATGCTCTTCACTCGGGGTATTTAATGAAAGTCTCAGGTCACTCTAAGATCTTTTTGATTTGGAAAGTCGATGCAACCCCTTTCCAAGTAATCTGTCCTGCAAAACTTAGTTCCGTAGATACTGTGGAAAGCTTCTTTCTCATGAATAGCTAGAGAAATTGATATGAAAACTTCGAAAGTTAAATTTCGAATAAAACACAAACGTACAAGATTTAAACTGCTGTAATATATTTTCTTTACACCCTTACATTTTTAATATATGTGACTCTGCAGATGTAGTTTGCTGTTTGAGAGTAGGAGAATTTAAATAAGAGTCGTTGTTTTGGCGAACGCGTCTCGGGAAAATTGCATTCCTTTGTACAGTGTTAAGGAATATTCGCAAAAGGTGTCGCATGTCGACTTTTGTGTTGAGAACCTTGTATTGTTTAGTGTTTCAAAGAGGCTCAGTTTTAATTAATAAGAAGGAAGTTTTGTATTTTTTTCTTTTTATTTTTTTTATTTTGTTGTATTCCCTATTCTAGAATTTTTTAGGTACTTATCTACCGTATACTACTATGCTACTATTCTTGACTCCTACCTACCAAAAACCACACGTACCCTGCCTAACAGCGTACGGTTCAGAGCCGCGGGTAAGCCTTAGGAAGGATACCTCAGGAAAATAATACTTACTATTGCAACTAGATGTTGCATGTAAATTGTATTTGATTTGGAAAAAAATTCAGGTTTGTTGCGAGTTTTTTTACAGTGTGGTTTTTAGTCAGTAGTAGTCCATGGACTCCTAACGACTAAAAACCATACGTATTCTACGTAACAGTTGGGAGCCCCGGTTATGCCCTCGGAAGGATACCTCAGGAACATAATACCTACTTACTATTGTAACTAGATGTTGCATGTAAATTGTATCCGATTTGGATTGTTTTTCAGGTTTGTTGCGAGTTTTTTTTTAAAATACCCGGTTTTGTACCTGAGTGAAGCACAACACTCTTGAATACGGAACAGTACCTAAGCGTGTCTCTCCACATGGCAGATAAGCTTGTCTTTAAATCTCTTGTCTTCTCATTAATATCATTAATCAATTATAACATAGATAAATGCAGCAATTAGTAATGTATCTAAATGTGTATGGGATATTAATTTCTTGAAATAAATGCATTCTTCCATTCATTCATTAGATAATTATTTATTTTCTTTTCACAAATATAATACTATCAGACGTGCTCAGAGTCTCGCCACATTTAAGAGGCTAGTGAACGACCACTACTTGAGAAACATTGGCTATATTTAGTTGTGCCTACCAGCAAACTAACATTTTGATTGTTTTTTTTTTTTTTTTTCTAATACTATGTATTTTGTCTATCTATGGGTGTATCTATGGAAGTGTGTTAATGGTTAGGTATATGTGTAGTTATATAATTATAATGTATAATGGAATATATATATATCTATATTCTATTTGTGTATATATGAGTATTTATGTGTTTCATATATATATGTATGTATGTGTGTTTGTGTATGTATATAAATGTTAATCTTGCTACCCCAGAATAAGTATCATAAATTAATTTCTATAATTATAAGGTTGCCTGTAAGAAATTGCCTTGTGCGATAAGGCCGCCAATTGTAAAACCAATTTAGTGTAAGTAGATATAAGTAGTATAAATTGTGTTTTGGTATTACAATAAAGAGTATCTATCTATCTATCTATCTATAATACATCAGAATAAAAATATTGGTAACTTTATCCAAATGGATCTGCTTGAACAATTTCTCCATCGTTAATCATAATTATCAAGTGTTCAATGATGCGCGCAGTTTCGTGGGGGAAGGCAGAAATAGTAAGAAATTTCCTTCACCTATCGTTAATGTTTTCCTGAGTATTAGGTGTTCACATACAAAGAATGACTTGCAAAAGCCACCAATTAGTCACGAGTCAACTTTGTCTAATAATATTTGACCCATAATCATTCTTATTTAGATTTCGGAGTTACGCAAAAGTTGATTTGCAATGCTGCCAAACAATATTGGTCTATATATAATTTTTATGGTAATTATATTGATTATTAAAATATGTATATGAAACATAAATTATATTAACTTAGATTGATGGAGACCACAAAATGGCACCGTAACCTACCGATCTAATTCAACAATCTAACAAACCAAGACTTTTCATCTTAATTTTCGGAACAAACTTTAAACTTCTCCAAAGTTCCCCACTAAAGGAGATACTTACCAACAATATACCTATTGAGCTGTTTGTAGCTCAATAGGTACATCATTATGTTTATTCTCTACCCCAAACGAACAAAACAATAGAAACCCCAGTACCGAAATGCACATACTGCGAATATTTTCCTCTCTCTCAAGCCCAATATCTGCGATTTCAAAGTAACTACACGGCAAGCCGACTGCAATTTGCGAGAGTTTGAGGCGGCTGAACCATCTCAAACGCACCGAACTATGAGAATGTCGACTACTCGAATAGTTGCATGGCCTCTATATCTCATCATCTCCACACTAACCTAACCACAAACTTCCAGTTGACAATGTTAAGCTTGTGCCGAACGTTTAAGGCCGCGTGGGTCAGATTTTGAGTTTTTTGAAACAATCCTAGTCAAAAAGTAAAGGGTTTTTAAATCTGAAAAATATATATATAATAGTTAAGGATATAAGCTAAACATATTCCGAGCCCGATACACGATGCAATAAATTTCACTAGATAGAAAAAAATCCCAAAGTTGACTCTCTCAGAAAAGTTTTTTCAATACTGTGGCTAAACTATTAACATTTTATATATTTTTTTTGCACTCAATTAAAGGTATTAAGTTTTTATACACATTTTCCGAGCGTTTTTCTATAAACAACTATTTACATAGTTATCATGTACGAATATCTACCAAACGCAATAGAATTGCGCCGCTGACGGCCGATCAGTCTCGCCCTGGCGCTTGTGGAGGCAGGACCTGTGTCAGTTTTTTTCGCAACTATTTCGTAATTATTATGCCAAATTAGGTTGAAATCGCGCCACAGTATAAAAATATCAGTAATGGGCAAAATGTAATTAGATTAACCGTTACAAATACATACGCGACTCATGGTAAAAATGTGGTGATCTTTTACTTTTTAAGTGTTTTCACGACATGGTAACCAGCTACCTAATGCATTAAAATGTCTACGAATTACATGATAGTTTCGCAATCCAACATGGCGGCCACGCCGTAATCACGAAATTTCATGATGGGTATCGTTTAAGGGGTTTTTTGGTATGCTGAGTACGAAGTACGTGATAATTTTGCAATCCAATATGGTCGCCGCGCCGTAATCACAAAATTTCATGATGGGTATCGTTTAAGGGGTTTTTTGGTATGCTGAGTACGAATCACGTGATATTTTTGCAATCGAATATAGCCGCCGCGCCTTAATCACAAAATTTCATGATGGGTATCGTTTAAGGGGTTTTTTGGTATGCTGAGTACGAATCGCGTACTAATTTTGCAATACAAGATGGCCGCCGCGCCGTAATCACAAAATTTCATGATGGGTATCGTTTAAGGGGTTTTTTGGTATGCTGAGTACGAATCACGTGATAATTTTGCAATCCAATATGGCCGCCGTGCCATAATCACAAAATTTCATGATGGGTATCGTTTAAGGGGTTTTTTGGTATGCTGAGTACGAATCACGTGATAATTTTGCAATCCAATATGCCCGCCGCGCCGTAATCAGAAAATTTTATGATGGGTATCGTTTAAGGGGTTTTTTGGTATGCTGAGTACGAATCGCGTACTAATTTTGCAATACAAGATGGCCGCCACGCCGTAATCACAAAATTTCATGATGGGTATCGTTTAAGGGGTTTTTTGGTATGCTGAGTACGAATCCCGTGATAATTTTGCAATCCAATATGGCCGCCGTGCCATAATCACAAAATTTCATGATGGGTATCGTTTAAGGGGTTTTTTGGTATGCTGCGTACGAATCACGTGATAATTTTGCAATCCAATATGCCCGCCGCGCCGTAATCAGAAAATTTTATGATTGGTATCGTAAATGGTAGTATCGTAAATCATACGTAGCAGACTGTAGTGTAAAAGAGATAGAGACACATGTTCCATTCTTCGTTCTAACATTTGTGTGTGGTTGGATTGCATGGAACGACACAGACTAAAAAAACTTGTTCGGTTTACTGTGAGTTAGTTAACCGCGTGCCAATTTGCAATTGTGCAAGACGTGGTCAGAGTTAAGAAGTTATTTATTTAACTCAGAGCTTACTAACTCTATATTTATATATATTTAACTCGACTCTTCGCGCAAGTGGGCCTAAATAGCTTAGGCGGCCAAATTGAATTCCAAAATGATCATGTTATTCGTACTCAGCATACCAAAAAACCCCTTAAACGATAACCATCATGAATTTTTGCAATTACGGCGCGGCGGCCATATTGCATTTCAAAATTATCACAGGATTCGTACTCATCATACCAATACACCCCTTAAACGATACCCATCATGATATTTTGTGATTACGGCGCGGCGGCCATATTGTATTGCAAAATTATCACGTAATTCGTACTCAGCATACCAAAAACCCTTTAAACGATACCCATCATGAAATTTTGTGATTACGGCGCGGCGCCCATATTGGATTGCAAAATTATCATGTGATTCATACTTAGCATACCAAGAATTCCCTTCAACTATACCCATCATGAAATTGTGTGATTACGGCGCGGTGGCCATATTGGATTGCAAAATTAGTACGTAATTCGTACTCAGCATACCAAAAGACCCTTTAAACGATACCCATCATGAATTATTGTGATTACACCGCGGCCGCCATTTTGGATTGCAAAATTATCACGTGATTCGTACTCAGCATACCAAGAAACCCCTTAAACGATACCCATCATGAAATTTTGTGATTACGGCGCGGCGCCCATATTGGATTGCAAAATTATCATGTGATTCGTACTCAGCATACCAAAAAACCCCTTAAACGATACCCATCATGAAATTTTGTGATTACACCGCGGTGGCCATATTGGATTGCAAAATTATCATGTGATTCGTACTTAGCATACCAAGAATTCCCTTAAACTATACCCATCATGAAATTTTGTGATTACGGCGCGGTGGCCATATTGGATTGCAAAATTAGTACGTAATTCGTACTCAGCATACCAAAAAACCCTTTAAACGATACCCATCATGAATTTTTGTGATTACACCGTGGCCGCCATTTTGGATTGCAAAATTATCACGTGATTCGTACTCAGCATACCAAGAAACCCCTTAAACTATACCCATCATGAAATTTTGTGATTACGGCGCGGCGCCCATATTGGATTGCAAAATTATCACGTGATTCATACTCAGCATACCAAGAAACCCCTTAAACGATACCCATCATGACATTTTGTGATTACGGCGCGGCGTCCATATTGGATTGCAAAATTAGTACGTGATTCGTACTCAGCATACCAAAAAACCCTTTAAACGACACCCATCATGAAATTTTGTGATTACACCGCGGCGGCCATTTTGGATTGCACAATGATCCCGTGATTCATACTTAGCATACCAACTTTAGAAAACTTTAGATGTTTTTATGACCAGCTATTATGTAATTTACATTTTTTATGCAACTGTAGCAAACGTACGCAACGGAAACTCTCAAAAGAAATGAAATATCCTAGTTGTCGAAAAATGTTTCGTTGCTGCTAAGCTCTTATTCGCCTTAGCGTGATGTTATATTTATGGTATTTTTCAAAAATGGACATTCTGTTAAGAAACTCTTGAAATTCACCTAGCAGTCTCTTAGACTCTAGAGTTAGAACAACTAAACAAACAAACAAACTCTTTAGCTTAAAAATAATAGTATAATATACATAATTTATTTACGATTAACTCATTTATTTTTATTTACGAAACTAATAAATCACTACACTTAATAAAGTTAGATGCATTTACTACGTCAAACAAAGTTAGCATGCTGTTTCTTTCTACTATACTGTATACTGTGGCATGAGAGTTGACTGCCGCTGCCGGCGCGCGGTGTGTCTTGCGCCCGGGGCGAGGGGAGCGCCAAATGCCTACTTGTATGATACAGCTCCTATGACATGAATTATATCTATGGCCAGGAAAACTAATTTAAAAGTTCATGTAAGTACATATATACTGGCTTTTTCATTTAACATGGTTCGGTAAAATAACAAACAATACTTATCTCCATTCCCGTCATCAGAATAACCCGAACTAGCTCGAATAACATTTAACATTCCTCGTAACTGTGCCAAAGATTTCTATGTTGTATCGCATTTCAAAACATAGTGTTCAGGGTTCATACGAATTCCGAAGTACACTACTATAGAGGTAAAGACACGCATATAACTAGTTCACCTATCAAACTGGAAACAATGTGAATGAAAATATTAGTCACATAAGCAAATTAATCCTATCATCCAGTTGAGCAATCAACCAAGTCGTAACATGGTTTCAAAATAAATTGAAAGTCGTTAAAAGTTTAATTGTTAAAAAATCAAACAAACTCTTTAAAAGAAAATTCAAATGCCAAAGAGACAAAGCTTTCGATGTTTTGACTTCAAAATGTTTTTTTAAGACAGCGGGGGTTGGCCTCTGACAAATTTAACAACAAAATTTGCCAAAAATACTCTAACCACTTAGCGGTAAAGGCGTAGCCCGCATTTAATGCACTGTACAAGGTCCATTAGTATTCTGTCTGTTGTCTTCCTTTCCCTGAATTCACGGATACTGTTGACCTCGTCTAACCGTTATAGTATCACCGGGCTTAAGCAGGCGAGCACTTAGTCACTTAACATTTAAAAAACAAGGCTTGATAAGATGACATCCTAATAATAGCGGATAGAAAAGAATTTCAAAGCAGTTTAGTAAGTACCTAAGTATTAAAAGAAAGCACATTTTTAATTGAAAACAAAAGACGTCACTCGATAATATTTGATTAATCAACAAAAATAAATGAAAATATATCGTTAACTGCATGATGCATATTATATTAATGTGCAATGAAATCCCATTGTATTAAACGTTATACAGTGTCATAATTATCGTAATTTTCTGCCTGTAATAGCACATGCACAAACTTTTATTGAATTTGCTCAATATATTTTGGCTTGGCGCAAGTACTAAGGTTATTGAATTAAATAATGGAATAGCAGTTAACCACAGGTTTAAAACGGCTGAATGGCAAAGAGCCAACGATTGTACCCCTACTCTACATATCTACATTTATGAGAGACATTTCAGTCAACACGGAATGAAGGATAGTTTAAATCACGTCCAGAACGATATTTGTGCGAAAGCATTTTCAGGGTACCTACCCTTTAAATCTGACTTGTCTTATGAATTTACCACCGCACCAGCTTGAAAATGATACAAATATTTTACATGCTGGTTACATTGCCTAAAAGTTGTCAATAACATCACATAATTAAGTCAGTTAATAAGTGAAGAACTACAATTTAATTTGTAGTTTTTTGTTAACGTTTAGTGGCAACTGAATGCTGATTGATGATTTTTTCGGGTTGCATAGAAACTTCACAGTGACGCCTCCATTATAGTTCACTATTTTTTGCTAAACAGTAACTGTAATTAATTACCTACTACTCAAGGACGAAACTTTGTGAGATTAAGTAACAATT
The DNA here is from genome assembly GCA_933228765.1 of Miltochrista miniata. NCBI lineage: Eukaryota > Metazoa > Arthropoda > Insecta > Lepidoptera > Erebidae > Miltochrista > Miltochrista miniata. The sequence goes on from OW121756.1 coordinate 22,691,389, forward strand.
TTGCTTAGTTCTTCGAAAAATAAATAAATAAAAATTCACGGACATTTTCACACAACGCTATCTGATCCCAAACTAAGCTAGGAATAACCTTCTTGTGTTATGGGTATCAGACCACGGATATAAGTACTTAATACTACTTAATTATCAGCAAGCCTCAACTTTATTTATGTTATTTTGAAGTCACATGTCGTAGTCGGATAAACAAGGACCTACATAAGGCGTCATCCCTGTCGTTGTTTTGCTCTGTATAAAATAACCATGAAACCGACGTGAATGAAGTCATTTATTTCAAAAAACACTTTCTAACTTGGGTCTTACGTTACTAATATTCTTGTAAAACCCTTTAACCAAGATTAATACTCGTATTAGGCGTGGGCTTACGTCGGTAGCGTTCGCTCCAGTAAGCACTCGTTTGTAAATTTAAGTCTGATGTTATCTAAGTAGGTATTTTAACTTTAGATTATTATGTTTTAAAGAAAAGAAATTTAATCTAAAGAATTCATATCTGTGTGTGGATCATGAAAGTGAAAATTGATTGACTACTACTGACTATAAGTAAGTACCTAATTACGGCACCACATAGAGCAACACAAAAAATAGATTCAGCATAACTTTTTTGATAAAAATCAAAAATAGTAGTAGTTTATGTATTTTCATAGAAGTGTAACAACAAAATACTAAATGCGGAAAAATTAAGGATGACTTCCATGCAACAAGCGTCATTTCTTTGCCATTTTGATGCGCATATCCGACTGCAAATATACCTACTTAATATACTGCCCCGCCTGATGGAAACCAATCACGACATCTAGTGGATCCCAATTCACTAGATGTCGTGATTGCTTTCACAGTTAACTACTACTATTTTTGATTTTTATCAAAAAAGTTATGCTGAATCTATTTTTGGTGTTGCTCTATGTGGTGCCGAATTAGGTATTTACTTACTTATAGTCTTAATTAAAGTTCACTTTCAGGATGCACATTCGGATATGAATTCTTTAGATTGAATTTCTTTTCTTCAAAACATAATAATCTAAAGCATCAGACTTAAATTTACAAACGAGTGCTTGCTGGAGCGAACGCAACCGACGTAAACCCACGCCTAATGCGAGTATTAATCTTGGTTAAAGGGTTTTACAAGAATATTAGTAACGTAAGACCCAAGTTAGAAAGTGTTTTTTGAAATAAATGACTTCATTCTCGTCGGTTACGTTATTTTATACAGAGCAAAACAGAACGACAGGATGACGACTTTATGTAAGTCCTAAATGGAGTATTGTTTATCCGACTACGACATGTGAAAAATAATGGAGGCGCCATTGTGAAGTTTCTATGCAACCCAAAAAAACCATCAATCAGCATTCAGTTGCCACTAAACGTTAACAAAAAACCACAAAGTAAATTGTAATTCTTCGCTTATTAACTGACATAATTATGTGATGTTATTGACAACATTTAGGCAATGTAACCAGCATGTAAAATATTTGTTACATTTTCAAGCTGGTACGGTGGTAAATTTACAAGACAAGTCAGATTTAAAGGGTAGGTACCCTGAAAATTCTTTCGCACAAATATCGTTCTAGACGTGATTTAAACTATCCCTCATTCCGTGTTGACTGAAATGTCTCTTATAAATGTAGATATGTAGAGTAGGGGTACAATCGTTGGCTCTTTGCCATTCCGCCGTTTTAAACCTGTGGGTAACTGCTATTCCTTTATTTAATTCAATAACCATAGTACTTACGCCAAGCCAAAATATATTGAGCAAATTCAATAAAAGTTTGTGCATGTGCTATTACAGGCAGAAAATTACGATATTTATGACACTGTATAACGTTTAATACAATGGGATTTCATTGCACATTAATATAATATGCATCACGCAGTTAACGATATATTTTCATTTATTTTCGTTTATTAATCAAATATTTTCGAGTGACGTTTTTTTGTTTTCAATTAAAAATGTGCTTTCTTTTAATACTTAGGTACTTACTAAACTGCTTTGAAATTCTTTTCTATCCGCTATTATTAGGATGTCATCTTATCACGCCTTGTTTTTTAAATGTTAAGTGACTAAGTGCTCGCCTGCTTAAGCCCGGTGATACTATAACGGTTAGACGAGGTCAACAGCATCTGTGAATTCAGGGAAAGGAAGACAACAGACAGAATACTAATGGACCTTGTACAGTGCAATAAATGCGGGCTACGCCTTTACCGCTAAGTGGTTAGAGTATTTTTGGCAAATTTTGATGTTAAATTTGTCAGAGGCCAACCCTCGCTGTCTTAAAAAACATTTTGAAGTCAAAACATCGAAAGCTTTGAATCTCTTTGGCACTTGGCTTTTCTTTTAAAGAGTTTCGTTGATTTTTTTTTCAATTAAACTTTTAACGACTTTAATTTTATTTTTAAACTATATTACGACTTGTTTGATTGTTCAACTGGATGATAGGGTTAATTGCTTATGTGACTAATATATTCATTCACATTGTTTCCGGTTTGATAGAAGATCTAGTTTTATGCGTGTCTTTACCTCTATAGTAGTGTACCTACTTCGAAATTCGTATGAAACCCTGAACACTATATTTTGAAATGCGATTCAACATCGATATCTTTGCCACAATTACGAGGAATGTTAAATGTTATTCGAGCTAGTTCGTGTTATTAAGGTTATTCGGAAGACAGGAATGGATGTAGGCATTGTTTGTTATGTTACCGAACCATGTTAAATGAACTTTTAAATTAGTTTTCCTGGCCATAGAGATAATTCCTGTAATAGGAGCTGTATCATAATTCACATAGTTTAAACGTTCAGCACAAGCTTAACATTGTCAACTGGAAAATTGTGGTTAGGTTAGTGTAGAGATGATGAGGTATAGAGGCCATGCAACTATTCGAGTAGTCGACATTCTCATAGTTCGGTGCGTTTAAGATGGTTCAGCCGCCTCAAACGCTCGCAAATTGCAGTCGGCTTGCCGTGTAGTTACTTTGAAATCGCAGATATTCGGCTTGATAGAAAGAAAAATATTCGCAGTAGGTATGTGCATTTCGGTACTGGAGTTTCTATTGTTTTGTTCGTTTGAGGTAGAGCAATAAACAGAATGATGTACCTATGTTTGTAGCTTAATATATTGTTGGTAAGCATCTTCTTTAGTGGGAAACTTCGGAGAAGTTTAAAGTTTGTTCCGAAAATTAAGATGAAAAGTCTTGGTTTGTTGGATTGTTGAATTAGATCGGTAGGTTACGGTGCCAATTTTTTTGAGAACAACTCCTAAACTTTATGATATTTATCGATCTTAGTTAACTTAATACAATAGGGTTCAATCTTATCAAAGCTGCTGCGTTGCCTTTTTATCTTACCTTCTTAAAATTTTACCTAATTAAATCTAATGACTCATAATATGTATCAAAGGGACTTGGGAAGATTGGGTCCGATTGAACTTTTTTGGTCAAATTCTAAGTGGGTTGAACCATCGAGCATTTTTAATTTTTAATGCATGTTTTATATACATATATAGGTATTCTAATAATCAATAGAATAGTATCATAAAATTTCTAGATAGACAAATATTGTTTGGCAACATTACAAACCAACTTTTGCGTTCTTCCGAAATCAAATAAGAATGATTATGGGTCAAATATTATTGGACAAAGTTGACTCGTGACTAATTGTTCGTTTTTGCAAGTCATTCTTTGTATGGTAACACCTATTATTCAGGAAATCATTAACGATTGGTGAAGGAAATTTCTTACTATTTCTGCCTTCCCCCACAAATCTGCGCGCATCATTGAACACTTGATATGATTAACGATGGAGATATTGTTCAAGCAGATCCATTTGGATAAAGTTACCAATATTTTTATTCTGATGTATTATATTCCTGGAATGAAAATAAATAACTATCTAATGAATGAATGAAAGAATGTAATAGTAAGTATTATGTTCCTGAGGTTATAACCACTTTATTGCTCAGTATGTTACTCACCAACTAGCGCGAGGAAGCTATGCAGAGAACTCTTTCCCAGGGCGCCTTACTACAGAGTTTCTAGTGTGTGTGCAAGGGTTGGCTAGGGCTCTGACGAAAACAGCCAAGTAGGGTGTACACACATATATTTATCTAGTACACAGTACACTATAGAGACAGAGAAAAGTTATTCACTAATAGACACACATATCACAGAAATACACAAGAGTACTACCGATTACTGCACTAATAATACGGAGGCGGTCTATAGATACTAATTACAAATTGCTTAGGCTGTTACTTAGCGAGGTGTTAAAGGTGACGGGGTACTGGCCTGCGGTGTGCGCTGAGAGCGACAAGCGTCATTTCTTTGCCATTTTGATGCGCGTATCCGACTGCAAATATACCTACTTAATATATTTCCCCGCCTGATGGAAAGCAATCACGACATCTAGTGAATTGGGGTTCACTAGATGTCGTGATTGCTTTCCATCGTCATGATCATGGTCATCCTCATGATCCCCTAAACTACTGTCAGTGGCGTCAGTTTATCTTCAAAATACGAGTAGGTACTTCCCTTTAATGCCATTATTCATTATACAAAATAAACAACTTGGCTGCAGTGCACGATGCAGCACATTGCATCATTTATTAGGCATCATAAATCGCTTCAGCGGGTATACGCAGTAGGTTTCAATTAACGAAGCAAAATATTGAGGTTGCAAAATTTCCTTTGTAATGTAATGATGCTTGTTAGCATTCACGTGATCGATGCTTTGGATTCTGTCCTACTAACTATAATAACTTTTAATGATTTACTCGATCTCAGCAGAGTTCTCAGGTCATAGACTTACCATTATCAGACCATGCTAAAAAAAGGGTTTCATAGTCACTTACAGTAGCTTTATTTTTGCAGGAAGCTTTTTTAAGTACCTAGGCGCATTTTCTAAGTTAGGTATCTGTAACTACCGAACTAACAAAAGTACAGATTATGCCTTAGCCATTATCATAGAGCAACACGATCTATGTCGCCGTTATATTGATACTGTTGATTGATGGCACTTGATGGAACTTGCTACACATTTTGAAAAATATCACTTGTAGGTACTGTTCCACAACATTTACAGTTGTGGTACAGAGTGAAGTTTTTCGCGGTTATAGTTTTCTAGAATCTTAAGTTTTTTAAGATTTTTATAGCTAGTCAAATTTTAGCTGGAGGAGGCGCTATTTGAAAGAAAGAATGCTCTTGGAAACGCAAAAGATGTCTTAATAAGAAACTTCTTACTTTTTACAAACAGTAAGAAGTTTCTTATTAAGCTCGCCAAATTGACGTCGCCACGATGGATAGCCGTGGCCTTAGACCATATAACACGGGACTAGCCTTTGCGAACCACCGCATACAAAAATATTCTGCCAGTTTTCATACAAGTGAAGGGGGAAACACAAAGACATATAAAATTTCATTGCATTTAAAAATGTATTAATCGACAAACGCGTAATGGCTGTTGTGTGTTAATTGTTATTGTACAGTCAACTACAATGTAATGTACTAGTTTAATCATATAAAATGATGTACTGATGTACAGGCTTTTCATAAAGCCAAAAGACCAAATGGTCATGTGCAATGGCAGAAAACAATGCTTAAGTAAGGCGCATCCTGTGGTTAGATGATCTAAGGCCGTGGCGCATCTTGCGATTGGGGGCCACTTCTTACAGCGGTCCTCAAGTTGATGGCCCTGTGATGTGCCTCTTCACGCTCCTCTTAAAGAACCCGGGGTTGTAAGATGAGGGAAACACGTGTGCGGGCAGGTCGTTCCAAGTTTTTATAGTTCGACAGAGGAACGATCTTTTGAAACGCTCGGTTCTGGCGAAGATTCTCTCCACTGTGTATGAGTGGCATCTCTGCCCGGCACGCGTTGTTCGGGATCGGAAAGGTGATGGTGGGATCAGATTGAAGAGCTCTTCAGAACATTCGCCGTGATACATTCGGTAGAAGGCAGCCAAGGACGCTACGGTTCTTCGCTGCGCCAACGGTTCGAGGCCTCCCGTCACCTCAGGACAACCAATTATTCGGACAGCACGTCTCTGCATAGCGTCAAGTGCGTCCAACAAGTACCTCGCGGAGTCATCCCAGAGGTGAGAACAGTACTCGACGCAGGGACGAATCTGCGTCTTGTACAGCAAACATCTCTGATGTGGCGTGAAGTACCGTCTCACCTTATTTAGGACTCCGAGTTTCCGCGAGGCCAGCCCAATACAACTCTCTATGTAGTTTTTGTGATTGAGCTCACGCCGGACGTCTATACCGAGAATCTCCAGGTTGTCCTTTAGTGGAACCGTAATGTTCTGAAGAGAGGGTAGGGGTAGGAATGGGGACTTCTTAGCTGTAAACGCACACGCCTGCGTTTTTCTGGCATTGAACTCGACCAGGTTGTCTGAACCCCATTGGGCAATGCGACCCAGGTCCCGGTCGAGATCCGCCACGAGTTGCCGTCTCTTTTCGTCCACGTCACAACGGAGGGGCCGCTGGGCGGCCAGAATAGCTCCCATGCAGAGTACTGTCATCCGCATAACAATGAATGCACCCAAGGGACAGCATGTCATTGATATGCAGAAGAAAGAGAGTTTTGGACAATACCGATCCCTGTGGTACCCCGGCATTTACCTGCAAAATATATATATTTATATATATATATATATATATATATATATATATATATATATATATATATATATATATATATATATATATGTATATATATATATGTTTGGATGTTTGTTACTCAATCACGCTCTAACGGCTGAATGGATCTGGTTGAAATTTGGTACAGGGGTAGAGTAAAGTCCAGAATAACACATAGGCTACTTTTTATCCCGGGAAAATGTTCCCATGGGAAGCGGGAACGGGAACCAAATTTCACGCGGGCGAAGCCGCGCGCATCAGCTAGTTTAAAATAAAAAAAAATATTAAAAGGTTAAAGGTAGGTAGATATTTATGACCAGACTAGTTAAATACTAATTTAGAGAGAAAAATAACAAAGTCTAGGCGGCTGATTGTTTGGTTTTTAGGGTTTCGTAGCCAAATGGCAAAAACGGAACCCTTATAGATTCGTCATGTCTGTCTGTCTGTCTGTCCGTCTGTCTGTCCGTCCGTGTGTAACAGCCACTTTTCTCCAAAACGATAGGGCCTATGCTGTTGAAACTTGATAACTAGATGTATTCTGTAAACCGCATTAAGATTCTTATATAAAACTAGAAAAAACGCAGTGAATTTTGGGGGTCCCCATACTCAGAACTGAAACTCAAAATTTTTTTTTTCATCAAACCCATACGTGTGGGGTATCTATAGATAGGTCTTCAAAAATGCTATTGAGGTTTCTAAAATAATTTTTTTCTAAAGTGAATAGTTTGCGCAAGAGACACTTCCAAAATGGAAAAATGTGTGTCCCCCCCCCCTCTAACTTCTAAACTAAGAGAATGATAAATCTAAAAAGAATATATGATGAACATTGCCATAAAAACTACCAACGAAAATTGGTTTGAACGAGATAGAGCAGGTAGTTTTTTTTAATACGTCGTAAACCGCAATTTTCGGTTAGAAAAATCACTACCACTACGAACGTGTTAAAACATCAATGAAAGTTACAACGAACGACATGAACTTTGATATTATGTTACTTGCTGCTACGAAACCCTTCATGGGCGAGTCCAACTCGCACTTGGCCGGTTTTTAGTAATTTAGGTACCTAACAATATCATAGTTCTTTATGTATTTGTAGCCATTGATTAATTTTAATATCTAACAATACATAATTCATTGAAAAGGAAAAAGTAAAAAGGAGTTTAGTAAAACAAAATATAATTCTTTGATGACTATCTACACATATACATAATGATAAAACTGTAGAGGGTCGAGAATCTGAACATGGAAGATATTTTGAAAATTTTAATTGTAAGGCATTTTGTAATCGATACTGAAGCCGAAAATGGAATCTTTTTAAAAATTGTCTGTCTGTTTTTCTGTCTGTCTGTCTGTCTGTATCCCGAATAAGTATCACTGTCATACAGACGCCTACCACATTTTTTTTGCTGCTTCTCACGGTACCTCTTTTATCTGCCAGCAGCCGGGAGTCCCACGGTACGCCCTCGGAAGAACAAACCCAGACATGTTTTCCGTTGGACATCTATACATATAAAATTACTTGTCCCTACTGACTGACTGACTGATTCAGCAACGCAGAGCCAAAACCGCTAAACCTACAGGATTTTTGGAAATTATGCTACTAAAGGGGTACAATAAGGGATGGAAGTTTGTTTGAACGTCCGTCATTTTCAGAGCTAGATGCCTTAATTTGAAAAAAGAAATAAATGATCACTTATATCAGCGTTATTTAAAATTAAACTACTAAGAGGGTAAAATAAGTGATGAAAGATAGTATGGAATATTCGTCACTTTCAAAAAGATTAAAATAAAAAAGTTAGAATCTGTAACGAATATAAGCGACGCGACGATGGGAGTAAATGCAACGGGAAACATTATATTACTTATAATATTACCTCTCTCTTTCTCACTCCCATGTGACGCAAACGAGTTGCGTGGGTTAGCTAGTAATGTACATAAATAGACATTAGATATTCAGAACTTCCATACAATTATTCATGTACACCATCTTACATCAACCACAATCAATATTCATGTTGTGTCTAATAAGCTTTCAGTATCAAAACTTTTTGTATACTCGCTTTGATTGAAGATTGAGTGTCAAATGTTATGCAGTACTAAATTTATTGATGCTCACGTCTCGAGTGCTTCATGACATGAGTTATCATAATGTACTGACATTATTGATTGATTGATGGTATTGTTCGTGATGTTTGAAAATGTTAAATAAACATTGGTAAGTGCTTGTGCTGAATAAGTAGGCGATTGTGATTTAAAATAAAATATAGAACAATGATCTGCTGGATAAAATATAGTTATCAACAGAAGATCAGTTTGATTACAATATTTGAACGTTGATCGCTGATCACATACCTACATAGATCCATACATGCACTGCCAACTAAGGAAAATTATCCAAACTATTTGTAGGATATAATTCGACTTCAATAATAATTGATTGTGTGTGACATTATCCATTTCTTATTGCGGGTCGCTAAGGGTAGACCAGAACTAGGAAAGTACTGATGGCTCCGCCAGGGGGTCCCCAGGGAGTCCCCCCGGGGACACGCCCACTCCACTGTCCTTTCAGATGATGCAGCAACGCAAAAATGACTACTCCTCTTTAAAGTCTTAACTGTAGATTACAAACCGATTAAAAAAAACTGTAGATTACAAAACGACTGTAGATTACGCTTTTATTGACTACTGAGAGCAGGTACCTATCTATGGTTTCATTATTTATACTACTCTGAATAATGGAACTTTGCAAAGGTTAACTAGATGACTTATGACAGTAGGTACACACATAGACAATAGTCATTTGGTTATCCTTTGTTGTCAGGTTTAGGAATATTGTGGAACAGATCAAGTGGTATTCTTAAATATGAGCTGCGGTTTGACTTTTTACATTCGTCATTTTCTCTCATTATCGTCAACGACTCTCCAGCTTCGTGGAGCTGCGTCCGTTCGTTTACATGTACGTTACTGGCAGATGAGGTTGGCTAAAGCCCTTAAGATAATTGTCAGCTTCAATGCAATCAAGTATGTACCTAGTGACTATTATTAGGTACACAATCACATATCAACATCTCCTGCCGGGATTCTGTAATTCAATGCCATTATATGCCTAATTTAAACCGTGAAATACGATGCACTTTACAGAGACATTAGTTATAGGTGATGACAGTTGTAGTCAGTGGCGTAACTGTGGCGAGTGAGGTAGCGAGGGTGGCAAAATGCCACGGACCCCCGACCTGTGGGGCCCCGAACCGAGAGCATATTTTCAAAAGAATTCTTAAATTTCATAGATTTCTTTGGATGTAAAGAGATCCCACCAAAATCCAGGAGGCCCAAGAGCTCTGACACTCACTTTGAAATAACACTATATCTAACTTAAGGATTTTCTCCAAGGGGCCCCCATCAAAACGAATATGCGACGGGCCCCAGATAATGTAGTAACGCCACTGGTTGCAGTTATGTATATAGTACTGTATAGTAATAACTTCCCTATAATATAAATAACCTATTCTGATTGAAAACACACAGTAAAAAATTGTACCAATCGCAAATGCTCGATCTAAAACCAAGTTTAATAACAATACTGCGCCGTTGCCGATAAAATTTGACAAAAAATAAGGAAGGATTTGGAACACTAGGTGACAAAGTCAAACAGAAGTCAGACAAAAAGCAGTAAAACGCTTTGTAACGCATAACCGATGGGTAGAGCAAAACCCTGCAAACAGGCTGAAAGAAACTAACTGCTATTTAATAGCGTAGTTAGGGTTCGAACAAAACTTCCATCAATGAAAAGTCGATTTAAACATTATCTTTATGCATGGCTGATGTTTTCTTTAAAAGAGAACAATGTGCTTGTGAGTTTAGAACTCTGTCTATAAAGAGATAAATTACTAGAGCACATGTTACATAGAGTTCGTACGTACTCTCGTGCAGTAAACTATAACCGATGTTTGGTATCTTCCGCTGCTGCCAGTCTTGTAATCGGTGACTTTTCCGGGTTTTTCGGTTTTACGAGCGGTTCTGCGAAGGAACGAGGCCTTGGTCCTGGGTGGCAGTGGCATTCCACTACTTGGGGTTTACGTAAGTCAGTATACCACATACTGACTTACATAAACCCCAAGAGGTGGAATAAAACCCAACCGCTCTGGAGAGACCGCGATGACGGACGGGCATGACATTCATGAGAATTACGGTACCACACGTAAAGAAAAACAGACTTCACCAACATAAAGAGTTGAAATTTTCCAACAGTAAATAGCTAATTTATCATCGACAGCTTGACTGTCTCTTGTACCTTTACTGTGGATCAGGTGGGGCTGCATGCTTATCTACTACCTAAGTAAGTAGTATAACTATAAATATATTTACGCCCAACGACTTCAGGCACAGATTACTCCACTATCGCAAGTGAGAAAATAGGATACCTGTGAAATGTAGTGGAAATGATACTACAAATTTCTGACCCAAATTCATAAAACCAATGGGCTTTACAAAGATTGTAATAAAAAGATTTGTAAATGGTGAATACCCATCACCGTGCTGCTATTAACATAAATAGACAAGATATAATCTAAGAAAGAAAAAACATTGGAAATTATACCTTAATTCTCGAAAAAAAAACTTTTCTTATAGAGTAATTAATTTGAAAGAATGCTAATTTTTCTTTTAATCGCTTCTTTAGCGCCGCAACTTTTATCTACTTTGTTAGAATTACTTTCGGCCGAACAGTTCGTGCCAAGTTTCACAACATTTTTATACAAAGTTATAACACTTCTGTTGTTACAAAACCATTGTTACAATATTTTGTAGCTAAAAGTACATTAAAATTTGAACTCCTAAAATTAAAGGAAAATCATTTTTTATATAGGTAGGTACATATAGTACATAACAATAGGTGTGATATGTTCTGGCACGCGTCTGCCGTACGCAGAAGGGGCAATGTGTAGACTCTCTCCACGCGGAGTGGTCGACGGAGAATGGCGACCAGGACTGGTCAGGGTCCCTGGGATTTCCCAGGAGTTCCCTGGCATCGACAGCAAACAGCCAACAAAGAGTAAAAGAAATACATAGTAGCGATGACTATGTGTGTTCAGATATCAGGCGTGACTGTGTTTAGGAAAAGTATAGACGTTGAAAGACCTACATTTATTTTGTAGTTTACAATGAGTTCAAGAAATACCAACTTTTTTCTTTCCGGCTATTGCACCATTCATCATTATATTAATTTCGCTAGCGGCTGGGCCCTGGGGTGGGAAGAGTGGAATTAAAATGGTGCTCTTATCCCAGGTGGGATGAGTGGCGCACGTAATCTTTCAGGTAGGATAGGTGGACAAATCCGGAATTGAAATGTTCCACTGTAAAAATATTCCACATTTCCCACCCCGGTGGGAAGCCGGGTGGGATAGGTGGAACCATGGAGCAAATATAAGAGTGGAACAGCCGACTTTTCGATATTAATTAGTACCTATCCACATAGGTAGGTATTTGACTTTTCTGTAACATGTACAATATAAACAAAAATATTTTCCCTTCCAAAAAGCTAGATACTGAATATCGAATCAAAAACAGAATAGGTAATGCATTCGATCGGTGAATCCGTGACTACTGAACGCAGATCAAATATGAACCAAATTGGTTCCGTATCATGTAGGTGTACTCCCTTAAAAGGTTGTTTGGTAACTAGGCATTTTGCTCAATACTATTCGAAAAAAGTACCAGACTACAAATACAAACCGTTTCTGTTCGATACCATGAAATTACCAAATCGTTTCTACCTACACCTACTTGTAAATAAACAACGGAATCACTTCGGGCCGAATTGATGTGATTTTAGATTGTTCATTCTGTAAGGGATGGTGTTCTACATGCAGGGGTTTTGGCGTAAATCTACATTGTGTAAAAAACAACCAGATTGGGATTGTACCTACTTGTTTTCAAGTCAATTTTTTTTACCTTTTTATTATCTTGGGCTGATAAGAAAACTGTTTTCGCTTAAAGTAAATCCAAAGAGAAAGGAAAAAAGAAAGCTTATGAAAAGCAGCTATTAAACAGTCTATTGAACCATCTGTATGCGAGTCCGACTCGCACTTGGCCGGGTTTCTAGCCCTTAAAATTCAATTCTTCTATTAATTTCTTATCCTCATAATGAACTAACTACTACTAACTAACTACTTTACTAGATGGTATGGGAATCAGTTCCAGTTTTCGCAGCCCATGTAAACAAATTCAGATTGTAAAAATTAGGAGCCTATGTTCCAGACTATAATATCGGTCCCTGTAGCAAATTTCTATCAGATACTTTTAGCTGTTAAAACGTGTGGAAGAACAACACACATCCTCACAGCCATACTCACAAACTTTCACAGTTTTAAAACCAGTTAGGATATCCTAAGTAAACTCATATTGTACAATGTGCCTACTGATAATCAGATAGAATCATTACAATAATCATTAAATATACGACCGCAATTGGTCAGCTAATCAGCCACTAGTTAATTGGATGTTTGATTAAGAAGATTAGGGTTTGCTTTGATTGTACAGGGATTATGCATTTAATTAATATTATATTCATTGATTTATATAGAAATTTCTAATATATAATTTGACAACAGAACAATAAGACAAACGCTCGTAGCTTCGCTGACTCCATCTTTTATAAACAATCACTGCAATAAATAGCTATAGCTGGTCGACAGGTAACCACTTTGTGACATTTCCAGTTTCCAGTGCTTCCGTGTTTCGGAAGGCACGATAAACCATTGGACCCAGTTGTTAGCATTATATGATAGTTGTCAAGCCAAGTCCACGGTCCGAGGTCTTCACCTTATGGGCGGCTTGAAATATTTCAAAATCGGGTAGGCACCCAAAAGACAAGGAGGTGTAATGGTTATAGTAGGTTATATTAGTTGATCAATACAAATAGTAGAAATAGGATACAGTGCAGGTATACCGTGTACCTACGAATAAATCGATGCAATTTTTGTTTTTTATAAATATTTACAGACATTTCACACAACGCAATCTGATCCCAACGTAAGCTAGGAAACCTGCTTGAGTTATGGGTATCAAACCACGGATATAAATACTTATATACTTTTTAAATATAACATATTATACATAGAAACACCCAGACTCTTGAGACAAACATTTGTGGGTCACACAAATATTTGTCTCCGGTGGGAATCGAACCCACGACCTCCAGCGCCGCAGGCGGTATCATTACCGGCTGCGCCACAGAGGCATATTATAATATTAGATTGCACGTTTACATATTCATAGAGTATAATTTAAAACTTCTATCAAATATGATGTAAAGCTTTCTATTCCTTTCTGAATTAAACCATATTAAACGCTGTTCAAAATATTTACATTCAAAACGTGGATGATTAAACTAGCCCGTAACATGAGCAGAAACATAAAACTAGAACTTTACTGGGAAATGTTACCAGCTCAAGGAGTTTTACCCTATACGAAGGGTATTTTAAAAGTACGTAGGTAGATACGCAAATTATGTAGGATGTAATAATGTAAGAGGTAAATATTGGCACAGTCTTTTTGGAACAGAGTCGTTTTAATTGATATCTCGCTCCGTATATTTTTCAATCCATCTAGTTTTCCATTTTATTTACCTATAGCTGTGGTTAACAGGCCCACATGCTAGTTTAAATTCCAGTGTTTTAGGTTAAGCACACTTTATTACATAGAAGTAAATAGAATTAGCCATACACTAAATTCTTACTTGATTATTAACTTTTTTACAAAAAGAAAATCATACTAAAGTTACTTTTTCCTTTTTAATCAGATCAAAATTCTGATATAGCAACACAGCTGTATTTCAAATAACTAGAGGTGAACGTGGGCTAATACCAAATTTCGAGAACTGAGCTATGAACGTTGCCTGAACTTATAATGGAGTTCATTCAGTTGACTTTATGCAAAACTAGATATTTCAAACTGAAGCACGATATTAAATCTTTGCTTGTATTGCGTTTATTTAAGGGGTATACTACGCCAAATCGAATGCCAAATAATCGAACGTTCAAAATATCGAACGTTCAATATATCGAACGTTCAAAATATCAAAGATTACAATATCAATGTTCGATATATTAAACGTTCGATATTTTGAACGTTCGAGTATTTGGATGTTCGATTATTTGGCATTCGATTTGGCATAGTATACCCTTATTTAACATATCGAAGTTACGGAAGTTATTAGGAAATTTTCATAGGGAGTAAATTAATATGAGATTCAGCAGTACAAGTTGTCATTATAGTATTTGCAACCTGATAAATAGTATGAGTGAGTATAATATGTGTTTGTATTCAGAAACATAATTATGTTTATTAGTTGTTGAGATCCCATAGTACAAACTGGCTTAGCGTGAAATGTCTTTAATTTGTATTACCTACGTGTTATGTATCTACCTATAGGTAGTTAGGTACTTCTGGAAATCTCTAGCTAACGCTAAGTAGGTATATCTATACTAATATTATAAAGAGGAAAGATTTGTTTTTTTGTTTGTTTGTTTGTTTGTAACGAATAGGCTCCGCAACTACTGGACCGATTTGAAAAATTCTTTCACTGTTGGGAAGCTACATTCTTTGCGGTGAACATAGGCAATATTTTATTCCCGTATTCCCACGGGAACGGGAACTACGCGGGTGAAACCGCGTGACGTCCGCTAGTATGTAATATTGTGAGAATAGAATAGAACCACATGGCGTTTACGCAACTCCACTCTTGACTGTAAACAGGGAAAGAAAGAGTAGGTATTATAGCTTTTGTTTTTTTATATTTAGCTCGCCAAATTGACGTCGCCACCAGCCTAATGGTAAGCCGTGGCGCATCTAGCGATTGGGGGCCAGTCTCACAGTCCTTAAGACTTTCGACAGTGGTCCTCAAGTTGGCGGCCCTGTGATGTGCCTCTTTACGCTCCTCTTGAAGAACCCGGGATTGTAAGATGAGGGAAAAACGTGTGCGGGCAGGTCTTTACATATTTTTATAGTTCGACAGAGGAACGATCTTTTGAAACGCTCGATTCTGGCGAAAATTCTCTCCACTGTGTATGAGTGGCATCTCTGCCTGGCACGCGTTGTTCGGGATCGGAAAGGAGATGGTGGGATCAGGTTGAAGAGCTCTTTAGAACATTCACCGCTTCTCTAGCTCCTTTGCTCAAATCACCTCTTCGTAATACAACCTGATAGAATTTTTTATGTAGGTACACTGTGTGAGGTTCATTTCAGCTGCATTATGTAGGTATAAGTAAGTTATAAAGTCACGATAGACTTTTACAACTGATTTGAACCTCTGTCAGTAACAAATTAGTCCGGTCAAAATAATTTTGCAAAGTTGTGCATGGAGAATATTTTAGTTACTTTGCCCCTATGTTTTGGGGTAAATTGGCTGGACTATATGGAGTGTTTATGAATATATAAAACTAAATCGTAATATCGACAAATATCATTCTATTTACCACGTGTGACTTCACACGTCGTTAACTGTATTTTCTTCCAAAAAAAGGTGATTAGAAATCTATATTTAGAATTCAGTAGTTTAGTTACACATAGCGTAGGTACCTCAGTGTAGTTTAATAAGTTACACAGCAGGTATAATCAAATGTTACCAACAACAAGAACATTCAACGTAACAAGCATCGAAACCATGATGATAACAATTGGTTACATTCAGATTCCAACGAACGGTTCTAAGGACTGTTTTCAATAGACCTCTAAAATGCTCCATTAAAACTTCTCCAACAGCTTTCAAACCAAATTGTTAACGCTTCATGTACAACCGAATGTTGGACAATGAAGAGCATACTTCTCAGTGAATATCGGATCGAAGGAATTGTAGGTATCTTAGGAATTAATTTGTTGTTTAGTGATCCTATGGTTAGGTAAGAGTTGAAAATGTAATGAAATGTAAATGGGTAGGTACTTATTTGTTGAAAATAAGCTAGGAATTTGCAGTCATAGGTTTAATGAGAACTGATTCGAAAGGTTGGTAAATAGTAGATAATAGTACGAGAGGAGAGCTAAAATATGAGTCATTTAGAGAAAAACAGCTATGAATTATAGTTGAAATACCAAATAAATGAGACGCAAACAAATATAATAAAATGCTGACGAACAAAATTCTACGGAAATTCACAGATTCAGTAATTTAGTAGTACCTTGACGCTCGCACTACTCATGGACTTACCAACATAAAATCTATAAATTGAAAAGAACTAGAATTTAATTTAAAAGGCATTCCGCTAATGTTTGTATAAATCGTTTTTACCTGGCCTACCTCGGCAACCAGTACTTTCGGTGTTTTGAATGCGCAGCCAAATTGACTCCATTAAAAGTTTTGAAAGCGCTCGTAGCTTAGATAATTTACTGGGAGAGTTATGCCGTCTATAAAAGCATACGTGGATAAGTACTGAAAACTAATGAATTTATGTTGTGTTTATATTTTCGTTCTCAACTTTGTTAAGTGGGAGCTTAATGTTTGGAAACCTACCTACTTAATCCGTACGGATAACATTGACTATTGATATACGACTTACCTATTTATGTACGTAACTATGTGTATAAAATGCTGTATGAAGCGGGTAGCTGTAACAACCCTAACGATTGTCGTTGAGCCAGTTTGTTGATGGGCACTCAAAGTTTATATCCAATCGCTTAAAATGGTGCTTACGTTGGCGTTCAATGGCAATATTTTAAAATATAGTACTAGTAAACCATTAAATATTGCGCTTTTACAACATAAAGCTATAGAAATTTGGGGTTTAAAGATGTGATAACTGGAAAAAAGCTACCATTTAACTTGCAAATTCACTAAAATAGATCTACCTACTTGCACGGCAAACCAGAAGACGCGGGTTCAAATCCTGCCCGAGACCAAAAATTTTTTCACATTAAAATCCGTTATTGAGTCAGACAATTTTGAAAAGCAATTAGTATTGCTTTTCAAAATTATCTCTAAAGTTTGGGCAGGTATCATCGTAAGTCTATACATTCGAGCCGTGCAACTTAACTAAGTTACCGGTAGATGGTGCCTACGTCGCCCCAAGACGTAATAAGGTGAGAGAATTTGATGGTCGAGAGCAGTGTCTCGGTGGTCCAGTTGCTTAAGGCGTCTGGTCCAGCAAACCAGAAGACGCGGGTTCAAATCCTGCTCGAGACCAAAAATTTTTTCACATTAAGATAGATTTTGTCGGCAATAATGCTAGAATTATGTGATGATCATTCTCATTTTTCCATTCCTGGAAGGAGCTCAAAAATCCGTAATATTGGTAGGTACGTCACCACTTAAATATATGGTGTAAGTTAGCCTATTTTAACGTTCCTATGATACGCAATCGATGAAAACGGTTCCATTAAGAATTTGGAAACCTACCTATTGGTTTAAAACCCCTGTATGAGAAGAACCACAATAATTATAGCAAATTGTATTCTTAGATCAAGATTAAGTTTCTATTAGGTACATGTAGCGCCGTTTCTATAATGGAACATCTTCTATACATACCTACCTATAATAAAATGATAGAAAAGTGAAAACTGTACATTGGAAATATTTAAAAAAAATAGTCGCTGGGTGTTCAACATAAGATACCGAAGCCGAAAATATAGTTAGAAAATTGTTTGTCTGTTTGTCTGTCTGCTTTGCTTTGTCCGGAAGGATCTCGAAAAGTACTCGATAGATTTGATTTAAATATAGCACAAATATTAACTAGGGGTAGGGTCTTCAAATAGGCTATATATTATTACGCTACATATTCTAGGGGCTAAGCAGAGAGCAATCAAATTGGCATTATAACATAATTTTCACGCGTCCAAACAAACAAAAAAACAAATCTTTCCTCTTTATAATATACTAATATTATAAAGAGGATAGATTTGTTTTTTTGTTTGTTTGTTTGTAACGAATAGGCTCCGGAACTACTGGACCGATTTAAAAAAATCTTTTACTGTTGGGAATCTACACTCTTTGCGGTGAACATAGGCTATATTTTATTCCCGTATTCCCACAGAAACGGTAACTACGCTAGTCCGGGTCCGCTAGTATTTCAATAAAGAGAACACAAGCACATCAAGTTCCGACGACCTAGGAAGTAAGAGAGGCCATTACAAGTTTATTATGGGCAGTAGGTAGGGTACACTAACCTTTATCATACAAACATATAGTCACGCCTTTGTCCCCGAAGGGGTAGACAGATGCATATTATATGCCCACATTTCACCTTTAAATTTTGTCCCACGTAATAGGTGGTGAGCCGTTTTGAAATGGCAAGGTTGTCACGCTATCACGTAGGTACACTCTATGTGGAACGCCGCATAAATCAAAAATATCAGTAACAGGGCCGTTATAGCCCTATCAGAACCCCAAGGCAATGCTATTCTCAGGGCCCCATTCCTTAACCCTTTTCAAATTTTTAGGGGCAGATGGTCAGAAACGGAACCCTGTTACTGAGACTCCGCGGTCCGTCTGCCTGTCACAGGGCTGTATCTCATGAACCATGATAGCTAGACAGTTGGAAATTTGACAGAATTTTTGACTCAGAAACAGAAATATTTATCATACTTAGGTATCTACCTAATATTTCTGTTTCTGAATAATTATTTCTGAAAAGTGTTAAGCGGGTTTATCCATCTATATTAATAAATTTACAGTGTAATCTATCTATTCATTTATCAGCGCCCAGCCCTAACCCTTAGACCTAGAGACTTGAAATATTTAGAATAAGCTACCCTTTTTTTTTACGTGAGGGAAAATCCTCAGAGGATGTTATGCCGGACTCTTACCGACTAAAAAACCTCACGTAACGCCTAACAGCCTGTGGTTGGGAGTCCAGGGTAAGCCCTCGGAAGGATGTCCCGGGACAGAATAAGCTACCCTTAAATATAGGTATTTACTATTAGGCTACCGATAAGAAAGGATTTTTGGATTTTCCACCATTATGGTGACAAAATAAGATATCAATCGGTTGTACGGAACTTTGCCACAAACTTCTTTATTTTCAAAAACAAGTACTTCCAGTTTCGTAAACCTGCTTCTAAATATAAATATCTAAATGAACACGTGTTTCAGAATTTTTCATAAATCTACCCCGAGGGGTGTAAAATTGGAAAACACTCAATCACTCAAATTAATCTATATCAATAAAATTACAGGGTACGTAAGTAAGTTAAATCATCTATCAATAAAACCCAACTAAAACTGGGAATGTAAAACTGTATGGCAACTTCTTCATTTTAAAAGACACTTAAAATTGCTTCCAGTTATCCATATATACTGTACTACCTACTAGGGATCTACAAGATAACATCTTTGGATATTACAGCCCTATGGGATAAATAGGACATAGGTAATATCTATAAGTTTATCGAAATAAATCCCGAGTGAAGCCGGAGGTCACAGCTAGTATTTCAAGGTGTGGCGACGCTGACACTGTAGTAAATAGCGTCGATCTATGATATAAAAAAAGGCGCCCCGCCGCACCGCGACACTATAGTAAAAGGCGTCCGACGCTGAATTAAAAGCCGTCTGAAATTTAAATAAAGGCAACGCGACGCTCGACTCGAGCGCGCGAGCGTCGTGTTGCGCGCTCCTTAGATCATCTAACCACAGGATGCGCCTTACTTAAGCATTGTTTTCTGCCATTGCACATGACCATTTGGTCTTTTGGCTTTATAAAAAGCCTGTACATCAGTACATCATTTTATATGATTAAACTAGTACATTTCATTGTAGTTGACTGTACAATAACAATTAACACACAACAGCCATTACGCGTTTGTCGATTAATACATTTATAAATGCAATGAAATTTTATATGTCTTTGTGTTTCCCCCTTCACTTGTATGAAAACTGGCAGAATATTTTTGTATGCGGTGGTTCGCAAAGGCTAGTCCCGTGTTATATGGTCTAAGGCGCGCTCTCATAAAACACATCGTGACGCCTGTTAAAAAGGATAATTATGAAGTTTCAATAAGGCGTCGGACATCAGCTAGCCTCGGGGTCGAGTGGTTAGAGTAGGTACCTGGCTATGCATTCGGAGGTCGTGGCGTGGGTTTGTGACCGTACAAAGAGCACATCTTTTTAAAATTATAATTAATACAAAGTTAAGTAAGATAAGTTGATTGAACCACGCCATTTACAAATTAGAAAAAAGTATCCACTGTTGTCTATCATTTTCATTTGTCATTGTCAATGTCAAAATTTATTGTTTGAAATTTGTAATTTTTCGCGGCTGCCGGTTTGTTTTTTGTTTGTTTCGTTCTCGAAAAACAATCACTGCTGCCGAAAAATAGTTTTAAACGTTAATTGAGACCCATTACAATGGCTTACGGTAATATACACAGATTTTTCCTTAGAACTATAGCTAGCCAAGGAGTCTTGTCCCTACCAGATATTCATAAAATATTAGAAACACATTCCGATGGTAAGTAACTTTTAGAAACAATTCGATTTCAAGTATGTAATATGTATATTATATTTTTATTAAAAATGACTGAATGCTTATTATATTTAGATATAGCAATAATAAAACAAAGAATTCTGCTTGCTTATTATTAGTCCCAAAAACAAGCAGCTTATTTGAAGAAGAGAAAAGATGTTTGTTTGCAGTGATTAAGCTCCGAAACTACTGAACCAATTTGAAAATTTCGCTGTCGGAAAGCATATCTCTACCCCTGGGTGACATAGGCTGTATTTTATTCCCGCATTCCTACGGGAACGATAACTACGCGAATGAAACCGCGTGACATCTATAATATCTTTGTACAATTAACTATCTTACCAACAAGCTTACGGGATAGGGACATCATCTAATATTTTTAGATGATGTTCCCCCTTCCCGTAAGCTATTCCATATTTCAAGTTGGATCGAATTGCACACTGTGCAAATTTGATTAAAATTGGTTAAGAGGTAGTTTAGAGTCAATAAAGTCTAACAATGTGACACCTAATTTATATAAAATTGAAGATTTACCATGTCCATTGCCTAATATGTACTTGTAAATATTAACCCTTATCCACCCACCATACGTCTCACAGATCCAGCAGATATTTAAAATGTAAATATATCTGAGACCGAGTCGTTTACCAACTCGTCCGTTCCCTGTACCTTTTCCCCGCCCCCCTTCAGTGCCGTGCAACTGCTTATCAAGGTCGTACGTGCGTTAATTGTGCGGTAATTGCAATAATTGCAATAATCGTGAAAAACTATAAGTTTAGGGCTTGCATTTTTGTTTTAATTTAATTTAATTTTCATTTTTTTGTTTTTTTTGCTGTGGTTGATTATTGAATAAGTAAAAAATTATAAAAGAAGTTACTATACATGTGATTATTTTTTATAGATCTCATTTACCAAATGACTTAGTTTGTAAGCTAAAAATAGGAGATATTGTTGATTAATAGTAATTAAGACAAAATGCCTATAAAAATGATTCTCTTGTACCTTTACTAAGGAGTTTAATACTTTCCTAAGTTGATTATTGCTAAAAAAATATACCTCAATAAACAAGATATTACTTTAAAGAACCATTTTACTCAGGAGTCTCATAGACGTATGATAGGTGGTTGTGTGACAAAAAGTTATGGTAGGTGGCTAAGGGTTAAAATTATAATAGTTCAAATATTATTGAATGTTAGATAAGTTCAAATTGTAAATGTTTGTTTCGGGTTGATGCAAAATTCTAACAGTTTTTATAAACAGAACTTTGATTTACTAGACCCATTGTGTGTGAAAAAGGTGAAAGCAAACTGATTAGTTATAGTTACTTGTTTTCTGTGTGCAGGTGTAAATATAGATTTGTTGTTTTCACCCCAAAGTTCAGCCAAACATTCTACTGTTTCAGGGAATGGTGATTTAAACATTCAGGAAATTGTAAAAGAAGTCAACGATCAAATACGTCAGTATCAACAAGAAATCAAAATTACTAATGATGAAGTTACTAATGAGGAAGTTGTGGTCTTCATGTCAGTTGGGTATGACGATGCCACCAAATCACAGAATGTATTTACTCCCACTGAACTTGAGTTCTTTCGAACCCTCATTGAACAAATCATGACTACTGAATCTAGACAAGTTTCAGGAATATATGCACTGAATTTGGTTGGTAAAATGAATGTGAAACAGTCCTTTACTAAAACTGATGCACAAGTAAGTATTAATTAAAATAATAAACTGCGGAAATGCTAAGTCTTGAAGGACTAAGCGTTAGATACAAAGAAATTTCTCATAGCGGCAATTGTGTGGTTATGCATTTAATCACTGTTATTACAGCTTTACTAAATCACTGTCATCACAGCTTTAATACATTATGTGGTACAGTTTGTTAAAAAATATCTATTATGTAGCTAGTCCATTTTGATGTCAGTTGATTTCTCTATCAATATGTAGGTACATATAATTACGCCAGCTGATTTGAGACAGAGTAAACGAACATTATAAACATAATATTACTAAGAATTATCTAATGGTGTTCCAGAAACTTCTCAATACCTGGTGTAGAATGCGGTACTTGGACAAAGAAGAAAATAACTATGCCTTAGGAGTGAGAGCTATTCATGAGTTTGAGGGCTATCTTCGACAGAACATGCCGGATACTATAGCAGAATGCTGCCTTTGCAAACAAATCGTTTATAGAGTAAGTTTTTGTTTTTATAAAACCAAATAAACCGCACACATGTCATCTCAACTAGTAATAAAGCCCGGTTTCCACCTTGAGCTGTGCGGGCTCATTAATGACTAGTGCCATATCACTGTGGCATAGTGGCAGGAATACAAATAAGTATGCAGTTTACAGTAATGACCTGGTTCAGCTAGCAGTGGAAACTGAGATGTAGAGGAAGATGTGAAAACCGATATCTTATTGAAGCTGTTAGGGTTACTGTTGTAGTGCAAATACTGCTTCTTTATAAATCGCAAGTGCGACTTTACATGGAGTAAGTACTGCAGTCACCTGTAAGCTAGTGCACCTGAATACCAGCTCCACCATACACTTTAGGAAATACAATTAAAAACATTGATGAGCAATGAGCCTCTATGTATGAGCTGTGGGCTCTATGTACGGGCCCTTCGCGACGAAATAATCTTCGCCTTTGTGTGTTCTACTGCTTCTAGAATGGGTTGTACTCTTAGGAATTGTTTGATATAATACCCATGGCAACTTTACAAAGGTTCAGTAGGTGCTTTCTTCCTCATAGGAAATGAGGACGAAAGCACATATTGAACCTTCGTTTGTGAGATGAACTCCCTGCCTCGCTTTTCCTAAACATCCACTAGACTTTAGAAGTTTCTGCAGGGTGGGCAACGCAAGTGTAACACCGCGCCTTAGTGATATTAGAAAAATTATTACTTATCTTTAAGCTAGTGCACTTGATGGTAGGGGTTTGATGCAGGCGATTTCTCGAAAGTATAAAAAATACAGGTAGGCAAATCAAAATAGACATAAGGTTCAACAAGTGAGTGCAAGCTAGACACAAGATTTTAACGGTAAGTTTAGAGGGGATGCTACACTTTATACTTGCTTACTTAATCTTTGCATATTTACAGTTACTTCCAAACAAAATATATTGGAAGAGAGTATATAATGTTGTACCTAGTAGAAAATAAATTTGGGTAAGCGTGGTATCTCCAGGTACGCATGTCCACAGCCTCTCAATTAAACAATTTGCGTACGTTATCATTCCCTCACGCAAAATAGACGCAATAATGACGTCGAATTGCAGAAACCAGCCCATGCTAGCTGCATGCTAGCTTGCGCCGTGTGGCGACGGGGAAGAGTACAACATGTAGCCGCCCCAATACATCGCGAGGGTGTCGTAAGAGGGGACTAAGGGAACACTTTTGCAAAAAGATCTATTGCGTAGAGAAGGAAAACTTGAAATGAGACCCGGTTGTCAGTAAAATGACAATCGTTAAGCCAAGTTGAAGGCCTTATGGGCGGCTTGAAAATTTTCAACTGCGGGTCGCGGCGACCTGCGCCTGTCTATTTCAACACGGCAATAGGGTCGCCACCTATTACGTGGGACATAAAACTATAGGGTGAAATGTGCGCGTATACTATGCCTCTGCCTACCCCTTCGGGGATAAAGGCGTGACTACATGTATGTATGTATGTAAAGCTAGAACACCACACAACACACATTGAGGGATAAGGCATTTCCTTTTACTTGTGGAAGTCCCACAGATGTCATGCCGGACCCGTGCCTAATTTTTAAATAGGCGAATAATATTATATTTGGGACAATGCCCACAGCACCATCTAGTCTGAATTAAACTAATATTAGCGTGCGCTTTGAAATCTAGACTTTGAAGATTATACATGTAAAACCATCCAACTCCGAAACAAAAATTTGCGAATCACACAAATATTTGTACCCGTACCCGGGATATTCGAAGTCGGGATCTCAGCACGCCAGTCGCAAACCACTGTGCGTCACCGGGACAGTCAATTATAATATCTTTCGATCGTCTAATTGAGGTTCACTTTATAGTCCGCTAGGTATGATAGTGGCCATCATCTCAATCTGCTGCAATACAATTATTTTCATATGCATATTTCAGGGTTACAACTGTCCAGGTTGCAGTTTAGCAGTTCACACAAGGTGCCTGAATAAATACCTGGAGAAAGTGGAGAAGTGGCCGTGCTGTAAAATAGATTTCAGCGCGGACCAGTTGGATCGGTTGAACAATGACAGGTACTCAAGTCTTTTTTAATAGCTTTTGCATTAATTTTTAACTAAAAAAGTTTTTAGCTCGTTGGGGACATTATTTCCTTCATCTAGCCTAAATTAAGCCAATATGAAGCTTGTGCTATGGAATCAGAATATTGATAAACACCATTTTAGTT
Organism: Miltochrista miniata; assembly: GCA_933228765.1. Taxonomy (NCBI): domain Eukaryota; kingdom Metazoa; phylum Arthropoda; class Insecta; order Lepidoptera; family Erebidae; genus Miltochrista; species Miltochrista miniata. Next base: position 22,716,883 of record OW121756.1, read on the forward strand.
TTCTAAATAGAAGTACATACTTACAGTTCCAAGATTCAAACCCGAGATCTGGGTAAAGGCATACACAGTCACTGCTCCACTATGATAGATGAATTTCGGTTACATTACATCTAATGACCTTACTTGGAGTCCTAGGTTCGCATATTCTCTTGCACTCTTCATTTGGCTGTCTTTGCCAACCCCAGCTGAGAGAACCCCAATAGAACAACAAAAATCATCCTTTCATCTTTTTTAGATCATCGATTCAAGACAAGTTTCTTGGAACTACTCTCTTACAATGAGTCTAATCAGAAGCGCCGACAACCATTTTTAGGGACCTCTGTACCTAAAGCGTAAATGGTACCTACCCTATTACTGAGACTTCACTGTCCGTCTGTCTGTCATGAGGCAGTATCTCAGGAAACGTGATAGCTAGAGAGCTGAATTTACACAGATGATGTATTTCTGTTGCTGCTATAATAAAAAATATTAAAATCATAAAAATAATCTTTAAAGATCCCATACAACAAACGTGATTTATTGCTGTTTTTTGATACGGAACCGTCCGTGCGCGAATTGGATTCGCACTTACCCCGGCTAAAGTGCTGACTGCTAAAATACATCCATTTTAACACAATGCACCCGGATAGAGGAATCCAATAAAGCCATTTCGTTATCAAGTCCTGACTGATATTTTTGCATCCATATCATAGAGTGGTCCAATTCAGTCAGACTGACTGTTTACATAATATGCCGTAACCGCCTGCCACGCTTGAGGTCCTGGGTTCGATTCCTTAATCAGTTCAAATATTTGTGTGATCCACAAATGTTTGTATCGGAGTTTAAGTGTTCTCTATGTATAATATGTATGTATTTAGAAATATGTAAGTATGTCCATCAGTCGTCTAGATCCCATAGCACAAGCTTACATTAGCTTAATTTGGGCTAGATAATGTTGTGTGAAAATGTCCACAAATATTTAAATATTTATTTTATTAAAAAAAATGAGATAACCATCTGCATGAAACAGTTTTAAAAACTCATCTTTTATCAGTTCCAGGTTGACTCAAACTCAACAACTGCAAACAACTCAACAGTCGGTGGCATACAATACAATAGCCGAACCAGAGGTAACCCAGGAGTCTACAGAAGACAGTATGGATATTACCGTAGTATCTGATGAACAATCACAATCGCAAAGAACTACTAGGAAGAGGAAACGTGCAAATGATTAGTTTTACATACTTGTGCATTCTGTTAGGTAAGGTAATCATATTTTAAATAATAAGAATAAGGACTAGTCACTTTTATTCGGCTTGATCTATCTTACACGTTGAAAATATCAGTAACCAGAATGAGATTCACAGCACATAGCGAACGCATTCTTTGGTGTATATTACCAGCTTCTCTTACAAAAAATCCCCATGAACAGTTTTTGGGCAACAGAATTTTTAGGCTGGCTTCACAGCTATCCGGGAGACCCGTACGGGCGCCCGGATCGGGAGTACATATTAGGCGCTAGAACATCGTTTTACAGCGACGCGGATTGGTGTGCACGCGACCCGCTCCGGGTATAACGCCACCCACGTCCAACGCCGCAAAGTTAGTGCCAGTCTTTCTTGCAGGTGTAACAGCACAATACATGTCTTGATGTTTCATTCTTTTCTCCAACCTCGCTAGTAATTCATCAAAGCTAGTAATCGGACCTAGGGATAGACACACACACCAATAATTTAAAAAACGTTTGCATTCATTTTTTAACCGACTTCAAAAAAAGAGATTACTCAATTCGACCGTATGTATATTTTTTATTTTTATTTATGTTTGTTCACGCAGAACTCCGTCGTTTATAAACCGATTTGAATTTTTTTTCGTTGGAAAATAGATACGTACTCCCAAGGTAGTCCCATTTTAAGGAAGTCAGGATCTGATGATGGCATCCTGGAGAAATCGGAGGGAACTTTTAAAAATTGTAGGAGCATCTAGGGCGCTTGTAATTTTTTTTATTAAAGGCAGCCAGCCTAAGGGTGTGGAATAAACTCCCTGACGAAGTAATATCTGCACAAAATGTGAATAAATTCAAGAATAGACTGGATAAGTATCTGAACTTGAATAGAATCTAACGGAGAACAGCAGGATACAGGCACTACCAGTTGATTTAGGTGCTACCTGATTTCCAATAATAATAATATTAAATGTCGGCGAACGCGCATTGCTATCTCGCTCAGAGTGCATTGTGACCTTTTACGAGAGCCTATCGTGATTCACAGTGAAACGCGTATACGTGAATTAGTATGGATTCGAGGCAAGTTCCCGCGTTAACTGCTAGGTGGCGGTAACTCGATTCCATACAAATTGGTGTTAACGCGCTCCCCGTGAATCACGTAAGCGCTCGCAGAAACTTACACTATACACTCCGATTGAGCGAGATACATAGTAAATTGCTAACGTATTCTTTCGTGTCCACGTTTCCTAATTCGTGCGTATACGCATTGCTGTCTATCTCACTCTGGTTACGGATCTTTCAATGCGTAAGAAAAAGATAGAATAAGCACAAGTTGCATCATGCTGAATATATGTGAGTAGTCCCTTATAAATTTGTTTGGAAATGTAGCGGCTTATAGTTAGTTCTACTAGATTTTGTAGTTAGGTCATTGTTATTTGACTTTGCAAAGTTTGTTCTATTACTGTTTTATGTTTTAAAGAGCATTGATTGCTCATAATTTCATTTGTTTAATGATAATGAATACACTTTTATTTTACTAAGTTGATTCAGTGTGGTAATGCTCATTTTCATTGATTAAGAATGCGGGCATAATATACAGTGATTTGCATGGGGTGTAATTTTGACTCTAATTATGGGTTCTCCACAATGGAGCTTTCCCGGATCATAATAAATGAATACTTCCCTGTGTTCTTAAGTCATATTGAAATAGAAAATATTTTCATCACTGAAATGATCACATTTGAAACATTCAAACATTCAATGAAAATGCACCATTATGATTCTTTAAATGTTATAAGAACTCTCTATTGTCATTCAATATTGATTTCAAATAAAACAAACTAAACGGAAACATTTCAAGTTTACTATTTTCTTAACACTTCATAAAATTACTAACATTCAAACAATAATCTACACTTATTAGTATTTTCTATGTGGGTAACTAATAAAATATTTAATGAGAGAACCACAACACCATCTAATATTAAATAAAGCAGAGCTTATTGTATTTTTTTGACTGCCTCGTTGGTCTAGAGGTCGAAATGTGCGACTGCGGATCACGAGGTCGTGGGTTCGATTCCCACCGGAGACACCCATAAATGTTTGTCTCAAGAGTCTGGGTGTTTCTGTGTATGATAAGTATGTATTTAAAAGTATATAAGTATTAATATCCGTGGTCTGATACTTTGGGATCAGATAGCGTTGTGTGAAATGTCGATGAATATTTATTTATAATTTATTTGCATGCATGAAAACTGATGGACTATTTGAATACTCTTTTTGAAAATGCCTAAATAGTAAATCTATGCAGTTTTTTTGACTGGAACAGTATAGGAAAAAATGCATAGTAAATACCGGGCCCGTGTACTTATAGTCAAAGAAACTAGCGCTGTTACTAACCACTGCACCGACAATATATTCGATATTCTAATAATAATAAATTGACCGAATATTAACAATTACAATACAGTCTATGTTAGATAGCTAAGTATACGTTTTCTACTTTTCGCCGAACAAGTTTTGCAGACTTCGGATAGTAGTCTAACAAATATTTCCATTGATCTAACTTTAAATATACAATATCCACAACAGTTCGGGCTCGGAAAGAGAAATGATGTGCCACGCCCACAAACAAACCCTAGAAAAGTAAAAGGAAGTTATATCATTGCATCCTCCGTCACATATTTACCCAAACATATCTCTCACTTCTATAGTAATATTATAAATAGGGAAGATTTGATTGTTTGTTTTGTTGAAAAATTCTTTCAGTGTTCTTCCCGTATTCCCAAGGGAACGGAAGCTACGCGGGTGAAACCGCGTGATTTCCTCTAGGTACATATACAGGGTGGAATTTATAGACGGTAGTTCGAGGGAAAGTACCCCTAATACTGATAATGGCAAGTTTTGCTAAAAGGAAACATTCCTTAATTTCCAAAGTAAGTAAAACTGCATTTAAAGATTTTTGAAAACTCACCTGCTTGACCGGGAATCGAACCTGGAAGATGTAAAAAAAAAACCTATACCAAACGAAAGAGTCTTTAATAAGGAACAATATGTTTTAAGCAACATAGTATTTTAAATTAAGGGGCGATCCAGTAAAATACGTATTTATTGTAAAGCTTACTCACTATCTAATGAATAAAACAGTCTAATTGAAAACCGCCTATTTTTTTGAAGTTGGTTGGTTAAGTGACTATTCCCATTCACAGAAAATAGTAATTTTTTTAACTAACTTCAAAAATAGGAGGAGGTTTTCAATTAGACTGTTTTATTCATTAGATAGTGAGTAAGCTTTACAATAAAAACATATTTTAGGTTTACTAATGTTTGCCATAATTTAAAATGCCATAATTTCATATGCCACACTGGTATTTGCCATAATTTCATTAGACATAACGCTTCAGTTGCCATAATCGTGAAATGACATAAAATGACTTTCACTAATTCCATTGGTCATAATTGATCAAGTGTCATAATAATTTAAATCTATGAATGTATTTGCCATAATTTTCGTTTCCAATAATGCCATTTTCCATAACTTTTAAAATTATAAATTGAAAATTTATACGACACAGATAACACAGGTCTGCAATGGTTTTCCTCTTTGAAATCTGAGTAACATTTTCTATAGTTTCTGATGTGCTGATTACGAGAAAAATAATAAAAAAAATCCATCACGTCAGGATTTTTTGATATTGAATATTTAAGATTTAGCTTCAAAATGTCTGAGCGTCTACCTTTAGAAATTTATAAAACGTCATTAAAATACTTCAGATTAATTTTTATTGCATTTAATTCGTGTAAGGGGACATAGAAATTAATGCAAATCAGTAATTTGAAGATTACTACATAAAAAGTAAAAGTAATCCGCATTAACCATGTTGAAAACGGGTAATTTTGACTTAATTTAGTAATAAAATTATAAAAAAATTACCTAGTAGTAATATTCCCTAATTGTTGTAAATATTATTAAAAAAGGGTGTAATAAAGATAATCCAAAAGGCTTTTTTTTATTAAGTACCCGCACTTATTTAGAAAATTAACAGTTGAAGTGCGCATCTTGCAACATGAACTTTAAAATATCATCGCGAAGATGTTTAAATTCACCAAATTGTTTTGTAATATTTGCGGGAATTTTATGGTGATAAAACCAACGAAACAGCATTACTGACTTTGTGAAAAATATTTACAAAAGTTATTATGGAGACGTTTTAATTAACCAAAGACAAAACTTGGACACCTCATAAACTTTGTACGACTTGTTTATAAGCACTTCGCCAGTGGTCAAAAGGACAGAAAAATAGCTTCAAAATCGTTTAGCCTATGCTACGAAGAGAGGCTAACGACCATGATAAAGATTGCTACTGTTGTTGTTGTGACATAACTGGATACAATATTAATAATAAAAGGGACATAAACGAGCACTAAACTTCATTTCCTAAATTCGCACATTGATTACTTCCCAAAAAATCTAGGAGCCGTTGGCAAAGAACAAGGCGAAAGATTTTACCGAGATTTGAAAGAGCTTGAAGTCTGGTATCAAGGTACATGGAATACTAGCATGATGGCGGACTATTGTTGGTTATTGAAGCGCGACGATCCAAACTGGAATTTTAACCGAAAATCGCATAACCGAAGGTTCCAGGAAAAAAGGACCAGGTTCAACAAATAAAATTTACATGTAATTAAGACTAGTAACAAGTTGTTATTATATTTTAGTGGTTTTTAAAGTTAAAAGTAATGTACTTTTTTAAATATATATTTTTTATGAGAAAACTTGGGTCTTTTTTTCTATTTTCTTTCTGTACCTTTTTTGAAAAATCTGGAGGTGATGCAGAAAAACTAAGTACATATTCGTAATCAGCGCACCAAAATACCCTAGAATCAGCTATCAAATTCTAGAGAGGAAGTTATGACCCTCATTTTGCAGGCCTGTGTAATTTCGACCTAATAATTATTATGTATTATTTTCATAATTATATCAAATTTTAATTTTGTCAAGAGTCGATTATGAGATGTGTTACTTATGGAAACTAATTATTATGATATATGTTGTTATAGAAAGTCATTTTATGGCAAATAAAAGTTATGACTGTTGCGTTGTTAAGGCAAACGTTATTAGTATAAATGATAATAGTGCAAGTAAACATTATGATCGGGGATGATTATGGCAAACAATATTAGTGCAAATGAATTTATGGAAAACGAGAGAAGACCCATATTTTACTTGGTCTTCCTTTAATTTAAGATAATATGTTGATTAAAAGAAATTGTTCCTTATTAAAGTATCTTTCCTTTGATATCATAAAATACAGGTGTATTTTTTTCACATCTCCCAGGTTCGATTTCTGGCTCAAGCAGGTGATTTTTCAAATATCTTTAAATGCAGTTATATTTACTTTTGAAAATAAAGAAATATTTCCTTTCAGCAAAACTTGTCATCAATCTATCAATCAATCAATATCAATCAATCAATACATATAATAAAATCGTAACAGGTCGCTGTCTGTACATGGAAGATAAATGAGAAAAAATATTATAGGGGGGCTTTATGAACGCAATAGAACCCAAAACAATGATTTTTAGAATTTTTGTCTGTTTGTCTGTATGTCTGTTTGTCTGTACGTTTGTGCACGCTAATCTTAGTAAAGGCTTAACCGATTGCAATGCGGTTTACTTTATTGTGTTAAGGTTTGCTCCGCTTAACATTTAGTGTTTATTTCATATCAATCTTTCAAATAAAAAAGTTATATCACTTTAAAGAATCATACGTAGACTTATGAATCTAAAAATGGGTAAATCTAAACTTGCGTGTTGGCTTAATCATAAAAGAGCTTAGACTTAATCATTAAGCTCTTTTATGATTAAGCAAACAGGGCAGTTTCACACGCTGCTTGATGAGTCTTATCAAGAAATACCTCTCCTTTCATACACCTTATGTGACGTAAATGAAGTTGCGGGCTCAGCTAGGTTTTAATATTAAGGGTACTTTGCCTCCAACTACCGTCTTTAAATTCCATCCTGTATATGGTTATAGTTACTCCTTAAGCGTTTACTACCGCCGGTATAGTGGTATGTGCTCTGAGCAATTGTTTGATATGATGCCCACGGCTACGTTCTATCATCGCACCGCTCGCCATCGCGTTAGATCCGATAGGGGCTTTCTTCCGCGCACGCTTAGGTTGTGGAATGATCTCCCTGCCTACAGTATGGGCGTTATCAAAAGGGGCCTTAGTAGGTTTTTACAGAGTCAGCAGCGCGAGTGTGGCGCCTCTGTTGTTGCAAACGTTCATAGGCTGTGGTGACCACCAATCCGTGTAATGTAATGGTAGGCCGTAGGCTTGTCTGCCTCCACTAAGGTATGAAAAAATGGTTAAAATAATAAAGGAGACACACTCTGGCCCCGTCCCATCTTCCTAAAACAAAATTAAAAGCCAGTGCAGCAGCGGAAGCGGCTGAAAATATTAAAATTAATAAATATAAGGGTCTCGACTCATCGTATCGTTTTTGTCCAGTCAGTGTCGAGACCCTAGGTCCATGGGGTCCCAATGCGCAAAAATTTTTCAAGGATTTGAAAAAGCGCCTTGTGGAGTCAACTGGTGACCCAAGGGCTGGCAGTTTTCTCGCTCAACGAATAGGTATTGCTATTCAAAGGGGGAATGCTGCTAGTCTTTTGGGCACAATGCCACGGGGGCCTTATTTAGGTTTCGTTTAGATAGTAATAATGTAAATATAGATTTGTAATAATTATGTTTCTCCATAAAGGAGCACATATATGGATTTTAGTCGGTCTATACATTCAGCCGGTAGTCTACACCTGTCTGTTTCAACGCGGCAATGGGTTCACAACTATTTCCCAAGATGTAGCCAGCATCCAAATTATTAGCTCCGTTTCTAGATTTTTATACCAAGCTATTAATACTGTTCGGTTGTGACGACAGAGCTATAGTTTCAGAGTCACAGAAACTATCCCTACTTCCCTACCAATATTATAAATGCGAAAGTAACTGTATGTCTGTCTGTCTGTCTGTTACGCTTTCACGCCTAAACGGCTGGAGCGATTGAGATGAAATTTGGTTTAGAGATAGTTCGAGGCTCAGGAAAGGACATATGCTACTTTTTTACCGACTGCGCAAAAGGAGGGTTATGATTTTACGCGATATACGACTTCTACGCGGTCGAAGCCGCGGGGAACAGCTAGTATACTATAAATTACTTGGTCTAGAAAGTTCCAAATGTTCACTAAAATAGGCGCGTGCGTAGGACGAGAAGACACATCCATAATACCGATTATTTCTAAAATAGTAATGATGTCTTGCTCCCTATTTATGGTATCATAATAATACCAAATACAACAAATGTCGGATTCAATCAACTTTTCCAATTGGTTGTTTTGTTTGAATTGAGATATTATTATCTGTGAGAAGTTATATAGGTTTCTATTTTGATCACTTATTACATGTTTGTGAAGGAATAGAGTGATATATTTCTGAGACACAAAATAGAGGATGCTTTAGATTGGTGTGACAGTCTTGCCCTTTCACTTGGACATTTCAGTGGTGTCAGTGCCTCTATAGGCGTGTCGTTTTGTTTGAGTTAGATGGAAGGTCTTGAGGCTTATCAAGGTTGTAGCTGTTATGGCAGCGTAGTCCAAACAGCAACAGTCCTAAGAATCTTGCGGGTACCCTGCAGCCGACCATGACAGATCTAATTTAATCAATCAGATAGATCAATGCTCAGTTACTTAGCTTTTTTATAATCAACTAAAAGGTTCTACGAGCTGCATCAGTTAGATTGGTAGGACAGCCTAGGTAGAAAAGGGCCTCTCAGACACTAAAGATTGTGGTTGTAGTAAACATCCACATATTTAACCATTGATGGAGATGCAATTGAGTTTCATTGTTAGGGCAGGATGACTCTGAATTTAACTAGTTCTACAGATTCCTCTTGAATACATAATAGTTTATTACCTGAGCTATGCCAAAGCTATCCTCCGGTTCTAACACATCATATATCGATTCTGTCAAGTTCGGATGAACAGTTAGTACTTCGACCTTAAAATATGAACGTCTTGTCATGAAACGTGCAATGCGTTAGTGCTAAGCAATGATTTATAATTAAGGCATAAAACAGAATATAAATCCAGAATATCGATAGGCATTTAGCAATATGACCGTCTCAATAGAACCATTAACACAGATACCGTCCAAAGTGACGTAATAAGAACCAGAATATTATGTCATACGTACTTGTCCTCTATGTATGAAATATATGCATTGGTCTGAGTCACCGCATTGTACTATGTAATTGCCTGGAAAGAACACACAATGCCTCATCCACATGACCAACATTCTTCTGAAATCGTCGTCGGTCTTGCTGAAAATAATGGATTCCCTTATATGCGAACCATAGACTGCTTCCATTACTTGGCATCGAAGGCGAAATGGTAATTTGTATATGAGTGCAGGCATCTGGATTCAATAGAAATCACATAAAATATTATTGCGTGGATGACATAATTCGATGTGTCAGAGACAAAGTGGCAATAGGTCTAATAATAGGATATGTTCATTTACAAATTCTGTTTTTGCTGTAGAATTTAGATGCTATCAAGTTACGCTGTTAATGGTAAAATTTAAAAAAAAATCCCAAGTAACGCCTGCCGGGCAGAGGTGCCACTCATACAGGTGGAGAGAATCTTCGCCAGAACTGAGCGTTTCAAAAGATCGTTCCTCCGTCGAAGTATATAAACCTGGAACGACCTGCCCGCACACGTGTTTCCCTCATCTTACGATCCCGGATTCTTCAAGCGGAGCGTGCAGAGGCACATCACAGGGCCGCCAACTTGAGGACCACTGTCAGAAGTCTTACGTACTGTGAGATTGGCCCCCAAACCCCGCAGGGGTTATATGTTTTCCCAGTAGGTACAATAATTTTGAGTCAAAATGACCGTGGACACGGCTTCATTTGCGGTTGATAGGACGCATGGTGTATAAGAATATTCTGATACATTACGAAAATGAGACTATGTATGGCAGCAAGCAAGCATGAAATATTATAATGAATATTTCATGCCTGCTTGCTGAATATGAAATATGAAAATGCCATATTCAAGACAAAGATTGGCAACGGAAAGGCAAGGGGCGTTTCTAAGGTGGGGCCTGAGATTATTGCCAAATGAATTAGGTGTATACTGTGTAAAGTGATATAGCTACGTTTGTACACTCCTACCGATCAGCTATTATGGCCTACGCCTACATTGCCTTCACTGGCACCGGCAAGGTTTTATTTTGATCGACTAAAGTATTTACACCCACTTAAATATAAAAATCTACCGTCGTATCGGCAACAAAATTAGGAGCGACCAGACCCATTAAAATGTTTTGCAAATCAAATCGATCGTAAGTTAATCAACGCTACTTGCTTGCTTGTTGACCAATACAACCGACTACAAAAATTATTGGAATCGTTGGTATATTGTTTGGCCGCCTATGGAGACAACGGGAATAAAGTTTGATTATTTTTATTAAGTTTCGTTGTCCCCATATATGGGGACAGTGTTAATGGGGACAACAGGAATAGACGTAAGAACCAACCAACTGGTTGTTTTCATACCAATACGACAAATCTAATATAATAGTCCTTCTTGCTAATAAACATCAAGAGATACAAGTTAAAGTCTTCAGTTGAACTCTTCAACCTGATCCCTCCCTCTCCTTTCCGATCCCGACCAACGCGTGCCGGGCAGAGATGCCACTCATACACAGTGGAGAGAATCGTCGCCAGAACTGAGCGTTTCAAAAGATCGTTCCTCTGTCGAACTGTAAAAACTTGGAACGACCTGCCCGCACACGTTTTTCCCTCATCTTACAATCCCGGGTTCTTTAAGAGGAGCGTGAAGAGGCACATCACAGGGCCGCCAACTTGAGGACCACAGTCAGAAGTAGACCTCAATCGCTAGATGCGCCACGGCTTTCCATCAGGCTGGCGGCAACGTCAATTTGGCGTGCTGAATTTAAAAAAAAAAGAAAATCTTCTTCATTAGCCGCTAGAAGTTGTAATTTAACCGCTAACTTTCGACAATGTTGTAAAAGACTGCTGTCTGACTACTCGTCTTGTTGGTTAGGCGATGAGCCGCTTGCAAGTCAGCTTGGCTTGAAATCTTAAAAGAGTCTTAGTAGCTTCAAGTACATACATAGTATGCATGAATCTCCTCTAGCCCCGTTACTATGAAAAAGTTTATTGTCTTGGCGCATGATGGTATGTTACATTTTAAAACCTAGAACCTAAAACATATTGACCTGTTTGCCTTGTTGTCTGTTCCAAAGTTCACGAACGTAGTCCCACATTTTGTTCAATTGATGCAAACTCAGGTCCATGTCTCTGAGCCCGTCTCTTAATTCATTGATATCGTAGTCGTAGGCAATTCGTGATGACGAATGAGCTGTTATCATTGCTGACATTTCTGATATTAAGAGCCCTGAAAGCAAAAAATTACAGTAGTACCACGTTTATAAGTTATGCCGATGTACCTGCACAGAAGTCTCATATTCGAAACGCTCGCAATAATCTTAACCAATTACAACACTCCGCATAGACGCGCCAAACATGGCCCTTTGTTATTGGTTAACGCCTGCGCGCTATGTTCGATGCCCGCAACATCGCGGTGCAATGAGCGAGATAGCACTACTCTCTGGATTTATTGCATTTTCAATCTTAACGTAACGTAATAAAGTCGGTGTTTCAACAGCGGCAATCTTAATAAATCGGCGGCGTTAGCTTGCTATCTTATGAGCAGGCGAATTTCGTCGATGCGACTTATAAACGTGGTTCACCTGTACATAGTCCGGTATAGTAGTCTGCCAGTGCATTGTATAGGCTATCCTCAAACATCGCAAAGTAACAATACCAGTGGGGGTTTTCAAGAGGGCCGTAAAAGCTTTCACATAGTCGGCAAACGCAGTTTACCTCTACTAATTCCTCGAGTGTCCGTTATGCTAGCGTACACAAGAGCTATATCGAGTTGGTTACTATGCCATTAAACTCTGTGTAAATACTGCCTAATTAGTGTAAAAATAAAAAAACTCTTCCTCTTTAGTCTAGGAAATAAACACCATTTTCACTGTGTACGCTGGCGTCACGATCAAGCTAGCGTACACATGGCGGTACTTGAAAACGGCTAATTGTAAAGCAACAGAGTTTACACACAAAAATACTGCTCTAATACTTCTCCCGCTATGCAAAATGCTGTTTTTTGATTATTCCACTGGGAATTCGCATAAAGCATTCTCACTAATAGAGGCGGAATTTCACGCACTATTTATAATAGCATTTATTTAAAAAAAGGTCCCTTTCTATAAGAACTATTAGGTGTATGCTGCCATAACGCTCGCTTCGAATGCCATTGAAAAGTCTTGTTCAATATCTCTGTTCCTACAAGAGCAATTGTTATGAAATTTTGCATAGCGGGAGAAGTATTACAGCATTATTTTTATGTGTAAACTCTGTTGCTTTACAATAAGCCGTTTTCGAGTACCGCCATGTGTACGCTAGCTTGATCGTGACGCCAGCGTACACAGTGAAAATGGTGTTTATTTCCTAGACTAAAGAGTAAGAGTAACCAACTCGAAATAGCTCTTGTGTACGCTAGCATAACGGACACCCTCGAGTGTTTGGTATCCCTAACACTAAGACAAAAATTCCATTACTTACTGTATAGTTTGTATCATAGTTTATCTATCAAACGTTGTAAGCACTTTATTATTATTCTTGCATAATTACCTGTACAAAACTTGATGACTACTATGACGATAATAGTTTCGATGACTTCGAAACTGTTTTGGGCAGTTACATCACCGGTGCCTGTTATTGTCAGTAGATTTATCATATACCAGAGAGCGGCAATGTATAGTGCAAAATATTTACCCTGAAAAGTATTCCATTCTACATTTTTTTAACGTGAGGGAAAATCCATCATGGATGCTATGCCGGACTCCTACCGTCTAAAAACCCTCACGTAACGCCCATCAACCTATGGTCAGGAGCCCCGGGTAAGCCCTCGAAAGTATGTTCCAGGACTCCCAAAGGTTCTATACTACATAATAAAGAGACAGCGCTCCACTCATTGGCGTGGTAGCACCCACGCCGTGCAGTGGGTGCTACAGCGCCAGGTCCTCGTGGCAGCTCTGGACGTGAACTTTTTCTCGCTGGAGACCATGGTGCGAGCCATGATCTCCAGCGGGAGTAAGTAGGACTCCGTTGCGTCTTTCTGCGAGCAGGTTATCCTCGTAGAGAGACGGCGAGGAGGAAGCGGGAGAGGACTCTCCCACCCGAGTTCCGCAGTCTGCGGCGGGTACGCCTAAGACTATCGGCCTCCATGACCGCGGCTTGAGGACGGTGAGGGGGCTGCTCGCTGTCCTTACAGAAGCAGGCCCTAGACTACAGCGTGACGTGAGTGTTCACGTACGCCACATCCCCCAAAAAGCGGGTTATCGCCCGAACAACCCCCTTTAAGACGCGGAATAGCGCCCGAACCCCGCTAGGTGAGGCCGCAGTGGTAGCCGTAGGTCACATACGTGAGGTTTTTAGTTAGCAGGAGTCCGGCATAGCATCACTGTAGAATTTTCCACACGATAAAAACAAAAATTATAGAAAAAAATTTTGATTGTTTATTTGCATTGAAGCGGCTCAGAAACTACTGAACCGATGAGAAAAAATCTTTTACTGTTGAAAAGCTATGCTATCTCCGGGTGATATAGGCTATAATAAGTAAATAGAAAATTAGTAGGTCCATGATGTTAAATTTTTTTGGTTCGATAACCTTTAACATCATGGACCAAATAGATACCTCTGAATATTTTGCTCGTAAATTAAGTTCTGGTTTTGACATCCAGTTAGCTGAAGTACAGTGAACAGGGGTCAGACAAGATAGCTTAAAGAACAAGCAAGCATTCACATGAGATAGTATTGATGCCCAGATCGCAATTGTTCTGCAAAAGATAAAGCGGTTAATTTTAAACACTTGTCAGTTAATTTGAAACACGTTTACAGTGGCTGTGTATAGTACCTACAGTCCTACATACAATAATATTAGATGGATGGAACCTGGATGTAAATCTCATCACGACAATAGACTCACTACCTAAGATGAGGAAGTATCACCACTTCTGGTAAATAGCTGTATTTGTTTCTTATATTTTAACATACTAAGCGCGCCGTCTCCGTATTCCATAACTTTGATCCGATGCGATTCTAAACTTACCACGCATCACGGGCATACCACAAAACGTGGATTCAATTGGCAAACCAATATTTTGGATTGGGGTGTGATCTGTGACTTCGAGATTTAAATATGATGATTTTCCTTTTAGGCTTATTGCATTGGGGATCTGATGATTAAAACACCAGTGCTACTCGTCAAAAGAATTTGTAAAATTATCGAACTCCAATCGACCAAATCTGTTAAGAAATCAATGCCAATACTGACTATAAATAGAATAATCCTCATAATAAATTGATTATGTACTTACGTCAGTTTAAATAATAAATTCGCAGAACTGATGTTTGTTTTTTTATGTGTTCTATACGTGAATAAATATGAGATTCTTGCCAACTGGGGCGTTCTTGCATAACAGAATAAAGCCATCTTCATTTCTGGCCTTAAAGATAGCCCGAATACAAAGTAGCATATTGGTAATATTGATAAGAAATCCCTTCTTCGAATATATACTTTGGAGAAATTTTTTAAAATTATCGAACATCGAAAATTGTAAAATTATCGAACTCCAATCGACCAAATCTGTTAAGAAATCAATGCCAATACTGACTATAAATAGAATAATCCTCATAATAAATTGATTATGTACTTACGTCAGTTTAAATAATAAATTCGCAGAACTGATGTTTGTTTTTTTATGTGTTCTATACGTGAATAAATATGAGATTCTTGCCAACTGGGGCGTTCTTGCATAACAGAATAAAGCCATCTTCATTTCTGGCCTTAAAGATAGCCCGAATACAAAGTAGCATATTGGTAATATTGATAAGAAATCCCTTCTTCGAATATATACTTTGGAGAAATACCTGCAAAGGCGTGTTTTTACTTAAATTTTGTTTATTCTTGGGTATTGATTTTAAAACCATAATAACATTTTATGTAATACAACGTAAACGCTAATAATTAATAATTCAGTCCTCACTTTTTTTCTGATTTTTATGATATTAATGTTTTTTTTTATACCACTAGAGTGGCAGACAAGCATACGGCCCCACCAGATGTACCGGTGGTCACCGCAGCCTATGGACGTTTGCAACACCAGAGGCGCCACAATCGCGCTGCCGACTCTTTAAAAACCTTCCAAGTCCCCTTTTGAAGAACCCCATACTGTAGGCGTCTGGGAAAACCGAAGCAGGGAGATCATTCCACAACCTAAGCGTACGCGGAAGAAAGCCTCTATCAGATCAGAATACTAACATTTTTCTCACTTTCTGTGGATTCAAAACATAGTCTCCATATCTGTTCATATATCCGCTATGAAAGTCCAGAAACATTTTGTAGAGAAATATTAAATCAACCACAATGCAGATATAAAAGAAGTAGGGTATAGATAGGAATGTCATTTGGTACACCAATAGTATGAAATCAGTGTACGAAAGGAAGAGGATGAGGTATTCTGAAAGAGAATTCAAACATGTGTATAAATCTATACTAATATCGTAAAGAGGAAAGATTTGATTGTTAATTTGTTTGCTTGATGCATATAGGCTCCGAAACTACAGAACCGATTTGAATAATTCTCAAACTGTTGGGAAGCTATATTATCCCCGGGTGACATACATAGGATATATTTTATTCCCGTTATCCCACGGGAACGGAAGCTACGCGGGTGAAACCGCGTTATGTCCGTCGAGATTAAATTATGAGAAGGGCCAATTTTGTGTTTGATATTTTCCTTCATGATTTGTTTTAAAATGACACTTTGAATATCCAATTTTTTTAATTTAAAAGGAAAAAAGACCTTAATAATTATTGCCATATCCTAAATTCGTTCTATCATAACCGTCATCGTTTTTCTGCCGATGCACTACATTAATTAGAGAAGTGGACTTAGGTCTTACTTCTTTACTGAAATTTATTGTAGCAAAAATATGAATTTTACCCATAAACGTCATGTGTCCAGAATCGGGTATAATACTGCTACGAAACCACCTGAAAAAAGTCTTAATGAAATAATCGGCACTAATATCGTAAAGAGGAATAATGAGGAATTTTTATGTGCAATGAACAAATTTGTAATTTGTGTGTGCCGATTTCAAAAATTCTTTCACCCTTGGAAAGCTACATTAAACCTGAGTAACATAAGCTATTATTTAGTCCCGTATTCGGGAACGGTAGTTACGCGGGTGAAACCGCGCGACGTCCGCTAGTATACAGGGTGAAAGTTTGAAAAGGGCTTGGATGGCCAAATCCGAAACTATAAGGAATAGCTAAAAATGCTCAAAGGAGTCACGAGCCCGATTTTGCTGAAACTTAAAACCTCATCATTAGATTTTTTAAAAACCTAGCTGGGAATCGAACCCATTGATTTTGAAAAAAAAATACACACCCTATATTATTGCACCGTAGGATAGTGTTGCTATAAAGGATCTTACTCTGGGAAATAATGACATACGGCAAACTAAAGGAAAGTGCTCATCAATTTTGTTCGAAACTAATGGTAAACTACTGCCTTGTATAGATCCCACGATCTTTGCAACGAGCTTTTTGAGAAGACTTACAACGAGCGATGCACTGCATTTCCTGAATTTGAAAGATAATCTAGTGCATTACAAAAGATAATGAATACCTGTGAGGTTTAAAAATAAGCAACGAAGCTTGTGTATAATCCATACACGTTGCAGACGTTAAAGACCTCGAACCATGCGAATCTGCAATACTTTTCTCTGGGCTCTGAAACACACACAGTTCTGTAATAGTTTCCATAATATTTCTTATTAAAGAAATACTTCTATTATTGTCTATTGATGATAATTACCTCTAAATACTTAATCATGTCAAAGTCCTCTTCTTCTTCCTCTCCTGTTTCATATGACGTTGGTAATACGTTGTTTGGCTAAAAATGCGTTAGATTTTTTATTAGGTACACTCTAAGTACAACAAGGAAGCCCCACTTAGGCCGGGTTTCCACTGACGCGGAGCGGGGCGGAGAGGAGCTTAGCGGTGCACGAATTGACCAATCACTATGCTCGAAATCTCCGCTCCGCTTCAATGGAATCAGCACGAGCGGAGTGGAGCAGAGCTGAGCGGATATGCATAGTTAAAATACAGCGAGGCGATGGGGTGCGGAGGACAGCGGGGCGGTGCCGTGCGGAGGACAGCGGGGCGGTGCCGTGCGGAGGACAGCGCGGCGGTGCCGTGCGGAGGACAGCGCGGCGGTGCCGTGCGGAGGACAGCGAGGGAGAGCGGAGCGGGATGCGTGGGGGATTCGTTATCTTCGTCTTCAAGTAAAGAAAGATATGAAATATTGCTTTTTAGGGTTCCGTAGCCAAATGGCAAAAACCGGAAACCTTATAGACTCGTCATGTCTGTCTGTCTTTCTGTCTGTCCGTCCGTACGTCACAGCCACTTTTCTCCGAAACTATAAGACCTATGCTATTGAAACTTGGTAAGTAGATGTATTCTGTGAACCGTATTAAGATTTTCACATAACACTAGAAAAAAGCAGTAAATTTTTGGGTTTTTTTTCATTAATACGTGTGCGGTATCTATAGACAGGTCTTCTAAAATGCTATTGAGGTTTCTAACATAATTTTGTTCTAAATTGAATAGTTTGCGCAAGAGCACTTCCAAACTCCAAACTTCCTCTAACTTCTAAACTAAGATAATGATAAATCTAAAAAAATATATAAAGTACATTGCCGTAAAAACTTCCAACGAAAATTGGTATAAACGAGATCTAGTAAGCAGTTTTTTTTAAACGTCATTTTCACCTAAAAAAAATCACTACCACAGCGAACGTGTTAAAACATCAATCAAAGTTACAACGAACTACAAGAACTTTTATACTATGGTAGGTACTTGCTGCTACGGAACCCTTCATGGGCGAGGCCGACTCGCACTTGGCCGGTTTTTCTATTTGAGATAGTCTTTCAGAGAGATTGAGTGTAACTGAGCGAAAAAATGCGCGATTACTAAAGTATGCTCCGCTCCGCTCCACTCCGCTACGCTCCACTCCGCTCCGCTCCACTCCGCCACGCTCCACTCCGCTCCGCTTCAGTGAAAAAACTGACCACTTTTCACCGCTCTTCACCGCTCCTCTCCGCCCAGCTCCGCTTCAGTGGAAACACTGACCACTTTTCACCGCTCTTCTCCGCTCCTCTCCGCCCAGCTCCGCGTCAGTGGAAACGCGGCCTAGGCTACGTGGCCGGTCATGGATGGGTGACCGTCTCGTGACCACTTTGTGACATTTATTTGCGAGCGTTTCCGTGTTTCGGCAGGCACGTTAAGCCGTTGGTTCCGGTTGCCAGTAAAATGGCAGTCGTTAAGTCGTCAAATTATTTTTGAAAGTGACATCTCGTCAACGTGCCGATAAGCAAATGACCAAAGCACCTAGCGACCCACCACTCAAACCACCTTTCAGTACGGCCACCGTGTAACCTAGCAAGTAGCAAGGATGCAAGCCACTATGCTCTAGGCGCCAAGCCAGCCGCCTGCCTGTGCCGATGTAGCCTAGGCAAGTATAGCATAGTGGCTTCAAAAATACATCATCTGTAAAAATTTCAACCGTCTGGCTATCACGGTTCATGAGATACAGTCTCAGTAAAATGGCCCCGTTTTTACCCTTTACCTAAAAAGGGACGGAACCCGAAAAACAGATTATTAAATGCATTTAATTTATGTCAGGAGCAGAAGACATTAACTCCCGGCTAACGATGACCCGTGTGCATCACCATCTTAGGCTGCCTTCAGACGGACTGCATCGCAGCGACTGCGCGCGGTCGATATATTTAACTGCGTGCAGTTTTTATGTTCGACTTCATACAGTCATGATATCAACTGCACGCAGTCGGCTGCAGTCGTGTAATGTCAATATCAACTGCTTGCAGTCGTGCCTACAACTTCGCGCAGTTCGCTACAGTCGTGTAGTGTCGCCGCGTGCTGTCCACCGCAAACGCATACAGTTAGTGTGCTGTTAGTCAAGGAGCAGAACGTGCGTATTGGTTGCGTCGTCAGAACGGTTAAAAACATGGATTTCACATGGATTTCCTCACTTAGTTTAGAAGTTAGAGGGGGGACACAAATTTTTCCACTTTGGAAGTGTCTCTTGCGCAAACTATTTAACTACTTTAAAAAAAATTATGTTAGGAACCTCAATAGCATTTTTGAGTTATTTAATTCGATTACATCGCTGCCGGTGACGGCGGCGCCGTAATAATATATAAGAGAAGCGTCTGTACTTCCATTTCGACGTCAAATCTTACACTAAAGCTCTTGGCCTACATGCTTGGCTTCAACTGCGTGAAGTCAGATTCGACTGCAACTGTATGCAGTTGTATATAGCAACTGCATGCAGTCCGTCTGATGGCAGCCTAAACGCACCTCCGCCACTGTCGTCCAATATGTTTACATATAAACGGTGTTTCTTTTAGGGTGTCAAGCCGCCACTAGCTGGTAGCAGGGTTCCATACCTATCGATTTAACCCCCATGTATGTTCTACGATTTTTTGTAGTTTTCGAGATATAATTTTCTGCATAATTCCCTATTTTTTATTATCGATTAAAATTTTTACATCTTGTATCAAAGTTAGGAAGGAGATTATTATGTCCATAATACTGCAATCAATAGGCATTATAATAATAAAAAAATATCCAAGAAAAGTCGAACCAAAAAGAAGTTGTAATTATTTAAAGCCACGTGGAAAAATAACGAAAAAAAATTAAATCTCGAAAACTACAAAAAATCGTAGAACATACATGGGGGTTAAATCGATAGGTATGGAACCCTGCTACCAGCTAGTGGCGGCTTGACACCCTAAAAGAAACACCCAATATATTAAATGAATGCAATACGATTCATCGCACCGCTGTCGGCGTCGCTTCTGCCCCACCCATTGCGTTTATCGTGGACGCGGCCTTAACAGCATATCCGTTCACACTAGCTCCATAAATCTATTCCATCTTAATCAATACACTTACATCAACACTGTTTCTTAGCATGCCAACGGTTGGTAGGACGTAATCTTTACGGGCAACTTCAACAGAATCTTTCACTTTCCTCAAAGCTGCTGGATAACTCTGAAAAATTGTGTTATTTTTTTATTACCGGGATGGTTCCATTCTAAAATAATAATAAGACAATTTTTCGACACAAAAAAATGTCGTAATTTAGTCCTAAAAAGTAGGAACTGCTAGCTCCTACTTTTGATTTATTGATGTTTTTTACTACCTTTAAAAGTGAGTAGAAATCACGTCCCTCCATACATAACACATCAATATTTCTAGAAGCTACTATGTTTGACATAGTCCGGTATTTTGTTGCTCCTTTAATATTCCCAAATATTCCTCCAGGTCCCATACACGCTTCTACTTCATTGAAACTCGATATAACATCCACCTGTAAATCATTTAAGGAGTTCCTAAAGAACTACTTCGTACGTGGCCCCGCGGACATACTGGGTGTTTCTTTTAGAGTGTCAAGCCGCCACTATCTGGTAGCAGGGTTCCATACCTATCGATTTAACCCCCATGTACCTATGTTCTACGATTTTTTGTAGTTTTCGAGATATAATTTTTTTTCGTTATTTTTCCACGTGGCTTTAAATAATTACAACTTCTTTTTGGTTCGACTTTTCTTGGATATTTTTTTATTATTATAATGCCTATTGATTGCAGTATTATGGACAAAATAATCTCCTTCCTAACTTTGATACAAGATGTAAAAATTTTAATCGATAATAAAAAAATAGGGAATTATGCAGAACATTATATCTCGAAAACTACAAAAAAATCGTAGAACATACATGGGGGTTAAATCGATAGGTATGGAACCCTGCTACCAGCTAGTGGCGGCTTGATTGACACCCTAAAAGAAACACCGTGTATATTATGGTCTTGTAAACGATCACTTTAATAAGCAACGTTCACTATGGCCGGTCCTTCGATGCGTGACCACCACGGTACCGCTTTGTGACATCTATTAGCGAGCGTTTCTGTGCTTGGAGGTACAGCCACGTTAAGCCGTTGGTCTCGGTTTTCAGTAAGATGACAGGCGTTAAGCCAAGTTGAATACCTTATAGGAGGCTTGAAAATTTCAACATTAGGTCGTCACAATCTGTCCCTGTCAATGTCAACACGGCAATAAGTTCACCACCTTTGGACAAAAAACCAAAACTTGACATGTAAGCGTATACTATGCCTCTGCCTCCCCCGTCGGGAATAAAAGTGAGAATGTTTGTTTGTAAAGAACATTTTTTTGCCAAAATTCAAAGATTGTAAGATAGAACTAATGACACAATGTTTTATTTGCGTGCCGATTATGAATGCTTAAAGCAACTAAATCACGATAATGAGGCACGACGGAGTGGCGCAAGGATGGGCATATGTTGTAACTAGCTGAGCCCGCAACTTCGTTTACGTCACATAAGGTGTATGAAAGGAAAGGTATTTCTTCATCAGAGTCATCAAGCAGCGTCTGAAACTGCCCTGTTTGCTTAATCATAAAAGAGCTTAATGATTAAGTCTATTTTAAAACAATTCAGTCCACGCCTTCGGCGCGGACTGAATTGTTTAAAAATAGTCTTAATCATTAAGCTCTTTTATGATTAAGCCAACACGCCAGTTTAGGTTCACTCACATTCAAAGAAACCCCTACAATTAAAATTTTCAAAATATCTAATTCTTAAAAGTGTTATAACTCTTTTATTTCTAAACCGATTTACATAAAACAAACGCTAAATGTAAACTGGAGCAAACCTTAACACAATAAAAAAAACCGCATTGCAATCGGTTGAGCGGTTGCTGAGATTAGCGTGCACAACCGTACAGACAAACAGATATACAGACATACAGACATACAGACATACAGACAAACAGACAAAAATTCTAAAAATCATTGTTTTGGGTTCTATTGCGTTCATAAAGCCCCCCTATAATATTTTTTCTTATTTATCTTCCATGTACAGACAGCGACCTGTTACGATTTTATTATATGTATTGATGTAATCAAGTATGTAAAGAGATGCTTGCGCATAAAATTATCATGTGAGATTCCGATTCGAAATATTTATGATGTAAAGTTAATTTAAAATCCAAGTTTGTTCTAAACATACATGTAATTAGAAGTACAGCCAAGGCAATTAAATGAAAAATACATACATAGTCACGCCTTTATCCTTGAAGGGATAGGCAGTGGTGAAGTATGTGTGTAAATTTCAGGATTTGTTTTTTTTCCCACGTTCAATGGTAAGCGCATTGCCGTGTTATCGAAAATTTTTACTTAGAAAAAATATTATGTTTATCTATACAGGTGTATTTTTGAAACGGGGCAGGCCAGTAAGGGCAAGTACCTTAACCGTTGTAGTTACATCAAAACGTTCTCAGGAGACCTTCCCTAACGTTTTGAGATATTATGAATTGCAATGACAGATTTTGTAAAATCTTATAGTTAGCAAAAAAAAAAGCTAGAAGTCCAAAATGTTTTTTTGTGCCAATAGATTCTATTTCTTGTGGAGATCAAAAGACTATCGTACCATTTTAGCTTTGAGTACTAGGAAAGACCAATCTCCATCGCATTTTTGGACTTTTTGACTTTCATTTTTGCTTACTGTAAGATTTTTGCAAAATCTGTGAATCCAGTTCAAAATATCTCAAAAAGTTATGGAAGGTCGTTTTGCTATCTACAACGGTTAAGGTACTTGCCCTTACTGCCCCGTTTCAAATATACACCCTGTATAAATACAAACATTATTGAACTGATTTAGACCATTTCTAATACAGTAAATGGAGGAATAAGGAAGGGCTGTAGTCTTTACTTACTTTTCCACGATAAATAATATACATGTTGCCTATAACCTCGTTAGCTCTCATAACCATGTAACCTTTCTGGAAGTACCGTTCTGTCAGTTTCTTTGCAAATGCTCTGAAGAAAGAATATTCCACACCTTCGAATAGAGGTATTTCTCTTAAAGTCTTCTCGTACATATGCAATACTGCGTCTTCGTTTAAGTTTGCATGCAGTTTGCCCAAAATAGATTGATGCTGTAAACATAAAATAAATAATATACTGCCTAAGGGTAAAACGGGACCTTCTTTTTTCAAGACTCCGCTGTCCGTCTGTCTCTCGACTGTATCTCGTACACCGGGTTAGATCAATCATAAAGATACAATACAACAAACAAGAAAGAAAAGATAAATCA
The DNA here is from genome assembly GCA_933228765.1 of Miltochrista miniata. Lineage (NCBI taxonomy): Eukaryota > Metazoa > Arthropoda > Insecta > Lepidoptera > Erebidae > Miltochrista > Miltochrista miniata. Next base: position 22,740,500 of record OW121756.1, read on the forward strand.
GAACAGAAATGATATTTAAGAAGAGCTCCCATACGAGAAACGTGTTTTTTTTGCTGTTTGTTGGTATGGAATAGCCGGTACTTTTTCCTGTGTACCCAATAAGATGTGTTAGATTACGACCTATAAACACCAAGTTCCTTCTTACCTACTGTATAGTGTAAAATTTTGATTTCTATAATATTTTGAAAAAGAACAACTAACCGACCACCCGCCCTTTCTTTTCCACTGATATTTCCAATATTCGAGAATAGTTTTTTTCAGTGAGAATGGGACTTTTTCTCTGTTTAAGAACAGTTCTAGATGTTTTACATTCTCTTGGAACTTTGTAGCTACTTGATCAGCCATAGCTTTTAAAGAGGCTATTCTTGCATAAACGTATCTGTAATTAATCAAATATTGTAAAGCTTATATTAGGCTATCAAAGTGTCAGAACTAAAATAGGTACCTACATACAGAAAGCATGATGTAATATTTAAAATACTACTTTTTAGAAAAATCTTGATATTTAGTTAAAAAAATAATAATAATAAGTTTTTATGATGGTGTTATAAATGTAAATACCTCCTAAAACTACCTATTAATGTGTAATAAACACTCAAATTTCTGTTCTTAAGGAGATAAAGATTATCGAACTAAAATTTATCAACATTCTGAATCATTAGAAGGTCATTAATGATTTTTCATTACATTTTATTTATTCAGATAACGTGTATTTTTATATTTTACTGTAAAATATCAAGCTTTTGCCAAACGTTCTAATAATATCTGAGACAAACGACGATTCATAAATGCAATAGGTAGATCGGTAAATCGCTAATTACCCAAAGAATAAAACACCATGTATGTTCACGCAGTTACATAGTACCATTTGTACCATATCTTGTGGTACGATATCACCAAAGCCTGCTCCACCAAAACTGGATGCCGCCCAGTAGTATGCTAATAGATATACCTTAAGCGGCGTTAATGCTTGAGTTTTCAATATTCCCGTTCCATCTAACCAGGAACCTGAAATGTAAAAATAATTCTACAGTTCAGTCAAATCAGCCTATGGCAGTCCACTGCTGTAAGTAGGCCTCTCAACTCGCCTTCGCCTTCAGCTCAGCAGACAAACAAACAAAAATACATTTATTTCACTTACGCATACCTATACAAATGCACTTATTATATAATACGTCATGAATAATACCATCAAAGAAGTATCTACCACCAGTTCACAACGCGACCCATCTGAGAACAACTGGCAAGAAACTCAGCGGGTTATTCTTTTTAGTGCTCTATTTACCTGCAATATTAAAGCATCTAAAAACAGCATCTAATCCCTACCTGCCCACAGCAATACTTGTTGACTTATGAATAAAAGTGGCGTTGAATTTGTGAGTGAGGGCAACTTCTCTAGTTCTAAATCTCAACACTAGTTCTAAATCCAGCCATTATCTAAACAGCCGTTATGAACCTATTTCGAAAATAAAATTTTCAATGATTATAGGATAGGACTTTAATTGTGGACACATCTTTTTCTTATCGTTCTTTATAGTTTCGATAAAAGTTGAGATACTTTATATATCTCAAATAAATACTCATATCTTATCCATTAACCATAATATTTTACCTTTTACCCTACGAAAATACTTGCATTTTCATATGACAGCGCAATAAAACCTACAACAATGAACTTATGCGGTAAATGCGTACCTTCAAGACAAACCATATTGCCGTTTGGATGATACATAGCTTTTATGTAAGGTCGCTTCTGCGATAACCTCCCCATTGTGTGTGCGAAATCATCAGGATCACTCGCCTTCACGTATGTGCACGACAAAGTAATCAGCACTGACGCGTATAGATTAAAAAAGAATAGCGTTAGAAGAACGAAGTGTAAGACGCTCATGATGTATGCCTGAAAAAACATTATAATGTAGTTGTATAATAAGTTTTTCAAGCTTGTTATTTCCGAAGAAACAACTTTTCTTCTAGCGATGAGATGAATTGGTTGGACCTAACTTTGTTTAGGCTGTACGTGATGATTTAGTGATTTAATCAAACTGTGAGTAGTAAGTTTGAATTGTAGTTTTGAGCCATTCTTACCCGTTTTAAAGCTCCAATGGAATCTGCCCCAGACGCTGTGTAAAGTTTAATAATTTGCAACACATTGACCATTCTAATTGCGCAGTGAAATACGTGATTGTTGACTGCGTGGTCGTCAGGCCTATGGTCTTCGTCATGTTTAGGTACAAAGAGCATCCATAGTGCGTACCAAGGGAAGCACGTCAAAATATCCACAACAAATTGACCCTGAAAAACATAATGATGATATCGTTACAAGACCCACTGGTCGACAGTTGAATACAGATACGAGTTGATATTGAAAATAAAATAAATGCGACTTGAACAACTTAATCGAGCTGCTAGCTGAAACTGCTATAGAATGGAAAACCTGCATGTGACTTAATCGAGCTGAAACTGTTATAGTATGGAAAACCTGCATGTGGTATTAGCTCCATTGGCCGTGTTTCCATTAGCCGGCCCGGCACCGGCACCGACGCCGGTGCCGGCGCCGTGACGGGGCCGGGGAAGCAAAAATGTATGAAAATGTACGGCTCGCTTTTGCACTTGCCGGCGCCGGCACCGGCCCGGCACCGGCCCGGCGATGAGTCCTACCGGCGCCGTCGCCGTCGCCGGGTTAGCTAGTAGCCGTGTGCGTGTGTGAGTGCGCGGGCGTGTAGAAGGACGCGGGGCGGGTAGATGAACGCGAAGCGGAGGGAGACTCAGGGAGAGAGACGGGCATTTTTTTTTTACACGACCATACTCAAATTGAGCATGTCCCAGAAGTTTACCATTGTTTTTATGGAGAAATGAAAGAAAATTTACTATGACGTATCGATGGTAATAATATTTAATATTTAATGTATCCGAAATACATCAAATTATGTGAATAGTTTATTAATAAATATAAAATATTACTGAATATCATTTTGAATACCCTTGATTTTACTCTGTCCTACATTGACCGGCTTAGGTTTATTCGTGAATTTTCTTCAGTGGTAAGGGTAAAGAAGAATGAATAATATCGAAATATGATAATATTATCAGAATTAAACATAAAATAACACTGCTTTAATAATTTAAACTATCTTTTGTAACATTATATTATGTCCCACAAATCCGACCGTGCATGGAATTACACTTTGTAACCGTAATTTGAAGCACTTTGTCGCCAAAAAATATACCCCTGACTACAAATTTCTTCCCTGGCAACAATACTTCAGACTTCGCCATTTTGTAAAACAGTCAGAGAATGACCATTTTGACGCATTTCGCATCGAAACTTCTTGAGCGTTACCGTGCCAGAATTTTCATCCACTTTGTAATTGTGATTTTTACTGGTAGGATTGGTTTTTGTTTATAGAAATATAATTATGATAAACTACAAACGCATTATAAGCTATTAAAATAGTTGTTTTTGCACTCATACTAGTTGTTATTCCATCTTTATTAAAGTTTATTTACAAGCAATCTTAGGTCGGCGATTGGAGATGCGTTACTTCCATTTTGTTTGGTTACATATAACGTGGAATAAAAAAGTTACAAAATGGAAATATAAAGGCGAGCACAAATGCATGCAGGCATGTGTTTAATTATCTTTTTAGTGGATATAATGATAATATCTTGGAACAATAATTATTTTAGTACAATCATTATTTTTCGGTTACTTGAGTTGTGTTTCGGCTTAAAAATGTACTTGGGGCTCTTATTATGTTCTTCAATTAATTTATAATTTGCTTAAAAATAGTGTTGGTATTATTAGACGCTTTTATTTAACTTGCAATGTTCATATTGTGACTTTGCTGAGTTCTTGAAAATCATTTTCGACCACTTCTGTTTATCCAATCGAGCTGAAATTTTTCTTCTAATTACTAGATTAGAGCGTTGTATTTGATATTTATCGATTTGTTATATAATAATTATAGATTGACTACCTTAAGGCAGTCTTTACATAAATAGATTTTTTGAGACTGAACTGAATTAAAAAGCTGAATAGAAATAAAAGGCGTTGATTACTAAAATATCATTTATTTATTTATATAAATACGGTCATATATAAAAGAAAATTATCTTTTATATATTACCGTCGTTCATGGTTCATCCCTTCCTATTTCAGTACCACTGATTTGCAGTATTTTTAATCAGGGTAAACTAAGCTTTACCTTTTGATCTTGTAACTGAAGCTTTCCATTTTGTAATTGTCTTGTTTTAATATTACTACTTCTTTAAATTTTACTGATTTTGAAAGTGAATTCCTTATTTTATTTTACTCTGCGTTGAATTATAAAAAAAGAGTTAATCATAAAAAAATAGACAATATCATTAGACGCTTGTTACACGATATAAATCGGAAGTTAACTGGGCTAAATTACCAAATAGTTACAAAATGGTTACATTTTTTCTAAATACTAAAAATATATAACTTATGTTACTTAGGCTGTAATATTATTTAAAAGAATATTATATTTATCTCTGCGTTGGTATTGGCGTCGCAGATGTAAAAGATATAACAAATATAATCGACGGCTTGACGATACCATTCTTATAATATATCGCGTTGTACTATTACTTTAGGTACGTGTTGTCGTGCTGAAGTCCATGTCAGTACTATACCACTCACCGGGCGTATAACGGCGTCGGCACCGGCGCAGTGGAAAATCGAAGCCCCGGCGCCGGTGCCGGTACACGGTCACGCCGGTGCCGTGCCGGTGCCGGGCCGGCTAATGGAAAACCGCCCATTGGTCCTCAATTCGTTTCAATAACACTCCATAGGGTGTATTTACATGAGCTTCCCAGACTATTAGTAAAAAATTCAGACAAGTCTATGACAGGTCTCGGTTATGAGATCGAGACACGTCGTACACTAGTCTGAAAATTATCCCAAAGCGTTAGGGACGATGTACGAACTCGACTCGATGAATTCGATGTATAATTCGGCGCATATTATGAACGAATGAATGTTAAAACTGACCTGTAAATAATGCTTTGCAGTCATGTAAGGATGGTATATCTGTTGATTTTTGGGACCATAGTACGCAACGTGAAGCATCAAATACATATCTATGTAGCATATAATCTCCAGAAATACTAGTGGTATGTTAAAGGTTTTGAATAATGGCGCCATAGATACGATCACCTTGAAATCAAAAAGTTTTAGTAGTAGCTTCAGTAATGATGTTATAAACACCCACATTAATATTACACAAACTGTGGTGTAAATGGCCACCTTATTATTGTCTCTGTAGAAAGCCATGTGGGATTTCTTTTTCTTATGCAGATACTGTTTCGCAATGTGCCAGCGTGGGTTTGGAAATCGACACTTTTTCATAGTGTTACATACACTCACACCTATTTGGCGGACTGTGGGAGTACAGTAGGTAGACATTTCACCAGCGATATTGGCCCCACATTACAAGTGGCTTCGTGGCGAGACTAAAGAGGATTATGAGGTTAATACCAAGTTTCAATGAGTAAGGTCCTTTTGTATCTTGATCTAAAGGCTACCCAGTTTACTTAGTACAATAGGAATAAAGAATAGAGAGCGGGCTTTTGCTTTTTTTCGCGTTTTTCTAAGACAGCACTTTTCCGGAATACCAATGTATTTACCCGAATTGCTTAAGATAGGAGGGTAATGTTTTTAAAAATTTGATTTTCATAATTCTCTTGTACGTAAATGGGTTTGTGTTTTAAGCATTCTTAATAATACTTTGAGCAACGCAATAGGAGTCTGTAAAACTTTAATTAACTGTCATGAAATAATGATTTCAAGAGACACTTTAATAAAATATTCGATACCATTAACATGTAATAAATTAAAACGTATACAGATTTGATATAAGATATGGACATTCCTAAATTGGATATCACTCTAAACACGAACTTACAGGTATCATGAGACATAATAAAAACGCCACACAAGTGCGCATTAATGCCCACACCTTCAAGAATATTCCATTAGGTTTAATAATAATCGGCATTAATATGTATGGCGCAATATTATTCAGTACTTTAAACTGTTTGTATGATTTCCAATAGCTTTCTCTCCTTTCCTGGTAATCGTCCAAAAGATCTATAAAGGAGTCTGTAATAGGAAAATAGCGAATGTACATAGGTTCTTATTTTTTTTCATAGATAACAGGAGTGTAAAAAACCCCGTCGCACAAAACTTACAAAACAGAACGGTTCAACCGATTTTGATAAAACATAATCTAAGGAAGTGTTAACGCTAAAACAGAAGGTTTAAAAGTGACCGAGGAAAACATCCATGAAACATTTGCTATTATGATGTTTAAAAAAAATTAGAAAGTCGAACAATACGAGTCAATCATTTTACTGCAATTACTGCTTTCTAGCAAATAACATTTCATTTTACGTGGCCCTCTTCCAACAGCTTTGACCTATTCTTACCATGGGAAAGCATGCAGTAGGTAAGTACCTACCTATCAACATTATCTAGAAATAATTTATTAATAGGTACTCAACAAAAGAATGCATCCCTCGTTCAGATAGTTTACTCAGTAAAGAGTCATAAAATTATATTGGCAAAAGAAATTTCTATGAGGACTTATTACTTACTGTTAAAAAAGTCTTGTAGCATATTTGATATCTTTGCTTTAGCTTTAGTAATTTTGTCTCGATTATAATGCTGCAAGTAAGAGTCTGTACATTGTGATTTGGCTGTCATTTCAATCAACTTTAGTTCTTCAGGTGTCATTAGACCTTCATGCTCTTTCATATCGGGAAATAGACTCAAAGCCGAAGTATAGGCGCTGTGGCTGACACTTATTAGCTAGAAATGAATTGTAGGTAATAATTCTGTAAAATATTACCGACACATGACTTGCCCATTTCTGTGGTTCGACAAACGAAAAAGATAGCGAGTGTCCAGGCACTTGCTATCTTTCTCGTTATAATCAGGACTGGCCTGGGCTAGGACATTTCTTCTTATTACAGTCCGGCTTAGACTTTTCTACTTACAGGCCAACTGTAGGCTTTAAAGGTAGTGAAATTGTGACGCTCCGTGATACTTGATTCTAAAGTTTAGGAGTAGCTTGTGCTTGTGTAGGTTATGAACGTACAATATTGTTCATCGGACTTTAGGATCAAGGTTCAAAATATATGATTCTTAATTTTCTAACTAAGAATCACATAACTATTAGCCCTAGGTAGCTAACGCGACGTGAGGAATACACGCACGCCCTCCCTAAGAAGCGGGATGACACCCGAAAACCCCACAAAGTTGCGGGATAGCATCCGACCCCTAGGCGAGTCCGCAGTGGTAGCCGTAGGTCTGTTGGGAGTCCTGGCCCATCCTTCCGAGGGCTTACCCGGGGCTCACAACCGTAGGCTGTTGGGCGGTGCGTGAGGTTTTTTAGTCGGTAGGAGTCCGGCATAACATCCATTAGGATTTTCCCTGACGTAAAAAAAAAGAAGCCCCAGGTAGCTAAGTACAATCTCTCTTAATATTAGTTAAGAGCTTGCTGGATCCTTGTAAGGCAATCTTTTGGGTAAGCCTATGTCCAGCAGAGCAGTAGTCTTCAAATTGACTGTGATGATGATGATTATTAAAGTATATTTCTTTCTCGTTAAGTACATTTTTTACTATTTCTGTAGTCAACCAATCTTTGTATATTATAAATAAAGTAGATACTTATTTGAAAATATTTCTTAACGTTATTTTTAAACTATAGCGGTTTTTTACACTCAATACTTATAGAACTCGGGACTTCACGCGAAATACATCTACTTACATTTTCACACCGACGTTTCGAGCACGTTGCAGCGCCCGTCGCGCGTCGGTCCAACCGCGACCACGGGCGCTGCAACGTGCTCGAAACGTCGGTGTGAAAATGTAAATAGATGTATTTCGCGTGAAGCCCCGAGTTCTATAAGTATGAATATTTCTTAACATTTTGCAATATTTATGTATCAATTTAATATACACGTGTAAATCAATCAGATTTGCATCAAATGAAATCCACTACCTATATAAGTAACAATATCGTGTAGGCAGTCATATGCAGGTTTTTATATCCATTCTTAACATGGGAAGGATTCATTTACTTCTTAGTAAACTCTGTTAGGAAATAAGGAAAATAAATTATACCTGTCTGTCTGTCTATTACACTCTGATCACCAGAGATGTGATTTATTTGAAATACTTCTATTTAAAATGCAAATACAAAATGCAAAATACCTATTTTGTATTTTGCATTTAAATGCCTTTTATTAAAAAGCATTTTGTATTTTATTTGAAATACCTTTCGAGACGTATTTTGCATTTTAACATTCATTTCAAAATGCAAAATACTTTGTGATTAAGTTCAGCCAACATCACCAGCCAAACAAAATGAAATGAACGAAATTGTTCGTACGGTGGGATGATTACTCTCTCGCTCGAGACCATGGTGCTAGCCATGATCTCCAGCGGGAGTAAGTGGGACTGCGCCGCCTCTTTCTGCGAGCAGGTCTTGCTCGTGAAAGAGGCGGCGCCGGCGCGGGAACGCGAGAGAACTTTCCCACCCGAGTTCCGCAGTCAAGTCGGCGGCGGCTTGGGCGCCGCCAACGTGCCTTCGCAGAAGACTGTCGGCCTCCATGACCGGGGGCCTGAGGACGGTGAGAGGGCTGCTCACCGTCCTTACAGAAGCAGGCCCATGACGGCAGCGTCACGTGAGAAATTCACGCACGCCCCCCTAAAAGCGGGATCACACCCGAAACCCACCAAAGACGCGGGATAGCATCCGAACTACACCCTAGGCGAAGCCGCAATGGTGGCCGTGGGTCTGAAGGACATCCTTCCGAGGGCTTACCCGTGGCTCCCAGCCATAGACTGTTGGGCGTTACGTGAGGTTTTTTAGTCGGTAGGAGTCCGGCATAGCATCCATGATGGCTTTTCCCTCACGTTAAAAAAAAGGTCGAATGATTATGAGACCTCACAGAAGAAAAATGAGTGATGACGTATTCGAACAACCGGTATTGCTAAAAAGCGTAATAAATAAATATTGATGTTTATTTTTTTCACTTTTTAACAAAATCAGTCCAGTTGTTATTATTATTACCTAATAAAAGAAAAGTATAATAATAATAAAATAAGAACTAGATACACAATCAACCGAAATAAATGGCCACACAAGTCACAAAATGGAGCCATGGCTCTCTTTTCGTTAGTCTAGTTTTTACATTATTTTAAGTGAGTACTATGTCTCTTCTTTTCTCGGGTATCTTCTTTTTTTTATTATTGAAGATACCCGGTCTTTTGGTAGGCTTACATGGGGACATATTGGTCCAACACGCAGAGGCCCTTTGAGATTTTTAATGTATTGGGCAATGGGACCCCCACTGCAGACAATTCACAACCGCCTTATGTAGAAGAACGGCAATGGACTGCCTACAATGGGAGCTAAAACTATTGTAAAATATGCTAAACTACAAAATGGGCTATTGAATTGGGGGTTAAAATGGACTGGGTGATTTGATCTATGGATGAAGACGGCGTCTGCCATTTCAATATCTTATTATTAAAACATTGGCAGACGGTGACTCGCCACTTCACTAGATGGGCCCCCTATACAATCGCCATAGGCCCGTAGGCCTGTAAGGCGACAGAGGGCAACACCGGTGTGAGCGGCTAGGGGTGTCGAGCGGTGCGGCGCCGGTTTCGCCATCGCGGGTTAGACCCGGAGCGGGTTTCCCCGTAGTTATGCCCTTGAAAATGACACTTCCACCCCCGAGCATATAGCTCTGGCTTCCTCCCTCTGACCAGCCAATTAAGGCAAGCCAGAGTTGAGATTTGCTGCACTCCCGGGAGTAACGTCTCCCGTTAGCCCATTAAATGCTAACTGGTCGAGGAACGCAACAAAACTCTGAGGAATCGGGACCGATGTGTAGCCACGCACATTCAGCTCGCCACAAGCTGCCCTATTATTATTAATATTATTATTAACTAGCTGTTGTCCGCGACTTCGTACGCGTGAAAATTGTTACAATGCCAATTTGATTGCTCTCTGCTTAGCCCCTAGGATATGTAGCGTGAAAATATATAGCCTATTTTAAGACCCTACCCCTAGGTTATATTTGTGCAAAATTTGAATCAAATCTATTGAGTACTTTTCGAGATCCTTCCGGACAAAGCAAAGCAAACAGACAAACAGACAAACAGATAAACAGACAAACAGACAAACATTTTTCTAACTATATTTTCGGCTTCGGTATCTTATGCTGAACACCCAGGGAGTTTTTTTTTTAAATATTTTCAATGTACAGTTTTGACTTTTCTATCATTTTATTATATGTACTTATAGAAGATATAGATAACATAACAGAATTTATTGATACGCCCTACTGATAAATATGATCAAATGGTCATGCGCATAAGGTGACATGATATTAGATTTGATTATTTTTTGATTATTCGGCTCGGCATTGTGTCTCTATTTCTCATGAAAAATACCTAAAATAAAGAAAAATATGTGAAATTTGGTAAAAAAAGTATTTTATTTTAAAAAAGTATTTTGAAAATACCTATTTTGCATTTAGCATTTGAAATACAAAACGCAAAACTATTTGGTATTTTGCATTTGAAATAGTAAATCTGAAAAGTATTTTACATTTTGTATTTAAATGCTTTTTTAAAACCATTTTGTACATCTCTGCTGATCACTAAGGTCAAACATAACATTATCTCCATTTTTAAGATACCTGATAAACTAAACCATATTCTAGTGTTATTGGAAAAGAAACTCAATCAAATCAGCCTATATCCACTGCTGGACCTTTTTCCTCTAGGCCTCTTTCAATTTCATTTTAAGAAGATCATTGACCTTACTGTACTATGCTGAATGCTGATCAAAACAGTCGTCACCAGGAAAGAGAGAAACTACTTTCAAAATGGATGACTATTTACCTTACAGTGGGTTAGCGTAACGACAGTGCCAACAGAAGGTACTCCATACAAAAGCACTAGTAAACCCAAGTGATTGCCAGGACCAATAACACGTTCTTTTCTTGTCTCCCTCATCTCCTTAGAAGTCACTAGACAATAGCCGCTTTCAATTATATAAAGCTCTCTGGTTACCGTTCCTCCATAGTAAACTATTTCTCTGGGTGGTAGAATAATTTCCGTGGCAGCTAAAATAATGCCATATTTATTATCAATCACCTACAGTTTAAAAGGATATGAAATCAATTGTGAACGAAATTCGCGATCTCATAATCATGTACTTATTATATAGTCTTGACATTCTATTCTTCAGATCTACGTATTTGCAGATAATCTCTAGCAATTCTTATTGAGACCAATTCATCAAATTATTGAGAAAATTGTATCCATTGTATCTACCTATATATTTGACCATGACTCTTGAATTGGCTGGATCAGAATTTAATAGTTCCTTCCGAGCAATTTTTATTAGGAGACGTAATTGGGGTCAAATACACAGAACTTTTTTACTATTTGTAACGATAGGCTTAGTTTGTATGAGTAATCTATCAAAGTATTAAAAAATCTTACTTTCAGTTAGAGTTTGGATAAAGGCTTTGTTTTTTACTTGAAAGAATTTGATAGATGTAAGTGCCTTAAATCTAGCTTGGTGCAAAACTTTTTTACGCAGTTCTGATGGTACAACTGTTTTCTCTAACCAGTTATCGTCTGTTAGTTCTACACCCTGGAATTCATAAACTTATGCTTAGAATATTTCATTTAAATAATGTCTCTTGACTTGACTCATAATAGTAACGCTTTGCTGGTTTCGGTTGGATTTTTGGGACGATTTAAGTAGGTCTATCATATACTTAGCCCCTAGTCCACTCATAACCCTGACCTGCAATGATAAGGACGGTTTCGTTCAACTTGCGGGAAAGAAAACTTCAAAACTAACCTGCGTTTCACATACATTTGACTACGATTAGCTTAGTAAAATGGCATCTATAATCGGTTTAAATGCGCCGTCGACGTCGTATGATTCGTAGAAATAGCTACATATTCTAACTCTCTATTGTAAGTAGGTATATTATTGAATGCCAAAGGGTAAACATTTATTGCAAGACTTAGGTAGAAATCTTCTAACACAGGAATTCTTTGACTAGTACTCATTTCGAGTGGCAGCATGTGGTATGCCAATATAAATGCAATGTAGGTTACCGAATTATACTGCCATTGCAGTTCGTAGAAAGCCATTATCCTAGACTTGATTGCTGGATGCATGTTGTTTTCTCCCATGAATTTATCTATCGTCATTATTACTTCAAGGAAAGCAGTTTTAGTTCTGCGAAAATAAAAAAAGATTAGGTACTTTTGTGTAATGGTAATTTATTTGCTCGTGACTTCAAAGTAACACTGTAAAGAAGTTGTGATTTTCATTAACTTATTGTTATTGGGATTGCTAGTTAATAGTTTGTCCGTCGTGATGTTTTTTTAATACCCGGGTTTCATTTTTTCCATCCATAGTGAGACCAATCGGACACTTGTCATTTAGCAATCGCGAAGTACTCCTTAATTTTATTCAATCCGCGGCTACACTCTTTTATTGGGTACTTTTATCCGTAAGGTGTAAGTATTTGGGAGGAATTTGAATTCCAAAGAGATTTGCAGGGTTAACTTGGAGAATTACTTTGACTCATGTACAAGTTACATAAAATATTGCCACAGAATTAATATACAGTCCCACTATACCTACATGAATATTCTGTAAGTAATTGATATTAAAGAATCTTTATTCATGAACATGTGTTCTGATGCAAATCCAGTCCGGTACCTAATATAGATAGATAGATCAAGGTTGAAGTACATATATGATTTCAAAGGATTTTGTGTCATATATATTGTGCTGTAGTGTTAAAACAACATGTGGGCAGTTACCTTGACCAATGAGTGACAACAGCCGAGAACTCAGATACACAGTAACCGGATAATAAAACTCCGTACAGACTAAGGAATGCTATAAAACCCATGTCGTAGAAATCTCCTGGCGTGAAATCGCCATAACCCACCGACAGTAGAATAGTTGTGGCAAAGTATACAGACGTCACGATAGGGTACTCAGTTCTGAAAATGAAATTATGAACTGTAGTTTCCTAAACAAAAAACATTAGTAGTATTACATACAGATAGGTAACTCCCCCCGCGCTATAGATGTCATCATAGTTTACGGGTGTCGTGAGGGAATATTTGCTTGGCCTTATTGGTCACAAGCACACATTCAAGCTTAAAAACGGATGGAGTTTCCGCCCTGTGCTTGAACTATAGCTACACAGGTACAAACAAATTGCCACGTGTTTATCCCCGAAGACATTTACCTCAGATTAAACCTCTGTTTACCCCTTCGGGAATAAACGCGGAAACTATTACGCCTGCATTTCACCATTTGCGTTTTGGCTCACGCAAAACGTGGTGAGCTTAGGTCGTGTTGAAGAGACAGGCGCAGGTTATGGCTATTTGACTGTTGCCAATAGCTTTCGGGCCGCCTTTGACTTGGCTTAACGACTGCCACGTTATAGGCAACATCAAAGACTTCTATATAAACTGAGGCAGACGCGCCCTACTCTAACAAACGAGATTTCAAAAGCAATCCTCAAACACACACATTGCTAAGACTAAACTCACTTATGAATCATATTTACGTAATTGTTACCACAATAGCAATATACGAATAGAACAAGAGTAAAAGAGAAGGCGTATGGACTCCGATTGCAAGCCGAGTACTCTCGAAGTTTTGACTCACAACAGTGCGAGCAACCTATAAACTGCGCCGATTAGCGCAGTTTATAGGTTTCAAAAAACGGTGAGTAGGGCATGTCTACCTCAGTATAAATAGAAGTCTTTGGGCAACATAGACTAACAGCGTAGTGTCTTTCGAAGCGTGGCACGCAAGCCAAAAATTGGTCAGGACCAGCCATTAGTGGTGAAAGATGCTTAAAGAACTGATTGTTTATCGTAATCGTAAGAACACTGTCAGCGGTGCTACGAGCGCTTTCTGCCATATTTATTGTAAGTGCTCCAAAATAATAATGGTGACCCTTACTATGACAAAACAACTTTTTCAGTTCAGCTAGGAAGACAAGTAGGTAAGCCATAATTAGGAAAACTATTGTGTAAGTTAACTTGTGGGAATGTGGGAATAAAATATAGCCCATGTTCATCGGGGATAGTGTAGCTTCCCAAAAGTGATAAAATTTTTCAATTCAGTCTACCAGTTTTGGAGCCTATTCGATGCAAACAAACAATCAAATCTTTCCTCTTTATAATATTAGTATAAGTAGATGAAAATACTTTTTTCGGTTCCATCTAACGCTTTCTATTTTCTACTACGTTAACATCATAAATATTGTTCTGAAAGTATATACGTACTGGACCAGTAATTATTTTCAATTAAATTATCAAATTGTGAGCCAGTTTAGGGAAAATTAGGTGCCATAGCTATGGCTACTTTTTATCCTGAAAAAATATTATTCTCTCGAGAAACAAGTGCGATTTTATGCTGTCGAAACCGTGGGCGTTATTTAATGTATGTCATACTTATTAAATGAAGAAGATACATAAGCCTAGTAAACAAGAATGTTTTATTACATCAAAAGATGTGTAAAAAGCCGGCAAACTGCGAGTCAGACTCACGCACGTAGGGTTCCGTACCCATCAAAAACAAAGATCCCGTTCATAGTATAGGTACAAGCCGCCCTTAAAATATTGTTTTTCTAATTTAAGTACCTATCTGTTATAGAAACAACAGGAATATTATGTCATCTGTGAAAATTTTAGCTCTATAGAATAGGTACCTATCTATATCTACTAATATTATAAAGAGGAAACATTTTTTTTTTGTTTGTAACGAATAAGCTCCGGAACTACTGGACCGATTTGAAAAATTCTTTCACTGTTGGGAAGCTACACTCCCTAGCTTTGCGGTGAACATAGGCTTTATTTTATTCCCGTATCCCCACAGGAACGGGAACTACACGGGTGAAACCGCCTGACGTCCGCTATTATTACGGTTCCTGAGATGACTCCCAAACTGAATTTCGACAAATCCTTCTACGAAAAGATTTTACTTCGACAACATGAAACTCCGACACGACTCAATTTCTTGTCTTGACAAAGCATTTCTTCCTTTGTCGGAGTACAAGTAGTGTCGGGTGTCCTCCTGAGGACGATACAGCTTCGTGACGGACAGACATTCAGACAGACAGACAGAAGGACGGTGAAGTCTCATGAATAGGGTCCCGTTTTTACTATTCAGATACGGTACCCTAAAAAGGTAATTTAAAGTGTTTATCTATCTATCTATGTGTCTATTGAAAACGTCTACGTTGTGTTTTTGTTTTAAATATCATTAACAGGCCTGTCTTCACTATTTACTGAGTAAACATTTACAAAATTTTCACATATTTCAACCAAAAGAAATCGTTGCGGTAAATTTGAAGACACGTGTACGCAACATACTGTTTCTGTTGCCCTGAAACAGTATACTTAGAGAAACGAAGGCCGTCTGAATTTATAATGACTGCTGTCTTTAAAATGAGTCATAGTCATAATATAAATAAATCATTCAGTTAGAATCGTTAATATTAGATAAATACAACCTAGATGAATCATAATGTTATCCAAAATTATATATTACGCACTACAAATTAGATGTATTTACATACTATCATGTATGTAAGATATTTCGTGTAATGTGGTTTGAACCATTCTAATAGAAAAGAAGGTAAATACAAAATTGTACATTACAGTTATTTCAATAGGTATTCATTTCACAATTTATAAAATGTATTTAATGTTAAATCAGATACCAAAGAAATCATCAAAGTCCTTAAATAAAGTTTAGGGCCAACATTATGTATTACCTACTAGCTGACGCCCGCAGCTTCGCCGCGTGAAATTTTGTTTGTTCCCTTTCCCGCTTCCCATTGAAACTAATTACCGTGATAATAGGTAGCCCATGTGTTATTCCAGACTATACTGTATCCTTGTACCAAATTTCAGCCAGATCCGTTCAGCCGTTCGAGCGTGAAAGAGTCCATCCAAACATCTACACATCCACACTCGCATACTTTCGCATCCTACTACGTACTTCCTACTTTCTACTTCCTACTATATTATAAAGGTGAAAGTTTGTAAAGATGTTTGGATGTTTAGATGTTTGGATGTTTGTTACGCAATCAAGCGCTAACGGCTGAACGGATTGGGCTGAAATTTGGTACAGAGATAACTTATAGTCTGGAATATAATATTATATAATATTTTTATTCCGGGAAAATGTTCCCACGGAAAGCGGGTGCGGGTACCGAATTTCACGCGGACGAAGCCACGAGCATCATCTAGTTTATAATATTAGTAAGATACATACCTATCTGTCTTTTGCACGTGCATAGTTTCTGTATCAAGTCTAATAGATTTATCGATTAGAACTAAAATTAAGTAAAATTAGATTCTTACTTAGCAGACTTGTATCCGGTATTTTGGTTTTCCCATATCAGTGCTTTACTAAACCATGAATTTTCTGAACACCGGTTGACAAAACATGATTCCATGTATAGTATAACGCCACACCAATAGCACAGCAGACCAATATACACGCAATACTTGACTACCTAGAATTTTGGAAAGACTTATCACTTGACTTGATTAAAGTTAATTTATATGCTATAGAAACCATTATATTAGTCATTATTACCTTTATCATGATGTAATTCAACATCAATTTCCTTTCTAAGTTTTCGAAGAAACTCGACACTCTCCATACCAAACATAGTTTGACTCCTTTACATAAATAAAATAAATGGTCTCTATAATTGTCATGATAAAACACTGATGTATGTATCGTCACTATATATTCAAATGGAACAATTGCGACTAAATCTAGATAAAAGCCAAGAGTATTCATTCTGTAATTCAAAATACTTCTGAATTCTGTTATATATTTCTTTTTTGTCTTCACTGCCGTTACTGATATTATAAAAAGATTTAATATGAGTGAGATTGTGATTATAATTTGGGCATAGAAAGATACTCCATCTGGAAATGTTCGTTTATATCCTATGTAATATGGATAAGCGATACAGACGTATGAAACGACGGTTAACATGTATAGCTCCCAGTATTTTACTAAAAGGCAGTCTGCTTCAAGTATCCAAGGAAATCTGGATTTCAGGCACGTAAACATTGCTGTTTTCTTTTTAACATGTTCTGATAAGATGTACAAATCCAAACAGTGTTCGTCAAGATGATCATCTTTGGTCAATTTGTCTATATCCGTTTTCCCTAAAGAAACAATAAAACATAGTAGGTAAGCACATAGGTACCTACTTATAATGAAACTAAAATCCATGTGCATGCCATGTAAATTTAAAAATGTATAGTTACCTTGAAGATATCTTAACTTATCTTTTAAGCACTTGATGCTGCTTTTCTTACGATCTTTAGAAGCATAGATGTTTAACGAAAATTCTGTTTGCTCCGCTTGTATTATTTTCCTACGTTTAGCCCTGGAGAGCCTCTCCTTTATTTCTTTTGTAATATATTCAACTAGATCTGGGTAAGTGATCATTAATTTTATGAATTTAGTCTTTTCTAAAACTTGACATTCCACATACGTTGCCGCCTTTACAGTGCACCTCGCTGTAATAAGATTTTCATATTTTAACACCTAACTATTTCAGTGTAGTCATTTGAGACTTCCTCGTTTGATTTTAGTAGGGTTGCGGTTGTACCTACTTGAGTGTCTTTTTAGCTAGAGGGACTTTATTTTTATGAATTTGCTGATATCATTATACTGCAAGTAGGTATCTACCAAGTTGTTGACTATTGGTTTCAGTTTTATGCCTAACTATTTCTATGATTTCCATCCAGCGCTCTTCTTCTTAACTTAACATAACTAAGGAGATTCAAAAATATTACTCTAATAATACAAAAAGTTCAAGTAAGTACCTGGTATATTGTAGACCAGAGAGATTTCACCAAAGCATGTTCCCTTCTCAAAAGAAATCATCGGACTTTCATCATCTTCATCTGAAAGTAACTCAAGCACACCACTGGTGATGCATACCTATCACAGAATAGATGATAAAAACAAGTGAAATTTGTGAAAAAATTAGTGAAATTATGATAATTACTCTACATGAAGCGCTCATGGCCCCACGGACTTAGTGTTCTGTAAACAATCTCTGCAGTAAGCAACTTTCACTGTGGCCGGCCCTTGGATGAATGACAATCAGGTGACCACTTTGTGAAATTTATCTGCGAGCGTTTCCGTGCTTCGTAAGGCACGTTAAGCCGTTGGTCACGGTTGCCAGGAAAATAGCAGTCGTTAAGCCAAGTTGGTAGCTTCAAATATTCAACACCTGGCAGTCACAACCTGCGCCTGTCCATATCAAAACGGCAATACGGCTCACCATCTAACAGGGGACAAATTCTGCCTGCCTACCCCTTATACTAATATGTATGTACTCTAGATACTTACCATTATTGTCTTGTTCTGATTATGATTGTAAACAACGTCTCCGGGCAAGTAAAATTGATGGGTCATATTCAATGATAATCTTCTGAGGAAAGCTTCTGGTAGCTTCCTAAATACTAAGGAACTATAGAGTGGCACAGCATTCAAATCGTAACATATCTCCATTTGTAGCGGATATGGTAACAATGCAAGCAATTTAGGTTTAAACACTCCTGATTTCTGATACCACAGATCTTCATAATATCTACAAAAATAAATACAGAAGTTTAAACTAAAATATTAAATTCGTAAACCTTTGCCAAGAAAAAATTAGTACGAAGTCGTTGAAGGTAGCGCGATTTAGTGGTGCTTACTGCTTACATTACAGCTGAGGGAGCGTTTAACTGTTTGCTACGCCTCAATATAAAACGCTAGCTACAGTTAGTCTAAGTTTCTTGAAACATCTGATTAACTTACCTTATAATTCTGCTTGTTGTGTCCGAATCCATATTAATGAGCCTCAAATGATTCTGTATTTTTGTTAGTTGTCTGACATATTTCGATCGTCTTGTGGTTATTGTAATAAATTGGGATGTCAAAGATCCCACGAAGACCACGGTTGTGAGTAAAAATCCGACTAGAACTCCTAATATGGCTGTCAACCTCTCAAAGGTCGTTACCGGATACAAGTCTCCTAAAGCGTTTGTGGTCAGATACATGACTGACCAATAAGTGCATACAAAATACCAATCGAGAGTTACTTCTGTCGGTAAGTATATAGCTGACAATGACCAAGATGTCTGAATTTTGTATACATCAAAACTTTTATTGGCGAATAAGTACCATACACATGTCCAGGTATGAACAGACAGTAAGAAAAGAATCAGGTATTGGAATAAAAAAGTAGTCCATTGATTGCTTCCAGCTTGAGATGACTTGTTATAGAAATATTGCAAAATTCTATAGATTCTTATCGTAGCTATAAGAGGCGCTATAGCATGAAAATTGAATGCTACGGTACTGTCCTTCAATAAATACAGGAAAGAGTACGGGAATGCTAAAATGACATCTAGAACTACCAAAAATGTATTGGGTTCCATCAAATTGAGAGTCTTCCTCCATTTTTTGAAAAACTTTAGACCTACCAGTATAATAACGTCAAAAATGAAAATAAAATTGAAACATATTAAGATCATAATCGCCCAAAAAGGTCTCTCCTTAGGTAGGAAGAATGCATAAATTGTCGTATCCAATTTAAATGCAATAATAAGCGTTGTGAGTATAAATATGCTCCATGCAGAGTTGCAATAGATTAACAGAAGTGCCCTTAACTTGCTGTTACTGAAGTCAGTTCTTGCCTCTTGTAGTATAGCATACGTTTTCGTGCGCTTATCTTTGTCGCCATTCTTACTGCTGTTATGTGAATTTGTATCTGATACAGCTTCTTCAGCTTTAGCTGGGAAAGAATATGTAGAATCTAAGAACTGATTGTTTCTGAATTCTCTGCGTCTATACTTGTAGACATCTAAACTTTGTTCGTCTTGGTCTTCATCTTGCGCTAGAAAGAAAATACTTTTAAATTAAATTTTACCCTTTACCTATCCATAAATTACTTTGGCTTGTTAGCTTACACATTTTGATCTCGTTTATTAGTCTGATAGATACTTAGCAACTAAGACCACGAAAGTAAAGTGTTACGAGTATGTGTCAGAATACAAATTTACAATGGCTGGAATTCCAGATGGCTTTTTAATTAAAATGTAACTAGTTGGTCAAATTAGTTGTAAAGTCCAGTAAGTGACAATCATCGTTCCGGAAGTAATGAAACGCATTTACCTTAAAATTAAGGTCTTCAGTGTGACGACCTACTTTTGCCATTTAATATCTAGATATATATGTGTAGGTACCTAGCTACCATAATTTACATGTAAGAGTCAAAGTAGGTTTAGGTTGAGGCAAATTTAAATGTAATGACGACTATCTGCAGCAGATATTTGTTTGGATAAAAAATCAAAAGCTTTGAAAGCTCTTGGAAAAGAACTTGCTCTGTCGCATGATCCACCTTATTCACGCATTGATAATTGGTAGTTAAAACTGATAATTGCCTATGAGTAACCTACCCTTTAAACTATCTTAAAATTTCCTTGTATTAAGTGTTCTGAAATTTAATATCACCTTTTAGTTCCATCTAAAGTATGTTTCGACAATTTGTTCCTACTCCTTGTTCAATCGAAGTGTATCTCTACCTATAGTAATTGTGTCAACTTTTGTCAATCGATTTTGAAGCACAATGGTCATGCATTGACGAGGTGACGCAATGTTTTCCTCGCTACACAAACCGTAGGCGAACAGCCGGACATGCAGATGTCCAAAACACAAAGTTGTGCGCACGGCACTCCAACCTACATACATAAACATAAAAATTACGTCGTATTTGACGTTATATTAATATTATATTCATATTTTTATGAGAGAAACATTGAAAACAATGTAGGCAACTGCCACAATATTGGTTTTTTACGATGTGTTATTGGTATATCGATAAATAATTAATGCCAAAACACGAATCGAGTAGCGTAGTTAACTTCTGTTTTCTCGTGGTCCACATTAGAGGAACCTATATTGATAAACATAAAATAACTGTCATAATACTTATTCCTTTAATAAATGTTTTTTTTGTGATACAACGTAGCATGAATAAAATTAGGTACATAAATAATAATCATGTCATAATTTTTACTTGCTAATCCCTCTTACATTAACAAATTTTGTTAGGTAATCTTACTGAAGACTTGCAAAAATACAATCCCTTTCAGATTATTTAAGGTCGTCAATCAATCAATCAATCAATCAAATCAGCCTATGGCAGTCCACTCCTGGATGTAGGCCTCTCCCAATTTACGTCACAACACACGGTCCTGTGCCTTTCGCATCCAGTCCCAGCCTGCGACGTTTTTCAGATCGTCGGTCCATATGGCGGGTGGACGTCCTACGCTACGTTTGCCAAGTCACGGTCTCCACTCCAGAACTCGCTTGCTCCATCGGCCGTCGGTTGTTCTGCTGATCTGGCCGGCCGACTGCCACTTTAAAGTGCTTATTCTGCGAGCTATATCGACCACTTTAATTCTCTGCCGGATAACCTCATTCCGAAGTTTATCCCTCAAAGACGCTCGAAGCATGGCTCATTCCATAGCTCGCTGCGAGACCTTAAGGGCGCGGACCAACCCCACCGTAAGTGTCCACGTCTCGGCACCGTATGTCATAACCGGTAGAACGCACTGGTTGTATTCTTTCGTCTTCAGGCATTGCGGTATAGACGCACATATTGACTGCTGCCCAGCCCAGACGGATCCTTCGGGCGATTTCCTTGTCCGGCGATTTAAGGTCATAGAAACTATCAACTCCTAGCTTGTGCATTTACTAAATAGGCTGAACAATTTGACTGTAGGCCAAATCAATCAATATTAGGTATGTGGGTACATACTTCATATACTTTAGGTATTTGCGAATACTAGGGGACATGGGCGTACTGATTCAGCTAACGAAGGGCAGAAGGGTAAGAACTTGACCCTGTTACCACCAGTTACTGAGACTTCGGTGTTCGTCTATTTGTCTGTCACAAGTCTGTGTCTCAGGAACCGTGATGGCGGACATACAACAAACGTGATTTTTTTCCGTTTCGACGTATCCCTCCGTATGTTTTCAGCTAGAAACATACATTTTTAATAATGCTGCTGTACCTAGCTATTGTTATACCGTCCCTTTTTACAGTTTATCTCAACGTTACAACCATAAAGCGGAAACGTCGAGGTTAAAAAAATATATTTTAGTATTACTCCAAAAATACCTGTAGGTATCTATGTCATAAAAAACTCATGGTTTATTTTAGCTCCTGGCGAAAATGCATTATAATCAATTTTTTGGACTATTGATACTACCGTCGCGTCGCCGCCGTTATAACCATAAGTAGGCATATTATAGGTAGGTACCTGTTGATACCTTACATTTCCAAGTTCCATTCGTGTATATTAGTTACTGAGCTAGCTTCCCTAGACGGAGTGGACGCATAATCACGATTCTTTTATGGTATTCAAGCCCGCGTATCGGCGTAAAATGCTGTCAACAGTATTCGCTACATCAGAACTTTTAATTTACCCCTAACAGCCTCCTTCATGTGTGTATCTTCTAAATGAGAGTTAACACTGCATACTTCTTTAGGATAATACTGGCTGACCCGCGCAACTTCGGTTACGCCATATTAGGGAGATAAAGAGAGAAAAGTGTAGGTACATATTCATCAGGCTTATAGGAGCGTGAAATGCTCTTTTACGATAAAGTAAACACGTCAGTTTAGAATGACCCGTACATTCAAAGGAACCCTTGAATAATTAAAGTACTTACTTATACGTATTTATAAATTTATAAGTTTCCATAGGTATAGATGGTCTCTAATAAATTATCTGAAGTATATGTATATATATGTATATGTACATGGGCATCAGTGGATCACTTTTTTTTTTAAGCTGTTTTTGACGTAAATTTTTGCTTCAATAACAGAAGTTTTGCATGTAATACGTAAAAGCATAATTAAATTTTAAGTTTCTCTTTTTAAATACCTCATTAATAAATTAATATATGTCAGAAAACGGTTTTATCTTCGAGAGGGAATTGATCCACTGTGGCACATGTATGGGTTACCTTGAATCGGGGTTTGAGTTACAGTGGATCATAAGGGGTAGGTAGTATGGATAGCCGGTGGAACTTCGGATACCTCTTCCGAAGTTTGATCCCAAAACTGAGGGGGGCATCAGCCGCACTCTCGCGACTGATGCCCGACATCAGGGGACCCACCCAACGCTCCCTACAGAAGACAGTACCTCGGGATCGTGCGGAGCATGGCCCTATACGGGGCCCCCGCATTGGTAAAGACCCTGACGGCCAGCAATGCGGCTAGATTACTTAGCCCGCAGAGGGCGATGGCCTTAAGGGTGATAAGGAGATACCGCACGATCTCAGGTGAGGCGGCATGTCTCCTACCCGGGACCATTCCATGGGACCTGGAAGCGAGAGCCATTGCGCCACTATTTGAATGGCGCAACCGCGCAATGAGGCGCTGGAGCGGGGCCACGGGCATGCGTCTCGCGAAATCAAAGCTCGGTGGTCCCAGCTCCACCAGGAAAACGAGGAAACGTGGAAGGTGTGACTTGAGCAACCAATGGGGGGATTCGCCACAATTGCGGCGGTCAGACCTGTCATGTACTAGTGGCTGGAGAGGAGACATGGTGCTTTCTTCTACCGGTTGTCACAGATACTTACCGGGCATGGGAACTTCGATAAGTACTGTGGTTCGGTAACAGCGCCAGGTCCTCGTGGCAGGTTTGGACGCGGAGCATGGCCCTGTACGGGGCCCTCGCATTGGTGAAGACCCTGACGGCCAGCAATGCGGCTAGATTACTTAGACCGCAGAGGGCGATGGCCTTCAGGGTGATAAGGGGATATCGCACGATCTTAGGTGAGGCGGCATGACACCTAGCCGGGACCCTTCCATGGGACCTGGAAGCGAGAGCCCTTGCGTCACTATTCAAATGGCGCAACTGCGCAAGGAGGCGCTGGAGTGGGGCCACAGGCCTGTGCCTCGCGAAATCGAATTTCGGCGGTCCCAACTCCACCAGGAAACCGTGGAGACGTGGAAGGTGTGACTTGAGCAACCAAAGGGGGATTCGCCACGATTGCGGCGTTCAGACCTGTCATGGACTAGTGGCTGAGAGGAGATATGGTGCTTTCTTCTACCGGTTGTCACAGATACTTACCGGGGACGGGAGCTTCGATAAGTACTGTGGTTCAGTAACAGCGCCAGGTCCTCGTGGCAGGTCTGGACGTGGACATTCTTTCGCTGGAGACTATGGTGCGAGCAATGATCTCCAGCGGGAGTAGGTAAGTGGGACTGAGCTGCCTCTTTTTTACGAGCCGGTGATGCTTGTGAAAGAGGCAGCGGGTAGGGAGCAGAAGAGAACTCTCCCACCTAAGTTCCGCAGTCGGCGGCTAGGGCTAGCTCCCGTGCCCAGGAGGCATCTGTGACAACCGGTAGGAGAGAGAATCGTGGCTCCTCTCCAGCCACTCGTCCATGACCGGTCTGACCGCCGCGATCGTGGTGAATTCTCCCGTTGGTTGCTCAAGTCGCACCTTCCAGGTCTCCACGGTTTCCTGGTGGAGCGAGGACCGCCTTGCTGTGTTTTCTTTTGACTATTACGGGGCATATTGACCCGTAAAAAATGATCATATAAAATTCGAATCCCTTAGGGTAACAGTGGATCACGATCCGATGAACCCCATTGGAGTATGATTCACTGTAACCCATTTACCAATAACAGAAATAATATTTATATTTAAATATAATGAGCTTTTACAGCACAGTATAATACAGTTTTAGATACTCAGACACACACACTAAAATAAAAAACTTGAGATGTGTCAAGGGACACCCGAATGGAACGAAGTTCCTTTCAATTAATTAGTGCAGGAATTGTAATAAAATTTTATTTTCATTTTAAAATTTTATTGTACTTTTACTTTACTTTACTTTACTTTACTTTACTTTACTTTACTTTACTTTACTTTACTTTACTTTACTTTACTTTACTTTACTTTACTTTACTTTACTTTACTTTACTTTACTTTACTTTACTTTAATTTTCTTTACTTTACTTTACTTTGCTTTGCTTTGCTTTGCTTTGCTTTGCTTTGCTTTGCTTTGCTTTGCTTTGCTTTGCTTTGCTTTGCTTTGCTTTGCTTTGCTTTGCTTTGCTTTGCTTTGCTTTGCTTTGCTTTGCTTTGCTTTGCTTTGCTTTGCTTTGCTTTGCTTTGCTTTGCTTTGCTTTGCTTTGCTTTGCTTTGCTTTGCTTTGCTTTGCTTTGCTTTGCTTTGCTTTGCTTTGCTTTGCTTTGCTTTGCTTTGCTTTGCTTTGCTTTGCTTTGCTTTGCTTTGCTTTGCTTTGCTTTGCTTTGCTTTGCTTTGCTTTGCTTTGCTTTGCTTTGCTTTGCTTTGCTTTGCTTTGCTTTGCTTTGCTTTGCTTTGCTTTGCTTTGCTTTGCTTTGCTTTGCTTTGCTTTGCTTTGCTTTGCTTTGCTTTGCTTTGCTTTGCTTTGCTTTGCTTTACTTTACTTTACTTTACTTTACTTTACTTTACTTTACTTTACTTTACTTTACTTTACTTTATTAACCCCTATTTTATTACCCCCCCCTCCCCCCTCCCCCCTCCCGTTCCCCCTCCCTTTCCCCCTCACCGCACCCCCGTCCCCCTCTTCCCCCCATATTAAGTCCCCCCCCCCATATTAAAGGCCTCTACCCTCCATACTATAGCAAATGCATATAAACGGCCGAATTGAGTAACCTCCTCCTTTTTTGAAGTCGGTTAAAAAAGTGTCGTCACAACTTTTCGTGAGAATTTTTTCCGTCTAGCCCCCTTTCACAACGCGCGATAAGGAACTTCGTTCCAAAATATACAAAGACATTGAAATATCTAAAAAACCTGGTAGCAAAACTATTTCCAATAATACGTAAATATTTTTTTTCGTACGTGCGTACGGATCGATGCGCTGTCGCGCGGCCTTCCGTTGTGACTCTGTGGCGGTGACTAGTCGGGTAGTGCGGGGTGTGGGAGGATGTGCGCTGACCCGAAGTGTATATGTGTGGGTGCCATAGGCACAAAGTTATAACAAATGATCCACTGTTCCCCGTGATCCACTGATGCCCATGTTCCCCTACACAACCCACGATATGGAAACTTATAAACTCATCTTCACTGTATCTAGGTGAAGATTAGGATGTCTCTAATATCTAAACTCTACAATCCACATTATGGAAACATGAATAGAAGTTTCCCTTTCTAACACCAAATTATTGAAAGCGAAATAGATTCCTATAGATTCTAATGATTATTATTATACCTAGGCCCATCTACCATCTGCATAAGAATATGATAGTAATATTCTTGCTGAAGACAATAAAATAGAAACTTTAAATAATTTTAACACTCCATTTTTCAAACGTTATTGTATACCTACCATAATATTATTTGCATTTGATACCAGGTACTTACCCGTCTAGTCTATTATTTTTTATTATTAGGTTTCACAGTTTCCTATAGATGGCACTTATCGATTTATATACAAACTTGGCTTTGATTCATCCTGCTGCAGGAATTTTCCTTGTAATGCGTAGGTACATAATATGTAGTTTTTAATTACCTATGTGTGTTCGCTAGGTTTACTGCTCACTCAGATCCATTATAGATAGTAATAAAGCTTTCAATTTAAAAATAATAGCGGAATATAGAGCGTGGCACTTGTGAGTTTAATCCGTTTAATTCGATAGATCCCCAAGAACATCGGATAGGGGTCAATTATCCATTTATCCTTTTAACGGAATTGATAAAACGTAACTAACTTGGGTAATTTTAATTGATCGAATGAACCTACTGGCTTTGTTAAGAACAAATGTTGGTAAAACTATGTACACAATTACCTATTTTTTTTATCATCAATATTTAAAACATTAACAGTGCTCGCTCCATATTCCTTTAATAGATAGATACAGTTTATCGTCATAGGTACTTACTTACCTATGTAAAACATGTTACATACATTATTTATGACTGTTTTCACATACACTGTCAAATATTCTTTCCGCTATTAAATACCTTACGCCCACACCTTCCGTTGGCAATCTTCAAGTTGTCAGTACCTTTTTCAAGTATAGTCCAGTAAAACTAAGTGTTTTAAGGTTCAAAAGTTCCTATAATTCTAAAGTTGGTTTTTTTTTTACAGTGTGTGAGGTAGGTATATATAATGCTACTGTAGCGTTTTCTAACAGATCTGAGGTCGGGGCTAGGTATAGTTTAGGTATTTGTACGTCAATTCTATAACTGAAAGGATATTGAATTAGAGATAAAAATCTTTGCGCTATGGTGTTAAGCTAATAATTGCCGATATATATTTACATTTTCTAACAATTCCACCCATGGGTTTACCCGTAAATTACAAGAAATGATTTTTAGGGCCTAGCCCAGTGACAAAAATATTACAGTCTATAAAACAAACGTATTGTAACGTGGAATTCATAAATAAATGCACGAAACTAAATTCTAACAAATTACTCCACATACTTTTTTGTTTTCATTAATCTTATCTTTTATAATCGATTACTGCTTAAATAAAATATTAGAGATATTAGAGTTTGTCGCTACTGTTCCTTAAATATCTAACAAGAATAATACAAAAAATTCTAACACATTAGTCAAGAAATATGTAATATAATAACAAAAACTTTAAATTGGCGCGAACATAATTCAAAACGGCGCGAGAGACATCGACGCGGCGGCGCGCAGCCGTGGTACGCATGCGCAGTCGACGGTCTCTCGTCGGTTATTATTATTCGATCGATCGATTCCGATTCCACTTGAGACTGCACAATGAAATGATAATGTTAGTCTATTGTTTACTAATTCCTTTACGATGTCAGTTCTTCAAATTGGCACGTATAGTAGCGATATCGACGCTGGAAAGGCTAATTGCATTAACGACCATTATATGAATTGTTCAGGAGAGGCATTTAAAGTTTCATATTTTGCAAAAAAAATCATAACTAATTAACCACTTGAGTAAATCAGACTGGTTATTATAAAATAACGTTGACCTAGCACACGAAATGCGGCTCCTGAGGGGAGAGATTCGGTCTATGAAGGATGACCTGACGTTGGAGCTGAGGGAGTTTAGACTGGAAGTGGCCGACCTTCGACAGTCCTTGGCAACGTGTAGGAAGAAGGTTGATTCTCTGGAGAGTCGCTTAGCTCTGATCGAGAATCGTCAGAGGGACCCCCAACCAGCACAAGAACTGGAACATACAGTAAATAACTTGAGACTGGAGATTAACGATAGAGAGCAAGATCTTCTGCTCTCTGACGTGGAGATCTCAAATCTACCCGAGTGTGCTGGGGAAAATGTGGTCCACACGGTCGAGCTGTTGGCAAGGAAAATCGGGGTATCCCTGGATAAAACCGACATAGTGTATGACGAGCGAGTGGGACCCCGGACGGAGCGGACCAGAGGAGCGGACGGCGCGGGCGCGGCCAGGAGCAGGCGCATTGTGGTGCGGCTGGCGCGGCGTGGGCTGCGCGACGAGCTGCTGAAGAGCGCGCGGGTGAGGCGTGGCGCCACCACCGCTGACCTGGATTGCTTTGAGGGGCCCCCGCGCCGCTTTTACTTTAATGAGAGGTTGACCAGGACCAACACGCAGCTGTTTTTCCTGACACGACAGACTGCCACACAATTAGGTTGGAAATATGCATGGACAAGGCGGGGTAGAATTTTGA
This sequence comes from Miltochrista miniata, assembly GCA_933228765.1. Taxonomy (NCBI): domain Eukaryota; kingdom Metazoa; phylum Arthropoda; class Insecta; order Lepidoptera; family Erebidae; genus Miltochrista; species Miltochrista miniata. The sequence continues at coordinate 22,769,341 of OW121756.1, forward strand.
CAAAGGAAGCTGATGGTAAGCGAACCCACGCTATTCGCTCGGAAGAGGATCTGGAGCGTGTTTTTGGCAAAATTAATGTTAATACAACAAAGGATTAAGTTGTCTATCGCTGTTCCATTACAGTTGATTTATTTTATTACAAAGTACTCTTTTGTATATTAACAATGATATTAAAAGAGAGGGATCTGTAGCGGGATACATACAAAAATATATTTACAGTATTTGCATAAGAATGGATGTGTGTTATGTTGTTTATGTTTGCAATGTGAAAACTGATTTCCAGAGAATTTACAATATTTACATAGGTTTTGATTTAAAATATACTAAATTTACAAAGATATTGATGTATAATATTTACAGGTTTTATGTATATGTTACTTATACTTGCTCTGACTTCATTATGAAATATCCAACAATTACAGACTTGGTATTATATAAGGTCAGCAGGTGTACACATAGCATGTTACATGGTCTTTATAATTGTAACTATAACGGACAACAAATTATAGTACTAAGTATGATAGTATGTGACTGTCCGGGTTGTGAATCTGGTGTGGAGATACACATTTTTGGGTATATCGTCCCCGTAGAGCGAAATTTAACTAACTGACACTTTTAGGTAAAATGAGTTATTAATGCCATGACACTCACTGATTTTTTCTTCATTTTTGTATCTGACCGCCATTAATATATTTATCTAAATAAGAAAGTTAGCTTATGTGAAAAGTCACCAAAACGCAACTATGGAATACAAGTTACTGGTGTAAATTAAATTAAATATGTTACGGATTATTTCATTCACTGTTCTTGACTGAAAACAATAATTAAGAGCACTTCATTATTTTTACTCTAAGATATCTGAGTCGATTTGCCTTTACATACAAAAATAAAATTCATTAAGTGATTTTAGTCGACACATTTTATGTAAAAACAAAATATATTGAATAGTAATAAATAACTACTATCTTTTAGTGAGTTCTCGCACACAAATATGTTTTAAATGCGCCAATTTTCACGTAACTAAAATCATTTAATGAATTTATACCTCATGAATATGAGACCAACATCTCAAAAAATGTAATTGCGTTCTCAACATGATTAGTTATTACTTGAAACCGCAGGTTGCATCCGCGCAATTCGCCTTAGATAGTGGCATGCGTCGTTTCTTTCCACACTTTCGGCTTATGAAAAAGCGATCCATTGTATCCTCAGAGTAAATATTGTTCTATACTCTAAGATTGTATCCCATCCAGCAATAAAACGGAGGCCCGTTGTATTGCTGGATGGGATACAATGGATATACGGTTCCTGCGTGATGATCAGGATTTCTTATGAAATTTAATGCCGGGGTAATACAGGGGTACGTGATGTCCCCAACTCTCTTAGTTCTGCCCGCCAATGACATGCTGTCTCTGGGAGCATACATTGCTATGCAGACGATATCATTCTGAACGGGTGTTATAGAGTTTCTCTGCCCGTTGAGCAGTGGAGTGAACCAACACTGAGGAGAGATCTTGACCAGAATCTGGACCGCATTTCTCAATGGGGATGCGAAAGCCTGATCGATTTCAATGCCCGCTAATCACAATCTGAGTAATAGCTAAAAAAATACTTTTCTAACTTTCCCCTCTATTCAGAGTACAATTATTATGCTGAAGGACGATCAGAACGTCCTCGGTATTGACGTGTGACGTGAGCTCAGCAATAAAAATGATATTCAGCTTTATTGAGCCTACATAATCATCTGTTTGCGCGTTCTGCTCACCTTTAGCTTTATAATGACTCTTCGAGGCACTTACTGGACATACTGGGTGTGTGCAAAGGCGTCCTATTCGCATTATCTATTGTTCTGAGGTGGCGGGAAGCCTCGAGCCAATGGAGCAGCGCATTAAAATAGCGTCTATCACGGCGAGTGCTCTGAAGAGCTCTATAATCTAATCCCACCCGCTATTTTCAATCCCATAACATTTGCGCAAGGCAATGGTTTCACTGTTATACAGTGGAGAGAATCTTTGTCAGAACTGAGGGATTCATAAGACCGTTTAAGACCGTTTCTCTGTAGAACAATATAAACTTGGAAGTAACCCAGGGTTCTTCAAGCGGTGCTAAACTAGGCACATCATATGGCTGCCAGATTGAGAACTAGGTACTGTCAATAGTCTTGTAGATTGTGAGTACGGCGTGGTACGGCCCTTAATTTCCAAAATTGTCACCACTGCTTTATCCTGACAGATCACTGGTTTATAAGGGCCAAAATAACTGGCATGCTTATTAACATCTTTACGACTAATTCCCAGGTCGAAAACTGTGTTTAGTAGGCAAATATTGTAACATTATAATGATGAATATCCGTTAATGCTATGATGGGCCATTGCTACTGTTACTCGACACAGTGGGTGATCTTTTAGCGTACATAACACGTTTTTACGGTGAGGTTAAGATATCTTTTGAAGTGCTTGATCCTGGCAAAGATTCTCTCCACTGTATAAAGGTGTGCCAAAGGAGAGAGTAGTATTCGACGCAAGAACGAGTTTGCATCATGTAGCTACAGCAGATACCTATGGTGCTGATAGAAGAATACGCGATGACCTAAAAGTAATCGAGGTGACAGTCCCACACAAACGCAATGGTACGCTCACTGTTTTGAGCTGGACAATTCGTCAGCTACTTAGGATTTGACCTTTTCGGTATCCGCGTGATCACGCGTACTATTTGGATCAGACTATGGGAGAGAGCAAACGCGTGGACAGCACGTCCAAATCATGGGCACACGTACATCGAGTTCATAACAACATAATAATTCACATGCAGCCTAAAGATAGAGTAGGAGCCATTCTCTGGAGCGCAACCGGCACGGGGCGGCCACAAACATTTGCCTTAACGACCGATACAGCGAGTACCCCAGATGTCTTCTCCGACCGCTGCGAATGTGCCAGTTTTACCCACTTCATCTCAAGATCTCTGGACTGGACGATCCTCACCACTGCTGAACCCAACTAATATTCCATTACTACGGACGCAAAGGGCATGCTAGCCCCGTCACTTTCAGCGACAAGACCGTCAATCCCATGTACGCCGAAGAACGGAACGCTTGCAAGCAGACCTCTTGCACGCGCCTGATCTCCGTATCTGATGGGCTAAGACGTTAAATCCCACTGGGACTCAGTACTCTGTGTGGCAGGAAACTAACCTCTCAAACCCTTGTGCTTACTACTATAAGCCCATGTATACCGAATGAAGAACGAACCATTGTCAGAAGTTAGCAGTAATTGCTCAATAGGCAGTTTCACCATTTTTTTTACCGACTTTTTTAGTTAATTTTGCTTAGTTTGCCGGTTTTTACTTTAAATGTCAAAAATACTTGACTTAACTGTCTATTTTCTTCCTAGTTATTCTTCTTTTTAGTTTAGCATTTTGAATAAAACACGTAATGATGATTAAAATATCAAGTAATAAATCACCAAATCACTTTAGATGATTCAGTTAGTACTCTCATTTAAGTAATATTTAATTAAAGGCATTTAAGATAATCTCCATGACATATTTAAAAGTGCGAAAACTAACTAACATTGATTTTACTAAATTACTCGTAAATTACAAAAGTATTATCCTATGTCTGATGTACAATACAATGAAATTAACTACTTTAATCGAATCTCAGTCAAAAAAATTCAATAAACATTTTATTTAAAAAGTTATGATTTTTTTTCATTTATTGAAACTTTAAACGCCCGTATCTCAAAACTAGCCTCATGTCAGTTAGTGAAATTCCGCTCTACGGGGACGATATTTTTGTATTGGTTATGCTAGGTATTGGGTCAAGTATTGCTATAGGATTCCTTTACTTATTGTATTATGAAACTTTAATTTTTTTTATTATAGCAGTGGGAGTGAATAATCAAATAATCATACACAAACATAAGCCTGAAGGATTTTTCGATGTTTTGTTTAGTGCACCAATGGGTTATACTTGCATTAAAGTGTTTAAAAAAAATATCATGCTAACTTCTTTAACATGTTTTGTAGACATTAATAGTAGTTTATGACACTGTTGCATAATAAGGGTTCTTATAACACGAGTGTGTTTTAAAAAAACGAGCCGTAGGCGAGTTTTTTTATAGTATCACACGAGTGTTATAAGACCAAGTTATGTACAGTGTCATACACTACTTTATCTACTCTCATACTTTATTACCTGATTTCATTTTGTTGTGATATATAGTTGCTCCTTGATTTCGCCGGTAACAGGTTCATGGTCATGTTTGACGCAGTTTCCAGAATGTCTGGTGGTGTACAATTACCACCATCCTCGCTTTAAGACATGTTTTTACACAAAAACTAATTTATTTTACAAATTAAACCAAACTTTGTTTAATTTAAATGTAAAATGTTGGCGCCAAGGCGCAAACATCGATTGCGCATGCGTGTTTCTTTTTTTTTTAGGCTGCGGAGACCATAGATTTAGGATTTTTCGCTACTCTGGAGACACAATTTTTTTTTAAAGTAGAGGTTCAAACTTCTTTTTCAGCTGGAGATTGTTTATGGTGTATCGTAATGATTAAAAAGTTTTATTATGATATAGGTGTCCATACAAGACCTGTATCGTAATAAAACTTTTTTTTTGGCCTGTCCGTAATGTTTGTCATAATAGTATTGATTTCAATTTTATAATCTTTGTATTACAGTATCAGAGTAGATAAATATATTTTTTCAATTCTTTTTCATAGTGATTAACAAAAATAAATATTTAAAATTTGGACTTTTTAATGCTGGTTCACTTGGAACTAGGCAGGATGAGTTTTTAATAGCCATGAACCACCATTCAGTTGACATAATGGCCATCAATGAGACCTGGCTAAAGTTGGGAGAGGATGGCAGAGCTCCATTAGTGCCGGGTTACAAATTGAGGCATACTCCAAGACCTACAGTGGTAAAGGATGGAATAGGTGGGGGTGTCGGGTTTTACATAAGAAATGGGGTCAGTGTTAGGACCAGAAGTCACCCGGTGGATTCACAGGTAGAGGAGTATTGGTTGTCCTTGACTACTTATGGCAGAAAAATTATAGTTGGCACTGCATATAGACCGCCCTGGCTGGGTGTAGATAGGTTCATAAACAGTTTGACGGATAGTATTTGTGCAATGGCTCCCTATGATAATATCATCCTATTGGGTGATTTTAACATAAATATGTTGATCCAGTGTGCGACAAACACAAAAGGGCTTCATCAATTTTTACAATATATGCATCAGGTTGTAAATGCACCAACTCATTTTACTGATGATAAGAGCACTCTAATAGATGTAATTTGTACAGATATGAACGTTTATAATGTCACAGTTACTCATGTCCCAGAACTGGGTAAACACGCGGTGGTAACTTGTGAGTCAACCTTAAAAAAAATTAAGGAGAAACCCAAGTGGGTTACATACAGACCATTTGGGGATATATTGCCAGAACTTTTTAATAGCGACACCGAAATGATTCCTTGGGACTACATTAATTCAAGGGCTACTGTTGATGATATGGTGGAGGCTTTGTCCACATGGGTTGTACATCTATTTGACATGCATGCCCCTGTGAAGCAAAAGATGTTCAGTACTAAGAATACTCCATGGATTACTGAAAATATTAAATTACTCTTCCGTTTACGAGATAAAGCTAGGCTTTCTTATCAGAGTACTAAACTGGAGTCAAAGAAACAATACTACTTGGACCTAAAACATCAAGCTGTGGTGGCGTTGCATAACGAAAAGTCTGTGTATTTCTCAAAAAATATTAGTGAACATATTAACAACCCCAAAATTATGTGGAAGAATTTGAAAAATCAAGTACTCCACTCGCATAGAGATTCTTGTTTGCCAAGTCACTTTAACAACCCAGATACCATCAACAAAGCCTTTTTGGATGTGCCCGGGGAGTGTGTTGGGAGTTTATCAAAATTAACATACTTTGAATATTATAGACACAACCCCAGTCTGAGTTTTGAGCTCAGGCCTGTAGATCAATCAACAATTTTAAAGATTCTGAAGAACATTCAGACACAGGCACAGGGTATTGATAAAATTAGTGCACAGATGTGGACCCTCACACTCCCTGACTCACTGGACACAATCACCCAAATAATCAACTCATCTATCACTACACACACATATCCGCAGCTGTGGAAGTGCTCTGTGGTTCGGCCTTTACCAAAAACTAGTCATCCAAACTCCATTAAAGACCTCCGGCCTATAAGTATACTCCCATGCTTGTCTAAAGTGTTGGAAAGGGTGGTGCATATGCAGGTCATGGAATACCTAGAACAAAATAGCATTCTCCCTGATAAGCAGTCAGGTTTTAGGAAGGGGCGAGGTACGGCTATGGCCTTGTGTGATGTGGTTGGAAACATCTTGGAAGCTAGGGATCGTGGAGAGGGAACAGCCCTAGTCCTATTGGACTATTCCCGCGCTTTTGATGCCCTAGATACTTCATTATTATTGTCCAAGTTGGCTTACTATGGATTTGCGTCGGGTGCTGTCAGGTGTTTTGATAGTTATCTTACAAATCGATCACAGTATGTGGAGATACAAGGTGTGGATGGTGCAGTGATGTCTTCACCTCCCCTTAAGGTGACCAGGGGGGTGCCGCAGGGATCTATTTTGGGTCCACTGTTGTTTATCTTATATACGGCAGACATCACCAGTTCCTTTCAACACTGTCATTTCCACATGTATGCAGACGACACACAATTGTATCTGTCATTTAAACCTGATGACACACTTACAGCTGTGTCCAAATTAAATGAGGACCTGGAAAGGGTAGTCCAATGGTCAAGGGAGCACTCACTTATCCTTAACCCTCTAAAATCTAAATTTATGATACTAGGCAGTAAGAAACAAATTCAAAATATCTTGCAATACGACCCAGCAATAGTTATAAATGCTCAAAGAGTGACAAGAGTTGAAGAGACCACCAACCTAGGTCTCGTGATGGACCCTCAGCTCCAATTTGAAGGACATGTGAATAAAATTGTAAAAAATTGTTTTTATAGATTAAAACTTCTCTACAACATTCGGGACTATTTGGGGACAGCACTAAGAAAGCAACTGGTGGACAGTCTCATTCTATCTAGATTTAATTATTGTGATATAGTGTATGGTCCGTGCTTGCTGGCCAAGACTAAGAATCTTGTACAGCGCATACAAAATGCTTGTGCTCGGTACTGTTTCCCGATACCAAGACGGCAACATGTAACACCTAATACCTAATCTTAATGCCAATAATGTATTGAAAATGGAGGCCAGAAGAAAATTACATTTAGCCACTATGCTCTTTGACTTATTAAAATTTAAAAAGCCTGACTATCTATATAAAAAAAATTGTTTTAGGAAAAGTTACTATCCTTACTCTATTAGGTCTACAACTTGTACTATATCAGTGCCCAGGCATAGGACTACAGCATTCCGAGGGTCTCTGAAGTACGCAGCGATGCGAATCTGGAATGATCTGCCTCCACCTATTAGGGACCTGAAATCCAGATACACATTTAAAGTCAAGTACAAAGGATTTCTACTATTATACCAAAAGAGTTCATGTGTGTGATTCCCAGATGTGAGTGTTTGGGTTTGGGAGTTTTCTATATGACCATGGGTTGTTTGGATATCATGACCAGGCTTGTATTGGCATGGTTGGGGGAGCATGTCGTTCTGTTACTTACCGGATTTATTAATAAAGAGAGAGCATGTTCTCACGGGGCTGTCTGATCCTGGGTTAGCGGGGAATGGCCTGCTTGTGCTGTGGGCACTTGAAATGCATGGAAGCGCCTAGTCTCAGGGGTCGGGCATTCCTGAATTTCACAATTTTTTTTTTTTTTTTTTTTTTAACTCATAACCTTATGGGTTTGATCACAGTTTGATCTCGGGATCAAAGAGGCGGTCAGAAGAGGCATATGGGTTGTGTATGTATGTTTATAGATACTATTGTTGCTATTATTATATGTGTAGTATAAATCATTGGTGTACCTTGGTGTTTGTCCCCACAGCCGGATCATTTCGGAGTCGCCTCTCTGTGATGTTTGGGCACCTCATAGCTATTTATTGTCAACAGTAGGTATTAGAGAGGTAATATTGGTCTTCTGGTGGTGCTACACTTTGTTGGCCCTGTGATGGGAGGAGTGAGTTAGCAAAGTTCTAAGTAGTAATAAGGTTAAAACAACGGCATACCTAATGGAATTGTGCATTGTAGGGTTTTTTTTTTCTCTACTTACCCCTTGGCGTTTGAAGTATTCTCCTTCTCTTTTAGGTATAAGTTTCTAGTTTATAATTGAGTGGGTATGTTTCACTGTATTGATTAATGGAACGATATTGCCGGAAGGCGTCAGGTGACACTATAAAAGGGTGGCACTGAAAATCAGTACTGGGATGGCTGATACCCATCTCAGTGTATGCTGAGTGTCTATCCCTAATTGCGGGCACAGCGTACATAATAAAGTTAGTAGAAAAAGTTGGAAAAAGTACACTAAATGAAAAAGCACGTGTAGCCACGTAGTAGTAAGACACGTAACCAACATTGTCTAGTCATAATGACGTTGACGCGTACAATTGTCACTTGTCATGACTGTCATGCTGCTCGGACGGCGGACGTGTTGTTCCACGTTCCATTGTTTCTTTTTTTTTCTTTAACGCCTAGAATAAACTTTGACCGCTGCCTGAGCAGATCACACTACGTGGCAGATAATATTTATTAATGTTAAATATGTACTTTATACCTGTAATATATAATGTCATAATATGTATGTGCGTTGTGGTTCACAATAAATATTTTTTCTTTCTTTCTTTCTTTCTTACTATGAAATGTATATAAATAAAAAAATGTAAGTATCCTCCTTCCTAATATATTGGAGATAATACAATGCACAACATAATTTTGGTAAGGTAAAAATGACTTAAGTTACTGTAACATCCTCATTGCGGTTCGCTAAAGACGTTTGAATGATCAAATAGCTGTATAAAACGAACTAGATAAATGTTTTATATTCTGTTCAGCATAGTTTCACATCAAAGTAAAATGTTTTATCGGGCTGAATCAAGTCAAACGATGACAGCCAGATTATCTTATCCGGCATTAAACATTGAGTCACTCCTAGACTTTTAGTATTATCTCCCAATATGAATGATTTATGGAAGTGATCGGTAAAATAATCTTCAAATTACATTATATTTTTATACTGATTTTTCTTAAAAATAAGGAGCGTAACTTTATGGATTATCATAAAAATAAAACTACACGATTCTGAAATGAATCCCTGTTATTAAAATGGAAAAGCTTTATTTTGTGCGTGTAACACCACACAATCGGTTTCCCCAGACTTCCCCTAAAGATGAGTATGAGTATTCCAGTAGTTTTCACGGCGTCTGGTCAAATTCTCGTTTATTAACAGGATCGTACTAACTGACTAGGGTGCGGGGGTTTGGCGCCTGAGAGGCCTCGCCCACCAACGGTCACATGGCGGTGGGCACCTTTTCCGTGTTCCAGGGGTGCCCATTAGCGCACGCCTGCGCCAGCCGCTCTCTGTCTCCTCTATTACAGAGGGGCGCTCGAGAGCGGTGCAGGCGTGGACTTCAGCTCCTTGGGGAGCTTTGGGGAGCCGCCCATCTGGCTCCCCCGAGGAGAGCCCTGAATAAACGGGGCGCCCCTAGCCGGGTCGACGTGAATAATCTTTTGATATCCCTCGGCCCGGCTAAAGGGTGAGGAGGAACACCGCGGGGTTTAGTGGGTAGGACGGTCCATTCCGGACCGGGCCGGGAGTCCCACACACCATCCCAGCTGCCCCCGCAGCTGGGATGAAGGCGCGTAAATGCGTTCACCGCGTCAACAAAAAAAAAAAAAAAAAAAAAAAAAAAAAAAAAAAAAAAAAAAAAAAAGGTAAAAGGCTTTATACGACAATAAACTAAAATTTATTGACCAGTAAATTGACTTATTTTGAAATTCTATAATAATTACCAACCACTAAAATGTTTTATGCCGTGAAAATTTCTAAAAATGGAATGGCTAAATGTTTTAAAATAATGATTTTTTAAATCATGTGCAGGCTAAATGACTTATCAGTATTTAGCTGCTGTCATGGGCGCTTTATGAACCAAAATCAATAATTGAGTGGATTTAAAACACAAAAATATACTAAAATATCGAAAATCACCGGTGTCTGAACGACCACCAAAGTGCTCAGATTAAATCGTTACCTAGACCATTCGAAAGAGAAAAATCAGGCGATTCTAACGATATTATATAACTCATATTCGACCAAATTGGCTGTTAATGCAGTTTGCCTTTCCAGCGTCTCAACAGTAAAATAAAGTCGGGCTAAGAGACACTATACTTAAGAGATACTTGATACTAGGAGTAGTCCAATTTCGGCATTAGTAGACAAGTTATCCCTGAAATTTTCCCAAGCATAGCATAGTCAGATGACAACTAGTTTTAAAAAATTGTTTATTATAATAATAATTCGAAAGAATCAAGACTGGACTGTTAAATATAAAACACCACGCCGCAAAAAAGTTTAACCAGGTAAGTATCTTCTGTTATCATAAAACCTATTTTTCACGCATAATGACCGTCTCAAGTGGAAAGGAAAATCGGAAAATCAAACAACAACGCAGAGTTAAAGTGGGGGCAATAAATTCCCAATACGCACTTGATGGCAAATGGGAATTTTATTCCCAATTGCCACCTGGTAGCAATCTATGTGTAGGTAGGCGAATGGGAAGATACCGTTGATGTCAGTTTTCCAGTGCGATAGATAGTAATAGTTTTTAAAGTCGTCAATTTTGTACGGAACCCTTAGTGCGTGAGTTCCAGTCGCACTTGACTGTTTTATTACTAGAAAGTTAAAATATTTGTGGTCACCTGACCGCTGCGCCACAAGCTGCGCCTAGCAGTTAATTAGTTACACCACTGCAACGTCATTATAAAAACAAACAAATAACAAACAATTTATTATATAAATAGTTTGCATAAAATTTTACTGGTTCTTATAATAGTTTCATCGCATATTTTTTAAATTCAACTAACAAAGTGTACAAAATTGTAACGGTGTGCGGCGTGAAAACAAAACGGGCGGCGCGCAACAATACGATACCTACTTAGACGATACGACTGGGTTATACTCTTAGATCATCTAACCACAGGATGCGCCTTACTTAAGCATTGTTTTCTGCCATTGCACATGACCATTTGGTCTTTTGGCTTTATGAAAAGCCTGTACATCAGTACATCATTTTATATGATTAAACTAGTACATTACATTGTAGTTGACTGTACAATAACAATTAACACACAACAGCCATTACGCGTTTGTCGATTAATACATTTTTAAATGCAATGAAATTTTATATGTCTTTGTGTTTCCCCCTTTACTTGTATGAAAACTGGCAGAATATTTTTGTATGCGGTGGTTCGCAAAGGCTAGTCCCGTGTTATATGGTCTAAGGTTATACTTGATCCTAGCGACTGGCACTGCGAACCCCCTCCCTTCCCGCGCAGACTGCGGGGATAATATTTTATAGAAAACTCTTTTTATTTTTTAATTCACTGACTAATGTGTTAGAATTTTTTGTATTATTCTTGTTAGATATTTAAGGAACAGTAGCAACAAACTCTAATATCTCTAATATTTTATTTAAGCAGTAATCGATTATAAAAGATAAGATTAATGAAAACAAAAAAGTATGTGGAGTAATTTGTTAGAATTTCGTTTCGTGCATTTATTTATGAATTCCACGTTACAATACGTTTGTTTTATAGACTGTAATATTTTTGTCACTGAGCTAGGCCCTAAAAATCATTTCTTGTAATTTACGGGTAAACCCGTGGGTGAAATTGTTAGAAAATGTAAATATATATCGGCAATTATTAGCTTAACACCATAGCGCAAAGATTTTTATTTCTAATTCAATATCCTTTCAGTTATAGAATTGACGTACAAATACCTAAACTATACCTAGCCCGACCTCAGGTCTGTTAGAAAACGCTACAGTAGCATTATATATACCTACCTCACACACTGTAAAAAAAAAACCAACTTTAGAATTATAGGAACTTGATAACTTTCTCGTACCGGACTAGTAGGAGGCCCACCAAGGTTCTGTTTTCCGCCTTTGCACTGCGCAGTGCCGCATACAAATTGAGCATCATTGCATACAAGTTATAATTTCATTCCGTATTCTTGTCTTACGGTTATGTCTCAGTTTTGTGAAATTGGTATACTTTTGACTTTCGTCAGTCACGCTTCGACAAAAAATATGTTTAATATGCATATTGTTTTGATTGTTAGAAACAGTCATTAGTAACAAAGAGCGCACAAGATAAGTAGCTAGAAAGGAAATGTGCATGGCCAAATCATCAAATTCCAATTTACCTACTTGTCCACTCCTATTCGTACATTGTAGGCCATCATGACATGATATTTAGCACAGAATATTTTTATTGAAAATAGTAAACTTCTTTGAGTCCACGTCATTACATTTAAATAATCTGGCCGACCCTCAAAATTCCGAACGCTCATTTCGCCGATGATAAATTCAACGAATGGTTGTATGGTCGACTGTTAAAACTCCGAATGGTCATTTCGCCGATGATCAGTTTTACGAATGATTGTATGAAATTGATGTTGGTGTTGGATGGTTATAAAAAAAATAACCACGAAGGCTAAGGCGGGAGCTCCGCTCCGCTTCGCTCCCGCCTTAGCCTTCTAACCTAACCTATCCGAGTCGAGGTGTTAACCATAATAAGTGAATGGTTAACACCCCGACTCAGAGTACCCCGATACAATCATTCGTAAAACTGATCATCGGCGAAATGACCATTCGGAGTTTTAACAGTCGACCATACAACCATTCGTTGAATTTATCATCGGCGAAATGAGCGTTCGGAATTTTGAAGATCGGCCAGATTATTCATATGTAATGACTTCCACCCAACTTCTTTGTGTTCTATAGTTTACGTCATTCCTTTATTTCCCCCTGGACCTATGTCTATTATTCACACTAAGTTGCGGACGTTCTTCTAGCCCTTCAGCTTCCATACAGGCCTACGGATCAGGAGTGAGCCCACTAAAACCTACCTCAGCAGTGAGGCGGAGGTCAGATCCCGAGGTGACTGAAGTCAACCCATAATAGGTCCGTCCCATGGCACTAAATATCGGGTAAAACGAAACTATACCGTCGACTACAATGAAATGTACCAGTTTAATCTTACAAAAAGATGTATCCTTGCGAGTGCCATAATGAACACACCAAAGATAGTGATGTTGCAGACTACTTTTTTTTTTGTTTAACGTGAGAGAAAATCCTCATGGATGTTATGCCGGACTCCTACCGACTAAAAAACCTCACGCAACGCCCAACAGCCTATGGTTGGGAGCCCCGGGTAAGCCCTCGGAAGGATGTCCCAGGACTCATGTTGCAGACTACTTTACGACTTTTGGGCTAGTCGATAAGCCAGCCTTTTATACTCAGAGGCACACTGGGGAACAAGGATCTTTGGCGGATATCGTTTTTGTCTCTATCTTTAATTAGTTCATTATTCATAGCACTCGCAGGGATACATCATTTTGTAAAATTAAACTAGTACATTTCATTGTAATCGATTGTACCTACCTATCATACTATTTTCATTTGGCTCAATTCTTTTATGATGCGGTACAAATACATAATTTTTTTGGTTTGATACATTCAAAACCACGTTTAAAATACGATTTTGAAAGAACGATTCAAAGGATAATCAATCAACAAATTAGTTATTTTTTTTAAAGTATGGTGATATGATAATTGATAATATAGCAAAGATGTTTCATTTCAGTACCTAGCACAAACATTTCATGCTTAATAAATTATGTAAAGTACATGTCTGAAAGTGAAGCTGTGAACGAAAAATTAGGCCATAAACATTTAAACGTTTTTTCAGCTGGCCATATTCATCAGTTAGGAATACACATTTGTCCACAGTTCCTTTTGTCTTGTTGGCTTTTCATAGTTTTCATATATACACACACATGTAGTGATTTTTTATCGGGTAAGCAGGGACATTATAAGTAGTAAGTACGCCTTCTTCAATAAGTGGTTTCACCACGTAATTTGTGGCAAAACTTTTGTAGTGTCGAAACAGATAGAGGATGTTGTGGCTACCTGCTGTTGAATGTTTTCAAACTGCCCAATAGACTTTTAACTTGACTCAACGATTACAATCTTAGGGGCAAACAAGAATCAATGTCTTTACGTGTCTATTGGCTGTTCACATTTTCTTTTTATGATTTTCTCTTAAACATTTTACGCAACAATAAATTTTCGAAGTACATAAAACAATTCAGTTTCGCCCACGTCACACTATTTCCTTTTATGTCACACTCTAAACTTTACAAAGTAACTTCTCTGCGTAGGCTGCGAATAATAGGCGCTTTGTCTGAAGGAGACTGTAGTCTCATAATCATATTATTTTTGGGCATTTGGGCAATAGATATAATATTGCATGTTACATTAGCAAAAAGAATCTCAGCTTTTTATTCCTTTCATTTTCTAGTGCAAAAATTATAGTAAGGGTAATCGCCATCTCTATTCCTTAGTAATACTCGAGAACACGCCCATATATTTCCTGTGGAAATAACATTTATATCGGAACGGGGTATATACCTTCGAACGGATATCCATGAAACAACAGGGGATGGCCAACAAAAACGGGATGGCCAGGGTAACAAAGAAATGTTGTTCGAGACAACATTTCTTTGTTACCCTGGCCATCCCTTGTTTTTGTTCGGATTTCAATTCCTTATACCCACACTTATGTATGGTAGTGAAAGATGGGTGTGGCAAAAGAAGCATGAAAGTAAAATTAATGCAGTGGAAATAAGAAGTCTGCAAAGTATAGCTGGAGTGAAATTAATGGACAAAGTAAGGAATAGTGTGATTAGAAAACAATGTGGTATAACTGAAGATGTAGTGACAAAGATAGAAAAAGAGATGCTTAGATGGTTCGGACATGTGGAGAGGATGGATGAAAATAGACTGACTAAACAGATCTATAAGGCAAGAATGAATGGGCAAACTGGTAGGGGTCACCCTCGGCGTACGCATGGCAATCAAATTGATGACCTATTGGAAAAAGGCCAGGTCAAGAGTACCCTTAACCGACGAGCGTGTATGAAAGCACTTAAGAAAGTAGAAGAAGCGAAAGTGGTATGCCAGGATCGTAGCAAGTGGAAAGCCATAGTCTCTGCCTACCCCGATGGAAAACAGGCGTGATGATATGTATGTATGTATGTATGTTCAATTCCTTTCGTGCGTGCCTCTGTTAGGATGATAGCTGCCTGCATCATCGTCTCCAGGCACTCTGCATGAAAATCAGTGGCCGTTCTGAGATGTCTACCGGATATCCCGGTGTTTTCTGGGATATTCTGCTGAATGGGGAATGCTAAGCCTCGCCCATACCTTTTCCACTCCCTGTTTTAGTCACATCGCTTCCTCTTATAATATCAAAGCTAATCAATTATGCTGCTGTATCATAATATCGTAGGTTTGACAACAAATTAAACCTTATCCGATTTAATTTATCAAATTATGTTTCAATCAACATAACTACCAACACATTTTTAAATTAGAAGAAATGTTTAAATTAAGATTTTTCAAATTAGGAAGTTACATAAGAATTTTTAAATTAAGAACAAATTTTTGTACCTCTGTTTACAAAGACAATAAATTGTTATACTCTGGGCTAAGATCTAACAATATCGGTGCCTCCATTTCTTCTCTTATTTTCTTTATAAATCCTAGATAACAAGTATTTGCATTGAATAGCAATCTGGTGTTCCCTGAAAATCTGTGTGTAGATTTTATAATATCATTGTGTACTTACAACATTTATATTTCCATTTCTATCAAGAAATCTTCTCTAGTCAAGCAATATACCTAGGTCATAATTAATTGTTCAGTGCCTACCTTGATAACCTTTAATTAGGTAAATTTTACACCGTATAATACGAGTATAATGATCCGTGACTTGTAATGTTATTAATATGAAGTATGTTGCTTTGTCATTAATTATTACATTGTAAGCATAATAAAACTTGTACCACAGCAAGTTACAGAAGTGTCACTTATCTCAATACGTTTACAATTCAGTTAACTAGATGGCGACTGTGCAGCATTATTTTTCTGTAACGTCAGAGCGAGATAGCAAGAGATAACAACACTGTGGAGTGAGCGAGAACCTCGCTTGTTATTATTACGTCTACATTGCGGACCGAGTCGCACGCGCTCACAAAAAACAGCGCAGGCGCAGCGCTATATTCGCCTACAACTTCACTTCGGTCAACTTCGTCATTTAGTGGTGATCGAAACTCCGATGTGTGTGGAAGTGAATTTAACTTTTCTAACATAATCTCACAAAAATAACAATAATTTGTAACTAAAGTACAACAGCTCATTGAATCGTGTTGAACTAAACATTTAACGTGTCATTAGTTGTTTAAATAGTATTCAAAATGTGTGATAGTAACAGTCCTTCGACGCAAAGTATAGCGGACTACTTAGCTCAGTTGCTCAAAGACAGGAAGCAACTGGCTGCGTTCCCGAATGTTTTCATGCACATGGAGCGACTTCTGGATGAAGGTAAGTTAATATCGTACTGGGTTATGTATATTCCATTGGACACGGAATGTACTAGTTCCTATCGTCGATGCTTGTCACCGAGGCGATCATAAATCGGATGCGTCGGCAAATGCTACAACGCAAACGATATTAAGTTTATTTTTGTCTTCGCCCCGCCGAGTTATGGTCCAGTGATGTTTGTAATGCGATCCTTCATTTCGAAAAGCGAAGTAAAGCAGAACGTCTCTGTGTCGATTTGCGGTCAGCGGTCATTAGATTGTCGCCGACGAGAGATCGGTGAAATGTAAGTAGTAAACGAGTTTGGTGACTACGTTATGTCTCTTATTTTGCTGTTCACGCAGCTGTTTTAAATAAATCTTATTAGTTGAGTTATATTTTGAGGTTATAATTGAAAAGGGCGTGTGAGATGATGTATAGTTGGAATACGCAGTACTTTACCTATAACCTATATTGTTTTAAATTCCATACAAGTTGGTGGAATGTCGTATACATAGGTACCGTACGTCCAATATTCTCAGTCACACGAGATTGGACAGAGCGCGGTACAGTCGAACCGCTCCTTACGTGACGATATTTAGCCTTATTTTATACTGCTCTCGCTCGAAACTAGTCTTCAGATAGTCTGTAGCCCTTATCTGCGGCATTGAGCGCATACCTACCATCTAGATTTACTTACGCACTTGTTTGAATAATTATGACTTGACTTAATTTGAATACAGAATGAATTAAAATGAACATTAATAATTCAAAATGTTGTTTTATGATTATTGCAGTAAGTTACTGTGAACATCGTAGTTATATCCATCAAAGTCGACCCTATTACATACTTACTCGTATACCTAGGCATAACATTTGTGAATTATATAGATAATTGTATAAGTACCTATTAAGTATTCCATTATGTAAATATTAAATTTACAATTTAAAAAATAATATTATTGGTTGAGACATAACTATGCATCTACCTTTATTTTTGACATTGCATTTTATGTTAATTAGTCGTCACATCACCTTGTATAATTTATTTAATTGTTTTAACATTTCAATTCATTAAAATATTGTTCTAAATAAACTGATTTGATGTTTTAAGCTTATACATATTTATAAAATCAACCTACCGTAGTGCATTGCTGGAAGTATTATAGGGTCTTTTGATTCTCGCCATAAACCACGGTCCTGCCCCACCCGAATATATTTCCTCCTTGCGACCTTTTTGATCGTCAGTTCGTCACGCGTCAAATCATCAGATTGGACGGTCAAATGCTGATCTGACAATCTGCAGGTTTTTACATAAAATAGTAATAAACATCCACACACATACCTACAATCTACATCCATCAATCATATTATTAAGAACAAACTTACCTTAGTAAACAGTTTTCGTTATCAATATGCTGTTGCCGTGCCTAATTAGAAGTAAAGACAAGTTATGCCCTCATTACTAGAGGGCCTAAATATTATCATGAGACAATGCAGTTTTATTTTTTTATGTTAGATCTAAACTATTTGCCTCCATGTAGTGAAGTTAACAATTAACATACGATATCTACGATACGATTGTGGACGTACGATAGGTACACAATATGAGTTATCTAATAAGTGGCCGATAAACATTAAATAATAGGATAGGTTGCGCGAGTCACCCTTGTTTCTGTTACGGTATCCAATGGCTGAATGTTGACATATCAATTCAATTGAATTGAATTGAAATGTTAACATTCAGCCATTGGCTACCGTGACCACTTTCAATCAGGTGGACCTGCTGTCCTCCTGATAGATATAAAAATCTCATTTGAATTTTTTGAGTGACTCCACTGTCGTCTTTAAAAATAATAAAATGGACCATTTTACAAAACTCACACACATACAGACACGCCTATGCATATTTGTGGATAGGGTATGCGTAGTAGGGATGGGATTTTCAGAGCTGAAATCCACACTCGCACTTTGTTTGAAGTTTTCTTGGTCTCTGGTAATGAAAGGCAACCCGATTGCCCTTACCGGATAGGAGAAAATCTATAACCATGCGAAACAACGTTCGTACAGTCGGACAGAACAGATGTCCAACATCCACTAAATACAATCTCTGCAGACTGAGCACAAAACAAAACTCAATGGTTTAAAAACTAGATAGTACCTTAGTACCTATTTAAGAAACAAGCACGAACGAAGAGAAAAGGAGGTGATGTGTTACTTGTAAGACCCATTACTGATCCAAGTCACGTCTTGACGCAAAGCAAGGTCTATTCTACACCGATACCTCAACAAGTCATAATGTCGCAGTTATAATGATTTACTGTTAGGTGTGGCCTCAAGGGGATTCTTGTAAGGGACAAAACACATTTGATTCCTTGTCTTCAAGTATGCGAGCAAACGAAACTATTCCTCCTTTAGTAGAAGAATCTAGATATATTGTGTTCTATTCAATTATTGTTTCTTCTGAACCAGAGTTTAATCCAACCAATTTGTATTGACATAGTCTCAATCTTAATATTTTTCTTCTATCTGGTATATTTTCATCAAAATGTTGTAAATGTTGTACATACCTATTGAGGTAATATTGCGTGGATGTATGTAAATTCAAAATACGCGTCCCGGTTAAAAGTTTGCATCATTCTCAAAAACTTGTCGATTTAACATTTGCCTTAAAGAGAAAGAGCTCACGACTCTGAAAGAGAACGGACTCTTTTAATTTAATTTTGGTAAGATTGGTAAGGTTTGAGTCACCGGTTACCAGATTGGGTAACTTCCCGTTAGCGCTATGTTAGCTGCGTAGTTTTTAAATATTTCTGAGCTGCTGTTACGGGTTTATGATGAATTACCACGATGATGGTCAAGTTATATGGTTTATTTGACACGTCTCCACCGTATTTACTGACAACTTGACGAAAATATCGACGGCAAACTGACAGCCGACAGGCGTGGCGTATCGTGTTACGCCGAACTAAGAAATTACGGAGTCTATTTTTGTTGGTCGCTGGAATATTAAGCATATGAGAAAAACGTCATTCAAACCGTAGATTTTGTATTAGGTACATTGAACGTCACTGTTTTAAAATGGAATGAGTACTGACCAATGTCATACAAGGAAGTGTCGGGTAATATTTCTATTATACTTATTTAGATAGGTACCTACGCAACGTTATTTTAACTTAAAGTTCAACTGTAAGTACCTAGGTACTATTTGCATGAGTTGTTATCCATAAGTTTGTAAGAGCCGACATTTTATAATATACAATATTTGACTTTTAAACAATATCAATTGATCGATGTTTACATATTGAATCAACTATTGGGTTGTTTGCATTCCACGAAGAACATTGAACATCACAAAATAACAATGCTTCGGCAAATGTAAACATACAAAATCGTCAATCAAAACATTCAATACATAACTATAAAGATAAAACATATTGGATATGTATGACAAGATAAACGAAACATCAATGAACTATCGCGTAGAAATTTTATCATTCTCTAAAAGTGGATACTTGAAATAGTAGATCCATAGATAAGTTTTAATATGTTGTACATACTTGATTTGCAGATAAAACTGCGATAAGAGATATACACGGAGTTTAATAGCCTTTAAGATTGTTCTTATCAGTAATGTTGGTGGAGAATACTTTGACAGCGTTGATTACATGGTTCGTTATTAGTACTTGCTCGTTTATCTGCTCCTGTTGCTACATGTATAACGTAGATAGTATTGCAAAATTATTTACTTGGGATAAGTACTAGTCAACCTGTATTAATGATGTCATGGTATACTTCGCAAGCCTACATAGTAATTAAATTATTGTATTTTACTGCGTAGGAGTTTTCTACTTTGATGTCGTTGGTTCCGCAACCCTGTGGCTAAAGTGAGTCTTAGTTAGGTCATTATAAGGTTGTTTAGTACGTGATTAGGTAGGTGCACCTACGCTGTTGACCAAATGAGGGTAGTCGTGGGTAGCGTGGAGGTGTAAAAGCCAAGGTTGTCCCAGTCGCTTGCCGATACGTAACTTGCTGTGGGTTGCTTAAACGTAGAGATTCAAAACATTCATCAATATTAAACTTCTTAAATTATTATGGATATAATTTATTTTGAGTGTCCATCAACCTCATCGAAATCTCTCCCATTTTGGGCATGCCTTCTTAATCACTTTTGAATAATAAATGTTGACAACTTCTTCATTTATATAATTCTACCTCATCTTATTAATAGCAAGTTTTACGCGCACTTCATGTTCCAAAACCTCAATAAAGTCTCTGCAGTCTGCATTTGTGTAGAAAACTGGATCAAATATGAGACACCCATTCTTCTGTTGTTCCCACGACACTGCCGCTACGTACCTTCTACGTTTATGTTAACGACGTGATCGTTCTGCTAATGAGTATTAAGTTTTTCTAAGGTTTTGAACTTAGGTTTTTCTCGGATACATACAGTTTATTCATGAATGGTGGCATCTGTGGCATCACTCAAATGCTTGGGATTGGGATCATAGGAGTTGCACAATCACACCATTTTAAAATCATTTTACTTAGCGCAGTAACTAGATAATGCAATGCAACTTGTAATCAAGTATAACAGCCTTAATGTTAATGTAAACTGCATGACTTACGAGTATTATTTGTACACTACAAAAGAATGCGTTGGTATGTGTGGGTAGTGCCCACTGTAATTTGAAATGAAAATCGATCTGTTCAGTATGACGAGGAAACCAGTTCCGTGGGTGGTATAAAGCCTACGCTTAGAACCAAACCTTCTAATATTACTTTTACAATTCGGGGTCATAACATGCATCATAACTTCTATTCTAGGAACCTCTTGTGGTTTGTTAGAAGTTCTAAGTTTGACTACAGTTACTCATATTTTCTCATTATATGGAACTATTGCACAGCACATTCAACAACTTTTATGAGGTCTCTACTTTTTTCACTCACATTTCATTGTTTTTAAACACCTCACAAGCATGCTTTTCGTTTGCAATTAGTTTTGTAGTAACTTACGATATTTTAAGAGGCTGAGCCACTTGAGCTCAACTTTTTAACTGCCTATAATCCATTTATACCTACAAGGAGAAATAAATAATAATAATACCAATATTCTCTGAACGCCTTCTCATGAACTGAGTCGTTTATTATGTGAACCTCGAGGGTGAGCAAAGACAGATAAAATATGATTTGATATGAATTACAATTAATGTGTTCCCCGTGTTTGTACAAAATCAGTTGTTACACTGCTGAATAATCTTTTGTGATTGTGCTTAGATAGTTAGGTACCTGTACCTACATATTGTTAAAGTTTTGTAAAGATCACTCAGTTTAACTTCGTAAAAAAAATTTTTAACAAAAAAAAACCGACTTCAAACAAAAACTAAAAATTGAAAAATAAAATTAACTTAGCACAAAGTAATAGGTAGTATATTTAGTTTTATATCAAATATTATTGAATGTAATACTGAAATCGGCGCCAAGTAAAACTATAGGTTTAGGTAGATATTATTAATCTCTCATAGAAATATTGGCACCGACTTCAGTATTACAGTCAATAATATCTGATATAAAACTAAATATACTACCTATTACTTTGTGCTAAGTTAATTTTATTTTTCAATTTTTAGTTTTTGTTTGAAGTCGGTTTTTTTTTGTTAAATTTTTTTTTTCATGATTTTCAGTGACGGTTAGACTGAAATTATATCTGTCTAGGGGTAATGTTCTCCCCAATACTAATTAATCAAGCCCAAACACAAGATAACTGCTGTAATTCGTTAAGGAATTCCCTCGATTCGAGGGATTTCTTCGATTTCTCCAGGATCCCAGCATCCGATTCTAACTTCCTGTATATGGGACCACATGGGAAGCACTAGCTTTCAAACAAAAAAAGAATTTTCAAAATCGGTTAACTCCTTCAAGCGATTTGCCGGTAACAAACATAAAAAAAAAAAAAAAATACAGACGCATTGAGAACCTCCTCCTTTTTTGGAAGTCGGTTAATAAAAGAACTTCTGGGAGCTAAACAAAAGGTCGAAGTCAAAGCGTGGGAGCTGTCCAGTGTCCACCCACATACTCGTACATAGGGAACTTGTGTGGACCTGTTTAGTGTGTGACTTGAGTAGTGACACGTACAATACCTATGGCTAAAATGCTCGACCTAGAAAAAGCACTTCCAAGTTTTGATTTTGACAAATGTGTGCAATTAGTTACTACACCTAAAACAGTCGTTTAAATAAGTATTGATAAAATAAGCAAAGAACTTCCCTTTGTAGGACCGCCACACAATCCGGCGGATGTCATTTTTATCTCCATCAAACATAAAATCTAGGTGTGTTGTGTGAACTGAAATCGTGCACAATTTTGTTTTTAAGGTTGCAGCTGAGAATATAATAAACATAAATCACCTGTACCTACAGTGCATTTCGGTCCTCGCTCAATGCACCTGAGGTTCCGTAGCTGCTGATTTGTACAAAAGTTTGAAAAGCCTAATAACTGTGATAGTTTCATAAATACGTACATATATAATTGTAGAGAAGAACTTCAAATTCTTAGTACAAAAATTAATTGTGTGTCTGTTTCTGTGTTGCTTCCTTGTAGAAGGGATAGATAAAACAAACAGAAGATAGACGGACGGACACGACGAAACAATATGAGACTATTTACCTACTGCGGAACCCTGAAAAGTTACGGTCCATGTCTCAACATAAATGCATTGCATGTTCTTTCTAAAATAAATGAGTTTAGAACAATACAAAATATAAAAGCAATTAGGGCAAAATTTACATTGTAAATATTATTTAGATTTGCATTAGGTTACTCAGCGCTGTCGGAACATCGGCTACAAGCAATATTGTACCTATGCATTGCGAAGAAGTTCCCTGTCATTCACTACCACAACCTTCATTGAGGTTTCTATTTGAAATCGTTTTAAACTAGTCGTACTCTACGGCTTAGGGCAATGAGATAAAAAAATTGACTGCCTTCATCCTCCTATCTCTATCCTTTGCTCCTTCATCACCACAAATATCAGAAAAGAGATTTTTTCTGATTTTGTGTCCATCACCTTTTAGGACAATCATAGGCAATAATTCATTCTAAGCATATCTCCCAGTCTTGGGGTATCCTTCAGAGGGCTTAACCGGGGCTCCCAACCTTAGGCTGTTATGGCAGGATACGTGTGGTTTTTAGTCGGTAGGATTCCGGCATAGCACCCATGTAGGATTTTCCTCACGATAAAAATAAATAAGGATATCTCCCACATGAAGGTAGCAACAATCTCGAACTTCTTACAGTATTTCGTGGCATAATATTTATTTCATTGATCGAGGACAATTCTACAGTGCTAGTTTATAGTTCTAAGAATCCGCAAAATGTCGTGACTCAGTTTACGTCGGAGAACTACGTATATTTACCGGAATATGAATGCTAAAAATAACTTTATTTTTTGTAACTACATAACCCACAAAAGAACTGTCCCAGTGGATCTAGGATTGTCATCAGGATCATTTTGATACACATTCGTTGAGACCAAGTAACTTGACACTAAATTGCTATGACAATATGGGAGAAGTGCGAAACTGTTTCCGTGAGAAATTATTGACCACGGTCCGTTACTTGATTAGACTTGAAAGTACCATGGCTGTAGTGGCTATTTACAATGTGGGTACTTACGTAGTTTGTTAGTGGAAAACGTAAACCACGATGGACAGTTGGAAAACTGTCGACCTAAATAAGACAATGGAGCAATAAATCGGCTTAGTTTTGACAAAAGAGGTTTTTATTGTAGGTGAACGTGACTTTTGAACTCAGTTCTCACCGAGTCTCCATTGATACTTAGGAATATCGACTCTCTAAAATAAAAGATGAACGTATTATGGTTATAAAACATCATAAATATTTTTTCTAGAAGATATCTAAATTGGATAGGTAATTTTCTTACCGTTGTGGGTATGCAACAGTTGTAACGTGAAATCATTAGATAACTAAGTACCTAAATTATCTTGTGTTAAAAGAGGTTTTTAGATATATTCAATTCTAAAAAATACCCAAATTACCTACTGTAATCGATTCCATGCATGACGTACATCTCGGTGTCAGGCACTTCTCTACAGACACGAGTTTTTTTTTGGCGAAAAGGCTGAGGCCAACATACATACATACATAACATCACGCCTGTCTCCCAACGGGGTAGGCAGAGACTATGACTTTCCACTTGCTACGATTCTGGCAAACAACTTTCGCTTCTACAACTTTGTGTCTTCATACATGCTCTTCGGTTAAGGGTACTCTTGACCTGGCCTTTTTTCAGAAGATTATCGATTTGATCGATATGAGTATGCCGAGGTCGACCCCTACCAGTTTGCTCATTCACTCTCGCTTCATAAATCTGTTTTGTCAGCCTATTTCCATCCATTCTCTCCACATGTCCAAACCATCTGAGCATCCCTTTCTCTATCTTAGTCACTACATCTTCTGTCATACCGCAATGTTCCCTTATCACACTATTCTTTACTTTATCCCTCAATGTCACTCCAGCTATACTTCGCAAACTTCTCATTTCCACTGCATTAATTTTACTTTCATGCTTCTCCTGCCACACCCAACTTTCACTACCATGCATAAGTGTAGGGACAAGCACTCCTCTATGTACAGCCATCCTTGCCTTTTTAGACACGTCCTGACTGCTCATAAAGGTGTGAATGGCTCCATTCACTTGATTTCCTGCCAAAACTCTTCTTTCAATATCATTGTCACACTTTCCATCTCTTGCAAATTTTGAACCCAAATATACAAACTCTTTCACCTGTTCCACGCTCTTTCCTTCGATCGATATCGAGCAATCAGTCATACATTTCTCTCTTTCAAAAACCATTACTTTTGTCTTGCTTACAGTAACATTCATTCCTCTACTTTTAAGGTGAAGTGGGACTCAAAATACATATTTTGACATATTTCGAACCAATTTTACAATGGTGTTACCAAAGATTTCACAATTTTTTAAATGGATAATTATTATTAAGTATATTGACTAGGGTTGTCAGCTCTCCAAAACACGATTGAGTAAATTCGGCTCGATAGAAATTTATCCCAAAGTTGCCTCGAATCTGTAAATTTACCTGTGACCGCCTTGACTATAACCAATTTTATTCAGTAGTTGTATAATGTACCACACTATTTTTTTATTTCCATGTCCCTAATAAGTTACCTCGGGGCCCTATGCTGTTATTTATTTATTAAAATCATATTGTTTGAATATAAAATACGTTTAGTTGAGCAGGAGTGCATTTTGCCGCTATCAGCCACCTCACAGCGCCCGCTCAGTCAGCCGACAGGCTTCGTTGAGGACACCCGTATACAACTTTGTCGCGCCCGCTGACGTAATTCGCTGCCGTAGTAACGAAAATGGGTAATAAAAAAAAACAAAAAAGGAAGTATTCAAGGCTTAAGCTCAAGAGCGTAAAAATATCGCATCTGTTTGGGTAAATTTCTTTGGTGTATTATATAAGTTATAGTAACGTTTTCATACTTTCCAATACAAAGTCCGCCTGATGCCACATAATAGATAAGTCCAGAAGATTCACCTATAAATGCGCTCATGTATGTGACGCCCTGACCGCGCTTATAACATGTACATTATTTATATTAATATTTAAGTAAAATCAATGTTATTACGAGTATAATACTAATGACTGATGAATCAGTGGGCCAATTCTCCTAAATTTACAATATAACAGTAGGTATAAACCTTATTTGAGTCTATAATAAATTAAAACTCAAAAAATTACGTATTGCGTATTGTTGATATTCTGGTAGTCTTACTTTACTACTAGTACGTCGTAGTTGATGTAGATAGGTATTGAATTTGAAAGTTGTAAGTATGAGTTTGAATTTTAACCAACAGTGAACTGAAAATAAACAGCTTACAACCCGATACAGTCAATACAACCCTAACTTTGTTTTTAAGTTACAATGTAAATCAGTAATACAATGTTTAATGGATAGTGGTACCTATATGTTAAGCGCTAGAAGAGGATTTCGTGAATATTTGTTACTGAAAAACGGGGCCAACGGCTCAGAAGCAAAATATTCAGAAGTGCCTGATGATTTAATATAATTTACGAATTATTTAATTATGATATAATTGAAGTCTGTGAAGATGTTTGCGACAAAATCACGTTCCAACGGTTGAGCATATCTGGCTGTAATTGGTGGCCTATTATAATTATTTTATGCTTTTCCAGACTGCAATATATTCCTGGATATATCTATACTAATATTATAAAGAGGAAAGATTTGTTTTTTTGTTTGTTTGTTTGTTTGTAACGAATAGGCTCCGGAACTACTGGACGGATTTGAAAAATTCTTTCACTGTTGAAAAGCTACACTGTTTGCGGTGAACATAGGTTATATTTTATTCCCGTATTCCCACGGGAACGGGAACTACGCGGGTGAAACCGCGTGACGTCCGCTAGTTATATATAATTTAGAAAATAGCATAAAAGCTATTTTATCCCTGGATATGATCCAATGGTAGGTGGGAACGTGAACAGAATTCTACACAGCTGAAGCTGCGGGCAAGAGCTATGCGAAATGAAACGTAGAATGTTTAATTTGGGTAATAATAATAGTTTGGACAGGACTAAAGCCTTGTCTAGTCTAAATAACTAGTATCGAAACTTATTCCTTTATACACCCTTGCATATATGCATATAGGAATATTCGTTTTTGTATATTCTTCGGTTTCGTATCCAAACGGGACCCTATTACTGTGACTTCGAAGTCCGTTTGTCCATCTCTATCTCATGAACTAGGCAGTTATACATTTCAAAGATGTGTTTCTGCAACCGCTGTAACAACTATAATAATCTAAATCTACACTAATATTATAAAGAGGATAGATTTGGTTTTTTGTTTGTTTGTTTGTATCGAATAGGCTCCGGAACTACTGGACCGATTTGAAAAATTCTTACACTGTTGGGAAGCTACACTCTTTGCGGTGAACATAGGCTATATTTTATTCCCGTATTCCCACGGGAACGGGAACTACTCGGGTGAAACCGCGTGACGTCCGCTAGTCTATACTAATATTATAAAGAGGAAGGATTTGTTTTTTTGTTTGTTTGTTTGTTTGTAACGAATAGGCTCCGGTACTACAGGACCGATTTGAAAAAATATTTCACTGTTGGAAAGCTACACTCTTTGCGGTGAACATAGGCTATATTTTATTCCCGTATTCCCACGGGAACGGGAACTACGCGGGTGAAACCGCGTGACGTCCGCTAGTACTAGATAAAGAATGAATAAGGTTACGTAATTTTTTGGCGTTTTTTTTGTTGCGAAATCCTTATCAGTTTGCCAGTCCAACTTCAACTTGGCCGTTTTTTACAGTTACGTATCCAAAGGATAAAATGAGACGAGGAGAGAGTAACTTGATGACATCAAGTTAGTTTTGCCTTTTGAAAATGCGAAGAGGCGAAAGCGGTCAGGTGTAGAGTAAATAAATGCTGTGGAACAGTACAAGTGGTGGGTATTCAATATGCGCTGCAGGTTCCACCAAGTGCCATCAACCAACGGTATAAATAATCTGTAATAACGCGACCCTATTACAGAGACTACGCCGTCCGTCTATCTGTCATCTCATGCACCACTGCAATCGCTAGGCATTTGAAATTTACGAATACTAAAAACAGAAAAAAAATTAAGGAGGGCTCCCATGCAGGTATATTTTTCATTCTTTTTTGTACAGTACCGTACCATTACACAGTACAGTAAACAGTACAGTAAAGTACCAAAAAATAAAAATTATGAAGGAGAGGGTCAGCAGATTCTTACTTTTTTATTCAACCTAGCAAATATCGTCACAGGTAAAAAAATAAATTGAACTATTCTCAAATATATTATGTTCTATTCTTATACTTTTGATATCATTTGTAATGACGTATTCAAGGCCTGCACAAAAATCCAGCTTGTTGGGAATTAATGCAAACTGGGAAAAAAACAAAATGTCTATTTTGACTGGACTATTATTATGAAAATGAATTTCATTACATGTTAGTGATAAAAACTGCATCAAAATCAATTACGTAGTTGCTCACGAGTAGAAAATCTAAGAGGTTTATCTAAACAGGGCGAAAAAAATAGTTATGTAAACTTGTACTTCTGTCAATGATTTCAATTGCGTAGTGAACGGGCTAACGCGCGAAAACGTTTCCGACGCACGGAGCGTCCCGAACATCTTGCGTCTGCTTCACCCCCTCCGAATCGCTGGAGACACAATTGCACTTCGCCTTAAGCGCATCGTTCATTATATTAACCATCAATTGCAACTCATCCGCCGATGATGCCAGTATTACCTGATCATCAGCATAAAGGAGGCATTTGACGGTTAGCTCATTCATTTTTAATCCATACGCACACTCTTGTAGTTCTTTCAAGCAACTGTCCATGTATAGGTTGAACAGCCATGGTGACGCTACACAGCCTTGTCTCACACCTTTTTCGATGGGAAAAAAGTCTGTGCAAGCTCCATTGATTCTGACACAAGCACTGGAGCCCTCGTATAGAGATTTCAAGGCTCGTATCAAGTTGCTGTTTACTCCATACATAGACAGTGTTGACCACAGTTCATTCCTCACCACTCTGTCATAGGCCTTTTCCAAGTCCACGAAGATGCAATAGACTTTTTGACGTTTTGCCAAAAACTTTTCAACTAGGCATCTTAATGAAAAGACCTGATCCGTGCATCCCCTTCCTTTCATAAATCCTGCTTGTACATCCCACATTTTTCCTTCAGTTTCATTCAAGACTCTTTTAATCAAAATTTTCGCATACAATTTGCCTACGACACTGAGCAAGCTTATGCCGCGGTAGTTTTTGCACTCTTGCTGTGACCCTTTACCTTTGTACAGCGGCACTATGACAGATTTGCACCATTCCTCTGGTACTCTGCCATTTCGCCAGCAAAGATTAAAAAGGCGGTACAGCTGGCAAGCTACCACGCCACGACCCGCTTTCAGCATCCCGTCCCGTCAAAGCCCGTAAAATAAATAATTAAAAAAACGTTTATTTTTTTTCATACTAGGTATTTCAATTTCAACGTTTCTCTTCAAATTTATAGTCGGCTGGATTGAAAAATCTGTTTTTGTATGAATCAACATGTGTGAAAAATTACAATTTTTAGGAATAAATAATATTATTGTTGATGCAAGTGAAGATTCGCATTCACTGGGAAATGATTTATTTTCAATAATAAACTTTCGAAACGGTATTTCCAATTGTATTTTAATAAGTAGGTATACCTAAGTACCTATTGTTGATTTAAATCTTAGACTAGATTTAAATACTAGAGTGGTTTCATGCAGTTGCCGCGTAATTAGTCTTCAGAGATTCTGTGTCATATTTATAATTATATCAAGGTTTAATCAGCAATTTGAAATCACCGGTGCCAATTGAATAGTCGTCGTTAAAAACATATTTCCTTCTGGGTTCTCATAGGAAACACACAAGGTTAATAAAATAAATGCATTAGTTATTGTCGGATCTACATAATCTATAAATCTTATTAGTTACAAAACAAGTTATATTTATTCAAATTGTAGGTCAGAAAAATTGCTTAATATTTCAATATAACAAAGTTTTCCAACTGATGGACGCCGGATCGTTTGACCGTGAATAAATGCTGCTGTACCTACCTTCATGGCTATTGATAGCAACCCACTAACTAAATTATCGTAGTGTTAAGTCCCAGTTGCATTCAAAATCCTGGCAATGTACCTCGGAGTCTTATTTCTTGTTTGTATTGACTATCAATTCCTATTGTTTTTTTACGAGAGAATTGTCATCTGGTTTTCAAACCTAATCCATCGGTCATTTGGCCAAACCTTGAAGATCTTGAACTGAAGGTAGGTACCTACTCTTTAATTCACGACCGTCTACTTAATGAAATTCGAAACTACCTACTAAGACCGAAAAAAGAGCAAAAAATGTACATAGGTAAATATGAAAACAATGTAGGTACCTACCTCTATATCCACACAAGGAAATTTATCTTAAGTAGTGTCGGGAGTCCTGAATCCTGGAGCTTGTTCTTTTTAGGAGCATCTGGAACTCCCGCCTGACTGTTGGCAAATGGTAGGGCACCGTGAGGTTTAAATCTCCATTCCGGCATGACATCCATGTGGATTTCCTTACGTTTTCTGCTTTTCTCAGAGTGAACTACCATTAGGTAGGCGCCGGTACGGATGACCGCAAGCATTACCTAAACAAAAAATCCCATTTGCCTGAGTTCTTCACCTCAGAGTATAATCAGTTTAGGTTAGTTAGGTTTTAGTCTATTAGTTCAGGCTGATTTCGGTTACAGTTATGTGTGATAGGTACTCGTATTTCAGAGCGTTGTTACATAAATGTGGTGATTCATAGTTAAAATGAAAATAATTGTCTGTTCTTTCACCTCAGAGTATAATCAGTTTAGGTTACGTTGTTTTCTAGTCAAGCAGTTCAGGCCTTAGACCATATATCACGGGACTAGCCTTTGCGAACCACCGCATACAAAAATATTCTGCTAGTTTTCATAGCGGGTGAAGGGGGAAACACAAAGACATATAAAATTTCATTATAGTTAAAAATGTATTAATCGACAAACGCGTAATGGCTGTTGTGTGTTAATTTTTATTGTACAGTCAACTACAATGAAATGTACTAGTTTAATCATATAAAATGATGTACAGTGCTTTTTATAAAGCCAAAAGACCAAATGGTCATGTGCAATGGCAGAAAACAATGCTTAAGTAAGGCGCATCCTGTGGTTAGATGATCTAAGGTTCAGGCTGATTTCTGTTTTAATTACTTATGGGATATTTGAGAGTAAAAAAATACATTTCACTCTCGCAAGTTCACATGTTGTTGTCGTTAGGATATTTATTTTTAGAAGAACAAAAAAAATGTCTACTGAGAGCAAAAGTTTTGCTTCAATAACACTCCGTCATCGTTGTTTTTCTTTTTCTGTAGGTAATATTTACAATGACATCGAAAAATATATTAAACCTAGCTGCCTCGACAAGACTTGGTCGTTCCGCTAAAATATTTAAACTTTCTGAAAGTTAAACTTACTTCTTAAACCTTCACTGGACTTGCACAAATACCTAGGTAGGTACCTACTTAATTCAAAATTCAGGCAATATTGGTCCAGCCGTTATCGAGTTTCGCAGGTTTATAAAAAGTTAGCATGTTCCGTGGATCTTGGCGTAGCCCCGCCATACTCCACTTCGCATAATTATAGAAGCATAAATACCTATTATTTCATCTATAATCTGTCCAAAAACCAATAGCTTTTAAATAATATGCTTGTTAACCTGGAACCAAATATTGTACGTCTGTTTATATTTTTTTCATGAAATAGTTAATTAATTACATATTTACCTTATTATGCCATATGATAACGTTTGGCCGGCCTTCACGCTTCACACTAATCATGATTCAAAGCGACTACTGCACGTTCGTGCACGAGTTTTAATTTACTTACACACGCAGTTTTGCGTAGTTTTTTTTTTAATTTCGATGAATTTTATTCAGTTATGATTTTAACCACATGAGTAGATACTTTACTTAGATAGAATATCGATAAGTAGTCGCCAATAAATACTGATCTGTACATGACTACGTTATTCTGACATAGGCAAATGTAATTTTATCCAAACGGGGCCGATCTAGTTCTTCAACTTTCTACTGACGCACGTAGGTGGCGCCCAACCGACGTCATTTAAAGACCAATGGGTAAAACAACAACATTATAAGAAGTTATCTCCGCGATAAATTTGAATCAACTGAAAAAGTTTTCATCAATTTGTGATTTATTAATTGGCAATAACATATCTCACGATAGTTTAATTCTTTTCTGAAAAAACTGTACCTCCAGCCATACATGACTTCTCTGTAGCTTGGTAAGTTAACATAGCGGATGAGCTACTAGATGAGCAATAATTAGGTATATCATCATTTGTGCTTGGTCTCAGATAAATACAGCCTTCGTGCACCGACGCCAAACGGGCCATGATATTGATTTTTAGGCAGAGTTGTATCAAACAATATAAGAAAATCGACAACAGCGTTACTCGAATCGAACCAAAAGACACCGGGAATCTTTTTTCTGCTACTTTGTCTTCCTGCTACAACCCGGGCTACAAGTAAGGTTGGAAGAGGCATGGTACCATTCTATCTTTATATCCACTGTGGAAGGTACTAATAGTCTTTCAACTTAAGGCCTATTCGGTTGAGATGTGGCCATTTTTGGATGTGCTTCAGACTTTCCATCAGGTGAGGTAGTGGGAATTAAGGAACCGATTGTTAGCTTAAAACTAGCAAGGAGAGGACAATAAAGTTACCCTTTACGTGGCGAATATTTGAGCTAGAATCTGACTATTTTCATTTGGCAACTCAGTCAAAGAAGAGTATGTAGACATGGTTCAATCAATTTTTCTCATGAATATTCGCTTTCTATAAACCATTGGTAAGGCGTTACTAATAATCTATACAAACATGTCGAAAGTGCGCCTCTGTTGCGCCACACGTGTGGGATGCGTCGGCGCCGCTTCGCCGTTACTTCTAACGTAGACTGCTTAAGGGACCCATTCATTTCGCATTAAGCAATTTTGTAAACGTACCACGCGTACCAGTTCATTCATGTTGTTGAGCAATAATTATTTATAGTTGTCAGCTTAAATACACACATGAATCGTAATTCGTCTAACTAGCCGACTTCAAAACCGGCAAGACCACGGCACAGGTACGAGTACATGTCGAACTATCTAAAGTAGATTAGGTAGGTACTTATTATTCTGTGCTGTGTTCTGTTAGGTATTATGTCAGTAGTGACATAATTGTTTGAGGAAATTAAATCCCTAAGTACCATTATATTTGGAGTAGCAAAAACTGCACTTCGGTACCTACTACAGGAAATATCGTATCATTCGTGTCCTGTTCAAAATTATGTAGGACTTACCTACGTAAATTTTCGTATTTGCTGACTAGAATAACCTATCAAATTAGCAGTAAGAAATCAGGTACAAGGACAAAGTCTTTATTTTCAGATGCTGCTTGTAACATCACAATGATCTCTCTCACACCTATCTAGATCTAGGTAGTAGGTACCTACCCATCTCCTCTTTCTCGTATAAATGTTTCCGTATTTGCATGCATACATTCATTGGTTAGTTACAGTGATTTCACTTCATTTCTAAACGTGCCTGATTTTTAAGTTAGAAGACGCTCAGATATCGTCGAAATATTTGAGACTCCCGCAATGGTAAATTGAATTTCTACAAACACACGTGTGTAAAACGCTGTTCAACTTCTATTTAAAGATACGTTTATAAAGAGGTTAATCGACAAAATGCTATCTTAATTGAATAGCTAATATAACAGTGAGTTTGAATATATTGAATAGCTCCAATGAAGGAACGACTATTACAGCGTGAATTCCTTGAGCGACGATGTAGGTTGGAATTATTACATTGTAATGTCACTTGAATGATAAATATAGTCAATGTTTATCTTATTAGTGACCACGTAGATGAGATTATGTTTGTGGTAATCTAAGGTCAATTGGTAGACTTAAAACATGTTTAATGTCAATCTTAATTTAGGTAGGTACCTAAGTTGTTTACGTAATTCTGCACGAATATTGAAAACGATTGCGCCTCAACAAGATTTAAAATAAGAATACACCAGGAACTTTAATTTGTTTAAAAACTGTGCGTTTTCGAATTTTGACTCTTTTTGCTAGTCCGTGCAACTTGGTCTTAGGTAATACTACGTATGTAGGTACCTACTTTGGGAGTGATTTTCCTGCTTTTATTAGTCTGTAGATTCAGGAGACATATTTTTACTGTTCCATATCAAACTATTAAACCAAACGCTATGTTACTGTGAGTCAAAGAAAGTTCTACAGAATTAGAGAGCGCGGATAAATAGGCACATTATTTATCCCAGCTTGTATTTTAAATAGAGTGAACTGCATCCAGTTATTTGGATACTCGCCAGATTCATCTAATTGGGTCATTTATATGCATTACAAAATTACACAAATACTTTCTTAAGTCTCTACTATAAATTAAGAAGCTTTATCTATGTTACAAAAAATCTCAATAGTTTTTGGGTGTTAAACTGTCAACTGAAAATAACGAAATATATTGTTTTCGTGCCTGGTATTTTAGGAAACTTTACTTTTACAGATGCTTTAAATACTATTACTCAAGAAAATCTTAGCTATTCAAAAATTGAACATGAATTCGTGGTTCGTCTCTTTATCAATGACACAAACCATAAACGCACTTACGTGTTGGTCTATAAAAGACAGTCATCTAAGTGGGTTTAATTGACAAAGTCTTCGATTGATTGCAACATACAGTATCATTACCATGCCAGTGCATACATATAACCATGCTCTCAGATTATTAACATCATAAATATAAAAGTCACTTAGTAGACATGTTAAATTATTCAATTCTGATTCTGTAACTGTTAATTTTTGCTTTTTATCGAGCCCGCATGCGGGTACATCGATATGCTCTGCGCCACGTGTATGCGTCTATAATTTTTTTATATTTTCACTTACTTCTAATTCGAACCCTTTGCGAACTTCAATAATTTTATTAGGTTTTTTTTTTCATTAATATTTTATTACACGAAATCAATAGTTTTGCTGATGACGAGAAACAACAAATTGCTATTTAGAATGTCTTAGGTATAACAGCGTAACACATTTGATTAATGAATGACTACGTACTAATGTATGTAGCTTCAATAAAATATTCTCAGGGCAAAAATATCTTAATAACCGGAACAGTGTATAACGACTTAAACAGACATTTTCTTGATATCTTTGGAAGAAACATTCAATGTAAATTATAAGAGATTTCTACCCGTAAATTCTGACCATTAAGATTGAATTTGGCTTACAGCTATGCCTGAAATAGGACTTAATACGACATAATTGTATGTTTTAATGGCGTGGAGCTGTGTATTTATAAACCATCTGGAGGTGGTTTGGTTTTCGAGTAAGATATTTAGTAAAATGAACTGTATCATTTGGAAGTTAAACTACATTTGATAACTTATGTTTTCATGTTTGTTGCAGGTACGTTGGCGTCTTTAAACGATGTTCAGGTCTACGTAAGTCTAGAATAGGATAATAAAAAATTCAATCATTTATAGTTCTGAATACAATTTTATTTGACAAATGTGGATATCTATCTTGCATCGAAATATCTACTACGTCTTAGATAGATATGAGAACAGCGATATCAAGGTCCTCATTACTACCATTTCTAATTTATCTAACGTTATACCTATTGTTTGCCATATCCAACATTTATTTATTCTTGGTTATACGCAACAGGAACTCAAGCGGCACGAGCGTACTCATTAAACCCCATAACAATGAAGGGCGGGGTTGCCAGCGTAATAAAAATTACAAGATGCTCAGGATGGGAGTGCCTAAATGGTTCCTTACTTGTCTCTGCTCACTATAAATCTAGCTGATTCATTGTATTTAAAGAATTTCACAGATGACTATTATTTGGTTTCGGTTTAAAATTTTATTTTCATAATAGGTACGTAAGGAGCGTCGAAGAGTTGTAAGCGTCCTACAGCTCTTGTACGCTGGACGTTATTTTTAGGGTTCCGTAGCCGAATGGCAAAACACGGAACCCTAAAAATCTATGTCACAGCCACTTTTCTCCAAAACTATAAGGCCTATGCTGTTGAAACTTGACAAGTAGATGTATTCTGTAAACCGCATTAAAAATTTCACACAAAATTTTTGGGGCCCCATACTCAGAACTGAAACTCAATTTTTTTTCATCAAACCCATGCGTGTAGGGTATCTATACATAGGTTTTCAAAAATGCTATTGAGGTTTCTAACATGATTTTTTTTTAAACTGGATAGTTTGCGTGAGAGACGCTTTCAAAGTGGAAAAAGGTGCAATTTTAGCCTGGAAAAATCACTGCCACAGCGAACGTGTTAAAACATCAATAATAGTTACAACAAACAACAAGAACTTTTCTATTATGTTACTTGCTGCTACGGAACCCTTCAAGGGCGAGTCTGACTGGCACCTTGGGTTTTTATATACGTCGGTTGAGAATTAGTAATTATTGTCACGGATATAAAGTACGAGTAGTTTATCACGTGTGACATGAGTGGTGGCCAAATTTTGAAGCGGTATACATAAACCAATGACGCGAGGTTCCGCCAAGCTTCCGTTGCGCCGGGTGGCGCCGCGCCCTGTACCGTCGCTTGCGCATGTAAACAATCGTCAGATTCATTTGTCAGAGCACCCAGCGCAGGAAGTATAATACCTATGTAACATATCATTACTACAGTTACGAATTGTGATCTAAATAATAAGTTGTGTTGAATCAGGGAGGAAATTAGTTAACTTGGTTATGCCAGGACTTCAATCCATAAGCAACTGGAGGCTTTAATATATCATGCTATACTGCATCAGTATGAAGTGTACTTACTGCTGCACAGATCGCATTTCGAGTTACGCAACCAGAATGCGTCGGCGCAGATTTCGTCACCGCGGAAAGCGTGCTGGCCCATTAAATTGTTTTATTATGTAGTCGACGCCATCTTGTGTATTTTTGGCTGAGGTTTAGGTGTTTATCTGGTTGGGATGCTGGCCAAGTAGTAATTAGCCAGTGTGACTTTATTTTTACTGTCAATGAAATTATCCCTGAAGAGAATTGTTATAAACCTTCATGTAAAATAGTTGTCAATGCGATGATGGTACGAAAATGCCGTGTTTACGTCCCATTTTCGAGAAACTGAAGCTGTAACATAAACTTGTATAATATTAAATCCAGCCGCCCGAGAACATTCTTCCTGTAGAGTTGAATGACCGAGGTTTATTTGTCATCCCAAATAACAGCATCACCTGTTTCATTTTTCACGATCGTCGTCGTAGACGTGTAGCGATCTCTATTTAAATCACATACTCTGAATTATGAATGAGTTGCGATCTATCGCTTTAAATGTTTTGTTGTTGGTATCCTTTAAGCATTCTATAAATTCATAGGTACATTATGTGTGTATTTTTGACATTAATTTTCTCCTTATGTTTTTCATTTATTTTGATTGCATACCTACTCTACTACCTACTGATATTAAAATTGTTAAACAATCTGACAATTCAAGCACCACCCTGTAGTATGTACTTGCTGTCAAAGTCATCGCTATTGGACCTCTATTCATAGATTTCGATACAATATAATTTGCATATTCATTTTTTGTCATATGACTCACACTAATTTTGCGTGTCCACATCGTTGACATTAGTAATGAATACATTTCGGTCTAAAACCACGACAAATTTTAAAGCAAAGCACGATTCACGCCGTATGAAACGTCCTACTGCTCAGTGTTAAACTTCAGGTTTCAAAGTGTTAATTTATGAATATTTCAAAATAGTATCGTCTGTTTGTAAAATAGAAAACTTTTAGGTTCCAATTTCAGAGCCAAATGGCCCCTCTACACTTCCTATCACCTAAACCGTAGTTTCTGTTTAAGTGGAAAATTTCACAATACTTAGTAGGATATGTAGCGTCATCAAAAAGAAACACAAATAAGTAGGCTGTGTTAGTGTACGAGAATGTCCGACTGAGAAATGTACTTTTCGAAGTAAAAAGCTTTTTGTAGTACAATTTGGCACAAGTTAACAACTAAATGTTGGCCCGTTTTATCTTCGAATTTGATACATTATGTTTTCCCTAGTGTTATTATTATATTTCTGATTTAATTTAGTACCTTACAGCTTTCTAATAAAAGTTTTAGACGATTCCATTCCGTGACAGATTTGTAGATCCCATCGTCTCAGTTTCGGGGTGGCGCGGCGCAATAGCGCAGCGTGGGAGACGCGAGGAACATCGACCCCGCCCGCTACTATAAATATACAACACACTCCTCATCCATCTTTACATCCTTGATATTCCTCTAAGAAGCAGTGATAAAACACACTCAATAGTTCATTTCCTTACGTGGCCTTTCACTTACGTACTAAAAATACTTATAATAAGCTATAGTAACTAGCTATTTCTTGCACAACAGCCATTATGTCCAAGATAATTAATCTTGGACATAAATCTGTTGCAATTTTGTAGTTTTCTTTTTACCTAACTCTGACCTCACTATAGTTACTTTAAACATGCCATATAAGTCGCCTGCTACAAACAAAGTTCAATGCCGCTTCCATATGGGTGATAGCAATTGAATCAGTACCACTTGCAGCAAATTAATGTTCATTAACGAGGAATGGCATGATACGATTGTCTGGTTTGTCACCAATAATAATAATGAATGAAACTAGTCACACGAACTACAATGAGGACCTTCAAGAGTACTTATCATTTTGATAGCTGAAGAATATTTTTTGGAAAGTTGTTAAAAAGTTGCAATAAGAATTCATCATTAAACTTGATAGTAGGCTTGCCTCGGGTCGTGAAACGGAACACGGTCGTCCCTGATAACTTTCCCGGCACTAGGTCAGTTTTGCGCGGCTCGTGTAACGGTACAATCAGGTTGTTGCCATCGTCCGTCGACACGTAACAATTTGATTGCAGTTTTGAGACTTCTTCGCAAACTGTTCGTAATAATTTGTGATCAATACCTACTGCTTATAAAGTTATATAAGACGAAGCTTACAAATACCTTGAACTTGTGGCTTGCATAAGCTTCATTCATAGTATCAATGAATAAAGCAATAGTAGGATTTGCGTTCAAATAAACTACGAGTAAGATATTAAAGAACTTGTAAGTTTTGGACACTGAACAAACTCGGTTCATTTAAAAGAATTGATGTCTTCAAGAATTGTAAGAATTTGTTTTTATATTTTCGCAATAAAAGTTAACAATCAGCTTTAATAGTCAGTTGCATAATATAATTTGGAACATTTACGAAAAATATGCAAATTTCTTAATGGCAGTTCCATCTGCCTAATACTTAGAAAACATCGCTAGAGGCGATATTTTAATAGAATCCTTATTTTATAACTTTCTTTAAACAAGCATTTTAATCGACAGTAAATTGGACTTCAAAATCATGTTTCTAATTAATCAACACAAAGTGGCATCTATTTAGTATCTCTTTAAGTCCACGATCACGGATAATTTTGTCACTTCTGTTACAAAATTTTTCTAAACGTGACAAAAGCATTGAGATAACTGTGTTATGTTGTGTGTGACCTTTTTATTCTTGCATGTTGACCGTACACATTGCACGATATTTGCTTTCTATATAGCTAGCTACCTATTCATATTTGCATGTTATAAGTAGTGAAGTAGCATTTTTAGCCAAGTACAAAATAATCTCTAATCTTTAAAAACTATGAGTATAAATAATTGTTGATTGATATCTTAGAAGATCGTATTTTATTGAACGTACTAGCTTTTTAAAATATTGCACTGTAAATTCATTTTTACTTGTTTTGAATACACAATCCTCGTGATTTTTTCCTACTCTACGTCATGGTCTTTGAATAGTAGCTCGTATGATTCAAACAATGACATCACTTTCCGGCGTTAAAAGATTAGCAATAGTGTAAACAAACATTTCGTCTGACATTTTATAATCACCATCGGAACCTGTTTATTTTACTCTATCGGAAGGGGTTCTATAAATATCTAAAGGGTAATAAATTTAAATAATCAATGACCGGAAACCAACGCAGATCATCTAGATAAATTTAGCATTGCAGAGACTACGCAGACATTGAATCTTCGACCAATATGTTTCTGGTAAAGTGTACGGCGTAATTCTGAATAGCAAAAGTGCTGTATTGTAAATACTTCAGGAAAAAAACGGCACGTGCATTGTACAACAGATTATAGAATTAAAGACTCTAATAAGGAATAATAACAAGTTTCACCCTTACACCTGCCCCTTCAAAACCGTTCCAAACCCCAGCACAGGTTCTCTATTGTATTCGATGAAGGGTCTCCCATTATGTGACCTGTTTCTTTGTTGATGACGTCATCCCTTACGAGAAGCTTAGCATAATTATGAGGTAATCTCGAAACGGCCTTACAAAAAATGTTAGGTTTGTTTTTTTTTCTGGTCCGATGTAGGAAAGAATACGGAATCTCATTACTCATTGGCCGTCAAATTGTCATTTAACATTTTCTGTTATTGTGAAGTACTGATGTCACGGTTGTTTTACGATTGTCCGGGACCTGGCAATAAATTGATTAATTGATATTCTGGTTAACGTGTCCGTGTTTATTGAGCTGTACGTAGAATATAATTAATTTATGTTTCTGGAGATACATAAAACATCAAACATACCGATACTACGTTCCACTACTGATGTAGGTCACGGGAGAAAAGCAAGTGACAAAACTGAATCTGTTTTTCGCAGACTTCTGCCAATTTGAGCATTGGACATAAATTGTATTTACCACCTCAGTAATATTTAAAGGCTAAATGCATTATTAAATCATTATTTGATACTTGTACCATTCAAGTATCAAATAAATGACTTGTAACTGTAATAATAAAATATGATAATTTAAAATGTTCCAAACTAAACACGCATAGTAGGTAGGTAGATATTCTTCTCAGCTAAACCTTTTATTTGATAACTGTGTAATGAGATTGCATAAAGTATTATAATAATATTATAAGTCAGCCATATTAAATGGATATAATAACAAACAACATTTTGATTAAAAAATAAGGTCGTATGCAAAATTGTAGCTCATTAGAAAACCGGAAAGTGAGACAAAAACTTTAAAATATTTTTACATTGGTTTAGTTGAATGTAAAGCAAATAACAATCGTCCTACGTTCTGTTTAGGGTTCCGAACCCAAAGGTAAAAATTGGACCTCGCCGTGAGACTTCGCCGTCCGACTGTCTGTCTGTCTGCCTGACTGTCTGTCTGTCTGCCCGTCTGTCTGTCTCTCTGTCCGTCACGAGACTGTGTCTCAGGAACCGTGATAGCTAGACAGCTGAATTTTCAGAGGTAATGTATTTCTGTTGCCGCTATTACACAAATACTAAAAGCAAAAAAATAGAATAATAAAAAGGGCTCCCGTACAAACATTTTCCGTTTTTGCTCCGTCTTGCACTTGGCCGGTTTTTTTAATTCTGTTTGAACGCTACGGATGTATATGTGTAGTAGGTACTAGCGTATAGGTAGGTTACATGCATTAATAAAATTAGTAGTGATTTACAACCATGCCAATATTATTTATGAAAATTACCTATGTATAACATATCAAGGATTTGTAGTTTCGCAAAGATATTTGGTAGCTCTGTTTTATTTTTGCTTTACTGATCAATCATTTATTATAAGTAGTTGTACACGGCGTCTAGGGACTAACTAGGGACTAAATCTAACCAAAGGTCCATCTCGGTAGAACAGTGAGAAAAAGCAATACCTCGACCGAAACACAGACATTGAAGAGATTGAAGACTACTTACATTGACTAATGATAATGTTAAGATAAGGTCAATACATGTAATGTCAAATAATACAAGTGAATATTTATTAGAACATGTCATGGCGGGGCATACACATCCCACGAAACGCATAGGTAGCCCTTGAACTATTAGATACATTAAAGTGTATGTCTTTGTCATCTGAACAAATACCTACTTTAAATCAAAATCAAAACATATAATAAAATCGTAACAGGTAGCTGTCTGTACATTGAAGATATATAAGAAAAAAGTTTAAGGGGGGCTTTATGAACGCAATAGAACCCAAAACAATGGCTTTTAGAATTTTTGTCTGTTTGTCTGTACGTTTGTGCACGCTAATCTCAGCAACCGCTCAACCAATTGCGATGCAGTTTTCTTTATTGCGTTGCGGTTTGCTCCACTTAACATTTAGTGTTTGTTTTATGTCAATCGGTTTATAAATAAAAAAGTTATATCAATCTAAAGATAATGCAGCGCACGAAGTCGCAGGCTACAGCTAGTTAATACCTAAATATAGTCACCCAAAGCAGTAGAAGACGTATTTATAAACGCCATCTTTTACGAATTGTAAGTTATATCTCACATAGGTACTACCTACAAAATCATTTCTGGAGTTAGTTGGGAACCGAGTCTACAAATGAATCTGGCAATTTAAACGTTATTTCAAGGTCTTTAATTTTATACGTATCTACCTATCTACTGTATTAGTTATTTCCATAACATGTTTATTGTTTAATCATGATTTCATGAATAAATGAGTTGCTCAAAACGAAGCCTTGTTACAGTTAAGAGTTTCTCTTACTTTACAATGATGAATAACTTGTTTAGGTTTTGAGAATCTTTGGTATACTTGTGAAACTCATAAATTGTAGAGCATGTTTCTTGTTTACCTCCAATATTTATCTGGAATATATTTTAATTTCATCTGCAATCTGAATATAACGCATAGATTTACCTTATTTACTTTCTGTATAAAAATAGTAAAAGTATACTCGTAATTTATGGTTAGGTACTGGAATTCTTTAGCTGTTTTTATTTAATTTCGTGCTACACATCAGACCGAATTGACTTTTCACAAAGCCTCGGTTGTAATGTAATTCGAATTCTAAAACATAATGCAGTGAATTAATATTAATAGCGTGTTGAATATGCGTCATGGACATTATAATAAAAATAATTGTTTATTTGTTTATTATCTTACATGAGTACCTGTGTCTTGCAAAACAATTGTCACGTTGCACAACTTCCACTCTTCGAGACAAAGGGAACACCGTTAGTTGCTTTTTTCCTCCACTCTGTTCGTTCCATGTGATGTGTGTAGCTTTAACAAACGTTTCTCTTGTATCTGTTCCACTTTAGCTGCTAATGTACTGCCTATTGTTAAACGTTAAAGAATTTTAACGACGATAGAACTAGGAAACATGCGCTGAAAGCTACATATAAGCACTTTTATATAAAATGCCCAAATGAATGTTTTAGTTACATAGTTATTATACCTACTCAAGTTTCTATTACTGGCTACTTTATTACGCTTTGTGATAAACGAATATTATCAACGTTCATAATATTAGACAAGTCATTTCATTGAACTCACAAAAAAATACGTGACCTAAAACACGAAATCAGCAACAATAAAATTACTGTTCTACTAAAACTTATCCGCAAGTCCTGTATAGAATACAAACCCTTCATTTTCATAACGCTATCAATCGACAATAAGCCCAAGCATACTGCCTTTAGAATCTTGTATGAAATAAAAGATACCACAATGAACAGTATTGTATCACTTGTACCAACATTGAATTCAATTGCTCTAGTAATAAAATCTATATTTGGTATTTCATTGTTTATAGCAATTCCAAGCGTGTCGGCTCTTAAGAGTGGTTGCAGACGTATCGTGTTTCAGAAGCGTGGTTGATGTTAGCCTCAATGATCCACCTCTTTGTGCTAAATAACTGCTATTTGCC
Organism: Miltochrista miniata; assembly: GCA_933228765.1. Classification (NCBI taxonomy): domain Eukaryota; kingdom Metazoa; phylum Arthropoda; class Insecta; order Lepidoptera; family Erebidae; genus Miltochrista; species Miltochrista miniata. Next base: position 22,813,407 of record OW121756.1, read on the forward strand.
AGCCACGTATTTGCTTTAACCGCACCATCGACAACCATTGTAATTGTAGTGATTGCTGTACAAGTACAATAAAGTTTAACTGATTACAATCTTGTCACCAAAAAATTTACTTATTTTGTATCAAGATAGTATCCGTATAAAATAAATCTAGCGTATCGTATCGTGACCCGTTCTGGGCGTGTTAAGGTTACAGTTTACTTTCAACTCTGTTTAAACATGAATGCTTAGCAGAAAAGTAAATATCTATTATAGTTTAATACATACCATCAATCAAATGAACTTATCACAGTCCGCTGCTAGACCTGCCCCAGTCATGTTTTAGAGGATGATTTTCCTTACTGTACCGTGTTGACCAGAGTGTTACCCTCATATTCATAATCGTTTATTAAACCTATTTTAGTTAAAACACACTTTAAGTCTATTGCTGTCTCTAACTAATGACAGAGTATGGTTAGAGACAGTAATAGACTTAAAATGTGTTTTAACTAAAATAGGTTTAATAAACGATTATGAATATGGGGGTATTTTTCCTTAGCCATGCCTTCTTCCGTCAGACAGCAAGTAAACCAATTGCATGTGAGTCTGGTTCGAGCTTAGAAGATCTCTACACAACCCCTTTACAAAATACACTATGTGACATACTTTAGTCAATGGCTAATGCTGTATGTGACGTAGACCTTGACAAAACCTTACTGATCCTTTTATCTTCATTATAACACAAACAGTCGTGTGACGCAATTTATGAAATATTTTGTTTATAACAGAGCAAAAATTTAAAGTTGGCTTACGATAAAGGGGTCTTTTAAGACTAGAATTAACAAATATATGGTTAATGACTAACACAGATTATTTATTGTAATTAAAATTAACACTGTGTACTGCGTTCTCAAGACCAACGTTAGGGTCAGTTTCCTTTTCAGATTCTTAATTATTACGGAAAATATGTACTTAATCATTATGTTTGTTTGCATAATTTACTAAGCCAAGCCATCTGCCATCCTAATGATATCAAATATCAATAAATACATACAAATTGACTTATACTAGAAACTGAGATGCAGTATCTAGCATAATGTATTGATGAATATTCAGTTGTTATCGGTGACCTCAATAATACAAAATAGACTATATAAATTCTGGTTTCATTGCGAACTACATTATTGTCATCGAAGGCTTGTATGCCTAGCCGTTTGTAATTTGTCATAGGGTTAGACACAATAGGCTATACGTTGATGAAATATGGACTTGTGGCAACATCCATCAGTACAGTTATTTGCCATTGATATTTCATAAAACCCAATCTAATATTTCAAAGTCTGTAATCGTTTTGATGAGTTTGAATGAAATGTCCCTTTAATGTGCATTGTTTATATTTGCATAAAAACCCTGAAAATATTATGATGAGGCAATTCAGAGAAGAAATATATTTTCTCAAATAATTTTTTAGCCTTTCTTTGTAAGTAGTCAATAAATATTGCGCTGCTAAAGTTTGCAATATTTACCTAAATATCTAGTACATTAATGTCTATCATACCCTTGGAAGGCAAAATTAGTACCTAATTGTATATCTTATTTTATATTGTTTCACATAATTATTTCGTTTTGAATGACTATTGTCTTGCCATTTAAATCTAAATTAGTCTTATGCAGTGCTTGATATGTATCGATAGAACTTTTCGTAGGACCTTATAAGGGCAGGGGCCGTGTTCTAAGTGCCACCTACACTTTGCTGTACAAATGTCCATATTCGTCATCATGGGCGTTCTGACTAAGACGGCCAACGAATCGGCTACCTTTGTTAGATGTAAGTTGTTGATTATAGTTTTTGCCGATGACGTAGGCGGCCAATTCACCTTCGATATAAAGATTATCTTATTCCATGTAGGTGGTGGGTAAGTAGGTACCCACGACGTACTCCTATTACTTAGAAGATGTATTTTGTAATATGTAATAGCTCAGATAGTGTAGGCAGCAAATGATGATACGGAATGTTAATACCTAAATAATATGTTAATTTAATAATTTACAGTGTTGAAGGGTAATTTATACCAAATACTAAGGATTTTCTACATTATCTTCTTTTGAACAATGAACGATCATATGCGTAGGTAGATACTTAATTCAGAAAATTTATGTACTAATAATGTGAAGCCGGTATTGACCCTAACCCTAACAATAACTGAAACCTACCATACTTTATAGATATTTTAAATTGTATTACGATTGAACTTTTGTCGCTGAATGTTATTTAACGGTTAAATTAACTCACCGTTACGTTTACAACAACTACAAGGTGACTTGCCTACCTGTTACGTTCTTACTTAAATAAATGAACGAATATGTGTTAAGGTAAATATCTACCTACGTGTACTAAACTACAATTTACTTCTAAATTCCACTGCTTACTGCAAATGTAGAAACAACTTAATGTGTAAAAACTACAATATACTTAGCTATTAAACTAGTGTCTAAGAATATGAGCAACTACATAAAAATGTACCTACATAATAAATTCAAGTCTAAATAAAGAATTTTATTACCTACGCACTAAAAATAATAAATGAAAGTTAGTTGTATTAAAGCACACATTATTATTTTTACCAGATTTACATAAGTACCTACCTAACCTAGAATATGTATACCTACACATAAATATAGTTTACAAACAGTTTAATAAAAGTTTGTAACTTTTAATAAATTTGAATAACCATATTCAAATTTATTAAGAATACTGGTTGTACGTAATGAAAAAATAAATAATTATGAATTACAAGAGAACACACAAACAAGTGGAACTGGTTACAGATGGTATAACGGGATGTCCCGTGTAGCAAGCCAATCTGACTTGGGATCACTTCCACAGTAACAAAACTGGTCAAAAGTCTCTCTGCTCTGTTATTGATGGTGTACTCTAAGTACTCTGACAGTCTCTTATGAGAGAGCATAACACTATAAAGGCATCGTCATAACAATAGCAACAAAACTATGTAATAGATGCATTACTTCCATCGGAATTCTATCACAATAATTTTCATAATGCACATAATTTTATTCTGAATAGTTGTATTATTAAGAGTTAAGATAATAATGATTATACTTACTTTAATAGTTTAGCTAGTATCCATCAACAGATCACAATAGGTTGAACAAAGTAATGTCCCTTCCGGAAATTTGTTGGTAAATTCAATCACGAATTTCTGATCTGGATTTATTCAGCCAATTTAAAACATGGAATCAAGAAGCTTTGAAATCCAGACAGTCGTATTTGCATCTATATAAAACAGACAAACGGACAAAATTAAATAGATAGGATTATCTTTTAAATTCCATGATTCCATGTTTTAAATTGGCTGAATAAATCCAGATCAGAAATTCGTGATTGAATTTACCAACAAATTTCCGGAAGGGACATTACTTTGTTCAACCTATTGTGATCTGTTGATGGATACTAGTACGTAACGTTTCTGATCCCAGAAACGTTATAAAACGTAAACCCAAACATTTTATTTTCTGTGTACCGACAATTTTATTTTATAATTCAATAATAATATAGACGTCCTCTATACAGGGTTATTGTACATTCGTCACAAAGTAAATTCGTCATATTTTGAAAAATCCATACATGGAAAGTAAATTCGTCATGTGTAAAAAATATGTGTAAATTCGTCACATCGTTTTTTTAAGTAGCAATAGCAACCGAATTTTTTGATTTTTAGATTTTTAGCTATAGCTCGACGGAGGTGCTCCTACTTCTGGGTGGTTTATAAAAAAAAAACCACGAAGACTAAGGCGGGAGCGAAGCGAAGCGGAGCTCACGCCTTAGTCTTCTAACCTAACCCATCCAAGTCGGATTGCTCTGAGTTACATTAAATGTTACTTAGAGGTTATGAGTATTACAGTAAAATCCCTATGCGGGGTAGTCAGAAATTGTGTCGAGACCAACTGATAAAGTTGGTTAAATTAGCTAAATGTTTGCTATTGGTGCGTATAAAAGCTATGTGACGAATTTACAATAAACAAACTGAAAATTTATTGAATAAATGAGAATTGTGACGAATTTACACATTCTTTTTTTCGTGACGAATTTACTTTGTGACGAATGTACAACAACCGTCTATACATCGGATATTTATTACGAAACTATAGCTATTAATAACCATTATGCAAACAATCAACTTAAACACAATTACTGCCGTAGATCCAATAGAAGTAATTTAATGTACAAAATAAAGTGTTCATTTATGGCCTATCATTTTGTTCTACGCCGCCTACAGATTAGACGATTGGATTGTTTCATCTTAACTACCGCAGCAAGATAAGCTTTATCTAAGTAGATACTTAGATCGTAGTATATCTGGGCTTTCAGACAAAACACATGTTTTAACTATTGAATTATCGTCCTATTATCATTGGTAAATTGAAGTTGATTAAAAAACCCTAAACAAGTTAAATTTAGAAATACATTTAAAAGCAATTAATGTGCTAATTAAATCATAAATTTGAACGTGGAATAATAATAGTCTCGAGCAGGATTCAGTCATTATTAAATTTAAATTGTGTAGTCAAATTTGAGATATAATTTATATTTTATACAGGACGTACACTACGACTACATAAATTGTAATTTTAAATTAAATACCCAGGTAGTTCTTTTGTCAAAAACAATTATCATGTATGAAATCTATAGAAAATAATCGTAATATTATGGGTTATTTTATTAAGCTTGTCTTTAGTATTTTAATAGCTTATTTCCGTGCTCCAACCCTATTTAAATTATTACGAGTTCACTTTCATGATAAAGATAAATTCGACACCGTTAAGATGTACAGGGAGCTCCTTTACAAACTTAAATGTTATGTCTACTTTAAGATCTACTGCCTCAGCATTCGTCATGTTGTTTATAAATCATTTATCTAAGTACTGTGATTGATACCAGCAGTCGAACTGATGAGATAAAATAATTTATTTTATTTACCGATGGCTTAATATATGATTTCAACAGTAATACCTGCCTGTATAGATGGTTTTATTAACAACTTGGTTCTAATTTAATCTTTATGGAGGTGTTTCTGTAGTTACAATGCACGCATGTTAATGAATTATTCAGGGATAGTTACTAAACTGTGTTCCATAATCAAACCTTATTAAAATACTCCAATCATACAAAACAGCTTACTGTAACATATTGGCTTTTTTTTGTACATGTTAATATTTTTATTCATAGAAATGTCAATAATCATACAATATAACGTCAAATATTTTTAACTAAAAAACCGCCCGAACTTGGCTTTTTTAACAAAAAGTATTTCACAAAACCATTAAAAATTTTCACTTAAGCAAATTATACATTATTGTTGCAATCATTGACTGTAATGAAATCGATGTTCTTGATTGGAAAATTATATATCGCTTTTGTGATACGTAGTTTAAGAATTTTACAAAAAATGGTAAATTCATATTTCATTTACCTTTGAACTAGCTGTCAGTCTATTGGACAAGAGTCTATTGAAGAGTATATTCAATTAGAGGTCAGATCATCGTGGGTGGTCCGATATGTTACGTTACCCTATAATCAATAAAAAGCCTTTGCTGTTCATGTCAGATATAGTGACGTATTGACGGAATCGCTGTTATGTTGGTACACGTTTAGTAATGAATATCTTTTGCCGCTCAACTTTGTGTTGCATGTAAACGACCACATTCTTCAAAAAGGTTTTGTTTTTCGTCATTATGTTTTCTTAAGTTTGATTATGCTGGCTTAAATATATTACTGTAGGTAGTCTGATATAAAAAATCGAACTTTAAATGAGAAGAGAAACATAGATGTTGGCAGATATCACCTTTTCTTGTGATATTATGTAGCTATTATTATGCCAATTGTCTTGAATAAAGAACATGTAAACCTGTTTAAAAGAAGATTGAGCCATGTCATTGTATTAATAGAATTACCAACAGGTTTATTCAAATCAACGTAATTATATGATTATGGTAACACATGTGTAAAATTTAATAGTAAAATAAATTGTTCAATGATTAGGAATCCAAAACCAAGTTCAGTATTACCACAGATTACTAAATAGTTACTACGTATTACTTAGATTAGTTTTGAACCTATCAAGGTAGGTACTTTTGTTCTATCCGATGTCAATCAAAGTCGCCCTGTAGCCCTCGCCTCAGAAGTAAGTTTATATTGACGTCTATAGCCACTAGACTTGCTGGTGATGGATGTTACAACTCAAAATGAATTGCCTAACTTCCTCTATGCTCATTTCTTGTTATTACATAATGAAGGAGAAGCCTGGGGCACAATCTTAATTTCGGCAGAATCTTGGACTAGTTTTGCGATAATTTCTAAACTAGTGCTCCTAGCAAACATTCCTATTGCTATTAATGTTTTAAAATAAGCATTTAGACGGCTTACATTTTTTTAATTTTCTAAGCACTCACTTAATATTACATAATGGCAATATTACATAACGGTACTACCACTGTGATAGTTGACATATTGGAACAGTTTATTATAAAAAAAATATCAAAAATTAAATAATCTGAATCTGAGAACGGCCTGTCGTTCACATGACTGTATTGCTCCTTACATGCGCTGTTTTATGTCTTGTATCCTTCGACCAAGTAATGTATCAATATAAAACCCACTTCTGGTTGTCCGAAAACCAATCGGAAGTGTTATTCTTTCATACAATTTAATGCGAAACAATATAAAATTCTCTTACCTATTAAAATATGCTCCGTTATAGCTAAAACGTTATTATAACACTCACTTTCAACGCCAACCGAAAGTGCTAAGAACACTCCTTGGTCTCCAGACACAACTTATTCATAGTCTGCCTACAAACAAAATACAAAAAACCGAAAATAACAAGTTCGTCTTTTCTATCCATAGCCCTTCAGGTAACACTCTTGTGAAGAAATAAACTTTAAAAGAAAATAACATGTAAATTTTATAAATATAGAAAATTCCGGATTTCTTAGACGTGCGGGTAGGCACTAGATGTGTTAAAGAATTGGTTCAAAGAAAATAGAAAATATACTACCTGCCTAACAATACTCGTATTCAGTGGTGTCATCACTTTTTCTTTAGTCATCATTGACGCCGACGATTTTCACAAACAAAGTGTGTCACAGGGATATTTTTCTTTTCATTTTTAGTTTTTTTATTGCACTGTTTTCTTTTTACTCTACAATGTAATAAAATCTTGTGCCAAGAGTTAGCGTGTTCACATCTGCGAAGAAAATGAATGTATCTCTGTCTCTCCCTCATTTGTCTATCTATTCCAAGAGCGCAGTGATTATTATAATTCAGTTGGACAATTCTTCAACCTGTCAATTTCGCATTTGACCAATACTAATAAAATCTACTTTCTTTCAATTCTAGGCGTAGGCCTCTTCCGTTACATATTTTGATCCCACTGAACTGTTGCCAGTTAACCGTAATAGTGAACATTGATCACTGGTTTGATTTATTGTCTAACTTTAACTTTTAATAGCAAAATATTTTATTCTGGATATCATATCATAAATTTTAAATATGGAATAAAATAATCTTAAAATCAATATAAAATGAATGTAAGTGAAGAGTTTTTATTGTCTTTTTTATTCATTTGGTCTGCAAATAAGCACTGAAATGTGTTTACAATAGTAGGAAAGGTACAAAGCAACTGGTAACTATTTACATTTACCTAAATGACCAGCATTACTACACTGTCTATTCTTTCGTTCATATTCTACGTTTATGACTATGCGGCTTAGATCATCTAACCACAGGATGCGCCTTACTTAAGCATTGTTTTCTGCCATTGCACATGACCATTTGGTCTTTTGGCTTTATGAAAAGCCTGTACATCAGTACATCATTTTATATGATTAAACTAGTACATTACATTGTAGTTGACTGTACAATAACAATTAACACACAACAGCCATTACGCGTTTGTCGATTAATACATTTTTAAATGCAATGAAATTTTATATGTCTTTGTGTTTCCCCCTTCACTTGTATGAAAACTGGCAGAATATTTTTGTATGCGGTGGTTCGCAAAGGCTAGTCCCGTGTTATATGGTCTAAGCTATGCGGATATAATAATATTTTATTGTTATTAGCTGCGTTTAGTTCTCTGTGTTACTCTTTACGACATAAACAGTTTCTGCAAATAATATACACTTACCTCTTTCATATTACATAGGTACCTACCTACATTGAACAGTTTATGGGAAATGCTGTTGCAGTGACTATTGAAAATGGTACAGTCAGCCTCATAAGTAGGTAAACACTATTGAAATTCACGAACTAGATTCATGAATGAAAAATTACACTCAGTACTTGTTTGGAACAATACTGTTATAAATAGAGTGTATACCTACCTATAGAAAAATTGTTACATACAAGTACCTACTACGAGTAAGTTTTCATTCATGAATCTATTTCGTAAATTGTTAAACTCTGGAAATGCTCGGCATTGTGTTTGAGATAGGACAAGTGAATATCCCACTGATTCCTTATGTCACAATTCTAAATTCGGCTCTTACTTATTTCCTCCTACAGCATTAGGTACAGCAATTCAAAATATATTTTATAAAAAACATTACCCTCCTTTCTTCGACAGTTCGGGTAAAAACTAGACAAGAAGAATATAAATACTGTGTCCATTTCTTTTTCTTTGTTCTTTTAATAGCAGATACATTTTTTGAGATATTTATAAGTACTGATTTGCTATCATTTTGGAGCTTTTGAGGGTTGTAGGTAGGTAAGGTAGTGCCGTGCCTATAAAAATAATGTATCATCGAAAAAGAATAGGTAAGTACCTATGTAGGCATCTACTGTTAAATTTTACGATTATACACCTGTAAGAAAACAGGCGAGAGCATTTCTATGGAGGTAAGACCACCCGCATTTCAACGTAACTACGGGGAATATTCAGTAGCTTTGGTAATCGGTTGCTAACTGACGAGTTGTTATGGCACACCCATATTATTGTGTAAAGGAAACAGATATCGGTCGACTTATTCTTACAACGGTAGCACAATCTGTCAATCTGTTTCAGCACGGCAATGGGCTCGCAGCATAGATATATACCGTGGGAATAAATACAACTGGTGAAATAATAGCATTTGCCCATCCAACCTTTCGGAGAAAGTGGCATAACTGTCAGTATTCTGATCGAGCTTATAACAGCATCCTATTTCAATATTTTGTTATTAATAATGAAAGTGAACATTCAGAGCCATTTAAATCGTAATCGAATGAAATTATTATAGTCAAAGATAGCAACTTGTACGAGTTAGATGTCCCAGTTTCATAAATCTGCTATTAAATTAATGAAACCATTTAACGGTTGCATCGATCGACTGCACCTAGTAAATAATATCTAAGTATTAAGCGCTAAATGATTTTAAAGGTGGAAACACACTTGCGACCTTGTGTCACTGGTTGTGGCACAAAACTACGTGTTGCACAACCAACCAACGTACCTTATTATTTTTTAATCTTTTAGATATACATGATCTGGATCCTGGGAACAAGTTTTCCCAGGAATTAATATTAACGCAGGTACCTACTAAGGTTGGCGGACTGCATATTGATGGTCATAAGCAGTATTGCATCTACATTAACTGTGAACTAGCGCTAGGTAGGTTCCCACCAAATGAGCAGCAGTAATTAAAATTAAGAGTATTATATTTGGGAAAATTTAGTTCCTAAGAAAAGAATGATATTTTACAATGGAATTTAAGTAGGTACCTACTTTACTTATAATACTTATTTAGAATTTTAGGTCGCATTCCATTCGGTTCCCTTCAGGTATTTAAGATGGCTTTCAGTCAATCACCATGACTGTTTTATGCTTTCCTTTACGTTGAAGTCTCTAGTCTACAGACGTAGGTACGTCCAACGTCCGGTACCAGTAGTAGGTACCTAATTTATAAAATACAGTGAAGTTCGCACTCAACATTTTCAGAAAGATTAAAAAAAAGGTGCCGAGTGGCAACAATGCATTGTTTATCTACAAATTGACAATTAATATTCTGAGATGCAATGGTTCAACAATACTCAGAGTACCTCGGTACTTACCTACGTGCGTATTCTTTTTTTTTGTTTAGGTAAGTACGTAGCACAGTATACAACGTCAATGTCCTTTTGGGCCTTTAAACTAATATTTTTCGAATCAAATCATAACAGTTAGATCAGCTGTTGTTACAACCATTCATATGATCGTATCTATTAGGTGCAATTAGTTGGTAAACTTAGTAATTCTTGTATTTTACTTTCAGCTAAACTACGTTGAAAGCACAGTTAAAACTTGAGAAATTCAATAGAACTGCGCCATTTGTTAGTCATAATGATTTTCAACGCGTTTTATTGTTGCCTTTACAGAGAAGCGTAACTTTCTTTAGCTTTTGTAAGGTATAATAACTAGTTTAGACCCGCAGTAATAATGATCATGAAACCGTTCGATATTAGTACTAGGTAATGCTATGAATGTAGGTAGGTATCTGTCAAGCCGGGGCCACATTAAAGAAAACGTCAATGCCCATCATCGCGATAAATATTGCGCTAATTATGGCGTTAATTCTTAACGTCACCATTTGAGTAGTGTGGCCGCTTCAACGTAATAATTCTCGCGTGAATGCCCATTCTTGGCGTTAAAATTGACGTTAAGTGTGACCGAATTAAATTTTACAAAAATACCTTAGCTCCTTAAAAATATACTGAATGTATCTATATATAATACTGGCACAGAGAAAATATACCGATAAAAATACCGATTATCAAAACGTGTTTATTCTTTAATTACTACCTTATTTTTATAAAAGAAGAACCTAGAATTTACATTTAACATTTTATTTGAAGGATTGAATTAACGTCCTTCACCTGCAACACGCTTCGTAAAAAAAAATTACCGAATGTTATTGCAACAAACCCTACAAAGAAAAAAATCATTGCGATGAGGAATTGGGTTTTTATTTTTTCAGGTCCTTAGCGAGCTCCGGGGGAACTTCCCATCTTGCTCCCCCGAGGAGAGCCGCCGAACGGTTCTCGACGGGAATAATCTTTGGAAATTCTTTTAATAAAGAATTTTCCCGGCTTTCCGGATTCCCGGCTATAGGGAGGAGGAATACCACCAGGTTTAATGGGTAGGACGTAATATACATTACAGATCTCATTTAACTGCATTAATTGCAAATAGGGTTCCAATCCCAAGACAGCATTGAATGAGCTACCATTACATATTTTGTTCTCAAATAATTCATTGACGGCTAACTATGTACCTACCTACATTTTTTAATTTATTTAGGGACAGACAACGGATTAACTGAAATTATTATTTTGCTAATTATTATATTACACCCACAAGGGTCTGATGTCATGCTATTTTATATTGGGTTAGGGACACGGAATCAATTAGCAAAATTAGCTCCGTTGGGTCAACACAGGCTGACCTTACCTACCTAAGTATATGTATATTTGATTAGGGTCAAGTGTTCAACAATGAAACAGTGGTACACAATAAAACATAGTAATATTTCCAAAACGCGTCGTTGGCAGTTAGTGCAATATATCGCGTAAGGACCATAGAGTTATATATATTATCTTATCTATATCGATGGTAAGGACACTCAATAGATACCACCGGCGTATCCCAGTTTGCGGCGGCACCGCGTGAGAAAAGACGCGTCTGCGGCTCATTTTTACTATTTTCGTCAAAAAATGAAGTATTTCTGGCTATCTTTCAAGATTTTTCATTATTTAATGGTTAGGAATATTATATTTTTTATGATTATCCTGCATTCTACATGTTTTGTAGATTATTTTGGCATATATCATTTGTTTCAAAGTTACAATTTTGTGAACATAAATTAAAAGTTACTTAGATAAACCCTAGGTAGTCAACAATGAAACAGTTTAACAATGGACACAATGAAACACTGTTTTATTGTGTACCATCATAAGATATCTATATAAATCTAGATTTTTATTGGTTGATATTGTGTAACCTTATCTATTAAAATTTGTTTTTATTTTAAGATGGGGCGTAACAAAGCTGTAAAAAGGACGTGGGGCGAATTGCTTACCAAATGACAAAAATTAACAATATTCGATATTCTGTTAGCTGGGAAAATGGCTGGAATCGAATGTTTACGGTCTTATAAATCAGTGCATGCAGAACTGTCATTAAAAAAGCCTGAAACATGCAGCATGGCACGTCGTGCCACTGCATTTAACGTAGAAACGGACTGCTCTTTCTTTAATAACTACCTACATTAAACAAAATTTGAATTAGGCACAGTTTATTTATGGTGTTTCATTGTTGAATATATGGTGTTTCATTGTGTACGCCTATATGGACACAATGACACAAATCCCATTTCTTAGTTTTTATTTCTTTGTCGATTCAAATCTCTTTATTTAAAAAAATCTATAAATGACATTCGATACCCAATCATATTGACTACATGCCTGTAAAATTATAGACTTCTATCAGCAAAAACATAAGATGTAGGAGGTTATGAACTTTTAGTGTTTCATTGTTGAACACTTGACCCTACACCTACGATTATTACAAGTAATACAATTAGATTCAATTCAATCATTGCACATCTGTTATTATTGATAAATCCTTGAAAAATATATAAATAGGTAGATATATGGGTACTTGACAATCTATATAAGTTTGCAATAATCAAGATACTTTGTAATCCATGCGAAATCGATGTACCTAGGTACTTAATAAATATTTACAATAATATTGAAATGAAGGTAGACTATAAAGCATAAATAATTGTTTTAATTTATGTTTGAGTCAGACCGTTCAATGGGATTGACATAAAAATAATTGACATAATGTCACGTCAGACGAGCTGGCAAAAAGAAAAAGAAATAATTTGACGTGCCTTGTTAAAGGCGTCACTGCTACCAGCTGTATCGAGAATTAGTTATGATTTGAATGGCAAGGTTGACTGCCAATGAGCTAACTACTCCGGCTCCTGTCTCATTGGAGCTATTGTTAAATATTTGACTCGAACAATCTGTCATGCTTGCAAGCAACTGTTACTGCGAACCGCTACATTAGGTACACGTGCCTCATCTGCAGAGCACGACTTTTACATATTGACGAACGGTTTCTTATATAAATATAAGTAGGTAGGTGGGTAGGTACTTAATTTGAAGTTAGTCATAAAATTACCTAATGTGTCACATAAGTAAAATAATTTAAATTTTACAATGTGAAAAAATTGCATTGTATAATCACATACCTAGATACCTACCCCCTGTCAATTGTTGAAGAGAAGTCAATTCTTCAGTCCCCTCATATTATACTTCGCTCTAGAGTTGTAAAAGAGGAACTGTCAATTGTTGAGTATCAACATGTCACTTTAAATCATTCATACATCGTAATTGCGCTTCACGTTACATAATTTCTACTACATAAACCATCGATATAGATAACTCTATGACATAAACTATTTCTTGCGACTTATTTGTCAAATGTTTGCGTATAGAGTCTTAAATTCATCTACTTTTTTTTTTTTTTTAACGTGAGGGAAAATCCTCGTAGGATGCTATGCCGGACTCTTACCGACTAAAAAACCTCACGTAACGCCCAACAGCCTATGGTTGAGAGCCCCGGGTAAGCCCTCAGGAAGGATGTCCCGTGAATCAGTGTCTGTATAAAAATTAGCGAAAACGGCATCGATTCGGCCGCAACAGCGCTACATACAAACTTTCGCATTTATGACATGAAATAGAATTGAGTGCATCATGGACAGGGCAGCTAATGTCTTCCTATTGACATAAATAGTGGTGTGCGCCTTAAAAACGGCGACACCGGAGGTTATAAACTTTCTATACAACGTGTATAATGGTATATTAAAGTCGCAAACTGACACAACACATTGAAACATCTATGGCCTGTTGTTTTACGATAATGTTCCATATTATATATTTATATCCACATTGCATCAAGTCACGTTGTTTGGCACCACAGTTTCCCTGCAGTAAACTCGTCCTACATTTACAAACCGGCCACACCGTGAAAAATAAATATTAGGTGATAAATCAGTGAAAATGTCCGGTTTGCTCCAATGCTTTAATAGCTGTAATAAAAGAACCGTCAACTGTAGATAGTGTTCGGAGAATAAACAGTATAGATCGCGGTCAGTATTCTGGCAACTTGAATGCGGCACACATTGGTTCAGGTTTGAGTTTGACATATTTCGGCGGCCTTTACTAGTGAGCTTATTTACACATTTCAAACGAGAACGGCGTAAATCCCAACAAATAGGACCGTAAATCTGTGGCGGTTTTGTATGAAAACATGCATGCTTCGGTGCCGCTTAGACAATTTACGTTGGAAATAATTCTAGTTTAGTTAGTAAAATATGAACGCACACTATTATTTTAAAAGCTTGCTCTAGTAGACATACTGTAGTGAAATACACACTTACAATGTTTTTATTATATGTTTTGTGAACTGATTGCTTGCGTTCTGGAGCATTAACTTGTTGGTAAAATGGATGTACCTAGGTACAGTTTAAACAAAATGATGATGTTATGATTACCCAGATTTGAAATATAAATATAATCGGCGAAAGAAAGTTTCACTTCCGTATACTTCGTGCATCATATTACTGTATAGACATACTTACACAACTTATATTTGGGATTTAGTATTTAATGATCTTTTGAAATTACTTGTGGAAACACTTCCATTCCTACCAATCGATAAAAAATAATTCTTAAAAAAATAATTGTCTCTTAATATCGGTAAAGCACCATTCATAAATGTGTTTTTCAATAGAACATTCAAGCTTGACCCCACCTGTTTATGTAAACGTTGTCCAAATTATCATAACATGTTTCGTTGCTAATACTTATCAATATTTCTTAACTATAATATTGTGAACAATTTACTGATATAGGTACAAAATGACACTTGATATACGCACATAGTGATCTTTAGTTTTTAGCTTCTAACACAATATTCTGATGATGATATTATGTGTGCATAACGAGGCATTTATTACTTAGAGAGAAGGTGCGATCAGGTAGTGCGAACTAGTGCGTACTAAAATGAAAAAAAAACACTGAAAACGAATTCAAGGTCTCTCTAGTAGGTACACTTTCCATTGAACTTGAATTAGTATAATAATAATAAACAAAGCAAGTCGTCTAATTTGAATTGCTTCTGTGGTACCTAGAGTAAGTTCGGGTAATATGGCACGCCATAAGCCTTTTTGGGAATAAAACAAATTTGTTTTGAGATCGATCAGTTTTTATTTTACAATTCAGTCTTAGAACTTATAAAGAATAAATAATTAGAATTTCAAAACAATCAACATTAAGAAATAATTTACAAAAAACAAAATCTGAACCTTCAACAATTGTCAAATTTTAACAATGGAAGGGCAATATGGCCTGGGGCCATATTAGCCACAAATCAGGTGAGCTATATTGCCCTCCAGAAATATAACAGTCACTAACAAACTTTGTGTTACTTTGCAGAGCATATTTGTCATTTTATTTGTGAATGTGGTTTCCGCGAAGCCATTATCTAAAAAAAAAACATAATAGAAACAATATAAAATTATGTGGACAATATGGCCTGGTACCATTTTAGCCATCCATCTGGTGAGCCATATTGGCCGCGGGAACGTTTTTAATAGGTACAAGTCTAGCCTAAAAATGAGCAAGAAATATGTTTAAAATCTATCACAATACTACACATGAATAGCTAATCTACAAACCTGTGTAGTACCAATGTAAAAATAACTACAATTTCAAGAAATATAATGAGTAAAACTTACCAAAAAATTAGATCACTACGTAATTTTCGATCGAGCGCCCGCACGGGACGCACATGCACACTTCGTCTCGCGCGAGTTGATTGAGGAAGTGAGGGGAAAGGGTGCGTTGCTACGCCGAGTCAAGCGGTCGCAAGTGTTCATTCATTTCAGAGAAATCGCAGTAGGCCATATTGACCGACCAGGCCATATTACCCGAAATTACTCTACTTATTTTATATTAGGTACTAGCTGACCCGCGCAACTTCGTTTGCGTGATAAATGAAGAACCACTGGACCAATTTTGTGCAAACTTCACATAAACCATCTACTAAATAGTCCAAACAAACCCTAAACATTTGGTTTGGATAGGTGAGCCCGTTCTAGAGTTATAAAATTACAACAAAAAGTGGCAATGATTTTTATATATATAGAAGAGAAGATTTTACTAATAAGATGACCAAATATAGGTAGGAATGCCTAGGTAATAGGTTGCCTTAAAGTACAGTAGAAAGCGAAATGCTTGTTTATGGTATCCACGGCGTCTTCTACGTGCGCTGTTTAAGATAGCTAATGACGTGTACATAATATGAACGGATGAAAGCACTTCAATCAAAAGTCAAAGAAAATTAAATGGTACTTAAGTATAGTAGAAAGCGAAGTTTTATAATATCTGTGATGTCTTCTAAATGCGTTCTGGGTAGCTATGTACTTCCTGATGTCTTCATATCAACTGAAAACTATAGAAGCACATCGGTCACAAATTGAAAAAAATCACATGTGTTACTTGATGGTATAGTGTGAGAAAAAATTACGTGGTAGGTATCTACTTTTTATCGTGTTGTTCAGGTTGTTTTGCAGAGAATGACACCTAGGTATTAACTGAAAACGTTAGAAATACTTCAGTCACAAATCAAATAATTGATTTGAATGTATTTCATTGCCAATATCAGGTCTCTGCCAGGTTGTTAATAATATTAATTGTAGTATTCATTCACGTGTGAATCATCCTCAATCTTATTTCGTCACTTTTCTTAGTATATTTATTGTCATCTGCCCACGGGTTGTGGGAGTGACTAATGGTGATCTTGGAAGAGTTATCAATTATGTTATTGGTTCAACACCTAGCATCATCGAGTTGCATAGACTGACAAATGACTTGAACACGACCTACTATTTATGTTTTCCTAGTAACTGCACTTGGTTTGCTGAGAAATATATTGTGTACCGTCTGGCGCCAAAACATTGTTATTTCTAATGATTTTAAATTCCGTCATACTGTCATCACCAACGTTAACTATTTCTGTCATCCATGGTTCGTGCTTTTAGATATTCACAAAAATGATGACAACAACACGGTCTACACTCTGATTAAACAATTAAAGAACACTTGAAAAGTTTGGTTTAATCTTAACGATTTCTCTCAGCATTTGTGGGTTAAACCAATCTGGCGGTACAATAATGATTGATATAGATATTTAAATCTATGAAAAAGTAGTACGCGCTAGCAATACGCATAAACTTTCTATGAGTCGACAGCTGCGACGCCGTTTTATTTGATCTGTATTTGCATAATGCATGTGCATGACTAGACATTAGCCTACGGTACTTGAAATGGTAGGCAGGAAATCTATTATTACGAGACCTAAGAAATAAGTAGGTACTTGACAGTAGGAGCTTTAGTTTACGACAAATATTATGACGTACCTACTTTTCTATAACGCGACCTGTCACTTTAATGTTGCCCAATAAGTTTGTAGAAATAGGTAATTTAACATCAAAACTTTGATTAAATCGTTGATATTGAGTAAATTTGATCAAATGTGTATATTATGGTGAATATTAAAGTTAAGTAATATCAATCTTATGCAAATTTATTCATAACATTTTAAACACAGTTAAAATGTATAAATATTTCTCGTTTCAGTCCTATGAAGCTACCTATACCCTTAATTTGGTAATAAATGCTTATTTCTCCGATATCAGCCGCAAAATAAAATTATATAAGACTCCAGTTACCTACTTGTCTCACTAAACTTACCGTTTTTGACTTTATAAAAGGTACATAATTTTGAGATTACTGTACCTATGTTTAAAGAAACAAAAATGTTTAAGAGATCTAACGGAAATTATGGTCTTCCAGCGCTGATGGTTTACAGATAGTGGGGTAGATATTGATGATAAGTAGATTAAATAATTACCATCAGTACCTACCCCCTCTATCTCTTTTTAAATAAAACGAAGTTAAATTACGTTCAAACTAACTCACGGTGTGTAATTCCAATTCTGACTAACAATCACCCCAGTCTATGTAGAAAGAGTTAACGAACATGAAGTTAAAAATATAATTTACAGAGAAAATTGTATCAGATTCTTACGATGAGTTTGTAGAATTCGCCATTTAGTCGAAGAAATATTTTTTTCTAAACTAAGTAATTATACAATTACCTTAATATTTACATAATTACCTGTTTGAATATATTAACATAATTCAGCATAATTATTTGCGTGATCTAAGACGCGCATGGTTCGTCGACGCAAGTGGAATCAGTCGTCGTAACTAGTTATCGTGATGTTGCTTTTACGCATCGTCGCTTCACGTGAGAAAATTCCCGTTGTGTCTACATTGTTCTTAATTAACCCTTGAACAATTTATGCAGGGAACATTAATCTCACAGTAGAAGAAAAAGAAACGAATTTTACAGTCTACCTCCTTTTTTTTTTTGTTTTGTGTTTAACGTGAGGGAAAATCCTCATAGGATGTTATGCCGGACTTTTACCGACTAAAAAACCTCACGCCACGCCTAACAGCCTATGGTTGAGAGCCCCGGGTAAGCCCTCAGGAAGGATGTCCCGTGACTCCCAACAGACCTACGGCCGCCAATGCGGCCTCGCCCAGGGGGTGGTTCGGGTGCAATCCCGCGTCTATGGGGGGGTTTCGGGTGTGACCCCGCTTCTAAGGGGGGGGGGGGGGGTGTTCGTGAGTTGCTCACGTCACGCTGCCGTCATGGGCCTGCTTCTGTAAGGACGGTGAGCGGCCCTCTCACCGTCCTCAGACCCCCGGTCATGGAGGCCGATAGTCCTCGGCGAAGACACGTCGGCGGCGCCCAGGGCGCCGACTGCGGAACTCGGGTGGGAGAGTTCTCTCCCGCACCCGGCCCGCCGCCTCCTTCGCGAGCATGACCTGCTCGCAGAAAGAGGCGGCGCAGTCCCACTTACTCCCGCTGGAGAGCATGGCTCGCACCATGGCCTCGAGCGAGAGAGTGTCCACGCCCAGACCCACTACGAGGACCTGGCGCTGTTGTGCCCACGCCGTGCACTCCACCAGAGTGTGGAGCGCCGTGTCATCGCTGCGGTCCTCGCAGTGCTGACACTCGGCCGTGGTTTCCCGGTGTTTTCGCCACAGATACCTACCGAAGCTACCGTGCCCGGCAAGCATCTGTGTCAACCGGTAGGAGAGAGCACCGTGTCTTCTCTCCAGCCACTCGTCCATGACCGGTCTGACGGCCGCGATTGTGGCGAATCCCCCCTTTGGTTGCTCAAGTCGCACCTTCTATGTCTCCACGGTTTCCTGGTGGAGCAGGGTCCGCTGGGCCTCGATTTCTCGAGACGCAGGCCTTTGGCCCCGCTCCAGCGCCTCCTTGCGCCATCTAAACAGTGACGCAAGGGCTCTCGCTTCCAGGTCCCATGGAGGGGTCCCGGCTAGGAGACATGCCGCCTCACCGGAGATCGTGCGGTATCCTCTTGCAGTCTACCTCCTTGCAGGCATTCTTGATTACCTACTTGTTTTCAGAGTTCTAACTGAATACCACTGTTTGGCAGACGGGAGAATGCTTTTGAAACAATAAAAGCCGCTACATGTAACGAGTATATTTTACAGAGCAACATTTGAATAAGTGCTTTCTGTAGTTGCACTGAATGATAAAATGCTTTCAGAGATGCCAAAAACGTCATTCAAAGCAGATTCGGCTTGAGTTGCTGTTTTCTTGACTAAAACGGAAAACTCGTATTGTGGTGGTTCATCCAATTTATTTTATTCGTTTATGCTCTAATTGTAACTGTCAAGTTTAATTAATGCACTGCTTTGTAATTTCACTGTCTAGACCGCCGTGCATTTACCACTTAGTTTGTTTCTATCACGGCCGTTGTATTGGCGTCGCCGTAAAATTACAAAATACCATCCATCGTGGCCTGTGATGAAAGAAATTAATTATTTCCGCTGTCGGATGTTACCAACGAAAGTGTTTTTGTGACTTAGTCTGTGATTGCAATCAGTGAGATAGATGTAAACAGAACAGGGTTTCTCAGTTGCAGTGCGAGTGTATTTCGTAGATGAGTGCACAATTCATTGAAATTGTACCACGGCCTTCTCGTGCATTTTACGACGTACCTCGTGTGTTTATTCATGTTGCTGCATATTGTAGTTTGCTGATTTATTTTCAGTTCTCACTTTCGTTCTGAACTGTGATTTATAGTTTTGAATTTATATTGTGCAAAATGAAATCAATCTGTTTGAAAGTTTAAGTATTTGAAACCGTTTTAGCTTTAGTATTTCAAAATTTACTTACCGACTGTTTATCAGAACTCGTTTTTTTCGTCTTTTAATATATGTATAGATAGATTTAAGAAATAAGCGACATTTCTTCCACTATGTACAGGTATGCTAAATGGCAAATATTGATAAGAAATCGTAGTTTAGTGCATTACGCACTGATTCAATATACAAAGTCAATTATTTTATAAGACTACATTATAAACAGTAAACTAATAAACATTAGGTAACTGAAGGTTTTTACTGGAAACTGTTGAAACGTGAGGCCGGTAAGTCTTGGTAGTAAAGTAAAATCACGTTCAAAGGCGTGTGATAATATCGCTGTTAAGGTTGATAGTGCAGTTTATTGATTTATTCAATGGGTATTATATAGAACTAGCTGATGCCAGCTTCGCCCGCGTAAAATTTGTTCCCGTTCCCGCTTCCCGTAGGAACTAATTCCTGGGATAAAAAGTAGCCTATGTGTATTCCAGACTATAATGTATCCCTGTACCAAATTTCAGCCAGATCCGTCCAGCCGTTCGAGCGTGAAAGAGTAACAAACATCCACACATTCACATTCACAAACTTTCGCATTTATAATATTAAGTAAGATGTTTCACTGTAAAAGTTCCTTAAGGCACCACTGTGGCTAATGACAACGTGAAAGAGAGTCCTTCACTGTCTACAATTTTTGAAACAGTAATCATAATAGTACCTCACTGATGTCTGACTGTTGCCTCGATCTTATTAGGCATTTGAAGTGGACATACACTTAGGTACAGCATCATGAAGTTGAGAACACTAATAAAGCTTTATGATGACATTACGTTTTTCGAGTTTAGCTTATTCATATTCATCTATAATTATTCTGGTCTTGAAATATGTATCAAGTATGACTTTCTTATAAGACTGCTAATGATTTGTTTGTCCTGTAAGCAAAAAATATGGTCGCAGGCCCGCTCGCCCCTCAGTTTTCGCCCCTTATGAGCTTAGGGTTACTTTTTGCCCCTTCATATTTTAGATATGCCAATTCGCCCCTTGATTATCATTAGCTTGGAAAGTACAGTCAAAAAAAAGAGGTGGGTTTGACACCAGAATACTGCTGATACCTTTGGGATGACTCTACGAAGTATTAGCTGGACACGTTGCTATGCAATGACATGAATTAGGTTTTTCAAATGGCTATGACAACCCCTCAACCAGAACTTATCACGTGACCACGAGCCCCCCCCCCCCCCGTCTCAGTGTTGAAACCCCCTCCCCATCCGGAATATATCACGTGACTCCCCCCCACCGCAGAGTCTGGAGGTACTCGTGGAGAATCAGAAATAGAAATCAGTATGAAACCCCCGCACTCCCAACCAGAACTTATCACGTGACCACCAGCCCCCCCCCCCCGTATTAGAGTAGAAAATCTTAAATCAGTATCACAGCCTCCCCCCCCCCCATCCGGACCATATCACGTGACACGTGGTACGTGACCCCCCCCCCCCCACCATTGCAGTCTGGACGTACTAATGGAGAAATTTTGAAATCAGTATCAAACCCTCCAACTTTAACCAGAACTTATCACGTGATCAACATTCCCCCCCCCCCCCCTGAAGTTGCCGCAATGACAAGCTTGCACCCTTTTAATAAATTGGTAAAAGTGAATAACACTTAAACATATCTATTATTATAATATGTTTTACTTACCTTTTTTTTGTGCGTACTGTACCTAACTCATGTAATAGCCATAGAAATAGTCTTAAGGGGCGAATAGATACACCAAAATAATTTATTTAATGTTTAAATTATACTCGCCCCTTCGGAAGGGGCGAATCGATACACCAATAAGGGGCGAGTTGGGAGTTTTATTTAAAGGGGCGAGATCTGAGGGGCGAGCGGGCCTGCGACCAAAAATATGGTCAAAAATATATTCGATTCGATTTTAATGCATATTCAATGTGTACCTACTTACTAGTTAGGTAACTACCTAGTGCGTATTTAATCTGCATTAAATTAAAATTTTGCTTTATGAGTACGTCTCTCGTAGAGAATGAAGTGCAGGTGCAGTACTTATTTAGTTAAATATTCTTAAACATTAATTGTAGGTAATATTGGACAATTAAATATTTTAGGAGATAATTTCATAGTAATATATCCACGGAAGAAGATAAATCAAGTGCCAGTAAAATCATAGGGAGCTAAACATAGGTACCTACTACCTACACGAATTGGACCAGTCGCGAATTGGACATTATTTTGAATATTGGACCAATCGCGAATTGGACCAATCGCGCCTAAAGGCCTACCTATTGCAGTTTGAAAAAACATCTTGTTAGTCAGTCAGTTTAGAATGTACCCATGTACGGTTGCACCTACTGTATAACGAGTACCTACTACTCAGCTATGCATTCTTAGATAAATCAATAAAGATATCATTCTATCAGATCAACAGGTATGTATTAGATATTCATATACGTAACTGGAATCTAATTGTAATTCAACATCCATTTCGATACATGTCGATAAAATATACAGTGCACTCAGTGCGTTTAAGTATTATTATAAGTGCATTTTGTCTTATACTAGATACTTCCTCACCCGGCTATTGTAGCAAATGCTCTTTACTCCTGCAAATATGTTATTTGATAAAGGTGTCACTCAAACACAGTCTATTTTCTATCTTAAGCTGATAGAGATAGAGATCGTTGTCGCATACTTAAAGGTGCGATCGTAAACCTAGAATCACGCACAGGATAATCGCGATTGCGGCAGGCCTCCGTCACTCGCTCAAAACCGCGCGCTATTTACCTACCGCTGGGCATGTCCCTGGGGATACAACTGGCAGAGGGCTGCCGAACGCCCGACTGAGCGCTCGCATCGCACCGCACGCACCGCACGTTTCCCGCGCTTACGCTTCGAAATGCCGAAACCACGTAATTATTGTGCAGTGGATGGGTGATAGTCTGATAGTACAAAAACAAAAGAAAATTTGTCGTTTTCTTAAATTGCCGAGAGACTAATAGTCCATTGAAATGTTACATGAGCTTTGCATTTATTAGAGGACGCAATTTTATTTTCGGGACATGTGTGGGGGGTCAATAGAAGCTCAAGTTTGTGGGGTCGCCACCCTTGTCCCCCGGCCGCCATCTTGAAAAGAGGGGGGAAAAAAACACTTTTTTCGCAATATTTCGGAAACTATGAGTCTTACTAAAAAATTGTAGAGGCATAATTTGTAGCATATTGTTTTGCCTACAAATGTGTATATAACTTAACAAAAAAATTTACCAAATTTTTAGTTTTTTTTTATAAAAATTTTTTTTTTGCTCTATAACTTTTTTTTATACATTTTACAAAAAAAATACCTCAGACTAATCTTGTAGATGATCTTTTAAGAGAAATTAAAAAAAACGCCACAGAGCAAAAAATATTTTTTTTATAATTTTAATTTCAATTTTTTCTCTAATTTTTAATTTAGGGCAAAAATTTGTTTGACATATTTGTAGGCATAACAATTTGCTACAAATTATGATTTCACAATTTTTTTGTAAGACTCGTAGTTTCCGAGATATTGGGAAAAAAGTGTTTTCACCCCTTTTTAAGATTGCGGCCGGGGGACAAGGGTGGAGACCCCACAAATTTGAGGTTAAGCTTCTATTGACCCCCCACACATGTCCCAAAAATAAAATTGCTTCCTCTAAGAAATGCAATATTCGGTCCTTAATTGTAACATTTCAATGGACTATAAGAAAGCTGAGTAATATTTTAAATCTTGTCAATATGAATATTTTCACCATTTATTTGTTTGAACTTATGTAGGTAGGTGATATGTATGTAAATCGTAAATTAAAGAGTTATTTGAGTCAGGTATTATAAAAGTGTTGTTTTTATAGGCAATTCAATGTTTTATAGAATTTATAGGTAAATAGGTTTTATAGGTAGTCGAAGCGCTCGTGGGTGGCCCCGCGGACAAGGTGTTCTGTAATCGATCACTGTAGTAAGCAACTTTCACTATGGCCAGTTCTTGGATGGGTGACCATTCATGTGACCACTTTGGGACCTTTATTTGAGCGTTTCCGTGCTTCGGAAGGCACGTTAAGCCGTTGGTCCTGGTTGCCAATAAAATAGCAGTCAGCCAAGTTGGAGGCCTTTTTAGGCGGTTTGAAAAATATAACAGCAGACGGTCACAACCTGCCTGCTCACCACCTATTACTTGGGACAAACTATAAAAAAAAGAAATGTGGGCATCTAATATGCCTCTGCCTTCCCCTTGGGAGACCAACGCGTGACTAAATTTAAGTGTGTGTAACATAGCAAGGTAGGATGGCCGGGTGGGATAGGTGAATAGCCTGTACTTATGCTAAAGGTAATGTCAGTTAATTTTAGATTTCTTTGATATTTTACCTAGTTATGGGTAGGAATAAGATAATAAATATAAATATATAGGTATACCTACCTACCTACTGTGTCATAATTTATTTTTGGGTTTTACGTACATTTATAAAAACGTGTTTTTGTAGGGTTTTTTTTAAACCATTCATAATTTTTTTCCTTACATTCCATTACATTCTTAGTTACATACACGTGGTCCTAATAAAAGCGTATTAAAACATGGTTGATTCGTAACATTCGTTTTATTACAACAATCATTATAGGTTCAACCCTAGCGCATTCTTACGATGACGTCACCCGCACAGCGGGCAACACAGTCTCGACGCTATAAGCGCGTATTTAAGGTACAATTCTTCTCGTTCTGAGCAGCAGGTATTATTATTAAAATTTTGTAGGCTAATAAAGCGTAGGTATTGTCGCTTTTGTATGGGAGTGATGTATCTGTTACGTAGTAACTATTTAGTAATCTGTGATTGCGGTTAGAGTAATTCGAGTAAATGGTAAAATTAAACCTTGTTAACTAATACAATACTACTTATGTGGTTTTGTAGCCTGGTTGTGAACAGATGTAATAAGAAGCACGAAATTTTCTTTAATCTTAATCTATTATAATATAAATTACGCGTCACATTGTTTGTCCGCAATGAACTCCTACACTACTTGACTTAAACGATTTTAACCAAACTTGCACACTGGGTGCAGTTTGGATCCAACTTGACAGATAGGACAGTTTTTTTTTTTGTAGAAAGCCTACAGGACTCCGGCCGGGAGTACCGGGTTACAAAAACCTTGCCACATTTAATTCAGGAACATATCTATCGTTAGATACTATTAGGTCGTATACCTAATAGTAACGATAGATATGTTCCTGACAGCGACCTCCTATTCTATTACCTACGCACGCAATTTAAACACTCAGGCAAGATTATTTAAATTATTTTATTGATCTCAAATTTAATTACAGTACCTAGCAGTCCGTACAAGTACTACAAGTAGTCCCTTCAAAACCTGCCAGTACTCTCGGAATCTGTATGAAAACGAATAGGTATACACATATTCTTGACTCGATCAGTAAGCATCGATAACACTGACTGGTATGGAAATTAGTGTCCGACCGAAACTGGTTTTCCAGCCGAAACCGAAACCGAAACCGAACTTTCGGCCCCAGGGTCAGTTTCGGCCGAAACCGAAACCGAAACCGAAACTCACGGGTTCATATTGAAAAAAACTGCCAAGTGCGAGTCGGATTCCCGCACAGAACCGACCGACCGACCGACCGACCGACCGACCGACCGACCGACCGACCGCGTTCCGGTTATTCCCGTTGGTCAGATCGATGGTTAGATTAGTCTGTCGAGTGGGAAGTTTTTGTCCCATTGTCCAGATCAGCTCGGCTTTTCCCGTTGGTCAAATCGATGGTTAGATTAGTCTGTCCAATGGGAACAGTAAAAGAAAGTACATTTAAAGTGAAAACTGTTTATTATTGTTATTTAATTATTGACATTAATATTAAAAGATAAAAGACAATGTCATTGCACTCCAACTATTGGCAAATAAAAAGGTTATTCTATATTTCCGTTGAGCTACCGAGACAATTACAAAACTAATCGAAATGTTGAAATCCTTTAATATTCTATTTTTATTTACAAATGAAGATCGACAAAACAAATGACGCTCGGATAAAGAAATGAAGATCGGCAAAACAAATGAAGATCACTAACAAATGACGGTCGGATAAACAGATTGAGATCGACAAAACAAATAAAGATCGACAAAACAAATAAAAATCAACAAAACAAATGAAAATCGACAAAACAAATGAAGGTCGGATAAACAAATGACGATCGAAAAAGCATATGCAGATCAATAAAACAAAAGACTATAAGCAATTTGATAAGATAAAAAAATACTTGCAGCCATATTATTTTGTAATCTAGATGTGATTGCCATTCAAAAAAATATGTGCAAGCAAATCTCGACCTTAATGGCACTTCTTTAAAAATGTGCTTTTAGGCGTTTATAGATTTCACTGATCACGAATATGTAAAAATTTAATAATTATTATGCAAGTTCATAAAGTCGAGAATTGCTTGCACCTATTTTTATGAATGGTTATAGCATCTAGATTACCAAAAATTGGTGCAAGCAAATTTCAACCTAATGAGCATGCATAATATCTATTTAATTTTTATATATTCGTGATCAGTGATGTCTATGAACGCCTAAAAGCACATTTTTAGAGAAGTGTCATTAA
This sequence comes from Miltochrista miniata, assembly GCA_933228765.1. NCBI lineage: Eukaryota > Metazoa > Arthropoda > Insecta > Lepidoptera > Erebidae > Miltochrista > Miltochrista miniata. The sequence continues at coordinate 22,840,367 of OW121756.1, forward strand.
GGTCGAGATTTGCTTGCACCTATTTTTTTAAATGGCAATCGCATCTAGATTACAAAATATGGCTGCAACTAATTTTTGACCTTATTAACTTGCTTATTGTCTTTTGTTTTATTGATCTGCATGTTTTTTCGATCGTCAATTGTTTTGCCGATCGTCATTTGTTAATCCGACCGTCAAATGTTTTGCCCATCGTTATTGGTTTATTCGACCATCATTTGTTTTGTCAATCGTGATTTGTTTATCTGACCGTCATTTGTTTTGTCGATTTTCATTTGTTTTGTCGATCTTCATTTGTTTTGTCGATCTTTATTTGTTTGGTGAACTTCATTTGTTTTGCCAATCTTCATTTCTTTATCCGAGCGTCATTTGCTTTTTTCGATCGTCATTTGTTTATCCAACCGTCATTGGTTTTGTCGATCTTCATTTGTTAACAAAAAAAAAGCCTTTTTGTATTCAATGATACTTTCATACACCTACATCACAAGCTGATCTGGACAATGGGACAAAAAGTTCCCAATGGACAGACTGATCTAACCATCGATCTGACCAACGGGACAAACCGAGCTGATCTGGACAATGGGACAAAAAGTTCCCACTGGACAGACTGATCTAACCATCGATCTGACCAACGGGAAAAACCGGTTACAAAAATTGTGTAGGTACAAAATTTACGTTTGTTGTGTGGATGCTTTTTTCTGATTTTAGTAGGTATTTTTTGTTATAGCGGCAACAGAACAGGGTGAGGTGGTGGTGGCAGTATCTCTTGACATCGCCAACGCTTTCAACACCTTGCCCTGGAGCTGCGTTTGGGAGGCGCTTATTTACCATGGAATGCCTCCATACCTCCGTTGAATTGTCGGGGCCTATCTTTCCAAGAGGGTCATAACTTACCCGAGCTGGCTAGGGCTGGGTCGACGAGATGTGTTGTTGGATGTTCCATAGGGATCGGTCTTAGGACCGCTTCTGTGAAACATCGGTTACGATTGGGTGCTGCGTGGTCCGTTGCTCAGAGGTGTCGGCGTAACGTGTTACGACGACACCCTCAATACAGTGCGAGGAGCAAAGCACCGAGACGCAGCCCTAAAGGCCACCTGCGGGGTCCAGCTTACATATAGGGGGCGTCAGCATCGGCACCGAACTCTCGATGACGTATTTGGGGCTCGTACGACGATAGCCAGTGGAACTTCGGATACCATGCCGAAGTTTGATCCCATAGCTGAGGGAGGGGGCATCAGCCACACTCTCGCGGTTGTTGCCCAATATCAGGAAATCCAACGCTCCCTGCAGGAGACTGTACCTTGGGATTGTGCGGAGCATGGCCCTATACGGGGCCCCCGTATGGGCAGAGATCCTGATGGCCAGCAATGCGGCTAGATTGCTTAGCCCCCAGAAGGCGAAGGCTGTCAGGGTGATATGTCAGGATACCGCACGATCTCAGTTGAGGCGGCATGTCTTCTAGCCGAGACCCCTCTATGGGACCTTGCGTCATTGTTTAAATAGCGCAAGGAGGCGCTGGAGCGGGGCCATAGGCCTCTTCCTGTGAGCAGGTCATGCTCGTGAAAGAGACGGCGGGTAGAAAGCGGGAGAGAACTCTCCCACCCGAGTTCCACAATCTGCGGCGGCGCGCCCCATACTATCAGCCTCCATGATCGAGGGCCTGAGGACGGTGACGGGGCTGCTCACCGTCCTTACAGAAGCAGGCCTTAGACGATAACGTGACATGAAAGATTCATGCACGCCCCCCTCAAAAAGCGGGATGACAACTGAACAACCCCACCGCAGTATGCATTATTTCGAAGGCATACTCGAGGCTCCCAACCGTAGGCTTATAAGTAGGATACGCGTGGTTTTTAGTCGGTAGGACTACTGTACAGTGTAAATTTTAGGCCTCAATCTGTCCAGCGATACAAGCTCGTGACTAATAGACTGACGAACGGCTAGGCCTCATGTCTCATTAATAGGGTTCCGCTTTAACCCCTCCGTGCGAGAGTTCGATTCGCACTTGGCCGGTTATTTTTACAACAGGTGCAGCAAGTTCCACTAAGTGCCATCAATCAACGGTATAAATCTTCTCAAGTGTTCATTTTAGCTATATCTCCACCTAAGATAAGTTTCTTTCTTTTACGTGTGGAATTACTCATAGATGCTGAAAACCACACGGTGCCCTGCTACTAGCTCCTTGCTGGTTTTGGTTACATTCTAGAAGTAGGTATATAACTAAAACTAGACAACAGTGAGCCGGACTAGCGCACGTAGGGTTCGGTACAAGAAAAGCGGCAAAAAATCACGTATGTCGTATGGGAGGCCCCCTTTAATAATCTTAATTTGTGTATTTTTATTATTTTTTGCTATAGTGGCAACAAAAATAAATCATCTGTAAAAATTTAACTGTCTGACTATCACGGTGCATGAGTTACAGCCTGCTGACAGACAGACAGACGACCAACGAAGTCAACGGAACCGACAACAAATAGGTACTGCTCGTTCGCTCTAACTTTGCCGCTGGGCTCTATACTAAAGTCGAATTTTTAATTAGACGAAGTAAATTGACAGCAACTAATGTCACTTCTTCTTGTAGTGTTGCGTATTTTCTATGACGAAGTGACATTAGCTACTGTCAATTTACTTCGTATAATTAACAACTCGGGTATACGTCTCTACGCCAGCGGCAAAGTTAGAGCGAACGGGTAGTAGGGTTATTGATTGGAAGTCCTTTGTAAATCGGTAAATCTTCGGTTAGTAACATATTAACTGGTTGGGCTGACCCCAACCTCGTCACAAGCAGAGCCAAGCACTCAAAATTCATGAACACGTGAGTTTCGGCCCGGCCGAAAGTTTCGGCCTATTTTGGCCGAAACCGAAACTGCGGCCGAAACTCGATTTTTTGGCCGAAACTGGCCGAAACCGAAACCGAAACCGAAACTTCGGTCGGTCACTAATGGAAATACCTACTTGTTATCTACAAAATGGTTGAAACTATTTATTAATGTTAAAGTGTGAACTTTCACTCATATGTTTGTAAGTTAACCAAATTTGCATAGATTCAGAGCAAATAAAAAATTAGAAATCGAACTTAACCTAATACGGTTAAAGATTACGAAGTAAGGGCGACACAGCTCTAATTTGAAGTTCAAAGTCCAAATTGAAGCATTGGGAGCAACAAGGGCGTTCGATACCCAAAGTCCGTTTTGATGTTATTACATTAAAATATGCACAGAGCCATATAGTTTCGTATATCAAAAACTCGTTTCAATTACTGTAATCCAGGTGACGTGAGAATCATTAATGTCGGAGGTGGCGCTACGCCCTTGTTGCATAGATAACAAAAGTGCGTTTAAATTGAAACACATAACGAGATGTCTGCAGTTTGAAAAACTTTTTAATGTTAAAATGAATGTAAGAAGATATTCTAGTGACTTTAGATCAGATGCTGGCCAGAGTTAACATGAGTCTCCCTAAAAAGAAAGGTAAAATAGAAGGTAAAGAATAAAAAGGTTAAAGAGAGGTTTTGGCGAAGAATTTACAATATCAGCTCGAGGAAAGAAGGTACCTAAAAAGGTTTTTTGACACATTACTACGCGTTGTTCCAAAAAATGTTGAATGTGTGTTAACTTCCATCAAAATGCACAGCGACATTTTTTTGTGACTTTTGGAATATATGTGACAAAGTGCAGCAAGATACCCTCATGTCGTGTTTAGAAAAAGGTTTTAAAGTTGAGAGAGAATGAGAGAATGAGAACATTGGGCCTGATAAGTTGAAACGAGATAATCAAGCTGATTCAGAAGATTAAGGGAATCTGCTGAATCAGCTTGAAGAAGTCGACTGAATATTTTTGATGAATCTGATTAATAACACGAAAATCAGAAAAAATAATTGAGAAAAATTGAATATTTGAACGGTGATTGTAATAAATACACATGTTTCACTTACATTATAATTTAAAATATTATATAAGTATTAAAATTGTTATTTGTTTTCCTTGAAAATTAATAGTAACATTAATGACCTATGTGTTTTACCAGTTGGGTGCAACAAGGGCGGATAACACAAGTAAAAAAAACTTGATTATACAATATTTCTGATTGCTCTAAAATAGTTTTAATACCTGAATCTTTTTGCTAAATCATGGGGCTAATAAATAATAAAGTAAATTTAAGTGAAATTCAAAGCAATAAAATAATATAAGACAACATAACTTTCATTATCAATTTTCTCGAAACTCAATTTTACAACATACGCCCTTGTTGCACCCAATGCTTCAATTCTTGTCCAAGTACGGTACACAAATACTTAGGTACGTAAGCGCACCTCCTACAGACGACATAACCCAAAACTCGTTCACGTTATATTCACGTACATTAATCAAAATCAGTCTCTAAGACATAAAGTGATAGATGGATAACCCTCAAAAACACCTGTAAGAAAAACGTCTATTATATATCCATTGTTTCTGCTCAGACCTCTCATTTATCAGTACAAAGATGCAAAGACTGCCGTATTGTCCTGCCTCTGTTACAAGTATTACGACAGCTGTCAACGTCCGTTGTGACAAGTAACAAAAAGGATTTTTAAATGATCTGTTTTTCATACAACCTTGTATTGACCATTAGATGTTTCCACTGTCAAACGTTGATAAGATATAGCAATCTATCGCAAATCTATCAAAGAAGTAGGTCAGTAGTTACTTTTATGAAACCGCTCAAGTTCTTATCGTGTGCTGCAGTTGTCTATCATAATTTATAATAACTTATAAATGCGCCTACTTAGTTCCAGTTAATTGAATGGGATCATCATCTACTAGTGATTCCTGCAGTTTAAATATAACGGTGAAATTACGCCAAATACAATCACCTTCGACGGCACGCAAATGTAGCAATTAAATACATAATCCATCGGCTGTCACACGAGCACCATGGTGGGTTAATGGCTTGTTTACTCACTCAGTTTTCCATATATGGCGTGAAAGCTCCTCTGCATTGTTGCCAGTCCCTCAGCGGCCCGGTATGGGCAGCCGGATACGTGTGTCTCAGTATACGAGCCATTTGATATAGTAAGAGATTTTTAAAAAGTAAAGAAGAGGAGGTTACAAGTAACCGGCAAAACTCATATCTTTATCGTAAAGTACTGGCACGAGAAAGTTTTGACATACACATTATTTTTTAAAACTGTAAAAGATGAAGAGATAACCTTAATAACAAAACGACGAGTCAGTGATGCCTACACATAACATACTTTATTTTAAACTATATCACAGATGGTCCTCTGGTTGCGCAGTCCGGATATTAACCATGACTCATCATCTCTTTATCTGGATAAGGAAGATAAAACGAGACCCGGTGTTTGCACAACGATTCTACACATACGGTGTCGAAATCGCAAGTCTACGTACGACATTTTTGCACGAAACAGCCATATGGTCTTTGAACCTTCTGCTCATAGACGATAATTATCATGGTATTAAAGAGTTTCATTTATGATAGGAACGTGACATTACTGAATACTTATACCATGTACCTATATCTATACATGCTAAATACATTATTATTATCGAATCAGAAATCCTATAATGCTGTAATACAAGATCCATCAGTATAAATATGTTTAATGATGCCATTATAATCATCTGCTATTGTTATAGTCTATAGAATTATTGTAGTTTCCGATGACTATAACGCAAGTATTTATTATACACATATACATCATAAACTTTATTGTTGCAACAGAAACTAAGAACAATATGAAACAAAATGGTTTTCAAACGAAAATAAAGATAATGAATTTAGAGGTTTTGTTAGTTTTCCAAAAACTGAAATAGATGATCATAAAACCATGTTTTCTCGGGACATAAAATTTTATCTTGCTAATAAACGTGTAGGTGGAAACTCTAAAACAACCGAGTCAATATGACACGTTTCATCTTCAAAATTTATTGGAGCAGCCATAGAATGTGTGCTAATTAATGTTCTCTTCTTTTCCAGAAATAGCAAAAGTTCGAGCAAGTTTATTCCAAATAAATGGAGTTAAGAAAGAACCACTCGTTCTACCAGAACCAGAAGGCATGGTCACCACATTAACAGAAAAAGTTTACGTGCCAGTAAAAGAACATCCAGATGTAAGTAGTAATTTAATTTTGGTCTTATTATAACGTGTTACTGTCAGTGATTATCTGAAAGTCAGTCAACGGAGGTCAATAATAATATAACATGACTGATTATTCTGATAATGTTGTCTGAAACTCTGTAGGTGTAAATCTGCAATGATGGTCATGACTACATTAACATAAAAGCATTGTCACTTACTGCACATTCGTTCAGTCTCCGTTGTACATCATACCAATTCCATATCAGTTTGTCAATTTAGATGCAGTCTCAAATCAACCTCAACTGTAAGCTTGTTGTGCGTTTATTTACCGAAGACGGAAAAAATTGTTCAAGTGCTAGATGTTCGGGTATTTTTACTAATAAATTTCGAGTTTCAAAATGAATACTTCGAATGCGAACGGAACGCTAGCATGAGGCATGATGTCCTAGATAACTACTACAGGCGAACTAAAAGCTGATAAACTGACTGTTTCAAATCAGTGGTCACTAACAACTTACTGATTGTAAAATATTAGTTTCTAAATGGTTGGTCAAGTCCCTACTAAGAGTATGTTGTAAATGATCGTTCTGATAGGAATATCTGCAGACATTACTTGAAATTTGTCTCACTACTGCGTGAGCCAGTAAATAGTTATTCAACAGTAAAATAACATAGTCTTGCCAATTGAAATGCAAAGCTTTTGATATCGTTTAGTAGTAAAATATTTCTACAAACTAAATTAGTCGCTATTCTATAAGTAGGTACCCAGTTATAATAATCCAAGATTATTCCTTTATAATGTAGATACCATCAATCTATCAAATCAACATATTTATAGCTGTCCAACTGCTGATCGTAGGCCTTTCCCATATATGGACGTAATTATTGTATCAGTTAACTTTCTATTCAGGAAAAGACTACAGAAACACTACTTTGTCCTTCTTGCAAGTGTATGTATGTTTTATGCAAGTATATTAACTACTCAGCACACTTCTCGTTCACCTTAACATAGTAAATGTCTCACTACTGGAAGAGACTTCTTTAAAAATAAGTACTTAGCACTATCATTCAATTTATTATATATCATGTTACTTCTCTGCAGAAAGCAAATACTTAACCTATTTTAAAACTGGTTGGTATTGATATATAGCCATTACGGGCTGCAGTAGCTATCAGAAAGTATTCGAAGTAGTAAACAAAGACCAGCTTCTGAATTTTTAAAGAATTTAAGACGGAATTGTGGAGCACAACACGTGCGCAATCTCACAGATATTTACATACATACATATAAAGATTATGTTGATAATATGTTAACATTATACAGTTATGATCGAAGTAAGCCAAGACATTCGACAGTCACATCACAAGTCTCATCATAATTTAAAAATGTTTTGAGTCACTGTTTGTAAAGATGCTGTAAACATAATCTGTCTGGTCACTCGTGAATTATACATTTAATACTTGTGAGATAAATCCAATCAAATAATTAAACTTAATGAACTTAGCTGCTTTGCAAGAATTCTTACAATACAAATATAAATGCTCAATTATACAGGGTATGCCTTTAACTGGTCTGTGTCTCTGTGGGACGCCCTGTATAATTTAATAGTTTAACTAAGTAGGTAAGTCATTACCTTGATCGCGAACAAGCCAACTTCCCTGATTTATATACTCTTTTACTCATATGAAAGTTTAATTCGTTTCTCAGGTGTTGATGTTGATCACTTTACAATTTACAACATGTAAGTAATAATGTTGCAACACGATAGTCTGGTGCATTGCGCTAGTCATACAAATAGAAACGCAAGGCTAGCAGCCTGCTACATTTGGTGACATATGTCAGGGCTATCTCGTCTTTGGAATGATTGTGGTTGATGCGTGCATGACAGCCTGACCCTCGACTATGTCGTCCATAAAATCTTTAGAAAAGAGATTTGTATTCATTAGCAAAAGAATATCAATAGCATACCATTTTTGGCAATGAGTTCAATGAACTGAATGATTCACTATGAATTCGAATAACAGCGTTCTTTGTATCGTGCCAAGATAGATCGCTGCTTATGAAAATATTTGTGATGCTCACGTGGTCGTCATATTTTACATTTATGTATCTGTATCTGTTGTATGTATCTATATCGATAGACATAACGGCATGTACTAAAGTGAAAATTGATACAAATTGTACATGCTAATTGCAGTTTCACATAGGTAACCCTATGGTATATTATCTGTGCTATGGCGATGGCGTCTTCCACTTTCATGAGCATTATCGCAGAAAGAGCCACTGAAAGAAAATATTGATCGCAAGTGTTGATGTTATCACTATCAGTACAAAATAGTTTGGTTCCAACATACCATCGTGTGGGTATAGGTATTGCTTCTGTGTAATTCTATCTCATTTTGTTTAATCTACATGATGAATATTTATATATTGCAAATAAACAAGCTTCCATCGTACACTATTTGAGTAATTGTATGGAAGTGAACAATATGATTGTAAACCCTAAGATAAATTGAACAGTAATAAATGATTTATTGTTTCTCGATCAAAAGGACCGTACCTACACATCAGTCACGTACACTGAATAATGACGAAAACCTCTAACGATGTGCACAAATGTCACGTGACTGAGTTCATAGAAACAAAACTATTCAGAATGCAGCTTTAACTATTTTATAACTTCGAGGAATCGATATTATTCCGCCAGTTCTCAAAATAATGTTTTTACTATTGGAAATCATCAAATCATATAAGTTACCAGTGTTTTACCCGCTCGCAAAACTAACGTATGGCAAACGTTAACTAGGTATTCCAGAAATAGAGCAAGCCGTATGTGAATTGTACGTCAAACACATTATTGAAACAATAGTTTTAGACTGTTCCTTGGTGTAACTCGTAACTAACATGTTCGAATGTTTTACTTTTACAACAATGCAACAATATCTAAGTGTAAGACATGTTTTAAAAGTAACAGCTATTGATTGCAAATTTTAATCATTTTTAATTACTTTCATCCTTAACTACGGTTATTATTCTGCAACAAGATTGTAGGATAAAATTATTTTGTATCTCATCATGCTTTAAAAAATGTACACACGAAAGTAACAATATCTACATGCAAGATAGCAACATCATTAATTCTTTTTCCTAGTCCTATAAGGGATACTAAACCAAATGCGGAACATGATCTATTCCGCATTACCGACGTTGTAGGTATATGATGTGCTGAGCACTGAGCACATACTGATTGCATAAAGGTGTTTGACCAAAGAAGAGAGTTCAAGTTTCTTTCTTGTCCCACAGGTTCTTGTAGTGATGTGAGCGATATCCGTCATTGAAATATCGATATTATCGACGGTATGACTTAGCTGGTTAAACTTTTCTACCTTTTCTGTTTGATTTAGTATTTTCACTTCATTTGTGTCATCTCTATACGATATTTCATGTGAATAATTAGATTGATATTTGCAAATTTTAACCATAGATAGAGATAAATTTGAGAATGTATATTTTTAAAACTTGTTTATGCCAAGGCAAAGAGTTCCCATGATCTATAGGTAGCGCTTGGTTTCATTAGAGAAATTGGTTTCTTCAGTCGTATATCAGTCCTCCTTTATAACTCACCTAGGTACGTAGTAAAGATATTTGGCAGAGACAGCTTTCTGTATTACGCCTACTAAAATATATCGTGATATGTTTATTTCAACAGTTCCTTTTACGTTATTTAGAATTAATTTGCTGTATAGTGAATAGACAACTTTGTACACCAAATTAAATATTTACTTCAAAATTTTAAAGGATATTGCGCGCACGGTGAACCGTGAGAAATGGCTGAGTGAAAGTTTATGTGTAGGAGTATAGAGAACTGTTACGTATTTTTATTATATGGGTTTCAAATACTAAGCTAAGTCTGTATGTTTTAAACACATTATCACAACCAACATTATGAAAAACTTACTATGAAACTAGAGTTATCGAAGCACGGCTGACTAAAAAAAAGTTATAAAGTGAAACTGTAAGCCATCAAATAGCCTTATTTCCAATCATTTGTATTATTTTCCCACGAATATACACTCGAGAGCAATGAATCCGGGTCACTTAAAGAATCCTAAAAATCTCGGAAACTAAAAATGCTAGGTTAATGCAATAAATTGTATTTAATAGACAATGTAATACTCCTTAAATGAAGGTATTAAAACTTCTTAGTTATTGTAAAGTTATATCATAAAAAAATCAAATTTGAAAAAGGGCCACTTTCGAAGATGGAACTACGAAATTACAGCATTTGGTGTTGCTTTTGTTTGTAATCTGTCATTTATGTGGGTACATAAACCATGTTGATAGTGCTCTATATTCATTAATCAAGCTGAAATTATGTCGCTTACGCCTGAAGAATGCACCAGAATACTTACAATGCTGGAAACCGGCCGGAGTCAGCGCGATACAGCCAGGACTGTCGGTGTGTCGCTGTCAACAGTACAAAGAGTTCTCCGACGTTACGAAGAAACTGGTTCTAACCTACGCAGACCAGGAACGGGCAGAACCAGGTGTACCACAGCACGAGAAGACCGATACTTGGTGAACACCATGCTTCGAAATCGCTTTCTCACAGGAACTGAACTCACCAATCAGTTTCGACGCCTCGGAGGAAGTAACCCAAGTGCATGGACAGTAAGACGTCGGCTTGCTGAATCTAACTTAAAACCCCTTAGACCTGCAAACGGCCCTAAACTGGAGCGTGGGCATCGTATTTCGAGACTAAGGTATGCCCAGAGCCACGTAAATTGGAGTATTGAAGATTGGTCAAAAGTTATGTTCTCCGACGAATCAAAATTTATGCTCTACAAGCACGATGGAAGACACAGAGTGTATCGAAGACCAGGGGAAAGATTCAAGCAAGCATGCATCGAAGAAAAAGTAGCCTACGGTGGTGGGTCTGTACTTGTGTGGGCCGGAATTTCTTCTGAAAGTCGCACAGAGCTGGTGATCATAGAAAACGGCTCTTTAACTAGCGTAAGATATGTGGAAGAAATCCTCAATGATCACGTTGGTCCATTTATGGTCAATTTAGGTGAGGATGCTATATTTATGCATGACAATGCCCGACCTCATACAGGTAGGATTGTGAATGACTACCTTCAAGAGATGAACATTACTCGTATGGAGTGGCCAGCGCGCAGCCCGGATATCAACCCGATCGAGCATGCTTGGGACGAGCTAGGCAGATGCGTAAAACAACGAAACCCTCCCCCAATCACGCTTCGTGAGCTCAAAATTGCTCTCACAGAGGAATGGGAGAATATTCCCCAAAATCGTATAAGGAACTTGGTGTACAGCATGCCAAACCGCGTAAACGCAGTAATGGAAGCACGAGGAGGCAATACGAAGTATTAAAATTCAAGAAAATCGTAATAAAGTTCAAAAATTTCATGTTTCCTATTTTTGTTTTAAGGAGAGATCAGCAGTTTTTTCTTTATGTAATTTTGTGTTAATAAAATGTATGGTGACTCATATTTTTTTTACTTTCATTTAAGGAGTATTACATTGTCTATTAAATACAATTTATTGCATTAACCTATCATTTTTAGTTTCCGAGATTTTTAACATTCTTTAAGTGACCCGGATTCATTGCTCTCGAGTGTAATAAGACAATCGCATTAGATATAAATCGATACCGTCCCAGCACAGTTCCAGCATCTGCGTTTGCCATTTAGGGCATAAGAAGTTATTAAATCCTGCCTTATCGGTAGGGTCCGTTAGTTCAGTGTTTTGCTCCGTAAGTCTACCTACTTGAAACCATCTTGGATTTAAAAGAAGTACCGATATTTGCTTATACATTGCTTATTTTTTTAAATGTGCATGGTTGTTTATGGTTTTAGATTTTCTACTGAATATCGTTTATTTATAGACACATAACTACTTTGAGTTCGATAACTTTCACAATCTCTATTACATTTGCAAAGAAAATCCCATTACGATTCTAGGCTTATCTGTTGACAGAAAGCGCACTGGCAATACTTAAATGACAATTAGGTACTTACCGACTTATTTATCGATGCAGAGTAGAAATTTATTTGAAGTTAGAATGTTGAGTCTATCGAAATCGTTAGAACCTCTATGTTTACTTCATAGTAAGAACAAACATCTAACATAATGAAGAATTAAATGTTATTTATTTTAAAATAGATTTGAAACAAGTACTGTATGTTTCCTTTCAATGCGATTAGGGTCAATTCTGCTCATCCTGTGAATTTGACCTTAAAGCCTTGATAAGTAGTACAGGCCTATCAACGTCTTTAATTAGACTAGCATAATCAAATGTACCAAATTGTCTGCGTTTGCTATATTCACTGCCTCCATAAAGATTGCACTTTATAATGTTACAAGCATCTCAAATATCTAGCTGTGAATCGGTCCAGAAAATAGTGCGACGTTAAAGTAAATCTGTGTAGCTCATTCCCTCAATATGATATCATACATTTTTTTAGTAGCCTTGGTGTTATGTTCAAATAAGTATTACTATAGAATTGCGCAATGGTACTTTTCTGATATTACAGTCGTGAAATATAGCTACAATGATAGTTGTAATAAGTTAGACGTAAAACGGAATGGTATTTGCCTGTTTATTTTATTTGTTTAGCGAACACATGTCTGGCGGCAGAAGCAGTGTGTACTTTATCATTCGCGAGTACAAACATTCAGTAAAAGCTTGGGAATAATCTTTTAAAAAAATTAAACAATTTACGCTACCTACTGCATCGTCTGATATCTTGTTTATGTTACTACCAGCCAGGAGTTTCAGATTAAACGTTAGCCAAGCTTTATTTCTAGCTATCTATCAATATTGAAATATAAAGCTACTAGAACAGTGAACAATTGAAATAATTATAGAGCCTTCATAAACAGACATATTTCGTGTATGCAGAAATAATAATGGACTATTTTTAAAATATTATAAAAGAAAAAGTGGGTTTCTTTGTTTAATTTCACGTTTATAAGAAGTCAATAAAATGACTGATTTGTAAAATTTTGATAATGTAGGTAGGACTTTTTATTCTGGAAGGGTAGTTATCGTGTTCCTATGGGAAAACGTGTTGGTATGACCTAACTTCTTCTGGTACCCTTTCCTCTAGTGCTGAATAATAGGTTTGTCTCATATATTGCGATAGTTATCTTGGACACATATATCTATGTTTACTAGTACTTTGTAATTTTGTATATTTAATTTTGATGCAGTTTATTAAACGTTTGGTCTTGCACTAAATGTACCTATAGTATATAACATGTGGGTAGAACTCTAAATCCGTTCCCTTTAAGTTTACACTGCAAACACTCACAAAATGAAAAACGCATTGAACTTTTAGATACTGTAGGTAAATCTAGCGTTATTTTGCGTACACTTCATTCTTAAAATCCACTTTTTGCTATCTATGCAGTGATGCTTTAAGAACTGGAGGTGCCGCATTTTCTGTTTCGCCATCTCCAGTAGGTTCCGGCTTTTTGTTGTAAGCAAATGAGGTATATTCGTTTGAAACTTGTCTTCATCTAAATTCTAAGTTATAGTTACTTCGCCTTTGACATCAGATCGTATCGAATGTCTTGTTGATATTTCTAGGCAGAATATAATTATACCCAAAGAGGCGCGAGATACCCTACAAACAGGTGACAACATTAGAATGGCATGCGTAGGTATTCATGGTTTATATATGCAGGAGTTTTGTTTATTATCAAAACATGTTGCGTATTATAATCGTTCTACATAAACTAACATTTGTTATGACTAATGCTACCACTTCCTAATGTTTGGTTACTCAATCACATTTTGACTGAACAATGGTTGATCATGAATGTATTCAATATAAGTTTACGTCATAGCAAAAGGCAGGCTTCGGTTTAAGTATGTCACATAGGTACCTACTCCTCAAACTGCAGAACTTTGGGATAAGATTTGATACAACGAAGACATATATTGAAATCAGCTGTCGTCGCCGAAATAATTTTCGCTATGGCATGCCGACATGACACTATGTGGCAAAGTATTAAATATTCTGGATAGCAATGTGTCAGTCCTCAAACCACACTGTTTCCAACAGTATTTTTTGCTACGTAAACAAATCTACATGTAAATTGCATGACAAAGACAAATGTCTTTTTCAAAAGGTGTCAGAGAAAATATTCTAAACGCACCGGAACAGCTGAGCCAGGTTTAATGAATGAGTGTTTTCCATTGTGAATGAAGTTGTTTAAAAATGCACCGGACTTGAAAAATAACATTCGTAACTGAGTAACCGTAAAGTTATTTATAGTAAGTACAGTTGCTGCGATTTCTTTATAACTTTATTTACCTTCTAAAGTAAGCAGTAGGTAGTTCTTTTGTCTTCGGACATCAAAGTGGAGGTCATGTATCTGCACCATTGTTGTATTTACATTTCTCTTTTCCATATAAATTCTAAATATTAGTTGCAGTTTTCTTTCCCGAAGGGGTAGGGAGAAGCATATTATACTCTTATATATCATCAGATATTTAATAACACCACTTTTATTCACATGATGTAGTTGTAATCAAGTTAGTTTTACCTTTGAGATTGTCGAAAGGCGAAACCAGATGTACAGTAAATAAATAATGAGGAACAGTACAAGTAGTGTTATTTACTATGTGCAGCAGGTTCCACCAAGTGCCATCAATCAACAGTATTAATAATAATTATATTTCATCAGTTTTATTTGGTCTCACATACTAGGTGTTCAACTTATTGCCGTGTTGAAAATGCGAATGAACGTACAATAAGCAAGGCGAGCTACGAACGCTTTTATTAATAAAGCTGTCCTTTTCATAATATCGTCTAACTACATATGACTAGTCCCAATTTTCATTGCGAAGAGTATGTGCAGCAGTGCCCAGAAATCACATGCTTGGCTAATAAAACAATGAATGATTTCAACGACGTCAATAGTACAAATGAATGCATAGTCAAAAATATTGTGGTCCCGGCGTCGCTACAGTCTGGCTTTAAATTTATTTATTCTTAAGTTAATTATACATACCATTTTACTGTCAGAAAATTCTTTACTACCGCTGTACTTTACCACAGAAACAGCAATTGTAGAGGTAACATAACCGTTTCCAGCTACTTGTGTATAACAATTTCGTTTCTCATCATTACCATTGTTTTTTAATTATTCATTACTTTTTCTGTGTTAATGTGTTGTTTATGTGTAATTCCAACACTGAATTTCTTTAATACTTTCATACGAACTGCAGTCGGAACAGTGCATTCATAGCCGTAATGAGGTTGATCGGATTGGTCTCGCTCCGCTGGACACGGGTCACGGGTCGTGGGTCGCGGCCCGCTCTAGACTTTGTCTAACGTCATCGTCAGTATCATTAATAGGTACATTGTCTTCTACGCTGTTTGTTTGTACGGAATCGGGCCTTATATTTCCATAATTCTAAAACAATGCCCCACCGGTATGACAAATATTAACTATTTCCTTATTTACAACGTATATTATTGGCACACAAGAGATATTTCGACTAAAAGTCAGATGCCTTGTGCTTTAAAATAGTTTACTTAACTTTGTTTCCTGGAACTAACGCATATTCAATATTTAGTAGTAGCAGATATGATTAATAACAAAACATTAGTACCTATAAAATCCACTGAACTTAATATATCACGGATATCTAGAAATATTTTACTTACTAAATATGCATCTGGTACTTAAATGGTTTTTTACCTTTACGTGATGTTAGTGTAAATTTTTAAATAATATTTACGAAGTGTGTGGGACGCTAAATAGCTTAGACTTTATTTCCTCTGCCATAGTCGACACAAATATAAATAGAAAGTATTTTAATATTACTACAAATTTAATGGGTGCAGCCCTGGCAAAAGGCCGAGATTTAGAACGTGAAAGACAATTCCACTTAATATAAACAAGTCGTTAAATGCTACTATAAACTAAGTGCATGATTGTACAATTTAATGTTATTATATTCGAAACCAATGTATAAGTACGGGATATTTGCACCCTGACTTTAGAAATAGATATTATGCTGAAATGTGTTTGCATAATATAGCATATTATGTAAGAGCTAATGCCAATTTGGATTGTGGATCCGCATCATCAAATTATGGAACGGCGTCTCTCAACCCTTTGTCGTTTATTCGTTAAAAGCATTATTTTATTAGTAATTCTTCCAGTCAAATAAGTCAGTAAATTGAGTGATCACAAAAGTTTTTATCTTCCTTTATAATATAACAGTTATTTATGTAGTAGGTCGGGTCAGCTAAGGTATTTGTAATAACGGGATAAAAGTAATGGAAACTTAGCAAATTACATTTTGTTCCAATTTCTTTTTACCTTTTGTTCAATTTGTACTAAAGCTATTTGTTTATATTATTTTGATATGCCAGAAATGGCAATACTAGTTTCTTTTTGTTCTATCGCATTATTATTACTTTTGTCCCGTTTATTAAATACCGCACCTGGCTATATGTATATCCCTCCTATCTCTCCAGATTTTCCCACTTAGTTATCCGGCTCGAAGGACCAAATCAAATAGAGTAAAAGTAAAAAATAGTCTCTAGTTTAGACACAAATTAACAATATTACAGTTTGAAAGTTCACCCACAGTAGAACGATTGTGGTAAATGTAATAAATGCCACGGAACACGCATACTAAGATCCGAATTCGGGAAAGACTAAACGTGGGCTACTTTACGCCTCGCTAAGCGGCTGGGCTTCGTAGAATAACTGTTGATGCTGCAATTAATATTATTGTACGTGTATACCACACACTCATTTTCTTTTTTACTTTCGCTCTTTGATTTAGTCACTGTAACAATGCATGTGTTGAAACATCAGTAGATTTCCAACTATCTTGTTATTTTGAACTCGTGTAATCCCTTTTGCCCTTTATAAATATGTCATCACGGTTTAATTTATACTTAAGGTCTTTGTATATATGGAGACTATTATAATGTAAAATCGATTATCTGCTATGATTACAAACCGTAAAATCGTATTAAAATGTCGGTAAACCAAATCACGTCATCGGATTAAGCTCTTAGGCATGACACAATCGATGTATTTTAAAGATTTCATAAATTAAGTTTCAGAGACTTTGTTGTGAGCTAATGTCGTCCCAAAAATATACATTATATTTTTTATTGTATTTCATATAATACTATTATAGTAAAAAGTAAATAATAATTATGTCACGACGTGACATGAAACACAGACAAATATTTCAGAGACTATGATGTGAAATAACCACTCCCGTTAAACTCGTTAATAAATATTCTTACTTAATACAATTTGATATTATATTTTACGAAAGTTAATAACCGATACGTTCGACATATAACCCTTTAAGTGGATAATAATGCAACAATGCGGTAATGTGATCTAACCTTTATTTGAAATCAATCTACTCAACTTCAGTCACACCCTGAGGCGGTTCTAAGTATAACCGATCGTGACCAATCGTTGTACGACAATTACGTTAGAATTATACCATCAATCAGTTGCAGTATGGTACCTGTACACACCCATCTGCACTCATCTGACATCATTAATGATAGACAATCACTCACGGTCAATAGTTCAGTTGTTTTGTTGTTTTTATTCTTGTATCGGCAATATTGTATCTTATTTTTGAGTTACATTTTTGTTATTATGACTATGACTCATATTAATACGAAACATACACGTACTGTCATTTACTGTGACAAGTGCTGCCACGCGTGACATGTTATGGTAGGTGTGAACTATCAGGAGAATGTTGAGTTGAGAAATGGTTTAAATGGAACGGAACTAAAGCACTAATCCATGCACATTTTGCAGACTTTGCTAGTTATAAATGCATTGAAGGTGCTCGCTTAAACGATGTCATTAAAACTGAGCCCATGGCGTGCCAGAGAATCATCAAAATATGTTGATGAGTATTTTCTTATATAATTATGACTAAATTCACAATACGTTACGTAAGTCTTTGACATGGGTAAATTTAAACTCGTTTTCAAGGTTTTAAAACTAGCTGACACTTGTGGCTTTAGTGATAAATATATAATAGTGCGAATGCGAAAAAACACATAATGTGTTCTTAAATCCCTTATTTATTCCATCTCCACGCGATTACTTGTCTCATTTTACATTGTGCATTAAAATATTTCATAAAATATCTGGGTGGACCTTTATCTCTGGACATCGCCTGGCCATTTACGCCGAACGTTCCACAATACCAGCATCATTTTGATGCTCTAAAGTACAAAAACCCATTCTTCGTCATTTGATTTTATTTAACTTTTTATTTCTATAGTAGTATTTCTGAAGTACCTAGATTACAAAAGAAATGTTTAGCAGCATTATAATTGTGTAGACGTATACTTCTTTGGTGATATAATAGCACCCGTATTGGATATTTTCTAGTACGTACGTTAGTCAGATTGGCACAACGGTAGCCATGGCTTTCTAAGGTGAGAAGTCATTGTACTCATGGAGCAGTATAGAATTTATGCTCTACTTTCCTTGTGACGATAAGCAATACGGTATAGAAAAAAAAGTATTGTATTGTTATCGCCTCAGTAATAACAATAACATATAATATTAGTAGATATTCACGCCACATTCAAAGCTACTCTATTTTTCTAATCGGGTAAAATATTAGCCTTTCATGTGTTAACGTAGCGCGAGGCGAACCCAGTGGCTATGTTCCGTGAAGATGAATTTTTGAATTAAATCTGTGTATCTGGCTGAACCTATTGTAGAAGTTTTGGTATTTTGTTTATTACATGTTTTTTTTGTTTTAGTGTTCTTTTTTCTGGATATCTTCTTTATAATAGTTATAGTAAAAGTTTATTGTCATAATTAGAAACAACATGTTTATTATTATTTAAACCATTATGGCAGCAGGCAAGCATTTTGTATCACTAAATACACAAGTGCGTTTAGCTCAAACAGAGATGCATTCAACAGTCGGACTTTTGCAAATGTACCTATCTATTATTCCTCTTGAAATATAATAATTTTATTAATTTCACATACTCGTATTTTATACGTTTGCAATAGGTACCACCACTATAATAATGCACCACCACATTATAATGAGAGAGGATTTGTGGTACGTACTTGGAACGATTGAATGAATATCCTCAATGGAAGTTATAATAACTACTAATCAGTAGAAATACATATTGTTGTTATATTTCACAAGAAAATGTGAATTATCCTCATGCCTATTATAATTACTGTACAAGTTGCAATGAAAGAGACAACAAATAGAATATAGCAATCATTTCCTTCAGAGAATAACAATATTTTTCGCGTATAGGTACGTCATCCATACTGTTTCTTAACATTCTCAGCTCGTTTCATTGAAATTCACATTCCTAGTTGTTTTTGTTCTGTTTCTATTTGAATCTTTCGACGACAGAGTGGATATTAACGTAGTTTTATATGTTAAAATATGAATAGGCGTATAAAAATACTGTTCTTAGCGCTTAATATATGAAACATACGATCTTTCATATTAAATTCACCGTGGTGTATGTGTAAATGCACATGTATAAATTTAAAATAAATAAATGGTTTAAAAACCCTAGAAAAATACGCTTTTATAATGCACGAAAAAACCAAAAATAAATTATGGATCGTTCAAGTTGCCTCTATTTCTAGGCTGAACTGTATACTATGTGCTTTTAGTTATAATATTTGATTTCAAAAGCGTGGGGCGCTGGAACAGGAAAGACTTTTAAGACGGGTTTTTAACGGTAACCAAAGATATCTATGTAGTTCTCGAACAAGAACTCTACATTTTGCCACTGTTAACGTATTCCCCTCATGTACCTACTTAATTGCCTAAAAGAAGAGGCGTTCCCTTTGGCAGCATAAACGTTATGCTCTTGTGCGACCTCATGCAGCTTTCGCCAGGATTTTTATTATATAAGGATTAGTATTAATAGGAATAGTTTGTCTTGTTCTAGCGCCCCACGCTTTTACAATCAAATATTATAACTAAAAGCACATAGTATACACTTCAGCCTAGAAATAGAGGCAACTTGAACGATCCATAATTTATTTTTGGTTTTTTCGTGCATTATAAAAGCGTATTTTTCTAGGGTTTTTAAACCATTTATTTATTTTATACTTTTTAGTCACAACATTTATACCTTTACTAGCTGTTCCCTGCGGCTTCATTCGCGTAGAAGTCGTTATCGCATAAAAGCATTACCCTACTTTCGCGCAGTCAGTTAAAAAGTAGCCTATTTCCTTCCCTTAAACTTAAACTATCTTTAAAACGAATTTCATCAAAATCGGTTCAGTGGTTTAGGCGTGAAAACGCAACAGACAGACAGACAGAGTTACTTTCGCATTTATAATATTAGTAGGGATTTCTGTATTACATGGTGTTTTGTCTGAGTTCGACTAATGTGAAAATATTTCATTATTACTCTAATACATATACATTTTAAGCAGGTAACTATGTCAATATTTACACTTAATATTAACTTTATTATATAACAGGTTTGTTATAACCTTAAACCCTAATCGTGGTCAAAGTTCATTACACGACTTTTCTAACAAATCCAAACACAGCTATGATACAATGTTCCATCATGAAGTTCCAGTGCATATCTTCCGGCTCCATCATCAGATCAGTTCGACAGTACCATATTATTGTATTGTCATCAGTACTACATACAGCTGCCAATTTTCATGAGGCTACGATCCTTGGAAGCTGGTTAAATTAGCTACCTTAGATTCCACTTTTTCCATCGAAATTTCAGTGCCTATCTTCCGGCTCCATCATCATATCAGTTTGAAAGTACCATATTATTGTATTGTCATCAGAACTACATACAGCTTCCAATTTTCATGACCCTACGATCCTTGGAAGCTGGTTAAATTAGCTACCTTAGATTCCACTTGTTTTCAGTGCCTATCTTTCGGCTCCATCATCATATCAGTTCGACAGTACCATATTATTGTATTGTCATCAGAACCATATACAGCTGCCAATTTTCATGACGCTACGATCCTTGGAAGCTGGTTAAATTAGCTACCTTAGATTCCACTTTTTCCATCGAAGTTTCAGTGCCTATCTTCCGGCTTCATCATCATATCAGTTTGACAGTACCATATTATTGTATTGTCATCAGAACTACATACAGCTGCCAATTTTCATGACCCTGCGATTCTTGGAAGCTGGTTAAATTAGCTACCTTAGATTCCACCGGTTTTCAGTGCCTATCTTCCGGCTCCATCATCATATCGGTTTGAAAGTACCATATTGTTGTATTGTCATCAAAACTACATACATCTGCCAATTTTCATGACGCAACGATCCTTGGAAGATGGTTAAATTAGTTTCCTTAGATTCCATTACATTGTTAGTTACATACACGACGACCTAATAAAAGCATATTAATGAAGTAATAGACGTTAATCATTTGGTTTGTTTACTTCCCCCTCAAAAGGTACACTAACTACTTATTAAGTTTAATGTATGAAATTATTTTACAATGAGTGGTTAAAATTAAATACTACCTATTTTCAAATTTGTCATAGTAGGTAGACTCTACTAAACAGGAAAGGTCTACTAATGATTTATAAATTTTAATCTGGATACTAACTTTATCGCTGTTTTAATGAAATCGCTGCTACTCCACAATCCACGCATTTACAGCATGAGAGAATTCTTGGAAACACCCCTTGGATCTCAGACTTAGGGTGTGTGTTGTAACAAGGTTACATCGACGTCTTATTCTTTCAGGAGTAAAATATTAGACGCCGATGCTTTTTATTTCCTTTTCAGTGCTATTTACATTATCAAGCATTTGCCAAGTTTGAAGCCTTACAAGTTGTTTTCAGAACGCACGATGTAAACATGTACATACTATATGATAATGCTGATTAGGTTTATTCTCTTATGCATATTACATGCAGTATTCATAAGTAAATAGCTCTTTAAAAGACATGTTTATGAATGAGTCAAAACTTTACATACTTGCATTGTAAAACCATACATTACGCGTTATGGCGTATGCTTTATTACTTGCATTACAAAGAATTCTGTAGTGAATAATTGTAGACATTTAATAATGATGTATTATTACAATACCATAATACGCTTGTTATGTGTGTAATATGTGTATTATTTTCTATTAATACAGTTCTACCCTGACCCACAATGCCTTGTATTTCTCCAGTCATAAAAACAGATTCACCTATTCATTTTCCCTCTGTTGTTGAATTTCATATTTTCAAACGACTACAATTTGTAATACACCATTTGTGGTACTTGGTTTGCGGTGTTATGGGAATACTATGATTAGTGCTTAAGACACTGCTTATTACGAACTAGAACCTATCACATTTCTACCACGTACAAACGCTAGGTACTTAGGTGCCTCTATATTTATCTAGGTACTATCTATTCTAATTATTATATTTAGACTGTTATGTTGGTAAATATCAATTTACTTGATTTTGCTAATGAGTAGCGAAGTCCGATGTCGTGACGAAAAAAACTTTACTATCAAAAAGGACACGGACAAAACGCACAAGGAATGTTTTTCTATATGCCTACGCGAGATGATTCAACTTATTAGTCTTTTCAGTTTGTTAGCCTCTGTTCAGTATTATGGTTTAGTTCAGATTCTTTGACGTCGGAGAAGTTATCATCTCCTACGTTTACTTAAGCTTTTCAATTGAAGCTTTCCGAAATTTTATTATTGGTAAGCTGCAATTGTCGGTCAAACTCGTGTCGATCTTGGGTATCTGAAATGATACAATCTCATTGTATAATTATACAAATATAAGTTACAACATCAATGTATTCGTAGTGAACGCTTATTTACACATTCAATAATTGTTTAATACAGGAGTTTGCTGATTTATTGATACACAAACAAACACCTCTGTTTACTTTACCTACTGCGATAACAGGTAATATTTAAACAGATATAGTATTATTTACCCTTGTGTTGGTATGTTGTAGACTGAGCCGTCCTGCAATACGACGCTATGCATAGCAATGCAATTGGTTAATGTTTATCGATTAGATGCGCCTGTGGCTTCGAGTTATTCGTTGACCATATTGCGTTTAGATGTTTTGAGGCTGTATTTGTGTGGTCATTTCATTTTGTCTGAACAGCTAGTAGACAAATACGTGATTTTTCTTATACTACTGAAATGTCCGACAGTGTGGTTACTGTATGTAGCCCATGGAGTCCTTTGGACATTTCCACCACAAAACGTGATAGGTAAGTACCTATCACGTTTTGTGGTGGAAATGTCCAAAGGAACCCCACGCGGAAGTCCGCGCTGCCGATTCTATTGCCGTGTTTAAACAGATAGGGTCTAGGTGTTGCTACTTTCTGTTGAAACTTGAGATAACAGGCTAGTGCAACATTAACAATGTCACAAAAATTCTCTGTTAAAATTTCTATATCGTTGATGTATCCAAGCAGGTGCAAATATTTCTGTAACGAAGAAAATAAAATAATTACTTTCCTCATAAAAACTAACAGTGAAAAAAAATGCAATAAAGTAAACATGGGCACGTCGCCAACTATCGTGAATTCGTGCCGCCATTTCAATAAGGCCCGACGAGACGTCCGTTGACCAGCCTTCGTATACAATTCGTTTCCGCCAAACTACTGAAATATTTCTATGAAAGTGATTATAGTTATAGACATTTTAAAACCATTATCCTAAAAAACTATTGTTGAACATGTACTTCACAATAACAAAAGCTTAGATAGCTATCAAAATGATTAAGACTTTCTACATAGGTATTATCTAGACAAAATTCTGTTGAATTTATACAAGTAAATTCTTTTGGTTGGTTTAAAAATAGCTTTCATTTGTCTACTCACGGAACAAATACTCGTAATACGTCTACAGCATTGTAAATTAACAAATATACTTATCTTGAATGAGATAGGTACCTCATACGTAGTAATTGATGATGCAGTCAATTTAGACGCTACGTAATATCATATCTGTTAAATAAATTAAAAACAAATTAAAACAAATATACACATGGATAACCGAATGTATATGAGAGGGTAACCCACACCACACGCCTCATGTTCAAAAATGTTGGTGATAACCTGATTAAAGTTTATGATCAACCCACATCACAAAACATGCGTACCCGTCTCTGAACGCAATTAGAATTTTATGTGGATCTTCCTATTTAGAATGTCTAAGAAACGTAACAACATAATGCTGGGCATGTGAAGGAAGTGCTTTGAACAAGTCGTTTGTGGGAAACCACTAATAGGCATCGGGGATGTACTCCTCCTCAGAATATTATGATTGCTATGAAGGCAAACCACGGTTTCGAAAAGTACCTAGATAGATAAAGGAATGTTTAACGCAATAGATAAAAAAATAGATATCTACAGAACTTTGCAAAACCATGTATGTAGTATGTAAATAGTAATAATCAGCATAAAATTAATCAGAGTAACGTAAAAAAAATCATACAAAAGACTGTTTTAAATGGCTCACGTTTCGTACAGTTGACTGATTTTGAAATACTTATTTGTACGAATGAAGACAATGTATGCGAAACTTCTGTACTCTACTTAGAGTGATTTATATAATTTATTTGTCGTCTGTCGCAGAGCAGTCACTGAACCGAAGCGGATAATGAATACTCGGCTAGCTCATTGGAAGTACCTACCTACTTCCGCGTCTCATATTTCTTATTGAAGTAGATTCATAGCATTATAATGGACCTATTGTCTTATTAACTTAAACATTGTCCATAGCTTTAACAGACTTTGTCGTGGATCGAAGATCTATTGCTAATAGAACTTCACTGTTTACTGCACGTTTAAACTGTGTCATAATATCATCAAGCAATTTAATATAAGTACTGGCATGTCAAACAATTTAATCTGAGACATCGTTATCAATTTCTTTCTATCTCAGTTTATTATTTGGTATGTTAAACTTCTTTACTTGGGTACCTACCTAATTTGAACGACAGTTCAAAGTTGAAGTTCCTTAAATATCGGTTTAGAAAAAGAAGTGTTAGCTCGAACCTCGGCGTTGGCTTTATGCCAACTGGTCTATTTCTTAGCTTTACTCGCGGACGGCAGAATGATACTGGTTCACAGTTGATATACATTGAACTGACCGGTGCTTTGATGCTTAGAATTGAGGTTAAACGTATGTACTACGTGAGTTTATACATATTCACAGGAAATAAGGTGTATGTTAAACGAAGCGAGTAATTAAACCCACAGTAATGGCCTGAGATGTGGTCACACACTTAAATTTGCTCTTGTCATGAAATTGCTTTCGTAATCTTACGTTAAATAATTACATTTTAATTAATACTTGTAAATATTTTGAATACGCGGTGATAATTATTTTGATAACACTAATTGGCATGTCACTGCCTAGGCGAACATAGGTAGGTACACTTGCGATATTTATTCAAATATATTATTTTTAAACTTGTATTTTCAAGATATACTTTATTCTTTTACGTAAAGCTGCCTATTGTCCTACTTACTTTTATATTGTTGCAGAAAATCTGCAATCTTACGATTTTTGTGGGAATTTGCCTCAATTCCGATCAATTTGGAAAGAATGACGATTTTTTAATGTGACTCACTGTTGTCTGAAGCAATTAACTACCTACCGTCATTAAAATATCACTGTGTAATCATTAGGTTATTTTAGAAGAATAAAGGTGCTTTTCCTTTGTGATGGACCTAAGGTACGCTTCTGCAGTATGATATTATGTCGTACTTTAAATTACGTTTTATCACCTATATCATTTAGAACTTCAGACTTAGTACTTAAATGTATTTCAATTGTCCTCCAATCCAACTGATCCCCGTCCCCTACTACATCTACTTGATATTATGATTACCTGACATTTTATGTTTTTTTTGTTTATTTACAGTTCAACTTCGTTGGAAGAATTCTAGGACCGAGGGGTATGACAGCAAAACAGCTAGAACAAGAGACAGGCTGCAAAATCATGGTCAGAGGAAAAGGGTCGATGAGGGATAAGAAAAAGGTAATTTATAATGTATGTAAATATTTTATGCTTTTAATTTTTTCTCACACTAACCCTAGTTTTAAGAATGTCTACATTCCATAGATCATTGTTTTTTTACATTGTGTCGTATAACAACATCTGTTACTAATAATATTTTTTTACTTCCTTCGTAGCTTGCAATTGGAAATTAAATCAGGTTACGTTTATTCTTAATTAAATAATATTGCAACAGTCCCTAATTTGACTTAGAGAATTTCTGCACAACATAACAACCACAAGAGCTGGTCCTAACCATCTTCCAGCATTGCCCATGTAAGGCAAAGATCGCGGGTTCAAATCCCGCCTTGATACAAGTTTTCTTTTTTTCACTTTTTTTATATTTCATGATATTGTACATCAATTAGTTGCTAACTTTTCTTATGATGAAAATTAGCAACTAATATGACGCACAATAATTTATCTAATAATAAAATAGTTGAATAAAAGGTTTTCTAGCAGTGTGACCACGATCTCAGGGTTTCGACTAGCACCCATGTTTGATTGTGTCAATACCAATCAAAAATATTATCAAGTTGAGTGAACGTCACATGGTTGTTGATTTCATGAAAGACGACATTTTTATATATTTTATTCTCTCAAGTTCTTTTCAAGTGATGCGAAAAATGCTTGCGTGCACTTTTACTGTGTTATCATTATCATCACACATCGTTTCTCAAGTTCATTTATAAATTACTGAGCCTGTTCACATAAAGAAAAGAGTAAAATTATGAAACGAATCTATCTGAGATTCCTATTTGCTTCAGTTGGATTAGAATCTTCTATTTTAGTTCAGCCTATAGCAAAGTTCACATTACTTCTATGAATAGTAACGTCGGTACAACAGGAGCCGTACCTATATGGATGTTCTATTTCAATTCATATGGACTTATTTGAAGTGTTCAAGCCAATAATGTTCAGTTACGTCCTTGGAGAATACGCGTCTATTTATATTCATAACCACACTTCAGCTATCCGCGGTAATGTAATATTGTTAGCTTTGTTTTCTGTTTACCGAAAAAAAAAACTTGTGAATAGAATTCTAATAATTTCCAAGTAAAAATGAACACTGAGTAAAAAGTCTTTGTACAGAAAACATCAGAAAATCTCTTTAAACAAATTTTAAATTTTCATTTTACCACTGTTTTTGATTTCACACAACACGGTTTAATTACTGTGCTAAACTGGGAGAATCATAAACGTTCAAAGCTTGAATAGAAGGTTACTAAAACATTTGATGTTTACGTTGAATTTCAGGAGGACGCAAACAGAGGGAAGCCAAACTGGGAACATTTGGCTGATGATCTACACGTCTTACTGACGGTTGAAGATACTGAGAACAGGGCTAAGATCAAGCTAGCCAGAGCCGTCGATGAAGTCAAACGTCTACTTATTCCTGTAAGTTCAGTTCCTGATTCAATTTTAAATAGGTACCTATTGTAATATAATCGGTTTCGAGCAAGATTCGAACCTGCGTCTTCTCGCGTACCGTACAAGATGCATAACTGCTCAGCCACTTAAAGTCAGAACCGACCAGTTTCTCCACCATTTATACGACTTGGGGCGACGTACGCAAGTTTCTGATTCTTTTCTATCTAAAGCCAGTACTTATCATTAGACGTATCTCTCTCAGAAAACAAAAATTATCTCCTGAACATACCGACCAATTTTTCCACTGTTTATAGATCTTGGGGGGACAGCGACCCGTAGGCAAGTTCCTGATTCTCTTCTATCTAAAACAAGTACTTACCATTAGACGCATCTCTCTCAGAGAACAGAAATTATCTCCTAAACATCAACTTTTCTCGCTCCCTACTGCAAGCAAGTTTAAAAATATTCTTTGAATGAAGAGTAACCTATTTTAAATGTTATTTTTTAAATCAAAATACGAAACTATTAAAATGTAGATAACTGAAACGTTCCATCTGCACTTAAGACGTGTAAATATTTATTTTGAGCCATCATTTCCCAAACGCTCTAATGACGGTTACATTCAGATGTGAGCAACTAATGGCTGATACAAAGTTGCAACCGGTTGCGCAGATATTATTTTCTGAGGTGGCTAGTCGTCCATCTGTTTTGTTAAATGAATGGTGACATTATTTGATCTGTGTTAAATGTTAAGAGTTTAGTTAGTGTATTTCTTACTTCTTCATCATCACTATTTAAGCAATTTTCCTTGACCTTTCACCACAGAGTTCGATTTTCACTTTTTGATATATCTTTGCTATTATTTTTTTGGATAATCTGCATGCCCTATATGACACCAGATGCATCCATTTCAACTTCTATGTAATCAAGCTACAACTTTTAGTTTGCGTCTATTTGCGCTACATGAAGGTTGAAGCATCTTTAGATACTTCATTCCTCTTATTATTATTTGCTCTTCAAGTTTTTTAGCTTGTGTCCTAAAGGTTAAACCATCTGAGTTTAAATAGAAGAATTATTTCAAATCTCCAAGAGAGTAATTCAATTCAAATGTGTTTTTTATTTGCCTCTGCAACACCGAACTCGTTTGCTCAGACAATTACTATCCTAATAGCTTACGCAACGGAGCGCATTGCATTGCTAACTTCTGAGAGAACTAGCAGTTTTGCAAGACATTGAAAAAGATTTCTTGAGAGATTTTGGCACCAGTCTTTCTGATTGTTTGTCTTTCTGTATGAACATCACCATAGATTTGTATCAGGCGGGCGACGCCAATTTGAAGAGCTAACTTTAAGAAAATCTTTATAATTATTTACAATACAAATAAATGTCGGAACTATCTAGTTAGAACTGTGCAAGATAAACTGTCTAATATACTGGCAGACTAAATGCCAAATGGAAATGTTGCCAACAGTCTGCAGAGAAATGTTTTGAATGAAATTCAATAGCTAATGTTTGTCGTATTTGATGTGCCGATTAAATATTATTTCCCGATTCAGAATAATGCTTTTTAAAATATTTAGTTACAGACGGCAGTTACGTACAGTTTATCATACAGTTTTCCAATATGATGCAAGATCTGTCAGTTTTGATGAATTCGAAATTAGCTACAGGAATTTCAATTAGGTACTACCCGTTCGCTCTAAGTTTGTCGGTCGTCTCCCATACTACGCCTCTACACCAGCCTGAGGCTAGCGTACCTAGAGGCTAGCAGCCTCTACGCCAGTGGCAAACTTGGAGCGTACGGGCTATAGGTACCTACTTAACTGATACGAAAATGAACCATCAAGAACAATCAAAGAAAAATATAAACGCAATCTTATTATGTGGATTATTAAATTTAATCCAGATTGGCAGAAACTACAAAAAATAGGAAAGCAATTTTCTCACAACCTTTCTTGCTAGTGAGAGACTTAGCTAAAAGAGTCTGCTGATGTGATGTGATTCAACCCTTAAGTTTCCAGATTACTCTTTTCTACGTTAAACTTCTAAATCTAAAATATTTGACCTCCTTAAATTGCATATCGGTTTCACATTAAAGTTTCTAAGTATGCGTTTCGGTACTGCACTGATTGCCGTCCATTATGGTTCGTGACGTCACATAACGTTGAATCACTGCGAGGCCCGCATTCATTATTATTAATTAACGAATGCTAGTTATCATCCACGTCAATACTTCAAATAGCTGTTTTGATTGTCTTGTCCTACTTTTACCTACCGTGATGTGGATTCTTTACATACCACAACAGCGCCGAAAACTGTAGTGATAGATATTGAAACAATAATACAATTTCGATTATTTTGAATTAAGAATAAAGTTGTCAAAAAATAGTAGGGCCGTTTTGACACTTTTTTTTTTTTGGTGTGAGGGAAAATCCTCGTAGGATGCTATGCCGGACTTTTACCGACTAAAAACCTCACGTAACGCCCAACAGCCTATGGTTGAGAGCCCCGGGTAAGCCCTCAGGAAGGATGTCCCGTGACTCCCAACAGACCTACGGCCGCCATTGCGGCCTCGCCCAGGGGGTGGTTCGGGTGCAATCCCGCGTCTATGGGGGGTTTCGGGTGTGACCCCGCTTCTAAGGGGGGGCGTGCGTGAGTTGCTCACGTCACGCTGCCGTCATGAGCCTGCTTCTGTAAGGACGGTGAGCGGCCCTCTCACCGTCCTCAGACCCCCGGTCATGGAGGCCGATAGTCCTCGGCGAAGACACGTCGGCGGCGCCCAGGGCTTTGACACTTGACGAAGCGCCACTCTCATTGGCAGTTTTCGAAATCAACGAATGAGAGTCTGTTACGTGGCGAGGCTGACGATTTGGGAATCCACAAAAATGAGAGTCGTTACAAAGACAAAGTGGCAAAGCTTAACCATTAAACAGATTTATATAAATCTAGCGGACGTCACGCGGTTTCTCCCGCGTAGTTCCCGTTTCCACGAAATACGGTAATAAAATATAGCCCATTGCACCCGGGGATAGTGTAGCTTCCTAACAGTGAAATAATTTTTCAAATCGATTCAGTAGTTTCTGAGCCCAATCGATGCAAACAAACAGTCAAATCTCCTCTTTATAACATTAGTAAGTATAGATAACGAACCAACTGATGGAAAATAAAAAATATATGGCAATTTGAACGATTACGAAGATTCCTTGAAGTCGGTCGAGAACACTTTCAAATACCTTTGACTTGTAATGAGTTTATAATTCCCGGATTTTACAAAATGAGTCAAGTCTAACCTAGCTACCAGAATATTCATGTGAAGTGAAAAACATTTCAGACATGTCCCACAAGCCAGTTAATTTGTCCATTGACTTTTTTTTAAACGGTTCATTCAACGAGATCGTGTCTAGAAATGTTGCCAAGTTTTTTTGTCAACAATTTGGAAGCCATCAAAGTCAACAGAGATGTATGAACTTTTCTAAATATAAAATTATAAGTAGCGAACTAAATAAAATCTGTATTCTTATGTCCGTTATGATTTTAAAAATTGTACACTTTTAATGACAAAGCTACTGTTTGCTAGAATTGGAAATTTACTGGGATTGAGTTGTCTAAAACTGAATTCAATATAAAATCCATTTTCATCACTCTGTTCTCAGTAAGTATCTTTTTTTTATATATTTTCGGTCACTAGTGGCATCTGGCGTCAAATGGCGGAAACCTTACATAAATTCTCTACAGCAAACTTATTTATATTTCACCACATATACTTACCGGGATTTCCCGTTTCCCGATTTGTTAACACTCAGGTACCTACTAGTATCAACATTTTGGACGCGTAGTAACGCCCGTGGTTGCAGCTATTATGTAGATACCTATTGTTATAATTTTACATGATTTACTGTAAGAGTATAAGACAAGCATACACATTAGCCGCACAACCACAGCTTCCAGTAGAGATACCACTGTAAATTAGGAATTCAGGAACTAAAAATCCCCATACCTGAGACAAATCGATTCGATTGCTTTCGAAACCGTGGATTCAGATAGGAACACATTTATTTCATACAATAAATACTTATACAAATTTTCTATTGCAAAATGTCGGTAACAGAAAATTAAAAAGACAAAGGAGTTTATTAGTTAAATATCTCGCCCCTGTACGTTCACAGTGTAAGAGTGCTCATAAGGGTATGTGGGCTTATAAGTACTCTTATGAGGGTTGTTCGGGAAAATTGGATAGGTACCGATTAATAGGGTTTGAATGGAATCATAGAACACGCTCATTGGACTAGTGCAACGCACAAATTCAAAAAAAAGTTTGACGTGGGACCCTACCCTACTTTTGCCACCTTGTATGATTGTTGCTTAGGTGGGAATAGCCAACCTCTGTACAGGAAACTTAAGTTTTACTAAATTAAGTAATAGATAAGTCTTGGAGATAGGTTTTCATAGGCTCTAGGTTCCAATATGTCTAGAGTTACATGAAGACTCAAACAAATAATTTTCTTTCCACAGCAAGCAGATGGCGAAGATGAACTGAAGAAACGTCAACTGATGGAGTTGGCGATCATAAACGGCACATACCGCGACTCTAGTACCAAGGCGGTTGTGCCCGTCAACGGTCAGTGCCTCATAAGTATGGTCGCATTCATGTTTTGTAACTAATACATCTAAGGTTAACTTTCGGAAATATCTGTGTATCAGTTTAAACAAGAACATTTTAAAATCTATAAATACTAGAAAAAATACTTTAGACACGTCTTCTCCACGTAGACTTGAACTGTGTAAAATTTCACGTTAGACCGTTCGCGAAATTTTATAAAAAAAAAACGTTTTCGTTTTACGTATGAATACCAAAGATGCAGAGATGTTTCCGAATAGTTTTACTAACATCGACAGACATTGGCTTTAAGGTTTCTTGCGTGAGTTTCACTAAAGAAAAAAACATTCAATATTATTTTAAACAAATAAAACTTGAGATCGAGAATATGGTCGCAAAAGAATGTTATGGGTCACATTTTGCATGAAAAATTACATAACAACCGTGGGATAGCTTACATTGGAATTTTTTCCTTTCCATTGTATATACACATTTCTGTTTTTGTTACATTTGCTATTGTTGCAGTGAGTGTATAAACTTGTCATGTTTGCGGATATGCGTCATCGAGCCATGGCCGATGGCTAAGATGACTAACTTAATTGATTTGTGGCATGTAACGGTTGTTAACTGTTATTAACATGGGTGATTTCACCGCGACAAGATCTCTTATCGTTAATTAAGGGCTATTGGAAACTGATCCAGCCTTGGAGAATTGATTATGGTCGGTGAAATGAGTCTTTTTAAGCAACCAATTTTTAATATACTGTTTCATTCAGTTTTTAAATTCAACAATTTTGATGAAATACTCAATTTACCTGACTTCTCCTTTATGACTAACAATGTTGGATATATTTTAGGGTATTTTTTCATATAAATCTATTTACAGTGAAAAAGAAACTTGCACTGAAAAATAAAGTGAAAGATAAAGAAATTCAAATGTTTCCGTGTAACTCAACCAGTCAAGCATTGCCTTTGAGTTTGTAAGGCAAAGGATAAGGGTTCAAGTCTCGTCCCGAACCAAGTTAATTTTTTTCACTGTAAATAAATCTGTAAATGAAAAAGCATTCAGATTACATGTATTTGGTATTAAGGAGATACATATGCTGACTGCATATTATATGACTTTTCTTGTGGTTATAAAATCGAATGGGAAATTGCACTCTATTTCTTCACGTTAGCTTTCATTTTGAATTGTATTTAAAACTCACTTACGATTTGGCTATTCTGGTGGTATTTTTGTGGGATACTATAATAGTCACTAAGCCCTTATGTGCCGTCAGTCAGTAGCCTTGTTCTTTGATCAGCTCAAGTATTGGCTAGTAGGTGAGGTTGAATTGCGTCTTGAAAATCCAGTGGAGTTTGATACTTGAATTTTCTCATGCACAATATTAGAATCTATAATCATGCTGTAGTTGATGAAATCGTATTAGTCGGAACGACAATTTCATAATATATGAAGTGCTTTTATATTAAGCAAGTGACTGGACCTCGTTTTTACACCATTCTAGTGTCAACTTTACGATTTTATCAATTACAGCCTCTGTACAGTACAGCTCCCAATTCAATAGTTTATTCTGTGGTGGGACACAATGAAAACGAGCTGTAGTCCACCAAGATTATAATACGAAAAAATCTCTATAAAATTTAGTATTTGTAGAGATTCTTTTGTGACGCTCAGAATTTCTATCTCTTAGAGCAACACGGTCAGAAACTATTCGTGAAGAATCGTTATACGAACTATCAGTCAGAAGATCCTAATAATTCTGTAGTTTAAAAGGTAAAGTATTACGAACAAACATAAAAATTCTGCAACAATATCGATAATAGACATGATATGTCATGTTGTGATACCTACACAATATAATTTTGGGGCCGGTAGGACTTGTAATTTGACAGAGGAAATCGTTCGACCGTGTTGTTCTAAGCCCTACCTAGAATAAAAAGCTAGTCCGAAAGAAATTGACATAATTTAGCATTGATACAATAAAGGCGACTCCATAGCGGACGAGGAGTGGCGACGCGTGGCTGCTGCAGCGGCTGAAACTCAGCGCCTATTGGCTCCCGGAGGGGGCGTGACTAGCGTTGGGGGCGTGGCCCTACGCACACAAGCGCCTCTTGGGGCCCCTCTGATACTCTCTCCGAGAATGTCAGCTGCCCCAGGAGCTGGAAGCCTTCTGAATGGTTCCGGAGCCCAAGCAGCGGCTGGTCTGCTATCTCCCGGGGAGCCCCAACATCAGTTGATCTACGCGTCTCCATACGACTACGCCAACTACGCAGCGCTCACCGCCGCATCAAATCCGCTTCTGACCGCGGAGTATGCAGCTGCTGACCATACGGGTGGGTTGTTCGCCCGTTGATTTTTTAATACGATGTTTGATAACTTATTTCTTTGTATTCGGTATTGCTATTTCGGTAATGGGAGTCTCCTAGTCTACTTCAAATTCCTGCTTAATAAATTTAAATGATTTCAGACATAAACCTTTAAAAGTTATCAAACGTCGTCATAACCACTAACGTTACACACACGCTAGAGGGTTTTGGTTCCACAGATTAAATATATATCTAAGTCGAAATAAACCATAGATCAAATTAGGATAGAATAATTTTAGTAGAATAGGACGTAACATAACTGCATGAACCTAAACTAGGGACATTCGAATATCGACCAAAGTTTAATAATGGCTCCCAAACTGCAATATAAAAGCCAGTGAATAAACCTAAAAAGCCTCCATGTGCTTCATATAATATATCCCGTATCCCCCGTAATCCAAAGCATGGCTTTATATTTTCGCGTTAGGTTGATAACGAAACGCAGAAACCTATTTGTATACCTAACAGTCTATAACTAAAACTAGCTGACCATTATATAAACACGTACCCTATTAAAAGCTAGGACTCGTAGGAAGGCGTAGAATTACTCTGGATGTGAGATGCCTATCATCTCTAGAAATCAAATATCTTGTAGTTACCGTAAAGTAATAAAATCCTCACACATTCATTCTTACTGCCTTCTTTCATAAGAAACAGGTAGCTCCAAGCCTTCGGAGGCCCGCGTTTACGGTAGTTCGATATTATTTTTAATTTCTCTGGTGGAGTGGAATTCCACGCACTATTCAGACCCCTTCGACTGTTATTCGATCACGTTGCTGGATCCTTACTGAGTGTGTATCCTGTTCTCAGTTTCTCAACTTCATTCCACTACATGTCTCTTTGAAGTATTGAGACCGTCGCACCTCAAATATTTTATGTGCAAAAGTGATGCAAAGCCTTATAGTTCCAAGTATCATAGAGACTTGGCGACACACCAAAGAGACCATGTTTGCGTTTGGCAAAGTTAGAATATAGAAATATCTGCCGCGATTTACGTCTAAGCTACATAGAGGGATATAAGCCGTGATCATGAAGCTTATACAGAAAGTTCTGAATCTGATGCCTTTGAAATAGGAATAAATCTGGCATGACAAATTAAGTGTCATCGGCTATTGCTTCGACTCCTTGGTACTTCGAGCGAGCAATGCCGAAGCCATTCCTTATAAAACAAGCTGATTATCCCAATGGCTCTTTCCCCTTTGATTTGTGCAGAAGATTTAGACCAACTTGGTCGACTTGCTGTCCCATACCATGTCATCCCACCTTCACCCATCAATTACTAAGACATTTAATCTACCAGAGATTAATATCCGACTTTTAAATTCAGTATCCTGAGGCAGGATTATACTGCAGTCAATTATTTAAAAAGTTCAATACTATTTTTCATTTTTATGTTTTATGAAATAATCTATCGTATTCGCTATTTAGATTCGGGTATTGCTAAACCAAAATTCTAAACCTGCTAAATCATTAATGCGACCAGTACAATCCGCCCAATAAACTACAGCAATAATTTTGTTCAAACTAATGTCACGTTAGCTCGTTGTCGAAATAACAAAAATGTTGAAAAAGCTCGTGATTACACATCACTAACCAACTAATATAACACTATTCCAATAATGGTGTCGAGCTTATGTTGAACTGCTAGTGACATATATTTTAATGGGGTTTGCAGCGTCGAGATATCTGCTAGCTGGCTTTTGACATTGGCCGCAAACGCATCAGCCCTCAATAAGATACGGGAGACTCCACGCACCGTATCGAACAACGCATCGTTTTTACCGTCCTTGATATCATACTCTTTTTTCTAGAAACGCCTCCTACACAGGACGTCTATACAGTCATAATAATACGCCATGATCAATTTTTAGACTAAGATTTTAATGTTTTAAGTACTACTTATAGTCTAGCGACTCACTATTTTGTACCTACGATGTTATCGTCTGTAATATTTATTGCAAATATTGTTTTTTTTTTGCTGTAGCTGTTTTGTACAGTTTTAACAAATTATATTTATTGTTTTACCTCACAGTCAAAGATATTATTTATGATAATGCAGAATAATTTAAAATATTTATTCAAATTAATATATCAAGATATTTATTGAGAAATATTTTATTTTCTTTTGAAGCAGTTGTTAGGGTTGATGGCAGTTGAAATATGTTTTAAATTAGGTATTATTTTAGTTGAATGAAAACTGCCAATATAAGTTACCGATGCTTAGTACCTATACAAAACAGAGTTTTATATTTTTACAAGTCTTAGGTACTCGTATAATGCGATAGACAAAAATAGAACCTATCATTTGTAGTTCTTGTCCTTGCTTGTAACACAACTAATTACCTTAGTTATTAACAATTTGTTAATATAGATCCACATTTTCACTAAGTTTGAAACTTAGATACTTGTATTAATTCAAAGTATTATCATGCGTTTTCGAAATTCCACTTTGCATGTGGTTTCATCCTTTGACACGTTTTCCAGTTTCTTGTGAATAACAAATCAAATTTTCGTATTAACTATAGTAAACTGATGAATTAAATAGATAATTCAACAATTACAAGCAAAAGGGACCAAATACCAATTGATTTACGGAAATCATTTACATTTTTATTTTAACTTTTAACAAAACTGACATAATTAATAAATAACGCGATACACACGAACATACGAACAAAATATGGAACATTCTAGGCGGTCTTTCAATGTTTATTATACTTTCTATAACAATGGCAATCGCTCCTTCCGGGCATAATGTTATTGTTATAATTTTGATATCGTAACTTATTAATTTATTAGCCATATTATATTTATAAACATACCATAGGTTAAGTATTATTATATCTTAAAAAGATTTCTAGTTAGTTTAGAAATGAGTGAGCTTTATCAATATATTATACACCCGTATATTATTATTTAGGTTTATATCGCAGTTCACGCTGTAGTCAATTTTGAATGAAATTATCGAAGCCAGCCATTTACTGTACCTTGACCGGGCTTATTTATACCCGTTCGTATAAATGTTTTATTTTGTTATATTTTCCAAAGCA
This sequence comes from Miltochrista miniata, assembly GCA_933228765.1. Lineage (NCBI taxonomy): Eukaryota > Metazoa > Arthropoda > Insecta > Lepidoptera > Erebidae > Miltochrista > Miltochrista miniata. Next base: position 22,877,909 of record OW121756.1, read on the forward strand.
ATAAAGTAGTATAAAGAGACTAAGCATAATAGTAGAAGTTAGCATTACTGCCAAATGAAGATTTAATACCTACCTGCATATTTTAAATTTATCTTTAGTATTATGGCGATGGTTTGGCAGTGATATCTAGGTATTCGGATCTTTTAATTAAGACTATATTTTTTCTTTATGAATGAGATTTGACTTTCTTTTACAGTATTTATAAATAAAGCGTCTTCGCCCAGAGCTATTTAGTCTATCAGCTTTAATTCTAACTGTATTCCAAATTTCATTTTCCATACTGATACAGTATCAAGAAATGCTGTCGGGAGCTACTTACTATTGAGCTAAGACGCAGATTTTAAATGTGTATATGCCGCTAGGTGTGGTGAGGAGGGCGGGGCGGCTCACGCAAGTCAGGGAGCACCCTTACCAGCGCACCGCCTTACCGGCGCCTTAATACCCGCCAAAACGCTCTCACGCCGCCATTTTGTTCACAAGGTGAGAAGCGCGCGCGCACGCAATGTTTTAGATGAATACGTTTGCTTTTGTCTTTATGTCGCATCTTTAGATTCTCAACACTGCATTTTTATATCGAATCTCTGTTTTATGCTGTACAATCTTCATGTTTAGTATACTTTCTAAGCAATCTTATTCATCTTGCGTATGCGTGAGTGCCTTTGCTTTACTGTCTCTCTGTGTCAACTATATATGTATTATGTCGTGTACTTACTAGTTACGTTCTCAAATAGTTTGTATGAAGATTAGATGTTATATCAAACTTCATACCAGATCTGATGTGACATTGCATAATTTGATAATTGTGATTTTTATATTTCTCATTATAGATATTTTAGATCTGTTACATGTTGTGATGAAAGGCATTATTAGAGCCTATCGTTATTGAACGTTATATCATTTTATTCTTCCGTTGTTTTCAATGATATTTATTGCAACTATATAGAAATCACAACATGTCTTCGGACATTCGTAATGTTTTCAGTTAGAAATTATATATTTGAGGAAAGAAGGATTAAAAATGATTGCAAAACTTAAGTAATTACATACTACTTTCTTAGATAGTAGTTTTATAACCAAAAAGAATTAATTTAGGTGCTACAGTCCGGTTGTGACATCCTTCTTTCCAAAGTCTCGTCGCCCAGTATTAGTCAAAGGAACGAGCATTCTCAGAATTAGTGCCATCTATCCAGTATTAAACATTATGCCCCTCCTTTGACTTGCTATATTTTTCATAATCATCACAACTTTCTTTTAGTCAATATAAGATTTTTATATGAAATTTTTAAGCTAGTTGTTTTTATTTTTGCCTTAGGTATTATTATATTTGACTTTCTTATTATAAAGTCACCTAGTTTTAAGATAATTTGCACTTGTGTCCTTGTGGATTTAAGATGTCGACAACTGGTTGTCGACTACGTATTTTCACGCTTCTTTATATGAAATGATTATTAAGTCGAAAAGATTCGTAATTTTGTAAAATGAATGATAAATAAGCGATATGTTTTGTATTGTTTCCGTTGTTGATTGTAAATAAATGCATTTTCTGAAAATATACACGCAATAAATTGTCTGAAATTATATTAAGCGTTTTCTTTTATTAGCAGTCGTTGGTATCGCGATATAAATTTAGAGCTAAATGTTTCAATATGTTTACAAAAGTATTTATATGTCAATAAAGTTGATGACGTGTAGTCATTTGGTCAATTGTAGCCTCACACGACTAACATGCAACTCCACAAGGCCAAGTTCCCGTTTGTTTACATAATAATAATAATTAAGTGCACTATCATAACTGCTATTGTCACAACTTGCAGATTATCTGTAACTATGTATTTATATTATATGAGTCACTAACATGCAAATATGTAATGACATTGTTATGTTATCACAAACTAATTAACATTTTTTATGAGAATGCCGCAATATACCTACATACAGTTTATAGATTGAAATCTCGCAGCGATTTGTTGAATAACTTACATACTTGCATCTGGGTGCTATGGTTATAAATAAGTGATTAAATTTATTATGCTTGTTTGTTTGAGCAATGTTCGTTACTGCGACAGCGTGTTCACACCCTGTACATAATGTTTCAAGCATTGCTCGTTGGGAACTATTGGGCATTTAATCCTATATTTGTAGATTTATCATTTACATACTAAATTGACTTAACATTTATCAACCATTAACTGCGTAAACTAATGAAGTACCCGTATAGTTTATTAACTGGGCCACAAACAGAACAAATTGTCGCGGCGCGAATGCCTGATAGACTCCCCATAGTATTTGTTTTTTAAATTTCTATTTTTATGAAAAATTCCGTACACTAGTAATATCAATTTCGAGTTCACCGTTTACCGCTTTTGTTGGCTCGCTGCATGTTGCCGGTACCCGAATATCTTGTCTCTCGTACATCGACTCTCCATTTCATACATTGTCATAACTTGCAACATCCTGTACATTATATCCCCACGCGATGATATTAAAGTTTAACCCCGGCAACAGCCGCAGTGCAACTCAAGCGATTTAATTAAGCGCACTAGCTTCTTTTACTGCCAAATCAAGCGATTTAGCAATCGAGTCTAAAATTCGTCGATAAATCGCTACCTACCAACTTCCAGATCACTGTTTCTAATGCAATATTGAATATCCACTAGCATTTCTTTCATCTCGTTTTCTAAGTCGCTGCACTGGCTATAAAAAGCGCTAGCTCGCTTGAGGTGTAAGCGTGCGAACTCGCGATTGAGGGTACCTACTGTGTAGTCGGACCATGACATTTTGATCGACACTAACATCTGTTTTCTCTCTTCTCGTTAACCCGGCTAGGTGCGTGCTAACGGCGCCGAGGAACTAACAGGAGTCGCGGCCGGCGTCGCCCGACGGCCTCTATGTCGCCGCGTAACATACTCATCGGAACATCGACCACCATGTAGCTATAGCTGTTGGGCCTTTCACGTTTAACATTATACTATGTAATATAATAGTCTAACTATTAACATTTATATGCCTGTTATGTTTATAACATAATGAACTTTATTAACATTTTTTATTATAATTTTTTAATGAAATGGCACACGCCATCGACTATATTTACTATATTATTGTATCTTATTGTACTTCTGTTGTCGCTTTATCGTGTCGTTGTTGAAGCAAGAGTGTTGTTAGGCTACCCCGACAATTTCACGGCGTTAATTGTGTAATCGTCTTTAAAATATTGATAGATATTTATTATTCTTTAAAGTTATATTTATAAATAGTTTCTAAGAATATTTATATGGAGCAGCACTTTTAGCGCCGTTATTTTACAAGAGTTTGAGTTGACCCTTAACTTAGAGCTTAATTCGTGCAGCAAGTAGTTGGATCATAATAATTGATATTATGATAATGAATTTTCTCTAACATTATTTGCTTTTCTTTTCAAATTGGTCTTAGACTTGAGTCTCAGACCATAATTTCTCAACATCAGTGCGTGTAGTGAGGTGTTGTCTGTAGGGTGCATGCTGTAGACCCGGTCTTCGACTGAGCTCATTATTGATTAGTGGAATCAGTGGAAATCGAATACAGTTACAATCGCAAAATTGGTGGTGATACTAGCAAAGTACTTATTTTCTAAAAAAATATTGATTTCTAATATTTTATTAAGTACTTTTATCCACTTCTTTTGTTGAGAACAAAAAAATTAAAACCTTTTCTTAAAACTTTTACTAGTATTTACAAACGCAAATCAACGTCTAATAATATACTTTCTTACTAGACGTAGATTTGCATTTGTAAATACTAGTACTTAAGCAAAAAATGTAGGTAGTTACTACATTTGATTAAAATCTTGTGAGTCATTTCCGAGACCATTCATATTAGTACAAGAATTGCTAGTATCAGTATGTTGCAAATTATTACTCTCCCACATATTAGCGAGTACATTGCATACGACAATGCACACTATTCTGGCACGCTTAGCCACGTCACTGCACATAATGCTAATCTGAATTTGAATCAAAATTACGATATCATAAAGAAATGTTCCGTTTTACATAATGTTAGATGAAATTCTAAACGATATTTCTACAATAATGTAAGTATGATTTTTTTTACGTAAACTGATCGTACACGGCACTAAATAGATGGCCGTGGTGCTTAAGGAACAGGATGGCGTTATACAAGAGGTTGAAGTAAGTACCTTCGATGCAAAAAAAATGTTTGAATTAGCTTTTTCATTTAATAATTATGTAGACTGACCGATGTATTAGTCTAATAGATGTTGTCTTTTCATATGCTCATCGATCTGTTGCGCTTTCGGTAATAGTCGTTTGACTCTAAAACCAAAGACTAATATTTTATAGTTATTTTGACATTATTTCACAGATGAAAATCATAAATCAAACAAGTCTTCCTATTTCAAATCATTACAAGTAATAAGATACGATGAGTGTATGAACTCTCATTCTAAATGAATAATATTTATAGCATTCTACTTTAATTTTAGTGCTTAATATTTATAGATAACTTTGGATATATGTACATCCCATGTGCCTTAATTAAATGTACAATGTTCAAACCTTTTTGGTTCTATAGAAATTGTTATAATGCTAATTAATAGCTAAGTTAGAAGAGATTAAATTATTGTTAACTTTTCTAAATGTTAATTTTTATACATTTATCTTCATCAGTTTTCAAATATTATTTGTATAAGAATATTAATGGTAATATCCAAATCTTTAGTACTACTAGTAGGTGTATCTTAGTTTTGAGAATATTATCAATTTAATAAGTGCCTTCATTACAATCTCTTTGAGAATCTCTTGGTTTTGTCTCGTCTCAAATATGTTTAATCTGGAATCTGATATCTGAATTTGGATCTGGAAGTATTAATTGTATTTAGTGTTTTTACACAAATATTATCTCAAAGGTTAAAATTATGATCTTTAAAATGCTACGTGGCAAAGGCAATTGTGTTCATAACATTTTTAGATTGTTATGTAATATGCATTACATGATGAAATTAAAAGCAATATTATAACAATCACGTTTAGTGCAATAGAAAAATGTTATAATTCTAAATAATATTTTATTATTGAAATCTCGACTGCAATTTTGTTGAGAGAATATTTTTACAAGATTTTATAGAGATCTGATATTGAGATTAATGTGGTTGATATAAAATATAGTATCAAGGTCGATATCTATAAAGATACATTATTTTCTTTAAATTACATTGTTTGTAAGAAGCTAGAATAAAAATAATATTATGTAGGTTATTTTTAATGTTTTGCATTATTTAGGTGCTTTTATTTTTGGAAATCACGCGAATCTAAATTTTCTTTAGGTACAATATAGATATACAAAGATATTTATTATATTTCTTAATAAGTAAAATTATATCCAATACTTTCACCTAAGTGTATCCTTGAAGAATTCAGTTTAAAATATTATCGAAGTTGTTAACACTCCGTCCATAATTACTTCATAAAATAAGTACTTAATTTTGTTGGTCTCCCCTTCATACATATTTAAGTACGGATAATTTGAGATATTTACTCATACATTTACAACATGTGTTAACACTTGAAAATAACTAACAGATAATAAATACTATTGCTATAAAGTAATATTTACATGGCGATAAAATTTGCTTACATTACTATCCTCCTTTTAAAACATGGCTGCATCTCGCATTGCACCATCCCAATAATTGTAATGTAAAAAGCGTTAGATGAATATAAACCCTCTATCTGAAGCCCGGGTCCGCTTTAATACTATTCTCTTCGCATTTTCAAGATCTTCGGCATCTTTATAATGAGACCGTTGGCACAAATGTCATCTTCCACTACTTAATATCCTTTTCAATTCTTGGTCTTTTGCTGAGACCAGCTCGTAGGGAACGTGATATATTTTATCTTCTCTACTTACCTGAATGGTACTGGGAAGGGGAATAGTTTTGCTTGTACCCGATCCACGCTGACTTATTTCACGCAGTCAGTTTTCGACCTGTCTATTTCTATTTTTGTCGCTTAAGCACTGCCACTTTTTACAATGTTAACAAGGACAAGTGTAGTGATGGTCTTATAAACCCTCTTCAATGGAGCAAATATAAAAGAGCAGAGGGCCTAAGCAATTGTATGGTGGCATTCAACTTTTTGACACTGATCGGTAGATGGACAAATTATGAAATGGTCTGGTACCAACCCATGGGGGCCCCCGAGGGGCGACCCCCGCGTCTTGTCACGCATTGTTTTATAGGGAAATCTTTTCAAAACAGCTCTCTTATATTTGCTTCATGTCCTCTGTAGTCTGAAGTTGGCCGCATATCTATACAATTTTAATCGAACAATGTGTCGTCCCAAAAGTATATGACATTCTATTTTAAAAACTAGCGATTAAAAAAATCGTTTCTCGGTCGTATTATATAAACTTGGAACGCTTTGCTAGCGCGCGCGGAGCGTAAATAAGCAAATCTTTGGACCTCCAACTTGAGGGCCACTGTCAATAGTACTGTGATAGTGGCCGTCAATTCGCTAGCCTTCCATCACTCGATTGGCGTCATCTTAGATAAATAGATATTTAAAAAAAAAGATATCTAATTGCACGCCGAATACCAACTGCGCAGTTGTTCGATTAAAAATTGTATCGTATTTACGTGGCTTAACTGGTACTTTCATGTCATTAGTGGTACCAGCCACCTTACATCACTTAGTCCAAGCGGCAGCTAGGTACCTACCTACGTGTAATAACGTCGTAGTCGATGTCTTTATAAATTAATTTATTACAAAAGACTTCCTTTCTTCGCACCCAGAACTACAAATAACCCAACTGTAATTTAGAGCATTTAAAGGTATTATTCATAAAATGCAAATGCCATAGAAGATGAATCCGTTTCATATGAAAAGTGAAAAAAATGTGATGAAATAGATGTGTTTATCGTACAAATAATTATATTGTCTGCAATTTACTAGTAATAAATGTGTTTCATAAGCAATAACTTACCTACAGTTTGGTCGCCGAGAGAATTTATTTAAAATAAAAAAAAATGAATCGGTACTGCCACTGGGACTACTTCAGGAGAAATACTGTTTATTGTAACCAGGTTTTAGTTTTGTAGGCTTCATGTGTTTTTGTACTGAATGAGAAAACGTTTTACAGATTCCTATAAGCTCGAATTAAATTGCAATTACAATGGATTCCCTCAGCGGCCGGACTTTATATATAATTTTGTTTCTTGAAACATGCTTAGTGCCATCAGCAGACCGGCTTAATACATGTCATTGTTTTTTTTTAAATATTAATTTGTACTTATTATTGAGGCAATAATATATAAATGAAGTGCCTTGAACCAACTTGTACATATTTATTATATCTCTCATTAAAGTATTAATATTACAGAGAATAACAAATTCTAAAATTGTTTTCCAAAAACAATATATTATATAGAGAATAATGATTTAGTTAAGCGAGATTGTGCATATTATGTATGTTTTGATGTGTGTTTAAGATTGATTTGGTATTAGTAAATATTTAGAAAATGCAGTTTGGGTTTCTTTTTGTCACATCTACCCTTACATGTTTGTAACTTGGCTATTAAGTACTGCCAGATGTGTACCCAGCCTAACACAATACAGGGCTAATGAGTAGCAAAGATCTGCCTAGCTGTTGAAATGTAACTGGGCCTGAGGATGACCGCGGCTCGTCTTCAACTACAGCCTGACAATAAAGTCGAACTGAACTAACATTTTGTATGTTGGCTACATTGTCCATACGCTGTCAACAACTTCTCTTACGTCAGTTATACTCTGTAAAATATTGGTTGATCTCTGTGACAGTTATATTAACGTGAACTGGTAAAAAAAAAAAAACGTTGACTGCCTCTGTGGCGTAGTCGGTAGTGATACCGCCTGCGGCGCTGCCTGGAGGTCGTGGGTTCGATTCCCACCAGAGACAAATATTTGTGTGACCCATAAATGTTTGTCTCAAGAGTCTGTATGTGAGTAAGTGTTTCTATGTATAATATGTGTATTTAAAAAGTATAAGTATTAAAATCCGTGGTCTGATACCCATAACACAAGCAGGTTATTCCCAGCTAACTTTGGGATCAGATAGCGTTGTGTGAAATGTCCGTAAATATTTATTTATTTACTTATTTTGCAAACATAATTGACTTTTATTTGAAAGGCATAAAGTTGTTATTTACTTACAGTTTGCACCTCTGTGTTCTCACTCTGCATTTCATCCACAAAAACTTTATGCCGTTATTCTTGTTTACGTTTGTAGAACTGTCACAGAGATCAAGCTATATTTTACAGAGTATAATATTATATGAAGTAGGTACAGTGCCTTTAACTTGGCACGGTTTTGGGGTAGTGGGAGTAAGTTTGCGCATTTAGAGGGACAAAAACGACGCACTTTTTTGTGCCTCTAAGTGTAGGTACTTCTCCAAAAGTGCTCCGCTCACACATTTTGGTTCATCACTAACGGGCTGTCATTTAACAGCACAGCGTCGCCTTCATTATTTTCTAATCTTATCAAGCTGTAAACCATCTTTAAAACTTCAAGGTCGCCAGCTGCTTTCTGTACTCCGGCCTTTATTTCTAAATTCGACAGTTTTTTTGCAAGGAAGCTGGTGGAGAGAGAAGCGTTCTAGGTAATAATAGGCGCAGCTGATATACTTACTACTACAAAGACGTTTCCCTACTGCGGTGTTCTTGAATATACTACAGTTACGTAAGTAGGTAATGACTGAATATGCTACTGTTCTCCAACCAGTAACCCCTATAACTACACTCCTATGTAGGCATAGCATACGCAGCTACATGGAATCAGCATAAATATCGCTTATTCTAAAGCAATTTTATATCTATTAATTTAGTGTACGGTAACATACCTACATCTTAAGTAGCATGTTCTGTTACCAGTGACCATTCCTGTGCTTCGGAAGTGACGTTAAGCCGTTGATCCTGGCTGCTATGCTAGTATCTAACATCGCCCAGTTAAAGGTACAATAGTCAGTTTTTAAAATTTCAGTAGCAGGTAGCCAAAACTTGATCTTGTCCGTTTCGAAACTGCATTATGGTCGATAGTGACATTACAGGTCGATTAAAAAAAGGTTGATACCTATACTAAGTAGGTATCCTACATATCTTCCTTTCAACCTGACAGTTATACCGCCATCCAGTGCATTAGATAGGTACCTACTTACCTACGCGAAAGTTTTTACTAAGAAAATTGAAAGATCAAAACTGGCGTAAATGGGTTTATTAAAGAAATAATAAATTAGGTATGGCTTAAGACTTATTTTTGAAGATGTTCGGAATAAAGCGAACTCCAATGCATGCTGTCTGGCAACTGTTAGGTATTCCCGTTCTTGGTGATTCCAATGTCCATAAGCACCTAGAAATAATAAACAGAATAGGTACCTATCATTTACGACTATCGTGTTTAAAACAATTAGTAAAGAAAGTAAATGAGCAAGTCGGTATATTTTATTTGTACCTACCTACTCACACCTAGACACAAAGTTAATCAGCGCCACCTAGCCATTCAATAGTTAACCAATAGGAAGAGTTGTTCGCACGATGTTGTGCGTGTGGTGTTACCACGGTTTAAAGGCAGACATTACCTTAAATGAAGTTCGGGTTTCTTGTTGTAGATGGCGTTATCCTTTGTTGTCTTTCACTCTATGCCATAGACAACATAATTTTCCGGTGAATTACCTAAATAGCTACTTTACATACAATTTGGTTTTACTGAACGGGCCATAATACAGAACCTTCCTAAAAACTCAAGGAACGATTAAGCGTTGTTTTCTAATGAAAAAACAAAATTCTAAATCTATGGAAAACATCCGACCACGTGCGAGTCAGATTCGCGCACTTTGGGTTCTTTTTAGGGTTCCGTAGACAAATGGCAAAAAAAGGAACCTTTATAGATTCTTCATGTCTGTCTGTCCGTATGTCACAGCCACTTTTCTCCAAAACTATAAGGCCTATGTTGTTGATACCTAATTGGTAAGTAGATAATAAATAAATAAATAAATATTCACGGACATCTCACACAACGTAAGCTAGGAATAACCTGCTTGTGTTATGGGTATCAGACCACGGATATTAATACTTATATACTGTTAAATACATACATTTTATACATAGAAACACCCAGACTCTAGAGACAAACATTTATGCGTCACACAAATATTTGTCTTCGGTGGGAATCGAACCCACGACCTCCAGCGCCGCAGGCGGTATTACTACCGACTGCGCCACAGAGGCAGTCAAGAATAGAATGATGTACTTATTCTGTGAACCGCATTAAGAATTTCATACAAAATAGAAAAAAAGAATACCTACATTTCGGGGGTCCCGAGTCACCATATATGTATCTAGGTAGGTAGGTACTTAAAACTGAAACTATAAATTATTTTTTGCATCAAACCAATTCGTGGATATCTATAGATAGGTCTTCAAAAATGCTATTGATTTTTCTATCATTGGTTTTTTTCTAAACTGAATAGTTTGCGCGAGAGACACTTCCAAAGTCAAAAAACAGGCCAAGTGGGAGTTGGACTCGCCCATAAAGGGTTTCGTAGCAGCAAGTAACATAATATAAAAGTTCTTATAGTTCGTTGTACCTACCTTTTATTGATGTTTTAACACGTTCGCAGTGGTATTGATTTTTCTAACCGAAAATTGCGGTTTATGACGTATTAAAAAAAAACTACCAGCTCTATCTCATTCAAACCAATTTTCGTTGGTAGTTTTTATGGCAATGTACATCATATTTTTTTTTTAGATTTATCACTCTCTTAGTTTAGAAGTTAGAGGGGGGGGGGACACTCATTTTTCGACTTTGGAAGTCCCTCTTGCGCAAACTATTCACTTTAGAAAAAAATTATGTAAGAAACCTCAACAGCATTTTGGAAAACCTATCTATAGATACCCCACACGTATGGGTTTGATGAAAATAAAAATTTTGAGTATGGGAACCCCCAAAATTTACTGCTTTTTTTCTAGTGTTATATAAGAAAGTTAATGCGGTTCACAGAATACATCTAGTTACCAAGTTTCAATAGCATAGACCGTATAGTTTCGGAGAAAAGTGGCTGTGACACACGGACGGACAGACAGACAGACAGACAGACATGACGAATCTATAAGGGTTCCGTTTTTGCCATTTGGCTACGAAACCCTAAAAATGTGTGACCCGTCCCATCTTATAATTATATTCCAATTTACCGCAGCGCCGCTGTTATAAAATTTCATGTTGAATATCGGATAAAGGGTTTTTAGGGTTCGTAGCCAAATGGCAAAAACGGAACCCTTACAGATTCGTCATGTCTGTCTGTCTGTGCGTCCGTGTGTCACAGTCACTTTTCTCCGAAACCATAATGCCTATGCTGTTGAAACTTGGTAAGTGGATGTATTCTGTGAACCGCATCAAGATTTTTATATAAAACTAGAAAAAAAGCAGTTAATAAAACTCACTGAAACTCAATTTTTTTTTTTTCCATCAAACCCATACGTGTGTATCTGTAGATAGGTCTTTAAAAATGCTATTGAGGTTCCTAACATCATTTTTTCTTAAGTGAATAGTTTGGGCAAGAGACACTTCCAATGCGAAAAAATGTGTCCCCCCCCCCCTCTAACTTCTGAACTAAGAAAACGATAATTCTAAAAAAATATACCTTAGTTGTACATTGCCATAAAATCTACCAACGAAAATTGGATAGAACCAGATCGGGTTGGTAGTTTTTTTTAATACGTCATAAACCGCAATTTTTGCCCAGAAAAATCTTTACCACTGCGAACGTGTGAAATATTTGAGAAACTCAAATTAATAATACCTACTTACAATCAAATCAGCCTATGGTAGTTCACTGCTGGACGTAGGCCTCTCCCAATTTACGTCACAATATACACGGTCCTGCGCTTGTGCCCTTCGCATCCAGTCCTAACCTGCGACCTTTTCCAGATCGTCGGTCCACCTACTTACAGAAGTAATAAAATTGTAATCGTTGTTGTAGCGATCGAATCAATATGGTTTTTCGTTCAGATCACAAATTCACTCTTTTACCATGATGTACCATAATATACCTAATCGTACTTTATCTACTTACCGAGGTTTTCAAACCTGCCTACCAATTTAGCACCAAATTAAGAATTTGCAAGAACCGCCTTTTCTCTCTTTAATTGACATGGTTCCATTTTTTTCAAAAATTCTAAATCTATGCTTGGTACCTACCAACCTAGACATCTAGGCTAACAACAGTAAAATATACCTACTTACCTACCTATTTGTACTCGAATTTAAGTTCCAACAATTCGGACTGCAACGTCTGTAAATGGAATTTTAAATGCGCAGTTCTGTCCGTTCCCATGGAGCGCGAGAATAAACGGTCAGCACTTTGTCCGACTACATTTGTCGCTTGCATGCTCTTGCATCGCACTAACAATGTTGACGTGTGTTCAACTTCACACGGCTGCTTTCTTTTACAATCTGGGTATATTGCACATGTAAATGGTTCAAACACTTACGTAATATCACCGATTATATAGGTAGATATTATATTCTATAGTTATATGATAAAATAAAAGATTTTATAGGTATTATTTGTTTGAAAATGACGTTCGTTAAGCCAAGTTGAAGGCCTTACGGGCGGCTTGACAAATTTCAGCTGTGCGTCGTCACGACCTGCGCCGGTCCATTTCAACACAGCAATAGCCTCACCACCTATTACGTGAGACCTAAAACTATAGGGCGAAATGTGGCCGTATACTATGCCTCTGTTTACCCCTTCGGGGATTCGGTGTTGAGATGCATGAATTGCATGATCGACAAGACGCAACAAAAAATTGGTTAAAGAGATCTTCGCTGGTTGACCTACGTGCAACCGGAAGTGCCGTTGCACCTCTTCCAATTATTGACCTGAACAATATGTCATCTTGAGTTCCCGTATCGGTGATACTTACCATTTGAGTGCTACGCGTGTAAATCAATGATGAACAAGGTCTCCGAAGTTAGGTTAGTCTGCCACTAGGATTAACGTTCGGGTTGAGAGAGAAGGTTCTAAATTATGTACTTACCTACACTATAAAACCCGAGATTATGCTATTATGTAATATCCAAGTCATTACATCTAGTATCCAATCTTTAGTTAGACGAATCGGCTTCTCGGCCTGTTATTAACACTGCACACCATGATTACATTGATTTATATGCATGAGTTCTTGTAAACGATGCATAATTGGATCTATAGTTTCATTTTGAGGTTATTAAGTTGCTCGTAATAAATCATCGTCAAGATGCAGAGGCGATAAATTTGATGTTGCATATCGATAAATTGGGAGTTGCGTGCGTGGACGCCATTGCTTTTAACGATCCTCTACTTAAAAGTTAGTCGATTATTTAGGATGTCAAAAATTTGTGTTGGGGAAAGGAGAAATTATCGACAGCTCTGTTGAAAATAAATTTGAATGAAATCGTAAAACAAATAACCAGTCTTGGATTGTGTGTAGTCCTTTTTTATCGGTGGAAAGTCGATCATGGATACTATGCCGGACTACCTATCACTGAAAGTGAAAACCACGCGTTCCGTACTACTGCCGACGGATGGGAGCCCTGGGTAAGCCCTCGGAAGGATGTCCCAGGGTAAGTAAGTAGCCCTCAGGAATAAACTACATAATAGATACCGTTCAAAATCAAAATAGGTTACTCGTATTATGTGGATGGAACCTGATATCTAACCAAACCCTTCTGCAAAACAGAGGCTTAGGCCAGATTACAGCCGAACCCAAAACACCCTTTTCAAAATACTTCGAGGTCCACAACTTAATCAACATTCCATCCCTCAGCTGAAATATTGACCCGACAGCAATTTTAGCTGGACTAAACATTTTTGTTTGTTTCAATCGAAGTCTGCGTGCAACGCATGGGGCTTCGTGAGGCTTGGGGCGGCCGCTCGTAAAATTGCAACTGACTTGGGGGAGACGTCTCAAGACGCTCATGCATTCTTAGCCATGTAGTATATGAGATATTGTAAGATGTACAAAGAAATATAGCAAAGAACTTTTTGCATGACGATTCCAAAGCGATAATTTTATGAAAGGTTGATTTATGCCACCACAAGTAATAATTTTCTTATCCTTCTTTATTTTGAAACTTTCAATTTGTTAATGAAACAAGAAAGTTTATCATAAAAACAAAAAATAAAATATGCTAACTTATATAAAGACTAGTCAACAAAACATGCTTGTAAATACTGTCTGTCTCACGGTAGAACTTTACTACAGACATGCAGTATTTTCAAGCTGATTAGCAAAAGAATGTCTTTGCGCAAGGAAGCTGCCTGCACGGGGAAAAGTGGTTTTTACAGTGTGGTTACCACTGTTCTATATAACTCTTTTAAACTAAAGTCCTGGTTGCATAAAAATGTTCCATTTAGTAGCCAGGTCAGCATATTTCTGCTTCAGATGTAGTTGATTGCAAATTAGATATACCTACCTACCTGTAGATCTTGGTAACACCATTCACACCCTCACCTTATTACCTATAGGAAGTAAATTCCAAATTTACACACTACAGGTAAAAAGATGTTCTGTAAAGTTTACGTATACTATGGGATCAAGGAATCAACCGAGACTTACAGCGCGCTGGGGTGCCCGAGTCATAAAACTACTTCCCCCAACACTGTGAGGTTGTGTGGCGCGACACCACTCACTTTCCACACACATACATAGTGGAGTGTTGTAAAAATATATGATGCTTCTTTTTTTCACGTGTAGGCAGAGCCCACGTTTCTGAAGTATTATGTTCTTTACCTTGTTATTTTTCAGTCCTAAAATGTCTGCCTCTGACAATTTTTAGAGACATGGTTTAAAACCAATTTCTTTTATTAACATTTACATTTTTCTTTAAGTATATTATTTTCTTATTTATTGTGTACAAACTGAATGAGTAAGGTATAATGTTGTTATTATGACTAGGTGTGTCAACTATACCTAATCTCAAAACCAAAGTCTCAAATTAGTAATCTCATTCTATCAAATGTAATTAGCATTTAAGAGATGAAAATAAAAATGATTTATTTGATTTGAGTTCTAAAAATCCGACCATTTAAAATGCACACTCTCGAAATTCTTCCGTATTTCACCATCGTGATACTTTTGTAAATAAAAATTCCTTCTTTAAATACAAAGCAGGGAAACCTGAGTCCGACTATACCGTAAAAGTAGGTACCCACCATACAATTGTATGCACAATTCATTTTTCCTTTCCCTTGATTAATGTCCTTCCTTCCTACTTTTTGCCCGTTCCTATTTCAATGAAAAATTTCCCCCGAGACCAGCCTTGTAATTTCCCGGCAACTGGAAATTTCAGTTAATTGGCCAATGTTTACAGGCAGAACTGAATAGACGCTTTTGCTACACTAGAGCACACTTTCATTACTTTTTTGTTTTTACTTAAAAAGAGGTAAGTATTGTCAATTTATAGCCAAAGTCATTTTATCGCACTATTAATATTAATTAGAAAGCTTGTCAACCTCTGAACCCTTTTGGCTGAATTTAGTACATACAGATAACTGACGGTTATACACGGTGTTTCTTTTAGGGTGTCAAGCCGCCACTAGCTGGTAGCAGGGTTCCATACCTATCGATTTAACCCCCATGTATGTTCTACGATTTAATTCCCTATTTTTTTATTATCGATTAAAATTTTTACATCTTGTATCAAAGTTAGGAAGGAGATTATTTTGTCCATAATACTGCAATCAATAGGCATTATAATAATTAAAAAATATCCAAGAAAAGTCGTGGACACGTAATTATAAAAAATAACGAAAAAAAATTATATCTCGAAAACTACAAAAAATCGTAGAACATACATGGGGGTTAAATCGATGGGTATGGAACCCTGCTACCAGCTAGTGGCGGCTTGACACCCTAAAAGAAACACCCAGTATATTAAAATACCAGAAATCAAAATGCCTTTACTTACTTAAAATGCATTAGACCAAAATACCCGAATTCGAAATACCTTAACATTCAAAATACCTTATTTCAGTACACCTTACCGTAAAATGTCTAAATTTAAAATACAAATAATTATTATATCAGAATTCAAAATACAAATTTTCAAATATACCGAAAATAGAATACAATGTGTCACCTTTACTCACACGTTTTTTTTTTGGCTTTAACTTATTTACACCCCCCCCCCCCCACCTAAGTTAAGCCGCAGTTGTAGCCGTAGGTCTGTTGGTCCTTGGGTATCCTTCTGAGGGCTTACCCGGGGCTCCCAACTGTAGGCTGTTATGTAGGATACGTGTGGTTTTTAGTCGGTAGGAGTCCGGCATAGTATCCATGTAGGATTTACCTCATGTTAAAACACTTTGATTCAGAGTTACAAAAGTACTACAGTGGGCTAACGAAAAATAAAAAATAAATAACCACGAAGGCTAAGGCGGGAGCTCCGCTTCGCTTCGCTCCCGCTTCTAACCTAACCTATCCGAGTCGGGATAATCTGAGTCGGGGTGTTAACCATTCACAGATATATATAGCATCCATGTGGGATTTAAATCATGTTAAAAAAAAGGTATTTTGTGTTTGAACATTTTAGGTTAAGGTATTTGATAAATTTATTTTTTGGGTTTCGGTTATTCGACCGTAAGGCATTTTAAATTATTTATCTATACTTATAATAAATCTGTAGAAGTGAAAATTCTGTACATTGAAAATATAAAAAAAATAAATGGCAGGGGGTGTTACTAGACCGACACCGAACCCAAAAATGTGATTAAAAAATTATTTGTCTGTCTGTCTGTCTGTCTGTCTGTCTGTCTGTCTGTCTGTCTGTCTGTTTGTTCAGGCATCACGCAAAAACTACCGGTTCAATTACGATGAAACTTGGTATAATTATTCTTTAATATCCTGGGCACCACACTGGGTACTTTTTATCCCGGAAAAGTATACTTATTATAAAATAAAAAACGAACTTAAATCGTATAACGTTATTATAAATTATTGCTTAAACGGTTAAAGGTACGATGATGAAATTCAGCGTGAGCGTTGTTTGTTACAATTTGAAAAAAGTAATTTTACCATTTTTGCAAATTCCACCTCCAAAGGTATAAAAATTGAGGGTCAAGTTTGTATGGGACAACGCGATTCCTTGGTCAGATCTACTTAAAATTTGGCATATGGCATTATTAACATAATTGATGGAAGACGTGTTTCTTATTTTATTAAAATTTATACGTTATCGACCTAAAAAGGGAATGTAAATTATTTTGAAGCTGATTTTCCCCGGAGTTGACATCAATACTCCTTAAATACTCTTATTTTTGATTTAAATTACTTTTTATTTTGACACATTTGTGGAAGTTCAAACCGCTTGACATTGTCATTTTCATGATTTTGCTTTAAATACAATCGAAAATATTATCGTTACTTTATTAAAATTTTGTATAACAAAAAATAAATATGTGAAAGAAGAAGAAAATTCGAAGATGGCTTGCCAGGAATAATGAAAGACCACGCTTCAGGTAGTGTCCACTGTGCATTAGAATGAACGATTGTCAGCAGCTCTAAGCGACTGGTCATGGAAGGTATGAACTTTATTCTATAGTGCTGGCTGCATTCGGAGCAGGACACAGACTCACTAAGTCATTGTAAAATACGGGAATGGCCTCTACGAAGATTACATTTGACAAGTAAAAAGAGCCATTAAAATGAATATGAACGCTTAGCAGATGAAATTTACATGGTTATTAAGTTAACAGGCCTTGGTTGGACCATCTGTATTATGAGCACAAAGTCTACCGTAGTTCGGTTTTCCCATACGTCGTAGGCTTACAGTATGACTGGGACTAACTGAAGAAGGAACTAAGTTAGGATGTCAATTGCTTAGAAGAGAAGTTGAGTCAAGTAGTAGTCTAGCCAATGAATTAAGAAATGTATTTAATAAATAAATTTACATAACTCATATAATATGTATTATGAATTTGTTAATCAGAAATCTATCTATCTAACAGTAGTTAGATAATTAATGTAATAGTAATTACGAATACGAATGTTTGTGAGTGTGGATGTTTGTTACTCTTTGACGTTAACGGCTGAACGGATCTGGCTGAAATTTGGTACCTACAGAGATAGGTTAGAGACAGTGTAGGAACCAAATTTCACGCAGGCGAAGCTGCGGGCATCAGCTAGTATTATAAATATTTGCCTTTTGAATATTGATATTTCGATTTCGGGTATTTTGGGCTACGATATTTTGAGTTAAGGCATTATAATTTCTGGTATTGTGACGGTATACCTAACTGACACTCTGGATTAACATATTGACTATCTACTTTTTGTTGTTTGCACTCTAGAACCCGACTACAGAAAAAGTGATTAATTTCCAAATTAAAATACAGCTTGAAACTGTGACTGTTCTAATAAGCCCCAACATGTTAAATAGCTCTAATTTTGTAAAGACCTGGGTATATCGCAGAATACTTGACGCAGCAGCGAGTGTTAGTTACCGTGTCGTGGAAATATCATGTCAAACAGTCAAATTCAAAGTCAAAAACATACAGATCTATGGACCTGTGAATTTAAATGAAATCCCTTCTTCAACTGGAAAGTGAGTTAAAATTTGATAAGTAGTTAAAACAGTATGGTGGAACTTACATAAATACAAAATTTAGGCAGGTACATAGATTTTGGGAGTCCTGGGGTATCCTTCCGAGGGCTAACCCGGGGCTGCCAACCATAGGCTGTTAGCAGTATACGCAGGGTCTTTTAGTCGGTAGGAGTCCGGCATAACATCCATGAAGATTTCCCCTCACGCTAAACGAAAAAAAAGGTACATAGATTTAGTTCATTACTTTCCGTTCTGTCTTTACTGTAAGTATACGACATCTTTCCACACTTAAATGTAGAATGTTGTTGACCTACGACCATTATTGAAATTACTATTCCAGCGAAACGATGTAAAATGCTTATAGGTATGGCAACATTTCAATCTAACTAGAAAATTATACTCTACGGACAGTTAACAAAAACGATCAACATTTAGAGAAAATAAACGTTAATCAACTGCGTTAACTGGATATTTTTATACCTGCCCATTATAACGCAGTATAATCATGCATTTCATATAAACAAGGTAATTACGTGCTATGAAATATGATAGAATATTATCACTCACTACTACAAGTGCGCGATATGTTGAGGTACGCTTGAGAAGAGTTTCTTTTCAAGTGTGACTTAACTTATTGCGTACGTGTAGTAGCTGTAATATCAGCTGTAAGTATAACATCTTATATATTACACTTTGAACTCCCGTTCCGTTATCTACAACCCACACTTTACACCCATGCTCCTTAATTAGTTTTAAAATAAAGTACAGAAGTTGGCTGATTTGTCGTCATGTCTGTTTACTGACCCGTATCTTTGGCAGTAGAGTGATTATAAATGGCCTTTTCTTCTTAAAAAAAATGGGGCATTATTAACTAATTAATAATTCCTGACATTATCCTATTCTTTTGGGTGTAGAAATACTCGTGGCCCCGCGGGCGCAGTGTTCTGTAACCGATCACTGCAGTAAGCAACTTTCACTATGGTCGGTTCATGGATGGGTGACCATTCATGTGACCACTTTGTGACATTTATTTGAGCGTTTATGTGCTTCGGAAGGCACGTTAAGCCGCTGGTCCCGGTTGCCAGTAAAATGGCAGTCGTTAAGCTAAGTTGAAAGTTTTATTTCACCAGCAGGCAGTCACAACCTGCGCCTGTCGGCTCACCACCTATTACATGGGACAAATTATACAAAGGTGAAATGTGGGCATATAATATGCCTCTGCCTACCCCTTTGGGGATAAAGGCGTGACCATATGTATGTATGTATGTATGTATACTCATGGATGCTACACCGGAGTCCTACGGACTGAAACCTCATTGTCTACCTACGGTCCGGGTTCCCTGGTACGCCTTATTTAATATTTGCCTCTGTATAATATTAGATGTGTAGTCAATAGTCATGTCTCATGTCATATAATGTTGTGTTAAAAAGTTAATACTTACGAGAGTACAGAACTATGGACTGTAATTTTATTATTAATTATAATTGCAGAGACTCAGTAATTAGTGAACATTTTGTATTTAATTACAGATCGCTAACTATAAAGGTAATATGTGTTGCATTGGCTGATAGGTAAGATAAAATTTTACGACAACTATAAAGTTTTATATAGTCATCTTATTAATAAACAAAGTATCTTTAGATGCATTTATAATGTCGCAATGGAATAAGGACTTTATGAAATTACTAAGAATACTAAAAAAAATCATTATCTGCAGTAGTAGGTACTAACACTAGAAGTGAAAATGACACACTCCTTTTTAAGAAAAATTGACAAACGGATGTGAAATTTGCTCGTATCTAATTAATGTTTGCACAGAGATGAGATGCACAAATGCACAAAGGTATTATTTTATGAATACTGTCAAATTTCAAAGACTATTTTATTTACCTTGTACCTACTCATTGCATAAAAATTTCATGCCAAAACACACCCAAAAGATTGAACAAACAGCGTTTCTAGTGAATATCTAACAAACTAACAAATGGTTACTACAATACTAGTTGTGTATTATGTCTTGTAATAAATTACCGCAATCAATCTCAAAGAAATTCTAACGGCATGTGTAATTTCACTAGCAACGCACAATTCTGTCGCAAGTTTGTGGGCGATGTTAATAGTGCCAATGTAGTATCACAATCAAAGAGATTTTCTGTTCGTATTCATTCTAAATAATTGACGGCATAAATCAAAGCTATTCTGACATTCGTATCTTTCGTCATAGTTCAGTTCATCATCACGCCTTTATCCCCGAAGGGGTGGGCAGAGGCATATTATATGCCCACATTTCACCTTTTTATAATTTGTCCCACGTAATACGTTGTGAGCCGTATTGCCGTGTTTAAATGGACAGGCGCAGGTTTTGACTGCCTGCTGTTGAAATAAAGCCTTCAACTTGGCTTAACGACTGCCATTTTACTGGCAACCGGGACCAACGGCTTAACGTACCTTCCGAAGCACGGAAACGCTCAAATAAATGTCACAAAGTGATCACATGGATTATCACCCATCCATGGACCGGCCATAGTGAAAGTTGCTTACTGCAGTGATCGTTTACAGAACACTGAGTCCGCGGGGCCACGAGCGCTTCGCTTCGTCATATCTGTGATATATTTCTTTTTTTTGTCACATTTACGTGAAACAGATATTCAAATAAAATAGTCTCATATTTAAGAATGGGTATTGTCGTGTTTAGAATAGAATGTTAAAATTAAAGTGATTATGTTTCTTTTTCGGGATCCGTGGGTTGCAATA
The DNA here is from genome assembly GCA_933228765.1 of Miltochrista miniata. Lineage (NCBI taxonomy): Eukaryota > Metazoa > Arthropoda > Insecta > Lepidoptera > Erebidae > Miltochrista > Miltochrista miniata. Next base: position 22,899,273 of record OW121756.1, read on the forward strand.
ATTCATTATAGTTTCATGACCGTCTCTGCTAGTTCTAAGTGTGAAATATTAAGCAACAAAGTGCTAATTTTTGCAAAGCACAAGGGCGCGGCATCTAAAATATTCGCGGTAGTAAAAAAACGAAATTCAAAAGGTAAACCCATCCAACACTTTACATTGATCCAAGTAAGTATAGCGAACCGCCTGAGAAATTAAAAAGAAATCGAAGTAAGAAAGTGTTGGAAAAGAGACAAATAAGCAGATACTACTCTTTTTATGTTTGATGTCATTACATTTGAGTGTTTTCAGTTAACAATAGTCTGTTGTAATGGGATGTTATGTGTTTATTTCCCTTCTTCCACGTAGTCAAACTATTTTGTCAAACTGGTTTGACCACGAGGAATTATGATTCCTCGTGGTCAAACTAATCGAATTATTCACCCTGTGTTAATGTTTAATTGGTGTGTACAGTCGTAGTCAAACTATTTTATCCAATTGATTTGACTACGAGGAATTATGTTTCCTCGTGGTCAAACTTCATTCACATTGCGGCCTCTTTTCAAAACGTGCATGCAGTTTATGTATTCATTATACAGTCATAGATAAAAATATAAGTAATAAGTTGATGTCTAATGTCAGGTACAGCGACGCGACGTTTGTGAAATTGTTTTCCTTATCATATTAGTACCTAACTATTATTAGTAGTATTATTAGTAATATTATTATTATTAGTAGTAGTTAAGATGAATTTAAAATATGTGAAACGTAAAGGTGGAACAGTTCTTCTACTGGAAGGCCGGCAATACTATAAATGGCGTACATATAAAAATGAGAACGTTTTCTGGGCTTGCAGCCAGCGAAGAAAGGAAAAGTGTCGGGGATCGGTTACTCTGAAGGTACCATACCAAATTATTACCTCCAGTATTATATATGGAGAATCTTCTCTTCTCTCTTCAGCTCCAATTATTCTATATTCCGCTTCATTAATTCAATATATTCTATTTTGTTACTTAGGATGAAGTCATAGTTAAATGCAATAGCCACACATGCAATGCCGATTTTAAAAAAAATGAGATGGATGTAGTCATTGATGAACTAAGACATGAGGTAGTTAGTAACAGTGACGTCCCTATTCCGGATGTATACAAAGAAAAAAAGAAGTCGGTTGAAGATCGAGTTACGTTGCCATCTTTCGGCAGCCTCAAGTCCGATTTGTATAACAGGAAAAAAAAGACGTGCTTCCGACACTTCAAAGAGGTAACAGTTCCTGATAGTTTCAAATCATTTCTCTTGGCGGATTATATTGACGAAACACGGCGGATTATGGTTTTTTGCTCTGAAACTAATCGGGAAAGAATGGTTCAGTTAAAAGAGTTTTTCGGGGATGGTACATTCTTCAGCTGCCCAAATCCTTTTTCTCAGTTATATACAATGCATGGTGATCTATCTACTTCGATAACAACAACGCACGTGCTCCCCGTTATTTACACTTTAATGACGGATAAAACTGAAGAATCGTATACTATCTTGTTCTCTATGTTACAGTCAAGAATACCCAATTGGACTCCTAAAAAAATTCATCTTGATTTTGAAACTGCTGCGAGCACGGCCATTTCAAGCATTTTTCCCGACATTCAAATCATAAACTGTTTTTACCATTTCACTAATTCCCAATGGAGGCGGGCAAAAAAACTAAAAATCAAGAGCAAAGATGGAAACAGAGCTGTTGGACTATGTTCAGCACTCGCTTTACTCCCCGATGACAGAATTGCGGAAGGGTGGTGTTACATTAAATCTGATACTCCTAACACAGACAAAATTCAAAAATATTTTAAATATTTCGAGAATACGTGGCTAAAAAATGAATTCTTCATAAAGCAATGGTGCGTATACGGACAAAGACATCGCACAAATAATGTTGTGGAGAGTTGGAATGCCCAACTAAATAAAGCGATGAAAAGGCATCATCCAATAACAGTTGCACGTTTGCTCACAACATTATTACAAAAAGAAATAAGTTTCTGTGAAGAACCATCTCCTCGTCGGAGTGAACATGTGTATAGAGATGATTTCATAACAAAATGCCAAATGGAGTTGATCCATAATGAAATAGATGTTGGTTATTTTTTAAATAAAGTGCGATAGGGATTATTTTTGAATGAACGTCTACAAATAAATGAACATCTACATAACAAATGAACGTCTACAAAACAAATGAACGTCTACAAAACAAATGAAAGTCTACAAAACAAGTGAACGTCGAAAAACAAAAGACAATCGTAAAGTGATCTGACAACGATTGCGATTGTAAAAAATGGGTGCATGCAATTTTCGACCTTATCGACATTGCTCAGTTTCCTATTTTTTTTACATATTCATGATCAGTGTCATCTATATTACCCAATAAAAGTGTTTCTAAAGTTTTGTCGATAAGGTCGAAAATTGCATGCACCCATTTTTTAAAATCACAATCGTTGTCAGATCACTTTACGATTGTCTTTTGTTTTTCGACGTTCATTTGTTGGGTAGACTTGGGTAGGTACTGTTCGTACTGCCGGACGTGTTATATGGCATAACCGCGTACTGGTTCAGTACCCAGTACGCGACAGAATTTAGCAGGACCCAGGACCTTTATCGGACGCGATATACCGCTCGGGCGCGTACAGTCGACGTTCGGCCGCGTTCGGCCGGCCCGCGTCCGAGTCCGAGATAGATTACAAATACTCGGCCGCGTCCGAGTCCGAGATAGAATATATTATACTATCTGTGGTCCGAGCGACCGGGTGACCGGAATGATGCACGCTTGGGAACATTTTGCTACGTAGTGTATCTCAACTTAACGTGTACGAGTAGTAACGAATACTGATGAATGTTATATGAATACTTGAGGCACGCCTGCCTGCTTAATGGGCTCAGGAGATGGTCAAGCGACTTGAGTCAATATCAAGTGTACATACACGTCGATGCATACACATGTGCAAAGAAATCATGCACACTGAAGCTACTTTCATTAATATTTTAATCGACTTGTCAAGTGCATATTGACCATAAGAGCCCATTAGTCGAGCCACGTGTAGTACCTGCCAGATAATAATATATTAAACGAATAATATTTATTATTAGGATAAATGAAGAAAAAGTGAATAATTTTATTTTTTAATTATCTCGAAAACGGTGCGTGCTATCGTAAAAATAATGGCATTTTTGACCCCCCTTTGAAACCCCCCATCCGCCAAATATACAATACGAATAACGATTTTTTATACCACTAAGGTGGCATAATGTTGCCTGTAGTATAGGTTTATTTGTTGGTTTGATATTAATCGTCAAAAAGGGTCCATGCTGGCGGTGTTGCAGTCATCCTCATCAGCTAGCAGTTTCATAGAAGAGAATGATTACAAGGTAGATTTTTTTTTCTAAATCTTGTATCTCGAAAACCGTGCGTGATATCCTGATCAAATACAACAAAATTTTCATCCCCCTTTAAGAAAGCCCCAACTATAAGGGGCAAACACTTACAAACATGAGTGACCCTCGCCCCCCCCCCCCCTTTATTTATTGCAAAGCGGAAATTAGTACATTATGGCATTCATAAGAACTGCAGATATATTATGGTCTAAGTTTCTTGTTGCTGTTTTATACGGCATCAGGACTTTTTGGCGCGAAGCAGGCAAGGGCGGTTATCTCTCCGTCGTATATTTTTTTCTAAATTAGAGTATTTTCAAATGTTTTGTGTGTATCAACGGTGGATTCCGAAGACTATACTTGACTTTGACTGGGACTTAGAGGAAATGTGAAATGAAGATGAAAAAAGAAACAAGACTTGGCATTCGGTCTAAGTAACCAAAGCGTGTTTAAATTAATAATAAAAAAAAGAACCGGGACCTGTCAGAACACTCAGCAGGACCTTTCCGTTCCGTTTTCATAAACTTAGTTTAGGCTTTATTTTGTCTGAATAAAGATAATATTAGTATAATAGCAGTACCAACGCCATCTAGAGCACGTTGACCGCATTTCTTACTTTCACGAAACAAATGAGTTAGTTCTTTTATAAAAAATATTATAAATTATCTGTGGTTCTATGTTCTATTCGATCGTACCAACATAAGCAACTCAAAGGGACTTTATCAAGAAAAATAGACCATAATCTATATAATTCAAGGTCTTGTACTTTATAAAAAATATTATAAATTATCTGTGGTTCTCTGTTCTATTCGATCGTACCAACATAAGCAACTCAAAGGGACTTTATCAAGAAAATTAGACCTTATTCTATATATAATTCAAGGTCTTGTACCTATCTACACTTGTACACATACATTTTATAACAGCGACATCTGCTGCAACTGGGATAATTCAGATACGTCCACCCCATCGTATCTGTTTTGCCTGGGTTGCCCTAGATGGCGCATAATGGCATGCAAATTCAAAAGAACTTTATGTACATTAAAATAAGGTGTATTTTTCTTGATACGATTTATGAGGGTCCGGCACCTGTCAGAACAATCACGACACTGTATGTACTCGTACGAAAGACCGGGTACTGGTCCGGGTTCAAGAGAACTTTATTACCTTGTGAATAAGGTCTATTTTTCTTAATACGGTTTATGAAGGTCCGACACCTGTCAGAACAATCAGAACACTGTATGTACTTGTACGAAAGATCGGGTACTGGTCCGGGTACTGTTCGAATGCCATATGGCACGGTTCGGAAAGCTATGCCATATGTCAGGACATCATCGGGTACTGTTTTGCGCAAGTCTATTGTTGGGTTATGGGGCTAATCGTCCGAGCCAAGACTGATCCTCGGACGAGTTGCCTCATTCGTAAAACGTACGTATGTATTCGGCTACACTACAGGATTTAAGTTAAATCTAATGGTATTATTGGTAACACTTACTTGCATAAATGTACACATTTTTAACTTAAGATTGATACAGGGTGGGTCGATGAACTAGTTTGACCACGAGGAAACGTAATTCCTCGTGGTCAAACCAGTTTGACAAAATAGTTTGACTACGTGGAAGAAGGGGTTTATTTGTCGTTGTTGTATATACTTCTCCCTTCCATACATTAAGTATATTTGTGTAAATTGAATAGTTGTAGGTAGATTGATGTCGTTGAGATACTTTACATCCGCGATTAATTATCACGGGTTTAAATGGGTTTACACTTACAGTTAGTGGTTTCAATTTCATTGGAGTAGGTAATGATTACGTCACTCATAGGTAAGTCAAAGGTTTACCTTATATCTTATCTTTTTTATTCGATATTTTGAAAGGGTTGCACATTTCTTATCTTGTCTTGAGCTGATTCCGTTCAACAAACAGTTTGTTTTATTATAGCCACATGTAAATCCTAAAGGACTTTACACAGTCAAGACAGGACCCACTATGATCAGTGTTTCCAGTGTAGGGTTACCCATACCAAGGACCGTATTCAGGTAGAGGCGTTCGTCTCGTGTAAAATGCTGAGGAATAAACAGTAGGCACCTACCTTAAGGCCATACCCAGGGCTAACGACCTTGAGCAAATGGGCGATATGACTCGCTAACATAGAGTAGCGCAACTACAGAGACATCAGAGTAAAAGAACCACGGAAGAGATAAAAAATAGTAGCGGAAATGCGTTCCTCGCTTCACCAAATAAACAAGAAGCTGTGAGACGGTCTCACCCGACTGCCCCTCTCTAAAACGTTTATTGTGAGAGTTCACTTCGATTGACGTTTTCATTTTTGTTTTATTTCAAACTTTGAACAGATGATCCACGTGACCTAGTGACGTAGTTTAATGCAACAGAGTCACAGACTACAGACAAAGTCTCGCCATAAGCCCCTCTGCACTCTATTTTATAGAGAGAGGCGAAAAGTAAATTAAAAACAAAGGAACGTTTGTATTTCAATTTTCCTTTGTTTTTAAGTGTAGTAAAAATACACTGCAAAAAATGTGATTGATCATTACGTAAAACTTAAATGTGACGAATTCACAAAGACGAATGTTCATATATTCATTGTTTTGTACTTAAATTATTACAAATCCAGAAAGGGGGGTCTTCCACTCGCTTAAAATTTTTGTTACTTTTGGAACAAAATTTCATTTCATTTTATTATTACAAAAAACAAAAATAGACGTAAACGCAGTTGCGAGGGTCAGCTAGTTATGTATAAATAAGAAGCGCTCGTGGCACCGCGGACTCAGTGTTCTGTAAGCGATTACTGTAGTAAGCTCATTCATTATGGCCAGTCCTTGGATGGGTGACCATCCATGTGACCACTTTGTGACAGTTATTTGAGCGTCGTTTCCGTGTTTCGGAAGGCACATTAAGCCGTTGGTCCTGGTTGCCCGTAAAATGGCAGTCGTTAAGCGAAGTTGAAGGCCGTTTTGGCGGCTTGATTAATTTTAACAGCAGGCAGTCACAACCTGCGCCTGTCTATCTCAACACGGCAATACAGCTCACCGCCTATAACGTGGGACAAATTCTAAAAAGGTGAAATGTGGGGACATAATAATATGCCTCTGCCTACCCCTTCGGGGATAAAGGCGTGACCATATTTATGTATGTATGCAACTAGCTGACCCTCACAACTTCGTTTACGATGAAAGGGGAGGTTTTTCTTCATCAGACTCAGCAAGCGGTGAGTGAAACTGCCCTGTTTGCTTTATCATAAAAGAACTTACACGAGGGCGTGGACTGAATTGTTTTAGAATCTATTCTAAAATAATTTATTTCAGTCCACGCCTTCGGCACGGACGAAATATTTAACACTGGACTTAATCATTAAGCTCTTATAATGATAAAGCTAACACGCCGGTTTAGATTTACCCTCACATTCAAAGGAACTCTTGAATTCTAGGTTTTGAGAAGTTGAGATGTCTCTAACTCCTGAACTTCCTCGGATCAATTTTCATTCAAATCAGTAGTTTCGGCGTGATACGTATTCGGAATACAGACGGACAAGAAAATTTTAAATTTCATTTTGGCTTAAGTAGGTATCGATTAGAGAACGCGTTCTTTTTTTTAAATAGCTTCCATGTTCGGACTCTCGACCCTCAACAGTTTTAATATTATGAATAGATATAGACTAGCAAGAAACTCAGCGGGCTATTCTTTTTAGTGCTCTGCTTACTATAATATAAATAAAATAAATAAATAAAAATAAAAAAGCCTTTATTACTACTACACTCATTAGTTAAGATACAATATATATATATATTTTTTTAAAGTAAAGAAAACTTTATGTAGAAGTTGCCTCTGTGGCATAGGCCTCCCCTAACGTTCTCCATTCTCCTCTGTCTCTTGCCCTTCTCATCCAGTCTGATCCTATTTGTTCTTTAAATATATCTCGCCATCTCTTTTTTTGCCTACCCTGTCTTCTTATGCCGTCTCTTGGTATCCATTCTGTTGCCTTTTTAGTCCATCTCTTGTTATCTAGTCTACAGATATGGCCTGCCCATTTCCATTTAAGAAGTCTTGTTTTTACAGTAACGTCGGGCAGTTTAGTTTTCTTTCTTATGACTGTGTTTCTTACTCTATCTGATTTTTTAATTCCCAACATACTTCTTTCCATTTTTCTCTGACAAATTGCTACTTTTTCTTCTTCCTTTTTTCTTGTAGACCATGTTTGACAGCCATAAGTTAGACAGGGCAGAATTGATATCTCATATACTTTTCTCTTTGTATGTATAGCCATCTCTTTGTTTTTCATCAGTTCTCTTAAACTCCAATACTTTTTCCAACTCAAAGCTATTCTTCTGCTTATTTCCTTCTCTGTACAATCTTCAAAGGATACCAATTGGCCAAGATATATATACTGCTTTACATACTCTATTTCATTATTGTCAACGGTCATTTGAATGGGCTCCCGGTTTGTTAGAATTTTAGTTTTAGTCGAATTCAATTCCAGACCTACCTTCTTGCTCTCTTTGGATAGCTCTCTGACCATTGTCTCAAGGTGATGAGTTGTTTCCGCGAACACCACAATGTCGTCTGCGAATCGTAAGTGGCTTAGAAATTCTCCATCTATCTTCAGGCCTTTCTGTTCCCAATTGAGCGTTCTGAAAACTAGCTCTAACACTGCTGAGAATATTTTTGGAGACAAGGGATCCCCTTGCCTCACACCTTTTTGAATATAAAACTCTTCTCCTTTCCTTTCTAATTTAATACTAGCTCTACATTCTGTATATAAACTTCGGACATTTATGTACATTGGGTGTACCCCCTGTTGTTCCAGAGCTTGCCAAATGCTTTCGTACCGCAAACTATCAAAAGCTTTCATGTAGTCAATGAAACACATGTACAATGGCTTGCCGTACTCATTACATTTTTCAATTACTTGAGTAACTACCTGTATATGGTCCATAGTTGAATACGATTTACGAAATCCTGCTTGCTCTCTGGGCTGATTTTCATCCAATGTCGTAGAAATTCGATTTAGTATTATTTTGGAAAATGTCTTGTACAAATTAGTCACGAGGCTGATAGGTCTGTAGTTTGAGAGGTCACATTTGTCTCCTTTCTTATGTATTAGGGTTATAGTGGAGTACGACCACTGTGTCGGAGTTTTACCTGATCGTATTATACTGTCGAATAGCTGTTGTAGTGGTTTTAGTAAAGGTAGGCATAACGACTTGAGAACTTCGTTAGCGATTTTGTCATTACCGGTGGCTTTCCCATTTTTTAAGCTCATAATTGCACAAGAAATTTCTGATTCCAATACTGTCTGATGTTCCTTTTCTGAATCCGGAATAGTCTGGTATTCGATTGACTTACAGTCAGGTAAGAAGGTGCCGGTTCTGTAGAGCTCTCTGTAGAAATCCGTCGCCTCCTGTATGATGTCAGGCCGGCTTGCTAAAACTCTACCTCCCTTTGATTTAAGGTTTGCTGTCCATTCAGATTTGTCTCTTAATTCTTTGTAAGCTTTACGTAGAGCTCCTGACTCGTTGATATATTTTTCAAAAATGTATTGTCTTTGTCTCTTTTTTTCTTGGGTAATATTTTTATTAATTTGTTTACTAATCATTGTTATTTCCGCCTTTACTTTTCTTGTTCGCGTTTTACCATACATCAATCGCCTCTGTTCCATCAGACTCTTCGTTTCCACGCTAATATAACTGATTTTGTTCTTAGTTTTATTTGTTATTTGCTTAGTTAGGATCTGTATTTGATTTATGAGTGCATCATACTGGTCCTGAATTTTGTCACTGCTATTAATTGACTCTAGGAACTTCAACTGCCAGTAGTCTGCCGTCACTCCTGTCATCTGTGGTAGAGCTCTAGTATAATTTGAACATTCAAAGTTTTTCCTGTTTTGTTTGATTTTAACTGAGAGCTTGCTTCGGATCATTCTGTGATCAGTCTCGAAATTTAAATGTTGGATAATATCAAACCCTTGCATTTGGGTAGGTTTACTGGTGAGTATGTAATCAATCTCGTTTAATGCTCCATTAGGAGATCGCCACGTCCATTTTTTATGTAATTTTATTTTGAACATACTGTTTACTATTTTCAAATTATGTTCTAGAGCAAACTCTACCAATTTCTGTCCGTGGGGACTTCTTTCTCTACACGAGTACTTTCCAAATATCAATTCTTCGCCTTTCAGCATTTCACCAACTCTAGCATTGAAATCGCCCAATAAGATAATATTCTTTGTATTCACAAAATCCAAAGCCAACTCTACTGTTTCATAAAATGATTCTAGCTCATGTATAGGACACCTTTCTGTGGGCGAATATACTAGTACAAATGCCCAGACTGTATTTTCGCTTGTTTTCAGTTGTAAGGTAGCTACTCTGGTCGAAAAGGTCTTAAAACTTTCTATATTAGGTTTCAAATACTTTTTGATAAGAAATCCGACTCCGTTTCTACCATTTTCTCCTGGTGTATGGTACAAGATGAAATCTGAATGCTCTTCTATTGTTTCCATAGGTCGTCGGGTTTCAGTCATACCTATGATGTCCCATTTTATTGATTTTATTGCAAATGTCAGTTCTGATAATTTGCTTTCGGCTAGTAGAGTTCTGACGTTATAGAGCAAGAGCCAGCGGCCCCCAGGCATTTGTTAAAGTATAAAAGCTGTAAGTTTCTCAATGTATGTCCCCAACACAGGTAAGAACGAACCCCGCCTATGAAACTTGAGTCGCGGTGGCTTTCGCAGGTATCAGGTAGTAAAGGTGTGTAAAATTGTGTGTTAAATTTGGTAAAGTATAAAACTCAGTTTTTACATATTTTACTTATAATAATCCTAAAAGTCACCTTGTCGAAAGCCAGACACTTTGTACGGTTGCAACCCTCTGCCAGACACCCTTAAAGTATATTTAATTATTACTATACTTACGGTATAGTATAAAAGCTGCAATTTATATATGTTATTTGGAGAACTATCAAATGATGTTTTCTCAATAGCCAGACAGTTTCAGTAGTTCCTTTATGTTGCCAGGCACATCAAAAGTTAATGTAGATGCGAGCGCCAGGGATATATCGACGGAAGCAAAGAGCAAACGGACATCTGCATTTTCGCGAAAATCGTTTTTTTACATTATTGAATTAAGAATTTTGTCTTCCATTTGGCCATATTTATTATATTTTTAAATATTTAGTGGTATTTTGGAGCGTATAAAAAGACAGACGGGCATTATACACTTGTACGTGTATGCGTCGAAAAATTTGGCGCGTCTCACTTCTTAAAAACAAAGGTATCAGATACTTGACCGTTTCGTCACGGGAGGTTGACGTATTAAAGCTTGCGTACTAATTATTCTTAAATCTGTGATTTATTCAACTACATTCCGTAGTACAGTGTTATTATAATAACATAGCAGAAGGAATAAGTTATTGTCAAATTTGGCACAAAATAGAAATCACAGACAGGGAATCCATCCTCACACTCTACGTCCGGAGCGTTCGAGCACGGTTAGATCCGATAGGGGCTTTCTTTGTGGAACGATCTCCCAGCCTCGGTTTTCCCAAACGCCTACAGTGAGGGGGTTTTACAGGGTCGGCAGCGCAAGAGTGGCGCCTCTGGTGTTGCAAACGTTCATAGGCTGCGGTGAACACCGGACCTTCTGGTGGGCCGTATGCTTGTCTAAAATCAAATTAATGTTTACAACACAGCGAAGATCTCACAAATTTGATGGAAAATACAATCATCGAACAATCCCATGAGGGTTCTTTTTTTTAACGTGAGGGAAAGTCCTCACAGATGTTATGAGGGACTCTTACCGACTAATAAACCTCACGTAACGTCCAGCAGCCTATGGTTGGGAGCCCAGGGTAAGCCCTCGGAAGGATGTCCCAGGACTCCCTACGGACCTATGGCCCAGGGGGTGGTTCGGGTGCTATCTCGCGTCTTTGGGTGCGGTGATGAGGACACTCAAGATATTGACGACCACGATTCATAGAATATCTTTGAAATATTTTTCCATTAATTATTGTATTAGATTAATTATATTATTCCAATAACTATTATTAAAATAATTATTTAAATATATTATTTAATTGTTAATTTAATGATTCCTAAACACAGAAATTTTATAAAAGAATTTTCTAAACATTTATTCGTTGATCCTTAGTTATGGTACATAATGAATTTTCATAGTAAATCTAGAAAATAGTTCTCATTATACACAATAAATGATAGCTGATGCGCAGTATAACGTTGCAGTGGACCGAACGCGGTATTTCACTCGCACCCTCAGACACACATATCCCTCGCGCTCGCACCTACATTAGACTTTTGATGTGCCTGGCAACATAAAGGAACTACTGAAACTGTCTGGCTATTGAGAAAACATCATTTGATAGTTCTCCAAATAACATATATAAATTGCAGCTTTTATACTATACCGTAAGTATAGTAATAATTAAATATACTTTAAGGGTGTCTGGCAGAGGGTTGCAACCGTACAAAGTGTCTGGCTTTCGACAAGGTGACTTTTAGGATTATTATAAGTAAAATATGTAAAAACTGAGTTTTATACTTTACCAAATTTAACACACAATTTTACACACCTTTACTACCTGATACCTGCGAAAGCCACCGCGACTCAAGTTTCATAGGCGGGGTTCGTTCTTACCTGTGTTGGGGACATACATTGAGAAACTTACAGCTTTTATACTTTAACGAATGCCTGGGGGCCGCTGGCTCTTAGACCATTAATAAATCCAATATAGAGTTGTTTCTGATCTTTTCTTTTGCATTTAGGCGTCACATACAATGGTGACTGGTGATGAAAGTGCAGGGGGGTATGGTCAGACTTCTCCTCGGTGACCAACCGTCTTGGAGAAGGTGAAGGTGGAGAGGCGCAGTTTAGTTTTTTCTTGTATTATCTATCTCATTGCTGGTCGAAGTAGATGGTCTATTATGGATATTCAGTTGGGATGGGCGTAAGAAACCGGTAATGTTCTGAGGTTTAGTCTTTTTTGGCATTTGTTTACTTGAATTTTGGTATTGGTCGGTTTTCGAAGTTCCAACCGATTCAGGTGACTCAGACATAAACCTCTTGTTTGAGTTTTTGTTTATGTAACCACTTCTGACTGCGCTGTGAGCCCTGAGCTCTACAATTTTATCGTAACGAAGAAATACTTTTTTTCCAGCTTCGCGCTCCTTTTTTAACTGTTCTTGGAGCTCTTTGCGTTTTTGCAGTATATTTGAAGGATAGTCTTCTGTTATATAAATCGGAGTACTTTTTAACAATTTTTTATGCTTTAATATGTCTATTTTTCTACTTGTAGTGGTAAGTGTTACAACAATTGGTCTGGATTTTCCACTTTTCTTCCCGATTCTATAAGCAGTTTCTATTTCCCATTGATTACATGAAATTCCCAACTTAGAATTGATAATATCAAGTATTATGTTTACCAAGTCGTCGTATTTCTTCTCTTCTTCTTCGACCGCAAAAAATACCAGGTTTCTCTTCCTTAGTAGTTTATCCAAATGTTTGATAGATTTTTGCTGATATTCAATTTTTTGTTCCAATTGTTCAATTTTAGAATCAATTAAATTAAATTTCGCATCTATGTGTTTATTTATTGATGCCGTAATATTTTTCTCCATATCTTTCATATCTTGTTTCTGAATTTTCAAATCGTTTTGTATGTTCTTTAATATTTCCATAATATCTTCCATGTTTCAGATTTTTTTTGTAAATTTAGAATCAACACCCTCTAGCGACGAGTAGCAACAACTAATGGTAGCTTTTGATGTTAGGTTTACTGGTGCTGTTTGTAGTTCAAGTACAAAATGTTAGATGGCGCTTTCTTATATTTGGATTTGTGGCAGTGATTATTGACTTGCAAAATTTATCCTTTGAGGTTATATGATTGGACAAATTTCGATATCACTTTGAAAACACTTTTATTGCACTTGAACTTGCACTGACTGACCTCTTTGGCAATCCTCCTTGATATTGCTGTGATTTGTCTTCGATTCAGATACTTTTTTTCCCGAAACCGTTGAGAAGTTATTTTCAAAATTTCCTTTGCTTTCACCGATTTTTTCAGTTCGCCAGCATGAGTACTTGAACATTTGCACTTTCTACGTGAATTTGACTACTTTTTATTACAATCACACGATTAAAACTACTTTTAAACTTGTAAAATATACAGAGCCGATCTGCACTGTGGCCAGTGGCGCCCCCTCGTAAACCCCGCGGTGTTCCGCGGGGTTTACGAGAGGTTTTTGGATTGGGAGATGGATTTTATAAGTCTATATTATTTTTTACTATAATATAGACTTATAAAATCATAACAAATTGTTTAAGAATCCAACAGAGCCAGCAGATCATTTCCAGACTTACTTGTCTAGCAAATAATTGTATACAATTTTTGGTCCCGAGCAGGATTCGAACCTGCGTCTTCTGGTTTGCCGGACCAGACGGCCTCACCATTGGACCAACGAGACACTGCTCTCGACCGTCAACTCTTTCACTTTATTACCTTAACCAAGTTGCCGGTAGATGGTGCCTACGTCGCCCCTAGACGTAATAAGCTGAAAAAATTGACGGTTGAGAGCAGTGTCTCAAAAAAAGCAGTGTGTTAATAATAACTGTAATATAAGTATTTTCATCAGTTGTCTATATCCCTTAGCACAAAGTTATAATAGCTTAAGTTGTGTGGGAATGTCCACAAATATTTCTTCATTTATATATTTTGAAATGATTAAGTACCGCTTACAATATTAGCATGACTATCTTTCGAAGTAATTTAATTAAACAATACATAAATTAAGTTCAAATGCATTATATTCTCATGTAATGCAGTATGCATTGTGTAACTCTGTCTCTGTTACACGCATTACTCTGTACATGAATGAAAATATAACATTTTACGAGAATATTTTGCAGACCAGAGCGACACACGTCCGTCTAGCAACACGTCTCCCCCCGCACTAGATTGTCGGGCGAGCGCGGGGAAGCAAGCAATGTGATGTATTCTTTGAATACATTATTAGTTATAATAAGTTAAAACTTATACTAATTCAAAATTGAAGAAAACCATTTTATAGGTCTATGTTTTGTTTAGTCTCTGATATAAATTTTATTATCATTCATTAATAAATAGATGTCATACAACAGCTTCTTCTAAAAAATTATGGGCTATTTCAATGATGTTTTACTAATTATTTATAATAAATACACAATTTCTGATAAAACCATCTTTTGACACACATCTTTTAGATTTCAAATCTACTTTTGGCTATCATTTTTTGTATACTAATACCGAGAAGGATGTCTTCATTTGCACCTCTTTTTCGCAAACTTTGTCAACCAGTCCCCTTAAAAACGTCAAACCAAGGTTGTGCTTAACAAAGAACCCTAACATTATTTACAGCAGCAATAAAAACAAATGACTGCAACTAAACAACCACTTAAAGAAACAACTCTCACAACTTTGACACATAAGTACATAAACTTTTTCACATAAGTAGTTTATTATCAAGAACGCGCCCGCACAAGGAAAACGTGTGAAAAACGTGAGAGGAAAAAGCCCTCGTTACAATGATTTATGATCTCTACAAAAAGATGCTTGCAGTACCTATAAAAGACCTTGTACTGTACTTACCAAAGAAAGTCCAAAGAAAACCTAACGTAGGTAACTACTGTTTTCTTCTTTGGATACTCTTATGTACAATATTTTTTGCTGTCTCATGAATTTTATTGTAGTGTTGAAACTTCGTAAGTCTAATTCATAGCTTGTTATATATAGACAAAGTTCGGAACTATGTCTCTAACATTATGACATTCAAACTTTGATAAAACGATAGGTTAGAACTTTGAAAGTAACAATTCAAATAGTTCAATCACGGAAAAGGCTTGAAGTAAAGAATGAGATGAAAGTTTGTACTGGAAAATCCTTATTACGCTTGCAGAACACAGTTACAAAATAGCCTGTAGTGCTGTTATTTTTAACGTGAGGGAAAATCCATCATGGATGCTATGCCGGACTCCTACCGACTAAAAAACCTCACGTAACGCCCAACAGCTTATTGGTTGGAAACCCCGGGTAAGCCCTCGGAAGGATTTCCCAGGACTCCCAACAGACCAACGGCTACCACTGCGGCCTCGCCTAGGGGTTGTTTCGGATCCCGCTTCTAAGGGGTGCTTCTAAGTGCCCGCTTCTAAGTGCGTGAATCTCTCTAGTGACGCTGCCGTCATGGACCTGCTTCTGTAACGCAAACTAGATACATTTTCATTTAGATCAACTATTGCAATTTAGTACTGGCCGTAGACCTCTCTCACTATATCTAGGAGTGTGATTTATATTACTGGTGGTACATTGTTGAGGAATAGAAGTGGACTGTATGGATGGGGGGTTGGTTGATGTTGAAAATTATGCACTCACCGGTAATGTTGAAGCCGGCATCTTGGTTCTGGTTTCGTCTTGTTGTATGCTTGGTTTCTTCTGGGGCGCCCCTACATTGATTCTTTTACTTTAGATTATGCACGGCACTTGTATGGATTGATTTTTACTATCTTTAAGGCGGTTTGAATGGTATTTACCGGTGTTTTGATTATTTCTTTTACAACGACACGGTTCGTGTTCAATGGTGGTGCGGGAACTGGGTTGCTCCCTAAGGAACGCTAGGTGGCGCTAATCGCCGGGAAAAGATGTTGGAAGGGAAACGGAAGTAGTCAATTTATTGCTTTAACATTATTTTCCCCCCCTGCTGGCGAATTAATGAGACTGAAAGTCTGAAAAATGAAAATATTTGTTCACAATAATGCTGTTTTGATGATGACAAATTAAATTTATAATGAAAGTTGCTGGTTATGATTGAAGAAATTATAAAGTTAATTAATTTAGTATGTTAAATGGTTATTGATCTGCATCTGGTAATGGACACAGTTTTACTAATGGTCTTTTAAGAATACCCTGAGCAGTTCTGACTGCAACAGAGCGGCACACATTATCACGGCCTATGTGTAGTTCAATGATACGACCGAGACGCCAACGTAATGGGTGCGTTGTTTCATCTCGGATTAAAACGAGTTGATTAAGTTTTGGAGGTGCTGTAGCCTTATTCCATTTAAGGCGTTGCGACAAGCCTGTTATATATTCACTGCTCCACCGAGCCCAAAAATCCTGATGCATTTTTTGGATCAAATTCCAACGTGTTAATTTGTTCATTCTTATGTTTGAATAGTCCGGTGTTGGAAGTGTTGTTAGTGGAGCCAGTGTCAGAAAATGGCCTGGTGTTAAGGCATTTAAGTCCGATGGATCGGAACTCATTGATGACAGTGGTCGAGAGTTTAATACTGACTCGATTTGGGTAAAAATTGTTGACAGTTCCTCATATGTGAGAATTTGTCCACCGATTACTCGGTACAAGTGTGTTTTGACCGATTTTACTCCTGCTTCCCACAAGCCACCCATATGGGGGGAGCCTGGTATGTTAAATCTAAAATCGATTCGCTCTGATTCACATGCTGTTCGCATTAACTCTGATAGTTGGGAATGAGCACCCTTAAAATTTGTGCCGCAATCACTATGAATCACATTACAGCGCCCGCGCCTAGCGATGAACCTACGTAAGGCTGCTAGAAATACTTCAGATGATAAATCACTGCACAATTCCAAATGAAGTGCACGAGTTGTGAAACAAACAAATAGACAAAGATAGGCTTTCATGGATCTCGCACCACGGTAGCGCTGAAAGGTAATGTTGAAAGGACCAGCAAAATCGCAGCCACAGACTTGGAAGCATTTTAGTTGAGTTATACGAGACCGTGGGAGATCTGCCATTTCAGGTTCAAAATTTGTTGGTTTCGCTCGAAAACATCGGTAGCAGTTTGATATGACTTGCTTGATTGCGCGTCTTGGTGACAATATCCAAACGTTTTGAAGTAGCAAGTACTGCATGGCCTGTAGACCTGGATGCAGGTGTTCGTAGTGTACACAATTGATTAAAAGTTGTGTTAGACGATGTGCTCTAGGAAGTAAAGCTGGATGTTTTGCTTCATAATTTAAGTTTGATTGAGAGAGCCTACCCCCCACACGTAAAATGTGATGTTGATCCAAAAATGGTTTAAGTTTTCTATATGTTTTTGGTAATATGTTGTTAGCCTTCAAAAGTTTGATTATATCTTGAAATTCTGTATGTTGAGTATGTTTAACTAGAAGCGTAAAGCTTTTATGATGCTCTTCGTCTGTTATGTGACCTGTGCGTTTAATTTTATGGGTAGCGTTGATAAAACGATTGCAATAAGCTATGATGCGCTGAATTTTTCTCAAAGATGAAAATTTTGTCAATAAACGATCAAGTGGATGTTCATCTACAGTGTTTGATATGTTCAAAACACAGGCACGTTTTTCACAATTGATTTCAGGACTGATTGATATGTCTTGTTAATGTGTGTAGGCTCTTTAGGCCATTGGTCTTGCTCAAATGACAGCCACTGTGGGCCTGTCCACCATAGGTCATGATTGATAAGCTCATCGGGGGACAAACCTCGACTTGCTGCGTCTGCAGGGTTTTGTTTCCCAGGGACATGATTCCAAATAGCTTCTGGAAGCTTACGTTGTATGTTTGAAATACGATTGCCAACAAAGGCCTTATAACTTGTTGAATTTGATTGAATCCATGACAGCACTATCATGGAATCAGTCCAAGCATGGACACTCTCAATGTTAATATGTTTGTTGTACATATCGATGATATACCTCATAAGGCCTGCGAGCAATGCTGCACCACACAACTCGAGCCTTGGTAGCGTTCTGCGTTTTGTTGGAGAGACACGCGACCGAGCACTTATGATCCTAACTTGATGCTGATAATTAGAATTGGTTGAACGCAAATAAACAACCGCTGCACATCCTGCCTCACTAGCGTCCGAAAATCCGTGAATTTGATAGGAAATAACATCTTCAGATGTGACTCGACGTGGAATGCGAAGCTTAACAAGGTGAGGTAACTGCTGCACATACCTAGACCAAATTTGTTTGATGTCCTCTGGCACAGGTTCATCCCAAGAGGTGCCAAGCAGCCACAACCGTTGAATTAAATGCTTTGCTAAGAATGTAAGTGGTGATAGAAGACCGATGGGGTCATATATGCGTGCCAGCTCTGAAAGCATGGTACGCTTTTTTTTTTTTTTTTTTTTTAACGTGAGGGAAAATCCTCGTAGGATGCTATGCCGGACTCTTACCGACTAAAAAACCTCACGTAACGCCCAACAGCCTATGGTTGAGAGCCCCGGGTAAGCCCTCAGGAAGGATGTCCCGTGACTCCCAACAGACCTACGGCCGCCGATGCGGCCTCGCCCAGGGGGTGGTTCGGGTGCAATCCCGCGTCTATGGGGGGTTTCGGGTGTGACCCCGCTTCTAAGGGGGGGCGTGCGTGAGTTGCTCACGTCACGCTGCCGTCATGGGCCTGCTTCTGTAAGGACGGTGAGCGGCCCTCTCACCGTCCTCAGACCCTCGGTCATGGAGGCCGATAGTCTTCAGCGAAGACACGTCGGCGGCGCCCAGGGCGCCGACTGCGGAACTCGGGTGGGAGAGTTCTCTCCCGTACCCGGCCCGCCGCCTCCTTCGCGAGCATAACCTGCTCGCAGAAAGAGGCGGCGCAGTCCCACTTACTCCCGCTGGAGAGCATGGCTCGCACCATGGACTCGAGCGAGAGAGTGTCCACGCCCAGACCCACTACGAGGACCTGTCGCTGTTGTGCCCACGCCGTGCACTCCACCAGCGTGTGGAGCGCTGTGTCATCGCTGCGGTCCTCGCAGTGCTGACACTCGGCCCACGCATGGTACGCTTGGTGCAGTCACGATTGATTTGATTGACTTGATAATTGAATATGTCTTCTTGAGAATTCCAAGCAAGACCTAGAACCTTTACAAAATTGCTGTCACTGTCAAAGGTTTGATTATTATTTGGCACTGCTTTATGTTCTTCTGGTATGTTTTGCAAAACTGCTTCACAGTTGCTGGCCCATTTTCTGAGCTCAAAACCCCCAGCTGCCATGATGTTGATGAGCTGTTGTTGGAGACATACCGCCTCTTCAATACTCTGACAGCCTGTAACGGCATCATCGACATAGATGTCCTCAAGCAACACTCGAGCTGCAGCGGGGAATGCACTGCCTTCGTCGTGGGCTAATTGGTGCAGAACACGAATTGCTAAAAAAGGTGCTGATGATACTCCAAAGGTAACACGATTGAGACGATACTCTTGAATTGGTTCACTGGGTGAGCACCGAAACAGAATTCTTTGAAAATCTAAATGTTCTGATGCTATTCGAATTTGTCGGTACATTTGCTTAATATCAGCAGAAAACACAACTGCATGAAGCCTAAAACGTAGCAAAATTTCACTAATATCTGCTTGTAATTTAACACCTGTAAGGAGGGTGTCATTTAAGGAAACACCTGTCCTATCTTTCATTGAAGCATCATAGACCACACGAAGACTTCGATCTGATTTTGTTACAGCATGATGTGCCAAATAAAACGCAGTAGGAGACTGCCACTGATCTACTGGAACCTTCTCCATTTGTCCAGTTGTTAAATACTCCATCACATGTTGATTATATTGTTGATGAAACTCTGGTTTGCTTAAGAGACGTTTCTCTAATTGTAAAAAGCGCCGAAGAGCTATCGGATGAGCACCTTCAAATGATGGTGATGATTGATCACGAAAAGGAAGCTGGACAATGTAACGTCCATCACTATTACGTTTGTGTGTTGTTCGGAATGTATCCTCACATTGGATGTCCTCTGAAGAATGAGGCTGCTGTGTCTGATCACATGGTATGTTATCCCACTCCCAGAACTTCTGAATAGCCACATCTAAGTTGGCATCCATTGATAAATGATTGATTGATAAAGGAGTGGAATTTGATGATGATGATAAGGTTTTTCCCATCAGGATAAAACCGAAAATTGTGTTGATGGCAGTTGCTGCATGTGGACCACCATCAATTTTTCCTGGTAAAAGAATATGTGGGAAAATCTCTCCACCGAATAATATGTCTACCGGACGTGAAGAATGATATTTTTCATCTGCTAATTTTATGTTTGATAGATGTTGAAAATTGACTATGTCCACAGGATGAGTGGGCATATCACCACAAATTTTGTCAAGAGTCACCGCTTCAAGAGTGAATGATGGTTCAATTTTAGCAACTGGTCGCATTTCTAAAAATACTTTGCCCAAAGAGCAAGCTGCAGTATCACCGATTCCTGACATTGGAGTTTGAGATTTGTATTGTTTCAACCCTAAACGACGTGCGCAAGCCTTAGAGATGACATGACTTTGACTACCTGGATCCACTAAAACGCGGACCTTCTGAAAGGAGCCTCGACCGTCTTTTACCTCCACTTCGGCAGTAGCAAGCATAACAAAATGTGAGCCTGATGATGATGATGATGATGATGATTCAGCCGTGGTGTTTGATAATGATGTGACGGGTGTAACAACATTCTCTTTTGTTTCAGGAGCAGGTACTGTACGCTTCAATGATGATGATGATTTGTTTTGACTTGAAGTTTGACTTTGTTGTGTGTGGGCTGATGTCCTTTTAGTAAAATGTAACAAAGAATTGTGACGCTGACCGCATGAGTTGCATGTGTGTGTCGAAATACAATTTGAAGTAATATGGTTTGACCGAAGGCAGTTAAAACAAATTTTGAATTGTTTCACAACTTGTGATCTCTCATATGGAGTTTTTGCTAAGAATTTTGAACACAAATAGAGGGCATGGTCCTCTTTACACAAAATACATGATTGATGAGGCGCTTGGGCCAGTAATATGTTTGATTTTGATTGATTGTTCACACTTGCACGTTGCTGAATAGCTGATAATGATGAATTTTGATTTGCTGGGCGTTGTGGTGCACCAGGCAATGATGATGATGATGAACGTTCAAGAGCGCTGCATCTATCATTTAAAAATGTTGTTAATTCCTTGAAACTTGGAAATTCAGAACTTGTATTAGCTAACTCGAATGCTTCACGAGAAGCTCTGTCTAATTTTGTTAATAGGGAGTGAAAAAGCACAAAATCCCAATTTGATGTGTTCAACCCTAATGAGCTGAGCATTGATAAATTTTCATTATAAATGTCAAGCATGTTACGGAGACTCTGAGGAGAACCCGAAGTTAATGATTTTAAATTTTGAATTTGTTCCCAACACAAAAAGGCTAGATAGCGCTTGTTATTGTATCTGTTAACTAAAGCTGTGTATGCACTGACATAGTTTGCTTCACACACTGGATATGCTCTGATTATGTTGATTGGATCCCCACTAAGCGATGTAATTAAATATTGAAATTTCTCTACATTTGATAGGTCAGTATGTGAATGAACAAGTGTGTTGTAAAGGTCAATGAACCCTGGAAAATCTTTAAAATTGCCTGAAAACAGTGGTAATTTGATATGTGGAAGTTTAGCGGATTTGTTTTTAGCAGACTCTTGTTTCACAGAGGAATTATCTGGTTTAACTGTAGGTAAATATAACCGCTTTGCCTCCAACACTTCAAAGTACATGTCATCAGCCTGTTCTTGAATTTTGTTTTGGTTTAACAACACATCTTTATCATCCATTCCTGCCTTAATGAACTCACATTGAAGTTGTACGTGGGTGTCGTTAAATGTCTCAAGAATTTGTTCTAGACGTGAACACCAAGTTTCAAGTCGATTCACAATACTATTATCATTTTTGCAATTACGCGCGCACGTGACCGCGTCTTTGAGCCGCTTGAGGGCCATGTTACGTTTTGACTCATAATGAGCTATTAATGATTCACTCATCTTGATTTGTTATGAAAAATAATAAAACACAAAGTTAAAGTTGAATTGTTTTGAGTGTTATCGAAAAAGGTAAACACGTTTACGTCAGTATCATATGTTATACAAACGTCACGTTGACTGATTGATTGTCAGTTCCACTGAGTGGTATGTTACTGACTTCACTTTGTTTTTACGTTGAATGAATGATTGTCAGTTCCATTCCATGTTATGTCACTGACTTCACTGCTTCACAACCGGAAGACTTCAACACAAGAATGAACAAACTTCCGGTAATCAAAGACGTAATAAAATATATCATTGCTTGCAATGAATGAAAAGTTCCGCGCGAATGAAATGATGAATTATGATTGATTGATTTTTAATTATCACGAAAAAATGGAATTTGACCAAATTTTTAAATATGGTTGCTAAAACACAATGAGTTTCCGCCGTATGATATAATATGTTAAAATGTTCGAAACTTTTTGATAGAAATGTTGGAATATGCTTTGACCAAATTTCAAATATGGTTGCTAAGACACAATGAGTTCCCGCCGTATGATATAATAATTATGTTAAAATGTTCGAAACTTGTTTAAAGAAATGTTAGAGTATGCTTTCTTGTTATAAAAACAATGTTGATATTATGTTTTATTTAACTGATAATAACAAATGAAAATTGTTATATTGCAATTTTACTGTGAACAAATATGGCGAACCCCAAAGTTAACAAATAGGTTTTTGGTACGAATTTGAGAATCCGGCTCGAAGGACCAAATATAATGTTGAGGAATAGAAGTGGACTGTATGGATGGGGGGTTGGTTGATGTTGAAAATTATGCACTCACCGGTAATGTTGAAGCCGGCATCTTGGTTCTGGTTTCGTCTTGTTGTATGCTTGGTTTCTTCTGGGGCGCCCCTACATTGATTCTTTTACTTTAGATTATGCACGGCACTTGTATGGATTGATTTTTACTATCTTTAAGGCGGTTTGAATGGTATTTACCGGTGTTTTGATTATTTCTTTTACAACGACACGGTTCGTGTTCAATGGTGGTGCGGGAACTGGGTTGCTCCCTAAGGAACGCTAGGTGGCGCTAATCGCCGGGAAAAGATGTTTGAAGGGAAACGGAAGTAGTCAATTTATTGCTTTAACAACATAGTTTGGTTTCGAGTTTTCCTGCTCCTTGCACCATAATCAGCAAGTACCTACACCACTTGCATACCTATATGAAACTAGTTTAGTCCCTGAATATCTTAAAAAGTGCCCCATATTTTGCATATGACTCCTTTTTTCAGCAGTATCGTTAGATTTTAATACTTTCGTATATTTGCCACTTCATTTGTAGTCATTTGTATGGGTACAGCACACCCAGTCTCTGGGGAACTTTTCCTTAGCAAAAAGCCTTCGTCAAGTTTCTCAAAGTGGTTCGTGATTGTGTTACCGATGTGAACACAACCTCTAATATAACCAAAGTTTCATTATGGCGTTCAAAGACAAAACTTTGCGAGTGATAAACTATATACACACGCCAACAAGCTTTTAAAGACAAAGGATGGGAGTGGGTAAGTATCTCTCAAGCAGAATACTGTTTCTCTTTGAATGAATAAGAAAAAGCAAAAGAAAAGAAAACTGTTACCGTCATATTTCTTACAGATATGATTTGTTCTACGAATAACATTGTGTAACTATCTTGTAGATTTATGATATACACGATAGCTTTTCTTTACTAGTACCTATTATAAAAACGAAAATTTTTATTTTTAATAGAAAAGCTCTGAACTGAAAGTACTGAACTGATTTTAAAATTAATAGGAGTAGAAGTAAAAGTAACATATGTATATACTATATGATGCTCGTGGCTTCGCCCGCGTGAAATTCAGTACCCGTTCCCGCTTCCCGTGGGAACAATTTGCCGGTATAAAAGTAGCCAATGTTATTCCAGACTTTTTTTTAACGTGAGGGAAAATCCACATGGATGCTATGCCGGACTCCTACCGACTAAAAAACCTCACGTTACGTCCAACAGCCTATGGTTGGGAGTCCCGGGTAAGCCCTCGGAAGGATATCCCAGGGCTGTTATTCCAGACTATTAGCTATTTTTGCAACAAATTTCAGCCCAAAACGTTCAGACGTTAGTGAGTGATTGAGTAACAAACATGCAAACATCGAAACATCTTCACAAACTTTCACATTTATAATATTAGCTGGAAGTAAAAAATATTATGGTGCAACCTAGGAGAGCGGATGCACCATAATAAAAATCGACATATTTTTAATAAATAGGTAAAATATATCGTGAGGCATGGTTATCGTAATCCTGTCCGCGATAGGTGTTCAATACATAGGTAACATACCTTTACTTGTTAACATTTTAACTATTCAATCCCTCCCCTAACTCCTTTGTACCTGATATCACAAAATCGGCAGTTCGATGCTATCTCAACGAGAACATCACAGACTCCCTAAAGGCCCTGTTCGACTGTAACTATTTTACGACTGCCATCCCGGAGGCTGATGTCGGTACGCCCTTGGGGCGACCCGTTATAAAGTTGCTCGGGTTTCATTGTGTTTTAGTATGTGGAGGTACATCGATACCGCTAACAATGGATTTATGATCGGAATCAAAGGTGAACTGAACATTGTAAGTATGTTGTGTTTATCTATCTAGAAAATAAGCTGTCTAATGTATCTACATAATGACACACTATTTTGTAAGTAACCAACAGTCATAAGGGTCCTTCGCGGTTTGACACCACGAATTATTGACACCACGGTGTCAATCGCAGAAGAACGTTTTTTGAATTGGCTGTTTGGTACCACGGTGTCAATCGACGAATACCTTATATGGCTTCGTTGATTGACACCATGATGTAAAACAGCAAAGGACGGCTCATTGGCATTTTTATTATAACATAACAATCATGCATAAAAGTGTTTAAACGATTTTTATCATCAATATGCATAATTTACATTTACCAACATTTAATATCAATTAAGGTCAAAATACCTAAAAATAATGCAATCTGATTTGGATAGGTTAGGTTAGAAGGCTAAGGTGGGCTCCCGCCTTAGCCTTCGTAGATATTTTTTTTATAAATTAAAATAATAGTTATACTACAAAACTAAAATAAAAATAAAAGTTAAATTAAAATAATATTATAGCTAATACATTAAAAATTAAACTAAAAGTTTATACTTCAAAACTATTACTTTAATTTATGGAAAAAAAACCACGAAAGCTAAGGCGGAAGCTCCGCTCCGCTCCGCTCCCGCCTTAGCCTTCTAACCTAACCTATCCAAATCGGATTATTTGAAGTTATATATTATAGAACGTAGCCATAGGAACAATTTGATTGTAATTGTTGTTTTAATAACCGTTTTCTTTTCGCCAGTACACAAATCACACTTGACCTTTAAATTGTTGAAAGTGGTCCAAATCAACAGTTTTACACCATGGTGTCAATCGACGAAAACAAAATAAGATATTCGCCGTTTGAAACCACGGTCGCAAATTATTATGAAAATGGTCCCAAACAGCCAATTCAAAAGACGTTCTTCTGCGATTGACACCGTGGTGTCAATAATTCGTGGTGTCAAACAGCGAAGGACCCGTCATAATGTCATTTAACAAAGAATAATTGGTTTGACACCATTAAGTTCCGATTTATGGAGCTTTTTATATCGATATATTTTAATTTTTTGTTATAAGCTTCGTCGAATTACCATTGGATTAGGCAGTATGGATGTTGAATAGATAGGTACTTTGTTAATTTCAAAAAGTCCATTTAGACTAACTCACATTCGCATACATACAAGACCACAACACTATGCCTGGTACCTAATGTACTTAGTAGAACTTAATATAATAGTATGGAAATAGTCTATGGATGTTACCAACACTAAAGTGAAAACTTACAAGCAGCCAATAACAAGATCTCTGTAAGGAAATAGGCATAAATGCATTCCTATAAGGAATCACGAACATAGACCAATATAAGTAGTTGAGAACTGTCGGAGTAGGTGGGTAGTTTTATCACAATCTACAATCTTTCACAAATTCAAGCATTGAAAGTAACTAACAGTAGGAACCGATTCTGTGGTACTCGTTTGTGTGAATGTTGCTTATCGTAAATGCGGTCGATCCCTTTTAAAGATGGACTGGGCAATCGCATTGTCGACGTATTAGGTACGATGAGTTAAAAGGCATGTTGAGGTGATAAATAGGTGCACAGAGAATAGAACATAAACGGAGCGTAAGTGATAATGTATTGGATAAGTGATGTGGGAGGGGAGCGTTGGTTTTGGGATTCTCGGAGGTAATCCGACTAGTTATTGAAAGGTGTACCTTTTGATGCAGTCACCCACAAAAGAGAGATCAAATGATATAGTTTCCAGCAAAACCGTTGAAGGCTATGCTAAATTTACTTTTAGGTAAAATCCAAATTAGTTTTTTTTTCAGATCAGATCTGCCAAGGTTTTGAGAACAAATCTCTACGTGCAGCATTAAACATTCTAAACCAACAAATGTTCTTACAATGAATAGCTTTTCAACACATGTTCAGTGTTCTTCTTTCACTACAAGGAACACAGTTAATATCTACTTCAGTACCGTACACATTTCCTTGTAGTGAAAAAAGAACACTGAAAATGTGTCGAAAAGCTATTCATTGTCAGCAAATTTGTGGTTTTAGAATGTATTATGGTGCACGTAGAGATTTGTTCTCAAAATATCTACTTCTATACCGTGTTCCTTGTAGTGAAAAAGAACACTGAAAATGTGTTGAAAAGCTATTCATTATATTTTAGGGGAGTTCCGGTACATCAGTTAGTACGGAATAAATTTAAACATAATATTACTTACACTACTCAGGCACACATGTAAATGTACCTACCTACCCTACCACATGCAAAACAATTTAACGATAACGATTCAAATAATCAAACATCTATCAGTGGGTAAAGCCAAGCCAACCCAAGCTTACTGCGAAACAAATGAGCAAATTAGTTCGAACCCGGTGTCTGACAGATCCTGATTGATTGATGACCCGCACCGACTCATATACAATTAGCTTCTCAAATACACTGAGCATTTGTCGACGTTTTATGGGAAGATTAGAATAAGCTGGGACGATGGCAGTTTAATAACGTACATGGAATTTCTGTGCGTTTTATGATAAGGGATCGTAGCTGTAAAAGCGAGCTTTGAGAAACGTTGATCTCATATTTGCAAGTGAACCTTAAGAAAAATGCCGCCTCTTGAAGAATTTGTATTGTATTTTGAGTAGAATATTTCCATGCAATCTACTTTTAATCTACTTTATCTACACTCTAAAATGGTATAACTACAGATTAAAAAGTTGTTAGTTTTGATATCTATAGGAATAACAGTACTGTGTGTAGTTAAACATCAAATCCAGGAGAAGTTAAGACAATTAAACCTAAACTGTGACGAATGCGTAGAATGAAACGGTACTTATTTATTGTTATTGCATTAATCAACATTTTAATTGTCTTATAATATAATACATTCGGTACGGTACGCCTGTTGTTAAGTGAAAAATTTATAATGTGTTAACTGAGAGAGAAGAGTGTATAAGATAGATAAATAGATGTATTCTTTATTGTCATAAATAATAACATAGTAATTAATTGTACAAGTTAACAGTAGGTATAAGCTACAAATTAATCAAATAATATTTACAATTAATCAAATAATATTTATCTTGAATTATAATAATTTCGTTAATTTTGTCAAGTATTTGATGTTTTAGGCATTCTCAAAATTAAAGGAAACGACTTATTAATGATCGAACCAAGCAACGATTCGATTATTTCAGTCGAACTAGCATTTCAGTCGCGCGATTGCCATTTAGGGCCTATGTTTGATAGCCGATTAAACCAAATTAGCATAAGGCAGTCCAAGGACGTAGGCCTCTCCCAATCATGGTTTGTACGAGCAAAATTCATACAAATCTCCTGATGATGTAGGTGAAAGAATTTGACGATCGAAATTAGTGTCTTTGTGGTCCAACGGTTTGAGCTGCGCGTCGTCTGGTCTGGCAAATCAGAAGACGCAGGTATGATTCCTGCCAAGACCAAAAAAATTGTTACATTTATTTGTGATTGAGTTAGCGTACCTACTAATTGCTTTTCAAAATTATCTCCATTTTTGGGCAGGTATTATCGCAAATCGAATGATTATTAGGTGTGTGTAGACAATTCTATACATTCGTGCCGTGCATCTGAACTAAGTTGCCAGCAGAGGGTGTCTACGACGCCCCAAGACGTAATGACGGTGGAGAGTAGTGTCTCAGTGGTCGAACGGTTAGAGCGTCTGGTCCGGCAAAGCAGAAGACGCAGGCATCAGACCTGCCTAAAATAAAAAAACGCATTTATTTGTGATTGAGTTAGCTTAGGTTCTAATTGCTTTTCAAAATTATCTCTAAAATTCCTGATGATCCACATTCACGTTTAATTAGGACAACGCCTAAAGTTGCACTTTAGGCGTTGTGAAATGAAACAAACAAACAAAACAAAAATATTTTTTTTCACTCAGGCATAATACAGATGCACTTGTAAAACGTCCAGAATATAAATAAAAAAAATACCACCAGTTCACAAGGCGACCCACCTGAGAAGAACTGGCAAGAAACTCAGCAGGTTATCCTCCTCTCGCTAGATTTTTCTGTTCCACAAATCTCAGGTCTGGAATGGCTATCCTGCGAGATAATCAATTTCACTACAAAAAGCTTAAACGAGCAATCTATTACGCTATTACAAACTTTACAACGGGAAGTTCAACGGTCTGATAGTGTACTTCAATAACAAAGTGAATGGGCTAAAAATAACACAAAGAAATGGGTTAATGACTCCTTTTCAATACAACCGGGTTTCGATTTTAAAGTCTTTATAAACCTTGGAAGCTGTAGGACGTCATACAAACACGGAGACGTAAATGTTTTTTATATTAGTTGGGGCTATCTAATAGGGACTGTACTCTGGTAAAGCCGGTTCTGGTAAACTAGCATGATTTTACGTTTGCCGGCTCCGGTTTTAAAATACCGGCTCCATTGATAGTGATTTTGCCAATCTGCGATGTTGCATTTGCTTTAAACGCATGGAAAAACATTTTGATGAAAATGGAATAGTTAATATTTTGATCTAAAAGTTATACCTACTAATCATGTCTTAATAGTAATAAGAAACACTGTTGGTGAAGCATTTAATTATAAGTATGGCGCAAAGTATTTAACTCTATTCTAATGGCCAATAATACTCTTTTTTTACGTGTGAAAAATCCGTCATGGATGCTTTTTTTTTTTTTTTACGTGAGGCAAAATCCTCATGGATGTTATGCCGGACTCCTACCGACTCGTAACGCCCAACAGTCTATGGTTGTGAGCCCCGGGTAAGCCCTCGGAAGGATGATACCAAGGTTTGGCAAATAATACTAGACAGTAAAATAAAACAAGACAATAAGTATAATTATCTATATATATAAAAATCAATGCCACTTTTCGTTGTAATTTTATAACTCAAGAACGGGCTCACCTATCCAAACTTAATGTTTAGGCTTTGTTTGGACTATTTAGTAGATGGTTTATGTGAAGTTTGCGCAAAATCGGTTGAGCGGTTCTTCATTTATCACGCAAACGAAGTTGCGCGGGTCAGCTAGTTAATTATATAATATACACCTTTATGAAAATTTTGTCTTTAATATTTTTTATTTACCTACAGGTACATTTGTGGGCACAATTTAAAAATATCATTGAAAATCATATTTTTTAAATTTCGGTCAGCTATGCAACGAGTTGACGTGAATTTGTCTATAAAAAAGTTTTTGGGGAATCATCAAGCGCCTGTTGTCTACTTACAAGCGTACTTTCGCTACATGTTTAATAAACACGAATATAAATAATATTTAATCTTCTAAAAAAACTTAAATAGAAATAAATGAATTACAATCTAATGATGAAGTCCTAACAGTTTATTTTAGACAGAATAGTGAATCATCCGGACATCATCTTCAGATCCCCGCCCAGATTGAAGCACACGCGACCGGATCCGGCCGCCATCATTGAAAAGCACGCCAGACTGTAATCCCTATTACCTACTGACTCATGTTTTAATAATGAAGATCTGCACTTTGACCGGAAGAATGCATTCACATTTAAATTTTCTTCAGTATTCCGAGCATATAAGTCTGCATTTAGTGGTATCGGTGTACCAAAACCACTAAATCCGTGTGCACACACGTCTACAAAGAGCGGTTTTGTCCTAACCGGTAACCTGCATCGTTATTATGAACCCACCCCATAAACTTGTGGCTAGACGCCATCAGTTATACAAACCTCCAGGGATTTTCTTATTAGTAGAGCTAGCTAACGACCAGACTGCTGGCGGTATAAATATCAGGAGAATAGTATTATTTTGATATCCATGTGTTTCCCACTGGACTAAGCTTTTTTAATGTACCTATACCTACATACATATGTATATGTATATCACCTCAGCAGTACATACTGCTGAGGTGATAGATAAGCTTTTAGTAGGTAGACACTAACGGCTTAATGTGCCTTGTGAAACACATTTGTAAATGGATATGCCACAAATGGTTATCCATCTCAGGACCGGCCGTAGCGTGAGATACTTACCGCAGTGTTCGTATACATCATTAAGCTAGCGAGCCTGCGAGTGCTTCAATAATGTAAATGATATCCCCAAAAAAGGCAACTCAGAAATTTCCGAAGGCAACAGGAAAAAATCACATTTCTTATAAGTAATTCGATGTTATTTTTTAAAAAAGTTTACTAAGAAAAATAATTCCATTACCGAAGCAATTTCCTTTTACTGCCAACGATTTAGCGTTACCGTCGCGAAGTACTTAATGCTAACAACATAGCTCTGAGAGCTGAAAACTCTTTCGAATTTACCTTTAGTATCGCGAAATCTTTTCGCAAGGTATTGGCTGCTTATTTTTTGACTGAACGCAAACGATTTTGTACTTTAAGAGATTTGTTACAGAGTTTAAATACTTTGTAGCAGAAAGAGCATGTGAGCAGAAAGGTATTATTGGAAATTCCTGAACGTTTGAAACGTAGACGATAGTCGAACTGCGATTGAAGGGAACGCCTGTATCGGACGTGCAGGCGCTCCGTTACGCTGACGCTTGTTTTATTTCAGTACAAATGACAATACGAAACAGAACTGTACCTATTTGTTTTTAAAGAGTAATAAAAAGCGATGATCAGTTTTAAGATGCAACATTAATAAATTTAGGTAGGTTACAGGATCGAGCGTACGGAACTGTAGCGATGTATACATATTTAAGTAGATTACTGACGTAGATGCAGACATTTTTATAATTTCGACATCTATAACAGGTCCTTGTACCTACAGTACCTTGATTCAGACAGGATGAAGTTGGCCAATGAATAGAACTATGTACGTAGCCTTAGGTACTGCATTCTGCAGATTTCGCAGATTTCAAATAAGCGCGCCAAAAGAAGCACAATTGCTCTATAGACTTACGTTACTCATGTAAAAGACATAATACAAATATGCAAGTTCGCGTTACATAATTCATCAATACGTCCACACCAAAATTAAAGTTATAACAGCGATATGATAAATTACCATCACTGAGAAAACTCTCAAACTTTATAACCACGTTAATGACTAGCCACTGAAAACGAATTTACCATACTAAGTAAATTTCTAAATTACAAATTTTCTATTCATAGCAGGCAAGCATCTCTGTAATCGCAATACTCAAACAAACTATAGTTAAGTGGCAAGTCGCATAAAACAGTGTCAGTTATTACATTAATAACGGGGAGTAACAAAAACCCAACCCCTTTTTGTTGTTGTTGTTTATCCTTGGCGCGGCACATCCGCTCTGTCTCTTTGATGAAACACATAAAGTAAATATTCCGGGCGTTGTCGACGACGCTTTTTATTTTGCACCATTCTTGTTATAACGCCTATCTACAGAGATGTATGAATGAGATTGTTGTTTTTTCTTCTGTAGAAAATGTTTACAATGAAATTCGACTTTCTTGAACATAAACTGTGCGTTATAACAGTAGGTACTTTGCTGCGTGCCGATTGGGTATGCGAACCTTCACAAAGGCTTGTTATGTATGTTTTTGGGAGACTTTATTATTTCTTTTACTGTTTTGAGAATTAGTGCCACATAGGCTGCTTTTTATCCCTTTTATACGTTACCATGGAATGAGAGAGAAAACAACAGTATTCCGGATGTTAGTGACGCGAGCACCATCTTTTTTTTATGTAATTGGCACCTATGTGGGAGACCAAGCACAACCATTATTGTCTTCGTAAATATCTAGTATTTGTATCTTACGATGATAACGTTAGATCCTGAAAATTCAATAGATGGAAAACTTTACGGGAAACATCCACTTCTTAGATCCACTCCACTGACCATTTATTGCGGTTCCCTTGATTTATTAGTCAAGCAGCCTCACCACAAAAAGCGAGGCGTCCATCGCAAGCCGTTTCCCTTTTACAAGGCCTTGTGGATTTCCCACAGCGTGATATCTAACGTTTTTATTGCCACTTTCGAGTTACAGTTTGTGTAAAACGCTTGCATGGAAATGGGTACCGTTTCTCGTTTTTTCTTTGTTATAAAATACGGTCTCTTGGTTGTAAGGACGTGTTTTGTGTTTTGCCATATTATCTACTGGTTGAAATGTTCAGTTTTTTTAGTGTGTATGTCTGTATGGAATTTAAAAAATTAACATCCACCTACCTGACACTGAGATTGTTCCAATAAGCGTAACGTGTAAGTAGTAGGTCGTAATATCCTCGTAAGAGTTCGGTATGTAGTAGACTATTACTAATAGGTACAACTTAAATTTTCCAACTTATGTTTTTTTAGTAAGTACCTACAAAACTATGTCACATAACTACTTTATATGCATCTCAGTTTCTTATTTAATAGTCGACACCACAAAAATGTACGTAGATAAAATTAAATCTTTTTATCGGTTTCTCAGTCAGTGACTCGCCTCAAAGCTAAAATTAACCCAATCCATTAGTCATTTTAGTACAAATGATAGTAACCTACAAAACGTTACAATGACGTCACAGTCGGCTGTAATAATGTCATTAGTGGAGCCACCGAGACGCTTAGTCATGCACAAAGGGGTTCCCTTGTCCCCTTGACAGGTCTTATCAGGAACGGGCGAGGTAATTACCAGAATTTTGTGTAAATATCTATAGTAATGATATTTGAGTAGGTTTCAACTTTGGCTTTTGATAACGTAAAATCATCATCTACAATGTTTCGCTTTTAAAAAACTGTTATGGCCGATCCTTGCTGTTTCTGACGACTATTTAAATTGATTTAGAAAACTTCAATTTTTTTTTTATTTAACATTTTTTAAATTAATTTAACAAAAAATAACGCTGAGTGCTAGAGATAATTTTGAAAAGCAATACTAATTGCTTTTCAAAATTATCTCTAGCACTCAGCGTTATTTTTTGTTGTGCTGACTCAATCACTAATTTAAATGTGAAAAAATGTTGGTCACGATCAGGACTCGAACCTGCGTCTTCTGGTCTCTGGTCAACAGTTAGGGCGTCTGGTCCGGCAAACCAGAAGACGCAGATACGAGTCCTGCTCGAGACACAATTTTTTTTCACATTAACATTTAAAATAATGCCGCTTCTTGCGTCTGATCTGTTACGCTATCACATTCGTACAAGTAAGCTGAAATAACTTATGGAATCCGGCGTTACATGGCGAATATCCATCCTAAAACCATAATAAGGGAGGGGAGGGAGAAAATCCCGCCTCACACCCACGATTACTCAATCCTTACGTACAACAGTTAACGTGGAGTAATTTTAATAGGTTAGTAACATTTGACAGTTCACAACTAATTGTAAGCGAGGAATGGCGAACCGAACTCCTCAGAAATTAATTTTGGATATTTTATAGGACCTAAGTAAGAAAGGAACTAACTAAGCTGAATCTTATGAAATATGGAACAGAATAGAACTATGGAAAAGGGGAAAGTTCCTATAGGAGTATAGGTACAGGAAAACCTCACCATGATGCCGAGGGCTTTTATTTTATACATATTTATAAGAAGTTTATGAATAAATAAAATAACGGCTTATTTTTGAATGACATTTACTTTCCTTTTCATATAACACTTAGTTACTTATACTCGTATAATTCTCTTGTACTTTACTGACCTACACGTGACCTACAATTATGTCATGTCAAAAGTACGAATTACATCTAAAAAGATACAACTATTTAATTATACATATATTTAGGGATAAGGCAGTCTTTACAAACATGTAACATAAAATAAAAAGGTATTAATTTGAGATCTATGACATATAATTTTATATTTGGGTATCTACATAAAATTCTTATACACTCATTTGCAAAAAAAACGGGCACCTAAGCAATGAACCATTTTA
The DNA here is from genome assembly GCA_933228765.1 of Miltochrista miniata. Classification (NCBI taxonomy): domain Eukaryota; kingdom Metazoa; phylum Arthropoda; class Insecta; order Lepidoptera; family Erebidae; genus Miltochrista; species Miltochrista miniata. The sequence goes on from OW121756.1 coordinate 22,933,941, forward strand.
AAAGTTAATATTGCTTTGTTTGATAATTATAGGTAGTTTTATCCTCACAATTTGGTAAATTAATAAGAAAATAATCGTTTTCATCAGTATTTCATAAAATTTTGTTACAATTTATGGGAAATAATGCTAAACCTCGCTAGTAGTGTGTGTTCGCTAGTAGTGCATATGCTCATTAAGTAAAAATAAAAAAGTTTTTTTTGTTTGTTTTTCTTTAATAAAGTAAAAGCAGATAAATGTTTAGTATTGAGTGTGACCCCCTCTAGCTAAAATCACAGCTTGAATTCGTCTGGGCATGCTAGCGTGTATATCCCGGATACTTGCTTGCGGAATACGTTCCCACTCCGCAGTAATCACATTCTTCAGCTCTCTGATGGTCTGCGGAGCCGGGTGTACTGATCTCACACGCCGTTTTAGAACGACCCAGACATGCTCTATGGGATTGAGGTCGGGACTTCGAGCTGGCCAATCCAAACGACGAATGCCGACCTCTTGCACATACGCATTAACATCGCGGGATCGGTGGGCGCGAGCATTGTCGTCCATAAAAATCGAGTCTTAACCTAGAGCGGCCAATGCGGGTTGTGCATGAGGAATTAGAACTTCCGTTATGTATCGATGCCCAGACAGTGAGCCGTTTTCAATGAAGACTAACTCTGTACGTTCCATTGAATTTATTCATGCCCAAAACATAACAGAGCCCCCACCATAAGGTGTGATTTCTTCGAAACATGCCTCTGCAAAGCGTTCTCCTTGTCTTCTTAGCACTCGCCGACGTCGATCTTCACCGAACAGAGATATCCTAACTTTATCATAGAACAAAACCCTATTCCAATCTTCTTTAGTCCATGATTCACAATTTCTAGCGAACCTAAGCCTGTGAACTCTGTGCTCACGGAGTAATTTGGGGCCGCGGGCCGGGCGGTAACTGCGTATATTGGCAGCGAGAAGCCTCTTTCTGACCGTCCATAGACTAATATTCACATCTCTTACTTCTTGGAGGTTGTTCTTAAGATCCACATACGAAGATTTGCGATTTCTCAATGCGCGACTCACAAGAAAACGATCATCCCGTGGTTGGGTACATGGTTTTCTTCCAGAACCAGGTCTTCTCTCGACGGAACCAGTCTCCTGATATCGCTGCCAGGTCCTTTGGACCGTCGAGCGACTAACATTTAGCCTCCTAGCCACGAAACATTGGCTGCAACCCTCTTCAAGCAGCGCGATAATTTGGTAGCTTTTACCACTTTATCTACCATTTTTGATACAGCCAAACAGCAATAAATAAAGCTTAGACAGTCAAGGATAAGAAATTAATCGATAAAAATTGAATAAAAGTTGTGAAAGTCGATGTTAACTTCTGGAACTTCGCGCCAAAAATGTAGGATAAAAAGGGGTTTTCTGTAAAAATGAGCATCAAATGAAAATTTGAATTAAGAACATACTTTTTTAAATACCATGGCATTTTTAAAACCAGCCAGTAACGTGTACAAACGATTGAAACCTTTTTGGTATTGTATCTTTTTAAAGATGAATGAAAATCAAAACCGCCCGTTTTTTTTGCAAATGAGTGTATTTGAATTGACTTGTGTAAACGTATATAAAAATTCAACCAAAAACTAAAGTAAAGAAAAACATACCCACAAAATATGACCTATGCTTCTTTGAAACCACAGTTCAATTACACATGCACATTTAATTTAATATCTCTCCACAAAGAACTACCGACATGCTACATTGAATCTATTTATTGACTCTAAATATAGAATATTATCGTAATTATTATTGTTAACAGAATATTCAAGAGCAACTGTAAGTAAATGATATTACAGCGAATGATGCAATTGCATGATATAAAAATAATATGTACCTACTTAATTGAAAATCTATAACGAATAAACATTTTAATGGTAAAACAGGCAAATACTTAAATGGAAGTCTAATTGATAAAATTATGTGAAATATGTTTATGGGTGAATCAATCACCCATAAACGCCCAGCCGAAACCTATAAACCTAGAATTTTGTTTTTTTTATGGTAAGCTGGTCATATTATTTTCTTAGGTATCTCGGATACTTAAGTAAAATAGAGGGCACAGCTAGTAGTACCTATGTATGGGTGCACAGCAGGATAATTCTATATGAACAGATCTGTTATTATATCTATTTAATTGTATGAAGGTATCTCTAGGAACATGATAATAGGTACATAAGATTATCGTTGAGCAAGCTATAGTGTTTTTATTTTATGTAGACTGTCAATTGAGTAGCTGTAATGCAGACCAGACACTTTTAGTAATAAATACATTAATATTACTGCCAATCATGCCACGTCCGCCGGGCCAACCAACTGTCAATCGGGTATGAGACACATTGACACAACATACGGCTACTGTGACCGTTAGGGAAAAGTGATATTATATCACATGCAATTCATTATTACGTATATTGTCTGGTCAGCTTTATGATCTTAACATTTGTCTATAGCCGTACTTTATCATTGTTAAAAACAGATATTGAAAACTTGTAAAATAACATACATATAGAAATCCAACAGTTAAAGAAGAAAACCTCTCGGAGGCTTTGTAAGAAAATGAAAAAAAAACCTTATTATCGTGTAATCTTTCTTTCTTTCTATCTCCTCAATAACAATTATTTGATTCTTCCATCTTTCTCTCGTTATATTATCTATAAATTATCTATTTATCTATATCTATCTATATATTATATCTTTCGTTACTATGCAAACTGCTTTTAACGCAAAGAATTCAATGTCTTTGGCACACATTGCTGCATTCGAAACGCCTGAGTTCGTATCTTCATACAATAAAGGTTACAAGTCTGATAACGATTCTTTTTATTTACTATTCACAAACTCGTTCTTAAAATTTCTGGCAACGAAAATTTTTGCACATAATTTGTTCACTATCACAAAGTCTTCAGCTTGAGCTACACATAGATCTCCACTTCAAAATTCAATGGATGATGCCTTTGACTTTTCATTCGCACTGTTACATAATGATATCCTACACCACCATCAGTGACATTGGCGCTCGCGTGGGAAAAGTCGTTGTCTATTACGGCTATGCCCTGAAAACAAAAAAAAAATAGTTTATAAACCAATGATAACTATAATATCATTGTTATAAACCTTAATTGATATTCAATATTTGAAGAAAGTTTTGATTTCGAGGTTCAAGGGTAGCATTTTATGTCTATAATAATGTAATATTATGGTAGCTGTAATAAATAGCTGTAACGAACAAGGAGTTCCTTTTTTATTTATTGACGAAATATTTTTTTTATATGTTGTTATTCTTCATAATATTATTAATTGTATTTACCTAGACAAAATAACCTGTTCTGAAGTGAATGAGTAGTGTCCTTTCAAAACAAGAAATGTTCTTTTAGCATTGAGATTTAAATATGCTAAGACAACATGCTTAAGATTCCTTATATGTGTATAAATGCATTGCAGTTGCTTTTCCGCTGACATTTTAGTATAATTACCTACGTCAATACACATAGAATCGTTGTATTTGTTAGTAGCCATTTTTCAAAATTCACGTTTCTTAGTACACACTATACTACCACAGCCGACAGATCATAGGCTTTTTCTCTTTATACTTTGCTAATACAGACTCTTAGGTTTTAGGTATGGCAATAAAATATTGTGAGTAAATAAAGTAGGTAACATTCCTATAGTTTCAGAAACGTAACGCAGTTTGTTTCTTATTTGGTATTTAATGTTCTTTGTATAGTTTTTCCTTAGTTTAACCAAATCTTTTAAAGATGACTAGGTACTCTACACCTATAATTTGAATGTTAAATTAATGTACCTAATTGATAAGTATGCTTTTTATATAGATTTACTAGATTGTACCCAGTGACTTTGCCGGCAACATAAATATTATTAATGCCGGCAACATAAATATAATACATTATTTACCCAAACACTCCTGGCGACACAGACTACCCTATAGTGAAAACGCCATAAAACAGTTTCAATAATATCGTCTTTGAAATCATTGCGGATAGACAGACAGGTGCGGTGGAAGTTTTTGTTTTATAGTAAATGGAAGAAATGGGTGTGATGACAGCATTATGACAAAAAAAGCTTTTTGGGAGCGCCTGTTTCGCCACATTGTTTGACCTATTTTTGTATTTTATTTAAATTGAGGTTAGATTTTCCCCGATGATGGTAAAACATAAGTGAATTGTTTTGTTTCGTTGTAGAATATTTTGAAACTTAATAATTGTGAACTATATTTTGTTATTGAAGGATGAATTCTTCGACACATAGAAAAGGTTTCTACAATCTTAAACATTGCTCCCACTCAAATATCCCGCCTGTTTTTCTTTAAACTTCGTTTTAAGTCTCTTCAGTAAAAAAATGGTTGTTACTTGTGAATAAATACATAAATAATTGTGAAAGAGTTCAGACCGGCTATTAATATCTACCTATACGTCTGTTCACACACGATAAAACTGTATGTAAATTTGGCGCCAAATAGAAGGAATTTCACGGAATTTCGTTATGTAAATAACCGGTAGGTTGTTTCTGCATACAAAACGCGATTACATAATATTAATTAAGTGTGTCACCCTTTGACATCTCATTAAAAAACAATTTGCCACTGTGTAATGTTATGTAGCAACATTTTAGACTACTCTTCTATTACATTGGGTAGGAAAATAATGCAATTTTACAATATTTAAATGCCTACAAAGTCCTTACTGATTCGATTATTTTGTAGGCATTTCAATGATTACCTACTAGTAAACCACTAGACAGCGCTTGATGAATTATTATTTATGCTTATACTCTTTGTTAGGTTAAGTCCCTGTATAGTTGACATTTACCGTGCTGCAATCAGATTCTAGGGTTCAGTCAAAATAAAATATAGTATAAGTACTATCCCTACTAATATTATAATAGCGAAAGTAACATTTGTCGGTTTGTTACACTTTCGCAGTGGATCCATTTCTTTTAACTTGAGGGAAAATTCTCATGGATGCTATGCCGGACTCCTACCGCCTAAGAACCTCATGTATCCTGCCCAACAGCCTACGGTTGGGAGCACCGGGTAAGCCCTCGGAAGGATACCATTATACTGATACTGGTGAAATTTGGTCACTTTTAGCCCCTCTCTATAAAATAGAGTGCAGAGGGACTTGTGACAAGACTTTGTTTGTAGTCTGTGACTCTGTTGCATTAAACTACGTCACTAGGTCACGTGGATCATTTGTTCAAAGTTTGAAATAAAACAAAAATGACAACGTCAATTGGATTGAACTTTCACAACAAACGTGTTAGAAAGGGGCAGTCTGGTGAGAACAATCTCAGGGCTTTCTTGTTTATAGGAAATAAAATCTATGAGAAACGGATAGGTACGGGAAAACCTTACCACGTGGGAGGAGCTAGTAAAATATGAAAGTTCTTTAGCATGTTTGCTCCTCAATCATGCTAACCCCTGAACCTTTTTGACTGAGAGACTGACAGAACTGGCACATTAGCCGACTTCTTGAGTTTTTCAACCGTGTCATGTCGTTCATTATTTTGATTTTTTATTGCTGTTATACCTACCTTCTTGAGGCCTAGTCATACATGTATATGTTTTCAATGATATATGAAAACTATGGATACGTAACCAACACTGAAAAGTGGCAACAAAAAAGTCAGGCAATTTCCTTACTTTTCATCATACATGCTACATAGATAATTTCATAGAAATTCTTTTTTTAAATGTATAAAAGTTCTGCTGTTTTTGAAAGCCGTGATCTTCGTGCATGACGTGTCTAAATGTAATACGTCGTTGTATGTATCGGTACTTCGGTAGTATCTAGTAGCACAGTATATATTGACGATTTTGGAGTATTTATTTATACAAAATGTTAGTATCGTATGATCGAAATTGTTCTTGAAACACAGTTTGAAATCTAAACTGTGATGACGTCAGCCGGTCAAAGTACATTACACTTATAAAAATATTTCTGCATTTAGCACGTTCGAGAACACGAAATATCTAGAATTTTAATTTATGATTCATTGTTCTCATTCCATTTTGTTTTCATATAAACAAAATCTTAACCCAAACAACATTACCTATATTTGAAACACTTCAGTTTAAGGTGGGTTTACGTTGGCCCCTTGGCGATAAAGTAAGCTATGATATTCCCAAATATTAAACTAATAAATACAAATTGACACCAGTATATTATCATTACCGAAGAAAAAGGAAGAAAGTAATATCTAATTCTTTTTCTCAAGTAAGTAACATCTTTTATCTTCTCACTAAGATATCCGGTCTTTTGGAAGGTTACCACGTTACTAATACTAATAAAAATGCAGAAGCGTTTTAAGAATTGTAATCTAAAAGGATATACTTATATATACCTACTATCTTTTGTAGAACAATGGGAACGGACTATCTACAACAGGATTTATTTTAATGTTCAATTGTCCGCTTTAGAAATTCGTTTTCATATCAGGTTTCTTTTCATTTTTTTACTTTTGCTATTACGATTACTTTTCTATTTCTATTACCTGCGATGTTTGTTTTTAAAACTGAATGTGTAAGAATATAACCTAATATAGATACTCACTTTAATTTTCCTATTGTCCGGATCAGTATATGATAAACTTTTGATTCTCTTCTTGAAGGGTATCGCGAAATCCTTGACCCTCTGATGGAAGACCATCTTCCTGTGAACGGTATCACCGAAAATCATGTCAAAGGACACACACAAACAGAACAAACACGAAAGTACTAATAACAAAAACACAAAACGCATGACGACAATTTTCACATAGTATTTATTTATTGTACTTATGTACAACGCTTGCGACAGATCGCCGTTGAATGAGCGATAACCTCGCGACAATCGAACTGTCTTCATAATAGCAAGTTTAGTCACAAACATGCGCTAAAATGGACCTTAGTAATGAGTTTATTCGTTACAATGATGTTTAACATAACCATTATGATATCGCCCGCCACGATATTAAGTTCAGATTGCTCATGTGTGTTTAGAAACAAGACAATGGATGATTAATAGTTGGGTATTGTTTTTGCTGTTCGCTATTTGGTATGTTAATATTGACGGTTACTATGATTTATAGTTTGAGTTCTCCAGCGGCCATTCAGTAGCTAATTGCCGTTGTTCGAAGTTATATCTGATAAGCACGATTTTGTTTGTGAAAAGGAGATTATCTCGTCTGTCTTTGTGCCGAATCGCAGCGGATTAACCGTTGGCCTATCCTGTGGTCTGTTTGAAGCGAGAAGGAACATCGTGATTGTTCGGTGGGTTATATGAACCTTCAAGCACTGGGACCTCCCTTCTCCCCCGCTTACCCGGTGAAAACAAAATATTTGGACCAAAATTTCTTAATCGATATTAGTTTGTGTTTTGTTTTCGATACATGCGATGCTAGCTTTGATATTTACTAGGTATTTATTAAGGCCCTTAATACAAACGAATGTTTTATTAACTCCTAAAATATAACGACACGTACAGAGAAAGATATTCCATTACTTTTAAGAAATAAACAACGCACTCGTTCGAAATACTTCTCCTTTTTTGAAACTGTTGGGAAATATTGTAAAAGCATTGCAACATAATTCATAGTACACGTAATGCGAAGGGATTTAACCCAAGAAATGGTTTAATTTCATTCCCACCAAAATGTAAACAGAACGTAAATAATATACAGTTTCCCGTTTGAAGTAAAAGGGCAGTGAAGTAGAATTGATGCACGGTTCATTTTGAATAATAACCGGTAAGGGTTAAATAATCGCTTTAATTTAGATTAATTGCTCGTCTGTCCGCCCTTGCACGTGTAATTTGAGTAAAAGTAAAGCAAGCTAGTTGTTTCCATAAATCAAATTAATTTACAATTTTATGGCTTTTCATTGTGGATACATTATTTTTGGTTATATTGGTACGCAATAGTAGGTACCAATTACGGTTTTAAGCAGTTATAACAAGTATTATTATAACTGGGTTAGGTTCGGAAGGTCATGATTGTAAAACGTCTGTGTTAGCTAAATGTACGGGTTGAAAAAAGTCTATGTATGCAAAACGTCTTGATTGTAAAATGATTGAAATGAATTAAATATAATAAAGGTCATATATAATAAAGGTCTAAAGGAAATATAATAAAGGTCAGGTGACTGCTTACTGACTAAATATAGGATTTGCGGAAAATTCATCTAAAACATTTCGTCTAAAGCAATTCGTTTAAAAACTATTGGCAAGTCGACTAGTACAGATTCGCAGAATGCCAAATGCTGGCACTTACTCGCAAATGGTCAGAAACGAGTTAATCGACGGCAGAATCGTTCACCAAATAAGAATTCGTCGACAAAACAACAAAAAAATAACCACGAAGGCTTCACTTATGAAAGCGGGCTGGCCATTGGCCATATAAAAAGACCAAGTTTAGATCAGTCCACTTAAATGGTAGGTATAAAAGTATAACCAAACAATAGTGGTTTCATATTCTATATTATTTACCCGACAAAGTGATTTTCCGTAAAGGATAGCATAGCAATATCGGGCCACGTTTATAACATATTCATGCAGAAACTATTATCTACTGTCTAGAATGGTTACGGTGCTATTTCGTTTTAGGGGATTTAGTGGGGATTCCTGGCCACATAACTGATTCTATCGATATAGTTTCCGAGAATCGTCCGTGAAATACCTTGGTATTTATGAATATTGTTATGGTATCGTCTAGTGTCTAGGATATTTGGCTACTGGTTTAAGGATAAATTTATTCAAATCGTAACTACAAAGACGGTTTTACCATAAAATGTTAGCTTTGGTTTCACTTAGTTAAAAAAATGTCTCCCGCTCCATAGAATTCTCAGACTATTTATGCACAAACATACATACATACATACTTACATACATACATATACATACATACATACATATAGTCACGCCTTATATGTCTTTGAAAAAGAAACACTAAAGCTTAGAAACATTAATCTCCTCCCAGATTATAGTATTTCCGCTGTTCGAAGTTTCGGTGGGAATTTCCCGTACTCGTAGCAGCAGTACCCGCAGAATGGTGTCGATTCATATTTCTTCCCATAGGTACTTGACTACGGTTATTTAATTTTTCACACACAATAATATCACATCAAAACCAAAATAATTAGGTATCGGTCCGTATAGATAGATTAGGTAGGTACTATAAAATTATTTAGATGAACCGCTAATAATTTTATGAATGTAAAGAATGTATTTGATTGTTACAATGGTTACTAGATTTTCATCTAAGAACTAAGCACATTGCTCGATTAGCCCCAAATGAAATCTTACACAGATGCTAGTTCCAATGAACAAACAAATCATTACAGGCATTACATTAAAAAACCGGCCAAGTGCGAGTTGGACTCGCCCATGAAGGGTTTCGTAGCAGCAATTAACATAACATAAAAGTTCTTATAGTTCGTTGTAACTTTGATTGATGTTTTAACACGTTCGCAGTGATAGTGATTCTTCTAACCGAAAATTGCTGTTTATGACGTATTAAAAAAAAACTTCCAGCTCTATCTCGTTCAAACCAATTTTCGTTGGTAGATTTTATGGCAATGTACATCATATAATTTTTTTAGATTTATCATTCTCTTAGTTTAGAAGTTAGAGGGGGGGGGGGGACACACATTTTTCCACTTTGGAAGTGTCTCTTGCGCAGACTATTCATTTTAGAAAAAAATGATGTTAAAAACCTCAATAGCATTTTTGAAGACCTATCTATAGATACCCCACACGTATGGGTTTGATGAAAAAAAAAAAATTCGAGTTTCAGTCCTGAGTATGGGGACCTCCAAAATTTACTACTTTTTTTCTAGTTTTATATAACAATCTTAATGCGGTTCACAGAATACATCTAGTTACCAAGTTTCAAAAGCATAGGCCTTATAGTTTCGGAGAAAAATGGCTGTGACACACGGACGGACAGACAGACGGACAGACAGACAGACATGACGAATCTATAAGGGTTCCGTTTTTGCCATTTGGCTACGAAACCCTAAAAACGAGTAAGTAAAATACGACACGAACACTGCACTGGAACTCCGATAAAAATCAAAAAAGCCCCACTGCAAATAAAAGGGTGAATAAACGAAACCTCGGTGAATGGGACTGAAAAAAAAACTTTTCATTCTACTGTGATGTATGCCCGGAATGTGTAACGCTTTTAAAATCAAATTAGGTTTTGTGTATCGTATCGAGTTCTGTTTTGGCACTATTATCTTGAACACGCTTTTCATTGGTCGATATGCCTTAAAGTTTCGTTATATTCTTCTAATCTTACTAATATTATAAATGCGAAAGTTTGTGAGTGTAGATGTGTGGATCTTTGTTACTCTTTCACGGTCCGACGGATCTAGCTGAAATTGCGTATACGGCTACATTATAGTCTGGAATAACACATAGACTACTTTTTATCCCGGGAGTAAGTTCCTACGGGAAGCGGGAACGGGATCAAATTTTACGCGGGCCAAACTGCGAACATGAGCTTGTAAGTTATAAAAATATAAATTAAAGGACTGAACACAGTATATTTTATTTTATTCTGTGCTACAAGTTTGATCAAAATCGGTTAAATTGAAGAAATATTTAAATAACATTCTGAAGTGTAAGCGAGTAGACTCGACCTTAACAGCAATGTGTGTACAGCTTCGCATTCAAACACACAGGATTTCTCCCCGCTTGTCAGTATCCCAGGCTAACCTTCTTACCTGTCCTCTCTCTTATATTATACCTATGCAAGTTAATTTATATCATAAATATTCAGAGCTCCTCATTTTAATCAGGATTCACAGTTACTTAGGAAGTGTCCTGCTGACATTTTGTGATATTTCGTTAGCGAGTGTTTCTAAACTTCGAAGGGTACGTTAAGTCATTGGTATCGGTTGTCAGTAACATTGCAGTTATTAAGCCAAGTTATTGATAAGAATAGAATATAAAATATCTTTATTTGTTTGAATCATAAAGCTCTATGGATGACTTGAAAATTTGCAACAGGGGGTCTTTAGAATCAGCGCCTGTCTATTTCAACACGGCAATAGGCTCACCACCTCTTCCGTGGGACAAAAATAAAAGCGTGAATTGTGGATGTGCACTATACCTATGCCAACGCCTTCAGGCATAAGTGCTACCCTCGCCTGTCACTTGGTGCACCTTTAAAGAAGTGCTGCAGTCACTCGTTTCTAATAAGGAAAAAGAAATTAAAAAGGATTCTTTCCGCACTTTCAATTTAAGAATTGAATGACTTCCCATTTCCTTCCGAACACTCCATGAATTTGAAACTTATACCACTCCAGGCCTCGTTAGGCTGAATGAGCCAGAGGTGGCTCTTGTGCATTAACTTTTATTGGAGTGGGAGCGGTCAGTACATGCACCAAAAGTCCGGCCAGGTTGGCAAGTACCCAGATCTTGATGGGGCCTAATACGTTCTACCTCGTACATTACTTTAACCATGTTAAATTATGACGATAAAGAGACTACGAATCTGACAGCTCCACCCTTGACTAATGACTTCATATTATCATCCACATTTTCCCTCCATGAGTGACATGAAGGTGGAATTATGATAAGATATTCGATTCCAAAGGTTTGTACAGCTAATGGAATAGGCAAGCTTTGAACAAGATCGGATCAGCTAATGATATTCACCTTCTCGGAAAATTGCTTCCTTTATCCACACACGTCGTGCGTTTACCGAAAATTTAGGCGAACAATCCGTAGAGATAGGGCGTTGCTATGACAACCAGACGTAGGCTCATGTGGGTTTGAAAACTTTAAATTGTATTGCCATGCGCCAAACACAATGCTCTCATATTATGTTTTGAAGGCGACAGGCATGGTGTCGGCTGGTAGCAATATTTCAACGTGGTTGAATTTATTTCACTGTTGATATAGAAACGTGAAAAAATACATATAGCACCTACCATTCATTTATCAAAATACATATCAGCTGTTTATTACCTTTCAGGGTAAGTTGTAAAATCTGATGAAACGAGACCTATCTGTGTGATCTCTCTACTATCTGTGTGGGGAAGTCTATCTTATATCCCAATCCATCTCATTTTGCTAGCTCCCAGACTTTCAACTCCCAATTGACATCAGAATCCACGATCGCCTTCCGCCTCCAGCCCCTTCCCACGACCTTCTCTAGGTCGTCGGTTCATCAGATGACCTACCGAACGTGGGAGTGGCTTACATCCAGCAATGCACTGCCATAGGCATATTTGATTGATGAGCAAATAGCTAAAACAGCCCAGTCTATCGACACTTGCATAGATAGGTTGACATGCAAGTTAGGAAACTGATATAATGTCGACTAAATACAACTAATTATAATGTACCTAGAAGAAAAGTGTACCACTGCACTGCACGAAGGTCCAGGAATTCATAATGATAAAAATGTATAATTAATGATTTTAGAGAAAATTAATATTTAGAGCTTCATAAGATTGATGCATAGTATTCTTGTTTATACACACATACATATAGCTACACCTTAATCCCCGAAGGGGTAGGCAGAGGTATACGTATACGCCAACATTTAGCCTTACATTTTTATACATACATAAAGAAGGGGTACAGAGGCATATTATTATACGCCCACATTCACCTTTTGAGAAATTGTCCCACGTGATAGGTGGTAAGCCGCATTGCCGTGTTGAGATGGACAGGCGCAGGTTGTGACTGCGTGCTGTTAAAATTTTTTAAGCTGCCTAAAAAGCCCTTCAACTTAACTTTAGGACTGCTATTTTACTGGCAACCGGGACCAACGGCTTAAGGTCAAAGCCCACTTACACGACTCTGCTCCCACCCGGCAAAAATAATATAATTCAAATATAGACTTTAAATACTGCTCTTTAGATATATTTTACATTGCCATCATCAATTAGCAGACAGCTCGCTTTCAGCGAGCTTACCGCCGTCAGACTGCTCGGGAGTTGACGCCTCGCTGGGCGTGCGTTGTAGACGAGCGGTCGGCGCGATGCCCGCGCGCTCACTGCTAGCAGTCGCCGCACCGGCACCGATCGCGAACTGTGTCTATTGCGAAAGGCGACAGCGGTCGGCGGGTGGACAGCTGGGCGCCGATTCTCGACCACACGACGTGAATGCGTGGACGCAAATTTACGGGTGAAACGTCGTCCGTCTCATGTTCACCGTTCCTAAATATGAGACAGGCGACGCGTCACCCGCCGATTTCCATCCACGCATTCATGTCGTGTGAAGCGAGAATCGGTGCCCTGGCCGTCTGCTAGCTGTCGCCGTGTGGACTGCTGGGTGAGTGCTATCTGTCGCCGCGTAGACTGCGAGCAGTAGTCTTCTTTTAGGGCAGTATTGGGTGGGAGCGGTGTTGGAGCAGAGTCCTTTAAGTGGGCTATGACCTTTGACGTGCCTTCCAAAGCACGGAGACGCTCAAATAAATGTCACAAAGTTGTCACATTGATGGTCATTGGTCACCCATCCAAGGACGTAAGAATTCTGATATATACTTCACACTTTAATGGATTTCACTTCTTTGAAGTTTATCTTTCCCTCTAAAACCTGTAAAATACCTTTTAAATTTTTATCCAACATTTAATATCCTCATAAGAATTTAACTTGAACGCTTTTCATCGTCAAAAATGACAATAATTCGATCAATTTATGCAATGGGACCCTTTTTAATCTCGACGAAATGGAATTACGACGGAATTGACTACGAGAGGAAAATCCGATACAATCGGGGAGAAATCCTTTACCAAAATACGATACGAAGAATTTAAAATTTCGTTTTACATTCCATTGCTTTCCTAATACCATTCTATTCCGAATTGAATCTAAATAAAATGCGTATTGTAGAGCACGGTACCATGTGATATCATTAAATTTCATGCTATTATGGTACTTTTCCGAGACTTATGATGTAAAGACGAAGCTATATAACGAGGACTGATTTTCTTTAAGAGGACTCAGACCCTTGACTGGAGGGCGCCGATGGTCCTTATAAACAAGGCCATTACTGTTTGAACTACACCCCATAATTTGTGTTAATGTGCTTTATGGAGGCTCTTTGTTTAATAAATGGGGTAATATGCTGACAATAAAGAAAAAAAGAATCGGCACATATTCAATTTTCCTTATATTGACTCTGAAGGCTTCGCATAAATCTTTTATGAATAAAATGCGCTCGGAGATTAGGAAGGAAGGTTCAATTGGTTAAACGTCAAAACTAACAAAATTCTTAGAAAATAAGCTCAGGTCAGAGAACGGTATGATATGGAGCCGTTCATTACCTGCATTTCTGCCATTGGTGGATGTTTAGCAAGTAACACCCACGTCCTCAGACATTTTCCGACAATAATATAATTATACTAGCGGACTGCACGCAGTTTCACCCACGTAGCTCCCGTTCCTGTGGGAATACGGGAATAAACTGGGTTCGGTTCCTGGGTCGGTCCAAATATTTGTGGAACCCACAAATGTTTGTTTCGGAGTTTGGATGTTTTCTATGTATAATATGCATGTTTTTAGATATACATATAAGTCGTCTAGATCTCATAGCACAAGCTTATATTAGCTTACTTTGGGCTAGATGATGTTGTGTAAGATTGTTCACAAATATTTAAAAAAAAAGAAAACTATAGCCTATGTTAGCCAAGGATAATGTAGCTTCCCAACAGTGAAAGATTTTTTCAAATTGGTTCATTAGTTGCGGAGCCTATTCGATGCAGACAAACAAACAGACAAACAATCAAGTCTTTCCTCTTTATAAAATTAGTATAGAAGTGTAGATTATCTTCAGCGCAAGGATCCTCCTAGCTGATTGGGCGTTACAGTGGCGAGACCAAGTAGTACAAACGCACGAACGCCCGCACGTATACAAATTTATAGCATTCCGCAGAAATACAATTTGGAGTTATGCCATTCCATATTATTATTCTGCAAATCTTTTATAACAAAATGCTTTGCCCTCTAGCACCTAAAACTAATCTACAAAGAGTCGCATAGACATTTCTACGAATCAGGATGAATTATACTTAAAAGCACGCAATTTCATTACAAAATGTCACCAATTATGATTGAAACTTAGATATATCAGTGTGTAAAATCTCCCTAGGCTCTATTTGAACAAAACTCATAACATATGAATTTAGTTATTGAAGAATGAAGAAGTTTTAAAAATATTGAATTACGTTGGGTCTCAGTGGTAAATTCATTTTGTCAGCATTTTCTTCATCTTTTGATGAAGAAAATGCTATGATAGACAGCAGATGTTTCAACCATAGCTGCATAAAAAACAAAGATAATAAGGTAACTTGTCACTGAAAGTTTGAATAAGTATATATGGCACTTAACTTTATTGGGTACCTATGTCAAGCTTCTGATGCTCCAATGCTTTTACTAGAGCATACAACAAGCTAAAATATTTAAATAGTTTCTTGAACAGAACGTTCCAAGTTGAGTTAAAGTTTTTGACAGGTGTGCAAACTAACTGTATTTAATTTTCATTCATTAACAAAAACTAATTCATACCACAGAATGAATTCGTTTTTTAGTTTTAGTGTAGTTGTAGTGGTAGGGTACCGTACGACGCAGGAAGACCACGCTCACAATTCCAGATGAAAATATACGCAGGTTTTTATAGTATGGTAGTACTAACAGGTGAGCCATCTCAAACACATTTTAGATGGCTCACCTGTCCTGTTAGTACTACCACAGTTTAAATATGATCTGTAGACTGTGGTAGGTACTATGCAGAGACGGCGCAGTTGGGTTCAAGTTTAATAAAAAAATATACACACATTTGTATTATAAAACACAGTGGTTTAGGAGTAGTTTACATTAGCTGTCGATGCAGGTATTCTTCACGGAGTTTCCCTTGTCAGTTCATTTCAGTGTTACTGATAAAGTGTCTAGTCACTTTTAACAAAATGGTGAAACCTGTTCTCAAAGAGGTACTTTAAAAATACCCATACATTAATTTTGTAGAGTTAAAAAGTTGCATCCAAATTGTGCTGCTTTTCATTTATGTACAAAATTAGTAGCGCACTATTTAAATAAAATACTCATGAGCAATGTTCACGACAACACTACAATACGTTATCGAATCAATAGTTGGAACTAATCCTGTAAGCCGGGTTCGAAAATTAGTGCAGCACGCCATCCCTATGGATATCCGTCTATCGATCTGCACGTGGCAATTATCCTTGCGTTATGTCCAGCTACGTCCGGGTCCTATTATGTCCGGTCGCGTTTCATACGGCAAGGGCCAATTACCGTTACTGGTTAGAACCATTAGGCTTTAACGATGGTGTCTGCATATGCGATGTATTTTCTTGCTATGTTTGATAAATACTGACATTTGAAGAAGTAGTTGGATTTTCCGATAGAATTTCTGATGATCATAATTCTATAAATTTACTGTATTATTCCAGTAGGAATATTTCCAATAAATAAAAAAAACCACTGAGTGGGTTGTATTTCCAGTTTGCTAATGGGCTTTGCACAAATAATTTTATTACTAAGCCAATATTTGTGACAATCTTTTCATATAAGTGATTATTCGTAACACCAACGTATTCATCATAATTTCAAATTAGATAATATACGCTAAAGATAATGGTTTTTGTGAAAAATCAAATCCATCTCAGCCGTTTCAAAAGTTATATCATTTCTTATATCAGCTCTCCGCCATCGCCAGTAAAATTACCATAAAAGTCTAAAAATTACGACGTTGATTTCTTTTGGAAAACGAGTTTTATATCCCTATTTTGTTACGCAGATACTGTTTTGTTTTACCACCAACTGTTTCTCAGATAATGATATGTACAACCACCACTGTTACAAGATCAGCTTCCAGTAAAGTTATCCCTATTTTGGAATTGTTCGCTCGTGGTACTAAGAACCGAATAAGTACTACCATGCTAGCCACGGTACCCTTACTTTCACTGTAACTTCTAAAAGGTACGTCTATATTATAATGATTACAAATACAAATACAAACTAAACTTTTATTTTTATTAGATTATCTTTACACAGAAGTTTCTGATAAGTTTAGCAATAAAACTCTTTCGGATGCAGTGGTGTCTTTATATTTTAGTTTAGTTTTAGAGGCTTGCCTGCCGCTTTTGGCTCTGATGAGATGTTCATATTTTCAGACAAAGTGAGTTCCCGCAAACGCCGTATTCAGAACTCTGTTGACTAAATAATTAGCTTTGTCTCTAGGCAGCCTAATCCTAGTCTGCCTAGGAATAAGACAATGTTAATTATTTAGTTTCGTGATGAGTTTAGGTCCTTAATACATATTTGATTCTCAATACCTTACGAAATGCTAGAGGTTAGTTTTAACATTATAAAACCGCGTTTATTAGTTTATTTTTGAGAAATGCAAATACTGAATATGGTCTTTAGAGAATCAGTTAATTAAAGATAAGAAAAATATCTCTAGATACATTTCGCAATAACTTAGGAAAGGTAAGAGACAAATTGATTACACTAATACTGAAAATGAATAGGTAATAGAATCGCTAATCTGATATAGCTGCAGCACCTACAAATACACTCGAGAGCAATGAATCCGGGTCACTTAAAGAATGTTAAAAATCTCGGAAACTAAAAATGATAGGTTAATGCAATAAATTGTATTTAATAGACAATGTAATACTCCTTAAATGAAAGTAAAAAAAATATGAGTCACCATACATTTTATTAACACAAAATTACATAAAGAAAAAACTGCCGATCTCTCCTTAAAACAAAAATAGGAAACATGAAATTTTTGAACTTTATTACGATTTTCTTGAATTTTAATACTTCGTATTGCCTCCTCGTGCTTCCATTACTGCGTTTACGCGGTTTGGCATGCTGTACACCAAGTTCCTTATACGATTTTGGGGAATATTCTCCCATTCCTCTGTGAGAGCAATTTTGAGCTCACGAAGCGTGATTGGGGGAGGGTTTCGTTGTTTTACGCATCTGCCTAGCTCGTCCCAAGCATGCTCGATCGGGTTGATATCCGGGCTGCGCGCTGGCCACTCCATACGAGTAATGTTCATCTCTTGAAGGTAGTCATTCACAATCCTACCTGTATGAGGTCGGGCATTGTCATGCATAAATATAGCATCCTCACCTAAATTGACCATAAATGGACCAACGTGATCATTGAGGATTTCTTCCACATATCTTACGCTAGTTAAAGAGCCGTTTTCTATGATCACCAGCTCTGTGCGACTTTCAGAAGAAATTCCGGCCCACACAAGTACAGACCCACCACCGTAGGCTACTTTTTCTTCGATGCATGCTTGCTTGAATCTTTCCCCTGGTCTTCGATACACTCTGTGTCTTCCATCGTGCTTGTAGAGCATAAATTTTGATTCGTCGGAGAACATAACTTTTGACCAATCTTCAATACTCCAATTTACGTGGCTCTGGGCATACCTTAGTCTCGAAATACGATGCCCACGCTCCAGTTTAGGGCCGTTTGCAGGTCTAAGGGGTTTTAAGTTAGATTCAGCAAGCCGACGTCTTACTGTCCATGCACTTGGGTTACTTCCTCCGAGGCGTCGAAACTGATTGGTGAGTTCAGTTCCTGTGAGAAAGCGATTTCGAAGCATGGTGTTCACCAAGTATCGGTCTTCTCGTGCTGTGGTACACCTGGTTCTGCCCGTTCCTGGTCTGCGTAGGTTAGAACCAGTTTCTTCGTAACGTCGGAGAACTCTTTGTACTGTTGACAGCGACACACCGACAGTCCTGGCTGTATCGCGCTGACTCCGGCCGGTTTCCAGCATTGTAAGTATTCTGGTGCATTCTTCAGGCGTAAGCGACATAATTTCAGCTTGATTAATGAATATAGAGCACTATCAACATGGTTTATGTACCCACATAAATGACAGATTACAAACAAAAGCAACACCAAATGCTGTAATTTCGTAGTTCCATCTTCGAAAGTGGCCCTTTTTCAAATTTGATTTTTTTATGATATAACTTTACAATAACTAAGAAGTTTTAATACCTTCATTTAAGGAGTATTACATTGTCTATTAAATACAATTTATTGCATTAACCTAGCATTTTTAGTTTCCGAGATTTTTAGGATTCTTTAAGTGACCCGGATTCATTGCTCTCGAGTGTATATGCAGTGCTATTAAATTCAGGGAACCAACGACCCGATAACACTTATCAGGACCATTAGATCAGAGTAATCGCAGTTAATTTTACAAGTCAATCGAACCTAATAGATCTATGCCGTATATGGAACTTGTAAACAAACTTACCCAAATGAACTAAATCCTATTAAGGTAAACGCAGCTATTAACGACCCATCGAAAATTCGCAGGTATTACCGATCCATTTCATTAACCTGCTATTTTTACGTTACTGGAACGGTTTATGCTAGAGACATTTGACGAAATACGTACATTTGTTCATTGAGTATCGCAAATACTTACGTTAGTGTGCGTGGCATCCCCGGAATGAGACGAAATTCGTTTGTTTCTATGACGATAGTAAACTTGCCGATCGTGTGGTACGAATCCTTGTTGTTACAGATAAGCACAACAAATTTTCTTTTAACACTTTATAAAGAAATGTATGAAACCTATGATTGTTCTGTATTATTGAATGTGTTCATTTAGATGTGAGGTCTTAATTTCTTATAGTATTTCATAAAGTTAAATTAATTAAATATTATAAAACTTCACATTTAAATAGAGCGGTAATACCTTCAATAATTTTAATAGTTGCAGCTATTTCCGACTCATAGGTCGGTGATTGCGATGCATATTAAATTTTGTTTTACCTCTTTCTCGTCGATATCTGACAACATAGCAATTATTTTAATATGACATCTTAATCTTATACAATCAGCCTTTGTAACACACGATTACCGATCTATACTATTTGGTATAGTTTTCTTATTTTCTTATTATATGTTAACTACGAAATACAACTTTAATCATTCATTGTTATTATAAAGGAATATTATAAAATTACTTTTATTGCATTATAATGTTTGTATTAATTAATATTATTTGCAATACTATTTATTTAAAATCTCTGCTATGGCTACAAAAATCAAATAAATACATATAATCTACTTTTTATTAGTCGGCCATACAATTTTGTAATTGTGTATTATATCGACTATTACCGATCTATATGAGTCGGTGATAGCAAGTACGAGAAACTATTGCCGATTCTATACAAATCCTGGTCGTTTATGTAACATTACACTAGTTAAATAAAATGTCAGCTTATTATTAAACAAACAATATTTTGAAGATAAAAAACCATAAAATTTCTTTTACAACATAATGTCTTAGTCAAACAGCATGGACCAGAGTATCTAAGTGACTTTTCCTTTGAAGTATAGTTTGAAAGTGTATGAAAGGTAGTATGAAAGGACTTAGAGCAAACCTACATGATTTTCTACAAAAGCACCATAATGTGTTTCTTCTTATTTAAACAAAATACCTGCCCATACATTCTTCTTGTTTTTAGCAGTCGGTAAAAGGTTCATAAAAATCGGTAAATAGCTTCATAGCCTTTCGTATGGGTCGGTAATACAAACAATGGACTCGTTCGCTTAATTATTTTTTTATTTTATGAGTATTGTGTTTAAGGGAAATTTAGGGGTTTAAACATAAACTAGACAAACTAAAGTTTCATATAAAACAAAACATTGGGTGTGAACTCAATCACCATTCTTAAAAACTATCATCGATTTTAAAATTGTCTTAACAGGGTCGGTAATACCTGCATTTACCTTAGTATTAGCATATAGATCTATTTCATTTATCTGTGCCCAATAATAATGTCGACAACGCGGATTTGTGGCAAATTTAAAGTCTGCGTGTTGTTGATTGAGCAACTCGCGCAATTACTATTTGTTATAGCTATCGTATGGCTAAACTTGAACTAACTGAAATTACTTTTCATGATAAGATTATTACATGTTTGTAAAAGTATGTAATTATATTAAAAGGTTTTTATAAACATGCTGTCCTTTGAAATCATCGCAGCGTAAAATCCTTTAGTCCTCTAATACTAGAGGGACAAAGTTTTCGTGATGAAAAGTATAATATTACATAAGTTCAGTGTCTGTACAAGCCATAATCGCCACATAGAGGTACTATGTCTTACACTGGTTACTATGACTTAGATTTAGCGCTTGAGCGGATTGAACGCCCTACTCTACACGATGGATATCGGTCTATAAGTTCTGAACTATGGAAGCATATACCTAGCTTCTTACGCCCGCACTTCAGCGACTAGCGACTAGCATTCGCCATTATCGGAAAAGATCGCCAGTGCATTATAGCCTTGGGGTCTATAGCACTGGCGAATCCAGTATGAACCGAGGTTTTCTATTTTCACTACCAACAAAAATTTTATGCCACCACATTGTTTATGACCAAATAGGTGAGACTGAAACTATACGAATCGAAATCAAAATACGGAACCATAAAATCGATGGGAATATACAAGTGTAACGTCGTAAAAATTATGAATGTAATATTTCTTGCCTATAAACGATATCAAAAGAGGGTAACCTTATTTTATTGTTTGCTTTGTTTGCAATCCTTCTTTCCCTTTGTCTTTATTTGAATTTTTGTGCAATTCTACTTTTGTGTGAAAGTTTGTGAAAATGCTTATATAACTCAAACGCGCTTTAATCTCTTAATTAGGTCTATAGATAGCTATATTGATACCTTGGATTAATTTACCCACAGATTCACTTTTACCCTGTGCCTTTATTCACTTTTAGGCTGGTTTGTTCATGTAGAAAACTGCGGCTACAGGAAAACTTCACCACTCAACTTCTTTAGCTAAAAGCCCTTGCGGAGCAGAGGAGATTTTTTTTAAATAGTGCATTCAAAACTCCTTGTAAATAATCTATTCATAGTTCAGTCATTAGCTGAAAAGTTTTTCTAGAGTTTGCAAAATTAGCAATACTGATTTTGATGTGCTCTTTACGAATTTCGACTTTGCCACCTCGTATATTTGCCGCCAGCGCCACGCCGCGCCGCTATATTGGATAAATCGTGCCTTTTTTTTTTTTTTGTTAAACGTGAGGGATCCTCATGGATGTTATGCCGGACTCCTACCGACTAAAAAACCTCACGTCACGCCCAATAGCCTGTGGTTGGGAGCCCCGGGGAAGCCCTCGGAAGGATGTCCCAGAACTCCCAACAGACCCACGGCCGCCACTGCGGCCTCGCCCAGGTGGTGGTTCGGGTGCTATCCCGCGTCTTTGGGGGGTTTCGGGTGTGATCCCGCTTCTAAGGGGGGGCGTGCGTGAATTGCTCACGTCACGCTGCCGTCTTGGGCCTGCTTCTGTAAGGACGGTGAGCCGCCCTCTCACCGTCCTCAGGCCCCCGGTCATGGTGGCCGATAGTCCTCGGCGGATAAATCGTGCCTTATAGCAGTTTTTATGATATATCTCCTTTCCTGCTCAGTCTACGATAACAATATTTATGTCGAAATTAATTTTAACAAAATGTGCTACAGTTATGCCTGTACTCTTTTTTTGTTAACTTAATAGTTTAGACATTTATATATATTTTTATTTGGGGACTATATTTCTAGTCACCAAACTTTATATTTGTCATCAAGTTGTATTACCTAATAAATAGATCTATCGCCACGAAATATTTTCGTTCTCAGATAAACAAAAAGTGTTCCGCGGTATGAATTATCAAATTAATGTTAGTATACCTATGTGTAAAATAAGAGATGGATTACCAATAAAACTGTAGTGCATTAGATTAATATAAACTTCGTTCTTATAATAATAGTTTTATAACGTAATTAATAGCTTTGTGCTCAGAATGGTAGATCTGTCACCAAATAAATCGATTATCGATCCCTGACTGCAACTCCTTTTTATTTGTTATTTTGTCACCAATACAGTAGTTACATTTTATTTCGTTCGGTTATTAAAATAATAGTATTCGTTACCAATGTAATACATCAATTTATAATTTTAATGAAAATATGTTCAAAGAGACACCCCGACTCGGATGGGTTAGGTTAGAAGGCTAAGGCGGGAGCGAAGCGGAGCTCCCGCCTTAGCCTTCGTGGTTATTTTTTTTTTGTTTTGTCGACTAGTTCTTATTTGGTTAAAGATTCTGTCGTCGAATCTGTCCATTCATTATACACATTGCCTGATGCGCTTCGGACATTTCATACAATACCTAGTCAATGTTTGAAATAAATCGTATTATACACATTGCCTGAACGTTTTAGGCAATGTATACAACGTGAACTTTTGTATAGCGCAAACCTCAGACACCCCAACTAGAGTTTCGCTTCAAAATACCGTATAATTTTTTAAAATTAAACTAACGAAAACTGACCAAGTTATAAGCCTTTGTTTACAATTGCACTATTTTTTCCGCGAACAGCGTAGGTGTAGGTATTATACCCAAGGCAGTTAGTCACTATTCGTGTGGTATTGACATTAACATTAACAAACCATTTTCATAAGTGGTAATTATGGAACTGTGTTTAAGACAGAAACCGGCCAAGTGCGAGTCGGACTCGCGCATGTAGGGTTCTGTACCAAAATACGGCAAAAATCACGTTTATTGTATGGGAGCCTACTTAAATGTTATTTTGACCTGTTTTTAGGGTTCTGTACCCAAAGGGTAAAAACAGGACCCTGTTCGTAAGACTTCGTTATGGAGTCTTAGTAATAAGGTCCCATTTTTACCCTCTCCGATGGTAAGGTTCACTAGCATTAGAGTCTTAGTAAAAGGATCAAACTAAAAAGCCTATGAAAGTAGGTACCTATGTGTTCAAGGGCTGAATAAAAAAATCTTTCTTTCTAGCTGTTACCAATTGATTACGGAACCCTAGAACTGCAAGTATGTACATACTGGCATTTACGAATAGCAGTCAATACGATTACGTGACTATTCATAATGCCTGCACACACATTAATGGACAAGTGGTGTCGGAACGAGTTCTGACGGGGTAAATGAGGATTAGTATGGCGCCAATAGGCTGCATTATCAGTATCATGTAATCCTCTAAGCGTAAAAGTACACAAAACACTTACACTGTTATTTTTTTAGCCACCACTCACTAAAGTTCACCCGTTGCACTTTGTCACCTTCGGTAATTCCTTCTACCTTTCGATATTGGTATCGCAGCCCGTGTGTCGTGCCTCTGGTGTTCCAAACGTCCATAGGCTAAGGTTAGCAACGATCAAGTATGCTGTAAGCTTTTCTGTCACCTTAGTAGTATAAAAAAGTATAATAAAAGACATGTTGTTACACGAACGCGTATTTTGCACAGCAACACGGGATGCGGAACGGTGACCGTATGACGTCGCGCTCGTGTTATCGGTCACTGACTGACTGGTGGCCAGCCCGGGTGGTACTGATTCTGATCAAAGTGTTTTCAGGTTTGCGCTATACAAAATTTCATGTTGTATAATAGACTATATGTATGTATAGACTCTGTATAGACTCTTTTGGTTGACACGATGATGACGACAACCCTTAATTTTTTTTGGAACTTTATGAAATTTTCTAGTAACCTAATATATATAGTTTATTGGTGATCTCTTTCTCTTTGCTTAAATGCTTATTAGGACAAACCTATTATAATATATATTATACAAAAACAATTATTTGGTACTAGACCTTTATCTCCATGATTTTAGGTGATTTATTGTGGAATTGATTTTACATTGTTTGGTGACTACATTTTGGTGACAAATCTACTATTTTGCGGGCAAACCCTATTATTTAAGAAACATAAAACTAATTAAATTGGCGATAGCTTAAATGATACCCTTTTTATTTTAGACACAAAGTGAGTGCAATTTAATACAGGATTTCACTGAATAGCTCGTATCCAATCAACTTTGAGGTACTTTAAGGTGTTGTCGTGATTTGATGTAAAAAGGAAGGATTAAAATTTAGATGCTTGAAGAAAATTTTCTATTTTTTTCTTTTGAGAATTGTAAAGCAAACAGCCATTTGGTTAAAATACACTTTGCGGCGACAGTAGGTACACCGAAACTATAAAATTTACAAAAAAGCTGCAAAGACATGAATTGTAGAATTTGTTTTTAGGTTAATTTAGTAATAAGACATATTGTTATCTTATAATGAGCACGAAACGAGATATTATTTCTATAAAAACTGCTTTAGGTTACCATTTCACAATATGGTGGCGCTAGCGGTAAAGATACGAGGTGGCAAAGTTCAAAATAGTAAAGAGTATATCAAAATCGGTAATATTGCCAATTACCAATGCGATGCCGAAGTTCTGTAGTTAGACTATTATTATGGATCTTTGAGGCAAGTTGCTATGTTTACACTATGAAAAAAAAACACTTTTTTCGTATCAGTGAAATGTTTTTGTCCATACAATACGTTGACGTCAGCTCATCATGCTGGGAGTTTTCCTCCACTTTCCACGATACCAAGCAAAATATAATACAATTTTACTAAAAAAGTAAATACTTAAATCTAAAAATTAAATTCACACGGAACGTTACTCTATGACGATACGAATAATGCCGCATCAGCTAGTATTTCATACGCTAGCAAACGAGCAAATTGTATCAGCGACTGTCTGAGTAGTTCCGCTAAATTGGACGCGACAACATGCTTTTAGCGTGGCTCGTATCAGCCTCAGACCTCTGTGTATAGTGTTACAATAGGATCATGGATGCGGTTTGGTATGTGTTACAAGATTTCAGAAGTTACAAATTATTTGCGTTAAAGGTCTATGTAGTGAAATACTCCTGAAATGGGCATTATCTTTATGTTTGAAAATCTAATTCATAAGATTTTCTACCATCACTCCAGTGACAAACACACGTACGGTCCAGCACTGTTCCTAAACGGCTGGACGGATTTGAATGATTTTTTTTGTATGCGTTTTGGTGGCACCGGGATTCATAGACCAACGCGAACTGTAAAGGCGCGCGTTGCTCTGTGCCTGGATGGTTTAAAATTCACAAATTGTCCCGGCAGATTTTGCCGCAGTCGTGAAAAGTGGTGCTGTAACGTAAATGAAGTTGCGCTGGTCAGTTAGTATACTATAACTTATAAGCTACTTGAAGATTCGATCATGATTCCTGCCTCAAAATTATAAATAGCAAAAAGAAATTAAAGTCACCATTATTATCATAGAGGAAACCATTTAAAATAAATAGAATGTACCAATCATCTTATTATGATTATACAAGATGAAGAAAACTGAACACTGTTTTCAGGCTCCATAGAAAGTTAAACTCTATGGAACCTGAAAGACAGAGACAAGCAGGGTACACGCTCATTCTCTTGTAGAGAATTACAACAGTGCATTGAATATAAAGTAAAGAATAAGAAAAAAATCTTATCTAGCTATATCAACTCTCACATAAAGACTAGGTAGATACATGCAGTCAATACAATGTGTGTAAGGTCAAGCGGTTTTGTATATTGCGAGCGCTGTGTATTTTTCTTTACATTGTGACTGTATAGTTACCTTCAAAACAAACGTCCAACAATGCTATTACTTATATAGTATTATGTCATATAATACAGGTCGCCCTAGTGTAAGAGGCAGGGTTTCAACGTTTGTTTGTTAACATAGGTGTTAGTCTAACAATTTCATATTGTGTATTCCATACACAGTATGAAATTGTTAGACTTGACCCATATTATCAACGGTATCAGTTCTACCATCATTGTTACTCACTTTCATTTGTATTGTTAACTATGTATATTTTTCTGTCAATAAATATTTATTATTGTTATTTGTTTTAGATTTTACCTACTGTGTGCATTGCATTAATCAAAGAAATATGTGAAGTTATGTAATATACTACTCATTTTCATCATAATCATAATTTATGTTATATCTTGTACCACACGAGAACACTATCTCACAAGAAACTATTATAAAGATCTTGTTTATGTGGAGTTCCTCCCAAACTTTAAGCATCTAACTCAATTAAAACTTATATTTAACGGCCTTTTCCGTAATATGATACCCATTTTTCATTATAATTAAATTTGTAATGTTAGTGAATTTAATGTAATATTCTTAGGAATGCGAACATTCATTTTAAGGGTCTTCAATACTTCTTTATCTTGCAAGCACCTATTGATTAATTCACAAATATGCTCAAATTATAATTTATTCTTTAGAAATCAATCGGAAACAAACACAAGCGGATCACACAGACATTTTGTACACCAACCAGGAAGTCGAACCCCATACTTCGCTAACAGCAGTCGCATATAATATTATATTTACACTAGCTGATGCCCGCAGCTTCGCCCGCGAAAAATTGGTCACTTCCCGTGGAACCTCATTCCCGGGATAAAAAGTAGCCTATGTGTTATTCCAGTATTCAACGTATCTGTGTACCAAATTAAATATCAGCCCGATCCGTTCATCCGTTTGAGCGTGAAAGAGTAACAAACATCCACACCCACACTCACAAACTTTCACATTTATATAATTAGTAAGATAAATAACAACAGTAAACACGATTTTTGAGTCTGAGTTCTGTTGTGCCGATTTTGATTAATAATAATGTCTAACTAAACAAAGAAAAAATTATTATATCAAATAAAGTTTGCTTTTGTAGTAACCAGATCGAAATTTAAAATTTTAACAAAACCTGACTTTTTGTTTCAGTAGAAAACAATACCAAGAAAAACAAATTTAATTTATATGTCAATCACATTTATTTACAAATAACAATAAAGATACATCTCAAAATATATAAAAAGAAACAGAAAAAATCTTTAAAAATGAATATTTTTTGTTTTTCTTTTGTGTGAGTACGCACTTTTTCGTATTAGACTCCAAATGTAGTCACCCATCATGTTCTCATTATACTGTCCTTGATAACGCTGTTCAAACTTCATCACATCTTGATGAAAGCGTTCTCCTTGCTCTTCTGAATATGCTCCCAAGTTATCTTTAAATTGGTCTAAGTGAGCATGCAGTATGTACTTTAAGGACATTCTGCAGCCCATGAGTTTAATGCTTTCAAGCAAATTAAAAATAAGCTCTTTGTAATTTGCAGCTTTATAATTGCCAGGAAAGCCATGAATCACTGCTTTAAGGCTGAGCCACGCTTGTTTCTCGTGGCCATTCAGCAACTCGGAAAAATTTTCGCATCTCATTATTTTCTTAACTTGTGGACCGAGGAAAATACCAGCTTTGACTTTAGCCTCTGACAATTTCGGAAAAAATCTTTTTAAGTATTCAAAAGATGGAGAGGTCTGACGAAGAGCCTTCACATCTTGCTTCATGAGACCCAATCTTAACTTATAAAAAAAGGCATAGGCATCAAGATTTGATCGGCCTTCACAATCGGTTCATACTTGACATTATATTTTCCTTTCTGAAATTCAACCCGTTTCGGCCATGATTGCTGGTTGTAGTGAATTAATTTTCATTGTAAAATGTACAAAAGCAAACTTTATTTACAATAAATGGATCCTTTGGTTACTTTTAGCTGTAGACAACCAGGAAATATTAATTTAACAAGAAACCCAAAAAAAAAATTTTTTTTTGTTGACTTGTGTAATTAATCTATGAAGAAGCTCAAAGTAATGTACATATAGTTTCCTATAGATTTTTTACGTTGCAAACCAAATTTCACCTAAATTAACTACTAAAGACTGGTGGAAGCGGCTGCCGTCTGGAAAATGTTTCAGTTTTTTAAAAAAACGATAAACCCCCAGAGAGCGTTTCACAGGCTCACGTCATTAATGATGACAAATTATGTTCACTAACATAAATGCTGGACTTCAATTGGCGGAGTTTTAATTATGTTATTATCTGGAAAGTTGAAAAAGATTCAAATACTACTGGAGAAAAGGCACATGGAGTACATCATTCTCGTATGTTATACATACAAATATATATAGTCACACCTTTATCCGCGAAGGGGTAGGCAAAGGCAGTTATCTTCTTCGGTCGCATTTCAAGTAATAGGTGTAATAGCATATTAAACAATACATATTGAGTTTGAAATGAAGCAGTATATTTCAAGTTATCAACTTCATGAAAGAAAGAAAACCACCGGTGAACCAATGTAAATTTTATGAAGAGGAATCCATTATAGAACAGTAATTCAACCGGTAAAGTACCGTTCATTATAAACTCGTCGACGAACTTTTACGTTTTGACACCTAAAGGAAATTAGAGGGTGGTCCCTCGTGCCAAGATCTCAAGTAAGAGACAATTTATGACGTCATAAATCACAATAGAGCATAATTTCGCATTGTTACATCCATGTCATCGCGTTGTCCCATACTTATACTTTCAGATGTTATTAAATCTTGTCAGACTATGAATAGAAATTACGTGATTTGATTTTAAAAGGCTTTATTATGAGGACTGTGTGACACATATTGTATTTATGAGACAGTATTCTTGTGTTCTTTTATTGATTAAAACAATATCACCTACCTGAGGGTATATCCAGAGATGGGCCACGGTTGTTTATTCAAAGGTCACTATAGAATACAAAGACCGTGCCCGACCCGAGTGGTGACGGGATCATCATCATCATCAGACGGGACAAATGCCATCATCCCGATTCATACCGCGTCATTTGTTCTCGCCCCCTGATAAGTCCTCGAAAAGATATCCCAAAATTTAAAGGATGTCTTAAAATTTATGACTAACCCTGAAGAAACTCAGCACAATACTTAATGACCTCAGCAAAATGCCCAAATAGTTTGGACAAATAGGAACAAAGATACGACGAAATATTTGTGAATATCTACAAGACAATTTATATTTCTTCTAAAGTTCAAAACATCAGAAGCAATAAAGGTAGCCAGTAGCAGCATAATATAAAATATTGACTTACAACATAACGAGTGAACTATGTTCGAGCTTATTAGTACAGAATGATGGATGAGAGAGGTCAAAACAGAGGGCTCTGTAACTTATTAGTTTACTATTAACAAAATAGATGTTGAACTTTTATCTATGTATTATCTTGTATGTGCTATTTCTTTATCTTGATTAGTTTTGGAACTGCAGAACGATTTTTTTATGTTATTTACAAGTTAATTGAAGATTAGTATGTATTTCATATGGCAATAAACTGTTCAAATATCCTTTTCCTATTATGACATACGCGCCTGGGTAAGTATATTTAACTTAAATGCTCTACAAATATTATTCTCGGAGTTTTTGTGTTTTATGTAAAATTTGGTAAAACTTTCATCCGTCTGTGAAATGCAGTAGGGTATTTTAATTTTTGATTGATTCTTCCTAGAATTAATTATTTGCTCCATATACTTACTCGTAAAAGAACTACTGGGTTGACGTGGGAACTGCGGTTAGGCACTTCGCCGCTTTCTTGAGGAGCAGGGTGGCTTCGTGTGAAACCACGACATGGTCCCACCTTAACCGGTCCCAGGATAATCCCAAACATCCGTAATACTGGAAATTTGTAATACTACAAAAACACATGTCACTTTTAACTTATATTATATTTTATACTTATTTATATTTACAACAATTCTTAAATTTATTTTATACATTATAACTATCCATATATAGTTACATCGAAATTTAGTCGCTTGCCTCGTTCAGATTGAAACTTGAGGTTGATGTAGGGAAATCCAAAACCTCCGGAGGTGATCGAAACTGTTGCTTTTGTGTGGTCGTTGTCATATGCCATGATGCTCTGGAACATAATAGAAACACAATTTTAACATAACAACATAAGGTCCTGCACTTTAATTAGTTTTGTAAAATTGAGGTTGGAAATAATTAATGGCCCAACTAATGCATCACTCTACGTCAGTAACATAAAGTTGGCTATAACCAAAGATAATATAATAGTATTACACATAGATTTAGAATGTACAAGATAAACAGTGTCAGATAGAAAACGAAACCAAAAAAGAAATATCTATGTGTGAAAATGAATATATGAATATTTATATATGAATATCTATATATGTTATTTAATATCAAATTCACACACTGAACTCGACACCATCGTAGAAAATATTAAATTTTCCATTTTATTCGTAAGATCACTACAGAATATTGTAAAATATGAATGACATATTATCATCACGGGTGCTAGGGTGATAAATTAAGAGTACACAAGTTGCTATCTCTTTTCCTCTCGAGCTATGTGTACTGGTAAATGAGGTCTCGCTCGCACGCTATGTGTATCTATTGAGAGTAGCGAAAAATTCTAAATCTATGGTATTACATACAGATAGGTAACTCCCTACCCCCCACTGAGCACGCTTCCCCAACCCCGCCACAGCTGTCATTATAGTTAGAGGGTAATTTGAGGGAACGTATTGATTAGTAGTGGTCACACACTCATTTAAGCTACACAAACATATCGTGTTTTAGTGCAGGTGACAAAATTTAAGACGAATCATTTGTATGCAGTTTCCGCCCTGTGATACTAAAACATAAGTCTGTACTTATTTAACCTTACTATATACACACTACCCTCTTTTGAGTGCTGATAATCGTCGTTCACAAAAACCTAAGAATGACGACTCCCCACTGATATTCACTCATTCAAATCTATATATATAAAAATCAATGCCACTTTTCGTTGTAATTTTATAACTCAAGAACGGGATCACCTATCCAAACCAAATGTTTAGGCTTTGTTCGGACTATTTAGTAGATGGTTTATGTGAAGTTTGAACAAAATCGGTCGAGTGGTTCTTCATTTATCACGCAAACGAAGTTGCGCGGGTCAGCTAGTACCTATATAAAAATCAATGCCACTATTCATTGTTATTTTATAACTCAAGAACGGGCTCACCTATCCAAACTAAATGTTTAGGCTTTGTTCGGACTATTTAGTAAATGGTTTATGTGAAGTTTGCACAAAATCGGTCGAGCGGTTCTTCAGTTATCACGCAAACGAAGTTGCGCGGGTCAGCTAGTATCATATATAATATGTCAAATACACATCATTGATACGGCGACCGTGGTGTACGGTAAATAATCTGATTTATGTGCAATAAGGAAGTCCTCACTGATGATTCACGCATTTGTCTCACTCGAAGCTCATTCTATCCAAAGATGTAGCGTAGAACAACTAATTAATTTCTTTTTTACCTTGTTCAGTAATTATGATCGCCCACTATCAAGTCAATTGAGGTTAAATAAATAATATGCGCACATGCTGTCTGGTTTTAGTCGTCATTTTTTGATTGTGTAAATTAGCAACTTATTATAACACAGGTATTCAAACACCACGCGGTGTGAGTGGATCCTCTTATGATAGAGAAAACTAAAATTATTGACAATGACATATAATAATTGTAACCTGGGAGTATGCGTACGGTATACCTTCTACTCTACTCCTTGAAAAGTATCAGCTAAAATCTGTTATTTAAACATCGCATTTATGTTGCCTTGAATACGAGTTCTTTCAAATTACTGGTATCTTAATTTTTTTATTTAACTTTAGTATTGGCGATCATTGGCTAATGAAGTAGTTACTGTAAAATATACCTGTAATAAATGTATTATGTTGATCATTAATAAATAAATAAAAAAAAGACGTGTGGCACTCGGGGACTGCCGCGGTAAAGCTATTACATAGCATTTTTTATCAACTATGCTAGTATAATTATTTCTAAATAAGAATACTAGCTGATGCCCGCAGCTCGCCCGCGTAAAATTTGTTCCCGCGGGAAGTTATTCCCGGGATAAAAGGTAGCCTACCTATGTGTTATTCCAGACTATAATGTATCTCTGTACCAAATTTCAGCACGATCCGTTCAGCGGTTTGAGCGTGAAAGAGTAACAAACATCCACACTCACAAACTTTCGCATTTATAATATTACTAGCTGACCCGCGCAACTTCGTTTGCGCCAGAGAGAGTATTACCTGTTCCCGTCGCCCCCGTTTTTGAAACATTTACTATTACTGCTCCGCTCCTATTAGTTGTAGCGTGATGCTATATAGCCTATGACATTCCACAATAACGTAGCTTTCTACTGGTGAAAGAATTTTTAAAATCGGTTCAGTAGATCCCGAGATTACCCCTTACAATTTAACAAACACACAAACTTTACTTCTTTATAATATTAGTATAGATATACTAGCTGATGCCCGCAGCTTCGCCCGCGTAAATTTTATTACCGTTACCGCTTCCCGTGGGAACTTATTCCCGGTATAAAAAGTAGCCCATGTGTTGTTCCAGACCATAATTTATCCCTGTACCAAGTTTCAGCGAGATCCGTTCAGCCGTTTGAGCGTGAAAGAGTAACAAACATCCACACTCACAAACTTTCGCATTTATAATACCTATTAGTAAGAAGTAAGATTTTAAGGCCCATGTTCAACAAAGTAAAGTACCAAGTACCTACTTGACTGTCGACATTAGGGCTATTGGACTTTTGGATTTTTGGACTGTTGGACTTTTGGACTTTTGGACTTTTGGACTATTGGACTATTGGACTTTTGGACTTTTGGACTTTTGGACTTTTGGACTTTTGAACTTTTGGACTTTTGGACTTTTGGACTTTTGGACTGTTGGACTTTTGGACTTTTGGACTTTTGGACTTTTGGACTTTTGGACTGTTGGACTTTTGGACTTTTGGACTTTTGAACTTTTGGACTGTTGGACTTTTGTACTTTTGGGCTTTTGGACTTTTGGACTTTCGGACTTTCGGACTTTCGGACTTTCGGACTTTCGGACTTTCGGACTTTCGGACTTTGGACTTTTGGACTTTTGGACTTTTGGACTTTTGGACTTTTGGACTTTTGGACTTTCGGACTTTTGTACTTTGGACTTTTGTACTTTTGTACTTTTGTACTTTTGTACTTTTGTACTTTTGTACTTTTGGACTTTTGGACTTTAGAACTTTTGGACTTGTGTGTGTGTCTGTGTGTGTGTTTGTCTCTGTGTGTGTGTGTGTGCGCGTGTGCGTGTGAGTGTGTGTGAGTGTGTGTGAATGTGTGTGTGTGTGTGTGCGTGTGCGTGTGAGTGTGCGTGAGTGTGTGTGAGTGTGTGTGTGTGTGTGTGTGTGAGTGAGTGTGTGTGTGAGTGTGTAAGTGAGTGTGTGTGTGAGTGTGTGGGTGTGTGTGTGTGTGTGTGTTTGTTGCATGTATGTTTATATGAGTTGATTTTTGAAAGTGTGTGTGTGTGAGTGTGTGTGTGTGGTGTGTGTGTGTGTGTGTGTGTGTGTGTGTGTGTGTGTGTGTGTGTGTGTTTGTTGCATGTATGTTTATGTGACTTGATTTTTGAGTGTGTGTGTGTGTGTGTGTGAGTGTGTGTGTGGGTGTGGGTGTGTGTGTTGCATTGGTTTTAATCACTCAGTTACTGCCGTTTTAAATTCTCCGTATGTATGCATACCTACTTAGAAATTATATGAGTATATATAAAAAAGTTTTAATTAGATCGCAAAGAAAATGTTCAAAAGCCAAAGTACCTACTTGAAGCAAAGTCATTGATATACCTAATTAGAGATAATAGAAAAACCTCGCAGAACTTCAGAACAATACACACTCACACAGTACTGTTTTACGATTACCGATTATAATTATTTAAAGTTAAAGTTCATTTTTAAATAATTTATTATACTATTAAACTAGGTAATTGTTGTCAAACTGATTATGATTAAACCTCTTTTCATAATCAATAAGCGAGTATATGCCAAAGACAAACAAGACTGAGAAAAAATAATTTAATGACAAGCAAGAATGACAGGTTTAAATTTTTATCATTGAAGTATTTTTCATGAAATTATTCTATACTAGCTGACCCGCGCAACTTCGTTTGCGTCTCATAAGAGAGAGAGAGAGACAGAGAGAAAGAGCGCTATTATTTTGATATTATGTTTCCGTCATTTACCCCCGTTGCGTTTACTCCCGTCGCATCGCTACTATTCATTATTTTAGAAATAATTAACGTTACTGTGATCGAAAACCTCCCAAAACGCGCGATAGCACCCAAACCCACTTAGGTGAGGCTATAGTGGTAGCCGTAGGCTGTTAAGCAGGATACGTGTGGTTTTTAGTCTTTAAGAGTCCGGCATAGCATATAATATGTAGGAATTTCCGCACTTTAAAAAAAATGTAACTGTGAGCGAACCTTAAAAGATAAATAAATAAATAGTGTGTTTTAGAACTTTTTCAGAGAAACAATTTTGAAATAAATTATTTTTAAGTAACTTCAACCATTTACGCAGGGGCGCAACGGATACTCTAACGACTTAAATGTTTTCCGTTTTCGAAACATTTCTCATTGCTGCACCGCTCTTATTAATCTTAGCATTATGTTATGTAGCCTTAAGCCATTC
The DNA here is from genome assembly GCA_933228765.1 of Miltochrista miniata. Lineage (NCBI taxonomy): Eukaryota > Metazoa > Arthropoda > Insecta > Lepidoptera > Erebidae > Miltochrista > Miltochrista miniata. The sequence continues at coordinate 22,969,241 of OW121756.1, forward strand.
TCAATAAATGTACCTACTTACTATCTAACAGTTAAAGAGTTTTTGAAACCCTACCAATAGTTTCAGTAAGGCTTGCCTTGTATGATGTGATCATGGTCCCTTTGCAGCGTGTGTCCAATCCAGCTACACTTCCGACGTTTGATCTGTTGGTGGATAGGGGTCTCACTGCAGCGTTCCAATAGGCTTACGTTGGTGATTTTCTCGGGCCCTTATATACCGAGTATCCGTTGGAGGCAGCGGTTGACGAAGACTTGTAACTGGTAGCTGGTGCGAAATGTTTTTAGCGACCTTCCATGTCTCGCTTCCGTATAGCAGTTAGCAGTACAGTTTTAACGTTTACTTTGTTTTGAGTTGCACTCTTCGAGTCCATTTTCGCGACTACCTACGGGGCGCAGTTGTGTGAAGGTTGTTCTAGCCTTGGTGAGTCTCGAAATGATGTAGGGTACTCTTCTATCCCACCAGTTTCTGACACGACTCTCCCGAGGTACGTGAATTAGTGCCTCCACCACATCTCCTGCGTCTGTCGATTTTATTTTCAGTCCAGCCATTCGCTGCCTCATCCTACACGTTGTCCTGCAGATATACATGACGGTGTGTGTGTGCCTCAGCAGGCACAGGTCATCGGCGTCATTTAAATCCTCCAGGATATCAGGATAGTCCCCATTCTATACCGCGCCGCTTCTTCTTTGCGGTATTCAGCATTATACCATCTATTTTCTATGAATGGTTATTAACTATCCTGATAACTTCATAACTATTCTCTAAGGTAGGTACGGTCGGCCAAGAAAGTGGTGTATCAGTTTTGATTTAGTTTTCTAGTCATTGAAAATTATAACAAGGTTCAAACTAGATATTATTGAAAGAGATGCATAACAATGACGTAAACCTTATTGATAAGTATTCATTTGTCGTAAGTCACTTAGAAGTGCATGACATTTTAACCTTTATTAAAAACTGATAAAACATTAATTTCTGCAAAGATAATTTGAATGGTTCTAAATAAAAGTAATAAAATCTTTTTAATACAGTTGCTCAAAAAGTGGCATATTACAGGGACGTTTAGCGTTCGGGATGTGGGCTATTACACACTCGTGCTTTTTCTTTACCTTTCCCGCACTAGTGCGCGTTTCCTTTCCCAACTGTCAAAATAATGTCTGTGATTCATGCAAATATTTCAAAAAAAGATACTAACTTGTTTCAATATTAGATTAAAAGTAATTTTAATTAAAATTTAAACATAAATTAATATAAGTATCGGCCAAATTAAATTTATAAATATAAAAAAAGTTGGCTGTATGAAGTGCACTGCCATAGTCTCTCCTTAGGTAGGTATATATTCTTTTACGGTTGCCGCCATTTTGGACAATTCAGGTTTATTGTGGTTTTATTATTTTTTTAAATTGCTTAATTTTTTCGCAACTCTATTAAAAATAGTTGTTCAATACAACGTGTGGGATTGTTATTTCAACTCGTTCCGACTGTCCACCCTCGCCTTCGGCTCGGGTCAACATCTGTCGAAACTCGTCGTAATAACAGAAATCCCACACTTGTATCGAAAACTACTATTTTAAATCTAGCAATCTCTTTTTCATATAGAATACTGACAACTGACTTTTTGTAAAATATATTCTTGTTTTCCATCAAGTTCAAACTGAGAACAGCTGTCACGTAACAAACAGTAGGTATCAATAATCAATATAAAAGGTTATCAATAATCAGATAAAGATGGCAATAGAAATTGTCAGATATGTCTGCATGCGAAACTAATCATTATCGCCTATGAATTTGCAAACGACGTTCAACCTTAAGATGGTACACCAATTTTTTGGCCCACTGTACAGTATGTATTTTCAAAAGAGTTTGTGAACTCTATGTTTAATTTCTTTTTCAGAATATTGATGACATTTGATTGATGTCATTTTATACACGTTACGTCTACTACTACATTGATACATGTAATAAAATTCTAACACGCCGGTGTTTGTATGTAAATTGTTTATACTGAGGAAAATTCTATACTGAGGCTTTAATCATTAAGCTCTCTATAAAAGCAGATTCACATGCTACTTGATGAGTATGATTAATAAATACCTCTAATTTCATAGACCTTATGTGACGTAAACAAAGTTGCGAGGGTCAGCTAGTTAAAAGATAAAACAATAGGTTTCTTCTTACCTACTTAAAAACTATTTTTACAAATTTTATGGTAATAATAGACATTCTTTGAAATGTGCATTTGTGGTATTGTTGTGACTTTTATGACACGTTTAAAGTACATAGGTATGGGATAGATGGCGCTCGTGGCTACGTCAGCGTGAAATTTTACTTCCCGCTTCCCATGGGAACGTACTCCCGGGATAAAAAGTAGCCTATGTGTTATTCCAGACTATAATGTATCTCTGTACCAAATTTCAGCCCGATCCGTTCAGCTGTTTGAGCGTGAAAGAGTAACAAACATCCACACTCACAAACATTCGCATTTATAATATTAGTAAGAAGTAAGATTCTAAAGGTAAATTAGTGTCGAAATGGCCGCATAAATCTAACTATGGTTCCTTAAAACGAATATGATCAGGATTGATATTTAAATGTAAGTAATTATGGAGAGTCGAGATCCAATCTGTTTGTTTACTACATATAAAAACATTTATTGTTAAAAATTACAGAGAAACATAATTATTTAACAAACATAACTTTACTACATTGTTTGAATCTGTTGAATTCCACATATTTGAAGTAGTAGCCGAGAGTGTGATTCGTTTTCGTGACAGAATTTCTGGATTCGGTCTCCACGCAAGGCCCGCGATAGAAGCTATGCAATAGCTTAATAAATAATAAGTGCGTTTATCTCACATATTGGAAGCAAAGATAGTTGCATTTGTTTGTCAAATCTAAGCGCCATTGAGTGCATATTATATTTCAGGGATATGTCTACCCTCTATATATTTAATTTCATAGAATCTCATTCTCAGATTATATTGGGTGTAACAAAATTACCTATCCAAATTTCGTCACGTGACGTGGCATCAGTCAAGAAACATTACAAAAATGAAGAAAAAAAAATCGCATGAATACTTTAACCGTAAAGCCGTTTTAAAGGTCCTATTTTATCCTATTTTAACCCTTTCTATCGCTATTGAGCGGCATTAGAAAGCGACAACGACAGCCAGACGGGTGCTTTGTGTTTGTTTTGCCACGGCGACCATGTTACCTCGAATTGCCGCGGTAAAAAATGAATTCTTAATGTGCGATAAAAAAAAATTAAAAAATTTACCCCCTTTTTTATTACATATTTGTATTTGATTTCCGATGCCAAGTCATCTCATGAAATTTGGAGAGGTAACTTTGTTACACCCAGTATAGTAGCCATTAGCAGCGAATCCAAATCTACCTATAATGAAGATCAGTTCAGCACTATGTCACTGATCAGCCAAAGGAAAATACCTATTCACAATAGAAAAACCGGTAGTGGGCTATAAACAACAAAACCACTTCATAAAAATGTAGCGGCATTGATTTATTCGAGTTTCTACTGACAGCCACAAGTATTGTAACTTCTGAATGGAAGCCTGAATATTTTATGTATTCAAAATCGAATTGAGACCAAAAGAAAAGTTGTAGTTAATACATAAACATGAATCTAGTTTTGTTAGTGAAAAACAACACGCTGTTTGTGATACGTTCACAAATCCATCCACATATTCCGTGCATGGTACCGGTTCCAGTTACATACGTAGATCTCAAACGGTTTGACCGATTCAGGAACTTGATACGGCGTATTGTTTTGCTTGATTATAAATGCACCAACATTCACACATCTCATCTGTCACAAACTTTCGCTACCTATGCTGTTATTCTACATCCACAAAACAAGCATATTTATGTAGACAAAATATCTCATCCACACCTCAAAAACCGCCGCATTGAATGGGTTAAAGCATTCGTCAGACTTTTTTATCAGTTTATCATACCATTTTTAGTGTACTCAAAACTAGGGCAAGTTTCCCTTTTGAGCTTTTTAGGGTTCCGTAGCCAAATGGCAAAAACGGAACCCTTATAGATTCGTCATGTCTGTCTGTCTGTCCGTCCGTGTGTCACAGCCACTTTTCTCCGAAACTATAAGGCATATGATATTGAAACTTGGTAACTAGATGTATTCTGTTAACCGCATTGAGATTTTTATGTAAAACAAAAAAAAATATGTAAAAAAAAGCACTAAATTTTGGGGGTCCCCATACTCAGAACTGAAACTCAAATTTTTTTTTTCGTCAAAACTATACGTGTAGTGTATCTATAGATAGGTCTTCAAAAATGCTATTGAGGTATCTAACATCATATTTTTCTAATCTGAATAGTTTGCGCAAGAGTCACTTCAAAAGTGGAAAAATGTGTCCCCCCCCCCCTCTCACTTCTAAACTAAGAGAATGATAAATCTAAAAAGAAGATATTATGATGTACATTGCCATAAAAACTACCAACGAAAATTGGTTTGAACGAGATAGAGCTGGTAGTTTTTTTTTAATACGTCATAAACCGCAATTTTCGGTTAGAAAAATCACTACCACTGCGAACGTGTTAAAACATCAATCAAAGTTACAACGAACTATATGAACTTTTATATTATGTTACTTGCTGCTACGAAACCCTTCGTGGGCGAGTTCAACTCGCACTTGGCCGGTTTTTTATATTTTTGTTTGTTTACATTTTCTTGGAAAATTTTATATTTCATCCTACTAATATTTGAAATGCAACAATTTGTAAATATTATTTGTCACTTAATTACTCTTTTAGAGCTGAACAGATTAGACTAAAAATTGTTACAGGGATAGATTCGGTATAGTATAAAATAACACATAGGGGAGTCCTGGGACATCCTTCCGAGAGCTTACCCGGGGCTCCCAACCATAGGCGTTGGGCGTTACGTGAGGTTTTTTAGTCGGTAGGATTTTCACTCACGTAAACAAATAAAAAAAATCCTTGGAATATGTTTTTTTTTTCGTTCATCTCTACCATGGGCAGAGCCCAGTGAATACAGTTTTCTCTTACTAGCTACCTACTTTACGAAAATAGGCCCCGCAGGGCTAAAGGAACTACTTCAAGAGATGAAGGGGGGGGGGGGCACCTGTGCCAAGAATTTAATCGTAATCGTATCCTTCTCAGGGCTTACTCGGGGCTCACAACCGTAGGTAGGCTGTTAGGCATGATACGTGAGGAGTTTTAGTCCGTAGAAGTTCAGTACAGCATCCATGCAGGCATTTACATAATAAAAGACGACTCTGACTGTGAAGATTTGCAGCATGATGTAGATAGAGTGGTGAAGTGGGTTGAGCAAAACAAATTAGCTTTTGATATCTCTAAGTGTTCCACTATAAGTTTCACTCGAGCTCGCCTGCCGATAACTCACGCAAATAAAATAGATACGGAGCCTATTCAAAGAGTCACACAAGTGAAAGACCTAGGAGTTTTAATGACTGCTGAAATGTCATTTCGTATTCACATATCTAATATTTTCAAGAAAGCGTTCAGGAACTTAGGATTCGTGTTAAGACAATCACGAGATTTTACAAATATTAGCGCGGTGAAGGTTTTGTATGATGCACTAGTCAGGAGTCATCTTGAACATAATGCTATGATATGGTCTCCACATGAGGCGAAGTACCAACTCATGATGGAAAAAGTCCAGAACAAGTTAACGAGGTACCTGTATTTGAAGTTGTACGGAGTATACTCAATACAGTGATTTGTATCGATGTTTGCTTCTCGTATTTTGTTTCTTTGTATTTCTCATATTTTTAGGTATTGTTTTTATTTGGGTGTATTTAGTTTTAAGTTTATTTTATTAGTTAATTGTATAATTTTGTTAAATATAAAGTCCATTATCGTTTTGGGGTAATCCCTGTCAAGATAGTGGAAGAATATTCTACATAAATAAATAAATAAAATAAATATATATAAATAAAAATTTCCCTCGCGTAAAAAAAGGGTTCCCTGTCCAAAGGGTAAACACGGGACCCTATTATTAAGACTTTGATGTCCGTCAGTCTGTCCGTCTGGTTGTCATCAGGCTGTATTTCATAAGCCATGTCAGCAAGACAGTTCAAATTTTGGAAGATTGTGTGTTGCTGTTGCAGCATAATCAATAACAACAAATGCGTCCGTGAGTTTTATTTTATTGCCAGACTCTTTTCCCTCCGACTCTACCTATTGCATTGCGAATTTGGCAGTACCTGAATGTGAATGTGGAAGCAATCGTTTTGACGTTCAAAATCGTTACTTTGTGACCTATGTATATGAATAAAGATTTTTCATTTTCAAATACCTACAAAAACAGAGAAAAAATATATTTATGACATACAACAACTCCGATTTGCATTTGGTCGGTTCTTTTTCAGCTTTTAAGAATACAATTTCGAAGTATACAATACTAGCTGATGCGTGCAACTTCGTGTACGTTTCACATTACAAATCTATATTTTTATTGACTTCACTATATAATGTACGAAAAATGATATCACATCAAAATCCGTTAAGTAGTTTAAAAGATCTAAGCGAACGGACAGCGAAAGTGACATCATTTTATACTATGTAATTATGTACCTATGTTAAGATAAAGACCGTAACTGAAATGCGAAACTCTCACAAGGGAAGAAATTAAGATATTCTAAACATAAAAACAAATTAACATACTTATCATTATATAGTAACTTAGTCTAACATATCTTTTATTTTTGCCATAAGTATAATTGTTTTGAAAATATGCTGCCTTTCTGACAAAAAAATGTAAAACTACGGAGTTGATTTACGTAGCACCTACTACGAGACTAGAGCTGTACTTGTGCTTTAACGATGACAATAAAATGTAATAATTTTATTATGGTTTTTTTTAACGTGACGGGAAATCCTCATGGGTGCTATGCCCGACTCCTACCAACTAAAAAAACCTCACGTAACGCCCAACAGCCTGTGGTTGGGTTAGCCCTCGGAAGGATGTCCCAGTACGGAAGGGTGTCCACAACAAATTTATATGATATGAATCTTTCATGGATGCCATGTCAGACTCTTACAGATTAAAAGCACTCATTGGTCTACCACTGCCTACGGCCAAGAGCCCCTGGTAAGCTCTCGGAAGGATATCCCAATAAGCGATCAGACGTTACATTTTTATCTGTATGAGGAAAATATCTTCGGTTGTGTTGACCTGACTTAAGTAGGTACTTATGTAATATGATTTTTTTTCTTTCCACGTATTTTATGTACAACGAACCTAAAAAGGCAACATTGTATGTTTCATAATATGAAATATATCTTACTAATATTATAAATGTGAAAGTTTGTGACTGTGGATGTTTGTTACTCTTTCACGCTCAAACGGATGAACGGAACGGGCTGAAAGTTGGTACACAGATACATTGAATACTGGAATTACACATAGGCTACTTTAAATCCCGGGAATAAGTTTCCACGGGAAGGGAACAATTTTTCGCGGGCGAAGCTGCGGGCATCAGCTAGTAATTCATATAATTTGAAATATAAAACATACAAGACGTGCACATCATTTTATAATTAATAATAATGAAACTATAGGTACATACAATGTTACGTTTTAGGCCCTCAGATAGTTATATTAAATAAAATAATATAGAACACGGACTCACATTTATAATAGCATGTCCACTGAAATACACATGTTTCACCCTTTTTACAAGCGGTATCGCGCCATATTTCACTCTGGTGTAATGTATCACATGACTATTGGTATTCACATTACCCATAATTAAATGTCCACACGAAACTATCGCCACCATACAAGATAAAATCACTACAACAAAATACTTCATGATTTTTTATACAAGTTGAAAAATAAGACCACGATGTTACTCTATAATGACTGAAGTAAGAATGAAGGATAATGTATCAATTAAAGAAAAGGCACTTAAATAAGACTGAGAAGTCAGGGGTTAATAACAATGCTACGGTTTGTAAGTCTTTATAATCTATCTATTCTAGTTCACAAGATGACAAATCGATTGAAACGCAAAGTGCCTATATTTGTAAACATTTTCATAATCAAAACGGCTCAATGAGAGTAAATTCCATGCCTATTGCGTAATTTTGAATGCTCTTTTTATTTTAATTTTTGAAGTTCGAGATTAAAATACACCAATCAAAGATTTTAATCAATAACAGAATTACTGTACTTAACCATCTCGTAGACCTGCTAATTCTGTAACCGATCGGACACGGCACGGTGTACGCTTACTTCATTGAGATGAGTGATTGTGGCATTTCATTTACGAGCGTTTTCTTGCTTCGAAAGACAATATAAACCATTGTACCCAATTAAAAGTCACTATAAGGGTAGTTTTCAACGGAAACGTCTTTTTTAAATTTTCATCATTGTCTTTGACGGCAATAGGTTCACTATCTCTTAGTGGGAGTATTAATAATGAAGAGAGAGCATTATTATAATATGCATTCAGAGCAACAGAGTGACAATATGAATGTTTGTTTTCTATCCGTCTCTTTGTATCATTATTCTGTACCGATGCATGTGGGCGTAGGTGTGTGACCATAAAGCTGAGTTGGTAGGTAAAATCTTCCTGAACTCCCCAAGATCTTTAGGTAGAGTCATAAAATATCGGTACGCTTCTACTTCATATGCCTACCTAACAATTGCGCAATATTCCATTCAAAGGGGTAAAGCTTTAACTTTAAGCAAAGGAAATGCGTTAATGACTACAACCATCATAGCTCAGGGATAGAATAATATTTTACCGACAAAATTTAATCAAATAAATCCACACCCACGGAATAAAACTTTCGTCTGTTTAATATGGAAGGGTTGCACGCACCGAGGCAGACAATAGGAGTCCAACGGAAATCGTGGACCGAAAGTATTTTCTATTTTACGTGAGGGTTGGTAGGGTAGGGAAGGGTACTGGCGTATTAGTCGAATCCATTCCGCTTCTTCCGGCAAAATGTTAGGAACAATGTAATCTACCTACCTTGGGCTTTTATGAGGACTGCTTTTTGAATCTTGTTAAAAAAAACAATATTATAACATTTCTCATTCTCTAATTGGTCTAAAATATTGAAGTACGATTCTTAGTCGCGGTCGATTATGACGAGGAAAATGTGGAAAAAAGAATTGATCCTACTTGGTCATACTTTTTAATCAATTAATTTCAAATAGGCAATATACATTCAAAAACCACTTTATCAGGTAACCACATTATTTTGGTGAAGTTATAGAACTGAACTATCTCGTACATTCGGGGATGCGGGGTCCTACTAACATCTTAAGGACCCCAATGGGTCGGATCCTCCTCGTGGTGCATCCTGGGCAACGGAGTAGCGACCACTCCCCTTCCTCTGTGGCGGAGTTGTGCTACTCTGGCTAATTCCGGCCGAGGCGGGAGTAACCCACCTGTGGGTTGCTCGGTGGTGTGTGTTGCTGCCGGCCGTGCCGTTATTCACGGCCGGCAGCAGCAATGATGGGTCGCCGTCGCTTCGCCTCCTTTGCTGGCGAGACGATGGCGGCAAAGTGGGAGAGGCACTGCGTGGGGGGCGGGAGTTTGGGTACATGCTCCCGCCCTGCCATGCAGTTCGGGCTGCCGGCCGTGAATAACGGCGCGACCGGCGGCAACAGTGCTGGGCCGCTGTCACCTCGCCAGTTGACGAGGTGATGGCGGCAAAACGGGAGGTGCACTGTGCGGGGGAGCGGGAGTAACCGATAATGCTCTGCCGTGCAGTTCGGGGGCGCCGCGGTGAGGAGTTACTGCGCGCCCCCGATTGTTTCTTGACCGTGGGCGTAAGGTCGGGGGACCCCGCCCACCAACGGTCACATGGCGGTGGGCACCTTTTCCGTGTTCCAGGGGTGCCCATTAGCGCACGCCTGCGCCAGCCGCTCTCTGTCTCCTCTATTACAGAGGGGCGCTCGAGAGCGGTGCAGGCGTGGACTTCAGCTCCTTAGGGAGCTTTGGGGAGCCGCCCATCTGGCTCCCCCGAGGAGAGCCCCGAATAAACGGGGCGCCCCTAGCTGATATCCCTCGGCCCGGCTAAAGGGTGAGGAGGAACACCGCGGGGTTTAGTGGGTAGGACGGTCCATTCCGGACCGGGCCGGGATTCCCCGCGTCAACAAAAAAAAAAAAAAATCTCGTACATTCGTGTTCCCTGCTGAATATTATGAAGATAGAATACAGAAGTTTCACTTATCATCACTGTACTTACTATTTGATAAAAGACTGCCATTGCTATAACGACTAAACGTAAAAAGGTAGGATGCATTCGGTGACAAAGTTCTCTAATGCTATCATATATCTAAGGTAAGCCCTTAAAAATTTGTGGCGTGTTGGAGCGACACTTTATTTTTGTACAAAATTGTTCGTTATAAAAGGTATCTGCAATGGCAAAAAAATGTTAGAAATATTTAAGTAATTATATAATTATATTTTTTTAATACTCTAAAACTAACTTAGTGTCATTTAGTAGATATAAATATAAAATGTATTTTGGTGTTACAATAAAGAATCTATCTATCTATCTAATTTTATTGTGATGTGACATTTTCAATTACTACATAAATCACAATTATTTTACTTCTGTATTTGAAGTAGCCTTATTTTTAATGTGAGGAAAACTACATGGATAGCATCCATGTGTAGAGTTTTTTAGACTCCTACCGTCTAAAAACCACTCGTTTACTATGTAATACCTGTGGTTGGGAGCCCCTGGTAAACCCCCGGAAAGATGACCCCAGTATTCCCAACAGACCTTGGCTATCACTGAGGCCTCAACTAGGGTATTTGAAGTAGCCTAAGATTTCTCATTAAAAATATAAGTAGATTACCTACTTATAAAAAAAGAATCATCAAAATCGGATAACTCAACTCAACTTCAAGCGATTTGCCGTTATCAAACATAAAAAAAATACAGACGAATTGAGAACCTCCTCCTTTTTTGGAAGTCGGTTAAAAAAAGGAACAAAGCGTGCTGAGCTCATTCGCTGCCAAGCAGTCCTGAAGATGCCTCGTGTGTAGGCGAAACACGTGTTGACAAATTAGTCACATTGTTATGCGGAGTAGTGCTAATTACCAACAATCTGGAGGGTACAGGTAATTTTTCCTATCCCACATCCAAATTCCTTTCCTGAGGAGTTCGGTTCGTCATTCCTCCCATACAATTAGTTGGGGTTATCCTTAACGGTTGTAAGTTAGGATTGACGAATCGAGGGTGTGAGGCGGGTTCCTCTTCCCTCCTCCCCTCCTTTTATTATCATTTTAGGATGGATTTCCGCCATGTAACGCCTGATTCCATTAGTTAGGTAATAGTACTTTTACCTAAGTGGGGCTGAAGAAAATCTGAGTATGTACCTACTTACAACGTCATCATCTAAAAATATAGTGAACCAATTTATTGCGATAACTAGATAAAAGGATTACCTACCACAATTCCTTAATTTTTCACATAGATAACACAAATTTATGTGAAACTTCACGTCGTTTTTTTAACTGTTGGTGGCAGATAGGGACAGGACAAATGTGGCAGAAGTATGTGTTTAGGGGAGACAGCTATCGCTTAGGGAATCAAAGGACTTTGCCTGAGGGTCTACTTGTTTATGTCGCTTTTGTGAACACGTAATGGACCGGGCACTACATTTGTTTTCAAGTACGGTAAATCTTTTTGAAATAGGTAAGTATACCAAAGATAAAATAGATAGGTCAGAACTTAGTATAAACCTGCACACAGAGTTTTGGTAACTATTATGTTTCCGTTCATTATTGAATAAGAGAGCCTCACTGCCATCATCAGAGCACAAGTACACTTCATCTGTAAGACTTGCATCGGGCATCGAGTACTTGGAAGATTTAAGATATAGTTAGTCATACTATGTACTGGGATAAAACACCAAATTGCATTGCCTCTGTGAGATCATTCAGCAAGACATTTTACGCGTAGAGACATGAACCAACTAAAATTACACATTCTCCCAACCGACTATAGTCTGTCCAACCGTTTATTTTACTTTTGTCAGCGGCCTGAGAATATAACTGTTACAATATTCGTAAAAGGAAACTTTGAAATATATAAACAGCTTAATCATATTTATTTACGTTAATCATTTAATGTGACTATTTTTTTATTGTTTAATTGTAATTATTTCATTGACATTGTATCGTTTAATAAATCATTAAAAATCTAAAAAAAAATATAACATATTAATGATGCAAAAGTATATAAAATAAAATAATAAAATCAAAAGTAAAATAAACGATTGGACATGCTATAAAATTGCTTAACGCTTGGCTTCCCAGATAATTTTCTAAAATATATGCAAATTTGTTACTAGAATTAAATTCTTTACTTCTTTTCGATTTGATACGATGAAAAACATTATGCTGTAATTTGAAACCATCACGAGCATCGCTACTGCGTGATATACGCTCCCGCTCTGCCGTACATCTGTACTGCAATTTGTTACTCATTGTGTGCTTAACGCTCGGCAACAAATCTTAGGATTTATCTTTAAAAAAGTTTAACATTATTTACGGCTGTAAGTCATGAAAACAATGGCAAAATAAAATGAGTTATAAATTGTTGCCATTTACAAAAGGTAATAATCGTTAATTTATTCTGACGAAATAAAGGAGTAAAATTTTGAGCCCAAAAGAATTTGTGAAGATGCTCGACATTCTTTTCCGCATAAAAAGTTATTTATTTCGTCTTCTTCTAAAAATCTTTTGTGTAATTTCTTGTAACTACATTTCAGCACGAAAGGAGGAACCTTTGCTTGTTTTTTTCGTAGGTAGATATAAAATATGCATGAATTTTCGCAATTTCTGAAACAACAGCTGTTGATTTTGATGAGACTAAAACATTCAGTTTTTAGATTTAGTGTCGTAAAAAATAAGTTTATGGTAGAGTCGTATGTGAACTTCGAAACTGAAGAATAACCTGTCTCTGTTTTAGATTGATGCTCTTGATTGATTCCATTATTGAAATTAATGTCTTGCGTTCAGCTATGTAGTACTATCATGTTATCTTTGGTTCAACAACTAATTTTGACTAAGTTTTGATGAATATTCACATAGTAGTCACACACAACAAAACTTAGTTGAAATATTTAAGCATATACTGAGTAGGGATGTTAAGGAAGATTCCTTTACACACTTATGCTTAAATATTCAGGTGGATTAGAGTAGAGAGATATCTTGTTCATTCTCTTAACATTAAATTCTACTTAATTTTTCATCTACTAGTATAGGTATATAGTGTAATATTGGCTAAATTTAAATATCAACATTCTGAAATAATTTGGTATTCTAATACGGATTCTAATTATTCCTTCAATATCTTATCGAATCACTGCGAGTTAAGCAAACGGTTACTAAAATCGAATATTTCCAAATGGAACCACGATAAGCCAAAGCCTACAGCGATGGGGGACGGGAGCAACGCGCGAGAGGGCCCAAGATAACGCCCTGCGGCAGACCCATCTAATTTGTTACTCATTCAACGTCTGATAACTCGTAATGTACTAATGAACAGATAACAATATTCTTATAAATTACAAACTTTGACATATGAGGAATATATTTTACAGTAAATTAATTAGAATTGATAATAATTATATGGCTTGGAAGATTATTTATTGATTAAATTAATAACAATATTGTGGTAATTTATCGAAAGCATTAAGAAGACTTTACTCGAAATGACTGCCTCGTTGGTACAGAGATCGTAAAGTACGACTGCGGATCAATCACGAGATCGTGAGTTCGATTCCCACTGGAGGCAAAAATTGTGTGTGTGAATATTTGTCTCGAGAGTCTGGGTGTTCCTATGTATTATAAGTATTTATTTACAAATAAAAAGTCAGTACCTATGTAAGTATTTTTATCCGTGGTCTGATAGGTACCTATAACACAAGTAGGTTAGTCCTAGCTTACTATGACATTAGACGACGCCGACGTGTAAAATGTCCGAAAATATTAATGTGTTTATAACATATTTAAAAAAATAAAAATGTTCTTCTAATTGTCATTGAAGTTGACACAGAAATTACAAGTATTCGAGCTTTTATCTAATCGAAAATTATTATTTTTTATTAAGTCATGTGCACGATTATCATCCTAAATTAAAATAGGAAACATCGTTTTAGATGTCAAAGACAGAATTAGTGGAGATCGTGTCAGCTGATCTGCTAGATTACTTAGCTACGCCAGCAAAAGTTGTTGCGGATTGGTTGATTCCGCAATATACCTAAAATTCATGAATACACTACATAACTATTTTCATATAGTTCAAAAAATATAAACTAAGAACTGTCTCAAAAAGTAAAGTATAATCTAAATGATTTAAATTTATTTTGTATTTTAGATCAAGGAGCCATTTAATTTAACTGAGCGTGTTCTATCTTCGGAATATTTCATAACAAATTATATCGTGTAGGTATAAATGTGTTTACTGATCTCCCTTTGGCTTTAACCCAATAGTGTCAACTGTTAATAGACAGGGCACGTGGCGCGATTTAGCGGCTGCTCCTTTTATCCCGGCCTCCTTCACTGCAAGAGATTTTTCACGATTAATTTTCTAGTGTAGACACTGTCACTCCCATTTGTTGGCAGAATCCCCTTAACAAAAACAAGGATTATTTCATAATCCGCTGCCGGCGTTGCGCGTTGCTTTCTAATTTCCTGGTAGATTTAGTTTGTTTATCTACAAAAGCAACGTAATTGTTACTAAAACCAAAACTATTTACGTCACAATCAACCGGTATTTATAGAAGTATAGGACATAGTTCTGTATTTGTCATTAAAAGACTTAACTCAGAATTATTCATTTCATTGTCAGCCGTATTAATGCCTGTATTCTTTTAATACTTAATCTTTATCGTAAGATTTATATAAGCATATCCTGCAGATATATCGAAAATGATATCATTTACTTCAAGGTAAATTATTAATGCATCCTTTTTATCTCCTTCGGGCTTAATTGATTTGTCGCTTGTAGCCGTCTATACTCTTACTTCTCAATTACGTGTGGACCCGTGTTTCGTATCGCGAACTGTCTGCCATTTTATTTATGGTAGGCCAATTGATTGAATTAGTGGCCCCTCAGGCGCTTGCCTGATACTGGCCTGTTTTATTCAAGACATAATTTATAATCTATAACATGTTTCTCCTATTATGAAAATTAATAAGTTATTTGCTTAAAGATTTTGTACCTGTTTTAGATATAGAGCAAATTGACTGTACATTCATTACTATTATCTGTGATAAATACTAAATTAATAACTTATTAATTCGATATTATGTAGAGACATTGCATCAACACAAATATTTCCTGCCACGTACATTACAACACTGAATGAGGAATTTAAAATTTCCGGGTTTAGACTTGGTTGAGATACTATTATCTCAACCAAGTCTTAACCTAGAAATTTTCTACACTGGCATCTGTATTCATTCTACGACTATTCATAGAATGATTTCAGATGCCAGTGTAGAGAATTTTAACATCAAGAACGTGTAGAATGATTTTGATCTTTACCATTTCAGACACATGTCACAATTCTTGCGAGTCTAGAGGGTTTTATTGCTGGCCGAAGAAAATACTTATTTGAAAACACTTCATAATGTTTTACGGCCTCAACTGATGACGTTCACGTACGATCGTCGTCGATGTTCCATGTGAACAGTCAGTGGAAACAGATAATTAAATTGGAATATTGCTAGTACCTTTTTTTTTTATTTTTTTTATTTTACGTGAGGGAAAATCCTCATGGATGTTATGCCGGACTCCTACCGACTAAAAAACCTCACGCAACGCCCAACAGCCTATGGTTGTGAGCCCCGGGTAAGCCCTCGGAAGGATGTCCCAGGACTCCCAACAGACCTACAGCCGCCTCTGCAGCCTCGCCCAGGGGGTGGTTCGGGTGCTAATCCGCGTCTTTGGGGGTGGGTTTCGGGTGTGATCCCGCTTCTAAGGGGGGTCGTGCGTGAGTTCCTCACGTCACGCTGCCGTCATGGGCCTGCTTCTGTAAGGACGGTGAGCGACTCTCTCACCGTCCTCAGACCCCCGGTCATGGAGGCCGATAGTCCTCGGCGAAGACACGTCGGCGGCGTCCAGGCCGCCGACTGCGGAACTCGGGGGGAAGAGTTCTCTCCCGTACCCGCCCCGCCGCCTCTCTCACGAGCATGACCTGCTCGCAGAAAGAGGCGGCGCAGTCCCACTTACTCCCGCTGGAGAGCATGGCTCGCACCATGGTCTCGAGCGAGAGAGTGTCCACGTCCAGACCCACTACGAGGACCTGGCGCTGTTGCGCCCACGCAGTGCACTCCACCAGCGTATGGAGCGCTGTGTCATCGCTGCGGTCCTCGCAGTGCTGACACTCGGCCGTGGTTTCCCGGTGTCTTCGCCACAGATACCTACCGAAGCTACCGTGCCCGGTTAGTATCTGTGACAGCCGGTAGGAGAGAGCACCGTGTCTCCTCTCCAGCCACTCGTCCATGACCGGTCTGACGGCCGCGATTGTGGCGAATCCCCCCTTTGGTTGCTCAAGTCGCACCTTCCATGTCTCCACGGTTTCCTGGTGGAGCAGGGTCCGCTGGGCCTCGATTTCTCGAGGCGCAGGCCTTTGGCCCCGATCCAGTGCCTCCTTGCGCCATCTAAACAGTGACGCAAGGACTCTCGCTTCCAGGTCCCATGGAGGGGTCCCGGCTAGGAGACATGCCGCCTCACCGGAGATCGTGCGGTATCCCCTTATCACCCTGATGGCCATCGTCCTCTGCGGACTCAGCAGTCTGGCCACATTACTGGCCGACAGGGTCTCCGCCCATACGGGGGCCCCGTATAGGGCCATACTTTGCACGATCCCCAGGTATAGTCTCCTGTAGGGAGCGTTGGGTCCCCTGATGTTGGGCATCAGCCGCGCTAATGCGGCTGATGCCCCCCTCAGTTTTGGGACCAAACTTCGGAAGTGATGTCCGAAGTTCCACCGGCCATCGAGTACGAGCCCCAGATACTTCATCGAGGGCTCGATGCCGATGCTGACGCCCCCTACCCACAGGCTGGATCCCGCAGGTGGCCCCTTCCGAGGTCCGTAGAAGCACAGAGCCTCGGATTTGTGAAGGGCGACCTCGAGACCCAGCCGCCGAATTCGACCCACGACTTGAGCAACCCCTGCCGTGGCCTTTAGTGCTGCATCACGGTGCGTTGCTCCCCGCGCCGTAACGAGGGTGTCGTCAGCGTAACAAGTTACGCCGACCCCTCGGAGCAACGGACCACGCAGCACCCAGTCGTAACCGATGTTCCACAGGAGCGGCCCTAATACCGATCCCTGTGGAACACCGCACGACACATCTCGCCGACCCGGCCCTAGCCAGCTCGGGTAAGTTATGGCCCTCTCGGAGAGATAGGCCCCGACAATTCGACGGAGGTAGGGTGGCACTCCATGGTAGATAAGTGCCTCCCTAACGCAGCCCCAGGGCAAGGTGTTGAAGGCGTTGGCGATGTCAAGAGACACCGCCACCACCACCTCACCCCGCGAGACTGCTTCCTCTGTCAGGCCTTTAATGCGCATGATCGCGTCCACGGTGGAGCGTCCCTGACGGAAGCCAAACTGGCTATCCGCCAGATCAGGCCCCACGCGTGTGAGATGCCCGACGAGGCGTTGTGCAATAATACGCTCAAAGAGCTTGCACACCTCGTCAAGCAACACGATCGGCCGGTACCCTGATGGGGAGTTTGCCGGCCGCCCCGCCTTTCGGATCAAGACCAGTTTCCCTGTCTTCAAGACCTTGGGAAACTGGCCTTTTTCGAGGCATGCGCTAAAAAGACCTATAAGTCGAGGCCCAAGCTCCTCGAGAGCCAGGACCCATGCTCGGCCTGGAATGCCGTCGGGTCCAGGGGCGGTGTTTCTGCGGGACTTAAGCCGCAATACAGCCGCCCCTAACTCACCCTCGGTGACTACGGGCACGTCGTTCTCGCTGCCTTCCGCGTTGGGTGCCTGAGACGGAGCCATGCGCGGAGGAATGTGTTCCTCCGCTCTCGTCGGGAACAAGGAGTCCAGGACCCTCTCCAGCCGCTCCGGCTGGAGACTCTGGGTCAGGGGGGGCGCCTTAGGGCGTAATTTGCTCCTTACCATAAGGTACGGGCGCCCCCACGGGTTCCGCTCCAGAGTCTCCATAAGCTCCTCGCGGCCCAACTTTTTGGACCGCTTGATGGCCGTCTGGAGGGCCCTCTTGGCCTCCTTGTACCCATCGTAGAGCTCCGTCTCTCGGGCTGCCGCATCGTCTTGGCGGCGACGCCTCCGGCGGAATCTGGTGTACCGGCGGCGCGCGGTAACGCACTCCGCGCGCAACTGCGCGATTTCCGGCGTCCACCAGTACACCTGTTTTCTCGCCGGTCTGGGCCTAGCCCTAGGCATCGCCGCGTCGCAGATGTGCGACATGGCTCTCCCGAACCACTCAACCTCGGCATCAACATCGGCAGGCCTGTCCGCTGTCGGAATCCAGGCCTGCACGATGGCCGCCTCCAGGAGAGCCTCCCGATCAAGGCGATGTAGTGCCCAACGCGGTTCCGGGGGATTCGCGATTGTTGGTGGCAGGTTAGGTGGAGGGGAGACATCGAACCGAATATATCGGTGATCTGACGACGTCTCCTCCTCCTCCACCACACGCCATCCCTGGACACGGCGGGCGAGCTCAGGGGTCGCAAACGAAACGTCTATGACCGAGCTGAGCCCCCGCCGCGTCCAGGTTGCGACATTCCTCCGGTTCAGGATGACTAAGCCACGTGTAGTGACCCAGTCCTGAAGTATCCTCCCCCTGTCCCTGGTTTCCCGGGAGCCCCAAGCCTGCGACCAGGCATTGAAGTCTCCCAGGACCAAGACAGGGCGAGGACGGCATGCAGCGAGAACGACGTCCAGCTCAGGGAGCCATAGCTCAAATTGATGCTGGTCGAGGTTTGGCGAGATGTAAACGGCCACGACAGCCATACCCTCATATTCCGCCGCGACGCAACCCGGGCCCCTAGCGATAAGCGCTAGGCGCGAGTCGTCCGCGCCGGTCCCCCCAAAGACAGTCGCCAGGCCGTCCAGATCCACCGGGCTTCCCGGGTGAACCCAGTACGGCTCTGCGACAACAGCAATGTTGATGGACCACTGCCTGATGCTCTGGTACAGAAGGTCCTGAGCACCAGAACAGTGGTTCAGGTTCACCTGCAGGATGCGTATATGGGTGTCCATTAATGGACGTCCATCTCCGCACCCTGCCGCGAACGTGCACTCACACCCTCACTCCCCCGTGCGGACGGACGGTGCTTCGGCTTTGAGGCAGCGCAGGCCTTGCTGCCCGCCCGGTGGTCGGCCTTCTTGCCCTCCGCCACGCATTTGTAACAGCGTGGCGGAGCGTCACAGGCAAGGGCCTTGTGACCGGGCTGACTACAGCGGAAGCACCGATCGCCCACGGTAACTTCCGCCGCACACTGCACCCCCACATGCCCCACGACCAGGCACCTATAGCACCTGGCTTCGCGGGGCTGCAGGAGATGCACCTGCGCCCTCAGGAAACCCCCAATAAGGAGGCTTCGTCTGTCCGCGACTTTTTGAGCCGCCGCGACGGGGCAGCTCACGACTGCCGACCCGTGACCGGTGGGGCCAAAGCGTATTTCGCCTGACCTCACCTGATCACGAGGGCAGCCGCTCGCCTCCACGACGGCGGAGATTATCTCCTCCGTCGTGGCCGCGTCATCCAGACCCGAAATGCGCAGACTCGCGCATTTGTTGGGTCTGGTGACGCGGACATCACCCGTGTCCAGCGACGCCCTCAGCTTTGCCGCTAGGGCATCAGCTTTGGGGCCGCTGGTGGCGCCAGAGACCTCGAGGAGGCGGGCTCCGGTGCGCGTCACCTTGCACCGGATACCTCCCTCAATTTCGAGGGCCTTGAGGTCGACTGAGGCTTTCGCCTGCCTCAGGACCTCGGCGTATCCCACGCCCTTCGCCTTGCCCTCTGTCGTCACCGTGATGACGACGGCAGTGGAGCGAGGAGCGCGGAGCCTCTTTGGCGCCTTTGCCGCGGCGGCCTTTGCCGCTTTGGCAGCCTCTTTAGCTACCTTCTTAGCGGCCTTTGCCGCCTTTTTGGCGGCCTTAGCCGCCTTCTTCTTTGCTCCCGCCACCTCCCAGACCCCCTCTCTAGAGAGAGTCTGGGGTGCAGCGGGAGTGCTGACTGTGCTGGGGGAGCTGGGGTTGCCACCTCCACCAGATGCCGTCTTCTTGGGGGCGGAGGCCTTCCGCTGGAGACCGGGAGCCCCACTGGGTGCAGCCGTCGTAGCGTTTCGCTTGGGGCCTGAAGTAACCCCAGTCGCAGTCGCATAGGACCCCTGTGCTAGTGGTGGGCGGTACGCTCGGTCTTCTAATACGGCGAGACGCCTCTCCATCGCCGCCATCAGCTGTGTCACACTCGGCGTTGCTTTGGCGGCTGGTTTGGGAGGCTTAGGCAGCGCAGGAGTCTCAGTGTGGGCGACTTGCACCCCAGGAGCCGTCTGGGTCTTCTGGGGGATCTGCGCACTCTGTCCCACCACCACCCTACTAACTTCCTCTCGGAGGGCCCGAATTTGTTCCCGGGAGTCAGCGAGCTCAGCCTCCAGACTCGCTACCCGGCTCCTGAGTTTCACCTCCTCCTCAGAGACACTCCTGGAGAGGAGCTCCTCTAGCGCTTTCGTAGCGCCGGCGACGCATTCCGTTACCACCTTCTTTTTGCCCGCGATATTCTTGGCACCCCTCATGGCGTCAGTTATCCGGGTCAGAGCAGTGAGGAGCTCCCGAGCCTCTGGGACATCTTTGTCCTTCCCACTGGGTAGTGGTGGAACATGCATGGGTGATTTTCTTACCCTCTCCTTCTGGTTGTCGTGGTCGGATACTCTACCCCTTCCTGCGGTAGTAGCCGGTATCTTGGCTGGTAGATCATCCTCGCTAGACGAGACTGTTCCCGGCCTTCGGAACAGGCTTTTGGCCGATCCTGCGGATCGCGGCCTCTTCCTTCTAGCATGGATATCGAGACCCTCAGTTTCAGCATCCATGCTAAGGACTGACTCCGCCTCAGTCTCGACGAGGTATATTGCTAGTACCTAATAAAGTTTTCAGTCTTTTACAACATAAGAATAATTACACGATCACACTATTTGCTGCAAGGGGCAGATAGGCATAAACATAATTTTAAATCCGAATTTATGCATAATGCATTCGCACGATTTGGTTGCACAACGACAACTCCCAAACAGCTTTGAGGATTCTTGCGATGATATATGTATATTATTGTTCTTTGTTCTACTAAACATCCGCTTATATCAGAATTGCAGCGGGGTGTGACTGCTTCATGTCGTTCTTTGACACGCGCTTATCACTTTACCTTACCTTCTTAAAACGGGTAGTCAAAATTTTTCTTTTTTTATGAGACCTTCATTTTGACCCCTGGTCTTGACGGCAATTCTATTATAGGAGTACACTCAAAAAGTTGAAGTCAAAAGTAATTTACTACCAATATCTGATCTAATCCTGTGCTTATCAAAACAGTCAATGAATATTTTAATAGACACAATTTAATGAAGACGGTTTCCTTTGTCTTGAGATGACTTGATTACATTCAGTCAGACAGTAACACCTGGATATAAAATCGTACTGAATGGGACAGTAAAAGATATATAAATAGCAACAAAAAAGAGATAAAAATGAAACACCACCATTTCTTTGTAATAAAAGTTACAGAAACTTTTATCTACCGTGAGATCAAAAACTGTGCCGATCTTTTGTTGAAGGGAGGATACACATTTTTATA
This sequence comes from Miltochrista miniata, assembly GCA_933228765.1. NCBI lineage: Eukaryota > Metazoa > Arthropoda > Insecta > Lepidoptera > Erebidae > Miltochrista > Miltochrista miniata. The sequence continues at coordinate 22,991,077 of OW121756.1, forward strand.
AATTTTTAAATAAATAATATAATAATGTAATATTATGTACATTTGGTGGGCCGTATGGCTGCTGCCACCGGAATGGTTATCATAAAAAACACAGACTTCATTAAGTTACCTTATGGGAGCTTACAGACTCTTATTTTTTATTACTAAAAGTTAAACGTAAAAAAATATTACGATCTTTTTGATGAGTTAACCATAATGACGAAATTGTAGTTACTTTCGCATTATGATTAATGTTATTCAGTATGTTTTTTTAGTTACTACATATTTTTGATTTAGTTAAGTAGAGAAAAGGGAATGCATATTAAATATTTGTGCAACTGAAAAGAAATGACTTTGTTAACCGTCAAACTATTTAGGACCAAACAGTCGTATCCAGTATTACTATTTCGACTTCCGTGTCGTCGTCACCACGAAATACTTAGGTAACTAATACGTGACTGGCATTTGGTAGTTTCCCAATTGACACATCCACACACGTGCAGTGAATCAGTGAAGGGGTCTAATCCAGGGATTTCACTTGTATTACTAATATTTCATTTGATTTGGGAGTCGTTTATGTGGCTCCACAAACGAGCCCCAACTACATTGGACTACAGGAGATACGTGAATTATTTGATGAAATTCATCCAGATAGGATTCAGAGCTTTGTAAGATGCGGGGACCATAAAGTTCATTTATCATAATCCGTTTTTTTTTGTTTTTAGAAGTTAACACTGAACTAAATTTATCTCGTATTGATTTTCGGGTCTATTTCACGTACTCGTATTAACACATATTTCGCTCACCTCTTGACGTTACGGCTATGATGCAACAGCCGTGATCACTACTTGCCAGTCAATGAAATGAAATAAAAGATAAACATTCTATTACAATTAAATCAAAATGTCAAATAAATTTATCTGACATTTTGATTTAATTGTAATAGCATTTCAAGTAAAGGTCGAAGAAAGATAAACATTACCACACCATAATAACAAACAGGTGTTTTTAATTCTCAGGTAATTTTCGGTGGCTACTCTGGCTACACCTTACGTACAACAGCCACCGCGCCGCGCCTCCGCCGCCGCCCGTGGCGATGAGAGGACTGAAATACACAAAAACAATACATTTTACAAATAGAATGTAAGCGTTCAAATTATAAGTATTAAATCTAAGTACTAACTGAGCTTTGTACTCGTAATTTACAATTAACATTATTTAAAGTAAGTATAAAAACTATTTAAAAATCATAGAACATTATTGTAAGGCATCCGCAGTTAAAACAAGAGCCTCTCAAGGAAATTACTGCAACACGCTTGCACTCAACGAAAATCATTATCATCAAGCTTTCCTTGTGCTTTCCTCTATGCAAAAGTTGATATCAACTGAGTCGGCGCGAAATGACACTCAAGAGTGGGGGGCAGTAACCCTAAGCCCACGGCACGGGTAGGCTGTGTCGCTCACTGCGGTAAATATATCGCGATCTCCGCAAACAGTAAATATTTACTTCAACGATGTTATGAAATACTCAAAATTTTACCCGTGAGTGTATTATGGGTAATTATGAGTGTATTTTTACATGTGAGTTTGTAAACTATGAGCTGAGTGTGAAGTGACGTTAATAAGTAGTGTCAATTATGATCGTGGGCCCAATTAAAAGGGATAATTTGTTATGGAAACAATTGAAGTGTATGGTGTTTCTTCATCTTTTGTTCAGTTTTCCGTGCATTATAAAAGGTATGTTAAACATTTTTACAGGTTTTAATATTAGTCAAAATTATTCAAATAAAAATCATTATGTAATTTGTGACATTTACAACAAAAGGCTAGTTTCATTTTGAGTTTAATGCCTGTATTTAATTACTGAATAAGGTTTTAATTATGCTGTTTAGGGTTTCTAGGGCTAAGGCTCTGTTGTCCGACTGTACGTCACTATTATAGGCTGTATCTAAAGAACCTTGATACTTAGAGCGATGGTTTTTTTACAGACGGTGTATTTCTGTCGCCGCTATTACATATTATTAGGTACTAGCGGACGTCACGCGGTTTCACCCGCGTAGGTTCCGTTCCCGTAGGAATACGGGAGTAAAATATAGCCTATGTTCATCACAAAGAGTGTAGCTTCCCAACAGTGAAAGAATTTTTCAAATCGGTCCAGTAGTTTCCGAGCCTATTCGTTACAAACAAACAAAGAAACAAACCCTCCTCTCTATAATATTAGTATAGATTAAAAGTAGAAATTATTTCGGTACTAAAAGTAGAAAAATTGAATGTATTTTTTGGTACAGAACACTCGTTCTTGGGCGGTTTTTTTATTTCTATTCTTTAAGGGGTAGGAAAATAATTGAATCCTTTTTTGTTGCTAAAATTCAAAACGACTAAAGTGGTGAACAATCATGCAGGCTCTGATGACAAGCGGGCACGATGGCCCACTTTTTCAAATAAAATGAGGCTGTTTTAAAGTTCTAAGGTATCTATTTTCTGCAAATGCTTGCGACGCCGACGGCAGGGCTGTAGTGCTTAGGGGCGAGTTCGCTTACGGAGTCGGAATAAATATTTGTCTATCCACATTTCTTTGTTTTAGAATTTTAATGTATAATTTTGTATGTAAATAGTTAGAAAATTTATAAGTATGTTCTTTCGTTGTCTGGTCTCATAGCATAAGCTTATTATTAGCTTAACTTGGGCTAGATGGTGTTGAGTGAGAACGTGCCTCAAAAATATTTATTTATTTATTCCTTCTCAAGCTCAAAGCCGTGCGCCGCGCATAAAGGAGCACCCAGCTGACACAATAGTAGGCAGGAGTGAACCTGCTACCCTGCGATGTGTGTCTGAAGGCAAACCAAAGCCTACGATACTATGGTACAAAGATGGATCTCCTTTGGCACCTACCGATCATCCACACAGAGTTTTACTTGAAGATGGCTTATTGTTTCTGAGGTAAGATTTAAGTATAAGTTCTAGGTAAAAGTTCTGCTTAATTTTGGTACATAAGCACACAAGGTATTAGGTTTGGTACTCAAGGAGCGTTCAAGCACAGTTAGATCCAATAGGGGCTTTCTCCCGAGCACGTAGGTTGTGGAATGACCTCCCTGCCTCAGTTTTTCCAAACGCCTACAGTATGGAGTTCAGTTCTTCAAAAGGGGTCTTAGAAGGTTTTTACAGGGTCGGCAGCGCGAGTGTAGCGCCTCTGTTGTTGCAAACGTCCATAGGCTGCGGTGACTACCAGTACACCTGGTGGGCAGTATACTTGTCTGCTGCCTTAGTGATATAAACAAGCAAGTTATTTTATAACGTATTACATACATAAGTACAGCTAATGCACACGGCCATGCCCGCATTGTGAAGTTTCATGTGGGAAACGCCCACAGAAACTTGTTTCCTTGATAAAAGGGAGGAATTTAAAAAAAAATGACATTTTGAATTTACGCTCACATACCGGTATGACACAAAACATTGGATAAGTTTAAAGCCTATAATTATAATAACTACGACGTGTTTATATTTTGTGATTAATAAAGGGCAATGGCATTTTGCAGTCGCATCATGTTTCCAGGGATTTCCTTTTGAGGATAGACCCGTTCTCGGTCGCATACATTCATGCAACCTTATGGTTTTGGTCAGTTCAAGTCCGATATGCTACCATTGGATTTGCTCTGCACATGTATCAATGTGAATCGACTTCTATTGTATAAGAGATATAATTCTCTTCTTCTGGATTCTTCTCTTCTTCGTTTAGATGTCATGCCATCCAAGATGCACGGCGTCCAAACTTTGTTAACCTGTCATCATTACCTTTTTAGGGTTTCATAGCCAAATGGCAAAAACGGAACCCTTATATATTCGTCATATCTGTCTGTCTGTCTGTCTGTCTGTCCGTCTGTCTGTCCGTCCGTGTGTCACAGCCACTTTTCTCCGAAACTATAAGGTCTAAGCTATTGAAACTTGGTAGCTAGATGTATTTTGTGAGCCGCATTAGGATTCTTATATAAAACCAGAAAAAAAGCAGTAAATTTTGGGGGTCCCCATACTCAGAACTGAAACTCTAATTTTTTTTTTACCAAACCCATACGTGTGGGGTATTTATAGATAGGTCTTCAAAAATGCTATGGTCGTTTCTAACATCATTTTTTTCTAAAGTGAATAGTTTGCGCAAGACACACTTCTAAAGTGAAAAAATGTGTGTCCCCCCCTCTAATTTCTAAACTAAGAGAATGATAAATCTAAAAAAAATATATGATGTACATTGCCATAAAAACTACCAACGAAAATTAGTTTGAACGAGATAGAGCTAGTAGTTTTTTTTTTAATACGTCACAAACCGCAATTTCCAGTTAGTGAAATCCCTACCACTGCGAACGTGTTAAAACATCAGTCAAAGTTACAACGAACTATAAGAACTTTTCTATTATATTACTTGCTGCTACGAAACCCTTCATGGGCGAGTCCAACTCGCACTTGGCCGGTTTATTATTGCTAAGGTAGAGCAGTATACATCCCACATTATCGAAAGTGATTACCGTAGTCTATGGACTACTAGTCGCGCGGCGGACCATATTGTCGTGTTGAAATGTTTTTTTTTTAATCTCCCTTAAGACTTTCAACTTGGGTTAACGAGTACCATATTACTGACACCCGGGGCACACCTTAACTACACTATTCAGTACATATTATATTAAGTAGTTATACTGTGCCCAGGGTTCATGCCCGTTCTGGCAGGGAAACTCACGTAAATGTTAATCAATGACAAATTCAAACATCTTTATTTCGTACAGAACTTGTGTTGTTTTATCTATAACTTGTGTTGTGTCTAATATACGAGTACTATCTGAGGAATCACATTTCTGTGACTTTGAATTCCTTCTTTTATGTATACTATTCTGTGTGGTCGCAACTAAAAATAGAACACCCTATTATTTGTCGAAGGGTATGTTCAAATGTGATTAAAGGATTTGTATCCTTGATGCGTGACTGATTCAGTTTGTATTAAGAACAGCGGTTTCTGATACATTACTGATATTTCGATCTGTGTAGACTACGAGGTGTAGGTATAAAATACGAAATGGTTTTCGTTTAGTTCTGTAAACGGTCACTACAATAAGCTTTTTACTTTATACTTACCTGGTCTTGAGAGGGTTGATCGCTTTGAGGCATTTCTTTTTAATATTGTTTCCATGCTTCGGAACGCACGTTAAACCTACTGGAAGGTTTTATAGGTGCCTTGACAATTTCAACAGCAAGTAGCCACAACCTGCTTCTGTCTATTCCAACTTGGCAATAACATCACCATTTATTTGTAGACTTACTATAAATATGCTTCTGCCTCAGCACTGGGTATACAGACGTGACTATAATTTTTCTACTTTTCATACTAAGAGTTAGTTCACTTGGAAAGTTCAATAATAGGTAGACGCCACGTCAACCTCTTTCGACCAATTACCGTGACTCATAGCTACTATAATGCTAATTATTGTGATAAGTTACATAATAGATGTATAATTTACACAAATTTAGGCACTTGTACACTATGACCAATATTCATTTGATTGTTAAATTGTAGGGTTATGCGAGGAAAGAAGGAAAATGACGAGGGAGTATACTGGTGTGTGGCACGCAATTCTGTCGGTGAAGCGGTCAGTAAGAATGCTACGCTAACGATTGCTGGTGAGTGTTTTAAAATAACGTGTTATTTCTTGGAAGTTCTATAGGCGCTTTATGACTTACACAAGTTCTAGGGTCGTCATAATTTGAATAAACACAGACTTTTCTGTAGGCAATATTGCAAAAACTTGATATTTGTGGTAAAAATCAGCATAGTTATTTGATAATATTAATTGATGAGTGTAAGGTTTTTTTTTCTATGAATCAAAATTCTGTGGAAAAAGGACGTTAAATAAATATATAAGTACAGTCACCTCCAATATTGCATGGGCCCCTTAAGATCTATAATCCCATGCACATTTGAGTCCAAACTACAAAAACTTCGCTAGATGGCGCAACTTTACTCGAATATAATACATATTGCATATACACCTTAGAATCACAAAAAATGTACTAGATGGCATATTTACATTACTCAAAAGATTAATGAGTTGCTATTTTGACAATAATCGCGTTCCTGTGTGAGGTATTAAAAAAATCGGCAACGCTAGATACTTGACTTCCAATGTTATCCGATAGATGGCGTCAATTCTCAGTGCAAAGCAATTTCGTTTCGGATTGACCATGCATTCTCAAATTCGTCTGTACACGTAGATGTGCCGTAAATTTTTATTGTATTAGTGATAAGGCAGTTGTACACTTACCAGCTGACACTACCAGCTGAGTATCTAAGTTGTGCTGTGATTCCGAAAACGTACCTTCTTTTACATAAATTATGAATCTTTTCTTTTAGTTCTCCGAGATGACTTTCGAATAGAACCTCGAGATGTTAAGGTAGCTGGTGGTGAACCCGCCACACTTGAATGCTCTTCTCCAAAAGGCGTCCCAGAACCAGGCGTTCATTGGACTAAAGATGGGCAAACTTTAGATGCAGAAGTAAATGGGAGGTGATTAATTTTTACAAAACAATTTCTTTGAGTTATTCCCTTGTAAACATTGTAAATTGAGTTTACTTTATCTTCATGTTGAGAGTAACGAAATAATCGGATGTGTTGTGCATGCCCATATTTATCAAGTTAACGATCCGCTTAAGGCTTGGCGCCATATGCTTAAGTTCAAGAACAACTTTGGTATTAGCATTCCCATATTTATCTTAGTCATCACTTGCAATTATACTGTGTTTCATTTTTCAGGATTATGATAGGAAATAGCGGTGATTTAAAAATACTGGAAAGTATTCCATCCGATAGTGGTGTATATAGATGTATTGCTTCAAATGTAGCTGGTGAAAGACAATCGCGGCCTGCAACGTTACTCGTATTACGCCGACCACATTTTCTAGTGAAACCTAACAATATAACTGCACTAATAGGCCAAAACATCGAATTTCATTGTCAGGTAACAATATAATACGCATATTACGCATTGATAAATACATTATTTACTAATAATTCATTTAACTAAACCTAAAAATTTCACTAAATCGCAGCGTCGCCTTCGTTTTGTTCTTCATTTTGGTTTTGCCTTCCGGTTACCATGTTTTTAAATTGGTGTACAATAAAGTTTATTCTATTCTATTCTATTCTATTCTATTCTATGCTGTCTTATTTATTTTTTCTGCTTTTGGTTACAGGTGATTGTAAAATTCCTAAGAGCCTTATTACATTACAAGGTTACTTATACATTCTGACCTAATGTGTTTTTTTATAAATGTTTGAAGCATTTCAGTGTTCAAGACTCAAACATACTATCATCATGATATTACCCATAACACTGTTCCACACTTCATCAATTAAATTCACCCTAGTCAGCCGTCCATCAACAATCACGAAGTCAATCATACTTTTCTTTCCCCTTCAGTGTACTAGTCGTTCTTTATTATATATTCAGTTTTTGAACCTTTTGTTATAGTCACATTTGGTCTCCTGCTTTCCTAAGCAAAACCAAGCAAACCAAAGGATTCATTGACTGGAGATTCCGTGCAGGAGCGCAGGATTATCTATTTGGGATTTCAATACTTCTAACAGTTGCTTTCAAACCTTACTTGAATTTGAAGCCTAGAGTCCGCTTTTATTCGTACATTTTTTTTCAGGTAGCGTTAGTAAAAATATAAAGCAGCACATATTTAAACTTTTCTCTATAAAAATAATGCCATCAAATTATTTTCGTAAATTGCTTCTGAAATAATTATAACTCAACCGAATGATTATAGGCATCGCCAGAAACTGATGTCTCAGTAACATGGTCTCGTGACAGTGGTGTGCTCTCTTCATATGCAATTATTCGTCGAGATTCCTTAAGAATAGACCGGGTTGTAGCCGCTGACGCTGGCACATACACTTGCAGAGCTGAAAGCCAGGCAGGAACTAGTACTGCTAGTGCTACACTGACTGTAAATTGTAAGTTAAAACTAGAATCTTATTTTAATGCAAATAATAATGATAATATTAGAGACATCTGGATAACAGTGATGCGAACATGCCTAAAGGTTATAAATGAACTATGTGGTATATTTTTAGCATTACCGCATTTTACCAGAGTGCCTTCAGACCAAACAGCATGGGAGGGTGAAGCAGTGTCTTTCCCGTGTGAAGCAGAAGGTACACCACAACCCATAGTGTTTTGGACTATGGAAGGATCTCAGGTAGAAAATGGCATTGTACCATGAAGCTACTATTTATTGAAAACTAATAACTCTGGTATTTATAACATTACTTGAATTGTAAATATTTTCGCAGGAGTTAGTATTTCCTAAATCAACTCACGGTACTGGTTCCCTGTATTTGGATCGAGTTTTAACACACCATGCTGGTCGACTGACCTGTGTAGCAGTCAGTGCAGCAGGAAGTGCATTACATACAGCAACATTGCAGGTTGGTTTCATTCTATATTTTTGTTTTTATAAATCACAAATATTATATTTTGTAAAGGGCTGAAGTACTAGACTGGCGAATAGGAGCCTTTCTTATAGACTACGTAACGTTAAACTTCTTCCATCAGGTATTAAGAAGAGAAGCAAATTCTTTTAATGCTGATATAGAGTCATCGTCACCTTATCCAGAGTTGACTAAAACTTTGAATCATTCACCAATGACTCAGTACGAGTTAGTTCAAGCGCGAAAGTACTTACAACAAGATGTTTTGGCTTTGAGAAGGGTAGAAGGAATATCTGCGACAACATTGAAGATTGTTTGGGATGTATGTATATATTGTATATTTCTGTCTTTTTTTCTGATTATATATTAATTGATCTACAGATTCTCACTACATTATTTTTAATATTATATAACTCAAATTTCAGGTTCTAACTGATTATAACGAATATCTGGAGGGTGTAAAGATATGGTTTAATGGCACTTCCATAAACAGACAGTACGTCTTAGCAGAAGATTATGATCATTTTAATGTTTCGTATAAAGAAAGTTTAGCTGAATTTAGAAAATATGAAAACTTTTCTATGACTACGGTTCACAACAGTGGATCTTCAAGTCATATTCTGACCGGTTTATTGCCGTATGCTCAATATAATGTGTTCCTAATGCCGTTTTATAAGTTGTTACTTGGCAAACCTTCTAACATGAGAACTGGAATTACTGAAGAGGATGGTATGTATTTTTAAGCTTTAAAAGTACTAAAATACATTCTAATTAATGCGATGGGTGTAGAATAAGCATCGGTATTTCTTACAGCTCCGTCAGAGCCACCACAAAGCGTTACGGCGGGAGTGATAAATGCGACATCAGCGTGGATACGATGGGATCCACCGCCCCCGCACACGTGGAACGGTGAACTTTCTGGTTATTTGGTTGGTAGTCATATTTTATTACAAATTTTTATTGACTAAGCATTATTTATTGACAGTAAATTTATTGATTTTTGTTTATTAGATTGAGGTTCGTGTTGGTGGAAGTACTGGAGGCAGGGTCGTAGGTCAGATGTCACTGGGCCCACGTACACGAGCTGCCGCTGCCAGTTCACTGCGTACTGGGGGAAGATATAGCGCACGAGCTGCAGCAGTCACACGTCGTGGACATGGCCCTTTCAGCTCCCCTGTAAATATTCACATGATACCGACGCTGACTCAGCGTCATTATGTGCAGTAAGTATAACTTCTTATCTTCGCAGTTTTACTTTCTCCTTCACACAATATATCTCACAGTGTTTTGTTTTAATGCAGAACGGAACCGGCCACTGACAAAGCATTGGTATCAATGTTCCAAGAAACTTGGCTACTGATTTTGTGTCTAACTCTGCTAATATTAATATTGGTTGGTACTGGCGTAATTGTTTATATTCGCCGGCGACAAATAATGCACAGGAAAAATCAAAATACAACTAGTAAGTTACAATTCAGTTGATTTGTAAAATTTATTCATTGAAACTTGAAAATAAAGTAAGAAATATTTACAGGTACTGCAATTGTCAATGCTCAACAATGCCTATTAGGTAAAGAAGCAGTTTGGCTTAGAGAAAGACCTTTGTTTGAAGGATCTAATGAACCTAAAATAGAAATTCTAAACTGCCATCAAAGCCTTTTGCATGGTAAGAAATAAATATGAAATTAAATAGGTGCTAACTGAGGTTGGTCGTATTGTAATTGTAAACATTTCTTTATTAGGTGGTCATTCCGTAGGGACTATGGCCATGGAAGCTGAATATAGTTTGCCGCAACACACTAATATTTTGAATCCCATTCAAGAAGAGGTTCAAAGGAGAATACAACCAGAGGCATATGCATCTAGCGCTATCTATACAGAACTGAATTATCAAGTAAGTAACATTTGTAAGTAATATGTATAATATGTATGTATTTAAAAGTATATAAGTATTAATATCCCTGGTCTGATACCCATAACACAAGCAGGTTATTCCTAGCTTACTTTGGGATCAGATAGCGTTGTGTGAGATGTCCGTGAATATTTATTTATTTATTATTTATTTATTTTAGTGAAAAATTCAATCGTCTAATTCAGGGGTTCCCAACCTGTGCGCCGCGGCGCCCTGGGGCGCCGTAGAAAGTCCAGATCGCCGTAGAGAGTCTCTCAAAAAATAAAAAGATCACAAAAAGAATAGCCCGCCAAGATTTTTGCCAATTCGACTTAAGCGGGCCGCGTTCCGAACTGGTGGTGGTACTAACTTTGATTTGTATTCACGAACGTTCGTGTCGCAAGTACCTATGTAGTAAGACTATGCGATATAAATGTTTTTTGAGTTTGAGTTTGACACGTCGGCGTCGCCGCTGTTTTCCGAGTCGCGGACTCCGCTCTAAAACTCCTTTGCAAAAAAGGTTCTGTCTGTCAAAACAACTATTTCGATTTTTTAAAACTAATCTACGCGGTGTCTGAGAATAGTTAGAGGCGAAAGTTACCACCTTCCGCTCAAGGAAATCGGCCAAGTCCTCACCGCGTTGACCATCTTGAAGAGTCTTAGTGGATTTCTGTACTTAGGTGGTAATCAGAACGATAATAAACGAGTGGCTGGAGAGGAGCAATGGCAATCTCTTCTACCGGTTGTCACCGATAATTAAGGGCACGGATTCTTCGATAAGTATCTGTGGCGATTACGCCGGGAGACCACGGCTCAGTGTCAGCACTGCGAAGGAAGCAGCGAGGACACAGCGCTCCATACAGAGCATAGCGTGGGCGCCATGTCCTAGTGGCAGGTCTTGACCTGAACATTATCTCGTTAGACTACGGTGCGAGCGATGATTTCCAACGGAAGTACGTGGGACACCGCCGCGTCTTTCTGCGAGCAGGTTATTCTCGTGAAAGAGATGACGGGGAGGGAGCAGGGAGATAACTTTCCAACCCAGGGTTTCCTGTCTGCGGCGAGGGTGCCATACACTCGATTTTGCCCATACTATCGGACTCTATGACCGGGGGCCTAAGGTCGGGGCGGGGGCTGTTCACCGTCCTTACAAAAGCAGGCCCAAGACGACAGCGTGACGTGACCCAGGAACCGAGAGTGACACCCGAAAGCTCGCAAAGACGCGAGGAAGTACTCGAACCAAAAGAAGTAAAGTAGATGACGTCGCTGTGGTAGCCAAGGTCTGTCCGGAATCCTGGGACATCTTTCCCGACGCTCCCGACCGTAGGTAGTGGTAGAGCACCGTATGGTTTCAGTCGGTAAGATTTCGGCACACAGATTCCACAAGTAAAAAAGAAGACAGTTTCCCTAGATAACGCCAGCTTCACATGTTTTCCATTTTGTCTGCATAATGACTTGGCCGAGGCTCCATGGCACAGGAAAGTGGTTTGTGCGGAGGATTACTAGTCGAGGGGGGGGGGGTGTGTAATCACACGTGATATCATGGGGAGCCGTGAAAAATTTCAAGACTTATAAGGGCGCCGCGGCCTGCAAAAGGTTGGGAACCCCTGGTCTAATTAGTTCACAGTTTGTAATATTTTTCCTAAATCGTGTTTTGTTTTAGAATCACACAGACGCAGAAGACTCCTGTAGAAAATGTGCCATTAGTCCAGGATCTTATGATAACAGTATGGTCAGATCATTCGCAGAAAGTAATCAATATTCTAATGAAGAATGTTCTACATGCTGTCGTAGCAGTAGCTCTACTCTAACGAAAGACTACAGTGAAATGACGAAATGTGGTAATGATGACGAAATGCAAGATATGTCAATAGAAGATTGTCCATCTTGTAAAACAAATCATTCGAGATCTTCAAGCCATCATGATGCTAATAAAGAATGGGCGATGACTGAAGTAGAATATGATTATCCTCAATGGCATTGGTTGGGACGAGAAAACACTTTCCGACAAACCAATCAAGATGTGAGATATGGGGGTGAAGGAAGCAGTGATCAGGATTGCAGAATGAATTTATGTGATATTTTACCTCCACCGCCTTATGAAAGGTAAGATTATTTAATAAAACATAATATTGGGTATGGCTTTGGTCAATATTTTCATAAAATTCGTTTGGACATTAATAATGTACCTATGGGGAGTTCCACAGGTACATTATTGATGAACTTTAATTATGAGTTACCTATAATATTTGTAAAAATGCCTTAAATTTAATATTATTTTAAGTTTGGAAGCGGTTTGTTTTATTAATGATTTTAAGTTGTTGGGATATTAGGTATTTATAATCTTTTCTGTAGTTTAAGTTGATTCAATAGTGTGTGTTTTAGTTATTTTTAAGTTAGAATTAGATACATTTTCTCAGAAATTTTGCAATATTTTTTTGTTTTTGTCTACAGGGAATCGCCGTATCGGGAAATGCACGCATTTACTAATCACTCAGGGGCTTCAGGTTGTTCAGGACATACGTATCGAAGTTAATTAATTTATAATAGCAATATCACTAGTATGTAATACAAGCAATACTACTTTATAATGAATTGTACAAATGTATAAAAGTTTTTGCATATTTTGAATGGTATTTTAAGAAGGATATCTGTCACACTGTCGTTTAATTGTAGTAGGTACCTACAGTCATTATGTTTATTAACTCTTATACTTAGTTTTTTTAAAAAGAAGAATGTAGTTTTTCTATATCCATAATACAATTGGAAAAGGATATTTTTGCAGTGGTTGTTATAAAGTGTGTTTATATTTGGCAGTTTTCTGGTTTTGTAACCTCATATTCTGTGACTTTATTCGTATTTAATTGACTTTTTAACTTTAACTTGACATGACAGAAGCGACTTAATAATAGTCAGTACGCCACCATCTATTTAGATGAAATTATTTGTAAAACCTCGTTCATTTGTGATCCGACTATCATCACTACGTAAAATGATTTCATTTTTCAGAAGGGTACGACTAAAGTTTTTATGACATGACGGTGTAACAGAAGGCTTGCAAAGATTGTAGGTAATGTGAATGTGTTTACAGATAGACTGCTCATGTAGTATAGATTTTCATCTTTCTCTAGTGACTGTGATATAGTATAATTTCGTAATCAAGTTTACTTTTAATGTAAATATTTTGGAACGTTTGATAACCTTATACAATTTTGTCATGGCCATATTTATAATGTGTAGTGAAGAAATAAAAAAAAAAATGCCATTTTTAAACAATCATAATTATTGTAAATCATTTTATACTGGGACAGGATTCCTACACTGTTTCGAAAAATAAATTGAAATTTGATAATGATTGAAACGCATTAAATTGTATAAAACTTTTTATTATTTGTTTTATTTACTTAAATGATTTACCACCCACTGCAAAATATAGACTTTATCGAAAATATAATATTATGTTATCCAAAACCGTTCAGTCGTTTATATACTACTGAGGTGGCAACAGGCACAAGCTTTGGTTGGCATTCATTTTCAAGTCGTTCATGAAACTACGTGCGCTGCAAAAACATGTAAGTATAGGTGTTTTACTAGTAAATTTAATACAGTCTCAACCTTAGAGTAAACATTTGTATAGGTACTCTAAGGTCTCAACCTTCAGCAAATCGTAAAAATTATGTAATGAAACTTTAGGCTCTGCTTGGACAACAACCACTTGTACAAACTAAGTTATCCATCACTACATAAAACTTCTAGGTATTCACTTAAATTGAAAGAAATGGTCGAAGCTCGAAGCTTGCCACCTACACGGAGGATCAAAATCGAACTTTAGCAATTTCAAGTTATACCTACTACATTAAAAGTAGTTCTGAAATGTACAAGCATTCGGGTAAAATAATCGATCTTGAGCAAGGCTCGAACCTGCATGTTCTGTCTTGCCGCGATGGTATAATAGCTGACCCAATAAGCTATGAACACATCTTAACATGTTGCTATATACAATAGGAAACAAGATTTAGTTCTATGAAGTTAGGATGTAGTTCTTACCAGGTAATACTGATCAGACGATGAACCCTAAAATTAACAAAATAATTCGTAACATACAAAAACAAGAATTCTTATAAGAAAGTCTCCATTTCGATGAATAAACTCTGTAGTATCATGAGCCGACAGCAAATTGAAATGTACTACATTAAAGTCATTCACTATCCCACTTCAGCCTCCCCGCACTCTAGAAGAGAGATGCATACTCAAGTGAATAATAACGTCCCGGTACTGAGACGAAGATGTAGTAAACGTTTCGTAATAAACTCTGTCATAAAAAGAAAGTTATATTGAACATAATCGCGCCATTTATGAGCTCTAAGCTCACCCGCCCATGGTCGATCAATATAAGTGAAATGTGCGATCTCGATTACAAATTGGTTAGTTTTATGACAATCTTGTAAAGAAGATCGAATTTCTAAACTTAGTTTTACGAGTACAAGCCTCTTCGCTTGTGTTAATAATATTATCTATAATTATTCTTATTAAATATACAATTCCACTTCTTTTGATCTTCGGCAGCCCCGATAATAAGACTGTTTGCGATTGTATTGTAAAAAAAATCGACAAGATATACTTAGTAGTGGATCTAGTCCGGTAGTAGTTTAAAAAGTGACCATTACAATTAACAGCGAGCGCGATTTTCTCCTACCATTATCTACTACGTCTCTACGATTATGCTTTCCTTGACGGCGCGGCAGTTCTAAACGAGTCAACATACTTGACTTTAGAAATTTACTACAGAGAGAAAAAATCTATATTGTGAAGTAAACCCCTTTTCTATACTTAGCAGCTATCCTGCGCGTGTGCGATTTTTCCGAAGGCTAAAGTGCACAAAGTCATCATTTATCATAAATAAGATTATTGCGTTTGTACACCATATTTTACCTACCTAACAATCATAATCAGAACAATTTACCTAAATTTACATTGGTTTCATTGAGCAATAACAACTTTGCGACTTTGATTACCTTACACAGGGTTAAAGAAGCACAATTAAAAATCCTTTAGTGCGCAATAAACTCTCGAATTGCTTGTAAAACATGCTGCAATGAATTGTAAAGTTAACACTTCAACCGGCGGAATGTTTTTAAATACCTTTAAAGGTGCTAATTTAAATGTACGAAATACGTAATCACTTCGACTTTACAAATGGAAGCCTTCAATAAACCCACATTAATAAGAGCAAAAGTTTTCTATAAACGTCCTATCTACTTATATTTCATCTTTCTTATTATTTTAGCCGATTGACGCTCGCTGTCGGGCATAAACTTGTTTCTAAGATCCCACAACTTTTTACGCCACAATCAATCAGCGGGCAGTCAATCCACACGGCTCAGCGTCATTTAATTTGCGTTGCCATTCGAGAATCAATCTACTCCATCGGTCGTCAGTCTAAGAGAAATGTGCCTTCTCGCTGGGACTTAAGTTAGGCAATACTTTCAGCTACGTCGTCAGTGACCAAAATCCTACGCCGGGTTTTTACTTCACGGTTTGTGTCATGAAATGAAACTCTCCCTTCAATACCCTTTGGATGACAGGAAAATTCTTAATTTTGAGGCCAATTATCAAGTGTGATAAATACAGTACCTGTTTTATTTTGTCTGAAAAGATGTTCCGTAGCTTTCCGAACGCTTCCCATCCGACTTGGCTCTTACCATTGATCTCTATCCGGATGTCTTCTAGGTGGCACGGACTACTTATTCATAATCAGTTTCTTACACGAGAGAGCGATGGTGTCTCTACTGAAATCTTTAGGGCCCAAATCAGCCTTTCCTGCTAGTGTTGCCCCGGCTGACTAATGAAAGAGAATGTAAGCTCGAAACGAAACTTGGTACCGATCCGAATGGCCAGCGTGATACTGTAAGGCCAATCATCCTCCAAATTGGGGATTAAATTGGGAGGCCCATTTGACTGTACAGTGTTTATTACCTAGAGCGAAAGCATGAACTGATACAATTTATAAGTCTAAGTAACATACATAATAAGCAAATATGTTTGCTAAATGTTTAAAGCGCTTTAGCTTTAATATAGTGTTACCCTACCGTTCTAATTAAACTGGAGGACATAGTTATAACCCCCATTTAACTTGATAAGGGTCGAGATTGCAGTTATAATTACGCAAGTTTTCACTCCGATATTAGCCTCGCCGAGGTCAAATAAAATTGTAAAGTTTATGTGCAATGGAGAACGGAGGAAATATTTCTAGAAATTTTAATAGGGTTGAAGGACATGAAGGTATTTTTCTATGTGTTGTTTCACTAACAAAGTACAACTTAAATTCAAAAATAACTTGATAAAGAAAAGTTATTCAATTCTTACTTTGTCTTGTTTTAGAAAATTTATTTACTCAAGATACATACATATAGTCACGCCTTATTCCTGAAGAGCAAGGCAGGGATATAGTTTGCCGAGTATACGCCCACATTTCACCTTATAGTTTTATGTCCCATGTAATAGGTGGTGAGCCTATTGCCGTGTTGAATTGGCCAGGCGCAGGTCGTGACGAACCGCAGTTGAAATCATTCAAGCTAACCGCTAAGGCCTTTAACTTGGCTTAACGATTGTCATTTTACTGACAACCGGGTTGCATTTTCTAGTTTTCCTTCTCTACGCAATGGATTGTTTTGCGAAAGTGTTACCTGTTTTTAAATTGAGATGCCGAATTGAATTGGTGAAAGCTTTGAATGCAACTGAAACTAACAACTTGATCATCATGTTAACGTTATATCAAAATTCGAGACATTAAGCAATGAGTTTACAGTCTCACTTTTATTGTAACCAATCAACTTGGAAAATCTATCAGAATATTTAGTACAAACATATAAAGTTAATGCATCGACTCATAATTGCGACACGACTGCTTCAATGCTTGATAGTACTTTACTTACGAGTACAACAACAAAACAAAATATTACTTAGATATAGGAACCAGCCGAAATACAAACATGTGCGTTCTCAAATATTTTACAGCATTAACTATAAATTCACCTTAAACTGACAGTGACAGCATGAGACTTAGCAAACTTTATAATTGAGTTGCTTTGAGTAGGGTCACAGGAGCCGCTAGATGCGCGTGATGCCCTCACATTAATATTTACCCATAAAATCTCAAATAAAGTCAGTTTAAGATCATGGAATAAATTCAAACACCCACCTTTTAAGGATTAATAAGGCTTACATCTACAGTGCTATCTAATCAGTCGTTTCATCTTCATCAGAGTCTATGAAGGTACTAGTCTAAGAGCTAAAACATTCGTGTTTAGTTAGTAAAGAATTAATGAAAAATATCATAAAGTTTACTAATATTTAAAATAGAAGGCTCACCAGCTCAGCAGTTCTGTTTATGTATACTCTCAGTTTCTTACGTATTTACGTTCTGTGACAAAAAGAGGCTACAAAGTGCAGACCTTATGGCTATTGCCATCCGTTTGTCATCAGTACTAGCTCTTAGACGTCATTATTGTCATACGAAAAGTGGTAAAATTACACGAGTAATCAGCTTTACTCGTAAATAAGTAAACATGTATTTGTGCGAACAGGACTCGCAGGCTGTGTCCAAACCGAGGGCGTTGCCATGGCAACAGGCTTCACCTCACCCTAGAGTGCACCCTTGTTATTAATACCCGTAATAATTAAACTTGATTGCATTTCACACCAGGTGTTGGATGACTCGACTCAAACTAATACTGTTTGAATGGAACTAAGGGATAATTTTGTTGAAAAGATTAAGACGTTTAGAGCATAATAGAAAAATTAATTAACTGAAAGTAATACCTTTTAAATAACAGGTTGGATTAATGACTGCACCATTTTGTGCACCTAAACTATTGAATGGAGGAGCGTTCATTATAAGTCAACGACCCAAACAATTTTTTTTTTGATACCGAATAACGCGTGACAAAAAGAAAAGTGGTGATAATTTCCGCCACAAATAAGCGATTTAAAAGATAATTTTTCTGTAAAACTATAGAAATCTGAGACGCCCTGTAAGTTCACCTGTTTCCCTGCTCTTACAAGCCCAAGTATTTAAATTTACATTTTTTTGTTGTTAAATATAAAATAAGTATAGGTAGCAATTTTCACCATAAATAAACTACAGCCTTCTACTAAACCACAACCATTTTCGATAGAATTAGAAGATTGCAACAACGTGTTTTCACCAGTAGAGATTAATCTCATATTAAATTCTCTAAGAGAAAATAGAAGTGAATATCCGCGTTCATTATGATGCGATATTCAATCAACTTAACGCTGGCAAGTTTTACTCAAGAGACATGTCATCAATATAATATTCTATACGTTTTCGCATCCACTTGGAATAAAAATCAAAATTTATTCTGAACGCAAACGCGAACGTGCTTTCTCTAAATCATATCGGGGACTCGCATTTTCAGGATTTTATTTTCTTTATTAATCAGCACTCCCCTACGGATCCATTTTGAGAGTAAAGAGCCCTCTATACCGAAGTCAAGAGTCAGGGTGACAGAGAAAAATTGAGTCGGATGGGCTCCGCGTTTGGAGTGACAAGGATAAAATAAATGAATGTTGGCTGGTGTAAGAAAGTACATACATAAAATGAAATTGAGAAACGCCTTCCATGATTAGTACCATTACTTATGCACAAACGTTAACCGCCTTCAAGGAAACTTTTGACAAAAAAATTACGGTATTCAGTTCTTCTTTATTATTTTCGTAAATAGACGGTAGATTGTTTTCTGTTTACTAGCTTATTAAAGATATCAGGGGTATATAACTTTTAACGTATTCCTTTAAACTATTTTTTAAGTACATGCTAGTTTTAAAATACTTGCGATGAAGTTAAATAACGTAGGATTTGCGAACATGTTTTAAAGTCACAGTAAGTAAAGTCAGTAAAATTTTGTAATGACGCTCGTTTATATTTCTGCCTGCTGCTGTAAATCGTTAAGGAATTCCCTCGACTGTCTTTCGGTTCCATCATCAGATCGACTCTAGACCTTCATTAAAGTGTACAACATTAAAGCACTTAATTAAAAAGTTAACAAGCGCACTAGTTGTCCCTACAATTTTCGGTGGTTGCCCTCGTTTTCTCCTGGATCCCATCATCAGATCCTGACCTGGTGAAAATGGGACCACCTCAGAAGTAAACCCTATTCAAAAAAAAAAAATTGCAATCCATCTATAATTGACGGAAATATCGCTTAACATACATAAAAAAAAACATACAGACTAATTAAGAACCTCCTCCTTTTTTGAAGTCGGTTAAAATATATCTATCGGTTCTAAAAGAAAGATAAAACTTTTAAAAAAATAAGAAAAAGGTACTGACTGTACTGAGTGAAAATTATAACGAGAAATTAACCTTCAGGTCTAAATGCCAGACGTATATTTCATCTATTTTAAAGATAAGAGGAACTTGAGTCAACTTAATTTACTAAGATAAAAGGTTGTCTGACATCGTTAGACATTTTACCTAAGGGTCTTATAATTTGTGACAAAGCCATCCAGTAAGTATAATGTAGTTAATGACTGTTCTTAGAGATTTGGCTTTTCTAAAAAATGAATTTCAAAATATTGGCTTAGAATTAAATTCATCAAAATGTGAAATTTATTTACATGATAATGTTGATAAAGTTTCGACATTATCCAAATTTAACATTCTGGCTCCAAATTTAAAATTATTACAAAAAAGTTCTCTCCTACTCCTAGGTTCTCCCGTTTTTGAAGATGCTTTTGATTCTTTTATTGACGAAAAAATTCAAAATTTTTGTGCAGTTTCAGACCGACTTCTTCATATTAATATCCATTCCGCGTTTACAATCCTTCGGTACTGTCTTTTCGTCCCTAAATTAACACATGCCCTTCGTTCAGCTCACTTATTTAAACATTCTGCACTTTTGGAGAAAATGGACAAAATTATTCAAAACACACTTTGCCAAATTTTAAACGCAGATTTGAACGACCGAGTTTGGCTCCAAGCATCTTTACCTATTCGATTGGGCGGCCTCGGCGTTCGAAAAATTTCCGATGTGAGTTTACCAGCATTTTTGGCTTCAATACATGGCACTGAAGAATTGACCAGGAAAATATTGTTTCCTACACTGGTTAATTCTGAAGTGTCAGGTAAGATTGAAGCCATTAGTGCTTGGAAAATGGCTTGCCCAAACACTGATCTGCCCACCTACCCATGCTCCCAGAGACAGTGGGATAGACCGCTCTGCAGCAGAGTTAGAATCCATTTACTGAACTCTTGCTCTAACGTTGCAGAACGTGCTCGCCTTCTGGCTGTGGGAGAGTGGGAATCAGGTGTCTGGCTTCAGGCTCTTCCGTCGCCCAATATAGGTACTATGTTGGACGACACTACGTTCAGAATTGCCGCCTGCCTTCGTTTGGGTGCTCCTTGCGTGTCTCCACATCGTTGTCACTGTGGAGAAGCAGTCGACACGCTTGGGCACCACGGGCTTTCTTGCTGCAGGAGTGCAGGTCGTATGTCTCGCCATGCATACCTAAATGACATTATCCGCCGCGCTCTTGTCACCGCCGGCGTGCCAGCTGTTCTTGAACCAAATGGTTTGGCGCGCGACGATGGCAAGAGACCGGACGGTATGTCATTAGTGCCATGGAAGATGGGAAGGCCTTTGGTGTGGGACGCAACTTGCGCTGACACCCTTGCCCCTTCTCATCTTCCTAACACCGCAGGCTGCGCCTGTGCTGCTGCTGCATTTGCCGAGACACTCAAACGGCGCAAATATAATAATTTAATTGGTAATTATATATTTGAGCCGTTTGGTGTCGAGACACTAGGTTCGTGGGGTCCAAGTGCACGTGCGCTGTATAAAGATATAGCAAAGCGTTTGGTCGATGCTTCTCGTGACCATAAGGCTGGCCTCTTTCTCGCTCAGAGAATAAGCATTGCCATCCAACGTGGCAATGCGGCCAGCCTTATGGGAACCTTACCAGTCGATTGCGATGGGGAGGAATTCTTCGACACCTAGACGAGGGTTACGACAGTCTTGTGTGTTTTTTTTTTTTCGTTTATTTTTACCCTATTTTTCTGTAAATATTTAATTCATAGTTAATAATTGTAAATAGTATACTTTATTGTATTATAATTTGTTGTTAATGACTTCATTAAGAGATTTTAAATTCGCTCAGTCTGTAGTCTCGTGTCTTTTTGGTATCTGGTAATTTTATTGATCATTTAAAGTTATTCAGGTTTAAATCAATTTGGATGCATGAATCGACAATGCACACGACATGCGATTTTTTTTTCAGTGAAATGGAAAATAATCACTGAAAGCCGGTGACTACATTTCCCAATCATCCGAAGATCATATTGACTGCCTCGGTGGCGCATTCGGTAGTGATTCCGCCTGCCGCGCTGAGGTCCCGGGTTCGACTCCCGGGTCAGTCCAAATATTTGTGTGATTCACAAATGTTTGTTTCGGAGTTTGAGTGTTTTCTATGTATATTATGTATGTATTTAGAAATATATAAGTATGTATATCAGTCGTCTAGATACCATAGCACAAGCTTATTTTAGCCAAAGATTTCTATATAAAATGAGGTAGATACGCTCTACTATAAGAAACGAAAGCATAAAAGCAATCCTCATACACACACATTGCTAAAACTACACTCACTCATAAACTATATTTACGTAATTGTAACTGCAATAGCAATATACAAATAGAACAAGAGTAAAAGAGAAGGCGTATTGACTCCAATTACAAGCCGACTACCACCGAATACTCTCGAAGTTTTACGATTCTGTATCACACGTACTGACTGCAGAAAAATGTTAAGTAGGTATAAAGGTATAAAATGCAAAATTTACCAATGATGTTCATATTTAAATATAAACTTAAAAAACTGATTATATACCTATTTAATTAAGGCATGTATTTTAATCGATATCTGAATATTCCCCTTTTCCGAACAAAATATTTCAAAGTCAAACTAAAAATACTGACTTGAACACTAATTATGTACACCAAATAAATCAAATTAAATGTACTGTTTAATGGTGTTTGCAGAACTACTTTACTAAACGAATAACTATTTTCAAAATAGTTTGTCTAACAATTCCATAGTTCAACAAACATAATATTTATACGTTTTTAAGGAAAACCATCGCCTAATTTACTTTTAGGAACATCGTTTATGTTTATGCTAAATAAAATCCCAATTTAATAAGTAATCAGTCATCTTCATATACAAAGTTCATATACAAAGGTCATAGTAATTAAATTTAATTAAGGTCACAAGGAGAGGCTCTGCCTGCCACAAATAAGACTGGAACTAATTAAAAGAAATTTACACTAAATGTGTGTAATATTCTATAACCACTTTCAAGGCGGCTCTCACTAGTCATTTGAACAACAGAACTTATTATATTATTCAGGAATAAATTAATGAAAAATCCTAGTTTATTTAAAAATCGATGCAATTATTATTACTATTATATAGGGGTCCCACGGCAATGCCACATGCAGGGAAAGTACCTTAAATATTGTAGATGGAACATTTTAATGAAAGAAGACATTATTTTAATTAAAAAAATAACTTAAACTGCATTCATAGATTTTTAAATTATTACATGGTTGAGCCGGGAATCGAATCCGCTACACGAGAAAAAATAATTACTCCGTAGCTTTATCATACCGATCGAAAGGCTTCATCATAAGGACTATTTTTTGCTAACTAACATAGTGTCAGAAATAAAAGGAAGACCATGAATTTTAACATTTGATGTGAATTTTCCTGCAAACCGTACTTGCGTAGAACTATAACTATTCGGGGAATCCCCGTGCCTCGACGCTCGCTCGGCATATTCAGCAAGTATTATGCTGTCAAAAAACGAAGTACAACAAAAGCATTGGGGTCGTCAGATTAGTTAGGCCTGTACAATTTGGTGGGTTAATACGATTAAGAATAATCATAAAATTGATGAAAAATAATTAATTACGCATAAATTGTGCGTACTTACCAAATAAATTAGTACTCCTTCGTAAACTACCAAGTCTTAATCACTTTTGTGACGATAATTATGTACTTTTCCACGTTAAAAATACACTTTTGTTGTTAAATCGTGAGAGATACGACAGTGACATAGTGTCAGCGCGAACTGCGCGCAACCGCGCTAACTAGCTCAGTTTATACGCTTCAAAAATTGGTGCGTAGGGCAGGTCTACCTCTTTATATAGAAGTCTTTGATTTTAGCTTAATTTGGGCTAGATGATTTTGTGTGAGTAATCCACAAATATTTATTTTTTTATTTATTTATCCCATAGAATTGAAGTCTGGTGAAACATTATAAACTGCACGGGGTAGCATTATCCCCCTTTACTTTTTTTTTTTGTTTAACGTGAGCGAAAATCATCATGGATGTTATGCCGGACTCCTACCGACTAAAAAACCTTACGTAACGCCCAACAGCCTATGGTTTGGAGCCCCGGGTAAGCCCTCGGAAGGATGTCCCAGGACTCCCAACAGACCCACGGCCGCCACTGCGGCCTCGCCCAGGGGGTGGTTCGGGTCCTATCCCGCGTCTTTGGGGGGTTTCGGGTATGATCCCGCTTCTAAAGGGGGCGTGTATGAGTTTGTCACGTTACGCTGCCGTCATGGGCCTGCTTCTCTAAGGACGGTGAGCTCACCGTCCTCACTCGCCGTCCTCACTCGCCGTCCTCAGGCCCCCGGTCATTGAGGCCGATAGTCCTCGGCGAAGACACGTCGACGGCGCCCGGGCCGCCGACTGCGGAACTCGGGTGGGAGAGTTCTCTCCCGTTCCCGCCCCGTCGTCTCTTTCACAAGCATGACCTGCTCGCAGAAAGAGCCGCCTCTTTCTGCGAGCAGGTCATGCATGCGCAGTCCCACTTACTCCCGCTGAAGAGCATGGCTCGCACCATGGTCTCGAGCGAGAGAGTGTCCACGTCCAGCATTATACCCCTCTCCTACCTCATGGCCTTGGCTCCCAGACACTACGAGTAAGACTCATATGCCTAATATTCAGGACTAAAAAACTGTCAAATTTTTCGTGGAAGGTATACCTCTCAAAATTGGTCTGATTATAGCTACCTGAGGATTGAAATTCATTATTATGTTCAAAAACTTCATAATGAATCAAAATACCGATATCGCGTTAACTAGTTGAGTATTACCAACACCAAAAAACAATAATATTTATCGTTCGTAAAGTTGTTTACTAAATGCGGAATTTAAATTTCGTTCCCAAGCTTCTTCAGTAAGTAGTGTTTGAATTTAACTAGACTACCAATGTCCGTGTGTTTTGTCTTTGTCAACATCTATCTATACTCGTACTAATGTTGGACAACTAAAAGCTTTTAGGTACGTTATAACAAACACGGTGTAATAATCTCTACCTCTATTAGTTTTAGCAATATTCATTCACCTTTTTACTTAGACCATATATCACGTGACTAGCCTTTGCGAACCACCGCATACAAAAATATTCTGCCAGTTTTCATAGCGGGTGAAGGGGGAAACACAAAGAAATATAAAATTTCATTACATTTAAAAATGAATTAATCGACAAACGCGTAATGGCTGTTGTGTTAATTTTTATTGTACAGTCAACTACGGAACTCACGCACGCCCCCCTTAGAAGCGGGATCATTCCCGCTTCTAAGGGTGCGTGAGTTCGTCACGTCATGCTGCCGTCATGGGCCTGCTCTTCTGTAAGGACGGTGAGCCGCCCTCTCACCGTCCTCAGGCCCCCGGTCATTGAGGCCGGCCCGGTCATTTTTATTGTACAGTCAACTACAATAAAAAGGAACTAGTTTAATCATATAAAATGATGTACTGAAGTGCTTTTTATAAAGCCAAAAGACCAAATGGTCATGTGCAATGGCAGAAAACAATTCTTAAGTAAGGCGCATCCTGTGGTTAGATGATCTAAGCCTTTTTACCAAGTTACACACAGAGTTTGTCGTTAAAGTTTTTACTAAAATTTTTCATATCGAAATTGCCTTAGACCAATTTGTATATTGTTTATTTTTTTTGTTGTCTTTTGTAATATTACGAAAAAGATTTTGTGTGTAGCTTAAATGAGAATATAACACCTTATAACTAGAGAACGCGATTTTTGAATTGTTTAATTTTCCTCATAAATAAATAGTATAAAACTGATTCAATGGTGATAAAACGTTCACCGGGACGATTAAGTACTTCGAACTTGTGGACTGCTTTCTAAAGATCTAGATACCAACAAATAATAACTAAGATCAAATCAAGACGCTCAAAAGCGATTAATAAGTCTGATTGATTCATTACAAGTCTCTATAGCCGGCTCTTCAAAAATATTAGATTAGAGGACTTACCACGAAAATCAAGCAAACTAAACTTTCAAATCCATTATCAAACCTGCTAATTACACATGTATGAAGGAATCATTTCTACTTTAAATATTTGAGTAAGACCAACTTCATTCCAAATGACAAAAATAACTATACATGTCATATATTAACCTAATCCTAACAAATTACCAGTTATAAATATCATAGTCAGGGAAAATGTGAAAATAAATGAGAGAAATTTGTCTTACAGATCTTCATCAGCACTATGTCTAGTAAATTATTCCTTTTCCCAACATTCCGATGTTATCAACCTTAATTTACTATTTTTTATGTTATTGATAAAAATGTGCTGTGCTATTTTTAGGGTTTCGTAGCCAAATGGCAAAAACGAAAGCCTTATAGATTCGTCATGTCTGTCTGTCTGTCTGTCTGTCTGTCTGTCTGTCCGTCCGTGTGTCACAGTCATTTTTCTCCGAAACTATAAGGCCTATGCCATTGAAACTTGGTGACTAGATGTATTCTGTGAACCGCATTAAGATTCTTATATACAACTAGAAAAAAAGTAGTAAATTTTGGGGGTCCCCATACTCAGAACTGAAACTCAAAATTTTTTTTTTCATCAAACCAATACGTGTGCGTTATCTATAGATAGGTCTTCAAAAATGCTATTAAGGTTCCTAACATCATTTTTTTCTAAAATGAATAGTTTGCGCAAGAGACACTTCCAAAGTAGAAAAATGAGTGTCCCCCCCCCCCCCTCTAACTTCTAAACTAAGAGAGTGATAAATCTAAAAAAAATATATGATGTACATTGCCATAAAAACTACCAACGAAAATTGGTTTGAACGAGATAGAGCTGGTAGTGTTTTTAAATACGTCATAAACCGCAATTTTCGGTTAGAATAATCACTACCACTGCGAACGTGTTAAAACAGCAATCAAAGTTACAACGAACTATAAGAACTTTTATATTATGTTACTTGCTGCTACGAAACCCTTCATGCGAGTCCAACTCGCACTTGGCCGGTTTTTTAATACGCTTTTATTAGGTCGTCGTGTATGTAACTAACAATGTAATGGAATCTAAGGTAGCTAATTTAACCAGCTTCCAAGGATCGTAGCGTCATGAAAATTGGCAGATGTATGTAGTTCTGATGACAATACAATAATATGGTACTGTCAAACTCATATGATGATGGAGCCCGAAGATAGGTACTGAAAACAAGTGGAATCTAAGGTAGCTAATTTAACCAGTTTCCAAGCATCGTAGGGTCATGAAAATTGGCAGCTGTATGTAGTTCTGATGACAATACAATAAAATGGTGCTGTCAACTGATCTGATGATGGAGTCGTAAGATATGAACTGTAACTTCATGATTGAACATCGTATCATAGCTGTGTTTGGATTTGTTAGAAAAGTCTTGTAATGAACTTTGACCACGATTAGGGTTTAAGGTTATAACAAACCTGTTATATATTGAAGTTAATATTGAGTGTAAATATTGACATAGGTACATGCATAAAATGTATATGTATTAGAGTAATAATGAAATATGGTCACATTAGTCGAACTCAGATAAAACACCATGTAATACAGAAGTCCCTACTAATATTATAAATGCGAAAGTAACTCTGTCTGTATGTCTGTTACGTTTTCACCCCTAAACCACTGAACCAATTTTGATGAAATTTGTTATAAAGATAGTTTAAGTTTAAGGGAAGGACATAGGCTACTTTTTAACTGACTGCGCAAAAGGGGGTAATGATTTTATGCGATAACAACTTCTACGCGGATGAAGCCGCAGGGAACAGCTAGTAAAGGTATAAATGTTGTGACTAAAAAGTATTAAATAAATAAATGGTTTAAAAAACCCTAGAAAAATACGCTTTTGTAATGCACGAAAAAACCAGAAATAAATTATGGATCTTTCAAGTTTCCTCTATTTCTAGGCTGAAGTGTAAACTATGTGCTTTTAGTTATAATATTTGATTGTAAAAGCGTGGGGCGCTAGAACAAGAAATACTTTTTTTTGTAAGCAAATTCCTATTAATACTAATCCTTTTATAATAAAAATCCTGGCGAAAGCTGCATGAGGTCGCACAAGAGCACGTTAACAGTTGCAAAATGTAGAGTTCTTGTTCGAGAACGAGAAATCTTTGGTTACCGTTAAAAACCCGCTTGGGGATATATGCGTTTGTATTCTTATTACATTATTACTACATATTGTACTAAATATCTCGGAATACCGAAACTTTAAGGACCTACCTATGAATTATCTAATAGAGATCCGTAACGGTAATAGGTTTGCTCCTATTACGCGGGCGTCACGAAAAACTGGCCAAAATGGGTGTTGAAAATGCGTAGGCGTGATTAACTACTTTACTTTTCAAGTAAGTGTGTTATGCATTTCAATTAAAGTCTATCATCGTTAATACAGATATATAAAAGCATGACAGTGTAAAAAATTAATAGTTTAAGAACAGGAGAAAAACACGCTTGTATAAATGTGACCTTATCCTTAATCTGACAAGACATCATGCAGCTTCCGCCAAGAAAGTCTTTCCTGTTCCAGCGCCCCACGCTTTTGCAATCAAATATTATAACTAAAAGCACATAGTTTACACTTCAGCCTAGAAATAAAGGCAACTTGAACTGCGTATTTTTCTAGGGTTTTTTAAACCATTTATTTATTTTTACAATGAATAGTTTAAATTCTTTGTCAGTCAAATATGTAAATAAATACTTACATTATATTTAGGTTTGTAAAGAAGTCTCTTACAAACAAAACAATGCGAGTTGAGTGCGTCTGAGTGAGTAAAATTCAAGTTGCTTCTAATAGGTATCTAACACAAAATAAAATATGACTTCAAATATTACAGTGGACCACACCACAGTAAAGTTATAAATATTCCACTATCAATTTTATTCTCCTTAGGGTTATCTTATGAAAATTCCTGAAAGCGATTTTGGATACGACATAAACTCGTATATTGGGTGTAACAAAATTACCTCTCCAAATTTCGTCACGTGACGTGGCATCAGTCAAGAAACATTACAAAAATGAAGAAAAAAAAATCTCATGAATACTTTAACCGTAAAGCCGTTTTAAAGGTCCTATTTTATCCTATTTTCACCCTTTCTATCGCTACTGAGCGGCAGTAGAAAGCGACAACGACAGCCAGACGGGTGCTCTGTGTTTGTTTTGCCACGGCGACCATGTTACCTCGAATTGCCGCGGTAAAAAATGAATTCTTAATGTGCGACAAAAAAAATTAAAAACAATTAAAAAATTTACCCCCCTTTTTTATTAAAGATTTGTATTTGATTTCCGATGCCAAGTCATCTCATGAAATTTGGAGAGGTAATTTTGTTACACCCAGTATAGATGATGATAATGATACTATCGATATACCGGTAAAGTTGTGCCA
This sequence comes from Miltochrista miniata, assembly GCA_933228765.1. Lineage (NCBI taxonomy): Eukaryota > Metazoa > Arthropoda > Insecta > Lepidoptera > Erebidae > Miltochrista > Miltochrista miniata. Next base: position 23,020,194 of record OW121756.1, read on the forward strand.
TTATGCTATCTCATTTATAATGTTACCACTCACAGCACAGCAGAATTACATACACACTCAACTAATTGAGTTGGAAGTGACTTCAATCTGGCTATTAATACATACCTTCAATTATATTAAACTTTCAAAATATTTATGCACAGAAACAAGGATAGCTAAATTGAAAACTTTCTTCAAGTTATGACTCGGGTTCCAAAGTCACGAACATCGGATAATAATTACAGTAAAGGAATGGCTGAAAAATCATAATTTTCAAGATATTTTTGAACAGGGCCGAAGGGTGCATGAATTATCCATTATTGCGCGAGGACTGAAAGTACCTTTGGAACCATAATTCGTAGTCGTTCGTACGCTGCCCTGCGATATTTATGGGGGTAGATAAGGCGTACAGATGGCGGTCTATGGAGTTTTCCTCCCCTAATACTTGTTGAGTTACAGTTGCCAATTTCCAACGTTCTACTCCAAGGTGTGTATCCCTTACCGAATCGCCATTTATCTTTAAGAATTCTTGTAAAATTAGGATTCTAATTCGTATGACATGGTTGGAAGTTGTTATTTGTTATGAACGGATAAGTATACCGACGCTGGTGTTAATATAATATATTTAACTTTTTTTTATAACACTAAAATGGCTGACAAGCATATGGCCCATCAAATCGATAGTGCCACCACAGTTATTTGACGTCAGCAATACCAAAATATGCTAAACTCACGCTGCCAACCCTGCAAAACCTTCTAACGCCCTTTTTGTAGAGTTACTGTATTACAAGCTACTACTGTATTATAAACGATGTTGCGTCGTTCATATTTTCTAAGGTACTCAAATTTATTACCTACAAATTCACGTGACAGCAAATAATGAATTGAAAAGGTTTAAATGCCATTGAAATTGAAAAGGTAAATACCATTTCATAAATAATAAGGACGTCATTACTATTACACATTTTCTAACAACATTTTTTTATGAAGACTTGCGTAGTTTATTGTTATATTAAATACCTAGGTAACTGATTTTTTATATTTGATTAATTCTCCTGCCAAATACAGTTTTTCACGATGCCTTCTGAAATAATGATTATGTCTTCCACTCGTTCCTTACGCTTCGGGCAATTGTGCGTACCAAAAATAAATAGCAAGTAGCGAGGCAAGGTTGAATTAATAATGATCGTATCATTAGCCATCAGCTTAAAAGAATGAATTGCAAATTATGACATCGTCTATATGAACTTACCGTCATGGATTCGCGTCGACACGCACAGTACCTTGTTTTTCGGTGATTTATAGCACAACGAGCGCCATGACTAATACTATACTTAATAGCCGCTTTGTCTACGTCAGTACAATTGTTTTTATTCAGATTTACACAGGGATTATGCTCAGGGTATTGTAGAAACATAATGAACGCAATGTTCGTTTGTTAGAGGAAATGGAAATAACATCTGAAATGGTGTTAAAAGGAAAACTAATAATATTATAGTGATTAAAACGTAGAATTAGAATTTTTTGATGAAAGCAGGGCTTTCACAAAACACTCTTTTACATTTCCCTGCTTCGGGATTATCCATTTTTTACGTGTGGAGCCCATAGGGCTTAATTTCACCGGAGCCCAAGGCGAGTGTGATGGAAATACCCGACGAATAAGCAGGTGCTGAATTGAATGTGAAAAAAATGCTTTCATATAAATATGGCTGTTATGATAAGTGGTAATAACCTGGCCTTAACTGAAGAGGAGATAAAGATAATTCACATATATATATTTGATCAAGCCTTTTATCCCCGAAGGGGTAGGCAGAGAAAAATCAAAAAGATGAAATGTGGGCAATTCATATGTAATTTGCCCTTTTAGATTTCTTTGTCCCACTTTTGTTTTGTAATAGGTGGTGAGCCGTATTGCCGTGTTGATATGGACAGGCGCAGATTGTGACTGCCCGCTGTTGAAAATTTCAAGCCGCCCATAAAGGCTTTCAACTTGGCAACCGGGACCAACAGCTTAACGTGCCTTCCGAAGCACGAAAACGCTCGCAAATAAATATCACAAGTGGTAATGTGATGATCACCTATCCATAACCGGTCACAGTAAATGTTACTTACTACAGTGATCGTTTACTGAACACTGAGTCCGCGGGGCCACCAGCGCTTCTCACACTTTACAATGCATTATTTTGATTGTGCCATACTGCTTAAGATTTAAAATATCAGAAAACCCAATGGCATACTATATTTCTAGCTACTTATAACATCGTGCTACCTGGTTTTATAAAGATGACTCTTACCCCGCGTAAAAATATTGAACGCTTCATACAGACACGTAACAAAACAGTGGAATTAGCCGGCAAGAACCCCCTGACTTTATCTACAGCCATATTTTTAAGTAAATTACAAATAGGTATGGGGCGGCGTACCGTGCCATCAGTTGTGCCGTGCGTGATATCGCGACGGGGGATCGCAAGCCGAGCACCTTACAGATATACACTACTGGTATGTGACACAGAGTAAAATAATGAATTTACTGACAGTTGGGTAAAAGTCATTCCTGTGAAAACTGAACTGTGGTAAGTAGAGTGTCATTTACGATGAATTGTTCCTGACTTCCAATTTTGCATCAAATAGGTACTTATATTGGAATTATGTATTACAAAATTCAATAGACAGGTACTTTATCGTTTAGGTACCTTAGGTATATTGTTGAAGAATAAATGTCACTAAGGTACATATTGCTATGCATGATTTGGTCATCAATTAAAGAATCTTTAGCTTCTAATGACTTGTAATCACTTCAAATATTTTTTTCCTTGACTTCTTCGTAAAAGTTCATTGCCTAAAATTACTTGCATGGACAGAAAAATACATAGTTATGCTTCTCTGTTTCACCCGGGATAACCCTAAACCTTTTAAAGCTATAAATTTGCTCAACTTTTTTCTGTGGGTGCTCATAATACTCGAACTATCTACTTATGTATAAATTAGATAAGCTTTATTCATGCAACGATTTGCGTTTTTAAGTACTGACGATGGTTTCTTTACAGAAGATGGTACACATTTTTTATCTTCTATCACCTGAGTAGACTTCTGTACAAAATAATTTTTCTACCACGGAAATTAGCAAGATTTGAATAGTAACCACTTTAAGATGAAAACATATATTAAAATACTAGTGGACATCACGCGGTTTCACCCGCGTAGTTCCCGTTCCCGTAGCAAAACGGAAATAAAATATAGCCTATGTTCACCGCAAAGAGTGTAGCTTCCCAACAGCGAAAGGATTTTTCAAATCGGTCCAGTATTTCCGGAGCCGATTCGTTACAAACAAACAAACAAAAAATCAAATCGTTCCTCTTTATAATATTATAGTATAGATTAGATGTCAGAATAGTACCGTCTGTGTTTACTTTGTCTTCAAATTAAGATTTTATAGACAGAGAAATACAGTTAGTTCAACATTCTTCAGTAAATGTTATAGTAATTAATATTGACGTTCGAACGTGTTACATTCCTTTTATAAACGAAATATGTTGTTTGGCAGAAAAGAAATCAAACAAAATTTAAGATAGGCAAATACTGTAATTGTTAGTTAAATATCAAAAATATTCTAATATTCGCATCGGACACAGTCCTTACAATTATCGATTCGTTATTGTACGGTGGTTAATTGGCATAATCGCTTCAAAAAAACGGAAACTTGTTATACCCGCTCTTACTATTAAAACTCAAGGTTTAATCCTTAGAAATTCTCTACGGAACAAATTATTCCTTACTTATAATAAAACAAAGTTCTCCGCTGCGTTTGTTTGACTAAATGCTTTGAAATTTGTTAAAATAACTCAAAAACTACTTAACATTTTTCATTCGGTTTCTTATAATGCACAGAGGGATCCGATACGGAAATTGATAAAGTATCATACATTACAAGAAGTCGGAGCAACTTGGAAATTTTACTCACCAGTTACCAAATAATGTTGACATACTGTATTATTTATTCTATGGCAGCATTTACAACGTAGTAGAGTAGTCGTACTGTGTACGAGTAACGGTCGGAAACGAATTTTTTCGTCTAGTCTCCCCGCTCCATTTTCAGTCTTTCCAAACTGACGGCTTTCCTTTCCGACAGTGATAACGTCGTTAGTGAAGGACTTGGAGCGTTGAAGACGTGATAGTTTGATAATGGTTTCTACCTCGCCTTTATAAATATGTCAAGTTTGAAGTTACCACTTTTCACGTAGTAATTAAAGGGCTATAACGAGAATTCTTCAGTAAATGTTCAATATTTATTTAGTCAAAATTCACAGTAAGTTTAATGTTCGATACAACAAATTACAAAGTATTGATATCTTAGAACGTTACCGTGATAATCTTCTAAAATTTCCAATTTGAATGTAAACTACAGCTTTATTCACGTAAATATCAATCTATGCTATTCCTTTTCACCCTCAGTCATATCCTATAGAACAGTTACTTTCTATATTACACATGGGTAATAGAGGCAGACGGATGTAAGGAAAATTGCAAAGTGTTGTGAAGAAGATGCAATGGGTATGAGTCCTGTCTGACTGATCAAAGGTGACGTCTAAATTTTTGGCTGTTCTGCTATTGAGAACGAGAACCTATGTACGTCACTTTACATTGACCTACTAACGATACTCATAACCTTATTCTTATTCAGATATATTTATTATTATATTTATAAAATCTAGTCCTCTGAGTAATTGTACTTAACTTTATTCACAATTCATGGCCGGAATGATAGTCTTAAAATGATGATACAGCTGCACATTATCAGTTCAAACATGCAAATTGTAGAAAAAGCAGAGATTATGAAAACGAAGATGACCAAAAAAGGACCTAAAAGGCCACCCTGAGGCACATCAGCATACAATATAAAATGAATTAAGGCAAGCTTACGCAAAATACAAATCATACTAAACCAGTCTCCATGGTTGAAGAAAACCAAGTAACAAAATATAATATTCCAAATTAATAGTTTAGTAAGTAGATAAAATACTGTAGAAGTGTAGAGTAAGTACTTGCAAAAGGCAGAACGAATTCCAAACCATTTGCAACTTGTACCTATATTCAGATAATTGAACAAAACGTTTTTCTTTATTTCGCTAACACAGAAAGAATGGACCATTTCAGGCGTGATAATGAGAAGCACTCGCGACATAAAAGGTAAAGAATGAAAAGGCATTAGTACTGCTCTTTGTGTTTAATCGTTAACTGCTTTTTACCTATTGAGATTAAAAGAACTAAAAACCAAATGCCACCGCTTTCCCCGCCATCGAGTGTTTGTTTGACTTGTTCAGTTTGTTGTGAGGCAAACCAACTGCTGTTGGCACAAAACGAATGTATGTCTCCATACAATACCGGGTGGTCTTTATCATTTTCAACGTAAACATTCTGTTCAAACACTATATAATATTATCTAAATTTAAAATCAACACCGGTTCTTCATTGTTCAAGGAAGATTTCTTTTACCACTTAACAGTTAATAGTTGAGAAATATTTTTGTTGTTATGTCTAGAAAAGGCGAGTACTATCAAAACATAGTCTTGGCCAACTTTCGTATATCCTGTTTTTATAATCTCTTTTGCATAAACAACCATGTTTTTGCTCAATATTTTTTCTATCCATAAGTGTTTGTTCGTATTTGTGGGCGCGTACTTCAGCTGTGTGTAAATCATGACTTTGAAGTGGTTTACAAAGCTGCGCTATCAAACGATTGCGCACACATCACATCAAATAAATCACAAACTTAACGAGTTTCTAGCAAACATTTGTGAACGGAACCAACATTTTGATTATTTTACAAATACTCTGCGTGTAATGGTCCATGGGAGTTATGTTTACTGTTTTACGGTACGTCAGAATAGATAGTCGATTGTTGGGCAACTACACAAGTATTTATTTAGCGGTACACTTTACTATGCCGTGACAGTATGGTGATAGACATCTAAATTATGTATATAAATATTTTAGTCTGTAAAAGCTACGTTATTAAATACGGTAAATTTGTGCGAGGCACATTACTCGTTTTTCATTGAACGATGACATGCAAAATGAATTACCTGGGCTTCAAACAGTATTCGATGAGTCGTAGATAATGTTATATTACGAATGGACATGATGCTCATATCTCTGCTGCAGTGAGATAACGACTGTATAGTATATGTCGTGTCAGGCACAATGAACGAGGCAGGTTATTTCCACAAGGGGTCTGTCGGATCCTCTGAAATGGACCCCTGCTGTGGTGAGAAGCGAAAACTTGCGAGTCGGTATTAACAGTCGATATTACTCTATGATATATTGACGTATTGACTCATTAAAATTCAAACCAGTTTTGGAGTTAAAGGTTAAAGAGTTCATAAAAAAGCACTTACTTTCGTTCCCTGCTGCGTCAAAGAATTCAAATGAAGCGTGAACACGCTACAACAAAAGCTTTAAAAGTACTATTGTATGAAGATTTTGAGTTTGTTCTGTGCATACACGTCGACATACGCTTATATAGTGATTATATCTAAAGTTAGTAGAAGCAAGCTCGGCTACTAAGATTGCATCTCGTTTCACGGCTATCTCAGTAATGGTTAATTTGGCTTGCTTACCTGGCTTCTGTTTTGTATAATTATACTCGATCTAACTAGTACATAGCTGTTAAATCAGTAGGTACTACATGATTAAGTAGGTAGAAACTCTTCTTTTTTAGTCTTGTCTTATCGGCCATTACTATCATATGTAAGGTTTATAGGATACTAGCTGTGCCCGCGACTTCATCCGCGTGGAATGTAGGTAATAAAAAAAATTAGTAAGTACTTATGTATGTTTTTTTTTTAAATTTTTTTTTCTAAAATAAAAGTAACCTAAGTTACTCCTTATTACATATGCTATCTGACAGTGAAAGTCCTGTCCAAATCGGCCACGCCGTTCCAGAGATTAGCCGGAACAAACAGACAGACAGACAGACAAAAATTTTATTCATATGCATGTAGTAGAAAGCGGTATTACAAACAGACACTCCAATTTTATTTATTTGTATAGATTAACATAATATAACAACAGATCTAATAAATGGGTACGTGCATAAATAATTATTTCTTGCTGAAACTAAACAGGTTTTGTTCAAAAAGTTTTTAAATGAGTATTGATTCAGAGTTTTTACATCTAAGCTGAAATTAACGTCAGCTTTGATGCTGACCTCATTTATGATCTCTTTTATCTGAGTTCCGTGATGGCAGCGTCCCCGACAAAGTAAAAAATACATATCAAGTAAATCGGACCGCAGGGCTCCATAATACGATTTTTGGATGCAACTGAGAGTTTATAGTATAGAGCGGTTTATAGTAGCATTTAGAATAGATGGTATACATACTACCATCTATTCTAAATGCTACTATAAACCGCAATCTAAAACATCTGATGGGCTGTATGCTTGTCTGCCACCTTAATGGTAAAAAAAGTAAAATTAAAACTGCCTTAAATAAACTCACACAATATTAATAAATCAATTAGTTGTAAAATTAATTAGAGTAATGATCCTCTTAATATTATAAATCACGCTCTAACGGCTGAACGAATCGGGCTGAAATTTGGTACAGAGATAGCTTATAGTCTGGAATAACACATAGGCTTTACATGCCGGGAATATGATCCTACGGGCAATGGGAACGGGTACCGGATTTCACTCGGGCGAACCGCGCGCGTCATCTATGTATATATATAAAAATCAATGCCACTTTTCGTTGTAATTTTATAACTCAAGAACGGGCTCACCTATCCAAACCAAATGTTTAGGCTTTGTTCGGACTATTTAGTAGGTGGTTTATGTGAAGTTTGCACAAAATCGGTCGAGCGGTTCTTCATTTATCACATTTTTTGTAACAAATGAATTCAATAATGCATCGGGAACGGGTGATATACTCTATATTATGTGACGCAAACGAAGTTGCGCGGGTCAGCTAGTCTAGTATGTAATAAATTAGAGTAGTGTAATAAATGTCTAATATAATAGAGTATAACATTCTATTATGTAATATATCTAAGTATGAAAAGAAGCTGAGTCAACGATTTCTCGAAAATAACAAATAATTTATATGTCCATGCAAAGTCGCGTACTAAGACCGTTGTCCTCAGGACTATGAAATAAAGATTTACTACAGGAAAGATTCCATACAACGTAGAACCTTATGACCTTGTTTGCTTACAAAATACGCCCTGAAACTCAGCGTCTGCCCATATTTTGTATTCTGTCCCCGTATAAAAACAAGTACCTAGTTTTACTTATCGAAGTTCTTTAGCAAATAAGTGTCACAAACAAGACCGTCGGAGCCATAAGTGGAGGCGTCTGTGGCGTTAAGTACACTTTATTAGAGTCTCCAGTAACACCGTCGTCGACATTTTGACGAAGTATGTCATATAGAAGAGGAAAAAACAGCACCTTTAATGAATCAAACATGGATTTGACAGTAAGGACAAACACATATTTGGTTATTGTAGATTGTATTGAATTAATAAGATCGTTGATTATAATTGTTGCGATCGGTGCAGTTCTGATAGTTACAGTGTAGATATAATAGACTACTAGGAGTAAAATCCTGCATCGCGCTATAAGATTTCTAACGCTGAATAAAAGTCCAGAGTGATCCCAAGAGTTCCCAGGCGGTTCAGTAGTTTAGGTAAGGTAATTTGTCCTGGAGTCAATAAATGCAAGAATTCAGAGTAGGTAATAATATTTTTATTACAATTCACCAGTAATAAACTTATATCTAACTTAAAAATACTAGGTACTCATCCGAATCTTTCAGGGATGGGACTTCCTTCCTTCAGGAATATGTAGCAACATAAGAAAATGGCTCTACGCCTATATTATTAATAAATAGCTGCCTTACGGGTATAGGCAGGGTTTTTAAACCAAAACTTGGAAGCTCATTCTGAAAAGAACAAACAATATATTTTATATACACCCTCTTCAACCATAGATTTCCCTAAACTTTCCCTTACATTATTTTTAACCCCATTTTAAAACATTTAATATACAAAGAACATTACCCCCTTTTCTAAATTTCACAAACGCCTGCCTGATAAAATAAATTTACTTAAAATATACTTTTTTTACATAAAAATTACCCACAATTAATTTACTTAATAAAATTGATGATTGATGCTTACCAGAGCTTCCGTTTTCACAAATATAAAAATTTAGATAAATACTTGGGCTATTAAGCCACTCACTGATTATTTCAGTGGAAATATATTTTATATAATAATTTACTTTGATGTAAAATTTCTTCGACAGTATGAAGTAAATTAAAAAAATTTAGTTAGTTCCTGATTTTTTTTTTATTCTACTAATGCGCACGCCTATATATAGCTTACATCCCACCATATCTCCTTCCATCAAATATCCCTACTATGACACTATTAAGGACACACCCCTTATACCGACCTAAGTATAACCATTATACCTACGCTTAATAGCGCCTAATAAACTAATTACAGCAAATCTATGATTTACGCCACAACGAGCCCAAATCTCAGTCATTGGTGCGTGGTCTAGTCTGCCCTTTTTGGAAGAACTTCTTTCTTGCCGAGACGGAGTCGTAAGAATAAACTGAGTCATTCTAGGTCTGATGCTTTGTCTCTCTGTTTCCTCATGCCCCTGGATCAGAGATACTTCTTATTACAAGGAATCTAATATATATTATCTGTAAAGTACCATAAAAGCGTGGTTAACGATATTTCGTAAAAAAAAATTGATGTTCATTTTCCTTGAGCACATTTTCTTTTTAACGAATATGCTTGGTTTAACTTTTATGACTTTCTTATGTACACGTTGTCATAGTAAGGCGGGTCGCCTACACGAGCTGGAGTCGAGGCGGCGTCGAAGCACGGGCGCATAAGCGGCGCGCCGCTTCTACGTTTCCTTCAGCAATACATGGCAGTGCGCTCACACACTAGAGTCGCGTCACGGGTGATGTGGAGTCGAGGCGGAGGCGGGGTGGGGCTGATGCGCTCGACCGCGCCGCGACGCCGTCACCATTTTGTCATTTTGTTTCGTGCGTAGACGTGTTTACACTCTTCAAAAATGCGTGACGATTTTGAAACTAACGTAAACTTTATTGAAATTGTACGAATGAATCCGTGTATTTTTTACCCCCAAAGGGGAAGGCAGAGGCATATTATTATATGCCCACATTTCACGTTTTCGATGAGCACGTTTTATTGACGTGTTGAGATGGACAGGCGCAGGTTGTGACTGCCTGCTGTTGAAATTTTTCAAGCCGCCTAAAAAGGCCTTTAACTTGACTTGGCTTAACGTGCCTTCCGAAGCACATAAACGCTGTGTGCCAGCGCGTCTTCATCTTCTGACGACGACATGGTGAATAAATTGGAATGTGTAAAGGAAGCATAGCCGCCCGCGCCTCGACTCTACTTAACGTTCACACGCCGCCGCGCCGCGACGCCGCCGCTACCGCGCCTCGACTTACCAGTGAGCGACGCGCCTAAGATGAGAGCTACAGGTGAAATGAAGTTAAAAAAAATGGACCGTAGACTTTACCGCAAGGTATCGTGGACACGAGTCATTCAACAAAAACGCGTGTTAAATTAAAATACATTTTACGGCACTCATACGTCAAAACGAATAATTTAACAAAAATTTAGAAATAAAAATTGTAGTAAATGTTTTTTAGTTCAATTTTGTGCATAATTTTATCGCCAGTGAATCTGAAAGGAAATGTCGTCAAGAAACTGTCCTAAGACGCCGCCGCCGTTTTCCCAATGAGATGGCGCGAGCAACATAGATAACAAGGTGTCAAAGTTGGAATTCCAAAAGAGCACATTAAAATCTAAGTATAAATTTACTTATTCATATTTTCAAAACTTCCGGAAAACTTTCCAAGTAAAACCAAATGACTCTACTACTATCATTTTAACTGATTCGATTCTCGGCCCAAGCAGGTATTTTTTCGTAAATCTTTGAACGAAGTTTTACTTTCTTTTGAAAATAAAGGAGAGTTTCCTTTCAGCAAAATTTACCATCATTAATATTAATGGTACTTTTCCTCTCCAACCATGGTCTTTAATTTCCATCCTGTATACATGTGCCCGCTATAACATCATTGCATGTGCAAGATTAAACGTCACATCTATTTTAATCATAGTTCTATAAATATTGTTATTATGACAAATATGTAAGTATAGAAAATTACTACTTTAATTGCAAATTAACCTGAACATAGAAAGAAGACGCTTTTACAGTACCCTAATAAATTCAAATATAATCCAAATATAATAAAGTAAGATTTAGATTTAGTTTATTTTATTATATGTCATTAATTTAATGCTCGGCATCCATAACCAGCAATACATAATTTAATTGATAGATAGAAATGTAGATACAGAATAATTTATAGTGCCTAAATGGTATATTATTTATTAATGACCCCAGAGAAAACACTCAAAGATGAAATTCTCGCGATAATCAAAGACGGCGGCATATCAAAAATTCATCACTGAATTAAAAAGCGCTCTAAGTCATAGTTAATTAAAACGTCTCGGGGTAGGTCATTACCGAGGATGAAAACGCTATTTCCCAAACATAGAGTTTTAAAGGAATCGAAAAGGCCTCAACTTCATTTTAGTGAAAAGAGGGTGCCTCGACAGTAGCTTATAGACTTTAGAAAGGTTTCTTTGAGAAATGGTTCAAAGATTTTATTGACGTATTCTGACAAGCCTTTGTTTCCATTGTTAGGAAAACTTTGAATCCTTTACTTTGCTGAAATTTTATTTGCTTCTGTAACAGTCTCGGTCTTCTTTCAAGGATAGTTAAATTTACAGAAAGTTTGGTAGACCGTAAACGTTACATAGTATGTACCTAAGACAAAGTTCATTGTACCATATTCCTTATTTAGACTTAGGTTATGATTACAAAACATTAGTGATGAATAATGACTTACAAAACAACTCTACTGTATAATAATCATGGGTGCCATCTAATCATTCATTTTATACTTTTAGGTAATTTCATACACCAAATTACAAACGAAATTTATTTTAATCAAATAGATCTTACATACCTACCTAGTTCCATTTCCACATTCATTTATGCTCTAATATACTCGATAAAGGTGGTGGTGGATACAGACAAAATAGAAAGGTGTCTCTGGTTATCTATACTTATAATAAATCTGTAGAAGTGAAAATTCTGTACATTGAAAATATAAAAAAAAAAAATTGCAGGGGTTGTTACTAGACCGACACCGAACCCAAAAATGTGATTAAAAAAATTTTTGTCTGTCTGTCTGTCTGTCTGTCTGTCTGTCTGTCTGTTTGTTCAGGCATCACGCAAAAACTACCGGTTCGATTACGATGAAACTTGGTATAATTAGAGTAATTTCGGGTAATATGGCCTGGTCGGTCATTATGGCCTACTGCGATTTCTCTGAACTGAATGAACACTTGCGACCGCTTGACTCGGCAAACCAACACACCCCTTCCCCTCACTTCCTCAGTCAACTCGCACGAGACGAAGTATGCATGTGTGTCCCGTGCGGGCGCTCGATCGAAAATTACATAAAGTGATCTTATTTTTTGGTAAGTTTTACTCATTATATTTCTTGAAATTGTAGTTATTTTTACATTGGTACTACACAGGTTTGTAGGTTAGCTATTCTTATGTAGTATTGTGATAGATTTTAAACATATTTCTTGCTCATTTTTAGGCTAGACTTTTAAATATTAAAAACGTTCCCACGGTCAATATGGCACACCAGATAAATGGCTAATATGGCACCAGGCCATATTGTCCCGATAATTTTATATTGTTTCTATTATGTTTTTCTTTTTAGATAATGGCTCCGCGGAAACCACATTCGCAAACAAAATGACGAATTTGCTTCGCAAAGTAACACAAAATTTATTAGTTACTGTTATAATTCTGGAGGGCAATTTAGCTCACCTGATTTGTGGCTAATATGGCCCAGGCCATATTGCCCTTCCATTGTTAAAATTTGACAATTGTTGAAGGTACAGATTTTGTTTTTTGTAAATTATTTCTTTATGTTGATTGTTTTGAAATTCTAATTATTTATTCTTTATTAGTTCTAAGACTGAATTGTAAAATAAAAACTGATCGATCTCAAAAGAAAATTGATTTATTCCCAAAAAGGCTTATGGCGTGCCATATTACCCGAACTTACTCTATTCTTTAATATCCTGGGCATCACACTGGGTACTTTTTATCCGGAAAAGTATACTTATTATAAAATAAAAAACGAACTTAAGTTGTATAAAGTTATAATCAATTATTGCTTTAACGGTTAATGGTACGATGATGAAATTCAGCATGAGCGTTGTTTGTTACAGTTTGAAATAAGTAATTTTACCATTTTTGCAAATTCCACCTCCAAAGGTATAGAAAAGGGGGGCCAAGTTTGTATGGGACTACGCGATTCCTTGGTCCGATCTGCTTAAAATTTGGCATATAGCATTATTAGCATAACTGATGGAAGACGTGTTCCTTATATTCTTAAAATTTATACATTATCGACCTAAAAAGGGAATGTAAATTATTTTGAAGCTGATTTTCTCCCGAGTTGATATCAATACTCCTTAAATACCTACTCTTATTTTTGATTTAAATTACTTTTTATTTTGACACATTTGTGGAAGTTCAATCCGAATGACATTGTCATATTCATGATTTTGATTTAAAGTACTATCGTAAATATTGTTGTTAATTTTTTTAAATTTTGTAATAAAAAAAATGTGAAAGAAGAAGAGAATTCGAAGATGGCTAGCCAGGAATAATGAAGGACCACGCTGCAGGTAGTTTCCACTGTGCATTAGAATGAAAGATTGTCAGCTAGCAGCCCTAAGCGACTGGTCATGGAAGGTATGAACTTTATTCTATGGTTCTGGCTGCATTCGGTGCAGGACACAGACTCACTAAGTCTTTATAAAATACGGGAATGGCCTCTACGAAGATCACATTTGACAAGTAAAAAGAGCCATTAAAATGAACATGAACGCCTAGCAGATGAAATTTACATGGTTATTAAGTTAACAGGTCTTGGTTGGACCATCTGTATTATGAGGACAAAGTCTACCGTAGTTCGGTTTTCCCAACGTTGTAGGCTTACAGTATGGCTGGGACTACCTGAAGAAGGAACTAAGTTACGATGTCAATTGCTTAGAAGAGAATTTGAGTCAAGTAGTAGTCTAGCCAATGAATTAAGAAATGTATTTAATAAATAAATTTACATAACTCATCTATATATATATAAATCAATGCCACTTTTCGTTGTAATTTTATAACTCAAGAATGAGCTCACCTATCCAAACCATATGTTTGGGCTTTGTTTGGACTATTTAGTAGATGGTTTATGTGAAGTTTGCACAAAATCGGTTGAGCGGTTCTTCATTTATCACGCAAACGAAGTTGCGCGGGTCAGCTAGTTCAACATAAGACGACTCAGAGTGATCCAAATGAAAATGTAAAGTTGAATTAAGACTCATCGATAACAGAGAGAGACAAAGAGAATTGTGATAACCACGAAGTTATAAAATTATTACTTAGAGACTTTGTGTTTTCACCAGTTTTCATTTTAGAATGCTCGACAGGGAAATGTGTGAAAGCATGGCTGCCGTACAGTAAACCACAATACGGTGACACTACTTAGTAAGTTTTGCGCTTTAGGCGATGATTCGGTTCACCAGAGCTCTTTAGTGAAAGTTAGTAACAAGAATACCGCTGATGATACAAATGTTAATAAATTTCTCCAGTAACCGCTTACCATATTACTAAGTTTAATCTTAGCATGGAAGATGGCCTAGGCTAAGAAACTTCTTCGATATTTAGAATTTAGGGACATGTTCTGCAAAATTGTTACTTAGTGTGTTAATAAGATTATGTGGTTATTATCAAAGAGCATGCAAAGAACTGCGATTTCATAAAATCAAAGAAATAGCTTATAAAAAAGGAGTGTTGTCTGGCATATTGCAGTTTTTTAACACTTTTTTTTTTATGCATTATCAATCTATCATATTAGTCTTTTGCGGTCCATTGCTGGACGTAGGCCTCTCTCAATTTTGTTGCTGTATTATACTAATCAAGAGTACTTATTGGTTCTTTCAATAAATTAGTTATTAGCGTTATGACTCTTCAATATGCAGCATGTGTACCACTAAAAAGTAAGGCTTGTATAGGGCTCGAAATTACTTGTAGAGTATCATGACATCCACTGTCTTTCTTTTTTCCAAAAAAATACAATATTCTTAATTCATAGTTTGTTTTAACTATGGTACTTATACATTCACAATCAACATTGAAACGTATTGAAAATTAACCGAATTTAAAACTCCCTTTATTTTTTCGACAAAGAAAGTACTTAGATACGCTGTAATAGGTACTCGGCTATAAATACGAATATTGCTGTCATCATTTTTGTACACATGAGATGAATATTCCTTAGAGTCGACGTGTTTAAGCTTTTTGACGTAAAGTTTATGACAGACGTATTCGCAAACATCAGGTTTTCCTCAATTCGTATCTCGTACACAATTTTCCTTTAGAACACGAAACTTATTTATTCCTTCCTGAAACATTTAGTACCAAACTTTGAAACGAAGTACTATAGAATTATATGCCAGCTGAAAGAGGAATTGTAAAAAAGTATACACCTTTTTCTTAATTAACATCTCTGACGAAATTTCCTTCATCAAAGCGGTATTAACAGCGAAACTTTGGGGCATTAATGCAAAATAACGAGCGGATCGAGCCCGATCCGAGGGTTGCCAATAAGACCCGAATACGTCCTTTACTAATGGGACTTGTAGTCAGTTAGTAGATGGCCAGATTAACGGTGCTATAGCTACCGTTTTACTATAGCCTTAGGCTGATGTTACATGTAAACACGACTGAAATAAACTGGTTATTTTGAAAAAGTTACTCGTCTAACGGTTTCAGGCACATACTTAATAAGAAATGAATATCCTGCTTTACAGATTTTTGTAACCAATCAATCAAATCAGTGTATAACAGCACTGGACACAGGATTCTCCCAATTTACGTCACTATACCACGGTCTTTCGCCTTCTACATCCACTTCTTCCCTGTGATCTTTTCCAGGCCGTCGGTACACCTGGCGGGAGTTGTTTCACATCATGTCTACCAAGCTATACTACGATTTTTAATTCGAGTCAGTAAAATGACATTTTCAGTGTTGTGGGTTTTTTGTCACAAATAAATAGTGATGTGGTTGAATCGAGTTTTACATTTAAGTCGACAACAAGTTAGTCGAGATTATATTTTTTATCCAATATCAAACAGTACATAATTAAATATTACATAAAACCACCTATACCGTATTTCAACTCATTCAATAATGCAGTTAACTAACAATTTGGATCTCGATTGCTCCATAATTATTTACCTACATTAAAATATAATTCCTAGAGTGAGGTGTGTATGGACCGCGCCGTGTGGCGCTTGGTTCTTTCTGCTTACCCCGCAATGGATTTGGCGTGAAGGTAGATAGATAGACTTTTCTAGGAACCATAGTTTGTTGTATACAAACATTTCACACCAATTTACCTTGAAAATAATTTCATGAAAAACACTTTTATGACAATTTAAAATTGTCATTTTCGCTTGTCCTTGAAATTATTTTTTTCTACGACCATTTGGTAATTTGTTTAATACTTAACCACAAGTCATATATTCTTAAGCTTTTTTCTCAGCTTTTATAATAATGTTATAGCAAGCAAATTTAATATGCGGGTAAATATGGAATAGATATTACACATAAATAAATATTCACGGACATTTCACACAACGCTAGCGCAAAGTAAGCTAGGAATAACCTGCTTGTGTTATGGGTATAAGACCACGGATATTAATACTTATATACTTTTTAAATACATACATATTATACATAGAAACACCCAGACTCTTGAAACAAATATTAATGGGTCATACAAATATTTGTCTTTGGTGGGAATCGAACCCACGACCCTAGGCGCCGCAGGCGGTATCACTACCGACTGTAAATTTTATATTTACAATAAAAATTTAAAATTCAATAAAAAAACACTTTCACACCTAATAAAATAAAGGGGTCGTCCCTTAATTACGTGAGGTTCAAAAGGGGGGAGGGGGTCTGACAAAAATCACAAACCATCACCAGGGGGGTGGGGGGTGGGGGGTGGTGTGAGATATCACGTGTATTTATATTGAACAAAACCTTTACAACCCCGAATTTGGGATCTCTCTAATTTCCGAACAACAAAACCTACAGTATTAAAACTTGTTAAAATCATTCATAAAGCACTTAATTTCGACTGCCTCTGTGGCGCAGTCGGTAGTGATACCGCCTGCGGCGCTGGAGGTCGTGGGTTCGATTCCCACCGGAGACAAATATTTGTGTGACCCATAAATATTTGTCTCAAGAGTCTGGGTGTTTCTATGTATAATATGTATGTATTTAAAAGTATATAAGTATTAATATCCGTGGTCTGATACCCATAACACAAGCAGGTTATTCCTAGCTTACTTTGGGATCAGATAGCATTGTGTGAAATGTCCGTGAATATTTATTTCTTTCTTACATCAGAAATTAATTGAAATCGGAATACCTATGCGTTGATCATAAAACACAAAAATCATTTTGTCTTTCATCGTGTCTCCCAAAAGAACCGCGCAGAATATCGGCCTCAATCCGATCTATTATAATCTCAAATTATGTCAGTATCTATTATTTAAAATGGTACTATAGTTTTGGCGTGATACAGAAAGACATACAAAAAATAAACAATTTTAGCTTTAGTATCGGACGTAATGTGGAAGTTAAATAGAATATCCAGTAAAAAAATCTTAGAAAAGAATTATCAAATATATTCGATGCACAGATTTTTGATTCTCTATAGCCTTATTAAAAGTTATGCATGCAAGACTAGCACGCAGCAATGTCCACTGGTGGGCGCATGTCGTGGGACCCCATCCACCGATGATCATTAGGGGGAAAGCCCCTTTCCGTATTCCGGAGATGCCTTCAGCGCCCTCCCGCACGACCGCTATCTACCCTCTCTGCTTCCAGAGGCGCTAGAGAGCGGTGCGATGCGGGCTTAGGTTTTTGTTAGCTGCTCAGGGAGCTCAAGGGGAGCCGCCCATCTTGCTCCCCGGGAGGGCCCCGGAAGTGCGGGGAGCCCCCGGCCGGGCTGACGTGAATAATCTTTGGATATCCTTCGGTCCGGCTATAGGATGAGGAGGAACATCGCGGGATTTAGTGGATAGGGCGGTCCCTTTACGGGACCGGGAGCCCCATACACCGTCTTGGCTGCCCCCGCAGCTGGGATCACGGTGCCCAATCGCATTCCCCCGTGACCAAAAAGAAACGCCGCTTTGCCCACTTGGATATCGATAGTCGTGACCAAAAGCATAATGATCGCATGGAAATTCAACCTTGATTGTTTTTATACCACTAAGGTGGCAGACAAGCATATGGCCCACCAGAAGGACTGACGGTCACCGCCTATGAACGTCTGCAGCACCAGAGGCGCCACTCTCACGCTGCCGACCCTGTGATTATTCTACTTTTGTCCGCTAGCTCAGTCTAGCTATCAGCTAGTATTCGTATAGAAGTATCCAGGATAGATTATACAATAGGGACTTCTATAAAATTTAGAAAATCTTTGTAGTTACTAAAAAATCTAAAAATACACGTGATTCGGCCCAAGGGTGGGAGGGGTAGTCTAAAACCTCACCAAGTATCACCAAGGGGGAAGGGGGGTCCAAAAAATGCCCAAAGAAACCTCACGCGATTAATGGACGACCCCAAAGAATGTCTAAAATGTCTAAGTCTATTGATTGCCGAACATCACTATTATAGCAGGTCACCCTTTTTTGTATCAGTGACAGTTGCACTTGTCATTTTACTGACTGAGATTAATAATCCTACTTTAGCTTATTTATTCAAGACTCGCAATTCGTTTCGCATTGTTACTTATGAATAATTCGCAGAGAATTAATCACGTTCCAAGAGTTCATGACACTAACTTAAATAATAACCGCAGAAAAATATTATGCTTTCTAACTGTCATTCCCACTGTATCCCCTATTATTTAGAATTTGTTTATATAGGTACTGTAATAACTTCGAACAATCACTTAAACACGTCCAAATAGATACCTCTTTTTTCAATAGGGCAAGTAGAATTATACTATAGGTACAACCACATATCCCCATTGCATTAAGTCTTAAGTGGATCCATTGCTGTGTTGAATCAGTCTGGTGGTTGTGTCAAGCCAACTATAAGACTTTCAATTTGGCTTGCGACATCTCTGTTTTTGGCAACCGAGACCAAATTAATACTATAAAAGGTCGCTCATTTTAGGACTAACCATAGCTTAAGATGTTTACCGGAGCGATTGTTTACAGAACACTGAGAGAAGCTACGAGCGCGTTTTACAATAAACTTCCTGTAAAGTTGCAGTTCATGTATAATGTGTACCTGCCCTTATATCTTAATAGCGGATATTGGATAGGGATATTAGTTCAGGCCTTTTACACAGGTTTATGCTTATCGTAAAATAAGTTAATAAGAAAAGACGGTTATTCTTATCACCTATTTAAAGAGAACGGTAGATCTTCATTATATTATTTAAGAGTTTTTTAGAGATTTTCAGAGCAAATAAAAGGTTCATTGTAAAAAATAGAAGTGTTTAAACTAGTGTAAGAATAATCTCGATTATGTCACTGAAAACGCAGCAGTATGTATGTGATTCTATACAGATGAGAAATGTTAAACTACATACATAGGTACTTAATTTAAATGTAAAGTATTGTATTTCATTATAAAGCTAAACTTCACGACAAAGCCTGAAAAAATAATATTCTTATATGTCTAAATTTATAGTCTAACACTAGCTGATGCACGCAGATTCGCCTGCGTGGAACTTTGTTCCTAGACTATAACATATCTCTGTAGGCACCAAATTTCAGCCAGATCCGTTCAGCCGTTACAGCGTAAAAGAGTAACAAACATCCACACTCACAAACATTCGCATTTATAATAATACCTAGTTAGATAGATTTCTGATTAACAAATTCATAATGCATATTATGAGCTAAGTAAATTTATTTCTTAATTCAATGGCTAAACTACTACTGGACACAACTTCTCTTCTAAGCAATTGACATCGTAACTTAGTTCCTTCTTTAGATAGTCCCAGCCTACGACGTTTGGACAAACCGAACTACTGTAGGCTTTGTCCTTCTAATACAGATGGTCCAACCAAGACCTGGTAACGTAACATCAGCTGAGCGTTCATGTTCATTGTAATGGCTCTTTTCAGTCCTGTCGAATGTAGTCTACGTAGAGGCCATTCCCGTATTTCACAAAGAATTAGTGAGTCTGTTTCCTGACAGATTGCAGTCGGCACTATTTGTAGAATAAAGTTCATGCCTTTCATGACCAGTCGCTTAGGGCTGCTGACAATCTTTGTCGTAAGGATTGAGCGTAGACGGTAACATGCGGTGTTATTTTATTAACCAGTGGATACTGCCTGAAGCTTGGTCTTTTCTGCCCAACCATCTTAGAATTTTCTTCTTCTTTTCACAAATGTATTTTGTCAAAGCATATTTGGTTAATATAATACCAAAATAGCGCTTTTTATTTAACTTTATGGCTATGTAGTAAATTCATCTGTTTGAAGTTTGAAATAAAACATAAATGAAAACGTCAATTGTATTGAACTTTCACAAATTATGTGTCAAAATAAAAAGTAATTTAAGTATAAAATAAGAGTATTTAAGGAGTATTGATATCAACTCCGGAGAAAATCAGCCCCAAAATAATTTACATTCCCTTTTTAGCTCGTTATAGTACAAATTTCAATAAAATACGAAACACGTTTTCCATCAATTATGTTAATAATGCTGTATGCCAAATTTTAAGTAGATCGGACCAAGGAATCACGTTGTCCCATACAAACTTTACCCTCCTTTTTTATACCTTTGGAGGTGGAATTTGCAAAAATGTTAAAATTACTTTTTTCAAATTGTAACAAACAACGCTCATGCTTAGTTTCATTATCGTACCATTAACCGTTTAAGCAATAATTGATTATAACTTTGTGTCTAGTGATCGAACCGCAAAATTAAGTTTGGTTTGAATTCTATATACTTTTCCGGGATAAAAAGTACCCAGTGTGGTGCCCAGGCTATTAAAGAATAATTATACTAAGTTTCATCGTAATCGAACCGGTAGTTTTTGCGTGATGCCTGAACAAACAGACAGACAGACAGACATACGGACAGACAGACAGACAAAAAAATTTTTAATCACATTTTGGGTTCGGTGTCGGTCTAGTAACACCCCCTGCTATTTATTTTTTTGATATTTTGAATGTACAGAATTTTGACTTCTGCAGATTTATTATAAGTATAGATGAGTTACAGTTATAAAATAAAAGAGCACTGCATAAAAACAAACAAAAAAAAATCCAAAAGAAACCAACAAAAATGTACGAAAAACTACACACGAAAATAAAACTAACCAGCAGGAGCACAATATTTACGATGTTTAACACACACATATAAATCTAAGCTTGAAAGATAAAACATTTCAATCCGTTTCTAATTTATTACAGAAAAAAAATCTGATGCGTTTCATCGAGTTTCCTTCTAGTGAAAAATCAAGACCATTACTGAAGGGAAGCTGATCCCGACGCTCGTATTTCAAAACAACACATTATTGTTTCGCTTTCCTTTTGTTTTGCGGTTAAAACCGTTATAAATTTCGTAGGAAATTGCTTTTAAGCTCTTGTTTTAGGGTTCCGTAGTAAACACTTATAATCTCTTCATGCTCATCCCTTTGTAGTTATACTTTTGATGTACATCTGAATATCCTTACTAATAGGTATTATTAATGCGAAAGTTTGTGAATGTGGATATTTGTTACTCTTTCACTCTCGAATGCCTGAACGGATCTGGCTGAAATTTGGTACAGGAATGGATTATAGTCTGGAATAACACATAGGCCACTTTTGTCCCGGGAATAAGTTCCTACTAATTAAATAACTAATTTTACGCGGGCGAAGCTGCGGGCATCAGCTAGTCAAAAATATAACCCTTGGTCATCGTATTACCAAGAGTCAGCAAGTTGAAATTTGACAACAATGTTTTTATTATCAGTCACGTCGACATAGTATCCAAATAAAAACTACTTACTTGATTTTCTCGTTATACCTTGAATAGGTCTTTCAATAACATTGTAGATAGGTATATTAAAATATTAATAAATTCTTTATTGATATACCCTGATACCTGCGCTAGTAGAAACTGTGTTGATAGCTGTTATTAGTGTCCTCCTCAAAAATATTGACAATATTTTTACTCAGAAAAGCAACCATTCATCGCTTGTGGATCGATCTGTTTGTGAACAATTACACATCTGATCGCCACATTTTGTTAGAGACACGTATATTTTCAAAATTGATCGCAAAACTATTATAGATAAGTAGGCTTTACAAGTTAACGAGTAATATATAGTCTACCAACTAAAAGAATTCAAATGATTTTTGAAGCCAAAGCTTCATACAAATGACTAGCTACGGAACCTTACATTGCGTATACCGACACGCATTTGACTGACTTTAGGTATTATATATGCTATCTCTACGGGCCATGCTGGAAATCAATAATGTGAACACAACAATAGCATTAAGACTGGTGCTTTATTAATTGGTCTAGGCGTATCGTAATAATTCACGCGCTAGTTAAATACAATGGCCTCAGTAAGCCAGAGTTTTCTATTTGTAAATACTTAGAAGTTGGTCAACCGAGTGGCTATTGTGCGAATCAATTCAATACAGATTGACCTCAGCACTGCTACTTGTATTCGTAAATAATCCGGAACGAACGGCATAGTTTAAGTAAATTAATGTGCTCAATGGTTTATGGCAATACTATTTTTTAATCGAGTGAACGCTGATTTAAGCCAGGCATATTGGTTTTATTCTCAAAATCAATGAAAATGAAAATCACACAGTATTTTCTGTAAAGTCTATACTACAATCTGTATACTGTTGGACCTTGTTACCTCAGTCAAGAACTGAAAATTAAGCTTGTTGAGGAAATGTATAATTTTATTACCAGTTATTTATATTTTGTTTAAAAATATTTCGGAATAATACAACTGAAGCTTTTCAATATGTGTAGCAAGTTTCATCAAGTGCCATCAATCAACAGTATAAATAATAATAATTACTTACTGTGTTTGCAGTATCTATATTAGGTACGCAACATCATAACATACATCAATACATATAATAAAATCGTAACAGGTCGCTGTCTGTACATGGAAGATAAATAAGAAAAAATATTATATGGCTTTATGAACGCAATAGAACCCAAAACAATGATTTTTAGAATTTTTGTCTGTTTGTCTGTATGTCTGTATATCTGTTTGTCTGTACGGTTGTGCACGCTAATCTCAGTAACCGCTCAACCGATTGCAATGCGGTTTTTTTTATTGTGTTGAGGTTTGCTCCAGTTAACATTTAGCGTTTGTTTTATGTAAATCGGTTTAGAAATAAAAGAGTTATAACGATTTTAAGAATCAGATATTTTGAAAATTTTAATTGTAGGGGTTTCTTTGAATGTAAGTGAACCCAAACTGGCGTGTTGGCTTAATCATAAAAGAGATACGCCTTCGGCGCGGACTGAATTGTTTAAAAATAGTCTTAATCATTAAGCTCTTTTATGATTAAGCAAACAGGGCAGTTTCAGACGCTGCTTGAAGAAATACCTTTCCTTTCATACACCTTATGTGACGTAAACGAAGTTGCGGGCTCAGCTAGTAACACATAATATTATAACATTCATGGTCTGTATTAGGAAAGGATTGCAGAAAGTAAATTATTTTGCTGGTTTGAATAGGTAAAGGTGAAATATTATTGTACAGGTTTTTACTGTATTAATTTAATATTATTGAGAATACGTTATAGCACGATGGATATTTCTGTGAACGAAATTATACCTATCAAATATTTTCTAGAGATGTTAATTACAATTGGTAGAAATAAAAAAAATTAGTAGATATTTTCAAACATAGCATATAATGAGTTTTAGTAAGATTCAAATACAACATTATTACATTGTAAGTTGGCATTTGTAAATAGTAAGTAAATTATTATTTTGTAATTATTAATTTAGATGCGCCACGGCTTTCCATCAGGCTGGTGGCGACGTCAATTTGGCGAGCTAAATATAAAAAAAAAAACAATATTATACAGTTAGTTTCTGAACAGGCGTGGTGTCAATAGAACTTCAATAAACATATAAATGGACTACATCAATTTATCGGCGGCACAGGTGGAGAACTACATAACTGTGATTTTGATAAAATAGACTTATCATAATTTCATAATATTAGAAACAGTAGCTTATTTTAGTATAGCTCTCGTGGCCCACTCGTGACTCAATGCTCTCTAAACGATCACTGTAGTAAGCAACATTTACTATGGCCGGTTATGGGTGGGTGACCATCTCATGACCACTTTGTGACATTTATTTGCGAGCGTTTCCGTTCTTTTAAAGGCACGTTAAGCCGTTGGTCCCGGTTGCCAGTAAAAAGATAGTCGTTAAGCCAAGTTGAAGGCATTTCTGGGCGGCTTAAAAAATTTCAACAGCGGGCAGTCACAACCTGCTCCTGTCCATATTAACACGGAAAATACAGCTCACCACCTATTACGTGGGACAAAAATCTAAAAGGTGAAATGTGCGCATATAATATGCGTCTGCGTCTGCGATAAAAGGCGTGATCATATTTATATACGTATTTTAGTCTAAAAAGCACATGGATTAAGAGGGTTAACACCCAAATACATGATTTCACGCGTTTGAAACGTTTGTTTCTGAAGAAACTACCAATGTTTAGTAAGTATGATTAATGTGTAAGAGTAATATATTTCCTTGTCTAAAAATTGTTCTAATCAAAATAAACGTGGCATAACTAGGTTTTTATTAAAAACAGTGTTTACACACCTCGTTTGAAGAAATTCACGAAACAAGGCATCTTTGCCAATCGGGTGGTATAAAATTAATTGATGTACACAGAAATTAAAGCTTCTATAAGTATCTTCGTATTGTCTTCTTAAAATCCGCCTAAGAAAATTATACCGAAATATATTTCTTATCACCAAAACATGACAAATAAAGTTTCCAAAAAACGTCGTACTTTGATGAACTTCATCACGATTTTTGGTACACTTCTAGTTTACAAAATGGTGATCTTTTTACATTTACAGACTGATCATGATATCACCAATTGAATACATCAGTAATATTCTAGAAACCTCTTTAAACATATCTATAATAACGTAATAAAAAGAGTCCTCAAACTCGATGCACGGGCCGCGAGAAATTAGTACCGGCCGAGGCCTTACAGGGGGAGGAGGTATCACTTTATTTCCCGCGTTCCCAGTCAGGTATTATCGTAATCTTCGAATACTTTGAGTGTGCTCAACGCCACTTGATACTTTTTCAATTTTGTCCGCGCTGGGTGATAAACCCTCTTAATCTAAAACTGTTCTAAAGTTAGCTTGTTTAATTGTCTAAACAAAACCAGCATGGTTACCGGGTATGGTTGCTTCGGTGAGTTACTTTCTACGATACGTAGGCATAATATAGTAATAAAATATAAGTTATTTAGTTCTTCACCTAGGCCGACGACATTTAAAAGCTATTAATAAAATTCCTTTTCGTACTTGATGCATTCATCGTTCAAATAATGACGGATGCTCACTATCCGTGTTTGAATTTCCAAATCACTCACTAGACTCGTCTATCGACTAGTTGCTATGCTTAAAGCATAGTAATTGCACCAATTAAATCCATTTGTTAAGTCACACTAGCATCACTTCGGAGATTGCATGGATAGTACGAACAAAAAATCGATGTGTTTCAAACTGTTTCTTTAATGTTATTAAACAAGTTTTAGTTACTAGGTAATCAAACTCTTTGGCAAAATTTTCTTGCATATATTCTTAACGACCTTAAATAATCTGGTTAGAAATTGGAAGCTCTTTGAGACGGTTTTAAGATAAATAATAAATAAATAAATATTGTTGGACATTCTCACACAACATCATCTAGCCCAAACTAAGCTATAAGCTTGTGCTATGGGATCTAGATGACTGATAGACATACTTATATATTTCTAAATACATACATATTATACATAGAAAACAGCCAAACTCCGAAACAAACCTTTGTCATGATCACACAATTATTTGTACCGACCCAGAAATCGAAACCCAGGCGCAGGCGGTATCACTACCGACTACGCCACAAAGGCAGTCAAAAAGATGATGCAAAGGAAGTGTTGTTGGCGAGAGCACCCAGATACATGAAAGATTAGGCAATAACACATTCATAGGGCCCCAGTAAGAGGAAATCTGGTAAAAGAGGTAGGAAAAACTAGAAGTAGGTAAATAAAACTAATGAATTATTACATTCTATTTACTTTTCATAAGGAAGGTGTCGTCTGAATAGTTGAATTTTTTTACATAAAGTATCATGAACGAATCAAATCGCTCAACTTTAATCCCAATATCCGTAAATCAAAGGCTAATACGCTCATTGATCTACACAATTCGAAGATTGAGTAATACTAAATTGTCAGACTCGCGCCAATATCGTACCAAAGCATTCATAAAAAAAGGTTTAGTCTCATTCCTTACATAGAATCAAAATAAGTTCGAACATAAATAAAACTCTATGCTCACGTGGGCAGTTCAATCAGCCTACTGGCATTAAAAAAATAAAATTAAGAGTAAAACCGGCTACAAATGAGGCGGGTAAAATTATTTTTACGATTCTCTCACTCAATTAGGAGGAGCACCGACAGTAAAGTGTCAGTGTTATTTAAATTTACTGCACCAATTAGACTCGCCATCATCACAGCAGTGATGAAACCATACCGTGTCGTGAGTAGCTTCCCTTATTAAGAGTTCTATAATTAAAATTTACAGCGCCAGCCGAACGATTGAAACAACTAAAGAGAATAGCTACAAATGATTCCATTAAGTAGTTTAACATGTCTACGGACATACGTATACATACCTTGTACTTAACACAATGGTGCAGCAGAAATGCGGGTTCATTAATACTATAATTATTTTCATATTTTATTACTAAAATAATTTGAAACTGGAACCACAAACGATTGTTATGTAAGGTATTTTTTACCGGTAAAGATAGTGTTGGTGATAATCTTAAGACTAATATTATAAATGCGAAAGTTTGTGAGTGTGGATGTTTGTTACTCTTTCACGCTCGAACGGCTGAACGGATCTGGCTGAAATTTGGTACAGGGATACATTATAGTCTGGAATAACACTTACTTTTTATCCCAGGAATAAGTTCCTACGGGAAGCGGGAATGGGAACAAATTTTACGCGGGTGAAGCTGCGGGAACCAGCTAGTTTTAAATAATAATGTATTTTGTCTGATTATGGTGACAATCATATTCAAAGTTGCAGGCATATTCACGTGCAAAAAATTAACCATGTTGTATGATAGTATGATATGTTTAGGATATTATGATTTAGCTTTCAGAGATACCACCACGAGTCAACTTTATCACAATACAAAACAACCGTATAAAAAGCCACACCAACAAAAACGAAACCATAATTCATACTAAAAGATTGTGTAATATTATCAAAGTATTGGTGGAAACAAACATTTCATAAATAAAACTGTCGCGCAAAATATCGTGGCATCTACGATATATGCAACACATTTTGGCATCGTAAGAAGAGAACAATCAGAATAATAGAATAAACTTGTTTCTGTGGTTTCATGCTTTTGGAATGGCGACGTAATGGCGTACAACTGACGGATGCTTTCTTGAATACACATAGCTCTTTATCTTAGCTAGTTGATAATTAAAGGACAAATGAACTTTTATTACTGGTTAGCTTCGTTAGCACGTTGAGGTTGTAACCTTTATGGATCTTAAAATTAAAATGTTGCACTTCATGACGCAACGACGTTTTAAAGTTAAGACCCAGGTGCATCTTTACGTCGCTTGATGAATACCTACTTATATTTTTTAAGTAATATATTTCAAAAGTATTGCAAGAATATGTAGGAAATATATGACTTTTCAATTATTGAACCAAACATTTCACACAAAAATCCCGTAAAACGTGGTAAAGTCATTGATGTAGTGATTAAAACTATTATTACATCGCTCATTACCATCGTAATAATAATCAATAATTGCGATGCAATGCCTCTGGTATCACTTTAAGACGTAGGTTTTAAGATTTAGTAAAAAAATACTTACCTAGGGAGGACCATTAAAGAGAATTACTATCAAGGCTTCATGTATTGGCATAGATTTATTACCTTAACAAATTGATGTACAAATTGTATTTTGTACATCAATGCCTAAACGTAAAATAATTACTAGAAATTACCGCACCATTCGTAAAGGTTTCATAATATTTCCAGAAGTATATTTGTTCGATCAAAATAACGTCTACTACTGATCACCTTGAATTGTAAAGTAAACTCGAAATTAATTTTCAACTATCAATTGATAACTATTTTCTGCCCACTCATTCGTTTCGGTTCGTCATTAAGAAACGATTAATATAAATAATAAACATTCGCCGTTGGTCTTTAAATAAATATAAGTATATTTTATTAGTTGTATCAATAAAGAGATAATGATTATCTATAAAATAGTTATTATGTAATAGAAATAAATAACTAATATTATATTTATGCAGGCGCTGCTGATATCTTTAACTAGGTACGTATTTGTGTCGACTAATAAAAGTATTGACCGCATGGTTGTAGTCAGTAGGAGTCCGGCATAACATTCATGAAGTTCTCCACACAAAAAGAGGTGTTATAGGTAAATAACTAAACAAGAATTTAAGCAGTAAACAAAAAAAAAAGAATTAAAAAGAAGTATGTGGTAATAAACTCGCGTGTCAGCCATGATGAAAGAGACACGGACATGATAAGATTTAATGACGTGCTACGTAAACACCATTGCAATTCTAGTTGTACAACTCACACCGATCTATGGCGGCAGATAAGTGAAATGTTATGTAGCTGTAAGGAATAAAGTATGTCGAACCATAGTATGCAAATCAAGAAGATCTAAAGTGTGTTTAGACACGTTTCGGTCAGTAACCACTTTATCGCACTTATATTTGAATAGCAGTTTACAATATGTAAGTACATTAGGTATGGTAGCTTGCTGTTGTAGTGCACTTGTTCATTCCTTTGAAGTATCTAGTCTCTACAATTGGTTATTTCATGATATATGATTTGTTTTCCGTCATTGTTCTAAGCAACTGACTGTCTGACATCCTAAGCTCTGACTGTGCCTCTGAGTCTCGTCCGTAGCAGGTGTGCCAATTTGGTGATACCGAAGACCAGCGCTCTTGGGATATAACTAGCGTATATTTTTTAACCTTTTACGGTATACGCACAGTTTTATTTATACTTACTAGGTACTGGAAACTATCGAAATGATTGAGTATGCTGAGAGCAGTACATGCGTCTAGGAAGACTCAACCGAGTGTTGACCGCCAACCGGCTTACCATATACATGGGAAGGTACAACGCAAACATCGAAACGTGTTTACAGAAGTTTTACATTCGAAATATATGTCTGTAAACCATTTTCAAACATCAATTGGCCGTCGATTTTTACGTAAAACTATATACCTACCTACCTATTTATTTGGAAAGCATAAAATTTTCTTTACTGAAGATAAATTCAAGTTAGGTACCTGAAAGAATTAGGAATTCAGTGATTTAAGGAACTTAATCCTAACAAAAAATGTGCCATTAAAATTGACGTCATGAGTGAGGATTATCAACATGGTTTTTTATAATATTAAGCTGGCCAAAGTGATGTCGCCGCCTGATGGAAAGTCAGAACGACATCTAGTTATTAATGGGCACTCTGACAGTCTACAACAAGACTATATAGAACGTGGTCCTGAAATTGGCGGCCCTACGATGGCCTTACCTCTCGTTTATATAATAATAGAGGTAGTTACATAAAAATTCTCCTGTTAAACTCTCATCGTTGCTGGTACAAGTAAGTCCAACGACTACGCCCTAATTCGCAAAATAAATACACTCAGTATTAAGTTTTATTTTATTTCTAGCGGCTATTTCCTAAAATTGGTATATATTTTTTCTTTTGTGTCAATTAGAGCATTTAACTGAGCGACTGGAACTTAGCAGTTCAATATTTTAAGATTTGGTACACTTTTTCAATTTCTGTTCTTATTAAAATCTTATATTGGCTGGTAACAAATACAAGAAAAATACCTATTTTTAGACACCTATATTAAAAAGAAAATGAATAGAATCCTGCAATGCGTCTTTGTACTTTGGCATAAATCCAAGTCCGCCGATGACAGCATCAAGTTGTGAACTTTCCTAACTTACTCCATAACGAACATGTCGTTTATTCTATCGAACGTAGTGTTGACCACAAATGTGGATAGTTCGCCAAATACGCAAACTGATATTTACAAAGACTTATACGAAGGATATTGGCTGTAAATCATTCTGTTTACAGGCTTAAGCTGGGCGTATAAGGTCGAAGTATAGTTGGCAAAGTGAATATGTGGACAAACTGAGGTCAGTTTCTAGGTAGGTACCTACAATGATTGGTCGCAATCGTTCAACATAAGTCAAACTTTTAAGTGAACATGAATTTCTAATTTAGACTTTAGAGTATAAGGGAACCCAACCAAAACTTATCACTATGTACACATTATGTACATAACCGTCACTTTGAACGTCCATAATTTTTAAAATACAATACCTAGATTTTTTTTTAAATTTTCTGACAATTATTATGACCTAGCCTGTTACCCAATTCCGGCTTGACGTCGACTTCTGGGACATCCTAAGAGTTGACCAGGTTGAGAGTGACCAAGAAAATCAAGTTTTTTTTTTGTGGGAAAATCACTCAAGGAGCCACTCTTACTGACTAAAAACTGCCCTACCACCGTCTATGGGAGCTCCAGGTAATCCCTCGGAAAGATGTCCACAGAATCAAGAAAATCCATAGCATAACCAATTTAGATTAAGTCGATTTCAAACTAAAAAATCTAAACTACAATTTAATAACCACACCTGCCTTTGTTTAATGGGTTTAGACCATCTTTGTTCAATTTTCACGACGAATATCATAAGATATTCGTATTATTAGTGCTATGTTAGTTTGTGCCTCGAACAGTATCATTTTCCACGTTTTCCATTCATTTGTCGATGTAGACACAATAAAAGCAAGCAAGCTCGTTAATCGCATAGAGTAGTCTGTGCTTGTAATTAACTTTGCAGCCAGAACAGAGAGATTTACGTGAACTCCGGGCACAATTAAATTTGCATAGGAAATTGCTCAGAATAGCCTAAGAATAAGTTACCCCGCGATGAAACTAAATTTTATGTTTGTCCGCTAAGCACCCTATTTATTTTCTATGCTTTACAAGATTTTACAACACTAAAATTGTAAAACCGTTACATTATTAACTGCCAAGCGAGATTGTATACTATCGAGATATTACAAACCGTAAAAGACGGTTATGTTAGATTGAAATAGAGACCATGATGATGGTCCTATTAATAATTTTTTACAATCTTTCTTTACGTTAGTTAGCAATACACGGAAAATTATATCCATTGGATTGTAAAATCCCGTTAGTTTTCAACCTCGCAATCTTACAGTTTTTACAAATTTAGGGTGACAGTATACAAAGGAAAACCAAGTTCTATTTTCCACATTCAGTTTTAGATCACAGTTACAATACAACTATGGAAATGCATTAACCTTTAAAAAGTAATCGAATAAATGAATGCTTCTCCGTGTTAATCTGTCTCTACACCGTCTGAAGATTATCTGACAGATAACGTCTACAGCATCAATTTTGATTTACTATGTTCTTTCATGTTTTATGTGTCTGAAATTTTCATGAGTTGGTTCTTAGATGTACCATTGAAGTAGTCAATCAAACAAATCAGCATATGGCAGTCCACTACTGGACGTAGACCTCTCCCAAATTTCGCCACAGTACACGGTCCTGCGCCTTCTGCATCCAATCACTCCCTGCGACCGTTTCCAGGTCATTGAAAAAAGAAAAGAAAGTAAGTAAAAAAATAAATAAAAATATTTAAATACCAAGTTAAGTATTTTAACTTGGTATTTAATAAAATGGTGCATCTTACCTTAACTTCTATTATATTTATCTTCAATTTTTAATTATATTGATGCGGTTATAAAACAATTATAACTTTTTCTATCTTATGTTGTAGATAAAATGTAGCGCAGCGGTATAATTGGCTATAAGGCGCTCTGAAAAATGAACTGGTGTTTATTTTAATGTACTTCATCCATCAGGACTCGCTGCTTCTCTACAATTTCATAAAGATAAAATAGTATCATTAAGAATATGGATAAATTAACAATAATTCGAGGCATTTTTTCACTTTGACTTAAAATTGGAAATATAGCTAAAGAAACGTAAACTGTAAGTAAAGTTAATGTAGTGCTTAATTAATTATATATCTCATAATAACTAGCTTTCGTTTAATATTAAGATAACACCTGCCTACTAATTAAAAGCAGAAAAAAAAGCTCATGCAAGCGAGCAGTTCAATTAATTAACAATTTAAAATCTACATTTTCGAGGTTTTGATTCAAAATCGGAGACGCCAAAACGATCTCTCAGATTTTTTTGGCGCACACAGCCATTGATTGTGAGTTTGCGTTTTTTTTTGTCTTAATTACCCTGTATAGGTACACTCCGAAAGAAGCTCAGCCAGTGTAAAGTTTGCATTATTTTTACCCGAACTGCCGAAGAAAAGAGGGTAATGTTTTTCGAGACTATGTATGTATGTATGAAATGTAGTGCTTGTTTTTTGCTTTTCAGTTGTATTTTTACTTGGCAGTCGTGTTTTTTGTATTCTTAATAATTAGGTTTATTGAATATAAAAAAAGTAAAGCCAAAGTAAGCTGTTAATGCAAAATTAGCTTTTAAATAACCCGCTTATGTCTCTAGGTAACGGATTATAATTTTTAGTCCACTACATACGTATCAATTTGTACAATTTACGAAACACTTCATCTTCGTTGCTTAAACGTATTAAGCACTTTATTAACACTACCCTTTCGTTTCATTCGTTGCATTTTATAATCGCATATCCAATACATTAAGCAGGTATAAAATTCCTTGGACTATCTTTCTAAACTGTCTCCGCTAGTATAAGTTTATTGCTGCATCTGTATGTACGATATGTTTCATATTTTACGACGTTTTGAATTTACACCTCTTGTGAGCGAAAGCATGCAGACAACTTGCCGCTTCCTAACTATTCTTGTATGCACAGACGGGCTTTCATATGTCTGATGCAAATATAAAAACTCATAGAAAATTTATATTTTCCTTACCGTTTCCCACGAAATGTTTTACGGAATAAGCATCGCATTAATATTTTGGTTTATTCGAAAAATGAATAACATTAGATATCAACTGTAACTGAAGACAAATCTATGATAAAGTGCAGCTTTTATTTTAATTAGGTAAGTGATGCAACCTGTAAAAGTAAATCCTTAAGCCAAACGCCTTACGCCAAATAGGCTATTACTTTGATCTAGATCTCAGGACTCGTGAGGTCTGCTGAATTAAAATTTGAACACAGACAACTTGAGTTCATGAACTAAAAACGCTCTAAGCTCGAAACACGATTACTGATAAAATCCTCGATAGATTTTTGTGTTGAAAATACCTTGATTTCGTGAAATTTTGAGGTAGATCTCGTATGTTATAAGTTGTTTTTATAATATAAAATATTTATAAGAAAAACAATAGTAAAATCTTCATTTGCACTAGAGCATTTTTTTCATATTGGTTATAGTTTTTTTATAAATAAAAAATAAATAAATATTCACGGACATTTCACACAACGCTATCTGATCCCATTATAATTAATTTATTTCGTTAAAAGCGCACAAAAACCGATCGCATCTCTCTCTTTCTTGCACGGTAAAATGTATATCTTCTATCTTTGTTTAACAATTTGGCGTCTGGTAGGCTCTATTTGACATCTTCGCAGCAACGAAAATATTTTGTGTTATTGAACTAGAACATTCAGTGATTACATTTTCAATTCAATTTACCAATTATTCACCTATTTATCAACTATGCACAGTACACAGGGATATTAGAATATACCACGCAGTACATACGTACGTTCTAATATTCCTGTTACTAACAGTACCTCATCAAAACGCACAGCAAATCGTGTTACACAGGTATGCAATCAGTGCAAAATTAAAATGTTTTATTACCATCGTAAAACCATATAATATGAACTGAATTGTAAGCAATAATAGCTTCACGTGGTTTATCAAACTGTAAGTTTAAGTGCCGCTTTTGTTCTACCATTAAGTTTTAATTTACTGCGAAGTCTTATCGCTTGCATATTTTCTCTAAGGAAGAGTTAATAAGAAGGCAAAGTTTTAAACGATAACAACATTATTTGCATGAATAAATTATAGTGCACTATAGGTTAATTGGTAGTTACCTACTGAACAGTACAAACACACTCTAATACGAGTAGCTTACTAAAAATGATACAAATGTTGTATCAACAATAATTACAATATATTAATAATGTATTTTGTGTACTATTAGGTGTCATGTCATCTCACCCCAAAACTGGGTTCAACTGGATAAAATCGACGTCTAATGGTTATTATATTTCCATCTAAAGCTGTTTTCTTGACATTATGTATTAAATAAATGGTTATTGGTCGCAAAGATCCCATAGCATATAATTATGCTGATATTAGCTTGAATTGAGCTTAATGGCTCTTTGAAAAATGTCGCAAAATCTTACCTTATAATGATTACATAATAACCTGGAACTAACCATGACTGTTGGATCATGTTACACCGATATCAATTCAAGCAACATCGAGGAGATAAAACTCTAAGGATATGACTATGTGTGAAGAGTTTACACAAGTGCTATCAAACAAAATGATAAAGCAAGTTCGTGATAGCTTCAGTCCATTAAACCGAACATAAATATTATCTAAATTGACACCAAACTTCAAAGTGCAAAATATGCCAATAAACCACTTATGAACCGCAATTACCGGTTTGACGTTCGATATGAAGACATTATTTCATCCGTTTCATCAAATTAGAGGTCATTCAATTTGCATTTATAGCATCAGGCGTCAATACTATAAGGGGGCTCGATATGAGTGCCATTCGCTTGATTTCAGCACGGAACAATAACCACCCCGTAGAGTGTGGCCCTGGCTTGTTTATATTTAAGGCTCTCATACACAGGTACGTTATTATTTGTCGATAATACTGGATGCGTTATTGTGGTTTGTAGTACATTTTGCACTAGTCTTCAAAACACTGTAGAACACTTGCGTTCCTCCGTCCAGCGATATTCTGACATTACTTCTTAAAACATTAATTAATTTGTAATGGGTTGAGGATGCACGCGTTTCTACATGGCGTAGTACCGCTAAGGTAAGGGATCTACGCAGTGTAAGCGAATTCGAAAAATTATAATTATTGAAAATTATTTTATTTTGTTTGAAACCGCAGCTGTGTGTTAGGAATCGGGACGCATTATCGCAGCAATGATGCTTTATTATCAACGTATAATAACATCCATATATATAACCATCAGTGTGGGAGACCCGTAATATGTTATTTATAATTGAGTTGTGATGATTGTGACGTATTTAGTGCAGATTGGTTAAGAACAGTGGTCATTTTATATTTAGTGGCAAAATTTGTGAGTTCGACGAACTGCAAATTATAAATTAAACTAAACAAACACTGAGGCTTCACTTCATCAGAAAAGTGACACAGTGGAGTGATTTCCTACTTAGAAATGACTGAACACATGTAACATTTATGATCCATTTTACAGGCAGGCTCAATAACTACCGCTATAAAATTTAAATGGTAAACTATGAAAACTCACCATAACGCACAGAAAAACATTTTGTTTAGATACTCGAAGATACATTCGCAGATAAAAGAATACGTGAGGTACTTAAAGTGCATACTCATAAATTCGTGTGCAGTAAAACACACGTACAAAGTGGGACGTGACTCCATAACCTTCTGGGATGTAAATATTTACTGTTACATTTTATACTCAGTTATATTCCGAATATAAATCTACGTTTGTGATTTAGCCGGGCCATTGGAAATGTTTAGGAGGGTTGTGTAATATTAAGACGGCGCCAGACACATTTTTTGGCTCAATAATCATACGAAAAGTCTTTTGAAGTACTCGCTGGAAATTTCAGCAATCAGATTACAAGGCATGTCAGGCGCCAGGCATCATTGCTTCGTTGTTAAGGAATAATTTGATTAATGTCCCTGAAAAAGTATATTATTGTACTTACTCGTGTAAGAAGAAGAAAATTTTAAGGTACATTTTTAAAAGAGATATTTTTAAATGCACATCTGTTTAATTTTTCTGCACACTAGGTAACTCCACTAATTTACTGAATGCAAACCAGAAAATTAAATGCTGTGCAAAAAAGCCAATTAATTAACTAAACATGACCTACTTAAAAAACTTTAATATTACTCAGAACGAGATGATCTTTTTAATCGAATTCACACCAAAAATGTGGTTCATACATCGAATATTTGATTTGTAAAACAAAATCCGAATTGTATATCAAAAATACTAACTTGCACTCTAAATTGTAAAATCTTATAACGGAATAGGTTAGGTTAGGTTAGGATTGTATTTATTTCATCAATAAAATTTAATTTTGTAGAAGTGACTGATTAAATTGGGTTTTTACTTAGAATAAACGATGTTCCTAAAAGTAAATTAGGCGATGGCTTTCCTTAAAAAGGTATTAATATTTTTGTTGAGCTAAGGAATTGTTAGATATACTATTTTAATAATAGTTATTTGTTCAGTAAAACAGTTCTGCAAATACCATTAAACAGTACAATGAATTTGATTTATTTAGTATGCATAATTAGTGTGCAAGTCAGTATTTTTGGTTTAACTTCGAAATATTTCGTTCGGAAAAAGGGAATAAACAGATATCGATTTAAACCTTCCGGTCGACTTTGTCCATTTCCTAACTTGACCACTTCCAAACTTGTCCACTTCCGCCTTTTTAAAATACTGCGTTAATTTGATTAAGGGGTTTGGAGTTTTTATGAGCAAAGTATTGATGTGATACAGAAAATGTTAATTTTATTAAATTTACAATAAAAATAGCTGAGATGCCGATTGCTTGAAATATAGTGGAATTTTTTTTTACTCAATTTTTCTGTTGTTTCGGTAATCGGTCTGTAGATTTATAAGTTGAAAGAAAACAGTAAAACTGAAACCAATTACTTAGTGCTTTTGCTTTTTCTTTTCAGTCTAGAATGTTCTCAGCTCCATCTATTACCTGGTGCAAAAATAGCGATTGCTATTCAGTACGGCACTCCAGCTAGCGTTTTGACCACTTTTCACGGTGTGGGGATTGGTTGGAGAAGTGGGTAGTTCTAATTTAGTTTCAGTAATTAAATTTTCGGTGTAAATCCTATCCCAAGGTGCCAAACATCTCTTTTGAATTAATATTATTTTCTTATATTAAGACTAGTAATTAATCGTTTATACTATAATATCCAGGGGTCCGTGAATGTCAGAAGCTTAGAGTATATAAATTAGAAGCTACCTTTTTTATCGTAGGGAAATTCCATCATGGATGCTATGTCGGACTCCTACCGACTAAAAAACCTCACGTTACGCCTAACAACCTACGGTTGGGAGCCCCGGGTAAAGGTCAAAGCACACTTACACGACTCTGCTCCCACCCGGCAAAAATAATATAATTCAAATATAGGCTTTAAATATTGCTCTTTAGGTATATTTTACATTGCCATCATCAATTAGCGGACAGCTCGCTTTCAGCGAGCTTACCGCCGTCAGACTGCTCGGGAGTTGACGCCTCGCTGGGCGTGCGTTGTAGACGAGCGGTCGGCGCGGTGCCCGCGTGCTTACTGCTAGCAGTCGTCGCACCGGCACCGATCGCGAACTGTGTCTATTGCGACAGGCGAGAGCAGTCGGCGGGTGGACAGCTGGTCGTCTGCTAGCTGTCGCCGTGTAGACTGCTGGGTGCGTGCTAGCTGTCGCCGCGTAGACTACGAGCAGTAGTCTTCTTTTAGGGCAGTATTGGGTGGGAGCGGTGTTGGAGCAGAGTCGTTAAAGTGGGCTATGTCCTTAAACCCTCGGGAGGATGTCCCAGGACTATTAGAAGGGACCTACTAATTATACTCTAAGGTCAGAAGTCTATTTTAAACATTCTGAACGCTCTGTTTCTTATACAAAACTATCTATTATTATGAACCTGCTACTAGTTTTATAGCCCCTGGCTTTATTTGCGCATAATAGCGCTCTTGCAACTTAGTAACAGTTGTAAATTATGTCATATGGACATTGACACTAACAATATAAACGGTCATTAAAATTAATGCATGTTCGTTTAAACAATCGTAAATTAAGTTGCCCTTAAGGACAGTCTGATTTAATTATAGCACAGGTCAAGTCTCGTTTGCTAGTTACCTTACTTTCTAACTTACTTTCTAACTGGTAAATGACATTTCTCTTTAAGCTTTCATACTAAGAATTTCATATTCAGGTGGTTTGGTCCCTGAAGATCTTGTTAGGGCATCATTGCACTTACCCTAAATTAGACGAGAACATCCCAATGCCTTCACAATCGGGGACAGTGTGTATCAAGACAAGTGCAAACGTAACAACTAAAAATGAACTCCGGGCCCCGTATTCAAGTGTTCACGAAATTGGGAACATCATTGTGATGACGATATATCATTTTTACTTTCGAGTCAAGGAAAAGAGTTTGCTCATCCATTGCTTAAATACTTATTGTATCAGCAAGATAATCAAGAACATGTTTTATCTACATATAATATGGTGCTGTATCGTCTTACCTTTGAAAAATAATACATCTCCAAAAACACACGTGCAAAGATCCTTCGCACAAATGCTCTAAGGCAAGGCAAAAATATTACCTATTAGATAACAGTAAATCATATTACTTCCAAACATTAAACTAGCACTTTACGTCCAAAACGAAACTCTATTACCTCTTTCCCAGTCCATAGAACGCCAATTGCTGCCGTTTTGTAATCCCGCTCACTATCTGATGTCAAAAATACGACGTCTAGACTGTTCATACACTAGCATGCATAAGGTAGTTTGCAGTAGCTGCCAAAGAAAATTCTTCGAAAACGATACCAAATATTATGCAGTCACGTAGATTCACATGTCGTTCTTGAATCGTTTCCGTGTCTTTCAAATTGAAGATTGGGAAATAGTTGAGCTGTTTGATATGTATTCAAAGTATCGGAACAAAATTGTGTTTGTAAGAGTTCGTCAGTTACTTTATGTGTAAATTTTACATAGGTTGTACAAAGTTGAGGGTGACTCAACTTTGTACAAGTGATCTTGGTGTCTTGAGTCTTGACTTGATTTTGAAGTAATGAACGCGCTAACGAGATGTAATTTTTTTTAAAATATTTATCGTTTTTTCTACTATCAAATCAGCCTATGTCAGTCTACTCCTTGACGTAGGCCTCTCCCAATCTACGCCACAGTACAAGGTCCTGCTCCTTCCGCATCCAGTCCCAGCCTGCGACCTTTTCTAGATCGTCGGTCCATCTAATTTATTCTGAATAATCTTAGCTTCTTATTCCAATTACTGAAAACGATGGTTTAAATTTAACAATTAAAACAATTCTCAAATAATTGTCTTATACATGAAATTTTCTAAAACAATTAAAAAGCAACACGTAGGTATATCCACATTAAACCATTATCATAATTCAATAGTGCTATTAACATACTACATGTTATGTAACCGTTGCATGCAATATAACACATTCTCATACAATAAACTAAATTAATTGCCTAATTATTTAAGGTTGGGTCCAACGAAGTGAATATGAGGCCGCTTTGTTTTAAAGAAACAAAGGCTACTGCAAAACTGCTTTACGTGGTAAAAAGTTACTGTTGTTGAATGGCACAGTGTTTGTTTTATTTAATAATCTTTTCGTTACGTAATTCATAACTTTATAATTTACTTTACACAAGATTCTGTCTCGGCTACATTTTCAGGAATTCTGTTCCCGTTCTCGCATACCATAAGAACTTATTCAGCAATAAACAGTAGTAAAAAGTCAATGTTTCATTCCAGACTTTAATCTATCCCTGTACCAGATTCCAGTGAGAGTCCAGACTGATGGATCCTAGCAGGAAATTTAGAATCTAAAGTAACTACTAAAAGGTCGTAAAATATGACATGCATACTCGATATTTTCAGAAACATACATAACTTTTTCACCCTTAACGATGAATTTCCTTTTCCCTTAATTTTATACCAAAATACACAAGCAAACAACAATGAACCATGCGAAAGAAAATGAATAAGAAATACGGAACGTTTCGATTCGCGGCTGAAAATATATTTCGTGATGTGAAATCGTGCGGAAAATTTGCAATTTAGAAGTAAAAGGGGGAATACCAATAAGCCATCGATTATGTAGATGCAGCCTTTTGTGCAGGATAGCACAGTTATCATTGCATTCAGTACGCCGTTTTAAAACGATTTGTTAGGACGTTTTCAAAAGAATTCAGCGTTCACCATTTACATAAGTAGCAATGAAACTTGCTGGTAAGTTAAATAAAATTACAGACTGCATTAATATAATTTATTCTGTTCTGTTTTAATGCGACTGGTGATCTTTTATCAATATTTTCATCATTTGACAGTGTAAAGTTGCAAAGGCTTTGGTATAATGTTAAAAGAGATATTGATATTAAAATTTTACGTACGTTCTTTCGCACAGTTTTATGCAGGAGCGTAATCGGATTTATGCCGTCCTCCAAACCAGACTTTTTTTCGCAACAGAACTTAACTTAAACTCTTTTTACTCTTCAAGTAAAACAGATGAAAACACCGGATAATACCTTTTATACAGATTAAACAAAAGGGCTTAATGTTCATAAAGCCTATCTTTTAAAATGGGCTTCTGTCCTTTCCGGGTCCTTATCTAAATAGGTTCTACCGTACCTAACATAGTAAGTAGGTTCATGAAAACATGCTGAATATAGCACACGACTATGGGAATAACAACGGTATTTCCGGCTACTGAGTTCCGGTAGCAAAATGTCATATTTGACTGCTAACGTATGAAATACGAGTACAGTTGAATGAATATATTTACCCAAAATGCTTTCATTTTATTGTTCGTGAGGATTACATAATTTACATACATACATACATATAGTAACGCCTTTATCCCCGTAGGGGTAGGCCGAGGTAGGCCTCTATGTGAGCCTATTGACGTGTTGAAATGGACCGATCTGCAGTTGAAATTTCTGAAGCCACCCATAAGGCATTCACCTGCTTGGCTTAACGATTGTAACTTTACTGACAACCGGGTATCGCAATTAAACATTTTGCGAAGGTGTTCCCTTAGTCGCCTCTTACGACACCCTCGGGCTGAATTGGGTTTTTTTTATACCACTAAAATGGCAGACAAGCATACGGCACCACCAGATGTACCGGTGGTCACGGCAGCCAATGGATGTTTGCAACACCAGAGGCGTCACACTCGCGCTGCACATGCACAGGGGTGGTGACATTTTCTACTCTTTCCCGTCGCCAACGGGACTCCCGATCCCGCACTCCCACAGAGGGGCTCTTACATAACTTCTCTTTATTTCCATACTACATGGCAAATAAGTGTTTAAAAATTAAAGTATAGGAGTTTAAAAAAAGCTTTCTTAAATGTTAGCCACAGTCGTATCCCTTTATACATAGTAGCAACACAGATCATCAAACAAGTACAAAACGCTCAAAGTTTAAATAGAGCAGCTACCTACTTAGTCCTGTCGCGACAGCTAAGAAAAGAATTAAGAATGTTTTCATATCACCGGCGTCGTCTGTACAAACACTGGTATCTATTCATGACCTTTCGGGTGCATGTGTTCAGAAATTCGACACTAGACAGCGGTATTGTCGCTAGTCTGTTTGTATGTTTGTTCTGAAACACAATACGGCACATTAAACCGGCTTGTTTGTCTCCATTATCTCAGCTTTGATGCTGCCAACTAGCCACATGTGGAGATTAGAAGTGGAACACTATAATGTATGAGAATAGTCTGTAGTAATGTTCGTGAATGGCGACAGGTATTACGTCATATTTTAAAGTTTGTTGACTGTTGACTATGTTCACTCTGCAATGGTAGCAGAGTGAACATACTCAACAGTCAACAAACTTTGAAGACACTGTTTTGCATTTTGTCCCTAATTGCAAAGTCGACATTAAGGCAATCGCGGATGCGGGTATGTTACATTTCACTGCAGCTAAATATTATCTATATTCGCAATAAGTAATTCTATCCTGTGTCCCTTAAATACTCCAAATATGCATCAATCAATCAAATCAGCCTACGGCAGTACATTGTTGGACTTAGTCCTCTCCTAATTCAAGCCATAACACACGGTTTCCGCCTTCAGCATCCAGTTACCTTTACCTGTTCAACTATCACGAAGGTTTTACTCCATACCATAACCTTGAAAACTAACTCTGTACGTCCACTGCAGTAAGCTCAAAGGAATTTAAGTGTCGCTATGGCACTGGCCAACTCACGTAACTTTTAGCCCAAGTAGTGGCAGACTTTTTTCACTGGGTACTAAAAAGACAAGCAATCGTTCTAAGTAGTAGCTGTATCCTGAGGTAAATACATAATAAATGGCACGATCGTTTGTATCGTGCATAATAAATTTTGATCTTTTGCTACCTTTTTCTAAACTAATTCTCATAAACCTCGGTACCATAGTTTAAGATTAAAAGCGTAACAAATACATAAACTCACCACTTTTACATTTTAATTACGTTTTAGTATATCGCACTTGGTGTTTTCAATGACTAAAGTAACACATTAAAAAATATGAAACAGTAGTTTTAAATACAAAACCACCCCAATTTAAGGTACGATTAAAGAACTTTATGGCGCCAAAATAACACTATTAAAAAAGCTATTGCGGCGTGACACGTACGTTATTATGAAAGTCTAAGACATTTTTATGTAAAAGAAAATTGCGTTCCTAGTAAATCATTAATCATGGACACAATGCGTGTCAAGGTACCGGCGTATGGCTTCAGGGGTATAAGAGGGTGCCGTCCAAATTTCCTGTAATATAGGGAAATGAAAGAAAACTTTTTGGACTCGCAAAGTTTTATGTTGCCCATCGGCGTCTGGTAAAGTTTTGGTATAAATTTTAATAGGGAATATTGATAGGCAGAGATTAAGCGATTAATTGGACTATCCTGAGGCGAAAATTGGTTTCCTTTAGTTGATTAACACATTTTAAATTGAAAGTGTTTCAAATATCTACTTTAATTGAGACTATCTAATCGTTTTTTTTTTTATTTTAATTGGTTCTTCATAAATAAAAAATAATTAGACCACTTTGCTACCTGCTGCGTGTCGTTAAACTTATGAGGTTCACAATATACTTTATTTA
This sequence comes from Miltochrista miniata, assembly GCA_933228765.1. Taxonomy (NCBI): domain Eukaryota; kingdom Metazoa; phylum Arthropoda; class Insecta; order Lepidoptera; family Erebidae; genus Miltochrista; species Miltochrista miniata. Next base: position 23,063,843 of record OW121756.1, read on the forward strand.
GAAAATATCTCTGCCATTTAATAAAATATGTTAAGCTCTACCAACACATGTGTGTAATAGGTATTCATATTAAGGTAGTTACTAGACTTCACCTTCCCGCCGGTCATGCGATGTGTTTGACACAATCAATCATTCAAATACACTTACTGCAGTCCACCGCTGGACGTTGACTGACTTGGGCCCTGAAGGTCATGGTTCAGTTTTATCGTTTGACACGCAAATAGTTTTTAAATGCTACGTATTTTTTCGAACAAAAATATTGACATAAATTAAATATTAGATAAAGACCATAAGCTTCAATATCATTATGATAACCTGTATAACCATTTACCTATCATTTTCATTTATACAAAATTATATGTGTTTATACCGAGTTAATTACGTAACTAACTAAATTTTATGACCCCACGTTCACAATTACCATTCAGGGTAACATTTCCGCTCGATATAAGCGCTGTAATAAAAATAAATTAGTAATATTCGCCGAAATGCACTAGAATAGGGGCACTGGTTCCGACATTTATCGGATAGTTCCCAAATTTCCCGATACTGTGCAAGGTAATTGATATTTACGCTTCACTGAGCCCACGTACTGGTGCAGTGCGCAGATTTACAGAACTGACAGTTTGTAAAATAAAAGAAGGTTTTTAAAATAAATATTGCCTCATTTGTAGACTATTTTGTTGTAGTAAGCCTTTATCTTCGAAGAAGTAGGCAAGGGCATAGGCATGCACGTCCACATTTTTATAATTTGTGTCTTTTCCTCGTAATGGACAGGCGCAGGTTGTGACTACCTTTATTAACGTAACCGTAGATAGTAATGGATCAGTCCAAATTTTATTCATATTATAGAAAATCAAAAGAGTTACGTAGAGACGAGAATGTAGATATGTAGGTGTAATTATACTTCTATGTTACTTTATATCTATAATATACTTAACTAGCGTCGATGTCTTTCTACACTAGATAGTGTAGAAAGATATCGACGGCATAGACGGTAGTAAGGAGCCCATATGGGCTCAGGTATTGCATCTGTTTTTTTTTGATCAATTCAGAAGTTAAAATAAGTGGCTTCATGAAAGATACAAAACTGAATTACCATGTTCTTTTCTGTTAACATTCACACAAATATTTCAATGAAAAAATAACTACTACCACACCTGTAAAATCTGCTTATTCCATTAAAGCAGAAATCAACTCTCAATTATATACACAGCTGGCGTAAACCACTTAATATAAATTCTTTCATTAGTTCAACCCATCGTTATATGCGAAAATACTGTAATAGCAGTGTTTTAATAAAAACTTCATTATACAGCCCGGTTTCGATTTCCCATTTAACTTGATATAAATGAGTTTTGTATAATTTAAAAATGAAGAGATACTCCTAAGAATATATATCTACATTCACATCATGTGCGTCAGTGAGTTTGTTTTTTTTTTACATTTAAAGAATACAAAAAAAAAATAACTTTTTGATACGGAATAACTGGGTGCAATGGGAACATTGCAGTGTAATTCTGAAAACCCTTTTTAGGGTTCTGTACCCAAAGTTAAAAAAACAGGACCCTATTCATGAAACTTCGCCGTCCGTCTGTCAGTCTGTCTGTCCGTCCGTCATGAAGCTGTATCTCAGAAACCGTGATAGACAGAGTCAGATAAGGTAGACAAATTTTCACAGATGATAAATTTCTGTTGCGAACATAGCAAAAAAAACTAAAATCTGAAAAAAAGGTGGGAATAAGGCGGGCTCCCATACAACAAACGTGATTATTTACGTGTATTGGTATGGTATTCGCCATGCGCAAGTCTGACTCGCGCTTGGACGGTTATTAGCAGTGTCCTTTGTTAAAATTTCAAGTTTCTGAAAGTAAGGGTTGGTCAGTGAATGAACATAGTATATTAGCAAAGATAATATAATAGTATTACATACAGATCGGCAACTCCCTGCCTCCCACCTGAGTAAGCTTCCCCATCCCCCCACCAAAATTAATGTGTCGTTTCCCGTGTCAGTACTTGAGAGAGTGTCACTGCGTTGCATTACGTATTACTACCTAAGTGCTTTGGGCTATTGCTTTGGTTTAATTTGTGCTTAGCCGAGGGTAGATTTGAAAAAAAAGTACCTACATACATGAGATTGCGTTCTGTTCCTTATTTTTTTGTTTCCATAGCTAGTGACCCTAGCATACTCACACACACATTGAAGGTTGATTTAAGCATTCACATTACCTCTATATTAGTGTGGGTGAAAACGAACATTTTTGTATGGAGTTTCCACCCTGTGATATTAGTATGAATAAGTTTAAAGCACAGAAAACGAGAAATTCTACTAACGTGAGCAAAGCCACGTGTAAGAACTGGCACCTAATAAGTTCTTCATTAGGTCCTATTCATGTATAATGTAATTATCATCTTAGCGCGTTTATAATCCAATTACCGTTCTTCGTCTCGTATCAGAATTTTACGTCTTCGCTTAGATCCGTAAATATATCTTGAATCGATTGAAACGCTCTTTGGATAATGGGACTTGATGCTAAAGAAGCTATCCGAATGCTAATGTAGCATGCTTAGTCTTTGAGTGTTGTTGCTAACAGAAATGATCTTGATCTGGTTTTTTGAATTCATTATTTTATACAAGGCGGGCTTTAGTTAACCTTGTTGGACGTTGGGTTAACATGTTGGGTCTATGTTACTTAATATTCCAATTTTTTAGTCATTGAAATGCAACCTGCCGTTGATAATTAGGTTACAAAGTAAATTTTGGAATCGCTTTTCCCCAGAAAATGTTCAACGTTATGAAAAAACCGGCCAAGTGCGAGTTGGACTCGCCCATGAAGGGTTTCGTAGCAGCAAGTAACATAATATAAAAGTTCTTATAGTTCGTAACTTTGATTGATGCACTGCGGTGTATGACGTATTAAAAAAAAACTACCAGCTCTATCTCGTTCAAACTAATTTTCGTTGGTAGTTTTTATGGCAATGTACATCATATTTTTTTTTAGATTTATCTTTCTCTTAGTTTAGAAGTTAGAGGGGGGGGGGGGGGGGGGGCACACATTTTTCCACTTTGGAAGTGTCTCATACGCAAACCATTCACTTTAGAAAAAAATGATATTACGAACCTCAATAGCATTGTTGAAGACCTATCTATAGATACCCCACACGTATGGGTTTGATGAAAAAAAAATGTTGAGTTTCAGTTCTAAGTATGGGGACCCTCAAATATTTACTGCTTTTTTTTTCTAGTTTTATATAAGAATCTTAATGTGGTTCACAGAATACATCTAGTTACCAAGTTTTAATAGCATAGGCCTTATAGTTTCGGAGAAAAGTGGCTGTGACACACGGACGGACAGACAGACAGACATGACGAATCTATAAGGGTTCCGTTTTTGCCATTTGGCTACGAAACCCTAAAAAGAATTTAGACATTTTTTGTAGATCTTGAACTAACCATTACCCTGAAAATTTTTTAAATCTATTTTTAGGCAAATTGGATCGTTTGAGACTTTTTACAATTTTATCATGATGAAGTCCGTAACCTTTATGCAAATTTTCAGCTTGTTAGAAGTTTCTGCAAGGGTGAATATCTAAATTGAAGTGTTTTAGATAGATTTTTCTTTTTTCACAACCTTGCAGTTTCATAGACAGTAATTGGCTGGAACTGTATTTCACTCGTTCGTGGTTATACTTTTACTTCTTGAATTTTCATATAATGGTCCGTAACTGGAATTAAAAAAAAAAAATCAGATTGCTTAACATGTGTGAGTGCCAATAAATATCTTTACTTTTAATTCTTAAAATTTCATAGGGTTTACCATTATAATTAAGCTGAATATTATGCCAATAGAGTCTATGGCCAGAGAATATGTATATTTTTTACATTACAAGAACGATAATTAGGCCAATTTGTTCGAATTCTGTTCAACTCACTTATGTAGTTTTTGAAAAAGCCAGCTTAGTTATATGTTGCAGCTCTTTAATTCTGTCCTTCCATTTATTCCTCACATTTATCTTTTTATTTATTTAGTCCTCACATTTATCTTCCACGACAAATAAAATTAACTACACAATTTTACTTCAAAGGTATCAAACTATAAGCAGAACAGAAACGGTGACATCGATAACAATAGACCAACAGACTTGATGCAATAACGCGCATAGTTGTCGATCCTCATTTGTCAGGCTGTAACTATCCCAGGCCTAGCGACCACGACGACCACTGACAAATCTGTGGTTGGCGGACCATTTTGTTGCTATAGTTTAAGACAAGTTAGGCAACTGCAAGCATTATTCACGGATACTGGCGTCATTTAACAGTGTCAGCCGCACATTTGTAGCTCTCAGTGTCGAGTAGAAAACAATTAAGGAGCAGCTCTAGTTTTAATTAAGGATTCTAACTTTGTTTCTTCTTTCTTAAGTTGCCTGATTCAAAGGTAATAAAGGTATTTCGAGCTTCGTTCTATATTTTCGATTCAAAACGATACATAATTTCTAATTAAATTGATAGACCACAATTCCATTTTATTTCATTGGAATAGGCAAAGAATGTCTCAGTTTCTACTTAATAGTTCGTCTTTTATTTTCACATTTTTATGTTATGCCATACATTAATAATAAGGTTTTTAAACTCACACGACTTCTACTACACATAATAAATAGATTTCATGTCTTTTGAACTCTACTTGTGACCACGGCTGTTGCAATAATAGTGATCCAAAAATGTTTGTTTCGGAGTTTGGGTGTTTTCTATGTATAATATGTATGTATTTAGAAATATATAAGTATGTATATCAGTCGTCTAGATCCCATAGCACAAACTTATTGCTTAATTTGGGCTAGATGATGTTGTGTGTGAATGTCCACAAATATTTATTAATTATTTATTTATATAGCCGAAGCGTCGAGAGGTAAGCAAAGTTAAATGTATACGCAAAAAGACCCTAAATCTATAAAACATTAATAAGTTACGTATTTATTATCTACGCTTTATCGATACCAAACCCTTTGCGTTTATATATGAATATTTGAATAATAATTTTCCTATTTCATTAAGTCAATAGTTTCAGACCACACTGAAACAATATCACGGTAACTCTAGACTTGAAAATTTAATGTGCAATAACTGTTTTATAATTTCCTTGTAGCGCCAGTCTTAGATTTCCTTACACAATTACAATACTTGAGTTACAATAATTACTGTATATCACATTACTAATTATAAATTCTTAAAGCATACCGAGTTCATTCAACTTTGTCACTGTGGGAACATTTTCTTTCGTAGCAATAATACATTAAACAATGTTTAGAAAAGATTAATGATTGTGAAGAATATTCGATTCTATTTCATTCGGTCGCGATGTTAATAGTCGATATAATCAATCAGCGGTTCAATAGACTTCCAACATTAAGAAACGTATTTAAATAAATAGTGTTCAAGTTCGAATCGGTTTGTTGACAGGTGTTCCGTTGAAGATGAGATGAAAACTAAATGTATAACATATTGCTTTTTATTGGGTCGGATGTCTGTCAGTAGATAGTCATTACTATTAGATAGTGATCGAATGAATAATATTGGTTAGAATATGCTACAGGTTTGACTACATGAATTACAACGTTGTACTCAAAGATAAACATAACAAACGTACAAGAAGAACTATAGCCTGGCCATAACTGCTGTGCACTCCATGTTGTCGATGATTTGATCTTGGAGTTATTAGAAGAAAAAATCATCAGTTCTAAAAATGTAAACTGATATCGTAAGATTTGTCCGACGTGTATTAATCGCATGTGTACTCATGCTCTTTTTTCCCCGGCTCCCACCTCGCCGCGCATACCTCAGAGAGTGCACAGTAGTTATGGCCAGATTATAGCTGAGACCCGCAGCACCCCACCTGTGGTAAAGTTTTATCGTTTTTCTGTATCCCATAGGAATGCCTATAATTATTCAGGGTGCTAGCTCTTTATATAAAATATAAATTTCGTTTATTTGTGGTATTTATCTGCAATATTTGTTAGAAACAAACTTTACACACATGTGTTATAATCGTCCCATAGTCGAAAACCAATTTTAAGAGAAAAATTAAATTTTACATAATATCGCTTCTATTTATAACACATTTAATGATTTATTAAAAAGCAATTGAATGCAAAGTCCTTTTTTTATTTAAAAATAATCTTATCCTCAAATCTATTTCAATATTTGTTACGGATCCTTAAAACTCGAGGCGGAAGGAACGAGTATTGTTGTACCGACACGTGCTTTCGACCATCCGGCACACCTGCTTGTAGTTCCGTGACAAATGGATGGTAATCGATACTCAACCCTGTTTCATTCGAACTGATTATAAACACTTGAGTATTTATTGGTTTAAGGAATGTTTTTTATCAATGTGTTAGTTGTGATGAATATATTATTGTTGCGACCTCTTTTAAATTTGATATAGAGCAGAGACAGTACATTTGGCAATAAAGTATTTTAATTTTGTAGAACCTATTTTGTTCATTATTTTAACGTTTTAAATTTTGTCGATCTGTTTATTTCCTTGAATTTCCAGAATGGCTAGACTCATTTCGATAAAACTTCTGTTGACCGATAACTGATGTTATAAGCTATCTCAGTAGCAGCGATTTTGAGGATTCACAATTTCAATTCTACCAACTCATGAGCTTCCGCTTATTATTATTAGCGTACTAGGTACGCACATACCAGCTTCTGCAACGTACGAGGTAGATAATAAATAATGAAACAACGCCATTACTGAACACACTCGCGCTAAATAATAACTATTAATCAACTCGAGCACCATACTTATATTACGTTAATACAATAGGCGGACATAATACCTATTTATGTTATCTTCGGCATCATATTAAGCTAATGCAGACAATACATTAAGGTGGGAGGTATAAAAGCCTAATATTAATAGAACAAAGAGTAATTACTGGTAACCATTACCATTAATGAACTCATACAACGTGCAAAAAGTACATGGCAGGTTTGTTTTTTGTATGCAAATATGATTCGATGGTATAATAACGTGGTTTGATGGTATAATTATAGACACGACAAAATATCGACTTCTAAGACCAAGAATATCTATCCTATACATACAGATCATTACAGTATTTCTTTAAAACAGTCAACACTGCTGAAAATATTCTAAAATAAGAGTTGACTTTATTCAAGACTAGAATTTTAATTTCCATTGAACGTTAAATAAATTTTACAGTAGTGCAATACTGCTTGATGTGCGATTCAAAATACAATCTTCGTGAAATTATAATTATAAACCTATATTATGTACGAATTGATGTATCATTTAATATGTAATTTTTGTATAATAAAATCTATAATCGAATAATTTAAACTTGAAAAAACATTACTCAGCATGACAGATAATGAGTTGTATTTGAACTTAAAAGGTACTAACAAATTTAATGAAATCAGAAGACAAACCATAACAATAAATTCAATCACTACAAATAATAATAAAATAGTAATAAATGTCTTAAATTATATAATCTCTAGTTTCATTACCAAAATCATTTACGCCAGCAATTAATCAGCGGGAATTACGGTCTGACATAAATTCTAAGACAATGTAGGAATTAATTTACTTTGTGGATTCTTAATAAGACAGCTCATCCTTCTGTCAGCGTACGAGACAAAGCTTAATTAGATCCTGTTTAATTATTTCGTCTCTGTTTAAATGAAACAATGTGGCATTATTCTATTGAATTTTGCCAAAAAGTGTCATAATGCGAAAATGTTGAATCTTGGATTTCGTTTGTTATCTTTTAAATGACACTCGTACACTAAACGAAATTGTAATCTGATCTTACTATATTATTATATATGCGTAAGTTTGTGGGTGTGGAAGTCTGAATGTGTTGATGTTTGTACACTTTCACGCTCTAACGGCCGACCGGATCTGACTGAAATTAAGTACAGAGACAGATAAAAGTCTAAAATAAAACATAGGCTTTTATCCCAGGAATAAGTTTCCATGGGATGCAGCAACGCCTCGGGCCCCATGTACCAATATGTCAATATTTAATGCTTTGATGAGTATAGTATATAATCAAAGACTTAATGCTACAAACATATTCAAGAGATCTTACGATACGTTTACTCCTCAGGTGGGACACTGTTTGTGGTATTTCGATTTTAGAGTTTCCGTGCTACAGAAGTCACGATAAGTCATTGGTCCTGGCTGCAAGTAACATGGTAGTCTTTAAGTAAATTTCAATGAATTGGAAAACCACCAGCTGATAGCCATAACCTGACCTAATTTCAACACGGCAATTGGGTCACAATGTATCTCGTGAGACGACGCCGACGTGCAGCTAGTGAGATTTGGGTGTATAGTACGAGTATACCCTTAGGTACTCTTTAAGGAAAAATGCTTGAAAGTAATTAGTTACGTACTACATATTCCCACGGTTTTGTATTTTCCTGTTCCCACTTTCCACGAGAGCATAATATAAATATAACAAGGATAAAAATTTTCCAGACTACCTAGTCAATCTATTTGAATCTATCCCTTTACCAAATTTCTACTCGATCCGTGTAGGCGTTAGAGTTGCTTTGAAACGTTTTCATTATATACTTTCACATTTGTAGTATTATTAAGATGTTTTATACATGAATGAGATAAGGAGGTAACATTTGCAAACTAAACTAATATGTTTAGTGAGGCAAATAAAGAAACCTACAGAATCTTACAGTTCATTTACATCTTATTGTCTTACAAAAGCTCTCCGCCGTAGTGCTGGGATTATAGAATTAAACTGACTTTACGGACGTTGCAAATTAAAAAAGAAAGCGTTATCATGGCCGATAATCTTATCTTGCTGTGCTTGACGCAACAACGCCACCTCTCATTTAACGCGCATCTAAGGATTTCGGACGGGCCTCCATTAAGTAAAGAGGATCTCGGGCCAGCTTAATTAAGAATTCTCTCAGAAATCTCGTGCCACCCTTGGACGGAATGGCAGCGATTGATTTTAAATGAGGGCCCAACAAAGACTTGAATATCAGCTTTGAACTCAAAAAAACTTTGTGGTTGAAAAAATGTTAAACAAGAGCGAAGGGATCTAAACAAAAAGAGGGATATGAGAATTTAATTACAGCCACACAGAGCACCGCAATAAAAATGTGACGATAACTTTTTAATTTGCAAACTCATCAACTTTGATGTGGCTTACACTGCTAATTTTGGCTGAAATTTGCATATTTATAAGGAAGGTTGTATAAAGTATGAAGGTTCGTAAACGGTATTTTATAGTATGACATGTGAAATTATTAGTTAAGCGAAATATTTTGGTTTAATATTAAAGAATTTGTAGTCACTACATCTTCCTGTAGTATGAGGGGTCTTTTCGATAAAATTATTCAGAATTCTACGTTGGACCAATACCTATAGGTATGTGTAAGAAAAAATAAAAGTTAAATAACCATATAACAATTATAAGCATAATGTTATTTTTAAACTATCGCGGTTTTTAACACTCATACCTACTTATAGGATTCGGGGCTTGACGCGAAATACTATTTACTTACATTCACCGACGTTTCGAGCACGTTGCAGCGCCCGTGGTCGCGGTTGTAGTGAGTCGAGGATCGACCAAAAGCACTAAGTTATTTCTTGTCGAACTACCCTCTGTTGTTATTAAAGTCGGATAATTAATCTCAGTCAGTAAAATGACAAGTGCAACTGTCACTGATACAAAAAGGGTGACCCGCTACAATAGTGATGTTCGACAATCAATAGACTCAGACATTTTAGTCATTCTTTATTTTATTGGGTGTAAAGGTTTTTGTATTGTATTTTAAATTTTATATTGTAAACATATAATATCTATCTATTACATACCATCAATACATATAATAAAATCGTAACAGGTCGATGTCTGTACATGGAAGATAAATAAGATAAAATACACTCGAGAGCAATGAATCCGGGTCACTTAAAGAATGTTAAAAATCTCGGAAACTAAAAATGATAGGTTAATGCAATAAATTGTATTTAATAGACAATGTAATACTCCTTAAATGAAAGTAAAAAAAATATGAGTCACCATACACTTTATTAACACAAAATTACATAAAGAAAAAACTGCCGATCTCTCCTTAAAACAAAAATAGGAAACATGAAATTTTTGAACTTTATTACGATTTTCTTGAATTTTAATACTTCGTATTGCCTCCTCGTGCTTCCATTACTGCGTTTACGCGGTTTGGCATGCTGTACACCAAGTTCCTTATACGATTTTGGGGAATATTCTCCCATTCCTCTGTGAGAGCAATTTTGAGCTCACGAAGCGTGATTGGGGGAGGGTTTCGTTGTTTTACGCATCTGTCTAGCTCGTCCCAAGCATGCTCGATCGGGTTGATATCCGGGCTGCGCGCTGGCCACTCCATACGAGTAATGTTCATCTCTTGAAGGTAGTCATTCACAATCCTACCTGTATGAGGTCGGGCATTGTCATGCATAAATATAGCATCCTCACCTAAATCCTACTAATATTATAAATGTGAAAGTTTGTGAAGATGTTTGGATGTTTAGATGTTTGGATGTTTGTTACTCAATCACGCTCTAACGGCTGAATGGATCCAGCTGAAATTTGGTATAGGGATAGAGTATAGTCTGGAATAACACATAGGCTACTTCTTATCCCAGAAAATTGTTTTCACGGGAAGCTGGAACGGGAACCAAAATTCACGCGGGCGAAGCCGCGCGCATCAGCTAGTTGACCATAAATGGACCAACGTGATCATTGAGGATTTCTTCCACATATCTTACGCTAGTTAAAGAGCCGTTTTCTATGATCACCAGCTCTGTGCGACTTTCAGAAGAAATTCCGGCCCACACAAGTACAGACCCACCACCGTAGGCTACTTTTTCTTCGATGCATGCTTGCTTGAATCTTTCCCCTGGTCTTCGATACACTCTGTGTCTTCCATCGTGCTTGTAGAGCATAAATTTTGATTCGTCGGAGAACATAACTTTTGACCAATCTTCAATACTCCAATTTACGTGGCTCTGGGCATACCTTAGTCTCGAAATACGATGCCCACGCTCCAGTTTAGGGCCGTTTGCAGGTCTAAGGGGTTTTAAGTTAGATTCAGCAAGCCGACGTCTTACTGTCCATGCACTTGGGTTACTTCCTCCGAGGCGTCGAAACTGATTGGTGAGTTCAGTTCCTGTGAGAAAGCGATTTCGAAGCATGGTGTTCACCAAGTATCGGTCTTCTCGTGCTGTGGTACACCTGGTTCTGCCCGTTCCTGGTCTGCGTAGGTTAGAACCAGTTTCTTCGTAACGTCGGAGAACTCTTTGTACTGTTGACAGCGACACACCGACAGTCCTGGCTGTATCGCGCTGACTCCGGCCGGTTTCCAGCATTGTAAGTATTCTGGTGCATTCTTCAGGCGTAAGCGACATAATTTCAGCTTGATTAATGAGTATAGAGCACTATCAACATGGTTTATGTACCCACATAAATGACAGATTACAAACAAAAGCAACACCAAATGCTGTAATTTCGTAGTTCCATCTTCGAAAGTGGCCCTTTTTCAAGTTTGATTTTTTTATGATATAACTTTACAATAACTAAGAAGTTTTAATACCTTCATTTAAGGAGTATTACATTGTCTATTAAATACAATTTATTGCATTAACCTAGCATTTTTAGTTTCCGAGATTTTTAGGATTCTTTAAGTGACCCGGATTCATTGCTCTCGAGTGTACATAGGTACCTAACTGACATTCAATTTATAAATGTTCATAATGTCCTTCTTTACAAAACTTTTTTCTGAAATTACAAAATACACTCGAGAGCAAAGAAAATCGTAATAAAGTTCAAAAATTTCATATTTCCTATTTTTGTTTTAAGGAGAGATCGGCAGTTTTTTCTTTATGTAATTTTGTGTTAATAAAATGTATGGTGACTCATATTTTTTTTACTTTCATTTAAGGAGTATTACATTGTCTATTAAATACAATTTATTGCATTAACCTATCATTTTTAGTTTCCGAGATTTTTAACATTCTTTAAGTGACCCGGATTCATTGCTCTCGAGTGTATAAATATCTGAACATGATCTCTTAACGACCATTGTCAACTTAATGATCCTTATATTTCTTAAATAAATTCAGACCGTCCAACCTTACATTAGTAGTCAAGTTGTGAAAGTCGTTATTCATATTCAATCAAGTTCCTGAATACCCGACAATATTAACGACGAACGAAGACCATTTAAAACTAAAGTAATTTTACATGCAAGTGCAAAATTTACAACTATTTACAAGAATTGTGTTAAAAATCTCATTAGAGTTGCTTGGCACAATTGCTTTTTAACCGACTTCAAAAAAAGGAGGAGGTTCTCAATTCGCCTGTATGTTTTTTTTTTTAGTATGTTAAGCGATATTTCCGTCAATAATAGACGGATTTCAAAATTTCTTTTTTTGTTGAATAGGGTTTACTTCTGAGGTGGTCCCATTTTCACCAGGTCAGGATCTGATGATGGGATCCAGGAGAAAACGAGGGCAACCACTGAAAATTGTAGGAACAACTAGTGCGCTTGTTCACTTTTTAATTAAGTGCTTTAATGTTCTACACTTTGATGAAGGTCTGGAGTCGACCTGATGTTAGAGTCGAAAGACAGTCGAGGGCATTCCTTAACAATTTACAGCAGTTACCTTGTGTTTGGGCTTGATTGATTTGTATTGATGAGAACTTTACACATAGATTGATAGATCCGACTTAAAAAAAAAAGGAAGTTCTCAATATTTTATGTATGTTCACCGATATTTCGTCAATTATAGACGAATTTGAAATCTGTTTTTATTGGATAGAGTTCATTTCTGAGGTGGTCCCATTTTAACAAGATCAGGATCTGATGATGGGATCCAGGAGAAATCGAGGGCAACCACCAAAAATTGTAGGGACAACTAGTGCGTTTGTAGTTTCACACGCTGCTGGATGAGTCTGATGAAGAAATACCTCTCTTTTCATACACCTTATGTGACGTAAACGAAGTTGCGGGGTCAGCCAGTTTACCATACGTATTATCAACTAGCTGAGCCCGCAACTTCGTTTACGTCACATAAGGTGTATGAAAGGAAAGGTATTTCTTCATCAGAGTCATCAAGCAGCGTCTGAAACTGCCCTGTTTGCTTAATCATAAAAGAGCTTAATGATTAAGTCTATTTTAAAACAATTCAGTCCGCGCCGAAGGCTCTTTTATGATTAAGCCAACACGCCAAGTTTAGGTTCACTCACATTCAAAGAAACCCCTACAATTAAAATTTTCAAAATATCTGATTCTTAAAAGTGTTATAACTCTTTTATTTCTAAACCGATTTACATAAAACAAACGTTAAATGTTAACTGGAGCAAACCTCAACACAATAAAAAAACCGCATTGCAATCGGTTGAGCGGTTACTGAGATTAGCGTGCACAACCGTACAGACAAACAGATATACAGACATACAGACAAACAGACAAAAATTCTAAAAATCATTGTTTTGGGTTCTATTGCGTTCATAAAGCCCCCCTATATTTTTTCTTATTTATCTTCCATGTACAGACAGCGACCTGTTACGATATTATTATATGTATTGATATTGATATCAATACCTATACCTACCTACATATAATAAAATTGTAACAGGTCGCTGTCTGTACTTGGAAGCTAAATAAGAAAAATTAACATAGGAAGGCTTTATGAACGCATTAGAACCCAAAACAATGATTTTTAGATTTTTTGTCTGTTTGTCTGTATGTCTGTATGTCTGTATATCTGTTTGTCTGTACGTTTGTGGGCGCTAATCTCAGTACCCGCTTAACCGATTACAATGCGGTTTTCTTTATTGTGTTGAGGTTTGCCTTACTTAACAATAGCGGCCTTTACACACACACTCTATCGCGCGTTCTCAGGAGCGTACAGGATTGCACGCGGGATAGCCTGCACGCTCATTCGCGCGCGACTGTCTTTGTACAGTTTGTTTACGCTACCCGTTCTTTCGCGCGCGTTTGCTCGCGTTTGTTTTCCTCAGCGGAATGAGCGGCCGTGTAAAGGCTAATCGCGCGGGATAGATTGCGCGAAACTGGCGCGTGTTGAAGTGTGTGCAATTCACACAGTTTTACTGAAGAACGTGGGTGTTGCGGTGAAAAATGGATAGAAGACATCGCGTGGCGCAAGTTATCATGTTCGCTGGCTGTCTGTAACTTTCTTATGTTCCTTTCGGAACGAGCCCCTTAAACTTTGTAATTTCTTAACCACAAAATCACGATTGGCGTCGGGAAAACCTTTTTCTTTACAAAGGCAAGGAAAAGTTTTGTACAATGTAATTAACCCTAAGATTAGTTCTTTACTAGCTGATGCGCGCGGCTTCGCCCGCGTGATATTCGATACCCGTTCTGACTTCCCGTGGGAACATTTTCCCGGGATGAAAATAGCCTATGTGTTATTCCAGATTATAAGCTATCTCTGTACCAAATTTCAGCCCAATCCGTTCAGCCGTTAGAGCGTGATTGAGTAACAAACATCCAAACATCTAAACATCCAAACATCTTCACAAACTTTCACATTTATAATATTAGTAGGAAGTAGGATTCCATGTACGTATGTCCGCCATCTTAATCGTGCGCGAATGAATTTTATGTGTATAGGCAACCTGAGGAAACGCGATTGCGCGCACGACCGACAAGCGCGGCGCGAGGTCTTTCCCTTTTCCTTCCACATCCTTTATACGCGCGCTCTTTCGCGCACGATTGCTGTTTCACGCACGATAGAGTGTGTGTGTAAAGTCCGCTAATAGCGGCCTTTACACACACACTCTATCGCGCGTTCTCAGGAGCGTACAGGATTGCACGCGGGATAGCCTGCACGCTCATTCGCGCGCGACTGTCTTTGTACAGTTTGTTTACGCTACCCGTTCTTTCGCGCGCGTTTGCTCGCGTTTGTTTTCCTCAGCGGAATGAGCGGCCGTGTAAAGGCTAATCGCGCGGGATAGATTGCGCGAAACTGGCGCGTGTTGAAGTGTGTGCAATTCACACAGTTTTACTGAAGAACGTGGGTGTTGCGGTGAAAAATGGATAGAAGACATCGCGTGGCGCAAGTTATCATGTTCGCTGGCTGTCTGTAACTTTCTTATGTTCCTTTCGGAACGAGCCCCTTAAACTTTGTAATTTCTTAACCACAAAATCACGATTGGCGTCGGGAAAACCTTTTTCTTTACAAAGGCAAGGAAAAGTTTTGTACAATGTAATTAACCCTAAGATTAGTTCTTTACTAGCTGATGCGCGCGGCTTCGCCCGCGTGATATTCGATACCCGTTCTGACTTCCCGTGGGAACATTTTCCCGGGATGAAAATAGCCTATGTGTTATTCCAGATTATAAGCTATCTCTGTACCAAATTTCAGCCCAATCCGTTCAGCCGTTAGAGCGTGATTGAGTAACAAACATCCAAACATCTTCACAAACTTTCACATTTATAATATTAGTAGGAAGTAGGATTCCATGTACGTATGTCCGCCATCTTAATCGTGCGCGAATGAATTTTATGTGTATAGGCAACCTGAGGAAACGCGATTGCGCGCACGACCGACAAGCGCGGCGCGAGGTCTTTCCCTTTTCCTTCCACATCCTTTATACGCGCGCTCTTTCGCGCACGATTGCTGTTTCACGCACGATAGAGTGTGTGTGTAAAGTCCGCTATTGTGTTTATTTCATGTCAATTGGTTGATAAATAAAAAAGTAAACACACACAACAAGTAAGGTACTTTGTAGAATTTATTACATCGAAGAAATTTGAAAATATTAATTGTAGGGGTTTCTTTGAATGTGTTGGTAAATCTAAAATGGCGTGTTGGCAAAAGAGATTAATGATTAAGGCTATTTTAAAATAATTGACTTAATAATTGAATTGACTGGACTTAAAATAATTAACTTAATAATTGATTTTTTTTATAATAGACTTAATCTTGCCGTGCACTGCACTGCGAGGACCGCAGCGCTGTGTCATCGCTGCGGTCCTCGCAGTGCTGTGGATTCCCGGAGTCTTCGCCACAGATACTTACCGAAGCTACCGTGCCCGGTATCTGTGACAACCGGTAGGAGAGAGCACCGTCTCTTCTCTCCAGCCACTCGTCCATGACCGGTCTGACGGCCGCGATTGTGGCGGATCCCCCCTTTGGTTGCTCAAGTCGCACCTTCCATATCTCCACGTTTTTCTGGTGGAGCAGGGACCGCTGGGCCTCGATTTCTCGAGACGCAGACCCTTGGCTTTTGCTTCCAGGTCCCATGGAGGGGTCCCAGCTAGGAGGCATGCCACCTCACCTGAGATCGTGCGGTATCCCCTTATCATCCTAACGGCCATCGCCCTATGCGGGCTCAGCTATCTAGCCACATTGCTGACCATCAGGGTCTCCGCCCATTCTTCCGACTTTTGGTTATGTAGTATGCAAATTACCAAATGTTCGTAGAAAATAGTAGGTTGTATAACAAGGGAGCAAAATAGTATTTTGACGGCGCGGCGACGGCGCTACTTTGAATCACGGAGCGAAGCGAAGGATTCTCGAATAGAATGCCGAGCTCAGCGAGTGATTCTAACGTAGAATCCTGTGCGCAGTGAGGGATTCAAAGTACACCGCCCGAGGGCAAAATAATTTGCTCATATGTAATATATTCTACTTTTCATCCACTTTCTAAGAGAAAAAATGAGTTTTGTACGACGTAGTTAGCTTTTAGTAGTCATTCAGGAGTCATGTGAGTGCATGGTCACTGTCATAATTCGACGTAGAACTCATTATATTTGCAGAATATAATAAAATTATGTAGGTATACTGATTACGTTATACTATTTGCGTTCGATTTCTATGAATGTTATAAATTCAGTTCCAAGTTCCACATTCAAATCACTTTGCCGCCCGCTAAAAAGCTCTTAACAGAAAAGATTATTTATATTTTGCGCCCTGTTATCGTGATAAAAAGTGATGCTTTTCGAATAGATGGGTTGAAAAAATAATTTAAGGACAAGCAAAAATGACAGTTTTAAATTTTTATCATCAAAGTACTTTTCATGAAATTATTTTCAGGGTAAATTGGTGTAAAATGTTTGTATAAAACAAACTATGGTTCCTAGAAAAGTGATTGTTTTTGTATTGAAGAAGAGATAAAATGTAGGGAAATAATTATGGAGCAATCGAGATCCAAATTGTTTGTTTACTGCATTATTTAAATGAGTTGAAATACGGTATAGGTGGTTTTATGTAATATTTAATTACTGTTTGATATGGAATTAAAAAATATAATCTCGACTAACTTTTAATTGTAAAACTCGATTCAACCACATCACTATTTATTTGTGACAAAAATCCCGCAACACTGAAAATGTCATTTTACTGACTCGAATTAAAAATCGTAGTTTACGACGAAGGATAAGGCCGGCGACACACTGCACTCACTAGTCAGTTTTACGTTCAAGTTTATTAATTACTGAATTCCACATCCCGGAGAGCTTATATCCATCATTCCTGTTGAAATTTTTGTGTTTTCTGATTTCAATGGCTTCACGCACCATACGTGGATAATAATGGCGATCAGTGGAGAGGACTTTTGGTTCGATCGAAATTCACCAACCGACCGTCCTCTCCACTGATCGCCATTACTATCCACTAGTATCCACGAATGTAGTGTGTCGCCGGCCTTATCCTTCGTTGTAATAACAACGAAGGGTAGTTCGACAAGAAATAACTTCGGAGTTTTTGTCGATCCTCGCCTCAGTCCAACCGCGACCACGGGCGCTGCAACGTGCTCGAAACGTCGATGAATGTAAGTAAATAGTATTTCGCGCGAAATTCCGAATTCTATAAGTATGAGGAAAGTATAAGTATGTATCTAAATAAATATTTTACAGGTATATTCTTGTTTCTTTTATCATGAAAATCCCGAGTACCTACTTAAATCAAAATGAAAAGAAGCTTCACTCGTGGCTATTAGGTTGAAGATCATTTATATATTTATTTTTGGGCGCGATTAGTTAACCTTGCAGTCAGCAAAGTGTATACTTGTGCACTTTAGCCTTAGTTATGCACTTCATTCGCTTTCAAATACCAGCAGGTTCCTAAAGTTTAATACGCCTTTTAACATATTTTTCAGAGCATGGAAATAGGGTAGAATGATTAAAAAGAGACTGTACAATAAGAATGATGCATGGTTAAAATATTCTTAGAGAAATACCTTCCAGAGTGTGAGCGTGGTCCTAAAATTAAATCGTTAGTGAAAAAGAACTGAGTTTCATTGTTATATTTATAGACATAGAAGATAGGTAACTAAACTAGCCTTAATATATTCGTTGCAGATAAATTTATCTTAGTTTTATCTACTTTTACGATTTCTAGTTGAAACGACAAGGACCTGGAGTCGTTTTTACGATCGTACTAAACATAGCTCTCTGATCGGAATTTAAATTCTATTTGTAGTAAACTGTAGTCAAGAGGTCGTATTTACACAAGTTGATACGGTGATTATTTGTTTTGTGGGTACTTGTAAGTATATAGTTAACTAGAAGTTTTATTATCTCTCGAAAGTGTATTGAGAATGTGAAACAGGCAACCTAGAGTGACTATGAACACCATTTTTCATTACAATTTACTTTACTAGTAAGAAAATTCATTGATTTTGGTCCCACTTAATCTCTTCATCCATTCAATAAGCTATGACAAGTAATATAACGCAGAGACTCATTTTGTAAATGCTGAAGTTGAATTTACATAGGAACTGTACCTAGAACTGTTCAAATTCGATAAATCTAAGTTCTCATACCGTTTCTAACGGACGAAGAAGATATAGTAGTTTTGTTCTTCTTGTTTGTGCGGTGCATTAACACAGCTTTAAATTAGTGTTGTAAATTTTTGAGATGATAGACTAACTTACATACCTACTACAGCAGCAGTAACGTAGGGTGTGCTGGGAATCTACCCAAACTTCCGGGGCCCTAGACAGCCTCGCCTGCAAGTGATGTACCTGTTAACTAAGAGAATCAAAACTCGAAGTAAAAGCCATTGAGCTGCCTGGCCAACGTGGTAATGACCCTCTCAAAATGTTAACGAGAAGCCTTTATTCCGGCAAAACTGTAATGGAAAACTGATGTAGCGTTTTTGCTCAACTTAGAAATGCAATATTTATTAAAAGCTCTTGTCGTGCGATCACCCAACGCTCATCTCTATGAGTGTTTATACAAAAGCTACACCTCCGTCAGATACTACACTAGGTAAAAGATCAAGGCAGACTTTAAAACTTAAGATGTAGACATTAAACATTTTGGTAGAGACTTATGTCTTTATTTTATTATCTAAGGCTTTGCTTAATAGAGACTTTGATTTGGAATAATGATGATCACTATTCATGAAATCGAAAATTAAATATCGCTCGAAAAATATATTCAAAGAAGATTTTCATCCGTCAATAACTTACACCAAGTTTAGACATTTTAAGACTTGAAAATAACCGAGAACTTACTTCGAGTACCGCTAAAGTATTACTTGCCTTGCAGCTGGAGATGACAGCGCCGTCTCAGAACTTAGCTCAACATAAATAAGGAGACAGAAAATTTTGTCGTAAGTGAGAAAATATTGCGGAAGCTTAATGTTAGTAGGGGGCACTTCGGCGGAAGACTAGCTCGTTATGCTGATTTATGGATGCACCCCCGAAAAGGAATTTCAAAGAAACCCACCTTATGAACACCTTCAGCGGAATTTACGTGCAGTTTGCCTTTCTTTGCAAAGGTTATAATGCCTTCAGCGCAACGTTTAATATCTGTGTTGCTTTAATTTATTTGACTAGAACGAATTTTGAACTTCTAAACTATCTTTGTAGACAATTTGAATCATGTACCTAGGTTAAATTTACGAATTTGTTGTTGGAAAGAGTGTTTTGTATTATGATATTATGATCTATGTAGGCAGTTGATCCGCCCCTTGCCACACCCGGTCTTCTCAGTAACAACGTTTTCCCCAAAGTTGATATACTTAATGTAAAATGAAAATGTGTTCAGACACAAACCATATCTAACTACGAAGCTAGCAAGTTGTTTCTAGATAATAACTCTGTACACATCTTAGACCGTAATCATTCAGGTAGAAAATAATTTGCTGGCAGAACTACGTATTAAATATGTCCACAGCTATGTTTATGAAAGAGTACTTTATCCATACATAATCAGGGTTCTTGTCGAGTCTATCAATAAGCAGTATTCATGACATTCGCATAATATTTATCTTGTAAAGCTCTGCGAATTATATCGCAGACTTTGTGGTCCATTGCAATAAAATGTTAAAAGTGAGAGCGGCGATACAATCACAATACTAATTCATTTGTATATTTCTGTCTCAGGTATGTATGGCGCCATTGTGAAAGTACAGGCACCCCAATCAGTAGAGGCCACCGCTGTTATGGAGAATGCAGCTTGATGCATAGTGCAATGCTGCCCAATCAATATAATGGGCATAAAACAATTTTTTATTTAGCCTAATTTTCTTACATCATTATTATCTTGCTGGTGATTCAGTAATATAATTATGATCTATGTAGGCAAAAAACTGATAAGCAGATCCTGGGACATCCTTCCAAAGGGCTTACCGGGGGCTCCCAACCATAAGCTGTTGGGCGTTACGTGAGGTTTTTTAGTCGTAAGGAGTCCGGCATAGCATCCATGAGGATTTGCCCTCACGTAAAAAAAAAACATAATTGTAATAGTTTCGGAGAATTCCAAATTAAAAAATAAACTGAGGTTCTAAAATGTTTGCTTCATCGGGTCACTAAAAGCATAGTTACCGTTTTATCTCTAAATTACTAAGCGAATTATAATTATAGGAGAATTCAAGAAAAATCGTTGGTACCTAGCCTAAATTAAGCTACTGTTAGCTTGTCTTATGAGATATAGACGACTGATAGACATCTATTATATAAAAATAAGTCGGGTTTTCCTTCCTGACGCTATAACTCCAGAACGCACGAACCGATTTCCACGGTTCTGCATTCGTTGGAAAGGTCTCGGGCTCCGTGAGGTTTATAGCAAAGAAAATTCAGGAAAAATTTCAACAGAAAAACGGGAAAATCATTTTTCACATACAGCGCCATCGCGGGCGAAGCTGCGGGCATCAGCTAGTAGGTTATAAATACGTACATTATTATACATAGAAACATTTGTGGATCACACTTTGGAACGACCACCACATAAATTTGGACCGCCCCAGGACCTTAGCGGGCCAGTCGGTTACTCAACCGAACGCGCCACTGAGGCACAGATTAAATAATAGTTACTTCGTAACAGATACATCACTCCCATACTTAACCTTAAAAAATATTAGCTAAAACATATCGCTACAGTGGAAAACATTCTCTAAGACGTATTCCGAGAGTCGAGTTTCGTGCGCACACCGTATGATTGCGTCATCGAGTGACAACTATTGTCAACATTAGGGTTGTAAGCACGGAACAAAAATACATATAACTACAAAAAACAATAAACACAGTGTCTGAAAAAAAACTTTATTATATTTTATAACTTCTTCTTCTTTACATGAGAATTATATTATAACTGGCTGATGCTCGCAGCTTAGCCCGCGTAAAAGTTTGTTCCTTTTCCCGCTTTCAATGGGAACTTATTCCCGGGATAGAAAGTAACCTATGTGTTATTCCAAACTACAATATATCCCTGTATTAAATTTCAGCTAGATCCGTTGAGCCGTTAGAGCGTGAAAGAGTAACAAACATCAACACATCTACACATCCGCACTCAAACGCTTTCGCATTTAATTTAAGAATATTAGTAAGAAGTGAGATGAAAAAAAAGCAACACTAAATATAGCGAAATATTATTTTACGCGGGTAATGTACATTGACTGTGCGCACTTCGCTCGGTCTGGCGTGTGGCAGCCCTCTGCCGGTCGGCCACGTTAGTTCTGCTACGTTATACTTAGGAGTGGGTGCTTATAACACGACTAGTAGCGAGTGACGGAGGAATGACTGAGGCGTCAAACATTGCCTTTTGAGTACCATCAGGAGAGGTTAACTCAAGTAATTTTGACTCAATGCATTGAAAGACATTATGGATTGAAAATTGGAAATGAAACCAGAAATCGACTCAGAAGCAAAGAAATTATATTTATAAATCCATTTTCATCGAGATCACTACTTCTATAATGAAGAGAACATTTACAAGTAATATACAAGATACTAAACAATTTAAATGAGATAGTTTCTTCAATTTGACATGATTACAACCATTACCTACATTAATTGGAGAGAAAACTTTCATATTATACAAATGAGTATTTATAACGGCTACTTTGTTTTGAAATACGATCGGTTTATATTCTGTTGAAAAGAAAAATATCGTTTTAATATTTTATTGAGTTGACACAGACAGCATCCATGCTTATAATAAGCTCAACGTTGCATAAATCACATATTTTATGCCCAACGGTGCCAAATAAATTTCATCCGAGTTTCAGTGTGTATTGGAGAAAGCAAGCAATCATTTCAACATTTAATTCATTGTGTTATTTTTAATTGTCTGCAATTGTCGGGATTTAAATGGAAAACTTGAGTCCAAGCAATTATAACTTGCACTAATATGGAGCCGGTTAAGTCTGCAAACTTTAAACTTGGAGAAAATAACGACTGGTCGACTATTAAACTAATTATACAACGGTATTTTTCCGTTTAATAAAGAAATGATTATGAAAGTGTGATAGGACCGGATATTATAAAGTTGATATCCTGATATTATAATAGGTATTAGTTAATAATGTTAGTATCGTATAGGTACCTATATTGATACTGATATAGGTTGAGTACCTGACTTAACATAGCCTACGTGCATTTAAAATGACGCATCTTTTTAATGCTAAAAATGAAATATTTTCAATGGTTTTGAAAACTTTTGGAAGTTACCTCTGATTTAGACACTTAATTTTTGTTTCTTTAATATCATAACTTTAGATGTGTTTTATTAATGTAAGAACAACTAATATCAGAAATGTCACAGAAACTTCTTCTTCTGCCGGAAAATTTGACGTGCGCTGCGAAAACTATAGAATCGATCTAATTCATAGGCGACTTCTACCCTTTAATAAATGTTTTTATTCCTTCAAAAATAAATATTGATAGATTATCCAAAATTCACACGGCGGTCTTCTAGTAGAATATATAAGTGTTATTATTAGGTCTACGCTAGTGTAAAACCTTTTTTAATAACAAAACCAACAATGGATGAGATTTCAAATAAAGATTGTTTTCATAACTCACTATTAATTTTTCATAATCTGCTATTCCAGCAGATGAAATCAGGATGTAAAAACAGTCACTAATGTTATAAATCATACTAATGTCATAAATGTGAAATTTTGTCAAATTTCTTTATAAAATTGACGTACCTACTTAGGTTAATATAAAAAGTTCTTATAATATAATATTAATCTTGAAAATGAAGCTACCAATCCTGTATTTCTTCCCAGTGTCTCCTAATATTATCGTAAATTTACCGAGAAATTTATGCAAGCACATAGAATTTTCCTAAACGAACCATTACTAGTACCTCTTCCATAGCAACTCCAGCCCCTCGACAATAATTTGCCTTGATGTCATACTTTTTGCAGATGAGTGAAGCCGAATGGATTTTCCGATAGAATTGCTGAGTTCCATTCGACATGTATTGTTATGAGAGTACGAGGAAACAACCTGAATTCACCCCATTTGTTCCAATTTTGTTAATATCAGTTTTCATCAGTAAATGAATTTTTTATATCTTTAAATTTTGAATTGTTTCCTACTTTTTAGCATTTGGTATTTATGTATTAAAGCTTCTGTCAAATTAGTTTACTACAGTATTAACATATTGCAGACATAAATAATAAACTAGTTTTAATTGTGTGTGTGATTTGATCAATGATGAGATGGTCACTAATTTAAGTTTGATGGTATTGTACCATAATTGAGTAAAATAATACCCCAGCAATATTTTGTAAGTAGTTTTTAAAGTCGTTACGAAACATTACTGTGCTATTATTTTCTTCTGTCTTAGTTACAATTTACTTAGGAAATGAATAAAAGTTTAACTGTAGACATGGGTGCGGGAATTATTTTAGAAATGATGTAATACGTAATTATAATCTCAAATTATAACTCAATTGAAAATCAACTGCAATTGTTCTATTGCCGAACAGTATCTAAGTTAAAATGGATCGTTAACTGGGAAATTTCAAGTATAGAATGTCGACGATAAATTTTACACAGTGACTAATGAAACGATCGTGGCACGACTACGAGACGCTGTCTTCAGATACTATTAAAAAGTGAATTAATTTTAATGAAGGTTGCTTGGAAGCAGGGTCTTAAAAGTCTCACGTACTACTGAGTGAAGTGAAAGATTCGATAGATATTAGAAGAAGACAAAGTATGGAGTATAAAAGATGACAGTGCTCTTCCTCGCGTTGTGGAGCGATAGAACCTTTTGTTGTGACTGCCGAGGGCGGGATGGACGGGGGTGAATTCTTAATTAAGTGTTGGCCCTCTCCGCTTAATGCAATGAATTCACGGCTCGTTTAACTTTCATAAAATTCTCTTAAACTCAGCGATTTTTCTTAACTGTGGAATATAATTATCGTGTGCAAGCAACTCTTTAAGTTTGTCATTGGAATTATAGAGGGAGTTTCAGTTCACTTCATATCTTTGCTTTGATGTGCTGGTTTGGTGTTTCTGCCTTTCTATAAGACGACTATAAGGGAAGGCTTTTCTGACAGCTTCTGTTGCTGTACGGTGGAGACGTTAAAGTTAGACATGATTGTATTCCAGTATTTCGTAGAACTTGGGTGCTATAGAACTCACTTACATTCTCAATCACATCATTTGCTGAACTTGATCTGGCCTCAGGTTATGTCGGTGGAGCTCACATTCAATGGCAAGACTGACTGAATGGATCAGATTCGATACACAAAGAAATCAAGACTCTAAACTCGGTTGCCATCAGCTTATTGCCGGTCAATTTCATAATTATTACGATTTGAGATTGGTAAAGAGGATTATAAGATGTGAATGTGAATGTCACTTTCAAATTGGATTAGGTATTTGTAAGCTTTCTAAAAATAATACATTAATATACGACTGTTGATTCCATCAGCGATCTAATATTTATAATTATAATGACCACATTTTTGTGATATTATAAATGTCTTAGAAAATTTACAAGCAAATTACGTAAAATTCTATTTTGATGTTGTTAGCGGTGTTTAACTCTTCGAAAATACGCTTGTGATATCATTATAGTTATTACCGCCATGATCGTTGGACTTTTTAAAATGGATAAAATTGTATAGTGGAAAGGTGATTGCCGTCGTGCGTAGGTAGGGCTTTGTAGAGCCGGGAATTAATAAAAGCGAAATTAATGAAGTCATAGAGCAACGCGACGAGTGCAAGGGGAGTATGTTTGATGATTTGATAATGTTAGGGAAAGTCGTCACACTTCAACTTCTGTTTTGGTAGGTAATTGAAATTCTAATAGAGAGAGACTAAAATTTCAATCACCACTAAGACTAAGGTAAAGTAAAGACTTTACCTAAGTCTAAAGACCTTTTCCTCAAAAGTGGTATACCAACAATTGAAGCTAGATAAGGAATTCACGAACTTTGAATTATTTGTTAAATATGAAGCTGAAGTGTCTTTCCTAGTTTTATTACTTTTTGTTCAGAAGTTATTCTCTACGTCGTAGAAACTAAATCCATTAATCTATTGCGGTGTGCGTTACGAGACAGGCATATATCCTGGGTTACAAACTTTGTAACTCAACATTACTTACGTCACACTAATAAATAAGGCTTGGTAGGAAACGAGTCGCCATTTTATCGCAGTGGCAAAATCATCATCAACCAAGTGTCAGTTCTAATTGCTTCAGAAGCTAAGAGTGTAAGAATTGCTAGCCTTTACTGCTTTTATTTTCTCTCATTAAACTAAATGGGGTCGCCGGATACAGAGGAAGCTATCCGTGAAACTATATTCTTAAACGAAATTGGCTATCTATTTTGAGTCGCCAGAATTCATGCTTTATTTTTTCAATTTAATTATGCCATATTACCAACCATGATAATTTTGAAAATGAATATTTGATTATGCACAGAAAATTATGTAGTGAAATTTGACTTTACTCTTTTGAATTAGGTAGGAACCGTGTAATGATAAATATTTATTGGTTCCTCCCCGCGGCTTCGACCGCGTTGAAGTCGTTATCGCGTAAAATCATAACCCTCCTTTTGCACAGTCGGTTAAAAAGTAGCCTATGTCCTTTCCAGGGCCTCGAACTATCTCTATACCAAATTTCATCTCAATCGCTCCAGCCGTTTGGGCGTGAACGGGTAATAAAAAGACAGACAGACAGAGTTACTTTCACATTTATAATATTAGGAGGGATAGTAGGGGCTAGATTGTGCCCGTGGCGCCATTCGCCTGGATTTCTGATCTCATTCCCGCATCCCATGAGGACGTTTTATAACTTTTATAAATTATTATTAGTAGAATAAACAAAGAAATTTGCCATTATTCCAAATGGAACCACGAAAATTAGGTGACCCCATTGCGGAAATACATTTATATCGTACTAAACGAGTTAAATTAAAACTCAATTACATCAAATAAGTTGAAAACGATTGTCGCATAATGTCATGTTAAAATGAAATAAATCTTTATTTTCGGAAATGTTTCAACCTTTTTCACGGTCTCTTTAAATCTTGGTTGAATATTAAAACATTCATGAAATAAAAAATATGCGTGGTTACGAGTAGATTTTAACATCAGAAACCAATACAAAAAAACGGTTAAAAGCAAGGTCGCTATCTTATTCAATTGTAGGTACCCCTAAATACTCGATGAGTTCAGTTTATCTTTCAATAAACGCGGGTATTGTATTTGAACTAGTTTAGATGTTGCTTGAGTTATGCTTACTGACTAGGTATTTTCCAATTGCTGAACATTCGTCTGAGATTTTAATATTATTTAAATGTGGTCATTTAGAAAAAAAAAACATAAATTTTTACACCTTTTCTATTGATATTATCTACGGTTTATTAATTATATTCACATTTACTTTACTATATTCAAGCTAATTCCCTTGTGGGGTAGGCAGAAAGAACCGAGCTCCACACGGCGCGGTCTATACACACTTCACTTTCTTATTCAAATTTCATTTTTCTTTTCAAGCGTGCACGTCGGTTCCTTCGGCTCTTGACACCACCTTCTGCTAACACACGATTAATTTGGTCGTGGTAGGCGTGTCGTGGCCTTGCCTGACTCCCACATCCATCCACTTTCGCGTTGTATATCTGTTTTGCCATTCTTTCATCTCCCATTGGCTTCCTTATCCCCCCATTCGTTATCCTGGCATTCGTTCTGTCCTCTTCTCTTTCGAATACCATCACTTTCGTTTTATTCGCGTTCAATTTTAAAATTCGCGTAATTATACACTCGAGAGCAATGAATCCGGGTCACTTAAAGAATCCTAAAAATCTCGGAAACTAAAAATGCTAGGTTAATGCAATAAATTGTATTTAATAGACAATGTAATACTCCTTAAATGAAGGTATTAAAACTTCTTAGTTATTGTAAAGTTATATCATAAAAAAATCAAATTTGAAAAAGGGCCACTTTCGAAGATGGAACTACGAAATTACAGCATTTGGTGTTGCTTTTGTTTGTAATCTGTCATTTATGTGGGTACATAAACCATGTTGATAGTGCTCTATATTCATTAATCAAGCTGAAATTATGTCGCTTACGCCTGAAGAATGCACCAGAATACTTACAATGCTGGAAACCGGCCGGAGTCAGCGCGATACAGCCAGGACTGTCGGTGTGTCGCTGTCAACAGTACAAAGAGTTCTCCGACGTTACGAAGAAACTGGTTCTAACCTACGCAGACCAGGAACGGGCAGAACCTGGTGTACCACAGCACGAGAAGACCGATACTTGGTGAACACCATGCTTCGAAATCGCTTTCTCACAGGAACTGAACTCACCAATCAGTTTCGACGCCTCGGAGGAAGTAACCCAAGTGCATGGCCAGTAAGACGTCGGCTTGCTGAATCTAACTTAAAACCCCTTAGACCTGCAAACGGCCCTAAACTGGAGCGTGGGCATCGTATTTCGAGACTAAGGTATGCCCAGAGCCACGTAAATTGGAGTATTGAAGATTGGTCAAAAGTTATGTTCTCCGACGAATCAAAATTTATGCTCTACAAGCACGATGGAAGACACAGAGTGTATCGAAGACCAGGGGAAAGATTCAAGCAAGCATGCATCGAAGAAAAAGTAGCCTACGGTGGTGGGTCTGTACTTGTGTGGGCCGGAATTTCTTCTGAAAGTCGCACAGAGCTGGTGATCATAGAAAACGGCTTTTTAACTAGCGTAAGATATGTGGAAGAAATCCTCAATGATCACGTTGGTCCATTTATGGTCAATTTAGGTGAGGATGCTATATTTATGCATGACAATGCTCGACCTCATACAGGTAGGATTGTGAATGACTACCTTCAAGAGATGAACATTACTCGTATGGAGTGGCCAGCGCGCAGCCCGGATATCAACCCGATCGAGCATGCTTGGGACGAGCTAGGCAGATGCGTAAAACAACGAAACCCTCCCCCAATCACGCTTCGTGAGCTCAAAATTGCTCTCACAGAGGAATGGGAGAATATTCCCCAAAATCGTATAAGGAACTTGGTGTACAGCATGCCAAACCGCGTAAACGCAGTAATGGAAGCACGAGGAGGCAATACGAAGTATTAAAATTCAAGAAAATCGTAATAAAGTTCAAAAATTTCATGTTTCCTATTTTTGTTTTAAGGAGAGATCGGCAGTTTTTTCTTTATGTAATTTTGTGTTAATAAAATGTATGGTGACTCATATTTTTTTTACTTTCATTTAAGGAGTATTACATTGTCTATTAAATACAATTTATTGCATTAACCTATCATTTTTAGTTTCCGAGATTTTTAACATTCTTTAAGTGACCCGGATTCATTGCTCTCGAGTGTATTTAAGCCGAAGAAAATTGGATTTTAACATGTAACTACGACTATCTTCTATTTTTTTTTGTTAACTTTAATGAACAGTTTAACTTTAATGAACAGGTGAAAGAGTTTGTATATTTGGGTTCAAAATTTGCAAGAGATGGAAAGTGTGACAATGATATTGAAAGAAGGTTTTGGCAGGAAATCAAGTGAATGGAGCCATTTACACCTTTATGAGCAGTCAGAACGTGTCTAAAAAGGCAAGGATGGCTGTACATAGAGGAGTGCTTGTCCCTACACTTATGCATGGTAGTGAAAGTTGGGTGTGGCAGGAGAAGCATGAAAGTAAAATTAATGCATGGGAAATGAGAAGTTTGCGAAGTATAGCTGGAATGACATTAAGGGATAAAGTAAAGAATAGTGTGATAAGGGAACATTGCGGTTTGACAGAAGATGTAGTGACTAAGATAGAGAAAGGGATGCTCAGATGGTTTGGTCATGTGGAGAGAATGGATGGAAATAGGCTGACAAAACAGATTTATGAAGCGAGAGTGAATGAGCAAACTGGTAGGGGTCGACCTCGGCATACTCATGTCGATCAAATCGATAATCTTCTGAAAAAAGGCCAGGTCAAGAGTACCCTTAACCGAAGAGCATGTATGAAGACACTTATGAAAGTTGAAGAAGCGAAAGTTGTTTGCCAGAATCGTAGCAAGTGGAAAGTCATAGTCTCTGCCTACCCCGTTGGGAGACAGGCGTGATGTTATGTATGTATGTATGTATGTAACTTTAATGAAGATAAATAAAAGATAAAAATGACGTATTAGAATTCATCTCAATTTACCCTCCCCTTTACATCGATTACTATAATCTCCCTTCATATTTCGCATAATCCTATAATTGATTCATAAAAGCTCCACTGGCTTTGTACAATTAGGCTTCACCCTCCACAGATTTATTTGCGATAGATTTCAATGATTAATAGGTTTCGTGTGCTCAGTGAAACGTTTCTGTTTAAGCCAAGGTAAAACAATCGTAATTGATTGCTCCCTCATTAAGCCTAAGTTGGCTATAATATCTGTCATCTTAAAAGACGAGGAATTATGGAGATAGAGGTCCTATTTCATTAAAGGGTTAATTCCTGACTAATTATTTATAATTGTATAAATCATTGTTGCTCATGTTGCTAATTTGGTGAACACCGTAACCTCTCAGAATTCCTTTTTCAATGTTTACAATTAGTTCCGAGCAGTTCCGTCGGTCTCTGATTACATCTAGGCAATCAATCAATTATGATAGTGCGTAGATCGACTTTACTGTACCGCAGTAATAGTATTATAAATAACTATATCGTTCTAAAACATCAAGTACATACTACTTTACCCAAAAGCACCCTTCTTGACAATTTAGCAGCTTTAATTCCACAACCGCACTTAATGTACCGTAAACTGATACAAGACAAACATACGCCAAGAACTCGCAAGATTTTGTTATCTTACACGAACCAACCTACGTACGTTGAAAAGAGAGCAGATTATAAACAATAAATAGCACCATCTCTGTCTTGCTTAGAACAATAATGGGAATTGTAGTAAGCCATGTAGGGTATCGTTGTGTAGGGTGGAGCGGGTCTAATCGACCCATGTGATAAACAGCGACGCGTGCACTCTGCGTTAGTTACGCAGTGTAATGAATCTGCGTGGTTGCATTTTAGGGTTAACAGTAATATTCTCGCCATTAGTTAATAGTTCGTTCGCTATTGTAAGGAAGCTCCCACCCTTTGCAAAGGGGTACCACGGTGATCATTTTGAATTGATGTCGTCACCGTCAGCTGTTGGAAATCGTCACGTAGGTTCTGATGATGGAGGATTGATAATACGAAGTGATATTTAACTTGAAGAAGAACTAATCAAACTGTCTTTCCCACCGGGTGCATAAGTATGAATAAATAAGATAGAAGTTGTAATACAGAAAGGTATAAGTACTGATACTGATCTAATTCGTTCTTGTAAATTTAAAAGAGGCCGTATTTCAACAAAATTGAGGTAATAAAAAGCAAAACTACCATCCCTTTGGATAATATTGAACTATAGTGATATACAGGGTGGAATTTAAAGACGGCAGTTGGAGGGAAAATAAACTTTCGTTTATTTTCAAAAGTAAGTAAAACTGCATTTAAAGATTTTTGAAAAATCATCTACTTGAACCTGGAATATGTGAAAAAGAACATCATGTATACCAACCGAAACAGTCTTTAATAAGGAACAATTTCTTTGCAAAAAAGTAGTATCTTAAATTAAAGGAAGACCAAGTAAAACATGTTTTT
Source organism: Miltochrista miniata (assembly GCA_933228765.1). NCBI lineage: Eukaryota > Metazoa > Arthropoda > Insecta > Lepidoptera > Erebidae > Miltochrista > Miltochrista miniata. The sequence continues at coordinate 23,095,241 of OW121756.1, forward strand.
ATTGTTAAGCTTACTCACTATCTGAAGAAAAAAAAAAGACGTGTGGCACTCGGGGACTGCCGCGGTAAAGCTATTACATAGCATTTTTTACCAACTATGCTAGTATAATTATTTCTATATAAGAATACTAGCTGATGCCCGCAGCTTCGCCTGCGTAAAATTTGTTACCGCGGGAAGTTATTCCCGGGATAAAAGGTAGCCTATGTGTTATTCCAGACTATAATGTATCTCCGTACCAAATTTCAGCCCGATCCGTTCAGCGGTTTGAGCGTGAAAGAGTAACAAACATCCACACTCACAAACTTTCGCATTTATAATATTAGTAAGAAGTAAGATTTTAAGGCCTATGTTCAACAAAGTAAAGTACCAAGTGCCTACTTGACTGTGGACATTTGGGCTTTTGGAATTTTGTTTTAGAACTTTTTAAGAAGAACAATTATTTTGTAATAAATTATTTTTATGTAACTTCAACCATTTACGCAGAGGCGCAACGGATACTCTTATAACGATTAAATGTTTTCCGTTTTCGAAACATTCCTCATTGCTGCACCACTCCTATTAATCTTCGCATTATGTTATGTAGCCTATAGCCACTATCAATAAATGTACCTACTTACTATCGAACAGTTTTTGAAAGCCTACCAGTAGTTTCAGCAAGGCTTGCCTTGGTATGATGTGATTCATGGTCCCTTTGCAGCGTGTGTCCAATCCAGCGCAGCAGCTACACTTCCGACGTTTGATCTGTTGGGGTCTCACTGCAGCGTTCCAATAGTCTTACGTTCGTGATGTTCTCGGGCCCATATGTACCGAGGATCCATTGGAGGCAGCGTTTGACGAAGACTTATAGCTGGTAGCTGGTGCGAAATGTCTTTACTTTAGTGACCTTCCATGTCTCGCATCCGTATAGCAGTTAGCAGTACAGTTTTAACGTTTACTTTGTTTTGAGTTTCACTCTTCGTGTCTATTTTCGCAACTGCCTACGGGGCGCAGCTGTGTAAAGGTTATTCTGGCCTTGGCGAGACTCGAAATGATGTAGGGTACTCTTCTATTCCATCAGTTTCTGACACGACACTCCCGAGGTACGTGAATTAGTGCCTCCACCACATCTCTTGCGTCTGTCGATTTTAATTTCAGTCCAGCCATTCGCTGCCTCATCCTGCTCGTTGTCCTGCACGTTGTCCTGCAGACATGCATGACGGCGTGTGTGTGCCTCAGCAGGCACAGGACATCGGCATCATTAATATCCTCCAGGATATCAGTATAGGCCCCATTCTATGCCGCGCCGATTGTTCTTTGCGGTATTCAGCATTATACCATCTATTTTCTATGGATGGTTGTTAACTATCCTGTTATCTTCATAACGATCCTCTAAGGTAGGTACAGTATGTATTTTCAAAAGAGTTTGTGAACTCTATTTTTAATTTCTTTTTCAGAATATTGATGACATTTGATTGATGTCATTTTATACACGTTACGTCTACTACATTGATACATGTAATAAAATTCTAACACGCCGGTGTTTGTATGTAAATTGTTTATACTGAGGAAAATTCTATACTGAGGAATAGTTTTAACCATTAAGCTCTATTTTGATATAGCATACAGGGCAGATTTACACGCTACTTGATGAGTATGATTTATAAATACCTCTAATTTCATAGACCTTGTGTGACGTAAACAAAGTTGCGAGGGTCAGCTAGTTAAAAGATAAAACAATAGGTTTCTTCTTTCTACTTAAAAACTATTTTTACAAATTTTATGGTAATAATAGACATTCTTTGAAATATGCATGTATGGTATTGTTGTGACTTTTATGACACGTTTAAAGTACATAGGTATGGGATAGATGGCGCTCGCGGCTACGTCAGCGTGAAATTTTCTTCCCGCTTCCCATGGGAACGTACTCCCGGGTTTAGTTATCTTTATAGCAGTATTATATATAAATTAACAAAACAAAAAATGATACTGCATTGGTGATAATAATAATAAAATGTATGTATATACAGTACTCACTCATTTTCTTTCACTATTTTCGTGACTTTCTACATTAATAAATGCACTTTGTTTATTTATATTTAAAACACTTTTTACACAAATTATACGAGTACAGTTCACTGTTGTACATAGATGATGAATACCTATACACCTATAGTCGAATTTTTATTTAGACGAAGTAAATTGACAGCAACTAATGTAATTGACAGCATCGAAATTGTCATTACACATTAAGAACTCTAAATTCGACCAACACTCTTAATTCAACTTTGGTCGAGTGGTTAAGACGCGGATCGGTACGCAGAAGGCGCAAGATCGATTCTGGGTACAAGCATCAATTTTTGGATTATTTGACATAATAATAATAATATATAACGACTGCAGAGTTCATAATTGACGTAAACAAAAAAATTATGAATTGCTAGACTAGATACACGAACGTGGCCGAAGGTAGCCGAGTGTGACTCGTTTTCGTGACACAATTTCTGGATTCGGTCTCCACGCAAGGCCCGCGATAGAAGCTATGCAATAGCTTAAAAACAGCCTTTTTGAGAAGCTCCTGCTTTTTTTTGAAGATGGTTGGTTAAGTGACCAGAACGAATATTCCCATTCACAGAAACTAGAACATATTTTTAACCAACTGCAAAAAAAAGGAGAAGGATCTCAATTCGACTGCTTTTTTCCTTCAGATAGTGAGTAAGCTTTACAATAAAACAAATTTTACTTGGTCTTCCTTTAATTTAAGATACTATGTTTTTGAAAAGAAATAGTTCCTTATTAAAGACTGTTTCGGTTGGTATCATAAAATACAGTCTGTTTTTTTTTTCATATATCTCAGGTTCGATTCCCAGCTCAAGCAGATGATCTTTCAAAAATCTTTAGATGTAGTGTTCTAGTAGTAGTAGTTCTTACTTTTGAAAATAAAGGAATTTTTCCTTTCTGCAAAACTTGCCATTATCAATATTAAGGGTACTTTCCCTCCAACTACCGTCTTTAAATTCCACCCTGTATATTTATAATACGCCACCGTGAAAATTGACACCGTAAATATTATGTTGCAAAAGTAACTGTATTTTAACCATACCTAAGTAAAACATAGATGAGACCAACTAGTCAACTACTTATCTTCCTAACATTATACATACATAGTACTGCATAGATACAAGTTGTCACAGACAATACACAATATAATACAGGCCGACTGATCAGATGTATATTTTGTGGTCAATGCCGTAGCGCGTGTTTCATTTCGACTATCGTTTTTGAGAAAATAAAGGTTAAGAAGGCTTAAAGGTGAAATGTGGTCATATAATATGCTTCTGCTTACCCCTTTGGGAATAAAAAGCTGGATCATATGTATTGAGAAAAAATATCTCTTAAACGAATTCGTTGTTATGTTAAACCAATGTTATCTTTACGCCAACGTCTCGGAAAATAAGCATGATAGTCGCGTTTAGTAAATTTGACCAAAAGCGCATTAGGATAGGCACATGGTAAACGCAGGTGCACTATAGCTTCACCGCTACCGCTGTATCGCTGCTGCGGAACAAAATCATACTCAACGAGCGGTACAGCGGTAGCGGTCAAGCTATAATAACTTATTTGAAATATTATTTATATAATTAGTGAATTAATATTTATAATTGTTAAAATTTACTTTATCGTTTCAAAAATTACTTTATCGGTCATGGTTCCACATGCTTAGACCAAATAACAAAAATAACCGGCCAAGTGCGAGTTGGACTCGCCCATGAAGGGTTTCGTAGCAGCAAGTAACATAATATAAAAGTTCGTTGTAACTTTCATTGATGTTTTAACACGTTCGCAGTGGTAGTGATTTTTCTAAACGAAAATTACGGTTAATGACGTATTAAAAAAAAACTACCAGCTCTATCTCATTCAAACCAATTTTCGTTGGTAGTTCTTATGGCAATGTACATCATATATTTTTCTTTAGATTTATCACTCTCTTAGTTTAGAAGTTAGAGGGGGGGGGGACACTCATTTTTCCACTTTGGAAGTCCCTCTTGCGCAAACTATTCACTTTAGAAAAAAATGATGTTAGAAACCTCAACAGCATTTTGGAAGACCTATCTATAGATACCCCACACGTATGGGTTTGATGAAAAAAAAATTTTTGAGTTTCAGTTCTGAGTATGGGGACCCCCAAAATTTACTGCTTTTTTTCTAGTGTTATATAAGTATCTTAATGCGGTTCACAGAATACATCTATTTACCAAGTTTCAATAGCATAGGCCGTATAGTTTCGGAGAAAAGTGGCTGTGACACACGGACGGACAGACAGACAGACAGACAGACAGACAGACAGACATGACGAATCTATAAGGGTTCCGTTTTTGCCATTTGGCTACGAAACCCTAAAAATGGTGATTCATAAATCGTGGGACAATCAAGGTGTTAAATTAGTACGTATGTTATTGCACGTCGAAGCAAATAAAGAGATAGATGCCACGTGACCAGAACACGCGTGCTCACAGACCATAACCTTAAATCAGGGATGGCGCACTAATTGCTTAGAAAACATTAACCGCTCTGCAAGTTTTTGTGGTTCAATTGATAAGAATAAACGGAAATTTTAAGAAAGATTAGGTACTTTACTATCACCCATTTCCTGAGATCTTCTCACATTTGTCTCGTACATTTAGGTAAATTATAAACATATTTCATGATATTTATATAATTTTATATTTATAGGTATTAATTAATTTGCTCACTTTTTTTGAATGCTTTTTTGCAGTAACGTCGTGAAAGCGTGAGTTTGTTATGCTGTCATACCCAAAATATTAACCGATTTTGAAATAATTCGTGAGCATAAATAGACGTATTTTCGCCAGCTAATTAACTAACCTACAAAATGCTACAATGCTGTTAACAAGATACTAATAAGTTATCTCATAGTAAGTATAATTTTTCAGGTCAGTAGTCTTTTCTTTACTGGTCATGACTTGAGTAGCTTTGATGATTTAATGCTCAAATTTATACTTGCATAACTTTGTTCGATGATATTCATACTTCACTCTTATAAAAGTCTGAATACCTATACCAATTCAGAACATGGTGAAAAAGTGACAACTTTAGTGATGGAGAAGTACTTCGCATTGCTTAGTTAGAGATTTTCTATCTCTAAGAAAATTTGCAAATACACTCTCTTCGTTTGTCTGCTTATGTAACTACTAAATATTACCATAAATAACCACACCAGAATTCGACTCAGTGTAAACATAGATAAAAAAAAGCTTTTACCTTGCACCACTGGCTAAGCAGACTTGCATTCACAACGCTGCGTTTATGGCAAGACACAGATAATTTTATTCCCCTCGTGCATTCGATTCTGGGGTCGTTGGGTCGAGGGATGTTTAGTGTCCTCTTGTTGCGTAAACGATGTCTGCCCCAGACAATTTGATACGTAATAAATTCCATTTATTTCAATGTCACTGTATCAATGTTTGCCCTTTTGATAGCGCCAATTGAATTAAATTAAGCTGATACAGATTTGTGTCTCCATACATTCTAGTTTATTCTCATAACATGTTCAGTTATTATAGCTCTGTTTTTTTAGATATAAGTATCTCTAGATTTCTGGTTCATATTATGGTACCGATAAACTAGAGGTAATATACGGTATATTAATGCTTTTCGGAAGAACAGAAAGAATAGTATAATAAATTGGTGTATAAATAATGAAAATGAAATGTAAGAATATTACTATAATATTTCAAACTTAACCATTAAAATACTTAATAATTACAAAATATAATGTCACTAGCTGACCCGCGCAACTTCGTTTGCGTGATAAATGAAGAACCGCTCGACCAATTTTGTGCAAACTTCACATAAACCATCTACTAAATAGTCCGAACAAAGCCTAAACATTTGGTTTGGATAGGTGAGCCCGTTCTTGAGTTATAAAATTACAACGAAAAGTGGCATTGATTTTTATATATATAGATGGGCGTTGTAAGTGCATTGTGCTTCCTAGATAACTAAAAATAGTGTCAAGAATCACACGCTTTTATGACCTTTAATAATATTTCTGCAGTCTTTGATTATTTTGTGACCATTTCTGATTATATCTTTTAGAATGATTAATCCTTTACATAAGTTTTTTTTTTAATTCTACAATTAGTTATTTTTTTAAATATTTAGATCGTATTTATAGATTTAGAACACGAAAAACCTATTGTGGGCACACTCGTACTTTCAGATCGCTTCATAATTCGTGTGAATAAAAACCTTCATACTATGTAGGTACTCTATTTAAAAAAAAAAAAAGACTCGCCGGCAGAGATGCTATGCTACTCTCATAACTGTTAGCTTTTAACTTGGTTGATTTTTTGTTTTCTGTTTATATTCCAGAGATCAATAATTTAATTAACAAGATATGAAACTAGACTTTAATAAAGTTTTGTGTAAATAAAGTATTTATTATTACATTATTGCGTGAAAAAAAACGTTAACTCAATCACATGGCAAAAACAATCAAAGAAATATTGCCATATGTCTCCATAAATCGCAATAGCAATGTGTTAAGCGGCAGTTAATGTAACGCATATAAAATATTATTCCTAATCATGTAAATTCAACGAAACAAGGTGTAGTTAAAACAATATTTATCTTAATAATTAGTATAACCCGAGTAAGCCGCGGTTCATTTGATAAAGGTGCGTGTAAATGAGCGGCCAACCATCGCGTGATAACATTCCCCTGTATATAAATTAAAAAGTAATTGTATTATCGTGACCCGCGACTTTGTATACCGTTGACGAAACGATAGGTTATAAGAAAGTCGAATGTTTTTTTTTCGAACGGCACGGGTATCAATTTTACACAGTTTTTTTTTTCTTTTTAATTTATTGGTTTTTAATACATGCTGATCGCTTTTAAAAGAGGTAATTTAGATAGGTTGGTAATTAAGTAAAGTGCTGGACTTAGGTCAATAACTCTTTTAAAGGTAGTTTCCGGTCACCAAGTTCTTTATTATTTATTTCCATCGGCAATCTCTTACTGAATATTTATCATTAATTTACTTATTATGCTAAATCCCTACTAATATTATAAACGCGAAAACTTTTATGTATCTACTTATGAATGGTTGTTGTTCGTTAACGCTCTAACATCTAAATCTAAACAGATCTGTTCGGTGCTAAGTATATTTGAAGTAACATATAGGCTCAAATTAAAAGAATCTCAGACTAAAAGAATATGTATTCTTTTAATCTGAGCATATAGGCTTCTTTTTATCCCCCGAAAAAATTAATGAACTGAATTCCATGCAGTCCGGACCGTGGGGACTCTTTAGTTCAGATATAATATCTCTCTGTCGCCATTCTTAAAATGATATAAATAAATAAATAAATAAATATAAATAAGTAAATATTCACGGACATTTCACACAACGCTATCTGATCCCAATGTAAGCTAGGAATAACCTGCTTGTGTTATGGGTATCAGACCACGGATATTAATATTAGGCATGTATTTAAATCGATATCTGTATATTCCCTTTTTCTGAACTAAATATTATACTGACTTGCACACTAATTATGCAAACTAAATAAATCAAATTCATTATACAGATTAATGGTATTTGCATAACTGTTTTACTGAACGAATAATTATTATCAAAATATTATATCTAATGGCGGCTGTACACACTCGTCGAGACACCCCGAGACAGGCCGAGTGCGAGTGTGTACAGGGCGCACTCGTCTCGTCTCGCTCTTGTCTCGCTCTCTCGTTCTCGTCTCGGTCGCTCTCGGTGGCGTGTCGGTTTTTGCGCCCGAGTCAAAGGGTCTCGTTGGCTCTCGCGAGGTAAATGAGAGCAGGCATGTACACACTCGTTCATTTAGTTGCCCTCAGAAAGTTTTAATGAACAGACGTATTTCATTAAATGGTCTAAAGAACTCGAATTATAGTTTTTTGCCTCTATTCAGTCTGGAGCTGCAGCGGAATCAGTTTATAATCGTTTTTTTATTTAATAAACATTTTATTATAATATTAGCTTGCGGTACAAAAACAAACAGCAGCAGCAATTTCCACGTCCATTGTCGCGGGAGTGCTATAAGACTCTGAGTTTACGAGTGTGTACAGGCATGCTCTCGTCGAGAGCCTTCTCGGCCGAGGCTCTCGGCGAGAGGCTCTCGACGAGTGTGTACAGCCGCCATAACAATTCCTTAGTTCAACAAAAATATTCAAACTTTATAATGGAAAACCATCGTCTAATTTACTTTTAGGAACATCGTTTATTCTAAGTAAAACCTCAATTTAATCAGTCAGCTCTACAAAGTTAAATTTTATTGAACAAAAAAATAAAAGTCTAACCTAACCTAACCAACTCCGTTATAAGATAGTACAATTTAGAGTGCAAGTTAGTATTTTTGATATACAATTCGTATTTCTGTTTTACAAATCATATATTCGATGTACGAACCACATTTTGATGTGAATTCGATTAAATAGTTCATCTCGTTCTGAATAATATTTAAGTTTTTTAAGTAGGACATGTTTAGTTTATCAATTGGTTTTTTTGCACAGCATTTAATTTTCAGGTTTGCATTCAGTTAATTAGTGGAGTTACCTAGTGTGCAGAAAAATTAAACAGATGTGCATTTAAAAATACATATCCCTTAATATTATATACTTTTAATACTTTTAAATACATACATATTATACACTCGAGAGCAATGAATCAGGGTCACTTAAAGAATGTTAAAAATCTCGGAAACTAAAAATGATAGGTTAATGCAATAAATTGTATTTAATAGACAATGTAATACTCCTTAAATGAAAGTAAAAAAAATATGAGTCACCATACATTTTATTAACACAAAATTACATAAAGAAAAAAACTGCCGATCTCTCCTTAAAACAAAAATAGGAAACATGAAATTTTTGAACTTTATTACGATTTTCTTGAATTTTAATACTTCGTATTGCCTCCTCGTGCTTCCATTACTGCGTTTACGCGGTTTGGCATGCTGTACACCAAGTTCCTTATACGATTTTGGGGAATATTCTCCCATTCCTCTGTGAGAGCAATTTTGAGCTCACGAAGCGTGATTGGGGGAGGGTTTCGTTGTTTTACGCATCTGCCTAGCTCGTCCCAAGCATGCTCGATCGGGTTGATATCCGGGCTGCGCGCTGGCAACTCCATACGAGTAATGTTCATCTCTTGAAGGTAGTCATTCACAATCCTACCTGTATGAGGTCGGGCATTGTCATGCATAAATATAGCATCCTCACCTAAATTGACCATAAATGGACCAACGTGATCATTGAGGATTTCTTCCATATATCTTACGCTAGTTAAAGAGCCGTTTTCTATGATCACCAGCTCTGTGCGACTTTCAGAAGAAATTCCGGCCCACACAAGTACAGACCCACCACCGTAGGCTACTTTTTCTTCGATGCATGCTTGCTTGAATCTTTCCCCTGGTCTTCGATACACTCTGTGTCTTCCATCGTGCTTGTAGAGCATAAATTTTGATTCGTCGGAGAACATAACTTTTGACCAATCTTCATTACTCCAATTTACGTGGCTCTGGGCATACCTTAGTCTCGAAATACGATGCCCACGCTCCAGTTTAGGGCCGTTTGCAGGTCTAAGGGGTTCTAAGTTAGATTCAGCAAGCCGACGTCTTACTGTCCATGCACTTGGGTTACTTCCTCCGAGGCGTCGAAACTGATTGGTGAGTTCAGTTCCTGTGAGAATGCGATTTCGAAGCATGGTGTTCACCAAGTATCGGTCTTCTCGTGCTGTGGTACACCTGGTTCTGCCCGTTCCTGGTCTGCGTAGGTTAGAACCAGTTTCTTCGTAACGTCGGAGAACTCTTTGTACTGTTGACAGCGACACACCGACAGTCCTGGCTGTATCGCGCTGACTCCGGCCGGTTTCCAGCATTGTAAGTATTCTGGTGCATTCTTCAGGCGTAAGCGACATAATTTCAGCTTGATTAATGAATATAGAGCACTATCAACATGGTTTATGTACCCACATAAATGACAGATTACAAACAAAAGCAACACCAAATGCTGTAATTTCGTAGTTCCATCTTCGAAAGTGGCCCTTTTTCAAATTTGATTTTTTTATGATATAACTTTACAATAACTAAGAAGTTTTAATACCTTCATTTAAGGAGTATTACATTGTCTATTAAATACAATTTATTGCATTAACCTAGCATTTTTAGTTTCCGAGATTTTTAGGATTCTTTAAGTGACCCGGATTCATTGCTTTCGAGTGTACATAGAAACACCCAGACTCTTTAGACAAACATTTATGGGTCACACAAATATTTGTCCGCGGTGGGAATCGAACCCACGACTGCGCCCCAGAGGCAGTCATAAATCAGATATAAATCATAATTTATAATTCAGCTTACTTCACTAACTTGCATAACAAAATCCATACTCAGAGCAATTATGACAATCTATTCAAGAAACGCCCAAGTCCTATTTCTTACTCATACAATACTCTCATACATTAGTCACAATGGAAATTACAGGAGTAAGTAATATTTATGTACATTCCGAACACCAATTTAGAAACTGGACAGCTTAGAATTTTCTTGTAAACGCTAGTGCACACTGAGTCTGTGTCATATTTACGATACCGGTAAACATATTGAATTTATTATTGTTGACAAAGTACCGTTAAATAGCATAAATGATTATCTGCATAGATGTTATATTAATAACAGTGATAAATAATAAACAGTATTAGTGCCGATTTATCAGAATTTAATTATATCAAGGCTTTACAGAAGCGACTTGGAAGTAAATTGGAATTTATAAATAAGGATTATTTTGTAGAATTGAAAATGAAAAAATATACCCTTTTTGCACAATTTCGTTTGTTTATCCTAATGTTCTCTCAATGCTCTCTGTGTTTTTAAGCAAAATAATAAAAGTGTGCTAAGGTTTTAGTTTATTTTCATACTACGAGCAAGTAAAAATATTCGAAATATTACAGTTTCCCTAAATAGCTTTTTCGATTAATAAAATAAACAAATTCTAACCGCTGCAACTCACGCCACTTGTAGTAGCTAATTAAATAGAAAACCTTTTCAAAAGTCTCTACGAATTAAATTATTCAAGCGACCGCTTTCAATCTTACACTATTAATCAGTTATACCCAGTATACATAACGTTTATAGAATGTTTTCAAAGGTTTTATCATATGCAGTCTCGTATATACCATTATGTAGTCATTATTTCGCAATAATTACATGTCAACGACAACTATCTAAAATTCCAGACACGCCTTTCACTACACGAAAAGGAAATGCATTCACCTCCGCCCCATATTTCACGTGCAAAATCAATATGCAAATAGTAGCGAACGTGTCAGCCTATTGTTACTACAGCAGTGTAATAACTTAGCCAACTTTAACCAGTTTAAACTGGTTAACGCTAAATTTGTGGCCTTTGCATAGTATTGAAATTTACAGCTCAACTTCCTCGCCGTTGTCTGCGTGCCTAGTTGGCTTTACGGACGCGCTCAAGAATTTAGAATGGGGGAAAATTACTTCACTACAACGTGGAATATTTTATGAAACATGAATTGTTTTAAAGTGAATTGTGGAAATATTACTCTACTTTTGAAGCAGGAATATGAAAACTAGTTTTAAAACTGACTAATTCGTCAAACTCGTCGGCTTCAACAATTTAAAAACCTTTTGCCTGGCGAGTTGCATTTCTATTTACCGTAGACTCTGTTTGTTTGACATTTGCATTTTTTCTACAATGTGACACTTGTACGTTTTGTCATACATTTTACTTAAACACTACAAAAATAATGTGTATAGAATACAGGAACAGATGCCTTCTTATTTCCAATACGAATCTTTGTAGTCCGGTCTACTTCTGCTGACATTCTAACACTGATGATTATTTCATCTATCTGTATAATATAAAAGAAAGTCGTGCTAGTTACAATATTTATAACTCAAGAACGGCCGTACCGATTTGGCTGAAAATTGGTTAGGAGGTAGCTTAGAACCAGGAGACATAGAATACTTTTTATCCCGTTTGACCTCGCTTTTTTTTTTCGATTTTTTTTTTGGTCGATTCACTATTCTGCCGGCGACATACACCGGTAGTCCACGTCATATGCATGAATATGCGCAATTTCTACAATAATGCGACGGGAAATATCCCTCCCTAACGAAATTATGCTGACGGGAGTAAATGCGACGGGAACGGGTGATTTACTCTCTCTTATGTGACGCGAACGAAGTTGCACGGGTCAGCTAGTAAATATATAAAAATCAATGCCACTTTTCGTTGTAATTTTATAACTCCAGAACGGGCTCACCTATCCAAACCAAATGTTTAGGCTTTGTTCGGACTATTTAGTAGATGGTTACTATGGGACTTAAAAGCATACTGTATTTTCTTTTCGCAAATTCATTTCATTATTACAAAAAATAAGAATATTATTAACACATTAACTAATTGTGTGTTTTATTTTCTTTTCTTTTCAGTCTATGGTTTCAAGCAATTTAATTACCATAGGCTGTCAAACATCGAAATGTTCACCAACATTTACAACTTAACGCTCAAGTCAAATATGTCTTTGCCAAAAATAGTAAATGCATTAAATTACTGTAGGGGGAAAAGAAAAAATACACCCTCGGCAATATTCAGTCTATTTTTGGCTATACATCCCAAAAATATTAAAAACTACTTATATCACGGACATCTCCATTAACGCTGTTCTCCCCTCTATGTCATTGATAGTTTTTGATTGCTTGCATGTTTGTTACGTTGTTTTTATTGCCCTACGAAGTTTTTAAGGAACTCCTCAATCCAAGTTAGTCAATAATATTTTGTACGTGATATTTTTTTATGTTCTTTATTACCCGGTATGTCTGTAGGATTTTACATTTGTGAGTGAAGTAAAAATATTTGGATTTGGGACAAGCATTTGATAAATAATACGTGTAGGTCTTTAATAGCCAGTTATATACCAGTTTCCAGTCTAGTCACATTTCATTTAGTTTCTTTAATATCAACCTACTGCTTTAAATTGTTATTTTTTCACAATAACTTACTATAATAATTTATTTTCACAAATTGTCACATACGTCTCCACGACGATAGAGCCAAAAATAGACGCCCTAAACTTTTTAATAGGTGCAGCGACGCTTTGAGGTGCCGAAGAGAGCGCGGCGCCTTTTCTGTCTCCGAGACAACTTTATGACTTTCAGCAAATTGCTCCTTCTCATTTGAATATACCTTTGAATACAATATCATGTTTTATTACTTAGTCTTCAGTGATGTGGTCCCAGCCATGATTGGAACAAAGGCTTTTACAATTTCATTAAAAACATATCAAAATGTTGTTTCAGAAACAACCACACATGTTGCACAAGTATTGTTTTCTCAGTAATTTGGACTTTTTTATTGAGATTTCGTTCACTGAAAGCTTAGGAATCATGATGAAAAGTACGAACTCCATCTTTGGGCATAGGTACTCGAAGGATTGAAATAATAGTACAATTTTCTTCTAGCAGATCAAAGAGAAAAGACCAAAAAATGTATCTGAATTTTCATACTAAATATCACAACTACATAAACTAAAACACATAAAAACTACCGCTTAATATATTCGTTAATTTAATACGTCATTAAACACTGTTGTTTATAACTACTTAACACAATAAACTACAAGTCTCCATTAAACTTTACTTTGATAAAATTACGTTAAGTTTACTAAACATCTCTATCAACTGGCTTCAGGCTCAACATAATAATATAACATCGGAGCCGGGCCACAAGTTAACAGAAGCTAACTTAGATAACTTAGCTCTGTATCGGGTGCTAAGTCAGCCGAACTCCCAACTAAACGCTTTGCGGATATGAAACTTTGTCTTAGGTGCTAATCCAACGTCGATGCTGAAGAATTCCTTTTGTTCGTGTTTTGTATAATAAATGTTTAATGTATTGTTGGGAAGTATACAGAGAGTATTTTCTTTTCCTGTCAGATTCACAAAATTTTAGGAGTACATAAAAGACAATATTGTGTTTTCTACTGTAGAAAAGATGATAAAGAAAATAGAAGATGTCATAAAGATCATTAGAGAAAAAGTAGTGGTGGTGTAAGTAAGCACCGTAACATCAATGAAGTACCTGAGGCTCGTATTCGATGGCCAATTGGTCTTTGGAGTGCACTCTCAAAGTCTCAAAAGAATGGTGGTGGGGCTGTGGTAGAAGCGGCGTGTCTACTAGTTGATACTGCTCCATGGAAAACTGTTCTAGTGAATCAATAAGTCGCCGCAGCGTAACCTACAGCCTACATCACGAAATATCGAAGGACAGCTATTTCAGAACTACCAGGTGTTCATCAAGGAGTTAAATGAACGACTCGGGCACCAAGCACTAAAAGCGCGATAATCGCAGTGGTAAATCCGTAAAGGTTTTCCTGTGCCGCTCGAGACACACGATGTTAGAGATTCTAGAACGATTTACGTCATTCATCAACGACATGTGAATGAACAACACTAAGAATGACAGAGTCGGGCTTTTCTTCTCAGTAAGATGCATGCCCGATTATGTTCCCGAAAGAATTTCTTTCTTTACGAAAGTGAAGAAAATAGGTAAATATATCATTTCGAAATAATATTTCAATACCATGAATTACAATAATTCTCGAAATAAGCATTTATTTCCACACAACATAATTCAGATCGAATAAATCCTCGCACACACAAACAGATTATGGCGATATATCAGTTACTCGATACCTAATGCCGTAAATGTGATTCGGAACTAATGTCTAAAGGCTTACACAGGTGTAATCCCGCGCTAATGGCTGTGGACACTGTACAGGTAGACATAATGCATATTGATAGTCCATTAAAACATTTCATCGATCGAATCTTCGTTCATTAATTTAAAAGCACAAACGAAAGGGTCGCGCTTGTTAACTATATTATAAACTTCGATTTATTGGACTTGAAAGATTAATAGCCTTGTGAACTTTTGATCAGCTCTACTAAAAAGTAAAATTCCTGAGTTAGAAGTAATTTTGTACAGAAATAGGGATAGAACATTAATTATACTAGGGCAGTTCTCAAAAGTGACATTGCATTTATTCTTTATAGACTGAGTATAATATGATATTGGAAAAAATAAGAAAATCTTGTTATTTAGACGATAAACTTTTTAAAGTTTTATATGGTGACAAAAGAATCATAGGACTCGATCCTTGTTGTACGAACTACATAGTGTCCCTACTGTGTAATTATCTGAACGCATAGTGTTCGCCATACATATGACTTACACTCTGTGGCGTATGAAACGCGGCGTTCAGTCAGTGGCAGCCAAATCGCACCCATTTCGGTAATTGCGAATGAACCATAACTTGTGAACAAACCCGGATGTAACTAGGCATTATGCCATCACATAAGTAGTTCTCAGACAAAGTAACTTCTACTGAGACAGTAAAGCCACAGGTAAATAGCAAAAATATATTAGAAACCGCACTTATATAAACTAGCTTATCCCACACTGGGAGAGCAGAATGAGTTCGTGACAAACTTGTTACATACAGGAAACGTATCAATAGAAACACGAACAATCATCCTAAACACAGAAACTTCGCTATCTCCACCCACAGCCAGTTAACCGAAGTCTTGTAAAACTCAAATACTCGTCTCGTGAATACGAGTATTCTGCAGAAGTTGCGTGTTCAACTTGTACTGTCACGTGTATTCTCCAAGTACGAGTACATTCAATTTAACCCTAAGTACTAGATTAAACACTTCTTTTTCCCACAATCTTTGTCGTTCAAAAACAGGGAAAACTAAAACATATTTTAGTTTTAGGTACTCATACAGTAGGTAACGAGAGTCATTCTAGAACAAAATATTAAAAATAGCTTTTGAGACATTCAAAAAGAAACCTACTAGTACAACTAATTTGAACATTTTAGGGTAGTTAAAAGGTTCCTGGGACATCCTTCCCAGGGCTTACCCGGGCTCCTAACCGTAGTCCTACCACTAGGTAGGACACCGAGTGGTTTCAGTTGGGAACAGTCATCATTCACATATCATTCATGAGGAAACACGTCAAAAAGTGTAGTTAACAGGGTATTCTTACCGGGTTTCAGTGTGACGTCTCGTAATAATGATAATCATAAACTCATGTATAAACTATACGCAAATTATTACTAGTTACTTAAACCTTCATTGGCTCGATTTATTGTGTGAATAATTCTTTATCTCAACAATAGCAGTTTGGTAAAGTAAGGTAGTTATTACCATTATACTATGTTGCAGGTAAATGTTTGCTGTGTAAGTTTGCCACCAAAAACCAGCTAGGATATTATGGCGCACGTAAAGTACCTCGTTAGGCCCATAAGCGGTTACAATATAGCCGCTATAAAACGAATAACTGATTTTTAGTGTGATTAAAGTAACGTAGAAGGTGTTGTACTCTATGGCCTGTATTATTGCCATTTAATAGATTTTTTTTAAGAGTATGTAATCAAAAGCTATTTATTGTCTTTCTTTATTAGTTTCTTTCTTTTTTTATCGGACTCGTAATTATTTCTATTTAAACTCCGAGATTGCTAAAAAAAGTGTGTGCGTGTAACTTTTACGCGCGATTGAAGTAAAACTTCTCTGCCATTGACGGCATCAAATGTTATATTAATATCATCAAATAGTAAGCGTTACTTCAGTTAGAAAATAATCTGAGTTACTCCCTAGTCGCGAATAAAGAAGTTTTACTTCAATAATAACTGCTACTACACAATGTCTGCTCGTTGAGAACTAACCTGTCTATCATTTCTACCACTAACCCGGATGTTGAGTCTCGTCCGTCATCACATCACACCTTCACGGTATGCTGTATGCGGTGAACAACATTCATGCCGTGAACGTTGTCTCACTTGCAAATGGTGCATCTGCTAATGGACGAGACCGTAATGAAGAAAAAAGACACTTGAAGCAATACCAATCCACTCAAAGCCAAAAATTATGGCACATCAATCTCTTGCATTTTGGGTGACCCTTTGTCCAGCAAAGGACTACAATCGACTGATTTGATTGTTTGATTAACCAGGCAAGAAGTTCAGAAGAAGAATCATTCAAGTGACATTGTAGTGATTATGCTTGGAATAAAAAAATAAGTCGCATCGATAAATAAAAAAAAACTAAACTTCAGATTTTTTCGATCAACAACTTTTGTTTGTTTCACGTCAGCTGCGAAGGTACAACAGTAAACAAACAATCAAAACTTTTCTATTTGAGTTAGGGGTTGCATGTTTCGTTAGATCCCTAAATGTATTGCTTCAAAATGTGATAAAAGTTTGACAATATCCATTTATTTACTCTGTATCTGCCAACTGTAATTTTCGCTGAATTTTTTTCTCACACTCAGCATTTTTTTGTGTTCTTACTGATGAACATCACAGTGTAACTGTCAGAACTTAAAAACTAGCCTATGTTCTTTTTCAAGCTCTATTCCATTGCGGTTCCGAATTTCATCAGATTCTTTCAGTGATTCGAGATTGAAAGCGTAACAGACAGACACAAATATCCTAATCATTATACATTAGTATTATAGGAAAATAGAGATTTGTCAGTCTAATTTATACTGCCTTTCATTGTAGTCACAAATAATAATACTATTTTGTAATATTACTTGGTCATGAAAGGCATCGAGGATTATTTACCTTACTAAATAATTCGTAACGTGATGTAAATGTAACAGAATAATCTCTAGGTTTAACTTGATTGAGCTGCTCCACCTACTACCATTGGGACATTGCAAATCAGGTGCGTGGGTTCAACTCCTGACGTGTAAGTTAAGCTTTGTATATCTTCCAGATTTACATTACATAATGGTGTAATGCAAATTTGACAAATTGCGTTAGTACTATATCACAAATTTTGACAAACAAAACTTTATGTTGCAATAGTACTTCTATCTATTTACATATATGTAAGTTTAATATGTTTGTTTTAAAAATATTTGTACATCGTAGCTCTTAAATCAATAAACTAGAATAGTGGTATTAAATTCTTTCGGCTGGCTGTTCTATTTAGGCTCTAATATAAATAAATACGCGACTGTTTATTGAAACCATAATATTATAAGCCATGATTCGTATTAAGTGAAAAGTGAGTTGAGTGAAAATGATAGCATAAAAAAATAGCACAGTATTTCAAAAGCATCTCTTTTACTGTTGCATCATATAGTTTATGAAATCTACTTAAATCTTGATCATATCCGAATCTAAATAGTAGGTATGATAAATCTGAATTCCTACGCACAAAACGAATCTACAAGTATCCCGCCCAGTGATTGAGGCATGATTTACATTTATTATAGCCAGTTGACAACATTAAACAGATATTCCATCGTCATAAATCACAATCATGAATGGACAAAGGCAAGTTATGTGTTGTTTAAACAAAGAAACTTCATAGATTCAGCAATTTATATGGATGAGAAAAAGATTATCATATTATTATAAGATAGAGATTAAGAAAGAAATTAAAACAACACAATAGCAACATGTTTGTGCTGTTTGATAATAACGTATTAAGTATTGAGAAACTCTCATATGAAGGCATTTCATAATTAATAGGGAAACAGAGTCTATTCAGAAATTGAAAGCCTTTCAGACTAAATGTTTAAGTCTATCATTATTTTTGTCTAAAATAAAAGCGTTACTTTTCTATTAACATTAAAAATTTAAGTAATAAAGTAAACGATCATCCATCTTAGGTCCCAACAGCGTATATTGAATGAGCTCGTTAGACATTTTGTATTGTACCAAACAATATGGTAAGGTTAAACAGTTGGTCAACGAACTGGGTTCCTAGTCAAACTTAGTTATACCTCCTAAACAAACAAGGGACCCTCTGCAACAGTCAACAATGACAGCTCGCACTTTCGTCAATGTCACTGTATTAGATGCTTTTCGGGAATAAAAATATAACAGGGATTTTTATCATATGATTATGTTACTATTTATTACTTCTTCCTTTGGTGGCATCAGCAGTAAAGTAATTAAAAATTTTGAACAAGATATAATTTATAGTCACTTATAATATGTAAAAATCTTGCTAAATATTATGGCCTATCTAATTTATGTACCTACCTTTAATTTCAATCTGGGATAACTCACAAACTAGAAATAATTGCTGAGATTATTTATGACAGTAGGTATTTAAAACATGTTTCTAGTTAAAGTTTTAAACTACGAAGTAAATTCCAACACCACACATGTCCATTTTGAAAGGTAGCAGCAGACACTTCAAAATTCGTTCGGCAAAAATGACAGTAACATGAGTGAAATATCAGTGAAACAACACGGTTCTGGCAAGCTCTGAGCCTCATCAAATTTTATCATACTAACAGACAGGGTTTCTGCTTGCGAAGTCGGTTAACTTCGATGTATGTTATGAAATTATAGCTGTTATATTTGTAAGGTTTCGTGGTTTTTGCCTGGATTTTTGCAATGGCAATGAAGGTAGAATGAGAATTCAACTGGTGGGGATTGTTAATAAAAAGCGGCAACGCCATTTTGTGGGGCTCAGTCGTAAACTACACGTCGCTAGATAGAAACGTAAAAGTGTAATTGGGCAATGGGGAACATTGTTGGCGGTGGAAGGTGAGCGTTTATGCGCATTGTAAGGTGGCCACCTCAAACCTACAATTTGGGTCGCAAGTCCCAGACACTGGTTGCAATGTTCTTCCTTGTGCCACGCGGTGTATAAGGTTTCCTAGTTATAGTTACTTAGCTATGTGAAATAAAGAAGGAGTGATGATATCTGTGTTTTCTTCTGAGGTTCTACATATTGAATAAAATAATAGGTTATAAGAAATGTTTCAAAGGCTCTCAAGCCTTTTAATATAAGACGAACAAGATTGAGCGCCAAAGACATTGTGCCTATCTGTTCGTCACGAGACTGCATCTCAAGAACTGTGATAGCTAGAGATATGTAATTTTCTCAGAGGATGTATATTTGTTGCCACTCTAGCAATAAATATAGAAATCAGAAAAAAGGGGGATTAAGGGGGACTCCTATACAACAAATGTGATTTTTTGCCATTTTTTGGTACGGAACCCTCCGTGCGCGAGTCCGACCTGGCCAGTTTTAAATACTAAATATATTTTTTTAAAGATTTAGTTATGTTTAATTTTAAGGAACTTTAAATAAGCTTAATCACTTGTCTCACATTACCTCACAGCATATCCCCGAATATTTATTTACATTATATGTGCTTCGGAGAGCTTCCAGCAGCAACAACTTCTAACTAAGCCATCAATCATTATCTCAAATCCAGTCAAATGTAAAAGAAATAATAGGAAGATTTTTAATTAAACCAACGGAAAATTAAGTAGGTAGGATATTATGTCTTGTACACTTAAGTTAGTAATAGTTGTGACTAATTACTTACATTAGTAATAAAAAACCGGTCAAGTGCGAGTCGGACTCGACAATGAAGGGTTCCGTAGCAGCAAGTAACATAATATAAAAGTTCTTGTAGTTCATTGAGACTTTGATTGATGTTTTAACACGTTCGCAGTGATAGTGATTTTTCTAGGCGAAAATTGTGGTTTATGACGTATTAAAAAAAACTTTAGATTTATCACTCTCTCAGTTTAGAAGTTAGAGGGGGGGGGGGAATCTTAATGCGGTTCACAGAACACATCTACTTACCAAGTTTCAATAGCATAGGCCTTATAGTTTCGGAGAAAGGTGGCTGTGACATACGGACGGACAGACAGACATGATGAATCTATAAGGGTTCCGTTTTTGCCATTTAGCTACGGAACCCTAAAAATGGGCTAAACAATAACGAAGTAACTCTACTTCTTTATATGTAAACTGCGAAAAGGGGAACAAGACTTACAACTTTATAATAATATTTTACTTAAATATTTTGGTATGCTTTAAATGAAAACGGTAATACATATAATTATTTTAGTCAAATTAAGCCAAACATTTTTCAGACAATTTGTCGTACCTACGATCTCTCATTATAGGTAGGTACCTACGGTCTCTAGTGTAGCTTCAATACCTACCAATCCTAAAGAAGATGCTTCTTCTATTTAGAAAAGCATTGTCCTTCCGGTTTAAAAGAGAATTATTATATTTGTTAATTAAGTAGGGTGTAAAGACCTCATCACGATATTCGAGATTAAAATATTTTTGACAGTATTTTCAGCACCATTCATAATGTAGTAAAAATAAAGAAACCCCATTTGAACCATTGTCATACCTATATTCATTCCCTTCCGGTCGACTTTGTCCATTTCTTAACTTGACCACTTTCAAACTTGTCCACTTCCTAAATTGTCATCTTTCTAACCATTCTAAGCAATTATATTCCTAATACTTCCAGTTAATAAATTGAAGAATGTCGGGTGCTAACTAAGATATCCTGTATCATTTACCAATGCAAATTTCAGTCATTAGTCTCTGCTCATGCTTAGTACTCTCTTAATTATACAATTAGCAACTTGGCTTCAGTCGGGCGTCAAAACGTCAGCTGCCACTGTACTCAAACATCCACGGTAGAGTTATATAATAGCAACTTCAATTCCCACACTACCACCTACCTGTAGTTCCTTCTCCAACAGCCACAAATTCATAGGTGCTGCTGTGGCTTCATATTAATTTACAAATATCGATATGAATTTGAATTCTATCTGTAGTAAGTAGGGTTTGTTTTCGATTGTTATTCATTACCATACCTAATCCCAACTCCTTATCGCAGGTGGCAATATAAGCAATGAAGCACTGCGGAATTCCTTACTATGAGTCTCGAGCAAGATATAAACGCGCTTATTATACAAATAGTTGTGAATTCATAAAATAAAAGCTATAAAGGACTATCAAGTATGAAATAGTGGACCCTAAACAACATGTTTCCTATTTAAATTCTGAAGATAGGGAAAAATGTGTAAAAATATTTGCAAACAAGAGACGCGGAAATTGTCACGTTCCTTATATTTTTAGCTATACTGTTCCATTTTACTGTGTCACAGTGTTTTATGAGCACGTATAAATTCTTTACTACTTTTATCATAACACTAGACAGTGCCCGCGGCTGTGCCCACGTGAAATTCTGTTCCCGCTACTGCATCCAATGAGAACTTATTCCTGGGATGAAAGTGTTTGTGTGCTATTATTCCACACTATAAATAATCATTATACATTTTTTTAGCCAGATCCGTTTTAACCTTCCGAACATGAAATGGTAACACACTTCCATCCCATATACCATTCCGTCATCCATACCTACAAACGTTCAAGTCTATTTTGTTAATAACGATAGCTATACAACTAAAAAGTTGCACGTTAGCGTAGAAATTCCAGCTCAACGAGAATAGAATATGAATGATGTTATTCGCAAAGACTTCTATGTAAAATGAGGTAGACATGCCCTACGCAACGATTTTTGAAACCTATGAACTGCGCTAATTAGCACAGTTGTTCGCACTGTTGTGAGTGAAAACTTCGAGAGTAGGTACTCGACTTGCAATTGGAGTCCATACGCCTTCTCTTTTACTCTTGTTCTATCCGTATATTGCTATTGTGTGTGGTGACAATTACGTAAATAGTATTTATAAGTGAGTGAAGTCTTAGCAATGTGTGTTTTTGAGGATTGCTTTTGAAATCTCGCTTGTTAGAGTACGGCGCGTCTACCTCAGTTTATATAGAAGTCTTTGGTTATTCGCAGCTTTAGTTCTGAATTGATAGTTAAACTCACCGGAAATAAAGACATTATAAAACAATAGTTAAAACACCCTCAGTTTATTGAGTGTAATACAATTAACTTTTTATTTGTTTCAGGAACTTTGGTAACAGATCAAAGAGGCTCGAAAAGAGCAAATAAGTTGTTTAAGTAACTGAGCTTTAAACAGGGTTGTCACCAAAAATGGTTAGTCTTACTAAGGAAACTACCAGTTACTGATACTTAACCTTAGTATTTTTCTCTCGAAAACGCTTTTCTTGCAACTTAAACAAGTAAAATTTACCAGTTACTGATACTTAATCTAAATATTTACAACAACTTTACCCCAATAAAATGAGCCGCCTAGTCGCACATACAGAATGATGGATAAGGCATTGGATCAGGTGCTCATATTTCGTTTCGGGACAAGAATTCCCAATACGTCATACCTTAAGTTAAAAAAGTATAAGAAAGATTGCAATATATTAAATACTTATATAGTACTAGATTTTTTTAAAATATATATTTGGCTCGCCGAAATTACGTCGCCACCGACCTAATGGAAAGCCGTAGCGCATTGGGGGCCACTTCTGACAGTAGTCCTCAAGTTGGCGGCCTTGTGATGTGCCTCTTCACACTCCTCTTGAAGAACCCGGGATTGTAAATTGAGGGAAACACGTGTGCGGGCAGGTTATTCAGGTTATTATAGTTCGACAGCGGAACGATCTTTTGAAACGTCTGTTCTTTTTTCTATTCTCTCCACTGTGTATGAGTGGCATCTCTGCCCGGCACGCGTTGTTCTGGATCGGAAAGGATAGGGTGAGATCAGGTTGAAGAGCTCTTCAGAACATTCGCCGTGATACATTCGGTAGAAGGCAGCCAAGGACGCTATGGTTCTTCGCTGCGCCAACGGTTCGAGGCCTCCCGTCACCTCAGGACAACCAATTATTCAGATAGCACGTCTCTGCATACCGTCAAGCGCGTCTAGTAAGTTATTAAAGATTACCCTGTAAGTTTATTAATATAGATCGGTAAAGCTCCGTACTCTATTAGAATGTAGATGTATGTAACCTCAAACTAGTTCATTCTCATGGTGATGCTATTCCAGAAGGAAAATGCATACCCAAACTGAGACAAATCTACTTGTGACAACCCTGAGGTGAAAATTTCTAAGAAATCATCTAATAAACTAAGTTTACGCCAGTCTGCGGCATAATCCTGTGTGAGTAACGATGGCGGGACACACGTTGCACCTCATTAATTTGGCTCTTGCCTACGGATTTGCACAAAGACTATTGTTTATATCAACAACTTTGGTGAGTTCAATATAGAGAATGAAGAAAGGGGACAAACTTTTTATTACATGAGGATCTCTGCACTCAACTTTGCTAGCATTTTTAGACGGATATCTTATTGCTACTTATACAAAATAGAGCTTATTTATTAGAGCCGGTTAAATAATTTGTCTAATAGGATATATTTTTTCGAAATAAGTACCCGTCACTTAATAAAAAAAAACCAGTTTCAGATATGAATATCAATCAAAAATATTACCTATTCAAATATTATAATAAAGTAAATGAAAACATATTTTTTTTCCTATTTACTAAATCTTAAAAATTCTTATCCTCATAAAAACTACCGTCATCAAAATAGAGATACACAATGTCAGAAAAAAATATCACTAGAATGAGGTAGAGATTATCAATATATGTATTTTTCATTACGCTGCCGTGCGAATTCCGTATAACAATCCTTTAAATAGACATCTAATCTCATGATACACAGACAATCTCATAAGCTCCAGAACACGTTTAATCTACTTTAAACCACAAAGCGCTCACACAGCGGCAAATGTAACAAAATTACCGAAACAGAGGCAGAGTAGAACACACTCGTCGAGGAAGTTTTTCCCATTCAATTTGTATGACATTTGTGAATGTCAGCAATCTACGTAAATGAAATTGTTCTCAACTCGGCATCGCACCTTCTATTACGTAATAAAAACGCGTGTGTGAAAATGTTACAGTTCATTTTCTTTTTTGTTACATTGCAAAACCGATATAATAGTCCACCGATATTCTACATTCAAATAGAATATCCTAAATAGGTAATTTTCACGGAGATTTTTACACAACGTTATCTGATCCCAAAGTAAGCTAGGATTAACCAGACTTTTATTATAGGTATCAGACCACAGATATTAATACTTATATTACGCTTTTAGGAGTAGTTTGTAGTATCTTCCATAAGCATGGGGCTGAATTGATGAAGTAAGTTACTCAGTTCTGAAAGCACATGCAGTTCTGTGCCCAGAATTGCCAGGGGGCATGGGACACTCAACATTGATTAGTGTCGTGTCCTAGCTTTCTGCGGGTATAACTTTACTTAGTTATAGTTCAACATTATTGATTATAATCGTGATGTACAATATTTTCTAATGCCTCATACAGATTCACGGCGAGACGTCTCGCCGAGACTTCTCGCCGAGAACTAGGCGAGCGCTCTCGCGTCTCGCGAGACGCTATCTACACGAGACGATATCTCGCTCTCGCGAGATGGGTAAGCAACGGATTATATTCGGGTAGTCACGGGGGTTCTCGCCGTGAATCTGTATGGGGCTTAATGTTCAGTATATAGTAATCTTTCATGCCAATAATTTACAAAAAGCGAATATTCAAGAAAAAATCACAGGAGTCTTAGATATTTTTGTAACTTCGCAATTGATAATATGTAGTAGGTATACGTTTTGGTTTGGATTAGAATTCTCCCTTGTAAACCGCAAAGTTAACTACAATAATAGGAAACGATTTTCAAGTAACTAGCAATTTAAAAAGAAAGCAATGACACGCAAGTTAGACAACACAAACAACTAAGCAACTTATCAACAGATAATACAGAATCTTCATAAAACAAGCAGTGGACTACGACTACTGCCTTTATCACACTGCAGTAGCATCTCACCCACGCCCGGGCACCCTGCCTGCGTATGTCCCCTAAGTAGATAACAAAACTTGTTTATGATTATAACCTCTCAAACATGTAAAAATATTTGACGGTCAGATATGATTATTTAATCATGTTTAAGACTTTATCTGTTTTCGAGTAGAAATACCATATTATTATTACGTTAGGAAAATGTTCTTTAGTATTTTTTGAATAAACTTAGTGTAGTTAGTCGAGTACTAAAGGTAAATTGGTTACATCGAACTTTTGATAGATGTAATTGCTCTGTTCTAAAAAGAAGATAAATATAAAAAGACTTAGGTATCATGTTGCTTTTTTTCGCACCACTTACACAGACAGTATTTGAATCATATTACGTAGATTTGTTCATTCTAAAACATTTAAGAATATTATAGACGGTTAAAATGCTTCCATTTCAGTGATACGGACACGGTAATATAATATTACCGTGTCCGGGTCCTATTTCAGATTTCCCAGTTGTGGATTTAATCACAAAGTGGCCAAACTCCATTCATTGTACTCTGGACAAACAGCAAACCACGAATACATAAGATAAGTTAAATAATTTTGAACACTCTGGATTGCCTCTATATTATTGATGCTGACTGTACCCAATGGTGGTTATATTATAGTATGTTTAACTAAAACAGGTGTATTTTTGTAATATCATGTTACAATATTATGATTCAACCTGCATATAATAATATACCTTTTAAAAACCCTTTAGACATTAATTAATAGGCATATGATGGGCAATCTCTTGGTAATGTCTTTGAAGATTAATGTTGTTTATTAAAAGCAGGTGCATGGAGTAAAATATTAATGTACTTACTTAGGAGGCATTTATTTTGTGTTTTATGATTATCCACTACTAAATGCCTCCCACATGCCACATAGATAGTCGTATGCCTTTTACAAGTAAAATACTTATCAACTTAGCATCAAAAATGGCGTTTACATATTTAAAGGTAAGTATGTACTGCATTTGCAAATTTCTGTAGTATATCTTTGACTTGTGCTTTTTCTATCATTGGTTATGTTTACAATCGGCTTTTCACAATCCACTGCTGATATTACTTATTCCCAGTTACTCGTTATCTCTGATTTTCATCACAAAAATAATATATTATTAAACCAGTTGGACAATAACTGCAGAGACTGTGTCCAATGTCCGCACACCTAAAACAATTGATGTTGTCCGTCGATACGTGCCATCTCCTGGGAAATTACCGCTTCCTTTCCGCACTGCTCTATATTATAGTAGCATACACTCGAGAGCAATGAATCCGGGTCACTTAAAGAATCCTAAAAATCTCGGAAACTAAAAATGATAGGTTAATGCAATAAATTGTATTTAATAGACAATGTAATACTCCTTAAATGAAGGTATTAAAACTTCTTAGTTATTGTAAAGTTATATCATAAAAAAATCAAATTTGAAAAAGGGCCACTTTCGAAGATGGAACTACGAAATTACAGCATTTGGTGTTGCTTTTGTTTGTAATCTGTCATTTATGTGGGTACATAAACCATGTTGATAGTGCTCTATATTCATTAATCAAGCTGAAATTATGTCGCTTACGCCTGAAGAATGCACCAGAATACTTACAATGCTGGAAACCGGCCGGAGTCAGCGCGATACAGCCAGGACTGTCGGTGTGTCGCTGTCAACAGTACAAAGAGTTCTCCGACGTTACGAAGAAACTGGTTCTAACCTACGCAGACCAGGAACGGGCAGAACCAGGTGTACCACAGCACGAGAAGACCGATACTTGGTGAACACCATGCTTCGAAATCGCTTTCTCACAGGAACTGAACTCACCAATCAGTTTCGACGCCTCGGAGGAAGTAACCCAAGTGCATGGACAGTAAGACGTCGGCTTGCTGAATCTAACTTAAAACCCCTTAGACCTGCAAACGGCCCTAAACTGGAGCGTGGGCATCGTATTTCGAGACTAAGGTATGCCCAGAGCCACGTAAATTGGAGTATTGAAGATTGGTCAAAAGTTATGTTCTCCGACGAATCAAAATTTATGCTCTACAAGCACGATGGAAGACACAGAGTGTATCGAAGACCAGGGGAAAGATTCAAGCAAGCATGCATCGAAGAAAAAGTAGCCTACGGTGGTGGGTCTGTACTTGTGTGGGCCGGAATTTCTTCTGAAAGTCGCACAGAGCTGGTGATCATAGAAAACGGCTCTTTAACTAGCGTAAGATATGTGGAAGAAATCCTCAATGATCACGTTGGTCCATTTATGGTCAATTTAGGTGAGGATGCTATATTTATGCATGACAATGCCCGACCTCATACAGGTAGGATTGTGAATGACTACCTTCAAGAGATGAACATTACTCGTATGGAGTGGCCAGCGCGCAGCCCGGATATCAACCCGATCGAGCATGCTTGTGACGAGCTAGGCAGATGCGTAAAACAACGAAACCCTCCCCCAATCACGCTTCGTGAGCTCAAAATTGCTCTCACAGAGGAATGGGAGAATATTCCCCAAAATCGTATAAGGAACTTGGTGTACAGCATGCCAAACCGCGTAAACGCAGTAATGGAAGCACGAGGAGGCAATACGAAGTATTAAAATTCAAGAAAATCGTAATAAAGTTCAAAAATTTCATGTTTCCTATTTTTGTTTTAAGGAGAGATCGGCAGTTTTTTCTTTATGTAATTTTGTGTTAATAAAATGTATGGTGACTCATATTTTTTTTACTTTCATTTAAGGAGTATTACATTGTCTATTAAATACAATTTATTGCATTAACCTATCATTTTTAGTTTCCGAGATTTTTAACATTCTTTAAGTGACCCGGATTCATTGCTCTCGAGTGTAGTTGAAGTCACCGCTTATTTGCACACTGGTTGTTACAACCAAATTGTGATGAAACGAAACCTTTTACGAGTCTCCCAACGTAAGATTTGAGTCTTAGCGAGCTTTCGGTAACACTTTCATCTGCAATTTGTTGTTCTTTTTTGTAGATTACTCTTTAGGAATTTTGTTTTATCGTACATTGCCAAACGCATGAGTTGCGTCCATGGCCGAGATGTTGGGCAAGTAAGTAAAATTTTGACACTTATATACAGCTAACCAGATTGCGTTCTTAATTCGATCTCTATTTTTATAAAAGCCTAGTATACATAGCAGGTATTTGGGACGTCATTTTTATCGATAAAATCCATCAGACACTACTCACCATAAACATATATAAATATTATTTGCATTTGCTTTTATGCTGTATAGCTTTTATTCTGCAAAGTAAACTGACTACAAATTTTCTGTCAAGTAATAAAAGCTAACAACATCGAAGCAAATAACACATCAGCTATCACAGTCTGGTCTAAACTAATAAACAATTCAAACTTGGAGAGTGAAAATACACCGTACAAAAGTGCAGCTAATTTTCAGGATCGAATGGATTTATTCCAGCCATCCAGCCGCCGCCGGCGTGTAGGGTGAATAGTTGTAAAAAATGCAGTCAGTCGCAATCCCGGTTTATCCGAACGCAAATAAATCTGTCAATTTCACTCAGCCTCCCTTCGACTATGCGTTGGTTATGTTTGTATTCTTGCATTGACTATACATGTGGTTATTGCTGTGAAGTTTCAGCATATTAAATATCATCATTTTAGTAAGCTACCCTAAAACTTTGGCACACAATTATTTTCTTTTTCAGTTAGTCTACTAAAGTCTGGTAGAACTGAATAATATCATTTTAAGATTATTCGGATCTCGTATTAGAGTAATTTTTAGCTCCTATCAGCGCAATATTATTTTACTTACTTACCTATTTTTTTTATCGACTCATAAAAAGACATATTTCATTGTATGGATGGAGTATGTATAGTGTATACATTTTAGCCGCCAAGTTTTTTTTTAAATAATAATTTTTATTTTACCAAGAACAATACAGATATCACTTGTCTTCAAAATCCTAGGATTACAGTAATTCGGTCAATGTACATATTATATACCAAATATTTTTCTATATCAAAATAATGAAAGCAGTATGGGTAAAGAATGATTTAACTAACACTTGACTAAAGTAATGGAACACCTTCGACTTCGACGATCTACGGCAAGAAGCTGTAATAAAAAGGAATGATTTTAAAAGTAAGCACATTTATGGAACCTCTCTCAATAATGGAACTTTCATCCACCGCTGTAACACAGGATGAACCCATTCACAGAAATCCTATAATCAATAGCTTAATTGTACGATGATTACGTTTATCTAATACCTCTATTGATGGGTGTATTATATCGCCAGCAAATCGCATTAGAATTATTCACGGTGTAGTTCGTGGCATAATTGGATATTAGAAATACACATCAAGATAATACATATTATTAAATACTAGCTGATGCCCGCAGCTTCGCCCGCGATGGCGCTGTATGTGAAAAATGATTTTCCCGCTTTTCTGTTGAAATTTTCCCTGAATTTTCATTGCTATAAACCTCACGGAGCCCGAGACCTTTCCAACGAATGCAAAACCGTGGAAATCGGTTCGTGCGTTCTGGAGTTATAGCGTCAGGAAGGAAAACCCGACTTATTTTTATATAATAGATTATCATAACGGATATTAAAACAATCCTTTCTGTATTGGTAGAGATGGATTTGGAATGAGAACAAAAATCAATAACAAACATGCGACTTTTGAGTTCATACTAAATAATCGATCTCTATTATTAAGTATAAAATTAATTCTGGGTTCGAAGAGAGCTGTTTTTTTTGTTTTTTTGCTGTATAAAAGATGTTTGTTTGTACAATTGAAGCTCGATTATAAATTATATATATGTTTCATACAATATAATTATTACCTAGATCTCAGGATTCACTTCTTACTTCACATGCGTCATCAGCAAAATATAACAAAGCAATATATAAACAGTAACATAATAACTACAAACGTTGCATATTACGTACTAGCTAAGCCCGCAACTTCGTTTACGTCACATAAGGTGTATGAAAGGAAAGGTATTTCTTCATCAGAGTCATCAAGCAGCGTCTGAAACTGCCCTGTTTGCTTAATCATAAAAGAGCTTAATCATTAAGCTCTTTTATGATTAAGCCAACACGCCAGTTTAGGTTCACTCACATTCAAAGAAACCCCTACAATTAAAATTTTCAAAATATCAAATTCTTAAAAGTGTTATAACTCTTTTATTTCTAAACCGATTTACATAAAACAAACGCTAAATGTTAACTGGAGCAAACCTCAACACAATAAAAAAACCGCATTGCAATCGGTTGAGCGGTTACTGAGATTAGCGTGCACAACCGTACAGACAAACAGATATACAGACATACAGACATACAGACATACAGACAAACAGACAAAAATTCTAAAAATCATTGTTTTGGGTTCTATTGCGTTCATAAAGCCCCCCTATAATATTTTTTCTTATTTATCTTCCATGTACAGACAGCGACCTGTTACGATTTTATTATATTTATTGAGTGGACTGAATTGTTTAAAAATAGTCTTAATCATTAAGCTCTTTTATGATTAAGCCAACACGCCAGTTTAGGTTCACTCACATTCAAAGAAACCCCTACAATTAAAATTTTCAAAATATCAAATTCTTAAAAGTGTTATAACTCTTTTATTTCTAAACCGATTTACATAAAACAAACGCTAAATGTTAACTGGAGCAAACCTCAACACAATAAAAAAACCGCATTGCAATCGGTTGAGCGGTTACTGAGATTAGCGTGCACAACCGTACAGACAAACAGATATACAGACATACAGACATACAGACATACAGACAAACAGACAAAAATTCTAAAAATCATTGTTTTGGGTTCTATTGCGTTCATAAAGCCCCCCTATAATATTTTTTCTTATTTATCTTCCATGTACAGACAGCGACCTGTTACGATTTTATTATATTTATTATTATTGATATTAACTTATCATGTTTACCAGTAAAGATTTATGTGGGTATTTCAACATTATCATAATGGTATTGAATATGAAAGACAATTTGGTCTGCTTGCCGAATTCATATGAGTTTTTCCAAATGTTATTCGGGATTCCTGATGGGACCGATTGCTTCCCTATTTCCTGTATCGATATTTTATTGCATGCAATATTTCTATACGATGAGGCGACTGCCATCCGGCCGATTGGATATCGATATCTAGTATCGAATATATCGACATGTGATTGGTTTCAGATTTTATCTGTTTTGGTTGTTTGGAACTTAATCTATGAGTTATGAAAAATTTAAATTTATATAAATTCATCATAGGATTGTAACTGTTCTGTATGCAGTTGAGCGTTTACTATTTTTTTTTCAGTACGATATTTGCGTTTTTGTTCAAATTCTAATTCAATTTCTATCCGACTACGGCACCAGGAGTAGGTATTGTGTTTTATTCAGCACCTCTTTGTCACGATTTAGCAAATGAGGTATAATCATTTTGTGTATGTCTTTACATTGTGTTCTGTTAATACATTTCAAAGACTGACTGTACCAATCACCTTTTTCCCCCTTTACTCGAGGTAGCGAAATAATGCAAAGTTACCGCTTTGCCAAAAAATTCTACGTTTTTCGCGAAAATTTATTGGCTATAAAGAGTGATGTTCGAACCACGGAACCAATAAAAAATCCTCAAAGGGCTGACCCTTGGCATCTTTATGGGCTTAGGAAACAAACTAATTCTGTTTCCTGACATAATATTCTTGTTTGTTGAAACTGTTTTTCTTATACTACCTTATAGTGGTCTCTATTTTTGAGAAAACGGCACGAAAATTAGAAAACTTAATGTGTCGAACACAGAGCAACGCGCGCCTTGTTCGCGTTGCTCTATGGTGTCGAACGATGAATGAATGTGTGTTCATAACTTAAATAAGGGCTTGTGGCAGAGCCACAGAAAATAAAATTTTGTATCTGTTAACTGCATAATTTCATTATTCAGAATTTTTACACCAGTAAAAAGTGC
This sequence comes from Miltochrista miniata, assembly GCA_933228765.1. Taxonomy (NCBI): domain Eukaryota; kingdom Metazoa; phylum Arthropoda; class Insecta; order Lepidoptera; family Erebidae; genus Miltochrista; species Miltochrista miniata. Next base: position 23,127,884 of record OW121756.1, read on the forward strand.
CTAAGCAGAGGTCAGGCCTTTCTCCCGAACGCTTCAACATAAACATAGATGATCTACAACTCGACATAACGACTGCCATGTTACTGACAGTCGAGATGAACATCGTAACTTACCTCCCGAAGCCTTACCGTACTATAAGATGCTTACCGCAGTGATCGTTCACAGAACAGTGAGCACGCTGAACTACGTGCGCTTCAGCAGAATACGAGTTGTCAGATATTAAACTAATGTGTTATACAGGAGGTTATATACATGTACATAATTATCATACACATTAGTAGAATAATAACATTAAACTAATAATATAGCGCAGTCGCAGGCTGGGACTGCATGCGGAAGGCGCATAGCATCCATGTGGGATTTCTACACGAAGAAAAAAAAGGGCGGTTTGTTGTGGCGTAAATTGGGAGAGTAAAAAGTCTAGCAGTGGACTGCCATAGGCTGATTTGATTGATGTGATATAGATATATATCACTATATAATAATGAGGTGTCTTATTAATTTTATAAAAGCGAAAGTATGTGGGTGAAGATGTCAGAATGTTTGTTACTCTTTCAATGTCTAACGGCTGAACGGATCTGACTGTAATTTGGTACTGGAATGTCTTTTATTCCAAGAATAATCCCATGTGAAGTGGGAACAGCTGGCGCCATCAAGTAAGTTCAATAGATAAACGATTATGTTGGTAATTGTATAAATAACAATATCTGAATCAAAATAAAAATATCTCACCTTTCCATTAAAACAATACCTACCGTCATAAAAATTATAATTGGAAAGACTTATTATTTTAAGTAAAACAAGTCCCAGTTCAATTAATTAACAACAGCCAGTCATAAAAATATACTACCTCTGATTAAAATACAAAAAGAATCATGCATTTTCAAGGAAATTGGCGACCATCAAAATACGAGTATTTATTTTTATATTACGTTCTTTGTTAACATGCAAACCAACGGACGGTAAATAGAAATGGTAGCTTTTAATTCTGTGAGTATTAGGGTTAAATCCACCACCAGTTGCAAGCATGGCACAGATCCAAATTATTTTAAAAGAAACCCCGTAACGATCTCATTTCATAGGATCACGGAATATTACTGTTTGCATTTATAAAATTTTGTACTGGATATTTGAAATTGGATTGTCTTTGTTTCATTTTTTGGTTCGTTGTCTACCAGAGCATAAGTTAAGACGGTAATGTTTTTATTTTTGGAAGACTGTGTTTTGACTTGAACAGATTAATTTGTAAAAAAAGTATCTAGTTCTAAATATTTATTGTTAAAAATTACAGAGAAACATAATTATTACATATCTATATTTACATTATTACTATCTAAACTAAACCTAAATAAGGCTCCCGTGGCATTGTGCCCAAAAGACTAGCAGCATTCCCCCTTTGAATAGCAATACCTATTTGTTGAGCGAGAAAACTGCCAGCCCTTGGGTCACCAGTTGACTCCACAAGGCGCTTTTTCAAATTCTTGAAAAATTTTTGCGCATTGGGACCCCATGGACCTAGTAGGTCTTGACACCGACTGGACAAAAACGATACGATGAGTCGAGACCCTTGTATTTATTAATTTTAATATTTTCAGCCGCTTCCGCTGCTGCACTGGCTTTTAATTTTGTTTAAGGAAGATGGGACGGGGCTAGAGTGTCAACACAAGTTGCATCCCACACCAGGACCCGACCCATCTCCCACGGTATCAAAGTTATACCATCCGGTCTCTTGCCATCGTCCCTGAAAACGCCGTTTGGCTCAAAGAGCGCAGGCACATTGGCGGTGGCAAGAGTACTGCGGATGATGTCATTCAGCGCAGCGTGGCGTGAGAAGCGGCCTGCGCTCTTTAAACATGAAAGACCATGATGCCCCAAAGTGTCAACGTTAAAACCGCAGGGGCATCGATGTGGAGCGCAAAGCGTGACGCCAAGTCTCAAACCAATTGAAATTCTTAGGATGTCCGGTTCCAAAAAAGTTCCGGTGTTGGCTGTAGGGAAAGCTTTCAACCAATCACCGGATTCCTTTCTACTGAGCGCTAATAATCTGGCCCGATCCGGGCCTAAGCTAGCATTTAACAAGGACTCAAAGGTTAATTTTGACATAGCGCCGTCCCAGCTCCGTTGTAAATTTGGATGGGTGGGTAAATTTTGTCCCGAAATTATAAATTTTTCTAAATTGTTATATTTTATAGGTAGATAATAAGCTCTGAGGTTTCGATAAGAGAGGTAGTCGTTATCATTCAAGCCAAGTCATCCAAGCTCTGAAGTCTTAGTTATGTTTTGAAAGTATAACTATGATATCCAGGGTCCGCTATTTTCGGTTGGGAGTCCTGGGGTATACTTCCGAGAGCTTACCTGAGGCTCCCAACCGTAGGCTGTTTGGCCGAATACGTGAGTAATTTTAGTCGGTAGGAGTCCGGCATAGCATCCATGTAGGATTTCACCTCACGTAAAAAAAAAGAAACGTTTCGCTATTTTCTCTTCTTTCTCTCAATGAAAACAATTTTAATAAGTATGCTTGTAGGTACTTCATTACTTGCAAATCGTTATGAATTCCATTGTTTATAAAGTGAGCCTTTATTAAAATTCCATTTCTTTTACTAAAATAATATAATAGGTTGAAGAACTGGATGAAATTGCTTTTACCAGAGATCGAGAGACTTTAAAACTCCAGACTGAATTTGAATTAGTCTAAGTGTTATCAAAACTTCAGAACTAAAACAGAAGACGTAAAATTTCTTGAATATTTTAGATTGGTTTCATGAAACCATAAATTTAAGTCAAAACTTCGAGTCTAAAATTAAAAGTAAAAGAGCATGTTTAACATTATGAAATGCTGACTTGCACAAAAAATAAGTGTAATATTCTTAAAACAAAATTAGCTTAGCACTAATAATATTAAAAGTTTTGAAGTAAAACATCTATAATAATTTTACCTGTTGACATATCTACCTACTTAGACATGCATGAATTTAAAATATAAATAAAAAACAGACGTATCATTAAGTGTTACGAGGTGCCATTTGCTGTCATTAGCTTTTAACACTTTGGGTGACCCTAATGGTGAACTAACGGATTTTCACGTCCAAGTGTCAGTTTGTTTATTACTAGCTAGCTACCATACCAAAGATTTTATATTCGTGAGCCACACATTGTTAACAAACTGTACAAATTGCTAGATCCAACAGTAGTCGTAAACGTGCTAAGACATAGTTATGCCTGTTATTACTGTTCTTTACTTACAGTTTGCATAGTTCTGCGAACAGTAAAACGGTGTTCCATGTCTCAGACATTTTTTTGCAATTCAATCAGCATGAAGCTAGTAATAATAGCATCGTCACTTAACTTTATTTTACTTTTCTGTTCGATTTTTATAATGATGATGGAACAGAGTACAAATGTTAATAGGCCATTTCTTCTCGTAGGTGTTGTCTAATTTGACTAAGGCCAAAACACTTTTATATAGTATCCAGGAGGAAAACTCAAACAGAAACTAATGACTCATGATGTCAGATGGGTAAAACCAAAGATGTCCATTTACCTGTGCTGAAACTATCAGTGGGAAAGCAAGTAAAGGCGACAGATGTAAGTATTTTATGAATAACTAGCGGGTGTCCGAAATATTTATTGTCAATGTTTATGGCGGTTGACATCATAGATAGCTTATTCAATCCATTACACGTCAAAACATTCACCGAAATACAGTGAATAGTGGGGATGTCAGACAAGAGACCAATTTTAACAGATAAATTAGGCTATTGTGCTGTGACACAATCAGACTCACAGCCTTTCGCGTCAAACAAAAGGAATTCCTCAGGCATTCTGAGAGCTCAAGAATTGCCATGATTACGCCATTCATTTTAGTAATTATACATGGAGAAACTACCCTGTCTCACTTTATCTCAATCTTTATGGTAAACACGGCCTGGGCGATATAATTACGAGGTAATTTATTATTTGTGGTATCACAAAACACGCCATCAATTACAATTAAGATATTTTTATTAGCAGTTTCCACGCAAACTGATTACTTTGAAAAATTACTGTATTTTTCGTTTGTTTTGTTTATGACTTTTGTTATTTCCCTGATTGTGTAAATTCATATTTCATCTGTTGTTGTAGATGGATAATTTGCATTAAAATATAATAAAAAGTCTGCTTTTGCTACCTTCAAGTCGCAGCTTAATACAGCTCATGTGCCGTAATAATACTGAAGAAGTAAAAAATAACGGGATTTGTTGAGAATCCAAGCTCAGTTGGAAAGGATCTCATAGATTAGAGGAAGATATCTTATTTAACTGAGCATAGGCTGAAAAACTTGCTTAGATGGTCATTGTTGCTTTAGTAATGTAGTAAGTACGACTACGTAATTTGCTAGCCTGTGAGCTAAGTTTTACTTTTTTTTATTTATCCAACAACACACCAAACATTTTTCTAAAATTGATACCTTTGTAGCTGTTCAGAGGCCTGAATTTTTTGTCAGCTACTCTATCACATTAATACTTACCTGTTTTATTGTATAATAAGAAATCCTTCTGAGAATTGTGTAATCCACTTAGTAGATTTTTAGAAAACTAATATGTTGCTTATATACAAGATCTTTGTTAGAACACATTTCATACAAATAAATAAAAAACTTACAATTGTAAATACAGATGTACTAAGTAATGTACCTTGGATATTCTACAGCTGCAAGTTGCAAGTGCCTTATATTTACTCAAGTCCAAATTCAAGATAAGCAGAAGTGAAGATACCAAGGTTAGGATTTTTTGCAAGAATGCTCGAAACAAGTGCAATTACCAAGTATAAGCTTGGGTTGAATGACGCCATGAATTCATTCGTTTAGCAACTTACACCCACCTGCGTTTGACCTAGGTCAGCGGACTAAGAACCTTCCTCAGACAAGTTCAACAATAATAGCAATTTATCTACATCGCAAGGATTCTGAGAGAAGTTTGGAAGTTATAGTGGCGCGACCAAGTAGTGCGGACACACGTACCACGAACTAACGCACCACACAAATTTATAGCACTAGAAATGCAACAACAACATAAATCTGTACAAAACTCGATCACAGCAGCCAGTACCTAAATATACGTACATTTGTGCAAACCGCTTTGTACGCGGATGTCACAAAATTGATTGACGACGGTTCGAATATAGGATTAATGGCCCTTTCTGTCGTATATAAACATCTGTAGTAGCAAAATTGTCTAAGATTTACGTCGGTATTTGTGTTTGACGCTAATATTTACGACACATTTTTTTCTCATTTTCTCCTGAACTTTTGCTCTGTAACTAAATTTTTAGAACAACTAGCATCTGACCATTTTCATCTATTGTGGCATCTTGGTGCTCAGCCAGCTGCTGGTGATAGGAAAAACCAACCAAGTGCGAGTCGGACCCGTGCCGGGAGGGTTCCATACAGAAAAACCCAAAAATCCTCGTTTATTATTTGGGAGCCGGAGAGGCGGAGACGGACCGAAAGACATCGGAGTCTCAGTGATAGGGTCCCGTTTTCACCATTTGAGTACCGTGCCATAAAAATACACAGAAAATGAAGTATCTCTTGCACCGTGAGTCCTTAATAATACACTCAACTCGAGCCACGTCTACGTAACCGAATAAACGCTTCGGCGCCGCTTTTATTTTCCGTACCATGACTGCTTGTTATTTATTAATTGCTAGTCTGAAAAAGGCAGACAGATCAAGACCCACAATATCTTGTTCAATTTTTAACGTCTTAAAAGGCTACTTTCAATCAAATTAGTCATAGTTTTGTTATATCAGTAAAAAGTACGTTACCTTTGCAGCTTAGGTTGTCTTTTGTGGAATACATGAACTTGGGGCATATAATTTCTTTTTCCGTGTAGTTCAACTCTGACGAAAATATGTACTGCGATACGATTTTTTGATAGATTCTACGTAACTGGTTGTCATGCAAGTGTCTATTCTATACCTAAAACTTACATTACATTATCTATCTATACTTATAATAAATCTGTAGAAGTGAAAATTCTGTACATTCGAAATATCAAAAAAAAAATAGGAGGGGGTGTTACTGGACCGACACCGAACCCAAAAATGTGAAAACAAAAATTTTTGTCTGTCTGTCTGTCTGTCTGTCTGTTTGTTCAGGCATCACGCAAAAACTACCGGTTCGATTACGATGAAACTTGGTATAATTATTCTTTAACAGCCTGGGCACCACACTGGGTACTTTTTATCCCGGAAAAATGTATAGAATTCAAACCAAACTTAATTTTGCGGTTCGATCCCTAGACCCAAAGTTATTATCAATTATTGCTTAAACGGTTAATGGTACGATGATGAAACTAAGAATGAGCGTTGTTTGTGACAATTTGAACAAAGTAATTTTCACATTTTTGCAAATTCCACCTCCAAAGGTATAAAAAAGGAGGGTAAAGTTTGTATGGGACAACGTGATTCCTTGATCCGATCTACTTAAAATTTGGCATATAGCATTATTAACATAATTGATGAAAGACGTGTTTCGCATTTTATTGAAATTTATACTATAACGAGCTAAAAAGGGAATGTAAATTATTTTGGGGCTGATTTTCTCCGGAGTTGATATCAATACTCCTTAAATACTCTTATTTTATACCTACTTAAATTACTTTTTATTTTGACACATAATTTGTGAAAGTTCAATACAATTGACGTTTTCATTTATGTTCTATTTCAAACTTCAAACAGATGATTTTACTAGGTACATAGCCTTAAAGTTAAATAAAAAGCGTTATTTTGGTATAAATTAACCAAATATGATTTAAGGAAGTATTATTGCTAATTTATTCAAATTTTGTGTGACAAAAATACATTTGTGAAAAGTAGAAGAAAATTCTAAGATGGTTAGCCGGAAAATATGAAAGACCACGCTTCAGGTAGTATCCACTGGTCAATAAAATAACACCGCATGTTACCATCTACGCTCAATCCTTACGACAAAGATCCCTATGTCAGCAGCCCTAAGCGACTGGTCATGGAAGGCATACAGGCAGGCAAACAGACTCACTAAGTCTTTGTAAAATACGGGAATGGCCTCTACGTAGACAGGACTGAAAAGAGCCATTACAATGAACATGAACGCTCAGCTGATTAAATTTACATTGTTATTACGTTACCAGATCTTGGTTGGACCATCTGTAGTAGGAGGACCGAGCCTACAGTAGTTTGGTTTGTCCAAACGTCGTAGGCTGGGACTACCTGAAGAAGGAACTAAGTTACGATGTCAATTGCTTAGAATAGAAGTTGTGTCAAGTAGTAGTTTAGACATTGAATTAAGAAATGTATTTAATAAATAAATTTACTTAGCTCGTATTATTATGCATTATGAATTTGTTAATCAGAAATCTATCAAACTAGGAACTAGGATGTTTGTTACTCTTTCACGCTGTGACGGCTGAACGGATCTGGCCGATATTTGGTGCCTACAGAGATATGTTATAGTCTAGGAACAAAATTTCACGCAGGCGAAGCTGCGGGCATCAGCTAGTATAACATATAAAACCTTATACGTGATAAAATCTTACCTTCTTTAACTTTGATATAAGATAGCAATTTGACTAAACTTACATTATAAAGTACCGACACCTTACCAAATATTTCGTTTTTACTGCCCCCGGATTCCATAAGGCACCGACATCAATTATTATTCATATTTCACAAAGTTCCGTGTCTTTACGCAGTCTTGTCACGATTTTAACTTTTTCAATAAAACACCCCCAGAGATAGGAACGTTTGAAAGTGTGGTCACGCACAGCACATAGCGGTTTATAACTTTATCACAGTTATGCACCGATACCTGCTTCTGTTGAGTTGAGAAGCGAGCCTTGAAAATGTTTACATAGGAATTGCTTCATTGGTTGATGTGCTGTTATTTTTGCTTTTCAGCGTGTTTTGAAGGTATGGGCAAATGATCTTGTTGTTTCAGTTACTTGAAAGCTAGTTTATTTACCAAATATAACATTGTTAAAGTGTATTTATATACCAACATGGCTTTATTTATTGCACAATAATGTACAAAGATAAATTAACTACAACTTGAGAAAATAGCGTAGGACTAAAAAACTGAAATGTTCATATTTAATCTGGCGAGAGGATTGCTTCAAGATAATAATGTAGGTACCTATAGTAAGAAATAGTTTTTGTGAATAAATGTAGATAGACCATTACGAGTACTAAAACTGATGAATATTGTGAGTGTATCTATCTAGTACTTATACAAAACTATAGTCCTCTTAACATTAATTACCTTTCTATGCCACGTACAATAAATCTCTAATCACTAACCACCAACATGTAACACTCACAGAGAAATATAATATACGTACATAACAAATGCTCATTAAAGCAGAAAATATAACTACCATTTATCATTATACAACTTCCTTGAAGCGAATGCATTCCAGCTGTCAACACTGTGACAAGAAAATCGTCTTTAAGACATTCTGCCACACCCACAAGCTAGCTAAGATCACCGGTTAATATTTATAAGTGCAATAACGCCTTAATATCTATTCAAAGTGAAAATTATTATGCTAATAGTGGCAACAGGGCGGCAGTACATTTCATGCAGTCAGTATAGGCCATAATTGCTGGTCCAAGTGTAATATATTGATGTAGCAGTAGACACTGCCTTGTAACACTGATTAAGTGATTAGGATAGAATAATATGGTACTAATTTAGTAAGTCGTGTGATCATCTTGGAATCAAAGATCTGAGTTGAATTTAAAACTGGTTATTGATTAGGACTCTGAAAATTTAAAAAAAAAATGCGTAGATCAAAATAAACATATTGTAATTCGTCGTTCGTGGTTGTTGTGTTGCTGTCATTGAATACTTAGCTGTAAAATAATATTTTGGTGAATTTTCACAATACTTTGGCAGGCAATCGTGGACTCATCAAAATAATACTTACTACGGCAGATTTTATAGAAAATCCAAAAAGCAAATAATACATTTAACAAACGAAAAGAACTTTTAAGATGAATGATACAAAAACATGACATAATACATTCGAAATAAATAATGACAAGTAGCCCGACCCTTGTAAATATGTCAACGATATAAAGCTCTACCGCATTCAAAGCATATAATTATCACTTCAAAGGTAATTGCATCACTGCAGAACATATTTCATTCATCAAATTATGAACCCAATACAAAAATCCTTTCCGCATTAACACTGAAACACACGTCGAGTCGTCGCCATTGCTTGGTTATTAAATATTCATTTTAATAACAACGGTACAAAAAGCAGAAACGTGCCCGTCGACGTTTTAATGATTTGTTACGCTCGTTGGTAACTTTTATTAAGTCATTTTGTTTTGTTCGACTAACGGAGTTACTGGTATTGCTTAGCCAATATTCTGCCTCATAAGAATCGCTCACGGGGTGATGTGGTCGCAAAGTGACAAAGCCCTTCAATTTTTAAAAAGAATCATTGATATTAAAATAAACCTAGGCATGTACCACTAAATTGGATAGTGAAAGGTCAAGCTTTACTTATGCATTTCATGAATGCAAGTGCTCGTCAAACAATAAACTACATTCTAAAGGTGACCATATTTTAGTCAACTTCACATGAAATATGTAATCCTTAATGAGACGACAATCGCAAAACATTATTTTTCGACTATCGTCTCATTGAGGATATTTACATTTTATTCGTACATGAAGCATTTAGAATTTTTTACTCAATAAAACATCCAACATTGTATACTCCGATAAAGAGGGTTTGTTGAAGAATTTGCTGGTCGTAAATAGCAAGAAGTGCTGATCGGAGACACGTTCCAAGTAAATTGAATATTATTTGTTAGTATAGCCTGAGAAAACATACTTCTATCTACTAGGTATACATAATTTGTACTCTTGAAAATTTCTTGCAAAGCTCATTTGCTGCAAAGTAGTCGCGAAGACGCCTCGTGTTGTCGAACCAAGAGTTGACTAAGTCTCGTTGTAAACGCACCTACTATCCTGTCTGTTCTATATCCTGAGTCATCCCTCTATGACAAAAGTTGAAGCAACCTTTGACTATTGCGCGTCAATATTCAGTATTATAATCCCACGCACAACAACCTATGAGCCAGTTTAACCTACGAGTATGAGACACTTAGGACTCCGAACATTTTCTGTAACAGAAAACAAACTTCAATCTCTCAGAAAATAAATAGGCATCTATTTATTTTCTGAGAGATTTTTCATTAAAACCGGTATTTAGATATTTGAACTGAATGTATATTAAATATCTCATTGCTTTAATAACAATATATTTAAATTTGCGACGTCGGTTTTCTAATCACTGTTTAAACTGATATCTAGTGCAACACTAATATTACTGAGTCTAAGATATCAAAGTGAGCCGTGGCGCCACCGCCCACGACCATGTCTCGGCGGGCGTGCAATTGCAGGTCTTTTTACCTTACATACTTGTACATAGATATTATTTACCACGCTTGGGAACAAACTGCAACCTGCTGTGCGTGGGATGACACTTAATAGCCTTTTAATTTTCAACACGCGCCCATCAACACGATAGATAGTAATGGTCGGTAATACTTGCCTGTCCGTGATCGTATCATGTATTATTTTCTGATAGTGTATTTAATGACTGCGAGCGAAGATAACACTCGATATTGCAGATAGTCGTGAGCCCAGGATGGTTCAGGAATCGGGTTTATGTACCATTATCGAAAGGTTCTTCGTCCTAACCTATTATACTCAGAGAAAATTACTATCTATTAGTAAGGTAACCACATTATTTTTGATATCCCTAGACATTGTTATGGCTACGACTGTAGCACTCATGTGATTCTTTCTCATAGATCCGTAGCAATTCTGTTATAGATTTTTTTTTAAAGTATAAGTATAAGATTATTTATTTATCTCCAATAAATTACAACTTTACAGTTTCAGAAAGTGACAATTTTTTTATACATAAACAAAGTTTGCAATTTATAAGAGATCTGGAGTCTAAACTAAGCTAGAGCTTGTATAATAGAACTCCAGGCTCCCCAATTATGAAAGCAATTAGTATGCTAACTGATCATAAATTTTAAATATGGAAAAGAATTGGTTTCGAGTAGGAGCGCCCCAAGACGTATATAAGGTGGAAAATTGGGTTGGTTCCGAGTAGGTTTCGGTGGCTAAGTGGAGCATCTTGCACGGAATGCGAGAAGATGCAAGTTCGAATCCTGCTCGAAACCAATTATTTTTCCATATTTAAAATTTAATTCTGGTATAGTAGTGATTCATGATTTGTGTTTGTAACCAACCTCCTATTTATAGTCCATAGGTACACTCAACTGAATAGATAAATACTAGCAGGGTTGGACTATTGACACTAATCAATACACAGGTGTAGGGGAATAAAGGGTGAATGACATTATCTATGGTTTATAGAAAAGTAGCACAGGAGCACTGTATTTTTATGTCAGCTACGATTTATTTTTACTAGGTAATTCTTTTCGTTTTAGTTTCTATTAACTTGTACATAACATACATTGATATTTTGCCAGACATATTTCGCTTTCACGTTATGGCAGGAAGTATATACCTACCGTGTTTGATAAGTGTTAGTAAAACTGCTGAAACCAGACAACCCGCCCAAAAGTAACAACGCTCTCTGACCCTCACTTTCCAAATAGAGAAATATTAATGTCTTTTTAAACAGAAAATATTACAATTTTGTTATATATACCTGTTGACCCATAAATTCTGTCGGTATAGCAATCTACCTGAACTGACACTGTCTTAAACTTATTTTCAGAGTTTTTGTTATAGTCAGGGGAGTTTATATAGTAATGCTGTATGTATGCTACTACAAAAAAGGTTGCTTCATGAACTTCTTTTACAGTATTAGAATTTTTCAGGGTCGTGCTGAGCTAGTCAACATTTTGTACTGCTTCCCACATGTTCCGTCAAGCGGATAAAACTGGTATCATTGCTACATAGAGTAGTAAGCGTTAGTACAAATAGCATTCTGAGAACTGTTAGCGAGTGTGAATTACGCATAGCAGATATTTTTGTGAGGAATACGATCAGCTGAGATAATTTGACTATACTAATAATAATATTATTTAGAGAGAAACAAGTTTGTTTATTTGAATAGGCTTCAAAACTTCAGAACCGATTTGTGGAACTCTTTCACTGTTGAAAAGCTACGTTATCCTCGGGTCATCCCTACCAGAAACCGCGTGAGGTTTTCTTGTTATTTATATTATATTTGGATGCGCCAGTACCGACGCATACATATTTTTTAGTTTATGTATTTAATGGTATTTATTATAATTATTATATGTCAACACTCACGCACTAAACGCATCTTACTTTTATGTATTGTCTATGGCAACACTATCCCGCCCGCTTCCTACATTCACATTCCGCTATAGCTATTGGAAGATACGCACGCACCCGTCTCTTAACGCTCCGCTCCGCTATCGGCCGCTGTGATTACCCATCATATCGCGCTACATCGCTTATCATCAGCCACAGTCTCGAGAGTTACGGTTATAACTCCTGTGTGCATATTTCGCGGTCGTGAATCAAGACCCCGAACGCAAAGCTGGGAGCAGCGCCTATCTACCAACCAGAGTTCAAGGTAAGTGCACTTCCAAGTGTGGTCCTCCGTCCGGATATTCCATCTAACGCATTCTTTCTACTAATAATATTAATTACCTCTTTTCCTATTAAATTCACGCATACGCATATATATATTTAGTATATTACTCATAAATACTCAACGCAAATATTATATTTAACGCCACCCGCACGCATTAGAAAAGTTAATTATCTTTTCACACCGCATATTTTATATTACTCATAAGTACTCATATTCTATAACGCATTTACGCTATTTATCATAATCATATTTACCTATATATAATCAACCCGCTGGCAGGTAGCGCCCCCCGAAATTATCGCTACCCAGGACTTGGACCATCCTGGCCATGTTAGTCCGGTTGTCCGATTCTAGGCAATCATTTTGATATTTTTTGGTAATTAGGAGTTTTGGCATAAAGTAAAACGGACAATCCAAAATTAACAATTTTCTCAACCGTCATAAATTTAACGTAGTTTTCCCCAATTTCATTACAATTTCATATTATCTTGCGAATTGTAATCGTAGATAAAACTCATATTTATACGTTAATTTTATACCCACATATATTTATTTTATTGTGACGGTACTGGGCAACGCAGCCGATACATAACGGTATTCAAACGATTAACAGCTGATTGTTACGCAGACTCCATATTGGGTTTGTTCTCTGAATACTTTACCGCAAACAGCTGATTTAAGCTAACAGCTGATCGTTGTTCGAATTTTATACTTTTTCGCTGAATATTTCTATTACCTACCCACTTATATACATACTCGTATCTCGTATCAATTATATTATCATGGCTTCTAAAGACAAATCCCATAGTAAAAGTTCAGACGAAAGTCAGGTCATGATAAATTTTTTAGAATACAAAAAACAAAGTTTGTTTCACATAGTTCAAGAAGTGTACAACTTAAGTCTCAAGGTTACCGATGAAACAGTACGCATGATGTTTCTCGCTCGGGTTCAATCTATCGATAAAACCCGATCGGATTACATCGAAACTATCGATAAATTGTTAATTGAACAATTAAAAGATAATCCGCAGGTACAGCCGAGTTATATTAGTTATATAATATGCCTTATCGTCAGAACAATAGAGTATATTATGCTATTTTAGATATCAACGATCAACTCCTTGTGTAAGGCTCTTTTACTATTCGTAGCTGTTATCTGCAAACGTAGAGCTAAAAGCTATTATATTATAAGATAATTCAACTCATCAGTGCGCGCGGCGCTATGTGTGCGTGCGCTAGTCATTATACAGCTTTAATTTGTGTGGCAGTGATGCGGCCGTCTTCACAGAGTACATTTTTATATTATGAGGTAGAGACGTAGAGACTCGACTTATTGACGACACCAGCGGTGCCAAGCAGTCTTTGCAGGAAACGCTCTGCGTGGCCGCAAAATAAACATCATATAGGTTAACTAAACCCAATAGAAAATGTATGGGGAATTTATACAAATTATAATGCTTCGCATAAAATCGAACAAAATGTGATGGAAATAATGAAATTAATAAACGAACGTTTAAGTAAATTGATGAAGAGATGTGGCGTTATACTTGTCGACACGCCGAAGAAGAAGAATACTATCGATATTTTGATTGAATTTATAATTAACCTTGGAGAGAGCAGCGAATCCTAAAATTCCTCAATTTTATTCTTCAAACAGCGATACATATTAATATGTTTAACATACATTTCACCCATTGAGTTTTTATTTTAGTTAAACAAGTGTTTTTGTATTTTTAACCGACTTCAAAAAAAGGAGGAGGTTCTCAATTCGTCTGTATGTATTTTTTTTTATGTATGTTAAGCGATATTTCCGTCAATTATAGACGGATTTCAAAATTTCTTTTTTTGTTGAATAGGGTTTACTTTTGAGGTGGTCCCATTTTCACCAAGTCAGGATGTGATGATGGAATCCAGGAGAAAACGAGGGCAACTACCGAAAATTATAGGGACAACTAGTGCGCTTGTTAACTTTTTAATTAAGTGCTTTAATGTTCTACATTTTAATGAAGGTCTGGAGTCGATCTGATGATAGAGTCGAAAGACAGTCGAGGGCATTTCGTAACAATTGACAGCAGTTACCTTGTGTTTGGGCTTGATTGATTTGTATTGATGAGAACTTTACACTTAGATTGATAGATCCGACTTAAAAAAAAGGAAGTTCTCAATGTTTTATGTATGTTCACCGACATTTCGTCAATTATAGACGAATTTCAAATCTGCTTTTTGTTGGATAGAGTTCACTGCTGAGGTGGTCCCAATTTCACCAGGTCAGAATCTGATGATGGGATTCAGGAGAAATCGAGGGTAACCACCGAAAATTGTAGGGACAACTAGTGCGTTTGTTTACTTTTTAATTCAGTGCTTAAAGGTACTACAATTTAATGAATGTCTGGAGTCGATCTGATGATGGAACCGAAAGCAGTCGAGGGAATTCCTTAACGATTTACAGCAGCTACCTTGTGTTTGGGCTTGATTGATTTGTATCGATGAGAACTTTCACCTAGATAGATATATTTTTCGATTTAGGTACTTAAAATGATGAAAAAAAATTTTTCAATAAAAAATATAACCGACTTCAAGCAAATCCTGAAAAATAAAATTTACTTAGCACAAAGTAATATGTATTTTGATTCATCATATTTAATTCAATATAATATTGAAGTTGGTGCCATCAATATAATACCTACACAAAACTATGGGTTTACTTGGCGCCGACTTCAATATGATATAGAATAAAATCTGATAAAATCAAAACACATATTACTTTGTGCTAAGTTAATTTTATTTTTCAGGATTTGCTTGAAGTCGGTTATATTTTTTATTGAAAATTTTTTATGTACTTCACTGTTCCTCATGTCACGCACACGAAGTCACTGTGTTTAGACGAGGCTTATCCACACATAGTGCCGCGCGCACAGATGAGTTGAACTTACTATACCTCATCTATATATATAAAAATCAATGCCACTTTTCGTTGTAATTTTATAACTCAAGAACGGGGTCACCTATCCAAACCAAATGTTTAGGCTTTGTTCGGACTATTTAGTAGATGGTTTATGTGAAGTTTGCACAAAATCGGTCAAGCGGTTTTTCATTTATCACATTTTTTGTAACAAACGAAGTCAAAAATGCGACGGGAACGGGTGATACTCGTATACTCTCTATTATGTAACGTTAACGAAGTGACGCGGGTCAGCTAGTTGCATATATAAGATGACAGTAATATTTGTTGTTAACACGTCACCGTCGTTAGCAATAACAGCATTCCTTTTACAATAGAAAAGCTAATTATTCCCACAAGGGCTATTTTATTATAGTCGTATAATGAATTATTGCCTTGACGATTGGACATTTAAACGCTCAGTGGATCGTCTAAATATAAACAGGGATCGTATTCTATCTAAATAGCGCGCATTAAATATCGGTTGCTCTGCTAAATCACGTTGACGTAAGTGATTAATCTTCAGAGTAGAATGCTTGTCGTTAGACGGCAATAAAAGAGATAACAAAATAAATCAAACCGCTATAAATATGGACTGGATGAACGATCAGTCCCAGAACTGTCCAATTCGATAGAAATTTACGGAACTTTTATAGAACTTGCCCGAACTAAATGTAGAATAAATAAACATAAAAACATTGTTCGGTTGTAAATTGCGTTTATTGTTTTATGGTAACTGGTTAAGCCTCGAGATATATGACAACTGTTCATAACGAGTCCTATTATATTGAATCAATTTAATTTAAAGGTCAATTTGGATGAAATGTAAAAGCAATAATAATTGTTGCCTCGAATAACTAAGCAATAGAAAGTTTATTGATGAATTAGCAAAAAGTAGCGTCAGGTAACGTCACACTGCGTTGATCTGTGAGTGATGTTAGACATTGTGTTTATAAGAAATTTCCAATAAGATAAAATATGCAATCATTGATATGGGCTTATAATTCACTAGGCATGCACTTACATTATTCTCTTATGGATTTTATATAATAAATTGACTATTTTAAAAGCGCCAGGATTGCCTAACCGCCATTGATATATTCGTGGGCAATCTACCATGATAATAACCCAGCTCTATTTTTTTATTTTAATAGAAATAAAACTATGATCTGACTGCTGATATTTTCCGTCTTGAAGTATCAATATCATATATAGAATTATTCGTAAAAACTTGTAAGTAGGTACTTGAACATGAAATTTTTAAAAATATATTAACAGTTAGCACAAGCAACCAGTGAGCCACGAACTGAAATGGTGCGTATACGATATAATAAATGAAAGCAATGTGGATGCTGTCTTCAGTTATTATGAACTATAATTCAGGAGTAGGAATACTGAGCAAAAGTGCAATATCCGACTGGGGCTATAACTGTCAACAGTGGAATGAATCACTGGAACATAAATCGTAGGTTGGACGCACCGTGCTCCGACACTGTGCAATCGCGGCCCGATTTCATTTTATTGCTATCGCTGTGGGAGACTTGTAAACTATCGATTTGTTTACTTTCATAACTATCACTTACAAACTTTGTAATAGTAGCAAGTGGTCTTAGTTTGAATCCAGCCGATGACAGGTGTTGATATTGTTTCGGCTTGGTAACAACGTTCTCAGTTGAATGCCTCTTCGAATCGCAAAAAAACTGCATTGAGCGTTACATGACTAGTACGATTTTATCGAAATAGCTAAATACTTCCACCCCCTTACGGTTACCGTAAAAGTATCCCACAAGTTAGCCATATGAACCTTTTTTTTCAATATCATAGTAAATTTACTTTCAATATGCCCTCATAACCCTCTTCTTAATCTATTATTATCCAGTGTAGTACGAACTTTAGCGATTATAGAACACATTACTGTTCTAACTTTGCTAAGCACTCTACCGAAGTGTGGATTACGTACTGTACCTTTGGAGCAGCTGTAACAGAGTTCTGATAGAACCTCTTATTTCTTTATCCTGTAATATTTCGGAGTTTAACTCTTGTTACAAATTATCCACTTTATTTTACTGTTTTAGCAATGAACATTTTTAGCGACTATTTAACTGTTTTAGCTATTTTAGTGACCTTTATATGCACAACAAGGACTTTAGTAGCACGATGTAAAATTCTTAATATCGAAGTAAATCTTTAACTATTCATTCATATTTCTTTATATTAAAAAACCTATGAAATTTTGACCTTCTTTTTGAATTTTTGGAATTTTTATTCTTATTAATTTCTTGAACCTAGACCAATATTTACTCAGTAAGTGTTACAATAATACTGTTGTCAAAGCCAGTTGACATGCATGACTTGCATCAATTTGCGCGTCTTTAAACACTTTTAAAGTGAACATACAGTTCGGAAATTAGACAAACATTCCCGACGACAGGAAGCAGATCTCAAACAAGCACGACGCTGTCATTGCGCTCGCGCAGATGAGATGATGGATCTAAAATGGCGTCCGAAGATTAGCTTGACAGGAGCTCACTTTCTAATAGTGGCTGTGCCAACAGTGATAAATTATATTATGTTAGGTCAGGAATAACTATTCAAATGGTTTCTATATAATTAGCTTCGATTAACTACAGTAAAATACGTTCTTCTAATTGGTCTTATTGTGGGCATACTTTTTAGGGTCCGTACCCAAAGGGTAAATAACGGGACCCTATTCATGAAACTTCGCTGTCTGTCTGTCTGTCCGTCAGGAGGCTGTATCTCATGAACGGTGATTGCTAGAGAGTTGAAATTTTCACAGATTATGTGTTTTTGTTGCCGCTATAACAACAAATACTATAATATTAAAGGGGGGCTCCCATACAACAAACGTGTTTTTTCGCCATTTTATTTTATATATTAGGTAATAAGGTATCCTTCTCAATTTAAATACGTTATTTGGCTTAAACATATAATCAAAATTATTTCTTAATTTTACACCATGCAAATTAAATGAATACTTTAAGAGGTATAGCAAAGTCAAATGTTGCGGAAGGAAATTAATTTCGTGTCGCCATGATTGAACATTAAACGAGTCACATACTAATTAATTTTTCGACTTTCATCGTAAATATTTTTTCTTTAAAAAGTTACATCGCTTCCAGCAGATTACTTTAGGTAATTATAATATTTCAAAGATAGCAAATTCATAGGAAATAGAAAACAAAGAGCCCATATTTCTCATTTTTTTCCAGTTTATACAATTTACGTACAAACACACAATTCAATTACATGCACCGATGTTGTAGACTTATAGTGTTAATAATGTCATCATTCAAATGTCATCAATATTCTGAAAAAGAAATTATACATAGAGAAATACATACTGTACCCACCGTAGAGGATCTATCTAAGCGCACGGCAGTGCGCAGGCCAAGTTCCAGCAACAGGCCGAGCGCATGCCGTACTCTATTTACACGAACCGCTTCGACCCACTTTTGACCCCCCTGTAGCTCATTGCCTATTGCAAGTACAGAAATAAAATTGTACATACGTAATCATATACTAGTACTAAGGCAGTGTACCAAATTTCATAGATGTAGCTTTAGTAGATCCTGAAATATGACCCTGTGAATATAGCTAATTTTGGCACTGACTGACTCACTCACTGACCGGTCATCAAAACCTCTAGGCCACTTCCAATTGTCCTAGCATTATGAAATTTGGCACACAGATCGGGTGTTATATGTAGATTACTGAAAAATTGAGAAATTTAAGAAATCGGTCAAGCGTGAGTTGGAAAAGGGTTACAAAGTTTGTATGGGACCACAGGATTCCTTGGTCGGATCTTCTTCAAATTTTGCATAAATCATCTCTATCATAATTGATGGAAGATGTGTCTCGTATTTTATTGAAATTCATTCCAGTACATGGCTAAAAGGGGGTAACAATTGTTTTCTTCGGGGGGTTTTGATTCGAATTTGTATCAATACTTCTTAGTTCTTAGTGATAAGAGGACTCTTTTGATTTAATTTACTTTTAATTTTCGCACATGTCATGTTTAAAAACTCAATCAGATTTGAGAAAGATGTTGTCAATATTTTGATTAATGTCAATCAAATGCTCTATACATACGAATTATGGAAAAGTCAATACTGCACATTGAATATTGTTATTCATATTTGTGAAATATTTGGGTCAAGTAAGCATTCTAAAGGATAACTCACGCTAGACCGTGCCGGGTCCGAGCCGAGTGTCGGCCGTAGCACGGTCACCGAACCGGTTGCATTCACGACTGCTCGGGCGAAGCTCGGCGGCACTGTATTCATGCAACGGGCCGTGGCCGAGCCGAGGCGGGACAGAGTTGTTTCCGAGCGCTTTCCGTAGTTCGGCTGTCACTCAGTTGCCGCTCGGTTTAACGCATAGATTTAGCGCGAAAAATTCTAAATCTATGGTATAACGTGAGTTTGATCACACAAAATATTATAATATTGACCTTGCTGCGGCCGGCACTCGGCTCGGACCCGGCACGGCGTAGCGTGAGTCATCCTTTTTAGGGTTCCGTACCCAAAGGGTAAAGAACGGGACCCTATTCATGAGACTTCGCTGTCCGTCGGTCTGTCTGTCTGTCTGTCTGTCTGTCTGTCTGTCTGTCTGTCTGTCTGTCCGTCAGGAGGCTGTATCTCATGAACGGTGATAGCTAGAGAGTTGAAATCTTCACAGATTATGTGTTTTTGTTGCCGCTATAACAACAAATACTGAAAACAAAAACTTAATAATATTTAAGGGGGGGCTTCCGTACAACAAACGTGTTTTTAGCGATTTTGTCTTATATATTCGGTAATAAGGTATCCTTCACAATTTAAATACGTTAGTTAATTTGAAAATTTCATCAAGATCATTCATTCTCTTTACACCATGCAAATTAAATGAATACTTTAGGAGGTATAGCACAATCAAATGTTGCTCAATGAAATTAATTTCGTGTCGCCATGATTGAACATTATACGGGTCACATACTAACTTATTTTTCGACTTTCATCGTAAATATTTGTTCTTTAAAAAGTGAACAACGCTTTCAGCATATTACTTTAAGTAAGTGTAATATTTCTATGATGGCTATTTCATAGGAAATAGTAAACAAATAGTCCATATTTTAGATTTTAAGAGCTTTGAAGCGCTCGTGGCCCCGCGGACTCAGTGTTCTGTAAACGATCACTGCAGTAAGCAACATTTACTATGGCCGGATATGGATGGGTGACCACCACGTGGACCACTTTGTGACATTTATTTACGAGCGTTTCCGTGCTTCGGAAGGCACGATAAGCCGTTGGTCCCGGTTGTCAGTAAAATGACAGTCGTTAAGCCAAGTTGAAGGCCTTATGGGCGGCTCGAAAAATTTCAACTGTGGGTCGTCACAACCTGCGCCCGGGTCGGCAGCGCGTGTGTAGCACCTCTGGTGTTGCAAAACGTCTATAGGCTACGGTTACCAACTCGCCGTAAGCTTGTCTGCCACCTAAGTAGTATAAAAAAAAAAATTTCTCCAGTATAAACAATTTACGTACAAACACACAATTTATGTTATAGACGTAGATATCGTGTTTATAATGTCATAATTCAAATGTCATCAATATTATGAAAAAGAAATTAAACAAAGAGTTCACAAACTCTTCTTGAAATATATACTGTACCTAAAGGCTACTTTCCACTTTGATTAGTGCGAGTGCAGGTGATTAATTGTTTAGTAGTAATCTCAATGATTAGTACAAGTGTCTGTTGAGAGTAGTGTCCAATTGTGTTTAGTTTCTGCGCTTAGTTAAAGGTTAGTTGTTGGACGACTAACAGCAGGTAAGGACGACCAAATTCAAGAAACCATGGTTTATGAGGGTAAAAGCCATGTGATAAAACACAATTTTTGAGCAAGGGTGTTGAAAACAGTAAAATATTATCAAATAATAACAAGAGAACATCGAACTAAACAGTAGCTACTAAACAACGAGCATGTCCAATCGTGTTTAGTTGCAGCCGTTGCAGGCACGCTGCGAGTGAAGGGGTGGAGGGGCGCGCGGGACGCGGCTACTCGCAAAAAAATAGAACGCTCTTCTATTCATTTTACTTCGCTGATTAGTAATCACCTGCACTAATCACTAGTGGGCCACACGGGATTAGTACTAATCATTAAGCACCTGCATTAATCACCTGCACTCGCACTAATCAAAGTGGAAAGTAGGCTTACCGTAGAGGATCTATACAAGGATAGTTAACACTATAGAGCAACGCGACTTGTCTAAAGACGCGCGTTGTATAACACTATAGAGTAACGCGAACTGTCTAAAGACGCGCGTTGTATAACACTATAGAGCAACGCGAACTGTCTAAAGACGCGCGTTGTATAACACTATAGAGCAACGCGGACTGTCTAAGGCGCGCGTTTCTATGTGTTAATAGGTAATGAAGGCAACCAGTAGACGCTTGAAATACTCACAGAATATCACGAGCATTGTATTTTCATAAAAAAAAAATAATTATTATTATTATTTATTTGATACACTAAATAATAATAATAATTATTATTTTTTTGGTTGCTCAGGTCGTGGGTCGGATTCGGCGGCTGGGTCTTGAGGTCGCCCTTCACAAATCCGAGGCTCTGTGCTTCCACGGACCTCGGATGGGGCCACCTGCGGGATCCAGCCTACAGGTGGGGGGCGTCAGCATCGGCATCGAGCCCTCGATGAAGTATCTGGGGCTCGTACTCGATGGCCGGTGGAACTTCGGACATCATTTCCGAAGTTTGGTCCCAAAACTGAGGGGAGCATCGGCCGCACTCGCGCGGCTGATGCCCAACATCAGGGGACCCAACGCTCCCTACAGGAGGCTGTACCTTGGGATCGTGCGAAGCATGGCCCTGTACGGGGCTCCCGTATGGGCGGAGACCCTGACGGCCAGCAATGAGGCTAGACTGATGAGCCCGCAGAGAGTGATGGCCGTCAGGGTGATAAGAGGATACCGCACGATCTCCGGTGAGGCGGCATGTCTCCTAGCCGGGACCCCTCCATGGGACCTGGAAGCGAGAGCCCTTGCGTCACTGTTCAGATGGCGCAAGGAGGCGCTGGAGCGGGGCCAAAGGCCTGCGTCTCGAGAAATCGAGGCCCAGCGGACCCTGCTCCACCAGGAAACCCTGGAGACATGGAAGATGCGACTTGAGCAACCAAAGGGGGGATTCGCCACAATCGCGGCCGTCAGACCGGTCATGGACGAGTGGCTGGAGAGAAGACACGGTGCTCTCTCCTACCGGTTGACACAGATGCTTGCCGGGCACGGTAGCTTCGGTAGGTATCTGTGGCGAAAACACCGGGAAACCACGGCCGAATGTCAGCACTGCGAGGACCGCAGCGATGACACGGCGCTCCACACGCTGGTGGAGTGCACGGCGTGGGCACAACAGCGACAGGTCCTCGTAGTGGGTCTGGGCGTGGACACTCTCTCGCTTGAGGCCATGGTGCGAGCCATGCTCTCCAGCGGGAGTAAGTGGGACTGCGCCGCCTCTTTCTGCGAGCAGGTCATGCTCGCGAAAGAGGCGGCGGGCCGGGTGCGGGAGAGAACTCTCCCACCCGAGTTCCGCAGTCGGCGCCCTGGGCGCCGCCGACGTGTCTTCGCCGAGGACTATCGGCCTCCATGACCGGGGGTCTGAGGACGGTGAGAGGGCCGCTCACCGTCCTTACAGAAGCAGGCCCATGACGGCAGCGTGACGTGAGCACTCACGCACGCCCCCCCTTAGAAGCGGGGTCACACCCGAAACCCCCCATAGACGCGGGATTGCACCCGAACCACCCCCTGGGCGAGGCCGCATTGGCGGCCGTAGGTCTGTTGGGAGTCACGGGACATCCTTCCTGAGGGCTTACCCGGGGCTCTCAACCATAGGCTGTTGGGCGTTACGTGAGGTTTTTTAGTCGGTAAGAGTCCGGCATAGCATCCTACGAGGATTTTCCCTCACGTTAAAAAAAAAAAAAAAAAAAAAAATGCCGGACTCCTCTCTCTCAACAAGACAAGCTCTCGAAAGGATGTCCCAGTAAAGGTCCATTTTGTTTCAATTATTATTTTTTTATGAAAATACAATGCTCGTGATATTCTGTGAGTATTTCAAGCGTCTACTGGTTGCCCTCATTACCTATTAACACATAGAAATATAATGTTAATAAACCTACTTGGTTAAAAATATCTAAAATAATGTTACTTCTAAATTTGAACTTGGCAGGTTAATTTAATTATATACATAATAAATCTAATTATACAATTAATCAAGTGTTACGTACTGCACGAAATCCTGCCAAGTTCTAATTTAGAAGTATCATTATTTTAGATATTTTTAATCAAGTAGGTACCTACGTATTTTGACAACTACACCATATTTTAAGTTGGGTGTATGGTAAAGTGAATTTCAGCCAGATGGACCGTTGACGTGAATGCGATGGTGGGTAATGGCTGGATTCGAAAGGTGGAGGTCTGAGTGTAGTGGCGATTCTTGGGAATGGCAAATGTTTCCAGTGGATTAGGCTGTTGATGAAGATGATTATGATCGATTTTAAAGTACATCTAAACTTGGCATTGGATTGGATTTCAACCCTTTTTTAGGCGAACAATTAGCCCATAGGAACTTGGCCTCCTTTTCAACAGGGATGTTTTTGGTGGGATATGAGGATAACAGGATAGTTAACAACATAGAGCAACACGAACTGTCAAAGGCGCGCGTTGCTCTCTGGTTAACAAACGCCATAGAGCAATACTTGTTTTATAATATGTAGTGTTATTATGATATAAGGGCAACCAGTAGACGTTTGAAATACTCACAGAATATCGAGCAGTCTATTTACATCAATACATATAATAAAATCGTAACAGGTCGCTGTCTGTACATGGAAGATAAATAAGAAAAAATATTATAGGGGGGCTTTATGAACGCAATAGAACCCAAAACAATGATTTTTAGAATTTTTGTCAGTTTGTTTGTCTGTACGGTTGTGCACGCTAATCTCAGTAACCGCTCAACCGATTGCAATGCAATTTTTTTTATTGTGTTGAGGTTTGCTCCAGTTAACATTTAGCGTTTGTTTTATGTAAATCGGTTTAGAAATAAAAGAGTTATAACACTTTTAAGAATCTGGTATTTTGAAAATTTTATCAATCAATACATATAATAAAATCGTAACAGGTCGCTGTCTGTACATGGAAGATAAATAAGAAAAAATATTATAGGGGGGCTTTATGAACGCAATAGAACCCAAAACAATGATTTTTAGAATTTTTGTCTGTTTGTCTGTATGTCTGTATATCTGTTTGTCTGTACGGTTGTGCACGCTAATCTCAGTAACCGCTCAACCGATTGCAATGCAGTTTTTTTTATTGTGTTGAGGTTTGCTCCAGTTAACATTTAGCGTTTGTTTTATGTAAATCGGTTTAGAAATAAAAGAGTTATAACACTTTTAAGAATCTGGTATTTTGAAAATTTTAATTGTAGGGGTTTCTTTGAATATGAGTGAACCTAAACTGGCGTGTTGGCTTAATCTAACAGGGCAGTTTCAGACGCTGCTTGATGACTCTGATGAAGAAATACCTTTCCTTTCATACACCTTATGTGACGTAAACGAAGTTGCGGGCTCAGCTAGTACATATAATAAAATCGTAACAGGTCGCTGTCTGTACATGGAAGATAAATAAGAAAAAATATTATAGGGGGGCTTTATGAACGCAATAGAACCCAAAACAATGATTTTTAGAATTTTTGTCTGTTTGTCTGTTTGTCTGTATGTCTGTATATCTGTTTGTCTGTACGGTTGTGCACGCTAATCTCAGTAACCGCTCAACCGATTGCAATGCAGTTTTTTTTATTGTGTTGAGGTTTGCTCCAGTTAACATTTAGCGTTTGTTTTATGTAAATCGGTTTAGAAATAAAAGAGTTATAACACTTTTAAGAATCTGGTATTTTGAAAATTTTAATTGTAGGGGTTTCTTTGAATATGAGTGAACCTAAACTGGCGTGTTGGCTTAATCTAACAGGGCAGTTTCAGACGCTGCTTGATGACTCTGATGAAGAAATACCTTTCCTTTCATACACCTTATGTGACGTAAACGAAGTTGCGGGCTCAGCTAGTAAAAAACGGCTAACCCGGGGCTCCCAACCGTAGGCTGTTAGGCGTTACGTGAGGTTTTCTAGTCGGTAGGAGTCCGGAATAGCATCCATGAAGGATTTTCCCTCACGTCAAATAAAAAAAAAATAAAAAGTGGGGCTCCCATGCAACAAATAATCCTTTTTGTTGTTTTTTGGTTCGGAACCCTCCGTGCGCGAGTCCGACTCGCACTTGGCCGGTTTATTAATAAAAGTGGCGATGAAAGTTACTCAAGAGCAAAATGGCATTTACTTTCGTTCATACAAAAATATCTCTAAAATCCTACAGTTTGGCTGAAAGATTTTAGTAGAATTTACATGAAGTGTTACAATTATACAAACATGCAACTTATTCAAGCATAAGCAGTCTTATTTGTAAGAGTTAAGTTTGATTGTTTAATATCAAGGAACTCGCCATCGTCGTTAATAGTCATCATTTTAAAAATAAATTTTTGTTTCTCTAAATCACAATAAAATGGGTCAATATCTCAAACCACATTGAACACTCCGGTATCAAAACTAAACGGAGATCCGCTTATTACTGTTTTAGATCTGTCTATTCCGGGTATAGGACCACCCGCAATCTGTAGACTGTTATTTTAGGTTTAAACATGATTGAGTTGTTGCAAGCATGACCAAAGACGACCCTAGTGATACGCATAATGCAATGTTTTACAAGATGTTAACCATTAGCGTTGAAACCAAAAATAAACCGAATATTGCATGGTTTGAAAATTTAGTTGCAGTACAGTTACGTAGATGATAGCCGTGTCATAATAGATCAACTCTTAATTTTGTAACTTCGATGACATGGAGTTATTAGCGAGTTTAAAGCTAGCGACTGATTTACAATGGAAAAGTCAAAAGCGGATTGTATAAAAGCTCGATGACAAGGAGCGAGTAAACAAGCTGCCTCCGAACTCGCTGGCTTGTAAACTTGCTCCGTATCATTAAGGCATGGTTTGCCTGTAATAAAATAGAAAACTCTATCTAAGCTAGGAATTGCCTCTTTAAAACAGTTTTGCCGTTCCGTTATAAATAGAATGTGAAATTCAACTCTGAACAAAACAACTTAAGGCCAATTGAAACTTTATATGTTTCCGGAAATTCTTCGTAGATAAGTTTAACAAATACCCCTTTGTCTCTCTTATCCTTTCAGCTGACATATGTTCGTCTTTCTAGCGCCATAAAACCAAACATTTTGCTGGTGTAATGGTTCAAGCCTTCCTTTATTTTCTCCCCTAAACGAAAGTGACGTGTATTGTATGGAATGATTAATAACACGTCATAATGATACGAGGCTTTTTTGTAGCGTGTGACGATTTGTCCTGTGACATTCTTTTGATATGATGTAGGTCGAAGTAGATATTGCAATCATCATTGTGTATTTTCACGCGTCTGGGTTTTACCATATGGGTGAAAATGGTAAAGTCATGAATCTGTAATGTAGAAGTATATCATCGTATTATTCCAGAAATATCAGGTAATGTACGAGATATGAATGTGGGAGATTGTATTTTGTATGTAAGATCTGTCCTGGCTGTTGGATTTTTTTTTTTTTTTTTTTTTTTTTTTTTTTTTTTTGGTTTGAATTACAGATGGTTTTGGATCCTTTCTAACCCCGTTCTATCCTACCTTATCCATTTCCTTGTCCGTGAATCCCTTCCTACCCCATCCTGATCCGCTCCACTATCCGCCAAGCCAAGGTCGCCGTGCCGATGAGCTGCGTGGCTACGGGCGAGCGTAGTCTTAAGCGTGCCTAATTGCCCTGGGCCCGGGCGAACCCAGAACAAGGCTAGCCTTACCTGGACAAGCGGGGCTCTGTTCAGGTGGACCAATTTAATTCCCTAGCTTCTCGTGGGAACGCTATGGTAGTGAAATTTAAAACCAAAAACGGCGGCGATGTGGTTCGCCACCCATCACGTCTCGTTTCCCATCGAGGCGAAAAGTGGACTAGGGTTAGCCACTTTGCTACATTAAATGTGAGAGGAGGAATGAAAGATAAAATTGAGGAGGTATGTAAGATGATGCAAGAGAGGCATCTTGATATTTTGTGTGTGAATGAGACAAAGCGGAAAGGATGTGACACCACGACACACGGAGCCTATACGGCCTATTGGTCAGGTGTAGCCACAACCAGCACAGCATGCCAGGGGGTCGGTGTACTACTTTCCGCGAGAATGAATGAGTGTGTGACAGAGTATGAATGTGTGAGCCCAAGACTCCTTTGGCTAAGACTGAAGGTTGGACTTACCCGCATCTTTGTTTTGGGAGTGTATGCTCCACAGGATGCGCGGTGGCACCGGTCTTCAAAAGACCAAAGCGAGAGGCAGGCATTTTGGGAGAGTATGAGTGATATTCTGGATAAATGTAAACGAAACGAGAGAATAGTGATGTTAGGTGATTTTAATGGTTGGGTGGGAGTGAAGCGCGATGGATACGAAAGTGTATTAGGAAAGTTTGGTGATGAACGAGTGAATGTAAATGGAGAAAGCTTGCTAGAAATATGTTTGGAAAGGAATCTTGTGGTAACTAATACCATATTCAACCACAAGGATATCCACTTGTATACAAGAGAGGAGAGAGATCAGAGAAGCATGATTGACTTTGTGATAGTAGACGCAAGACTGAGAAAGAAAGTGCTAGACACTCGGGCGTACCGTGGCACCGGGATCGACACAGATCACTTCTTGGTAATTAGCCGGGTAAGGGGTCTGTTTCAGCGGTGGCGACATCGTGTGCATGAACCCGTTAGTGTACTAGAGCGAATAAAAGTTGAGAATTTACAAGAGTTAGGCATAAAAGAGGCATTTATGAGTAAACTGAGTGAAAAATTTGAAAACCTAGATGAAATATGTGAGATTGAAGAATTATGGAAGCCGTTTAAGGAAGGACTTGTGGAAGTTGCGATTGAAGTGTGTGGGGTTAGCAAAAGACGACAAGGATGTATGGCAAAGGGAATGAGTGCGGAAGTTCTTAATGCGTTGACTGGCAAGAAGAAAGCATGGTTGGACTGGTTGGCTACAAAGGCCAATCAAAGAATGCAAAAGGCAACGGATGAGGATGTAAAAATGGCAAAGGATGAATATAAAAAGTATAAACGTGTTGCAAAAGAGACGATGATGAGAAAGAAAGAGAATGATAGAGAAAAATTTGATAAAAGGTTATCTGAAGACTTCCAACGGAATATTAAATTTTTTTGGAAGTCCATAAGAACAGTGAGGAGTCAGCAAACAATGTCGCCGCTCAATCACATCAGAAACCAGGATGGAAGTTTTGTAAGAGGAGAAGAATGTGTGCTAAAGAGATGGAAGGAATATTTTGAGAGTTTATTCGAAAAAGAAGATATACAAGGCGATACGCGTGTTTTAGAACTGAATGAATTTGGCGATGAAAGCGAGTTAAGTATGGGAGAAATAGTGGAAGCGTTGAATTGTATGAAAGTAGGAAAGGCTGTTGGAATAGATCGGATTTCTGTCGAAATGCTGAAAGCTGGACGTGGCGTGGTAGCTTGCCAGCTGTACCGCCTTTTTAACTTTTGTTGGCGAAGTGGCAGAGTACCAGCAGAATGGTGTAAAGCTGTCATTGTGCCGCTTTACAAAGAAAAAGGGTCGCAGCAAGAGTGCAAAAACTACCGCGGCATAAGCTTGCTCAGCATCGTTGGCAAATTGTATGCAAAAGTGTTGATAAAAAGAGTGATGAATGAAACTGAAGGAAAAATGTGGGATGTGCAAGCAGGATTTATGAAAGGAAGGGGATGTACGGATCAGGTCTTTTCCTTACGATGCGTAGCTGAGAAAGTTTTGGCTAAAAGTCAAAAGGTCTATTGCATATTCGTGGACTTGGAAAAGGCCTATGACAGAGTGGTGAGGAATGAACTGTGGTCAATATTGTCCATGTATGGAGTGAACAGCAACTTGATACGGGCACTGAGGTCTCTCTATGAGGGTTCTAGTGCTTGTGTCAGGATCAACGGGGCCTGCACGGACTTCTTTCACATTGAAAAGGGTGTGAGACAGGGCTGTGTAGCGTCTCCGTGGCTGTTTAATCTATACATGGATAGTTGTCTGAAAGAACTGCAAGAGAGTATGTATGGCTTAAAAATGAATGAACTGACCGTCAAATGCCTCCTATACGCTGATGATCAGGTGATATTAGCATCATCAGCGGCGGAATTGCAGCTGATGGTTAATAGTATGAATGAGGCTCTAAAAAGTAGAGGAATGAAAGTTAATGTAAACAAGACGAAAGTTATGGTTTTTGAAAGAGAAGAAAGTATGACGAATTGCTCAATCTTCATTGAAGGGCAAAGAGTGGAACAGGTGAAAGAATTTGTATACTTGGGTTCCAAATTTGTAAGGGATGGAAAGTGTGACCAGGATATTGAGCGAAGAGTTTTGGCAGGAAATCAAGTGAATGGGGCTATGTACACCTTTATGAGCAGTCAAAATGTGTCTGAGAAGGCCAGGTTGGCTGTACATAGGGGAGTGCTCATCCCTACACTTATGTATGGTAGTGAAAGTTGGGTATGGCAGAAGAAGCATGAAAGCAAAATTAATGCAGTGGAAATGAGAAGTCTGCGAAGTATAGCTGGAGTGACTTTAATGGACAAAAAAAGAAATAGCGTGATAAGGGAAAAATGTGGTATAACAGAAGATGTAGTGACTAAGATCGAAAAAGGGATGCTTAGATGGTTTGGACACGTGGAGAGAATGGATGAGAATAGACTGACAAAGCAGATTTATGAGGCGAGAATGAATGGGCAAACTGGTAGGGGTAAACCTCGGCGTACGCATGCCGATCAAATCAGAGACGTTCTGGAAAAAGGCAAGGTCAAGAGTACCCTTAACCGGCGAGCGTGTATGAAAACAGTTATGAAAGTAGAAGAAGCGAAAGTTGTATGTCAGGATCGTAGCAAGTGGAAAGCCATAGTCTCTGCTTACCCCGATGGGAGACAAGCGTGATTATATGTATGTATGTATGTATGAATGTGGAGTTGTAGTTCGAAAGTCTTTTTAATTCTACGAATAAAGAAAGAAATGGGCACATGATGTCTCTATTTAACACAATTGTTGACGGGAGATTTATAGTCTTCCTAATTAGTCATCTTGTACTTATAGATGACTTTCTCAATTACGATAAATGGATATTGTATTGAATCACACTAACCCAATAGTGTTTATTAAGTTAAATTGTAAATTGTCGAAAGTTTATGGGTTGAATGATACTGAAGTAATTGTCTTTACAATTTTACAATGAAGTCCAGTAATGAATCCTCGAGCACATGTAAGAAAAATGTTACGTTCCTTAATTTTATTAAAAAAAATCTGGAAGATGTTATGTTACTTTCTTATAATTCGACGAAACTTTCAATTTTTATTCTTTTATCGCATTCTCATCAACCAGTTACTAAAATTGTTGACATACATCACTATTAACACTACAAATTATATTCTAACCATCTTGTTGAAATTCTGATAATTGTTGTTTTTTACCCACGATGACGGAAACGGTATATGCGTTTGGGTGTTTGTTTGTTTGTTTGTGCAAACACATATTGCCATTTTTCTCCAAAACTACTGGTCGGATTTGATTGATTGGTGCATGTTTTTAGATAGGTGTCACGGTGACAACTCACTGGGGGGCGCTGCAGCGAACATTATTTTTGAAAATCAATGTTGCCACCGTTCTCAAAAACTGCTTGTTCGATTTTGATATAGTTTTCAGTTATGTGTTTGGGTTTGATTGGTACATGTTCTTAGAAGATGTTATGGTGACAACTCACCAGGGGGCGCTGCAGCTAACATTATTTGTGATAAAAATTAATTTTGATGCGGTTTTCATTTACCCAACGAAACGGCAACGGTATAACATGCGTTTTTTGTTTGTAGTGAGTGGATGTTTGGTTGTTTACTTGTTTCTGCAAATATATATTGTTATTTTTCTACGAAACTACTAGTCGGATTTTGATGCAGTTTTCAGTTGTGTGTTCAGGTTTGATTGGTGCATGTTATTAGATAAGTGTTAGGGTGACTACTCACCAGCGGTGACGAAAATTAAAATGAACTTAAAATTTTGAAAAAACTCCTGACGACGGTTAAAAAGTAATTGAACAAAGGATAAAATAATTTAAGAACCCCCGACTTAAAATTGAAAAATCCCAGCATAAAAAATACCTCCAAAAAATTTAAAACATTACATTACATTTAACAGTCGTGGGTCTTTTCTAAATTTTTAATTTAGATTTTTTTTAAATTTTTGGAGGTATTTTTTGTGCTGGGGGTTTTTCAATTTTAAGTCGGGGGTTCTTAAATTATTTTATCCTTTGTTCAATTACGTTTAACAGTCGAAAAGTAATTGAACAAAGGATATTTTTAAATCAAAAGATTAAGATTATTAAGCCAAAATTTTTAATTTTGATTTTTTTTTAAACTTTTTGTCTATATAAAATTCAAATCACTCGCAAAATTGAAATTGAAAACCTTTCTGAAGATAAGTGCCTTAAATACTACGAATAGAAAATACTACAAACTCTTTGTACATTTTTTCTATCTTAGTCAACTATCATTCATTATATTATAAAAGATAATCAAAATTTTCTGACTACGCATTAACCATAAGAGAATGTTAAAGTTAATGCGTCGTCAAAAAATTTCAAAATTCATCATATTACTTCGAAAACTATGTACTTAAACAACATTGCGCTTTATAAGTAATTTTTATTACTTTACCTATAAAATTTCTATCTACATCCATACAAGTACAGCAAAAATTAATGATTATTACATTTAAGCCAAGTGCTAAGCTTTTACAGATAGGACAAACTACGCTGTTAAGGACGTCGTTCGATTTTCATGACCACTTTGCTCCGAAGTGAGTACGCTCTCGGCTAATACAATCCTTTCAATAGCTTTCCTATCTCTTTTTATTGACTTAACTAGAAAAGGATAGATAGTGTTAGGAACAGGGAAGCAGTAAGGTATAGATGGTATGGTTATATTCAGGTCATATGATCCCGTGGCTCCTTCGTGCCTCGGTGTTTTATTGACTCAATCATGGGGGGTATCACTTGGCTGCGCCGCGTAGGACCCATGGGTAAAGTGCTAAGACCAAGCTACGTCCTTGTTAATACATTTTTCCCGGCAACAAGAACGTGGCACAATATAAAATGAGAATGGTTTTTAATTATGTTCACGCCATACAGAAATATTGTTGCTGTTGGTGATTAATATTGAAACCAAAGTCTTGGTTTAATTTTGTAATTGTTACTGAGTTTTCTATCATAAAAAAGAGTAAAACTTCTAAAAAGAGTACCAAAAGCAGCCCAGTCGTTTGAAAATCAGCACTATCTTTTTCATGAAATCATCTGTGTTATTTAGGACGAGTCCTCATAGCAGTCGGTGCTATGACTTTGAAGTCCAGATTCCACTTACCTACTTTTCAGCCTCCAATTCGTAGGCATGTTTGGAAGTCCCACTAATCCACATAATAAAACATCACTCATAACGTTGAGTATATTTCCCTTAATCGAACTCCAAGGCTGTGAAAATATACGTTGGAAGCTTATTCCCTACGTATTAGGAAGTCTCCATATGTTTATGTTTAAAAAAATAGACATATTTATACAATGCCTTATATTTTTTATAATAATCCTAATGATCTACTGAACCAACAAGGGATTTAAAAAAAAATATTTTTGGCTATTGTAAATAACTTGTAAACATGACGGTATGGCGTATGACGATCGTAACACTGACTCGACAAATTGACCACAAAAAAAATACCACGTCTCAACTCTTTGAAAAAACTAACAAATCTATCAAATCGATTCTATTTAATTATAACTTCACTCAGTGTTATATCTGAGTAAGTCAAAATTCAAACATCCTTTTACGGAAAACGATTTAAAATTAATTGCTTTTCGAATCAAGTCAACAAACGTTATTCACGTTAATGAGATATTTCATTAACCTAATCAAACTTAAATGAGTTAGGTACTTTATTGATATTAAAATTTATTTATGTGCATATCGGCGAGTGATAAAATGACATTTCACCAACTGGTATATTTGTTTGTTGACAGATTTCTGCGAATGAGCGCAATTAATTATGTCCAATGATGGTCAGCCCAGGGCGTCCGTCACTCGCCCTCGCCTTTTGTTTTTTTAAACAATGCGACGCGAACGAGTTATATTCTTATCTCACAAGCCTGACAACAAATAAACAAAAACTTGATTCGACTTTTTGCCGGTCTCGTTCGAAGCTCACCTCGTGCCCCGTTCCACAACGAAATTTTATTAAACCCGATGCTCGTACCGAAATGGTACTGGAGTTAAACGAATCTCACAGAAGATATTTCGTTCGATTGTGCCGTAAAATGCCAAAGTATTTGTTCGGTTAAAGCAAAAGTTCTGAGATATTTCCAATCCTCTTATGAAGTTGTGATATTGCAGCATTTCTTTGGGCTGTCAAATTGGACAATAAAAGAGATAACCTACATTGTTTCAAATATCACGCTATTTACGACACAGGATTGACTCATTACTTTGTAGTCTTTTTATTAGAACTTTATTTATAGTGATGCTCTAATGGAAAGATCAAACGCACTGAGCAGTTAATTTTAATGTCTCGGTGTAAACGGGTACTGAAGCCCGTTGGTTATAATTAGAGGCATCGGTAAAGCCTGTCTGTGCATTGCTCGCTGCCGTCGTCGGCCGGCAGTATTTTGATCTCCGTGACATTTATTATATCACTGACATCGGCACTACAAACGCACATCTACTTAGCATGAATAGTAAACGATGCATTTAGAACTTTCGCCAGCATTGATACTAAGATTGACGTAATAAACGGCATGACGTCAATAATGAGTCGTCGTATGGTAATAAGGTATTTTAGAAATATTGATTGACAAATAATAATTTATGCACAGTATTGTATTAATAAAATACATAGATTGTTGCTTGTCAACTTTCATTTTTGAATTTGTGCTGGCGGGTGTGGAAAGCGACGTAGTGGAACCACCGAACATCTTTTATGTGTTAAGGAAGGAAGGCAAACTGTCGACAGGCGCCCGCGAAGCAGTTCATGGCGGTGCGACGAAGAGGCGAGGCAGCGAGGCGGCACGAGGGCGCGAGCTCTCATCAACTTTAACGAGCCATTACCGCCGAGCCGCCACGTTCAGCGGTTCAACGCTAGAGGGGGATCCATGTAATTTTCGGAACTCGCATAACGTGTAATTATTTCAGGAAGGGGCGTCAATAACGTAACCACAACACATTTATATGCGTCCAAACTTCAAATTTTGGTGTGTATTAAAGTAAAGCACCGCATGTTTATGTATAACCGTCGTTGAATAATTTTCGTGAACCCAGTTAGAGCATAAAAGTCAAAGGTTTGCATATTATATACGAAAATCTACAACAGAATATCTTGAACGTCAAGACAGTTTTTTTACCTGAGTTAAGTAAAATAAGTGTATACGCTTTAGAAATGTCTTTATGAATAACAATGGTAGCTAATGAGCCAATTTATGGAGACAACTGGAACTTGTGAATTATTATCGACGCAAAGGTGAAGACAGTGCAGAATGCTCACTGAAATGGAACGTAACAGTGCTCTGAAATAATTCACTGTGCATTCGACACGGACATTCTCAGTTGCATCGCCGTGGGCGAATGCGAGCTTGTCCTGAGACGTCGACAGTTCTTGTTACTACTACTGCGGTTATTTCTAAACCGTATCACGTCTCACCCGTCGACCGGATCGCCTCAACGCTTTGATGTCACGTTCTCTTTTTGCAAACCACATTTCAGTGACTACTGGATGCTTTCGGGAAAGATGTCTAACGACTAACATTTTGATCGCCAAATTCTTGGTGACATATTTTTGTTTGCAAACAATACAATGCGTCTTAATGCCTTGCCAAGATCATTAAATACTTATTGTTTGACATTATAAATTTCTTTCAGTGCTTTTTCGGAGAATATTCATCTAAATGATTTTATGCGATATTTCAACCACCCTTGTTTGGCACAACTATTAGTACTGCATTTGTTTCGTTATTAGTTATTTCATTTTTACGGTTCATTGTTTTTGTTTTACAGGATTTCATACCAAAGATTTCAATCTCTTTCAATCCGGGTTGACATGTTTAATTGCTGGTGACCAGCATCTTATAAATGAGATTGATTTGGGCCTCAAAGATCCTTGTAAGAACTTTCAGATCTTTCACCTCATACACCATAATATAAATTTACATAGGTATTGTTATTAATTTTGTACGCATTGAGAGAGCATAAAGTTCTAATGGTGAATTTAAAAATATTTTTTAAATCGCAATGCTTGTACAATGCAATTTAAAGAATATTTTTAAAACACCACTGGAACAACAGCGATTTCAGAGGGGGTTGAATTGCTTACATCTCTATTATGATGGTGGTAGCTTAACATAGGGTTTGGATTAAGCCGGTTTTATACTGTCACCTGGCAATGTTCCAGCATTTCCAGATTTAAGACATTAAAAACTAAATTTATTTTGTTCTTCAAGTTCTTGTGCTGCATGTTTGCAAGTTAAAAGCATGTTTATTTATTTTCTTTATTTATATTTTCTCTATTAGGTACCTATTGAATACGATCTTCTTTTTAATGGATATCAGATTACAGATTTTAATGTCTGTTTGTACTATTCAGTTCAATTTTTTGTAAATACTGCTCAGCCAACCAATCCACCTCCAATCGCAGACCACTACAGGACGTAGGCTTTCTCCTATCATTTTCATATAGTTATTGGCCTTACCGTACCACGCTAGCCATGGAATAGTACAGAGCTTTATTTCTCTTGACCATGATCTCGTCCGTAAGTCAATAGTTGCACGTTGACTTACGCTCATAAGATAGTCTGATCCGATCACGCCCAATATTCAGTATGACCTATTATTCAATAATATTCATACAGTTTCTTAATCATCACCCGTCGTATTTGAGACGCTCACGTCTCATAACTATTCAAGGCGAAAGTTTTACTTTGTTAACGAAACATTACATGGCTTTATTCTGTTTATCACAGTCATTATCTAAAAAAGTGACAATTTAATGTCAAAAATCTAATCCCTAATGCATTCAAAATGATATTCGAAATTGCTCGACACACTTCGAAGTGAAATTTCAAATAGAAATAGGTACTCCATAACAATTTAAGTGGACTATTCATTTGCTAGTTTAAAGCCGATAAGGAGAGAGGGGGTAGGTACAGTTTATTTTCAGCCTTGCCAATGTGACAACTGATAATATAATGCCGTAAAACTTGGCTCTGTGTGGGCGTGTAGATAACAGCTGGTTTCTCCGTACCTATCTGAGTAAGCGGTAATTTGTTAGAGCTCGCTACGACTCACATTTGATAAGGGAGTAAAAAGATATCGGGGCTTTGAAGTTCAAGTGTGTGAGTCCGTTGAAAGTGGCAGATACATTCGTTTACTATTTATGTTGTGGAATGATATCTCACGTCGTAGAATATGACATCTTGCTTCATTTGTATGTCGCTGGTGATTCCAATTTAGAATTTTATTGCAGTTTGGTGTTAAATCCAATAGTAACGATATTTGGCATGTTATTTGAATTTATAGAGTTTGATGTTTTTATACTACTAAGTAATAGAGATGTATACGGTTCTCTGCTATCCCGTCTGATCGAAAGTGGTCACCATAGCTAAACCAAACACCATAGCAAAAAGGTCCATAGGCCCTTTATAGCTAGAAGAGTTTACAATTATTTTGCCTGTCCTACTGCTGCGATGTAAATTTGATGTTTAATTTTTTGAAAGATATGAGGTCTCTACAGCTTGACTTAACAATTTCTAATTCTCTATGTTACCGACAATCGGCATCAATGACTTATATTGCCGTAGGAAACTCGAAACCACAAATCTGTATACATATATCCTTGGCCTTACGAATTTTGAAATAAAATGGAGGAAACTTTGAATTAACTTAGTGAGCATTCACGTTAGCGTCGCAGCGTAATATGCTCTACAAATAGATAGGCAATCAAAATTACTTCCTCCTAAGACGAGTTCCATAAAATGATAATGGACACTAGGTATCCTATTTATTCAATCTACAGTTTACAGTGGCAATTCAGGTCGAGTGCCTCAGAGGAATAGTGGTAGTGTGTCTGCTGTTACTGAAACTGAGACTGCTGCTACTGAAGTTTCGGGTTCCGAACCCTGGATTGGAACAAATATTTTTGAGATCTGCATATATTTTTATCGGAGTTTGAATGTTTTGCCATGTATAATATGCACGAAAAATATAAGTAGGTATGTAAAGCAACTGTCTAGATCTGATCTAGAGCAGATATTTATTTATCTATTTATAAATCGGTGCTAATTAAACGAACTTCTTTTTAATAGCATTATTGGCCTCCGAAAAAATACTTTGCCCCCCAAATTAATAAGTCAGCCATAATTAATGAGCGTCAGAATTTATAGATTATAGCCACCATTTAACTTCATTATTAGCCACTTTTAATATAATTCAGCATCGTGATTATTTTTTGGCATCTAATTTTGTAACATGCATTCAAACAGTGAACTTCTAAATTACTAAAAAATGGCATCAAAATAGACATCATATATTAATATCTTAGCTTCTAATTTTCTAATTCAGCATGTTTAAAATGTAACTCGTCCCACATTAATGGATCATCAAAGTTAAGTAAAATTGCCATCAAAAAGTAAATTATGGCCACTAATATTACCTAAATAGCTAGAACCACTTGTAGCCACTGATTCAGTCTTTTGTAAACGATCACTGTAGTAAGCAAATACCGCTATTGCTGGTGCTCGGATGGGTGACCACTTTGTAATATTTGATTTGTGAGAGTTTCCTTGCTTTGAAAGGCACGTTATGGCAACTGTATGAGGTATCACAATCTAGTGGAAACGCACAAGCGAGTTCGTTTCAACACGAGAGCATGGGACAGACCTTCGGGCATAAATGCTTTTATTTATTATTATGTGTTACCTGCAGTATTTATAATTCAGTTATTTTATACAATCCCTGCATTCTAAGGTATATCTGCTCTAGACTCCAGACACCCCGTCCAAGCAATGTATGAAATATTTTGAATAAGTATTATGATTGTTCATACTTTGTCTAGGTATTGTACAAAATTCCTAGGGATTGCATAGAATACCTGCTGGTACACCGGCAATGTGTAAAAGGTCTGGGATTACCATAAAATTGTAAATACTGCAAAATCATGAACTATCGAGAAATTATAAATTGTAACATAATTCAAAATATAAAATTTTAGTCATCTGGCGCTCGGCGGCCGCTGCCGCGGTATGCTCGCTTCGCTCGCTCACCTTCGCGCGTTAGTGGTAACTGTTCCAACCTAACCTAACCATAGCAAGCAGCGAATAAACTCGAATACTTTCGTATATTTCAAACATTGCCTTGCCTCTAAGTTTGAGGTATTCTATAGAATGCCCAGACATTATACAGATTTCGGTCGGTAACGTTATGTATGCATGTACTGCAGATTATAGAACTAAAGACGGATAGCGCTTACCAAACAAAAACGTAAGACCAAGAAAGCAAATACTAAACCCAAAAGTGAGTACTATAATGTGGCAGTGCTAAACACTGTTCACACGTAACGAGTATTTTTTCATTAATCGTGAAATTTATGACGACATAATCCCCATGTTCACTTAATGTAGGTATATACCTATACTAAACTCAAAAGTGTAAAATCTATTATACACTTTAAGTTTAGTATTTGCTTTCTTGCCCTCACTTTCTTGTTCGGTAAGTGTAATCTGTCTTTAGTTACAAAGTGATATCAAATAGCGGTCTCTGATTGATACAAATGGGCAGTCGCTGTCGTACTTTGCACTTAGATCAAACCTTGCAGTGGCTATTTTCACGAAAAAGAATGTGATATATTTATTTTACACGCTAAATTATAAAAACTGATGTTGTCTGTGGAGGCTTAAGTTATAATTTTTAGAGGCTCTTGATTTGAAGCTGTAAAATATAAAATGGTGATTACATGTGAAATCTGTGGCTGAATTAGTAAATTAGGTGTTAATATATTAATACGCAGGACAAGTTAAAATAATTGTTGATATTTATTTGATGCTTATAATGGAATGTTTAGGTGACGTTGTAAAGAGGACGAATTAGCAAATTAGAGGCTATTTCATTTTCGCGTGGCTTAGTTATTAAATCAGATGCTAAATACCGTGGCCGATAAAAACTTTTGAGGCTTGGTTTATTATATCCCTTTATAAATCGTAAGTAAATTATTTGTCAGTATGTATTTTGACTATAATTAATATTATGCATTACAAACTAGACCTTAATACGAAATGTTCATAGCTTAATCTTGGCAAGTGACGCACTACAAGTCAGTTTACTTATAATAATTTGTCTAAGTGGTTTTTGTTTGCACTATGCGAAGATAGGCGCCAGTAGTCGGAGATGTGTGCGGTTAAATATTCTTTATTACAACAACACGCTGAACACATAGCTGTCCACATCATTTTAATCATCAAAAAGCGGCTTAGAAACGAAATGGACATTAAATCGTATCTTAGCTGCTTACTAATCGTGAATTGGAAAACGCTCCCTAAGGTAAAATAAGCTGTGCTTGGAAAACGCCATAAAGCCTTTCACACTCCTGGATTGTTGCCATTAGCGAATATTTAGCAATTTACATTCTTGACTAAGATCCAACGAAAGTGGCTAAGAAACTTCCTCAGATACATCCCAACAATAATATATTTTCATTGTCAGAATCCTCCAAGCTGTTCGGGAGTTACAGTGACGTGACCAAATAGTGAAAATGCACGCACCACACAAATTTAAAGCAATCTACAGAAATACAACAAAGATTCTATTATATAACTTACAGAATTAACACTGGCCGGTCTATTCTGATATGAGTCTACATTAAAACCTTGTTCATCCTCTGAGCAAAAAGAAAAATACAGCTTTGAAGAAAGATTGCAAAGTGAAATCTTGACGAGGAGAGATATACCGTCTCGTCTCATGGCTCGTGTAACAATGCAGTCAGACTTTTCATTATATTTTCTTTCAGACAGTTCCACGTTAAGGAGCTCAGATTTAAATTTAAAGCTTTTCTTGCTGAAAGATTAATGTATTCTGTTAGTAGTATTATTAAAATCTCGTCTCGAGTAACAATTACATGTGGGTTTCATGTTTTAAATACTCTACTTCTGCTTAAATACAATACTAGTTTCACAGTTTTGTTGTGGATGACTGCCAAACATTCGTTCAATACTTCTACGGCAGTCAACTAGTAAAAATGAGGTTAACCATCTTAAATTTCTGACAAAGCTCCTATAAATACTTTAATTTTAATAAAATATTTAACTAAAATAATAAAAAATTTAGTCATAGAGTAGAGATAGAGATTTAGTAAAAAATTTAGTCATAGAGTTGGAGACTCGCGTATTTTCTTGGTAATAAAATTTGAATCCCATACTCCTCATAAAAGAAAACTAGCACACAAAAAACCAGGGAGTTCATAAATAGCACAATAAAGTAAGGTTCCTTTTTCTCTTAAGATCTACATACACACGCATAAGATCGTCAGTGACAGCTATATGAACATCAAACCTACGTTTTATTACTTCGAAAGGGGTATAAACGAAATAAAAGGGGAAAAATACTTTGGAAGCATTAAACGTAGGCTATGAATGTCTTTGGACAAATTAAAAACGTTGTGATTTATTACAGTGGCCTTTTTATTGCGACAGTAGCGTTTTATACCCAACACTCTGTGTTTAAAAATGTATTCTAACCTAAAATACACAAATGGTTCTGGTTTATGTGTTCAAATTTTCATAAATGTATCTTTGTGTTTTTACGGTTACGAGTACGTACCCAACGGGTAAAAACGGGACCCTATTACTGAAATTTTGCGGTCCGTCTGTCTGTCTGTCTGTCTGTATTATCTCAGGAACTTATAATAGTTAGAGAACAGAAATTTTCTCAGATGATGTATTTTTGTTACCTCTGTAACAACAAAAATAAAAATAATATAAGCGGCTCCCATACAAGAAATGCTATTTTTTGACTTTTATTGGTAAGAAGCCCTCTGTTTACGACAATACCAGGTTGCCGTGATCTAGTGGTCGACTAGTTGACCTTGATGGGAGATAGAAGGGTTGGTACATAAATGAAACACCTACTACTCTGAACTGATTAAAATAATCGACAAATTTTATTATAACAAGTAATTCCTATATATTACCAACACTGTAAACCAACTAAGTGAGATGTAGAAAGTGACACAGCGCCATCTATCGGCTAACGACACAATCTTACTATGTACTAAGTTACCTTTATAAACATACTTGCTTAGACTTTCACAACGGTCGTGAACATACTGCCGACCAAAGGACGTTATTGACAGAACGTTCTTTCGAAAAGTTTATGTAACTAGACTATATAAACAAAAAATAAAAATGATAACGATAACAAATTGGACTAATAAAACAAAGTAGAAAAATAAAAATAGGTACTTAACAACAATTAACATAATAAGCAACAACGTTAAAAATATTTAGTAACAACATTCAATATATTTAACAACACATATTTACAAATATAGGAACTAATTTACCCAATTATTCCGTTTACTTATGTTCAATGGGCAAAATGCAAAGCTTATTTGTTGGCCTTTTGATAACTGAAGATTTTGTACGTAATGTAACCACACGCGTGACGTTATCATCTCCAGGGTGCTTTTCTACTATACGACCCAAAAGCCAACGACTAGGGGGTAAATCATCTTCCTTTATGAGGACTATATCTCCTATATTAGGTTCAGGAACTGTGGAAGACCATTTATATCTATGCATTAAATTGCATAAATATTCTTGAGACCAACGTCTCCAAAATGACTGAAGCATCCTCTGAACATATTGCCAACGTGTTAAAGATGTCACATTCGAATTTTCATAATTCTGAGGCTCTGGTATTGCTACGATTGGTTCGCCAATCAGAAAATGACCCGGGGTTAATGGCATACACTCTCCAGGATCTTCCAAATTCAAAACACTCATAGGTCTTGAATTAAGACATGCTTCTACTTGACAGAGAAGTGTCGCCAACTCCTCGTAGGTAAGCGTTGACTCTCCAAGAACCCTTTTCAGGTGAAATTTGGTGCATTTCACCCCTGATTCCCATAATCCACCAAAATTTGGGGAGTGGGGGGGAATAAAGTGCCACTCTGTATTATTTGCCTCTAAGTGCTTGGCTATAGCGACCTGATTCACCGCTAACTGGTGCAATTCTTTGGAGGCGCCTACAAATGTGGTACCATTATCGCTATACAACTTAGAGCAATGTCCTCTTCTTGATATGAAGCGTCTAAAAGCCGCCAAAAATGCCTGCGAGCTCAGGTCACTTACTACTTCGAGGTGTAAGGCCCGAGTTGCCATGCATACAAATAGAGCAATGTAGCCTTTATGGGCATGGTGTCCGCGACCCTTCGTTGTTCTTATCTTAATAGGGCCAGCGTAATCTACACCACTGTGCAAGAAAGGCCTAGCCGGTGTACATCGCACGGATGGAAGATCACCCATTTTTTGAGCGTGGATAGTAGCTCTTTGTTTGGCACATATCACACATCTTCGAACGTGCTGTTTCACCAAATTGCGCACACCAATTATCCAGTATGCTCGTCTTAAATAGTTCAGCATTACCTGAAGACCTCCATGCAGAGTCCTAAGATGCGCGTCAGCTACTATTAGGTTCGTGAGATGAGCTTTGGCTGGCAACACAACCGGATGTTTCGTATTCTCATCCAACAATGATTTTTCTAGTCTGCCTTGTACCCTAATAGTTCCCTTCTGGTC
This sequence comes from Miltochrista miniata, assembly GCA_933228765.1. NCBI lineage: Eukaryota > Metazoa > Arthropoda > Insecta > Lepidoptera > Erebidae > Miltochrista > Miltochrista miniata. Next base: position 23,171,503 of record OW121756.1, read on the forward strand.
GAGATATGGACTGAGTGACTTCAGTTTACTCGACTTCATTTGTAAAAATCTTTTACTCTGTAATTGCAGGTATTCTTCGGTAAATATGTCTTTTTGTGTTTTCTTTATACAACACTCCAATGCCTTAGTCATTTCCTTAGCTTGTAAATATTCTGTACCATTTTTACCTTTATTTAAAAAACGGCGACAATATGCAAATACTCTAAGCATTCTGGGTAAAGAAGAGAACCTTTCAAATATGTCAGAATTGTCTGGCATAATGACCACATGCGACTTAATACATTGCTCTAGCTCTATGTTTGTGTTCTTTGGCTTTTGGTATTTGGTTATTGGGTTTTCATTTAAGAATTTCGGCCCATTAAACCACAATGAATTGTCGATCAATGAACTTGGTAATACTCCTCTTGAAGCACAATCTGCCGGGTTTTCTGTAGTGGATACGTGAAACCACTGAGAATATTGCAATGAGGTCAGTATTTCCGAAGTTCGATTTGCGACGAACGTTTTCCATCTACTTGGGTGGCTATTTAACCAAGCTAGAACAATGGTTGAATCTGTCCAAGCCTTAATATTATTAATAGGTATTTTCAACACCTCAGCTGTCTCTACCAATAACTTTGCAAGAAGAACTGCTCCGCACAATTCCAAGCGTGGGATGCTAACTTGCTTTATAGGAGCCACCCTGGATCTAGCAACAACCAGCGCAACCTTGACCCTGCCTCCTTCGTCGATCATGCGTAAGTATACGACTGCTGCGTAGGCTGTTTTGGACGCATCACAGAATCCGTGAAGTTCCGTTTTATCCTTGCAGTTCAAGCCAAGCCAACGTGGAATAGTAATCCTGCTAAGGAGTGACAACTCTTCTCGGTAAGTCCTCCATTCTTGTACTAGTTCTATGCTTAATTTATCATCCCAAGAGATGCCTGTAATCCATAACTTTTGGATAAACATTTTAGCTAAGATCACCGTCGGAGCTAACCAACCGAGCGGGTCGAATAACCGAGCTATGTCTGAAATTATTAGCCTTTTTGTTACAGGTGCATTGGTGAACGGTGGAAGATTCACTTTGTACTGGAAGGAGTCCCGAGTGCGATCCCAGGTAAGTCCTAATATTTTAACTATACTATCACTAGTAATTTTGATTTCCTTTTCTTCTAAATTACTTTCCTGGTTGTTCTTATAATTTTCATCTTGCTTGTATTTTTTCCCATTGATCTCTTTAGTTTTAGTAGAACGTATGCTTTCTAAAAATTCCTGACTATTACTATTCCACTTTTGCAATACAAAACAACCCTTGCCCAGTAGTTCTGTAATTTCCTTATGTATAGCTATGCCCTCTTCCACGCTGTAGCATCCTGTCATTAAATCATCCATATAAAAATTATTTAATACTTTATCGACTGCACTGGGATAATTTTCACCTTCATCATACGCAATTTGATGCAATGTTCTGATTGCTAGGTATGGTGCGGGAGCGGTGCCAAAAGTTATCGTTTGCAACTCGTAATCCTTAAGTTCTGTTTCAGAATTCTCTCGCCACAGAATACGTTGATAGCCGGTGTCCTCATCCGCTACCCTTATCTGCCGATACATTTTCACGATATCCGCGGCAATACCAATCGGGTAAATTCTCTATTTCAGGATAATGTTACGCAGATCAGCTTTCAGGGATGGCCCAATCATAAGTGTATCGTTTAAGGAAATGCCATCTCTATACCTTTCCGATACATTGAATACAACCCGTACCTTAGTGGTAGATTTGTCGTTACGTATCACTGCATGGTGGGGTAAGTAAGCTGTTCTTGTTTTGCTATCATTCTCCTTGACTTGCTTCATGTGACCTAATTCTAAATATTCGTTAATTACTTGCGTGTACTGATCTTTAAGTTCCTTATTCCTTTCAAAACGTTTTTCTAATGACTTAAACCTAATTGCAGCAATAGAACGAGAATCCACAAACTCGGGATCCTTAACGCGAAACGGCAATTTTACTACGTACCTCCCATCTTCTTTCCTACAGGTAGTGGAGCTATACAGTTCTTCACAGGTTTGTTCTTCTGGGGTAAGCATCTTTGAACTATTAAACTGCTCTTCTATTTCCCAGAATCTTTTAAGCAGGTCGTCTTCTTTGACCTGTGCATGCATCACGGTAATACTGCCGTTGATACCCTCTGAACTACTACTCGGTCTATTTACCGTTCCAGATAACACCCATCCCAAATTAGTATCCTGGGCGATAAGTGTACCAGATGGACTTCTCTTTACTCCTGCTTTTATGATGCTACTATAGACATCGGCACCCAATAGGATGTCAATTTATTAGGTTTATTGAACTGTGGGTCAGCTAACTGGAGCGCCGCTAGGTGGCTCCACTCGTGACTATCTTTATTGATTGTCTGCTCAGGTAAGTAGGACGTGATCTTTCGTGATACGTAAGCTGTCACCTTTAATTTAAAGGTTGGATCTATCCGTGACTGAACACTTAAATCGACAACGTATTTAGCAAGCGTAGATCTATTACCCAATCCCGAAACCTACCAACCTGGTATTGTCGTAAACATTTGGTCCTAACGAGCCAAATCTCGTATTTTTGGCGAACAAACTGTGGTTAGTTCGCTCCCCCCGTAGTACTCGCAGTGGATCGCTGCGGAACGGTACACGGAACCCGCATCAGCTACGTCTGAAGCGCTACGGGAAGATCAAGAAATCAGCTACAAGTTCACCTACGAGTTCAGCTACGAGGCCAGCTACGAGTTCAGCTACAACAGCGACACCTGAGGGGTGCAGTTGGAGGAGCGAGTAAGCAGCAATTGCGGCAGTACAACCCGTTCACTAGAGGACGCCACCGGTATCTTGAAGATAAATCGCGGCTGGTGATAAGTGAGTCAGTGCAAACTGTAAGTACTTTTGAATTCTTATACTAGTATTCAGTGCAGTGAGGTAATCAAGCAAATTTGACTTTAATTTCCACAAGAATCGAAACTTAGTAAAAATCCGGCTCGAAGGACCAAATGTTTACGACAATACCAGGTTGCCGTGATCTAGTGGTCGACTAGTTGACCTTGATGGGAGATAGAAGGGTTGGCACATAAATGAAACACCTACTACTCTGAACTGATTAAAATAATCGACCTGTTTTATTATAACAAGTAATTCCTATATATTACCAACACTGTAAACCAACTAAGTGAGATGTAGAAAGTGACACAGCGCCATCTATCGGCTAACGACACAATCTTACTATGTACTAAGTTACCTTTATAAACATACTTGCTTAGACTTTCACAACGGTCGTGAACACCCTCTGTGCGCGAGTCCAACTTTAAATTGATAGGCTTTTTTTTAATCTGATTCCGCTGAAACCTTATTAATATTGGTTTTTCTATTTACGGTTATGCCTTTTTTCAACGTGAGGAAATTCCTGCATGGATGCTATGCCAGACTCCTACTGACTAAAAACCACACGTATATATATAGCCCCAGGTAAGCCCTCGGAAGGGTACCCCAGGACTTAACCGCTAGTCTGCAACTATTTCCTATCTTAGTACCATACACTTCATTAAAAAACAAGTCAGGTAAACATGAAACTGTAGTAAAATATGTTAATTTCATTTATTAAAGGGATCACAGAATATATTATTATAATGGGTTCCAGACAGGTGTCACCAACACTTAAGCCCACCTCTGTAATTTGTACATTTTACGTTGAAAGCTATTTACCCCGACATGCATTAAAAATATCGTAGGTATTTAATTATGGAAATTGAATTCCAGGGGACGTAATAGACCACCTAAAGAGGCTCTTTAGATAGATCATTACATTAAAAAGCGATTCAAATTAAATGAATCTTAAACGATCCGATATTGCTAGTAACTTTAGGATGCGCCGTATCAAATTTGTCATCTTAATTTTTTTCAAAATTAGGCACCTTTGTACGTGTGGAAATTCTCGTAGATGTTATGCCAGACTCTTACAAACTACAACCACACATTAGGTATTTAACATGAACGATGTTTCAGGATGTCCATCATTACTTACGTTGAAACAACGGAGTTAGGGTGTTGTTATGTCTAGTTGTTATTTCTAGTACAAATATGAATCCTTAATAAATAGTAAGGATTAATGTCTAGTCTGTACTAATATTATAAAGAGGAAAGATTGGTTCTTGTTTGTTTGTTTGTTTGTAACGAATAGGCTCCGGAACTACTGGACCGATTTGAAAAATTCTTTCACTGTTGGAAAGCTACACTCTTTGCGGTGAACATAGGCTATACTTTATTCCCGTATTCCCACGGGAACGGGAACTACGCGGGTGAAACCGCGTGACGTCCGCTAGTATGTTATAAACGCGAAAAATATTATAGGTACAAAAAAAAATATTTGTCTTTACGTGTCTATATTCTGTGTACCTACCTAATTATGTCAAATAGCTATATTTTCTTTACTCATCAAATTGTTACTCGAGTCAGGTTAGACCATGAATAAGATGTACAAAACTGTCGATAATATTGGAAGTGCGTCCTGCGTAAAGCTATGTCAGATTGATTAGATACTGTAAAAAAGGTTATATTCAGATCAATCACGGTGCTTTCTACACAAACCTTCGGTAAAATATAACTAAAATAATTGCAAATTTAATTTTTAAGTGATAAAAAACATCTTTATCTTTACATCTTATTATTAAAAAATGATAAGCTGTAAAGCAATAACTACCGGGCGGTTTTTTACATAGTTTTCAAAAATTACTAGTCATTCCAGATGCAGATTTGATATCTATTAAAGATATAAAATCTGATAGCAGAATAGTGATTTACTTGTACATATATTATGTTATTTTTAAACTACCGCGGTTTTTAACACTCATACTTATAGAATTCGGGACTTCACGCGAAATACTATTTACTTACATTCCCCGACGTTTCGAGCACGTTGCAGCGCCCGTGGTCGCGGTTGGACTCGGTGCTCGAAACGTCGGTGAATTTAAGTAAATAGTATTTCGCGTGAAGTCCCGAATTCTATAAGTATGAGTACTTGTACCTACATAAACATGTAAACCACTATTCTGCCTACTGAAGGCTCTACAAAACTGTATGTAGTTCAAGATTGTAATGCAGTTACTGTTGTATTTTTAAAGTTTATTATAAAGGCTATTACACATCAGAAAATCCTTGTAAGTAATAATAGCTTACACCCAGGTACCTTTGTTGGGCATAGTAAAGGCGCTTTATACCTTAATCTGTCATTAATTTAATAAAACTGTCGCTCTTTCATTACGAGCGGGCCTTGGGGAAATTACAGTATAAAAAAATAACGCACTTTTTAGTTAATGTGTAATTTGTTAGTTTTTTGTGCTATAATATTTTTTATAATCGACAATGTTCAATCCTAAGTTAATTGATTATGTTAAATAGATTTGTTTGCTTTGACACTACTAGGTGGCGCCAGTAGTCAATTTAAATATCGGTGTTAAGATTCTCCATAAACATATTATTTTGTATCCTAGTTGTTCACGTCTTGCCACTAGATGGCAGCAGTAGAAAAATTATAAGTCGGTGTTAAGAGTCTCCGTAAGGTTTACGTTTTGTATCCGTGAATATTGTCATATGTAAGTGTTCTTTCAGAAAAATAAACAATGTGAGTAAATATACAAGTGTGAGTGTTTCAATTAACCAAATGGTCCTTCGGCCCGATGAATGAACATGGAATTATAATACAGCAAGTACTCTTCTGCTCGCACATCGACTACCTATCTCGCTTATGCATGGAAGATACCAACTACGTAAGTGCTGGGGTGGGGGAAAACTCGGCTATATAAACAGTTCGCGCTGCCTCCAGCATTCAGTCGATAGCTAGGTGGCCCAGAGTGCGATAGCCCCGCAGTCCGCTCTGAGCCACAGTACAGTAGTAATTCAATGTAACCATCAGGTTATACGTAGTTAGGAGAGGTATCAAAGAGCGATAGCCCCGCAGTCCTCTTTGAGATCCTCAGAGGTATCAATGAGCGATAGCCCCGCAGTCCTCATTTGAGATCCTCGCGTAGCATAGGGAGGAAGTGAAGAGCGATAGCCCCGCAGTCCTCTTCACCCCTCACACAGGGTTGTATTCACAAGTATAGTTATATACCATGGAGGAAAAGATAGCCATATCCCACATCACACAGTTGGTTCAGAACTCAACAAAGATTGAAAAATTGCTCTCAAATTCTAAAAAATGTGCCAAGGATAAACGAACAAGAGGGTTCCTGGATTCGCGAGTGGAAACATTGCACGAGTATTGGGCAAGCTATATCAAGACTTATAATGCCCTTTCTGCGGTTGAATCTTTGGAATCAGAACACAACTTTGACTTGGAGAAAAGCTTTGAACAAACTGAAGGATGTTATTTGGAATTAATGTCGTGGCTTAAAGATAAATTATATGATCTGAATCATGATCAAGGTGAAACTTCGGAATCTAATGCCCACTTAAAACTTTCGAAGATGAGACCGAAACTGCCACCAATATCAATACCTCAATTCTCTGGCGATTACAATCAATGGATGAGCTTTAGAGATTTCTTTCTTTCTTTGATTCATGGTGATAAGCGTTTAACGAAAATTGAAAAACACCATTTTCTTAAGTCAAGCCTATCCGGAGAAGCTGAACAATTACTTAAAAATTACTCGTTAACGGAAGCTAACTATGATGAGGCCTAGAACATGCTCAATGAAAGGTATGAAAACAAAAGAGTTATTGTGAACAGCATCCTTAACAAGTTTTTAAGTCAAAATACTTTAACAACAGAGTCCACAAAAGGAATCAAGGATCTTCTAGACACTTCAAGTCAATGTCTCACTTCGCTAACTAACTTGAAGATAAACTCCTGGAATGCAATAGTTGTACACATTTTGGTCTCAAAGTTAGACATTGAATATCACAAACTTTGGGAACAATATTTACAAGATAGCGCAAACATTCCTACATATGAAGATTTGAATAGCTTTCTCGAAAAACGATTCCGAGCTATGGAAATGGTCAATGTTTCGCAACCTCCACAAAGAAATAATGCAAAAACCTCTCAACAACCTTCTAAAATAACAACTGTCAAAAGTTATGCTACTAAAGTCGAAATGACTTGTACTTACTGCTCACAAAATCATTATGTTTGCCACTGTAAAGATTTTGCCTCAATCTCCGTCACGGAACGTCAAGATTTCATCAAGAAAAATAACCTATGTTTTAACTGCCTGGTCAAAGGTCATTCAGTGATCCATTGTAGACAGAACACGGTTTGCAAAAAGTGCGGACGTCGTCATCATACTTTATTGCACTTTACATCAACTAAGGATGACAAGTCTGTGGAAACTGTTAAGGAGAAAGATAACTCAAATGATAATATTATTGTACCTAACTCTTCTTGCAACCTCAGTGTTAACCTGAAAACTGAAACACGAGATGATTTAGTCATTTTAGCAACTGCTATAATAAATGTAAAATCAAGAAACAGCGGTACTCACAAATTGAGAGCTCTAATTGACCAAGGCTCACAAGGTTCTTTCATTTCCGAAGCAGCTGCGCAGTTGTTGAATCTTATTCGCACTCCAGTGACTGGCAAAATCTCTGGAATATCTAACACATCAGTGGTAACGACCAAATCAATGGTCACACTTACAGTGCACTCCACGAAAAATCACGCATCGACATTTAAAGTCAATGCATATGTATTAAAGAAACTCACTTCAGTGTTGCCTTCGCGTGAATTCACTCAAGAGACCTGGCCCTCATCAATGCAGTTGGATCTTGCTGATCCATACTTTCACAAGCCAGGGCCGATTGATATTTTGCTTGGTGCCGACGTGCATGCATACATACTACTGGAAGGCTTATACAAGTATAATTCTCTTATCGCACTTAACTCTTGCCTTGGTTGGTTGATATCAGGGAAAGTTTCACAAACTGAGTCACACACAAACGAGCATAATATGGTTGTTATGCAAACTAATATTGAAACGGACCAGTTACTAAGACAATTCTGGGAGATAGAAGAGAATTTACCTCACAAAAAACCGATGACTGATTTAGAAATACAATGTGAAGAACACTTCAAAAACACTTACACTCGTAACAAAGTCGGACGTTATATAGTACGGTTACCGTTTAAGAACGATCCGCCCACAAACCTTGGTGATGCCAAACCTCTTGCCATCAGTCGCTTACTACAAATGGAGAAACGTTTTACACGTAAGCCTGACTTTAAAGAAGAATATCACAAGTTTTTAAGACTCTATGAATCACAAGGTAATATGATGTTAGTACCTGAAAAAGAATCAGTATCACATACGGCATATTACTTGCCTCACCATGCTGTTCTTAGGCCAACAAGTCTAAGTACAAAGCTAAGAGTAGTCTTCGACGGAAGTGCTACACCCGAAATAGGAAAGTCATTGAATGATGAACTTCTTATTGGATGTTCTCTTCAACAGGATATCCGAGATCTAATAACACGATGGAGACAGCATAAATTTTGCTTAGTCGCAGACATTCGACAAATGTATCGACAAATCTTAATTGCCAACGAGGATGTTGACTATCAGAGAATCCTGTGGCGTGAATCTCCGAAACAACCTATGAAGGAATATAGACTCCAGACCGTGACATACGGAACATCTTGTGCGCCATTTTTAGCAATTCGCACCCTTCATCAACTAGCTGAAGACGAAAAGTATGATTTCCCCAATGAAGTGGAAATTTTGAAATCCGACGTATATATGGATGATTTAATGACGGGTGCATCCACTGCAGCAGATGCCATAAGATTGCGGAAAGGATTGATGGAGCTTCTAGCTCGCGGTGGTTTTCCACTACACAAGTGGTCCTCTAACAGTAAAGCGGTGTTATCGGAAATCCCAAACGTTGAAAGAGACTCTCACGGTTCAGTAACTATTAAAGTTGATGATCCAATCAAAACTTTGGGTATCACTTGGAATTCTGAAACTGATAATTTTGAACTTAATTTTAAGTTAATCTCTAGTAATGACACTATTACAAAGCGAAATGTACTGTCCACAATTGCCAAATCTTTCGATCCACTAGGTTGGCTAATGCCCTCGATCATATTACTCAAAATCTTTATGCAGAAATTATGGTTGGCTGGCTTAGATTGGGACGAAGATTTACCAACTAGTCTTAAGGGAGAGTGGGTTACTTACCTTAATCGTTTCAGACACATTGAAAACATTCAGTTCCCACGTTGGCTTGGTATTTCAGAGGACACAGCTAAACGGGAACTGCATGGATTTAGTGACGCTTCTTGTACTGCTTATGCTGGTGTGGTGTACCTTAGAGTTTTGAGTAATAATGGAGAAATAAATGTTCACCTTGTTGTAGCAAAGTCAAAAGTAGCTCCTGTTAAACAAATTTCGCTTCCACGTCTTAAACTCTGTGGTGCAGTACTCCTAGCAAAATTGATTCATCACATTAAAACTATTTTAAATATACCTGATGATGATGTATATACTTGGACAGATTCTACCATCGTTTTGTCATGGTTGCGTAAAACACCAAACACCTGGACTACATTTGTTGCAAATCGTACGTCAGAAATATTAACGCTCACTAATAGCAATCAATGGCATCATGTTAGTTCCGAAAACAATCCAGCTGATTTGGCATCGCGTGGAAGTTATCCAAATGATCTGCAGCAGTCAAAACTATGGTGGAACGGACCTCAATTTTTATATAATGCAAATGATGTTCGAGGTTCTATAGTTGATATTCCTACAACAAATTTGGAAATGAAACGTACTGTTGAAATTTCATGTAATGTTCATTCTGTCGACAGTGAGAGTGCTATCTCTTACCTAAAACGATTTTCCACATTGTCAAAATTAATACGAGTAACTGCTTATTGTTATCGTTACTTTAAATTGAGTAAGGCTAGAATAACTAAACAGCCAGCTATGGAAACTAAGTTCCTGAGCTCTAACGAACTTGAGGATGCGTTTAAGCGTTGTCTTAAGTTGTCACAATTTACATCCTTTCAAGAGGAAATTTCTTGTTTATCATTAGATAAATCAGTTCCTAAATCTAGTAAAATCTTTATGCTTCATCCATTTATCGATGACGATGGTATAGTACGTGTTGGTGGTCGTCTCGCTAATGCAGAAATTTCAAACGATATGAAGAATCCTATAATTTAAGTGGTGATTGTGCTCTGTCCAAACTTATAGTAATAAACGCACATTTGAAATCTCTGCACGGAGGACATCAACTTACACTAAATATTATTAGACAAAAATTTTGGATTATTCGAGTGAAAAATCTTGTAAAAGTTGTAATCAATAAATGTATACCATGTTTCAAACAGAAGGCTAACCCACTGACGCCATTTATGGCTAATTTGCCTAAGTTTCGGGTTAAACCGAGTTGACCTTTTCTCACCAGTGGAGTGGACTTTTGTGGACCTTTTACAATGAAATTATATTCTGGTAGATGTAAAAAAATTTGTAAGTCGTATGTTTGTCTATTTGTATGCACCGCAACAAAAGCCATCCATTTGGAATAAATTGGTCACTGACCTTACTTCAGCTGCATCTATCGCGGCATTTAGACGTTTTATAGCTCGACGTGGTCACTGCAAGGAAATTTGGAGTGATCATGGTACAAATTTTGTCGGAGCATCCCGCGAACTAGACTGATTCTTCGTGATGGGGAAACTTATTTTGTTTTTATTTTGTATGTTATGTTATTTCTTACTTAAGCTGTTTTAAGGACTTTAGTCGTCCTTGGCCGGCGGTATGTTCAATCCTAAGTTAATTGATTATGTTAAATAGATTTGTTTGCTTTGACACTACTAGGTGGCGCCAGTAGTCAATTTAAATATCGGTGTTAAGATTCCCCATAAACATATTATATTGTATCCTAGTTGTTCACGTCTTGCCACTAGATGGCAGCAGTAGAAAAATTATAAGTCGGTGTTAAGAGTCTCCGTAAGGTTTACGTTTTGTATCCGTGAATATTGTCATATGTAAGTGTTCTTTCAGAAAAATAAACAATGTGAGTAAATATACAAGTGTGAGTGTTTCAATTAACCAGTCAACAAAACCTTAAAAACTAAGATCATTTTCAAATCCTGTACTAACTGCCTTTTCACATTTTTTAAGTTCTACGCTTTGCGGTAAAAAAATCTCACCTGTCGAATTCAGTAGGAAATATACTTTAATAATTCTTGAACACTGGGATATGGCATCATCTAGGTATTTTATACATACGTTTTTTTTGCGATTTGTATAAATGTTTTTATGTAGGTCTTTATTTTTCATCTTGATATAAATAGCATATTGATAAAGAATATTCAGGAATATCTTTTCATTGTGGGCACCACGGTGTGGTTTTAGCCAATAGAGTGATTTAGGGAGGCCTTCGGCATAGCACCTACATGAAAAATTCCACACTTAAAAAAAAAATTGTTAACAAATTATTGATTTCATTAGGAAATACGAATAAGTTCAACACTGCTAATTAATAGCGATTTGACGTTTGTTATATTTTACTGTGCTGTTACTCATACTACAACAGTCATCAGCGCGCAGCTTTGTTCTTCTAGAAAAGAAGGTCATTTGATCAAATTCGTATTAACTAAACCATTTCCGTTCTGAAAAAACGTGATTCATTTCTATTTAAATTCAGGATTATACGAGCTTGTTTTCAAGATGGTGGTAAAACATGAACAACAGATTTATAAAGGAGACTTTTTATCTATATCTATACTAATATTATTAAGAGGAAAGATTTGTTTTTTTGTTTGTTTGTAACGAATAGGCTCCGGAACTACTGGACCGATTTGAAAAATTCTTTCGCTGTTGGAAGCTACACTCTTTACGGTGAACATAGGTTATATTTTATTCCCGTGTTCCCACCGGAACGGGAACTACGCGGGTGAAACCGCGTGACGTCCGGTAGTTATAAATAAATACGAGCTAAAAAGGTTACAGAAATTTAAGGGTTTTTATTTAAATACGGGAAAGAGTTTTCAATATCTTGACACACCACGACACTGATCATAATTTTGTAGACTATCTTAAAATAAGACAAGCAGTTTTATTTTGTGTCAATATAACACACACTTTCAGTGTTCCAAGCGCTTATCGGAAGGGTGGTACAAAATGATACTTTATCAAAATATGCACCGTTAAGGGAAAACACGTCCGTTTATCAAACTTCTTGGAAAGTGGAAACTTCTTGGACCTTTCTGATGAGTAATAATTGTGTCTAAGTTATTAGAACAATTTAGCTTTTTTTGAGATAGGCAACGAACACACCTTAGTTATAACAAATTCATACCTACCTATAGTCTGCTTACCTTCCGCAAGCAATTCAATAATAGTAATAAATAAAAAACTTGATACCTAGCTAAACATACAATATACGCCTTCTACAGTTTCACTGCTTCGTTATTTGTGCACCCTTACACTAGATAGTGCTTAACCTCTACACGAGAGCTCGCTACGTAGCAATTTAGTTTGATGATAATACTACTATCGAATTACGGGCAACCCTAGACCCAGTTAGGCTCATCACACATTAACAGGAAATAGGCGATTTTACAAAGCGGCCTAATTTGGCTGGTTATTGGAAAAAAAATTAAGGAGGATATTAAATAATTAATATATAACGGTCACATAAACTTTGTTTAGCTTAGTATGTCCGTCCGTAAAATTATAACAAATTTCTAGATGTAGGGTTGGTATTATAAGTGTATCATACCTTAAGACCATTAATTAATTCTGCTTATCGTATAATATGTTAATTATTTAATTTTTGGGAGCGCTTTTATTTTGCTTGTAACAGATAATATTTTACAGTCATCCAAAAAGTTCAAAATTATAGCAAGTTAAGATAGAGTAAACCATTTTTATTTCGACATTCCGCTCCCCGCGATTCTAACACAATGTGTCCCAGCTCTAGCTGAGGAATCCCGTGAAAGACAAGGGGAGGTGAAGCCAGGTTGTTACCGTGAATTTCGTAATTAAACGCCTCGTCTAATTGTGACCTTCGACCGACGCTTCACGCTCCGCTACACTTTCAGAATTAAGCTTGTTGCTTTGTTACTGAGGAGGACGCTATATGCATGTATAGTACAAGTATATTGAGTATAGGAACTTTAAAAACAATACAAACTACTATTAAATTCACTTTGGATCGACGGAGATTAAAGCTTATCTTTTTGTTTAATGCTCTTACTAACAAAAAGAGGGTCTAGTATAAGAACATGTTCTTATAACTTTATTTAGTCAGTTTTTTTTAAATGAACTTAAACTAAATGGTTTATTTTGAACACTTTTGCAGTGCAGAAGAAGCATTAAATTGGAAAGAAATAGTCTATTCTGACTGTGACATACCTACTCTACATTAAATGTATGACAAAAAATAAAACGTATTTTAAATTTTTGCAAGCGTATGTTTGTTGGTCTAATTGTCACGATTCGTGACAGTAACGTTCATTGTTCTTATCTGTCATTCTTTTATTGTCATGTAGTCAATCAGACATAAAAGTATAACATTAGAATTGTTATGAAATTTACATTTTTGTTAACGTGAGGGAAAATCTTTCATGGATGGTATGCCGGACTCCTACCGACTAAAAAACCTCACGTAACGCCCAACAGCCTACGGTTGGGAGCCCCGGGTAAGCCCTCGGAAGGATGTCCCAGGACTCCCATGAGATGAAATATATCTGCGGCAGCGGCATTATTTTATTCGACGTACCACATCGTAGGCGCGAGCAACTGCTAATAAGGCACAAAGTCATTGTGGATTTCTCTAATTTTAAATCTTGTCTAATTTATTTTCAGGCTAAAATGTTACAACTGATTAAAACTTTCCAAGTCACACAACTGAGTAAATCTGCTAACAAAACTTTCTTTAAAGTAATTAGAGAAAAGCGGAATACATAACACGACCTGTCATTTAGGGAACTTCTTAACTTCATTACTTGTATCGTTATAATTCTAGTCAGTACTTACAAAGTTTATTTACAAAGTTTGTTTTCTTTCAAATATCAACTGATGAGATACCTGACTTGAATGCCTTAGAAAATCTTTCAGTAGTCTGAAAAGTAAGCCTTAAAATAACTTTGTGTAAACAAAGCTATTTCAAAATCGGTTCAAGCAATAATGAGATGCCGTTGCACCATGGCAAATTACCATACAACTGGGCACGATTAAGGATAGTAGGTATAGGGTAGAATGTCGGCGTTTATGCAAATAACTTCCGCTAGGATTTCACCAAGATTTATGTACCGTCAAGCACAATTAAATTTAGACCACAGCTCGAGCTTCTGTATAAATTAACTTGTTTTAGTCACGAGAACGCAATTGTATCGGAGTTTACTCCCGTTTCTAAGATTGCAAGTAGGTAACGCAAGACATGCTACATGCACGATCGATGTTCAATTTTAGATGACGTGAAAGGTATTTTAGTCTTAAATTTTGTTGCAAAGTAACAATATGAATTTCCAAAGTTACTGTACATTTTGTGTTTGTATAAGACTAGAATAACGTTTTCCTGGTTTACCTAGTAATAATTTTAAAAAAAATTGACTGTGAGATACAGTGATCTGGTAAAAGCTCATCAGGCTGTATCTCATAAATACTCACAGGTGATGTATTTATGTTGCCGTATGTGACGTTTTTGCCGTTTTTTGGTACGGAACTCTCCGTGCGCAAGTCTGACTCGTAATTAGCCGGTTTTTTGATTTATTTCAAAAACAAACTTTGTAGGCACGTCGATTTCAACTGGTTAAGGTTGTACCTCATTCACTCTCTACCTTGTTCGAAAATAAAAAATAACGAGGTGCATTACCCAGGTCACTGAAAAATTTAGCAGTAATCGGAAACGGTAGACTCCAGCCATTGCAACCCTAGGCGAGCAGAATTTAATACCTGTACGATTGCTTTTATGGGTTTGTAAGTACGTACTTATTAAGTTTTCATGTAAAGCTAATGGATTAGTAAGAAGGTAAAACTGCATAGTCCAGGTGCCTGTGAGTAAACACTTAGTAGAAACATCCAATGATCTCACTAATGAGGCTTTTATTGTTTTGAAAACGAGCTTCATTATTATCCGAGAGTTATATCATTACGTAGATACTTTAACAAGTGTATGTGCTATGTATCCATTCTTGATTAGCATTATTATGATCTTTCATTGTACATTAAATATTTTATTACGATTTTCCCCTAGAACTCTTTCATAGATGGAGGATTAGTGAAACACATGCTATAAATCAGGTTGGTAGTTTTTGATTTTGTCTTGTACAGGCAGACCTGGCCGGGGGTGGGGGAGTCCATGAACGTTAGTTATATCACTCTATATCCGGGTTGAATCATATAATGTATAGACTGGCTTTGTGGGTATCCATCACTGAAAATATATAACTCACGTACTTTAACATGGCATAATGTGCGGTTGTCAAAAAATAGATTGCTATAACTATTACTGCAGCCGAGACCAACGACAGATTATTAACGTGACTTTCGAAGCACGCAAAAGCTGGTGAATAGAAATGCTGCTCATCTTGAGATGGAGATGGAGATCAGATCGACACGAGATACGTACTGAACGCTGTGATTGTTCACAGAACACTGAAACATAACGAAAGCATATTTAGTTTTAGGTACTATTACAGATGTTAAATAGTAATCTGGAATAATACAGTAAGGTACTTTAATGTATTCTAATCAGATTAAAGTAAAACCAGGTTCTAAGTAATTTGCCTACCAAGGATTGATCTACATTTCATGATAAACGTTCTACCCGTAGAAACATACCAGTATCTGATTAAGTACCTATTAACATAAATTATACTTAAAGATTAATTTAGCTCTGAATTTCCTAGAGATATTTGCATCCGTGATATATTAATATGCAATGAGACGTTGAAATCTTGAAAAGTTATTGTTTTGGTAAATTCGTTGTATTTTACTGTAAAACGGAGCTTCAGTGGCAGATGGCAGGTGGTGTTTAATTAATGGGAATATCGTTTGGGCTTATAAAATATGAAATAAATTTTGATTAAAAATTATGGGTATAGAAGTTAGACGCGCATAATTATATTTTTTATAAACGATCACTTCATAATGCATTTAATGCGTAAGTGTAAGTGACCGTATTGTGAAATTCATTAGTAACACTGCAAATTGTTAAATATACTTAATATAAAATATTTAAAAGTACTGTACTCTTTTTTCGCTTAGGACTCAAAAGCTTGGAACAATATTGATTTCTTACAAATTTGGCAATTTAACTTGTCTGCCCGATATCCATCTTTTATTGTAACCAATTTTTTTAAATTTGGTGTGTTACCAAAGGTAATATTATAAGAACTAGTGTAAACTAATAAGTTTATTCAGTGGTCAGTAGACATACATAAAAATTAAAATGTGACAGTAGGTTTAATGAGTTTGTTCTGCCCAATCAAATAAGGCTATATTATATACATAAGAGTTTTGCAGTATAATTATACCAGTAGTACCTACCGGTATGTAAAGGATTTCTATAAATTATACACACGGTCAGCAAATTCTGCACACTGGACTTAATAATGACTTCGGTTTCCACGTAAGCGAAGTTGCAAAGAACAGCTAATGAATCTTCAAGACGAGACAATACAAACCTTGGAGTGGTCCATTGTTTTACTCATATTTTGTTCGGTAGCTTTTTACGCTTGCATCGTTAATACACACTTGTTTAGAAGAATTCCATATTGTTCTTATGAAGCTCCAACAATGGGTGATCATATTAACAATGTAATCATAAAATGTAGTCGTAAAATAATTTCTATAGGTAGTTGACAGGTTTCCTATGTCTGTTTGAAAGATAAAAGTACGTTTATCTTTTATAGTTAGGTAGGATTACTTGTTTGCAAGTGTAATTTAATCATTTGTTTGTGTCACTATGTGTAAATTCCGACCACACTCGTTGATTTAGGAACCTGTTGATTTTTAACATTCTAAATCCTGCATATATTAATGTGATAATTTATGAGGATGTTTGTAACTCATCAAACTCTAACTTTTATCTAGTGTCTGGAATACCCATGAAGTAACTAAGCTCTTCCTTTAGAGAAGGTTCAAAAAACCTTGTTGAGGTTCCTGTATAAACGCCAGTATGGGTATTATCCATACTTGTACCCCACTCTTTTCTTTTTAGGCTGTCTACCTATTACATTTTCGGCTTCAGTATCGAAAGAGAATGCCCTAAAGTTAAAATTTTTAAAATTTTAACTGCCTCTGTGGCGCAGTCGGTAGTGATACCGCCTGCGGCGCTGGAGGTCGTGGGTTCGATTCCCACCGGAGACAAATATTTGTGTAACCCATAAATGTTTTTCTCAAGAGTCTGGGTGTTTCTATGTAAAATATGTATGTATTTAAAAGTATATAAGTATTAATATCCGTGGTCTGATACCCATAACACAAGCAGGTTATTCCTAGGTAACTCCTAGCAAATTCAAATTTTCCCAGCTATTTACTCATGTATTTATCCTTCGATGACCGTCATTCATTTGTTTTTTTCTTCTGTTTTTTTCTGTTTGCGTCACTCATTTTACAAAATGGAAAACTTAAAATATCGCATTATTTACGAGTACGAGTTCCGCCGTGGCACTAGTGCTGCGGAAACGACTAGAAGGGTGAATGATGTGTATGGCGGTCATGTTGCAAAAGAAAACACAGTTCGTTTTTGGTTCCAACGTTTTCGTTCAGGAAATGTCGACCTGCAGAACAAGCCCCGTGGACGGCCTGAGACTCAAGTTGATAATGAAGTATTGAAGGCTATTGTGGAAGCGGATCCATCGCAAACCACGTCCGAGTTAGCTGCAGGCTGCGGTGTTAGTGATAAAACTGTTTTAATTCACTTGAAGCAAATTGGGAAGATTAAAAAGCTTGAAAGGTGGGTACCTCACGAATTGACTGAAGCAAACCGGCAAAAGCGCGTCGACTGCTGCGTTACATTACTGAACCGGCACAATAATGAAGGTATTTTAAACCGAATCATTACCTGTGACGAAAAATGGATTCTTTACGATAATCGAAAGCGCTCAGCGCAATGGTTGGATCCTGGACAGCCAGCCAAATCCTGCCCCAAGCGAAAAATAAACCCAAAAAAGTTACTTGTAAGCGTTTGGTGGACTAGTGCCGGTATTGTTCATTACAGTTTTCTCAAATCTGGCCAGACTATTACGGCTGATGTCTATTGTCAGCAATTGCAAACCATGATGGAAAAGCTAGCGGCTAAACAACCTAGGCTGGTCAATCGCTCCACGCCACTGCTGCTTCACGACAACGCTAGACCACACACTGCACAACAGACGGCTACCAAATTAGAAGAGCTTCAATTGGAATGTCTAAAACATCCTCCGTACTCCCCGGATCTTGCTCCAACAGATTACCATTTTTTTCGAAATTTGAACAACTTCTTGCAAGGGAAAAAATTCAACTCTGATGGGGCAGTCCAAATCGCCTTCACAGATTTTATTGATTCCCGTCCGACTGGTTTTTTTAGTAAAGGGATCAATGAACTACCTATGAGATGGCAAAAATGCATAGAAAACAATGGTTCATACTTTGATTAATTAAATATATTATATTTAAAAATATTCGACTTTTTGTTCCTCCTATACAAAACGCCAATTTCATATGTAAGCACCTAATATTTTCTAATAATATAATCATTTGTAGGCGCGTATAGGAACTAGCGGACGTCACGCGGCTTCACCAGCGTAGTTCCCGTTCCCGTGGGAATACGGGAATAAAATATAGCCTATTTTCACTGCAAAAAGTGTAGCTTCCCAACAGTGAAAGATTTTTTCAAATCGGTCTAGTACTTCCGAAACCTATTCGGTGCAAACAAACAAACAAGCAAACATACCTACATACAAACAATCAAATCTTTCCTCTTTATAATATTAGTACTATAATAGTCAGGACAATGTGCAGTTCATAATGATTGCGAGCGACTTCCGTCTCCCATTGGACTGCGTTATGATAATTTCATTGGTAAAATTGACTGCTTCGGTGGCACATTCAGTACGCCCACCGCGCTGAGGTTCTTTGTTCGATTCCCGGGTCGGTCCAAATATTTGTGTAATTCACAAATCTCTGTTTCGGAGTTTGGGTGTTTTCTCTTTATAATATGTAGGTATCTATTTAGAAATGAATAAGTATGTCTATCTGTCGTCTAGATGATGTTGCGTGATTGATAATGTTCACGATTTTTTTTAAAAAAATTATTAATATGAAGAGAAAATTATTGTCGGCATATTATAATTAACTAGAGGATGCCTGAGTGCCTCGTGTGTCATTCTTATCCACGTTCCCGTTTTCTGATAAACAGTAACCTATGTGTTATTGTACACTATAAATAATTTTTGCCATTTCTATTTTGCTGTTAAAGCTTAAAAAAGTTATAAACATTCATACACCCATACTGACAAACTTCACGCTTATAATATCTGTAATATACCTAGAGAATAATACGGTATTATTACCATTTATAGGTATTAACATCTATGACGTAGTGCCATAATGATTATAGTTAGTGTACCATAGAGTAGTGATCATCATGTAAGTACCAATTGCTTAAACCACATATTATTAAATAATATTACTCACATGAATTGTAGGTACGCGTGTACGCTCTTCGTCGTATCTCTACTTGAAGTTTATTTCACAGTAAAAGTGAAAAACCTGTCGTATATTATTCTGTACTTACCTACTTGTACGAGTATGTTTTTTATTATTCGTGTGACATTTTTATTTTCTTGCGCGAGTTTCTATGAAACATAAAAATTATGACTGTTTTATTGTGTGTGGCGGATGCACAGATCATAAACCCACAGAAACATCAGACGCCCTTTAAGTTTCCTTTAAGATTGTCAATGCGTAACTTATTCATACCTATTTTTCACAGATTTTTCATAGGAACTTGTTCCTGGGATGAAAACTAGTCCTTTTCTCAAGTGTTACTCTATCTCGGTACCAAATTTCATCAGAATTGGTTCAGTGGTTCAGATGTGAGATCAACGAGCTGCAGTGCACTGTGGTATCTTTGATTGATTTTATTTTGTATGCTTATTTATTTTATTTTACTGTCGTTATCAAAATGTCTGTGTGTTAGTTATACCTACACTATTACTAGCACACCATTGTGTTTCATATACACTATTTTCCGCCCTGTTCGAAATTAAAAGGGTATTAAAAATAACTGTGAGAAAACGTTCCAGTACATGAAATTCAATATTATAGTGTCATCGAAGAGACATTTAATCAATACAAGATAACATATCAGAGTGACTGACTACGCTAACCTATATTCCAAGCATTATTTACTTATAGCTTATCAGATTTATTACAACAATCTACATACCTACAACGATGTTTATGAGAATGTCTTGTTCGAGGAAATATTTGCAAAGCTCAAGTGTGTAAACAACTATTTTATTTGTAAATTCCTTACTAATAATATTATAAACACAAAAGTTTGTAAGTATGAATGTTTGTTATCTAGGTACTCTTTCGTGGTCTACCGGCTGAATAGTATTGACTGCATAGATTAATACATAGGCACTTTTTATTCCCGGAGTAAGTTCTCATGGGACGAGAACAGTATTCCTCGCGAGCGCCTGCTAGTTATAACATATTTCCTATAAACTAAAATCACGAACTGAAAAAAGTTTGTACAAATACGTTAAATATTTTCGTCGAAATTTGAGTTATTAATAAGTAACACATTTTCAAAATTATTGTTTGACTGTTTTGGGGTACGTTGGAACCCTACTAGGATTTTTGAGGCCCAATTTAATAGCAGCTGTAATTTGTGCAGTTCTGACTTGCAAATGAAGTCATGGAGAAGAGAAGAATATTTGGAAAAAACGTTCTACATTACATGAATGTAGAACGTTTTTTCCAAATATTCTTCTCTTCTCCATGACATCATTTATACGTATTACGGCAAAAAGTGGGACAAGAGGAACAAGCTTTCCTTTCAGTAGCAGAATGCGATAGGCTGATTTTATTGATTGTCTGTTTATTATCTCAAAAGAAAAAAAAACGGTGCAAGCAACCACCTTAGCCTTCTAATTATTTTTAATTTTATTACATCGATATGATATAAATCATAAGACAGAAATACTCCGTAGTGATTCACACGCCTAAAGACTTAATATACAACCTAGCAAATATACCATCAATATTTAACGAGGCGCTGAAGTGCAATAAACCATATTGTTTACAATTCTACATGTTCCTAGTATAGACAAATCTTTATAATATATATCACAAAGCGTTTACTATCTAAGCCGCTGTGAATTTCTGGAAAGATATAAACTTGTGGCTACAGGACATACTCAACAGCTCTAACGTTCAGTTGATGACTCATGACACATTGTAGATGCACATGTTTATAGATAACGAACTGTGAGAGCGATGATGGTCTTAAAAGTTATCACTGTCAAACAATTTCTTGTGAAATTAGAAATCAAGAAATCCTAAATCCCTCATATAAAATTAGGAATCTGTGAAACTATAATCCTTTTTTATCTTGTAATACAATCGAAGGCCGCTCATCAAATGAAATGGCTACTATAACAATAAAATCATTCTATCGAACAACAATCTCTACAATTTATGAAAGTCCCAGCAAAAACAAAACCTTGCAAAAATAAAGCACAAGGAGTAATTGGTATAATTCTCTTTGTCCTTTATCCAAAACATGCTGATAAAGGAAAAGCTCTTTTGGTACCAAAAAGGTAGCAATAAACGTGGCCGATACGCAAGCAGGACAAGAATAAATTGGACGCAAAGATTTATTACCAAATGCTCTTAACCCGAAACCTTTCGCCTTTGGAATGAAACTGCGCTTTTTCGCAATCAGAGTAAATCTTGAACAGTATGAAATCACATTTATCAAATCAGGAATCGTAGAGCTTGAAACCGTTTTCTGTTAATGTAAGGTTCTAAAACACCTTTACATTTTCTTTAAGTTTAGGATAAAGAAATTATCAATATTATAATCTAGCAGCTTAATCTATCTCTCTCTACTACTCACTACTCGTTGCGGAAAGATATTATTTTTTTATAGGTTTATATTTATATATACCCTATGCGATAGAAATATAGACTTTGTGTAATTTGAAGTTTTAACTTGTTAACATTATATAACGCTTTACTGATAAAAAATCTTGTTTCCAATATTAAACAAATCTCACAAAAACCTGACACCGTTTGTGTTGCTTACATTTTCATATCACTTCCCAACAATGACATTTCAAATTACAAAATACCTCTGTTGTAAGTCATTTGTTATAAGTGCAAAGTCCTGGTTGCCTTCAATATATCAGCTGTATGGTGTATAGTGGTGTTTATGATTGTAGTAATTGCACATTAATAAATAAATAAATAAATATAATAAACTTACAGACGAGATCATTGTAAAGAGAAGCAAATATTGAAGCCAAATCAGAGGCAACCCGTTTGGCCAGAGTTAGGTCGACCATCCTCAAAAATACATTTGAAAGATTCTCATTCTTACGTCCATCGGTGAGTGTTAAGTCTTTATGATTGTAGTAATTTGCACATTATATTAACACAATTAAGCTCCCAATGTCGAGAAAAAGTAGCTTTAAAAAATAGTACTTATATAATAGAACAATTAGTAAATTACTACCATATACTTACTTACCTACTTCGTTCTATTAGCCTCTTGAATAAATATAATCTAACTTTTAAGTTATTAGAACTGAGACTGTTTCAGCTACAAATAATTGTAACACTCTCAATAAGTTTCGACACTCAATAAGGAAATAATAAAGTGTGGAGTTCCTGGAGAACCTGTTTGGCCAGAGTTAGGTCGACCATCCTCAAAAATACATTTGATTTCATTGATTTAACATTGCTTCCTTTTTTTTAACGTGAGGAAACATCCTGCATGGATGCTATGCCGGACTCCTACCGACTAAAAAACCTCACATATTCTGCCCAACACCCTACTGTTGGGAGCCCCGGTTAAGCCCTCGGAAGGATACCCCAGGACTCCCAATGGACCTACGGCTACCACTGCGGCCTCATCTAAGAGAGGGGGGGGGGGGGGTTCGGGTGCTATCCTGCGTCTTTGGGGGTGTTTTCGGGTGTTATCCCGCCTCCTAGGAGGGCGTGCATAAATTCCTCATGTCACGCTGTCGTCTAGGACCTGCTTCTGTAAGGACGGTGAGAAGCCCCCCGGTCATGGAGCCGATAGTCTTGAACGAAGACATGGATTGCAACATTGCTTCCTTTCGCTCGCTCTGGTAAAGTCTAGCTCCTAAAGGTTTCCGCACAAAAACAAGGGTAATAAATAAAAAAAACGAAAGCTAGTTCTCGTATAAACTTGCTATATTTCAAATTTTCATATCGGTACATTACGATTGGGTCTGAAAATATTCTCGATGATCCAATGTCTTTTAACTACAGGTGAGTGATAAAAATTTAAAATTCGGAAAAATTAGATAACTACGACTAAGATTATATTTACTTCTAATACACAAATTTAATATAAATATCACAGTCAAAGATTATATAACTAACAATCAGAAAATTCCTAAATTTATATATGGCAGTGAAATGCAGGACTTCAAATAGTACATGTTTACCTATGCATTTAAGTATAAGCCTAATGTTCATAGAACAAAGTTTGAGCTTAAGGGAAATTGTTTTTGAAATAGGCCTTATCAATATCTAATAATATTAAAAAGTGCCCATTACTGCTCGCAGTTCCTGACGACGCAAATATCATTGACTAACTCGACAGTTCAATGGAAGATCTTAGGCTACAGTAGTATGAATTTAAAGATATTACTAATCTACAAAAAGGAATGGCGTCCCATCTATTTCAACATAAGATACTTGATATTAAATTTATGTTTAATTTACTTGTGTAGTAAGATTGTAAAAGATAAGTCAATGACAGTCTGATGTGAGGAAATTTAAAATAATATACGACATCCTTTTTATCTGTACTACTCGTAGGCGCTGTAGGTACTGCAAGCAGTAATAGCAAGTTGTAAAGATATAGATATAGCCTGTCTTATTTACGTATTTCAATACATTTTGAACAGTCCGAAGGCTAAACAAAAAGTCTGTGTAAACTATACTACCACATACATGTTTAACCAACGTAACCATGTTTATCAATAAGTACTTAGTAAAATTTGTGTCAGCGACATGATGGCAATCCTTCTCTTGAAATACCTTTTACATGATTGAATGTCAAAACTAGTCCTATTTACTGTGACTAGAATATAGATTAGGAATAAATTACGAGATAGGTACAAATATCAAAAGTACGGTATCTACATTATACAAGCACTACTATCAATCAATCTACAATGGTTATGATTTTCCTGACAGCCAGTTACATATTATCTACCTAAATCTAATACCATCAATTCGATTCCAAATTGGACGTCCCTAAAATTTTGTAACCTATCCATAACAATTAAAAGATTATTGCTTTTGATACTATTCTTATCCGGGGTATCTTATGTATTCGGAGTTCCGTATGTGTTCTTGTTTTCTGGACTCTGAAAAACAAAAAAAAAGAATCAAATTGCCCGCATTGTCCATTACAAAAACTGACACGTAATGGGATAAACAAGTTCAATTTACCTCATACGGCGGTGGCGGTAGTATATCACACAGATTTATTTGACAGCCCTGTTCCGACCTCGCTACATTCGAATGTCTACTCGTCTGAATGGGAATTTTGAAACTGTTCTCCCTGCCGAGCCAGTGCCACTGTGGATAGTCGTACTCTAAATCAGTCGCAGGACACACTTTACTTTTGTCCTGTCTACTCCTTGATCCGGACCTATTTGTATGACAAGAGGCACAGTCGTCCTCCAAAACGTTAATCTCATTATGTGCGTTCTCGTGCCTCGGTTCTCTGTAGTCTTTGGTTGATCTACTAGACGTACTGTGACAACACGTCGAACATTCTCCATTTGAGTACTGAATACTTCCATTACATGATCTAACAATACTGTTGTTATGAGATCGTCTTTCTACACAGTTCCTCAGGTCTCCCATTTCATTATTGTCCTGCGAGGAAATTGATATTTATTGTCACATATACGGGTATGTTTATTATTTGATATACGATAAGAATGAGTTATGCAAATTCAAAGTAATCTAAAGTCAACAATGTAATTCTCGAAAAGCTTATCAGAACATACCTTGAAATTGAGTTCTGTGTAAATGGCGCTAGAGGCGTAAGGTTCCGGTGGTCCGCGTCGTATTCTGTCGACACTCGATGCATCTAATCCCTGAATGGAATTCTGGGGTAGACTGTATTCTGGTTCGACGCTTAGAATACTCGTTGATTGCCCACCTATGGATATAGTAAGTTTCTATAAATGGTGTCATTTTACATCGTCTAATTTCTAAATAAGCATTAAATTCTGTTTAACATTTCAATGGAGATAACTTGTCAGCCACCCACTTGAATGTTAATTCAATGTAGGACGTAGATGAGAGATTTACGAACATAAATGTCGCTTCGAAATATATTTCTACATACTCAATGCTCATTCAGTCCATGGTAAGTACAATTGAGCTTATGGCGTGAGAAATATGTCGCTGAATCTCAATAAGTAAACACTCGATAATCAGAATAGATAAGATTTGATACATACCGTGTAAGAGACTTTGGTGACAGCTGCCTACGTCTAGAGTGGGATCGTTTGGAGCAGCGAACACTGGCCTGTCTCGTAACCAAATTGTGTCTTTATTCAATAGACACTGTTGCGCAGTGACAATTGCTTGACCTACAAAATTGAGACTGATGTTTAAATCATGCGTTTAGATATATCATAACACAAGAATGTCACAGTTAATTACCACTGGATTTCTTTCTCTGGATATTATTTCGGCGCTTTATGTAATAGACGCTGAACACTCCTATCGCAATTACTGACAACAGAGTTAGCCCAAGAGCTAGCAACCAAGTTTCTTGAAATATGTGAGGCATGTTTGAGTCCTTCGGTGGTTCTGTCCTGCGTAAAAAAATTATTGTTTTTTAACTCTAAATAGAAAATATACAAGTAAAGTCTTAATAAAAGAAAGAATTTTAGTTATTTGATAACCTATTTCGATATTGAACACATTTCTTATTTTAAAACCTCAACATTTTACGTAACTGCTGGTTATTAAAAAAAGTGGGAAGGAAATCCAAGCAACAAAGAATAATACATGCTTAGGTACGTTATAATAAACACGTGAAAATCATAACCCTTCATTAAGCTTAAAACAAAACGTGTTTGGATTTCTTCGGGACAAAGACTTATCCCACCAAAAACATTCTGTAAAAAACTAGCCAAGTCTCGTTGGAGCTACTTGTTAATCTCTAAAAAGTAATGAGATCTAGACAAAGTCGTGCCAAGTCTAAGGTTCCTTACTGCGATTACTTTATTATTATAGTTAATGTTGTGTGACTTGGCCGTTGAAAATTCTTTATACGTGAGTGTGTACAAGTCCATTTTGTTTACACGTAATGTTATATCTGTTGTAACTACCTATGTTTGTTAAGCGAGATAATAGCCCATACTGGTATTGGTAATTGGACGCTAGTGTCTCATTTTAGGCTGTTATTGATTGGGCAACACATGCATTCAGCATTGACAATGCTGACTTCTGCTCTCTTCTTTTTGAAGCGGCAAATGGACCACCGATCTAACATAAAATAGACGTACAGAAGGATCAATGATTATAATAATAATAATTGACTAGTTATTGAATTAACGTTCTCCAAGTGGCAATTTTCGATCGTCAATGGGTGGCGGTTCTGGCGACAGATTGGTGCAATGGTGTCATGAAGCATCTTGTTTTGTACCCTTGTGTACCCTTCAACGGCCAAGTCACACAACATTAACTATAATAATAAAGTAATCGCAGTAAGGAACCTTAGACTTGGCACGACTTTGTATAGATCTCATTACTTTTTAGAGATAAACAAGTAGCTCCAACGAGACTTGGCTAGTTTTTTACAGAATGTTTTTGGTGGGATTTCACTTCTTTTTGTAGAAACGTGGGCATATTGATTTATTTTATTAGATTTTCTTATTAGACGCAGTTTTTTTCTTTCTAGGAGTAGTTTTTTTTATTATTACAGATCTTTTTTTTCTTTTTTTCCGGTTCTGATTCTTGTACAACAGTTTTTTGTATTGCCCATTCGCGTTCATGCCGTTATATTTTGACCAAATTTTGAGCGAAATTAATATTTCAGTGTAATTTGTTTATTCAATTTGTGTAATTTTCGAGTAGAATAAAGATAATCATTCGACTATTTCCTCTTGTAAACTTGTAAGTATAAGTATAAAAGCCAGTCTAGTCTTATCCAGAGTTTTCCTTTAATTTTATTTATATTTGTACTAGCTGACCCGCGCAACTTCGTTTGCGTCTTATAAGAGAGAAAGAGAGAGAGAGAGAAAGAGCGCGGTGTGCTATTGTTATTTTGATATCATGGTTCACGTCATTTGTTCCCGTCGCGTTTACTTCCGTCGCGTCGCTACTATTCATTATTTTAGAAATAATTAACGTTACTGTGATCGAAAACTCCCAAAGACGCGGGATAGCTCCCGCATCCCCATAGGTGAGGCCGCAGTGGTAGCCGTAGCTCCGCTTACCCGGGGCTCCCAACGGTAGGTTGTTAAGCAGGATGCGTGTGTTTTTAGTCGGTATGAGTCCGGCATAGCATACATGTAGGATTTTCCTCATGTTAATAAAAAGGTAATGTGATCGAACGAAATGAATAGATCGAAAATAGGTTTTTTGTTTAAGAACTTTTTAACTTTTTAATTTTGTAATACATTATTTTTATGTAACTTTAACCATTTACGCAGAGGCGCAACGGATACTCTTATATCGATTAAATTTTCCCCGTTTAAAAACATTTCACATTGCTGCTCCGCTCTTTCAGTAGTTTCAGTAAGGCTTGCCTTGGTATTTGATCATGGTCCCTTTGCAGCGTGTGTCTAATCCAGCTAAACTTCCAACGTTTGATCTGTTAGTGGATAGGGGTCTCACTGCAGCGTTCCAATAGGCTTACGTTCGTGATTTTAACGGGCCCGTATAATACCGAAGATCCGTTAGAGGTCAACTTGGAACTTGTAGCTGGTGCGAAATGTCTTTATTGACCTTCCATGTCTTGCATCCGTATAGTAGTACAGTTTTAACGTTGACTTTGTTTTGGGTTTCAATTTTCGAGTCAATTTTTGCAACTGGCATACGGGGTGCAGCTGTGTGAAGTTTGCTCTTGTGCTCTTGCCTTGGCGAGCCTCGAAATGATGTACTCTTCTAACCCATCAGTTTCCGACACAACACTCCCGAGTTACGTGAATTAGTGAACGTGCTCGACATCTGTGCCAATGCGCAGCGAAACAGACTCTTCTCCCTACACCTCATCTCCTGCGTCTGTCGATTTTATTTTCAGTCCTTCCATTCGCTGTCTCATTTTGTACGTTGTTCTGTAGACATGCATGACGGCGTGTGTCCAAATTGGAGATAGTACAGATGGAAAACTCATGTATGTACTTTTTTGTCACACCTACCCTCTGCTACACACACTCGCGCACAAATCAGTACCTATTGAAAATTCGGTTGAGACCGCCTGACCTCGTGTCTGTGAATGAGTTGTCTATGTGTGCGTAGCCTCAGCGAATTTAGTATTTTTTTTTTTATATTCAGCTCGCCAAATTGACGTCGCCACGGTGGATAGCCGTGGCGCATCTTACGATTGGGGGCCACTTCTTACAGCGGTCCTCAAGTTGGCGGCCCTGTGATGTGCCTCTTCACGCTCCTCTTAAAGAACCCGGGGTTGTAAGATGAGGGAAACACGTGTGCGCGCAGGTCGTTCCAAGTTTTTATAGTTCGACAGAGGAACGATCTTTTGAAACGCTCGGTTCTGGCGAAGATTCTCTCCACTGTGTATGAGTGGCATCTCTGCCCGGCACGCGTTGTTCGGGATCGGAAAGGTGATGGTGGGATCAGATTGAAGAGCTCTTCAGAACATTCGCCGTGATACATTCGGTAGAAGGCAGCCAAGGACGCTACGGTTCTTCGCTGCGCCAACGGTTCGAGGCCTCCCGTCACCTCAGGACAACCAATTATTCGGACAGCACGTCTCTGCATAGCGTCAAGTGCGTCCAACAAGTACCTCGCGGAGTCATCCCAGAGGTGAGAACAGTACTCGACGCAGGGACGAATCTGCGTCTTGTACAGCAAACATCTCTGATGTGGCGTGAAGTACCGTCTCACCTTATTCAGGACTCCGAGTTTCCGCGAGGCCAGCCCAATACAACTCTCTATGCAGTTTTTGTGATTGAGCTCACGCCGGACGTCTATACCGAGAATCTCCAGGTTGTCCTTTAGTGGAACCGTAATGTTCTGAAGAGAGGGTAGGGGTAGGAATGGGGACTTCTTAGCTGTAAACGCACACGCCTGCGTTTTTCTGGCATTGAACTCGACCAGGTTGTCTGAACCCCATTGGGCAATGCGACCCAGGTCCCGGTCGAGATCCACCACGAGTTGCCGTCTCTTTTCGTCCACGTCACAACGCCCCTCCGCTGGGCAGCCAGAATAGCTCCCATGCAGAGTACTGTCATCCGCATAACAATGAATGCACCCAAGGGACAGCATGTCATTGATATGCAGAAGAAAGAGAGTTGGGGACAATACCGATCCCTGTGGTACCCCGGCATTTACCTGCAAAAAACAGGAAGCCTGACCACCACAGAGGACCCGTATACGTCGCCCGTGCAGGAAGCTGGCCAACCAGCGGCATAACTGAGGCGATAAACCATATGCCAGCAGCTTCGAAAGAAGCGACGCATGCCATACCCTATCAAAGGCTTTAGCGATGTCTAGGCCAATAGCCAGAGATTCGCCGTGCCTCTCCATAGCCTCACCCCAGGTGTGCGTTACGTACGCTAGGAGGTCACCCGTTGATCGTTTCGGCCTAAAGCCATATTGGCGATCGTTAATTAACGAGTGATCCTCCAGATAGCGCAGGAGCTGTTTGTTGATGATTAGCTCGAACACCTTGCAGATGACGGTGGTTACGGCTATGGGTCGATAGTTGGCCGGATCCGACCGATCCCCTTTCTTGGGGATCGGCTGGACGTTCGCCTCCTTCCAAGACTCCGGCACTTCTCCCGAGGAATAGGAAAGGCGATACAAAATGTACAGTATGTAGGTTTCCATCTGTACTATCTCTAATGTGTGGCGTGTGAGTGCCTCAGCAAGCACAGGTCATCGGCGTCATCTAAATCCTTCAGGATATCAGGATAGTCCCCATTCTATGCCACGCCGCTTGTTCTTTGCGGTATTCAGCATTATGCCATCGATTTTCTATGGATGGCCCGAACAAAGGTACCTCTCATAGTGGTTATCACAGAGAAACACAGCTACACGCTGGAGAAGCGTATTGCTTAGTGGTGGTTGTTTACTATCATGTTATTTTCATAACGATCCTCTAAGGTAGGTACAGTATGTATTTTCAAAAGAGTTTGAGAACTCTATGTTTTAATTTCTTTTTCAGAATATTGATGACATTTGATTGATGTCATTTTATACACGTTACGTCTACTACATTGATACATGTAATAAAATTGTAACACGCCGATGTTTGTTTGTAAATGGCTAATACTGAAGAAAATTCTAAAATAAAGGCTCTTTGTTTACTATTTTCTATGAAATTGCTTATTTTGAAATATTACACCTACCTAAAGTAAACTGCTGTAAGCGTTATTCACTTTTAACGAAAAAATATTTGCGATAAAAGTAGAAGAATAAGTTAGTATGTGACCCGTATAATGTATGACCCAGTTCAATCATGGCGACACAGGTGAGGCGGCATGTCTCCTAGCCGGGACCCCTCCATGGGACCTGGAAGCGAGAGCCCTTGCGTCACTGTTCAGATGGCGCAAGGAGGCGCTGGAGCGGGGCCAAAGGCCTGCGTCTCGAGAAATCGAGGCCCAGCGGACCCTGCTCCAACAGGAAACCCTGGAGACATGGAAGATGCGACTTGAGCAACCAAAGGGGGGATTCGCCACAATCGCGGCCGTCAGACCGGTCATGGACGAGTGGCTGGAGAGAAGACACGGTGCTCTCTCCTACCGGTTGACACAGATGCTTGCCGGGCACGGTAGCTTCGGTAGGTATCTGTGGCGAAAACACCGGGAAACCACGGCCGAATGTCAGCACTGCGAGGACCGCAGCGATGACACGGCGCTCCACACGCTGGTGGAGTGCACGGCGTGGGCACAACAGCGACAGGTCCTCGTAGTGGGTCTGGGCGTGGACACTCTCTCGCTTGAGGCCATGGTGCGAGCCATGCTCTCCAGCGGGAGTAAGTGGGACTGCGCCGCCTCTTTCTGCGAGCAGGTCATGCTCGCAAAGGAGGCGGCGGGCCGGGTGCGGGAGAGAACTCTCCCACCCGAGTTCCGCAGTCGGCGCCCTGGGCGCCGCCGACGTGTCTTCGCCGAGGACTATCGGCCTCCATGACCGGGGGTCTGAGGACGGTGAGAGGGCCGCTCACCGTCCTTACAGAAGCAGGCCCATGACGGCAGCGTGACGTGAGCACTCACGCACGCCCCCCCCCCCCCTTAGAAGCGGGGTCACACCCGAAACCCCCCATAGACGCGGGATTGCACCCGAACCACCCCCTGGGCGAGGCCGCATTGGCGGCCGTAGGTCTGTTGGGAGTCACGGGACATCCTTCCTGAGGGCTTACCCGGGGCTCTCAACCATAGGCTGTTGGGCGTTACGTGAGGTTTTTTAGTCGGTAAGAGTCCGGCATAGCATCCTAGGAGGATTTTCCCTCACGTTAAAAAAAAAAAAAAAAAAAAATCATGGCGACACAAAATTAATTTCGTTGCGCATTATTTTGATTATCTATATCTCCTAAGGTATTCATTTAATTTGCATGGTGTAAAGGGAACAAATAATTTTCATTATATTTTCATGCCCACTAATGTATTTAAATTGAGATGGGTTAACACTTTCTTGGTGTAAATAGCATTCCAATTACCACTTTATAATTGCTATTTTTTTAAAGAATGAACATGGTTATTGTATGTTATCCTTAAGAGATAAACATATGCTGCCGCGGATTTTTCTGTAGCCTTATATAAGATACACAATTCCATGGTACATTATTTTGTAATACTTCGAAGGGTTTAGGCAGCGTTTTCGTTAAAAGCTCCCAGACGCCTTATTTTTTTCTGACCTCTCCAACTAATGTCATAATATTTTAGTCAATGTCAACAAAAACTCAACAAATTTTATACGAAAACCTTCCTCGAGAACCACTCTCTCGATTGGTGATCTCAGCCTGAAACTCCATGCAGTGGTTTTTAAGTTTATCGTGAACAAACAGACAGACAGACGGACAGACGCGGCTGGGGACTTTGTTTTATAATATGTAGTGATTAAAAGCAGAAGGGGAGGCATTCGCCCAGCAGTGGGATGCTATAGGCTAGATTAAATTAAAAGATGTGTCAGATGTCGATTTTTTATGTCCCAATAGTAGAAGGGGGCATTACCATTATCTCTAATACAACTGAGACCAGCTGAAGGTTCTTCATCAGATACTTCAGACCTTCGATTTTTGACTTCAAATAAAGCGGCCCACCAAGTTGAATATTATTTGTAAAGGCGGTATGTCGATCTCTAATAGTTTGGTTGGGCTCTTGTGTTTTCTAATCAGGGTCACCAGGTATCTTCGATTATCCTAGTTTTTATAGTTTTCCCTTTATGTGGTGATTAAACCCTAACTCTGTACCAAATTTCAGCTCTCTGAGTTTATGGGAAATACTAGTTGTATTTTGATGATCATGAGTGAATGAGTGTCATAAATGCGAAACTTTGCTTTCGCTTAACTCCGGAAGTAAATGACCTACAGACTTGAAATTTTGGATTTTAAGTATGTGATTATAGCTTACTAGATGACGAAAATTTCTGCGTTCTGGTCTTATCCAGAGGTTCTCTACTAGGGGCCTGAAAATGCGGCGAAATGGTTCCTGTAAAGGATGGTACGGCAGTGTTTGCTTCGCGCTCGACTTGGCTTGGGGGCACTGCTGTGCCCCCAAATTTTAGCGCAACAGAAGTATAGTACTTTTCAGAATTTTATGGTGCACTATTTGACCTATAGTTATACATTCACTTTTTGCAACTGGTTTGAAAGAACGTACGAAAAATAATGAATACTTACTGTACATATTGTCTCTGCGAGTGTGTAGGCAGCATATGAATATGCACGGGGGCACTAAAGGGTCCGTGTCCTCGGCGTGTGACGGCGGCCGCTCGAGCGCTGTACCGTCCGCCTGCACGCAACGAGCTCGCTGCTGCGGCCCGCGTGCGGGCTCCCAGGGACATCTGACCCACCACTCGACCTCCCGTACTACCACTCATTCGGATTTCAATCTGCATATATAAGAAATTCTTAGTACCAACATGGTATAGTCAAGGATTAAACTAGCAGGTAACCGGTCAGTCAAAAAAGTTGTTATCATAAAAGTAGGTATCAAGGTGGTAAGACATTTTGTAATTTGCTTTCTAATAGGTTTCTCACTAAATGATCAATTTCTGATCTCTTAGAACCCAAGAAATATTATTTCTTCTAATTATTTAAACACTAGCTGTTGCCCGCGACTTCGTACGCGTGAAAATTATGTTATAATGCCAATTTGATTGCTCTCTGCTTAGCCCCTAGGATATGTAGCCTATTTGAAGACCCTGCCCCTAGGTAATATTTGCGCAAAATTTGAATCAAATCTGTTGAGTACATTTCGAGATCCTTCCGGACAAAGCAAAGCAAACAGACAAACCGACAAACAGACAAAAAATTTTCTAACTATATTTTCAGCTTCGGTATCTTATGTTGAACACCCAGCGAGTATTTTTTTGTTTAATATTTCCAATGTACAGTTTTGACATTTTATTATATGTATAGATAAAACCTGTTTGTAATTAAAAATTGAATTAATTAATTAAGGCCAAGGAATTAAATTAATGTTTTACTGGAGCAAATAAATTATATTTATATTTCGTTAGAGACGAGAAAATGTCACAAAATACTTAGTTAGACAAATTAAAGGAGGAAGGATAAAATTTTGGTTATTCTAAATCTTTTACACAGAACCAATTCCCTCAAAACAGTAGAACGTGAGCATATTCGTTGGTAAACCAAAAACTCACCAAATATCCAGTGAGTTCTGCGTTCCACGTGCTTACAGGTGGCGGTTCCCAGCGTATCCATGCCGACGTTGCATTTATTACACCCGCCGTCACGCTCTGAGGTGGCGCCGTAGGTACTAAAATACCAACAAGTCATAAAATATGTGTAGAAATATTATAAACATACAAACAATTTGTATTCAGGTTACAGGTGTGAAAATAAATGCTTACAATATCAAAATACAAAACGATAAAGCATTCACACGTATTGAAACCATAAATTTCTTACCGTCTTCGTCAGTGTATCCTGTCATCAAATTGGAAGGTTTTCCGAGTAACATTTTATAGAACGGCATCACAAATATATCGTATTGTGTGTAAGCCATCAATCCATTGAGAACGTAGCTCGATGATCCGCTATTGTCGACATCCATCAGAGATCCGTTGGAGCAGAGAACGGAATCTGAAGGCGTGTGTAGTATAGTAATTTCCTCATCAGTTGCGTTACGCCAATTGAGTGTAGTCCCGTTATACCAAATTTTAACACCTTCTAAATATTCGTTGTAGTCAGTCAATACCTAAAAAAAATAGTTTTGAATTAAAATTTGTTAAATATGTTATTATTTGGTTTTTGTAAACAAGCCTATTTGGGCACATAAAATCAACAGAAGGTACTTACATCCCAAACTACTTTTAAAGACGTTGATGATAATGCTTCAACCCTTCTCAAAACCAACACATTTTGTTGCAAATATTTTCTAGCTTGAACTAACTCATATTGCGTCATATGTGTTTCGCGTTCATAATCTACGCCATATCCGTTATCCAAAGAAGGTTTTTTTAGTTCATTGTTTCCTTTTTTTAGCACTTTGAGATAAGCTTCTTGCATAATACTACCAGCTGCGTTGACAGCTGTGCAAATCACTCTCCCGCTGTGATCCACCTGGGCCCCGTCCAAATATAATAGGCTCGAATTACTTTTCGTACATTCTGGGAAAAGTAAAGAATCTCGGATTCCTTCAAGTATCCAAAATGTGGTCGGCGTAGGTAGCCCTTTAGCTTCACATGGAATAGAAACCACATCACCCTCCCAAGCGGTTAGATTGGATGGTATCTGCGTGAAGTGCGGTAAGGCTAAAACAGATGGCCATATTAAAATAGAACAGACATTTGTTAGGATTATTGATGCAATAAAATCGATTTAAATAGCGACTGTCTTACAGTAAACTGTGAGTGTAGCGCTTGTGATACTGGTGCCGGCATGGCTGTCCGCTCGGCAGGAATAGACGCCAGCGTCGGTTGCAGACACATGTTCTAACCTTAATAGCCCTCGGATTATAGTGGCATGTGTTGGCAAACTACCATCTTCTTTGACCCAAGTTATTTTAACGCTTGTATCATAACTCTAAAAAGTGACAAATTATTTATTTTTATGTTTCTCAATCAATTCTTATTAAAGTAAAGCTCTTGCTGAAATAATTACCTGACAATTAAATTCAACAGTTTGTCCTACAAGAGCTGTTATATTACTTGGTTTTACAACAAAGTGTGGGCGTCTCAACACGATAAGTGCCGCAGCTCGGGACTGTCTTTCTCCAGCTATGTTAGATGCTACGCATCTAAACAGACCGCTGTCTGTTGGTAACGTCTCTAAAATTTTAAGGTTGCCTGTGTCCGTTACTGTTACCCTGAAACATTTTATTTAATAAATCGACGAATGATTTACCGCATTTTAAGTACTTAGCAAAACCATCATATATTTAGTTTTTTATATTCTCACCTGCCATTGACTTCAACATCATACGCATTTCCATCTTTAAGCCAATGGACAGAGGGTTCAGGGACTCCTCGAGGAGGAGTACATTCTAATAGAGCTGGTTCTCCAGCTGCTACGTGTACGTCTCGAGGCTCTACTCTGAATTCATCACGAAGTACTGCAAAGAAATGTCATAACTATGTAATCGAAGCACGAATGAATACAGAGAAATCATGCACTGTGATGTTTTTGGATTTATTCAAAGACCAGCCGAGTCTTAACCATGGTCTGAACTGAACTAGTGCACTAAGCCTGCGAAGTATTACAAACAGTGAGTTCATTTTGGTAGATAGGGGTAGTCGAAAGATTAAGGTATTAAAAGGACAACTTGAATTAAAAAATCTAAACTACCTTTCTTTTCTTTCATTAATATCAGTACTAGAAAGGACACAACAGTTAGATTTTTTTTTTTTTTTTTTTTTTTTTTTTTTATACCACTAAGGTGGCAGACAAGCATACGGCCCACCAGATGTACCGGTGGTCACCGCAGCCTATGGACGTTTGCAACACCAGAGGCGCCACACTCGCGCTGCCGACCCTGTAAAAACCTTCTAAGACCCCTCTTGAAGAACCCCATACTGTAGGCGTTTGGGAAAACCGAGGCAGGGAGATCATTCCACAACCTAAGCGTGCGCGGTAG
Organism: Miltochrista miniata; assembly: GCA_933228765.1. NCBI lineage: Eukaryota > Metazoa > Arthropoda > Insecta > Lepidoptera > Erebidae > Miltochrista > Miltochrista miniata. The sequence continues at coordinate 23,208,200 of OW121756.1, forward strand.
AAAGCCCCTATCGGATCTAACCGTGCTCGAGCGCTCCGGATGCAACATGTGAGGATGAACACCCTGTCTGTGGCGAGCGGTGCGATGATAGAATGTAGCCGTAGGCATCATGTCAAACAATTCCTCAGAGCACAAACCGTTATACAGCCGGTAGAATACACACAGAGAAGCAAAGTCTCTCCTGTCACTAAGAGGTTCCACATAACCTGCAAGTATGGGATCGCCGACAACTCTCATAGCACGCCTTTGCACCGAGTCAAAAGGATGAAGCTGGTATTCAGGTGCCCCCGCCCAGAGGTGACAGCAGTACTCCATGTGCGGCCGCACTTGCGACTTGTAGAGAAGCAGTGTTTGAGCCGCAGTAAAGTACCGCCGCGCCCTACTGAGCACTCCGAGCTTCTTGGACGCCAGCCTGGCCTTGTCCTCCAAATGACTTCGGAACTGAACGACATTGGAGATCTCAACACCAAGGATCCCTATACTTTCGGAGATGGTGAGTGACGTGCCCTGAAATTGTGGCGCCACAGTAAATGGGGTTTTCTTAGCAGTGAATACACATACTTGAGTCTTGGTGGGGTTGAATTGGACAAGATTTTGTCTTCCCCAATCGGACACTCTAGAGAGAGTAGCCTCGATTTCGGACACAAGTTTTTCACGACTTTCCTCCACTACAGCTCGAGAGATACCGGGACGGCCCGTGTAACACTTTAAGCGTTTAAATTTAAACTTTAAATACACCCCATTCAATAAATCTCTAGCGATAAAGGCTAGCAGTACAATATAACAAACATTTGTATGCAAATAATATACCTGTGAACGTAATCTTTAACTCACCGGCAACATTCAAGGAAGCGTTGTGACTGACGGCCTCGCCGGCCATGTTGCGTGCCACGCACCAGTATACGCCTTCATCGCTCTCCTTTTTACCACGATTTACTCTGCGGATGGAGGTCTTATGTCAAATGACAGGAATTTATTTTATGGAGTGTTCAGATTCGTGATGTTACCACTCTTGTTCTTTTATGTTATGTTACACTTGTTTTGCGATAAAACCACCATAATTTTTCCAGTTTTTAAATTTATCTTATCATCTGTGGCGCAGTCGGTAGTGATACCGCCTGCGGCACTGGAGGTCGTGGGTTCGATTCCCACCGGAGACAAATATTTGTGTGACCCATAAATGTTTGTCTTAAGAGTCTGCGTGTTTCTATGTATAATATGTATGCATTTAAAAAGTATAAAAGTATTAATATCCGTGGTCTGACACCCATAACACAAGCAGGTTATTCCTAGCTTACTTTGGGATCAGATAGCGTTGTGTGAAATGTCCGTGAATATTTATTTATTTATTATCTGTTTAAAATTTTCACTAACATATGCCAATTCGTGTGTCATTCCGTATAAATGAATTAACCGCAAAAAATGTAAGCAAAAGGGTTCATTATTATTGTCTATAGTAGATTCTTCAGCAGATTTGCGCATTCGCTGAGTGCAGTTCTTTATTGATAAGTATTGCAATCTCAGGTGTTGGTGACTATTTCAAGTTATGTATGTGTAATAAATATTATATTCATGTTGATACTAATATCTACATTAGGATCACTTCCACAATTTATGTCAACTAAAATGTTAAATTTTACGTGATATAAAATGTGAACTGTATAAAAGTATCATAAATTACGATTTCTTGACTGTCTATCCAGTCTATCCACTAAGTTTGTGTAATTCTACTTTTCCCTACGAAGTATCGCTTCCTGTGGGCCAAAGTGGAATTAAAAAAGAAACTATTTCCTCTAGTTACTAATTGACTAGGGTCGACAAAACAAAATGCAGATTGAAAAAAAAATTGTGAACTAGCTTTAACTTAAAAAACAAATAAAGTTTATTATATTAATTTTCGTTAGGAATATTGTATGGAATATTGTGCAGTTGGTGCTCGACTCATTGAACATACTACGTAGGTCTTCTATTTACACTTGAGTTCCAACAAACTCATTTATAAACCTAAAAGATATGGCAAGTAAAAATGAATGGATACCCTTTTTGGACAGTTCTATTTGTTTAAAACATATCCCAGAAAATTATTCAGAAGCATTCGACGGTTTTTCATTCACACACGTTCAGATAAATGCTCCAACATTTCGTTCCAATTTACGTCGTTATTTTTATTCTTCTTTTCTTTAAGGACGCAAATCTTGTGTTAGTAGGACAGTTGTCTTAGTAAGTATTTTGTTTAGCTTCGCGTGTTTCGACCGTCTAGGGAGTTTCCTGACCTAAATGCTACACAATAGAAAGCAACAATATACCAGGCACCGCCGTTTATAATATTTGTAAGGATTGTTTGAGTATTTTATGGACTGTGAAGCTTCGTCTATATGCTCTGAGTTTGAATTTATATTTGTCTAGGTAATAATTAAGTTAAACTGAAATAAATTTCTAGATAATGTTCTTTCTGAATAAAATCCATTAATCAATTAATTTTTCAGTAGTTCGATATATTTTTTTATCGTCGAGAAACAATGAACACACACATTTTTTTTGTCTGTGTGTATTGATTTATAAAAATTCGTATTACACATACCTTAAAAACAGAAGTCCGTCTTCCAATAATACTCTGTGCCCATCTTCAGCAGGTGGCAACAGCGCTCCATCCTTATACCACTCCACATACGGCTTGGGCCGACCTTCTACGACGCATCTCAGGGTGGCAGGCTCACTGCGGCCCGACACTGTGTTTGATGGGTGCTCTTTGATGCGTGGTGCTCTGCTTTGTGCTAAGTGGCAAAAAAATTTGGCGTTCAATTTGATAGGTAATAAGAATTAACGTCTCTATTAATTAAGTACCACTAATTTACAACTCTCTTATACCGAGTCGCAAGATAATCTAGAGGTAATGTCACTAGGCAAAGAAACGATTTCGATCGTTCTCTACTCGGGAAGAGGGGCAAATAGGTGACATCTTAAACTTGGTTAGGAGCTCACCATCGAATACTCGAGTTGCATCGTTCTAGGGGTGGAGAGCCAGAGCTAAGAAACACAATGGACTACGGGGAGGTATTAACGGCCATTTGACCTCTAGCATGCGATGAATCTGAGCCTCTGCCCTGGAGTCATCTAGTGGGGAACGAGCACATACACAAAATAGTCGGCACTTTATGGTCAATACATATTCCGTAACAGCCAAAAATAAACTGACAACTTCTGCATGACAGAGTAAAGTCTCTGTAATAAGGTTCCCATATTACAGAGACTTCGCTGTTCTTCTGTCTGTCGTCAGGTTAGATCTCATAAGCCGTGATGATCAAATAGATCGACCAACTAAAAACAGTCCCAGGGAGGGATTCGTCGTGGAAGGCACAGGGCCTTGTATTGTGACGTGATTCGGAAGAAACCTACGTCCAGAAGTAGACTGCAATATGCCGATTGATTGATTGAATGAGTGGCGAGTCTATGGTCATGTAAGTACAGATCTCGTACAAGGGCTGAATTATTCCAGCACGCTCATATAAAAGACGTACAACGCATAACTCGCTTGTTTTTAACCATGAAAAATGTTACGCTTATATTTAATTATTTATTACACCTCAACACTTGTAATAACTATTAATAAAATTATCCAGGGTTAATGGTACAATTATATACAGCGTGTTTGCAGGGTATTTGAGAAGTCCTTCGGCTTTCAAAATAACGTTATAAACAGTAGGCTGTGTACTTACAAAAATGTTAAGTATTGTATTTAGATTACAAAACTTAATATTACGTGCGTAATCGGTAATCAGTTAGAATAAAATATTTCTGCAAATCATGGCTCGAAGAAAGCCTACATTAAAATTAACACTGAGTAATGCAAGCCTACTTTGATTTGCTAGCTTTTCCGTGCTTGGGAAGTCCTGGTTGTCAGGATCATGGCAGTGATTAAGTCAAGTGAAGGAAATTTTTCAACAGCACATCCTGCGCCTGTCCATTTCTACACGGCAATAGACTCATCACCCATCACGTCAAATAAAGCCATATAGTATGGGCGTATGCGTACAGTGGTATTATTCTGCCTAACCCTTGGAACATTAAATGTGACTACATTGTATGTGAGTATTAGCATGAAATTTTATGTTTACTCTATGCAATATCAATCAAAACGATTCATCATTACAATTTATTTATACCGATATTCACACATAATTGCCGCAATCAATCTTGGGTGAATGACCCCTTCAAATATCAAGACTCCTTCATCCTCGGAGAACGTGTTAAACTGTCAGTTCCGGTTGTCTGTACTGTGAGCAGAAGCCTAAAAAATTCTGACAACTGACCTTTTCTGACCTACCCGGTTAGACAATTGTAATTCTTTTCAAGCTTATACTCGTAATATCTGATTAATTGCCTCGGTGACTAAGATTAGCGTTATTGTAAGACATCTTGTGTTGGTATCTTGATGAGACTATGGGGCAAATAAATATTTTTTATTGGGCTTAGCTCTATCATAAGTAAAAACAAATTGTTTAAATTAGCTATGCTTTTTTTTTTTTTTTTTTGTTTAACGTGAGGGAAAATCCTCATAGGATGTTATGCCGGACTCTTACCGACTAAAAAACCTCACGCCACGCCTAACAGCCTATGGTTGAGAGCCCCGGGTAAGCCCTCAGGAAGGATGTCCCGTGACTCCCAACAGACTTACGGCCGCCAATGCGGCCTCGCCCAGGGGGTGGTTCGGGTGCAATCCCGCGTCTATGGGGGGTTTCGGGTGTGACCCCGCTTCTAAGGGGGGGGGGGGGGCGTGCGTGAGTTGCTCACGTCACGCTGCCGTCATGGGCCTGCTTCTGTAAGGACGGTGAGCGGCCCTCTCACCGTCCTCAGACCCCCGGTCATGGAGGCCGATAGTCCTCGGCGAAGACACGTCGGCGGCGCCCAGGGCGCTGACTGCGGAACTCGGGAGGGAGAGTTCTCTCCCGCACCCGGCCCGCCGCCTCCTTCACGAGCATGACCTGCTCGCAGAAAGAGGCGGCGCAGTCCTACTTACTCCCGCTGGAGAGCATGGCTCGCACCATGGCCTCAAGCGAGAGAGTGTCCACGCCCAGACCCACTACGAGGACCTGGCGCTGTTGTGCCCACGCCGTGCACTCCACCAGCGTGTGGAGCGCCGTGTCGTCGCTGAGGTCCTCGCAGTGCTGACACTCGGCCGTGGTTTCCCGGTGTTTTCGCCACAGATACCTACCGAAGCTACCGTGCCCGGCAAGCATCTGTGTCAACCGGTAGGAGAGAGCACCGTGTCTTCTCTCCAGCCACTCGTCTATGACCGGTCTGACGGCCGCGATTGTGGCGAATCCCTCCTTTGGTTGCTCAAGTCGCACCTTCCATGTCTCCACGGTTTCCTGGTGGAGCAGAGTCCGCTGGGCCTCGATTTCTCGAGACGCAGGCCTTTGGCCCCGCTCCAGCGCCTCCTTGCGCCATCTGAACAGTGACGCAAGCGCTCTCGCTTCCAGGTCCCATGGAGGGGTCCCGGCTAGGAGACATGCCGCCTCACCGGAGATCGTACGGTATCCTCTTATCACCCTGACGGCCATCATTCTCTGCGGGCTCAGCAGTCTAGCCTCATTGCTGGCCGTCAGGGTCTCCGACCACACGGGAGCTCCGTACAGGGCCATGCTTCGCACGATCCCCAGGTACAGCCTCCTGTAGGGAAATTAGCTATGCTATTATCAAGTTCTTTCAAAACTTTACTATTGAAATTAGCTTCGTTTAGTCTGAAACAACGTCTTTCAAGTATGAATTAAAGAATTTCGGGCAACTGTGTGTGTGCTGGTATTTTTTTGACGTGACTACGTCTAATAATTCGATGGAGCCGGCTGCACGCACGAAAAACATGACGTATGCGGCGTTACCTCGCTCTGAGGCGTTCAATTTAAGGCTGAGTTGTCACGTTCAACTATCGTCAGTAAACTGACTACACAGACAACCGATTTTTACCTTTTTATATGTAAAAGTTATAGTTGTGACTCAAATGAGGTATAATGACATCGGGCTCATGGATTTTAATACAAATAGGTAGGTACGATGTTGACGCGTAAAGGCAAAATACATGGAAGAAAAAACTTGAGAGGTCAATTATGGTGAAGTCCTAATTTTTGAGGGAGGACTGCAACTTTATAGGTCTCCCGTCCTTTACAAAGATGACTTGGTCTGGCCCATGAATAAAGTGAAACACCTGTATTTGATACTGAAAGAGGCTCTAACTATGTTGCAGCTTGGTTCAAAGAATTTAAGGTGGTTAATGTCACGTATGATTCCAAAATTCCGGTTTAGGCAAATGGGCAGATCTGTAAAAAACAGTCATTAGCCTGTCCTTTTGTAGGGTTTTGAAGCGCAACTTAAATTTTGAAACAGTGTTGTTCAAAATTTCACCTCTACAGAGGTCACGCGGATAAGACGCCAGCGTCCACTAGCTTTTTATAAAAAAACAAAATTAACGTTATTATTGGCATTCCTCTACCCTATAGCGCTGCTCTGTCACAGAAATCATTGGAACTAATGTCTCTATATTAACCGAATCGTCTGTTCTGATATCGTCGGACAAGGGTTATATAAGATTAAGGAACCCATGTTTTTGGATGAACTCATTTACACATTAATGACTTTATTATTCTACCCGCAGAACTTAAACTTGATTTCATAATTATGTGAACTTTTTAATATGTGAATGATAGCATTGTTCAATGTAATTGCTCTTACATGAAGTATATTTATGACAAAAAGCCGCATTATACTGAGACAATTCTTATCAACTAGTCATACAGTCAACGACTTTATTAAAGTTTGTTATATACAAGATTGTAGAGCGATGTTGTGTTATTGACTCATTGTAGGTTCATTTACATGAGAAAATAAGTTATAAAATAAAAAATTATGCTCGGGTCAGAGAATGGCATGAAGCCGTTTACACTCCTGCATTTCTGCCATTATCGAATGTTTAGCAATTTACGCCCACTTCTGTTTTACCTAGGTCAACCGCAATCTTCCAAGACGTTTGGAAGTGATAGTGGTGCGACCAAATAGTACGAGCGCACGTACGCGCCACAGAATTTATAGTATTCTGTAGCAAAGCTGATGATATCATCATTCGATACCCGGTGTCTTCGTCCACCAAGTCAAGTCGCCAATTTTCAGGTGAAGTAGACCTGAAAACTGCTGTCGGTCAAATACACGTTCCCTACAGGCTTGATTGCCTTAGTAGTGCTTATGTATAGGCATAACATTATGTATAATATAATAAATACTAAACAGTTATTTTTGCGTAAAAATATAGCCATAGTTCAAACATATTTCAGTAAATATAAATTATGGCATTTATTTCGTATTATGAAGATGAGCAACTGTTTTATTTTATTTCTTTACTAGTAAAACCCTCATATTTACTGCCCAGTTTTGTTTACTGTTATTTTACAACTTCGACAATATTCAGTGCTACGTTGACAATATTTATATTGGCTCTCACGTTTTACGGGTGCACATAAATGGAGGTGAATAAGCATCCAGAAACAATATGAACCTCATAAGTGGCAGATTTGTATTCAATCAGCGAATTAATCCTGGTTATACATGCTGTACTAGAGCTCAGTCAGTTCTCAAGCTCCCGGTTTTACAAAGGAGTTTATGATCAAGCTGTATACTATCAACGTCCTCAACATCGGAAAAATGTTCGATAAATTTTCTAAGCCCTCTATTGATTTCAGGTAACTAAAAATTAGGGAACCTATATTGCGTATTATGCCGTAGCTGTAGTAGCAATCTCAACCAGGTATGTAACCTTTCAATGTAGAAAATTGGTTAAAGGGAATTAGTGGTAGTTGTTTGGCGTATGTGAAAAACATTCATTTAATTTAAACAAACAACATTTAATGTTACAAAATTACAGAGTAACATAATTATTACATATCTATATATAATATTAGGTGCTTACACATCAAATTGGCGTTTTTCGTACTGGCCACTTTAATTACGATTTTCTCCTCTTTGGTAAGGAATTCCAAATTCAAATTTTCCCAGCTATTTACTCATGTATTTATCCTTCGATGACCGTCATTCATTTGTTTTTTTCTTCTGTTTTTTTCTGTTTGCGTCACTCATTTTACAAAATGGAAAACTTAAAATATCGCATTATTTACGAGTACGAGTTCCGCCGTGGCACTAGTGCTGCGGAAACGACTAGAAGGGTGAATGATGTGTATGGCGGTCATGTTGCAAAAGAAAACACAGTTCGTTTTTGGTTCCAACGTTTTCGTTCAGGAAATGTTGACCTGCAGAACAAGCCCCGTGGACGGCCTGAGACTCAAGTTGATAATGAAGTATTGAAGGCTATTGTGGAAGCGGATCCATCGCAAACCACGTCCGAGTTAGCTGCAGGCTGCGGTGTTAGTGATAAAACTGTTTTAATTCACTTGAAGCAAATTGGGAAGATTAAAAAGCTTGAAAGGTGGGTACCTCACGAATTGACTGAAGCAAACCGGCAAAAGCGCGTCGACTGCTGCGTTACATTACTGAACCGGCACAATAATGAAGGTATTTTAAACCGAATCATTACCTGTGACGAAAAATGGATTCTTTACGATAATCGAAAGCGCTCAGCGTAATGGTTGGATCCTGGCCAGCCAGCCAAATCCTGCCCCAAGCGAAAATTAACCCCAAAAAAGTTACTTGTAAGCGTTTGGTGGACTAGTGCCGGTATTGTTCATTACAGTTTTCTCAAATCTGGCCAGACTATTACGGCTGATGTCTATTGTCAGCAATTGCAAACCATGATGGAAAAGCTAGCGGCTAAACAACCTAGGCTGGTCAATCGCTCCACGCCACTGCTGCTTCACGACAACGCTAGACCACACACTGCACAACAGACGGCTACCAAATTAGAAGAGCTTCAATTGGAATGTCTAAAACATCCTCCGTACTCCCCGGATCTTGCTCCAACAGATTACCATTTTTTTCGAAATTTGGACAACTTCTTGCAAGGGAAAAAATTCAACTCTGATGGGGCAGTCCAAATCGCCTTCACAGATTTTATTGATTCCCGTCCGACTGGTTTTTTTAGTAAAGGGATCAATGAACTACCTATGAGATGGCAAAAATGCATAGAAAACAATGGTTCATACTTTGATTAATTAAATATATTATATTTAAAAATATTCGACTTTTTGTTCCTCCTATACAAAACGCCAATTTCATATGTAAGCACCTAATATTTACATTATTACTATCTAAACTAAACCTAAATAAGGCCCCCGTGGCAATGCGCCCAAAAGACTAGCAGCATTCCCTCTTTGAATAGCAATACCTATTCGCTGAGCGAGAAAACTGCCAGCTCTTGGATCACCAGTCAGCTCCACAAGGCGCTTTTTCAAATCCTTGAAAAATTTTTGTGCATTGGGGACCTAGGGTCTCGACACCGACTGGACAAAAACGATCCGATGAGTCGAGACCGTTATATTTATTAATTTTAATGTTTTCAGACGCTTCCGCTGCTGTGCTGGCTTTTAATTTTGTTTTAGAAAGATGGGACGGGGCCAGAGTGTCACCACAAGTTGCATCACAGACCAGCGCCCGACCCATCTCCCACGGTACTAAAGTTATCCCATCCGGTCTCTTGCCATCGTCCCTGAAAACGCCGTTTGGCTCTAGAAGCGCAGGTACATTGGCGGTGGCAAAAGCACGGCGAATGATGTTATTAAACTAAAATTAATATAAATATAAATATTGATGCCGACTATCATAACTACTCATTATAGTATGTATGACTGGATTCTTGTCCCAGATTGTCATCTTAAATAAATATGAAATTCCTTTAGATAGCATATAAATTACGCAAAGATCAGGTTTTAAATGGTGCATATTTTGTTGATTAGAAATCCCAGCGTTACGTTTTCAATACGTAAATAGGTAGACAGTGTTACTGCTTTAGGTATATTAATAAGAATATCTTTTAATGACCCTAATTTCTTTTTAAAAAAATTACAACATTTTATAGAAAGTTAGAGATAAAGTAATAAGCTTTCTTCTACGCCTCCAGTATTCACAACCTGACAGATTATGACGCAGATATACACACAGAGCTTAAATGCATTTATTTCTAACTAATTCAGTACCTACCTACAATTTATCTATCTGCCTTAAACTTTTATATAAATACAATTATTCACGGTAATTTTTTTACACAACAAGCTATCTGATTCCAAACTCTACATACAATTCACGATATCACTGCACAAGCTATCTAAATTTATAAATTTAATGTCTCACCATCGAACTCTGTGTTCCTTTTGCTATATACTTCACAAACAAAAGCGATCATTACACATATTCACAAGTAAAAAAAATATTAAGTTGTCTTAATATCACAGGCCTATAGCATTACATTTCGTTACCAGCTGATAAACAGAACGATTGACGGTTCTATCGGAAATATTCTTTTATACACAGACGAGCCGCTTCTTCATAAAAAGTAACATATGGATCTCACAATAACTGTCTCCGTTTGTTCGTCCCAATGCATTTAGATAGACATACAGATAGTACGGCGGTCGAGGTATTGTAATAATTGTGATTTATTTTTTTACTTTTGTCCCTTTACAGATAGGGTTGCCTAATCTAACAAAAGAACGGGTTTTTTATGTCGCTATTTCCGTCGTCTTGCTTACGTAAGTTTTGTAAAAGAAATATGCATAATAAATAAACCTCATCGAAGTCGTTTCTTGTATTTATAGACGAAATCAAGGTATCTTTTGAAACTTTTACTGATTTACATCGATATTATACATTGACTGAGGTTTATATTGTTAAACACAAATGCCTTGGTAAAGGCCCAATAGAACGCGGGCCCAGGAACGTAATACTTATTATTAGGATTCTTGATTTTGACAACCTTAATCTTGTGGTATTCTAAAAATAAAGTTATATTTTGATTATAAACGATGACCAGCCCTAAGTACCATTAGCCGCAGGCGCAACATCGGTAGTTTCCCTTTATTAATACTTGTCACTGTCATTGATAAAACACCACAATATATACGTATCTGACATGTTTGTCTTTTTGTGAGCTTGTGTGTGTGTGTACGAGAATAAATCGATTACTATGTTTATAGTTTTACATCAAACTTATGATACAAAAATAATGAGATATTTCGAGCGCCATTACTATAATGTTCGGTTTTCTTCTATAATAAGTCTGATACAATGAATTTCGGATTAAATTAACGTACCTACATCAAGTTAACTGTGATAATTATTATATTAAAGAAGTTTAAATCGTCAAGTTGTACAACTATAATTCATCACTTAGGAGTTGACACCTAAGAGTAGTTTTATAAAGTTCAGTAAAGTAAATCTCATTACTGCTACATTTTGGCAAATGATTGGCCATTTTTGGTTCTTTTATGCAATAACTAATGCGCATTTAGTCGACTATGTTGGTTTTTGTTTTTTGGATGCACTAGCCCAAAAGAAGTACAAGCAGACCTGTCTATAAAATTATCATGAATGAAACATAAAACTGACGAGCGTTTGTGTGTGTGCATGCAATTGAGTGATTCTTATCTATGGTAATTGCGATGGTTTGTGTCTATGTTCGAGTATGTTACACAACTTTACTATCTATATGACTCTTGTCAAAAGTTGTGACAGTTATCGCTACAAATTCTTTACTGTTTTGTGATTGAATGTAGACAATTTGAAATTTGTTAACATTTAAATATTATTTCCTTACTTTTTGATTGGCCTTCCAGTCTCTGTACGATATTTAATTCCTGAAAATAAATTTTAAGAATTGAACGATAGGTATATGTTTATGTTTATACTATTAAAGTGACAAACAAGCTAATGGGTCACTCAAAAAGTGCTTATAATATCTAAAGGGAGTTAAGCTCATTCTGAATATTTTTAGCACTCTTGTTAACTCCGAATAGTTAATAGAATCATGGTTTACCCTAATTACCTATACCTACCTAATGATGAGCTTTATAAAATGTGCAAGCCACATCCTACACTTAAGTTGTAAATTGATTTATTATACAACCGTCAACAATTTTAACACTTAATGACATTTTCATTACTAGTTCTCACTAAAAGATCGATGACTTCACTAGTAGAAACTTGCCGAATGATTTGATGATATTCAAATTTAGTCTATTATTCAAATCCATAATGATCTTAAATACCTTATTAACCTTATTCTTTGGAACTTCTCTTAACCGCCTAGTTTAGGTAGCGTTTTCTAAAATGTAAAATCAATCTTGAATCTGAGCCCAAGGCATAATTACACAATATTTTCATCCCAGAGCTAGTATGTCCCCAAGTTTCTTATCCCCTTGTGATGAGCTTTTTGCCGTTTATTAACCCTAAAATCATGTATGCGACATACATACATATAGTCACGCCCTTATTGCCGAAGGGGTATGCAGAGGCATGGTATAAACCCACATTTTACCTCATAGTTTTATGTCCCACGTAATAGGTGGTGAGCCTACTGCCGTGTTGAAATGAACAGGCCCTCAACTTGGCTTAACGATTGTCATTTTACTGAAAACCGGGGTTCAATTCGAGTTTACCTTCTCTACGCAATGGATCTTGTTGCGAAAGTGTTCCCTTAGTCGCCTCTTACGACACCCTCAGGATGTATTGGGTGCCGACATTTTGTATTCTTACCCGTCGCAACACGGTCCCCGAAGCCACACGGGGCAAAAAATCATGTATAATATACTTAAAACCAAAAAGTTAACCTTCCAGCATGTTTTGTAACTTTAATTTAGAGTAACTTATTTCAACGTCTTATATCACTTAAAGTAGTCTAATTGGAGCAAGAAGATGCTATGTAATTATATTAATTCGAGAACGCTTTATAAAAATGCCCCACAATTTTAAATCATTTCTCTTTACACTATTCAAACTAACAAGATCTTATCCTAACCCAAAATAATGTGTATATTTGTACAAAATCGCCTTGAAAGTTGGAAATCCTGTAAATAACATAGACATTTTCCTGTTCTACAGGATATTGTCATAACAAGGGGAATGACGAGTTTAAGGGTTAAGATACAGTTCCGCTGACTTTAGTACAACACAATGGGTACTGAGGTTGAGAGGGGTTGCTGAGACTTATTGTTACTCAACCTGTAATGTGCTTCCAAATCCGTACCGTGATTCCTTATGTGTGATAATGAACCCTCGTTAGCCAACTTGGACAATAGCAAATTGTCAATGCTAAAATATACTAGGTATAACGAGTTTCTTAACAATAACTAAATCTATCTATATATATGACTAGTGGAGGCCGCGCGATTTCACGTGCCTAGTTCCCGTTCCCGTGGGAATATGGAATAAAATAAAGCCCATGTTACCCCGGAAGCTTCCCAGCAGTGAAATATTTTTTTCTAATCGATTCATTACTTTCGGAGTCTATTCAATGCAAACAAATAAACAATCAAATCTATCCTCATAATATTGGTATTATATGTATAACGCTGGTTGACTTACACGTCAACGCTCTGCTAAAAATACTTAAGATGAATTCAGTAATTTCAGCACCCAACATAGTATGAAATTTGCATAATAGTGTTATGTTTTACTTAAAAATCCCATCGCCATTCATCCCCAAAAAGATGAATAAAATGAATTATTGAAATATGAAGCTCAATGTATCAAAATAAAACAGGGGTTGAAAGTTTGCATGAAAATATTAATTTACAACCGATTATGACAAGTTATTATTAAAGGTGTGAGTTTCAACGAGAGTTAGAAATTTTCAATTTTTAGAAAAATTCTATATATTAATAGTGACCAGGTTGCGCCTAATTATTTATTTTAGTTTTCATGCTTAAATAGAAATCACTGAACAGAACCGTACTTGCTAGTTTGAGCCTCAATGGGCGGGGCCGCAAGTTATCAAGAGCTAGTCACAGTTTTGATTTCTACTTGATTTTTTTTAAAATATCTGACGTCTTTTAATAAAAACTACTTTAAATTTCGTACGAACTCGTATTAGAAATCACCTATACTGTACATTATATTATATCGAATTTTTTGTTCAAGAAGACTATTTCGCCTTATAGGTATTGGTCCCGGCATCTGAGCATGCGCAGTTATGCTTTTGCTTGCCGAAAATTATGATAAACACAAAAACCTGTATTTGAGACAACAGTTCCTTCAAACACTGTCACAAAAAATAATGACTAGGTACCGCAATCATAACACAATCATAAATTAAGACATTGCTGTAATGAAACAAAATAGGAACCTGATAATTGACAGCTTTGAGTAAAAATTCAATGAATCAAGCTCAAACATCTAATACTAATAAAATTTTAATTTCTTTTTTCATTGGAGACATAGGTAATCAGTAAAAGATCCAACGGCCTAACCCGTTCATAATTAATAAAATGTCAAAACGAAAACTTAAATTTGCATAAATTACATAATTAATTGCAAAATTTATTTACATAAATTAAAAAATTAAGTGTTTAATATTCAATTTACAACTTACATCTTCTGTTCATTTAATTAATGTCATAGAAATTTAATATTCATCATTAAAGTAATTAACGTGCTTTTACAGATTCAGAAAAATATTTATACCTCATGAATATTCAATTTTAATAATTAAATGTGTAATTCAAACATAACTACACTAATTACAAAGTATTTAGTATTCCAACGCCATTAATTTTATTGTCAGCTATCTAGTTGTCAAAAAAGTTCCCACTACTAAACCACAGATAATATTTTATACCAAACTAAAGCTGAGGTCAAAACATTGGTGAACTGTTTCGTTACTCTCTTAACAGGCCGTAAACGTTAATTAAGAGGGCCTTAAAAAGAAAAAAATAAACTTACATTGTTCGATACCAGCTACCGTACAACGGAACTACATTTTATTAATTGGACTCAACCTGCACTTTAATTACTGCATGGTATATATTGATCAGATAAAAGTGTATGGCGGCCGTTGTTTAAATTGAAATAAGTTACGAAAGAACACTTAGGGCCAGTAAAATGTTGCTTTAAGTGCATCATGAGTTTATAGCTTTATGGAGATCCACACTAAAACAACCCTCTTTATAGAGGCAATGAAATACATGATCATATTTCAGAAAATATTGCAATGTTTCATTTCTAGTAACATTAAGTACGGCTATAAAGTTGCGTAAATTTTATCAACACTAGTATAAATGCCCATAGAATAAGTAAAATTCCCAGACTCTACATTCAAGATAGAAGAACGTACCTAATTTTCAAACGTTTTTAGCGGTGTCGATAATTTAAAATTAATAAAAATAAATATTTAAACAAATAAAGATATAGTTACCATTAGTTCCATTCAGTCCAATAAGAAGTAGATGCACAAATACGAGAAACACAAATTGGTTCCTTCCATTCACGGTGTTATCGCACTCATTAACACCAGCATCCAACATACTGCCACAGAAATTATACTTAATTTTCACACCATCGATAATTTACATGTTTGCCAATTCACTAAAGAGTATACACTGTTCATATTTTTTCACTGGCACGCTATAATCTGCGTTCATTCAAAAAAAGTCATATTCCAAATTCTAAAAGTTCGACAAACAAAGTCGACATCGCGCGCGAAGCTCGTTCCTGACGCTTCAACACGACCTGTCGCTTACGTGTCTTGCGTCGTACTATCGCTTCTCCCTCCCTCATCTCTATTTACTTTGTTTCAAATGGGGGGATTCTGGCGCCTCAATCGTCTGAAACTTTATGTAACTCTATTATAGTGTAAAGTATAACTTGATTTGGATATCACTGTGTTTCATAGATACGGACATGTAGTCAGAGTGAAATATGCAGCAGTGATAAGTTTCGCCGCCTTGCCTCGCCATAATTTGAACAACAATATAGTATGTAGAGCTTTTTGTATTTCAGGTTATGCTAGAAGCTATATTGAGTACATGTCGCTGTGAAATGTAAGTCAAGCTTTATAACCAATTGTTCTCAATGGCCAATCAAATACTTCCACTAGGCTACCGCCGCTTTCAATGTGTTGCTATGAGCTACAGTTAACACTTTAAAAAGTTTTTATGATCTGCTAAACAACCTTGCCTACTTGGTCCACGTGCGGTTCCGTATCTGTTGTTATCACCTAAAAGCGAAGGAATAATGTAATATTTTGAAAACGGTGTAGGAATATAAATTTTGAATCAATGGAAAGAAACGATGTTAATTGCCAAAACAAGTATGTAATAACACAGCTCAATATTCTAGGTATTATTTCATAGACCAGGCTGGGGTTTAGTCCACTAATCGATAACCTTGCTAATGTGTCATTAATGTACACGTGTAAAAAATCTTCTGTATCTTCATCTTAGAAGGTGTTGGCAGAGGCATAGATACATAACTTTGCAAATGAACGGAGAAAATGGGCTTTCTCCTGCCATTTGCAAAGTTGTGATTGTATACTTTCATCATAGTTTTCGGTTCTGTTTTGCCGTTTCATTAATATTTGCATAAAATGGTTCCATGTTCAGATGGGCAATCACCACAGCCCACCACACCTTCAACCACCTGGTTTCATGGGGTTTCAAACCACAACTTACAGTCAGTTATTTGAAACCCCAAAAAAAAGATCAAGCTACCTTGTATTCACGAGATTGAATAATAGCAGTGTACAAAACAACTAAGGGGTTTAAAACCACAAATTTTCTAAAATCAGGGTGTGTCCAATCGATCACAAATCCTCGAATATTAAATTTCTATACATAGCTACAACAAAGGCGATCCCATAATCTTTACTAAGTTTTTATCCAAACAAACCCCAGGATCGAAACTTTGAAGGCCTATTCAAAAACGAAAGGAAATAAAATACGGCTTATTTCATTTGACGCATTTGTCGAGTTAGCGCATGCGCACCGGGCGGGCGCCGACAAAGGCGTTGGGTTTGAATAAAAAACGTTCTAATTTCAAACCGGTCGCCCCTCCGCCGCACGCGCTCCTGCGCATCCCTTCGCCCATTATTATGCTGAAGAGGTCATTCACAGTTTGCACAATATACCCTACATGGGTGAATTGCTAATAGGTAAGGCTGGGCGCTCTTGAATTCTTTTCAACTTTTTAAAACTTAATAATGCTGTTCGTAAAGGCGAGTAATAAATGCCCAGTAATTACTAACTTCCAAGGTAATATAGCTTTTTAACTACTACATATTACGCCTACGCAAATGAACATAAATGAGCCAACGTTTAGATAATAACTGTCATAATTCTACGTACTTAGCTGGAATTTCGTGGCGGCAGAAACTGATCATTAATTAGTTTGATTAAATTGAAGGTTAAGACGGAAATTTAAGATAATTAATTCTACCCACACTTATTTAGTATATTATTAGAAACACTATAAGCTCTGTTATCAAATTGTGATTCATCTCGTTAAAATGCGTTTAATACATTTACTTAGTTATAAGTCCATAATTTTATCATACCACCCAAAGACTCGTGCTAGCTTTACTAAGGCTTCAACATTGAACTGCGATAGACTGATTTGTATGACACTGTTTATCCTCGAGTCTCTTGAAATTTACAAAATATAAATGTGTATTTTTAGGAAAAAATAACTCATTTGCCTCCCAAACTAGACATTGTTCTACGAGTACAGTACCAAAACCACATCTTGAAGTGCCTTACGGTCTTATCTGCTCTGTGCTTTTTGCCTCTGGTTGTTTCAACCTTGTTACCCTCCTCTTGTACTTTATAAGCCTCTGTCGACGCCTTAGGGGACAAGGGTCTGATTTTATGCAAGTAGTTATATCTATAATATGCGAATTTACTTTCAATATAATTAGGTTCTACGTTTGCAAATGAAAACAAAGAAACTCACCCTCACCCAATAGCTGGTTCGCTTAAAGATTTAATAACGAGGACGAGCCAGTTCTAGCTCTTTTTAGACTTGGGGAGGTCTTATTATCAGATCCGATCATCAACGGGTTACATAATGAATGGTCAAATCGTAAGATACATGGCAAAATTCATTGTAGAGTGAGTAACAAATGACGTAGGAAGAGGAATATACTAGTAAATGCCCTAGATACGTCAATCTTACGATCAAAACAGTCAAGGATTATCCGAACTAGTTGGAACGGAAAGTAATATCGAACCGAATTCCGTCAATGTAATAGGCACACGACATACACGGACTGAACTGAATTGATCAAAAGATAATTTTGTCATGTTGTACTTATCAAGATTCAAAATAAACGGTACCATGGTGATCATAATGGTGCAGACTTCGCAATCGTTTTAATTAAGGGGTGTCAGTTAATTGGCATGGACCAAATACCATGAACGATATTGACGCAGTCGCCAACGCTGAAATATTTCGTTTTGTACTTATGCTAATTATGTACGTGACGTTTAAATGATTATAGGATTATCACAGAATTTACTTATTTATTGATCAAAAACAAAATAAGTTCATGTCCTCTTTCTTCAGGTATCAATGAATCATAATCAGCCTCTCCCAAATTATATATCAATACGACGGTCCTGGGTCCTTAGCTTCTGACATATTTAAGTCAATACGGCTCACCACCCATTAGGTGGGACAAATTCTAAAAAGGTGAAATGTGGGCATATAATATGCCTCTGAATACCCCTTCGGGGATGAAGGCGTGACCATATATATGTACGTGTGTAGGAAAATAAAATACATAAAAAAAAAAAATTAATTACCTACACATAATCAAATGTATGAAGTAACTAAGTCAACAGTTTCTCAAATACCGATAGTTCCAAATAAAGAAAAATTTGTCACAATACAAAATAAACACACAAGACATAACTTACCTATTATAATGTAAACATTTGTATGACAACAACACAATACATTAACTGACTTCAGAAATGTACGAAATGCCACAAGAAATATGTAAAGAAACAAGTTAACAATGATAGTGGGCGGTACATTATTGCGAGAGTATGCAAGCTATGTTTTTCTAACATTGAAATAAAAAAATAAACCCAACGCATTCATAGTCAGTGAGGAAAACGGTAGCCATACGGTTGTCGCCTACGAGCTACGTGCATGCATTGCCAATGAACTATCTAGTTAATATTGAACTCTGGAAATAGAGGAAATGTTCTAATTCCATACAAAAAGCTGAACTAGAAAGATTGGGGGATAGATCGTTTTATTCTGGTGACAAAATTTTATTGTGCGTCAATTCAAATCCGTAAGAACCAACTTAGCATGTATAAGTAGTATTGCGTGTAATAAAAATGTTTTTTTTTATATATCTGGGTTGATTTCACAGTGTTGGTGGCATATAAATTGACCTTCTTATTTAGATGGACACTTGATGCTCAAGCGCTAAATCATTTGCCCGCCATGACCAATTAAGCTTGTTCTGTTTAATAAAAAAAAGTACGACGTACCTACCTATTTCGACTCGATATGTATTGGCAAAAATTTGCAAAAATATTCGAAACAATAATATACCTACAAACTTTGATTGCTATCGTAAATATTGAAACGGTAGCCAGTTATAGCAGCGAATGTAAAATTTAATATTTAAATTTGATTTTATCAGATACGGGTACACAAATTGAGACAGAAATATTGAATTGTTTGAATATGTTAATTTTTAATTAGTATAATACTGTCATAGCAGGTTGCTTAATAAAAGACAACTCGGTTAAGACGGACGCGGCTATTGAGGGCAACGAAAAGGCACCAAGTCATATTTTTCAATGTTTAAATAAAAATAAATAAATGGTTTAAAAACCCTAGAAAAATACGCTTTTATAATGCACGAAAAAACCAAAAATAAATTATGGATCGTTCAAGTTGCCTCTATTTCGGGGCTGAAGTGTAAACTATGTGCTTTTAGTTATAATATTTGATTGCAAAAGCGTGGGGCGCTGGAACAGGAAAGACTTTCCTGGCGGAAGCTGCATAATGTCTTGTCAGTTTAAAGATAAGGGCACATTTATAAAGGCGTGTTTTTCTCGTGTTTTTAAATTATTAATTTACACTGTCACGCTTTTATATAGGTATCTATTGTGACTTTTACTATTATTAATATCATTTTTTTCGGAAATGTATTAACGATGATAGGCTTTAATTGAAATGCATAACATACTTACTTGAAAAGTAAAGTAATTAATCACGCCTACGCATTTCCAACACCCACTTTTGCCAGTTTTTCGTGACGCCCGCGTAATAGGAGCAAACCTATTACCGTTACGGATCTCTATTAGATAATTCATAGGTATATCCTTAAAGTTTCGACATTCCGAGATATTTAGTACAATATGTAGTAATCATGTAATAAGAATACAAACGCATATTATATACCCAAGCAGGTTTTTGAGGGTAACCAAAGATATCTCGTTCTCGAACAAGAACTCTACATTTTGCCACTGTTATCGTATTCCCCTCATGTATCTACTTAATTGCCTGAAAGAAGAGGTGTTCCCTTTGGCAGCATAAACGTTATGTTCTTGTGCGACCTCATGCAGCTTTCGTCAGGATTTTTATTATATAAGCATTAGTATTAATAGGAATTTGCTTACAAAAAAGTCTTTCTTGTTCTAGCGCCCCACGCTTTTACAATCAAATATTATAACTAAAAGCACATAGTTTACACTTCAGCCCAGAAATAGAGGCAACTTGAACGTTCCATAATTTATTTTTGGTTTTTTCGTGCATTATAAAAGCGTATTTTTCTAGGGTTTTTAAACCATTTATTTATTTTATACTTTTTAGTCACAACATTTTTACCTTTACTAGCTGTTCCCTGCGGCTTCATCCGCGTAGAAGTCGTTATTGCATAAAATCATTACCCTCCTTTCACGCAGTCAGTTAAAAAGTAGCCTATGTCCTTCCCTTAAACTCAAACTATCTTTATAACAAATTTCATCAAAATCTGTTCAGTGGTTTAGGCGTGAAAACGTAACAGACAGACAGAGTTACTTTCGCATTTATAATATTAGTAGGGATTTCTGTATTACATGGTGTTTTGTCTGAGTTCAACTAATATGAAAATATTTCATTATTACTCTAATACATAGACCTACAATTTATTTATGCAGATGCAGGTACCTATGTCAATATTTACACTCAATATTAACTTCAATATATAACAGGTTTGTTATAACCTTAAACCCTAATCGTGGTCAAAGTTCATTACACGACTTTTTTTACAAATCCAAACACAGCTATGATACGATGTTCAATCATGAAGTTACAGTTCATATCTTATGACTCCATCATCATATCAGTTTGATAGCACCATATTATTGTATTGTCATCAGAACTACAAATATCTGCCAATTTTCATGGCGCTACGATCCTTGGAAGATGGTTAAATTAGTTACCTGAGATTCCATTGCATAGTTTTACAAGTCAATTAAA
Source organism: Miltochrista miniata (assembly GCA_933228765.1). Classification (NCBI taxonomy): domain Eukaryota; kingdom Metazoa; phylum Arthropoda; class Insecta; order Lepidoptera; family Erebidae; genus Miltochrista; species Miltochrista miniata. The sequence continues at coordinate 23,229,605 of OW121756.1, forward strand.
AAAAAGTTTGTTATAACCTTGAAACCTAAGCCTGGTCAAAGTTCATTACAAGACTTTTCTGACGAATCCAAAAACAGATATAATACGATATTCTATCATGAAGTTCCAGTGCATATCTTCCGGCTCCATCATCAGATCAGTTCGACAGTACCATATTATTGTATTGTCATCAGACCTACATACAGCTGTCAATATTCATGACGCTACGATCCTAGGAAGCTGGTTAAATTAGCTACCTTAGATTCCACTTTTTCCATCGAAGTTTCAGTGCCTATCTTCCGGCTCCATCATCATATCAGTTTGACAGTACCATATTATTGTATTGTCATCAGAACTACATACAGCTACCAATTTTCATGACCCTACGATCCTTGGAAGCTGGTTGAATTAGCTACCTTAGATTCCACTTGTTTTCAGTGCCTATCTTCCGGCTCCATCATCATATCAGTTTGACAGTACCATATTATTGTATTGTCATCAAAACTACATACATCTGCCAATTTTCATGACGCTACGATCCTGGGAAGATGGTTAAATTAGTTTCCTTAGATTCCATTACATTGTTAGTTACATACACGACGACCTAATAAAAGCGTATTAATAAGCACCTACTTAAAATGCTGGTACATTTGCTATAAGAATGTATTAGGTCTATGTACAGCTAAAATTTCTGCAACCGTCATTAAGCTGTGTAATAAAAAAATCATTAGTCCGTGCAAAAAATAATATTCGATCTCAGTTATTTTTAACCATCATAAAAAGGCTACAAGTACTACCCGTTCGCTCTAACTTTGCCGCTGGCGTAGAGGCGTGTACCCGAATTTTTAATTACACGAAGTAAATTGCCAGTAGCTAATGTCACTTCGTCATAGAAAATAAGCAACATTGTATGAAGAAGTGACATTAGTTGCTGTCAATTTACTTCGTCTAATTAAAAATTCGACTTTAGTATGGAGCCAAACGGCAAAGTTAGAGCGAACGAGCAGTATATTACTCTGTCACTAATTCCCTTACAAAACTGGTCATCAAAACAATGACAGCTCTGTCTTCTACGGTAAAACAGAGCTATCATTGTTTTACATTGTGTGCAAAGACATTAAAAATCCTCTCCTCGCAAAGATTCTCAGAATGTCTAAAGGTGGCCCGAAACGTCACTCTTCAATCGACCGCGGTGCCCGTGTTAACACTAAAATACTGTGCTCTTTACAAATTCTCGACAACTCTATTATGGTCCCAAGAAAGACAAATTGAGTTCTTCGTAGAATTAAAATTATCATTATAGAAACTTGCGGTCATAAAACAGTCTATTTGTAACATAAAACAATAGGTATAGTACAGAATATAAAGGACAGAAATCTTGGATGACAATAACAATGCGGTTAAATGATCGGCGTTGACTCAGAAATAAAACCATAGTCATTTTATTTTTATTTTGATTACAGTATCGCATTTTATATTTAAACCCCAGTTATATTTCTTGAAAACAAAGGAACATTCAAGACACAACTTGTTGTAATAATATGAAACAATTATTATGTACACACACACATTCAGGGTAAAATTCAGGGTTTCGATAAACTCACTTTGACTTCAATAGCTAATCATATAATGTAAATAAAGTTGCCGACTCAAATACAAATAAACATAAATACATATGAATTATATGCATTATTTAATTAAGCAGATTTTGTTATACTAATTAATAATTAAAATACAGGTGATACAATTGGTGGCAAAATGTGTGTAGATACACCCAGAAATATTAAAATGAAATTATTTAAGAGAAACAACATGGTACTTAATAATTTACAAGTTAATAAATTATGTCAATTAATTACATCCGAAAGGAAAGAGCCCAATTATAAAAATTAGCTAGTTGGACATGATCATCAATTGTAAATAGAATACGGATAGCAGCATTAATTTTGGTGTTTATGACATAAATTACCGATAAACTTAAAACTATATTAAGATTTGGACACCTGATATGAACTCGTTTTTACAAAACTATTTATTGCAACAGGTTTTCATTTTACTACATGACTATTGAAAACATAGGAATTTCTTTATGCTTTATTGTACTACCCAACTTCACCAGTACGAACTACGTGTCTATGGACTCGCTAATACTATAGCTTTAATGTGGTAAAATTGTAAATGAGTTTTTCAAAATCGTTTAAGTGGATTCAGGCCTTTTTTTTCTTTATAACATGTGGTACTCGTATTAGTATTGAGTCGACACTGAAACTTTGAAGCCTACTCACAGTTAGTAAGGTTAAGCCTAATACAGACGCATGTGTAGGTAGGTATACAACAAATTTCCAATCCATAAATCAGATTTCAGTTTTTACTGGGATTAGCGAGAGTCGCATCCCGAACCGGATCAGACAATAAATCAAGAAACGCCGCGTTTGAACCGCCAAAGTGCGATCGTGAAGCTTTTCCGAACGACACCAATTGATTGATGAGCAGACAACTGCCGTGTTTTGCATTCAGCTATTTACGGGTATTTCCTTCGCTTAACCCGTCTAAACGCTGATTAATGGCGACCACCGTCGTCTATTACACGAGATGGCTCCCTGGATGTTCGCTTCACTTGAACTGTAGGAACCTAATGGAACACCATTTTAGGATGAGTCAAGATAATTTAAGGGTTAATCTCTTGTTTGTTTTTGACTACGCCACATATTGCGGGTAGTAATGTCTAAGTAAACTTCTACAATTAAAACGGTCAGTCGTAAAGTAAGATTTCAAAGTTTTCTAGAGATGTTTTGCTTGGAATTCGTTTTTGTTTCGTATTTTTTCAGTAGTTTGGTATCGTAAGCTTGTAAAATCTTATGATAGTTTTGACAGGTTTAGAAACAAGTGGACACTTAATCTAATAAAAATTGGTACACACAGTATATTTAAGTCGCGACGTCACGTCAAATATTATCACTATCTTGCACAATGAGTGAAGCTGCGACCACAGTCGCACTTGAAATGCCGGTGCAAGTAAGTGATAACAATATTTCGTGACCTTTTCCGTATCTGGTGGTCTCGACTTTTGTATCTAATAATAAGAATGTAAAGACCCGCGATAGTTTAAAAATTAGCATTTCAAAACTTACAAACGGATCCCATAATTTAAAAATAAATTTAGTCAGCCTAAAATAGGTACCTACATCAGGGTGTCTGTACCTATTTTATTATGTAGGGGAGATTTTATTTTACCACCTTGTTGGCATATTAAATTATAGTTTTCTGGTATAAATTGATTAGACTGCAGACATGGTGAAATTATTAAGGTTTAACCTAAAAAGGAGGAGATTCTTATGTTCGTCATTTAGAAACCTATAAATCTTTTTGGGAAAATTATAGCTGATACTACTCTCTTAAATTTTATGACATACCGTTGACAGGTTAAGCTATGATTATAAGGTTCGTTATAAACTCGTTATAAAAAAGAAATAATGCGCAGAATATTTTACAAAGCTAAAATAGGGATTATTTTTACAACACGTGTCGTACATTAAAACCGGTACTCGATAGGATTTGGTATTTATAGATTTAGGCACCGTTATTTCATTTAATTAAGCAACTAGTCGGATCTGCACGCTTATTAGACATGATAATTAGTGGCATCTCGTATTATGATTTACAGTAATGTTTTTCCCAGAATATTTCAACTGTTTTATGAGAAATAGTGATAACATTCAAAAATTAATGTTCTAAATGTAATCTCTAGCTATTATCTTGTAATTTATTAGTGTAATGTAATAAGTATACTTTCACACGTTATTTTATTATAACTGTAACGTTTCATGTGTGTAATTATGTTTTTTTTATTTGCACCGAACATTAAAGGCAGGATACAACATAAAGTCTTTATATTTAGTGAAGAAGATCGGATAAATAATATCAAAGCAGTCTGAATCCTCAAAGCAGAATTCTCGATTTCACTTGTAGGTACATGCATGCCCTTGTTTTTACATACTATGTACGGAAATATGCCATATTTATGTCATTTGTTATTATTCATTTACTTTTTGTGTAGTAGCGTGAAGATACATAGCCTAGATATATAACTTCAGAAGAATGGCGTTTTACTAACAGCGAAAAAATTTATAAAACCGGTTCAGGAGTTTCCGTGTTTATCGATAACGAACAGACAAACAAAGCCTTTTTTTACAATACTTTTTAGTATAGACAAGTGACGTAGTGTGTAAAAAGTAAACAATGTATTACCACTTATAAAACCATTAAATAACGCTTATCCAGCTGTTCCTTTAAATCAACAAGCCCATTAAACTGCGCCATAATACTTATCTAAACTACTGCTTTTTAACGTTAAAAAACTATCCAGGAGAGTCCGGAACACCAAATAAAGTGTAGTTAAGCTCTCATATGCAATGATATTTTTGATTGTGAAATGAAACTGTTATTATTAAACAAAGCCTCTATTAATAATATTATTTACCGGGGCGCAGATAGGTAGAGATCGTGTGATATTTTTGTCGATTCGAGTCCGGCATGTTATCTGTGAGGATTTCCACACGTTAAAAAAGGTGTAAGGATTGTGTAAGCGCATTGAACTTTTAATTTTTCTTACTTCATACATTTTCCTCTTTTGTTGTTCTGTTTTGATGTGAGTTTTAACTAAGGTGGAAAAGTCCTAGTAACGAGGAAAATTCCTACATTGATGCTCATCAATGTAGGACTTTTCCTCACTGTCTAAAAACCACACGTATCCCACCTAACAGCCTACGGTTGAGAACCCCGGGTAAGCCCTCGGAAGCACACCCTAGGACTCCCAACAGACCTACGGCTACTACTGCGGCCTCACCTAGGGGGGGTTCCGGTGCTATCCCGCGTCTTTGCGGGGTTGTTCTGGTGTTATCCTGCTTGTTGGGAGTGCGTGAATTACTCACGTCACGCTGTCGTCTAGGGCATCATAACGGCTCCTAGCAGCTATAAAAACGGACCCCAAGCTACAAGTCCAGGTAGCATTTAGAAGCTAAGATGAAGAAGTTGGGTTACTGGAATCTCCCTTCATCAGGCAAGACGGATCCAAGGATATTATAATTTTAAAATGGAAATATCTTCATAGATAGATAATCTAAATTATCTCTTCCACGTTAGTTTCTTTTTGAAGTTACATTTTAATGTAAAGAAATGTTACCGACTTTTGCATGTAAAATTGCAGTAAAGATAAGTTTGATATTAATTTCTTATGATAATTACAGCGATTGTAGTCCGGTTCGCGGAGTCTGCGCCTACGCACAAAAGTCTGACGCCGGCCGAACATAATTTGCAACCTGCTAATAGCTATCGTGAAACCGCGCGGTACAACCGTACAAGTTATAAACTCTTCAACGCATATACTTAGTGTCAATATACCTACGAAGAATCTTTTTGTGTGGGAATCGTCATAGATGCCACGCAGGACTTTCAAAGCGTGTGGCTTTAGAAGTCCGGCATGGTATCCATTCAGGTAGAGGTGCCTTGCCATCTGTCTACGGCCGGGAGTCGAACTCCAGGGATCGTAGTAACTATCTAAAGGTATTCCGCGCTCTCCTGTTATGGTGAGAACAATAAACGTGTTATCACTTTACACACACGGAGGCATCGTGAATACATTATGGAATATTTGTAGTCATAATACCTCTAACAAGATCCTAGCCCCGTTGGAAACGAAGACCCAAAATCGTGACAAGCGTGATATCACCTCATTGTGCAATGATTGCTGATGACGTACTAGGTCCAGTTTCCATTTTGAATTATATCATTGTTATCAACATCATTACAGCCAATGTACTCCCATTACTGTGCGTAGGCCCAAAGATTGTTACAATAGCATATACTCTCAGGTAAATCGTAAGTCCTCGAAACAGATAGGTAACTTTTTTGTGACATGAATATCTACAAATCCTTGAAAAAGGTAAGAACACTCCAGAGAACTATAGATACTAAGCAATTTTTCATCTCCCCATAATAATATCAAATTGAGCTCATATATCGCTTTTCGCGTATGTAGAATTCGATTAGCGCGCAACGGGGTACAATGTAATCGAACAACTTATAACTTACTTTTCTAGAGTACGTGGTATAAAATCATTGACTATTTACTATTTTTGATTTGTATGTAATCTGCACTGTTTAGGATGACTACTAAGATCCTGGGGATATCCTTCGGAGGGCTTACATCTGCCATCCGTAGGCAGTTGGTAGGGAACGGATTAGTTTTATTTTAAGTCGGTTATAGCATCCTTGACGGAATTTCCACCCATATAAAAAAAGTATGACTACTGTATAATCAGTTTTCATAACTTTGCATATTCTATTCGTACCTACTTTGCGAGGAAACTTTAAGCTTGCTTTTCCACTTACTTAGTAGTTACATTGATTTTTAAATCAATGTAGTGGACTATGTATATTATGTACAATCACTGTGAGAGAATACTAGTATTCCGCCATGAAAAATATTGAAAAATGAAGCTATAGAGATGGAATGCATTTTTATGGACGTTTCAAAGTTAAAATATAATTTTAATTGCCCGTCTTACCGTTAGTGCTTTCGATGCGATGCAAAAAGCGATATTGATGATAGATTAGCAAGTTATGTCATTACAATAATATCGCAATTAGCGTATCATTTGCACCACACAACAAAACAGCGTGGGACGTTCTAAAGCCGATACCGTCCTTTCGCATCGTAACTTAACGCGATTGTACTTTAATTTTAGTTATTTAAGCGCCAGGCATCATGTTTTCAATGTAATTGATCATTAAACTGGTTGATATTACGTTTAAAGTATAGGATAAACATAAATACTAACGTGCGTTATGCCTTTTAGTGCTTACGTTAGCTAATCGTAAATCTGTCTTTTTATAGCAAACATTTTAGTATTAAATGTCAACGGACTTCTTTCTTAACACATGTTTTGCTCAGAATGCTCTGTAATATTTTTTATTTGGCTTTTTTTGTGATTTTATTTGATATTAGTGTTGGCCACTTGATAGTGATTACGGTGTGTCCTCTTGATGAATGTACAAACACATGTGCTTTTTGGCGCCATAGTCATATATCTGTCTGAAGGTCTAAGTGGAGCTCACTATCAAGTGGTTCATCTTTTTACTAACGAACGAGACCGTCAAGTAGGTGCGTTCGTTTTCACTAGTCAATATAGAGAGAAGAACTAATCGGATAGTCTTATCTATGCAGTCAAAACCACAGATTATTTCTGATATCTGTGGTCAAAACGCTCTCCAAAGAGGTAAAAGGGGATAAAAGCTAAAAATAAAAAGATCTTTCTCGACGAAAAAGAAATAGAAACTCTACAAAAGTAAAATACAAAATAAAATCAAACTGAATAAAACAAGATGTCTGCGTAGCCGTCGTCGGTGCATTTCAACAGACAAACTTCCTACACTATAATGAAAAGAAACAAAGACTATTCGCGCCGGTTCACTTTTCTTGCGGTTAAAAACGTCTAAAAATACGTCGACTCGACAAGTCGGAGGTAGATTTTATGAAGCTCAAGTGCAGACGTACTAAAACTTGTTCGCAAGTTTAAAGCTTTATTTTAATTTTCCTTGCACATGCTACAGAGTTTTCTACAGAAAAAAAAACGGAGCACTTCCCACGAGCGCGAAATAAATTGAGACAGTGAATACTTGAAACGAGGGCGCTAAACTGGTAGTGTATAGCTATTATAAAAGGAAACGGTCACTTACTAAAGAAGTTTATCAATGTACCAAGCAAAATTCAAACATATGGATCTGTATCAAGTTTAGTGAATGAGCTAATCATGTTATATTTAGAAAACTAGCTGTGCCCGCGACTTCGTCCGCGTGGAATGTAATAAAAAAAATAGTTTATTTAGTTTTTTTTTTGTTTTTGGCAATATTTCTAAAATAGTCCTAAGTTACTCCTTATTACAGAAGCTATTTGCCAGTGAAAGTCCCATCCAAATCGGTCCAGCCGTTCCAGAGATTAGCCGGAACAAACAGACAGACAGACAGACAAAAATTTAAAAAATATATATTTTGGTATGTGTACCGTATATACATTCATATGCATGTAGTAGAAAGCGGTTATTTTAATACACTCATTTGCAAAAAAAACGGGCACCTAAGCAATGAACCATTTCAAATGTTAATATTGCTTTGTTTCATAATTAAAGGTAGTTTTATCCTCACAATTTGGTAAATTAATAAGAAAATAATCGTTTTCATCAGTATTTCATAAAATTTTGTTACAATTTATGGGAAATAATGCTAAACCTCGCTAGTAGTGTATGTTCGCTAGTAGTGCATTTGCTCATGAAGTAAAAATAAAAAAGTTTTTTTGTTTGTTTTTCTTTAATAAAGTAAAAGCAGATAAATGTTTAGTATCGAGTGTGACCCCCTCTAGCTAAAATCACAGTTTGAATTCATCTGGGCATTCTAGCGAGTATATCCCGGATACTTGCTTGCGGAATACGTTCCCACTCCGCAGTAATCACATTCTTCAGCTCTCTGATGGTCTGCGGAGCCGGGTGTACTGATCTCACACGCCGTTTTAGAACGTCCCAGATATGTTCTATGGGATTGAGGTCGGGACTTCGAGCTGGCCAATCCAAACGACGAATGCCGACCTCTTGCACATACGCATTAACATCGCGGGATCGGTGGGCGCGAGCATTGTCGTCCATAGAAATCGAGTCTTGACCTAGAGCGGCCAATGCGGGTTGTGCATGAGGAATTAGAACTTCCGTGATGTATCGATGCCCAGTCAGTGAGCCGTTTTCAATGAAGACTAACTCTGTACGTTCCATTGAATTTATTCCTGCCCAAAACATAACAGAGCCCCCAGCATAAGGTGTGATTTCTTCGAAACATGCATCTGCAAAGCGCTCTCCTTGTCTTCTTAGCACTCGCCGACGTCGATCTTCACCGAACTATCCTGGCTTCATCAGAGAACAAAACCCTATTCCAATCTTCTTGAGTCCATGATTCACAATTTCTAGCGAACCTAAGCCTGTGAACTCTGTGCTCACGGAGTAATTTGGGGCCGCGGGCCGGGCGGTGACTGCGTATATTGGCAGCGAGAAGCCTCCTCCTGACCGTCCATAGACTAATATGCACATTTCTTACTTCTTGGAGGTTGTTCTTAAGATCCACGTACGAAGATTTGCGATTTCTCAATGCGCGACTCACAAGAAAACGATCATCCCGTGGTTGGGTACATGGTTTTCTTCCAGAACCAGGTCTTCTCTCGACGGAGCCAGTCTTCTGATATCGCTGCCAGGTCCTTTGGACCGTCGAGCGACTAACATTTAGCCTCCTAGCCACGAAACATTGGCCACAACCCTCTTCAAGCAGCGCGATAATTTTGGTAGCTTTTACCACTTTATCTACCATTTTTGATACAGCCAAACAGCAATAAATAAAGCTTCGACAGTCAAGGATATGAAATTAATCGATAAAATTTGTATAAAAGTTGTGAAAGTCGATGTTAACTTCTGGGACTTCGCGCCAAAAATGTAGGATAAAAAGGGGTTTTCTGTAAAAATGAGCATCAAATGAAAATTTGAATTTAGAACCTACTTTTTTAAATACCACGGCATTTTTAAAACCGGCCAGTAACGTGATTGAAACCTTTTTGGTATTGTATCTTTTTAAAGATGAATAAAAATCAAAACCGCCCGTTTTTTTTGCAAATGAGTGTATTACAAAGAGACACTCCAATTCTATTTATTTGTATAGTACATTGTACAAGTGTATAAGTAACAGGGTTCGAAATAAGTCGCAAGCGAATTAACAGTACTCACCTAAATAACAAACTAAGCAGAGAGTGTACTCACTATGAAAATTATAATATAACTTCATTATAACTTGAATGTTTTTGTAGTGTAAAAGTTTTTAAGCACGAATGTTTGTTCCTCTTTAACGCTCTAACGTTAGCTGAATTTGGTACTGGAACAACACATAGACTACAATTTATTTCCAAAATAAGTTCCCATGGGATGCGGAAACAGAGTTCCACGCGAGTGGAGTCACTGACACTATCAAGTTACAATATATTGAAAACCTGAAATAAATACATATAGATCGTTATAACATGTTACAACCACTGCACTCAACACTGAAGCTAGCCCCGATACAAGTATAAATACTTTTAATCTTAGAGTATTTTAATTACAGTCAAATTAGCCTATGGCAGTCTACTGCTGGACTTTGGCCTCTCCCAAATTACACCACAATATAGGTACGGTCCCGCGCCTGCCGCATCCAGTCACTCCGTGCTACCTTTTTTTGGTCGCCGCGTCGGTCCATCTGGCCGGGAGTAGGACTACCCCGCCTAAACCAAGTAGCGGTCTGCACTCCAGATCTCGTTTGCTCCGCGCGCATCGGTTCTCCTACAGAGTGGTCAGCCAACTGCCAATTCAAAACGCATACTCTGCGAGCTATGTAATTGAATATGCGTTTTGAATTCAACACTGACAAGATCAGATTTTTTGTTCCAAGTCTAATTATGTTTCTAATAAAAAGTATCTTTCATACTTTATTTTCGTACGTTACTTAAAAGTGGGACAAGCAGGTCCACATGATGGAAAGTGTTACCATAGCCTATCTTCTACAAATGTTTGCAGGTGCATAAAATCATCATCATTTTTATCCGCCTTTATTGTCAGTGAGATACTTCAAAATTAAATGTCTTTTTTACGACTGTAAAGGCAGTAAAGAATAATGATTACATTCGAATCTATACTAAAAAAAATTTTTCAATAAAAAATAAAACCGACTTCCAACAAATCCTGAAAATTAAAATTTACTTAGTACAAAGTAAAATGTATTTTGATTTATCTGATTTTATTCAATTTCATATTGAAGTCGGCGCCAAGTGACCCCATAGGTTTATGTAGGTATTATTCATGGCACCAACTTCAATACTATATTGAATAAAATCTGATAAATCAAAATACATTTTACTTTGTACTAAGTAAATTTTAATTTTCAGGATTTGTTGGAAGTCGGTTTTATTTTTTATTGAAAAATTTTTTTTCATTATTTTAAGTGACGGGTGAACCGAAAAATATATCTATCTAGTCTAGTATCTATCTAATCAAGTCCAAACACAAGGTAGCTGCTGTAAATCGTTAAGGATTTCCCTCGACTGTCTTTCGGTTCCATAATCAGATCGACTCCAGATATTCATTAAATTGTAGTACATTAAAGTACTGAATTAAAAAGTTAACAAATGCCCTGGTTGTCCCTACAATTTTCGGTGGTTGCCCTCGATTTTTCCTGGATCCCATCATCAGATCCTGATCTGATTAAAATAGGACCACTTCAGAAGTAAACCCTATTCAAGAAAACAATTTAAATCCGTTTTTAATTGACGGAAATATTGGTGAACATACATAAAACATTGAGATCTTCCTTTTTTTTTTGAAGGCGGCTCTATCAATCTAGCTGCAAAGTTCTCATCAATACAAATGAATCAAGCCCAAACGCAAGGTAACTGCTGTAAATTGTTAAGGAATGCCCTCGACTGTCTTTCGACTCTATCATCAGGTCGACTCCAAACCTTCGTTAAAGTGTAGAACATTATAGCACTTCATTAAAAAGTTAACAAGTGCACTAGTTGTCCCTACAATTTTCGGTGGTTGCCCTCGTTTTCTCCTGGATCCCATCATCAGATCCTGACCTGGTGAAAATGGGACCACCACAGAAGTAAACCCTATTCAACAAAAAAATTAATTTTGAAATCCGTCTATAATTGACGGAAATAACGCTTAACATACATAAAAAAAAATACATACAGACGAATTGAGAACCTCCTCCTTTTTTTGAAGTCGGTTAAAAACCCGGATATCTTTTTATGACCTTGCTCTTTCTTTATCTTATTCCTGAACCCTCAATAAACTATAGTTTGACCACAACCGCTGCACCACTTCTTAGTATATTTTTGTTTCCAATGAGCGGTGCAGGCAGCGGTTGCGGTCGAACTATACTAAATCATTACCTTTTATTATACCTTCAGTCTAACTGCCAGTAAGAGCGACTGTGTGTCTTTGTTATGTCTTCTTTTTAAATACTGTTATCTTATTAGCTTGACCAATATGTATGTACCTATTTGTGTAACAGAATCATTGAACGTGATTTTGTTTGACAAGCATACGAATCCACTTGAAGGTCTTTTGGTCGTCATCGTTATTGTAACCGTTTTTGTAACCAGTAGCCTAAAAAGGAATTGACATCTTGTATTGTCACCAATTTTTTTTAAACGAAGACGTTTCAGTTCTGTCTTCGTAACTCGACCTTCCCTATCGAACCTTAGTGCTTAGACGCTACATTAGCTCCCCATCCCAGTATTTTCCAATTCCAATGTATCTAAACCGTCACTTACGGTTATAATTCTGATATTGGAAAGAATACAATAATCTAGAAATCAAAATAGCCAGTCTACCATATACCAGAATAACATACACACATTCCACTTTTTAAGCATTTGTGCGGTATAGCTCTAATACTAACGATGTGTGACTATATTCCTTCTTTTGTCGAGGTAGCACCATTTGGTACATACCTAAATACTTATCTATACACATGTCACCCATTGTGCTCCTAGTTAGGAAACAATGGAGTTCCACACGAGACGGAAAGAGTAAGGAACTATTTATTACCTCTGAATATGGGCTTGTATGCGAAATGCGGACGCTTCTAGCAAGAAATTCTGGCACAAAATGTTACACTAAACTATATGGCTGTATAATTTAAGAAAATATATCACGGTTTTACAATGTAGGAAGAAATGCTAACTTCGAAGATTAAAATTTTATTGCAGTTCCAAAGAGATGCCGTAAAAAGCTAGGATTGGTCGGCGACTTGAATATTTCAATTCATTTCAGACATTCTTTTTGAATCAGAATAGATTTTTATTTTAAGATGGAACACATTTTATGGTTCCTTTACTTTTTTAATTTTGTTTAACCAAAATTGTGGCTGAATTCTCAGTATATTCGCAGATGCCAAGCCACTTTATGATATTTCACAATAATATAATTCACAGACAAATTAAGGTCAATCTAACGACACCATACGCCCAAATGAGTTGATGGATTTAACAAATACAATATGAGGTCGAATAAATGTTAAAACCATTACTATACTTATATTATAAGTGTATTAAATAAAAACATGGTGGGTATGGTAAACTATAATGATTTTAAATGAAGATAGAAATGATAACAAATGTTCTAATGTTGTTATCATTTGTCATTTTCACAAGAAAAATGTGAATGTTTAAATAGTAAAAAGTACTCATACAACTTTCTTTTCTTAATTTACCTTTAAACCCATCCTAATCACAATTAAAACGCAATCTATCATATCGAAAATCAGAAAAATGAATACTATTTATACGTATGCGAAAATAAGTTTTATATATTTTGCCGAAACACTTACTTCGTCTTAATACATAACACAGGCGGAATATAAATATATGTAGCCTCAGTTATCCCATAAAGTCATATTACATCATCTGTTCTGTCGGAAAATAATCCGGAATAAACAAAACTGTAAACAGATCGATGAGACATTCGTAAGTACCTACATATTAATATCATAGGTACTTGTGCCCTTTTATTTGTTATAATAGTCCAATCCTGCCCGATCTGACAATAATGTAAACAATTGTCGTCTAAGACAGATTAAGTAGAAAAATATAGTATGACAAATCATTGAATTTTTTACTATCCTGAACAGGTATTTTAAATGAAAATAAACTATCATAAAGAAGTTATTTGGTGGCGAAATGATTGTAAGAACACTGTATGACTCCTGGATACTGGAATATAATCAGGGTGAATACTCAATTGCAAGTAACTATGGAGATATAGGATCAAATGTGTTTGTTTACATTTTTGCGCAAAGCTATTGAAATACAGTATAATCAAATTCATGTTGGTATATTTGCAATAAATTTTCAGTTACATAAGTAATGATACACCGACAGATGAAAATTTTTGAGCTCGTTTTTATGTTGTGAGTACCAAATATAACATCAAGAATTCCGATCCTAATTACAGAAGACTATACTTATCTATAGTCCTACGTAATATAATAGAATTTCCATTTCCTAAGCAGCAAACATAACGGTAGAACAATTCCTACAGTTACCGTAGCGTAGTTCACTAACAGCAAGCCTGGAGCCCCAGTACTAACATGAAAAATGGTTTTAACAAGGGAAAGTTTCCTCGTCCGTAATATCCTCGCTAAGTCGGATTTGCAACTGAGTCCCGCTATTTCATACTTTTCGTTTTAATTAAAACACTTTTATGGACACTAGAGAGATTTTAAAAATGCAAGCTAATTGAACTGATACGTGACTTTCCTGGAAGCAGGCAGCTACCAGGGATTAATTTTGGATTACATTATTTTGTTGTAAAATCCGGTGTTTTTGTTAAAATTAAAAAGGCAAGGCGTAAAGAGTTCTTTGTTGTTTAAGTAAATTGGTTACTAAATTATCCACGAGTAGAGAAAGTAGCTTCGGTGGTTTTCTTGTGGAAAATTTGGATTTAATTATCTCAAGTCGGTAAAAATACTTTGCTGGTACTAGATAGTACACGCAACGTCTTTTAACTACTTTTCTATTACTTTCACAATTTCAAAACATTTTTTAGACTTCATAATGATCTATATTCACTGTGATAATAACATAACTTTTGAATCGGGACAGGAGCGTCGGGAATGATATGAAATTTAATGCCAATGATATGAAAGTTGAAATAGGTTAACTTTCTTTTATTTTATTTCAAGAAATAAAAGCTTGTTTTAAGTGGCTTTTAATTATTATTTTTTATTTCACCACTAAATATTCATATTCATTTATTCATTGTTTGTTACAGGTTTCTTTTAAGATGTTATGAAATTCCATTTAATGATCTACCGTAACATGCCTTACTGGCATACAATAATATTTTTTATAAGTAAATAAGTATTACTACTCCTTCATTGTTGTGAAAAGTTGACGAAAAACAAAGACAAACCATGTTCTGTCTAAGGCAAGATTTTTTTTTCATCAATCTTGGGCGGCACCTTTCTTGAGTCCTTTCTGACATATTTCTCACAAGCCCTTGCGGGTTTTCCGTGAAAATATTCAAATGTTTCAAATGAAGAGGGTTAAAGCTGGAGGTTTATGTGCGATTAATCATAGCGTATTAACCCTTTTACGACCTCAGCAGATGTGAATAAGCACCGAATATATAATAATAAGTAGAACCTTTTTCACAGGCGGTATATGGATCTCTTTTGTGAGTGATGGAGTTAATAGATACTGACATATCTAATCGGCCTTAAAATATTGTATTTTAAAATTATAATGCTGATATAATTTAAACAAAATCATATTGTTTTCAAAGCATGCTCTATCTACCTTGCTTCTCTCAATAACACAATATTAATTACTAAAAATCACATCCGCGCGCTATGCGGCACATCATCCAGAACTGCCCAGATTAGCATTATTTTATACATCAATATCAATATCAATATCAATATCAATACATATAATAAAATCGTAACAGGTCGCTGTCTGTACATGGAAGATAAATAAGAAAAAATATTATAGGGGGGCTTTATGAACGCAATAGAACCCAAAACAATGAGTTTTAGAATTTTTGTCTGTTTGTCTGTATGTCTGTATGTCTGTATGTCTGTATATCTGTTTGTCTGTACGGTTGTGCACGCTAATCTCAGCAACCGCTCAACCGATTGCAATGCGGTTTTTTTATTGTGTTGAGGTTTGCTCCAGTTAACATTTAGCGTTTGTTTTATGTAAATCGGTTTAGAAATAAAAGAGTTATAACACTTTTAAGAATTAGATATTTTGAAAATTTTAATTGTAGGGGTTTCTTTAAATGTGAGTGAACCTAAACTGGCGTGTTGGCTTAATCATAAAAGAGCTTAATGATTAAGACTATTTTTAAACAATTCAGTCCGCGCCGAAGGCGTGGACTGAATTGTTTTAAAATAGACTTATACATTAAGCTCTTTTATGATTAAGCAAACAGGGCAGTTTCAGACGCTGCTTGATGACTCTGATGAAGAAATACCTTTCCTTTCATACACCATATGTGACGTAAACGAAGTTGCGGGCTCAGCTAGTTTATAAATATGACTGATCTGATATTTCATTTCGATTTCAACTCGTTATGTTTACACAATCTTGACATAAAGGTTTCAGTTAGATAACGAAAGAAATCTTAAAACTCTATATATCAGTACCAGCATTTCAGAATACAATGAACAGTGTAGCAGGCACATAAATTGAACATTCATTGTTCGACAAGACAAAATTGAATGTTACAAAAAATATATCTGAACCCATATCTCTGTTTGTTCCCAAAAAATATCCTCACATAGCACTCCTTTTTCATTACAATACCAATTTATTTCCAACAAAGACGCATTCAATGGCCAACGCTATTTCGACAGAATTGATTCGTGTTTTATTCGAATCGAGAATTCTTATCAAACATGAAGACGATAGCAAT
Organism: Miltochrista miniata; assembly: GCA_933228765.1. NCBI lineage: Eukaryota > Metazoa > Arthropoda > Insecta > Lepidoptera > Erebidae > Miltochrista > Miltochrista miniata. The sequence continues at coordinate 23,246,128 of OW121756.1, forward strand.
ATCAGCAATGAAGATATAAGGATGCCAACCGTCGCATTTCATTGGGCACAGACCAAAAATGTTTTTGAAGGGACATCGTATTATTTCCCTTTCGTTCGCCTAATGTATTCTGAGTAAATGTGCCTCCGATTCAATGTGCCTGATGAATAAAGATGCAAGGTGTGTGGTTCTGCTTCAACATTGCTGTGAATTGTTTCTACACAGTCTTTAGAGGTATGCAAAGATTTGGAGGTATTAATTTGTACAGAGTGGATGAAACAACAACCAGACCTAGTGGTGGCCATAGGAGCGGGTAAATTTACCTTACAACAAAAATACGAACAGCCTTAAACAGTCTTTAAATGTAACTGTTTGCAAAGGTTTGGAGGAATAAACTTTGCATAGAGTGGATGAAACAAGAACGAGGCATGGTAGGGGCCATACGAGAGGGAAATTTTACGTTGCAGCAAATATTACCTTAGCAAAGGTATACGCAAGGTGGTTGCCGAAACGTGTGCTAGCGCGCGCCTCTTTACAGTATTTTATATTGCCAAAAATAGTGGTCTGGTGTCGCCAGGGGTAGGTCACAAAGATCGGATCACCAGGTTTCTACGCTACGTACAGTCGGAAAAGTGCACCGCGTGGCTTTAGTTAGTTTAAGTACCAATATATCCATCCACCGTTACCTCCGGTGTGGTGGAGTGAAATCCGTGAATGGACAGACACAAATAAAAAAGATTTAATTTACTTTAAATCATTTCTTTTCTTGAGAACAATCACAACTAGTTCCAGTTGGACGCATAAGTATAAATTTAGGCTTTCTGTGGGTCTTTCATTATACAAGCCTCATAACCCAGCTAAAAGCTTTGAAGAATATCAATTCGTATCCTTAGCTGAAACAAAAACGACGTAACCTATTTGTATTCTACTTAAATAGAAAAGTCTTCAAGTTAGACATATCTGCACACTAAATCTGCTTTCCATTTACTATATTAACTAAGAACATAAGAATTTCTCGCACGTAGTACGAAAGTTAGGACAAATAACAAAATGAGACGTGGAAAAATTGTCGAAATATGTGAGCAGAGTTGATTTTCCTTGAGAGCTTTCTTCCCGCTATACATTAATATAACATAGGTTAGATGTTTTATATTAATAGCAACGATTTGTCTTTGTTGAAATTATATCCGTGAACCTTTTGGAGCTTATTTTGGGCGCTATTAGTTTTAGTGAAGTCCCCTCCTCATTGGATCAGTGACACCTATTACGATCCGTGTTAATGATGCCGTTACGGTTTATCTTCTTTAGGTATATAAATTAGTTGGGATGTCAATCTGGTATCACATAGACTAACTTAAGCCGTGGTGATGTATAGTATACGATTACCAGTTACGTAGGTCTTGATATATAGTAATTATGGGATTTTTAGTATTTATCTACAACTATTGACAGGATTGGACAACAAATGTTTGACATGAAATAAACAAATCAGCATTTATTAAAATGATTAGGTATTCATTACACATATCAAGTTTTCATTGTTTTTAAGATTTATTATGCTATTCGGGGCGGAGACAAATCCAACGAATCAATAACCATAAAAATTGGTTCAGCAGATCTCGAGTTATAAATGTTGTAACAAACCCGTCTTTGTTTTATATATTAAGATGTGTGCAAAAGTTTCTTAAAAAATTAAAGTCTTTTGCTCCCTTTGTTCAATATCCTTTAAATATATCTGCAAACCATATACCTCATATGGTTGATAAAAAAAATATTAGAATGTCATTAAAAAATATATTTATTTGTACATCGTGAAATACCTTTGGGCATATTAATATTCTCTTTCGGGGCCAGCAGAGCGGCTTTGTTGGGCACTTATAGCCCTCGAGAGAAGCCAGACTACCCACTAAACCACCACGGTGTTCTGCCTCGTCTCTTCCGAGTCTCTGGGTATTCTAGTGAGAAAGTAGCTGCGGCAAAAATACTTATTCATAGTACCAGTGCTTAATTATGATGAAAACAAAAATTATATTACAATACTGTATCTAATAATATTTTTATAAATGTTTGCTGCCAAGTGGTCTTGAGGATGCTTCGTGTATAAGAAAAAATGTGTTGACGTTAGTTACGACGCAAAAAGAATTCTGAAAAAGGAGGAACACATTACTAAATCTGAAGAAACATAACCTACTGCCTGCGTGACATCCTTTCGATTCATCATTCTTCAATTATTACGTTAGGAATGAGTAAATCAGTGTAAGTGGTGGGCTTCCTCATTTGTTACCCTCCTTTCTTATTCTAAAATTAGTAACCAAATAAACAAGAATAAAACCTATTTGCTTAAACTACTTACATTGCTAAAGTAAGCCAGTGGATTTTAGATCCTGATCCTAGGTACTTACTTAACAATACCGCTCTATGTAATTGATAGGTCAGTTTAATATACCCTTGGGTTATATCAATTTACTGGGAGCTGGAGGAACTGATCGCAAATCGTCCCGGGGGCTTCTCACTATATTTATGGCTACCGCAGTGATGTTAATCTCCATCTCCATTTTCTAATCAAAATATTCTGTAGTTCAATTCATTTTAACTAAAATTGAATTTCTAGTTTGCAGGTAATAGATTATTGAATGTATCTAAGCTAAACAAAAATGGCTGTATAAAAATATTACGGAGAGACAGGGTTAGTAGATAACTGCAAAAAGAAAGTGCCAAATTTTATAATTTAGTAGATAGGTACTAAAATGATTTTTTGAATCCATTTTTATCATTTTTAATATTTATCTTACATACATCACCCCTGTGTTTTTATTTTTAATCGCAATTGCGTTGTTTGGTATACCAGCTTTTGAATGGGAGCCCCCTCCCCCCTTTGTCCCGCCTTTTTTTCTGATTTTAGTATTTGTAATTATTGCGGCAACAAAAATACATCTGTGAAATTTTCAGTTTTCTAGCTATCAAGGTTCCTGAGATACAGTCTCGTGACGGACAGACAGACTGACGGACAGCGAAGTCTCATGAATAAGGACCCGGTTTTACCCTTTGGGTACGAACCCCTAAAAATGATAAATCCGATAACTCTAAAACTTCCTTCAGTGTGCATAAAGTCTTAACCGTGAACGAAATTATGCACAAACCCAATTTCCGAAGCCATTTCAAATTGGTTTGGGAACATAAAATGCTGAATATCCATATTTTATGACAGCAAATTAACATACAAGGCGTAGAATTGCCAGCATGACGAGAGGAAAACTTTAATATATTTTTATGAAAGGCGTTTTCGCGCGGAAAACGTGAATGATTAATAGCCGACCCTTCAGCCAAGATCCGCCTTCGTCCGAGCTAATGCCAAAAAGTTTCATAAAATTTGCCTTTTTTTGTTAATTAAGCCGTCTGCTTATAAAAAGGTGGCTATATCCGGGTAATATTTCAAATTTAGTTTAACTATATTATAAACGCCATTTCTTATGAAAATTCTAATTTCAGTTAAGGGGAGTGGTTGACAAAGTTTGCGAAAAAGAGGTGCAAATAAAGACGTTCTTCTCGGTATTAGTATACAAAAAATGACAGCCAAAAGTAGATTTTAAATCTAAAAGATGTGTGTCAAAAGATGGTTTTATCAGAAATTGTGTATTTATTATAAATAATGAGTAAAACATCATTGAAATAGCCCATATTTTTTAGAAGAAGACTTTTTATGACATCTATTTATCAATGAATGATAATAAAATTTATATCAAAGACTAAAGAAAACATAGACCTCTAAAATGGTTTTCTTTAATTTTGAATTAGTATAAGTTTTAACTAATAATGTATTCAAAGAATACATCACATTGCTTGCTTCCCCGCGCTCGCCCGAAAATCTAGTGCGGGGGGAGTCGTGTTGCTAGACGGACGTGTGTCGCTCTGGTCTGCAAAATATTCTCGTAAAATGTTATATTTTCATTCATGTACAGAGTGATGCGTGTAACAGAGCCAGAGCCCGAGTTACACAATGCATACTGCATTACATGAGAATATAATGCATTTCAACTTATTTTTCGTATTGTTTTATTAAATTACTTCGAAAGGTAGTCATGCTTATATTGTAAGCGGTACTTAATCATTTCAATATAAATAAATGACGAAATATTTGTGGACATTCGCACACAACTTAAGCTATTATAACTTTGTGCTAAGGGATATAGCTAACTGATGAAAATACTTATATTACAGTTATTATTAACACACTGTTTTTTTTGAGACACTGGTCTCAACTTGACTGCCTCTGTTGCGCAGTCGGAAGTGATACCGCCTGCGGCGCTGGAGGTCGTGGGTTCGATTCCCACCGGAGACAAATATTTGTGTGACCCATAAATGTTTGTCTCAAGAGTCTGGGTGTTTCTATGTATAATATGTATGTATCCAAAAAGTATATAAGTATCCGTGGTCTTATACCCATAACACAAGCAGGTCATTCCTAGCCTACTTTGGGATTAGATAGCCTTGTGCGAAATGTCCGTGAATATATTTATTTATATTTATTTATTTATATTAACCGTCAATTTTTTCAGCTTCTTACGTCTTGGGGTGACGTAGGCACCATCTACCGGCAACTTGGTTAAAGTAAGAAAGTGAAGGAATTGACGGTCGAGAGCAGTGTCTCGTTGGTCCAATGGTGAGCCCGTCTGGTCCGGCAAACCAGAAGACGCAGGTTCGAACCCTGCTCGGGACCAAAAATTGTATTCAATTATTTGCTAGACAAGTAAGTCTGGAAATGATCTGCTGGCTCTGTTGGATTCTCAAACAATTTGTTGTAATTTTTTTTTTAGTCTATATTACAGTAAGCAGAGCACTAAAAAGAATAACCCGCCGAGTTTCTTGCTAGTCTATATCTATACATAATAATAAAACTGTTGAGGGTCGAGAGTCTGAACATGAAAGCTATTTTAAAAAAAAGAACGCGTTCTCTAATCAATACCTACTTAAGCCGAAATGAAATTTAAAATTTTCATGTCCGTCTGTATTCCGAATACGTATCACGCCGAAACTACTGATTTGAATGAAAATTGATCCGAGGAAGTTCAGGAGTTGGAGACATCTCAACTTCTCAAACCTAGAATTCAAGAGTTCCTTTGAATATGAGTGTAAATCTAAACCGGCGTGTTGGCTTTATCATAAGAGCTTAATGATTAAGTCCAGAGTTAAATATTTCATCCGCGCCGAAGGCGTGAGCTGAAATAAATTATTTTAGAATAGATTCTAAAACAATTCAGTCCACGCCCTCGACGTGTACGTTCTTTTATGATAAAACAAACAGTGCAGTTTCACTCACCACTTAATGAGTCTGATGAAGAAATACCTCCCCTTTCATACACCTTAAGCGTCGAAAACGAAGTTGTGAGGGTCAGCTAGTTACATACATACATAAATATGGTCACGCCTTTATAGGCGTGACCATACATACATAATATACATATTTATGTATGTATCTGCCTACCCCTTCGGGGATAACCCCGAAGGGGTAGGCAGAGGCATATTATTATGTCCCCACATTTCACCTTTTTAGAATTTGTCCCACGTAATAGGTGGTGAGCTGTATTGCCGTGTTGAGATAGACAGGCGCAGGTTGTGACTGCCTGCTGTTAATTATTATTCAAGCCGCCAAAAAGGCCTTCTACTTGGCTTAATGACTGCCATTTTACGGGCAACCAAGACCCGTTGGTCTTGGTTGCCCGTAAGTTTCGAAAGGCACGTTCAGCCGTTGCTTAACGTGCCTTCCGAAACACGGAAACGGCACGAACAAATAACTTCACAAAGTGGTCACATGGATGGTCACCCATCCAAGGACTGGCCATATTGAATGAGCTTACTACAGTGATCGTTTACAAAACACTAAGTCCGCGGTGCCACGAGCGCTTCTTATTTATACATAACTAGCTGACCCTCGCAACTGCGTTTACGACTATTTTTGTTTGTTATAATAAAATGAAATGAAATTTTGTTCCAAAAGTAACAAAAATTTTAAGCGAGTGGAAGACCCCTCTTGTCTGGATTTGTAATAATTTACGTAAAACAATGAATATATGAACATGCGTCTTTGTGAATTCGTCACATTTAATTTTTACGTAATAATCAATCACATTTTTTGCAGTGTATTTTTACTACACTTAAAAACAAAGGAAAATTGAAATACAAACGTTCCTTTGTTTTTTAATTTGTTTTCGCCTCTCTCTATAAAATAGAGTGCAGAGGGGCTTATGGCGAGACTTTGTCTGTAGTCTGTGACTCTGTTGCATTAAATTACGTCACTAGGTCAAATGGATCATCTGTTCAAAGTTTGAAATAAAACAAAAATGACAACGTCAATCGGATTGAACTCTCACAATAAACGTTTTAGAGAGGGGCAGTCGGGTGAGACCGTCTCACTGCTTCTTGTTTATTTGGTGAAGCGAGGAACGCATTTCCGCTACTATTTTTGTTCTTCTTCCGTAGTTCTTTTACTCTGATGTCTCTGTAGTTGCGCTACTCTATGTTGGCGAGTCATATCGCCCATATGCTCAAGGTCGTTAGCCGTGGGTATGGCCTTAAGCACTTTCACTTACCATAAATGAAAAATAAAGTTGTTATCTAATGTTGTGCTGCATTTTTTCTTACTCTTTGTTTATTTTTGTTAAAATATTCAGGATTTACAATGGCTTAAACTTTATGTTAACTTTTAATTCGGCCACCACCACACTGTGCTCGACTCAGATTTGGACTCTATCACTGCTTGTGAACATGGTTCGAAGCTAGAAAAAATCAGTCTCAGGTTTAGTCCTGATGCATTAGGACTTACGCTTTGTAAAAAAAATATCTTTATAAATTTACGTTGTAGTCGTAAGAAAGCAAGTTTCAGTTTTTATTTCGGTACAGGGAAAAATCTTCCCTGTAGACCCACTAAAGGGGCGTAACGGGTAACCACGGGTAAAAGACTTTTTTGTAACCATAGTTTCAGATATCGAATGTACCATGAATGCTACTTTTAACCACTTTTACACGGACGAGTACCAGATTCCTCTAGTTACAATACACACAAGGATAAACCAACAAACACACATAACATTTATAATATTACTATAAATATGGATAACTAAATCATAGACGATGGCACCTTCTATCGTAAACACAAAACCGCAAACATAAATTGTACGAACGCAGTGTAACAAATGGAATATACAATTCATTCCGACTGAAATCGAATCTAACATCAAATTGGATTTTGAATTATTACTGTAGGGTAAACAACGATTTAATAATTTTGTATGACACAGATCTGCAATTGTGTTGCGTTTGTGAGTATTTTGTGTTTCTATAGGTCTTACTTTGTAGCACTTTGTACCGAAATGTTTTTCCACTTGAGTATAAAAGATACTCATATCGTTCTGCTCAATAGACTGTCATTTATCACTTCATATACTCGTAATTTTATTTATTGAGTACCGCCGTTCAATAGGTTGTGTGTATTTGGGATCTCGTATTTTATTAAATCTCTCGATGGATGAAAGTAATGCATGTTTTCAAAAGGTATGATACCATACAATTATGAATTGATGATTGACAACAGAAAATGTTCAACTTGTTTTATTTATGTTACCATATATCAGCGTCAGTTATGAATCGATTTGGAGAATTCTTGTTTAATTTGAAGCTTATAAATATATGTATATTGCATTTGACAGGTAAATCTATTAATTTAAATGTAAGCTTATATGTATAGGTAAATAAAAATTTTGACTCGAAAAAAATGTAACATGCGGGGAATTATTTCCATAAAATGGAATGGGTCCTTATCGAATTGAGGCCAAAGTCTTTAAGTCATACATCTGCTAACCTACGTGCGAGGTCACGACGAAGAGATAAGAAATAGAAAGCTTGTAAGGAAACCCTGTACTAACCCTGGTCAATGTAGTATATTAAAGATCCAAAAAGCCACGCTCCGCTCCGAAATTAAGAGCCTACGTCCAGCAAGGTACTGCAATAAGCTGATTTGATTAACACAGAAATAAAATTTCAAGTCTAACATACGGTGTCTAGACGTGGCCATTTAGCTCTTATAACAAAATTAATATTTATTACTCACCAAGCCACTGGCAAATTGATAAACGATCTGTTTATCAAACATCTACTTCCAAGTAATCACATGAGATCAGATCATGATTGCGGATTGCCGCTACGCAGCTGCCGTTTCGCCGTGAAATCATTGAGATTATATCCCACGGGCACAGACTTCCCTTTAAAAAATGGGAATTTTTACAAGAATAATAGCAATTAAATAATATCTGATTTCGAAATCGGTTTTAGCTAATATTTTAAATTTAAAAGGGAGTTTGTTCGCTTTTACCAGTAAATTGTTGCATGAAAAAAATAAAATTTAGACAGAAACAAAGTGTGCCCGCAGCGAAAATTGAAACTTAGTGCAATAGATTTTTTTGCAAAGTTTGTCTTTGTCTAAGAAGCGGAACTCGCGTTGTATTAAAGTCAAAAGACACACTCGCCGTTACTACTAACAAGTTAATAAGTTTATGTTGTATTTTCGATCAACTTCAAATAAGGAGGATGTTCTTAATTCGACTATAATTATGTCTTTTTGTGTGTTTGCTACCCGTTCGTCATGCTGCTAATTATGAATTAAATTTGATAATTCTTTTTTGGTTGGTTCGAAGCTAAGTTTGACTGAGAGATTGAATATAGTTTTAACCCAGACCCGTCATTGAATATGATTTTTAAAATATTCCGACATTAATGAAATAGCTAATAATAAAGAAAGTTGCATTCTCGAAAAAAAAAGTGAAATAAATATGTTCATTATTGAAAAAAAAACTCGTTTCTTGTAAACGTTTGATGCCTCAAAATGATACTTGATTTTTATGAGTAAGTGCGTCGTGAAAACTCAGCCAAATTATAGCTAGGTAGTAGCAGCCAGTACAGGTAGTCTTTTGTTATTCTAAAGCCAGATACAATTTCACATAGAACCGTTGAAAGTTAATTATATCAGCACAAATATTTTTTTGCGTATACTCAATTTACACAATTATACACGCAAATTAATTTTTGAACAATAAATATTTTGTTAACTAGCTAAGAACAAGTTGTGAATTGCGTCGCTTATCACAATTTGACTACCTACTACCAGAACTGACATACGTTGTCATTCCCAAATCCGGTTACCCGGTCACAATTACCATCGATAACTTCATGCATATTTAATCAAATCAATTTAGTGCTATAGTACAAGAAGAGATCATACTACTAGGAGATATAAAAGTATGATTTCAAATAAACAAGGTAGTTGAATGCAGTTGTATATAAACAAAGTCATCATATTGTAAAAAAAAAACCACGATAACATAATTATAATCTGAAAGTTGATATCATTATGAAGAAAATAATAGGCCCATTGTACCAAGTACCATACAGGTAAATGTTAACAAAAGAATTCACGATGTGTACGTATGGAACTCTGTGAAAAATAAATAATGGCAGCCAGTTACAGTAATGATTGCCCGGATGGAGGAAAGCGCTTGTGGAAATGAATGCTATTCTTCAGACGCTACTGCTTGGAAGTTGGTACTTGGGCCATCAATTATTTATATTGGGTACGAAAAAAGGCGTTGAAATAGATTATTCGCAGTTTGGTACGATATATGGGTTACCAGGAGCACCTTCGTTTATAAATGTGTGTGTGCTTACATGAAACATCTTGGTAGTATGTTCCGTCATGTGTATTTAGGTAAACTGCTGGAGTACCAGGTGCGTCCTACGAAAATAGTTCACAAAACTCTTACCAGCTACACTCCTTTCAGATATTATACAACCCACAAATTTGACAGCAAAATATTGATTTTTAATATCCTTGTCCTGTTTATTTGTATACAAAAGCTGGTAAAACATGCAAGCATGTTTAATTCTGTCCATACCTAACTTTTCGAAATAACAGGTATCCGAATGTTTATTATGATTGCTGATTCCTTTAGGGATTTAACGTATGCAGCTTTAAGTTGTCTTTGACATCAAAATTGACATCCTTGGACAAAATGCCGAGTACAGGTTTCTGTTTGAAGAGGGGCTTCCCTTCAAAATCTGTTCCAATCCTTTCACGGTTTCACTTTCGTTACATTGAACTTGATATAATAAAAAAAAGTGTGATTCAATACTATAGGTTTAAACGTAGTCAAACTGTATTATCAATCTTTTTTTTCGGGCGATACTGTTTTCCGCCAAATTATCAATCTTACCTTTAAGGGATTAATTACACAGTTTGACTGCTCCCTGCGAATCTCTATGGAGCAACGAAAATCCTTTTTATTAATGATGTAGCAGATAGAATGGAATGCTTTCATCTGGTATATTCATGCAGCGGATAAAATGCTGCGTCTTATATTCTTGATACCACACAGTTGTGCTTAACTGCTATATGCACACAATTATGAATCAGAAGGATGATATGACTTCTATGTTACAAAAAAATTTAGGAAATACAAAACAGCATTCATATGATGTTGTCGTTTACAAACGAACACCAAATTATTATTCTTGATCTAGAAGTTATTACATATTTAATACAGTACTGTTTCATGTAAAGAAAAAATAATTACCTTGCCTTGTATATCATCAAAATCTGATAAGATGCCCCAATTCGTTCGTCACCCCTCAACATTTTTAAAAATTCAGTGCTGCTCGCCTAACATGATGTCTAGACATACAAAAAAATGGCGTTCCACACTCTTGGCACCCATATGGGCTTTTGCGATCGATATCAGATTGTAATAGACGATTTGCTACTAAAAAAGGCACTAGAGAATAAAATAAAAAAGAACTAGGGAAGTCGATAAGACCACTGTGAGCCCTCGTTATCTCGGGTCATAAATAACCCCAACACCCTCGTGGGTGCAGGTAGGTGCCTCCCGAGTGGAATCCCTCGAAACGCCATGACGGTTCCGGGAAATGAAGTGACTACGTGATCCAATTGCGATTTAAGGTGCACTCGATTTATAAATGTATGTTTTTACTAGTCACGCGATATGAGTCTTCCGATACCTGAAGAAGCATCCATCTATTTGATGGCTTGTTAATGTAACTGTAAAGGAAATACTACCTACAGAGCAAAATTAAATGGAGAATCGCTGTATTTTTTTAGCTTTTATAATTAACTGCCTAAACTGTATAAAACTTCACGACTTATTTAGTGAAGTGCATCATTAAAGTTATAATTCAAACATCATCAATCAAGCAAATCAACCGCGCCAGACCACTGCTGAACATAGGTCTCTCCTAATTTTTACCACAACAAACGGGTCTGCGTATTCCACAACCAGTTAAGTTAAGGATCCTAATAATATTGTAAATGTGAAAGTTTGTAAAGATGTTTGGATGTTTGTTACTCAATCACGCTCTAACAGCTTTAGGTACCGATTGGGCTGAAATTTAGTACCGGCGCTAGATTGTAGTCTGGAATAACACATAAGCTACATTTCATCCTGGGAATATGTTCCCATGGGAAGCGGTAACGGGAACCAAATTTGGCGAAGCTGCGACCATCAGCAAATAAATAACACTTTAATGTTTTCTAGAAACAAAAAACATTCACGCGATACATTGAATTTGTAATAGGTAGGTATAGTAAGTTCAACTCATCTGTGCGCGCGGCCCTATGTGTGGGTAACCTAATAAATTTAGGATTCGCTGCTCTCTACAAGGTTAATTTGAAAAAAATCAGATTCCATATCAAAATGTCCATAGTATTCTTCTTCTTTGTATTACGCCACATCTCTTCATCAATTTGACCTTAACGTTCGTTTATTAATTTCAATATTCCCATCACATTTTGTTCGATGCTATGCGAGGCATTATATATTTTTTTTATTCCCCGTACATTTTCGATTGGGTTTAGTTCAGGATGATACGGTGCCGCGGTGGTAGCCGAAGAACTTTTAAGCCATGTGGCTAAAGAATGTCATCAATCTTATTACAAACTAGCTGACCCTTGCAACTTCGTTTGCGTCACATAAGGTGTACGAAAGGAGAGGTATTTCTTCATCAGACTCATCAAGCAGCGTGTAAAACTGCCCTGCCCTCTCCCAAAGCCCATCCCAGAACCTTCTTCGGATCATAAGCTCAGATTGTACCAAGTTTCATTTAAATCAATTCAGTAGTTTCAGCGTGATACTTATTCGGGATACAGATATACAGACAGACGGACATGAAAATTTTCAATTACATTTTCGGCTTCAGTATGTATCGATTAGAGAACGCCCTCCAATTAAAATTTTCAAATTATCTTCCAATTGTACAGACTCTCGACCCTCCACAGTTTTTTTAGATGTATAGAGTATGGTCTTTTTACTTTTTAAATCAAGTCATACAGTAAAATTATTGTCATATTTACTGTATAAGCAATGTTTTTTCTGTCGACCATCATCTCTGCATTTCTATTTTTTTCTGCATTAGGATTTAGAGCTCTATCATTTTTCGACTATTCTGTAGGCCTTTATAAGTTACACAATTCTACCATACATTATTTTGTTATGACTCGAAGGGTTTAGGCAACGTTTTCGTTAAAAGCTCCCGTACACCTGATTTTTTTCCGACATCTCCAACTAATATCGTTATATTTTAGTGACTAAAACTAACTTGACATTGACTAAAATTTAGTCAATGTCAAACAAACTCACCAAATTATATACGCAAACCGTTCTCAAGAATCATTGGTGATCTCTGCATGAAAATCAATGCAGTAGTTTTTAAGTTTGTCGTGAAGAACTTTGTTTTATAATAATATTATATGTAGTGATGATAAAAAATATTAATTACATCGAATTGACACATCAAAAATATTTATCTGACTTCTTAAACATTTTCTCCGTGAAGAACTAGACATTTTCTTTAACGACTGTACCCATGGTATTATCACTTAGAACACTGTGTAATGGATTATAATGTAACCAACTTACACAGGATGTCAACATTGCAGTTACATTGAGAATTGTCATGATATTCAATTTTGTTTCATTATAACGTAAGAGTTGCCTTCAAAACGTGGTAGATGACGCTGTATGCTTTTTGTTTATTATAATTTTTATTTCGCGGCCTCGCAGAGAGTTTTCTGCAAAGACTGCTTGGCACCGCTGGTGTCGTCAATAAGTCGAGTAACGTCTTTATCTCATAATAAACAAATGTACTCTGTGAAGATGGCTGCGTCACTGGCACACAAATTAAAGCTGTATAATTACTAGCGCACGCACACATAGCGCCGCGCGCACTGATGAGTTAAACTTACTATACCACATTTAAAAATGAGATTTCCCTTCCGGCTTTTATCGAAATAAATAACAGTAAGTAAGAAGGTCCATTTAAATCTCATTTTGAAATGTATATAAATACAATGTGCGGAAGTGGGATTACTCCTAAAGTTAGACAATAAATCCAGCAGCTCCAACGTCCGCCTGCCACCATCTCTGACAGCCTAATACATATTGATACAATATTGGTGGAAGCTTTCAAAACACTTTTTGATTTTATCACCATTATTAAAATCTATAGACTTTATTTCCATGGCTATAGGGCTCAGTTTACAATAGCAAGGAAGTTGACAGCCGATTATACTAGTGCTGTTTTGCACCAGTTTTGACAAATATCTGCAGGTGACGCGGTTGCGGTTTCCTGCCGCGGATGCGTTTGACATATTGCTTTGATAGCGAGTTTTGGGAATATAAGGGCACCATAAATAATAAACTGTGTAAAGGTCGTTTATTTTATTTTTATGAAAACGGTCAATCGGGCATCAACTTTTTTTGTTGTACAAATAAATTCTGCAATGGACTTATACTGAATTTACTGGAAAGAATAAAAAGGAATTCTGTTCAAATGAACTCTACCTGGCTTCTACGGATCGTAATTACCTATGTAAAGGGATTTCAATGTCAAACTTTGAAAGAACACCCGATTTAACGATAATGAGAACGTTGAAATTCCCTTGCCTTGTCGCGTAAAACAGAGATAAAATTCTTTACCGTATTTTTTTAGAGCTGCTTACAGAACACCAAATTCAACACACATCCTCTTGTAAAATTAGGAATTATACTTAGTGTCATCTATATTAAAGAGGAAATATAAAATGAGGAAAGATTTGATTGTGTGTTTGTTTATATGCACAATTAGGCTCCTAAACTACAAAACCGATTTAAAAAATTCTTTCACTATTGGGAAGCTACGCTATCCGCTGATGACATAGGCTATTAATTATTCCCATATTCCTACGGGAACGGGAACTACTCGGGTGAAACCACGTGGTGTCTGCTAGTACTACAAACAAACCACTATTTATTACCTGAAACAGTACAGGCGTGATGTCATGTTTTGGAATGGTTAAAAAATAATCAGTATATTATGGCAATCCACTGCTGGCCGAAGACGTATCCCAATTTACGCCACAATACATGGTCCTGCGCATTGCGCTATCAGTCAATCCGTACAACCTTCTTCAGGTCGTCGGTATATCTGGCAGTGAACTACCATAGGCTGATTTCATTGATTGATTGATTGAATAAATAATATGTATATTAAAAGATGCATTATGAAAATTCACTTGTGCTATTCCAATATTATTTTAATTTGAAAAATACTTGACCAGTTTCGCTATTATAGCATTATCTAATAGCGAAACCGGTCAGGTATTTTTCAAATTAAAATAATAGTGGAATAGTACAAGTGAATTTTCATAATGTGTTATAACAAGTTGCATCAAGTGCCAACAATCGAAAGTATAACGGATATATTAAAAGATGCTTTTATCAAATACTTTAATGGTATTATCAAACTTCTTTGTAATAATAAAGATAACAAACATAAACCACTTTAATAGGTCCTTGGTGGCGCATTCGGTAGTGTAACCACCTGTCATGCTGAGGCCTCGGGTTCGATTCCCGGGTAGGTCGAAATATTTGTTTCTCGGAGTTCAGATGCTTTCTATGTATACTATGTGTGTATTTTGAAATATATTAGAATGCCTATCAGTCGGTCGTCTTGATCCCATAGCACAAGCTTATATTAGCTTAATTTGGGCTTGTTAATTTTGTGTGAAAATATCCACAAATATTTATTTATTTCTTGTACTCATATTTTTTACCTATATTCATGGAAAGAAAACCCTTTCAAAAATTAATTTTCATTATCGAGGAAAGTACCAACATCAATATTTGAGAAGTTAATTCAAAAGCTATATCCAAAAAACAAAGAACATGCTGTCGTTTCATCATTATTCAAGCATTACCATTAATAAGCCAATTACTGAAATGAGTGAAGCAAAAATTTCTCCCTTGCCCTTCGTGGGGCTGTCGCGCCGGGACACCATTTATTTTTACACACCTAATGAGAACTGACAATGGCTTCAAAGCACGT
Organism: Miltochrista miniata; assembly: GCA_933228765.1. Taxonomy (NCBI): domain Eukaryota; kingdom Metazoa; phylum Arthropoda; class Insecta; order Lepidoptera; family Erebidae; genus Miltochrista; species Miltochrista miniata. The sequence goes on from OW121756.1 coordinate 23,261,527, forward strand.
CTGCTATCGATCCACTTTCGCAATTAAAGTTAAAGGACTTCCAAAGCCAGTCAAAACTTTATGAAAAATGGTGCTTGCTATGGAAATGCTGCCTAAAATGGTAAGGGGTTTTGGCGTATATAAATTTGACGTCTTACCCTTAAACTTGCGTTTCCAGTTTCTGAAGGCACAATAAGCCGTCGGTACCAGTTGTCAATAACAAAGCAGTTCTTAAACCAAGTGAAAAGCCTTACGGGCGGTTTGATTTACTATTTTTACGTGAGACAAAAAAGTGTAAGGTGAAAAGTTGGCGTATAGGTACTAAGTCTCTGTCTTCTCCTTCGGGGATGAAAGCGTGACGATCGTGATATGTATATACTTTTGAAATTATAAATAACGAATTGTACAGAATACATTGAAGAAGAAGATTCTTGTTCAACATTATCTACGAGTATTATTTCTTATCGTTATTACTCACGGCTCCATTAGCGTCAAATTAGATTTACCATAAATATACTTTCCCGTGGGAAGAAGACGTTTTCCAGGAGAAAAATAGCCTATGGTACTCTCAGACCAACATTAACTACGATTTTTGCAACTCACTCCAAAATATCTCGCATTACCCAATTTTATCCTTATCCCTTGTATATCCTTGTTTATTATAATCTGCCTAATTTACACAATACCCAAATTATAGCTCATTTTTTTTTTGTTCCGATTTATAAGGGTTATTTTTTGGGTTGAAAACCCTCTGGTACTGTGTAGGTTAGAGCGATCACACGCAGTCAAATTAACCATATGCTTATGCTTGTCTGCCGCAAGTTGATACAGACCAAAATATACATAACATTTCACATTAAGGGGCGGTTATAGCGCACAAGTGGGCATTTGGCGCTCCCCTCGCCCCGGGTGCAAGACACACCGCGCGCCGGCAGCGGCAGTGAACTCTCATGCCACAGTATACAGTAGAGTAGAAAGAAACAGCATGCTAACTTTGTTTGACGTAGTAAATGCATCTAACTTTATTAAGTGTAGTGATTTATTCGAGTTTCCTAAATAAATGAGTTAATTATATATGTATTATACTATTATTTTTAAGCTAAAGAGTTTGTTTGTTTGTTTAGTTGTTTGAACTCTAGAGTCTAAGAGACTGCTAGTTGAATTTCAAAAGTTCCTTAACCGAATGTCCGTTTTTGAAAAATACCAAAATATATAACATTTTTCGAAAACTAGGATATTTCATTTCTTTTGATAGTTTCCGTTGCGTAAGTTTGCTAGATGGTTACAGTTGCGTAAAAAATGTAAATCACATTATAACTGGTCATAAAAAATTCTAAAGTTTTCTAAAGTTGGTAAGCTAAGTATGAATCACGTGATCATTTTGCAATCCAAAATGGCCGCCACGGTGTAATCACAAAATTTCATGATGGGTATCATTTAAAGGGTTTTTTGGTATGCTGAGTACGAATCACGTGAAAATTTTGCAATCCAATATGGGCGCCGCGCCGTAATCACAAAATTTCATGATGGGTATCGTTTAAGGGGTTTCTTGGTATGCTGAGTACGAATCACGTGATAATTTTGCAATCCAAAATGGCCGCCGCGGTGTAATCACAAAATTTCATGATGGGTATCGTTTAAAGGGTTTTTTGGTATGCTGAGTACGAATCACGCACTAATTTTGCAATCCAATATAGCCGCCGCGCCGTAATCGCAAAAATCCATGATGGTTATGGTTTAAGGGGTTTTTTGGTATGCTGAGTACGAATCACGTACTAATTTTGCAATACAATATGGGCGCCACGCCGTAATCACAAAATTTCATGATGGGTATCGTTTAAGGGGTTTCTTAGTATGCTGAGTACGAATCACGTGATAATTTTGCAATCCAATATGGGCGCCGCGATGTAATCACAAAATTTCATGATGGGTATCGTTTAAGGGGTTTCTTAGTATGCTGAGTACGAATCACGTGATAATTTTGCAATCCAAAATGGCCACCGCGCCGTAATCACATAATTTCGTTTAATGGATTTTTTCGAATGCTGAGTACGAATAACATGATAATTTTGGAATTCAATTTGGCCGCCTAAGCTATTAATAGTAGTAAACAAAAATGATTTGCTTATTAAGTTTAGGCCTAGCAAAATACTATGACAAAAGGTTTTTATTGTAAAATTAAGGCCAATTACATTAAATTGGTACCTAGCATACGAAAGAATCCCTTAATCGATACCCATCATGAAATTTTGTGATTACGGCGCGGCGGCCATATTGGATTGCAAAATTATCACGTGATTCATACTCAGCATTCCAAAAAAACCCCTTAAACGATACCCATCATGAAATTTTGTGATTACGGCGTGGCGGCCACTTTGAATTGCAAAATTATCACGTGATTCGTACTCAGCATAGCAAAAAACCCCTTAAACGATACCCATCATGAAATTTTGTGATTACAGCGCGGCGGCCATATTGGATTGCAGAATTATAACGTAATTCGTACTCAGCATACCAAAAAACCCCTTAAACTATACCCATCATGAAATTTTGTGATTACGGCGCGGCGGCCATATTGGTGATTCGTACTCAGCATACTAAAAAACCCCTTAAATGATACCCATCATAAAATTTTGTGATTACGGCGTGGCGGCCATTTTGAATGCAAAATTATCACGTGATTCGTACTCAGCATAGCAAAAAACCCCTTAAACGATACCCATCATGAAATTTTGTGATTACGGTGTGCCGGCCATATTGGATTGCAGAATAATCGCGTAATTCGTACTTAGCATACCAAAAAACCCCTTAAACTATACCCATCATTAAATTTTGTGATTACGGCGCGGCGGCCATATTGGATTGCAAAATTATCACGTGATTCGTACTCAGCATACCAAAAAACCCCTTAAACGATACCCATCATGAAATTTTGTGATTACGGCGTGGCCGCCATGTTGGATTGCAAAATTATCATGTAATTCGTAGACATTTTAATGCATTAGGTAGATGGTTACCATGTCGTGAAAACACTTAAAAAGTAAAAGATCACCACATTTACCATGAGTCGAGTATGGGAATTTTAGTGAAACCCTTTCATCACTCAGGAATTAAGCTGATGGTCTTCAAAATGTATAGCTAAGTACTATCATGGATACATTGACTTACGATCAAAAAACCGCATCAAAATCGAATTAAGCATTACAAATTAATTGTAATTTGTAACGGGTTAATCTAAATACATTTTGCCCATTACTGATATTTTTATACTGTGGCGCGATTTCAACGTAATTTAGCATAATAATTACGAAATAGTTGCGAAAAAAACTGACACAGGTCCTGTCTCCACAAGCGCTAGCGCGAGACTGATCGGCCGTCAGCGGCGCAATTCTATTGCGTTTGGTAGATATTCGTACATGATAACTATGTAAATACTTGTGTATAAAAAAACGTTCGGAAAATGTGTATAAAAACTCAATAGCTTTAATTGAGTGCAAAAAAAAAAAAATGTTAATAGTTTAGCCACAGTATTGAAAAAACTTTTCTGAGAGAGTCAACTTTGGGATTTTTTTCTATCTAGTGAAATTTATTGGATCGTGTAACGGGCTCGGAATATGTTTAGCTTATATCCTTAACTATTATATATATATTTATCAGAATTATAAACCCTTTACTTTTTGACTAGGATTGTTTCAAAAAACTCAAAATCTTACCCACGCGGCCTTAAATCCATTGAATAGTTTTGCTTGAAAGAGTAACTTACTGTCCCACCCCAACCCAAGTAATCCTTGCAATTTTATTAGATTTATCTACGGTTTCATATGAAACTTTTCCAAAGGATCATTGAGTCCCTATGGAGATCTCGTTTGATAAGTTATGGAATAAAGTGATACCAATTTTGTTAATAAATTGTTTTATTTAGATAAAGCTATTAGAGTCATGCGTTGACAATGAAAATAACTATCTTGAAACTCACAATTTTTTTAAATTCATTATGTTTTGGGTCTTTTAGGGTACACGTCATTTTATTATTATTATTGATTGTTGTACGTACATTTTAGGCTCCTATATTTTCAGTATTTTGGCAGTCTGCTTCGGTGTCAATGAAGTTCACAAAGAATAAAATTATGCTACACCGTAGTTGAGTATTCTTAAGATACTAGGGTCACGAGATGCTGTGTCAGGCTTTTATCCATGTAATCCCCAAAATTGCCTTATTATACTAGACTACTAAAATCTACCTTTTATACCATATACTATTGCTATTGGTAAAAAAGTTAGATTTTAAGGCCTACTGAATCAGGCAAAAAACATCCGACCCATCTACAACGATTACCAAGAAGCGTATATTCGGAACTGGAATCCTTGTAAAATCTCTTTTGTGGCACCCTACACTGTAGGAAGAGTGATAGCATTTCCATATTCTTAAATTTGGATAATATCCGTTACAGTGACAATACGAAACCTAATTTCACGCTCTGGGCGGCTCCATTATCTTACAAAAGCAATTCCCCGAAAATATTCGGTAAAAAATAACAATCTGTCAAAGAAATTCTGGCAAGCCCTTGTGGACGCCATGTGACATAGGTCGAAAATAATTGGATTACCCCGATGATCAAATTAGGAATCTCGCGTATTTTCCGCTTGTCTGCAAATGTTACAATATCCAATTTCGGAACATAATTACGGCAAGCTTCGGCCATAATTCAATAATAAATCGGGAGAAGACTCATTATCATACATTATTCTGATCAGATATTGATTTGCTGAGTATTAAAGGATCCTGGCAAATACGAAGCAAGAAGTTTTGTATTCAACTTCATACCCTATAAAAATGTGTAATCTGTATTAACTTATGCAGTAAAATTTTATTTGGAAGCTGCATCAGATTTCATTTACATTACTTTCTTCAGAGCTTTGACGTGTTGGAATGAAAAGGCTGCTTTTCAGCTAACTTTCAAGTCGTATTAATGGTCTGCAGCTGGACTTGATGACCACATGTTACTGGCAACCGGGGGATCAACGGCATGCCTTCCAAAGCACGGTAGCACTCAATAGAAAAGCCATAAATGGTCACCCATCTCAGAACTAATTTTATTGTAAGATGTTTAATGCATCTACAGTTTTACCGAACACTGAGCACGCAAAGCTACGAGCGGCTGATAATGAAGACATAATATATGGACATTATATGGGCCGTAAACCATACTTATCAGAGAGTATACAATTCTTCTTGAAATACAATCTATTGTCGTAATACTTACCTTTAAAAAGATATAGGTATATGGTGAATGTTTGCACTGATAACATTTTGACGACGTAGTTATTATAAACGTGAAGGAGACGAGAATTTGGATATACACTCGAGAGCAATGAATCCGGGTCACTTAAAGAATCCTAAAAATCTCGGAAACTAAAAATGCTAGGTTAATGCAATAAATTGTATTTAATAGACAATGTAATACTCCTTAAATGAAGGTATTAAAACTTCTTAGTTATTGTAAAGTTATATCATAAAAAAATCAAATTTGAAAAAGGGCCACTTTCGAAGATGGAACTACGAAATTACAGCATTTGGTGTTGCTTTTGTTTGTAATCTGTCATTTATGTGGGTAGGGGAGACCGGGGCAAGACGAAGCTCGGGGCAGGACGGGAAGTATGCTTGTGTGCCTAAATGGTGAACATAATAGATCCTAACTCAACGCCATTCGGTCGATATTCAGTCGCGTCACACGAGTCCGAGCGGCGTGCGCGTCTTACTTCGTGTTTTGGCTTCACAGCAAACAAAAACTGTTTGTATGGGAATTTTTACGAAGTTTTCTGTTCTGGATCGATGTGCACTAAGGTAAGTGTCAATGTTATTGTAACATTATGCGGCACACTTATTGTAGTAGTGGAAAACTAACAAATTGATATTACTTTTTCTCAGAATTATTTTGTAGTTTAAAATTTGTTGTTATATTTGTAAAATATGTCTGTTGGGGCAAAAAGGTCGGGGCATAACGGGATACTATCCCGTTTTGCCCCATATGTGTTGGTAAAATGTTTCGTATTTTGACCTTTTTAATATTAAGTTTCTTTTTTGTTTTCAGTTAAAAAGGAACGCCGTGTGAGAAAGGCTCGATGTAATGAAGATGCTGATTCTGGTACAGGTAATGATTGCGGCAAAAAAAAATTAGGACGCCTATAAAACAGGATTTGAGAAATGTGGTATATGGCCACTTGACGAAATGTATTTACAGATGCAGACTTCATAACTGCTGAAACAACAAACACCGAGACTTTGACTTCTGACTATTTGAATCTAGCATCTAGCATCCACATCTCAGGTCATAATAACTTCGACCTCAACTTCTTCAGAGGCAACCCAAGAAACATCGTCCACTATTATAGCTTACAATGATATTTTTCGGGAACAATCCAGGTGGTGTACCACCTGGATTGATTCTCTACCATCTGAAAATCAAAATATGCAGCCCACGCTTTCCAGGTCAGCAATATCAAAAGTGATCCAAGCTGAAGCATTTATTCCAGTACAAAAAGGTATTTCTGCTAATCCTGCAGTTGCAGAGCTCATGAACAATGTGATTGATGGATGATGAAAATGATTGTCCTTGCATTTATTGTGGGTATATATTTATAACATATGCAAGGGTTAGGCTCATAATTCCTGCGCCGGTGTAGACAAGGATGATAAAGTTGCGCATATAATTATATGTGAACGCTGCCAAACAGATTGACATAATACTCATTATGCCCCATATCGTTTCCCATTTTGCCCCGATCATGGGGCAAGACGGAATATTTGACATGTACCATTTAATTACTACTTGCCAAAAAAATATGTGATTTAGCTCCTTAAAATATTATAATTATGTTAGTTAAAACTATAAGTGTTGTGTTTGTTGTAAGGGAAGTTTAATAAACAGTCCGATTTTCATTTTATGTCGTTTTTTCTCTTAGGTATCTCATCTTGCCCCGGTCTCCCCTACATAAACGGGGACTAGTCGACAAAGTTTGCGAAAAAGAGGTGCAAATGAAGACATTGTTGTCGGTATTAGTAAACGAAAAATGATAGCCAAAAGTAGATTTAAAATCTACAAGATGTGTGTCAAAAAATGGTTTTGTCAGAAATTGTGTATTTATTATAAATAATTAGTAAAACATCATTGAAATCGCCTAGAATTTTTTAGATAAAGACGTTTTATGACGTCTAGTTATTAATAAATGATAATAAAATTTATATCAAAGACTAAAGAAAACATAGACCTCTAAAATGGTTTTCTTCAATTTGGAATAAGTGTAAATTTAAACTAATTATGACTAATAATGCATTCAACGAATACTTCAAGTTGCTGGCATCCCCGCGCTCGCCTGAAAATCTAGTGCGGGGGGAGTCGTGTTGCTAGACGGACGTGTGTCGCTCTGGTCTGCAAAATATTCTCGTAAAATGTTATATTTTCATTCATTTACAGAGTAATGCGTGTAACAGAGCCCGAGTTACACAATGCATACTGCATTGCATGAAAATATAATGCATTTCAACTTATTTTATGTATTGTTTTATTAAATTACTTCGAAAGGTAGTCATGCTAATGTTGTAAGCGGTACTTAATCATTTCAAAATAAATAAATGACGAAATATTTGTGGACATTCTCACAAACCAGAAGACGCTGGTTCGAATCCTGCTCGGGACCAAAAATTGTATACAATTATTTTCCAGCAGCCAAAGAATATTTCTAGACTTCCTTGTCTAGGAAGTCTGGAAATGATCTGCTGGCTCAGTTGGATTCTCAAACAATGTGTTATTATTTTTTAAGTCTATAGGTAGTAGATCACTAAAAAGAATAGCCCGCCGAGTTTCTTGCTAGTCTATGTCTATACATAATAATAAAACTGTTGAGGGTCGAGAGTCTGAACATGGAAGCTATTTAAAAAAAATGTACGCGTTCTCTAATCGATACTGAAGCCAAAATGAAATTTAAAATTTTCATGTCCGTCTGTATTCCGAATACGTATCACGCCGAAACTACTGATTTGAATGAAAATTGATACATCCACGCCCTCGGCGCGGCCTGAATTATTTTACAATATGCTTAATCTTTAAGTTCTTCTATGATTAAGCAAACAGGGCAGTTTCACCCGCCGCTTGATGAGTCTGATGAAGAAATACCTCCCCTTTCATACACCTTAAGCCTCGTAAACGAAGTTGTGAGGGTCAGATAGTTATATATATACATACAATAGCTGACCCACACAACTTCGTTTGCGTCACATGTGAGTGAGTAAGAGAGTGGTAACTATTGTATTAATACTTTAAACACAAATAAATACAATAAATACAATAAACGTTTTAGAGAGGGTCAGTCGGGTGAGACCGTCTCACGGCTTCTTGTTTATTTGGTGAAGCGAGGAACGCATTTCCGCTACTATTTTCTTCTTCTTCCGTGGTTCTTTTACTCTGATGTCTCTGTAGTTGCGCTACTCTATGTTGGCGAGTCATATCGCCCATATGCTCAAGGTCGTTAGCTCTGGGTATGGCCTTAATCAAGCTGAAATTATGTCGCTTACGCCTGAAGAATGCACCAGAATACTTACAATGCTGGAAACCGGCCGGAGTCAGCGCGATACAGCCAGGACTGTCGGTGTGTCGCTGTCAACAGTACAAAGAGTTCTCCGACGTTACGAAGAAACTGGTTCTAACCTACGCAGACCAGGAACGGGCAGAACCAGGTGTACCACAGCACGAGAAGACCGATACTTGGTGAACACCATGCTTCGAAATCGCTTTCTCACAGGAACTGAACTCACCAATCAGTTTCGACGCCTCGGAGGAAGTAACCCAAGTGCATGGACAGTAAGACGTCGGCTTGCTGAATCTAACTTAAAACCCCTTAGACCTGCAAACGGCCCTAAACTGGAGCGTGGGCATCGTATTTCGTGACTAAGGTATGCCCAGAGCCACGTAAATTGGAGTATTGAAGATTGGTCAAAAGTTATGTTCTCCGACGAATCAAAATTTATGCTCTACAAGCACGATGGAAGACACAGAGTGTATCGAAGACCAGGGGAAAGATTCAAGCAAGCATGCATCGAAGAAAAAGTAGCCTACGGTGGTGGGTCTGTACTTGTGTGGGCCGGAATTTCTTCTGAAAGTCGCACAGAGCTGGTGATCATAGAAAACGGCTCTTTAACTAGCGTAAGATATGTGGAAGAAATCCTCAATGATCACGTTGGTCCATTTATGGTCAATTTAGGTGAGGATGCTATATTTATGCATGACAATGCCCGACCTCATACAGGTAGGATTGTGAATGACTACCTTCAAGAGATGAACATTACTCGTATGGAGTGGCCAGCGCGCAGCCCGGATATCAACCCGATCGAGCATGCTTGGGACGAGCTAGGCAGATGCGTAAAACAACGAAACCCTCCCCCAATCACGCTTCGTGAGCTCAAAATTGCTCTCACAGAGGAATGGGAGAATATTCCCCAAAATCGTATAAGGAACTTGGTGTACAGCATGCCAAACCGCGTAAACGCAGTAATGGAAGCACGAGAAGGCAATACGAAGTATTACAATTCAAGAAAATCGTAATAAAGTTCAAAAATTTCATGTTTCCTATTTTTGTTTTAAAGAGAGATCGGCAGTTTTTTCTTTATGTAATTTTGTGTTAATAAAATGTATGGTGACTCATATTTTTTTTACTTTCATTTAAGGAGTATTACATTGTCTATTAAATACAATTTATTGCATTAACCTATCATTTTTAGTTTCCGAGATTTTTAACATTCTTTAAGTGACCCGGATTCATTGCTCTCGAGTGTAGTTTCTCAGTCTAAAGAAACAGGAATAAAAAATTAAAATATTGATTATTTTGTTCAATTTAAAAACCGCATAAAATAGATTCTTCAGTTGAATAGGTATAGATGGACAGATAAACACATACATCAGACAAACTCATAACGCCCCTCGTTTTTCATCCGGAGTTAAAATAACCAAGTAGGCTTAACCTCTATACAACTTTTTAAAACTACATATATATACCACTTCGCACAGAGGTAGTACATGGATTATGCCGCTAGCAACGTAATAAAAGCTTCAATAATCGTTATTTATTTACTTACCCATAACGAAACTCGTTTACCTGAACAGAAATTACACCGTCTATAAATTCAATCCATTGAAATTACAGAATAAATTCATTAGATTTATTTCCAACATTTAGCAGCCTGAAAGGTATGTATTAAATACTTGAACTAATCGACCAATAAGTCGACCTTTCTCTACCGGGTTTTAGAACACTTGCAGTAAAATCTAAAAAAAGTTTAAATTCCTTTAAAGTCATCCTGTCACAGTGTGTATGGATCAATCTCAAAGACGCACCTGCTCTTTTTAATTAAAGAAAACTTTCTAAATCGCTTTTTAAAAACGATCGCGGGGAGCAAAATTACAATCTCCTATAACCAAACTTGTTATTGTCCTATAGATATATTTAGTATTTGAAGATATTTTTCTAAATAATTGTACACTTAATAATCGATTTATTGATGCTTTGTTCCGCGGGACAACTGGGAAAAAAAGTCTCACTAGTTCCGCCACGGAACTACTTCAACGGAACAACTGGGAATAATCGTTATTTTCTAGACTTGACAAGCAAAGGTGTAAGTAACGTCATACAAAACGTGTCAGAAATCCTTACGGAAGTGATAAACTTTCATTACGTGGAACTTCTCGAACAAATTTACGACCTGACCCGCTCTTCCCCACCCCTACTAATCCATACTTATTAAGGATAATGGGAAACCAATGCACAACTTTTCGTCCTTTATCTCGTGCCATAAATATGGACTATCACGACTCGCCGGTAGCCCGAGGTGTTGAGGCCAGTTTAATGTTCCTTTTATTACTTTAGGAGTAATAATTTTAAGGTAATAATCATGTTGGACACTACTTGTGACATCTTTAGGTTTCGCTACATGTAGATTTTGACTAAAGCACAGATTATAGATTGTTATTTTTCAAAACGACCGGGTTTGATTTTCTATGCAATACAGTTCTTCTTTTCTCTAAAATCAATGAAATGGTTACTAAGAACAGATCCCTGTATCTTTTATTTACAGACTTGCCCATACTGACCTATCCGAATGTTACATCCTGTATATTATTAGTTTGAAAAATATTGAAGGACTTCAATTTCTGAAATTCTATTATGGAGATCACCTGATGTTGTCGTTAAATTTAATGAAAAAGTTTCCTAAGTGTCATAGTCTTCTCTACAACTATAAAATATTATTATTTGTTGATTATTTATTGATTTGTGTTATAGTATTTGTTGATTGGATAGGCTAACAGGTCCTTGCAGGATAGAAACTTGAAAGTTCCTACAATACGATATTTCTATTCAAGAGGCATCGATACGCACGACTAAGCCTTAGGGATTGAATAGTGCGTGTACGGTACCTTTATAAATATAAATTCGATTCGGCCCATCTATTTTGATTCAATCTTGATAATCGATGAGGAAAGGGAAGCAATACGTGAATGGCACCTGAATAAAAAATTGCTTTTACCTTGCAATTTATTGTGGAGGTATTTGAAAGTATGAGAAATGTAATAAGTCTCAAAATAAATAATCACTTATCTTAAATCTCCTTCAATCTTATCTAAAAACTTATTACATAAACGGATACCAAGGAATTGTAGCAAGATCTTTGGAGCCAGAGTTAAGTTCAGGTGAAAACTGGTGAACCAGCTCTGTATCAGGTGCCCATAGAGGTTATTAAAAGATCAGAAGGTAATGTTGTAAAACAAGGCTATAGGTAAAAATCTATTAAAACTGTCTCTAGAACTCGCTAAAAGAAGACTCCGTGGTAGAAATTACACATTTTTGATCTAACTAGAACTTTGAGAAAACCAAGAAGAACGGTAGGTGTACAACAAACATTTACATAAGTACTTTTAAATACGCTAAGAACGTATGTAAGGTTTTCAACTAGGTGTGATGTGGTGGTAGTGCTGAGATCTTCGTAGGCCAAGCCAGCCTCATTAGCTAATCCTGCTGAGTCATGGGAAGAGCAGGTATGCTCGAAGCAACCAGTCTGGCCGAAATTGGAGAGTACCAGCAATGGACTGCGATAGACTAGTTTGTTTGACTGAAACTAAATTTCATCCGTCAAAGGCTTTTATCTACCATGTGTAGTACGTGCTATGTCATTACCAAGAGGCAGTGTGTACTAAAGATGTTCTTCGACTAATTGAATTTAGCACCGTAAAATTTATTTGCTTTGGTTTCCGATTGTAAGTGCTAGAGTCGCTTTATTACCTCGACTAGAACCTCGTTAGCATTTATACTAACTCTGTGCGGTTATTAAATGGTGCCATATAATTTAATGAAATTAAGTAATACTGTTTATAACTACTAATTATATCTGTAGGCTATCCTGTAATTATATCTGTAGGGTATCCTAAAAATTATTAGTAGTTTATAACTACTAATATTTTTTAGGATTTAGTAACCAAATTACCCTTTGGGTACGGAACCCTAAAACGAGACAAACTAGACTGTATCTCATGAGCGGCGGTAGCTAGAGAGTTGAAAATTTCATACTAAAAATTGCTGTTTTTGGTACGAAGTCCTACCACGCGCGAGTCTGACTCGCACTTGGCTGGTTTTAACATTATAGTAAGCACGTTACCTAGATAGAGACCAACTTGGATCCCTATCAAAACTTGACTTGACACACACGTGCACCCCTATCTGCAACCCCGAGTTTTCAAGAGGAGCTCCTGAGGACATAATGTATTATGTCCTTAGAAGCCCCAAGCTCCTCTTTGGGTATTCGTTTCCTGAGATATCCTTCCTAGGGGTTACCCGGGGCTCCCAACCATAAACTGTTGGGCGTTACGTGAGGTTTTATAGTCGGTAGGAGTCCGGCAGAGGCAGAGCATCCATGATGGATTTTTCCTCACGTTAAAAAAAAATGGGTATTCGTTTAAGATATTATTGGTGAATTATATGACGGCAAAAAGGAATCCAACATCTATTCATGTTTCATTCATTTCCTACAAGGTATCCCCATACGCTTCAATAATACATGGCAGATAAAGTGAATTGAATTTCGTGGTGAAGTCAATGCGAATTGACCACCAATCTCAATATACTTTGTGTTCGGGTATACAATTTGATTTCAGTTGCTCCACAAGAGACTTCATAAAATAAATCCTCTACAATGAGGTAGAAAAGTATTGTATCATACGTACTAGAGTGATCTACATAATATTCTTATAAAATATTATCATGTTTTGAAACTTCAATATCTGAATTATTTGGATTTAAAACAAAAAAAAAATTGAGAGAATTATTATATATTTTCACATAGGTGAAAAGTAAAGTGGCAGACAAGGCATACGGCCCCACCAGATGTACCGGTGGTCACCGCAGCCTATGGATGTTTGCAACACCAGAGGCGTTACAATCGCGCTGCTGTCCCTGTAAAACCCTTCTAAGACCCTTTTTGAAGAACCCCATACTGTAGGCGTTTGGGGAAACCGAGGCAAGAAGATCATTTCACATTCTTAGCGCGGTAAGCGGAAGAAATCCTCTATCGGCTCCTACCGTGCTCGAGCGCTCTGAACGCAACGTGAACATTATAGCCGAAGACCCGTCGCCGTCGTCAGACGTTGAAATTCAACAGTGATTCATTAACAAATATGCTTATGCACTACTTCTACTTTATTTGTTTCAAATTTCTTGTTCATCCGTTGGTACAATTTACTTAAAACACCCTGTTTTAAGTAAATTTGTAAGGTTCTCGTAATTATATAGATTTAAGTACACCTTGTATTTCTGGCATTGAAGATAGGATAGACGATAGTACACATGTTCAGTTCACATTATAAAATGCTATCTACTATCGCTTATCAAATTCATCAACAACACTATTTTCCAAAAACCCTCAGACCTCCATTTGCCTGTCAAACACAAAATGGCAACAGCTCTATCGAAAATAGTATCCATTTCCAGCAACTCGATTATTCGCAACATCTTCTACCCACTCACCATTATGCCTAAGAAACAACGTCATAGACATAACACATACATTAATAAACCCTACCATGTTTCAGCTTACACGGACGAGAATACATGAGGCATATTGTCACTCCCTAGCCTCTAGAGGCTTGCGTCGCTAATAGCGAAATAGTGTCGCCCCGAAGCCTGTCACTTATCATTTGCAGCTAATGGAATATTTATAGGAAGTTTATTATACTCCTGTTTACTGACGTTGTGTTTCAGCTATCGAATGTCAGTGTTTGAATAATTTGGGTCCTGTTGATCGTTCACTTCTCCTTGATACTTGTAAAGAGCCTACTCTATCGGATACCCTCAAACAACGATATTCCATAATGAGAGAAAGGATAATGGACGATAGGGATATGTAAGGCATAACCCTTTTATTTAAACCTGTCGTAGTAATTTTGTTTCTACTATTTTTTTCTACTATGTTTTTAAATATAATGTATATCTATTAACACGTATACTCGTAGTTGTATCATAATAATGTGTCTTAATAGACACATCAAACCCGAACAACTAAACGTAAAACAACTGAGTTTACAGTCAATACAGAAAACGCATTATATTTCAGAGTACCAGCTCAAGAAGATATAGTGTAACAGCATAGCACGCCTCTTGTCTAGTATCTGAAATGATCTAATATTTTACAAAATCAGTCCCACAAAAACATCACTACAAAAATAAGTCCAAAAGAAATCATTTCGACAAACCGAAACCATTCTTTGTTGGAATTGAAAGGTAATATTTATTCATAATCCTATTTACTTGTGAGGTTCTTGTTTTCCGAGGATATAAACAAATATTGAAATAGCACTATATCAGGAGGATGAAATATAGATACAGTTGTTTGAACTTCCGATTGTTCGTGAAAACCATATTTACAATCGTTTTCAGTTTCATACTCAACATTTTAGACAAACTTTTCTTCTCTACACTTTAACGGGAATTACTTAAAATTAACAATGATGTTAACACTCCCTGGCCACCATTACCTACTAATTATTGCTGACAAGAGCTTCCATACAATGACCGCCAATTTGCGGAAACACATAACGTTTTATTTGATGTGAACAAGGGTTAGTATTTATTATTGTTTACGTACACGATGGCCTCCGGGCCCAATTCCGTTGAAATATGGGATGGTCACCCCGCGACCGAACGCAGGTGGGCCAGCCACACAAGGTCTCAATTTATTGCTAATTTTATTTGTATGGCGGTTCCTGTAAATTTTATTGTTTTGTTCCTCAATATTTCTGCGGACATTGGAGCTTATAGCGATATCGACATAAAAACTCTTTATTGTTTGAGTTTATGTGTGATGCATCTAGACAATAAACTATGAGCCGGCTGTTTTAGGACCTTTTTTTACCGTGAGGGAAAATCCATCATAGATGCTATGCCGGACTCCTACCGACTAAAAAACTTCACGTAACGCCCAACAGCCTATGGTTGGGAGCCCTGGGTATGCCCTCGGAAGGATGTTCCAGACACCCAACAGACCCACGGCCTTCACTGCGAACTCGCCCAGGGGGCGGTTTGGGTGCTATCCCGCGTCTTTGGCGAGTTTTGGGTGTGATCCCGCTTCTAAGTAGGGGCGTGCGTGAATCCCTCACGTCACGCTGCCGTCATGGGCCTGCTTGTGTAAGGAGGGTGAGCAGCCCTCTCACCGTCCTCAAGCCCCCGGTCATGGAGGCCGATAGTCTTCGTCGAAGACACGTCGGCGGCGCCCAGGCCAACTACGGAACTCGGGTGGGAGAGTTCTCTCCCGTTCCCGCCCCGCCGCCTCTTTCACGAGCATAATCTGCTCGTAGAAAAGACGGCGCAGTTCCACTTACTCCCGCTGGAGATCATGGTTTGCACCATAGTCTCGATGTTTTAGGACCTTGTTCTAAATTGGTGTCATAAAAAAACTAAACTAAAAGAAATTAATAAAGTAACCCAGATAGTGCTAGAGACTACATCATCAATAATAGTTAAGTAACGCAGGTGGACAAATAAACGATGGTAGGTTTTATTCTAGCAATATTTAATAGGTCATAGCAATTACTTACGAATTACACACAGATAGAACTCTAGCTCAAGACATTTTTGGAGTTGTGGTCATTAATTGAGACCATCATAATATCAATAAATTCAGTGACTTTTTAAAACCTATGCTTTTAAATATATCTTCTTCATCTCAATCGACTAACGCCAACTGCTTGACATAGGTCTCTCCCAAAGATCCTCTTAATGTAAGATTTTGTGCTGCTCGCATACAGCAAGCTCGCAGCATCCAGCAACATAACAAGGTTTTAACGAATAGAAACCCGCATTTAAGTCATGTCTATCTCAAAATGATGAAACCTATACCGGACTTTTATATCACGGTGCTATTGAAAGATGTTCAAGAGTACATATCTAAAATAAATAAAATTCTCTTTATTTACTTCTCTTTAACAATAATCAGCGTTTACATTACACAACAAATCCAAATCATTCTACTTTATTATGCTAATTTACCAGATAACAGATTTACCACCTCAAAGGGAACGTCCATTCGATCCCCCTAATTTTAACAACCAATATCCATAAAGCTTAATGTAGCCGAGATAACAGTCATGTCTTCACAAACATCCGCACTTTACCCAAGTCATTTGCAAAACAAAGCTTTCACCTTCCATTTTCCTTAGACCCTTTGTATGGTCAGTAAACAAAACAACTAAATGCATTCTTGCTAAAAATGTTTACGTCAGCGATGAGGGTAACCTTAAGTAGCAAGAATTTATCATGCTGTAAATATTACTTCAGCCTAAGTCCAAGATTTTAATTTAAGTTAGACCTTGCTATTCTAAAAAGTAACTTTGAAAAATACTTTTTTGTAATATGTATATTCTTAATCAGTTATCCATCATTAATGAGCGGAAAAAAACATCATTAAAACTTATGCGAATTAAAAATTTTACGTTTATTTCCACTAACATAAACAATGGAATAGATATTAAACCAATAAACGCTTTAGGACTACTACTGCCAGAATTATAGACGGGCATAATAAAAATATATGTTAACCATTTCTCAATCAAAGTGGTGATAGACTTTGGCAACATTATTCCGATGGGAAATGGCCTCATTTATGGTAAAAGTTTCCAAGTTCCTGCTGACAAAGAGAAAGTGGTTGGCCCTTTTCTTTGCGAAGGATTTGGGTCATCGGTTATTTCTATTGGGAAAAGTTTCAGGTTATGCGTTGTTTTTTAAATAAGCTAAATTTTTACCCTTTTTGAAGGTAAAACTTTAGTCATTTTATTTCGCTATTTTTAAGAACAAGCATTTCAGCGTTCTTCCTGGTTGCATCTGGAACCGTCTCTTGACGTTATATTTTCACTTGTGACTGTCTTTCACAACCCTTTTTATTATGATGTCTGTGTATTTAGCATTATGATGTCTTTTAATAATACAAAATCAAATAAAATCTAGAGGTTTGCTACGCTTCCAATCTTTATTATTACTTTCCTAGGTAAGTATAGTCACAATAGCTAGATACCTTAGCAAATACTTGGGAATAACTTCCACACGTGGTTAAACCGCCAAAATTTATTGCTTCATTAGTTCCGAGCCAACACAAGTAAACAGGATATTTTATACTAATAACACCCAGGAGCTAAATGCCTTTCCTAAGCGTGGCTCAGAAGATCATAAACACAAAAGCCGTGTTTGTATAAAGCATTATTAACTCGACTTTCTTAGAGACGAGATGTTCGCAAGGATTATTACAAGTCTAGCAATAAAGGGGAAACGACACCTGGTAAATATTAAAACGGGAACGAATAAACAGAATGTTATGTTTGTCACGAAACGTGCTCGGGCTTTATGAATTTCTTTATATTTATAACTTCACCTTAAGCTAAGTAGACACCGAGTTGAGAGTTATGATGATAAGAGATGTTTGTAAGTACTAAAGTAACGTTGATGTAATTTATCGTTCGCAGAAGTGAAATAAGTTAGATGTATGTTAAATACATTTATTACCTAATACGGTCAAGTTACCTACATCGAAGTTTGAATATAAGGTGTATCGTTTTAGGACATGAACTATACAACTCATTTTAGCTATCGCAAGGTCTGCATTTCCATATTTTGTAACTGAGTTTTGAAACCAGTAGGTAAAATATTTTCACTACATTTTACAACCCATCACTGTAAGGTAGGTACACTAGTGTTACTATTCAACTGTCGAATGATTTTTCCATTTTCACTATAATATTAAGAAAAAGCTAGCGTACAAATTCTTCTAAAACTTATATTTATCGAATTCCCAGAAAAATATTTCTGATGGGACGATTATGCTAAGCAAAAACTAAGGTTTCGGCAAATACCGTGGCTGAATATATACTTTTAACAAAATGGTACGCACAAAACGTTGAAATTCCTTAAATTAAAATGCAGTAAACCGTGACCGAGCGCTGAAAATTTCTGACATTTCGTGATTATTTCAATTTTGATCTTGCGCTTCAATACTCTCATTTTGTGAAATTCTCGGAGTCGCTAGACATGAACAGGGCGATTACTATTCACTTCCGAGACTTGTTCAGGATTAGATCGAAAATGAATTACTTTAGAAAATGAAGCACAAAGAACAAAAGCACGTAGCTCGCAAGTGTAGATTAAAAAACTGCGCAACGTGAGTGTTACCTAATCTATAGAACAGCTATTTTGCGACATGTCTACAGAAAATACAATAAATCTATTACTGAAATACTAATGCTGTTACTGACCGATTTCTATTTTATTTATTAATACGCTTTTATTAGGTCGTCGTGTATGTAACTAACAATGTAATGGAATCTAAGGAAACTAATTTCACCATCTTCCAAGGATCTTAGCGTCATGAAAATTGGCAGATGTATGTAGTTTTGATGACAATACAATAATATGGTACTGTCAAACCGATATGATGATGGAGCCGGAAGATAGGCACAGAAAACAGGTGGAATCTAAGGTAGCTAATTTAACCAGCTTCCAAGGATCCTAAGGTCATAAAAATTGGCAGCTGTATGTAGTTCTGATGACAATACAATAATATGGTACTGTCAAACTGATATGATGATGGAACCGGAAGATAGGCACTGAAACTTCGATGGAAAAAGTGGAATCTAAGGTAGTTAATTTAACCAGCTTCCAAGGATCGTAGCGTCATGAAAATTGGCAGCTGTATGTAGTTCTGATGACAATACAATAATATGGTACTGTCGAACTGATATGATGATGGAGCCGGAAGATAGGCACTGAAAACAAGTGGAATCTAAGGTAGCTAATTTAACCAGCTTCCAAGGATCGTAGGGTCATGAAAATTGGCAGCTGTATGTAGTTCTGATGACAATACAATAATATGGTACTGTCGAACTGATCTGATGATGGGGTCGTAAGATATCAACTGTAACTTCATGATTGAACATTGTATCATAGCTGTGTTTGGATTTGTTAGAAAAGTCGTGTAATGAACTTTGACCACGATAAGGGTTTAAGGTTATAACAAACCTGTTATATATTGAAGTTAATATTGAGTGTAAATATTGACATAGGTACCTGCATAAAATGTATATGTATTAGAGTAATAATCAAATATTTTCACATTAGTCGAACTCAAACAAAACACTATGTAATACAGAAATCCCTACTAATATTATAAATGCGAAAGTAACTCTGTCTGTCTGTCTGTTACGTTTTCACGCCTAAACCACTGAACTGATTTTGATGAAATTTGTTATAAAGATAGTTTCAGTTTAAGGGAAGGACATAGGCTACTTTTTAACTGACTGCGCGAAAGGAGGGTAATGCTTTTATACGATAACGACTTCTACGCGGATGTAGCCGCAGGGAACAGCTAGTAAAGGTATAAATGTTGTGACTAAAAAGTATAAAATAAATAAATGGTTTAAAAAACCCTAGAAAAATACGCTTTTATAATGCACGAAAAAACCAAAAATAAATTATGGATCGTTCAAGTTGCCTCTATTTCTAGGAAACACGAGAGAAACACGCTTTTATAAATGTGACCTAATCCTTAAGGCCATACCCAGGGCTAACGACCTTGAGCAAATGGGCGATATGACTCGTTAACATAGAGTAGCGCAACTACAGAGACATCAGAGTAAAAGAACCAAGGAAGAAGAAGAAAAATAGTAGCGGAAATGCGTTCCTCGCTTCACCAAATAAACAAGAAGCTGTGAGACAGTCTCACCCGACTGCCCCTCTCTAAACGTTTATTGTGAGAGTTCAATCCAATTGACGTTGTCATTTTTGTTTTATTTCAAACTTTGAACTGATGATCCACGTGACCTAGTGACGTAGTTTAATGCAACAGAGTCACAGACTACAGACAAAGTCTCGCAATAAGCCCCTCTGCACTCTATTTTACAGAGAGAGGCGAAAAGTAAATTAAAAACAAAGGAACGTTTGTATTTCAATTTTCCTTTGTTTTTAAGTGTAGTAAAAATACACTGCATAAAATGTGATTGATCATTACGTAAAACTTAAATGTGACGAATTCACAAAGACGAATGTTCATATATTCATTGTTTTGTACTTAAATTATTACAAATCCAGAAAGGGGGGTCTTCCACTCGCTTAAAATTTTTGTTACTTTTGGAACAAAATTTCATTTCATTTTATTATACAAACAAACAAGAATAGACGTAAACGCAGTTGCGATGGTCAGCTAGTTATGTATAAATAAGAAGCGCTCATGGCACCGCGGACTCAGTGTTCTGTAAGCGATGACTGTAGTAAGCTCATTCACTATGGCCAGTCCTTGGATGGGTGACCATCCATGTGACCACTTTGTGACAGTTATTTGAGCGTCGTTTCTGTGTTTCGGAAGGCACGTTAAGCCGTTGGTCCTGGTTGCCCGTAAAATGGCAGTCGTTAAGCGAAGTTGATTTTCGTTTTGGCGGCTTGATTAATTTTAACAGCAGGCAGTCACAACCTGCGCCTGTCTATCTCAACACGGCAATACAGCTCACCGCCTATTACGTCGGACAAATTCTAAAAAGGTGAAATGTGGGGACATAATAATATGCCTCTGCCTACCCCTTCGGGAATAAAGGCGTGACTATATTTATGTATGTATGCAACTACCGAACCCCCGGTAGAGTCACAAAAATTTGACCCTCACAACTTCGTTTACGAGGAAAGGGGAGGTATTTCTTCATCAGACTCAGCAAGCGGTGAGTGAAACTGCCCTGTTTGCTTTATCATAAAAGAACTTACACGTCGAGGGCGTGGACTGAATTGTTTTAGAATCTATTCTAAAATAATTTATTTCAGTCCACGCCTTCGGCACGGACGAAATATTTAGCACTGGACTTAATCATTAAGCTCTTATAATGATAAAGCTAACACGCCGGTTTAGATTTACCCTCACATTCAAAGGAACTCTGGAATTCTAGGTTTTGAAAAGTTGAGATGTCTCTAACTCCTGAACTTCCTCGGATCAATTTTCATTCAAATCAGTAGGTACCTAGTTTCGGCGTGATACGTATTCAGAATACAGACGGACATGAAAATTTTAAATTTCATTTTGGCTTAAGTAGGTATCGATTAGAGAACGCGTTCTTTTTTTTTAAATAGCTTCCATGTTCAGACTTTCGACCCTCAACAGTTTTAATATTATGAATAGACTTAATCATTACACTAGCAAGAAACTCGGCAGGCAATTCTTTTTAGAGCTCTGCTTACTGTAATATAGACTTAAAAAATCATAACAAATTGTTTGAGAATCCAACAGAGCCAGCAGATCATTTCCAGACTTACTAGTCTAGCAAATAATTGTATACAATTTTTGGTCCCGAGCAGGATTCGAACCTGCGTCTTCTGGTTTGCCGGACCAGACAGCCTCACCATTGGACCAACGAGTCACTGCTCTCGACCGTCAACTCTTTCACTTTATTACCTTAACCAAGTTACCGGTAGATGGTGCCTACGTCGCCCCAAGATGTAATAAGCTGAAAAAATTGACGGTTGAGAGCAGTGTCTCAAAAAAAGCAGTGTGTTAATAATAACTGTAATATAAGTATTTTCATCAGTTTTCTATATCCCTTAGCACAAAGGTATTATAGCTTAAGTTGTGTGGGAATGTCCACAAATATTTCTTCATTTATATATTTTGAAACGATTAAGTACCGCTTACAATATTAGCATGACTATCTTTCGAAGTAATTTAATAAAACAATATATAAAATAAGTTCAAATGCATTATATTCTCATGTAATGCATTGCATTGTGTAACTCGGGCTCTGTTACACGCATTACTCTGTACATGAATGAAAATATAACATTTTACGAGAATATTTTGCAGACCAGAGCGACACACGTCCGTCTAGCAACACGACTCCCCCCGCACTAGATTTTCGGGCGAGCGCGGGGAAGCAAGCAATGTGATGTATTCTTTGAATACATTATTAGTTATAATTAGTTAAAATTTATACTAATTCAAAATTGTAGAAAACCATTTTATAGGTCTATGTTTTCTTTAGTCTCTGATATAAATTTTATTATCATTCATTAATAAACAGATGTCATACAACAGTTTCTTCTAAAAAATTATGGGCTATTTCAATGATGTTTTACTAATTATTTATAATAAATACACAATTTCTGATAAAACCATCTTTTGACACACATCTTTTAGATTTCAAATCTACTTTTGGCTATCATTTTTCTTATACTAATACCGAGAAGGATGTCTTCATTTGCACCTCTTTTTCGCAAACTTTGTCAACCAGTCCCCTTAATCTGACAAGACACTTTCCTGTTCCAGCGCCCCACGCTTTTGCAATCAAATATTATAACTAAAAGCACATAGTTTACACTTCAGCCTAGAAATAGAGGCAACTTGAACGATCCATAATTTATTTTTGGTTTTTTCGTGCATTATAAAAGCGTATTTTTCTAGGGTTTTTTAAACCATTTATTTATTTTACTTCTTAGACCATTTCATTTTAATGGTTTTATGGACATATTAAATTGTTTATGCCATCCATTTGCATGTATGTGTTATCTTAGTCATGAATAGTTCCATTTCCACTAACTAGCAAATCGTAACTTAACCTTTGGTCCCGTACATAATTTGTTCCTCCCTCCATTTATCATCTCAAGTTGTTACTGAATTTAATGAGTATTGGGATAGTATGCGGCGTGACATGCTAATTGCCAATCAATGATATTTCTATATTGTATCAAAATATACTTCAATTTTTACATAACAATTCCAACACTGGTTGTGCTGAAAAATGTTTATAGGTACATTTATATGTAGCTACAGTAATTCAGAACTTTCAAAACTCCAAAAGCAAAGATACAGTACTCGTCTAATACTCGTATGTTTTCCAAACCAGGCCATAAAATGAAAATTGCCTTCCTACTTGAATTCATCTCGATGCGGACGGGGACTGGGGCACCTACCCTAATAACATTGCAGTTTCCTGAGAATTTTAGTATAGGTTGGACCAACAGAGCGGAATAAAGACGGCACCTCGACCCCGCAGCTGAAAACGTACCACAGCGTTTTGACGCGAACTTCTCCAAGATCACTGTCCATTGCATGTTGTGTTTGCAAACTGACAGAAAGAAATTGAAAAGCAAGCAATGGAAGGTAAATAAAATTTGAAACGTGGGCTTTTGAGGTAAATCAGTAGATGCATAAGAATACTCTTATAGTTATTGGAGGTAACTTTATCCAATGAACCAACAAAACTGGGATGAAGAAGTCAAACAGAAGCGTTCTAAAAAGTTGCATTAGGTATATAGGTATATATTCTTATAATAACGCTATCTATAGATTCTTCCTAACTTCAACTACGTCTGTGATCTATATATACTTTTCTCACGTTACGCCTTGCAAGTCACTTCTCTATAACCCATGTTACTTAATTAGTTTTCAAAAATTTCATGCGAACCTTCATCCTCTATTTTACTCCTTTTAATTAAAGGATAGAATTTCGAAATTAGCCACCTCGACTCAATGAGTGCAATTTCGAATAATCCCTTCCTAGTTGATCTTGACGTCACAAAACCAAACCTAAGTACAAAATTTTATATTCCCATCATTAGAAATCTTGGCTGGGAGTTTATGAGACGGTGAACCAGCTTCTTTATATACATGGATAAGTGCTAGATCCTTCTCAAGATTTTGACAGATTGTAATGCTGTTCGAAAAATTTCATCAGCAGGCAGTCACAACCTGCGCCTTTTCATCTCAACACGACAATACGGCTCACCACCTATTAAGTGGGACAAATTCTAAAAGGCTGAAATGTGGGCATATGATATGCCTCTGCCTACCCCTTCGGGAATAAAGGCGTGACCATAAATATGTATGTATGAATGTAATGCAGTTTACCATGTTGATACCATACCATATCCATTAAGAGTAAATAAATGTTGCACCTATAATCCACACCCACGTGTGAGACCACGGCGCGATGACGTCAGACCTCTTCATAAAGGTGGGAGTTCAAGTATCTCAGCAGGGCGCCGCCATGCCCCCGGCACTAAACACGACACAAGGAACCCCGCTGCCGCCATTTTACCATATTTCACTAACAAATTAATTAAAACTAACCAGCTGTTGTACTTTACCCATAAACTTTTATAGTACGAGTATGTTTAATGAGTCCTCGATTTCTACTCAACATCCTCACGATAATGTGTGAACCGTATTATGACATTCTAGTTCAGTGGAAAGCCATTAACAATGTTTTTCAAACTGTAAATAGATCCATTTTAATGATAAATAGCTGTAATTTGCCACAAATGCATGCTCGTTTTCCCCTCCTCCGTTTCAGAATGAATTAAATCTTACTAATATCATAAAGGCGAAAGTTTCAGCGCTCCACACGCGTGCAGTGGTACGGTGGAGTGCACGGCGAGGGCGCTACAGCGCCAGGTCCTCGTAGTGGGTCTGGACGTGGACACTCTCTCGCTCGAGACCATGGTGCGAGTCATGATCTCCAGCGGGAGTAAGTGGGACTGCGCCGCCTCTTTCTGCGATCAGGTCATGCTCGTGAAAGAGGCGGCGCGGCGGAAACGGGAGAGAACTCTCCCACCCGAGTTCCGCAGTCGGCAGTTGCCGCCGACGTGTCTTCGCCGAAGACTATCGGCCTCCATGACCGGAGGCCTGAGGAAAGTGTTAGGGCTGCTCACCGTCTTTACAGAAGTAGGCCGTATGGCCGTCAGGGTCATTTTGGCGTTACCTTGATTACAAAAGGCTTACTGGAGTTTCTGAAAATACAGATGATCACGGGGACTGTCGACAGAGGCAAAAGCGTTTAAGCGAATTGATAAGATTTTACCCAACTATAAAGCGTCCAACGTGTACATCATACAGCACATAATATATACACGTGTTGGTGTATATCTGTGTATACATGTAACACATCAGTTTGCCAAAGTTTTGTATATAAACTTATATAGAAGTCTTTGCAGTTAGAACGTCGCGTATGTGACGCAAAACCATTAGATTTTCCAGACCCAAATTTGCTCACCACCCCGAAAATAGTTTTACTTCTATAAAAAAAACAAAAACCATAATACTTTAATGGATATAAAATATTCACAGAATTCTTCTACCTCAAAACAAAAACATGAATTTTGATGTTGTACTCAAGCTTAGTTAAGTACTACATGAATATAATAAACTTATTCATGGCTCTAATACAAACAAAATGTTGGTATTTTCCATAAATTTCATTACTTTTTAATACAGCCATGAACAATAACATAAATAGGGGAATTGAACGGACATTGGACATCGCGGCCGTCCAATCTCATCGGCGAGCGTATAATTCACTTATCCAATGAACCACATTCGGTGCCCAGAGCACACCGGGTTGAATTGGGATCAGGAAACGTACTATACAATATTCGGCTAAACTCCCGCAGAGCTTTAGAATATGTACGGTAAAAAACATTCGACATTGAACACACGAAATTGAAAAGAACTCTCTCGTACTATCACATATTACTCGTGTAGGCAGTTTCCGCTCAATATATTACTTGGATCTCAGAATATTTTATGTACCTTATATTGGAATTGCTTTTAAGTTTAAACTTGCTGCTCTACTATCTTCCTCAGCAGAGCTTTATAGTTCGATTAATGAAATAATCAATTACTGATAAAACAAATTACTGTTCGAGTAAGTGGAAATCTACATAATCGATTCTCGATAAAGTAAAGATTAGCATTGCATGCGTCCTGACAACATTACGATCTTCATCTTCAAAGTACATACCACTATTTGAAACCGGTAAGTATTATCACACTAGTCGTACACGTCCGTATACTAAGCTCAAAGCTCATGTTGGATTAAAATTCAAATTCAAGGCAAGATCTATAAAACTCAAACAATAAAAATTTAACAGCAAGATGTGACATGTCTGCTTTTCGTACGAGATAGCAGCGTACATAAACTCATTTTGTAGTGTATTTTACGACATCGAAGCGAAGTCCAGTTTGAGGTTTCTAAAGATCTACAGCCTGTTGTAGACATGTCATAAGATAGGACATCAATACTGGCACAGATGGCAGGGAGTGCAGCCAGTAGAACGACTACGTAAATTGCTGTTTCATGTTTTGTTCACGGAGCGAACACACTTTTACGGCAAGAATCGGTGAATTTCCCCCGAGTGTACTAAAACCCTCTCTGTCAGACATTCCATCGGCAGTTCGGTTCAATGTTGATATCTTGACGGTTCACGTCAAATACCTAAAAATCCGAAGCTCAAATAACTTTTGGATTTTATGCGAAGGGACCGGACTGGAGCAAAAGTGCTAGTACTAATGCCGATGTTAGGATTATTCGCGCCGGCTTTTCCCTTACGTAAAGAGGTGTTCACGGAAATGGTCTCATTTCGAAATATTCTCATTACTCGGGCGGAATCTTTTTTACTTTACGGCAGATCGCTCCCCTTGTCTTGTTCAGTAGAGTACAAAGTTTTCCGGCCCTCTCATCGACTGCGAAAGAAAATGACTAATAAGAAACGCAAATGATAGCAATCTGCCCGTGCTGCTGGATCTTAATTAAACTGAAGATGAAAACTCGAATCTAATAAAATTTCAGCGTTAATTGAACGATCGTTCTTTAGTAGGTACTTGCTTTCAATATATATTTGCTTTCGTAGTATACCTATTCTACATTCATTATAATACTACGTGATTTTATTTCAAACCAGTAGCCGATGGTAAATATCCTCTACCTTTCATAAAACTTTCTAAGACGTAAAAAGAAAACATTATATATTCTACAAATAAATTCGTTTTTTATCTCTCACCAATAAATATGTAGAGCACTTGTCAAGTAATTCTCAACCAACTTCCAACCAATAAATCCTTGAGATTGATGTTAGATACAAAATTTATTTACTTAAGTACCTTAGACACGTAACGAAATATGTCGTAACGTCTGTTAATCTAGAAAACACGTGATATTTTAAGAGCTTGCCTGACCCTAACCAAATCGCATGATTCACTGCCGCTACCCCCGCGCCCCTTTGCTACAGATCGCGCGCCATATTCACGCGGCGCCGCGTCAATCGGTGAGGGTGACAGATTACGATAGTAACGCAAGTAGCGGCGGATCACAACGCACTAGCGAACAATGAATAGAATGGAGTAGATATTTGTGTGAATAGTTTTACTCGGTTTTTAGTTTTACTTTTTTTAAAAATTGACCGTATTATACTACTTATAAAAATAGGAGGAGAATTTTTATAAAACTTTAAAATGAACAATTTCGCAATTCACAATTTTTATGTAACTTTAATTATATTTACTCAGCGCACGCAACGTATACTCTCAAAAGGAATAAATTTTCCCGTTTTCGAAACTTTATTCATAGTTGCTCCTATTCGTTGAAGTGTAATGTTATAAACCTTCCTCAACAAACGGACTATCGAGCACCCAAACTCCGAAACATCATTTTGTGGATCACACGAATATTCGGCCCGACCCCAGAATAAAATCAGGGCCTCAGCGCGGCCATCGGTTATACCACCGAATGCACCACCGCATCAAGGCGAATTATGAAGAACGAATAATCCTTTTTTACTGTAAAAGAACAATGATGAAAAAGATACTATCCATCTATCTACCTTCACGCCAAATCCCTTGCGGGGTAGGCAGAAAGAACCGAGCGCCACACGGCACGGTCCATACACACCTCACTTGCTTCTTCAACTTTCATTTTTCTTTTCATGCATGCACGTCGGTTCCTTCGGCTTTGACACCTCCTTCAACTAACACACGATTAATTTGGTCGTGGTAGGTGTGTCGTGGCCTTCCCCGACTCCTACGTCCATCCACTTTCGCGTTGTATATCTGTTTTGTCATTCTTTCATCACCCATTCGCTCCACATGCCCGAACCATCGTAGCATGTCCTTCCTTACTTAAACACCGACACTCTCTTCCATACCAACTCTCTTTCTTACATCTTCATTCCGAACGCGATCTGCGAGCGTTACTCCGCAGATTTTGCGTAGCGCGCGCATCTCGACCGCGTTTATTCTACTTTCATGCGTTTCCTGCCGTACCTAACTCTCGCTTCCATACATTAGCGTAGGTATCAGCACCTCACTGTGTACTGCGAGCTGGGCCTTTTGACTTAGGGTTTTGGTACCCAAAAGTTTGCCTAACGCTCCATTCACTCTATTTCCCGCAGTTACCCTCCTTTCTACATCAGTGGTGTACCATCCATCCCTGCTTAATGCACATCCAAGATATACAAACTTATCTACCTGTTCCAGCACTACATCATTTACAGTTATCCTGGCATTCGTTCTGTCCTCTTCTCTTTCGAATACCATCACTTTCGTTTTAGTCGCGTTCAAATGTAAGCCTCTCATTAGACTATCATCTTTCATCGCTGCGACTAGAGACTATAGTTCTGATGGCGATTCGGCTATGAGCACGGCATCATCTGCATACAGCAAACAGTTCACATTCACAAGTAAGTCACCCATTCGCAATCCAACATTCATCGATCTTACTCTCTTAAGACAATCGTCCAGGTAGAGGACAAACAGCAGGGCCGACAGCACGCAACCCTGTCTGACGCCAATGTTGACGTCAGACCCGCACACATGCCATACATCCCACATATGTAGACTACACGGCACGAAGCAAGCGCACCATCAATCCCAAATCCTGGCAAGATGATGAGATGACACATAATCCAAACACGCTTTCTTCTTTCTTGCTACGCAGGATTAAACCTCTGCATCCCACCAGGCATCACCTATCGAATGTTCATGTCTCTTTGCACTCCCACATGCTTCTTTTGCTCTATCCACTATACTTTCTTTCATAATATTCCAGCATTCATCCACATCTAAGTCGGAAAGGCTCGCGTTTGCAAGCCTTTCACTGACTAAGCCTACATACATACTCCTTACGCTTTCATCTTCCAGTTTTTCACTCTTTATCCCATCAAAGTCTCCGAGAGGGACACGCACTCGCCAGTGCCTCCACGTCTTGAAAAGACTGAATGAAGAAAAAGATACTAATAATAGAATTTTTTTAACGTGAGATAAAATTCATCATGAGTGCTACCGACTAAAAAACCTCACGTAACGCCCAACAGCCTATGGTTGGGAGCCCCGGGTAAGCCCTCGGAAGGATGTTCCAGGACTTCTAACAGACCTACGGCCACAATTGCGGCCTCGCCCAGGGGGCGGTTCGGGTGCTATACCGCGTCTTTGGGGGGTTTCGGGAGTGATCCCGCTTCTAAGGGCGTGCGTGAATTTTTCACGTCACGCTGCCGTCATGGGCCTGCTTCTGTAAGGACGGTGAGTAGCTCTCTCGCCGTCCTCAGGCCCACGGTCATGGAGGCCGATAGTCCTCGGCGAAGACACGTCGACGGCGCCCAGGCTGCCGACTGCGGAACTTGGGTGGGAGAGTTCTCTCTCGTTCCCGCCCGCCGTCTCTTTCACGAGCATAACCTGCTCGCAGAAAGAGGCGGCGCAGTCCCACTTACTCCCGCTGGAGAGCATGGCTCGCACCATGGTCTCGAGCGAGACTGTGTCCACGTCCAGACCCACCACGAGGACCTGGCGCTGTTGCGCCCAACAGCATCATCATTCAGTAAAAACTCATTTTTCTTTCATTAGTACCTTCAATAAAATGATTATTCTTTTATGTGAATCAACAAGTATTTTTGAAACAATTTTGTTTTGAAAATATCACCGGCAATTTTATACTATTAAATCGAAAGTCTAAAGACAGTGTTATATTTTAAAGAATTTTTTTTAAATACTTACACTGTCTTTTTTGTACTTGAATTAGCCGACTCCATTGTTTTATGTTCCGTGCAATTACTTCCGGCACCGACTCGCCCGCACAGGAGTGCGGGACCAAGACTACTAGGATAGTAGTGGCGGATTCTGGGTTTTGTATGACATTTTTAGGGTTCCGTAGCCAAATGGCAAAAACGGAACCCTTATAGATTCGTCATGTCTGTCTGTCTGTCTGTCCGTCCGTGTGTCACAGCCACTTTTCTCCGAAACTATAAGGCCTATGCTGGTAAAACTTGGTAAGTAGATGTATTCTGTGAACCGAATCGAACCGTACCATCAAGATTTTTGTATAAAACGAGAAAAAAAGCAGTTAATTTTGCGGGTCCCATACTCAGAACTGAAACTCAAAATTTTTATTTTCATCAAACCCATACGTGTGGGGTATCAATAGATAGGTCTGCAAAAATGCTATTGAGGTGTATAACATATTTTTTTTCTAAAGTGAATAGTTTGCGCAAGAGACACTTCCAAAGTGGAAAAATGTGTGTTTGTGTGTGTGTGTGTGTCCCTCTAACTTCTAAACTAAGAGAATGATAAATCTAAAAAATATATATAATGTACATTGTGATAAAATCTACCAAAGAAAATTGGTTTGAACGAAATCAAGATGGTCGTTTTTTTTAAAACGTCATGTACCGCAATTTTCGCCGAGAAAAATCACTACTACTGCGAACATCAATGAAAGTTACAACGAACTACACGAACTTTTACATTACTTTACTTGCTGCTACGGAACCCTTCATGGGCGAGTTCAACTCGCACTTGGCCGGTTTATTATTATTGTTCCTAGAAAGCGTCCAATTCAATTAGGCAACCTATCGAGCTTGGGGAGGTAAGACAGCAGTCGCTCTCAACTTTGCCAATGGGGATGAAAATTCAATTCATAGCTGCTGCTCCTGGCAGCCAATAAAAGCTGCGTCTGGTTTGAAATATGGTTGGGCTTGAAGGCAACTGGGCAGATGCTAATATGCAGATAAGGTCTGGGCCCCATGAAGATCTTCTAGGCCCAGGCCGACGTCACTTGAAGCAGTGCAGGTGCTGACCAACGAACGAGGTCCTGGTACAGGCATTCCGTAACGCCATTGGGAACTTAGATGATTCTCGGTGGCAACAATATCGAGGAGATAATATGCCAAATCATGCGACCTAGTCCACACAAAAGTAACACCCCAGTTTCTACAAGCCATCGTGAAGAAGCCAAGTAAGATAAAGAAAATTTACATCGGATAGTAAACAATCAATACGGTTCTTAGCTTTTTATTTCTCTCGTTCTACGAGCGAAAAACGTTTTTTATGTTCCTCTTTAGTCATTTTTTAGGTCTTTATATTTATAACTTTTATAATTAGTTACATTTATTATTTACACAAATTAAGATTTTAAGCACCTACAGCCATCGCCATTCGCCATTCAAAAGTTTTTTAATCGATCTATCGATGTCGCAATTGAGCATTGTGTGACGCAATCGGGCATAGGTCCGCTTCCTACAAGGCGCGCAGCCAGACTTATCGTAATCGGTAGAGGATAGCGCATACAGATTTCGTGAGGAAAGAAAGAGAGAGAAGGTTTGGAGCACGTTTAGCGAAATGATATGAAAGCTATAAAACAGATAATTACAGATAAAAAGAAAACTATTATAAATATTAAAAAAAACCGACTAGTGTAAATGAAGTTTTTAGTATTGTCTTTCTTATACATTAAAAATAATATCCAAATAATAGATAATTATAGAGATCCAGCCTAAAGTTTAACTAAAACGAGGTGTTTTTAAAAATTAAAAGTATCGAGGTTTTTTTTAGTAATCGTGTTTTCAGGCTAGTAGATCTTTAGTTCATGAACTGAAGTAGCTTGTGTTGTAATGTTAGTTCATCAGACCTCACGAGTCCTGAGATCTAGATCAAGATAATAGCCCATTTGGCGTCATACGTCCTCTTAACTAGAAAAAGTTAATGGTATCATGGATAGTGTCAACATGACAGATTACTTGAATAAAACAAGAAATAACAGACCAACTTTAAAAATAAATATCTCAGTTAATGTGTTAACAGTCTCTAATTTCTTTTTTAAATTTATTGTATGTTTTTATTTCGTATTTAAGGGCTCCGCCATATCACACTATTAGTAATTTTAAATATGTTTTAGGGACTACTATAAAATGCCATCGGCACTTAAAATTGTATCCACCACTATTAAAATTACTTATTTTATGACTCATTACTTATGTTCTACTAATTATATTTCCGTATTCATTAATAGTAGCACTTTGTGTATGATAACTCGTTAACCATAAAGTACTTTATTAAAATTTAATCACGTCTACTTAATGTTGCTCAAAGAATAAGTAAAATGATGGTATGGTACTCAACGTAAGTTTGTACCTACCTATCTAAGTCTTAAGTAAACTGCGTAATACATATGGTCACGCTTAATCCCCGAAGGGGTAGGCAGAGGTATATTATATGCCCACATTTCACCTTTGTTAGAAATTTGTCCCACGTAATAGGTGGTGAGAAGTGTATGGCCGTGTTGAGATGGACAGGCGCAGGTTGTGACTGCCTGCTGCTGAAATTGTTTTTAAGCCGCCCTAAAAGGCCTTTAACTTGGCTTAACGACTGTCATTTTACTGGCAACCGAGACCAACGGCTTAACGTGCCTTCCGAAGCACGGAAACGCTTAAATAAATGTCACAAAGTGGTCACGTGGATGTTCACCCATCCTAGGACTGGCCTTAATGAAAGTTGCTTACTACAGTGATCGTTTACAGAACACTGAGTCCGCGGGGTCTTCATGGATGCTATGCGGGACTCCTACCGACTAAAAAATCCTCACGAAACGCCCAACAGCCTACGGTCGGGAGCCCCAGGTAAGCCCTCAGAAGGATGTCCCAGGACAACTCTACTACATATAAACTGATGGCTATCTGAATAGACGAGGCTCTAAAAAGAATTGAAAGGTCAGCAGTTCCTAACCAAGAATAACTACTACAGACTAAACGACTAAACCCATTTCAAAAACCGTTGAATCTTATTGTAAGTAAAATATTCACAGTAAAACTTACATAGGTAAGAGTACACTCGTACAGTGAATCAATCCATGAACGCTGCACTTTCCATCTCCCCTCATCAAACAAGATTATTCCCTAACTAAATACAAACATAAAAGATGTGCCAAACAAACTCAATTTTTTATATCACTTATTGATTTAACAAGCGGTCCATATGTAGCAGAAACTTTCGACCCTCAAAGTAAAGAAACACTATTAGATGTCACATGGGACTTGTTCCAGGATACTAAAACCATCGTTTCTAAAAGTGTACTATAATTTTGAATATCATTTTAGTGTGAGTCATCAGTATCGTAATGCAAAAAT
This sequence comes from Miltochrista miniata, assembly GCA_933228765.1. NCBI lineage: Eukaryota > Metazoa > Arthropoda > Insecta > Lepidoptera > Erebidae > Miltochrista > Miltochrista miniata. Next base: position 23,295,280 of record OW121756.1, read on the forward strand.
CGTATTAGAGTTCATATTTTTCATCAAACATTAAAAAGTTCGGTGCTTCCATGGAAATCAACAATTTATTGTAAGTGAACTGCTTAAAAAATAATTTTAATTTGTGGCATATAAAATATAGAAAGTGTCGTTAACTTCACTAGCTACTATTTCACCAAAATTTTAAAAGTATATTAGGTAAATTATAGGATATTGATTTACTCAATTTCAAGGCAGCGCTGTTTCCACAAAAATATTCACTGTCTTGAAAAACTTTGTAAATATTTTTGTGTGAAAGTGTTGTGGTTTGATATGAGTGTTCCGAGCAATTCGAGAATCGACTCCACAATGTTGAGAAACAATGACTTATACCCCACTATGTGGAGGCCCCATGGGGCTAGGTAATGCGTGGTTCCGCTGCACATTTTACTTTTACCACTAATTGGTGCACTCCGGTGATAAAAGCGAAACCCCACAGTCCCCGGGGAGGATCAGATACAGACACGGCTTTTTCAATGTCACTTTATTAAGCGAAATGAATGCGCTTATAATTTAATCTAGATTTATTTTGTTTGCTTTTAATTATAAATGTGAGAGTGTAATATTTATAAATGAAATGAAAAAAGGCATTAGGATATATAAAGCCTTTGTTTTTTTATAAAAAAGTAGCTGTATTTAGTAAGTCCAATGCCTTAATAATGGGCCACGATGAATCACCTTCACAAGTACCTACGTTCCCATGCCGTACCTACTGGGTTAGGTACTAAGAAAGAGTAAAGGTACGCACTTTGATTAATATAGTAACCTTGTACTTACGAGAGAATTGAAACGATTTGTTAAAGCATATCCATGTTGAAGAAAGAATTTAATTTCTCTGGTATTATCACCTACAAAGTGGTTCACTTGCTAAGTTCTGTTTTACAGGCAAAGAAGAGATAGGCGTTGCTTCGGAGGTAAAAGTCATCGAATAACTAACAAAGGCTCCACGTAGCCACAAATGAGTCTATCTAAGTTTGTAAAGCTTTTAGACGCGTTCAGTTTTCATCACTAACGTCTAACCTCTTTATTGGACGCTATTAATATTTAACACTACTTGGTATGGGTTGGCATATGGCACATCTTAACCATCGGACTGCGAGCATTTCTCTATATTTAGTTGGCGGTAGCACCTGAACCATTCAAACAAACTGTCACGACTTAAAATTACACTTGTACCTACCTTCCTTTATCTAGGACACATAATTGTAGTTAGTTGTAATACACGAACAGAGAAAACTGCTGGAGTATTGAGTATTGATCATCTCGATAAGTACATACATATTGCACCCTTCCGAACACATGAAAACCAATATTTAGATATATCTGAATATTAAAAAAGGTTGGAACTCAACAAACTCGCCGGAATCCGCAAAGTCAAGAATGGGCCTTATTATCCGATGATCCCTGAGCCGTACCTACCGCTCGGATATCTGCAAAATTTCACGCACCCTTGCAATAATAACAAGAAAGAGCAGCCTCTTATCTACCCTCGTTGCGATCAGACCGACACCAACCCAGAAATACCGATAAAAGGGTCCCACTATATCATATTGGCACTTTCGACAGAGGATTTAATAATATTTCGTACTCCTTAAAGGATAACGGAATCAGCCCCCTCTTAAGGAAATATATGATACTTATAAGGGTGCTCAAAAACTATTTGTCAGGATCAAAGAACGAACTTGTAAAACTTAACTATTTCAGCACCTTTAGTTTGGATTAAGATGCATAAAAAGATTGAATGGAACTATTATACATATTTGTGTGCTGGAAAAAATGTCAAAACGTAGGTATCTACGAAATGCAACTATTAACTTAGAATACTGTAACAAAATATACTATAGATATCTACTTACTATAATTTCTAGTGATTAATAAGAGTATATGATTTTTTTTTTAATTACTGTCCCAAGATAGGACAGGATAGGAACCTGGAGATCTATTTTATATCTATAAACATCTCCAAAGCAACATTCCTAAGTGCCAATAATTTAAAAAAAATACATTGATAAAGTTTCTAATGAAAGCTAAATATCTCCAAGAACTGCACGATTTATACAGCAATTCTTCGTCATTTTTAACTCACCAACAATAAAGGAATAATTAATGAACTTTCCCATTTAAATTTAATTAAGATTTTTTTACTATTCATTATTCAATTAAATGCGCCATTATATTAAATTTCCTTTGTTACACTTTGCAAAAATAAGCAATTCTAGCGTTTAAGATGAAGTAACGAACAATCAGCTTAGCAAAACTCCTTTAGACAAACCTCATTATGAATCTGTGTAACCAGTTCCATCAAACTGCTGACGTGTAAATGTAAACAAAACAATGACTAGCTAATTCGCAGACGCGCCCCAAGTGAGGTCACGCCGAGGTGCGGTTGTATCCAACGTTAATGAAAGCAATATTGGAGGGAAATGACGTTCCTCGGTAATGTATGATGAAGCACCTGAATATTCGTCAGTCTGATCCGTTCGACCTACATACATTAAATTTGAATAACAAATAGTCTTTTTTTTCAGTTGCGAATTATAAGGTTTGTTTGTACCTAACTTTTGTTAAAATAATGAGAGTGTAGTGAAGTGAGGTAAGTTTACAATCCTAGACTAAGTAGCTTTTGAACGAAGTGTAGATGTATGTTTATGAATACGAGTAGGTATGCCATGGAATCGAATTGCATTTTTTTATAGGATATACTCGTATAGATAATGGTTTGCGCGCAATGTTTACCATTTTTTATAGCAGACCTAATGAAAAAACTTGCATAGGTATCCATGAGGATTTTCACACATAAAAAAGGCCTTGTTCAAAGTTTTAAACAAACCTGATGCATATCATTACGTAAGCCAATTTCAGTGTTCATTAATTTTTTGTTACTGAAAAACACACTTTGCACTACCGTGCATGAACGTAATTGAAAAAACTTTAATGTGATTTTTATTCAAATTTAACGAAATTATGAAATAAAAACAAGAACATCATGTTAGTGACCATTAATATTTTAGTGCCGCAGAGCACTATGAACATAGGCAACTAAAAATTAACTGGTTCACATACTTAACCTACGCTTGTACATGAACTCAACAAGACTCATACAAGTTCCTCCTGTATACTTTAATAGGTAAGAAGTCAAGTTGAAGAGAAATTTCGCCTTCGATTTCCATCAGTAAGCATCTCCCACACACGGTGCTACAGATTCCTCATCTAGTCCTTTCCTGCGACTTTTTCCTGGTCGTCGGTCCATATCAGTCGGTTAATCTGTAGAATCCCAATTTGGCATCATCAATTTTCAAAACGGTATACGATACCAATACGCCAATGGAGGAAATATTTAGAAATATTTTTTACCTTTTATTATGGACTAAAATCATACACTACCCTCCATGAGCCCTGGGAGCTGCCCTTAGAAGGATAACCCCAAGGCACACGGCAGCTAATTTATGAAACCGTATTCACATCAGAACATGAATAAGTCCTTACTTGTAAAAAGTGGCGTATGATAAATATGTTTTGAGTCTTTATTTTCCTAGATCGCGTGTCGAGCTGGCCGACAACCAAGCGAAGCTTTATGTCGCGTTTGAAGCATTATACCAATGCTTTGCGTGTTCCTCTATTATAATATGATTTTAACAAAGCCGCGAGTAATGCACACACAATAGACGCCTTTCAAACATAAACTGGAACGATTTAGGATTACGGGCTTTGATACCGCGATCCACTTGTCTGGTATTTGTACCGTTTTTGATAAGACTTTTATTCTTTCCAAATCACATTTGTTCCTTTTTTCACTTTATGGGAACGTTTTCGCCCAGCTGTTGTGCTCTTCTAATTTTGTTCAAAATTTCTACACTCATATTTACCTATTTCTATTCCTATTCCTACACTTATATTTTAGAGTCAAATTTTATTATAATCGAACATACTTTAAAACAAAACACATATCCCTTTTAAATTGTAAAGGTATGTGTAATACACAGCATAAAAAATATAAAATTCTAGAATTTGAAAAAGAAGCAGCAATGTTAGCTGACAATTTTCAATATAACGAACACCCCACGTTTTCTTTTGTCAATGGCAGAATAACCCAAGTTAAGAAGGGATGTCACGTAGCTCATTCACTACACTACTTGCCTGTAATTAAAACACAGGATGTATTCGGGACATCTCTACAGTCGTCACCTTTTTATTTATTGGTTAAAGATTTGTTCACGTTTACGTTATATTCTTATATTTTTAATAAAAAACTTTCTTATTTATTAATGGTCTCAGCTCTCAAATATATCTTTGAACCCCAAGTTTATTAGATAATTATTTCAGAATATTATAAATAATTCCCAAGAATTAGTGTTGTAGAAGAACTTCTACTGGTCATACATTTTAAAATTTTGTTTGCATAAAAACATTAAAACTTGAAACTTAATCCTAAGGATAGTTTTTTTTTTTTTGTTGATTTGGTTTGGCAACAATATTTTATCCTGTATCAGAACTTTTTAGTTAGTCACCAGCACCAGTTCTATTTGCGTAGGTACATCATAGTTGACTTGGTCTCTGAATACCTTTATGACCTTATTACTGCGTCAATTACTGCGTCAGGTAAAAAATGTTTTATTATCACAACATCAGGTGTTTGAGGTCAAAAAGATTAAATATAACGTCATCAAAACGTCACATTGTCCAAATTAATCATCAAAATTGTCATTAACGTTAACCATATTAATGGTTAACGTTAATGACAATTTAGTGGTAGTGTAAAATAGTGGTGTTTAGATTAATGACACTTTTGTGATTACACAAAAGTGTCATTAATCTAAACACGAAACTCTATGTCCTTTTATTCAAGCTAAGGGCAAATTATTGATTTTCTTTATCAGTTTGATTTTTATTGTAAGTAAAATAGTGTCGCAGCATAATTAACGTTAAATTTAGTATACCGCCCGTATCGTGAACATGCTGCTTAACTAAAATGAAATTATTATTTTTAACTTAATGTCCATGCTATGCAGTAAATATGTATCTTTATTGCAGCCATTACTGTTGTAGGCCAATTATTAAGCTGTAATTGAGAATATGAACACAGAGAATACGCGTACAGCTGAAATGTGTGTTATGACTTAATGAGTGATAATAAAAGTTTTCTTTAGTGTTATGAACCTATTATGTTATTGCCTGTTGTTTCTTTATTAGCTGATGAACATTTGTGAGCAAATAAAAATATATTTTGACATGGGTAAAGGCGTTATACGTTGTGGCCAAGAAGCATGATCAATCCCACTTCTTCGCATTTGAGTTGATCTACCAAATATAGTTAGAAAGTAAAAAGCGCATTTTAATGAACTTATTTAACTAAGTATATTGCTCACTAGACTCATCTATAGAATATTAGCAAAAGTTCAAATCAGTTTTTCATAGTAAAATATAAAAGTTCGCAGTAAATGTGCACAGACCCGACATGATAATTTATTTTCCGTTCACGAATCGAAGTGTTAATTCCACTCCTGCCACGATTGACTGACGGCGTCCCGTCTACTTTAATTATTACCTGTCAATGTTTTCACAGCATATAAAATTATAATGACGTCTATTAGCATTCAATGCAAGTTCGCAGGTAATTATAGTATGTGTATAAAACTTTATGACGAGAATTAATAATATTTATCTGCAAAGACTTCATAATAGAAAATTTCTTTCAAATAATTCAGATTTCAGAGCACTTCATCCCACCACGTTCGCAGGTTAAACAAGAGAGAGATAGAGAGTAAGAAAAGAGAAAACTAGAAAAAAAGCACTGTCTAAATAAATTGATTTTAAATAAAAAAAAATATTTTTACATTTCATTGGTAGCTGATAAACTTAACTGAGAAAATTAAAAATATACATTCTACGTAAGCTGGATACTTTTTATGACAAGAAAGTTCTTTCTCATAGATAGAGAGAGAAATAGACACAATTTCTTTTTCTTTGTGAATCATTAGTAAAAAAATATGGAAGCTCAAAAAATAACTACGTTAATTACTCGTCGTCTTTTCATATTTTTTCACGCACTATACTTAACTCAAAATAAATCATAACAATTATATCGCGTGTGTAGAGTGCCACCGGCCTTTTCTTAACATTCTTGCATTAAAATTTAATTATACTGATAAATTAGGACTAGGTGTATTATGATTATTATTTAAAAAAATAACATATGAACCAACCTGTTGAGGTTTTGTTATCTTGAGTTCAACAATGATTTATACCAGCATTTCGCATATGATAAGAATAAATAAATAAATATATAAATAAATACATATTCATGGACATTTCACACAACGTTATCTGATCCTAAAGCTGCTTGTGTTATGGGTATCAGATTACGGATATTAATACTTAGGTATATACTTCTACATCTAAATACATACTTATCATACATAAAAACACCCAGACTCTTGAGACAAACATTAATGGGTCACACAAATTTTTGTCTCCGGTGGGAATGGAACCCACGACCTCGTGATCCGCAGTCACACATTTCAAACTCTAGACCAACGAGGCAGTTAAAAGAAAAAAAGAATTACAAATGACCATAGTGACCATATCTAGAGCTTACAACGAGGATACTTCAACTTTCTTCAAAATCTTGTATCGTCATACATGCATAATCCCTTCCGCAAATAACAACTGCATATACCATACGAGTGACTCCATGGTGTACTAACGGAAACGGCTTCTGTGATTAGCATAAACCTATCTATATATATAAAAATCAATGCCACTTTTCGTTGTAATTTTATAACTCGAGATCGGGATCACCTATCCAAACCAAATGTTTAGGCGTTGTTCGGACTATTTAGTAGGTGGTTTATGTGAAGTTTGCACAAAATAGGTCGAGCAGTTCTTCATTTATCACATTTTTTGTAACAAATGAATTCAAAACTGCGACGGGAACGGGTGATATACTCTGTATGTGACGCAAACGAAGTTGCGCGGGTCAGCTAGTTAAACATATTTCCGAAGTTCAACACAGGTAATTGCGTGATCACTCTCCATTTATGGAACAAATAGACTGTATTAAACATTTTTCTTCTAAAATTTAAAAGCCTGTGACCGCTTTATACTTGCCTTTTTGAATAGGTACTGTCAATAACTATTCACCGATTGACTCTTAAACAATGAATGACGTCCGGAAGCGCAATTAACTATGTATTCGTTGGAAAGAGGAAATATCAATTCGCTGACAGTAGGGGATCGGTCGATGCGTTTAGTTTAAACGGACAGTTTACTCAATTGTGCCCAGATTATACCCAGAGCGATAATATTAAAAGGGTGTGTTGTGCACCTATACACATGAACTCGTTATTTATAATGTACTTAACTAAATTGAATTGCTTAGGTTACCCAACCATATAAATGAACGGTTGCGAACTTTAATTTGGAATGTTATTTTTAAACTATCGCGGTTTTTAACACTCATACTTATAGAATTCGGGACTTCACGCGAAATACTATTTACTTACATTCTACCGACGTTTCGAGCACGTTGCAGCGCCCGTGGTCGCGGTTGGACTGAGGCCGCGATGGTCCGCTTGGTTTGGCCGCTGTAGGAACTACCGCAGCTGCAATCTACTTTGTAGACACCTGGTGTTTGCAGAGGAATGATGTTCTTTGGTGTTCGCACGTACCTAGCCACTTTGGTTAATGGTTTAAAGATCGAACTGACGTAGTGAGTGTAGTGTGTCGCCGGCCTTATCCTTCGTTGTAATAACAACGCGCAGCGGAGGGTAGTTCGACAAGAAATAACTTCGTGGTTTTTGTCGATCCTCGCCTCAGTCCAACCGCGACCACGGGCGCTGCAACGTGCTCGAAACGTCGGTAGAATGTAAGTAAATAGTATTTCGCGTGAAGTCCCGAATTTAATTTGGAACTTATTTCTTCAAAGTGAATATACACATACAATCTTATAAGATCAAAACTTCACGATCAAGTAGGTACTTGTTCTGCGCCAAAGAAAAGTTAACTTATTTTTAACATTAAAGGACCTGTTTTGCTATACAGTAACGATATTCCAATTATTCACGGAATCAATATAAAAAAAAAAAACTTGAAAAGAAGTCGATCTCTCCTTTTCATTATGCAAGCGAAAACGTAAAAGTTGCCTCGTTTTTACCCCAACCTTTTGCATATTGTCGACAAAAACACGTAGTCAACGATCTAGGGGAACTCATTTATTCTCGAATTGAAGGTGTATTCGCCAATGTTCGCCAATTTAGAGAGAATCACCCATCTCGTAGTGACGGGCACTGTTCTATTGTATCCCTAGCTCAATCATGCCAAATTGCAGCCCCGGTGGATGCATTTTGCTTGATTTTACATTCCAATGCAGTTTCGATTGAGATACGACTGTTGGAAATCACGCCTTTACCATGAACATGAACCTGCCTTTTATAATTTTGGAACCTTTTAAACAAATAATTCTACTTCAAAATCGATTTAATTTTAATAGTAATGGCTATGTCAACAATGTTACATTTGAGCTCACATACCGTAACTATAATAATGTATCAATGCATAAGTTCTCTGATAACAAATATCAAATTATTCATGTCGTCGGCCTTTATAACAACGTAGGTGTGTTACACATTTGCATATAAACCTACGTTTCCATACATATTTTCCAATGAATGGATAAAAATCTAACTGCACGCAACACTAATAACCATCTTTAGTAAAATCGAAATGTGAATCTAGTGGTATGTTGGCATTAATGTTGAAAAATATAATCTTCTTAGTGTAATCTTATGATAAATTTTCATCACAGTCGTGAATATTGAATACGAATTTCATTAAGCATCTCAATCTTAGACATAGAAATAGACACTCAAATAACTGTTGATCAATAATCCGATAAACATATCTCTGAATATCTATTCCAACACAAACATCGAATTGCAGAAAGCAGAAATGAGATATTTTAAATAATAGCATCGTTCGGTTAAAAAGTAAACGTTGAAATGCAAATCCCGGAGATCTTTTGCAAACACAGTGAGAGCGCGGGTGATCTCACTAATGAAGTGTTCGCATTTAAAACCCGAGAACATCTTGTGCACACTTTTGATAAAATCAAAAAGAGTACCGCGTTCCTGTTTGAGTTATTTGTCGTCACATTAAACGTGTGTTCAGCAAAAAGTCGACGGAGATCAAAGCGATGATGTGGCAAGCTGAAATAACATCCATGCACACGCACTTATCGTCAGTAAATACAAGCAAATCCAGTACTGTAATTGAAATATATACCCTGTACGATTTGTGGAAGCCGCCTGGGATCGTAGACATTTTTAACTTTCATTATTATTCACTTCCCATATTGTCATTTGTTTAATTGTTGTGGTATTAATTTACCATATTTTTTCCCAAATATAGGTACCTATACTAGCTGATGCCTGCAGCTTCGCCCGTGTTAAATTTGTACTTGTTCCCGCTTCCCGTGCGAAATTATTCCCAGGAATACAGACTGAAGACAGGAGATTTTTTATAAGTAGTTTTGAGCAGAGACGTACTAACGTGAAAAAGCTTTCATACATTAATAATTTGCATAAGACTGGCATATTGTTTGCAAATGTGGCGACAGTTCTGCTAAAACGGTGTTTTCAGCAGACAAGTAACAAGCTATAAGTTTTTACTTTATTATAAGAAGCAAAAGGTTTTAGTTTATAATATATTTTTAGGGTTTCGTAGCCAAATGGCAAAAACGGAACCCTTATAGATTCGTCACGTCTGTCTGTCTGTCTGTGTGTCACAGCCACTTTTCTCCGAAACTATAAGGCCTATGCAGTTGAAACTTGGTAAGTAGATGTATTCTGTGAACCGCATCAAGATTTTATATAAAACGAGAAAAAAAGATTGACTGCCTCTGTGGCGCAGTCGGTTGTGATACCGCTTGCGGCGCTGGAGGTCGTGGGTTCGATTCCCACCGGAGACAAATATTTGTGTGACCCATAAATGTTTGTCTCAAGAGTCTGGGTGTTTCTATGTATAATATGTATCTATGTATTTAAAAAGTATATCTGTATTAATATCCGTGATCTAATACCCATAACACGAGCAGGTTATACCTAGCTTACTTTGGGATCAGATAGCGTTGTGTGAAATGTCCGTGAATATTTATTTAATTTAATTTATTTAAGTAGTTAATTTTGGAGGTCCCTATACTAAGAAGTGAAACTCAAAAATATTTTTTTCATCAAACCCATACATGTATGGTATCTATAAATAGGTCGTCAAAAATGCTATTGAGGTTTCTAACATATTTTTTTTCTAAAGTGAATATTTTGCGCAAGAGACACTTCCAAAGTGGAAAAATGAGTGTGTCCCCCCCCCCCCCCCCTCTAACTTCGAAACTAAGAGAATGATAAATCTAAAACAAAATATAATTGGCACTTGGCCGTTTTTTTTTGCCGCTATAATAACAAAAACCAAAAACATTGCATACGTTTAAAATGAAAGGGGCTCCATACTACAAACGTAATATTGAATGTGTAAGTAGGTATTTGTAAAATCCTTCAGTCGATTTCAAAGTTTTGAGGAGAGGAAATAAATGCCATGACATAATTAATGGTTCAGGTTCATCATCACGCCCTTATCCCCGAAGGGGTAGGCAGAGGCATATTATATGCCCACATTTCACCTTTTTATAATTTGTCCCACGTAATACGTTGTGAGCCGTATTGCCGTGTTTAAATGGACAGGCGCAGGTTGTGACTGCCTGCTGTTGAAATAAAGCCTTCAACTTGGCTTAACGACTGCCATTTTTACTGGCAACCGGGACCAACGGCTTAACGTGCCTTCCGAAGCACGGAAACGCTCAAATAAATGTCACAAAGTGATCACATGGATGGTCACCCATCCATGGACCGGCCATAGTAAGAGTTGCTTACTGCAGTGATCGTTTACAGAACACTGAGTCCGCGTGGCCACGAGCGCACATAATTAATGAGTTGAATAAATATCGAAATTTAATCACACTAAAATTTAATATTACATAGTAATAATAATAAAATTATGTCTGCATTGATTGAAATAAATAAATATATATTCATAGGGCCATTCTCCCGCGTGACTTGTAGTGCGTGTCTGAAAGTGCCGAATCATTTCAGATTCCTTTCACAAATGGTTAGAAATTATAAATTCCTTAGTTAAATTCAAATAACATTATGTTCTGATGTTCTGTTAAAATGAAACCTGCCAATTAATGTTAAATAGTTAGTGGAGGTTTCAAATCAACGCAACCGTGCACAATTTATTTTGTTGTTGTGATGTAGAATGAACTCTTAATTTTTTGTGAAATGAGGTTGTAATAAAACAGGAATCTCGACTTCAGTGTCCAATGCTTGAGCTAAAATATCCTGTACATTGTTCATAATAAGCTTCCAGTGCATAATAAGTTCCTATTAATTAATACATAGAATGAAACAGACTGTGGTTACTGGTAAGTTATAGATTTAATCATATTTCTATTCGATTTTGAAATCCATACTCAGGAATTTTATCACGCACTGTAAGCACCGTGATCGCTTAGCTTTCGAGCCCTAAAATTTTATGCAGAAAAACAATTATGCAAAAAAAACATAGTAAGTATTTAATTTTAAGCGCTATGCAAGCTAAATAATTATATTCACTGCACTGCTCGGTACATTTGTCACCATATAGTAAGGGACTGTTTGCTGTTTTTGCCATAATTATAGTTTTGGTGAAAAGAAAAATATATAAATATCTACACCATGATTCAAGCTCACTGCGGGAACAGGCGGTCAGTGCCTATACGGGATATCCAGGATAAGAAGAGATAACTCACTGCCAATTACACAGAATCATACGACTGATCAAAGACGGCTAAATGTGTCTTGGCCACATTAAGGGATTTGTACGAATAAATATAAGAAAAAGTTCGCAGAAAACCATGTTTCAACAAAAATACACTATCGGAATACAGCATCTCCTTATTACCTTCGCTCAACTAATACTGTTGTCATAAATACTCATAAAGCAGCTACTAGGTATATTTTATCTTAGTACAGTAGCACTCAGTAGTCAGCTCTCAGTTCCTTGCGGCGCTACTTTATTAATAAGCAGAGGTTCTAAATCTATGCCTCCTTGTCTTGAAAGTGTACAACCTGTAATCATTTTAAATGCGGAACTCAGATCTCATAGTGTAGATAGTTAATTTTAACATCGGAGAGTGTTGATGTTCATTTTAGAGAACCTGCTAGAAACTAAGGCGCTACAAGTTATGTAGGTGGAAAGGGTTTCCTTCTATTTAGCGTTTTTACTATTACTTTCACTTAGATTCAAAGCCTAAAGTCGTCTTCTATTGCCTGCTGGAAACGGTAGCTATAATATGGCTTTTTATGTTAGTTTGACCTCCGTCACCTGAATGGGCGCCCTTGTAAGAGCCTCGACCGTTCTTTTTTAGTTTATAGGTCACATGTCTTCGCAGGAAAGCCCTATTTCGCAATATGCACGACCTATGATTTAACCTGCGTCTCTTCCACCCGCATACTAAGGTGCTCTGTTGTATCCACACTGTCCACTGTTGTGGGGACACAACAATTGACGACGAAGCTTGTCAAATTGACGTCGCCAGCCTGATGAAAGGCGGGGCGCATCTAGCGATTGCGGGCCACTCTCACAGTCCGTAAGACTTCTGACAGTGGTTCTCAAGTTGAAGGCCCTGTGATATGCCTCTTTACGCTCCTCTTTAAGAACCCAGGATTGTAAGAGCAGGCAGGACATTCCAGGTTTTTATAGTTCTACAGAGAAACGATCTTTTGAAACGCTTAGTTTTTGCGAAGATTCTCTCCACTGTGTACGAGTGGCACCTTTGCCCGGCACGCGTTGTTCGGGATCGGGAAAGGTGGGATCAGGTTGAAGAGCTCTTCGGAATTTCGCCGTGATAGGCACGCGTAGAAGGCAGCCAAGGACGCTATGGTTCTTCGTTGCGCTAACGGTTCGAGGCCTTCCGTCACTTTTGACTGCCTCTGTGGCGTAGTCGGTAGTGATTCCGCCTGCGGCGCTGGAGGTCCCGGGTTCGATTCCTGGGTCGGTTCAAATATTTGTGTGATCCACAAATGTTTGTTTCGGAGTTTGGGTGTTTTCTATGTATAATATGTATGTATTTAGAAATATATAAGTATGTATATCAGTCGTCTAGATCCCATAGCACAAGCTTATATTAGCTTAATTTGGGCTAGAATATGTTTTATGTGAATGTCCATAAATATTTATTTATAACTAGCTGATGCCCGCGGCTCCGCCCGCCTGGAATGTTATTCCCGGTCACAGGGGTATGAAAAATAGATGTTGGCCGATTCTCAGACCTACTCAATATGCTCACAAAATTTCATGAGAATCGGTCAAGCCGTTTCGTAGGAGTACGGCAACGAAAACTGTGACACGAGAATTTTATATATTAGAATCTACACTGATGACAAGCAAGGTTATCTTTATGTCGGGTATTTACACTGTGTATGTCGCTTAACTTAACGAAACTAGATAGATTCTTTTGCACATACATAAGATTTTCAAAAATATATTGTGATGCTACAGTCAGAATATTTACCTCTTTGAATTTTTCGCGCAGAGAGACCCTTGGACCTAATCTATATATGGCTCTTATGGCTCGTTTTTGTAAAACAAAAATTGAATTTATATCTGCGGCATTACCCCACAGTAGAATACCGTAAGACATAACACTGTGGAAGTAACTGAAATAAACTATTCTAGCTGTATCTACATCAGTCAAATGCCTGATCTTTTGTACGGCAAATGCTGCTGAACTTAACCTGCCAGCTAGCTTTTCAATATGTGGACCCCACTGCAATCCAGCATCGACCGTCAACCCTAGGAACGCCGTATTATTCACAAGTTCCAACTCTCGGCCATTAAGTTGAACATTGGTTTCTGCCTGTGTTACATTGGGCAAGGTAAATTTAATACATTTAGTTTTGTTATCGTTCAGGCTAAGATTATTAGTATTAAACCAATGTACTACTTTCAGGATTGCATTGTTGACATCGTCGTAGTTATCTAGTTGTCTTTTAATTTTGAAAATTAAGGAAGTGTCATCTGCAAACAAAACAATCCCGTTGGTGTCCCCTACGTAATAGGGTAGGTAATTTATATAAATTAAAAATAAAAATGATCCGAGTTTCGAACCCTGCGGAACGCCCATAGTAACCACCGATTCCTCTGAACGTATGCCACCAACATCGACCCTCTGAGTTCTGTTGCTCAAATATGAAGTCAGAAGATCGAGAGCCTTGTTCCTTATACCATAGTGATGCAGTTTCCTGATCAATGTTTCATGTTGAACACAATCAAAAGCCTTTGACAAATCGCAGAACACACCAAGTGCATCATGTTTATCTTCCCAGGCCTCATAAATACTCTTCATCAAATCTACACCAGCATCGGTAGTCGACCGTCCTTTAGTGAAGCCAAACTGTTTAACATGAAATAATTTGTGATTGTTAAAATAGGTCAGCATCTGCTCCAGTATTAATTTTTCAAATATCTTGCTTAAAGTCGGCAATACCGAGACAGGTCTGAAATTACCTGGATCAGAAGCACTGCCAGCCTTGAACAAGGGTATAACTTTACTATGTTTCATTAAATCAGGAAATACACCCCCTGAAACGCAATCGTTAAACACAGCTGCCAAGTGGGGGGCAATGACATCAATGACACTAGACACAGATTTTACTGATAGCCCCCATAGGTCTGCAGTTTTTTTAACATTAATAGCCTTAAAAGCTTTCAAAATGCCATTACAGTTGACAGCCGTGAATTCGAACGCGTCTTGACAGCTATCTACACATTCTGATAATAATTGCTCAGCGGAAATGGAAGACGACCGAAGAGTATTCGTTATACCAATAGGTATATTACTGAAAAAATGTTCGAACTCAGTCGCTACTTCCAGATCCCCTGTAACGTGGCGACCGTTTATATTTAAATGAAAGCTTCGTTCACTTGTTTTAGACCTACCGCATTCAGAATTTATAATGTTCCAGGTAGTTTTAATTACATTTGTCGAAGTTGTAATTTTATTTCTAATGCAATTTGACTTTGCCAAGGAACAGACCTGTCTAAATGTCTTTGAATATTTTTTAACATATTCCTGAAAGTCTGGGTTGAAATTAAATGATTTTTCCGAATAAAGTTCATAAAGTCTCTTACGACTTTTATAAATACTGGGTGTTGCCCAGTCACTGAAAACAAAACTGCTTCCGAACGATACTGTTTTTGGTGTAAAGATTTTCCCAAACACATCATGGATTAAGTTGAATAAATCAGCATAAGATTTATCCACAGTAGTGTAATCGGGCAATTCTGTTATCTTATTTACTATATTTTCTCGGAAAATTTCTAAGCGTTTTGAGTTGACTGGTACAAAACTGATTACATTCTTATTTCTGGTAATATTTCTAGAGTACAGAGCCGATTGTCCTCGATGATCAGATTTTACAGGGTCCACAATACAATTCCTAACAGGGTGTATATTACTAAAAATGTTATCAATACAAGTAGCACTAGTGGCAGTTATACGAGTAGGTTCTAGAAATACGTTATATAGACCAAAGGATTTCAATAAATTTAACATTTTCCGTCTCTTTGTTGGTTCCAGCGAAGAATCAATACACATAATAAAATCGTAACAGGTCGCTGTCTGTACATGGAAGATAAATAAGAAAAATATTATAGGGGGGCTTTATGAACGCAATAGAACCCAAAACAATGATTTTTAGAATTTTTGTCTGTTTGTCTGTATGTCTGTATGTCTGTATATCTGTATGTCTGTATATCTGTTTGTCTGTACGGTTGTGCACGCTAATCTCAGCAACCGCTCAACCGATTGCAATGCGGTTTTTTTTATTGTGTTGAGGTTTGCTCCAGTTAACATTTAGCGTTTGTTTTATGTAAATTGGTTTAGAAATAAAAGAGTTATAACACTTTTAAGAATTAGATATTTAGAAAATTTTAATTGTAGGGGTTTCTTTGAATGTGAGTGAACCTAAACTGGCGTGTTGGCTTAATCATAAAAGAGCTTAATGATTAAGACTATTTTTAAACAATTCAGTCAGCGCCGAAGGCGTGGACTGAATTGTTTTAAAATAGACTTAATCATTAAGCTCTTTTATGATTAAGCAAACAGGGCAGTTTCAGACGCTGCTTGATGACTCCGATGAAGAAATACCTTTCCTTTCATACACCTTATGTGACGTAAACGAAGTTGCGGGCTCAGCTAGTCTAAAATATCTACATTGAAATCTCCACAAACTACTACTGATTTTTTAGAGCACTGGCATTTAAACAAAGCTTCTTCCAGCTTCTCTTCAAACTGTATGTATGGAGCATCCGGGGGACTGTATACGCTTAATACAATGAACTGCTCGAACTCAATACTAGCTATTTCAATAACTCGTTCAAGAGAGAGGCTTACTATGTCTTTACGTTCTTTAAATTTTATAGACTTGTTAATAAGAATTAATGAGCCTCCTCGTATACATTTTGTCCTACAGAACGAGCTAGCAACCTGGTGATTTTTAAAGTTGAACATGACTTCATGACGCCTTAACCAATGTTCTGTGACACAAAAAATATCATTGTCATTCAAGTTCATGTACAACTCTAACACCAATTCTTTCCCATTAATAAGGCCCTCTACATTTTGGTGCACCAGGTGTAAACCATATTTTTTATGATTAGTAGATTCAATGGCCTGAGAGCAGTCAGATTCAAAATTTTGCTGTGGCTGATGTAAAACCAAATTGCCAGATTTAACATTCATTGATTCGTTCATTATGTCAAGCTTAGTGCAAGAACGTTGCTCTTTTGTCCCATAATCTAATTTAAATTACTTGGATATAAACAGCTATCCATAGTTCTATATCAGTAATGTCATATTTCTGCTCAAAAGGAGCAGGTTGGGTAGCCAGATTTTTGGCTAGTATATCTATAAAATAATGTAGCGAAAATGCTACCTGTCTTTTAAAATAATCCAGAAGCTTATGCTTTCTTTTAGTCAAGTAAAAATAATAATTCTTCCTAACAATAGTGTTAGTGTCAATTAAATGAAACTTTTTATTGTGACATGTTAATGTGTCCAATGACAAATTTAAATGGTACCTAGTCCTATTTTCCGCAACTGGCATACCCTGGCAATAAGGCAGTGTGTAAATAATAATATTATTTAAATCTAATGAGCTTAATTTACTATAGTATTCAATGAGTTTTTGTTTGGTTATACCTGCCCTGTTTCCTATGAAAATAACCAGATTATCTTGCCTTTGGAATTTATAACTAAATATGGACTTCATTATTTGGGCATAAGATGCAGAAGGCATGCAGTGATTTATAAAACACTGCCCTGGTGTACAAAAGCTTAATTTCGACCCCATATCTCTCCCAATTTCATCACTGAACATAATCCATTGATTCTTTGTTTCATTATAACTTTTTAAACTAAGATTGCCCTGTAATTTATTAAGACTACCACCTTGCTGGTCACTAGGTAGGGCTTGTATATTCCCTGTCTCAGGTTGGCTGCAGTTACATTGGGTTTTATCTGCCAACGAGTTGAAACGATCAGCATAATGAGATGTTGAATTTAAGAGCGTGTCCATCGCCAAAGAATATTCTTTGATAATTAGCTGTGATTTATCATACATGGACTTTACAGACTCCAGGGACTCTTGAAGTTGTTGTATTTTAAAATTGAGCAGTATATTTAAAACTCAGCTGTCCCTGTGTGGGATCGGTAGACACACACGTAGATCTGACTCATGGAGCCATGATCTACGTGCAGCCAAAGGATGGAGAAGGAAGGGTTCTTAGGGCAGCACAGCCGGCTACAGCAAACATCCGCCCTAACGAACGCGCACACCACGGCTTTATCTCGAAATTGTTCCTCGATGATATATCCAGGGTAACATAGGTACGACTGATCGTCAGGGCGGCATATTTGCGTCTCCGTTAGGAACATCACAGCTGACCGTGACGTCTCTAGATGGTGAAAGACGGCGTCGAGGTTGGCATGGAGTCCGTGGAAGCAAACTCCATCTCGAACAGAGCGTTTCTGGGATTAGACGCAGCGGCCGCCAGCGTACGTGGTACTTTGTTTTCTTTTTTGCGCTGCCATGATAGTTGAGAAATGAAGGGAGACGTGAAGACGGAGTGACATTTGCCTCAGCAGTGAGTGACAAGACGTAGGGGCTAGCTTCATCTATGACTGTTGAGACGGAGGCCGACCCGCCGGACGGAAGGGCCCCCGTACCCCCCCCCCCCCCTGAGTGTGGTCGACAGGTCCCAGTCCGTTCACCATTCGGCACGACGAACCACAACGGGATTATGCGCGGCCTGGTGGGGCAGCCTCTCAAGGTAGTTAGCCCTGATTGGGCCCCTGTACTATGCCTCGGGCGACCATTACACCCACATGGGAGACTAGGCCACCATGTGCGTACCTAAACACGGGGAGCCTCGTTAGTTGTAAGCAGGTGCACTGCGTGCACGTAAGGTCGCTTGGGCCCCTGAGTCATGGTGGTAGCGGGGCCCCTTACACCTATATACTTAATCCGGTCTCTGTTTCTTTCGCAGTATTACTATAAAGTATATTTTCCAGTATTTAAAGACCGAGGCAAGGTCAGGTGATAACATCAATATATAAAACTAACACGACAGCACTACGCGTAGTACTTGCGTGCGCGCGCCTTGCTTTTAAAATGAAGTACGTATTAGCGTTCGTATGTGTAATTCTAATTTGCGTTGATATTAATGAAGGGAAGAAATTCAAATTTGGTGTTGGAACGGATAATTTAGTACTAAAGTCTGAAACAGTGAGAGCTAAAGCTAAGATTCTTCAAAAAGTTCACAAGACTTACAATTATGAGGATCCAAATGGCAGAATTATCACGGTACAAAATTTTCTACAAAATATTTCTAACACAAATTGTGTGCTATTTTAATTCATTTTGCAAGTCTATTTTCATAAGAAATGTCAGCGTAGTTTGTTAAGGTTACTCATAAAGCAGCTACTTATTTGTGTTATATCTACTAAGGTGGCAGACAAGCTAACGGCCCACCGGACGGTAAGTAACCGTAGTCTACGGACGTTTGCGTCACCAGAGGCTCTACGCACGCGCTGCCAACCCGGGTGCAGGCTGTGACGATCCACAGTTGAAACTTTTCCAGCCGCCCATAAGGTCTTTTACTTGGCATAACGACTTTCATTTTATTTTACTAACAACTCGGTAGACACCCATCCAATGACCGTCCATAGTAAACGCTGCTTACTGCAGTGATCGTTTACGGAACACTAGCACTTCACTTCGCTTCGCCGTATCATAACAATTGTTTTATTGTACACAGGGTATTGTTGCTCTGGAAAGAGTTTCATCAGGCGGGAAAGTCACAATTGCGGATGGTGGGATAGGTGAATCCAAGGTTAAGCTACGCCTTGTAAGTGGAATGAATTCGAAGCTCGATGTTAACATAAAGATATATGCCCATAAAGGAAGCCGTAATCCTTATTAGACAGTTACTACTTATTCTAAAATTTTAAGAAATATATGTGTTGAGTGAAATTGCTTTTTTTCTTTACTCTGTTATTATTTTTGCATGTGTTTAAAATTATTAAAAGAATCTTTGAACGCAATTTTAATCCCGTTTAAAACGTTAGAATAATTTGAAACTTTGCGCACTTATCAAGAACAGTTTTTTTTTTTTTTTGATGTGAGGGAAAATCCTCGTAGGATGCTATGCCGGACTCTTACCGACTAAAAACCCTCACGTAACGCCCAACAGCCTATGGTTGAGAGCCCCGGGTAAGCCCTCAGGAAGGATGTCCCGTGACACAACGCAATAATTTAAACACTTTTTTCCTTTATGCTTGTCAAAATCTTCAGGATTTGCTATTAATTGAATGACAGAAACCAGGTTGTATCTTTGTTCCAAGTTTAATTATAAATTGCTTATTAGGGTTCCGTACCTAAAAGATAAAAACGGGACCCTATTCATGAGACTTCTCCGTCCGTCTGTCTGTCTGTCTGTCCGTCACGAGGCTGTATATCAGAAAGCTAGAGAGCTGAAATTTTAACATATGATATATTTCTGTTTCCTCTCTATCAACAAATACTAAAATCACAAAAATAATAATATTTAAGAGGGCTCTCAAGGGTTCTATAACAATTCCCCAATTTACTGAACATGGCCGATGGTGATAGGTACACGTAAAATATAATACTGTGTTGGGTAGGAATATCAAAAATAAAACTTTAACCGTTTTAAGTGAATTGGTATTTTACTCTGCAAGTTTTCATGGTTACAGAGCGTGGTTTATTTTGCAAAAGTAGTAGATTACGCAATCTGCGGCGTCTGATGTTCCAATATGGCGAACTCCGTGAAAATAAAAGAAAATGTTAAACTCCTTTAAATGGTAAGATTTGCAGCGCTGGTTTTCAGTTGTAAGCTACAACTGAAAACCAGCTTAAGGCCAGTTACACTAAGCAAAAATCATAGGACAATAAAAATGCATAAACACCGATACAAGATAAGAAAGTAACATAAGGAAATGATTAAAATAAAGTACGAAACATTTAAGGCCGCGTGGGTCAGATTTTGAGTTTTTTGAAACAATCCTAGTCAAAAAGTAAAGGGTTTTTAAATCTGAAAAATATATATATAATAGTTAAGGATATAAGCTAAACATATTCCGAGCCCGTTACACGATGCAATAAATTTCACTAGATAGAAAAAAATCCCAAAGTTGACTCTCTCAGAAAAGTTTTTTCAATACTGTGGCTAAACTATTAACATTTTATATATTTTTTTTGCACTCAATTAAAGGTATTAAGTTATTATACACATTTTCCGAGCGTTTTTCTATAAACAACTATTTACATAGTTATCATGTACGAATATCTACCAAACACAATAGAATTGCGCCGCTGACGGCCGATCAGTCTCGCCCTGGCGCTTGTGGAGGCAGGACCTGTGTCAGTTTTTTTCGCAACTATTTCGTAATTATTATGCCAAATTACGTTGAAATCGCGCCACAGTATAAAAATATCAGTAATGGGCAAAATGTAATTAGATTAACCGTTACAAATACATACGCGACTCATGGTAAAAATGTGGTGATCTTTTACTTTTTAAGTGTTTTCACGACATGGTAACCAGCTACCTAATGCATTAAAATGTCTACGAATTACATGATAATTTCGCAATCCAACATGGCGGCCACGCCGTAATCACAAAATTTCATGATGGGTATCGTTTAAGGGGTTTTTTGGTATGCTGAGTACGAAGTACGTGATAATTTTGCAATCCAATATGGTCGCCGCGCCGTAATCACAAAATTTCATGATGGGTATCGTTTAAGGGGTTTTTTGGTATGCTGAGTACGAATCACGTGATATTTTTGCAATCGAATGTAGCCGCCGCGCCTTAATCACAAAATTTCATGATGGGTATCGTTTAAGGGGTTTTTTGGTATGCTGAGTACGAATCGCGTACTAATTTTGCAATACAAGATGGCCGCCGCGCCGTAATCACAAAATTTCATGATGCGTATCGTTTAAGGGGTTTTTTGGTATGCTGAGTACGAATCACGTGATAATTTTGCAATCCAATATGGCCGCCGTGCCATAATCACAAAATTTCATGATGGGTATCGTTTAAGGGGTTTTTTGGTATGCTGAGTACGAATCACATGATAATTTCATGCATTTTGCATCCATTTTGGATTGCAAAATTATCACGTGATTCGTACTCAGCATAACAAGAAACCCCTTAAACTATACCCATCATGAAATTTTGTGATTACGGCGCGACGCCCATATTGGATTGCAAAATTATCACGTGATTCATACTCAGCATACCAAGAAACCCCTTAAACGATACCCATCATGACATTTTGTGATTACGGCGCGGCGTCCATATTGGATTGCAAAATTAGTACGTGATTCGTACTCAGCATACCAAAAAACCCTTTAAACGACACCCATCATGATATTTTGTGATTACACCGCGGCGGCCATTTTGGATTGCACAATGATCCCGTGGTTCATACTTAGCATACCAACTTTAGAAAACTTTAGATGTTTTTATGACCAGCTATTATGTAATTTACATTTTTTATGCAACTATAGCAAACGTACGCAACGGAACCTCTCAAAAGAAATGAAATATCCTAGTTGTCGAAAAATGTTTCGTTGCTGCTAAGCTCTTATTCGCCTTAGCGTGATATTATATATTTTGGTATTTTTCAAAAATGGACATTCTGTTAAGAAACTCTTGAAATTCACCTAGCAGTCTCTTAGACTCTAGAGTTAGAACAACTAAACAAACAAACAAACTCTTTAGCTTAAAAATAATAGTATAATATACATAATTTATTTACGATTAACTCATTTATTTTTATTTACGAAACTAATAAATCACTACACTTAATAAAGTTAGATGCATTTACTACGTCAAACAAAGTTAGCATGCTGTTTCTTTCTACTATACTGTATACTGTGGCATGAGAGTTGACTGCCGCTGCCGGCGCGCGGTGTGTCTTGCGCCCGGGGCGAGGGGAGCGCCAAATGCCTACTTGTGCGGGTTAACCGCCCCTTAATAATGTAGGAAAACTAGAATTTAAAAACGAAATAAATGAATATAGAAAAATACACTGGGTAGGGTGACTTCGCCAGTTCGTCGGCCTCTCTGGTTTTCGGTCACTAGGAGGTTATATTGTAATAATAAGAAAACATTCAGTCGTTCATTTGAAATTACTGCGACACAGGTTAGCTACACCTCCTATAATTTGTAGCATTATAATTCTTCAATTGTCTCATCAGTACCCTTTCGAAATTTAACAGAGATTAGGTGTATCAAAATTAAAGAAAAAAAATAGTGGGTAACAATATTATGTGCGGTGAGTCACAGTTCTATAATAATATATTGCTACAAAAACGTAGATATTGGAAATGTGCGTAGTAGAGAAGTTGAACTTCTGTAATTTTGCTCGAATTATATCAAATATTTATTATAATATTTTTAAAACAGGTGGTTGGATAACTAAATGCTACATTTTAGTTTCAACCAATTCTCGACCTGCCGGCCGTTAGCTAATGTATTAAGTACATATAATTTTTAAATTATGGTAAGTCTATTAAATAGAACAGATTTTACAATAAAATGTAGCGAAACTAAGTGAAAATAATGTGGTGAACTTCAGCGCTAGATTTCGGCCGCATGTTTCTTAACAAAAATATGGTCTAAATAGATTTATAGAAAATTAGTATTTTATGGCCGAAAATGGGCTGAAATTCATCTACAGTTCGGCCCATTAGAACTGGATATGACCGATAATCAAAAATTTTTGTATTCGTTTTCGGTCAACGAACATAATTGTAGTAAATAAAGTAAAAAATTCTCCTCTTATTACATTGATTTTCAAAGAATAGGTTATAAGACTTTGAAATTCTAAATTCTTAGTTAATGCGTTTAATTATGTTAATCAATGACGGTCGAAAACTAACACACAAAAAGTCAGTTTCTCGGTCAGCATAGGCAAGATGGCTGATCATTAGATCTTTTTTATTTGATAATTAATGATATAAATAATTAATGGCGTAGGTTTATATTTTTACTCCTGTTTCCTGTTCTGATACATAAATACAAGTAAAATCATAAATTGCTTTAGGCATCTTCACAAGGAGTGAAAACAGGTTTTACACAAAAAGAGAATCTACCAGAGTTTCAATAAAAGTGATTTTGAAATGTGCAAAATACTGCTAAAACAGGTGTCCGAAAACTAGCGAAATCGCCACTTTTCCATATTTTATTTTTTATAAATTGACTAGATGATGCTCGCGGCATCGCCCGCGTTAAATTCAGTACCCGTTCCCGCTTACCGTGGGATAATATTCCCGGGATGAAAGAAGTCTATGTGTTATTTCAGACTATAAGTTATCTATGTGCCAAATTTCAGCCCAATCCGCTCAGCCGTTAGTACGTGATAGAGTAACAAACATCCAAACATCTAAACATCCAAACATCTTCACAAACTTTCACATTTATAATGTTAGTAGGTAGTAGGATACATAAAATTGTCCTAAAAAGTGATAACATATTTGAAAACTATATTAAATTTCGAATATCTAAGTGTTTTCATAGCAATATTTTAGTTAGTACACCGTCTAAAACACTGTCTTGAAGTCAAAAGTTTGCTTAAGTGGCCGAAACCTCCCTAAATCACCCTATGTCAACACTAAAACAGAAACATAAATCTATTTTCACAAAAAAACAGGGTAACTTATTCATTTATCTTAACCCAGCCGAAACACGTAGACTTAGGATCTTGAATTTCTAGGCTACCGATAAAAAAGGATTTTTGGAAATTTCACCATTAACGTGGAAAGTAAGGTATAAAAGTTTGTATGGAAATTCGTTTTTTAATAGCAGCATGAAATTACAAACATGTATTCTTTATTATTAAACAATATACACGCTTCAAGTTTCGTATTCCTGCTTTCAAATGAAAATAACTGAATACGTAAGTGTTTCAGGATTTTTCGAAATTGTTTGTATTCAGAAACTTATCATTATTTTTCAAAGCGTCGCCGTGTCGTCGTAGAGGAAGGGAACCCCATTGCCTATCCTTCAGAATTTATTAACTCTCTTAACCCTCCAAGAATTCCTCATATTCTACATCTCAAAGAAGTAGCTCGAATAATGCTACAGCGTTACTTGAACCCACCCCAAATTCTATAATCCCACCAGGCTTCCGGTAAAGAGTTTTCAGGCAAATGTGATAGAGGCAACCATTATCACAGGCAGTGGCCAGGAGCACGTAGTCCATTGTTTCCTTCTGACTTTCAATCAAATTTCAATATTGGCAGTTTCCTGTGTTATTTTGAATTGTTCTGAAAATAAATAAGACTCAAGGACAATCACAAAATTTAGAAAACATAGATTTAAACGATTTAACTTTTTAATTTAGTGTTTTTTTAAATGCGTGGATAAATTTCCTAAAGGGGAAAGAACAGTACCTAGATTACCTCAAAAGCAAAAAGAATAAAAACCGGCCAAGTGCTAGTCGGACTCGCTCATGGAGGGGTTCCGTACCAAAAACGACAAAAAATCACGTTTGTTTTATGAAAGCCCCCCTTAAATGTCCATTTTATTTTAATTTTTTTGACCGAATCAGCGAAGCAAACGAGTGTCTCAGTTGCGACAGTATGGACGATTTTGCTTTTGAGGCTTAAGTATGTCTTGATGTCAGTTCCGGTCTAGAGGACGCATTTCTCAACTGATTTTCACCAAACTTAACACACATGCTCTTTGATTCAAAATACAGCTTTTGTCGAGAGATTTTTATGATAAGAGGGGAAAATAAGGGGGAAAGAGGGGTAAAGATTGGTGTTGCGTTATTTATGAACGGATATTTGGTCGAAACATAAAGAATAATATAACTCCTCACAAGTTGTTGTAAAAAAAAAGAAACCGGCCAAGTGTGAGTCAGACTCGCGCAGCAAAAAACGGTAAAGAATCACGTTTGTTGTATGCCAACGGTAAAGAATCACGTTTGTTGTAAAAGCACGAAGACTAAAGCGGGAGCTCCGCTTTGTTCGCTATCGCCTTAGTGCTCGTTTCAGGAGACGCGGCGCTTCGAGCGGCGCGGCCCGCCAGGCGGGCGGCCAGAAACACAAACATATGGAAATGTTCAGAGCGTTCAAGGAGAAGCGTTTTTGTAGGCGTTTGTTTGAGTTGTGGCTGCCCCAGCGGCGAGTGTCGTCGCGTCGGACGCGGCAAATGAAGCGACGGGTGACGCCGCGGAGCACGCGGCGGGTAAACCAGCGAGTCTCGCAATGGAGGAACGCGGCGGATGAAGCTGCGGGTGACGCCGCAAAGGCCGCGCCAAGGAAGGGGTGGGAGAGGTGCGGGGTATGCGTTAGGAATGTCGGGCAATTAAGTTCCTAGAAAATATCGATATTAAAATAAAAATATTTTTCAAAATAAAATATCGATATTTTATTTAAAAAAATGTAATCGATTTTTATAACCCTCTGGAGCAGAACGTCATGAAAGCAAAATGTCATGTACGCAAAATAAACGATACATCGATATTTATGAAAGACTAGCTGACCCGCGCAACTTCGTTTGCGTGATAAATCAAGAACCGCTCGACCGATTTTGTGCAAACTTCACATAAACCATCTACTAAATAGTTCGAACAAAGCCTAAATTTTTGGTATGGATAGGTGAGCCCGATCTCGAGTTATAAAATTACAACGAAAAGTGGCATTGATTTTTATATATATAGATAGATATACAGGATGTCCCACGGCTATGCCACATGGAGGAAAAGTACCTTAAATATTGTAGATGGAACATTTTACTGAAAGAAGACATTATTTTAATTTAAAAAACAATTTAATCTATATTCATAGATTTTTAAAAACTTACATGGTTGAGCCGGGAATGGAACCCGCTACACGAGAAAAATAAACATTTCGTAGGTTTATCATACCGATCGAAAGGCTTCATCATAAGGATTATTTTTTGCTTAGTAACATAGTGTCAAAAATAAAAGGAAGAGCATGTATTTTAACATTCAATCCTTATGATGAAGCCTTTCGATTGGTATGATTAACCTAAGGGGTGATTATTTTTTCTCGTGTAGCGGGTTCGATTCCCGGCTCAACCATGTAATTATTTAAAAATCTATGAATGCAGTTTAAGTAGTTTTTTAAATTAAAATAATGTCTTCTTTCAGTAAAATGTTCATCTACAATGTTTAAGGTACTTTTCCTCCATGTAGCATAGCCATATCTCCGTTGTACAGACACGACCACTTCACATTTTTTTAATACGAGTAGTACATGTAGATGGAAAACACCCAAACATTATTTTTTTCGATCGGCCGATCGGTTTGAACCCCAGATCAGACTCGGGAATCAAACCCAAGACCTCAGTGTGGCAGTCGCATGCACTTTCACTCCGCCACCGTGGCGGTGGCAGCCAAGTGTTAACTTTATATTTTACATTTTAATAGTTTTGGTAATTCAAATGAGATAGCCAAAATCAATCAAATCTGGACGTAGGCCTCTCCAAATTTACACCACAATAAATCCCTCCGAAGCAGAACCCTCCGAATCAATACATATAATAAAATCGTAACAGGTCGCTGTCTGTACATGGGAGATAAATAAGAAAAAATATTATAGGGGAGCTTTATGAACGCAATACAACCCAAAACAATGATTTTATTTTTTATGATATTTTTGGTTACAATATCGTTACTAAAATATCGATATTTATAAACGATATATTGATATTTTTGAAATATCGATATACATATCATTATCATTTATAAATAAAGTTTACATCCCTAGCGTCGCAGCGGGTGTCGCAGCGGGTGAAGCAGCGGGTGACGCAGCGGGTGTCGCTGCGTACCACGCGGCGGATGCAGCCTCGAGGGACGCCACGCCGCACGCGTCGCTCGACGCCCCGCGTTTCCTTAAACGAGCTCCTACATTTCTATATGTTTGAGTTTGCGCGTGACGCTACGCGGGCCGCTCCACGCGCCGCTTCACGCGCCGCCTGACTATAAACGGTCAAATCGCTTTACGCGCCGCTGCAAGCCACGCCGTACGCGACGCTTGACGCCCCGCGTCTCCTTAAACGAGCCCCTTCTAACCTAACCCATCCAAGTGAGTCGGGATATTAACCATAAATGATTTGAACCTTACAATATTATGTATTATTTTCATTTTCATTTAAAATCTAATTAATAGTAAATGAATAATATTCTGAATTAAAATTATGTCAAATGTGCATTAAAGGAAATGTTCATTATGCCATAAGAAATTAGATAAAATGAAATTATATCAACAATTCATTATCTTAATAGATCGCTATAGTAAACAAAATTATACTAACTGAAATAAGGTCAAGTGAACGTTAGATTTTTTGTTATTATATCAACCGTTACACACCCGACAGACAGACAGTCAGACCGATGGTCTTCGGCGCTGGAGATCAAGGCTCATACCATGGCCTCGAGCGAGAGTGTCCACGTCCAGACCTACTACGAGGACACTCCACCGTGCACTCCACCAGCGTGAGGAGCGCTGTGTCATCGCTGCGGTCCTCGCAGTGCTGACACTCGGTCGTAGCTTTCCGGTGTCTTCGCCACAGATACCTACCGAAGCTACCGTGCCCGGTAAGTATCTGTGTCAACCGGTAGGAGAGAGCACCGTGTCTCCTCTCCAGCCACTCGTCCATGACCGGTCTGACGGCCGCGATTTTGGCGTATCCCCCCTTTGGTTGCTCAAGTCGCACCTTCCATGTCTCCACGGTTTCCTGGTGGAGCAGGGACCGCTTTGGCCCCGCTCCAGTGCCTCCTTGGCGTCATCTAAACGGTTTATTGTTTTTTGTTTATTGTTTATTTTCTCACCATGAAGATACACATTCTTAAACTAATAAAATACAGTAAAAAGATTCATGGCGGGCTGATACCTGAACTAGAAAGATTCCTGTATCTCAGGTTATCAACCCTCCACCCCATAAGTAGTCTCATCTCATAAAATTATAATATTTGTAATACTATGATAATCAGTATTTATATCGGAGGGTAGCTTTACAAAAAGATACAGTACAGTTAATAGGCTAATACTTACATATCAATAAACCTGCCTACTGCAAACAAGTTTCTTAGTCACACAGTTAGGTGTGTGGTACAAGTAATAAGTTACATAACTTCATATTACAAGTGATCAAGACCAAATTAGTCGTGTTATTACGTTTCAGATTTTAAGTGTGATGTTAAATGAATTGTGAGTTGGTGTATTTGTCGTATTGGTGTTATGTGTGAGGGTGTGTGTGTGTGTGTGTATTAGGTAATGGTTAAAGTCGATTCCTGGTGAAGGATGCGTTTGTGTAGTCATAACTGTATTTATCCTTTATTCTTTACAAATACCCTAACATTCCATACACTACGAGTGCACCATCTAGCCCAAACCAAATCGATCCAAGGCTTTGGTATGAGATCCAGACAACTGATAAAAATACTAAAATTTTATAAATACACAGGTATATACATACTCCTAGATATCATACATAGAAAACATCCAAACCCCGGCACAAACATTTGTGGGTCACACAAACATTCGTCGCAGTCCGGAATACGAACCCAAGACCCCATTATCGGCTGTCGCATAATCAACATTATGGGCCACCGAGGCTGCCTATGAAGCAACCGAGATTGCCACTCAAGTATTAATTTTAAGAATCTTTTCAGTTGCATGGTAACCGAGCGCATTCAATCTATTATTTAAAATTACTTTTAAGCGTGTTCGATTCGTGTTAAATATTTTATTCTGGTTATTAAAGTATCTATACAAATATGGGCAAGTATACGATAGTTGACGCTGCGCAAAGGCGGATTTGACGGAAGGTACAAAGGTTCGCACTCTCCGTTTATGATGGGGAAGTTGAGAAGGGATAATACTTTTGTGATGGCGAAGGACCGAGTGCAAAATTAACAATTGTCTGACCGTTAGCAGGTTAGCATCCTCATATAACTTATCCGTCGAGTACTTCCTACATTTACGCAGCATGACTTTGATAACCGCTCTTTGGGCCCTCTCTAGCTCCAGTAGATAACACCCGAGTGTCAGCACTGCGATGACTGCAGCGAGGACACGGCGCTGCATACTCTGGTGGAGTGCTCAGCATGGGCGCTACAGCGCCGAGACCTCGTTGTGAGCCTGGGCGTCGACGTTCTCACACTGGAGACCATGGTGAAAGCTATGGTCTCTAGCGGAAGCAAGTGGGATGCCGCTGTATCTTTTTGCGAGCAAGTTATGCTTCAAAATGAGGTGGCGGGGAGGGACCGTGAGAGGGTTCTCCCTCCCGAGTTCCGCAGTCGGCGGCGAGGTCGTCGCAGGCTGCTATACGCCCAAGACTACCGACCTCCATGACCGGGGGCCTGAGAACGGTGGGCTGGCTGCTCGCCGTTCTTACAGAAGCAGGCCAAGACGATGGCGAATATCTCTTTGCCCCTCATAGTGGTGATAGTGGTGGGACAGTGCCCAATTCCCCCCCCCCCTTCCCCTAGTAGCGGGTTAACACCCGAACCAACTACCCAGACGCGGGATAGCACCCGAACCCCATTGGCGAGGTTGAAGTGTTCGCCAAAGTCTGCCGAGAGCCCTGGGACATCCTTCCGAGGGCTTACCCGGGACTCTCGGCCGTAGACAGTTGTAGGGCATCGTGTGGTTTTAGTCGGTAGGAGTCCGGCATAGCATCCATGTAGGATTTCCACACGTAAAAAAAAAAAAAAAAGCTCCAGTAGATGTGTTGCTGCAGCTCCACCCCACACGGGTATGCAATAAGTTAGCAAAGATTGGACTAAAGCAAGGTATACCCCAGTAACCAACTTAGTGCCAGCTGACTTCCTAAAATTTTTAAAAATGTGTAACAGTTTGCGTACGCGTTTACTAAGTGCTGAGATATGCGACTTCCAACTCAGGTTCTTATCAATAATAATGCCCAAATATTTGTGCGCTTCTGCTTGACTAAGGTTAGGGCAATGGCAAGATGTGTTCAGATGTTCGTATTCTCTACAGTCGAATGCGTCGGCTTTAATAATGAAATCAGCGGCTGGTACCTTCGCTTCGGTAATTCTGAAACAAATGTATTTTGTTTTCGATACGTTAATTGTTAAAAGATTCTCATTCAGCATATCATAACTTTTTATAGACCTATTTCAGCTGCTTTCTTAACCTCAGTCCACGATTCCCCCTCAAAGATAATTACTGTATCGTCCGTAAAAGCTATTATACTGCCACCATCGATCCTAAGCTTACACAAGCTATTTACATAAGCCAAGAAAAGCGTAGGACCAAGGGTGCTTCCCTGCGGTATGCCATAGGTGACAGGTAGGCTTGAACTAAATGAGTTACCTACCTTCACTTTTTGGTTTCTGTTAGACAAGTAGTCGCGGAACCACTCAAGTGCCGTTCCCCGGATGCCTTGATCCTCCAGCTTAAGCAAAAGTAGTGGAATTGACACTGTGTCGAATGCCTTCTTAAGGTCGATAAAGACAGCCAATCATCTTTCTCCTCGGTCTAGGGCTTTTGTGACTATTCTGGAAAGGCTGGCGACAGCATCTTCAGTGTTCCTGCCCGAGCGGAATCCATATTGGTTGTCCGCCAAAAGATGTTTCCCTTCCAGATAATTAGTAAGGCGGGTGTTAATAACCTTTTCAATGACTTTGCTTATCGTGCTTAAAAGAGAAATCGGCCGGTCGTTTGACACCGCTTCCTTATCTCCTCCCTTGTATATAGGAACCACTATCGCTTTTTTAAACATAGCTGGAAATGTTGCAGCCGAAATACTGAGGTTGCAGAGGTGGGCTATTATTGTACACAGCAAAGAATGGGAGTATTTGAGAATAGTGCTTGTGACACAGTCCATTCCTGGTGCACTTTGTGTTCTGAGGTTAAGAATAATTTTATCTATTTCCATGGGATCTGTAGGGCACAACCACAAAGAGTCGACAATTTTGGTAGGGGAGTTATTTCTTAATAGTTGGGCCTCACTAGTGTTTAATTTGGTCAAAATGTCTGTTGCAAGTTCTTTTCCTATTGATGTGAAATAAGAGTTCACGTGGTCAAGGGACAGCTCTGGAGATGCCGCAAGCTTTAGCAAAGCAGAAGATTGCAAGCTTTTTGTTTTAATATTGCACAACTCCACCCTTAGAGCTCCTCGCGGCGACCCGTCGCCGCGCATAATAATCAAGTTTTTCCGTAAAGCCCCGCGCGGCGACCGGTCGCCGCACCTACCCAGACGACTTTAAACTTAAATTTAGCCTGCTTACGTCCTACTTTTCAATGAACAGGTTTATTGCATGTGTAGTTTATAACATTTTCTTGTTTTTGGAATCTTATGACATGACGTCAATGGGCCAGAATTATTTACAAAAATCGAACAGTTGAAGTTGAGAGTGGATTGCGCATGGATGGCGTGCGTTTGTGTAGTACGTGTGTGTTTCGTGTTTTTATTATAAATAATGTGTTTGCATTATTATTTATTATTATACACAGTAAAATAAACAATATATCAATAATCCGGTTGGTGTTTACAGGATCGTAAAATATGGTGTGGTGGTAGAGTAATCAATGTTTTTTTTGTTGAGTGCGTGTGTACCAAGTGCAAGTGTGCGTGTGTGTTTTGTTTTTTTATTATAAATAATGTGTTTTCATTATTGTTTATTATTATACACAGTAAAATAAACAATTTATCAATAATCCGGTTGCTGTTTGCAGAATTGAAAAATTTGGTCTGGTAAGTGAGATAAAAATTTTTTTTGGGAAATGGGAAATCTTTTTTCATTTTTAGGGTGGTGGAGCTAGGTCCACGTGATTACCGATTTTCGATATATTTTTTTAGTGTGTTGAAGGGTTAACCGCATCCCATGTACCTTTGTTGTTTCTATAGTTTTTACTGAATTTATTCTCATAGTAATTAACCTTGAGTGTTTTTGCCGCTTGGTTACATGTATTGCGATATCTTATATACATTTCTTTTAAAGAAGCGTCAGTAGGATTTCTTTTTACTAGATGATGTAAACGATTCCTCTTCTGAAAGCATTTGACAATACCTGATGTTATCCATGGTTTGATGGTTCTCTTGCGTTTGGTGAAGGTAGTAGTGGTCGTATTTAAAGCTATAAAATGCTGGAGCGTTTCAATCAACATTTGTGCCGCTCGATCTGGGTCTTCAGTTGCAAAGTAAGTATCCCAATCATGGGTTTTGATCTCAGTATGCAGGCATTCGAAGTTAATTTTGGTTCTGGTCCATGAAGAAGTAATGGTGGAGGTTGGGTTAAGAGAGGTGGAAATCGATAAGAGAAGTGGATAGTGATCGGTAATATCAGCCAGAAACACATAACTCCTAAATTGTCCCACCAGTCTGCACATAAAATGATCGTAACATTTTCTTCCGTGGGTAGGAATATTGATAGTATTTTGCAAACCGTGGGAACCCACAATCTCAAGGTAGTCTCTCGCAGACGAGTCGTTAGTCTCTAATGTATCGATATTAATGTCACCTGTAACAACAATATCTCTAGACCTAGTAGTAAGTAGGGTTGCATCCAAAGAGTCCAGAAATTTGGCCGGGTCTTTGAAGCACCATGGACGATAAATGCCAAAAACTGTGAGGTTGTCTATCACAGCAGTAAGACAGTTTGCTTCGTTTAGTTCGGTTTCCTGGACCGTTGCTGTGACAGATTCCATTATGTACATTATTACACCATCGTTTTGATTAAAACTTCTTTTAGTGAAGTAGACTGAGTAGCCATCAAGTATAGGAGGAATAGAGTCTTCGTCACACCAACATTCCGACAAGATGATAATGTGCACACAAATCTTCAACCTTGTCAGATATATTAGGAGATTATCCAGATTCCTGTTGATACTTCTTATATTGATAGAAATAATATTCAGTTTGTTTACAGTTTGAACTGCAAAATTATCGACATCGGCCGTCAGGTTATCGGGGTCTTCTATAAAGTTACAAGAGGGGGAACAATCTTTGTCCATTTCCTCAAACAATTCCCGACTATTCATTTTTGAGGCCTATTGAAAGAGATGCTTCCAAAATGAACGGCTCAAGGAAACTCTTAGAGATCGAGCAAAGAGCCGCGCGATTACTCGGGCTGGGCCTTTCAAAACAATAAATTATTATAAGTGGATTATATGTTGTGAGTGTGGGTTTCGGGTATGAAAATGGTGTATATTTTGGAATTGTTTGAACGATTTGCAAAGTAATAATTATGGTATTGTGTAAGTTGTGTACAGTTAGGGTAATAATTATGAGTAATATTAGTTTTAAAAAAAGAAAAACAATTAGCTTACTTATATCTAGTCATTTGCTTCTTAAAAGATGAAGTTGAGCTTCGTTCTTAATCAATATATATGGCTCTCCTTGCTTTTTCCGTAAGTATACTAATCCGTTTGAGATCCAACAATAATCATAGGCCATTGCCTTTCGAAATTCCCTGGCGAGAAAGTGCAGGCGTGCGGCATGAGGTGTGAGATGTTCTGAGAGATATACCTCAGATTTAGCCCCGTCCAGTCCCATATGTGATGAATTTAGTTGTTCCGTCTTGAATCGAATGCAATTCAGTTTATGATTTTTCGCAGCCGTAAGAACCATGTTTTTTAAAAGGGTCGAACTAAACTCAGCTACAATCGCCGTGTTGTTCTGTTCCAGTTTGGATGGCATACGATAAACATCACGAATCCCATATTCCTCTATATTGACTCCAAGGGCGGTGACTAGTTTTTTCACCATATCGTAAAGCTTTTCTTTAGATTCAGTCTTTTGTTTAGGAACATTTCGTATTTGAATGCTAGTCTTGCGAGAAAGTCGTTCTAGAGTTTCGCACTTTTCTTCTATGAATGCCACCTGGGAAGCGAGGTGTTTTCGTTGTTTTTCTAAATTATTTATTGTGAGTTGGACATCATCTAATTTCGAAGTAACAAACTCAATGGATTTTTCAATGTCCAAGTGCATCTTGTGCGCGGCATCATTTTGTGATTTGATCTCTGAAATATGTTTTTTTAACGCGTCCAATCGCAGGTTTTGTTGGGATTGTAACGCACACAGCATGTCGCTTAATTCCTCTCTTATAATGGACCGTATATCATTCAATTTAGTTGTTGCACCCGTCGCCTCATCTGTGACTCGCCGGCGCTTGTGATCTCTTTGGGTAGTATTCGGAAAGACATCTAAGGGCACTGTGTTTGGTGGTATTTTGCCAACATCTGTTTCCGATAGGCTAATAGATTTGTTAAGGGGCGGAGAGCGCTGCATATTCGGCATTGTATGAAGAGTATGTATATAGGTATCACAATCGATGTATGCAGTGTTAAGAAGCCAGGCGAGCGATAGGTAATTTTGTATTATTCCGCTACCGCTTATGAATACGGCCAACCACCAATATATATCGTACGTACGTACTTGCAAGTGAATGAAGCACCCGTGCAGCGTAGCGATCGCAGAGTAGCTCGCAGGTCTATTGTTGTCTGCTTCTACCAGCTAGCGTGCACTTGCTCGCGCGTTCTGATCGCCTAGTACTTTACGATTTTACTTGAATTTCTAATTTATTTAAAAAAATAAAATTTGCTAATAATTGACAACAGTTCACACGTCCAAGCGCTTCCGCGATCCAGGGGGAGAGCCAACGTGACGCAAGGGTTCTCGCTTCCAGGTCCTATGGAGGGGTCCCGGCTAGAAGACATGCCGCCTCATCTGAGATCGTGCTGTATCCCCTTATCACCCTGACGGCCATCGCCCTCTGTGGACTCAGCAATCTAGCCACATTGATGACCGTATTACAACCAGGATAGTTATGATTTTATCCAAAGTGTGACTATTTTTGCTATTTTCATTGAACCACTCTCTCGTCTAATTTATTAGTAGGTAACTAGTTGACGCTTGCGGCTTCGCCAGCATGAAATTTGGTTCCCGTTCCCGCTTCCCATGGTAATCCGGAATATTCCCGGAACAAAAAGTAGCGTATATAACACATACGCCATCCAGACTATAATCTACCTCCGCACCAAATTTCAGCCTGATCCGTTCAGCTGTTAGAACGTGATTGAGTAACAAACATCCAAACATCTAAACATGCAAACATCTTCACAAACTTTCACATTTATAATAATAATAACATATTAATTTTAGTAAGATTTATAATATTAGTAAGATTGAATTGTTGTTGTCGTGATTTTCGTCAAGAATGAATGAAGCCATGAGTTTTGAGGCGAAAAGAGGAAGTTTTAGTCAGTTTTCAGGAGTTTTGCTGGGCCATTTATATAATGTTTCGCTATGGCTACAACGGCAGTGATTCGGCTATGAAACATACCTCCGACAGGCGAAACGTTCGTAGTTGAAAGGTTCTGTCGGAGAACAACTCAAAATCGAAACGTTCTATCGGTGGCTCATCCGGCAGAGAAACCTCTGTCGGAGGTATGTTACAGGATCCAGTGATTCATGGCACATCAAATGACATTGATTTTAATAAATTTTTGGTTGATCATGTGGTGATATGTGTAAATACTCGTACTTACTATCGACTTTTTCTAGAGCAATTAACTTACATCTGCGCCGTTCTATGATTGTTCAGCTATGCTCTGACGATCTGCTCCCCACGCTTTTTATGGAAAGTGAGGGTAGGCCACAGCGGTAATTTAGGGTGGATTGCTCCAATTTTGAAATACTACGGAAAGGGTCAACTATTTGATAGGACTTTGGAGACCCTAGGAGAGGCTTTCAATCGTAGTGAGGCGGAGGGGCTACACTTTCACTACTCAAGGAATGACCATGGATGTATGAAAGCAGGCAGACTACTTACATCTGTTCAATTACCACAGTGTCAATAATTAACACTATCAGGCAGGTCAGTGACCCACCTGATAGTCTGGGTCCTATGCAGATACATGACATGCGACACTGTATAATAGATGCCTCACAGAATTTTTTGATTTTGTTTCTGGTTGTTCGCGAGGTCTACTCCTCGTGGAAGTACTAGTTCTCGGTTCCGTACCCAAAGGGTAAAGAACGGGACCCTATTCATGAGACTTCGCTGTCCGTCTGTCTGTCTGTCTGTCCGTCACGAGGCTGCATCTCATGAACGGTGATAGCTAGAGAACAGAAATATTTACAGATTATGTGTTTTTGTTACCGCTCTGACAACAAATAACTAACTAAAAACAAAAACATAATAATATTTAAGGGGGCTCCCATACAACAAATGTGTTCTTTTCCAATTTTTAACCGACTTCAAAAAAGGAGGAAGTTCTCAACTCGTCTGTATGTTTTTTTTAGTTAGTTCAATTATAGACGGATTTCAATTTGTTTTCTTTTGTTGAATAGGGTTTACTTCTGAGGTGGTCCCATTTTCACCAGGTCAGGATCTGATGATGGGATCCAGAAGAAATCGAGGGCAACCACCGAAAATTGTAGGGACAACTAGTGCGTTTGTTAACTTTTTAATTAGGTGCTTTAATGTACTATAATTTAATGAAAGTCTGGAGTTGATCTGATGATGGAACCGAAAGACAGTCGAGGGAATTCCTTAACGATTTACAGCAGTTACTTTGTGTTTGGGCTTGATTGATTTGTATTGATGAGAACTTTACACCTATATTTTTCGCTCAACCTGTCACATAAAATGACGAAAAAATATTTTTTAATAAAATATAAAACCGACTTCAAACAAATCCTGAAAAAAAAAATATAAAAAATAAAACCGACTTCAAACAAATCCTGAACAATAAGGTTTACTTAGCACAAAGTATATTTATTTTAATTTATCAGATTTTATTTAATTTCATATTGAAGTCGGCGCCAAGTAAACCCATAGGTTTAGGTAGGTATTATTAATGACACCAACTTCAATATTATATTGAATAAAATCTGTAAAATCAAAATACATATTACTTTGTGCTAAGTAAACCTTATTTTTCAGGATTTGTTTGAAGTCATAATTTTCAGTATGGCTCTATGTGCTATCTCCACTGACAAGAAGACTGTCTAATTTGTTCCACCCGATACGGCTAATAACCTATTGCC
Source organism: Miltochrista miniata (assembly GCA_933228765.1). NCBI lineage: Eukaryota > Metazoa > Arthropoda > Insecta > Lepidoptera > Erebidae > Miltochrista > Miltochrista miniata. The sequence continues at coordinate 23,332,975 of OW121756.1, forward strand.
GATTGACACAATGCGAGATAGACTGTTTTCAGTGTGTCAGGGTCTGCGCATTCGCTAAGCCTTTTGAAAGTAGGAATAAGTCGCAACGTTCTATTTGTTACCTAGCTGTTTGTTCCATCTTAGACCACAATCTATTTGCACTCCGAGATATTTTACATCAGAGACTTGATTCATTGCTAGACAGGAGCGGCACATGAGTTGGTCGTGACAAGAATGGACTATAACATTGAAGTCTGGTGATTTTATTGAATCTCTAATAGCAAAGCGGCTGCAACTGGACTTGGCCACATTCAGCGTGAGAACATTATTTGTGCTATACCATTTCATTATTTTGCTCAGCGTCATTTCAGCATTAGTTTTAGCATCATTCCAAGTTGAGCCGTGAACGATTACTACAGTGTCATCTGCATAGCAAAAGACTTCAGTATTAGGGATTTTTAGCAAACACAGGTCATTTACATATTAGGTATACACACTCCCCTGGGGAATAACGTACGTCACGACCTCTTGGCAACTAAGAAACGAGTCAACTCTAACTTATTGTTTACGCCCCGCAGGCCCACACTTTCCAGCTTCGAAATTAACTTGGGAACAGGAACCGTATCGGCTTTGGATAAATCCAGGAATATGCCCAGACATTTCAGCCTTTTGTCTAACTTTTTGGCTATTTGTTGTGTTAGATCCATAACTGCATTTTCTGTGGAGATTCCAGGTCTGAAACCGTACTGGTTATCGGCTATTAGATGGTATTTTTCCAAAAAAAATCTCAGATTTCTACTCAGAATCTTTTTAAGATGTTTGACATTGCAGTTAGGATCGAGATTGGCCTGTAGTTGGTGATACAATTTCTAGCACCACTCTTGTAGACAGGATGTATTATGGTTTTTTTGAGTGCCTCTGGGAAAACTCATTCTTCTATGCATCGATTGTTTATGTAGGTTAGTGGAGGAGCCAACGCTTTTCTGCACATCTTCAGTAGGGTCGCTGGAATACCATCCCATCCTGTAGCGCAGTCACTACGTAGCTGAAGAATAATAGCCTCCACTTCACTCTCATCTACCTTTAGAATTACAAGTGAGTTGACCATTCGTCTCGATATACTATTTCTGTCTACAAATGGTGGTGACTATACTGGCAGATTACCTTGAGATATATTTTCAGCTAAATTTTTACCAATGGCACCGAAATAGTTGCACACCTGGTTTACTGAAGTGACCGGATTATCACTAATTTTCAAAAGTACACTTCAATTTGTAGCATTTATTTTCTATAGATGCAGTATTCAGGATGTGAAAGCAGCCTTATCTAGTTATCTTTTTTTAATCGGTTGTCAGTGGTGACATTTCTGCTGTCAGAATGACAGGATGTCATAAGGACGAGTGACGAATCGTTTTTGCATTGAATGAAAGCTGGTTTTAGATGAAAATTCGAGACGATTCCACGTGAGAGAGGGGATAAAGCCCTGATACAAGGTTCCGAGTCTCTTTTGACCATCGGCTAAGGACGAGGGATTGATATTACTCTGAGTGGCACGCCTCAATTTTTCTTTGGAGGTTGTTAGTTGCAACATGAGGACCTGTTAAGGAATTAGTCTGAGTTAACTTATTCTCTTCGGAAGGAGTTGGACTCTGTGTCAACCTACACCCGGGATACCGGTAAGCGTCATTTCTTGGTTGCTAAGCGGTTCGAATTTCGTCGGTCGCGATGTCAGTTATTTCATTTGTCGTTTACTTGTCATAACAGGGTTTTTTTACTACGGGGAAAAGCGGCCCGTCCACGGTTGGCAGAGCCACACCCAATGACACGTGGACTACATGAGCGAGGTGTTTTGAGAGGGACCAGCCGCCTCCACGTGGCATTCTCGGGCTGTGCTGCTCTCAGCTTACTCAAGGCTAGTAATTGTCACCCTATTACAGTGTAGTTAGCTGCTTACCCGTTCTACCTGCTCACGCGGCAGTGGTCTATTAAGTGGAATTAGACTTTATTTCTGTGTACCTGTGATATTTGTGTCTATCAGTGAATAAGCTCTCTGTGTGTCTCTGTGTATCTCTGTGTACTTAGTAAATATATGTGTGTACACCCTATTGTCTGTTTTCGTCAGAGCCCTAGCCTACCCTTGCACACAGACTGGAAACTCAGAAATAAGGCGCCCTGGGATAGAGTTCTCTGCATAGCTACCTCACGCTAGTTGGTGAGTAACACAGAACATCTTTGGGTTACAAATTGGCTCCCAACGTAGTGGCAAATCTCTGGGTCTACTCTGCGGTAGTCTCAGTCTGGTGTGTGTGCATAGGTGGTTATCTCTGGCGAAACCATCCTGTAATATCGTCCGAGACGCTCCAGGACGTTAATTGGTGGTGCTAGCAGCTAAGCACAAAACCTTCCCTTTCGTCTTCTTCCAGCTCCCTACATCTTTGGCTGGAAAAGACACAAAATTCTAAATTCAAAAATTTAAAATAGCTGTGATTTTGGAAAAACTTTTTGATTTTATTTGGCATACCCACTTCTTTTTCTTATTGTGTTTTTTTTTCTTTTTTTATGGTGCACACATATATTTATTATATTATTAGTGTAGATTAATATATAATATATATTATCCTATAGCTTCACCTTGTAAGGTAAACTTAGTGAATCTCTCTGTGTTAACTTAGTGAATTTCTCTGTGTAACTTAAAACTTTTTTATAAGGTGTGTACATACCTTGTAATTTTGAATGTTAACCTGAACTGTGTTATCAGAAAATTTAGAAACTTTTCTCTCTTAATATACCCTTAATCTTTGTTAAATTCTAAAAGTCAATTTGAAACATAATTACCTAACTTAGTACACTTTGTTGTAACTCAATTTACATTTTTACTTTGTAATTGATCCCTATCTGTGCCATTTTATCTTTATAATTGTTGTAAGTAAATTTTTACATAATGGCACAGATGAAAAAATATATTAATTATTTAAGAAAGGATGAACTTGCTAACGAGCTGTCCCACATGGGTATTTCAGTGGAACCGGAAACGACAGTGTCTGGCCTTCGGAGTGAGCTAAGAGCGGCACACCGACTCGTCCGTCGAGGTAGCATCAAAGCGAGTGCTCCGGTACCCGCTGATGCATCGGCTGAGCTCTCGATCTGCCTCCCGAAGGTGTCCGAGCTGGAGGAGGCTATTCAGTCAGGTGACATCTTCATTAATAAGGGTAGTCGTCTTAGGGTGTCCCTCAGGGCCAACTACTTATTGAGTAGGTTAGCTCGTTGTGGTCTGGATTGCCCCGACCTGGTGGATATTCGTGGTAGGCTAGTGAAGATCATCGCTAGGGCTGAACTCAGTAGTGATTCTGAATCCGAAGGTTCGGATGATGATGGTGATGATCCTTCGGGTCGTGACCAGGTGGAATATACTTCACCAGTAGTGAGAGAGGACCGCTCGGTGCGAGCTAGTTCAAGTAGGAATAGTTCTACATGTAACATAGTGTATAAAGAACGTCCCCTTAACTTATGTTCATTTAACTTAAAATGTGATGGTTCTACTTGTGTACGTGTGTTTTTAGAGAGATTAGAGGAACTTAGATGTGCTCGGGAGGTTACTAAGCCTAGACTCCTTATGGCTTTCTCCGACCTGTTGGATGGACCGGCTTTGTCTTGGTTCCGTACAAACAAAGCTAACTTCATCTCATATGAGGATCTTATTAGTGAGCTTAGAGATACCTTCGATATTCCTGATTATGATTACCGCCTCAGGAACGAGATAAGACAGCGTACACAAGCCCGCTCTGAGTCCTTGGTTAACTATATATGTACAATGCAAGCCATGTTCTCAAGGTTGTCGTGTAAGATGCCCAGTGAGGAACAGCTGGACATTCTCATGCACAACATTAGACCTGACTACATGAAGGAACTGGCCTTGCATGATGTCAACTCTGTAGATGACTTGAGACGTTTGGGTAAGCGCTTGGAGCTTGCGCGTACTAGGGCAGACGCTTTCCATGAGCCTGCTCTTGACAAGTTTGAGATTACATCTGACTTACACCAGCTTAAGAACAAAGGTGTACAAAAGCCCGCTAAGCAGGTGTCTGCAGTGGAGACGCCGGTTACCCCCCACGATCGCAAATGCTTTCGTTGCGGCGGGGGCGGTCACACTGCATACAGCTGCACACAGTCAAGGGAGCTGGTGTGTTTCCGGTGTGGTCTCAAAGGAGTCAAGACCCCAGACTGCTCACACTGTACTAGCAAGTCAAAAAACGCGTAGGCCAGGGCCTTATTAGGAACTCTGTGCATTACTCTGTATCTGAGTCTATTTCTGATAAGGTCCTGTTTCCTAAACGGGATAGTGACATTAGACCGTATCTAGTTGTTAAGGTTTTAAATTTAAATGTCTTAGGCCTTCTAGATTCCGGTGCCTCCTGCTCTATACTAGGTAAGGGAGCGCACCGCATCTTCTTGGAACTGGGTTTTGATCTTGTGAGTATCAATCCTACTTTTCGTATTACAACTGCAGACAGCACTCACTTGCAATGTCTGGGTTGTATCTCTTTGCCAATTGAGTACAATTCGGTTATCCGAGTTGTCAAGTTCTATGTTGTCCCAGGTATAACCACCTCCATGATATTTGGAGTGGATTTCTGGCAACAATTTAAGTTAAGTGATAAGTTAATTTTACAAAATATTAGTCTTGATAGCTTTAGTGATAATAATCCTATCGAGTCTGTGTCCCTTAACGGTGGCCTCGAGGATTACGACAACTTGACAACTAAACAAAGGTGTGTAATCAACGAGGTCATTAAAAAATTCGACTCGTTGAACACTGATAAGGTGGGTTTAGGTCGGACCTCACTTGTGCACCATGTCATTGACACTGGTGACAGCAAGCCGATCAAGCAGCGTTATTATCCGCTCTCTCCCCTTAAGCAGAAGGCCCTGGAAGCCGAGCTGGACCGAATGCTGGAGATGGGAGTAGTGTCCCCGTCTCAGTCCGCCTGGAACTCTCCAGTGGTCATGGTGGAGAAGGCGAACGGCGACCTCAGATTGTGCTTGGACTCTCGCAAGCTGAACTCTGTGTCAAAGAGTGACGCCTACCCCTTACCCTATATCAATCAAATCTTGGACCACCTTAATAACGCTAAGTATTTAACTTCTGTAGATTTGAGTGCGGCTTACTGGCAGATTCCATTTGACTCACCCCAGTCTGCTGAGAAGACTGCTTTTACGGTTCCCCGGAGAGGATTATTCCACTACAATTCGATGTGCTTCGGTCTTGTCGGGGCCAGTGCCACGATGCAACGCCTCATGGACCGTCTGTTTGGTCCCGAGTTCGACAACAAGGTATTTGCGTTTCAGGATGACATTGTCTGTGTGTCCAGCACCTTTGAGGAGCATGTAGAGCTCTTACATAGAGTCTATCAGCAACTCAAGGATGCTGGCCTAACTATTAACATGAAAAAATCCCACTTTTGTCGGAGTGAACTCAAATACCTGGGGTATTATGTGGACAAACATGGCCTACGGACAGACCCGGGTAAAGTTGAGGTTATCCTCAACTATCCCACCCCTTCTAACCCTAAGGAGGTTAAGAGATTTCTGGGAATGGCCGGCTGGTATCGTCGCTTTGTTAACAACTTCTCGAAGATTAGTAAACCTCTGTGCAAACTGACTTCTACGAACCTTAAGTTCGAATGGACCCCTGAGGCTGAACAGTCCTTTAACCTGCTAAAGTCAGCCTTGGTTTCTGCCCCTATATTAAAAATGCCTAACTTTGAGATGCCCTTCCGCATTCTTAGTGACGCGTCAGCTTACTCAGTTGCTGCTGTACTGACACAAACTCACGATGGTGTTGAGCACCCTATCGCCTACTGTAGCCGTTCTCTTAACAAGAATGAGGTGAACTACAGCACAACTGAGCGAGAACTTCTGGCCGTGATTTTCGCTTTGGAACAATTTCGACAGTACGTCGAAGGCCAAAAATGTACGGTCGTCACGGATCATTCATCTCTTCTGTGGTTCCATAAGCTAAAAAATCCCACGGGTCGTCTAGCACGTTGGAGCATGAGGCTCAGTCAATTCGATTTTGACATAGAGCATCGAAAAGGTAAAGACCACGTTGTACCTGATGCTCTGTCTCGTATCAAGATTGATTCCCTCGATGCAGTACCCACTAAAGACCCGTGGTATGACCACACCATGAATAGTGTTCGGAAGAACCCTAGGAAGTCACCAAATTATGACATTCGTGACAACCTTCTATACAGGTTAACTAAAAATAAATATTCTTTGACTTCAGACTTTGACTGGAAGCTGGTGGTACCTCAGGAGGATCGCTTGCCCCTGCTCTCTAAGTACCACGATGACACACTTAGTGCCCATGGTGGCGTTTGGAAGACGCATAAAAGGTTAGCCCTAAATTATTACTGGCCCAAGATGTACGAGGACGTCAAAGAATATGTTGGGAATTGCGAAACATGCAAGCAGTACAAACCCGTAAATACGTCTCGTCCCGGCCTAATGGGTAGCCCGAAGCGGGTTTCGAAGCCATTCGAAGCTATCTCTGTCGATCTGCTTGGTCCCTTTCCCACTTCGAGCAATGGAAACGTACACCTGATCGTGGTCTCCGACTACTTTAGCAAATACGTCATGTTGTGCCCTGTTCGGGTTGCCACAGGCGCTGTAGTCGCGAGGTTCATAGAGAAGAGTGTGTTTCTCGTGCACGGAGTCTGCAAGACTATTTACATGGATAATGGCCCTCAGTTTGTGAGTAAGCCATTTAAGGATCTGTTGGCTAAATACAATGTACCTAATATATATTATAACCCTAGGTATCATGCCCAAACTAATCAGGCGAACGAGCTATTCGTAATGTTGTTCAAGCGATCTCATGCTATGTGAAGTCGCAACACAAGTCTTGGGATCAGTTCTTGGTTGAGATACAGTGTGCTTTAAACACTGCAGTTAACGAAGCAACTCGTTTCACCCCTTACTTTTTGGTACATGGTAGGGAATTTATTGGGGATGGAGTGTTATACAGGCAGACAGATATCGCGTGCCATCCTACTTCAGTCTCTGTAGACGATCCATCAGCCTTCGGTGTCAAGCTGAGAGAAATACAACGCATTTACGACCAGGTGAGGAAACATTTGAACGTTGCCCACCAGCGTAATGAAAAGTATTACAACCTCAGAAAAAGGCATGTAGAGCTGAAAGTGGGACAGATAGTTTACAAACGCACGTTCTACCTGTCCAACAAGGCCAAGAATTTTACTTCTAAGCTAGCTCCTAAGTTCCTTAAATGTGTGGTGACTGCTAAACGATCCCCTTTAGTATATAGGCTGTCAGATCTGGACGGTAAGGATCTTGGGGAGTACCATATCAAGGACATCCTGAAGTATCAGGAGGAGCAGTCTCCAATACCTAACGTAACTACATAGCACTGTTTCTCTAGTTTATTAAACCAGTGCTATGTGATCATTATGTAAGACTATTTTAATCTTTTGTTTGTATTTCTATATGTGTACGTGACTTTAAATTGTCACGTTGTAGTTTCTTCTATGCACCGCACCGAGCGTTTTTCTCTCATTCGCTTCTTAGTACTCTACATTATCCTGAGAGCTTGGGTAGTGTTAGGGTATCGGCAGTGAGTAAAGGGAGCATTCGTTTTCTATGAAGGGCATTAGACTCTAGTTACTTAGCCTAACCGGTACACGAGTCAGTGTCTAGTTAGGTACATAGGAGGATCTTTCTTTGGTATTGTAATGGTCGTAGTCAGCTGGTGTTTGAAGGACCTAGCTGGTTGTCTTTGTTTATTAGTCAGTACTTTTCTGTTTTCTTTATTGTGTATTTCCAGCGTGTCATATCCGCAGGAAATACTATTAAAGGGGGGGTGGTTGTAGCATTTATTTTCTATAGATGCAGTATTCAGGATGTGAAAGCAGCCTTATCTAGTTATCTTTTTTTAATCGGTTGTCAGTGGTGACATTTCTGCTGTCAGAATGACAGGATGTCATAAGGACGAGTGACGAATCGTTTTTGCATTGAATGAAAGCTGGTTTTAGATGAAAATTCGAGACGATTCCACGTGAGAGAGGGGATAAAGCCCTGATACAAGGTTCCGAGTCTCTTTTGACCATCGGCTAAGGACGAGGGATTGATATTACTCTGAGTGGCACGCCTCAATTTTTCTTTGGAGGTTGTTAGTTGCAACATGAGGACCTGTTAAGGAATTAGTCTGAGTTAACTTATTCTCTTCGGAAGGAGTTGGACTCTGTGTCAACCTACACCCGGGATACCGGTAAGCGTCATTTCTTGTTTGCTAAGCGGTTCGAATTTCGTCGGTCGCGATGTCAGTTATTTCATTTGTCGTTTACTTGTCATAACAGGGTTTTTTTACTACGGGGAAAAGCGGCCCGTCCACGGTTGGCAGAGCCACACCCAATGACACGTGGACTACATGAGCGAGGTGTTTTGAGAGGGACCAGCCGCCTCCACGTGGCATTCTCGGGCTGTGCTGCTCTCAGCTTACTCAAGGCCAGTAATTGTCACCCTATTACAGTGTAGTTAGCTGCTTACCCGTTCTACCTGCTCACGCGGCAGTGGTCTATTAAGTGGAATTAGACTTTATTTCTGTGTACCTGTGATATTTGTGTCTATCAGTGAATAAGCTCTCTGTGTGTCTCTGTGTATCTCTGTGTACTTAGTAAATATATGTGTGTACACCCTATTGTCTGTTTTCGTCAGAGCCCTAGCCTACCCTTGCACACAGACTGGAAACTCAGAAATAAGGCGCCCTGGGATAGAGTTCTCTGCATAGCTACCTCACGCTAGTTGGTGAGTAACACAGAACATCTTTGGGTTACAAATTACATGCACCGATGTTGTAGACGTATCGTATTTATAATGTCATCATTCAAATGTCATCAATATTCTGAAAAGGAAATTAAACTGTTTCGGAAATACATACAGTACCTACCGTAAAGGATCTATTTAAGAGGATAACAAGATAGTTAACAACATAGAGCAACACGAACTGTCTAAGGCGCGCGTTGCTCTGTGGTTAACAACCACCACAAAACAATACTTGTTTCATAATATGTAGTGATATTAGGCAATAAAGGCAACCAGTAGTATATATGTTATAGGCAATGTGTATAATGCAGGCATTCTATACAATACCTAGGCATTGTATAGAATGACGGGGTCGTTCAGACAATGTATGTAATGATATTAAATGTTTAAACTATTTTACATTTTGCCTAGGAAATGAATAGAATACCTAGACATTGTATAGAATGCCGGTCGAAGCATAGGTAATGTGTGTTATCTGTTTTTCTTCTCTATGATTTAGTACTAATATTTTGAGAGCTACTCCTAATTTCAACTTCCAACAGCAGACAGTGCTGATAAGACATGTGTTCTATTGGTTGTTATGCCTTAGAATGTTTCTTACATAGCAGCCCTTTCCAAGAAATTGCTGCCGAAAGTCGCCCTGTTCATTTATTACCACTTAGGAAGCAAAAACGGGAACAGAATTTTACACTAACACCCCGACTCGGATGGGTTAGGTTAGAAGGATAAGGCGGGAGCGAAGCGGAGCGGAGCTCCCGCTTTAGCCTTAGCCTTCGTGGTTATTTTTTTTTGTATTGTCGACTAGTTCTTATTTGGTTAACGCTTCTGTCGTCGAATCTGTCCATTCATTATACACATTGCCTGATGCGCTTCGGGCATTTTATACAATACCTAGTCAATGCATGAAATAAATCGTATTATACACATTGCCTGAACGTTTTAGGCAATGTATATAATGCCTAGGCATTGTATACAATGCCGGTTTATACACATTGCCTATAACATATATAATATCGAGAGGTGTATTTTCATAAAAAATAAATACTTAAAACAAATTGGACATTAAACATCCTTCCGAGGACTTACCCGGGGCTTCCAACCGCAGGCTGTTGGGCGTTACGTGAGGTTTTTTTAGTCGGTAGGAGTCCGGCATAGCATACATGAAGGATTTTCCCTCACGTTAAATATTAAATAATAAAAAAGGGGGCTCCCATGCAACAAATAAGACTTTTAGTAGTTTTTTGGTACGGAACCCTCCGTGCGCGAGTCCAACTCGCACTTGGCCGGTTTTTATTATTTTTAATGAAAATATACAGCTCGATGTTCTGTGAACATTTCAAGCGTCTACTTGTTGCCGTTAATAATACATATAAATATGTGGTCACGCCTTTATCCCCGAAGGGGTAGGCAGAGGCATATAATATGCCCACATTTCACCTTTTAAGAATTTGTCCCACGTAATAGGTGGTCATCACTATGTGACATTTATTTGAGCGTTTCCGTGCTTCGGAAGGCACGTTAAGTTTTTGGTCCCGGTTGCCAGTAAAATGGCAGTCGTTAGGCCATGTGGAAGGCCTTTTGAGGCAGCTTGAAAAAATTCAACAGCAGGCAGTCACAACCTGCGCCTGTCCATCTCAACACGGTAATACGGCTCACCGTTATTAATATAAAAAATAAAATGGCAAAGAAATTTAAATATTATTATTTTACGGGTTTTAGTATTTTTTGTTATTGTGGCAATAGAAATACATAATCTGTGATAATTTCAATTCTCTAGCTATCCCCATTCAGGAGATACAGCCTCGTGATGGACAGACAGACCGACAGACGGACGGCGAAGTCTCATGAATAGGGTCCCGTTTCTCATCCTTTGGGTATGGAACCCTAATAAAAATGTATTTCTGAAAAACCAGATCTACAGTATTCTCATTTATGCACACCTAACTAAACACTTAATAGAAAAAATTACAAATAGGTACCTTAGTTGCCCCTACAATTTTCAAAAGTTCTCTTCGATTTCTCCAGAATACCACCATCAGATCCTGACTTCATTGTAATGAGACCACAGTGCGAGTATCTATTTTCTAACGAAAATAAAATTTATAAAAAAATAAATATGTATACTATAGGTACGCTCGAATCGAGTAACCTCCTCCTTTTTTGAAGTCGGTTAAAAATACTATCGTTCTATTGATTTATGTTCAACTGCCGTTGCCAGTAAAATGACAGTCGTAAGTAAAGTTGAAGGCCTTGTTGTTGTTCAAAAATTTCAACAGCAGGTAGTCACAACCTGCAATTATCCATTTCAACACGGCAATACGGTTTACCTAATTACTCGGAACGAATTCTAAAAAACAAATCAAAATGTGGTCATATTGTAATATGCGTAACCAATGTATGTGTGGAATACGGCACCTCCTTATTAAATGCCTTCGCCCTACTAATTCTGCTGTGATAAATACTCATAAAGCAGCTACTAAAATTTTATCATAATACATTAGCACTCAGAAATCAGCCCTATACATACATATCTCTCGTGTCTCGTATTTTGAAGCGCTCGTGGCCCCGCGAACTCAGTGTTCTGTAAACGATCACTGCAGTAAGCAACATTTACTATGGCCGGACATGGATGGGTGACCACCACGTGGACCACTTTGTGACATTTATTTACGAGCGTTTCGGTGCTTCGGAAGGCACGATAAGCCGTTGGTCCCGGTTGTCGGTAAAATGACAGTCGTTAAGCCACGTTGAAGGCGGGCGGCTTGAAAAATTTCAACTGTGGGTCGTCACAACCTGCACCCGGGTCGGCAGCGCGTGTGTAGCGCCTCTGGTGTTGCAAACGTCTATAGGCTACGGTTACCAACCTTCCGGTGGGCCGTAAGCTTGTCTGCTACCTAAGTAGTATAAAAAAAAAAAAATATCTTCGCAGGAGAGCCCTATTTCAGGCGTCTCCTAAAAAACGAGACGCATAGACCTATGATTCAACCTGCGTCGCATAAAGACGAAATTGATCACAATTCAGCGAGTAGTTCCATGTGCAATCTAAAGGTGGGTCTACGCTAGACGAGCCGAGCACGAGCGGAGCACGAGCCGAGCCAAAATTCGTGTAGTGTGGACCGATGTACGAGCCTCGAGCGACACTTGTCATCGCGAGCAGAGCGACTTGGCTCGTGTTCCGCTCGTGCTCGGCTCGTCTAGCGCGAGTCTCGGACAAAGTTGCTCTGTTGCCCCCAGATCAGTGGACAGTCAAAATCAAATATAATATTTCTTTTCAAAAATTTTAAGAAATTATTTAGATTTGTCAAAATTGTCGTGACTTCTCCGATAGACCGAGACGAAGTCCTCAAGAAACTCAGAAATTTGTTTCCAACATATCCACAATCGATTTCTGTTTCTGCCGTTACCAGTATTGCTATAAAGTATATTTTCCAGTATTTGGAGACCGAGGCAAGGTCAGGTGATAACATCAATATATAACACTTTCCTCACTAACGCAATAGCACTATACACAGTACTTGCGTGCGCGCACCTTGCTTTTAAAATGCAGTACGTTTTAGCGTTCGTATGTTTAATTCTAATTGGCGTTGATATTAATGAAGCGTTGAACTTCAAATTTGGTGTTGGAAAGGATAATTTACTACTAGCGTCTGAGACAGTGAAAGCTAAAGCTAAAAATCTTCAAATGGTTCAGAAGACTTACGATTATAAGGATCTAAAAGGCAGAACTATAACGGTACAAAAGTTTCTACAAAATATTTCTATAACAAATTGTGTGCCATTTAAAATAATTTCGCAAGTTTATATTATTCAGTAGAAATGTCAGAGTAGTTTCTTAAGGTTACTCATAAAGCAGCTACTAATTATGTTATCTACCTATATAATTTTATCCTTTTTTATCCTACTAAGGTGGCAGACAAGTTTAGTGCCCACAGAATGGTTAGTGTCGTAAGCGTAGTCTATGGACGTTTGCAACACCAGAGGCTCTACACATGTGCTGCCGACCTGGTTGCAGGCTGTGACGATGACGGCCCACTGCTGAAATTTTCCAAGCCTCAACTCCCTAGGACTTAACGTCACCCATCTAAATACCGTCTATAGTGAAAGTTGCTTACTTCAGTAATCGTTTACTGACACTGAGACCGCGGGGCCACGGGCGCTTCACTTCGATTCGCTGTATCATAATAATTGTTTTATTGTACACAGGGTATTGTTGCTCGGGAAGAATCTCTAACAGGCGGGAAAGTCATGATTGAGGATGGTGGGATAGGTGAATCCGAGGTAAGCCTACATCTTAAAAGTGGAAGATCACAGGGGCTCAATTATGTCATAGAGGTATATGGCCATAAACGAAGGCCATAAACGAAACCGTAATTCTTAATAGACAGTTACCACTTATTCTAAAATTTTGAGAAATATATGTGTTGAGTGAAATTGCTTTTTTTTTACTTACTGTGTGATTAGTTTTGCATGTGTATAGAATTATTAAAAGAATCTTTGAACGCAATTTTAATTCCGTTCAAAACGTTAGAATTATTTGAAACTATCACCGATTACAACGCATAAATTAAAAATAGCCCTGGTTTAGGCAAGTGTCAAGGGTTCATGTCCCGTCTGAACCAACTTGTCTTTTTCACTTTATAAATAAAGTAAATAAATAAATAAAGGTTTTAAAACCTTGACTTACATATAAAACCTAAAAAAATGTAGCGTAGCAAATTGCTTCGAAAACGATGTTGCGTGTGAATATTGAAGAGAGACAGGAAATAATATATGTTTGTACGTGTTGGGACTTTATGCTAATCTCAAATCGAGAGAAAAGTATAGCGTCAGCTGCATACATTCTCGGGTATGCAATAATAAGTGTAAATAACGATGTCGCCGTGAGTGAGAGAGTAAACGATCATATTTACGTCACGGCCGTCAGACAAAAATAAATTAACCATGTCGAGTTTATATTTAAATAGGAATAATTGAATAAATAAATATTTTGGTACTTAACTTTTTAAAAATGAAATTTAGCTATGCCACAGAAACTTAGTAAGTTTTGATAAATATGCAACTTTAATGCTTCCTCCACATTACTCGCGAAGTTGAACTAGAAAATGAAAAATCTTTGTATTTTGAGCCAACCCCGAACAAGCAAATAGACAGATCTGAAGTAAAACAAATCGTAGTTCCTATCTCAGAATTCCTATGTTATAGTAAATCGGCTTGGCGAAGAGAAGGCAAACCAAACCCTGTACCAACCCATGTGGCCAGTGTGGTCCAACAGGTCGATCACCACCTCAAAATGAAATAGGGAGAGGCCTGCTACCATCAGTGAACCAGAGAACTTCTCAGGTTTAGTAAGTGGTGCAAGTGAAGACTTCCTTGAGAACTTGAGAATGCGACGTGAAGGCTCATTAATTTTCATCTACATCATTATTATCACATTTAGAAGCTGAGGTTGGATACCTCTACGCAACTAATGACTGAAAACTTTGTAGGATTATTATACTTTCTTTAAATCGAAAAGTAATGTAGACAAAGGGTCTTGAACTTTGAATTGAGGATATTCGTAGGTGGTTTTAAATTGAACGCGGCACAATGATGTAATGCCATGTAATGTGCTCCAACGGACGTAACAGCTCATTTTAATGAAATAATGTCGTGGCGTCCTTTTATGATACCGACACAAAGTCTGCTGAATGTAGCTGAGTATACTTTAACCTGATCGCTAAAGTAAGCGTTTTGTATTACCTTTGTAGTCAGCGATAAGTTCTTACCCGTTGCATTAATAGTATTCACTTTGAGACCGGGATCTTTTTTGATTGCATTTTGATGATTCTTTATTCGGTATTGATGAAAGTAACTGCTGTCTGACAAACTAACCCTTATGTAGATATTAGTATCCCTTCCTAGACTATTCTGACAGCCACCTTCTTCTTTAAATGAATCAATCAGCTTATTGTCCACTGCTGGTGTGTGCCCTACCCAGTAGGCGCAATTACACTCGGTCCTCTGCTGGCCATGTCCAGTCCCACTCGCAACCTATCTTCTAGGTCTTTGTTCATTTGGCGAAGACCTTCACTCCACATTCTATTTACTAATTTCTATCATCTTTTAAGTTCTATCGTAATCTTCTTATCTTAATTCCTATTGCAGAATTCATCTGAACTATCTATCATAGGTGTTTCTATGCGCAGCCCAAATTCAGCAATACATAGTATAGATAGTTCAACTCATCAGTGCGCGCGGCGCTATGTGTGCGTGCGCTAGTAATTATACAGCTTTAATTTGTGTGGCAGTGACGCGGCCGTCTTCACAGAGTACATTTGTATATTATGAGATAGAGACGTAACTGACTTATTGACGACACCAGCGGTGCCAAGCAGTCTTTGCAGGAAACTCTCTGCGTGGCCGCGAATTAAAAATCATAATAGACAAAAAGCATACAGCGTCATCTACCACGTTTTGAAGGCAACTCTTACGTTATAATGAAACGAAATTAAATATCATGACAAGTCTCAAAGTAACTGCAACGTTGACATCCTGTTTAAGTTGGTTACATTATAATTCATTACACAGTGTTCTAAGTGATAATACCATGGGTACAGTCGTTAAAGAAAATGTCTAGTCCTTCACGGAGAAAATGTTTAAGAAGTCAGGTAAAAATATTTTTGATGTGTCAATTCGATGTAATTAATATTTTTATCACTACATATTATTATAAAACAAAGTCCCCGCCGCGTCTGTCTGTTCACGATAAACTTAAAAACTACTGCATGGATTTTCATGCTGAGATCACCAATGATTCTTGAGACAGTTTGCGTATAATATAATTTGCTGAGTTTTATATACATTGACTAAAATATAACGATATTAGTTGGAGATGTCGGAAAAAAATAAGGTGTCTGGGAGCTTTTAACGGAAACGCTGCCCTTCGAGCCCTTCGAGACATAACAAAATAATGTATGGTAGAATTGTCTAACTTATAAAGGCCTACAGAATAGAAAAAAACATTGCTTATACAGCAAATATGACAAAAATTGATCTGTATGGCTTGATTTAAAACGTATAAAGACCATAATCTATACATCTAAAAAAACTGTTGAGGGTCGAGAGTCTGTACATGTGAGATAATTTGAAAATTTTAATTGTAGGGCGTTCTCTAATCGATACTGACGCCGAAAATTTAATTAAAATTTTCATGTCTGTCTGTCTGTCTGTATCCCGAATAAGTATCACGCTGAAACTACTAAATTGATTTAGATGAAACTTGGTACAATCTGAGCTTAGAATCCGAAGAAGGTTCTGGGATACTTTTGATCCCGATATTTTGCGCGGTTCGTTTGGGAGAGGGCAGGGCAGTTTTACACGCTGCTTGATGAGTCTGATGAAGAAATACCTCTCCTTTTGTACACCTTATATGACGTAAACGAAGTTGCAAGGCTCAGTAGTTTGTTATAAGATTGATGACATTCTTCAGCCATATGGCTTATAAGTTCTCCGGCTATCACCGTATCATTCTGAACTAAACCCAATCGAAAATATATGGGGAATTTTAAAAAAAAATGCTTCGCATAACATCGAACAAAATGTGATGGGAATAATGAAATTAATAAACTAACGTTTAGGTCAAATTGATGAAGAGATGTAGCGTAATACAAAAAAGAAGAATACTATGGACATTTTGATATGGAATCTGAATTAATAATTAACCTTGTAGAGAGCAGCGAATTCTAAAATTCCTCAATTTTATTCTTTTAGCAGCAAAACATATTAATATGTTTAACATACATTTCACCCCTTAAGTTTTTATTTTAGTTAAACAAGTGTTTTTGTATTTTGTACTTTACTGTACCTCTTGTCACGCACACGAAGTCACTGTGTCGGCCGCGCGCACAGATGAGTTGAACTTACTTTACTTACTTGGAGGTTTGGATATTTGAATGTTTCTTACTCAATTACGCTCTAACGGCTGACCGGATCAGGCTGAAATTTGGTAGTTTTTATCCCGGGAATATGTTCGCGGAAAGGGAAGCGGGAACGGGAAAATAATTCCGCGTGGGCGAAGTCGCGAACAACAGCTAGATTGTAATATTTAACGAACGCAATTTTATAGCGACGTGTGATACCCTATCTATGGTGATGGGGATGCGGGGTCCTACTAACATCTTAAGGACCCCAATGGGTCGGATCCTCCTCGTGGTGCATCCTGGGCAACGGAGTAGCGACCACTCCCCTTCCTCTGTGGGGGAGTTGTGCTACTCTGGCTAATTCCGGCCGAGGCGGGAGTAACCCACCTGTGGGTTGCTCGGTGGTGTGTGTTGCTGCCGGCCGTGCCGTTATTCACGGCCGGCAGCAGCAATGATGGGTCGCCGTCGCTGGGAAAAGTGGGAGAGGCACTGCGTGGGGGGCGGGAGTTTGGGTAGATGCTCCCGCCCTGCCATGCAGTTCGGGCTGCCGGCCGTGAATAACGGCGCGACCGGCGGCAACAGTGCTGGGCCGCTGTCACCTCGCCTGTTGACGAGGTGATGGCGGCAAAGCGGGAGGTGCACTGTGCGGGGGAGCGGGAGTAACCGATAATGCTCCCGCTCTGCCGTGCAGTTCGGGGGCGCCGCGGTGAGGAGTTACTGCGCGCCCCCGATTGTTTCTTGACCGTGGGCGTAAGGTCGGGGGACCCCGCCCACCAACGGTCACATGGCGGTGGGCACCTTTTCCGTGTTCCAGGGGTGCCCATTAGCGCACGCCTGCGCCAGCCGCTCTCTGTCTCCTCTATTACAGAGGGGCGCTCGAGAGCGGTGCAGGCGTGGACTTCAGCTCCTTAGGGAGCTTTGGGGAGCCGCCCATCTGGCTCCCCCGAGGAGCCAGATGGAAGAGGAGAGGAGCCCCGAATAAACGGGGCGCCCCTAGCCGGGTCGACGTGAATAATCTTTTGATATCCCTCGGCCCGGCTAAAGGGTGAGGAGGAACACCGCGGGGTTTAGTGGGTAGGACGGTCCATTCCGGACCGGGCCGGGAGTCCCACACACCATCCCAGCTGCCCCCGCAGCTGGGATGAAGGCGAGTAAATGCGTTCCCCGCGTCAACAAAAAAAAAACCCTATGGTGATGTTATGCAATTAGTTTATTATTTTTAAGTAACATAGTAAAGGTGTATTTATTAACAAGTATGCCTCTAAGAAAAAGGTATGACAACGTATATATTTATGTAAATAACTTGTCTGAATGATAATAATTGTTTTATTGCACATAGAGTATCATTACTCGGGAAGAATCTCCAACAGGCGCGACTGTCAAGACGACGCTACACATTGAAAGTGGAAGACCACAAACAAAAGAAGTGACATTGCGTTTGTAAAGGAAATCTGTTCAAAGAAAAAATTTTTCAATAAAAAATACAACCGACTTCCAAGTAATCCTGAAAAATAAAATTTACTTAGCACAAAGTAATATGTATTTTGATTTATCTGATTTTTTTTCAATATCATATTGAAGTCGGCGCCAAGTAAATTCATAGGTTTAGTGAGGTATTATTCATGGCACCAACTTCAATAATATATTGAATAAAATCTGATAAATCAACTACATATTACTTTGTGCTAAGTAAATTTTATTTTTCAGGATTACTTGGAAGTCGGTTGTATTTTTTATTGAAAAATTTTTTTTCATTATTTTAAGTGACGGGTGAACCGAAAAATATATCTATCTAGGTGAAAGTTCTCATCAATACGAATTAATCAAGCCCCAACACAAGGTAGCTGCTGTAAATCGTTAAGGAATTCCCTCGAATCTCTTTTGGTTCCATCATCAGATCGACTCCAAACCTTTATTAATGGTAGTACATTAAAGCACTGAATTAAAAAGTTAACAAACGCACTAGTTGTGCCTATAATTTTCGGTGGTTGCCCTCGATTTCTCCAGGATCCCATCATCAGATCCTAATCTGGTTAGAATGGGACGACCATAGAAGTAAACCCTATTCAACAAAAAAAATTGAAATCCGTCTATAATTGACGGTGAACATACATTCAACATTGAGACCTTTTTTTTTTTTGAAGTTGGATCTATCAATCTAGGTGTAAAGTTCTCATCAATACAAATCAATCAAGCCCAAACACAAGATAACTGCTGTAAATTGTTTAAGAATGCCCTCGACTGTCTTAAGACTCTATCATCAGATCGACGCCATACCTTCATTAAAGTGTAGAACATTAAAGCACTTAATTAAAAAGTTAACAAGCACACTAGTTGTCCCTACAATTTTCGGTGGTTGCCCTCGTTTTCTCCTAGATCCCTTCATCAGATCCTGACCTGGTGAAAATGGGACCACCCCAGAAATAACCCCTATTCAACAAAAAAAAAATTTTTGAAATCCGTCTATAATTGACGGAATTATCGCTTAACATACATAAAAAAAAATACATACAGACGAATTGAGAACCTCCTCCTTTTTTTGAAGTCGGTTAAAAATACCTCAAAAGTCATACTCAGTTTTGATGACTGCCGCTGATTGGACAATACTCGTAGACACGAATGAAAAATATTACAAAATCCCAGAGGATGTATGTGTCTCACCATCCAGACCCTACATATTCCTATTTTCAAGGATAAATAGGCGTGCAGTGGTTGTGGAGCTCACGGTGCCGTGGGAATCTGTTCAAAGAAAATACCTCAAAAGTCATACTCAGTTTTGATGACTGCCGCTGATTGGACAATACTCGTAGACACGAATGAAAAATATTACAAAATCCCGGAGGATGTATGTGTCTTACCATCCAGACCCTACATATTCCTATTTTCAAGGATAAAAAGGCGTGCAGTGGTTGTGGAGCTCACGGTGCCGTGGGAATCTGTTCAAAGAAAATACCTCAAAAGTCATACTCAGTTTTGATGACTGCCGCTGATTGGACAATACTCGTAGACACTAATGAAAAATATTACAAAATCCCGGAGGATGTATGTGTCTCACCATCCAGACCCTACATATTCCTATTTTCAAGGATACATAGGCGTGCAGTGCTTGTAGAGCTCACGGTGCCGTGGGAGACCAACATACCAAAGGACCACGCCAGCGCCATGAAGATAAATAAAAACTTTGACTTGACCAAATGAGTTAACCAAAAATGACTATGTATTTAAACTCTATGCTATTACATATATGAATACAAGTGAAGTAGGAGCAAGCGGAATTCCAGCTAAATAACTGTATTTTTTAAACTAATTATACTTAATTTTACGATATTCTCGCTAAAAATTCATCAGCTCTATGTTTTTACAACATGATGTTAATCAGAAGAGACCAGACATAACACGGACAGTCTTCCCCTTACACACAAATCAATTTTAGCGAATTGTCAGTGCACACGGGGTGTTTAAACTGAGGGTGGGCTAATGGAGACACACGCATTAAACCGAGCCGCGTGCTCCGACAACATTGACACAGACCAGGGGGCCTAATTAGTTTAAGCCTGTGGCCGGCGCCCTGGAGATGCGGACGCAGATATAAATTATAGTTACAAGAAACGACCTAGGTAAAGTAGGTAAAGTACTGACCTTTTATCCAAACAGTATATTATGTAAAATTGTGAGTAACAAGGTACTTTAAGACCTATGAACAGTAACGAATACTAGTAGGAGATAACTCGGAACGGAATTATCTGCTACTTGTGTTTAATATTTTGGAATTTCCCATATTCCAAATTATTTAAAAAAATCATAACATGATGAAAGCGGACACCGCAATCCAATGATTTCGTCCATTTTGCGATGTTTGACTGACTTTCATTATGACTTCTTAAAAATATTATGGGACTAGCTGATGCCCGCAGCTTCGTCTGCGCGAAATTTTTGTTCCTAGATTATACCGCAGTGGCGAATTGTCCATAGAAGCCCATTCCTTGTGGCTTCCCTTTTCAGATCGGGCAGTGACATGTAATATTTACTCATAACTAATAAACACAATTATATATTCTCGAACACTCATTCAAATATAAAAATATTTGCAAATTTACATGGTAAGTCGGCATTTTCGTCTCAACCCCTGCTACAAAAGTCATAGCAATAAATTTTCGAGTCAAAGTTCAAAGACCCTATCTCTGACATCACGCGGTAAGCCCGGCTTCCTGATCATTTTGCGTCTGCTTCGTTAGTACTACGCAAATGTATATATTATGCGTCCTATTCTCTCACATTTTTTCAAGATTTGATTCGTGGATTTTCGCCTAAAGTAAGCCATGAGTTCGTGGCTTACACCTGAGACAGTCATATTAATAGAAAAGGACAACGTATTTGACTAGAAAACTCGACCAATTTAAATGCACCTAACGCACGTCGAAACGTTTTGCACCGAAGTGTGTTTTTAATTTGATGTGTTGTTATTACTTCATTTCACATGCGTTTCCCGTGAATAATAATAAAACATAACATAGTTTCAATTGACTTTATAAAGTATTGTGCTGTTTATTAGTTAATTATAAATAATTTTCTACTTCAAGTACTAAATACATCGTGAAAGTGTGTAAAATTGTGTTTTGTGTTCTGTATTTTGTTGTGATTTCTGTACACATGATTATTGTTTTGGAGTCACATAATGCTCACTGATGGACGTAGGCCTTCGGTATTACGGGTTCGATAAAAAATAAAGGTCAGTGTTTTTTTTATATTTATCAAGTAGGTATCTCAGAATACGCTAGTGATATTAGTTCAATGGCTTGGGATACCTAATAATCTTTATTTTGGCTGAATGTTTCATTAATAGTTTATAACATAATAAAGCAGTTTTGTTCCATAGAATCACTTAGTCAGATATTTTTGAAAAAATAGATAAGAAGTATGTTTTTATTTCAATTTTGTATTGTAAAATATCGCGGTTTTTAATACTCTATAGGTACTTGAAATCTTACTAATATTATAAATGTGAAAGTTTGTGAGTGTGAATGTGGATGTTTGTTACTCTTTCAGGCTCGAACGGCTGAACGGATCGGGCTGAAATTTGATACAGATATCCATTATAGTCTGGAATAACACATAGGCTACTGTTTATCCCGGGAGTAACTTCCCACGGGAACTAATTTTACGCGGGTGAAACTGCGGGCATTAGCTAGTACATGCATATTATTAAAAACATTAGAAGTACCTATACCTATTTCGCGTCTAAGTCCCAAATTTATGAATTATTTTCAATTAACTTCAATCGAGACAATTTGAAATAGGTAGGTATGAGCTTGCAGAGAGTAGTAGAATAATTTCAAAACATGGTTAGTGTTCAAGTCAGGTTTTAGTTCAAAATATGTAACTAGATGGCATCACTTTTTTGTATATAGTATCTAGATCGCGGTATGGTTTCGTTACCTGAGCAGACATATATAGCTGTGAATATTATTTTAATAAAAAAAAATTTAGTACAAGGATATACAGTCTATTATTTACACCTAAGGTCGGTTAAGACCTTTTCAGTTAGTGTAAATTTGAATATCTTTTTGGTCATCAGTAGATAATTTATGATACTTTTTTATAAGCCAATTTATCATGCACGTAAGACATTGTTTTGAATTAAATACATGGATCTTACGAGTATAGTACAGGTGGCAAACAAAACACAAAAGGCATTACACCGCCGCGCGCCACCATTTAATAAATACGCAAAATACCTACACTACAGGTGTGACCAACTGGATATTATTTTTTTCACCGGCTTTCCTTTTGAAAAAATTCAGCCTTCGCCGCTGTTATACCGCAGCAAATTTTTGGTCTCGAGCAGGATTCGAACCTGCGTCTTCTGGTTTGCCGGACCAGATGCTCTATCCGTTGGACCACCGAGACACTACTCTCGACCGTCAAATTCTTTCACCACATTACGTCTTGGGGCGACGCATGCAGGCAAATTTTTTTTCACCTTAAATTTGTGATTGAGTCAGCATACTAATCTATATATATAAAAATCAATGCCACTTTTCGTTGTAATTTTATAACTCAAGAACGGGCTCATCTATCCAAACCAAATGTTTAGGCTTTGTTCGGACTATTTAGTAGATGGTTTATGTGATGTTTGCACAAAATCGGTCGAGCGTTTCTTCATTTATCGCGCTAACGAAGTTGCGCGGGTCAGCTAGTTGCTTTACAAAAATTATCTGTAATGTTTGGGCAGGTATCATTGCAAATCGAATGATTATATAGGTGCAATTCTATACATTCGTGCCGTGCAACTTAACTAAGTTGCCGGTAGATGGTGCCTACGTCGCCCCAAGACGTCATGTGGTGAAAGAATTTGAGGGTCGAGAGTAGTGTCTCGGTAGTCCAATGGTTAGGGCGTCTGGTCCGGCAAACCAGAAGACGCAGGTTCGAGTCCTGCTATAACCCAATTTTTTTACAAATTTATTTTTTTTAAACTTGAATGCCTTAAGGAAAGCCAAACCTCACTATATGCACTCACTAAAAAGGGGTTATGTTACAATGACTATATAAGGGGTTATGTTACAATGGCTATATTCTAACTAAGGGGCTGAAATGGCATACACACATATAGTCACACTTTTATCCCCGAAGGGAAAGGCAGAGACATTTTATACGCCCAAATTTCCCCTTATAGCTTTCTATCCCACATCATTAGGTGGTGAACCTATTGCCGTTATATATGGACAAGAGCGGGTTGTGACGACCCACAGTTGAGATTTTTCTGGCTGCGCCGATAAGGCCCCCAACAGGCCCAAGGATTGTCATTTTACTGACAACCGGGTTTCATTTCAAACTTTCCTTCTCTACGCAATGAATCGTTTTCCGAAATTGTTTCCTTAGTCGCCTCATACGACACCCTCGGGATGAATTAGGATGGCGATATTTTGTACTCTTTCCCGACTACCACCACACGGTAGGTATTGCTCAAGCAGACTCAGTAAGCGTCCACCAGCTATTTATGATTTTTTTGAAAATTATTTGTCACATCTAGATATTTACTATCTTCATACTGTCCGACTGGGTGCCAGTGACTTCTTTAATTTTTTATGAGGGATCAAAGACCACCGGATTATTACTACGTAGAATTTCATTGCATTAATTTATATTACCTGTAAGTTCATACCAACTAATTGAATTCGTGTACAGCCGCAAATGGTAGCGATATGTTCATTCAACTCATTACCCGGTTAATTAATTCACGACCACGATACCCTATCGGTCCAAATAAATTAAATGGATTAAGTATTCCGCTGATACTGGAATGGGACCTGATTGCCCATTTTCAAATGAAATGCTAATTTAATTAACACTGTAAATAAACAGGCCTGTAAAAATTACGATAAGATAATTGAATCCTTTTTTTGTAATTAATGTCGAAATTAAAAGGTTATTTATCAAGAAAGTGATAGATGGCAGTACAAGGAGCACAACTCTTTTATTTTTTGTTTGTGGAACTTTACCTCACTATACCTTATCGGAATCATAGATTTGAGCATGTCAGAATCAAATGTAAGTAGTTTCATGAGTCAGTGTACTTTTGCCTTCACATATCTCAGCGGCATGCACGGCAGACGTGGAGTACTGATGAAATGTAGAAGTAAGCTCAAAACTACCTAGTCTAACCCAGAGTCTGTTCAAAGAAAATACCTCAAAAGTCATACTCAGTTTTGATGACTGCCGCTGATTGGACAATACTCGTAGACACTAATGAAAAATATTACAAAATCCCGGAGGATGTATGTGTCTCACCATCCAGACCCTACATATTCCTATTTTCAAGGATACATAGGCGTGCAGTGCTTGTAGAGCTCACGGTGCCGTGGGAGACCAACATACCAAAGGACCACGCCAGCGCCATGAAGATAAATAAAAACTTTGACTTGACCAAATGAGTTAACCAAAAATGACTATGTATTTAAACTCTATGCTATTACATATATGAATATAAGTGAAGTAGGAGCAAGCGGAATTCCAGCTAAATAACTGTATTTTTTAAACTAATTATACTTAATTTTACGATATTCTCGCTAAAAATTCATCAGCTCTATGTTTTTACAACATGATGTTAATCAGAAGAGACCAGACATAACACGGACAGTCTTCCCCTTACACACAAATCAATTTTAGCGAATTGTCAGTGCACACGGGGTGTTTAAACTGAGGGTGGGCTAATGGAGACACACGCATTAAACCGAGCCGCGTGCTCCGACAACATTGACACAGACCAGGGGGCCTAATTAGTTTAAGCCTGTGGCTGGCGCCCTGGAGATGCGGACGCAGATATAAATTATAGTTACAAGAAACGACCTAGGTAAAGTAGGTAAAGTACTGACCTTTTATCCAAACAGTATATTATGTAAAATTGTGAGTAACAAGGTACTTTAAGACCTATGAACAGTAACGAATACTAGTAGGAGATAACTCGGAACGGAATTATCTGCTACTTGTGTTTAATATTTTGGAATTTCCCATATTCCAAATTATTTAAAAAAATCATAACATGATGAAAGCGGACACCGCAATCCAATGATTTCGTCCATTTTGCGATGTTTGACTGACTTTCATTATGACTTCTTAAAAATATTATGGGACTAGCTGATGCCCGCAGCTTCGTCTGCGCGAAATTTTTGTTCCTAGATTATACCGCAGTGGCGAATTGTCCATAGAAGCCCATTCCTTGTGGCTTCCCTTTTCAGATCGGGCAGTGACATGTAATATTTACTCATAACTAATAAACACAATTATATATTCTCGAACACTCATTCAAATATAAAAATATTTGCAAATTTACATGGTAAGTCGGCATTTTCGTCTCAACCCCTGCTACAAAAGTCATAGCAATAAATTTTCGAGTCAAAGTTCAAAGACCCTATCTCTGACATCACGCGGTAAGCCCGGCTTCCTGATCATTTTGCGTCTGCTTCGTTAGTACTACGCAAATGTATATAATATGCATCCTATTCTCTCACATTTTTTCAAGATTTGATTCGTGGATTTTCGCCTAAAGTAAGCCATGAGTTCGTGGCTTACACCTGAGACAGTCATATTAATAGAAAAGGACAACGTATTTGACTTGAAAACTCGACCAATTTAAATGCACCTAACGCACGTCGAAACGTTTTGCACCGAAGTGTGTTTTTAATTTGATGTGTTGTTATTACTTCATTTCACATGCGTTTCCCGTGAATAATAATAAAACATAACATAGTTTCAATTGACTTTATAAAGTATTGTGCTGTTTATTAGTTAATTATAAATAATTTTCTACTTCAAGTACTAAATACATCGTGAAAGTGTGTAAAATTGTGTTTTGTGTTCTGTATTTTGTTGTGATTTCTGTACACATGATTATTGTTTTGGAGTCACATAATGCTCACTGATGGACGTAGGCCTTCGGTATTACGGGTTCGATAAAAAATAAAGGTCAGTGTTTTTTTATATTTATCAAGTAGGTATCTCAGAATACGCTAGTGATATTAGTTCAATGGCTTGGGATACCTAATAATCTTTATTTTGGCTGAATGTTTCATTAATAGTTTATAACATAATAAAGCAGTTTTGTTCCATAGAATCACTTTGTCAGATATTTTTGAAAAAATAGATAAGAAGTATGTTTTTATTTCAATTTTGTATTGTAAAATATCGCGGTTTTTAATACTCTATAGGTACTTGAAATCTTACTAATATTATAAATGTGAAAGTTTGTGAGTGTGAATGTGGATGTTTGTTACTCTTTCAGGCTCGAACGGCTGAACGGATCGGGCTGAAATTTGATACAGATATCCATTATAGTCTGGAATAACACATAGGCTACTGTTTATCCCGGGAGTAACTTCCCACGGGAACTAATTTTACGCGGGTGTAACTGCGGGCATTAGCTAGTACATGCATATTATTAAAAACATTAGAAGTACCTATACCTATTTCGCGTCTAAGTCCCAAATTTATGAATTATTTTCAATTAACTTCAATCGAGACAATTTGAAATAGGTAGGTATGAGCTTGCAGAGAGTAGTAGAATAATTTCAAAACATGGTTAGTGTTCAAGTCAGGTTTTAGTTCAAAATATGTAACTAGATGGCATCACTTTTTTGTATATAGTATCTAGATCGCGGTATGGTTTCGTTACCTGAGCAGACATATATAGCTGTGAATATTATTTTAATAAAAAAAATTTTAGTACAAGGATATACAGTCTATTATTTACACCTAAGGTCGGTTAAGACCTTTTCAGTTAGTGTAAATTTGAATATCTTTTTGGTCATCAGTAGATAATTTATGATACTTTTTTATAAGCCAATTTATCATGCACGTAAGACATTGTTTTGAATTAAATACATGGATCTTACGAGTATAGTACAGGTGGCAAACAAAACACAAAAGGCATTACACCGCCGCGCGCCACCATTTAATAAATACGCAAAATACCTACACTACAGGTGTGACCAACTGGATATTATTTTTTTCACCGGCTTTCCTTTTGAAAAAATTCAGCCTTCGCCGCTGTTATACCGCAGCAAATTTTTGGTCTCGAGCAGGATTCGAACCTGCGTCTTCTGGTTTGCCGGACCAGATGCTCTATCCGTTGGACCACCGAGACACTACTCTCGACCGTCAAATTCTTTCACCACATTACGTCTTGGGGCGACGCATGCAGGCAAATTTTTTTTCACCTTAAATTTGTGATTGAGTCAGCATACTAATCTATATATATAAAAATCAATGCCACTTTTCGTTGTAATTTTATAACTCAAGAACGGGCTCATCTATCCAAACCAAATGTTTAGGCTTTGTTCGGACTATTTAGTAGATGGTTTATGTGATGTTTGCACAAAATCGGTCGAGCGTTTCTTCATTTATCGCGCTAACGAAGTTGCGCGGGTCAGCTAGTTGCTTTACAAAAATTATCTGTAATGTTTGGGCAGGTATCATTGCAAATCGAATGATTATATAGGTGCAATTCTATACATTCGTGCCGTGCAACTTAACTAAGTTGCCGGTAGATGGTGCCTACGTCGCCCCAAGACGTCATGTGGTGAAAGAATTTGAGGGTCGAGAGTAGTGTCTCGGTAGTCCAATGGTTAGGGCGTCTGGTCCGGCAAACCAGAAGACGCAGGTTCGAGTCCTGCTCTAACCCAATTTTTTTACAAATTTATTTTTTTTAAACTTGAATGCCTTAAGGAAAGCCAAACCTTTTAATATATGCACTCACTAAAAAGGGGTTATGTTACAATGACTATATAAGGGGTTATGTTACAATGGCTATATTCTAACTAAGGGGCTGAAATGGCATACACACATATAGTCACACTTTTATCCCCGAAGGGAAAGGCAGAGACATTTTATACGCCCAAATTTCCCCTTATAGCTTTCTATCCCACATCATTAGGTGGTGAACCTATTGCCGTTATATATGGACAAGAGCGGGTTGTGACGACCCACAGTTGAGATTTTTCTGGCTGCGCCGATAAGGCCCCCAACAGGCCCAAGGATTGTCATTTTACTGACAACCGGGTTTCATTTCAAACTTTCCTTCTCTACGCAATGAATCGTTTTCCGAAATTGTTTCCTTAGTCGCCTCATACGACACCCTCGGGATGAATTAGGATGGCGATATTTTGTACTCTTTCCCGACTACCACCACACGGTAGGTATTGCTCAAGCAGACTCAGTAAGCGTCCACCAGCTATTTATGATTTTTTTGAAAATTATTTGTCACATCTAGATATTTACTATCTTCATACTGTCCGACTGGGTGCCAGTGACTTCTTTAATTTTTTATGAGGGATCAAAGACCACCGGATTATTACTACGTAGAATTTCATTGCATTAATTTATATTACCTGTAAGTTCATACCAACTAATTGAATTCGTGTACAGCCGCAAATGGTAGCGATATGTTCATTCAACTCATTACCCGGTTAATTAATTCACGACCACGATACCCTATCGGTCCAAATAAATTAAATGGATTAAGTATTCCGCTGATACTGGAATGGGACCTGATTGCCCATTTTCAAATGAAATGCTAATTTAATTAACACTGTAAATAAACAGGCCTGTAAAAATTACGATAAGATAATTGAATCCTTTTTTTGTAATTAATGTCGAAATTAAAAGGTTATTTATCAAGAAAGTGATAGATGGCAGTACAAGGAGCACAACTCTTTTATTTTTTGTTTGTGGAACTTTACCTCACTATACCTTATCGGAATCATAGATTTGAGCATGTCAGAATCAAATGTAAGTAGTTTCATGAGTCAGTGTACTTTTGCCTTCACATATCTCAGCGGCATGCACGGCAGACGAGGAGTACTGATGAAATGTAGAAGTAAGCTCAAAACTACCCAGTCTAACCCACAGTCTGCTTCTGTTAGGACCAATCCATCGTCCCCTCGATTACTATCTAGCCAATGTCACGCAGTTTTACCAGCGTAATACCCCTTACCATGGGAATATGGGAATTAAAAAAAACTGTGATGGAAAACTCATCAGAAGAAGGACCTCCCTTAGGACCAATACTAGTTGCGATATCATGTGTGTACGAGAAGATTATCCCTACAATGTTTGGTTTGGTTAGAATTAAAGAACAACGCTCATGAAATTAATTATTTTAACTAACAAGGTTTATATTTAGAATTTAAAAAACAAGAAATTAGAGGAAAACCCTTTTTAAATAACAATTTTGTTAAACCTTATACCTAAGTGTACCTATCCATATGAAAACAAATTTCGAGATTATTATACCATAACACTTTTTAAAACCGGTGTAAAAAAATATCAAAACCACCTACATAAAATATACATCAAAGAAAATATTACCGGTGCACAAGCAATATTTTTAGGAAGGAAGGATTTTCGGTTTTAAACTAAGCCATTTTCCTACTCTCACCCTACAGCGGTTGCGAACCGAGAGATGAAAATTTGACAGTAATGTTGCCAACCACTTTCGTATAAACTCCCTAGTATAAATAAAACATGGACAACGGTAATGCACTCTCTGCTAGGCAGTTTTACCGCTTTCTGGTATATTACTGAAATATTCGGTAAAGAGAACTACCTAGTAATAAAATACTGGCTGATGCTAGGAAAGTTGATTGGTATATGGTGTATGTTTGAATATGAATGCAGAATAAGGTAACATTTTAAAACTATGAAATCATGTAAGTATTAGTTTTATAAAATGTAGTACATTTTTCAATTAAAGTATGACCATAATCCGGTAATTATTCTACTGATTCAAGTTTCGGAAAATATGTAAAAGATACATGAACTGTTAATTAGCCAACCCAACCGAAGGTATCGGCGTAGGCGTAATAGTTTCACTTCTCTATAATATTGTGATAATCACGCGTTTGTTGCTAAAAAGGTAGGTAGGGGCATACGTCTTCGGAAGGTACCACAGTTGGTAAAACTAACCTAGAATATCTCTGTGGCGCGGTCGGTAGTGATATCGCCTGCGGCGCTGTAGGTTGTGGGTAGGATTCCCACCGGAGATAAATATTTGTGTGGCCCATAAATGTTTGTCTCAAGAGTCTGGTTGTTTCTATCAATACATATAATAAAATTGAAGCAGGTCGCTGTCTGTACATGGAAGATAAATAAGAAAAAATATTATAGGGGGGCTTTATGAACGCAATAGAACCCAAAACAATGTTTTTTAGAATTTTTGTCTGTTTGTCTGTATGTCTGTATGTCTGTATGTCTGTATATCTGTTTGTCTGTACGGTTGTGCACGCTAATCTCAGTAACCGCTCAACCGATTGCAATGCGGTTTTTTTATTGTGTTGAGGTTTGCTCCAGTTAACATTTAGCGTTTGTTTTATGTAAATCGGTTTAGAAATAAAAGAGTTATAACACTTTTAAGAATCAGATATTTTGAAAATTTTAATTGTAGGGGTTTCTTTGAATGCGAGTGAACCTAAACTGGCGTGTTGGCTTAATCATAAAAGAGCTTAATGATTAAGACTATTTTTAAACAATTCACTGAATTGTTTTAAAATAGACTTAATCATTAAGCTCTTTTATGATTAAGCAAACAGGGCAGTTTCAGACGCTGATTGATGACTCTGATGAAGAAATACCTTTCCTTTCATACACCTTATGTGACGTAAACGAAGTTGCGGGCTCAGCTAGTGTATAATATGTATGTATTTAAAAAGTATTTAAGTATTAATATCCGTGGTCTATATATACGCATATATACCCATAACACAAGCAGGTTATTCCTAGCTTACTTTGGGATCAGATAGCGTTGTGTGAAATGTCCGTAAATATTTATTATTTATCAAAAAAAAAATTGGAACCATTGTTTCGCATTTTTAGATATTTACGTCGTACTAGAAAGCTTTACTTTTAATAGTATTTTTAAGCACCATCACAGTATAGGCTGTGTGGCACGATGGTCTGTCGTGTGAGGCCAATGACCAACACAAGGTGTAATATTTATTACCTACAAGCGATAAATACCGGAGTAATACATGGGTCATTAAATAACAAGTGTGCCGTCATGCCAAAAACACCAATAAAATGTGAAACAATACGAGGTAATATATTTATTCTTCCTAGGAAATTCTATGGCATTCCAGAAACGTCTTAACAATATTTCTTATGAGAGTGGTGGAATAAAATATATTAACACAAAATACACCGATGTTGTTTAAATTTAATAATCGTAAATAATTGTGACCATTAACGGTTAAAAGGGTAAATGTACGACTGCGGTGACATCTCACCGGTATTTTATCACAATTCTAAACGTATCAAACATTTTCCCAACACGAAAACGATAATGCTAACAGCTTCAAATTTTACCTAAAAGTAAAGTTTACTCGGTTTTACCGTTCCCGGGCAAACAAACCGGGGAAGTTTTCAACGAAATTTGATTTTGATGTGGGTCATCAAAAAGTAATTTTGCCCTGAAAACAAATGCTACAAAGAAAAGTGTAATTCCAACAAATCAAAATCCAATTACATCAACCCCGTGTTGATAGCTTCGCGAAGAAATGACGTGCGTGTAGAACCTTTGAGCTTTCCTACTCATATAGATCAATATGTAACTCTACAATGACAAATCGCTTCAATTCATTGAATTAAATTTGAATTATTGCTATCGACACTCGTAACTCAACTTTTCGTAAGAAAATACATCCTGATTCAGAGAAAAAATTTAAACAATAAGCAATATTAAAATAATATTTTCACTTCTTATGCTCGTAAAGTTCTTGTTTATGCTGGGTGTATGCGGACTAAAACAACATTTTATGCTCTAGTGCATAAAGTTCTTTTTCTTCTTCTAAAACAATATGGCCATACTAGACCGTAGAGACGGTACCATGAAGATCGTGTTACTCTATGAACCAAACATAATAAAACGCTATTAAATAACGTGTTTTTTTTTTGTTACATTTAATTTGTACTTTCTGTGTTCTATATAAATTAAGAAACATTAAAAATCAGATAGTATTAAGAGTGAAAAAATATTATAAAATGAACTTATGATTAGGCAGTATAGGTCTCGTTCGTTACCCATGCCTAATGCTTCATGTAGAATGATTAAAAAAAGAAAAATAATTAAAAAGATATATATATACCTATTTTATATTTTTTTAAATATTTTAATTAAAGACTTTTATTTACAATATCACTGTTTCATTTCCTTGCAATCGAAGTGAAAAGCAGAGTGTATAACTCGATCATAAAACCCATTTTATCCTCGACTTAATATCCACCCTCGCCACGTCTCGTATAAAATGGCTTCTTTTATGCACTTGTAGTACAATCTACTATTTCTGGGCTATGTCAAACAAGTACATTCTCCAAATTTTTTTACTGCTCCAGTCTTTACGTGCAGCTTTTTAGCGTGACATAGATTTTTTTGCATATGTATTAGCGTAATACGAAACATTGTTACATGCACACAGACTGATTATGATCTAGAATTGGCCGTAGACTACTTTTAATCCTAGTTTGTGAGGGATATTGGATGTAGACAGTAAATTTCGTTAAATCAATGCCGCAGGTATCCTTGTTTGGTTTGTAAATAAACTTAGTTTACACTTATATAACCCTTTAACAGGTGTGTAATTCGAATCTGCGTGGGCCCACTTTTATTACCCACCATAAAATTGACTAGTTCTGGTGCTACCTCATTAATAGCACTGTGGACATAATCATAAATAGTCTGGAACTTATTTCTTATAGCTTGCACTAAAATTCCTTGATTTTGTTATCGGCTAAAGTAAATTTATTAGAAAATTGTCCTTATAATTTAAGCTCTTTATAGTAAGTATCATTTCCTTATAATGTTTTGTAACCTAATATAAGGGTCACAAAACCTCACCTAAAATGATAAATTTCGCCGACTTGAAATCGGCTTTAGATTGATGTCAGATGATAGTTATGTGCACGGTTTCCACTAGGAATACAATCATCATAGTGGGTATCATAGTCAAATAAGGCATTTATTATATTATGCAACTGTTAGTAGGTACTATTAAACTTGAGTGAATGAACACTGCTGATGCCATTAAGTATCTGCTACAGTCACTTGGTGAGCTTTTCTTTGGAACTTTGGAAGTAATATTGCAGCTATTGGTGGACTAATATAAGTCATATCTTCACTTTACCCCAGAGTCTAGTCCGCGGGTCAGAGTTCAAGCACCAAAGTATAGGTCACATTATGTTTTACTAAAAATCTATTGCTATATTTTTACCTCTAAGTTCTTTATTGAAATTCTTAGTCAACGCAGTATCTCTAGTATAACTATATTTCAGGTTTATAATATCCGCATTCCAAGTAAAATTCGCTTTGCAATTATACCCAAAGCGACTAAAACAAGACCTCACCACAACGTGAATTCTGTATAGTCGACCCTTAACTACGTTTGCATGACAAAATTACTTGTTAGACTCGTTTGAGGACATTCATTGCGATTGTTCTGATTAATTTCAGCTTTATGAGCTTAATCTCATTGCATGCAATTTTCCACTTTGCAGATCGGGCTTTGTTCGCTGTAGTTTATTTTTCGTTTGGTGTGATTTTCCTTACTTTTTGTCATCTAATGAGCAAAAATCTACTACTCACAGTACATTATAGTCACTGTTAAATTGGTTCCAAATTTTGAGTAACTACACCTATCACATTTATCACTAAATGTCAATTATTACATAAAATGATTATTACCAAGAAGTAATTTAAAACATCAAAAAATATTGTAAAGCTTTTAAGCATCTCGCAAACCTACGAAGTTAAGTAATGCTGATTGATATAAACAACCGATATTTTTATGTTTATTTATTTTTTCTTTTTATTTATCTCTGCTATTTAAGCCGTAAATCTCTATCAATACATTTACTTACATTACAACATTAAATACACATCAGATATTCTAATACCAAAGCGTTCGTTATTCGAGACGTCAACACTGCAACATAACTGTCATTAATTCATTATGTACTATCTCATTTTAATGGAATTCTATAAAAATAGTTACCGCCATGATTTATTACTGTTATCGTGTGCGTCGACCTTTGTTTTTTGTGGACCTCGATAAGGAAAGTAATAGGGGAAGCAGTGTGTGATTTATCGTACAGACCACTTAATATTTTCTAATAAACCACTGTTTATTAGGAATGGCAGATAAAAAAATATATAAATTAGAAAATATAAAGAAAAATTGTTTCTTCCCACGAAGATTCCGATTAATGGTTTCCTATTCGGATTTCTTTGTATGTTTACTCTTTGACCGGAGGTTTTACATTAAATAGATAAGCCTGTATGCTCTGAACAAACAAACTAATAAAACTCATCTTTAAAATATTACTATGATTTGTTGTATAGTTATTGTCGTGGCGATAATGTCTCAGTGGTTATACATTTTATCTCCGAGCTAAAAATACTTGAACCACACAAGTTGAAATAATAACTTTAGAGTAATGGGATTTATGAATCATTTTGTGGACATCGTGCTAAAATCAGTATACAATAAGACGGAAAATGATAATCTTGTACCAAATTGGGTAACTTTAAATTGCTAAACTGCATAATGTGCTTAATATATTCACAGCTGCGCCCAAAACACAAGTAAATCTGTATTGTAAAGTCATGAATCATAAGACACGTTCACACGAGTTCAAGGGACGTCTGTGTATCACAAATAGTCCGTTATAACATACATAATATATTATCCATATGTTTAATGAATAAAAGTTGGTATGACATTATAATACCTACTTGTGCCACATTGTTCACGTAATCTAGTCATGAGCACTATGTTAATTACTAGATTATAATGTACTCGTAAGTACATACCTAGTACCATTCCGATAATTAAGTACGAGTATCTGGTGTAGGTAGAAAAGTATCCTGTTGGTAAGTTGGGGAGTAGTGTAAAAATTGTGTATTTGACCAAACCTAAGATGTTATCAAATCACAGAACATTTTATTATAGTTTTTTTTTTGTGAAAAGTAAAATTCTTATTATTTTGCAAATAAAATATTCAAGAATTCGTTATAAAAATAATTAAATTTTTCTTAATTTACTTAAGTAAATTCGTAACTGAATAACTATGTAGATAACCTACGCAAGTGAGTTGGCAAAATGACAGTACATTAGCATGGCTCTTATGTTTTAAAAAAGCACACCGTACAAGCCTTTGGATAATTTTCAAAATAAAAACTTAAAGAAGTCGATTGAATAAGAAAAAAAAAATAAAAAAAAAACCAACTTCAAACAAATCCTGAAAAATAAAATTACTTAGCACAAAACTTAAAACAAAACACCCAGGCCCGTCGCGGCCGCTTAGTTTTCCAACTGCACCAGACCTGTCAACAGTTTCATTAACGGTTACTGATGAGTTGGTGGCCCGGGCCCTAGCATCCTTTTACAACGGATCAGCTGCTGGCCTAGATGGTATACGTCCGAGCCATCTCAAAGAGCTTACCTCTCGCACAGCTGGAGAAAACGGACCACGGCTACTCAGTCGTATCACTAGGATCGTAAACTTCATGCTCAGCGGTCGCATTGATTCAGAAGTGTGCCCCTACTTATATGGGGCATCACTGTGTGCACTGACAAAGAAGGACGGAGGGGTACGACCAATCGCCATTGGCAGTGTATTCCGTCGGCTTGCAGGCAAGCTGGCATGCCAATCTGTGAGGGAGAGTATGGCTGACTATCTACTGCCACATCAGCTTGGATTCGGCACACGTTTGGGGTGTGAGTCGGCAATTCATGCCACCCGCGCATTTGTTGTGAATCCTGGAAATGCGGAATGCGTGGTAGTCAAATTGGACATATGCAACGCCTTCAACACTGTCGAAAGAGACGTACTGTTACGCGAAGTTTGTGATCTCACTCCTACTATCTATCCCTTTCTTCACCAAGTGTACCGCTTGCCTTCAAATGCCTTCTATAATAATGAACTCATTCTTTCACAAGCTGGGGCACAGCAAGGGGACCCGCTTGGACCGCTTCTATTCAGTTTGGCGATTCACAGGGTTATCCAAGAGTTGAAATCACCACTGAACATCTGGTACTTGGATGACGGCACGATTGGTGGTAAACCGGAAGACGTTCACTGTGACCTGGTAACTCTTATTTCCCGATTCGGAGATTTAGGTCTTAAGGTGAATACGTGCAAATGCGAATTTTTCCCTTGCAGTGCCGCAGCTGGTGCAAAATGTCTTTCCTTGAATACTATCTTACCCGGCATCAGAGAACTCTCCCACAACACCTTTCATCTGTTAGGGTCTCCTATATTTCCGGATGCTCTTCCCGAGGTCATAAATAAGCGAAAAAACATTCTTTTGAATGCTCAGGAACGTCTCGATGGTCTGTCGGCGCATGTCGCGTTAACATTGTTGCGCATGTGTTTCGCGTTGCCTAAAATGACATATTTGTTGCGAACAAGCCCTACCTGGCTGTGCCCGATGGAAATCTCGTCGTTTGATGATGCACTAAAATCGGTTGTGGAGTCAGTGCTAAACGTTTCTTTTACAGAGTCCCAGTGGGACTTAGCATCCCAGCCCATCAGCTACGGGGGTCTTGGAATTCGGCGCGCGCGAGATGTCGGGTTGCCGGCGTTCCTTGCGTCGGCGTATGGTGTTGCGGGCCTTGTTACTACTATACTGCAATCCGAGGTTAACGGGGCTGGCATACCATTTGCGTCCGGGGCATTGGACGCTTGGTCGGCTCTCAGCAGTGGTGCGCGGCTCCCAGCAGCTCCTCATATTCAGAAGTCTTGGGATGGGGTGGGAGCTAAGCTGGCCCATGAACGTCGTTTAGAGAGAGCAACTGGGGCGGATCGGGCGAGATTGCTGGCTGTGTCACAATTGGAGGCGGGGGCATGGCTGCACGCGTTGCCATCACCACAGCTAGGTACATTATTGGACGATGACTCATTGCGTGTGGCAGTGGCGCTTCGCCTGGGCTGCAAGGTGTGTGAACCCCACATATGCACCTGCGGTTCCATGGTGGGGGCTGACGGCCATCACGCGTTGAGTTGTCGTCGTGGTGCAGGTAGGTTCCCTCGTCACCATGCCCTCAACGACTTGATCCGAAGGGCTTTCGTTTCGGCGGATGTACCCTGTGCTCTTGAACCCCCTGGCCTATCGAGATCGGACGGCAGGAGACCGGATGGGCTGACTCTCGTGCCGTGGAAGCGGGGTAGATGCGTGGTGTGGGATGCGACTTGCGTTAGCACTGTGGCAGCGAGTCACCTAGGCAGAACAGCACTGGCCCCTGCAGCTGCGGCGGAAGAGGCGGCTAGCAGGAAGCACGTAAAGTATGCAGACTTGGCATCGCGCTACATCGTAGTACCAGTGGCATTTGAAACAATGGGCAGTTGGGGCATGGAGGCCAAGCAATTGGTCGCAGAGATAGGAAGAAAAATAGGGGAGAAAACCGGTGACTCTCGCTCCGGTTCGTACCTGGTGCAAAGGTTAGCTATTGCCATCCAGCGCGGAAATGCGGCGAGCGTTTTGAGCACCTTTGCACCGGAAGCGACCCGGGGTGGGTTATTAAGCTAACAATTTGTGTTAGTTTTCGATTTAATTCTATTGTGACATTTGCGTATTATGTGGATTTTATTGTATCTGAATAAATCAAAATTCTTAGCACAAAGTAATATGTGTTTTGATTTATCAGATTTTATTCAATATAATATTGAAGTTGGTGCCTTGAATAATACCTACATAAACCTATGGGTTTACTTGGCGCCGACTTCAATATGATATTGAATAAAATCTGATAAATCAAAACACATATTACTTTGTGTTAAGTAATTTTCGGTTTAAAAGTCGGTTTTATTTTATTTTTTTTCATTTTGTTTTTCATTATTTTAAGTGATGGGTGCACCGAAAAATATATCTATCTAGGTGAAAGTTCTCATCAATACAAATCAATCAAGCCCAAACGCAAGGTAGCTGCTGTAAATCGTTATGGAATTCCCTCAACTGTCTTTCGGTTCCATCATCAGATCGACTCCAGACATTCATTAAATTGTAGTACATTAAAGCACTGAATTAAAAAGTTAACAAACGCACTAGTTGTCTCTACATTTTTCGGTGGTTGCCCTCGATTTCTCCTGGATCCCATCATCAGATCCTGGTCTGGTTAAAATGGAACCACCTCAGAAGTAAACCCTATTCAAGAAAGAATAAAAAATTGAAATCCGTCTATAATTGACGGAAATATCGGTGAACATACATAAAAAAACATATAGACGAATTGAGAACCCCCTCCTTTTTTGAAGTCGGTTAATAATAACTCAATGCATTAACAGTAGTTTTAACACATCTGCTCATGGTATATGGGCCATCCAGTTAAGTCTGTTATCAGTAGTTTCCATCGACCTTGCA
Source organism: Miltochrista miniata (assembly GCA_933228765.1). NCBI lineage: Eukaryota > Metazoa > Arthropoda > Insecta > Lepidoptera > Erebidae > Miltochrista > Miltochrista miniata. The sequence goes on from OW121756.1 coordinate 23,371,594, forward strand.
GTACTGTGTCCCGGACTCCTAATCGTTAAGGAGTTCTATAGCTTCATCATCAGCACAAGACCGTCAGATGTTGTTTCAAGCATACCTCACAAGCATCACGTTAGCCCTACATACTACTAAGTACTTTCCATAGACCAATTGCAGACTGTCTCCCAACTCCTAACCGTTAAGGAGTTCTGTAGCTTCATCATCAGCACAGCAATATCATAATTATGTTGACACACTGAAGTGAATACCTGAGTAAGACTAGATTACGTAACAAAAGCACCATCCGGGCATACAATTTCCTGTGGTTGCCCTCGATTTCTCCTGAATCCCATCATCTGATCCTGACCTGGTGAAATTGGGACCACCTCAGAAGTGAACTCTATCCAACAAAAATACAGATTTGAAATTCGTCTATAATTGACGGAAATATTGGTGAACATACATAAAACATTGAAAATTTCCTTTTTTTTGAAGTCGGATCTATCAATCTAGGTGTAAAGTTCTCACCAATACAAATCAATCAAGCCGAAACACAAGGTAACTGCTGTAAATTGTTAAGGAATGCCTTCGACTGTCTTTCGACTCTATCATCAGGCCGACTCCAGACCTTCATTAAAGTGTAGAACATTAAAGCACTTAATTAAAAAATTAACAAGCGCACTAGTTGTCACTACAATTTTCGGTGGTTGCCCTCGTTTTCTCCTGGATCCCATCATGAGATCCTGACCTGGTGAAAATGGGACCACCTCAGAAGTAAACCCTATTCAAAAAAAAAGAAATATTAAATCCGTATATAATTACTATAATTATGGAAATATTACTTAACGTACATAAAAAAAAACATACAGACGAATTGAGAACCTCCTCCTTTTTTTGAAGTCAGTTAACAAACAGATCAAATACACCACGATCAGTTAAGGAATAAAATAATCACTAATTCTTCACCGTCTGTCGTGTCAAGTAACACTGGTGACTGGTAATTAAAATGCACAAGTCTTGCAGGGACCGGCTGGAACTTCACCATAGCCATAAAACTTGAACGACCACGCCTCCGATGACGCACAGACAGCTTTATGGACATGAAAGTATTTGGGGACGGCACTTGAAACGAACGAGAAAAAAGTGAGTCTTGAAAACTGTCGTTGCAATTTTGAATGTTCGCTGGTGTTCATTTGTTGATGGTATTTAAATTTATAATTTGTTTACGGAGGACAATATCTTAAAACATAATTATAGTACATATATATTTGTGTTCCTTCTTGACCGTAAGTAGCCGGGGAGCCGGGTACCCTCGAAGGGAAATCTCTGGGAATCCTAACCAGTCTCAATCGTAAACCTTGGCGACCTTTGCATATAGTTTTGCGACAAAGCTCACAGTCATCCCAAATCTTCACTTCAAGGTTACGCTTGGCGCCCAATGTGGATTCTACAACTGTCGAATTTTTGCCTATAATTGTGATGAACGTACTCTTTTTTGCGATAAGGATACATTATATTAATTCATTAAAATATTTTCACAACTTGGCCCTAATTTCAAATTCTTGAAAATAGAAGACGATGCGAGTCTAACTATAGAGTGTTTTCTATGGTAAGTCACATGCGTATATTGTGTCAGTCACAAAAAGTCTTGTGACATACTTAGACGACTTGGATTAAGCTAATTTCCTTTATGCAGATGATTTACAAATTTATGCACAGGCTTCACTCGATAGAATCCATGAGGTTTTCTCCATTATTAACTGTGACCTCAAGTAAATCTGTGAATGGAGTAACAGGTTCGGCCTGCAAGTAAATCCTACAAAAACGCAGTTAATTCTGGTAGGCAGTCCTTGTATGATATCTCGAGTAGAATTTACACTATTACCACAAGTTGTTTTTATTGACATGCCGCTACACATTAGCAATGTAGTCAAGGATCTAGGTATATGCATAGATCGAACTCTAACCTGGGGTCCACAACTGCGGGAGGTTAGTCGAAAATAGTTTGCATCAGCAGGCTCTCTGCGGAGAATGCGAAACTTCTTTCCAAATAAATAATATATATAAAAATAATAATAAATATTCAAGGACATTTCACATAACGCTATCTGATCCCAAAGTAAGCAAGGAAGCTTGAGTTATGGGTATCAGACTACGGATATTAATACTTACATACTTTTAAATACATACATTATACATAGAAACACCCAGACTCTTGAGACAAACATTTATGGGCCCCACAAATATTTGCCTCCGGTGGGAATCGAACCCACGACCTCCAAGCGCCGCAGGCGGTATTACTACCGACTGCGCCACAGAGGCAGTCAAACATCCACTAAGGTCTCCCTTGCGCACTCTCTCCTACTTCCTATTTTAGATTATGCAGATGCTAGCTATATCAATCTTACGGAGGAGCAGCTTGATAAACTTGAGCGCCTTCAAAATTTCTGTATAAGATTCATTTTTGGCTTACAAACATTTGATCATAAATATCTCCATATCGCAACATGCTCAAGTGGCTCCCAGTTCGTCTTCGGCGGGATATTCATTTTCTTTCTTTACTTTATAATATCTTATTTAACCCTCTAACTCCCTCGAATCTTAAAGAACGTTTTAAGTTCCTAAGTGATACCCATTCAAGGGTCAAGAGAGCATCTGAGAACTTAACATTGCAGATACCAGCACATTCCACAAATTTCACAGATAAATCCTTTGCAGTGGAGGCTTCAAGACTGGAATGCACTGCCAGACTGCCAGTTCAAATCAGACGAGCTCAGACAGCGGGCTCCTTTAAAAAAATGTTATATGAACACTATCTAAAACTGTGAATTTGCAGAATTATCGAGCTTGTCTATACATGAATTATATCACTGTGGTAAGATACTTATGTATATGTGTGTAACTGGATGTGTGTATTTGTACATTTATAACAATAATGTATGTTTATTTGTATGTATATGTGTATTTGGTAATATATGTAAATGTATATATATATTCTAAATATTCCTGTTCATCCAAAGCTCGCCTGGAAGAAATTGCTGTATGCAATAAGGCCGCCCATTGTATCAAACTTTAAAAACTTCAGTATTTCTGTACCTTGTTGTTTTGAAAGCTATGTAGTTAGTACAATAAAGCATATATCTATCTATCTATCTAATGACTAGAGGGTCCGAAAATTACTATAAGTTTTCTCAGTCTATTTTTGGGACCCGAAACAACAAAGTATTTAAGTAAAGCATGTGGCCCACACATAAGAACAAGTATAGCTGGAAAACGTAGATATGAAGGTGTTAAGCAAGCATACAGTTCATGCTGATGGAAGGATGTGGACGATCGCAACACCACAGGGTGTCGCACGCACGTGTTGCTGACCCTACTAAAACTTTAATGACAGTTACTATGACCTTTTTAAAGAACTCCATAGTCGCTAGGGAATACCACAGTCGGAATCGCATTCCACTAACAAAATTCAACACTTTAAAGTTAAAACATGGACACACACACGAATTTTATGAACTACTAGCTGACCCGCGCAACTTCGTTTGCGCCACATGAGAGAGAGTATTCCCTGTTCCCGTCGCATTTACACCCGTCGCGTTGCGTTTACTCCCGTAGCGTCTCGTCGAAGCTCTCAAAAGGAATAACTTTTCCCCCGTTTTTGAAACATTTACTATTACTGCTCCGCTCCTATTCGTTGTAGCGTGATGCTACATAGCCTATGACACTCCACAATAACGTAGCTTTCTATTGGTGAAAGAATTTTTAAAATCGGTTCAGTAGATCCCGAGATTACCCCTTACAATTTAACAAACACACAAACTTTACTTCTTTATGATATTAGTATAGAAGTATAGATATAGATTATTTTACATCAATCCTGACATACATACTCGTACACCCTTAAGGTAAAAAATATTGTATTTTTCAGTGAATGCCTACATCATAATAATTATCTATATAGGTATCAAATTTGAGTGAAATTTCAACAACAAACCGACATAACCAAATTGCCTTTCATTCATGCTATGTTGATTCGTGCAAGTATCGTCAATTTGCAAACCAGCCTTTACATGTATGTTAATGTAGAGTGGTATCGTAAATAGATGCATTCTGACAACTCAGGTTTGGAACACACATGCAGCCATTAGGCTGTCTGCCGCACTAAGAACAACCAACATAACTTTGCGCCCTGAAGTCCCACCTTTACTAACATTATAAAAGTTAAAAAGTGTTTGTTTGTTTATAAATTTTTCTTATACATCGTAAGGCCCCGAATTAAAATCATCTCGCATAATTCTATCCCACAGAAAGATATGGCCAATTTCTTACATATTTGAAAATTAACTTTCTTTCAAGTTTATCTGAATTCTAAACCATGAAGTAATAAAGTCGATGAACTATTTTAGCAAAACATGTCATAATATAAGGTCCCAGAAGATAATTTTGTTAAATCTAATCTTAGGTATAACAAAATTATCTTCTGGTCAGAACAGTTACTGCATTGGTAGATCAATAATTCTTGGGGACATTTACGTGATTTGGATATAAAATTATCATATTCGCAGAATATTCTAGAGACTTATTGCTTCATGTATATAGTAAGATAATTTGTAAACTCATAACATAGTATGTAATAAATACAAACATATATATTGTCTTCGATAGACAGCGGCACTGCAGAGTGCAAAACAAACGATGCATTCAAGTAAGCCGCCGCAAAGTGGGCGTAGAGTACTGGCCCCGCCTGACTCACTAAGTGTTTCTCCAAACTACGATAAAGCAGAAAACGCACGTTTACGTAACAGCCAATGTGTGAAAGTCCAAATCAGTGTACTGATAAAGATAACCTAGCATTACTTTACTTAAAAGGAATGGTGATAAATAGTGAGAACTTTTAAAACCAGATAAAGCTTTATGTACCTACTTGCTGACTTCAGTGTGTATTGACCAAAACCTTTTACGTAAACTATTGGTCAAAGATTAAAATATCTTTGTTTTTAATATCTTCCCTATTTATTTTTTCATCGTCAACTAATTTGGGTTTATTATTTTGACAGTCGTAAAAGAGCAGTCAAGAAGCTAATGTTTATTTAGAACTAGTTTTATTGCTGTTTGAGTTTCAACGAAAGGACCAGACTGTCAATGAATTACTATTTGGGTGGTATTTCGTTCATCATAATCGTGATCGATGCTCCAAGTACAAATGACACAATATTACGCGTGTGTCGCCAAGGTGATTACATTTTATGTTTTAACGAGTCCTGCCAGTTTAGTAGCAAATGGACGTGTTGCTGCATTAATATCATTGACGACATCGTCAGTAAATCTGCGTAGATACCTATATTAAATTTATGAAGACGTGTCAAGATTGATTATTATTTTTTCTACGCAATATTTGTGCTATTATTGCCTACCTTCTTTCCATTGTCTACCTATTCACATCAACGGCACTCAAATAGCATTCTGTCTGGAATGTTAATTATAGTCACATCGTGAAGAAACTAAGTTCTAGATAGCTAAAACTTATGTATATCTTCGCCGAGCTGATACAATTATCTGCTCTGCGAAGTTATACATAAGTTTTATCAGATACCCGCGATCGGCAATCGCATTGCATCAGACAGAGTCTATTTTATTACAATGCAATTTTGTACCTATTGTAGAACAAAAATACTATGTGAAAATAGTTCCAAATGGTAAAGCACCCCCTTTGTAAAACTAAAACACTATTACAGCACAAACGAGCATACTCTGCATAATGAAAGATTATTATAGTAAACACCCTTGCCCATCGTGGGAAAAACACGCATTTGTCACGGCAAATACACAATGTTACTTACACAACTTTTCATTTTGGACCCTTGCACGAACAGACAAAACCCATTAGGTGTGTGATAATGCAAGTTCATCGCGGCACAGGTATTGTTTAGTGTTGCCAGAGGAACAAAGGTCCGTAGTCGTCTCATCTACGGCCCTATTACACTCCATTGTTGAGGAAGCGTGTACAAAATTAAAATGCAGCATTGTCTGTGCTCGCACGCCACCTATCGGCGTTTTGTTTTAGTTATAGAAATTGTAGTGCATGCAGTACACTATCATATTGAGATGTTGTCTATAATTAGATGAGTCTGTTGTTGATCTGCTTTGTTTTCGAATAGACATTGTACTGGCTGGATGCTTGATAAATACAGTGCAAGTTTAAGTAACATTGTATAATTATAGGACATTATAAACTAAGTTTCCAGTTTTGGTTTCAATTTTGTTGATTAAAAAATTCCACTGCTTCAATGTATCTTCTTTATGAAAAAGCTTCTCGGGTTATAATTTTCCCACGTAATAGATGCTTAACTGACAAATGCAAATGCCACAAACTCAGAATTATCCCTATGGTAAGATGTTAATGCAGTGATCGTCTAAAAGTGTCGTTTATAGTATTAGCTATACATTTTCCTTAAAAATATAGGTAGCTAAAAATCAATGCTACTTATTTGAATTTTAAGCGAACGAACTTCCGAAGTTACAGTATCATGCAATTTTCTTAGGCCAACTTATAAAATGTGGGCTCCCCTCGGCCCTGTACAAGTTTAAATTGCCCTGTGCTTTTTTCACTATCTTACCCTCCACTCACTTTTTCCTATTTAAACTTTTCCGTTTTATTTTAGAACGCCGACCGTTGGTTGTCTACTGTTATCTCTTTAGGTTCATATTTATGAACTAAATGTTATAAGTGGTAAAATATTATGTTGTGTGTAAAAAGGTAAGTTTATTAAAGTAGAAAAGTTAACATTTAATAAAGCAAAAGTGAATGAGGATAAACTTGTACTACTAGGCGCAAACGCATAATAATCTTAATAATATATCGGTACCTAGACTTTAGTTAATGCGTTTCACTCTGTCAAAAAAAGGATGAGTATCATTTGCCCGAAGTTAACATACGTTTAGTGGATTAAAATAAAATTAATAAAAACACCAATTGGCGCGAACTTATAAAAATCCTATAGTTATTCCCTTGCCTTTGGCTATTTACAAAAAAACTATGATAAACTGTATGTGCTACTTAGCAAATAATTCGCTGAAAATAACAGTTTTTGATATTGAAACTCACCAAACTTGTTCTAAATATGTAATTTTACAATATGGCATAGTTGGTTTGTCACGTCACATAACCTTACCAGCCTGCTGCTTTAATCAAGACGTTACTTTTAATAATAGAGCCACTGTCGCTACCGAATCTGCCAAAACTATAATACTTTTTGCCCACTTGGATATAAAAGCAAAAGGATTTAAGAACAAAAAGTGAGTATAAAAAGCTTCAAAACCCTACACATGTGGCTACCTACTCGATAGGAATAAAATACTTATAAAGCAACCTCAACAAAATCAAAGCAAATAGTTATCTATTTAACCGTGATGAGCTGCACAAAGAGTTTAGACATTTCAATTGCTCTTTCTTGAAGCACTCTCGAATTAATCTTCAAGATTCGTACTACACTATGTTGAGATGAATTTAAGTGCTCTTGCAAATATGCCGTTAGTATTTTTGTGATTCTAAGAAATATTTTAGTTCCCGACATGTGCTTTTAATGTTGGAACCGAGTGAGATTGTGAAATATACTAATTATCATAATATTTATTTTGAGTGTTCGTGTTTTGGTTGTGAGAACCTGTAAAGTATGATTTTGTATTTTCGACAAAACATGACAGGCTAACTATGATGTGATGTTCTGCCATTATTGAAATAACTTAGTAGTATTATCAGTAACTGACACTTATATCAATCATGTTCTTTTTTTGTCGTGAGGAATGCTACTAGGCACCATACGATAAGGATCATTTCTGGGACTCCCGAACTAGGTACCTACTAACTCTCTGTGACCTACCATAGTAGAGCTCAGGCGATGTCACTGCTGTGCTCAGATGACACCATGGTTGATACTGCCATGCAGTGGTTGATATTGCCATGCAGTGGTTGATATTGCCGTGCAGTGGTTGATATAGTCATACAGTGGTTGATATTGCCATGCAGTGGTTGATATTGCCATGCAGTGGTTGATATTGCCGTGCAGTGGTTGATATAGTCATGCAGTGGTTGATATTGCCATGCCGTTTGTGATAGATAATATCACTCGCGTTAGGCAGCTTGAAGCGTGACTGGCACCCTCCTTGGATGACAGCAGCAATATGGTACCTACCTACACTTTATTTATCGTTTATTTTTCTCTTTTTACTCAGCTTATGTTTAGCGTGTTAGTAGTTTAACGTGATTTTCAGGTTGATTCTCGCAGCAAAGTAGGTAATAAGTGACACGAGAAAGGACAACAAGAAAACAATTATGGTGGTAATAAGTATAGATAGGTACCTATAGGAAAAGAAGTGAACTTGGGCCTGAATTACTTGGAGAAGCAAATCTTTCTGATCTGAGATAGGTATTTCTCTGCCTAACCAAAATTATATTTCATTACTTTTAAAAGAATTTGTCAACACTCTGAACGGACCGGGACCTCGTCCGGGTGTTCCAAATGATAACTGGTTAACCTGGCCCACGGAAATCCTACTGGGAAAACATATTTACTATGCCTGGATATTTATAATTGTACCTATGTCAAAACAAAATAAAAACAAAACAAAAAAAAAATTCACTTAGGCATAATACAGATGCACTTGTAAACGTCTGAATATAAACCAAAGAATTACCACCAGTTCACAACACGTTTCACCTAAAAAGAACTGGCAAGAAACTCAGTGGGTTATTCTTTTTGTGTTGATGTGTAGGTACTTATGTAATAGTGAATCATAAACTATGAATCATGACTCATACCAGTTATGAAACTCATAGCAAAATGATTACCAACCTATTAATGCCCACCAGATTGGGGTAATTACACCATACTACTTATTTGTTCAACATCCACTTAAACTGTTCAAACCGATCTGTCAGTCTGCCCACACACAGAACAGCTAATGCGTTCCACTTTGTCAAAACAAAGATGGGTATAATTCGCTAGATGCGTTTGTTAAATTAACTCAAATATCTCGAGGCTTTCATACGTTTAGTGGATTAAAATAAAATTCAAAACAAAGGTTCGCAACCCTTTCGGACCCGTGCGGCTAAAGTTTAGTACGCAACACAAGAGTTATAAAGCGTTTGAATGAAAAGTAGGGGAATAATACCGTTTCAAAAATTATAATCTCCCTGTTTTTAATGAAAAAAAAGGATGACCTTTACGATAATAGTTAAGATACTAAAAGGAGCAATCAAGAATTTCTACCTCCTAGTTGATATTAGGTTTTCCTACACACAACATTAGACCAAGCTTCTTTACAAGTCGCTAGTGCTTAGTTAGGTATTATAATTAACTCTACTGTCACATTTTGATTGGCACATCTGTATACCAACTTCATCCATGCGATTTGTCTGTAAGATGGTTTGTGTAGATGTACAATGGTTTTGAAATCAAGCGCATCTTCTATCTGATATTTTATTACGCATGGTACCAACATAAGTAATGTTAATAATAGTAGTAATATTTCTTTAAAAACTTTGTAACTACCTTCGTCGATGATTGGCGTTCTTTTTACCAAGATGAGGAGCCTCACATTTTGCGAGCGTGATAAAAATTAAAGCCTAATTTTATGGAAATTGAGGAGCATGGCAACCCTATACGTATACACAGAGTGGCACCACAATCATTTGCGTATTCCACCTTGCCGTCAAAACTCGCCGGTTTCCATGGCAACGCCCTCTGCGAACCTCGTCCACCATTCGCCACTGTTTTGAAATTTTCCCTGAACTCGTTGTTAATCCGTATTAAAATAATAAAACAAGCAAAGGCCTTACTGGGATATAAAATTGTTAAAATATTCGCGATACATTCTGGCATGGAAATCAAAAATAGATTTTATATTTTTCTATAAGATGTTTACAAACGCATCAATGTTAAAATGTTTTTAATAGGTACAAAGTGTAAATAATAAAATACATTACTAAATGATCTATCATTGAAATTCATAACAACAAGGTTGTGATGGCAAACCCATTTCAGCAACTGTTCGCAAACGTGAACGTAGTAATTACATTTGTACAAATTGTGTGCAGTATGAACGCTAATGCCATAGCAGAGTTCCATAATAGGCCGTTATACTTCATATTCCTCTATGAGAACGCGCTCCAAAATTGTTCACACTAAAATATATGGTCGAAGGAATTGTTATAGATTTGTAAATATATTCACGAAAATGAACTGAAATTCAGCTGTGCACTGTGTGATACTTCGTTGCTATTTTTGGTATAAATAAGTTCTCAGCCTCCCTTCCTTTTCGTCGATAACGTCAGTTTCACATCTTCTTTTTGCCGAAGTCACTGTTATAGTAGTGGAAACGCTAGAACAGTTGGGCGGGGTGCTGCACCGCCTAAACGGAGAATCTCTACGTGTTAATCTCGGCGCGAATTTGGATAAAACTAAGTACAATGAGCACGTCCCACCGGGACGTCACTACGTCGAAGGGTCGAGGCTTGAAGTTGTGTTGCAATATCACGTTTGGTGGAAACAACATGGAACAGGAAATCTCCAAAAGATGCCAATTTGGCTCGGCACCGCAACGGGCGATGGAACGAGCTATGCCATGAGTGTGATAATCCTGGAAAGAGGTCATCCGGCAGAGAACCGCAGTGGTCGACAACTCGTCGAATAAGTGAGACCGCGACTCGTCAAACGTAAAGTAGGTAAGGTTGGAGGCCCACTCGTTACACGGACTGGGACTGGATGCCGAGGGCACAGCACCATGTGTTGTGGCGTAAATTTAGAGAGGCCACACGTTGCTGACTCTAACGCCGTATAGTAACGCACAAGGACAGGCTAACTGGCTACCTTCTGTAAGTTAGCTTAACGCAGTGTACTTTAACTGTCTTAGTACGGTTAAAGTACCTATCAACCTCATGTCTGTCCAATATCATGTTCCTCTAGAAAGGAATAAACTAACATCTTTAGAGTCATCTATTTGAATACCTCTATAGCTTGGTTAGCAAAAATAGTGGCCTCTCAATTGTGAAATCCATTTTAACCTTTTAAAAACAGACGCAAATAAAGATATGGTACAGTTAATATTTATCAGTGATGAAGTAATAAATTAAATGCAATAACTTGGAAGCTAGCATGTAACGCTACACGTCAAGTTAGCCGTAAATTGCCAGTGTACCGTGAAATCCAAGCACTAAGCATTCACTTACTGACTGACACTCGATTAAATATAACTGCATAAGCAGGGAACGATTTAATTATAGCTACAGGGGACAATTTCTAGTATGGTCTAAGTAAAGGACAAAACATAAATATCTATTCTATTTCTGAAGAAATTTTACACTTACCAACTACTTGAATAATAGACATTTGGAATTTCTTAGAAAGCCCACTCAGAAATTTTGCCCCTAAGGAGGTAAAACTACACAGCAAAATGACAAGCGAGCGGAGTCGTGGGCGTCCACTAGTTACTATTATAAATTTAAAATACGCGGGACGTGACGATACGAAAAAGATAATTTGAAAATATTCGCATATTTGACTATTTATGGGATTCTGAATTTTAAGACATGAATTGTTGTAATTTTCGTGTCTGTTTGTTCATTTGTTTATTGCAAATTACTTCTAATTGAAGGTATAAATTTGCTCTTCTCAACTTTAAAAGTTCAAGGCCCCCTCTGTACTTTTGTAAAACTGTAATCTCTTCATGTGCTTTATTTAAATTGGTGTGAATCACAGTTTATTCCAATTTATTCTATTGAAACCTAAATTAGATTGTGGTCAACCAGCGCCGACAGCAAATATCAGCATGGCTAGTTCGAATACTAAGGACATAGAACTTTCCATTGTTACATTCAACTTGGCAAAACTTTTACATGTAAAAGTTCTACAAACTGTTTGCAACTGAGCAGGATTGAATTGAATTTAAAATTTATTTCACTCCTAGTATCAATTACACACTGTGCGAATCTGTACCCAACAAGAGATTTGGAATGGTTCTACCTTGGTCAGAGGATCAAAAAGAGAAGGGGCAACTTGAGAAACCAACTGCAGGTTACACTACTCGTACAATCGAGTAAAGTAGTTTATTTACTAAACCAAGAAAAACCCTGATATTTACAAAGTTGGAAAATAAAAATATATAATAGTTGGAATATAGTAGAGGCTAAAAAGACAATTTTGCAGCGTAGTCTTGTCGCAATAATTGTAAAAATAAATGGAGGATAAAATTTATAATGTAGAAGAAACAGTCTCAAAAATGCCCCCTTTGATCATACAATAACAAACACATGGACGGATCTAACCACTTATCGACCGCGATGTAAACATTTACACTTGCGATCAATCAATAAGCTGATTACCACACCCAGTCCTTTAATAACATTTTGGTGGACAGGGTCGCTGCATCACACACTTGAATATTATGTAAACACTCGCTCCTGACTCTTTTTGATCCTATATTTTTGTATCTTGTTGATGACAGAAGGTATATATTTTTACTAGATATATTCAAAGTCAAGTGTTCTCTTAAATCATTGATATTATTGCTTTGAAAAGTAGAAGACCTGAAGCAAGACATTCTTTAATAAATAATCATCCATCTCATAACTTAGGTAAAGCCCTTTATGTGTTCAGAAATAATGACAATGGTAGAAAAAGTGCAAAAGCTCATGAAAAATAATAGCTTAGTTAAAGATAGAATTCGTAATAGTTTACTCGTAAGTATTGGTATGGTACTCCTTATAAATTTCTGCGAGCAATTTACGGCAGTCAATTTTGTGCTTTTATCGAAGAACAGTTCAGCCGTTTTGGCCATTCAAACATACTTAATACTTTTTCCACGATGCTAAGTCCTTGTAAAAAGTCGTATTAAGCACTCTGACGCCGAGGCATGATGAGAGGAAAAGAAAAATTAACGATAATGGAATTTACCATTAAAATACTCATTTCTCAAAACCTGCTTATCAGTAAAGAAACTTATAAAGAAGTGCTCAATATTAACGACTTTAAGATAGGAACGTAGCTGAAACCACTAAAACTCTTTTAATGGTCTAAAGTCGTTAGTTTTTCAGGTAGGTATACTTAATCAGAATGCTGCAAACAATTTTTTAGTACTTGAAGCGAATACTTTGTAAATGTAAAATTGAAATTGAAAGACAGCATTCAAAGTTTATATCACAAATTAGAAACAACAGATGGAAACAAATAGAGAAGTGCATAAACGCTTTTTAAATTGATTACTGTTAATTTAGATGTTTAAATTCAAAGGTCAATTGATCTCTAGGCTCCATGATTACTTTTCATCACAAAACTTACAACCAATTGATTAGTATGGAGACAACTCTGAATTACCATAAATAAAGAAAAAATCTTCGAAGAGAGCTTCCTTGAATTGAAAACAAATATGAAAATATTTGCAATCATACAAAATACATAGAAAAATAAACATACTGCTGAATATTGAAAATTTTCTTCAGCTTTTACGGAAGGTAGACAATTGGAACTTTAAAAGTCTGTGCAAGAATATTATGCTCATCACACAAGTGATATACGAGTAGTAAATAGGTAATTGCCCTATCATATATTTGGTATCTGGTGAATTTAATCAGCAAGAGTCGTAACTTCATATCAGACACAACCATACACCATATACAAAGAGGGCGGCGATTACAGCGTCTTTTTGTCTCATATATTATTTGGTAACGGCAAAACATAAATAACAATAGATATTTCAAGAGTAAACTTTCGTCCACGCTTTCAAGTCGTTCGATCAAGAATCGGCGCCGCAAGGTGTGTTCATTTAATAATAAATAAATATTTTTTTACGTTCTCACACAACATCATCTAGCCCAAATCAAGCTAATATAAGCTTGTGCTATGGGATCTACACGACTGATAGACATACTTATATATTTCTAAAACATACATAATAGAATTTTGAGTGCCTTTCGCCCTATTCGTAAATCCCATAGTTCCAAGGGCCAAGCGTACTACCAAGGTTGCACAGGAAAACAGGGGTTATGAACCCATTGACCTCACTACCATAAGAAACCTGTTAGTAGTAATAAAGATGACAGGTACTAAGTTAGAGAAAATGTACTTTACCTAATTACCTACATTCTGATATTTCCATTTTATGTGTTACAAACAGTTACAAATGTTACAAACTGTTACAAAAGACACATAAAATGGAGAAATCGGAATGTTGGTAATTAACGATTTATTTGCACATGAAACTGAACTATAAGGATGTGAGTTTCATATAGGTACCTAATTCTAAAAACAAGAATGTATTTGTCAATTTTTTTTGTTAAATGTATATCTAATACATTTAACAAAAAAAAATTGACAAAATAAACCGACTACAAACAAAACTAAAAACTGAAAATAAAATTTACTTAGCACAAAGTTAGTATACTCTGATTTATCATTATACCTATCATTAAATATAATACTGAAATCGGTGCCCAGTAAAAGTACCTATGTAGGCTTAGTAAGGCATTATTAATCTCTCTCATAATCATGTTGGCATCGGCTTCAGTATTATATTTAATGTTATATGATAAATCAGAGTATACTAACTTTGTGCTAAGTAAATTTTATTTTTCAACTTGTTTCGCGACGTACAACATCAAATTTCATTACGAACAACAACTGTCCCTAAAACGTATTTTTAAATTTAAAAAAATTATTGGGCGAGACAAAAGTGTAAACAGTCATCATTTTATGTCTCTCATTGAGTCACATAAAATATAAAGATCAGGATGCAGGTAATTAATGATTTATTGGCTCTTCAAACAGAACTATAAATATCCTTATTTTATGTAACTCATTAAAACTATCGTTTTTTAAAGTGTGGAAATATTCACTGTTACGCTGGACTCGAACTGACTTAACTACACGGAGTCCTTCCCAAACCTAACTGTCTTGTGCTGGGCACTACGGGTAAATGACAATTTACGGACTTATTTATCTTTGACTACCACCCTGGAATCGCTAAAATCATACACATAACGCATATCTATGTAGGTAATATTGAACAGTATCTACCAACGTATTTTGACTATGCTGAGATTTCATTGCTAGCAAAACATTTCAACAAGGTATAAGCATACATTCATATATATTTAGATATGAATAAAACCTCATATTTTTCAAGGCGCTGACACAGCTAAATGTATGAATAACATAACTATTGCAATAAAACTATTCATCGGAATCTTGAAGTTCGCGAGAGGCAAGACTTCACGTTCAAGCACTCGACTCTCAACGCTTCAAGTGGTCTTCACGTTGAGCAGCTGTTGCGGCCGGCTGCACCCCATCAGAACCACACAAGAAAATATACGAACGCTCTGCAAACAAATATACTAAGTTATGACCGCACCGGCCGATAGAAAAATAATATTGGCTGTTTACACGTTTGCCTTGTCCAAACATTTATATAAATGGCTTGTTAATTTAAAAATACATTTTTGGAACAGTTGTTCGTACAAGTATTTGAACTTGTGTGATCTCTGTGGCGTGAGAAAGCGAATTTAAGTAGGTAAGTTCGTATAAATATTACTTTACTGGATTACATTACATTGTATCCACGAAATTTTCCGCTATGTGCCGCTATGTACCTTTTTTTTAATGGAAGTTAAACAAATTAATCGGCCGCCACTTTCACGCTTCACCAATGATAAATTCATGTTATATAGGGCTGTACTTTGGTTTGAAAGCTTGGAAAGACAATAGAAAAACAAAACTGAATTTCGTGAAATATTGCATATGTACTGAAACAAAAAAAAACAGAGTTCCGTATTTTACGTGAAGAAATTCTCACTGTCGAACCTCAGGAAAGACACGATTATACAAAGAAAAGAACCTAATCATTATAATGGTTTCAATTAAAGCAACACAACAATAAAGCCTACGTACGATTGTACAAATGTCAAGAGTGCACAGGTAAAAAGCTATGTAGATAAAACAAATGACATACATTAGGAAATTACAACTAGGTTATACTGTCACGGGGAATATAGCAAACCACGATGTATGGTACTACCCGTTCTAAGTTTGCCGGTCGCCTCTTCTACAACGCCTCTACACCAGCCTCTACGCCAGTGGCAAACTTAGAGCGAACGGGCTATACATAATGTTTGTCAATGACACACATGCACAATGTTAGTTCAGCTTGGAATGACAATATTACACAGGTATTCTGATACTGGAAACTATTTATTTTTTACCAGGAACTGTATAAACATGTAATATTTTGTTATTATTGCGGTACGGACAGTATCAAAAAAATGTTTATTGTTATTTACATATTAAATTTTTACATAGATAATACTGACTTTCATATTACTTCAAAATAAGTTAAAAAGTAAAACTTTTTCCAATGACAAGAAAATAGGTTTGCTAGTGACAAGCTAACTATATTTAATAAAAGATACATTAAAAGGTATCCATGCGTCTAATAACAAAATCAACCCTATAGCAGTGCAGAGTAATCACGGGTCTTTGGGAAAAAACAACCTTTTGCAGTTTCCGTCCACCACCAAAAGCTATGATAATAAATTTAGTTTTATCATATAAATTGGGTAATACAACTAGTCAACACATTTTTTTTCTTCCAGAGAGAATTTAAAAGTTTGTTTAAAAAAAATATGTTCTGAAGTTTATTTTATTAGCACAAAATAAAAAGCTAATAAAAATGCTTCTCACCGGAAATTCCCGCCACACGTACTTACATACAATGCAGCAAGTAAAGACACACAAAATGAAATCCGAAACTTTGTACGCTCGAAGATGGCTTGTACTCCTCCATGTACCCATTACTTGTTTGCTTAAATTGCTTGTTGGAATGTCGGGACACAATGTTTACGATCCCTATACAGGTGACAATCAACAATGGGCCGCAAAACGGACGTGCGCGTGAGAACTTATGTTATTTTATAGAGAATGTATACTTAGAATCGTATTCGAAGGTTTTATAATGGAATTTTAGAAATTTACAATCAAAATTACCAATAAAATAAATGAATTGTGATAGCATTTTTTACCTTTCTACAAACGCAAATCATGATGAAATATAGGTAATATTAAAGGTATAGCAATAATAGGTATAGGAATAGGAATATTAGGTATATGATGTTATTTCAGTCTGCACCAGGTTAAAAAGTGTACCAACTACCATCACGACATGCATCGGTAAAACTTCACCGTGTTCCAAGTTTCAAAAAATTATATTCAAAGTTCGACTACTACTATCCTACCACTACTACTATCGATAAACCTTAATATAAAGTCCCCTTTTTACTAGAAAAATAGCCTACTCTCTTCCAGGCTCTAGTCTATCTCTATGCCAAACATGAGAATCGGTTCTGTAGTTCGGGTGTTAAAGGTTAACAGACAGTCACAGTTACTTTCGCATTCCCGATGTTTTTTATTCTATTAATTGGTGTTTTTAGGTAGGTATCAAAATTAATGGAATAATGAGGACAGAATTTAATGAATAAAATGATTTAAGAGAATCAGAAATATCAAAGCTCTTCTAATCCGAGAATCGTTTACTACGCTGACGTTTTTAGACTAATAACTCTATTAGTCTAAAAACGTCAGCGTAGTAAACGATTTTAGTGTTGAAGACGGCTTGATCTCTATTATTTAAATATAAAGTACTCACTTTTTATTTAAATAATAGAGATCAAGCCGTCTTCAACACTTCAAATAATGGCGTCTATAAGCTTAAGAATATGTAATTTTAAAATACAAATCCCGTTTATGGGTCATGTGCAACTCGTAAAAACCTTCATGAATAACGTAGGATTAAACACAAAGTTATAGTTCTGCGGTAGGTCTAACACGGTTGAATACGTTACTAACCAAATTAAGGAAGTTCAAGCAAATAACTCTCTTATTGTCTTAGAAGTTACGCCTAAAATATTGTGAATAGTTAATATTAATGTGAACGTGTAAGACAAATCGAAACAACGTTCCGTGAAGTGCTAATCCGAAACATATGTGACAAAAAATCATTCGAGATAAGGGTCAGTTTCAAGAACACGCCTTGCAGCGCATACATCGCACTATAAAAAGAACATTGGATCAACGGATTGACAATGACAAGCGTTTAAGGGCCGTGTTTATTTATTTGTACAAGTATTTCCTTTTAGCGACGCCGAGGAAACAAAATAAGGTACTTTTAGATAAGCATTGTATGTTTGACAAGACAAGCCATGGTACATTACGGCAATAACTCCAACTCTAAACGGAGAGACGGGAGACAGTTAGTTACGGCGAAACAGGATGTATTAAATTAGAATATAAATATCCCTTACGCAGAGACTTCTTAAATTTAAAGCAAAGTGTATGAAAGTTGTAAAGTTTGACTTTAAATCAAGTCGATGTGTTTGTAAAACTTGAGATATTTGTAAAACTTCGTGTTGTAACTTCCAACGCAGGTGATGGAGAGTATTCAGTACTAGAACTTTAGAAGATAGTATATACCTCTAGGCTAGAAGCACTATATATTTATGTAAAGGGCCAATACTTACTAATAAAGAAAGTTTGTAAGTATAAATGTTTATTACTCTTTCACGCTCTAATGACTGAATGAATCTGGCTTAAATTTGGTACAGGTAGATTATTAAACTGAAATAACACAAAGGTTACTTTTAATACTCATAGGAATGGAAACGAAAACGCGAATCCGCGGGCGGCATAATATCATAAAGGTAATATTGGTAAAATGATTCAGGTCTTAGATAAATTAATTTGCAGTGGAAGGTAGCCGTGAACAACTTGTATCTGAAATCGAGACTACTCTCACTAGAGTGTTTTTTTTTGTGTCCGATTGGAGAAAACAAAATCTTGCTCAATTCAACCCTACTAAGACACAAGTTTGTGTATTCACCGTAAAGAATGCCCCATTTACTGTAGCGCCACAATTTCAGGGCACAACTCTCTCCATCTCTGACAGCATAGGTATCCTTGGTGTTGATATCTCCAGTGACGTTCAGTTCCGAAGTCATTTGGAGAAAAAGGCCAAACTGGCTTCCAAGAAGCTCGGTGTGCTCAACAGGGCGCGGCGGTACTTCACTGAGGCGCAAAGACTACTTCTGTATAAGTCGCAAGTGCAGCCGCACATGGAGTACTGCTACTGCTGTCACCTCTGGGCGGGGGCATCAGCTTCTTCCGTTCGACTCGGTGCAAAAGCGAGCCATATGAGTGGTCAACGATCTTATGCTTGCAGGTGGTGTGGAACCTCTTCGCGACAGGAGAGACTTTGCCTCCTTATGCGTGTTCTACCGCCTGTACAATGGTTTGTGCTCTGAAGAATTGTTCGATATGATGCCCACGGCTACGTTCTATCACCGCACCGCTCGCCACAGACAGGGTGTTCAGTTCATCCTCACTCATTACGTCTGGAGCGCTTGCGCACGGTTAGATCCGATAGGGGCTTTCTCCTGCGCACGCTTAGATTGTGGAATGACCTCACTGCTTCGGTTTTCCCAAACACCCACAGTATGGGGAACTTCAAAAGGGGTATTAGAAGGTTTTTACAGGGTCGGCAGTGCGAGTGTGGCGCCTCTGGTGTTGCAAACGTTCATAGGCTACGTTGACCACCGGTACAGCTTGTGGGCCGTATGCTTGCCTGCCACCGTGGTGGTATAATAAAGGCGGGGGGACGTTGAACAGATACTTTTATCAATGTGTTTCTCAATACGGATGGTGTTTATAAAAATAATTGTTTGATGTGTGTAATTTCGCCGGAATATTACTAAAATAATCACCTAGCTGGGTACCTAAGTTAATATTATAATAAAAATCTAGTGTAACAGACCTAATTTTAACATTAATGTATCATTATGTAAACATAGCATTTAGTGTTAGTAATGTTTCCTAGATGTCACCTCAGTATTTTCTAAATCGCGCTATCAAGATTCTCCATAAGGGAATGACCTTACCGTGTATAATTTTAATTTGGTGGAATCAAGACTGCCACTCGCAGCGCATCTAAGGGCGACATCCTAATTGGAATAGTCGCTAAGAACACTGCTCGGAGTGACCTCTATAGTTCCCTTTTTGGATTAGAGAACCGATTTTATAAGGGATTGGTTCTGTATTCATTTTATGTACCTTTGACAAAAATAAAATAGTCAAGGCTCCTCTCCGTGTTTCTTGTGACAACATCCAGCCTCCAACCTCCTGCTACAATCTGGCGCCCAACGTGGGGCACGACAACGTCTGCGGAAGTGCAAGATACGTCACAAGATACGGAAGAAAGACTTCGATTCTCGTCAAGAAAAGGTCTCAACAACCAAGATGTCGGTTACCTTATCGGACACCCAGTTTCAAGAACTGTTAGCCGAACTATCACCCGGACGACAAGAAACTTTTGCATCGTGCCGTGCTGAATTCAATGGCGCTGCCTAAATCTTCATATGACAGCAGAGTACAATCTGATACCCTTAAGCCTGTCCCCCATATTGAAGTAAGAATACGCAACCATTTACTCTGAAAACAGACACAAGTAATTATGCTTTTGGAGCAGCTCTCCTGCAGGGGGAGAGAGAAGAAAAGCATCCTCGGTTCCAGCCTGGTGACATGGTTCTAGTCAAGACTAATCCCATCAGCAGAGGAACTCTGGGTATAACTGCAAAGTTTGCCCCTCATCGTGATGGTCCCTATGTCATTGTACATAGACATAAGCGGCTTCGTTTAAAATAGCTCATCCTACTGAGCCGCAGATTCCAATTGGAGTCTATCATGCTGGCTGCTATAGTTCCAGTGCTGCCTATCAAGGAAAAGAGACGACGAGGTCGACCGCGGAAAACCCACCAGTAGCCAGTCCCTCTCGCCGGGACGTCTTCGGGGCCTGAGGGGGAGACTGTAACAGACCTAATTTTAACATTATTGTATCATTATGTAAACATAGCATTTAGTGTTAGTAATGTTTCCTAGATGTCACCTCACTATTTTCTAAATCGCGCTATCAAGATTCTCCATAAGGGAATGACCTTACCGTCTATAATTTTAATTTGGTGGAATCAAGACTGCCACTCGCAGCGCATCTAAGGGCTACATCCTAATTGGAATAGTCGCTAAGAACACTGCTCGGAGTGACCTCTATGGTTCCCTTTTTGGATTAGAGAACCGATTTTGTAAGGGATTGGTTCTGTATTCATTTTATGTATATTTTAGACGAGAATAAAATAGTCAAGCCTTCTCTCCGTGTTTCTTGTGACAACATCAAGCCTCCAACCTCCTGCTACACTAGCAAATAATTAACAAAACGACTACGTGTTCATTGTTAGTACATAATGACAAATAAACGAATATTGCTAAAAGCATAAAGCAAAACACTTTCCACGCTACTAAAATTATGCAAAATTATGTACAGAAACAAGCGCTAAAAGCTCTTACAAAATTGATCAAAAAGAGGTGCAGCATTATAGCATTGAAATGGGTTTTAAAAGAACAAACGAGGATATAGTTGAATGTCCCCATAAAGTACTCTAGTATCGGCATAGAGCACAAAAACTATCGAATGTGTAATTGAGTCGTCGTGAGTCACCCTGGGGCGGGCACACATCTGCTGTACTACGAAATGTATGTCCCATGGTAAGTATATGCTGGCTAAAATTTATCGATGATTTTTTTCTATCTAGTACCTAGTGATTTGAAAAAAAATGTGATCGCCTTTTCTCTATTGTAGAGTCTGTTCTGTAATAAAAGGTCTACCCGCCCGCCTGTTAAGAAAATAACTTATTTTTAACTTCAGATAAATTAATTATTATTTAAGTCAGAGAACTAAATTATGTTGCTAATTAGGAGTCTCAATGAAATCAGCTTATCTTAATATAATATGTACAGTCGAGGAAAATGAATGTTTAGCAGGTTGACATTATTCTGAAATTGGTCGTGTTACTATTTTCAAAGTACATCCTTCTCATCCTTAGTTTGACACCTTCATACATAAGCTTGTGACGTAGTTTCTCATTATTATACAAACAAATTATGTGGACGATTAAACTGCTAAACATTCATTTTCCTCGACGGTACATTGCTGGTCTCTCCACTTATTATAATTATCTAAATACAATTTACTCTATATATAATGTACTCTATCATTTTAAGGTCGGTTAAATAGGATTAGAGTAGCTAAAAAGGGAACCTTACTATGGAGACTTCGCTCTGCTGTCTGTCCATCAGTATCAAGGCTGTATCTCATGAAACATGATTGCTAGACTGCTGAAATTTAAGAGATAAAAAAGAAATGGAAAAGTAATCCCATACAACAAGCGTGGCACTTGGTCTGTATTTTAAACTTTACTGAGGTTCACACACTAGTAGTAGTTTACACTAGATTTGTTTTCGAAATAATATTACAAAATTTCTACCAAAAACGTTGTTTTCATGTAAGGTATTAGTTTCATCCATGCCAGTATCGTACCATAGCACCACCACACTTATTCCCCGTGGAACACTAGCGTGGTTTAGTTCCGGTACTTGTGGTGTCTTTTGTTTTCGCCCCGCTAACAGCCCACCGTGTATTATTTAGCTAAAACCAGGGGAACGTTTTAATGGACTACACAAAACTGGAAACGAGGGGACTGAAAGATTAGATTTCTTATCAAGAAAAAAAATCTTAGCACAAAAGTACGTAAGTAATACAAATTGTATTGACTGTTTGTCAAAAAATATTTGGGGTGGTTTTTTGTGTTAAGTACCTAAGTAAACAATTTGTATTAGATTATTTTCATGTAGTAGATAATTTCAACAACGTAGGTACCTACTCTACTTTGTAATTCCTTTACTTAGTATGCCATACACACAAGTATCAATAGGCAGTAAAAAAATTAATTGCCCAAATATATTACGAAAAGAAACAAATTGTTTTATAACCAGCCATAAAATTGTACCCACATTGTAGGTTAACCACAAAATATAAAAATTAACACAACACCCGAGAATGACATCTTTTATTATCAGTTTACGTTATCCAAAATGCGGGTTAGGGGCACGATAATAATTATAATTAACACGATTATGGCACGCCCTCTACAATATTGGTACAAATTAAGTAATGGCTCGTAATATAGTGTAACTAATCGATGCTTGAAAGCTCATTTTAAATTAAGTTATCGGAGAAAAAATATAACTGCCCTGTCATGCTGACATGCAAATCAAAGAGAAAATTATAAACATTATAGCGATGAGACATGAATAAAATGATTAGAAAGTGATGGATATCTAGTAGCTAATGATGAGCATAAATTGGAAATCAAGATTTTATTTTGCCACTTGTTGTGTGTCACTTGTGTTCTGTGCTACTGTCACAGAATAGAGTAACCGATAGCTTGGCTTATGTGAATACGAAGCCAAATTAAAGCTTTCCAATGCTTAGAAACTATAGTTTCTAAGCATTGGAAAGCTGTAATTTGGCTTGGTATTCATGAAATGTTCATGAATTCCAGACATGAAATCTTATAAGATTTCATGTTTGCTTAAAAATTCCAATACTCTTCCTTCACAAACAAATACATATTCAACGTTGAAATTAAATTGCTAACAATGAGTAGCTTTCAAATGAGAACGACAGTAATAATAAAGAAAATTATACCGAACATTCCAGAAAACAGCGATACTCTTATTCAAGAGTTACACTTAATAAAATTTTACCGTTGAACAGTTTAGTCGTAGAGCCTATAAAGAAGTCGATGGGCCGAGGCAGCGCAACAATGACGGCGGCCGTCCCAGGACATTCGGAGCAAGTTTATTTCACTGTTCCCACTAAAATGTGCAGTAAAAACCCGCCCACGCTATGTAACACCCATGATATTCCTACTGACCTCTGCCCTCGAATAAAGAATATCCCAGACGCATAATCCCGAAGACGGTTTATTGTTACTCGATAATTTAATACCATTCTATTGAAAGAATAAAAATGGATGCTAGGTACTTCAAATGAACAGGAAAGTAAATAACGATGTTTTTAATGATATCCTGGCGTTTAATACAGTCTCGGTAGTTAAATTTGCATTAACGTATGACACAAATTCGTTTTATACGCAAATAGATCTGGAAGACATATTCAATAAAAAAGTTTTTATTATTGTTGCCAGCAATGCAGCGGTTAAAAGCTGGCCGATATCCAGTTTTGAAATTGTGTAGAATATTGTATAGTACATACTGGTACCAAGCATCTTGTTAAACATTCCTATTATACGAGTAGTGAGCTAAGAATTTAATGGAAGTCATTGCTGTCTATTAAACTTCGCCAACATGACTGGATTAAAATTCACTCAGTTACTTTAAATTTAACTGCTTTTAAAACTCTGGATTATTCACGCCAATAATGAAGAGGCCACTCTTAATAATATTTAATTCAATTAATAATAATCGTGGCGAACTTACATTGGCCACGTATCTGTTTATCAATATTAAGGGTAAGTATTTTTCTTTCTTAAAATAAAAATACACTCGAGAGCAATGAATCCGGGTCACTTAAAGAATCCTAAAAATCTCGGAAACTAAAAATGCTAGGTTAATGCAATAAATTGTATTTAATAGACAATGTAATACTCCTTAAATGAAGGTATTAAAACTTCTTAGTTATTGTAAAGTTATATCATAAAAAAATCAAATTTGAAAAAGGGCCACTTTCGAAGATGGGACTACGAAATTACAGCATTTGGTGTTGCTTTTGTTTGTAATCTGTCATTTATGTGGGTACATAAACCATGTTGATAGTGCTCTATATTCATTAATCAAGCTGAAATTATGTCGCTTACGCCTGAAGAATGCACCAGAATACTTACAATGCTGGAAACCGGCCGGAGTCAGCGCGATACAGCCAGGACTGTCAGTGTGTCGCTGTCAACAGTACAAAGAGTTCTCCGACGTTACGAAGAAACTGGTTCTAACCTACGCAGACCAGGAACGGGCAGAACCAGGTGTACCACAGCACGAGAAGACCGATACTTGGTGAACACCATGCTTCGAAATCGCTTTCTCACAGGAACTGAACTCACCAATCAGTTTCGACGCCTCGGAGGAAGTAACCCAAGTGCATGGGCAGTAAGACGTCGGCTTGCTGAATCTAACTTAAAACCCCTTAGACCTGCAAACGGCCCTAAACTGGAGCGTGGGCATCGTATTTCGAGACTAAGGTATGCCCAGAGCCACGTAAATTGGAGTATTGAAGATTGGTCAAAAGTTATGTTCTCCGACGAATCAAAATTTATGCTCTACAAGCACGATGGAAGACACAGAGTGTATCGAAGACCAGGCGAAAGATTCAAGCAAGCATGCATCGAAGAAAAAGTAGCCTACGGTGGTGGGTCTGTACTTGTGTGGGCCGGAATTTCTTCTGAAAGTCGCACAGAGCTGGTGATCATAGAAAACGGCTCTTTAACTAGCGTAAGATATGTGGAAGAAATCCTCAATGATCACGTTGGTCCATTTATGGTCAATTTAGGTGAGGATGCTATATTTATGCATGACAATGCCCGACCTCATACAGGTAGGATTGTGAATGACTACCTTCAAGAGATGAACATTACTCGTATGGAGTGGCCAGCGCGCAGCCCGGATATCAACCCGATCGAGCATGCTTGGGACGAGCTAGGCAGATGCGTAAAACAACGAAACCCTCCCCCAATCACGCTTCGTGAGCTCAAAATTGCTCTCACAGAGGAATGGGAGAATATTCCCCAAAATCGTATAAGGAACTTGGTGTACAGCATGCCAAACCGCGTAAACGCAGTAATGGAAGCACGAGGAGGCAATACGAAGTATTAAAATTCAAGAAAATCGTAATAAAGTTCAAAAATTTCATGTTTCCTATTTTTGTTTTAAGGAGAGATCAGCAGTTTTTTCTTTATGTAATTTTGTGTTAATAAAATGTATGGTGACTCATATTTTTTTTACTTTCATTTAAGGAGTATTACATTGTCTATTAAATACAATTTATTGCATTAACCTATCATTTTTAGTTTCCGAGATTTTTAACATTCTTTAAGTGACCCGGATTCATTGCTCTCGAGTGTAAATAAACAGGTGGGTAGATGATACGATAGAATTTTATAGTGTGATGAGACTCTACTGAGATTTTCGAGGACAGCCTCATCTGCAAAATTTGAAACAACAACCTAGTACCTACTTACCTAGGTACAGTACCAACCCGTCTGGATTATGTGGTACAGTTAGGCCAGGCCAATCACCCTACAAAGTGAAATTGTGAGATTCATGGGCTATTTGATCATGGCTCAAATCAATGTCATAATGACAATTCCGGGCTGTGGGACAAAAACAAACAAGACAGTTTTCATAAGAACTAGTACTTCTTAAGTACCTAAATTATAACTCAATATTTATAATAACCAATTTATACTTAGTGCTGAAGAACGTTTAAAAAAAACCGGCCAAGTGCGAGTCGGACTCGCCCATATGGGTTCCGTAGCAGCAAGATACATAATATATAATTTCTTGTAGTTCGTATTAACTTGAATGTTTTAACACGTTCGCTACTACAGTGATTTTTCTAGAAGGAAATTGCGGTTTATGACGTATTAAAAAAACTACTTACTAGATATCGTTCACACCAATTTTCGTTGGAAGGTTACATCGAAATGTACTATCGAGCTCATAAATGCAGTAGCAATCCTACGTAGTTGCGTAGAATGTTGACGCCATTATTATGGCGTCAACATTCTTGTGATACTTGTGACCTTTTTCTTTTAAGACAATTTACACACACATATATATATATATATAAATTGTTCTTCCGTAGGAATATTATCGATAATTTCGTTGTTACCACTTAAGCAACTTGTGGCCAAGTGGTTCTAGTATGGAATGGAAATGCAAAGGTTCGAATCCTACGATCTTCCAAAAACACTTTTTGTGTTTCATATTTTATATATCAACCTGATATTAATTTATAAAATTAATATCAGCTTGATTTATAAAATATGTTTCTTAAGTAGAATTATTACCAGAAACTTCATGCAATATTACTTTATCAATATTTAACATTTTATTTTTCTTTTAAATATACAAAAATTGTTATAAGCTGAAATCGAACCACGAATATCTCTAATAACTGTGTAATAATAGTATCTTGCTTCAGCCACTTAGCTATTAGTTAATTTACTAGGTTGTTAAATTACTGTATTAGTATCTAATGACTCACAGCAGTTGTAAAGAATAATACAGTTATGAAAACGAATACATATATTATTATATCGTTATCTTTGTCTAGCACGAACTAATCATATTTTGCTGTTCTAGTCGACGCTATGACGTGTCGCGTCGTGTTACATTTCACACACACACACACACACACACATATATATGTAAACGCAAAACCAGCCCGAACGCACGCCACACTAAAATGAGCGTGTTTTGCTATTGCAGTTATGAGCTCGATAGTACATCATATATTTTACTGCTACACACACACTTTTTTTTCGACTTTTGAAGTGTCTGTCGCGCAAACTATTTAGTTTTTTTTTATTAACTTTTTTTTTTGTAAATTTGTATCATTTATTTAAGTCAAAAATTACATAATTCAAAAACACATCAATTTATGATTAAAACTAATAAATTAACCCGTCCCTCACAGTATCCGGTGCAAAGGTGCCCATTACACGGGCTGCATTGCCACGCTGGATAGCAATGGCCAACCTTTGTATAGTGGAATTCAACAGACTTAAAAAATATAGTAAACAAAGAAATTGGATCTCGACTACTCCATAATTACTTACATTTAATTATCAATCCTGATCATAGTCGTTTCAAGGAACTCTAGTTAGATTTATGCGGACATTTCGACACTAATAAACCTTTAGATTATAGAATAATTTCATGAAAAATACTCGGATGGTAAAAATTTAAGACTGTCATTTTTGCTTGTCATTAAATTATTTTTTCTCAGACTTGTTTGTCTTTGCCATAGTGTTGTAAAACTGTTGTACTGGCCAATTGATTTTAAAAGGAGGTCATTGTTTTATCAATCCGTCAGTTCGAAAAAATGTACTTCCTTTATATAATATAACTTATTGACCCAGAGAGCGAAGAGTGCTAGTCCACAGAGTATATTGAATATATGGAGATGCGAGTCTTTGCCCCTTTTCACAAGTACCGGTTGCCGGGTGCCGGGTAGGGTGGGTATATGGCCGTGTACTATAGCTTTCACACGTACCGGAGTGATTTGCCCGCCAACCGCTTGCATTCACCGCCGCCGCCGCGCCGGTTATCCGGCACCGGCTACCCGGCAACCGGTACGTGTGAAAAGGCACTTTGAGTTTGGGTCTTCGATTCCACAGTATAGACGATTTTGCTTTCGTCCGTATGTGTGTGTACATGTCAGTTCGGGTCTAGAAGACGCATTTGTTAACCAATTATCTCCAAACTTGGCACACATGTTCTTTGATTTAAAATCATTGATCTACGAAAAGATAAAAATACAACTTTTGTCAAAAGTTTTTTTAATAGGGCGGAAAATAAGGGAGAAAAAGGTCCCCGTTATATATGATGGGATCATAAGGGATATAATTCCTCACAAGTTGTTTTTTCCTGGGCGCTCGCGAGGCCTACTCTTCGCAGAAGTACTTTTAAAAAATTGGGACTAAATAAGTATTTGTGCGACCCAGAAATCGTCAGAAGGATCCGGTTAGGCTTAGTACCGTGTGGAGGAGTAAATTTAAAGAGGCTAACGTTCATCAGCGAGCTGCCAAAAAGATAATCTAATGTTTCGAACGCCATAAACATTTAAATATGAATAAAAAGAAAAAAAAATGATTCTTTAGGGTAGACTGGGTACGGTTGACGGTGGATGGTTAAAATATTCAGTCCTAAAGTAATATATTATTGTAAATAAATGATTATATGTACTATTAAATTTTCTAAAAGTTTCTTTTTTTAAAGATCCTTTAATTAAATTAATATAAAAAAATTATTGCACATAATATATATTGATATACCGAATTTCATGATTTGATGAATTTGGCGATTGATATACCGAAGTAAATGAATGTACGGTGAACTAGATATAACTCAATGATTATTTACATACATAGAATCAGTATAGTTACAACACTATGATCATAGACAACTTCTGTCAACACATGACATGTTTACATGATTGCTGAGCTGTCCAGAAAAAGACTATACCAGATACGAGCCGGAGCGGGAGTCACCCGTCTTGTCCATTAACCGCCTGCCCAATTCTTTGATCAAAACCTTGGCGTCTGCACCCCAACTGCCTATCGTTTCGACAGCGAAGGGAACAAATAAATATTGGTCTGTCAAGGCCGCATATTTACGTCGTTTTTTTTCTGCTGCATCTTCAGCAGCAGCTGCTGGAGAGCGGACGGTACGACTGAGGTGGCTAGGGGCGACGGTACTAACACACGTGGCAACCCACAAGAGGCACCTACCGTTTTTCCATGGCACCAAAGTCATGCCGTCCGGTCTCTTGCCATCTACTATTTAGTTTAGAACATAATGATGTTAGAAATCTTAACAGCATTTTTGAAGACCTATCTATAAATAACCCACACGTTTGGGTTTGATGATAAAGAAATTGAGTTTCCGGTCTAAGTATTGAGACCCCCAAAATTTATTGCTTTTTTTCTATTTTTGTGTGAAATTATTAATGCGGTTTACAGAATACATCTACTTACCAAGTTTCAACAGTATGTATAGGTCTTATAGTTTCGGAGAAAAGTGGCTGTGACATACGGACGAACGGACAGATGGACAGACAGACAGACATGGCAAATCTATAGGTAAGGGTTCCGTTTTTTACCATTTGGCTACGGAACCCTAAAAAGCTATAGCAATTGAGCACATCTTGTCCTATGATCCATCTCGTACATTACTCATCGAATGACAGATGACAGTTCTATATTAAACTCTGGTTCTATGGATGACGTCCGTTTCGATGCAAGGATGTGGGTTCGCATGAGTCAAATGTAGGTAAGTCACTTGTTTTATGATTATCTAAGTATTAGTGGAAGGCGTTTAACTTGTTAAGTTATTTGGTGCTACACAAGATTATTTTATTGAGATGATTTAAGTTAAGTTATCTGTTGTACAATTTATTACAAGAAAAAAAAATATAAATTCTAAGTAATCTGTAAGTACCTCAATGTTTGGTTTGTCCATGTTTAGTCTATGACAACTCAAAGTACCTACTTGCATATTGCCTTAGGAACACAAACATTAGACTGTATCTAACTAAACTGATATCACTGATATCCTTAACGACATACGGGCGTAGCTAATTGAAACTGGACGAAAGCTGCAAAGTCAAGTGACATACTCAATAAGGCGGTGATGGATGACGCTGAATTTTAATTAAACTCACATCAACCTGCTAGCTGACAAAACGAGGTTATAATGGCGACACCCATGCACTAAACACACGCTAACGTAGCTATTAATCTGCGAGTAAATATTGAATTAGGTATTTACTTTAAACTTTACTTACTTATAGGTCAAAGGCCTTCGGTTGCTTGACACCTCGGTTTTACTGTTTGAAAATGACTGTTTAATAATGTACTCAGCTGTTAAAAAAGCAGGTCATTCTATACACGTGCAGAATAAGATAAACGCAAAGAGCTAAAGGATTGTAGAGGAATTAGGTACAATACTCATAATCTGAAACCAGTAACCATCTTCATTGAAATCTGTTACAAAAAACGCAGATATAAGAAAAAAAGTGGAATGTCAAATAGGTTGATTCGGTTTAACTTCAGTAGCAAATACCTAACACATTACATTACTTTACTAGTCTTCAGTGGATAAGTTTGGACCAGCGACTGTAAGGAAGCGAGAATCAATATCGCTGCTTAATTCCGCTGAAACTAAAGAAGTTATCCTACTCAGAGCAATAACCTTACGGTGCTTCCACTTGAAAATTGACAGTTTATTTTTAATGAGCATGACAACGCTGCAAGATGCCTTAATTAAAAGCTATATAGGTTAATATCCTCTACAAAGAGATACAGGAAATGAGCGAAAGGAAGTTTAGCATAAACGACAGATATTTTTACTCATAATATAAATGCGAAAGTTTCTAAATGTAGATGTGAGGATGTCTGGATGTCAGTACGTCAGAATTCTGGAAGTTTGTTACTCTTTCAAGCTCTAACAGCTGAACGGATCTTTGGTACAGAGATATAACATTGTCTGAAACATCACATTTGGCTAAGCTGCTTTTTATCCCGAAAATATGTTCCCATGGGAAGTAGGAACAGGAACAAAATTACACGAGAGTCGAGCTGCGGTCGCCATCTAGAACGAAATGAAACTAATGAAATGGTAAGTCGTAATAAGTTTAGTTTTCCGAGGTTTGAAATTTCATGTAGTTTTTTCTAATGCTTACTTCGGGGACGACATCAACTTCTATGCCAGCACGCGGTTTTCTATCTTCAGCGTCTAATCCCACTCTGCAACCTTTTCTAGGTCGTTGGTTCACCTGACTGGAGGCATTCTACCTCGGCTCGGATAACCGATATACCGGCTCGGCATCACTACATAGTATAAAACAAAGTCGCTTTCTCTGTCCCTATATCCCTATGTTTGCTTAAATCTTTGAAACTACGCAACGAATTTTGATGCGGGTAATTTTAATAGATAGAGTGATTGAAGAGGACGGTTTATATGTATAATAACATCCATTAAATAGTTTTTTTTTTTTTTTTTTTTTTTATACCACTAAGGTGGCAGACAAGCATACGGCCCACCAGAAGGACCGGTGGTCACCGCAGCCTATGAACGTTTGCAACACCAGAGGCGCCACACTCGCGCTGCCGACCCTGCAAAAACCTTCTAAGACCCCTTTTGAAGAACCCCATACTGTAGGCGTTTGGGAAAACCGAGGCAGGGAGATCATTCCACAACCTAAGCGTGCGCGGAAGAAAACCCCTATCGGATCTAACCGTGCTGGAACGCTCCGGACGCAGAGTGTGAGGATGAACTCCCTGTCTGTGGCGAGCGGTGCGGTGATAGAACGTAGCCGTGGGCATCATATCAAACAATTCCTCAGAGCACACACCATTGTACAGTCGGTAGAACACGCATAAGGAGGCGAAGTCTCTCCTGTCGCGAAGAGGTTCCACACCACTTGTAAGTATAGGATCGTTGACAACTCTTATAGCACGTCTTTGCACCGAGTCAAATGGACGAAGCTGATATTCAGGTGCCCCCGCCCAAAGGTGACAGCAGTACTCCATGTGCGGCCGCACTTGCGACTTATACAGAAGCAGTGTTTGCGCAGCAGTGAAGTACCGCCGCGCCCTGTTGAGCACACCTAGCTTCTTGGACGCCAGCTTAGCCTTGTCCTCCAAATGGCTACGGAACTGAACGTCACTGGAGATGTCAACGCCAAGGATCCCTATACTTTTGGAGATGGAAAGAGATGTGCCCTGAAATTGCGGCGCTACAGTAATTGGGGTTTGCTTAGCGGTGAAAAAACACGCTTGTGTCTTGGAAGGGTTGAACTGGACAAGATTTTGTCCACCCCAATCGGACACTCTAGTAAGAGTAGCCTCGATTTCAGACACAAGCTGTTCACGATTTTCCTTCACTGTGTCCCGAGAGATACCGGGGCGGCCCGTGTAACAAGTGTCTCCCGTACTGTCGTCCGCATAACAATGAATGCCGTCAATAGACAACATGTCATTGATATGCAGCAGAAACAGAGTAGGGGACAACACTGATCCTTGCGGTACTCCAGCGTTTATGGCCATGCAGTCTGAACAGCTGCCGTCAACGACGGCCTTGATGCTTCTACCGGCCAGGAAGCTAGACACCCATCCGCATAATCTCTCGGGCAGTCCATATGAGGGCAATTTCGTAAGAAGACCACGGTGCCAGACCCGGTCAAAGGCCTTAGAGATGTCAAGGCTTACTGCTAGAGCCTCGCCCTTACTCTCGATAGCCGTCGCCCATCGGTGTGTGAGGCACACCAGAAGATCGCCCGTCGAGCGACCGTGACGGAAACCGTACTGCCGGTCACTGAGCAGGTCGTGTTCCTCTAGGTACCTCAGGAGCTGTGTATTAATTACACGCTCCATCACCTTAGATAAAAGGGAGGTGACGGCTATAGGCCTATAGTTGGCCGGGTCGGTCCTGTCACCCTTCTTGGGCACAGGATGCACATACGCGATCTTCCACGACGCCGGGACTTGTTGCTTGGAATATGAAAGCGTGAAAAGACGTGTAAGTACCGGACACAACTCTGGACCACACTGCTTCAGTACCACCGCGGGTATACCATCCGGCCCACTCGACTTATGAACGTCCAGGGATCGAAGCTCACGTCGGACATTCCGCTGCGTAAATTTTACTTCCGGCATGGAAGTTCCACACCACGGAATATCCGGCGGCAAAGCACCCCCGTCGCTCATGGTCGAGTTAGAGGCAAAGAGAAAACCCAAAAGGTCGGCTTTCTCCTTAGCGCTCTGGGCCAAATTACCGTCAGGTTTAAGTAAAGGTGGTAAACCTGACCGACAGAAATTTCCCTCGGCAGCTTTGGCAAGCGACCAGAATTCGCGACTCCCTGAAGGGTAGCCTGCTAGCCGTTCACCAATTCTGCCGACGAAATCGAACTTAGCCCTGACAATTGCTCTTTTGCTGGCTCTCGAGGCGGCATTTAATTTGCGTTTCACCTCAGAGATGTTTGGATCTGAATTTGCACGAGCCGTGGTCCAAGCCCTGTAAGCAGATTCTTTCAACATCAAAGTTTCTCTGCAGAGCCGACTGAACCACGGTCGCTTTTTTGCTCCTACAGGGATCCAACGGTTAGGAATGTAACATTCCATGCCCTCCAAGATCCCCGCAGCGACTGCTGCAGCGCAAGAATCCAGATCCTCTGAGGCAAAACAAAGCCGCTTCCATGGGTACGACGCGAAAAACTCTCGCAGTCCATCCCAGTCTGCTGACTTATAGTGCCATACATGTCGCCACTCCTTGGGCCGAGGTGGTTCAGGCCTTGCGAGAGGCACATGCGCCCGAACGACACAGTGGTCCGACGATCCGAGTGGAGCATCCACTGAAACACTGTATCCGTCCGGACGCGTTGTCAGCAGGAGATCCAGCAATGCACTATGCTCGTTCTTCTTGTCTGGTATCCTTGTGTGGGATTTAACCAGTTGAGAGAACCCATAGGTCAGGGCAAATTCGTGAGCAGCTTTCCCCGCAAAGTCGGTGGTCCGGGAGCCCAACCAGTCAACATGATGTCCGTTGAAATCCCCCAGAATCACTATCTCCGCGGAGGGATACTGCTCAATCACCTTGTCAGTCGCTTGTTGCAGGTGGTCAAAAAGGCGAACTGTGTCCGTGTTACCACCGCTGTGAGACCTATACACGCACGCGTAGATCCGAGTGTGGCCCCCGTGATCCAAGCGTGCCCATAACGTAGACAGGTCCCTGTCTTCGAGGCTTGAAAGACGACGACAGCAGACATCATCCCGGACGTACATACATACCCCGGCTTTCTGCCTAAAGTGGTACTCAAGCTTGTAGCCAGGGTACATTAAGCAAGATGTATCGCCCGGACGTAAGATCTGCGTCTCCGTTAAGAAAAGAAGGGTCGGCTTCGCAGTTTCAAGATGGTGGTGGACTACGTTGATGTTCGTGCGCTGTCGGAGACATATCGTCGCCAGCAGGACGACGCAGGGGCATCCAAGACGCGGGGGGTCCACGCGCCCCGCTCACCGAGCAACAGCTGTGCGGCCGTCAGTCACTACGTCAAAAAACACCGTCACCTCAACACGCGCACCTATATATACCTACCTATACGTCTGTGATTTTGTACAATCAACCGTTATTATAAAGTTCACCAAGAAACCAGCTGTTTCTCTTGCCACCACCTGCAAGACCCAGAGCACGTCGTCACCACATGGTCCTTCGAGAAGAAGAAAAAAAGAATTCCAGCAGCGAAGTGGAGTAACGGTTTTTTGAAAAAAAAAAAATTATCAGACACCTTCAATCGTCGCAATTGGACAAGCAGGTCATCTCGATCAAATTCGGAGCCCAGTTCCAGTCAACGATCGTCGGAAAGGCATAGGATTGGTGCGGAATATTTCACAAAAAATTCAGAAGAAATTCAGAAAATCGATCAGTCGTAAGGGTCATTTTCATCGGGTCACAGCCGAGTAGCAGCCCAAGTGAAGCCCGGCGACATCGTTTTCATCGAAAGAAAAAATTACACATACGGCGAAATCAGAATAGCCAGATTGGATGCGAAGCGTGCAGCATACGTGAGATCATTCCAATTTCATTACCTACTAACATTAGTCGCTTATTACTAACCATATCCCTAGTCCGAGTAGTTAATATCGCAAACCAAAGTATCGTCCCGTAGCTGTCTATCTCGTAGTGCTAGCTACATAACCATAATTATATACCTCGGCGCAGTAGATATCAGCGTAGATCAATAGTGTTCTGTGCTGTGAAACTATCTAGTGGTTACTTGTAGTTATTCCATCTTTAACATTTTATAAAAACGCCTACTTATGTATTATTGTGCCGTACATAACAGTAGAATACCGATCTATTAATATCAGTGAAAGTTAGTAGTGATTCCGTTAATTTTATTGTGCAGTGTAGAATAATAATTAGTTCAAGTAATTTGCAAATTTATTTTTTTAACTACCTACATTTTTTTTCCCAAATTGTAAAACTATTGTCCTTTTCAAATTAATAGTGAGTTAAACCGTAGTTAAAAGTTTTTGCCGACAGCCAAAAGTACCTCCTTTTAAATTTGGGGGCACGGCAGTGCCCCCAAGCCAAATCGAGCGCGAAGCAAACACTGCCGTACCATCCTTTACAGGAACCATTTCGCCGCATTTTCAGGCCCCTAGTAGAGAACCTCTGGATAAGACCAGAACGCAGAAATTTTCGTCATCTAGTAAGCTATAATCACATACTTAAAATCCAAAATTTCAAGTCTGTAGGTCATTTACTTCCGGAGTTAAGCGAAAGCAAAGTTTCGCATTTATGACACTCATTCACTCATGATCATCAAAATACAACTAGTATTTCCCATAAACTCAGAGAGCTGAAATTTGGTACAGAGTTAGGGTTTAATCACCACATAAAGGGAAAACTATAAAAACTAGGATAATCGAAGATACCTGGTGACCCTGATTAGAAAACACAAGAGCCCAACCAAACTATTAGAGATCGACATACCGCCTTTACAAATAATATTCAACTTGGTGGGCCGCTTTATTTGAAGTCAAAAATCGAAGGTCTGAAGTATCTGATGAAGAACCTTCAGCTGGTCTCAGTTGTATTAGAGATAATGGTAATGCCCCCTTCTACTATTGGGACATAAAAAATCGACATCTGACACATCTTTTAATTTAATCTAGCCTATAGCATCCCACTGCTGGGCGAATGCCTCCCCTTCTGCTTTTAATCACTACATATTATAAAACAAAGTCCCCAGCCGCGTCTGTCCGTCTGTCTGTCTGTTTGTTCACGATAAACTTAAAAACCACTGCATGGAGTTTCAGGCTGAGATCACCAATCGAGAGAGTGGTTCTCGAGGAAGGTTTTCGTATAAAATTTGTTGAGTTTTTGTTGACATTGACTAAAATATTATGACATTAGTTGGAGAGGTCAGAAAAAAATAAGGCGTCTGGGAGCTTTTAACGAAAACGCTGCCTAAACCCTTCGAAGTATTACAAAATAATGTACCATGGAATTGTGTATCTTATATAAGGCTACAGAAAAGTCCGCGGCAGCATATGTTTATCTCTTAAGGATAACATACAATAACCATGTTCATTCTTTAAAAAAATAGCAATTATAAAGTGGTAATTGGAATGCTATTTACACCAAGAAAGTGTTAACCCATCTCAATTTAAATACATTAGTGGGCATGAAAATATAATGAAAATTATTTGTTCCCTTTACACCATGCAAATTAAATGAATACCTTAGGAGATATAGATAATCAAAATAATGCGCAACGAAATTAATTTTGTGTCGCCATGATTGAACTGGGTCATACATTATACGGGTCACATACTAACTTATTCTTCTACTTTTATCGCAAATATTTTTTCGTTAAAAGTGAATAACGCTTACAGCAGTTTACTTAAGGTAGGTGTAGTATTTCAAAATCAGCAATTTCATAGAAAATAGTAAACAAAGAGCCTTTATTTTAGAATTTTCTTCAGTATTAGCCATTTACAAACAAACATCGGCGTGTTACAATTTTATTACATGTATCAATGTAGTAGACGTAACGTGTATAAAATGACATCAATCAAATGTCATCAATATTCTGAAAAAGAAATTAAAACATAGAGTTCTCAAACTCTTTTGAAAATACATACTGTACCTACCTTAGAGGATCGTTATGAAAATAACATGATAGTAAACAACCACCACTAAGCAATACGCTTCTCCAGCGTGTAGCTGTGTTTCTCTGTGATAACCACTATGAGAGGTACCTTTGTTCGGGCCATCCATAGAAAATCGATGGCATAATGCTGAATACCGCAAAGAACAAGCGGCGTGGCATAGAATGGGGACTATCCTGATATCCTGAAGGATTTAGATGACGCCGATGACCTGTGCTTGCTGAGGCACTCACACGCCACACATTAGAGATAGTACAGATGGAAACCTACATACTGTACATTTTGTATCGTCTTTCCTATACCTCGGGAGAAGTGCCGGAGTCTTGGAAGGAGGCGAACGTCCAGCCGATCCCCAAGAAAGGGGATCGGTCGGATCCGGCCAACTATCGACCCATAGCCGTAACCACCGTCATCTGCAAGGTGTTCGAGCTAATCATCAACAAACAGCTCATGCGCTATCTGGAGGATCACTCGTTAATTAACGATCGCCAATATGGCTTTAGGCCGAAACGATCAACGGGTGACCTCCTAGCGTACGTAACGCACACCTGGGGTGAGGCTATGGAGAGGCACGGCGAATCTCTGGCTATTGGCCTAGACATCGCTAAAGCCTTTGATAGGGTATGGCATGCGTCGCTTCTTTCGAAGCTGCTGGCATATGGTTTATCGCCTCAGTTATGCCGCTGGTTGGCCAGCTTCCTGCACGGGCGACGTATACTGGTCCTCTGTGGTGGTCAGGCTTCCTGTTTTTTGCAGGTAAATGCCGGGGTACCACAGGGATCGGTATTGTCCCCAACTCTCTTTCTTCTGCATATCAATGACATGCTGTCCCTTGGGTGCATTCATTGTTATGCGGATGACAGTACTCTGCATGGGAGCTATTCTGGCTGCCCAGCGGAGGGGCGTTGTGACGTGGACGAAAAGAGACGGCAACTCGTGGTGGATCTCGACCGGGACCTGGGTCGCATTGCCCAATGGGGTTCAGACAACCTGGTCGAGTTCAATGCCAGAAAAACGCAGGCGTGTGCGTTTACAGCTAAGAAGTCCCCATTCCTACCCCTACCCTCTCTTCAGAACATTACGGTTCCACTAAAGGACAACCTGGAGATTCTCGGTATAGACGTCCGGCGTGAGCTCAATCACAAAAACTGCATAGAGAGTTGTATTGGGCTGGCCTCGCGGAAACTCGGAGTCCTGAATAAGGTGAGACGGTACTTCACGCCACATCAGAGATGTTTGCTGTACAAGACGCAGATTCGTCCCTGCGTCGAGTACTGTTCTCACCTCTGGGATGACTCCGCGAGGTACTTGTTGGACGCACTTGACGCTATGCAGAGACGTGCTGTCCTAATAATTGGTTGTCCTGAGGTGACGGGAGGCCTCGAACCGTTGGCGCAGCGAAGAACCGTAGCGTCCTTGGCTGCCTTCTACCGAATGTATCACGGCGAATGTTCTGAAGAGCTCTTCAATCTGATCCCACCATCACCTTTCCGATCCCGAACAACGCGTGCCGGGCAGAGATGCCACTCATACACAGTGGAGAGAATCTTCGCCAGAACCGAGCGTTTCAAAAGATCGTTCCTCTGTCGAACTATAAAAACTTGGAACGACCTGCCCGCACACGTGTTTCCCTCATCTTACAACCCCGGGTTCTTTAAGAGGAGCGTGAAGAGGCACATCACAGGGCCGCCAACTTGAGGACCGCTGTAAGAAGTGGCCCCCAATCGTAAGATGCGCCACGGCTATCCACCGTGGCGACGTCAATTTGGCGAGCTGAATATAAAAAAAAAAATACTAAATTCGCTGAGGCTACGCACACATAGACAACTCATTCACAGACACGAGGTCAGGCGGTCTCAACCGAATTTTCAATAGGTACTGATTTGTGCGCGAGTGTGTGTAGCAGAGGGTAGGTGTGACAAAAAAGTACATACATGAGTTTTCCATCTGTACTATCTCCAATTTGGACACACGCCGTCATGCATGTCTACAGAACAACGTACAAAATGAGACAGCGAATGGAAGGACTGAAAATAAAATCGACAGACGCAGGAGATGAGGTGTAGGGAGAAGAGTCTGTTTCGCTGCGCATTGGCACAGATGTCGAGCGCGTTCACTAATTCACGTAACTCGGGAGTGTTGTGTCGGAAACTGATGGGTTAGAAGAGTACATCATTTCGAGGCTCGCCAAGGCAAGAGCACAAGAGCAAACTTCACACAGCTGCACCCCGTATGCCAGTTGCAAAAATTGACTCGAAAATTGAAACCCAAAACAAAGTCAACGTTAAAACTGTACTACTATACGGATGCAAGACATGGAACCTTGACCTTGACCTCTAACGGATCTTCGGTATTATACGGGCCCGTTAAAATCACGAACGTAAGCCTATTGGAACGCTGCAGTGAGACCCCTATCCACTAACAGATCAAACGTTGGAAGTTTAGCTGGATTAGACACACGCTGCAAAGGGACCATGATCAAATACCAAGGCAAGCCTTACTGAAACTACTGAAAGAGCGGAGCAGCAATGTGAAATGTTTTTAAACGGGGAAAATTTAATCGATATAAGAGTATCCGTTGCGCCTCTGCGTAAATGGTTAAAGTTACATAAAAATAATGTATTACAAAATTAAAAAGTTAAAAAGTTCTTAAACAAAAAACCTATTTTCGATCTATTCATTTCGTTCGATCACAGTTACCTTTTTATTAACATGAGGAAAATCCTACATGTATGCTATGCCGGACTCATACCGACTAAAAACACACGCATCCTGCTTAACAACCTACCGTTGGGAGCCCCGGGTAAGCGGAGCTACGGCTACCACTGCGGCCTCACCTATGGGGATGCGGGAGCTATCCCGCGTCTTTGGGAGTTTTCGATCACAGTAACGTTAATTATTTCTAAAATAATGAATAGTAGCGACGCGACGGAAGTAAACGCGACGGGAACAAATGACGTGAACCATGATATCAAAATAACAATAGCATACCGCGCTCTTTCTCTCTCTCTCTCTCTCTCTTTCTCTCTTATAAGACGCAAACGAAGTTGCGCGGGTCAGCTAGTACAAATATAAATAAAATTAAAGGAAAACTCTGGATAAGACTAGACTGGCTTTTATACTTATACTTACAAGTTTACAAGAGGAAATAGTCGAATGATTATCTTTATTCTACTCGAAAATTACACAAATTGAATAAACAAATTACACTGAAATATTAATTTCGCTCAAAATTTGGTCAAAATATAACGGCATGAACGCGAATGGGCAATACAAAAAACTGTTGTACAAGAATCAGAACCGGAAAAAAAGAAAAAAAAGATCTGTAATAATAAAAAAAACTACTCCTAGAAAGAAAAAAACTGCGTCTAATAAGAAAATCTAATAAAATAAATCAATATGCCCACGTTTCTACAAAAAGAAGTGAAATCCCACCAAAAACATTCTGTAAAAAACTAGCCAAGTCTCGTTGGAGCTACTTGTTTATCTCTAAAAAGTAATGAGATCTAGACAAAGTCGTGCCAAGTCTAAGGTTCCTTACTGCGATTACTTTATTATTATAGTTAATGTTGTGTGACTTGGCCGTTGAAGGGTACACAAGGGTACAAAACAAGATGCTTCATGACACCATTGCACCAATCTGTCGCCAGAACCGCCACCCATTGACGATCGAAAATTGCCACTTGGAGAACGTTAATTCAATAACTAGTCAATTATTATTATTATAATCATTGATAGAAGTCCTTCTGTACGTCTACTTTATGTTAGATCGGTGGTCCATTTGCCGCTTCAAAAAGAAGAGAGCAGAAGTCAGCATTGTCAATGCTGAATGCATGTGTTGCCCAATCAATAACAGCCTAAAATGAGACACTAGCGTCCAATTACCAATACCAGTATGGGCTATTATCTCGCTTAACAAACATAGGTAGTTACAACAGATATAACATTACGTGTAAACAAAATGGACTTGTACACACTCACGTATAAAGAATTTTCAACGGCCAAGTCACACAACATTAACTATAATAATAAAGTAATCGCAGTAAGGAACCTTAGACTTGGCACGACTTTG
This sequence comes from Miltochrista miniata, assembly GCA_933228765.1. Lineage (NCBI taxonomy): Eukaryota > Metazoa > Arthropoda > Insecta > Lepidoptera > Erebidae > Miltochrista > Miltochrista miniata. The sequence goes on from OW121756.1 coordinate 23,413,032, forward strand.
TCTAGATCTCATTACTTTTTAGAGATAAACAAGTAGCTCCAACGAGACTTGGCTAGTTTTTTACAGAATGTTTTTGGTGGGATTTATTTTTTTATTCCGTTTTCAAACGGTCATTCAACCCACAATAGATTGATACCTACCTATCTATTGCAATCAGCTGTTCGCTTGCCAGTTACGTATGTAACATTTCTTTTTACTAGTCATACTTGGCCCTTCACTTTTATTTTCGTTCTTCAATTCTTTTTAACTCGCAACCATGGCTGATGAAAAAGTGAAAGAACTGGTAAAGAGGCGTGCTGCTTTAAAATCTCAGTTGACTCAATTTACTAGCTATTTGACGCCTATAAAAACATGCAAACAGCTTAGCGATGAACAGTTAGCCGAATTAGAGTTGAAAGTTGATAAATTGGTTTCTATATATCCTATTTATGATGGATTTCAGAGTGAATTGGAGTACTTGGCGGCTAAACCAGACGAGCAATATTCTGAGCGCGACCAGTTCGAAACCCAGTACTACAAGCAGCTTGCAGCTGCTCGCACAATCGTGGCTACGCACCGCAGTCAGCAGCCTGGGAGGTCTGAGGTCGGTTCTGGTGATCAGCTCACTGTGGTTACACAAAGGCAAGGTAATGTTAGATTACCTAAAATTAATTTACCTCATTTTAGCGGCGGTTATCAGAATTGGTTGGAGTTTAAGGACATGTATGTGTCCTTGATTCATGAGGAGAAAGGCATCAATGATATCAACAAATTTCATTATTTACGTAGTTCTCTTCACGGCGCTGCTGCCTTGGTAATTAGGAGCTTAGATTTTACAGGCAGCAACTATGAGGAAGCGTGGAAATTATTATGTGACAGGTACGACAACAGAGAGCTACTAGTTACTAATCACATACAAGCTTTGTTTAACATTGAGTCGGTGAGCAAAGAGTGTAGTAAAAGCCTGCGTATGGTTGTGGATGAGACAAGAAAAAATCTGAGGTCTTTAGCAACCTTGGGTCAACCTATTGAACACTGGGACTCATTAATTATCCACATCATGGCGTCAAAGCTAGATCCAATTACTAATAGGGAATGGGAGGAACATAGGAATTCTCTGACTGAGCCCCCTTCTTTAAGCACATTCACTACCTTCGTTTCAAACCGCTGTAACCTGGTGGAGACGCTCGAGGAGGCAAGGGTGTCTCATGCTAGGGTCACAACTAACAATAAGCCGAAGAGTTTCGTAGTAGCTTCCAGCAAGGCTAAGCCGAGACTTAGATTTTCACTTTCCTGTCCATTGTGCAAGCAATCACATAATTTATTTAGCTGTGATCAGTTTAGGGCATTATCCATTGATGCACGCATTAGAAAGGTCAAAGATTTAAAACTATGCGTGAACTGCTTACGTCCAGGCCATTTGCAGGAAACCTGTAGACTGGGAAATTGCAAATATTGCGATCAAAAGCATAATTCTCTCGTTCATTCCCACGCTGAAGAATCTAGTACCCATAGTGAACACTTAGCATTATCGAGCACAAATCACGAATTTAAACCAATTTCCTCATCATGTAATGTATTACTTTCCACAGCATGGGTAAAGGTGACGGATCATTTGGGAAGGTCGCACGGCGCCAGAGTCTTACTAGACAATGGAAGCACGGCCAATTTCATTACCAAGGATCTTTGCGGTAAGCTTAAATTACCTATTCGTAATGTAAGCTCAAGCCTGGCAGGTATAAACAGTCAAACGTCAATCATATCAGAGTCTTGCTCCTTGCATTTAGAATCTTGTGACGGTTCATACACAACTGACATTGATTGTTTTGTCTTGCCGAAAATCACACCATTCATACCGCATTCATACATTGACATACAAAACTTACCTGTACCATCAGGCATTCACCTAGCTGACCCGTCATTCAACATTCCATCTGAAATTAATATCCTCGTGGGAGCAGAAGTCTTTTGGTCAGTGATAGGTCATAGTCGCATACAGCTAGGTAAACAACAGCCAACGCTTTTCGAAACAAAGCTCGGTTGGCTAATATCAGGCGCACTACCACAGTCAATTGATAGCAAATTATTGTGCATGTTTACACATGATAAACACACAACACACACACACACCACAGACCTCACACGTTTTTGGGAACTAGATTCAATCTCACCAAAATACAATCTCACTTCCGAAGAACGCCTATGTGAGCAGAACTTCATAGACACAACAAAACGAGACAGCAACGGCCGTTTCATTGTGTCCATTCCATTGAAAGCATCCCCTAAAGCATTAGGAAACTCTTATGACATGGCCAAACGACGTTTCTTGTCATTAGAGCGTAGACTCAACCGAGAACCGGAACTTAAGAAACTTTATGTGGATTTTATGAACGAGTATGAGGCATTAGGTCACATGACTAAATCTCCTATTCTCTCAGATTCATCACCATACTCATATTTTCTTCCACATCACGGCGTGTTTCGAGAGTCCAGTACAAGCACCAAATTGCGAGTCGTCTTCGACGCCTCAGCGGTTACAACATCAGGCAAGTCATTCAACGATATTCAGGCTGTAGGCCCTAGAGTTCAGGATGATCTGATGTCTATTCTATTGCGGTTCCGCCAACATAAATACGTCATATCAGCTGACATAGAGAAGTTTTTCAGACAAATCAATATTGAGGAATCTCAACGGCCTCTACAGCAGATTCTATGGCGATGCGATCCTTCTCTGCCCCTTATAGAGTATATTTTGAACACAGTAACTTACGGGAATTCAGCTTCACCATACATCAGTACAAGATGTCTGACTGAGCTCGCGAAGCAGGCATCTACTACACAAGCGCAACGCGCTATTCATCATGATCTCTACGTGGATGATCTCCTGTCGGGGAGTGACTCCATCGATTCCACTATCACCCTAGGCAGAGACATCATCAAAACTTTGGGGTCAGCACAGTTGACTCTACGGAAGTGGCAGTCTAATAGCCACGAAATTCTAAATTCAGTGACAAATCAGACTACAACTTCTTCTAACACAGTGAGTTTAAGCATTGACGAACCTAGTAAAACTCTCGGTCTCAATTGGCGGTGTAACACAGACACACTCACTTTTTCAATAAATTCACCATTACACACAAACACTATCATTACAAAACGTCACATACTGTCTATAATTGCACAGATCTTTGATCCCCTAGGACTAGTTTCACCAACCATCATGGAGGCCAAGCTAATCCTCCAAAGGCTGTGGATTGATGGGTGTTCTTGGGATGGAGAGGTGCCGGCAGAGGTTAAAAAGCTTTGGCTAAAGCTTACTGAAACTTGGCCTCATCTGAACACACTTAGTATCCCACGGTGGGTTGTATGTGACAATCCTTCATCTATAGCTTTACACATTTTTAGCGACGCTTCCGAACGGTGTTACGGCGCTTGCATTTACATTCGCGCCGTGGCAGGCGATGGCTCCATTCATGTAAGTCTACTTACCTCCAAGAGCAAGATCGCGCCGGTTAAGGCTACTACTATCCCAAGGTTGGAGCTTTGCGGAGCTTTACTCGGTACAAGACTATGTACGAAAGTTCTGGAATCCCTAACAATAAAACCTGATAGTTGTATCTTTTGGTGCGACTCAATGATAGTTCTGGGATGGCTGTCATCGTCCCCGGCTTCTCTTCAGCCTTTTGTCAGGCATCGCGTTTCCGAGATCCGGGAAGGTTTTGGTGATCACACATGGCGCTACGTGCCCTCAAAAGAGAACCCAGCTGATCTGATCTCACGTGGTCTTAGCGCTGACCTCATAGGTCAATGTTCCTTGTGGTGGTCAGGTCCTTCCTATCTGTCTCTTGATGCCTCTCAGTGGCCGTCTACACCTAAATCAGACAGCAATGTTCCACTACCGGAGCTATTGAGATCACACACACAATACAATGCATCATTTCATACAAACACAATTACTCAGTCCAATGAAATCAAATATAATCAATTAATTTTGAATTTAATCAACAATTCATCTAATTACACTAAATTACAACGTACTATAGCATATTTATTTAGATTTGTAAATAAGGCTCGTAATAATAATTTAAGTCTAGGCTCAACTCTAACAAGTTCAGAATTGTCGTACAGTGCTGACTTTATTATTCAAACATGTCAGAGGGAAATGTTTCCCATGGAGTATGATCTGCTCTCATCGGGAAAATCTCTTCCCAAGAAAAACCGTCTTATTTCTTTATCACCATTCATCAAATCAGGAATCATACGTGTAGGAGGAAGACTGGACAACTCATACTATGATTACAATGTAAAGCATCCGATTCTTATATGTAGTCAGCATCATATTACTAAGTTGCTATTCAATACCTACCACTTAAGATTATTTCATGCTGGACCACAGTTATTATTGTCGTCATTACGACATAACTACTGGCCTTTGGGTGGCAGGAACCTTGCAAAATCCACAGTACATAAATGCGTCAAATGTCAACGTATCAAGGGTCAAACCGTTCAACCTATGATGGGTAATCTGCCAAAGGAACGGGTTCAGTTAGAGTTTCCTTTCCTCGAGACAGGCACGGATTACGCCGGACCAATTCTGATAGCCGATCGTAAAGGTAGAGGATGCCGACTCATTAAATCCTATATCTGTGTATTCGTTTGTCTAGCCACACGGGCAGTTCATTTGGAGCTTGTCTCGGATCTTACCAAGGAAGCTTTTATTGCAGCACTTAACAGATTTATTGCTCGTCGAGGTAAACCGAAAACCATCTACTCTGACAATGGTACTAATTTCGTAGGAACATGTAACGCGCTGGCTGACATTTTAAAGCAGGACTACTCATCCGAAATGGCAGAGTCAGGTATTAATTTCTCTTTCATTCCAAGTTATTCTCCTATGTTCGGTGGGATATGGGAAAGTTTAGTACGTAGCGTTAAAGGACATTTGCGACGTATACTAGGTCTTACACATCTTACCTTCGAAGAGATGGCTACGTGTTTGATACAGGTTGAAGCCATATTAAACTCTCGTCCTCTTACACCCTTATCCACAGATCCATCTGACCTTTACCCTTTAACTCCTGCCCATTTCCTAATTGGAAGGTCTCTCACTGCTTTGCCTCATCCAGAAGTAACCAGCCAGAACATTGCCAACCTAAAGCGATTCGAGCGCATAGAACACCTAAAACAACAATTTTGGAAAAGGTTTTCTAACGAATACATATTTTACCTCCAACAGAGGACCAAGTGGGCGCACTCCGAAGGAACCCTTGAAGAGGGATCTATGGTGGTCCTGAAGCAGCCAAACACGCCGCCTCTCATGTGGCCAATGGGGCGCATTGTTCGTCTCATACCCGGGAGAGACGGAATAGCTAGAGTCGCCGATATCAAGACTAAGACAGGTATCGTTCGACGCGCTTATAATACTATCTGTCTCCTTCCAGTCACACACTGAATTTGAAGACAAGTCTTCAACCCCGGGAGCATGTCGGAGACATATCGTCGCCAGCAGGACGACGCAGGGGCATCCAAGACGCGGGGGGTCCACGCGCCCCGCTCACCGAGCAACAGCTGTGCGGCCGTCAGTCACTACGTCAAAAAACACCGTCACCTCAACACGCGCACCTATATATACCTACCTATACGTCTGTGATTTTGTACAATCAACCGTTATTATAAAGTTCACCAAGAAACCAGCTGTTTCTCTTGCCACCACCTGCAAGACCCAGAGCACGTCGTCACCAGCGCATACCCCTGATGTTGCAAAAGTCCACTTGAAGTGTGGACGACGATGCCGCTGTGGAATCCTTTTTCTTTCTCTTTGTAGCCATAGTTCTTAAAAATATGGGGAATTAAGAAGGTGAAGGGGGCGCTTTTGTGCCGGTGGCGCAGGAGACTAGGCGAGGCTCGAACTCACCGAAGGCAGACAGAGGTAGTGCGGTAGATTGGCACGGCGTACGGAAGGGCCCCCGGTCCCCCCCCGATGCAGTAGCCGCGTCCACTCCGGTATCCTCCTCCGGCACGACCACAGCACCAGGGACTTTACACAGGCTGCTGGTTCAGCCTCCTGGGGCGGAGATTAAGTAATCCCCAGGTTCGGGTCCCGTACAGCCTGCGGGCGGTCAGCGGTCAACCGTTTCACCGGGTCTCCCTGATCGCCGTACCAATATTCCGCGCCTCGATCTGCCAATGGAGACAGATAAGCCTCTGGTCTCACCGTCACCGGCACAATGTCACCCCAATGAGCTCTGGATCCCTGCTAACCGACGGAGAACATAACCCGACCGGAGTCAGGTTACTATTACCGCGGTCTTCTGCAGGGCGGAGGTACTGCCCCAGGCGGGCTGCTCAACGAACGGAGTACCGTTAGGCCCTTCCTCCTAATGTGGGCTTTTTCGTTAATCCCTAAGATATTGGATCTTAGGGATCTGATTGAAGAAGCCACTACTGTACCCTCAGGGTGTAACGTTAACGTTAAATAGTGGAGAAATACTGTATACCCGTGCGAAGCCGGAGCGGGCCGCTAGTAACTAATAAAACGTAAACTTTCGTCCTGACACTGGCACTGCGGTGTAGTCAAAGAGAATTAGAGAAAACGGAACATAGTGTAAAATCAAACATGATCTTACAGGTTATTTAATTATGCAAGTTTTTCCTGCCAATTAGAATAACCGCCTAAAGATAAGCACCGAGGAACTCAAGATCATGGGTTTCGCAGTCGATATTACTTCAGGATCGTTTAGGAATATCAAATGCAGAACAATAACCGCATCTTATTTTCACGGTAAATTACCATTCATATTTTATTTAAGATTAGGTTTTGAACGACTTCTTATTTGAAGATTTTAAGATTACAAAACTTTTAATTTAAACCATCTAATGACAGCCAAAAGATTAACTAGTATAAAGTTCTAAAGACGCCGATGAAACCTACAGTTTCCAATTCTGTAAGCCCTTTATTCACGCCTTTCATGTAACGTAACATCTTAAATAGAATCACCATAGCTTTCTGATAGATATGAAAGCCGACTAACGGGAGCGAGAAATTGAATTTCTCATTTGATGCCCGATGGAAGGATCGGTTGTCATCAGGAAATGACACTTCATCATGTCACCGTGTCCAAGCCCACTTTGTGAATCGATTGGAGTTTGAAACGCGTGACCGTGCAAGATACGAATGGTAGTATTTGTAAGCTCAAGTGACGGATAACAATTATGTTTATAATTAGAACTGTCTCTTGTACTTAGAATGGTTGATTGGATATCTTAGATAGTTATGTAGTTTTCAGGAAACAATATCAACTTTCGGTTGAACTTTGATAAGTCATTTCGTCAAAATAAAGAAGTTCTAACTAATATTTCTTTATTCTAATTATATATTTTGACTACTTAAATATTATAAGTCGCATGGGAAGCAGTGATGTAGATATTATATTATTTGAAACAATGTCACCATAAAAATATACGTGAAACTGTCTTGGAACTCATTATAAAAAGTCTGTAAAAATAAAAATCACAAAATATAGGTATTAGTTCCATAGTGCCGGAAAGGTCAGCACTAAAAAATGGCAAAGTCCGAATTGGGTTGTTTCACATCGATTTTATCACGGTAATGTAATAGGTAGGTACCTATACCTTTAAGATCTCGTGACTTTTTGATACCTATCCAGCGTACCTTTAATGGCGGCTGTACACACTCGTCGAGAGCCTCTCGCCGAGAGCCTCGGCCGAGAAGGCTCTCGGCGAGAGCATGCCTGTACACACTCGTAAGCTCAGAGTCTCATAGGACTCCCGCGACAATGGACGTGGAAATTGCTGCTGCTGTTTGTTTTTGTACCGCAAGCTATTATTATAATAAAATGTTTATTAAATTTAAAAACGATTATAAACTGATTCCGCTGCAGCTCCAGACTGAATAGAGGCAAAAATTCGCACCCAAGCATCATGAACACATTGCTTATCCTTGTCTTTAACATCCTTCGAATTCCATAAAACGACTTCTATCTGATAGCCGTCAAAAAACTATGATTCGAGTTCTTTAGACCATTTAATGAAATACGTTTGTTCATTAAAACTATCTGCGGGCAACTAAATGAACGAGTGTGTACATGCTCGCTCTCATTTACCTCGCAAGAGCCAACGAGACCCTTTGACTCGGGCGCAAAAACCGACACGCCACCGAGAGCGACCGAGACGAGAACGAGAGAGCGAGACAGGAGCGAGACGAGACGAGTGCGCCCTGTACACACTCGCACTCGGCCTGTCTCGGGGTGTCTCGCCGAGTGTGTACAGCCGCCATGAGGTCACAGGGTACATCCTGGCTACGATTTCAAAATAATTTACTGGCCATTCGGTGTCAGTTAGGAAAAAAGTTGTTCTGTATTCAGAATTATTTTTCTTGCGGAATAATTTGATCTTATTCACACTGTGGTAGTCAACGAAATATTGTAATAATTATAGTAAGCTGCAAAGTCAGGGACTAGAGACCTACTTACCATTCAGTAAACTCTACTATGCCAATCTTATGTAGAACGGATAAGTTACATCCCGTTCGCTCTTAGTTTGCCGCTGGCGTAGAGGTGTAGTATAGGAGGCGACCGGCAAACTTAGAGCGAACGGGTAGTACATACTATCAGATACAGTGAAAACTAGTTATCAGTCTTTATTTTTATAATTAATCCAACCGATAAATCCTTACATAAGTACCTATATCAATTTTAAAAACAAGAAGAAAACGCAATTTCCTATAACGGCCACCCGCTGGTTGACGAAAGAACTCTACTCATTAAAACTTTCATTAACGAGGGTAACCGTTAAATTAATATTCAATATTTGATAATAACCAATAATAATTATTATAACGACATGCTAGTCAAGCAAACCACATTTATTTCTGTTTACAAATTAATTTACGAAATTACAATAATATTAATCCAATATTACACAATGGCCAGTATACCAATGAACGTGAAGATGCTTTCATAAAAATTAATGACAATATTAAAGTAAAAGAGCTATTAATAATCTCAATTTAGCATTTTTATAACTGTGGAGACGAATATGAGTGCCTTAATAGTTTTTGTGTGGGTTTATGGTTGGAACATGTGGTTCATTGGCGGACTAATGCAGGTTTTACGAGTAATTTCACGGTTATTCATTGAGCTAGGTAGGGGGCGCAGTCAACGTTAACACTCCTTGCCATTCGCTACAGCTTTGTAAGCGAAGATCCTCTTACAGTGATCGTAATGAATGTTTTACTGCTTTAATTAAGGATTGTTTAACGGATGTTGCTTTTGTAATTGTTATTATTCTATGATTCTATGATAGAAATTAAATTAATCTGTAGTAAGGAAGTACCTGCTTGGTAGGTAGGTACCTGCTCTGCTATAATTTTGAATCATATACCTAAGTAAGAGATATAAATACATACCTAGGTACCTAATCATAGATGTGAGAGCGTCTCGAGAAATTTTTCAGGTCTATAAAGGTATGCTAATATTTTCGAAATAAAATATACTTAAGTACCTAGTTACTTACTTACATTACGGCAATGAATATCCAGTCAACTCGCCACTTCCTCTTCATAAAGCTCATGTAAGTAATGTTACCTACCTAATATAAATAAAATTCTAAATCTTCCTTTTAAATTGTAAAATAATGCTAAAATTAGTTTAGTGCCTACAATACACGCACTCCCTACACAAGCTATAATGCAGATACCTAGGTGACATCAAAAAGATTTATGAATAGGACACCTAAACATTGCCGTCTACAATCCCATCACTGTTTATGCGATAACACTGTTTTGTCCTTACAAATAATTAATAGTCCACTTGGGACGCTACATAGTTTTTCCATCGGCGGCCGTCAAAACCTCGGGACAAAGCTATAAACTGTGTCAAATTGAAAAAAAATCTCTTTGAAGGCGCCGTAAAACTTAATCGTATGTAGTGCGACAAAGTTACATGTATCGGTGGTTAAATCAGGAACTATGATCTCAAAGCAAGAGTAAATATGATAAAAGAATAAAATTTAAGAGAAATAACAGAGATGCTTCACTAACGACACCGCCACCAGCGCGGCGGTCTATATAATTTTGTGGTTCTGTTTTTAAAATTAAAGAGCGTTCTAAATTCAAGACATGTGTCCACATGTTGGTAAGAGACAAACCGTGTATATGATGATAGACTGTATGCATACCATTTTTATGATGAATGCTTTAGTGATACGAAAAAAAGTTCCGTTTTATTTTTAATACCGAGTGCTGAGCAGTGCTCTATGCCGCGTGGTATGTTTTCGTTTGGTCACAGTCTGCTGTTTATCTCATTAAAATTATTCCATAGCGGCAACAGAAATACATCATCTATAAAAACGTTCATGAGATAGTCTGGTGACGAACAGACAGATAGACAGATGGATAGACTAACAGCGAAGTCTCAGTAATAGGGTCCCGATTTCACCGTTAGGGTATGGTACCGTATAGTATTAAGATACCCCTGGATATTCCCGCTCTGGCTTGTCATTGATGACAATGTTTTCAGAGAACTACTTAGGTAGGTAAGGACCTGTAAACCCTTTCAGTCAAGATATTCTACGAAGCGAAATACAAAGTGCAAACGTATTGCCATAGTGTTTGGTGTACACCAAATGTTACTGGACTCATCCTTCCGCCTTGGGTCATCGTTCCGAGGGCTTACCCGGGGCTCCCAACTATAGGCATTAGGTAGGGAACGTGTTTTTTAGTCGGTAGGAGTCCGGCATAGAATCCACGAAGGACTTTCCTCACGTAAAAAAAAATAAAAAAATACAAACAGAAGGGGATGTTCTCAGGTGTGTAACGGCTAATCTGTGTTGGTAGTATGTACTTACGAGTATTAAGTAAATGGCTATGTTTATCAATGTATGAGATGCCGAACACCGTCAAAGTAACGTAGACGCCAAGATTTGTTATTCATACATACATGTTTACTTGAAACTAATAACCGTAGTACATAACTTATGTAAATACCTACCAGTGCGACTAACTTCTTACCTACTTACCACATTTGACTAACTAAGGCGCAGACTCGATGCTTTGTCGCCTACTCCTGAGGTTTTACTGTTAGTCAAAAACAGCAACGCCTGGTTCAGAAAAAGGTCAACGTCTTCGTTGACACTTTTGCTATGTTAGGAGCAGTAGGCGTTGTCGAAATACATAAAAGTAAAAAACAGGGCGTACATAACTTTGAAAAGCTCACGTAATTTCACGTAGGCACTTAATTTCACCTCATACGTCTACTAACGTTAAGTTAGTACCTATACAAATTTTCTTGACAGGTACGTAGAATCCGAGAGGTTGTACTTCCTATGTCGATGACTGAAATTTTACCAATGACTAGACAGCATGGTCTGTTACCTACGCCATTTAAAAATAAATATAATTGACAGTTGAGACAGACAAGATTCTTTGGCGCGAATTGGAAGGAATCGTATCGCGTCGTTTTGTAAATTCGCAAAATTAGTGTAATTTCGAGTGTTTTGTGTGTATTAATGGTGGATTTTTAAACATAAACGTTCGACAACGTGCACTAGTGTTGGGAAGTGATAAAACGCAGTGAATCGCAACTTTGCAGTTTCCGACAAAAAATCCAAAGGAACTTTCAGAAATGTATCCACCGCTTTTCTGAAGGAAGACTGACTTCGACTTAGGGCTGTACTTGACTTTGACTGGACTTAGAGGACGAGGACTGTGACTTATTAAAGCAAAATGAAGAGTTATTGAATATACAAGATTTGGCTGTATGGCTCAAATTGCCTTTGCCTATCCGAGAATGGATAAATAAAACTACTACTACTACTGAGACAGACAAGATACTGTCACTGTCAAAAGTGAGAAATAAATGTCATTGTTGTATAATCAAAATCAGCTGTTGTTGTTGTTTACTATTTGACCATCTGCTTGGTTTTTAATTAAAATGAACTTATTATGGCGAAGATTAGTTCCATTTAGTGTTGTTAGTCGGCATATTTTTACACAAGAACTCTCACATAATGTTTATAAAAATGAAAACATAACCTCAAAAGCTTCAAAGTTATACCCAAATGTTACGTACAATATTGTTCGGCATAAGTCTAAAAAGGTACATTAAGTACTATAGGAAAAAAATTTGATAGGCTGTTACAGATTTTTTGTTGAGTTGTAGTTTTCGCTCCTTACTTTTCAGCAATATGACTCTGATGATGAAGATGTTTTTGTGAATGATGATTCCTCGCTATCTAAGGATTCAAAACTAGTGAAATTTTCGACAACTTCTATGAGAACAGATGCAATACTAAAATCTGCACTCAGTATATCTAGAAAGTAAGTTTTTATTTAATATTTCATAGCAGAACCAAGCCACTTCCTAAACCCCCTATTAAAACTTAAGTGATATTATCACATCATATCTATGAATCACCGAGCACCCCAGCTTGCAAGCTCTTCCATCTTTTTTATCAGCTTAAGTAGTTTCTTTATAGGAATACTTGTCATCTTCCTAACTCTACACTACTTTTTTTTTTTTGTCACTTGTAGCCATCCTACCTCAAAAAAATTTGAAACAGCACTCCACAAGACAACTGTGCAGTTGCCTCAAGTGTTTATTTATTATTTTCACTGCATTGTAATTCTGTAAGCATCTGGCCGTGACAATAAGATAATCACTTGCTGCCTGACATCAAAAATACATGTATTTGATAAAAATCATTCAACCCCTTGTGAACTGCAGTTATATTGGTATGTATGTACCTATATAATTTTAGTTTAACTTGGAGTCTTATATGAATGGATGGTTTGTCTGTTTTACCCTTAGACCATATATCACGGGACTAGCCTTTGCGAACCACCGCATACAAAAATATTCTGCCAGTTTTCATAGCGGGTGAAGGGGGAAACACAAAGACATATAAAATTTCATTACATTTAAAAATGTATTAATAGACAAACGCGTAATGGCTGTTATGTGTTAATTTTTATTGTACAGTCAACTACAATGAAATGTACTAGTTTAATCATATAAAATGATGAACTGATGTACAGTGCTTTTTATAAAGCCAATAGACCAAATGGTCATGTGCAATGGCAGAAAACAATGCTTAAGTAAGGCGCATCCTGTGGTTAGATGATCTAAGGTTTTACCTATATCCTCTTATTGTAAGTGCCTACACCACACTGCCTTTAGTTATTAAATTCTATGGCTGTCTGTAAGACATTGCCATAGTATGATAAGGCTGCCAATAGTACCTTGCTACATAACCTCACAACATGTATTTGGTGTAAGTATAATAAGGAGATATCTTGTAAGATTGGTATAAAAAAATGCTACCAGACTGGTAGTATTTTTTTTATACTGGTAGTACCAGTGCTAAGGTGTTGCAAGATTTGCAAACTCATGACAACACTCATATATATTCAACTAAAACATTTATTTCAGCAAAGTAGAGCAGATGTTTTATGAAAGTAAAATTAGAATAAATGGAAAGAAAATACTAAAGAAGAGTGCCTCCGTAAGTGACTATTATTTTGTTGCTAGCAGAAGTTAATCACCCTCAGCGTAGAATGGATTACCTCTTCTTTCCCGTCGATTTTATTGCCATCTAATATCATTTAATGTCTTACAGGTGAAAGAAGGTGATGAATTAGATGTGATAAAAATGGTCAGCCCAAATAACTCAGATCATTTATATGTAGCAAGGGTGGAAGTATTGAATGCAGTACCAAAGGAAGAATCCATTAGTATAACTGCAAGACGGTTCAAACATCTACTTATAGAGAATTATGAGGATGATCCTCACAAAGGTGTTGTTGAGAATAACTAGTTTTTCCACGTTCCCACCTAAGCTACTGAACTACTTGAATGCATAAGAATAACTGTATACTATAGAAATGTATATATTTAGAGACAGAGTAAAGTGAGGGGAACAGTTACAAATTTCTACTTGAGAAACTTGGAGAGAAGGCTTGACATAGTTTTCTTTTCAAGTTATAAGTAGTTATATGCATCTAGTAAAATTCCTGTTCTGTTGTTATTTTAATTTTGTGGCAGTACATATGTTATGTACCTATAGAATGTTGACTAAATGTGCCCAATATAATAGTGTAAAGTCACTGAAATAAAAACTGTTTTGTAATAAAATTAGATTTATTAATAACCTCAACAACTAAACATGATTAAAAATCTAAATCTATATCACAATCTGAGCTCTCAAATATTGATATTTGTGAACTAGGATTTGAAACATGATTATTGGTAGATTTGGTTCCATTCTCTTTTGAAGAAGACTTCTTATCTAAGGGTATAATATTTTCATCTGATTCAAGGAAGTTTCCTGTTTCTGAAGTTTCGAATATAGATATTTGCGTTTTCGATTTAGCATTCGATGAATCTGTCTTCGATTCAATGTTTTTATGTTCTATTTCCTCTGGTTTAGCTTTCTCTGATGAAGTGTTTAATATTCTGCTATTCCTCTCATCATATTTATCCAAATCATGGTTTCTTACACACTGAAATGCTTGCAATTTGCTAACAATGTTTTGTTTAACTTTAGGTTTCTCATTTGATTCTGTGACTTTTTTCTCAGTAGTTTCATCATTTATATTTGTTTCCTTACTTACATTATAATTAACTTCTTTATCTCTATGTACATCAACTTTATTTATTCCTTCGTATTCTGATTCCTTATCCATATTATCTGTAGTATTACTTGCAAATTGGAAGTCAATTCCCAAGTCAGCGAATACATCATTTACGCTCGGCACTGCGTTCAAAATATTCACGTTTTCATCAAACTCTTGATCACTGCTACTATTATTATCATCATTGCCTTCGAATTTGCTTTTAGATTTTTTTGACTTTTTACCGCGCTTAAGTAATTTACTTTTAACTGCACTAGTATCAATTGTAACATCTTTTCTTTTTCTCTTGTTACCATGCTTTTGAACTGGCGGCTCTTTTTCTGCTTTATTTAATGTAGCATGTTTTTTTAAGGTTGCTGCAAACTTTTCATTAATTCCATTTTTCACATCCTTTTTGGAAACGAATTCTGTATCGAGTGCTTTATCCTCGTTATCATTGTTTCGTTTAGATTTCTTATTATTGAAATAAGAACTTGTTATCAAAGAAGCTGATAGCTGAATATTGTCATCTGTGACATCATCATGTTTTGCAAATGATTTACAATTACCTTTTTCTATATCGTATTCTAGAGTTTTATGGTCTACTTGTAATAATTTTGCATAATATAACAGCTCGTTTCTCCATATATCTAGTAGTTTTAATTGTGTAAGAAGTTTCTTTGCTGTGCATAAGTAGTCATAGTCAGAGTATTTAGGGATTGTTGAGTGTAATGCATCTGTGGTTTCATCGAGGGTGCAATCTTGCATCGAGAGGTCGACTAGGGATATTGCAATGATGGCATCCATTGGTAAAATTGTCGTACGATACATAAGGCGACAGTGTGCTTGAGATAGCCTGTAATAACAAAGTTTTCTGATTAATAACCTACTTGTAAACACAGTACAAATAATATCAGATGCTGAAGTTATTATAGTTCATTTCTCAATAAAAAAACTACTGCTACGTTCTATCATCGCACCGCTCGCCATAGACAGGGAATTCATCCTCACAATCTACGTCCGGAGCGTTCGAGCACAGTTAGATCCGATAGGGGTTTTCTTCCGCGCACGCTTATGTTGTGGAATGATCTTTCTGCCTCGGTTTTCCCAAACGCCTACAGTATTGAGTTCTTCAAAAGGGGTCTAAGAAGGTTTTCACAGGGTCGGCAGCGCGAGTTTGGCGCCTCTGGTGTTGGAAACGTTCATAGGCTGCGGTGACCACCAGTCCTTCTGGTGGGCCGTAGGCTTGTCTGCCACCTTAGTGGTTTAAAAAAACTTGGAATGTTCGGAGTCTAAATGTAGTTATTGTATTGGATGGTACCGTACTCAAAGAGTAAAAACGGGACCCTATTACTGACCTTTGTCTGTCTGTCACCGAACTGTATCTCATGAACCGTGATAGCTTCAATTTTTACAGTTGATGTATTTCCGTTGCAGCTAAAATAAACATGAAGCGCTCGTGGCCCCGCGGACTCAGTGTTCTGTAAACGATCACTGCAGTAAGCAACTTTCACTATGGCCGGTCCATGGATGGGTGACCATCCATGTGATCACTTTGTGACATTTATTTGAGCGTTTCCGTGCTTCGGAAGGCACGTTAAGCCGTTGGTCCCGGTTGCCAGTAAAATGGCAGTCGTTAAGCTAAGTTGAAGGCTTTATTTCAACAGCAGGCAGTCACTACCTGCGCCTGTCAAAGACTTCTATATAAACTGAGGTAGACGCGCCGTACTCTAACAAACGAGATTTCAAAAGCAATCCTCAAATACACACATTAATAAGACTACACTCACATAAAAATATTTTTTACGTAATTGTCACCACGCACAATAGCAATATACGAATAGAAAAAGAGTAAAAGAGAAGGCGTATGGACTCCGATTGCAAGTCGAGCACCTACTTTCGAAGTTTTGACTCACAACAGTGCGAGCAACGCTGCTAATTAGCTCAGTTTATAGGTTTCAAAAATCGGTGCGTAGGGCATGTCTACCTCAGTTTATATAGAAGTCTTTGGCGCCTGTCCATTTAAACACGGCTATACGGCTCACCACCTATTACGTGGGACAAATTATACAAAGGTGAAATGTGGGCATATAATATGCCTCTGCCTACCCCTTCGGGGATAAAGGCGTGACCATAAGTATGCATGTATATGTAAAATAAACATCAGTATTGATTTGACAACAAATTATAACTCACTGACCTTACTAAACTGTCTAACATTCTAACGGTAGTCCTGGATGGGTCTCTGTGTTCCGACCTCCTTTGAAGCATATAGTACGACTGCAGAATCGTATTCGCCGATTTAGTCATTTCCGTTTGACGTGGACCTACTAAACTGATGTACATCTGAAATATTACATACATTGTCAAATCTTTACTAATTTTTATACATACGAAAGTTTATAATATGTATGTATGGGCGGATTTTTGTATGTTTCACGCTCTAACGGCGGAACGGATGATATTTGGTACAGGGATAGATGATAACCTGGAGTAATTCCAGACTATATTCGAATACCTATGTTACTTTCTATCCCCGGGATAAGTTACCATGGGATAAGGAAACGGGAACAAAACTAGCCCCTGACGAATCAGCTAGTATTATAATTGCTAAAGTTTGTAAGCATTGATAGATGTTCATACTCTTTCACGCTCCAACGCTGCAATGGCTGTACGCCTGAAATTGGCACAAGTATACTTTACATCGGCCTCCATGACCGGGGGTCTTAGGACGGTGAGAGGGTCGCTCACCGTCCTTACAGAAGCAGGCCCAGGGATCACACCTGAACCCCCCCCCCCCCCAAAGTGGCGGCCGTGGGTCTGTTGGGAGTCCTGGGACATCCTTCCGAGGGTTTACCCGGGGCTCACAACCATAGGCTGTTGGGCGTTACGTGAGGTTTTTTAGTCGGTAGGAGTCCGGCAGTTATGCCCTTATGGGATCTTATTCCGGGTATAAAAAGTAGCCCTTAAGACTGTAAAGTATACTTTTTTTTTTTACGTGAGGGAAAATCCTCATGGATGTTAATCCATGAGGATTTTCCCTCACGTAAAAAAAAAAAGTATACTTTACAGTCTTAAGGGCTACTTTTTATACCCGGAATAAGATCCCCTGGGATGCGGGAACGGGATCAGAATTCCACGCTGGCAAAGCTGCAGGCACCATCTAATCTTACTAATATTATAAATGCAAAAGTTTGTGAGTGTGGATGTTTGTTACTCTTTCGCGCTCGAACAGCTGAACGGATCTGGCTGAAATATGGTACAGGGATACATTATTGTCTGGAATAACACATAGGCTACTTTTTATCCCGGGAATAAGTTCCTACGGGACTGGTAACGAGACAAACTTTACACGGGCGAGGCTACGGGCATCAACTAGTATGTTATATTTCTTGTAATAAATTATTATCTATTTTTCACACCTATCGTGGTCAATGAGGTCACTTATAAGTAGTGACCGACCGAAGTTTCGGTTTCGGCCAGTTTCGGCCAAAAAATCGAGTTTCGGGCAAAATGGGCCGAAACTTTCGGCCGGGCCGAAACTCACGCGTTCATGAATTTTGAGTGCCTGGCTCAACTTGTGACGTGGTTGGAGTCAGCCCAACCAGTTCATATGTTACTAACGATAGATTTACAGATTTACAAAGGACTTCCAATCAATAAATAAAATATTTTTTTACGGAATCCTAAAATGGTGATCTAGGACATTACATAACCCTATTACCCCTTTGTTGTAGGTTTTATTAACTTCGTTGATCGTCTGCCTGTCTGTCAGCAGGCTGTAACTCATGCACCGTGATAGTTAGACAGTTAACATTTTTACTGATGATGTATTTCTGTTGCCGCTATAGCAACAAAATAATAAAAATAGACAAATTAATAACATTAAATGGGGCCTCCCATTCAACATACGTGATTTTTTGCCGCCTTTCTTGTACGGAACCCTACGTGCGCTAGTCTGACTCACTGTTGTCCAGTTTTAGTTGTATACTTCAAGAATGTAACCAAGACCAGCCAAGAGCTAGTAGCAGGGCAGCTACTAGCTCTTGGTTGGTTTTAGTCGGTAGGAGTTCGCAATACCATCTATGAGTAATTCCACACGTAAAGAAAGAAAATAATCTTTAGGTGGTGTCCAACAATATTTATATTTCATTTATAACCGGCTAAGTGCGAGTCGAACTCTCGCACGGAGGGGTTAAAGCGGGACCCTATAAACGAGACATGAGGCCTAGACGTCCGTCTGTCAATTAGTCACGAGGTTGTATCGCTGGAACCGTGCCAGATAGAGGCCTAAAAATTTCACTGTACAGTAGTCCTACCGACTAAAAACCGTATCCTACCTAACAGCCTACAGTTGGGAGCCCCGAGTATTCCCTCGGAATGATGCATACTGCGGCCGCGTCTTTCGGGGGTTGTTCAGTTGTTATCCCGCTTCTTAAGGGGGGCGTGCATGAATCTCTCACGTCACGCTATCGTCTAAGGCCTGCTTCTATAAGGACTGTGAGCAGCCCCGTCACCGTCTTTACACCCCCGGTCATGGAGGCTGACAGTATGGGGCGCCGCCGCAGACTGTGGAACTCAGGTGGGAGAGTTCCTCCCCACCGCCTCTTTCTCGAGCATGACCTGCTCACAGTAAGAGGTCTATGGCCCCGCTCCAGCGGCTCCTTGCGCCATTTAAACAATGACGGAAGGACCCTCGCTTTCTCGTTTCCAGGTCCCATATAGGGATCCCGGCTAAAAGACAAGCCGCCTCAGCTGAGATCGTGCAGTGCCCTTATCACCCTGACAGCCGTCGCCTTCTGCGGGCTAAGCAATCGCGCCGCATTGCTGGGCGTCAGGATCTCCGTTCATACGGGGGCCCCGTATAGGGCCATGCTCCGCACGATCCCAAGGTACAGTCTCCTGCAAGGAGCGTTGGGCCTCCTGATATTGGGCAACAACCGCGAGAGTGCGACTGATGCCCCCCTCCCTCAGCTATGGGACCAAACTAAGGAAGTGCTATCCGAAGTTCCACTGGCTATCGAGTACGAGCCCCAGATTATGTCATCGAGAGCTCGATGACGATGCGGATGCCTCCAATATGTAAGCTGAATCCCGCAAGTGGCCTTTCGGGCTGCGTCTCGGGTTGCTCCGCGGTCTGTAATAAGGGTGTCGTCGTAACACGTTAGGTACGTAACACGTTACGCTGACACCTCTGAGCAACGGACCACGCAGCACCCAATCGTAACCGATGTTCCACAGAAGCGGTCCTAAGACCGATCCCGATGGAACACCGAACAACCCTGCCCTAGCCAGCTCAGGTAAGTTATGGCCCTCTCGGAAAGATAGGCCCCGACAATTCGACGGAGGTATGGAGGCATTCCATGGTAAATAAGCGTCTCCCGAACGCAGCTTTAGGGTAAGGTGTTGAAAGCGTTGGCGATGTCAAGAGACACTGCCACCACCACCTGACCCTGTTCTGTTGCCTCTATAACAAAAAATACCTACTAAAATCAGAAAAAAGCATCCACACAACAAACGTAACTTTTGTACCCAATTTTTGTAACGGAAACCTCTGTGCGGGAATCCGACTCGCACTTGGCTGGCTTTTTTTTTCAATATGAACACGTGAGTTTCGGTTTCGGTTTCGGCCGAAACTGACCCTGGGGCCGAAAGTTCGGTTTCGGTTTCGGTTTCGGCTGGAAAACCAGTTTCGGTCGGACACTACTTATAAGCATACCATACACACTACAGTAAATACCTACTTGTAACTTCTCGATATCCCATTTCTTCTTGGCTTCAGTTGGATTCATTTCTCCAAACAGTATATAAGACGAAACAAGTTTGTCCCATGTTTTGTTTTTCGAGTCCAGCAATATGAATATTAAATCGAACCTGAAAATATTTCAAGGTGAATATAGTCCTCTGTAAAAAAAGATTATTCAATTTTTTTAACATCTTAGCGAAAACAATTACCTATTTTTGTCTTTCGCTTCTGATATTAGGCACTAACTGTGAACCAGTAGTAGCAGCAGAATAGTTTTTGAAAATATGCCTCTTTTTGACGTAATAATTTCTTAGAAATGAATAAACGCTGGCTGCACTTATGAATAAGTGCCATGTTTCGCCAGAGTCAACCGAGAGCGCGGTACAAGCGATAGAGAGGCGCATTCGGCTCATGATGCATCTATCTCTCTTCCACGCCATCGGCCGATTAACGAGTGCAAAATAATTTCTTATGAGTTATCACGTAAACCGACTTTACAGACAACCCCTTTTTATATTTGTTTTTACTGCTTCGTGTCCGTGGGTAGTAGCATAAACATAATTTAGCCTAAGTTGGTTCAAAATACGGCGAAAGAATTTTCAAAATCCTGAGTTTATCGTTTTACAATCAATCAAATCTTACCTCTTCAATATATTGGTATATCTTACACCAACTGAATTATTCTGAGAGGGATTCGAACCCTCAACCACCGATTCCGCTCTCATATACTATTCAATATAACTCAAGTAAAACCGTAAGAACATTACCTACTTAACAATGGCGTCCCAAGCGATACGTTAACGCTGAGCGGTTGGTCCGTATCGTAGTGGCCTTTAGGGTTGCAAGCCGCTATAATAGCACATCGCGAGTTCAGTTTACATACGATTCCTGCCTGTAAACAAATAAAAACTGTGAGAAAACGTTAAAAGAATTCTTCATATAGGCGGCTTGGAAAGTAGAGATTGCGCTTATGCGCGTTCTATCACCTTTATATTGGTTTGTGGGTTTTTTTTTTACGGACATTTCACACAACGCTATCTGATCCCAAAGTAAGCTAGGAATAACCTGCTTGTGTTATGGGTATCAAACCACGGATATTAATACTTATATACTTTTTAAATACATACATATTATACATAGAAACACCCAGACTCTTGAGACAAACATTTATGGGTCACACAAATATTTGTCTCCGGTGGGAATCGAACCCACGACCTCCTGCGCCGCAGGCGGTATCACTACTGACTGCGCCACAGAGGCAGTCTTGTTTGTTATAATGCATGCTTTAAATGCTTTAAATGATTGTGAAAATTTTGACGTATGTCATGCCGAACTCGAAGCAGCTTCCCTACCCATCCGTCTAGTGCTGGGCGCCCGGGTAACTTCTCGGAACGATGTCACAAGATTCCCGGTAAACTTTGGCTACGTTCACACGACGCACGTTTTTCTCGTACACGATGCAATCGTAGTGGCAGTAGACAATATATGAAACTGTTCACATGTAGTCCATACGGGAAAATCGTGTGTACGAGACACGTTTTTCCCGTATACCGTGCGGAGTTGCCACTAGGATCGCCAGTGCGTCGGCACGATTTTCTCGAATACGAATCGTAGTGGCGTATATGTTCACGTTGTTTCGTTCACACGACTAATCCATTCATGCGATTTTATCGCAACGTTTAAAACGCGTTAAATGGTCGCCGTGTGAACGATTGCATCGAGTACGGGAAAATGGTGTACGAGAAAAACGTGCGCCGTGTGAACGTAGCCTTTGGCGATCACCGCGGCTTCACCTAGGGGTTCGGGTACTATCCCACGGCTTTGGGAGTAGGTTCGGGAGTTGTCCCGCTTCTTGGGGCGTGAGGCGTTGATGAGACTTCTGTAAGAATGTCAAGCAGCCAACCTATGTCTGACTGCCTCTGTGGCCCAATAGTGAGTGTAGGTATGTGATGCTGACTCCGGACAGATCTAGTATTTCTCTCAGCACTCTGTACCGTCGAACAGCGCGGGAGAGATCATTTATAGTTTGGACCTCTGCATTTCAACCAAAAGAGCTTTATGCCGTTGAAATAAAGATTATTTTGCTTACGTATTGCTACAATGATCAAGCCACAAAGGTCTCTTTACAGCGAACCAACCTTAGCGAAAGAGATAGTCTGGTGCTTCACAGCCTCATGTATCGCGGTAGGACACACTCCGCCGTCGGACAATGCCAGAGTTAGACCTCTGCATTTTAACCAAAAGAGCTTTATACCGTTAAAATAAAGTCTATTTTCGTTTACGTCAATACAACTATCATAGAGCTACATTTTACATACTTATTTTACACTCTTCAGATCAAACCAACCTTAGCGACCGAGATAGTCTGCTGCGCCATAACCTCATGTATTGCGGTGCGGTACACTCTTTCAGACGGTGCAAGTATTACCCCTCTGCATTTTATCCAAAATAGCTTTATGCCGTTGTAATAAAGTCAATTTTCGTTTACGTCAATACAACTATTATAGAGCTCAAGCTATATTTTACGGACTTTAGAAGGGCCTTTTCAAATCGAACCAACCTAACGACAGAGATAGCCTGCTGCTCCATAAGCCTCGTGTATTGCAGTGGGGTACACTCTCTATGCAAGAGTTAGACCTCTGCATTTCAGCCAAAAGAGCTTTACACCGTTGAAATAAAGTCTATTTTCGGTCACATCAATATGGCTATCATAGAGCTACATTTTAAATACTTATTTTCCACTCTTCAGATCAAACCAACCTTAGCGACAGAGATAGTCTGCTGCTCCATAGCCTCGTGTATCGCGGTGCGGTCGTGGACACGCAGTTGAGAGATCTCGTCGATACAACACACTCCGCCGTCTGATAATACCAGAGCACCCGCTTCTAGGTGCCATTCTCCGTCTTCCTGGAAGAATATGTAAATTCTCTGTTAGAAGGTCACTACCAAATTATATAACCTAGACAAATGAGAACGAACAAAATTTTTGAGAAAATTTAAAACAATTTTGGGATAGGCAGGTAGGTACCTATTTTCAGACAACGCCATCTCGCCCAAAGTCAACTAATATAAGCTTTATGCTATGTGACATTTTCATTCAGTACCCGTTCCTGCTACCCATGGGAACATTCATTCCTTTTAGTTTATATAAAAAAGGAACTATGGTTCTTACCCTAAGGGCAGCGCAAGTCAAGCCAGCTTTGGTACTGCCAGCTCCTGACGTGAACACTGAACGAGCCGTCAGTTCGGATCCCGCGCGGAGTAATTGTGACTTGCCGGTACCTGCGAAGGAATGTGTGCTTTCATTAAATGGAAATATTTCAAACAATGGATTCGGCTCAAATTTGGTAGGTAAGGCATTATGACATAGGCACCCACTAAGTGCGCATTCACTATCAGGCAATTTCTCACCCGTGTACGGTTGTGGACAGTGTATCTGTGGTTCTAGACTGCGTGGGAGTGCTAGCACGCTCCACAGACTTCTCACAGACGCAGTTTCTCACCCGGCGTGCTGTCCATTAGGACAGTATACTTTCTTTGAGGACCTAGAAAGTATACCGCAGGTCGGGTGAAAAACTCCGTGACAGTGAAATTATTATTGAAATCTTGCATCTTGAAGGCATGTATGTAGTTGAAGTTATTCCAGACTACCTTTCATCGTTCATCCAAAGGTTGTCTGGAAGATATTGCTTTGTGCAATAAGGCCGCCCACTGTACTTAACTTATGACACCACTGTATCTTTCTACATTTTGTTAAGCAAGCGTTATCGCGTCTAATCATTACCCTCCTTTTGTGCAGTCACTTAAAAATTGTCATAATGTCCTTCCTTTGGACTCAAACTATATCTATACCAAATTTCATCAAAAACGGGTCAGCTGTTTCAGGATAAAAACGTAACAGACAGACAGAGTTACTTTCGCATTTATAATATTAGAAGGGCTGGAAAATAAATGAACTACATTCATACCTGGATCACCCACTAACAGCAGATGACACTGGCCACGAACTCGGGTAGCATGCTTCTCATTATGTGTACTTTTCTTACTAGCATCACAGTCCACAATGTGATTAGACCCTGTGATAACTGTAAGCATTACTGCTAATTTCACAAGTTGAAGTCCATACACCTGAAAAAAGAATTATGGATTTTTGTACACTGAAGACACTAAGGTCCAAGTTTGTTTGGTTGGTACCTATCTTATTATGTAACCACATAACATTCTCAGAAGCAGCACATATTCCTGCAATATATCTCTGATCTTTCAAGAAACAAGACTCCTTTCCTTTATCATCCAAAATGTTCAAAGTTTGGAGCCCGATGTTCTTTCTGACTTTACTGTAAGCCATTCAATCCAACATATCACTCAACTGTCTTCCCCGAATTCACGCCACAACCCTGACCACAATCCCTTGCCTGCAACCTTTTACCTTTTTGACGCCCTACCTTACTTATGTTTACCGAGTTGCAGTCTCCAGAAATCATTTGTTCAGCTATCGGCTTTTCTACAGGTAAGGTCATACCACAGCCACTTTAGCTTATTCTGCCAGCTATGCCGACTATTCTGGATCTCTCATGAATACCCTCGTGACCGCAACTAAAATCTGACTTTCCAGAAGGGTGCGTTTGCACACACCATTTTCAAATGAGGTTGGTATGTCCCTATTACACTTAAGTACTACAACTATAATAACAAATAATTACCTACCTGAGGTGCTATGGAACCAACAATTTTATCTCTTCCTTTTAAAGGACAAGCTTCATACTTGGCCCAAAACTCATCAAAACAGTCTTTTATATCAGGAGCAGTGGCTATAATCTCGGATCGTTGTGCATTGCAAACTTCTATAAAATTAGCTTGTAAGACAAGTTCTACTTCAGATTTCTTGTTCTGGGCTATAGGCCTCCACCGACGGCGGACTGTAGCACTGAAATATGTGGAGGAACTTATAAAGCAAACACCCAGCATTATTTCTTACATACCTACTTTAAATGGATGACCCATTTAAACTATAGCATAAAATGAGAAATGGATGAATTGTGGCAAGAAAAACTAAATAAGAAAGAAAAACATGAGGTAGGTACTTCTGGAGTTATTTTCACTCATCGTGATCTGACATGTAATGTGTGGCCACATGTTTGGTACCCATAGGATTACAGATGACATTGAATTGTTAACTGTACAATTATTATTATTGCAATAAATCCTGTAGGTAGGCTGTTGGGTGTTACGTGAGGTTTTTTAGTCGGTAGGAGTCCGGCATAGCATCCATGAAGGACTTTCCCTCAAGTTAATCAAAAAAAAAAAAGATGGAAGGGTGCAATCAAGTTTATAAACACCAATAAGAACTTTGGATATTTGATTAATGGGCAAGCTTACCCACTTAAAAGTCTGGGCTAGATTTATGACATAGAAATAATAAAAACTTACCAGATGACAACATCATCACCAGGTTTACAGCTGTCTACTAAATCATCCTCCAGCACAACCCACATAGAACCTGGTATTGTTCCTATACTCAACTTATTCACATGTTCCTAAAATAAACATTTTTAAATATGAATGAATTGACTATTGATATAACATGAATAAATCTTGTAATGCCACCAATATTAATTCTTACAGGGAGAAAATTTGACAAGCAACAATTTCCTCAATAAGAATGAATACCATTGTATTATAGTTTTTTTTTTCTTTATTTAAACATGCAACATGTTAATTACATTTTTAAATATATATTTAAAAATAGAAAAACTAGTAACCCACCGGCATCGGGTACAGGGACCAGCTACCAGTAACCAGTATGTTTTCATTTTCTCAAAAGTAAAGACATACTCAGCTTTTTCATTACGTGAAACTATTCAATAAGGCCTTGAGTATTGAGTGTAATTAACCCTTAGCCACCTAAAGTGTATTCTAGTAACACATCCACCTAACGTCGGTCACCACTTGCCTATAAGTACTAATAGGAAGGTAAAAAGCTCAAAAACTGCTGTAAATCAAAACTACATTATGTTTTTCAATTGTTTTCATTCAAATTGTTTTAATAAATTCTTCACATTAACACTTTTACTTTTTACTATCATTATTAAAAGTTGATTTTAACAAATTTTAAGTTTTTTAATTAAGATGAGATCTCAAACTAGAGAGGGAGGGGAAAAAGTACACAGAGTCACAGGCTAAAAAATATTTCGAATGGAGTCACTGTGACTGACGCTAGGTGGTTAAGGGTTAATATGGCCTAGGGATTCTTTAATTTATGGAGCTCTGTCACGAAAGGAGTTTTCTATGTCTAATATGAATGTATTTAGAAATATATAAGTATGTCTACCAGTCGTCTAGATCCCATCGCACTAACATATATCAGCTTAATTTGGGCTAGATGTTGAGTGAGAATGTACACAAATATTTAAAATATGCTATGCAGGCTGCATGATATATGCAGGTACTATATATTCGTTATTCGAGTTCATTGTCTTCTTAGTTGTTCATTTGCATATTACATTAGAAATATATGGGCATAACAATAACAATCTGCAAAATTTCTTCAGGTTACATGTCTCCATCTTATCAATGATGGTTCTGGCAGCATTAAAGTAAGCAACAAGTACCTGTATTTTTATTTCTTGATAATCCTTACAATGTTCTCTAGATACCAGCTGGACTTGTGAGAATGTGGTACTCCTACAAGGTTTGCTATCATTGCCACATTTTGATGGAGGTTTTAATATGTACCGGTCTTCAAAATCTGCCTCTTTGATGTTCTCATGATTACATTTGAGACATACATACTTCCTCTGGTACTCAAGCATTTTTGATTGTGTGGCTCTTACAACTGTTCCTGAAAAATAGATTAGAAAAACATGAATTTCTTGTTGACCATTGTTCTATTTCATTACAATCATGGTAAATCTCAAGTCATGAGACTGTGGACATTGAACTAAAGTGATTCTGTTGTTCTGTTAGGGCCCATTTTTGTTTAGAATAGTTAGAATCAAAATGAGATATTAAAAAACAAAAAAATATCAACTTTGTTGTATAGGGGTCCCCCTTAATAACCCCCCCCCCCCTACTCTTTTAGTATTTGTAGTTTTAGCAGCAACATAAACACAGCATCTGCGAAAATTTCAGCTCTCTAGCTATCATGGTTCCTGAGATACAGCCTCATGACATACAAACAGACAGACAGATGGCGAAGTCTCCAAAACTGAGCTCTATATTCTTGATCTTGATCATTAAAGTTCTTGTAGGAATGTATGGTATCAGATAGGAACATAGTGTTCAAGAGTTAAAATTTGTAAGAAAAGGAGTGTTATTACTATATGACATTATTTAATCTAGAATTAGCTGACCTGTTACTTTCAGAAAACATCCCAAGTCCACATTCTTAGGGAATATAGTTCGATGTAATTCTGGACATACTGGTAAACCGTAAAATCTTGCATGAACATTGCGTTTTAGACAAGAATACTCCAACTTTGATAGAATAGTTTTATAGTCATCAGATTCTAGTATTTGTTGTTGAGCTTTGATCACATCCCTGTTACAAATAGGCAGGGTAATAGTAGGATCACACAACACTTTATCACCCACATCAGGATGTGACTCGAATAGTTTTAAGAAGCTGAAAAAATAAACATTATCGTCGCTAATATAATATACACGCCATAAATTACTTCAAATTATTACTGTCATAATATTTACTCGATCTTTATGTTGTAGTAGCCTAGGTTATCTGTTTCTGATAAAATGTTAATACATTCTTGTAAATGGAACTTAATTAAATAGTCTAAAATCATATTACACAGTTAAATATGTATATTTTAGTCAGGAATATTAATGTATTTGCTGCAATCGTCTCACTATTTACTTAATTATGATTTTTATACTTAAAAATTCAGCCGGCACGGCAATCTCGACACATCATTTTTATCAAACAAAAACAAACAACGTGAACGAAAACGAAAACGAAAACGAACAAACAAACCGAACCGAGCCACGAGCGATCGGCGACACATGTCAATTTCAACAATTTTAAACTGACAGTGACACGGTTGACACCTGACACTGGCAAAGTTTTTCGTATTATTTATGTAAGCCCAGGGCCGCACTTGCGTTTTACCGCGGCGGTTTCTAACATGAAGCTATAGATAAACATGGAGGCCACACTTCGAATACCTACTTGAAGCGTAGTCTGTATATTACTGTCTTGCTCTGTGTGGGCTCTACGTCTCTTTCTAAGTAGGGTAGCCCTATTTTTATTTTTGCCAGGATACTTCATTTTCTATATCTTCTTTAATGTACACAATAAAGACAATATATATTCATAATATAATTAGATATACAATACATACATACATAAGGTCACGCCTTTATCCCCGAAGGGGTAGGCAGAGGTATATTATCATTTCACCTTTTAAAGAATTGGTCCCGCGGAATAGGTGGTGTAAATTTATTATATAAATTAGATGTACAAAGGCGAGATTAACTAGTTTCTCTGTTTTTTACGAAGATTGATAGGTAGTATTCTCTGCAGATTGCATAGGTACATTGCGAATAACGAAGCTGTTCATCCAAGTGGGTTATTTTTCTAGGTTAATCAACTGTTCGTCTCGCACACTGCGGCTTTCCGTGGCAGGCTGTGACGTAAGCTGCCGCTGCAGCTTGTGGTAGCTCGCAGTCTGCCGCGGCATCTCGTGGTAGTTCACAGTCTGCCGATGTCTCTTCATGTCAAAATAAGGAAATGTTAGTGCTAAAGTCATTGGAATAAGATTTTAAATAATTTGATCGTGTGGTTCTCCGCTTAGGCTGCAAGGAGTGTGAACCTCACGATTGCATCTGCGGTGCCATGGTGGAGAGCGATGGTCATTATGCTTTGAGTTGTCGCTGCACCGGTAGGCATCCGCGTAACCACGCTCTTAATTAGTTAATCCGGCGGGCTCTGGGTCGGCTGAGGTCCCCTGTATCCTTGAACCACCAGGTTTGTCCCACGCAGACGGCAAGAAACCGGACGGTCTGACCCTTGTGCCATGGAAGAACGGCAAGTGCTTAGTGTGGGACGCAACATGCATCAGCACCTTCGCCGCCAGTCACTTGGCTCGTACCGTCCATTAAACGGCGGCGGCAGCTGTAGAAACGATGGGCAGTTGCGGGAGTGATAGGCTCTGGTCTCGGAGATCGGCCGTAGGCTACAGGACAAGACGCATGACTCCCACGTCTGGTCGTACCTGGTACAAAGGATAGCTATCAAGCGCGGCAACGCTGTTAGTGTATTGGGCACCTTTGCGCCTGGTATGATCAGTGGTGGTATGTTCAGTAGGCATTAGTTCAGTAGTTTAGTTATTTAATCTATTTATTTTATTTTTATGTATGTATTTTTAAGTTGATTATTGGACAATAAATTAGGAACAGGATTATTAGACAATAAGTTAGGAACTGTTGATGGTTTTAAGCGCTTTGTTACTACATCATAATCGGTTTTTTGAAAATGCAAATTGCAAATCCTGGCGCTTTCATAGAACTTCATTTTTTTTTAAATATGGAAAAGGAGGCACCATCTTCCAGCACTTTTAAGAAAGTTACACGACTCGAATGTATAGAATTGCACCTATATCCATTCGTTTATAAGGTACGCGAGAAAATAAAATTTATGATCAGTTAGCATACTAATTGCTTTTATAAAAAACTAGCGGATGTCACGCGGTTTCACCCTCGTAGTTCCCGTTCCCGTGGAAATATAGCCTGTGTTCACCGCAGAGTGTAGCTTCCCAACAGTGAAAGAATTTTTCAAATCGGTACAGTAGTTCCGGGGCCTATTCGTTACAAACAAACAAACAAACAATCAAACAAACTAACAAAAAAACAAATCTTTCCTCTGTATAATATTAGTAGGTATAGATATCTTAACTTAATTTTTAATGGTACAATGGATAACCATATTTCTCGCTGAATACTATTTTTAGGAAACCAAAAACAATTATTCATCATTAAAATACGATAACAATACTTAACTTATTTTATTTACTCTAATAATGACATTCGAGTTTATTCTAATAATACACAGGAAGTCCCAGATAAATCCTCAATATAGTCACACTACTTCACAACGTTTCCTATTGTGTGAAAACAATGAAGTCAACCGCCATTCTATTGTTCGTTGACACTTTGACAGTTGACATGTAGTACCAATGTTGCCACATTACAGAATCCTTAGAAAATGGGAATGTAATTCACTGATTCGACAACCCAATCATGCATTATTATGGTATAAAATATTTCAATTTACGCATTAAATAAACGTAGTCGAACTATAGAGCTATTTATAAATTATTTTACTTGCATTTTTGGTTAGTATGGTCTATTTCTATTATTTTCTAGGAGATACTAATAAGAAGATAGCAGCACTGCACAATTCCCTAGAAAGAGAAGGTTAGCCCACAGAGAGTGAGATAGAGATATGTAGGTATTTGACTCAAGCGGTTGTTCGAAGTGTGGCCTCCATGTTTACCTATAGCTTCATGGTTTCTAACATCAAAATGCCATTAAACTGTCAAAATCAAGTCAAGGTTTCTAACCTCAAAATATCAAAATCAATGAAATCAAGTCAAGGTTTGACATTTTGAGGTTAGAAACAGTCGCGGTAAATCGCAGATGCGGCCTCGCACTAATTCTGAAGTGTGTCACTCTTAGCTCTTAGATATGGTCTAATCTAAGGTGTCACTAAAAACTCGATCAACTTCGAGATGAGCTCATTCAATCTGTGGTGCCGATGGGATAGCCTACGATCGCACATTGCCACCGTTTGTAATGGAGTTTAGCTATTAAGTTGAAAGTCTAGTAGAGACATTTGTTTGGCAGAGTTATAGGAACAACACACATAATTTTTAAAGTAAAACTTCTTTAGGTGCGACTAGGCAGTAACTCAGATATTTTTTCTGACGTAAGTAACGCTTATTATTCGAATTTTGAAATTTTTAATTTTCCAAAATTCGAATGAATGATAATATAACATGTTAAGTAGTAGTTTATTTATCCATTATCGGATAGGCAAAGGCAATTTGAGCCATACAGCCTAGTCTTATATTAGCATTTCAGTTGTTTTCAATACATTTAGGGCAGATAGCCCATTCTTCTATATGCATAATAATAACAAATATAAAGTCAATTTCACAAAGGCAAATAGCCAAATCTTCCATCAATATAATTAAAGTATAAAATCAGTTTCATGATGGCAAATAGCCAAATCTTCTATCACGTATCTAAAGTCAAATTAATTTCGAGGCAAATAGCCAAATCTTCAATAAATTATAACAAATCAATTTCTTCAGCGATTTCAGTTGTCTTCATCAAGACTAAAATTCGTGTATCAAAGTGTAGTGACACTTGACACTGACATATTTCATGAAATATTATAAGTCCAATCCATTCAACTCCCTCCTGACCTATGTTGATTCCCCACACATATATGTTGTATGTGATTACATTGACTCCAATAACATTAAACTGTAGAACATTGTGTGTCTGCTAAATTA
Organism: Miltochrista miniata; assembly: GCA_933228765.1. Taxonomy (NCBI): domain Eukaryota; kingdom Metazoa; phylum Arthropoda; class Insecta; order Lepidoptera; family Erebidae; genus Miltochrista; species Miltochrista miniata. The sequence continues at coordinate 23,444,917 of OW121756.1, forward strand.
CTAACATATTCTGTGTGCTTTAATGTTGTCTTTTTTATTGTTACATGTACTTCAACACGAATCTTGGATTTTGGCTACTTAGTTGCCTACTTTTTCTGTTTTTCCTTGTACACTCACAAAACTTTGATCCTAATAGGTGTGGACCGCATAAACACTTTCCAAATCCACACTGAGTCATTGGCGGGAAAAAGTATCGCCATAAAGGAGAAAAAAAAAAAAAAAAAAAAAAGTCCAATCCAGTAATTCCAATCCAATAACATTATCCATAGTCACTGCAAATTTGCAGGACATAAATAAAGATAAGCTTCTACAGAAATCCAATGCAAGCATTGATATAGTCATAAATAGGTCTGAAAGTATCAGAGCATGATAGAAGCTCCTGAAGTGAAGGCGGGATATCTTCATAAATTCGTAACAGCTGATCAATGAGTACGATGCGTTGAAGGTTAAAAGCCGGACAAGCGAAGAAAATGTGTTGGAGAGTTTGATTTTCTTGTAAATTGCATTCTGTGCATATAGGAGACATAATTATTTGCATACGGTGCAGGTGTGCATTGAATGTACAGTGTCCTAAACGAAGACGACAAATTTGCGTGTAGAAATCTCTCTTCAAGAAAAACGAGCTTTTAGCGAACCAGGGAACCTTACCAATTTCTTTTTGAATTCCAGCATACCATGTACCTTTATCTTCAATAGTAATATCCCTTTCTTCGTTCCATTCACGTATCATTTCTTTATTATATAATGAAAGTAAATCTGTCCATGGTATATTGATGTGTTTAATTTGATGATTCAACAATGAGGTAGCTAATTTAGCAAGGTAATCTGCGCATTCATTACCTGCTACACCTTTATGTGCAGGAGTCCAAAGAAAAGTTATCACTAGGTGCAACTGGGTGGTCAGGTGTGTCCATAGATCTTTAATTTGATAAATAATGTAGTTTGTCTTATTACAAAAACTGTTATTTTGAAGTGAGCGTAAAACTGACATGTTGTCACTTATAATGAGCCAATTCTTACGTTCTTTTGCCATTATGTCATCTCGAATATATTGAAGTGCAAAAAGAATTGCGAGAGCCTCAGCACTGTATATACTTAATATGTTTGGTAGTCTGTATCCTTTTCCATATTTGATATTTTTGTGGTAGAAAGCCAAAGCCACATTATTTTCGTTTTTAGATGCATCTGTATAAACATGGTCACATTCACTCCATTCAGAGAGTTTGAGGTATACATCTTCTTTAGTTACAAGATCCCTGTCAATAGTAACATTCATGTCACAGAATTTGCTCTCAAAGCAACCTACATAGCATGCTAAAACATCTGTATTATATACATCATGGTGTACTATATTTGTGGATATTTCAGGGAAGTCTAGGAGGATGTAAGGATATTTAAGAGAACTAAGTGAAGATGGTATATTGATTGCATCTGAAACTTTAATTAAGAGGGGGTGGGAGGAGACAGAATGCAGTTTCAAGAGAAATCTCTTCTTCAAGTATTTGAACCTCAATGCCAGGGGAGGTATATTGCACTCAACTTGTAGAGAAACAATAGGAGTGGTTCTCATAGCACCAGTGATCAGCCGTAAGTTTTTGTTTTGTATTACATTAAGTTTTTTAATTATATTTACATTAGAAGCAAAACACAAGTAACTATATTCAAAATGGGACCGAATAAGAGATTTGTACAACATAAGTAAAACTTTTGGATCAGCTCCCCATGATACTCGAGCTAGGGACTTTAAGATATTAAATGCTCTGGAGGCCTTGTCCATCATATAATTTGCATGCTTTTCCCATGATAGATTACGGGTGAACAAAACACCTAGAAATTTTACATTATCTACAACAGGTAATAAATGATTATTATATACAATATTAGTTAGAAGTACTCGACATCTGCTGAACACAACAACATTTGTTTTAGTATAACTAATATCCAACTGCAGATATTCAAAATATGTTTTCAGTCTTTTAAGTGAGTTATTGATAGTAGATTCTACTATTTTCATATCTTTGCCTGAACAATAGACTGCTAAATCATCAGCATATTGAAGACTACTTACGTCTGTACCCAAAATGTTGTTTAGTTTGTGAATGTATAAAATGAAGAGTAATGGACTCAAAATCCCACCTTGACACACACCTAGATGTGAGATTTTAGGGCCATATAACGAGTTATTGTGTTTGACAAAAACTTTCCTTTCATTTAAAAAACTAAACACCCAATGTATCAATTTTCCAGGTAAGCCGAGGGACTTTAGTTCTAACATTAGGACATGATGATTAACATTGTTGAAAGCACCTACAATATCAAAGAAAACGCAAACCAAAAATCTGTTGTTCCCAAAAGACTTGTGGATGTCAAGAAGTAAATGATTTAGACTTTCAATAGCAGCAAAGCCACGGCGAAAGCCAAATTGACTGAAGGGTAACAATTTGTTGGATTCAATGTAGTACTCAAGCCTCTGTTTTATCATCTGTTCAAATATTTTAGCCATGCATGATGTAAGAGCAATAGGTCTATATGAGTCATGATTATTGCGGTCTTTGCCTGGTTTCAAGATGGGCACTAGGCAGTCCATTTTCCAGTCAGTAGGTATTAATGCATTATCCCATAAGAGATTTAAGATAATAAGGATAGTAGATAGACTTAAAATATCTAAGTTTTTTTGCATCCTATACGAGATATTGTCTAATCCAACAGCGGACTCTCGTCTTGTGTTAATTGCACTTTGAAATTCACTGAGTGTAAAAGGTGAAATGAGATAATGGTTAGAGGAGGTGATATTGTCTGGAATGTTGACACTAAAAGTAAGGGGAGAAGCTGTAGTATATTTATTTAAAAAATCCTCTAACCAGCTATCAATTATGGGTGATGATATACTCAATGTTTTATTAAATCTTCTCATCATATTCCAAATAATCGCAAGAGGAGTCCTCCTGTTCAATGATTCACAATAAGTGGTCCATGAAGCGTGACATTCTTTCTTGAGTATGAGTTTTTTTGAAGCTTGTAGTCTTTTAAAGTTTATGTAATTAGGCATGGTGGGGTTTGCTTTGAATTGTAAATAGGCTGACTTACATTGATCGACTGCTAATGTGCATGCACTGTTCCACCAGGGTAAACTCCTCTTTCTTTTACCGGGTATTATATGTGAATTGGTTGAGTTCGTCATTTTACTCGAATCAGCCTCACGGACACTATGTAAAAGGATCTCACAAAGTGCAGTATAAGCTTGTAGAGGTTCTGTAGTATTAAAACAAAAATTTTGTAACTTAATATTTACATTATTTACATATTTATTCCAATCAATGTTTTTATAATTTGGACGCTTGAAAGTGGAACTATTAATATTATGATTTTGTATATTTGCAGTTGGACTGAAGAGTGTAGTAAGAACTGGTAAATGGTAGCTCCCCATGGGATCATTACCCACAGACCAGTTACACCGGAGTGACAGAGATGGTGAGACTACAGTCAGATCAAGAGCGTTTGGTCGCCATGTATGAGTGCCTATAGTAGTTGTATGTCCATCATTTAATAGACATAAATTATTATCGTCTATGACTTTCAACAATGTTCTGCCACGTTCATCTGTTGACTGACAGCCATACGAGGTGTGATGGGCATTATAATCGCCTGCCATTATGAGTGGACTTGGTATTGATTTTACTAGATTATCAAGGTAGTTGTACGTAAAACTGGAAGGGTGGACTGAAGAGGGACTATAGAAACTAATAATTGAAATAATTTCCTTGTTAAAATGTAATTTTATGCCTATTGTTTGGATAGAGTCATTGTGTAAAATGTTTAATCTAGTGTACTGTAATAAAGTGTTTATTAAAATTGCAACACCATTGTGTTTACTACCTATGTCTAGTCTTTCTATGTTATAACCTTTAATTTTAAATTGTTTGTCAGGTTTTAACCAGGTCTCTGAAATAAGGGCAATGTGTATATGGTTCTCGTATAAAAAGTGTGAAAAAGCATGTCTATTAGATGATAAGCTTTGAGCATTCCATTGTACAATATTTAACTGATCCATTAAGATACCTTATTAATAACTTTAGACTGATCATCTTTAAAAGTATTGAGGAGAACATCTCTAATATGCTCTGCAGTTATAGGGACTTGGTCTGACTTATTGTCAGTAATGATTTTAACTATAGAAGTAAGTAATAATTTTGAGAATTGTTCTGATTTTAAAAGGGATTGAATGTAGTTTGTATTGGAGTTAGTTTTGGTGTTTAGTTTGGGAAAGGTTTTGTCATTAACTATGTTAGCATATTCTGCTTTCTGATATCTCTTATTATTATCTTCTATTTTCTTTTTCTTGACTATGCATTCAGAGGAAATTGCAATGTGATTACCTTTGCAATGTACACATATTGCATCTTTACTCTCTTTTGTACATTCCTTAAAGTGGTGACCCTCACCACAGATGGAGCATCTCTGTTTATTTTTACAATATTTTCCGATGTGACCGAAATTCAAACATTTTAAGCACTGGCTAACAGGAGGTATATATTGGCTTACCACGAAGTACCATGAGTTAATATCGACATTTTCTGGAAGAGAAGTACAGGCAAATGTGATGGCTATTGTTTGTGTTGGGAGGAGGCAAGGATTACCATCCTCGTCACGTGACCTACGCATCAAGCGTCTTACACATACGACATTTTTGCAGCTAGATATACCATTATATATGCTTTTATTCGACATGTAGACAGGTACATTTCGTATGACTCCCGTCACTTAAGCAAGGGTCGCTGGAATTGTCGCTCTTAAATTAAGTTCGCTTAGTGCCTTAATGCTACTTAGAGCACTGTTGGCAAGCCCTGGTCGCTCAAAAATTGCACCGATTTTGTATTTATTTATTCGTTTAAAACGTTTAATGCCTTTAAAATGGCGTTGTAGCACAGCACCAAGAGCCATCAGGTCTCTATTCCCTACCGGCTTACCTTCGTCTACGCTTTCGAAAATGACTAGGTACTCAAAATTACCACCATCCTCTGGGTACTGCCTAGCATAGTTCGTAATCTTGTAGGGATGATATCTTTCTGCATCGTTCGTTGATGAGTCAGTATCTATGTCTTTTTCCCCATCCACTTTTCGTTTTTTCCGCTTACCCATTTTAAAATTCAATTAAACTCTATTTACACTTTAAGTCTAGCAATATTTTACAGTTTATACACATAATATACAATAATTATTAATTTAAAGTATTTTTTTTCAAAAAAACGCGCCTTTCTAGTTCAAAGGTTTCCCGCCCTTTTCATATAACATGATAATTATGTCGTCAATGGCAAAGAGTTTTACTTCAATCGCGGGTAAAGTTTATGCACACGAACACACTTTTTTTTGCTCTTGTGACTTAAAACACATATATTTGGAACCCTCAAGTGCACCTTCACACTAGCGTTTTTCCAGCGTAAGCGTACGATGGACGTATGCGCGGCGGAAACGCGACGGTGACGCAATGTATACGCGACGCATACGCCGCGTTACTGGGGGGTCGTGTACAATCCTGTTCTCAAGCGACTTATCCTCGGCATGAAAATGATTGCTACTAGAAAATAATTATCTTAAGAGTATATTTGACTTAATACAAATTGAGCAAGATGTTATTTGACGAAGCAATTAAAATGCGAAATATAAATTTGCTAAAGATTCTTTTAGGAAATGAAACTATGCGATAAGTTTTTTGGGGAGTGAAAATGGACGAAAAAAATTCTGCCGAACGGCAGGATCCCGGTTATTTGAATGTGAGTGAAAATAAAAATTTGAGCAAGATTTTATTTGACGAAGCAATTAAAATGCGAAATATAAAGAAATCGATAAAAAAAAAAATAATAGCATAGGGTCCCGAGGCGCAGCCCGGAAAGTCTTTCCCGAACCACGAACAAAATTTTATTCGCCTTTCGCAATAGTCTTCTTTTTTAAAAGTAAAGCCATCAATAGTGTCTCCTGGTCAGAATCTATTTTGTTAATGATGATACCAAAACGCCAACGAAATTGTGTGACGCTATCGCGCTAGCGCGGCGTCTACGCCGCGCATACGTCCATCGAACGCCTACGCTGTGGCTAGGGTTGCCAACCCTCCCGGATTGGCCGGGAGACTCCGGTAATAATGTTTACCCTCCCGACCTCCCGAGATGCGACGATTTCTCCCGGATGTTCTAAAATTTTACAAAGTTAAGAAATTCCGTCAACTGTCTACCGGGCGGGTCCATCATCAGATAGACTCCAGGAAATTGTAGTGATTCAAAACACTTAATTAAATACACCTATACTAATATTATATAGAGGAAAGATTTGATTGTTTGTTTGTTTGCTCCGAAACTTCTGGACCGATTTAAAATATTCTTTCAACGTTGGGAAGCTACACTCTTTGCAGTGAACATAAGCTATATTTTTTCCCTTATTCCCACGGGAACGGGAACTACGCGTGACGTCGGCTAGTAGTCAATAAATGCACTAGTTGTCTTTTTCGGAAGATTCACTCGATTTTTCCAGGATGCCATTATCAGATCCTGACTTCCTTGTATTATGACCAAACGGAAAGCATGAGCATTCAAACTAAAAAAAAAATCAAAATCGGTTCACCCGATCAAAATATACCTATAAAAATAAACGAAAATTGAATTGAAAAGTTATGAGGTAACTAACATAAAATAAAGGAACATTTCGTCGAATTGACAACCTCCTCCTTTTTTTAAGTCGGTAAAAGTAAAAAATCGCGAATTGCTAAATGCTGCTACTAAACAAAATAAATATAAATTTAAAACTTAACTGATTTCTCAAAATTTTAACGACACCCCCCCCCCCCCCCCTCATAATCTCCCGGATTCGTCCTTTCTAAAGTTGGCAACCCTAGCTGTGGCTGTCAAATTTGCAAAATTCCGTGACCTGTGTTGTGGTCGATTACGTCATCCAGGATGACCTAGACGACCTTGATTAAAATGACTATATCATATTGTGAAACTCACCTTTCTGGACAAAATAAGTACATGTACCACATTATTTTCAAATGAAAAAAATGTGTAAATAAACCCAAGTCTTTGCGCATTTTATAATGCGGTTAGGTACATACACATTTAATCAATAGTCAGTAATTACGTTAAATGCTGATTGAAGAAATTCATGAACGCTGTGACTCTAGCATACGCTGCGGGTAAACCACTGGAGCAACCTTGGCCCAAGGAACTTATACTTCTAACTGGAATGCTTACGAAATCACAAAAACAAATTGAAATTGAACTTTATTTTCAACAACATTCGGTTTATATTGCATTACTTCATGTCAGAGGTAAAAAACGTTCCCGAGCAGGACAACGACTTAAGGGGATTCTTCTCCTTATAGCAACGCAGTGTGTTGTAAGTGGTAATAAAAAGAAACAGACGGTAGTTTTTATGACCAGTAGTAGACCAGATCAGAGGTAACAGTTTTCATACGTGCTGGTCAATACGCGTTAATGTTTTATTATAATAATTAATGTTTTAACTTTAAAATTCTATTATTTCAATATTTCATACATTATTGGTGTTACTTAAAATAAATTTATTTGAAAAATAATAACTATTGGTAGTAACTCATAAATTACGCATGGCAACTCTGAAGATTCATTGTGGTGCCAACACGGTACGTTCTAGATCGGACTTACTTTTAATAAAATAAATATAAAATAAATATTTGTGGATGTAGCCCAAATTAAGCTAAAACAAGCTTGTGCTATGGAATCTAGACGACTGATATACATACTTATATAATTCTAAATACATACATATTTTACATAGAAAACACCCTAACTCCGAAATTAACATTAGTGGATCACACAAACATTTGTACCGACCCAGGAATCGAACCCAGGACCTCCAGCGCTAATGAACAAGTATTAAATTACTAGGAAATTGAATTGATGTGAGATTTTTGTGTAGGTAGAATGAAATTTCTCTTTCCCAATATTCTTACCGAAAGCAAAAAGGGGTTAGATACTTCGGTAAAAATATATACATATACATACCTATTTGATTGTATGATACGATAGTTGGTTTTACGTAGTTTCCATCCCCTCTTTCCTTTGTGTATGAAAAGCATAGGCCGACATCCTACAACCCTGGCTGCGCAATATTTGATACGTAAGAATCTAAACAAAAATATAGACGTTCGGCCCCTCTCCCCTAAACCGTCATACGTAATTATACGTGCGGCACGCTATAATTTTTGACATATCAACTAAGTTACGACATTGACCGAGTAAAACGGTCTAGTCATTAGTAGTTGAGTTGATAAAGTAGTAGATATTAGGTGGTACTAAAAGGCCTTGAAAAAAAAGAGAGAGCAAGCAAGCTCTGCCAAATACTCTTCGTACCTACTTAACGGCCATCATACCGAGCCGGTAGTGTAAGAATGGCTCCACATAGGTAATAACTGATCTAGTATCTTATTCATTAATTTTAAAAATTTCACGTCAATTATTACAAGTCATTCAATTCGTCAAATTATTAAATTGTCTTCTGCAAGACCTAATTAAAACATACATAACTGTAAGTTCCATAGATATCATTTATTTTATTATTGTGTACCTATGTCTTTCAACTTAATAAGAAAATATTGTCTCACTAGCTGAAGCGTCTGCATGGACACATTAGTAGAAAGAGATAGCATCCCCTTTTATAGCTTTCCTTGTCCGGAACGCTTTTGATGTGCACGTGAGCATTCCAGTCAGTGGCGGATACAGGAAAATCTCAAGGGGGGGGCGCAAAAGATATTTTGAGTTTTAAGCTACTTTTACTATTATAGCAATAAAAAGTAAGTAATCAAGTCACATGTGAAGTTTCTGAAAATTTTATTTGAAATGATACAGTAAAAATACAATGTTCAAGTTACCTAGGGACCTAACGAAAAACACGTCCATGCGGACATTCCATGGATTCACAGTGCGGGCGCCGCGCCGGGTCCATAGCGTGGTACAGAAGGAAATACTGTGACGGTGCCTGGGACTTGCGAGTCTTGCGACCCATTTGAGTAGGTTTAGGGTGGCTACCTTTCGATACGCATAAACATTCACAATGTTCCTTGTCTAACCTGATTTGATAAGATCCTAACAATGTCGCTTTGGATATTCGTTTTAATGAAGAGTTTACTGAAGCTTTTGACAAACCTAGGTCTTTTAATAGGACGGTTATATAGAGATTTAGCTGGTATTCCCCTTGCTCCTACTTCTACGGCTTAGAGATTAACCCCAAAGCCATTCTTGATCCATTCAAAGTATTTGTTTTTACAGCGTGCTCCTTAGGTATGTTAGCCTCCCACGGCATCGTGAGCTCCACCAGCACGGCTCTCGATCGCGAGGCACATACACCCTCCGGTGATATTCTGGATAAATGTAAACGAAACGAGAGGATAGTAATGTTAGGTGATTTTATGGTTGGGCGGGAGTGAATCGCGATGGATACGAAAGTGTACTGGGAAAGTTTGGTGATGAACGAGTGAATGAAAATGGACAAAGCTGCTAGAAGTGTGTTTGGAGAGGAATCTTGTGGTAACTAATACCATATTTAACCACAAAGATATCCACTTGTATACGAGAGAACAATGAGATCAGAGAAGCATAATTGACTTTGTGATAGTAGACGTAAGACTGAGAAAGAAAGTGCTAGACACCCGGGTATACGGCGGTGCCGGGATTGACACAGATCACTTCTTGGTTATCAGCCTAGTAAGAGGTTTGTTTCAGCGGTGGCGGCATCGAGTGCGTGAACCTGCTAGTATACTAGAGAGCATAAAAGTTGATAATTTGCTAGAGATAAGCGTAAAAGAAGAATTTTTGAGTAAATTGAGCGGTAAGTTTGAAAATTTTGATAAAGAATGTGAAATGAACGAATTATTGAAGTTGATTAAGGAAGGACTCGTTGAAGTGGCAGTTGAAGTATGCGGGGTATGCAAGAGGAGCCAAGGATGCAAGGTACAGAGAATGTGTGCAGCTGTTTTGAAGGTTTTGTCTGATAAGAAGAAAGCATGGTTAAAATGGCTGCCTGCAAAAGCCAATCAGAGAATGCAAAAGGCAACGGACGAGGATGTAAAAATAGCAAAGGATGAGTATAAAAGGTATAAGCATGTCGTAAAAGAGGTGATAAAAAGAAAGAGAGATGATGTTAGAAATGTATTTCATAACCTGGTTATCTGATAACTTCTAAGCAAATATGAAATTCTTTTGGAAGTCTATAAGATCAATGAGGGCTCAAAAGACTACATCACAACTTAAACACATCAGAAACCGTGAGGGAAGTTTAGTGAGAGAAGAAGAAAGTGTGCTAAAACGATGGAAGGAATATTTTGAAAGCTTGTTTGAAAAAGAGGATTTACAAGGAGAGACTCATGACTTGGAATGGAATGAAGTTGACGATGAAAGCGATTTAAGTATGAAAGAAATTGTGGAAGCGTTGAATGGTATGAAATTAGGAAAGGCTGCTGGAATCGATAGGATTTCTGTCGAGATGCTGAAAGCGGGACGTGGCGTGGTAGCTTGCCAGCTGTACCGTCATGTTAACCTTTGCTGGTGAAGTGGCAGAGTACCAGAGGAATGGTGTAAATCTGTCATAGTGCCGCTGTACAAAGGGAAAGGGTCGCAGCAGGAGTGCAAGAACTACCGCGGCATAAGCTTGCTTCAGTGTCGTAGGCTAATTATATGCAAAAGTGCTTATAAAAAGAGTAATAATTGAAACGGAAGCAAAAATGTGGGATGTGCAAGCAGGATTTCGGAAAGGAAGGAGATGGACGGATCAGGTCTTTTCCTTGCCTGCTAAGCGGACTTGGAAAAGGCCTATGATAGAGTGGAGAGGAATGAAATGTGGACAACACTGTCCAGGTATGGAGTAAACGGAACCTTGATACGAGCACTGAAATCTCTGTATGAAGACTCCAGTGCTTGTGTCAGGATAAAGGTAGCTTGCGCGGACTTTTTTCACATTTAAAAAGGTGTGAGACAAGGTTGTGTAGCGTCACCGTGTCTGTTTAACCTGTACATGGACAGCTGCTTGAAAGAACTGCGAGAGTGTGCGTATGCGCGCCCCCCGCGCCCCTACCCTGTATCCGCCACTGATTCCAGTTAGAAGTATAAGTTCCTTGCCTTGGCCCGACCCAAATGACGTTAAGCCTAGCTGAAAAAATCTAATAAAAATATCGTTAAAAAAATACAAGTGCTAAAAGTTAGTTTAGATGACTGTAAATGGGTCTATTATTAATCAAAATTATTACCATCTATTATTTTTTATTTTTATTAATCACATATCGAGAAGGCTTCGATACTTTATTGCAGTAAGAGTGGATTGTACGCATGAAGCTATAGATAAACATGGAGGCCACACTTCGAATACCTACTTGAAGCGTAGTCTGTATATTACTGTCTTGCTCTGTGTGGGCTCTACGTCTCTTTCTAAGTAGGGTACCCTATTTTTGTTTTTGCCAGGATATTTCATTTTCTATATATTCTTTATTGTACGCAATAAAGACAATATATATTCATAATACAATTAGATGTACAATTCATACATACATACATAAGGTCACGCCTTTATCCCCGAAGGGGTAGGCAGAGGTATATTATCATTTCACCTTTTTAAGATTATTTTTCTTTACACGGAAGAGGTGGTGAAAATTTATTATATTAATTAGATGTACAAAGGCGAGATTAACTATTTTCTCTGTTTTTTACGAAGACTGATAGGTAGTATTCTCTGCAGATTGCATAGGTACATTGCGAGTAACGAAGCTATTCATCCAAGTGGGTTATTTTTCTAGGTTAATCAAGTCTCGCGCGCTGCGGCTGCTCGTGGCAGGCTGTGACGAATGTCGAAAAAAGAAAGTGAAAAGAATTATTTCCTTGGTTATATTGTAATTTTCCTTTGGTCGGAGGGTCGATTCCTCTGCGAAATGCGAATGTAAGTAATGCAGTATGCACATAGGTACTAAATTCTATCTTTTCATTCTCTTTTTCCTTTGTGGGGAATGTCGCGTATGCATCTGCGGTGCCATGGTGGAGAGCGATGGTCATCGTGCATCCTGGGCAACGGAGTAGCGACCACTCCCCTTCCTCTGTGGGGGAGTTGTGCTACTCTGGCTAATTCCGGCCGAGGCGGGAGTAACCCACCTGTGGGTTGCTCGGTGGTGTGTGTTGCTGCCGGCCGTGCCGTTATTCACGGCCGGCAGCAGCAATGATGGGTCGCCGTCGCTTCGCCTCCTTTGCTGGCGAGACGACAGCGGCAAAGTGGGAGAGGCACTGCGTGGGGGGCGGGAGTTTGGGTAGATGCTCCCGCCCTGCCATGCAGTTCGGGCTGCCGGCCGTGAATAACGGCGCGACCGGTGGCAACAGTGCTGGGCCGCTGTCACCTCGCCAGTTGACGAGGTGATGGCGGCAAAGTGCACTGTGCGGGGGAGCGGGAGTAACCGATAATGCTCCCGCTCTGCCGTGCAGTTCGGGGGCGCCGCGGTGAGGAGTTACTGCGCGCCCCCTATTGTTTCTTGACCGTGGGCGTAAGGTCGGGGGACCCCGCCCACCAACGGTCACATGGCGGTGGGCACCTTTTCCGTGTTCCAGGGGTGCCCATTAGCGCACGCCTGCGTCAGCCGCTCTCTGTCTCCTCTATTACAGAGGGGCGCTCGAGAGCGGTGCAGGCGTGGACTTCAGCTCCTTAGGGAGCTTTGGGGAGCCGCCCATCTGGCTCCCCCGAGGAGAGCCCCAAATAAACGGGGCGCCCCTAGCCGGGTCGACGTGAATAATCTTTTGATATCCCTCGGCCCGGCTAAAGGGTGAGGAGGAACACCGCGGGGTTTAGTGGGTAGGACGGTCCATTCCGGACCGGGCCGGGAGTCCCACACACCATCCCAGCTGCCCCCGCAGCTGGGATGAAGGCGCGTAAATGCGTTCCCCGCGTCAACAAAAAAAAAAAAAAAATATTCATCATTAACGTACGATAACAATACTTAACTTATTTTATTTACTCTAATAATGACATTCGTGTTTCTTCTAATAATACACAGGAAGTCCCACATAAATCCTCAATATAGACACACTACTTCACAACGTTTCCTATTGTGTGAAAACAATGAAGTCAACCGCCGTTCTATTGTTCGTTGACACTTTGACAGTTGACATGTAGTACCAATGTTGCCACATTACAGAATCCTTAGAAAATGGGAATGTAATTCACTGATTCGACAACCCAATCATGCATATTATGGTATAAAATATTTCAATTTACACATTAAATAATCATCGTCGAACAATAGAGCTATTTATAAATTATTTTACTTGCATTTTTGGTTAGTATGGTCTATTTCTATTATTTTCTAGGAGATACTAATAAAAAGATAGCAGCACTGCACAATTCCCTAGAAAGAGAAGGTTAGCCCACAGAGAGTGAGATAGAGATACGTAGGTATTTGACTCAAGAGTTTGTTCGAAGTGTGGCCTCCATGTTTATCTATATCTTCATGATTGTACGTGACGTGATAGACTATAGAGGTGGAGCATTTGTAAACGTAAGAATCTTATTACTTAAGTAATTGTTACAAATGTAAAAATGTTTGTGAAGATGTTTTGCTCTACGGTTGAACAGCTCTGGCTGAAATTTGGCACAGGGATAGGCTATTCCGTTCTTGAGTTATAAAATTACAAAGAAAAGTGGCATTCATTATTAGGGTTTCGTAGCCAAATGGCAAAAACGGAACCCTTATAGATTCGTCATGTCTGTCTGTCTGTCCGTCCGTGTGTCACAGCCACTTTTCTCCGAAACTATACGGCCTATGCTATTGAAACTTAATAACTAGATGTATTCTGTGAACCGCATTAAGATTCTTATATAACACTAGAAAAAAAGCAGTAAATTTTGGGGGTCCCCAAACTCAGAACTGAAACTCAAAATTATTTTTTTTTTTCAAACCCATACGTGTGGGGTATCTATAGATAGGTCTTCTAAAATGCTGTTAAGGTTCCTAACATCATTTTTTTCTACAGTGAATAGGTTGCGCAAGAGGGACTTCCAAAGTCGAAAAATGAGTGTCCCCCCCCTCTAACTTCTAAACTACGGGAGTAATAAATCTAAAAAAAATATATGATGTACATTGCCATAAAAACTACCAACGAAAATTGGTTTGAACGAGATAGAGCTGGTAGTTTTTTTTTAATACGTCATAAACCGCAATTTTCGGTTAGAAAAATCACTACCACTGCGAACGTGTTAAAACATCAATCAAAGTTACAACGAACTATAAGAACTTTTTTATTATGTTACTTGCTGCTACGAAACCCTTCATGGGCAAGTCCAACTCGCACTTGGCCGGTTTATTATATATATAAATTATATAACTTCTTTTATAACCATATAAATTATTGTAAAACATCGCAATATTTAATACAAATAATAGAGAACAAAGAAGAGAATAATGAATAGCCTAAAAGCCAAAGTTCCGAATACATACATACATACATATACTCACGCCTTTGTCCCCGAAGGGGTAGGCAGAGGCCTATACCGGCCCACATTTCACCGTGTACAATTCGGCCCCACGTAACAGGTGGTGAGCCCATCGCCGTGTTGAAATGGACCGCCGTCGTCAGAGCCTCGTCCGTTGTTCAGCAGGTGCACGAGCTTGCACGTGAGGTTGACTTGGGCCCGAAGGTGTTGGTAGGGCCCCACTACACCCCGAATACATACACATAAAAAAAAACAAAGAGTGTGACTGACTGTGATAGACGTGACAGTGATACTGATATTGACTCCCGACCTTAGATCATCTAACCACAGGATGCGCCTTACTTAAGCATTGTTTTCTGCCATTGCACATGACCATTTGGTCTTTTGGCTTTATAAAAAGCCTGTACATCAGTACATCATTTTATATGATTAAACTAGTACATTGCATTATAGTTGACAGTACAATAACAATTAACACACAACAGCCATTACGCGTTTGTCGATTAATACATTTTTAAATGCAATGAAATTTTATATGTCTTTGTGTTTCCCCCTTCACTTGTATGAAAACTGGCAGAATATTTTTGTATGCGGTGGTTCGCAAAGGCTAGTCCCGTGTTTTAAGGTCTAAGCTCCCGACTCAAGCTGTGTATAATTCGAGGCTCGTGCATGGAGTCCGTCGTGAGAGAGTTTTAATTTCGCGTTAGAGGTTTATGTGGTAAAATAGTGAATCATAAGTTTTTCCGCTAACTTTTCCGACAGAATTACTTTGGTGGTAGATAAAACTAACAAATACTAAACCAGTGGTAAGGGAATTTCTCCTTCGCCGATCAACGGGTAAGTATGGGGGACTCTTCGGAGGCCCCCGATCCTCCTGATCCTCCCCCTGACATCAGCTCAGGTAAGAGAACTCGTCAAAAAAGACCTCATAATGAGGATCTTGAGGCTTCTACCCCTAAAAAAAATATTTTATCAAACGAATCTGCATCAGCCTCCATCCAAACTATTTACAACCACCCGACAATAATTTTGGGAATTAAAGCTTACGATATGAACGATGTAGGCCCTTTCGTTATCGTTGTGACCAAAAGAGATGAGGACGTTAATGGCGATTTCATTAAACCAATGAAATTTGGCCAATTTTTACATCAGAACAAAATTAAAAATATTTGTCCAGGTGGCATTAGGCGTATTGGCAGGAACAAGATGTCAGTCGAGTTCAGAACTGCTATAGATTCTAACAATTTCTTAGACAACCCAATACTCAGCAACCACAAATATGAGGCATTTATCCCTACTCATAACATTTCAAGGATGGGGGTAGTTAGATCGGTTCCAGTGGATTGGTCTATGGATGAATTCGTGGAGTCCATGGTCTTTCCTACAGCGTGTACCACTGTTCTCAGGGCTCGCCGACTCAATAGAAAAACGGTAAATAGCAACAACTCCACAGAATGGATCCCTACTCAAACTGTGGTGGTAACCTTCAAGGGACAGGTTCTCCCCTCCCATATCTACTCCTACTACACCTCCCTACCAGTTGAACCGTATCAATTGCCAACCATTCAATGCATGAACTGCTGTAGGTTTGGTCATGTATCAAACCAATGCAGGTCTAAGCCAAGGTGCTATAAATGTGGACAACCACATACAGGGATGGAATGCACAATAGAAGAGGGCAAGGCATTGTGTCTGTTCTGCTCGGGGACACATTACTCTATTAGTAAGGCGTGCCCTGAGCAGGATCGACAAAAATCTATCAAAGCGTACATGGGTCAGGAAGGGGTTTCGTACATGGAAGCCTCAGAGTGTATCCCTAAAATATCCAAAACTTATTCTATGGCTGCCAAACCAGTCAACTTGCAGGGTTCCCAGTCTACAGCCCACTTGAATGCAACCCCACTCCGCACATCCTACAGAAAAACAACTTTTTTTTTTTTTTTGTTTAACGTGAGGGAAAATCCTCATAGGATGTTATGCCGGACTCTTACCGACTAAAAAACCTCACGCCACGCCTAACAGCCTATGGTTGAGAGCCCCGGGTAAGCCCTCAGGAAGGATGTCCCGTGACTCCCAACAGACCTACGGCCGCCAATGCGGCCTCGCCCAGGGGGTGGATCGGGTGCAATCCCGCGTCTATGGGGGATTTCGGGTGTGATCCCGCTTCTAAGGGGGGGGCGTGCATGAGTTGCTCACGTCACGCTGCCGTCATGGGCCTGCTTCTGTAAGGACGGTGAGCGGCCCTCTCACCGTCCTCAGACCCCCGGTCATGGAGGCCGATAGTCCTCGGCGAAGACACGTCGGCGGCGCCCAGGGCGCCGACTGCGGAACTCGGGTGGGAGAGTTCTCTCCCGCATCCGGCCCGCCGCCTCCTTCGCGAGCATGACCTGCTCGCAGAAAGAGGTGGCGCAGTCCCACTTACTCCCGCTGGAGAGCATGGCTCGCACCATGGCCTCGAGCGAGAGAGTGTCCACGCCCAGACCCACTACGAGGACCTGGCGCTGTTGTGCCCACGCCGTGCACTCCACCAGCGTGTGGAGGGCCGTGTCGTCGCTGCGGTTCTCGCAGTGCTGACACTCGGCCGTGGTTTCCCGGTGTTTTCGCCACAGATACCTACCGAAGCTACCGTGCCCGGCAAGCATCTGTGTCAACCGGTAGGAGAGAGCACCGTGTCTTCTCTCCAGCCACTCGTCCATGACCGGTCTGACGGCCGCGATTGTGGCGAATCCCCCCTTTGGTTGCTCAAGTCGCACCTTCCTTGTCTCCACGGTTTCCTGGTGGAGCAGGGTCCGCTGGGCCTCGATTTCTCGAGACGCAGGCCTTTGGCCCCGCTCCAGCGCCTCCTTGCGCCATCTGAACAGTGACGCAAGGGCTCTCGCTTCCAGGTCCCATGGAGGGGTCCCGGCTAGGAGACATGCCGCCTCACCGGAGATCGTGCGGTATCCTCTTATCACCCTGACGGCCATCATTCTCTGCGGGCTCAGCAGTCTAGCCTCATTGCTGGCCGTCAGGGTCTCCGCCCATACGGGAGCCCCGTACAGGGCCATGCTTCGCACGATCCCCAGGTACAGAAAAACAACTTTCATAACCCCTCGACCTAAGGCTCCTCTTGGTAAGTCATACGATAGAGCTGCCCATCAGGCTATCACTTCACAAGACGGGTCTTCTATGCCCAATGGGTGCGCCCTCCTTAATACACAGCCCCCTTCAACTTACGAAATCTCCCAATCCCAACAAAGCTCCCATAACTTCCTGTTCACATTATTGAATATATTACTATCCCTCATATCCCAAAACAATATCACCCTACCGCCCAACGTTGCCCAAATACTTACCCAATCACTACCAAACTTCAACAATGGATCTCAAACTGATCCAGTGGAACAGCCGAAGCATTAACAATAAAAAATCTGATTTATATTATTTAATTAACAGACACGAGCCACTGGCCATGGCAATCTCGGAGACATGGTTAAAGCCTGAAGATGCTTTGCGCATCCCGGGCTTCTCATGTCTTCAGGTTGACAGAGCTGATGGTTATGCTGGCTGTGCTCTTATAGTTAGCAAAAAAGTTTCCTTTTCCCAGATCAACCTACCCCCTCATTCCCCTGAAATAAATATTGTAGCGGTAAGAACATGCAACATATCACTCATATCCCTCAATATTGCAAATCCATGCTCCACTTTAATCCCAGACCTACAGATGATTTTTAGCTCTGTCCCCCCTCCTGTGCTTATCATGGGCGACCTTAATGCACATCACACATCGTGGGGGTCAGGTGTTTGTGACCTGTTTGGGCGCTCCATAATGGAGATGCTTGATGACCTTAACCTTTGCCTACTTAATAATGGCTCCCCTACCCGTAGAACCGCCCCTAGCAAAAAACCTAGCGCTGTGGATCTCACTCTGATCATCTCTGCTCTCCTTCAATGGCATCCAGAATAACCTGGTACATCTCTGCCGATTCAAGGGGCAGTGACCATTATCCCATTTTTATCAATTTGTCTATGACTGTATCCCTTCCTAGTAACCCCACCACTTCTTTCGGGTATAGGTTGCGCGACGCTGACTGGACGACATATGCAGCTTCTCTGGGGAATAGAATACGCTCGCTGCCTGCCCCAACAATTCATACAGTCGCACAATCCTACTCCAGCTTCCGTGACGCTATCATTGCATCGGCCGATGACCACTTCCCTGTCAAAAAACCCTCTAAACAAATCCTCTCGACCCCCTGGTGGGATCCTGAATGCACCGAGGCAGTTAGGATTAGGCGGGAAAGCGAGAGAAACTACAAAAGGGAAATGACGGTAGAGAATTTGATAGCCTATCAGCAAAAAGCAGCACAGACACGAAGAATGCTGTCCACCAAAAAGAAGAATGGCTGGTCGAGCTTCTGTGCGGACCTATCACCTAGATCCCCTGCTTCCACTGTTTGGAAACAAATTAACAGGTACAGAGGAGCTTGTAATTCAGAAAACCCAAATGAAAATGATTTGTCATCATGGGTTGAGGCCTTTGCTGACAAGTTGGCTCCACCGTGGGTACCCACAGAGGATTCCATCCCTAGCTATTCTCCAAATCTTTGTCTTGCCCATCCTCAGGTGGGCCTTGGCAGCGAGTTCACATATGAGGAACTTGAGCTGGCGGTTGATGGACTGAGGGATTCGGCGCCAGGCATGGACCAGATCCCCTACTCGTTCATAACCAAGTCATCTGATAACACCAGGACACAGTTTTTGAACATTGTGAACTTGATTGTTGGTAGTGGAGTGATCCCCACTGATTGGAAGACACAAATAATTGTCCCTGTCCTAAAGCCTGGCTACGATCCTTCATCCCCCAGTAGCAGAAGACCAATAGCACTGTCTTCAGTGTTGTGCAAAGTAACGGAACATCTGGTGAAACATCGCCTTGAATGGTATGTGGAAGGTCATGGAATTTTGGCTAATTCCCAATTTGGTTTTAGGAGAGGCATGAGCACACTGGATGGTCTCAGCATCCTCACCACTGACATACGTATATCCTTCCACAAAAAAGAATACCTTGGAGCTGTATTCCTAGATATACAGTCAGCGTACGACAATGTCTTGCTTCCGGTACTCAGGAGTAAACTACTCAAGCTGAATATCCCTGAGAGGCTAGTAAATTTCTGTACAAACCTTTTAATGGAGCGATCTATAGTAATTAAGAACCACAATCTCCTACTTCCACCTAGGACTATCTGGAAGGGTCTTCCTCAGGGCTCAGTTCTAAGCCCTCTCCTCTACAGCCTTTACACCCATGACCTGGAGTTGGTGGTGAACCCGTTTTGCCAGATTCTGCAGTATGCTGATGATTTGGCCCTTTATGTATCATCTAATTCGATCCACGACGTATCCGATAATCTGAACAGGGCCTTGGGGTATTTGAATGATTGGTTGTCGGAACATGGGCTATCACTGTCTCCTTCTAAGAGCAAGGTGATAGTATTCACTAAGAGAAGACAAATTCCTAATCTGGATCTCCAAGTTGAGGGACAGTCTATACCTCAATACAACAGTGCCAAGTTTCTGGGGGTCCTACTGGACTCTAAAATGACTGGTTCTTCTCACTTTGGTTATGTCAGCGATAAATGTGTTTATATGATTAAACTAGTACATTACATTGTAGTTGACTGTACAATAACAATTAACACACAACAGCCATTACGCGTTTGTCGATTAATACATTTTTAAATGCAATGAAATTTTATATGTCTTTGTGTTTCCCCCTTCACTTGTATGAAAACTGGCAGAATATTTTTGTATGCGGTGGTTCGCAAAGGCTAGTCCCGTGTTATATGGTCTAAGGCACGTGAGCATTCCAGTTAGGGCGAGCGCCCACTGCTTTGCGATCCGGTGCGTTGCGTTTGCCGCAAATCTGTAACATATGGAGATTCATAGAAGTGCGCACACTGCTGATAAAAAATCGTACGACTGCCGCAAATTTTTGCGGCGGCTGGCTGCGGCGACTTTTTTTTTTTAATAATTTGCTTTGACGTAGCAATGTCCATGTCTGCAAACAGTATAGTTAGTTAGTTTATTTTATTTTAAGGATTTTATATTACAAATACTTATAAAGCGAGGAAATAATTTTATATGATTGGTAATTTTAGAAAAAAATGTATATCAACTATGAAAATTATTTTTATTATAATTAAAACTTTTTAATAAGCTTTTATTTAACTTGCTATGTATGTGTGTAGGTATGTAGGGTACAAATTTTGCAAGTAAGATTTGACCCACTTCTCATGCTCCGAATGAGCTGAAATTTAAAATACATCTGTAGTTTCGGGCAGAGTACAATATGATGGTATTTTAGACCTTGTAAAGGCGAACCCTGAAGGTCGCCATAGTACCAAACTTCTCAACGAAACAAGATAATCCCATCGCGTTTTGACGTTTAGAAGACAGGTGTTTTTGTGTAGGTACTTGGCAAATATATCATAGGGGATGGTGAACCAAGTCTGATGATGAAGTCCAGTTCTGGTGAAGGTCGCCATACTAATTAAAAAAGATAAACCCATAGCGTTTGGGTTTTTGAATGGTCTAGATGCGTACATGGTAAAAAGATCATGGAGGATAGTACACCAAGTGTGATGATGGAGCCAAGTCAAAGTGAAGGTCATGAAAATGACTAAATATACAGACATATAAGTGTTTGGGCTCTATAGAATGGTCTTGATGCGTACATGGCAAATACATCATATTTAGTAAACCAAGTCCGATGCTGGAGCCAAGTCCTGGTGTAGTTCACCATACTAATTATAAAAATAAATCCGCAGTGTTTGGGCTCCTTAGAATCGAGTTGATGCGTACAAGGCAAAAATATAAAATTTGGTAAACCAAGTCTGATGATGGTGCCAAGTCCTGATGAAGGTCACAAAAGTAATTAAAAAAAGATAAGCGGTATTTGGGCTTTAGAATGGTCGTACGGAACGGTACCCCCTGTGCGCGGGTGCGACTCACACTAAGCCGATTTTTTTTAAGTACTACTAAAATGGCAGACAAGCACATAGATGTAGCGGAAATTTTACAGGTGAAGGTTGATAGGTGATGGATGATCATATGATGGGTCATCTGATGGGTGACGGGTGATGGGTAATGGACGATGGCTAATGGATCAGTTAAGAGTTTTTAGTATGCTGAGTACCAATTACAAACATAATAATTTGTAATCCAATATGACCGCCGCGCCGTAATTACAAAATTTCATGATGGGCATCGTTTTAAGGGTTTTTCGTATGCTGAGTACGAATTACATTATAAAATTGCAATCCAATATGGCCGTCGCGCCGTAATAACAAAATTTCATGATGCGTATCGTTTTAGGGGTTTTTTAGTATGCTGAGTACGAATTACATGACAATTTTGTAATCCAATATGGCCGCTGCGCCGTAAACACAAAACTTCATGATAGGTGTCGTTTAAGGGGTTTTTTGGTATGCCGTGTACGAATCACAAGTCAATTTTGCAATCCAATATGGCCACTGCGCCGTAAGCACCAAATTTCATGATGGGTATCGTTTAAGGGGTTTTTGGTATGCTAATTATAAATTAAATGGTAATTTAGCGATCCAATATGGCCGCCGCGAAGTAATAACAAAATTTCATGATGCACATCGTTTTAGGGGTTTTTTGGTATGCTGAGTACGAATTAGATGACAATTTTGTAATCCAATATGGCCGCCACACTGTAATTACAATATTCCATGATGAATATGGTTTAAAGGGTTTTTTAGTGTGCTGAGTACAAATTACATTATAAAATTGCAATCCAATATGGCAGTCGCGCCGTAATAACAAAATTTCATGATGCATATCGTTTTAGGGGTTTTTTAGTATGCTGAGTACGAATTACATGACAATTTTGTAATCCAATATGGCCGCCGCACTGTAAATACAAAATTTCATGATAAGTATGGTTTAAAGCGTTTTTTAGTATGCTGAGTACGAATTACATGATAAATTGATAACTTTGCAGTCCAATATGGCCGCTGCGCCGTAATCACAAAACTTCATGATGGGTATCGTTTAAGGGGTTTTTTGGTATGCCGTGTACGAATCACAAGTCAATTTTGCAATCCAATATGGCCGCTGCGCCGTAATCACAAAATTTCATGATGGGTATCGTTTAAGGGGTTTTTTTCGTATGCTAATAACAAATTCAATCGTAATTTAGCGATCCAATATGGCCGCCGCGCAGTAATATAAAAAAAATCATACTGGGAATCGTTTAAGGGGTTTTTTCGTATGCTGAGTACGAATTACATAATAGTTTTGCTATTCAAAAGTAGCCGACGCGCCATAATTACAAAATTTCATGATGGGCCTCGTTTTAAGGGTTTTTCGTATGCTGAGTACGAATTACATTATAAAATTGCAATCCAATATGGCCGTCGCGCCGTAATAACAAAATTTCATGATGCGTATCGTTTTAGGGGTTTTTTAGTATGTTGAGTACGAATTACATGACAATTTTGTAATCCAATATGGCCGCTGCACTGTAATTAAAAAAAATCATGATAGGTATGGTTTAAAGGGTTTTTTAGTATGCTGAGTACGAATTACATGATAATTTTGCAGTCCAATATGGCTGTTGCGCCGTTAACACAAAACTTCATGATAGGTATCGTTTAAGGGGTGTTTTGGTATGCCGTGTACGAATCACAAGTCAATTTTGCAATCCAATATGGCCACTGCGCCGTAATCACCAAATTTCATGATGGGTATCGTTTAAGGGGTTTTTTGGTATGCTAATTACAAATTAAATGGTAATTTAGCGATCCAATATGGCCGCCGCGCCGTAATAACAAAATTTCATGATGCATATAGTTTTAGGGGTTTTTTAGTATGCTGAGTACGAATTACATGACAATTTTGTAATCCAATATGGCCGCCGCACTGTAAATACAAAATTCCATGATGGATATGGTTTAAAGGGTTTTTTAATGTGCTGAGTACAAATTACATTATAAAATTGCAATCCAATATGGCCGTCGCGCCGTAACAACAAAATTTCATGATGCATATCGTTTTAGGGGTTTTTTAGTATGCTGAGTACGAATTACATGACAATTTTGTAATCCAATATGGCCGGCGCACTGTAATTACAAAATTTCATGATAAGTATGGTTTAAAGCGTTTTTTAGTATGCTGAGTACGAATAACATGATAATTTTGCAGTCCAATATGGCCGCTGCGCCGTAATCACAAAACTTCATGATGGGTATCGTTTAAGGGGTTTTTTGGTATGCTGTGTACGAATCACGTGTCAATTTTGCAATCAAATATGGCCGCTGCGCCGTAATCACAAAATTTCATGATGGGTATCGTTTAAGGGGTTTTTTGGTATGCTAATAACAAACTCAATGGTAATTTAGCGATCCATTATGGCCGCCGCACCGTAATATAAAAAAATCATACTGGGTATCGTTTAAGAGGTTTTTCGTATGCTGAGTACGAATTACATAATAGTTTTGCTATTCAAAAGTAGCA
Source organism: Miltochrista miniata (assembly GCA_933228765.1). Classification (NCBI taxonomy): domain Eukaryota; kingdom Metazoa; phylum Arthropoda; class Insecta; order Lepidoptera; family Erebidae; genus Miltochrista; species Miltochrista miniata. The sequence continues at coordinate 23,468,920 of OW121756.1, forward strand.
AACGCGCCGTAATAACATAATTTCATGATGGGTATCGTTTAAGGCCGCTATATTCGAACAGTGGCCCGTGGGCCATCTCTGGCCTTTGATAGTGGCCCATCTTTATATTGGCGTAAATCGGAACGCAGCATCTAACGACTGCTTCAGAGGGCTTATTCTCCGAATAGCTTTATCGTTGGAAGTCTTCTATGACGGTTGGGTTTAGTGGTCACCTCTTCCAAATCTGAGACTTTGTGCTTTTACTGACATTGTAAGAGCCACATTATAGATCCAGCATACAAGTAGGGGGCATTAGCATCGGTATCGAGCCCTTGATGAAGTATCTGGGGCTCGTACTTATTAGCGGATGGAATTTCGGACACTATTACCAAAGTGTGATCTCAAAACTGAAAGGGGGGGGGGGGGGGGGTCGAACAGCGGCATTCTCGTATTAGGTTCTCATGTAAGGGGAACGAGGAGCCGTCAGACTAATAAGAGGATACTGCATGGAATATCTCCAAGTTGGGACCCCTCCTTGGAACCTAGAAGCGAGGCCTCTCGACTCATTGTTTAAATGTCGCATGGAGGCGCTGGAAACCTGCGTCTCGAAAAATCGAGGTCCCACCAGGGTGGGAAAAAGTTTCAATCAGGCCATCACCCACCCGAACGACACAGTCTGCGATGAAGGCGCCGTAGACTTCTCTGCGCCCAAGACTATCGGCCTTCATGACCGGGGGCCTTAGGACGGCGAGGGGGCTGCTCACCGTCCACCACCGCTCACCTTCTGCTTACAAAAGCAGGTTCAATAAAGCAGCGTGACGTGAAAGCTTTACGCGCGCCGATCGTCCCAAGAAGCGAGATAACACCCGAACAACCCCTAAAGACATAAAATAATAATATAAAATATAAATAAATAAATATAAATATTCACGGACATTTCACACAATGCTATCTGATGCCAAAGTAAGTTAGGAATAACCTGCTTGTGTTATGGGTACCAGACCACGGATATTAATACTTATATACTTTTTAAATGCATGCATATTATACATAGAAACACCCTGACTCTTGAGACAAACATTTATGGGTCACACAAATATTTGTCTCCGGTGGGAATCGAACCCACGACCTCCAGCGCTGCAGGCGGTATCACTATCGACTGCGCCACAGAGGCAGTCAAAGGAAAAGACTAACCCCTTAGGAGAGGCCGCAATGGTAGTCAAGGGAAATCCTGGCAAATCCTTTTGAGGGCCTATCCATGGTTTCTGACCGTGCAGTGATCGGGAACGTGTGGTTTTAGTGAGTAAAAGCTTATTATTCACTAGAGATTTCAAAAAGGGTTCAAATGTTTCAAAAATTGCATTTAAACATAAAATTCTATGTAACTACTTTCTTTTTTACAAACATGATAAGTAGCTAAGTTAAAAGTTCTGAACTTACTGACATAACATGTCAAACAACTTAAATTAAAAATACTTTTGTTTTTTTTTATATTTAACTCGCCAAATTGACGTCGCCACTAGCCTGATGGAAAGCCGTGGCGCATCTAGCGATTAAGGGCCACTTCTGACAGTGGTCCTCAAGTTAGCGGCCTTGTGATGAGCACGCTCCTCTTACAGACCCCGGGGTTGTAAGATGAGGGATACACGTGTGCGGGCAGGTCGTTCCAGGTTTTTATAATTCGGCATAGAAACGATCTTTTGAAACGCTCTGTTCTGGCGAAGATTCTCTCCACTGTGTATGAGTGGCATCTCTACCCGGTACGCGTTGTTCGGGATCGGAAAGGAGAGGGTGGGATCAGGTTGAAGAGCTACACAGTACATTCGCCGTGATACATTCGTTAGAAGGCAGCCAAGGACGCTATGGTTCTTCGCTGCGCCAACAGTTCTAGGCCTCCCGTCACCTCAGGACAACCAATTATTCGGATAGCACGTCTCTGCATAGCGTCAAGGGCGTCCAGCAAGTACCTCGCAGAGTCATCCCAAAGGTGAGAACAGTATTCGACGCAGGAGCGAATCTGCGTCTTGTACACTAAACATCTCTGATGTGGCGTGAAGTACCATCTACCCTTATTTAGGACTCCTAGTTTCCGCGAGGACAGCCCAATACAACGCTCTATGTAGTTTTTGTGATTGAGCTCACGCCGGACGTCTATACCGAGGATCTCCAGGTTGTCCTTTAGTGGAACCGTAATGTTCTGAAGAGAGGGTAGGGGTGGGAATGGGGACTTCTTAGCTGTAAACGCACACACCTGTGCTTTCCCGGCATTGAACTCGACCAGGTTGTCTGAACCCCATTGGGCAATGTGACCCAGGTCCCGGTCAAGATCCGCCACGAGTTGCCGTCTCTTCTCCTCCACGTTGTGTCGCCCAGGCAGAGTCCGAGATCCTACTATTATGTAATTCGTACTCAGCATACGAAAAAACCCCTTAAACGATACCTATTATGACTTTTTTATATTACGGCGCGGCGGCCATATTTGATCGCTAAATTACCATTGAATTTGTAATTAGCATACCAAAAAACCCCTTAAATGATACCTATCATGAAATTTTGTATTTACGGCGCAGCGGCCATATTGGATTGCAAAATTGACACGTGATTCGTACACAGCATACCAAAAAACCCCTTAAACGATACCCATCATGAAGTTTTGAGATTACGGCGCAGCGGCCATATTGGACTGCAAAATTATCATGTAATTCGTACTCAGCATACTAAAAAACGCTTTAAACCATGCTTATCATGAAATTTTGTAATTACAGTGCGGCGGCCATATTGGATTACAAAATTGTCATGTAATTCGTACTCAGCATACTAAAAAACCCCTAAAACGATATGCATCATGAAATTTTGTTATTACGGCGCGACGGCCATATTGGATTGCAATTTTATAATGTAATTTGTACTCAGCACACTAAAAAACCCTTTAAACCATATCCATCATGAAATTTTGCAATTACAGTGCGGCGGCCACATTGGATTACAAAATTGTCATGTAATTCGTACTCAGCATACCAAAAAACCCCTTAAACGATACCCATCATGAAATTTTGTGATTACGGCGCAGTGGCCATATTGGATTGCAAAATTGACTTGTGATTCGTACACGGCATACCAAAAAACCCCTTAAACGATACCCATCATGAAGTTTTTTGATTACGGCGCAGCGGCCATACTGTATTGCAAAATTGACACGTGATTCGTACACAGCATGCCAAAAAACCCCTTAAACGATACCCATCATGAAATTTTGTGATTACGGCGCAGTGGCCATATTGGATTGTAAAATTGACTTGTGATTCGTACACGGCATACCAAAAAACCTCTTAAACGATACCCATCATGAAGTTTTGTGATTACGGCGCAGCGGCCATATTTGAATGCAAAATTATCATGTAATTCGTACTCAGCATACAAAATACCATTTCTACCATACCTATCATGAAATTTTGTAATTACAGTGCGGCGGCCATATTAGATTACAAAGTTGTCATGTAATTCGTAATCAGCATACTAAAAAACCCCTAACACGATACGCTTCATGAAATTTTGTTATTACGGCGCCACGGCCACATTGGATTGCAATTTTATAATGTAATTCGTACTCAGCATACGAAAAACCCCTTAAACGAGACCCATCATGGAATTTTGTAATTACAGCCCGGTGGCCATATTGGATTGCAAAATTATCATGTAATTCGTACTCAGCGTACTAAAAAACCCCTAAAACGATACCCATCATGAAATTTTGTATTTACAGCCCGGCGGCCATATTGTAATGCTAAATTATCATGTAATTCGTACTCAGCGTACTAAAAAAAACCCTAAAACTATACCCATCATGAAATTTTGTAATTGCAGCGCTTCAGCCATATTGGATTGCCGAATTTTCATGTAATTCGTACTCAGTATACGGAAAAACCCCTTAGAGGCTTGGACTTTTTTTGTTGAGAAGTTGATACTATGACGACCTTGATATTTTACCTTCACACCAGGTCCAGCATACCATCTTATAGTATTGTCATTGCAGTTAAATAAGTATTCCAAGTTTAAGCTCAATCGGAGCATGAGAAGTGGTTTAAATCTTACTCGAGTTCCGTTCTAAAAAACGTCAAAAATGTTTGCTGTATTGGAGATCGGAGACCTTAAATATTAATATAAATAAGCTTTTTTTAGTATTTTTTATTGTTTAGTGCCAAAAGAAACACATAATCTGTAAAAAAAGTTTAAGCTCAATCGGAGCATGAGAAGTGGTTTAAATCATACTCGAGTTCCGTTCCAAGAAACGTCAAAATTGTTTGCTGTATTGGAGATCGGAGACCTGAAATATTAATATAAATAAGCTGTTTTTAGTATTTTTTATTGTTTAGTGCCAAAAGAAACACATAATCTGTAAAAAAAATCCGCTCTCTAGCTATCTACGTTCATGAGATACAGCCTCGTGATGGACAGACAGACAGATGGACGGCGAAGTCTCTTAAATAGCGTTAAACATCGATTAAAAAGTTGAAAGTCCTATATCCAATCGATTCCCATCAAAACATTTTCGGGTCTAAATAACCAAGCCACAAAACAATTTAAAAAAAAAAAAAGTGCTGGCAAAACGTGCGATTCTTTTGCAGCAGTGTGCGCACCCATACTTGCGTTTGCGTTGCGGCACGGCAAACGGATCGGAACGCATCGGATCGCAAAGCGGTGGGCGCTCGCCCTTAGAAGTATATGTTCCTTGGATTCTGCCGGAATTGACGTCGCACTTTTTTTTTTTTTTCTTCTTGTTCTTGGACTTTCTCGGTTTGAGAGTATGCCAATGTCAAGTAAATTTCTTTGTGAAAAAATAAATCATTTTCATGTTATGATTCTTCTTATGAGCAGCGTATTCATGTATGTCCAATTTTGGACTAAGTTCTACTCTAGTAAGGCGGTGGTACCTTACTAGAGCTTGCTGTGGAATTCGTCGACAAACCTAGAAACTCGCGTTTCACTGCGCTTTATCACTTTCCAACACTTCTGCACGTTGTCGAACCTTTATGTTTAATAATCCACCATAAATTACACATAAACACTCAAAATAACACTAGTTTTGAAAAATTATTAAAACACATTATAACGCTTGTCTGAAAGTTTCCCGCCGAAATCGACGTCGCACTTAAGTATACTGATCAAATCCCGAGACACTAAAACCTCCTACGCTGTTAGCTCTAGATACGGGACATTGGCGAGTTGATGCTAAGACACTGATCTGTATTAATATTACAGATCAGTGTGCTAAGAGCACAGAAGGCACTGATCTGTATTATTATCTGTATTATTATTATCTGTATTATTATTATTATTATGTATTATTATTGTGGTAATATTACAGATCAGTGACAGAAGGCCATTAAATAAATAAATAAATAAATATTGTCTGACATTCTCACACAACATCATCTAGCCCAAACTAAGCTATAAAGCTTGTGCTATGGGATCTAGACGACTGATATACATACTTATATATTTCTAAATACATACATATTATACATAGAAAACACCCAAACTCCGAAACAAACATTTGTGGATCACACAAATATTTGGACCGACCCAGGAATCGAACCCAGGACCTCCAGCGCCGCAGGCGGTATCACTACCGACCACGCCACAGAGAAGAGGCAGTCAAAATTGAAAGAATTGAATTGAATACTGACTGACAATGACAGTGACACATTGCTTTGCATTTGCTTGCTTGGTTTGTTATAATGTATGTGAATTTTAGATACATAAATAATATTTTAATTTTGATTAATTATGGATAAATCTAACTAATAATAACTTAATATTGTATTATTAACATCACTATATTTCTTAAAGATTAAACTAATCATTGTATAAACCTTCACACATTTCTGAAAATGGATATATTGAAGGCAGAAATTGCGAAAAAACGCAAGCTACTTGAAGAAAAAAATATTATTGTAAGTAGGTACATACATTAATATAAACTTACGTACTTTACGTACGTAGCTTATTTAATTTTATAATAGGTATACGTAAGTTTATTCCAAGTTAATATTATATTTCAAATGTATTAGAAGTCTCTATATTGTAAAATCATTTGTTACAGGACCCAAACGCAAGCAGAAAATATTTTAGGAGAGGAGAACTATTGGCGAAGGAACAAGAGGAGTATTTGAAAAAGTATGGTCCTCAAGAGCAAGAAGTGGAGGAAAGTATACAAAAAGAAAAACAAAGAAAAGGTCAGATTTATAATAATTTCACATTTACTAATTTACTACCCCACAATAATAATTAGAAAATTTATTTCACTATTTTTACTCCTGACTAAAAATAGTTAAAGAAATTTTCTACAGTTAAAGTTGTTAATTTGGCGACGCCTTGGGCACTGGCATGTTTTGCCGCCTACTTTATGTACATACAGATGCGGTTGATACAGTTGGACAATGTTATGCAGATCATGTAAGCCAAAATATAGTTTAAAAGTGAGAACTAAGAAGTTACCATATCCCACAGAATGCACTTACATAACAGACAAATTGCTCAAATATAATCCCCATATTTACCCTGGGAACATATTATACACATTATGGTCATGTCATTATCCCCGAAGGAGTAGGCAAAGGCATATTATATGCCCACATTTAATTTGAAGAAATTTCACATAATAATAGAGGTACTTTTGAAGATGTATTCACCTTCTTCAAAAGCTAATAAACCACTTCAATAAACTAAAGTAAAATAATTACAGGTGATAAACAGGAAAACATAGAAACAGAACACACAGAAACAGTATTGTTACCAAGAACTGAGGTTATAAAACGGTTAAGGGAGCGAGGCCATCCAATCTGGTTATATGGCGAGAGTGAAGCGCAATCATTTAAAAGATTGAGAAGGATTGAAATTCAAGAACCAGAGGCAAATAGAGTGAGTAAATAATGTTGCTATGCCAGCATCAGCATGAAAATTGTTGTTTTATGATATCTTCATATAATATCTAACTCATGTCAAAATGTGAGCGATCTATACTAATATTTTAAGAGAAAAGATTTGTTTTGTTTGTTTGTTTGTTTGTTTGTTTGTTTGTTTGTAACAAATAAGCTCCGGAACTACTGGACCGATTTGAAAAATTCTTTCATTGTTCGGAAGCTACATCTTTGCAGTGAACATAGGCTATATTTTATTCCCATATTCCCACGGGAACGGGAACTAGGCGGGTAAAACCGTGTGACGTCCGCTAGTGTATTTATATAGAAGTTGGCTGTTGTTTCCTTTTATATGACAAGTATAGTTAAAAGCTAAGAACAAGATGGAGAGGTCTGAAAAAATGCTGCAGTGTTCAAAAGTTAAGCCTTCTTTGTCTAAAACAGCTTCTTTGGATGGATTGTCTAGAAACCAACTATAATAATCTCAATTCCTTATGTATATCAGGAAGAGGTACAATGTTTCAGACAAGCACCACATTTACTGCATGCGATGAATTCCCTCTAAAATATCTACTTTTAAATAGCACTCGCTTTAGAAGAGCTCGTGGCCCAATGAACTCAATGTTCTGTAAATGATCACTGCAGAAAGCAACATTTACTATGGCTGGTTATAGATGGGTGACCACCACATGCCCACTTTGTGACATTTATTTACGACCATTTCCTTGCTTCTGAAGGTATGTTAAGCAGTTGGTCCCAGTTGTCAGTAAAATAGCACTACTACCTTGCTCATATTAATTTTCACTTTCCTGGATATGTTTGGAGTTCAAGTTTGGTTCCTTTTTTAGCTGATAAGTTTTTATAGTAACTATGTATGTGATTACTAATATTTTATTAAAATCTTTTTCAGGGCTTAAGAAATGATTTCCAGGAAGCTATGGAAAAAGTGGACGAAGCATACTTAAACGAAATATTAGCATTAGGGACACAGGTAAACTACTTTATAATATTAATTTAAAGTTTTCCTGGTGTCAGATGGCCACTTCAAAACTGTGGCTATCTGACACCCAGAGAAGCCAATTTTGTGCAGTGGTTTGGAACAGTTAACCTGGAGCAATTGGTCAACAAACCAACGAGATTCCGTAAAGGATGTCAGCCTTCACTTCTTGACTTGGTGTTGACCAATGACGAGGCACTGATTGCGCAGACAAAGCATGAGGGACCGATTGGGAAGAGTGACCATTGTTGTCTCATATCAACAGTACAACTTGAGGCCAGACGGCAAAACAGACCACAACTCAGATTTAATTACAGAAAGGCTGATTATGATGGGATCGGTGAAATGTTGAAGGCATTGCCAGATCGTTTAATGCACCTAAATTGTGTAGAGACCCAGTTTGATATCCTTGTAACAATGTATGGAAACGCTATTGAGGAGCATGTCCCGAAAACCGTCAATAGATATACTCTACATAAACCATGGATACACACGGACACACAGAAACTAATTAAGCAAAAACTGATACTATGGAATAAATATGTTATAACAGGAATGGACAATGATTATGCAGAATATAGAAAAGTAAACAATAAACTAACAAATCTCACTCGAATAAAATATGAAGAGACTATATTGCAGGCTGGACCAAAGCGATTCTACTCATACATTAGACAGCAGTTGACTTCTAAGACAGGTGCTCCTACAGTGTTAAAAAACAACCATGGTGAAACACTATGCGATTCCAATGACATAGCGGAGGCTTTCGCGGACCAGTTTGCTAGTGTTTATCAGGAGGAACCGCACGGTCCTTTGCCGATTTTGAGCCCTAATTTTCGAGTGGCTGATTCTATAGAAGACCCGAAATTCTCGAAAGAAATCATTGGAAAACAAATAAGAGAATTAAAGTCTGAGTCAGCGCCTGGCCCAGATGAAATCACGGCCAAAGTGCTCCAGAAATGCGACATCACAGAAGCCTTAACAATCATAATGCAAACCTCATATGATACGGGAACCTTGCCAACTGCGTGGAGAACAGCTACAGTGACGCCAATATTTAAAAAAGGATGCAAATTGAACCCATCAAATTATAGGCCTATCAGTCTAACCAGTGTTGTATGTAAAATCATGGAAAGGATTATAGTGAGACAAATAAGGACTTTTCTTAAGCAGCATCCTGTTATTGGAGACCACCAACATGGATTCTATCCACAACGTTCCACTGTGACAAATTTGTTGACGTGTTTGGCAGACTGGACTGATGATTTCAATAATAGAAAACCTATAGATGTTGTTTACTTGGATTATGAGAAGGCCTTTGACAAAGTACCAATTATGAGGCTGTTACAGAAACTGGAAATAGTAGGCATTAGAGGAAAGCTACTTGCCTGGATTGAAGCTTTCTTACGCCAGAGGATCTTTCGGGTCCGAGTGAATAACGCCTTATCTAAGAAACGAGAAATATATAGCGGAGTGCCTCAGGGCTCTGTATTGGGTCCAGTGCTATACATTTTATATACATTTGACTTGCCTTCTCAACTGGACTGTAGGGTAAGCATGTTTGCTGATGATACCAAATTGTATGCAAACCCTCTCATGGATTATGAAAAGCTACAAAAAGACCTAAATAGGATAGCAAGTTGGTCTAAAGAGTGGTTAATCAACCTAAATACCACCAAATGCACAGTGGTTCACATTGGTAAAGAAAACCCTCATTTACCATACAAGCTGGGTGATACGAAGCTGGTAGCCGTTGGTAAGCAGACTGACTTAGGAGTGATTATTACCGAAGACTTAAAATGGGAGGAACATATTATGGCAATAACAAAAAAAGCTAAAAGCTTTATTTATTTAATAAGGAAGGCTTTTGGTATTCTCACGGTGGAAATGATGCTGAAGATATATAAAACATATATAAGACCCTTACTCGAATATGCTTTTCAAGTCTGGAGTCCGTATTTCAAAAAAGATATTGACCTGTTGGAAAGGGTGCAGCGAAGTCTCACTAAAATACCTATGCAATTGCGAAAGAAACCTTATGAAGACAGGCTGACAATACTCAATCTGACAACACTGGAAGATAGAAGGAAGCGTGGGGACCTCATCGAGACCTACAAGATTATGAATGCATACTATGACCTACCTAACTTTGACAATGTGATGTTTGAGAGGAACACGAACTTCCACTTGCGAGGACACTGTTTAAAACTTCGAAAAATTACCTCACATAATAATCCGCATAAACATTTCCTCTCCAACAGAGCTGTTACCGATTGGAACAAACTCCCAGAAGATGTAGTGACAGCTACCAGTGTGAATTTGTTTAAAAACAAACTGGACAAATTCATGCAAAACAACAAGGCAAAAAGGAACTGATCAACGTCAGCGGGATACAGGCTCTATCAGTTCTGTAACTGCCTGCCTGAATTATGCATATAATAATAATAATAATTCATAGAAATAGTTTTTGTACAGGAACTGGTTTTCAAAAAATCTTTCTTCTATAACCTTTTGTCCTTCAAGAGGAACTTTGAAAAGCTAAAGCATAAACAATATGGGTTACGTTAATGATATTTTGTTTATCTCGTTTCAGGGTGATACTGAAAAGACACTGAAAGAGGAAGCATTAGACGACTCAGTTACATATGATGCAATATTAGAGATGGCTAAAACATTAGGACAAGGGAATAAGATTCATGATATGAATGTCATTTTAACACTATTACAAGTAAGTTTCTTTTATAATAATATATGATCAATAGATAATCATGAGGCATGACATGCATTATGTGCTGTCATGTTTGCATGATTGTTTAGTTGTGTTGATCGAAATGATTGACACGCAAAATATGTGCTTTTATGAGGGTTAAGTTGTATTGATATTGTGTCATGAGGCATAATCATCCTACAAGATTGTCTAGGGACCATATTGTATACATAATACCTGTGGACTTTGAAAAGTGTTCCTTTAGTCATCTTTTATAATACTCACAGAATGAATTGAGATTTTTTATATTTTGATCCCCAACATAACGCCACCGTCTGTCAGCTAGAAAGCCAAGGTGATGTCTAGCGATTAGGTGCTTCTCTCACAGTCCTCAAGACTATTGACTGTGGACTGTGCATGAATCTCAGGTTGAGAAAAGCTCTAACTGGACCCATACACATACAATATTATTGAATCAATAATATTGCATCAATATTTATTTCCGTCTGAATATAGTCTGTTCAAACCTCAATATTACCCATATACGGTCAATTTATTGCTATATTGATCAATATTATTGTATGTGTATGACGCTGGTAAGATATGCCTATTCACGGCTTCACACTTTGCTTGAAGAATCCAGGGTTGTAAGGGGAGGGAAACCCGTAAGTGTGCAGACAGAAAGTTAAACAAATTTTTGAATTGCTCCATGTTTATATTTGTTCAAAAAGATTTTAAAGACCGATTTAGATTTTTGAATTTATTAAGTAATAAATTGTGCAAATTCCAGTTTCTCCTAAAACTATGGGGACAGCAACTGAACTCAGCGACGGGATCAGAAAAGACAGCTGTCAAACACAAAATGGCCAGAGCAACATTCACACAAACCCAAGTGTATCTAAAACCATTGGTGCGGAAGCTTAAGAAGAAAAACCTGCCCGATGACATCTGTGAAAGTCTTTGTGAAATCACCAAACACTTACTAGATAGGAATTATATTATGGTTAGTATCGCCTACTTACATGTAGTTACACTTTTATCACCGAAAGGGTAGGCAGAGGCATATTGTACGCCCACATTTCATCATTTTATTTGTCTTAAGCAATAGAAGGTGAGCCTATTACCGTTTTAACTACCCGCTATTGGAAATAATCAAGCCGCCTACGAGGCAAGGCACTTAATGACTGCTATTTACTGGCAACCAGTATCATTGTTTAATGTGCCTTCTAAAGCTCGGAAACGGTCGTAAATAGAAATGCCACAAGTGGTCACCAATCACAGGAGTATAGGACCAAGTTTACAGAACATTGAGCTAGCGGGGCTACAAGCGTTCCAGTAGTGGTACCTATTCTACTGCTGTTATATTTTATACACTAAGCTAGCTTAGTGTATAAAATATAACAACAGCAGTTGTAAAATAAAAGTTAATAATCGGACATTGTCACACAACGCCATCTAGTCTAAATTAAGACCAGATACGCTTGTGCTCTGGGATCTAAAATGGTTAACATACCTATGCACAGGTACATATAATATAGGTACATAGAACACACACAGATGGACCGCGTAGTCTCATGAATAAGGTCGCGTTTTTGAAATCGTTCAAGCTCCGATTTGCATATATATGGTCACGTCTTTATCCCCGAAGGGGTAGGCAGAGGCATATTATATGCCCACATTTCACCTTTGTATAAATTGTCCCACGTAATAGGTGGTGAGCCGTATTGCCGTGTTTAAATGGACAGGCGCAGGTTGTGACTGCCTGCTGTTGAAATAAAGCCTTCAACTTAGCTTGACGACTGCCATTTTACTGGCAACCAGGACCAACGGCTTAACGTGCCTTCCGAAGCACGGAAACGCTCAAATAAATGTCACAAAGTGATCACATGGATGGTCACCCATCCATGAACCGGCCATAGTGAAAGTTGTTTACTGCAGTGATCATTTACAGAACACTGAGTCCGCGGGGCCACGAGCGCTTCTCCGATTCGATCCGATCGATCCGATTTGCAGATCACACAAATTTGATCCGACTTGGGATGCGAATCTCACTAAGGCAGTTACATATTTACCACTGCGGAGTACCATGGCAGTCGACGGGTAAATACTAACTAGGCATTTTCTTTTCAGGCAAGTGATTCATATCTACAAATGGCGATAGGAAATGCCCCATGGCCAATCGGTGTCACCATGGTGGGTATTCACGCCCGAACAGGTCGTGAGAAGATTTTCTCCAAAAACGTAGCCCACGTTATGAACGACGAAACGCAGCGCAAATACATTCAGGCACTGAAAAGACTGATGACTAAATGTCAGGAATATTTCCCAACGGACCCTTCGAGATGTGTGGAATATACTGCTACTATAAGTTAAATAAACGTTATTATTTAAATTTGTTTTATCAATTATTTTAGTGTGGGAGTGACGAGGTCCTTACTTCAGAATTGATTTATCTGTCAAGCTTTGTTTTGGTAATAAGGACGGCAGTGTCATGGCTGGGAAAGTAAAATTTTCCGTGACACTATTGATAGGAAATAAAGGATGGTGAGGTCTACTTATATTCTGAGATTATTCGTAACGTCCAAATTCACACACAATTTCTTTTTGATATTATTATAGATTAGCACAATCTAAATAAAAGGAATTCATTTATTTTCTACTAGAAGTCTTAATGACTTATCATATAAACAGTAGATATCAGACAAGTTCCTTAGGCGTTTAATAATAAATAGGTACGTAAAATCAGTCAAATCAGTTCTTTATTGCTGTTCATCCGCGCTTATCGTATGATTGGATAATGAATCAGGCGATAAGCTACTGTATGCGGTTGGCCATACACCATCAATCTTACTGTTAATTCAGCGGGCATGAAATGTTCTCGTATTATTTAAATGAATTATTATTTTGGACATTGTCGCACTTGTGAAAATGTTTGGATGTTTGGATGTTTGTTACTCAATCACGCTCTAACAGCTGAACGGATTAGGCTTAAATATAATAATATAGCTTATAGTCTGGAATAACACATAGGCTAGGTACTATTCATCCCGGGAAAATGTTCCCACGGGTAGCGGGAACGCGTACCGAATTCACGCGGGCGAAGCCGCGAGCATCAGCTAGTATAGGTATCAGCTTGTGCTCTGTAATTTCGAGTATACTAGGCTTTCTGGGGCCGAGTGTCACACACCATCCGGGCGTCCCCCGGTTGTTCCTGAGTCTGGAATGTAAACGCATTCCCTGCATAAATACAACCGATATACATATATACCTACCTACATTACATAAAAAACACACAGACTCCGAAATGAACACTTGTGGATTACGCAAATATCTGTGCCTCCATCAGCCTAGTATTTGATCCAAGAGAGCTCAGCATAACATATGCACATAGAATACCTACCTACTTTGCTCCGATTCCCGGTACCTGTAAAGTTTCCTACGAGGGAATCTAATAAAATGTTACCTTCGTATTTGTACATAGATAGGTACCGACATACATACATATACCTACATTATCACGTCTGTTTCTCATCGGGGTAGGCAGAGACTATGGCTTTCCACTTGCTACGATCCTGGCATACCACTTTCGCTTCTACTTTCATAAGTCCTTTATACACACGCTCGGCGGTTGAGGGTACCTACTCTTGACCTGGCCTTTTTCCAACAGGTCATCAATTTGATTGCAATGCGTGCGCCGAGGGCGACCCCTACCAGTTTGCCCATTCATTCTCGCCTTTAGTCAGTCTATTTTCATCCATCCTCTCCACAATTCTTATTTATATGAAACTTGAATTAATAAAAGACTCAAAAGACGTAAAATATACATGTACTTAGGTATATTTAATATGTAGCAGGTAACCCTAAGCTCCCTCTCCGGAATACACGCGGTAAGGCGCCGAGACGATATTCACCGACGTCTACTAATCCGCGAATGCATCCATAGCGCGCTAGCCAATCACAGGCACGCGCGCCCGGCTCTGACAGTCGGGGAACGAACGTCATTCTATTAACCTTTCCTAAGCGGTAGCACTGACCAGGACCAACCTATTAATTGCGTGAGCACTGATCAGTGCTCGGTCACCTATGACGATTATCATCCAATTTTGGTATTAAAATGAGTATTCTTAGAGTTTAAAGTCGCCTTTTTACAATACATCGATAAATGAACGAACCCCGTATATAAAACTTCTTTTTGAATGAACCTTGAAAGACCGTTAGTATGGCTAGTTCAAATTTGAACACGTGAGCACTGATCAGTGCTCGGTCACCTATGACGATTATAATCCAATTTTGGTTTTAAAATAAACATATTTAGAGTTTAAAATCGCCTTTTTATTATACCTCGATAAATGAACGAATAGTATATAACAATTATTTTTGAATGAACCTTCAAAGACCCATGTATGGCTAGTTCAAAGAATCCAACTATGGGTGACCTTGAGTGCTTTAGGGGCAGTTTGGTTAGTTTATTTGTACTTTTTTTTATTTTTTTTTATTTTATCTGTAAATATATCTGTAGTTCTGCAACAGAATATATCACATAAATTAATCAATCTATCAACTAAAATCGTTAGTTATATGACTATCTGAACATTTTCTATTAAATATTTCATAAAAACCAACTGCCGTCGAATCCTCGGAGATCGCCGCCATCTTGCCGCACCGATTATAATCGTTTTAACAGTTACTACCAGCATAGGAAAGGTATTAAGCACGATTTGTAACAATGTACCATATTAATTAAGTTTTACCTGTTCTAAACTAAGATCTGTATTAAAAACAAGTGCGACAACTACACCTGGCTCCTTATTGGCTTCACCCCGACCACAACTGGCACCCAACGTGTATCATAAAGTTCGTCCACCAAGATGCCGCGCAAACGACAATCGCTAGATCACAATAGTTCTGTACAAGAGGGAAATGGCAATAACTCAACAAATAATAACGTTGTGCTTACACAAGAAGCTCTTACAACGCTTATTACGAGTATGCAGCAGTCGCAAGCTGAGCTATATTCTCAAATTATGAGAGAGGTACGTGCATCCACGCCAAATGAAGTTAATGTCTCCGCCATTATGAAAAATAACTTTGCGAAATGTGCATCGCGTTTCAACGGAAATCCCGGTGAGTCTGTTGACAATTTTATAGATGCCATCTCAGTGTACAAGTCATGTCTACACATTAGTGACGAGAATGCCTTATTAGGACTCTCCATGCTACTTGGTTCATCGGCGGGAACATGGTGGCAAGGCATCAAAAACTCGACCAAAAATTGGGAAGAAGCCCTAAATAGGCTACGTAGTGCCTTCGGCGAGCGTCGTCCGCCATTCAGGATTTACTCTGAATTGTTTGCATCAACTCAAGGACAACAGAATACAGATCTTTTTATTTCCAAAACTCGGGCTCTGTTAGCAAAGCTTCCACAAGGAGATCTCTGCGAGCGCGTTGAATTGGATATGGTATATGGGTTACTAGATCGCCGCATTAAGAAAAGGTTAGATAGAACAGCTGTCACTACATTTGACGAATTATTAATTAAAGCTCGCGCTATTGAGGACTCATTAAAGGAAAACCACAAGTCTAAGAGCAGCACCACATCCGTCACAACAACTTCAGAAACTGTGCACCCCGCTTCTAACCCTACAAGTGCCACTGCAGTCGCCACACGTACCACCATAACCCCTGCGTGTTCCACCGGCACAGCTGTTGATGGTCAAGATACAAGACGTGGGAAGCCCAGGTTGTTCTGTGTGTACTGCAAGCGAAGTGGTCACACAAAAGACAAGTGTGAAAAGCTAAGTATTAATAAGTCTAATGATAATAAGTCTAGTGATAGCGATACTTCTAAGTACAAAGATATTAAATGTTATGGTTGCGGAACAGAAAATGTTATAAAATCTAAATGTCCAAAGTGTAACCCTAAAATAAGCTCATATGGTGAGCACACTGCTTTTTATTCCCTTAGTTCAAAGACTGAGACTTCTACTTCTATTTGTAACAATTGTAACCCCCGCTTAAGGTTGTCAAATGGTTTTCATTGCATTTCTGGTAATTTTGTTGGATCAAAATCTCATGTTAATAATGATTTTAACCCGCACACCTGTATTGCTGTACCATTGTCTGACACAGCCGGAGGCTCACAATCTTTGTTTGGAATATCAAGTGGCTCTCAACAGTTTCATGGGAAAGTCAGTGGCTCTCAACAGTTTCATGGGAAAGTCAGTGGCTCTCAACAATTTCGTGGGAAAGTCAGTGGCTCTCAAACACATTTAGTCAATGATTTTCAAACACGTTTTGCCAATGATTCTCAAACATGTTTTGACAACAGTTCTCAAAGTTTTTTTAAAATTAATTGTGATGATAAATCTTTTCTACGCCCAGTAATAAAAATTAAAATTTTAGGTGAGAATGGTACAGCAATGATTGATTCAGCAGCTAAATGTTGTGTGGCTGGCTATACATTGTACAATCTTCTTAAAATGAAAAAGCATCCTATGTTGTCTTGTGTGAAAAATGTAAGCTTAGCTGATGGTGTTACTAGATTAATGAATGTACTTACTACGGAAGTATATGTATGTCTTGAAGGTAGAACCAGGCTCGTAAGTTTTTTAATTTTTCCAGACGCGGATAGTAATCATACTTTGTTAGGTATAGATTTTTTGATAAAATTTAACATTAGTGTAGATTTCGGTAACGCTCAATGGTATTTTACTGATAATGATACAAAGTTTGACCTTCTTTTCGAAAAAGATTTGTTTTATGATCATGTCTGTGTTAACAGCGTATTTAGGGATGATGAAGCATTAAGTCTTACAAATCAACAACGCGAGGTTCTTGCCCAACTTCTCACGGAAAACGAGGACGTATTTAAATTAACAGGTGAACCAACTAGTTTCGCCGAACATGTTATAGATACCGGTGACCACGCTCCTATCGCAGTACCTCCGTATAGGTTAACACCCGCTAAAAAGGCTGTTATGCAGACTGAAATAGAAAAGATGCTAGCCGAGGATATCATAGAAGAATGTGAGTCGGCATGGGCTGCCCCTGCGTTATTAGTTCCTAAAAAAAATGGCCAAGTACGTTTTTGTGTCGACTATCGTAAACTTAACGCAATTACTAAGTCCGACGCATATCCGATGCCGCTTATAGATGAACTGGTTCAGTCAACAAAACGCAATTGCATAATGACTACGTTAGATATGAGAAGTGGTTTTTGGAACGTTAGCGTACGCGAGTGTGACAGGGATAAAACGGCTTTTCAGACACATTTAGGAACGTTTCGCTTTAAACGTATGCCTTTTGGTCTCAAAAACTCACCAATGACGTTTGCGAGGCTAATAGACAGGTTGCGCTCTGGTACATCGCTCAAAAACATAAACATATTAGCATACCAAGATGATCTGCTAATTGTATCAGATGGTTTTGACCAACACATCGCAGATTTACGTACAGTTTTTGATAGACTACGCCTGTTCAATCTTCGCGCCAACCGCGAAAAATGTGTTTTCGCGCGCAAAGAGGTTAAATACCTTGGCCACGTCATCACTCAGGAAGGAATTCTCCCTGATCCTGATAAAGTACGTGCTATCGTGGATATGAAGGAACCAAATTCGGTACGCCATCTCAAAACTTTTCTTCAAACGTGCTCATGGTTCCGAAAGTTCATTTTGAATTTTTCGAAAGTCGCTGAACCACTAACACGTCTTTTGAAAAAGAATCAACCTTGGAAATGGGGTTCTGAGCAGATACAGTCGTTTCAGGAACTCAAAAAGAGTTTAACGTCTGCTCCCATTCTAATCCAAGCTGATTACAGCAAACCATTTGTTTTACGTACGGATGCTAGCAATTACGCTTTAGGTGCAGTATTGCTGCAGGGCGAAGGAAACAATGAACGGCCAATTGAGTATGCGAGCCGTCTCCTTATCCCCGCCGAACGCAATTACAGTACTACTGAAAGAGAAGCTCTAGCAGTAGTCTGGTCTGTTGAACGCTTCAGAGGTTACATTGAGGGTCATGAAATTGTTGTTAGTAGTGACCACCAACCTCTTAAGTGGTTATTAAGTTTAAAATCGCCTTCAGGTAGACTCGTGCGATGGGCTTTAAAGTTACAAGAGTTTAATATTCGATTTGAATACACTCCTGGTAAAGCCAATGTTGTCGCCGACACATTGAGTCGTCCTACCTGCGAAGAAGATAGTAAGGATCAGTGTGGAATCTGTTCAGTCATTGTAGACTTACCTTCGAGAAGTCCTACTGATCTTCGCCAAGCTCAGTTAGATGACTCGGAACTGAAAAAAATCATTAATAGCCTTGAATGCAATGATGCTCTTGAAGACAAGCGCTGGTCTGAGCGAGGCTACTTCATGCAACAAGGAGTCCTCTACAGGTATAATCCGGACGTCGATGTTGAAGAGCCACAACTTGTACTTCCTGTGAGTTTAAGACTCGATGTTCTACAGGAATGCCATGACACTCCTATTGCTGGGCATCAAGGCATCGATAGAACGTTACATAAACTTTCACAACGATTTTTTTTCACTGGTATGAGACGTTTTGTGGCTGACTTTATTAAGTCTTGCCCTACATGCCAGCGATATAAATCATCGAATGTAAAGCCATCAGGCCTCTTGCAAACCCCAGTTATGCAACAAAGAGGTGAGGTTTTAGCAGTCGACTTATTTGGCCCGCTCCCATCTGGAGAAAAGGGGGAGAAATACATATTGTTGGTTGAGGATACAGCCACTCGGTGGGTCGAGCTCTTTGCTCTTACTGACGCCACTGCAGAAATCTGTGCACGAACGCTGATAGAGGAATATTTCCTCAGGTATGGCTTACCTCGTCGTGTCGTCTCCGATAATGGAGTACAATTTGTCTCATCTGTGATGCAACAATGCATGTTTATCTTGGGGATTGAACAGGATCTGTTACCGTTATACCACCCGGAAGCAAATCCGGCTGAACGTAAAAATAGAGACCTTAAGGTACAGCTGGCTCAAATCGTAGACACCAAACATAACTCATGGCCCAAACACTTACCCTCGGTTCGTTTTGCGATGAACTCAGCCATGTGTAGTACAACTGGTGTCTCGCCCGCTTTTCTCACCTTTGCTAGGGATCTCCGGTCACCTATCGAAGTCAATCTTGATATCAGGTCAGTCCTAGAGAAAGATAATTTTGTACCCCAAATTACTCCTTACTTAAAGAATTTTTTGAATTCTTTAACTTCAATTCGAGAGAGAGTAGAGAAGGAACAGGATAGGCGTAAAGAATACGCGGATAAAAGTCGTAAAAATGAAGTGTTCCATGTCAATGATCAAGTTTTAGTTAAATCCCACGTATTAAGTAACGCTGCAAAAGGGATTTCAGCTAAATTTGTACCAAAGAGAGATGGTCCTTATACCATAGTTAAGGTAGCGAGTCCCACTACTTACATTCTTTCTAAACTTGATAATCCTAACGACATAATAGGTAAATTTCACGCGTCACAACTTACATCATTTGTCAAAAGGGACGAGGTTTCTCTACCGATCATGCCCAAACGTAACCGAGGCCGCCCTCGTCATGTTAAGCCTGCTTCTACTTCACCTGAACGTGACCCAGAGCCTGTTTCTATCTCAATTGGACGGGTTCTTGAGCGAGGACGCTTTATCGAACCCGAGGGGGAGTATGTAGCAGGTAACCCTAAGCTCCCTCTCCGGAATACACGCGGTAAGGCGCCGAGACGATATTCACCGACGTCTACTAATCCGCGAATGCATCCATAGCGCGCTAGCCAATCACAGGCACGCGCGCCCGGCTCTGACAGTCGGGGAACGAACGTCATTCTATTAAGCACGATTTGTAACAATGTACCATATTAATTAAGTTTTACCTGTTCTAAACTAAGATCTGTATTAAAAACAAGTGCGACAACTACACCTGGCTCCTTATTGGCTTCACCCCGACCACAAATATTATTATCTAATAAGCTTTTTAATAAGCTCTGCTGTTAAATTGTTCAGCTGATGCATAACTTCTGTAAACTTAATGTTGGTCTCTGCGTTAATTTTTGCTGCTTCATCAATCAATATACGAGCATTATTTATTTTATCCTCTGCCTCTGCTCTTTGCCTTGCTATCTCTATTGCCCATTGGCGATCTCTTCTCGATTGTACCTACATCTGAAATAAGAAATAGTCGGTTGATTATATACATACGCACGCCTTTATCCTCGAAGGGGTAAGCAGTGGCATAACATAATTATGCCAACATTTTATCATCTTACTAATATTATAAATGCGAAAGTTTGTGAGTGTGGATGTTTGTTACTCTTTCAAGCTCAAACCGCTGAACGGATCGGGCTGAAATTTGGCATAGAGGCACGTTATAGTCTGGAATAACACATAGGCTACTTTTTATCTCGGGAATAAGTTCCCACGGGAACAAGTTTTACGCGGGCGAAGCTGCGGGCATCAGCTAGTAATATATAATGAGGTGGTAAGCCGTGTTCAAAATGGAAAGGCGTAGGCACTTAGGCAGGGATGTTCCATTGTTGAAATTCTTCAAGCCACCTTTTTAGAATTCTACTATCCTACTAATCCTACTAATATTATAAATGTGAAAGTTTGTGAAGATGTTTGGATGTTTGTTACTCAATCACGCTCTAACGGCTGAACGGATTGCGCTGAAATTCGGTACAGGGATAGCTTATAGTTTGGAATAACACATAGGCTACTTTTCATTCCGGGAATATGTTCCCACGGGAAGCGGGAACGACTACCAAATTCCACGCAGCGAAGCCGCGACCATCAGTTAGTAATATAAACTAGCTTTACGCGCGGCTTCACCCGCGTGAAATTTGGTTCCCGTTCCTGCTTCCCGCGGGAACATTTTCCATTATTCCAGACTATACTCTATCCCTGTACAAAATTTCAGCCGACGCGTTCAGCCGTTGGAGCGTGATTGAGTTACAAACATCCTACCTACCCTACCTCTCATCCCATCTAGTACCTACTAAAATAGTCTGGTGGGCAGTGAAATCCTCCCACCCATCGCTAGATGTCGCCAAGGCTTCTCACCCGTCCGTAGATCCCTTGTAAGAGGTCTAGGTACCTACCTACAACTTTTATGTCACCTTCAGCTACGTTAAGCTCTTCAGGTGCGAGATCTATTCATCCAAAATATACTAGGTAAGTACCTACATAGCTAAATTATTTGTATGGTCTACAAAATACTTAAGTACTAGCAGTAGATGTTCGGCGACTTCGTAAGAAGCGATGACGGCGGCGCTTTCTTGGAGGATTCCTCCCCTAATCTGAAGAAGAAAATAATGTAGTTAGTAAATAAGAATATTCCTTTCATAGCTTCTGCAGATATTTAAAAAAACGTTACAAATTAACGTATTCTAATTATGATTATTCTATGCTATCTGAGTGAGTTGGTAAAATGATCTCTGTTTCTACACTTTCTACCGATTGCTCTCTTTGTCGTTTTTTCTTCGGTGAAGTTAATTCTACAGTGTCTGTAAATATAAGAGACATAGGTAGGTACATTGAGACATACATTGAAATAGGTTTTTTTTTTTTTTTTTTTTTTTTTTATACTACTTAGGTGGCAGACAAGCTTACGGCCCACCGGAAGGTTGGTAACCGTAGCCTATAGACGTTTGCAACACCAGAGGCGCTACACACGCGCTGCCGACCCGGGTGCAGGCTGTGACGACCCACAGTTGAAATTTTTCAAGCCGCCCGTAAGGCCTTCAACTTGGCTTAACGACTGTCATTTTACTGACAACCGGGACCAACGGCTTATCGTGCCTTCCGAAGCACGGAAACGCTCGTAAATAAATGTCACAAAGTGGTCCACGTGGTGGTCACCCATCCATATCCGGCCATAGTAAATGTTGCTTACTGCAGTGATCGTTTACAGAACACTGAGTCCGCGGGGCCACGAGCGCTTCAATATACATAAGTACCTTACTTACTCAAATACTACAGTAAAATCAGTTGTAGATACTCATATCACAGTATAAAGAGTAAGTCTATGATTAAAACTAATTAGAATTAATAAAACTATTATACCTACCTAAGAACGTACCTACTATTATACGGAATACGCCTCTGCATACCCCTCAAGAGTACTAGGGTGGTTATAGGTTTTGTTCTAGGTACAGACAAGCCTATGGCCTATCTGATAGTTGGTCACCGTGCCTAAGGATGTTTGTAATACCAGATGCGCAAGACACTTGCTGCCCAGAGGGGCAAGTGCGAGTTTTTGCGTGAGCTTGTCGACATTCACGGCTCACCAATTTGTTTTTAATCGAGACCCCGCCACCTAGCTGTAAACGCGGGAACTTGTCTCGATCCCATACAAATCGGTGATAACGCGCTCGTTCGTGAATGTCGACAGGCGCTCACCGAAACTCGCACTTGCCCCTCAGGTTGTGACGAGCCACTGTTGAAATTTCGAAATCCGCCAAAAGGTCTAACGACTGGGATAACCTTCTAACTGCCTCGTTGGTCTAGAGGTCAAAATGTGCGACTGCGGATCACAAGGTCGTGGGTCCAATTACCACCGGAGACGAAAATTTGTGTGATCCATAAATGTTTGTCTCGAGAGTCTGGGTGTTTCTATGTATGATAAGTATGTATTTAAAGTATATATGTATTGAAATCCTTGGTCTGATACCCATAACACAAGCAGGTTATTCCTTCCTAGCTTACTTTGGGATCAGATAGCGTTGTGTAAAAATGTCCGTGAATATTATTATCTATTACTTATGAACTAGGTTAACCTACTTATTTACATATCAATTCGAATAGCTTACCTAATTCTTCTGTTTCATCTACAGCTCCAATGTCATAAATATATAAAACATACCTATAAATTTAATGAAAATCTACTTATTCTAAACCAACGGTGTCCTACGACTTCAACCTACTAGGTAGTACCTACTACGATCCCCACAGCAACAATTCAACAAAGTACCTACCTATTCAGAAAAAAAAATATGACTAGGTAGATGTTTTTTTTTTTTATACTACTTAGGTGGCAGACAAGCTTACGGCCCACCGGAAGGTTGGTAACCGTAGCCTATAGACGTTTGCAACACCAGAGGCGCTACACACGCGCTGCCGACCCGGGCGCAGGTTGTGACGACCCACAGTTGAAAATTTTCAAGCCGCCCGTAAGGCCTTCAACTTGGCTTAACGACTGTCATTTTACTGACAACCGGGACCAACGGCTTATCGTGCCTTCCGAAGCACGGAAACGCTCGTAAATAAATGTCACAAAGTGGTCCACGTGGTGGTCACCCATCCATATCCGGCCATAGTAAATGTTGCTTACTGCAGTGATCGTTTACAGAACACGGGGCCACGAGCGCTTCAACTGTGCAATGATGCTGTGTGAGTTCTTTTCTGTGTGTGTGAGAATGTCCACAAATATTTATTTAAAAAAAAAAACATTTTAGTATGTAGAAAGAATGTTATTAAATAACTTCAGTAGGTAGTTTTAAGAGTTCATGCTTACAAACTAAAAAAATCAAATGATAGGTAGGTACACCCATACACCTAAGTATTTTCTCTTAATACCTATAATAACTAGTTGATATCACGCGGTTTCACCCGCTTAGGTCCCGTTCCCGTGGGGATAAATAGGAGTTCAATGCAAGTCATATAATATAGCCTATGTCGAGTAGGTACGTGAAATGGACCTTTTAAATACTAACAAACAAAAACTCAAATCTTTCCTCTTAATATTATCCCTTAGAGCTCCTCGCGGCGACCGGTCGCCGCGCATAATAATCAAACTTTTCCGTAAAGCCCCGCGCGGCGACCGGTCGCCGCACCTACCCAGACGACTTTAAACTTAAATTTAGCCTTCTTACGTTCTATTTTTCTATGAACAGGTTTATTGCATGTGTAGTTTATAACATAACCCTATTGTTAGAGATAGCATAGATATGGATTTATTTTGACTGTTGCCAATCTGTGGACAAAAGTTCAACTTATGTGTTAGATTTAGTTAGATTTACTTTGACTGTAGGTACCCAATTCGTTGACAAAGAACTTAACATATGCCTACCTAACTCAGGGGTCGGCAACCTTTTGAGTCGAAAGAGCCAAAAACCTATAATTTTAAATTTCTAGATTTTTAAAGAGCCACGATAAGTTTTCGTTGTTCACACGTAGGTATTAGGTAACGTAGCATTTGTACCTCTTCGGGTATATAGGCGTGTTTGATTTTTAAAATTTTCAGGGATATCTTTTATGGATACCACACCGTACATGAGCAGAGTGATTATGTAGGACTCCCCAAAATTTTTATACCTACAAAAATTCTGAAGTTTTCCTTTTTGTCGCTATTGTTGGGTCAGAGGAAAGACGAGCGTTCTACTTCCGCGAACACAAGGATTCGAACGGCTGCGGCTGGCATAAAGCTGCATGCCGTAGCGTCGTCGACCACGCGTGCGAGGTTGGCGAGGTGGAAGTATGAGACCACCCTGCTCTCATACTCGCAGTGCTTTTTTTCTTTGCCATCATGACTGCCCCGGCGAAGGAGGCGACGCCGAACCAATTTTCTACGCTGTCTAACATAGCGGAGACTATGGTAGCGACAGCGAAGCCACTGGGCCAATTAGGGTCTCTAGAGTGGAGCGTTCACCACTTCACTCCGTATAAAATGCGAGCGTGTTCAGGACTTTATGCACGGTGCTGTTCTCGCAGTGACGGCACGTCGTCGTCTCAGGCTCAATGACCTCACACAGATATTTACCAAAAGATCCGTGCCCCGTGAGCAGCTTTGTGAAGTGGTATATCGGAGCATCGTGTCGCCTTTCTACCTCAGAATGGGCCGGATAGCTGAGTCGAGCTCATTACTTACCGGCTTGGCTATATAGCTTGGCCGATAAGTATATCATGATCTTCTTATTATTATATGGTTATGGCCGGCGGCGGAAGTTACAGTACAATCCTATTGGGACGACTAAGGGCGTCCGCCCAAACTGGTGCAAAAAAAATTGCGAGTGCAGCACACCGCCAATAGGCGTGGCTGTTTGTTTAAGGCTGTTGTGGTGTTTTTAAAATGCGGAGAAGTATAATATATTTTTTTAATCGCTAGGGAATACCATGAACTGGCAACACCAGTCCCATCAAGAACAGAATCGTATGTACGATGGTTTTGCAAGATTTCAGAATTAAAGACGACATCTACATAATATTATTACTGGGGTAATCAAGTAAAAAAAATTGCACAGCTTCAACGTGGTATGAAATTTAGCTGAGGAGCTCGAGTGACGAAACTATTAATTTTACGAAAAGTGTAAAGAAATTAACTGCACGAAATTTTCTCTAATTTCATGTCAAGAAACTACTTTAAGCCACCATTAGACAATATAGCTGCGCGAGCGAGATACGAAGAGGAAAAGTTGAAATTCTAAAAGACCTTTTCAAAATCAATAAAAAGCTGTATGTACAAGCTTTGTATGTAGTTTTACCTGGAAAATTTACCAGAAGTTTTGAAAATGTGATCCTAGTAAGTACAGTCACTTGGCAGTTCCTAATTTTAATTCCTGGTCCAAGGTTTTTAATTGATTACTATCAATTAAGCTAACTTTTCCTTTAAGTTGTCAGTTTGAAGAGAACCCCAACATTTCTCCTACAAAAATTATTGATTGTGGTAGCCAACATAGGTAGTAGGGATAAAATATTTTGATTTGTTCTTTATTACTAAAATATTAGGTCAATATTGTAGTTTTTTACAGTTAAGTTATCAGAGTAATAGTAAAATATCAGCTAGTTAATCACTTTAGATGTCCTCGTTATCGATTCATGTTAAATGATAGACTTCTTAGATCACATCTTCTTTGATCATTGTTAATCAATCAATTCAGAATAAAAGCAATGTTTTTTTTTTTAAATATAAGGAATGATTGTACCAGGAACTAAAGAGCCGCAGCTTCAGACCCAAAGAGCCGCAAGTGGCTCGCGAGCCGCGGGTTGCCGACCCCTGACCTAACTAGACATAAATGATGGCCAAAATTTGTAACACAAAAGATGAACTTTTAAATAATTATAACACACAAAATAAATTCTTACCTCTTTTTCCATAATAGGTTCTTTGGTCACTTCGTTCGACATTTCGTAAAATATTTCTGAAACATGAAACCTCTTAGAACATTCTTTGGTTCCTGAAATTAAATTTATTGCATCTTAGCACACTTACTTGGTCATAGAACACGTTCCTTTGTCAATCTCAAACGGACACTGATGTAGAGTCGAGATATAAAACTTAAACCAAGCTCGCAACGATAAGCAAACTATTCCTGTTAAAACTCAAGTGCATTCATCAAAAAACAAAGGTTTCGTCACAATGTTTGCACTACAATAATAAACAGAGGGGCAAGTGCGAGTTTCGGCGAGCGCTTGTCGACATTCACGGGTGAGCGCGTTATGGCCGATTTGTATGGAATCGAGACAAGTTCCCGCGTTTACAGCTAGGTGGCGGGATCTCGATTCCATACGAATTGGCGCCTTCAATGTCGACAAGCTCACGCAAAATCTCGCACTTGCCACTCTGATGTGACAGTTCCGAGTTTTAACTGATCGTCACGTAATGGTTTTAGGCGCTACGCTAGTATCGTACGTAGTGACAAGTGCGCTGTAATAGCGACCAGCGAACGATTCGCTATCGCGACTAGCGATTGATCGCGCGATGATTATCGCTCGTTGATCGCTACGCTACTATTGCTGGCGAAACCGAAACCCTGTTTGTTATAGGTATGAAACAATAGCTAGGTACACAATCCTGCAGTATTTATTAATACATATATTACTTGCTAGATGGTGCTCCCGTTTTTCCGTGTGAAACCTGTTCCCGATCCCGCTTCCCACGGGAACGTTTTCCGGAATTCTCGAGAGAGAAATGTAGCCTATGTGTTATACGACAAAACTCTATCCTTGTAGCAGTTTCTTTAGGTAGTTTGTTTAGTCAATAGAGCGTGATTGAGTAACGAACGTTCAAACATTTTCACATAGGTACCTACTTTCACATCTAGGAATACAGTACTAGATGGCCTCCGCGGCTCCGGCCGGTTTTTTTTTTATAGGTACCACTAAGGTGGCAGACAAGCATACGGCCCACCAGATGGACCGGTGGTCACCGTAGCCTATGAACGTTTGCAACACCAGAGGTGCCACACTCGCGCTGCCGACCCTGTAAAAACCTTCTAAGACCCCTTTTGAAGAACCCCATACTGTAGGCGTTTGGGAAAACCGAGGCAGGGGGGAGGTCATTCCACAACCTAAGCGTGCGCGGAAGAAACCACCTATCGGATCTAACCGTGCTGGAACGCACCGGACGCAGAGTGTGAGGGTGAACTCCCTGTCTGTGGCGAGCGGTGCGATGATAGAACGTGGGCATCATATCAAACAATTCCTCAGAGCACATACCATTGTACAGGCGGTAGAACACGCATAAGGAGGCAAAGTCTCTCCTGTCGCGAAGAGGCTCCACACCAGCTGTAAGTACAGGATCGTTGACAATTCTTACAGCTCGTCTTTGCACCGAGTCAAATGGACGAAGCTGATATTCAGGTGCTCCCGCCCAGAGGTGACAGCAGTACTCCATATGCGGCCGCACTTGCGACTTATAGAGAAGCAGTGTTTGCGCCGCAGTGAAGTACCGCCACGCCCTGTTGAGCACACCTAGCTTCTTGGACGCCTGCTTAGCCTTGTCCTCCAAATGACTACGGAACTGAACGTCACTGGAGATGTCAACGCCAAGGATCCCTATACTTTTGGAGATGGAAAGAGATGTGCCCTGAAATTGCGGCGCACATTTCCGCTTTCCATGGGAACTTCTTCCCTGTACAACAAGCCTAATGTTTTATTCCAGACGATAATCTACTCCTGTACCAAATTTCAGCCAGATCCGTTCAGCCGTTATTGTGAATGAGTAACAAACATCCACACTCACAAACTTTTGCATTTATAATAATTAGGTAGTAACATTATGTAGTGTAGTGTAGCGGAGACATCAATTCCAGAAAACGGCAGTGCCTCAGGCAGGCCCGCTGCAACATTGCATGACGGTAAAATTGATCGTCTTGTCGAGCATTAGGAACTGACTACAATCACTCGATTAAAATTGATGAGCAATTAGGCATCGATAACGACACTGATATGCACAAGGTATTTGCAAAACAGATTTAAATCACTTCTTTTTATTTGGTGACATGAAATAACATGAATAATATTTTAATTTATAATACTTTTGTAGTAGTTTTAGTCTTTACGCAGCTGGGAAAAGGTTTGTAAAAAAATGTGTTCGATTATTTTCCAAAGTGTAAAATGTCTTTTCTAGTCGTGAATAGTTTCAGGGCAAAAGCTAAGAATTGTTGGTGGTGATAACGCGCCAGTCGAACACGGAAGGTTTCACGCGTCGATACAGAACTTGACTGGTTACCATGTGTGTGGAGGCGGTGTGGTCTCCAAGTGGCTGGTTGTAACCGCTGCACATTGTGTCAATGGGTACGTATAATTTATTATTTGTAATAGTTCGCAAACTGAAGTGTTCTGTATCATAGCGTTAAGCATCTTACGCTATGGCTGGTAGTGAGATGGGTATGGTTAGAGCTTTTTGGCATTAACATTTAGGAGGGATTTAAAACTTGAGTAGGCATGTTAAGTCGTTGGTCCTGGTTGCTAGTAAAATGGCAGTCATTAAGCTAATTTGAAAGCCTTGAAGACTTTAACAGCAGGTAGGCACAATCACAACCTGCGCCTGTCCATTTCGACACGGCAATAGGCCCGGCCCATCACCTTATTTTATTGCATGGGGTAAAAATAAATATGGCGAAATGTGAGTGTAGGTACTTGTATCTCTCCGTCTACCCCATAAACATACGTAAAGCGTGACTATTATGTATAGTATGTGTCAACCTCAACCTTCACTCAACTGTTGCAATAGCTTGCTTACGAACGAAGAGTAGCTTACGTCAGTTTTCGAGGTATTGTAGTACCTAATGATTTATATCTAAACTCAGATGGCCTTAGCAGTTTACACCCTTACCATCCAGAGAACGGCCACTTTCTACCATCTAGTTAAAGTGTAGGTTACAGCAAACTGTAGATACCAAATCTCAAACACTGTTTCCAAAATAATAAACGACACAATACTTCCAGAGTCAACCCTGACTATATGAAAATTGTATCAGGCACTAATGATTTACGAGAAGGCGGAAAACAATATGATGTCGAAGAGGTTATTGTACATGATGACTACGATAGAGTCACACGAAACAACGACATAGCTTTGTTGAGAACTAAAACTGCTTTTGATTTACATTATACAAGTATCTTGAGGCTAAGGAAAGACAAATTAGTTGAGGGAGATGATGTTTTATTGACAGGATTCGGCGCGATGGAGGTAAGTATAAACCTTGATAGATTTTTTATTGTTATTTAGCTCGCCAAAATGACGCCGACCGCCTGATGGAAAGTCATTGCAACATCTAGTGATTGGGGACCACAGTTTACACGATTAGGTACTGATTGACTCGTTACGCTAGGTTTGAAGGATCCGGAGTTGTAAGAGGGCGGAAACACGAGCGCTTGCACTTTCATGTAATAATATGGTGCAATTTTGTTGAAAGATCGAATAATGAAAATTGGAAACGTCTGAAAACTGAACTGTCAGAAATCTTTTTCAGCCGAATGGTTTACCGAACTACAATTTGCAAACTCTTAACAAAACTGTGTTTAATCAGAATATTTGTCAATATGCAATGAGATATTCGAGACCTGTAACTGATGCGATGTTTTGTACATTCACAAGGTTTGGTGAAGGAACTTGTCATGTAAGTACCATTAAATATCGTAACTTAGTAGGTTACCTAGCCGTGCCCCCGTATATTCGTCCGTGGCTAACTTTGAACAGAACTCGTTGCATTCCGCATTTGTTTAGGAATAATGTTCGGAAAAAGAAAGACGAGAGGCCTACCTCCACTAGTGGACTGCCATAAGCTGATTTGATTGATTTTGATTAAATGTATGAATAAAGTCGATCTGATTTTAATGTGTGTAAAATTGCCGCTTCGCTTCCTTAGGTATTAGAGTGATGTAAGTAGTCCAAGTCGAAGTCAAAGTCCCGTTGATGGAAGAAAGTAAAAGAAGGTCACCAGCGTTTCAGAAATTAGTATCCGGCATTAGTCTATTATTCTCTTATAAGATTATATCGCATCTCTCAACCAGGTTGAGAGATGCGACCGGAACCATATAAGAGGTCTTACCACTAGAATAAGACATTTGCCAAATAGGCCAATTTTCTTTTTTCTTGAATGTTAAAACATTATTTGGAATTGCAGGGTGATTCTGGAAGTCCTTTGGTAAAAGATTTCGATCTTGTAGGTGTGGTATCGTGGGGCATCCCATGTGCCGTTGGTTTTCCAGACGTCCATACCAGAATTAGCCCTTACGTAGGGTGGATTCGGGAGCATATTAGAAGAATTTATTGTGAGCCGTATAGAAAACCGGCCACTGCTTATGAAAAACTGCAGTTTTTGGCACGGCAATTGCCTGGTATACCATTGGAAGTTATAAAATCGCTATAAATGAGATAGTTACTTAGTATACAACAAAGCCGGTACTTAGTATAGGAATAGAATCATTTTTATACCTATATATTTAATAATATTAAGTTACTCCTTGAATAAAATATTGTTTTCCAAATAAAATCATATTTCTTTTATTTCATAAGAACTTAATTACTTCTTTTTATTCAGCCTAAATGCTTCTAAGCTGGACTTATTAATCTGAAATAGAAAAAAATATCTATTTTTATTTACGACTATACCAAGATCAGATTGTGACTTTGCAAGGAAGGATGCCCCCAGGTAAATACACCAATTACCCTCTAAAGGACGTAGGTAGAGGTTGGATATCTATCCAAAAAAATCCGGCTGTGACGAGAATTGGGAGTGACTTATGTCTAGCAGTGAAATTTCGTCCCTACACAATTCTCTAGGGCTCAAGCCATCCTCACTGGTGTGCCGTCTGTTGAATGATGAAAGACTGTATAACCCCATAACCCTCGGTGCCCGTGACAGTACCATGCCTACCTTATAGTCTCGCTGATCGATTTTAATTTCCAATAGCACAGCCATCACAGGTCTTCCGTGAGCACATTGAAAAGGAGTCTTGCAGTTTGACAGATCGTTTAGCAGTTCAATACAATCATCCCTTGATAGTTTATCACCGAATTTGATGGCGTATCTACAAGCCTGAAAGGTAAAAGTCTATTATAATCCTTGTTTCAAAATTTAAGCAATGGCTAGAAGAATACCGCTCAAGGCAGACAATGAAAGCAAAACCAGAGAGATTATTGCCGACCGATTTTAATGCTTAAATGAGACACATGATGCAGAAAGAGGTAGCGGAGATGCAGAAAGAGGTAGCGGAAATGCAGAAAGAGGTAGCAGAGTCCCACTTACTTCCGCTTGAGACCATGGCTCGCACCATGGTCCGAAACTATTGCCTAGTTGAAACTGGCTGCGATTATCTGTTATTGAATGTTTTCAAGCCCACATTGCATAAGGCCTTCGATTTGTCGTTAAGCCTATCATGACACTGGTAGCCTGGACCAACATTTTAACGTGTGAAACAAAACGCTCAACTGGAAATACCACAAATTGGCACCCATCTCAACTACCAGGCTACCACAGTGAATCATGGGAAAGCACATTATATTAGATCATTATTTTTATTTATCTTAAGCTAAGTTCCGGTAGCGATAAATTACAATTAATCAAATCAGCTACACAGCCCATTGCTGGGCCTAGGTCTCTCCCTCATTATTAACATTTAATTTGAGCTAAAGAAAAGAAAGATCCCAATTGTTACAATATGTAGCTACTCTTTTAAAGTAGCTCGGCAAGAACATTGCGATGCATTCATTCAATAAAAATATTCAACACGCGGCAAAGTTATAGGACATAGAATATGAATAACTTACCTCACTACAAACTAAATCCATTATCGATTTAGGATACAAAGATATGCATCCCTTTTGTAACTTTATTACATTAATTTCTTCTACGATTAAATTCTTCACAGCTTTTATTACTTTGTCAACCTATTAAAATAATTCATTGTGTTCTATAAAGACGCTAGCGCACATAAAAAAATAAAGAGAAAACAAAACCGAAAAATCCAAAATAAGAAACAGTTCTATCTAATCAGTCTTATTTTTGTTTACATTCCTATTGAGTTTATCATCTGCAAAAACTTTTTAAACAACCGTTGTTTTAGTAAAAAAAAACTTATCAACAGAACTGTGCCTTCAAGTAGTGACGTAAGTAAAACATACCTCTCTAGGGTTTTTGCCGAGAATAGCTTCAGGTATAGAGTTAATAGACACCTCGGCCGAGTTCAATATTGTCCATTGTAGTCCGAGTTGATTGAATTTATTCTTGTAGTTATGAAGATATAGGATTTCATCTTTGGACAGTTTTAACGTGATGTTATTGAGAGGGACAGATTTCCATGTTTCTTCGAAGAAATAACCTACAAAATATAGGGAGGGGTTTTAAATAAACCCTATGTACCTATATATATGAAAGAGCATAAAAAGAATTACATCAACGTAAACAATGAGGTATATTTACTCGTTAAATTTGACTCCAATCTAATTCTCTCATGAACAGCGTGTTGATCAAATAGTATTAAATATTCAGAGGTGTCCTCTGAGGCTCGATGAGTTCCCTTCATGATAGCTGCAATAAATTTACTGTCTACTTGTTTCAATACCTGTAATGTAATCAAATTAATACGATGCAATGATGCGAATTTCTTTCGAAGGCAGGTCTTATTATACCCATAATGGCGAGCCCTATCATGGCGAATGCAGGTGTGTTACGTAACCACGTGAAATAATAGTTTATAGCCCCACTAGACTGAAAATTCCACTCTCGATTTTAGACACTTAGGTACCTAAGAATTTATGAAGTTGATTCCTTCTATATTACATTCCTTAGGACTCAACGCCAAAATATGCTGCCCATGTACCTAACCAAAATATTCAGCCTTACCTGAGCTTCTTTTAGCGAATTCTCATCAAAAATTAAAGATGTATTATCTTTTTGAAGTTTAGTTTTAAATTTCTGAATGTATTTGGTAGAGAAGGTTTCGACATTTTGAACCATTGGTTCATATATTTCAGTTTGCATGTGTACGTCATCAGCAAAATCGTTGTACATTGCCTGAAAGTACGAGTAATGTTGAGTAAAATTAAAAAGCTATTGTCCGTATCTACGATGTCGCCTGTAGTAGATATTTATTTTTAAAGTCAGTTAGAAGTGTATTATTCACTTTTGCTAATGCCAATCATCCATGATGGATCTTTTAGTGGACAAAGGGACAATTCGCAGGTACCGACTTCATGAATAATCCAACCGTTTTCTAAAGCAGGATTAAATTCAGATAGAAAGAGCAAAATTGTTCAACTCAATAGAACTTAAGGCTAGTGGACAATATTTTTATTGAAACAATAGGTACTAGTGGGACACCGTCCACTAAAAGGTCACTGTTGATTGTTTTTTCAAATCGAAATACCCTGTTAGTTATGTCTTTATTCACTTAACATAATTGCATCGTACCTATTGGTTGATTTTTGTGGTATTAATTAGATAATATAACACTTACATCTTCAAAGTAATCTTGATCTAGAATGTAATCACACATGCCTTTCGAGCCACTTTTTTCAAAAATTTGAGACATACCTGTGAGGTATAAAATACTTTAACACTATAATTGTAAATTATATTTACGTCTAACACAATGTATAGAAACAATGAAGTCATACCTTTAGGTAAAAATCTTAGCCTATCTTTAAAGTTGAAATTATTGTTACTGATCGTACACAAGTCATTTTCAGTTATTTCGTCATAATTTTTACGTTCTTTGATATTTTGTGTATTGTTTAACTTATCTACAATAATTGTCTCTTTATGTAGTGGTGCATGAGTATCAGTATCATTAATAGTATTGAAATTATTGCTATTTAACATAATGTTACTAAAATGATGGGAAACGTTTTCATCAATGTTCTGAGTTTGAATAATTCCCAAATGATCCCTATTAAAATTCTCAGGATTATCATCGATGTTGTTATACAATGAATCTTTGAGTCTGCTAGCCTTATTAAAGCTAAATGCAAATTCTTTTTCAATACTTGTGTGTTCTTCCATAACAGTTTCACATAGATTTATTGGCTGTATATTATCATTTCCATCTGTTTCTTCATTGTTAACATTGAAATCAAAATATTCTGGCTTAGAAGCTAAAAGAGTATCACAGTCATCCTTATGATAAGGTTTTTCATTACTCACAATTATGTTATTTATTTCTGTATTTGAACACTGTACCAAATTAT
Source organism: Miltochrista miniata (assembly GCA_933228765.1). Lineage (NCBI taxonomy): Eukaryota > Metazoa > Arthropoda > Insecta > Lepidoptera > Erebidae > Miltochrista > Miltochrista miniata. The sequence goes on from OW121756.1 coordinate 23,503,934, forward strand.
TTACGTGAACTTCATGGGTTACTGTATATTTTGTATGGTCAGTGGTCATATTACAATTAATATTTCTTATACTGTAATGTTCAGAAGAATTATTACAAGAAGGTATAACAGTATATGTAGTACCGAAATCCCCAATAGACTCGTAGATTGGTAAGTATGGGTTATGAATAGAAGGAATTTGACTTCCTACTTTTTCTTTTGATACTTTAGAAGGTTTGTTCTTGAACTTCTGACTGCATGATTGTAGCATTTCGTTACATTTTACTAAATTCGTTTTGTTTGTATCACTATTCGTTGTAAATTCTATGTTTTCGGCATCGTCTATCATTTGTTTTGCATAATCACTATAATACTGAGTACGTTTAGCTGATATCTTTCTAGTGTTCTTTTTAAAATCGTTTTTGTAAAGACTTTTGTAGTCACTTATGATAAAATTATCCTTAGATTGCTTCGTAAAAAATCTTAACGTCTGTCCTTTGGTTTGCCGTCTGCGAGCATTGACCATTTTTCCGTAATAATAATTATTGTAAGCATGACTATCATACGTCAGTTTAGTCTCTGTTTGCCTATTTGAATAATAAATAGATTGGTAATAATTTTGGTTACTCATATCATCAGGGATTTCTTTAAATATATCAGCAATTCCTAAACTATGGGGCTCTGACGGACTTACTGAGTTATAGTAATGGTGTGTTTGTTGAGTATCAGATTGTGTTTGACAATATGCATTTTCACACGATAAATCACAAGATACAAAATATCCAGGTAAAATATTGTTTGCCTCATTCCACGTTATGTTTTTTGTAAATAGTCTTTCGTCTTTATTATAACCAACAGCTAGGTCTTTTGATAATTCTATTTGTAATGGTAATCTCTTCATTGGAAGTCTATAATGCTCTTGTTCATGGTGGCTTGCAATATTATTGTAATTATGAATTTTAAAGCTGTGGTCACAGTCGCGATATTTTAATTCTTGTTGACTCTCTAAGATTGTTTGCACAAGGTCGTACGTCGTTTTGAAACGATTTGCCTGCATTTTATGTTTCATATATTCCATTGCAAATGTTTTCATCTCAAATGCTAATGGTGTCTGATTCCTACCATAATAATGTGGCTTATTTACACTTAGTACCCCAATTGCATCCTCATGTCTGTTAGGACCATAGTTGCGAGGAAGTCTTACTAATGATTCGGCTTTTTGGGTGTCAATACATTTTTTGTTAACTTCGTCATTCTTATCTAAATCACTGCACTTTCTTACTTCGTTATAGTTTCGTTTTCTTGGCTTATTAGAATTAGCTATAGATCGGTTATTTTTCATAAGTGATTGAGGTACAGATAAACTATCTGATTTTGGACTTGACATATTAATCTTTTTAATTTTCTTTTTCTTCTTATTTTTAATCTTGGAGGTTTTACTAGGATTTTGAGACGTACCATTGGTTTTATTAATTTTATTTTGATTCAAACCTCTTGAGTTGTATTTATCTTTATGTCTTTTTAAGTTTCGTTTTTTATTGTTAACTACACATTTTCTCAATAAATTTTCATTGCTCTTAAGGCTTATAATATTATCTTGATTTGGTTGATGATTTACGCTTGTGATCTCATGGCATGATTTTATTTCATTGTCAACTTTACGTGTAATTTTGTGGCAAGTTACTCCTTTAGTTTTCTTCTTCTTTTTCCGTGTTACTAATTTTCCTACAATAATTAAAAATTATGAATGAACTCCAAAACAAGGTTATCTGGGAAAAGACTAGGGTGGTCGACATAGTTCTCCAGATCAGAGCTTTAAAGAGGAAATATTGGCAAAAGAACCGAGCAAGATGGAGACCGCGACTCGATAAACGTAAAACAGGACGCCAGAAGGATCGAAGATTCGGAAAATGTTGCAGGCAGAAACTCGATGACAAAGGCGCACTACCGATGTGTTGGCGTAAATTGGGAGATGCCTACGTTCAGCAGTATACTGCTGATTTGATTGAATAATACAATCGTATTACTTATTTCCTCCTATCTTAGAGTCATGAAATATTTACATAGGAAACGGAGTACTTTAACTTATTATCCTGACTTAGCCGTTTGAAGTCCCCTATTAAATTCCTTAGCATCAACTACACTCGTCCACAAGTCAGCAGATGCAAAAGTTTAAGTTGAAAGTAGTTTGACTGCAGCAGCCTTAGTGGCGAATTCTGTAGTGAAACCGATCGCCGCGCTGAGATCCTGCGTTCGATTCCCCGGGTCAATCTACATATTTGTGCGATTGTGTGCACAAAAAAAGGGGGCGGGATAAAGGCGTGACCATATGTATGTATGTGTTCACAATATGTTTGTTTCGGAGTTTAGGTGTTTTCTATATAATTTATGTATGTACATATATCTATCAGTTGTCTAGATCCTTTGGCACAAGCTTATACCTTGATTTGGGCTCGATGTTCAACAACGTTTATTTTATTTAGTTATCGACTAACCTTTGATCCCATTATGCAGTTGCGAAATCTTTACTTTTTTTGACGTGTTCCCTAATACATTTTCTACAATTTTCTTAATTTGACACTGAGTATTATTTTTTACGTTGTTAACTGAATCAGTGTTGACTGCATTTACGATATTTTCAGTTCTTATGATTTCTTTCAAATTAATATCACCAGTATAAAATTTGATAAATTTTTCCAGTATTTTATTTATTTGCCCCCAGTTTTTGAATTCAATTATAAACTGACATGATGCAAACCCAATATCATAATCGATAAAAGGGCATGTTATCAATATAAAATAAAATGGAATATTCGATTTAAATAAATGTTCTTCCTCTTTTTCTTGATTCTGTGGAAAAAATGTTCTGGTGTAGAAATTAAAACAGTAGTGAAAATAAAATAAAAGAGCAGTAATTTAACGTACTCTAGATTTTACTTTCTTTATAGTGTCAGATACTGAGTATTTTTTTAAACTGTCATGGATTATTGTATGTAATTTGCTGCTATTTGGAATAAATCTTCTATTCACATAAATCCAATGCCGTCCTGCTTTCGTATCTGTTGAGCCAATGAAGGCTACCACTTTATACTGATTCTTTTCTATTTGCAATTCCTTAACTTCGGTTTGATTGATGTCAAATAGGGTCAAAAATGTTTGATAAATATTTCTCTTTTTATGAATTTGAAAAATTATTTCATTTGTAGAGTCATCTCTTAAACTAAGTGATATGTCATTATGTACAATAGAAAGTTGCTCTAACAACGCTTTAATATTTTGTAGCTCATTGATTGGGTCTATTCCTTGCTTTTGGATGTTGAGATTGTACAGGAAACCTTTAATTTCAACCTGTAATCAAGAAGCAAGATAGAAATTCAGTTATTACTATCCACTCTGTGAACATGCCTACGATCAATGGACTTAGTGACACTGAACTAATGAATAACAGTATTAATTACAGTATTAATTATTATTAGAAATTAATTGACTTGTCGTCAGTAAAATTTAAAACCGGTTTGGTGCAACTACTGCATGACGTGGCTACCTTGATAGGTTGATGCCATTGTGATTGGTTTCTTTGGTATTGTTGGAAATAACTTACTGCCAAGCACTTTAGGTGCTTGCGTCATAGAGTACGTCGCTATGCCACGTCATACAGTAGTTGTATCCGTTCACACAAAAGGCTGCTTTTGGGCCACAAAAGTCTTGAAATTTTCAGCTTACACCTTCCGCTTTCTCCTCAAAAAGGTAGATAGGGTCTACCTTTAGTAACCTCAAGACGCAATGATTATTTTTATAGATTGATAAACGTTTCCAATTAATACTCACAGTAGTTCCCTTAGACGGGCGTTTGGTTATTTCTACCACCTGTCCCCTTTTCCCTATAATAAACGTCAAGGCCAACGTTTTCTCTTCATCCTTATGACGAGAAATTACTTTCACAGATTGTGCTATGGCTAATACGTTAGCTAAAAATTCACCTCGATATCCATAGAACTTTGGTATCGATTTCAAAGTTGTAACATCTGTGAGTTTACTAGTCATATGCCGTTGACCAATAGAGTCAAAATCATTTTTCAATATTCCACATCCATTATCTATAACCTGTATTCTGTTATCTGGAATGTGGACTCTTATTGCGATGGATGTAGATTGGGCGTCAAGGGAGTTGTAGACCTGAAATGTTATCTAAACTTTAATCTCGTCGTCGTAATAATGTCGGCTAAGGGATACTGGTGTCCATTCTACTCTTTATGACTAATGCTTATACCACACAACAGTAATAGGCTCTTACATACTTATTTTGTAGGACCAATATCCTCCTGGGGTATCCTTCCGAAGGCTTACCCGGGGCTCCCAACCGTAGGCTGTTGGGCAGGATACGTGAGGTTATTTAGTCGGTATAGTCCGGCATAGCATCCACGTAGGATTTTCCTCACGTAAAAAAAAGAAGAGGAATATCCTATTACGTTGCATCCTTTACATACATCTGCTTATCGCTTTATAGAAAAGGGTGTGATTGTACGGTTGGATTGGTTGGCATGTTAATTTAATAAAAAATGAGGCAAACTGTTTTTAGTATGTAATGAATAGGCTCTGTAGCTACTGTAGCGTTGTAACTAACTTTAATAATTTTTCACTAATAAAAAGCAACATTAATAACTAACACAGGTCATTATGCTACGATCAGTAGGAGCAGCTATGAAAACCGGCCGAGTCCGAATTTGACTAGCGCAAGAAGGGGTTCCGTATCCGAGGACTATCGGCCTCCATGACCGGGGGTCTGAGGACGGTGAGAGGGTCGCTCACCGTCCTTACAGAAGCAGGCCCATGACGGCAGCGTGACGTGAGGAACTCACGAACGCCGCCCCTTAGAAGCGGGATCACACCTGAAACCCCCCAAACACGCGGGATAGCACCCAAATACCCCCAGGACGAGGGCCAGACCTACGGCCGACACTGCGGCCGTAGGTCTAGGGTCTGTTGGGTGTCCTGGAGCATCCTTCCGAGGGCTTACCCGGGGCTCACAACCATAGGCTGTTGGGCGTTACGTGAGATTTTTTAGTCGGTAGGAGTCCGGCATAAAATTCATGAGGATTTTCCCTCACGTAAGGCCCCGCGCCGAATATTGGTATTAAAAGTATCTAACCTAAGGCCTTCCTCGGATTTTAAGCACAGGTTAGGATATATGTTAATCAAATTGATTCATTAGTTTCGGAGTGATATTTATTCAGGATACAGACAGAAAAAAAGCGAAATATCTTCCATGTACTTTCTTGTGTTTTGTACTAAAGAATGCTCTACCTCTATCTAAATATATCAACGAAGTACCAGATTTTCAATTCAACTGTATTTTACCTAATATAAAGATAAGGTTATTAAATTTCAAGGAATAAGTACACTAACGTGTATAATTTCATTTTTAAAAAGGTAATAATTATTGTACAATAGGCACTTACTAATTCTTCAATGGCTGTTTTATAACTATTGATTTGAGCTGATGCGCATAATATTGAACGGACATCGTGTGGCAAAGCCCGCAATGTCATTTTTAAATATTCACATTAAAATATCAATAATTATAAATCAAATACATTTTAATTATGAATTACATAAAAACAAAAAACACAATTTATTACGCAGACAATATGATCAAATTATTTGAATTTAGAACACGCAGGATCATAAATATTTAAAAATACGTTTAGCATGTAGGGGCCTCTATACGTAGGTATGCAAACTTTTTGAAGGATTTTGTACCACTCTGTCACAAAAGTTAGTTACTTTAGTTTAACATGTTTATAGTACCTACTTACTTTAGGGTTGAAGAAATTCCGTTAATTGAATTAGTTTTTGGATTAAAATGTAGTTTTGTTTACGTATTACAATACAAATTAGGTAGGTTGTAATAGGTTATCTGATATTAAATTAAATAAAGTTTGTTTTCTGTCTCTTTTAAAATTTCATGATGAGTAAATAGTTAGCTAGGTACTAATATATCATTTTCTCTGTTGCGGTGTTTACCTACTAACCTATACATTATAATAAAAGTTGTGCACTTTTATTAAATAGGTCTAAAATCTGTACAGTCAACTACAATAAAATGTACCAGTTTAATCTTGCAAAATTATGTATCCCTGCGAGTGCCTTATTGAACTAACCAAATATGGTATCCACCGAACTTGACAGTAACATGTATGCGTGTAAAGAGCATTATTTATGTATTCCAATACTTACATTTAATTTTTATTTTAAAGTTTACTGAGAAAGTCAACTTTAAAAAACAAAAATAGCATACATATCATGCATAGCAATGAATTGAAAAAAATTTGAAGACCTCTGAAAAGCTATCAATTCATTTTTAATAAGTAGAAAAAGTTCACTACTTAACAGCATTTCTTTTATTTTTTTTTACTTTTACTGAAAGCATTTTCTACCATGACTATCATTATGATAGGTGGTTAACTCCTCGAATTAGTGGACAGGAATCGATTCGTGTTCAGCCCTGAACTCGATCGACATACAGCCTACAGGTAGCTCGGTAAGGATTGATGTATTGAATGACGAGTAGTCGTATACAGGCCCCTCATATGATTGACCGTATAGAATGGTTTTTATATGTCCAATTATCCGGATATACGAGTACAAAGGAACTATGGTGTTTTATGAATAAACTTGTTGCGTTTTGTATTGATTATCGTTTTCAGTGCAAATACCGATAAGTGGTGTGGACCGGCCTTTTTAGTTGCTGACACTCTGTGCTATTGTTTTTTATTCTAATCATGAGATTATTGAGATAATAAACATTAGTGATAATGTTTGTTTGATGACTATCTCAGTACCAAAATTATGAGTGAATTTGTTGAAAAGGAAATATTGCTGTTCTGGGAATACGTCAAACGGTGAGTATGCAACCTTTTTAGTTGCACTTTTTTTTTTTTTAACGTGAGGGAAAATCCTCGTTGGATGCTATGCCGGACTCTTACCGACTAAAAAACCTCACGTAGCGCCCAACAGCCTATGGTTGAGAGCCCCGGGTAAGCCCTCAGGAAGGATGTCCCGTGACTCCCAACAGACTTACGGCCGCCACTGCGGCCTCGCCCAGGGGGTGGTTCGGGTGCAATCCCGCGTCTATGGGGGGTTTCGGGTGTGACACTGGAGAGCATGGCTTGCACCATGGCCTCGAGCGAGAGAGTGTCCACGCCCAGACCCACTACGAGGACCTGGCGCTGTTGTGCCCACGCCGTGCACTCCACCAGTGTGTGGAGCGCCGTGTCATCGCTGCGGTCCTCGCAGTGCTGACACTCGGCCGTGGTTTCCCGGTGTTTTCGCCACAGATACCTACCGAAGCTACCGTGCCCGGCAAGCATCTGTGTCAACCGGTAGGAGAGAGCACCGTGCCGTCAGACCGGTCATGGACGAGTGGCTGGAGAGAAGATCTCCAGCCACTCGTCCATGACCGGTCTGACGGCCGCAATTGTGGCGAATCCCCCCTTTGGTTGCTCAAGTCGCATCTTCCATGTCTCCACGGTTTTCTGGTGGAGCAGGGTCCGCTGGGCCTCGATTTCTCGAGACGCAGGCCTTTGGCCCCGCTCCAGCGCCTCTTTGCGCCATCGGAACAGTGAGGCAAGGGCTCTCGCTTCCAGGTCCCATGGAGGGGTCCCGGCTAGGAGACATGCCGCCTCACCGGAGATCGTGCGGTATCCTCTTATCACCCTGACGGCCATCACTCTCTGCGGGCTCAGCAGTCTAGCCTCATTGCTGGCCGTCAGGGTCTCCGCCCAAACGGGAGCCCCGTACAGGGCCATGCTTCGCACGATCCCCAGGTACAGCCTCCTGTAGGGAGCGTTGGGTCCCCTGATGTTGGGCATCAGCCGCGCGAGTGCGGCCGATGCTCCCCTCAGTTTTGGGACCAAACTTCGGAAGTGATGTCCGAAGTTCCACCGGCCTTCGAGTACGAGCCCCAGATACTTCATCGAGGGCTCGATGCCGATGCTGACGCCCCCTTTTTTTTAGTTGCACTAGTTTATTTTTTTTAGAGATAAGTGTGACGATATACTTAATATACAGATTATATTTCATAGAGTTGTCTGCACTCTAAAAGGTCTCATGCACTTACACTTCCTACCCGAAATAAGGAATTTGCTGATAATACTTTCGTAGAAATTTTATAAAACTTATCTTAAAAAATATGAATGAGTGACGCATGACTTAAAGTTACGTGTAGGAAAGCTCAAATTAGAACGAGACTTTTAGGCAAATATTTGTCTCCTGAAAAATGATAAAAGATGTTAAGTAAATTTATTTACAACTGGATAAGTCATTTTATGTTAGTTCAATTGAAGTTTTCTTTGCTAATAACGAATTGGATACTAAATCTCGTGTGATAAAAACCATGGATATCATGCCGGACCCAAACCAACTAAAACCAAACGCTGCTACCAATCCGTGCTACCGGCCGCCCGGAACTCCTCGGAAGAAAATCTTGAGCAGGAAAAGTACCCCGTAGACTTTGACGACCAAGTCAAAGTCAGTAAGGGTACTCTTCCTACTCGAAACTAGCCTTAGGCTTAAGACTTGCCTCAGGGTTCTAGGTTTATCCCACTTCTTATGAGATTTGTTCGGGTGTGGTGGAGGGTGTGAGGTGTATTTAAGGCCTGCTTCTGTAAAGACGGCGAGCTGCCCACCTGGCGTCTTCAGGTTTACAACACAATGTGGAAGGTCTGACGTATATTAGAAACTTTGATATCAGGTCTGATAGTTCATGTTTTCAAGGTATAGTTGGTATTGAATCTTTTTAGTTAGGTACCTGACATTAGGTAGGTAAGTGTATTACAAATTAATTTCATTCCTATAATTACACTTTAGATTATTTAACTATACCAGTCAGTACAAATACCATCGATATGTACACTGACATGACAAAAAACTGGGTCACTACTACGTCACAGTTAGTATGAAGTGAACCGGCTGAAAGTATTGTTAAATATTCAATAGCCAGTCAGGCGATGTTACTAATTCATGAAAATAGCCTCGGACATTTGTCGTTATTACATTGTACGTACCTATTATCTATCTTATATTGGAAATAGGTAAAGTTTTTATGCTAAGTAGGTACTCGGTGTAATTTCAGTAACTTCTACGCTTGGATTGTGGAATGAACTCCGTGTCTCGATTGTCCCGAACGTCTTTAGTATGGGGTTTTTCAAAATATTTTGTAGGGTCAACAGAGCAAGTGTAACACCTCTGGTGTTGCAAACGTTCATGTTCGTTACTTACTTCATACACACTACACTTCCCATCAGGTGGGCTGTAAGTTCGTCTGCAGGTATAAAAATTCTTTACCGATTTGATAGGTAAGTAAGTTCTTTTTGTACTAGATGGCTCACATGAGGGATTATAGCTATATATCACGCTACTACCTAAGGGAGTGAAACAGTAATAATAAAAGACAACAAATCAACAAACACGTTACCACTCCTTTGCGTAGCGCAATTGACTAAAAAATGCTACTCTTTTAGTAGTTCAAACGTATAGGGAGGATGTAACAGGGTTTTATCGTATGTTACGGTCAAAACCCCAGAGCACTATTAGATATTTATAGTTATAACTCTCGACCTACCCAATATGCTCACAAAATTTCATGAGAATCGGTCAAGCCGTTTCGGAGGAGTATGGCAACGAAAACTGTGACACGACAATTTTATATACACTCATTTGCAAAAAAAACGGGCACCTAAGCAATGAACCATTTCAAATGTTAATATTGCTTTGTTTGATATTATAGGTAGTTTTATCCTCACGATTTGGTAAATTAATAAGAAAATAATCGTTTTCATCGGTATTCCATTAAATTTTGTTACAATTTATGGGAAATAATGCTAAACCTCGCTAGTAGTGTATGTTCGCTAGAAGTGCATTATGCTCATGAAGTAAAAATGAAAAAGTTTGTTTGTTTTTATTTAATAAAGTAAAAGCAGATAAATGTTTAGTATCGAGTGTGACCCCCTCTAGCTAAAATCACAGCTTGAATTCGTCTGGGCATGCTAGCGAGTATATCCCGGATACTTGCTTGCGGAATACGTTCCCACTCCGCAGTAATCACATTCTTCAGCTCTCTGATGGTCTGCGGAGCCGGGTGTACTGATCTCACACGCCGTTTTAGAACGTCCCAGATATGTTCTATGGGATTGAGGTCGGGACTTCGAGCTGGCCAATCCAAACGACGAATGCCGACCTCTTGCACATACGCATTAACATCGCGGGATCGGTGGGCGCGAGCATTGTCGTCCATAAAAATCGAGTCTTGACCTAGAGCGGCCAATGCGGGTTGTGCATGAGGAATTAGAACTTCCGTTATGTATGGATGCCCAGTCAGTGAGCCGTTTTCAATGAAGACTAACTCTGTGCGTTCCATTGAATTTATTCCTGCCCAAAACATAACAGAGCCCCCACCATAAGGTGTGATTTCTTCGAAACATGCATCTGCAAAGCGCTCTCCTTGTCTTCTTAGCACTCGCCGACGTCGATCTTCACCGAATAGAAATATCCTGGCTTCATCAGAGAACAAAACCCTATTGCAATCATCTTGAGTCCATGATTCACAATTTCTAGCGAACCTAAGCCTGTGAACTCTGTGCTCACAGAGTAATTTGGGGCCGCGGGCTGGGCGGTGACTGCGTATATTGGCAGCGAGAAGTCTCCTCCTGACCGTCCATAGACTAATATGCACATTTCTTACTTCTTGGAGGTTGTTCTTAAGATCCACATACGAAGATTTGCGATTTCTCAATGCGCGACTCACAAGAAAACGATCATCCCGTGGTTGGGTACATGCTTTTCTTCCAGAACCAGGCCTTCTCTCGACGGAACCAGTCTCCTGATATCGCTGCCAGGTCCTTTAGACCGTCGAGCGACTAACATTTAGCCTCCTAGCCACGAAACATTGGCTGCAACCCTCTTCAAGCAGCGCGATAATTTTGGTAGCTTTTACCACTTTATCTACCATTTTTGATACAGCCAAACAGCAATAAATAAAGCTTTGACAGTCAAGGATAGGAAATTAATCGATAAAAATTGAATAAAAGTTGTGAAAGTCGATGTTAACTTCTGGAACTTCGCGCCAAAAATGTAGGATAAAAAGGGGTTTTCTGTAAAAATGAGCATCAAATGAAAATTTGAATTTAGAACGTACTTTTTTAAATACCACGGCATTTTTAAAACCGGCCAGTAACGTGTACAAACGATTAAAACCTTTTTGGTATTGTATCTTTTTAAAGATGAATGAAAATCAAAACCGCCCGTTTTTTTTGCAAATGTGTGTATTAGAAGATTAGGCTTTTACCATTTATCTATGAGTAGATTAGTCGAACTTATACTTAATCATATTCTTACTAAATTATAAATGCCATAATTTGTGAGTTTGAATGTGTGTATGTTTGTTACTCTTTCACGTTCTAATGTCTGAAAGAATTTCATTGAAATTTGGTTTAGGGATAGATTATAGTCTGGAATGATACTTATACTTTTCTTCCCGGGAAAAATGGAAGCGGCAATGGGAAAAATCCACACAGGTGCCGTTTAGATACTTTGGTATATAGACTCGATATTTTTTGGTTTAACTCATATAGAGTGATGTGCCATCTGCTTTGGAATGACATGGGTCCCGGTCCTTCCTTCTTTAGATGACTCACCCGGTAACAGAGAGTATATTTTTATATCGCCTTACTCCTTAGATAAAATTGAATCAACCGCGTCTGTCTGTTAGGCTGCATGTCTATATGAATACGATAATCTCAAAAACGATCTCCATCATTAAACTAATCTTGACATACACATAATGAAATGCCTACTTCTACACATTATTTACTTTTTGAACCTGACCTGTATCTCTTACTGTAGTTTTAAAAGTTTCAGAAGGGTACAAAGTTACATTCAATTTGAACGGACTTTCAGATGTAGGTACCTACAGTTTCATAGTGTGACTACTACTTGACGAAAAATTAATTTTAAAGTAAGTGGATATAAATAGCTTTTTATAATAAAAGTACCATAAGAATATTTACCGGTTTCACAGTATTTCTGCAGGAACATGCAGGAGAATTAAAAAAAAAGTATTACTCACGGTAGCCATTTCTCACAAACATTCCTATCCTTTGACCAATCTTTATCTTCGGGTTCTAGTAGTCCATTATTGCGAAACAATATAGCAGATAACCACTGTTCTTCGAAAGGGTTAGCTCTACTATGCATTTTATCCTATAAATAGTGAAAACTGGAAGCGAATACGCATCAGTTGTTTTGGAGACTTCATTTGGAAGAGAATATAGCAAGCTCTGAAGGTAAGCGTTTTACCTTCTCTAATTCTTATGAGTATATTGTCAGTAATATTCCCTTAAACTTTTAAATTAATTGTGATAGGTCTGGCACAAAAGTAAAATTTGCGCTTAAATTTGTAAGTTTAGTGCAAATTTGTAGCACAATCTGCTCTTAAATTTGTAAGCTTGTTTTTAACGTTTTAATTTGGAATTGCAATATTAGATATGTACTGTACACTTTATAAGTCGGTGTATCACTGCAGCTATTTGTAGTAGCTATTGCTGTTCCCGAACGGATGGCGTTTGTTGCGCTTTTTATTCCAAAGCTAACGTTCTGGAGAAGATTCTTAGCTATATTATGATTGAAGTTTAGATGTTTATGATCGCGATGTAATCTCCTATGTTTTAGATGTTCAAAACCGTGCTTCTACTGTGGGCTTTAGCCATAACTGCCTACGCAGCTGAAATTACACTGCCATATGCATCGTTTAAACCAGAGTCTACCGAAGCATTTGCTTCTCTGAAAGAAGTCAATACAGATGTGACTCATCCAGTGTACAGGGAAGAAAAGCCTAAAGCTCAAGGCAGGGCGAGGATCGAACCAGTCAGGCCGACTGGACCTGTAATCAATCATGATATTATGTTGGGAGACCAGCCGGCAGTGTCCACCGACGTTAGTAATAGAGTCGTAAGTAGCAACTTTCCTCAGAAATCTTTCCATATTCCATAAATAATAATATAGATAAAATTAAAGCGTCTGTCTGTAATTTAAATTACTAAACAGTTTTTTTACTAAATGCCAATGAAAGTATTTTAATAAATTCTTACATAAGAAAACTATTTTAACAATAATTTTTCTCTCTGTTTAATCTAATTTCTGCAACAGCTGGACCGATTTTGACAGGAATTTAATTGACAGATAGCTGGTCTTTTATGGAGTAACTTAGGCTAATTACCGTTCGGGTGAAGTCGGGGGGGGGGGGGGCACAGCTAGTTCACCATAAAGCCATTAGATTCATTTTAACGGAATAAAAAGAAATTAGCTTTTACTTTATAATTCTGTCATTGTACGACAGCGTCATGGAACCAGTGGGATAGACATTTTTGCTTATTAGCGGCCTTTACACACACACTCTATCGTGCGTGAAACAGCAATCGTGCGCGAAAGAGCGCGCGTATAAAGGATGTGGAAGGAAAAGGGAAAGACCTCGCGCCGCGCTTGTCAGTCGTGCGCGCAATCGCGTTTCCTCAGGTTGCCTATACACATAAAATTCATTCGCGCACGATTAAGATGGCGGACATACGTACATGGAATCCTACTATCCTACTTCCTACTATCCTACTTCCTACTAATATTATAAATGTGAAAGTTTGTGAAGATGTTTGGATGTTTAGATGTTTGGATGTTTGTTACTCAATCACGCTCTAACGGCTGAACGGATTTGGCTGAAAATTGGTACAGAGATAGCTTATAATCTGGAATAACACATAGGCTACTTTTCATCCCGGGAAAATGTTCCCACGGGAAGTCAGAACGGGTATCGAATATCACGCGGGCGAAGCCGCGCGCATCAGCTAGTAAAGAACTAATCTTAGGGTTAATTACATTGTACAAAACTTTGCATCAAAGGGCCTAAACCATCCTAATCCAGAGAAAAAGGGATGTTTTCCCTACGCCAATCGTGATTTTGTGGTTAAGAAATTACAAAGTTTAAGGGGCTCGTTCCGAAAGGAACATAAGAAAGTTACAGACAGCCAGCGAACATGATAACTTGCGCCACGCGATATCTTCTATCCATTTTTCACCGCAACACCCACGTTCTTCAGTAAAACTGTGTGAATTGCACACACTTCAACACCCGCCAGTTTCGCGTAATCTACGCGCGATAGAGTGTGTGTGTAAAGGCCGCTAATAGCGGCCTTTACACACACACTCTATCGCGCGTTCTCAGGAGCGTACAGGATTGCACGCGGGATAGCCTGCACGCTCATTCGCGCGCGACTGTCTTTGTACAGTTTGTTTACGCTACCCGTTCTTTCGCGCGCGTTTGCTTGCGTTTGTTTTCCTCAGCGGAATGAGCGGCCGTGTAAAGGCTAATCGCGCGGGATAGATTGCGCGAAACTGGCGCGTGTTGAAGTGTGTGCAATTCACACAGTTTTACTGAAGAACGTGGGTGTTGCGGTGAAAAATGGATAGAAGACATCGCGTGGCGCAAGTTATCATGTTCGCTGGCTGTCTGTAACTTTCTTATGTTCCTTTCGGAACGAGCCCCTTAAACTTTGTAATTTCTTAACCACAAAATCACGATTGGCGTCGGGAAAACCTTTTTCTTTACAAAGGCAAGGAAAAGTTTTGTACAATGTAATTAACCCTAAGATTAGTTCTTTACTAGCTGATGCGCGCGGCTTCGCCCACGTGATATTCGATACCCGTTCTGACTTCCCGTGGGAACATTTTCCCGGGATGAAAATAGCCTATGTGTTATTCCAGATTATAAGCTATCTCTGTACCAAATTTCAGCCCAATCCGTTCAGCCGTTAGAGCGTGATTGAGTAACAAACATCCAAACATCTAAACATCCAAACATCTTCACAAACTTTCACATTTATAATATTAGTAGGAAGTAGGATTCCATGTACGTATGTCCGCCATCTTAATCGTGCGCGAATGAATTTTATGTGTATAGGCAACCTGAGGAAACGCGATTGCGCGCACGACCGACAAGCGCGGCGCGAGGTCTTTCCCTTTTCCTTCCACATCCTTTATACGCGCGCTCTTTCGCGCACGATTGCTGTTTCACGCACGATAGAGTGTGTGTGTAAAGTCCGCTATTGGCAGCGGCGCCGGGGCGATTTAAGCACACATCTTTATATTATTTTTAAAAGATCTCGTTGTGATGCAGATCTACAAAAATATAGAATTGGTACATTAAAAATATATTGGTCAAGGACAGTAATGCATTTTTTTACAAACTGCCGTCGCAATACTATAAACAATACCAGCGAGAATATAAACGAATTGGAATTCCTTTTAACATTTTTTTTCTAGGACTTGGGAATTCTTAATGGATATCAGCCCAGCCCACCAGAAGTAGCATACCCCGATGTTCCTTATGCCCCAGGATATTATTATGATAATGGGTATTCATCGCCAAATACGTAAGTAACTACAGAGTATCTGTTTACATACTGCCACGCTTTATGTACCCGAAGAACAGGCCGAGGTTTAATACTTATACACCCTCATTTTACATAATATTTTTTACCTCACGAACTTATTGCTATGCTGAAATGGGCGCAAACGCTCGCAAATGAAATGTCACAAAGTTTTCGACCATCTTAGGACTAGCCATTGCGAAAGTTGCTTACCTACTGCACTGATCGTTTACAATTCGTAAATCAATTTATGATCTGTAAACGATCACTGTAGTAAGCAACATCTTCTATGACCGGTCATGACCACTTTGTGACATTTCTTTGCGAGCGTTTCGTGCTTGGCTCCGTGGGCATGTAATATGCCTCTGCCTACCCCTTCGGGGAAAAAGACTAGACCATATATGAATGTGAATTGATTCATCTATACTAATATTATGAAGAGGAAAGATTTGTTTTCTTGTTTGTTTGTTTGTAACGAATAGGCTCCGTAACTACTGGACCGATTTAAAAATTCTTTCACTGTTGTGAAGCTACTTACACTCTTTGCGGTGAACATAGGCTATATTTTATCCCCGTATTCCCACGGGAACGGGAACTGCGCGGGTGAAACCGCGTGACGTCCGCTAGTTATTAATAACAATGTTAGGTATCAGTTTCCGTTCTTTGCTTAGACTGGGTAATTTTTAACTAAATCAAAACCTTGGTTACAGTTACGACATGTACGGACCCGAAAACTATTTGATAGAGCCAGTCCCGTCCACCTTTGATTTGCTATGGAGTCAAGTCCCTTACGGTAGGGTAAGTATTACCAGACAAATTTATTGTATCTGCTGAGTTTATATTCTACTTTATCTATTGGTAGAAGTGGAAGGTTGGATTTCTCGGTTGTAATGTTGTAACTCTACATTTGGAGCCCAATTTAATGCAGAAAAAAGTAACTAGATTTTGATTAAGTATTAGATGGGTGGTTACAGTTGGGAGTCTTAGGGTATCCTTCCGAGGGCTTACCCAGGGCTCCTAACCATAGGTTCTTGGGAAGGATACGTGCGGTTTTAGTCAGTAGGAGTCCTGCATAGCATCCCCGTAGCAGTTTCCTCACGTTGAAAAAAAAAACGGGTTGTTACAGGGCTTTGTTAAGATTTTACATTCTCTTTTCCGTGACCTCCTCCATTAATCAGCAGGTGCATTACTTAAATTTGCTGGCTTGGGTCCCGAAAATCTCAGTGGAACCCATTGCACCCAAGGCACACGCATCGAGTCCTAAAATAAGACACAAATTTCCAAATGCAAGCAAACTTTTGTTTTCACACATAAGTGTGCATGTACGCACACACCCACACGCACACGTTATGATATATAGGCATTGCCTTCTGAAAAAATCCCATAAACTTAATTGAAAATTTTATTGTTTCAGACGCTAGTCAGCTACGCAGGCCGCACCATCTTGTGGTTCTTCGATAGTCTATTTGTTCTTCTCCTAGGCTCCCTCCTCACTGTCGGCGTATGCTCTTATACCAACCTCTGCACTATCGCCTTCCACGGTGTTGGACCCATACACGAAGAAATGAGAGCTCTTATGAGCCCAGAGAGACTAGAGAAAATCAGTCACGCTGCAGATTTCGTTAAGACGGCTATCGACAAATATCAAAAGATACAAAAAGTTACAAAAGATTCACCAGCTAAGAGAAAACGTCGAGCCATTTTCAACTATTAAGATGTTGATGTGTACAATTTTATTTAATATTTATTAATTAAAATATTAGAAATACAAGATTTGTACATAAATAAATTACTTGTTATTTTACCCATTTTGACAGGAAGGTTTCTTGAGCATCGGTATAGAGGCGATAGGTTCAAAATCCTAGGAAATAAATGAATATTAAATTGTAACTCAATGTCCCAATGATTTTTTTACAGTGAACCAAGGGCTATTATTGAGAATAGATAGCTATATACTTCATCTTTTTGCTAGGATGATCTTTAACTTGATGTTTGATTTTTATTAAAGACGTTGACATGCCTAATTCTTTAGAGTGCTTACTTCTAGTTGTTCGACCCTACGATTGTACCCAGCTCATCACAGACTCTAGAGTGCTCAGTGTTGGCGGTATTGCAACTTAGTTTAAACTATGTACTATGATGCTAGGAATCAAATATCTATGTCGTAAATTTGAAAACTCTGAGAACTGGCGAAAGTGTTTCTCTAAGAAGACTGTATGATATCTACGTCCATGCAGTCGCCATAATATCATCAATCAATATCAATACATATAATTAAATCGTAACTGTCTGTTTATCTGTAAGTTTGTGCACGCTAATCTCAGCAACCGCTCAACCGATGGCAATGCGGTTTTCTTTATTGCGTTGCGGTTTACTCTACTTAACATTTAGTGTTTTTTCATGTCTATCGGTTCATAAATAAAAAAGTTATATCAATCTAAAGAATCACATATATAATGCAACGTACGAAATCGCATGCAACAGCTAGTCTGCTATAAAAACTACCTATCACCTTAATACTAACGTTCATGAAGACCAGAGATCGTTCAACACTCGATCGATTAGTGCCATACAGTACGAGATTTTTATATGTCCTGAAGTAACACGCTCTTCATATTCTGAATTATTGATTGAGCGGTTTATTCCGGTTCTGTTAGCAACGTGGTTGATAGTAGAGACATGTTTTTTAACATTAAATGCAAACATAGCATATGATTTGACCCGAGAATCGCAAATACACTAATCACTGCGCCACTGAGGCAGTCCAACACTGGAGAAGAGTCACTTTCGTTTTGCTATGTGAGAAAAAAGGCAAATAATTTACTAAGAGTTCTATCTTACCGAAGTTGAATTGCTCCAAACCCAATGGTTTCTGAACCATAGGTAATAACATCCATCCAAAGTGAAGTGAAATTGAAGTACAACAGGATTTGGGACCCAAAGGCTTCGGATTTAATCGGGATTAAAAGTCAGATAACAATGACTGTTTAAACTTTAGATATCAATAAATCAACCTGTTCCTGTAATCTTTCTTATCTCTCTTGCCTGTTCCAGTGCAGTCCTTTACCAAGACCACCGCTTCTCTGGGGGCTAGGGGGCATCCTAGTTTACGCATCCTCTTGAGGTGTCCAGTCCAGAACTCGTCTGCTCTATCAACAATGGTCTGTCGGAGAGATAAAGTCAGTCCATTGCCACCTTAGGAGGACATGCGGCTGGTCTATTCTCGATAGAAGTTCTCTCACTGATTTCTTCCTAATTTAGGGCCTGAAAGCAATGATTTTTAAAGTAAAATAATTATAATAGTTTAAAAAACTAAAAAACGCTTGGATTTAGGTCACGTGATTATTTTTTTCGTATCCCATTCAGCAAACCCTTTCATTTATTACCCATATCATGGGGGTGCATTTCAATTAGCCATTCCGCCATCTTGGATGTCCGCCATGTTGGATTTAAGTCACATGACTATTTTTTTCTTATTCTTGACAGCAAACCCTTTCATTTGACACCCATATCATGGAGGTGCATTTCAAATAGCCTGTCCGCCATCTTGGACGTCCGCCATATTGGATTTAAGTCACGTGACTATTTTTTTCGTATTCCTGACAGCAAACCTTTTCATTCGATACCCATATCATGGGGGTGGATTTCAAACAGCCAGTCCGCCATTTTGGGGAGGCCACCATATTGGATTTATAATGACGTTTTTAAGCTAGTCATGTATTGTCATCAGAATTCAGAGCGTGTGCAAAATTTCAGCCTGATCGAAGGACGGGAAGTGGGTCAAATTAACATTCCAAGATTTTCTTACATAGGTACATAGTTGATTAATGAAGTGAAATTAAATAAGTGAAGCTAAAAAAAGCGTTAATAAACATCAATTATTTGAATATCTTGATGTTTTTCTCCTTTATGCTAAATTATCTTTATGGGTATCAGAATATTGAGGAAATGCACAAAATGACGCTGTAAACCTTATGTTATACCAAATCGAAAGCAGGCACAACCAGAGCAATAGAATTAGTTTCTCATTACCTACCTACTTACTTTTCAAAAGAGCACATTTCAATTTACTAACATGTTCATCTATTTGTTACAAATACGATATACACGCACTCATAGCATTCTATTTTTATTGTAGTTCTATTAAATTGTTTTATATATACAAACTCTTATAAAGTGTCGACATATATAATTACTTTCTACTATAATTTAAACTTAAATCCCTTAAATGAAGGTTTAAACTGCAATGACGCTATAGATAATATTTGTTTAATGATACATTAATTTCCATTTCCATTAATATGTAATTACATACTAAACTGTACCGTAAAATTTATAGTTCCATTGGCGTCAGGAGTAAATGTGCCTAGGTTTAGTGTCTATTAAAATACAACTAAGGTATAATACTATAATACTTTTAAACAAATAAAAAAAAAATGGTTCCATGGTATATTTCTGTTGTAGCGATAGTTTCTTTTATAGTTGGTTATGTTGAACCCGATATACTTAACGATGTAAGTTCAAGTGATGTGGAGAATAATAGTCATGAAATAGTGACTACAAAGGTGAGTAAAATTACCAAGATGTTTATAAGTCAATATAGATCGTAGAGATTTGTACATTTTAAGATAAGAACGATAATAAAGAATGGGGAGGGGGAGGAACGCACCTCACACACTCGACTCGTCAATTCTAACGTACAACAGTTAAGGATAATCACAACTAAACGTAATGGAGGAATCGAATTTGTATGGCAGCAAATGCTCATTTAATTTCTGCCATAATCAGTCGCTGCCATGCAGTCCTGAGCACAGAGTACTTAATACTACGTTTGTCCTGAGGATGCCTAGTGTGTAGGTAAAACACGTGTCGATTTTTAGTCACGTTGTTAAGCGGACTAGTGCTCATTATTAACAATCTGGAGGTTACAGGTATTTTAGTATCCAACATCCAAATTCCTTTCCTCAGTAGTTTGATTCGTCTTTCCTCCCTTACAATTTAGTTGTGGTTATCCTTAACTGTTGTAAGTTAGGATCGACGCGAGTGTGAGGTGGGTTCCTCTCCCTGCCCGTCATTTAACATCGTTCCAAAATGGATTTCCGCCATGTAACGCCTGATTCCATTAGTTATGTTTAGATTAATCTACTCTTGCGGTTAATGGAGTATGCTCAATGCAGTGAGTTTTCACATAACAATGAGCAAGCGCAATGTATGAAAATACATAATAATACTATATACAGGTGAATTTTTCAAAAGGGATTGTATGGCCAAATCCGAAACTATAAGGAATAGCGAAAAATGCTCAAAGAAGTCACGAGCCCGATTTTGATAAAACTTAAACCTCATCATTAGATTTTTGAAAAACCAATAATCCTAGCTATGATCGATTCCTATTCCTTCCTACCCATTGATTTTGAAAAAAAAAAAACACACCCTATATTATTACACCATACGATAGTGTTGCTATTAAGGACCTTATTCTGGGAAGTAATGACATTTTTTTTTTTTTTAACGTGAGGGAAAATCCTCGTAGGATGTTATGCCGGACTCTTACCGACTAAAAAACCTCACGTAACGCCCAACAGCCTATGATTGAGAGCCCCGGGTAAGCCCTCAGGAAGGATGTCCCGTGACTCCCAACAGACCTACGGCCGCCGTTGCGGCCTCGCCCAGGGGGTGGTTCGGGTGCAATCCCGCGTCTATGGGGGGTTTCGGGTGTGACCCCGCTGCTAAGGGGGGGCGTGTGTGAGTTGCTCACGTCACGCTGCCGTCATGGGCCTGCTTCTGTAAGGACGGTGAGCAGCCCTCTCACCGTCCTCAGACCCCCGGTCATGGAGGCCGATAGTCCTCGGCGAAGACACGTCGGCGGCGCCCAGGGCGCCGACTGCGGAACTCGGGTGGGAGAGTTCTCTCCCGCACCCGGCCCGCCGCCTCCTTCGCGAGCATAACCTGCTCGCAGAAAGAGGCGGCGCAGTCCCACTTACTCTCGCTGGAGAGCATGGCTCGCACCATGGCCTCGAGCGAGAGAGTGTCCACGCCCAGACCCACTACGAGGACCTGTCGCTGTTGTGCCCACGCCGTGCACTCCACCAGCGTGTGGAGCGCCGTGTCATCGCTGCGGTCCTCGCAGTGCTGACACTCGGCCGTGGTTTCCCGGTGTTTTCGCCACAGATACCTACCGAAGCTTCCGTGCCCGGCAAGCATCTGTGTCAACCGGTAGGAGAGAGCACCATGTCTTCTCTCCAGCCACTCGTCCATGACCGGTCTGACGGCCGCGATTGTGGCGAATCCCCCCTTTGGTTGCTCAAGTCGCGCCTTCCATGTCTCCACGGTTTCCTGGTGGAGCAGGGTCCGCTGGGCCTCGATTTCTCGAGACGCAGGCCTTTGGCCCCGCTCCAGCGCCTCCTTGCGCCATCTGAACAGTGACGCAAGGGCTCTCGCTTCCAGGTCCCATGGAGGGGTCCCGGCTAGGAGACATGCCGCCTCACCGGAGATCGTGCGGTATCCTCTTATCACCCTGACGGCCATCACTCTCTGCGGGATGCGGGACTCGCATCAGAAGTCTAGCCTCATTGCTGGCCGTCAGGGTCTCCGCCCATACGGGAGCCCCGTACAGGGCCATGCTTCGCACGATCCCCAGGTACAGCCTCCTGTAGGGAGCGTTGGGTCCCCTGATGTTGGGCATCAACCGCGCGAGTGCGGCCGATGCTCCCCTCAGTTTTGGGACCAAACTTCGGAAGTGATGTCCGAAGTTCCACCGGCCATCGAGTACGAGCCCCAGATACTTCATCGAGGGCTCGATGCCGATGCTGACGCCCCCTACCTGTAGGCTGGATCCCGCAGGTGGCCCCATCCGAGGTCCGTGGAAGCACAGAGCCTCGGATTTGTGAAGGGCGACCTCGAGACCCAGCCGCCGAATCCGACCCACGACCTGAGCAACCCCTGCAGTGGCCTTAAGTGCTGCGGCACGGTGCGTTGCTCCCCGCGCCGTAACGAGGGTGTCGTCGGCGTAACACGTTACGCCGACCCCTCTGAGCAACGGACCACGCAGCACCCAGTCGTAACCGATGTTCCACAGGAGCGGCCCTAAAACCGATCCCTGTGGAACACCGCACGACACATCTCGCCGACCCGGCCCTAGCCAGCTCGGGTAAGTTATGGCTCTCTCAGAGAGATAAGCCCCGACAATTCGACGGAGGTAGGGAGGCACTCCATGATAGATAGGCGCCTCCCTGACGCAGCTCCAGGGCAAGGTGTTGAATGCGTTGGCGATGTCGAGAGACACCGCCACCACCACCTCACCCTGGGAGACTGCTTCCTCCGTCAGGCCTCTAATGCGCATGATCGCGTCCACGGTGGAGCGTCCCTGACGGAAGCCAAACTGGCTATCCGCCAGATCAGGCCCGTGTGAGGTGCCCGACGAGGCGTTGTGCAATAATGCGCTCGAAGAGCTTGCACACCTCGTCGAGCAACACGATCGGCCGGTACCCTGATGGGGAATTTGCCGGCCGCCCCGCCTTTCGAATCAAGACCAGTTTCCCTGTCTTCCAGACCTTGGGAAACTGGCCTTTCTCGAGGCATGCGCTAAAGAGCCCAATTAGTCGAGGCCCAAGCTCCTCGAGAGCCAGGACCCACGCTCGGCCTGGAATGCCGTCGGGTCCAGGGGCGGTGTTTCTGCGGGCTTTAAGCCGCAGTACAGCCGCCCCTAACTCACCCTCGGTGACTACGGGCACGTCGTTCCCGCTGCCTTCCGCGTTGGGCGCCTGAGACGGAGCCATGCGCGGAGAAATATGTTCCTCCGCTCTCGACGGGAACAAGGAGTCCAGGACCTCCTCCAGCCGCTCCGGCTGGAGACTCTGAGTCAGTGGGGGCGCCTTAGGGCGTAATTTGCCCCTTACCATAAGGTATGGGCGCCCCCACGGGTTCCGCTCCAGAGTCTCCATCAGCTCATCGCGGCCCAGCTTTTTGGACCGCTTGATGGCCGTCTGGAGGGCCCTCTTGGCCTCCTTGTACCCATCGTAGAGCTCCGTCTCTCGGGCTGCCGCATCGTCTGGGCGGCGACGCCTCCGGCGGAACCTGGTGTACCGGCGGCGCGCGGTAACGCACTCTGCGCGCAACTGCGCGATTTCCGGCGTCCACCAGTACACCTGTTTCCTCGCCGGTCTGGGCCTAGCCCTGGGCATCGCCGCATCGCAGATGTGCGACATGGCTCTCCCGAACCACTCCACCTCGGTATCAACATCGGCAGGCCTGTCCGCTGACGGAATCCAGGCCTGCACGATGGCCGCCTCCAGGTGAGCCTCCCGATCAAGGCGATCAAGTGCCCAACGCGGTTCCGGGGGATTCGCAATTGCTGGCGGCAGGTTTGGTGGAGGGGAGACGTCGAACCGAATATATCGGTGATCTGACAACGTCTCCTCCTCCTCCACCACGCGCCATCCCTGGACACGGCGGGCGAGCTCAGGGGTCGCAAACGAGACGTCTATGACCGAGCTGAGCCCCCGCCGCGTCCAGGTTGCGACATTCCCCCGGTTCAGGATGACTAGGCCACGTGTTGTGACCCAGTAATCCAGTTTCCTCCCCCTGTCTCTGGTTTCCCGGGAGCCCAAAGCCTGCGACAAGGCATTGAAGTCTCCCAGGACCAGGACAGGGCGAGGTCGGCATGCAGCGAGGACGACGTCCAGCTCAGGGAGCCATAGCTCGAACTGATGCTGGTCGAGGCTCGGCGAGATGTAAACGGCCACGACAGCCACACCCTCGTATTCCGCCGCGACACAACCCGGACCCCTAGCGATGACCGCCAGGCGCGAGTCGTCCGCGCCGGTCCCCCCAAAAATAGTCGCCATGCCGTCCAGATCCACCGGGCTTCCCGGGTGAACCCAATACGGCTCGGCGACGACTGCGATGTTAATGGACCACTGCCTGATGCTCTGGTACAGAAGGTCCTGAGCACCAGTGCAGTGGTTCAAATTCACCTGCAGGATGCGGATATGGGTGTCCATTAATGGACGTCCATTTCCGCACCCTGCCGCGGGCGTGCCACCTCACTCTCAGCCCCCCGTGCGGACCGACGGGGCCTCGGCCCTGAGGCAGCGCAGGACTTGCTGCCCGCCCGGTGGTCGGCCTCCTTGCCCTCCGCCACGCATTTATAACACCGCGGCGGGGCGTCACAGGCAAGGGCCTTGTGACCGGGCTGACTACAGCGGAAGCACCGGTCGCCTACGGTGACTTCCGCCGCACACTGCACCCCCACATGCCCCACGACCAGGCACCTATAGCACCTGGCTTCGCGGGGCTGCAGGAGATGCACCTGCGCCCTCAAGAAGCCCCCAATAAGGAGGCTTCGTCCGTCCGCCACTTTCTGGGCCGCCGCGACGGGGCAGCTCACGACTGCCGACCCGTGACCGGTGGGGCCAAAGCGGATTTCGCCTGACCTCACCTGATCACGGGGACAGCCGCTCGCCTCCACGACGGCGGAGATAAGCTCGTCCGTCGTGGCCGCGTCATCCAGACCCGAAATGCGCAGCGCGGCGCATTTGTTGGGTCTGGTCACGCAGACGTCGCCCGCATTCAGCGACTCCCGCAGCTTCGCCGCTAAGGCATCCGCTTTGGGGCCGCTGGTGGCGCCGGAGACCTCGAGGAGGCGTGCTCCGGTGCGCGTCACCTTGCACCGGAGACCTCCCTCTATCTCGAGGGCCTTGAGGTCGACTGAGGCTTTCGCCTGCCTCAGGACCTCGGCGTACCCCACGCCCTTCGCCTTGCCCTCCGTCGTCACCGTAATGACGACGGCAGTGGAGCGGGGAGCGCGGAGCCTCTTCGGCGCCTTCGTCGCGGCGGCCTTTGCCGCCTTTGCCGCTTTAGCGGCGACTTTTGCCGCCTTCTTGGCGGCCTTCGCCGCCTTTTTGGCGGCCTTATTGGCCTTCTTCTTGGCTCCTACCACCTCCCAGACCCCCTCGTTCGAGGTAGTCTGGGGTGCAGCAGGAGCGCTGGCTGTTGGGGAAGCGGGGTTGCCACTTCCCCCAGGTGCCGTCTTCTTGGGGGCGGAGGGGGCGGAGGCCCTCGGCTTGGGACCAGTCCCGTTGGGTGCAGCCGTCGTCGCGTATGACGCGCCGACGGGAGCCGCCAGCGGTGGGCGGTATGCCCGGTCCTCCAGGACGCCGAGGCGTCGCTCGATGGCCTCCAGCAGCTGGACCATCGAAGGTGTCGTCTTGGGTGGTGCACGGGGAGCGGGGGTTTTTACACCCCGAGCTTCCCCGGCCCCCTGGACCAGCTGCGTCAGCTTGTCAACCTCCTCCCGCATCAGCTGCTGCTGCTTACGGGAGTCGGCAAGCTCCGCCTCCAGGCCCGCAACCCGGGCCCGGAGCTTCCCCTCCTCCTTGGAGACACTCCTCTCGAGGAGCTCCTCCAACGCTTTGGCGGCGCCTGTGACCGCGTCCGCCACAACCTTCTTTTTCCCGGCCACATTCTTGGCACCCTTTACGGCGCCAGAAATGCGGGCAAGAGCCGCCATGATTTCTTTAGCCGCCGGCACCTCCGTGACCTTCCCGCTTGGCAGCGGGGGCACAATCGCCGGCGGCTCTGCTGCTACTCTACCCCCTTTCGCTCTGTAGAGGTCGGTTTTCCCACCTCTACCCGCGGTGGTAGCCACAACCTTCCGAGGAAGGTCCTCCTCACTCGTGGATGTTTCTGACCCAGGCCTACGGAACAGGCCTTCGCCGCTCGACCTGGGTCTCTTCCTTTTAACGTCGGCATGGTTACCCTCGATGGCACCCTCGGTTTCGGTACCCATGTCGACCGCCGACTCCATCTCCGAGCCAGCACGGGTTGACGCGACCTCCGCGTCACTGGGGGTGGTTTTAAGGCACAGCCCTGGGCCTAAACTATGGTGACCCCTCCCATATACCACCAGGGATGAACCCTGGCGGGGGTCGCCATGCCGAGACATGGCAAGCGATTCCCCGGACACTGTCCGGGTGCGCTCCTGGGTAATAACTTGCGTTGTAATTTCCTCCACAGTGATTTTTGCGTTTTGCGTCCGCCGACGTAAGGGTGGGAGTGGGGAAGTTGGGAGAGGATGTGAGGATGGGAAGGGTGGGAAGGTGGGAGTGACGCCCTAGGCACTGAGTTCCCCCCAGCGATACATCAAATTGCCGGGCGTCAGAGCGTGAGATTTGGGGTAATTTTTTAAAGAGGTTTTCTTCCTCGCAACTCCAAAGAGCCACCGTGCCCGTCTGTTGCCAGACGGGGTTACGGCTCGGCCGAACGATGGTTCCTATGGAACCGTATACTTCGCCACTGATCACTCAGTGGCGAAGTACTCGTCGCCCTGGGAGTTCTCCACTAAGTACGCTCTGCATAACAGAGCGCATGTGGAGAACTCCAAACCGGCCATAAAGGCCCCCCCTCCTTGGTGGACTATTGGCCGTGGGCGACGTCGTGCGCCTCAGGTGAAGTCCACATCGTCGTCCACGTTACCAGGATGCACCACGTGGAGGTTGTCCTACCCAGCACCCCGAAGTAATGACATACAGCAAACTAAAGGAAAGTACTCATCTTTAACAAAATGCAATTTATTTTTCTTACGTTAACTGATTAATTGTTGAAATTGTAGACCATTGTTTTCAATACATAGCTGGATTCGAGACCTCAAGGATCGTACTGCATTCAATATTATTGATTCCGTTTAGAATATTCTCCAAATATTCATTCTGAGCATGATTTAAAACACGGAATAGTTACGATCTATTCTGGGATTTCGAACGAAACAAATTATGATACAAAATTTAGGTATGTGAAATATGAATTCTAATAAAATTCCAAACTTTCCTTAAATTTGCCGTATATCATTACTTCACAGAATTTGATCCTTATCAGTGACACTATCGTATGGTGTAATAATATAGGGTATGTTTTTTTTCTTAATCAATGGGTTCGATTCCCAGCTAGGATTATTGGTTTTTCAAAAATCTAATGATGAGGTTTTAAGTTTTATCAAAATCGGGCTCGTGACTCCTTTGAGCATTTTTAGCTATTCCTTATAGTTTCGGATTTGGCCATCCAAGCCCTTTTTAAAAATTCACCTGTATATGTATATAGGTAGGTCTCACAACGCAAGTAGAATGAATAATCTCGCCTTCATTTACTTTAATTACCTATTGTATTACTGAAATAGCAAGTACCTGTGCTCTCATGCCTTATACTTTCAGACATCATTCCCACGCAGCAATGACGTGTCAGAGGACGTTTCTACGTCTTCGATTGATGATTTTCAAAATCTCTCTGAAAAGGCTTCTTCTGTAAGTAATTGTAGAATTATATTAAATCACGAGGTAGCATCAACTAGCGTATATCACGCTTCATCTGTGTAGTTCCCGTTCCCGGGGATAGCGTAGCATTCCAGCAGTGAAAGAATTTTTGAAATCGGTTTAGTAGTTTCGGAGCCTATTCAATGCAAACAAACATTTAAAGAAACAAACAATCAAATCTTTAGTCTTCTTCATAATATTAGTATGGACTCTACCTGGTCCGCGATACTTCGTTAACGTTAGGTACAGCTCGGCTTTTCTGTACTAAAATTATGTATAATATGCAGGGCTTTTTTTGCGGGGCACGCAGGGGCGCGCAGTACCGTCAAAGGAAATATCAAATCCTTCGAGAAATAATTCGAGAAAGGTGTTTGTATATCAGGGATCCTATAATAGTTGTGTTCTAAGAGGATCTCTCCAAGAGCCCTGACAGGCTAGGCCGCCAGTTTTACCCAGTCGCCACTTCTTAAGTCTATTAACCACCACGATCAGTATCGTGCGCCGCTGCCTTGGATGTGCTGTCCTTATCTGCTGGGCGTCACCCCAGATCTGCGATCATGAGGGCCAGCGATTGTCCTTGAGTTCTCGGATATGTTCCCGGTTTCCCGTGCCCAGCCATTATTAATACAGACGGGAGAATGAGCCCAACTCCGCTGCCGCTTCTTCCTATGTAGGTAGTCATCGTTGATTGAAGATGGGAGTTGGCTCTCGGGGTATGGGTAACAGATATTTACCAAAGCTTCAGAGTCCTGTAACGATCTGCTTTAGTCTGAATGAGAGCTCCCGTGATGCCTCTACCCAATCTATCATGACGAGTCTTACGGACCATATTGCTTCGTGGCGTGACTAGGGCCTGGCGCGCGCCACGCATTCTCCAGGTTTCGAGCAATGATTATGCCCTAGTGCCTCCTTCCGTTACTGGTAGAGAGACTCGAGGGCTCTCGTCTTCAGGTCCTATGGGTAAGTTTCGATGTTCTCATACCCGAAATGGGTTATCTTGTTTGGCTTTTTTTAAAGTTCTTATGTGGATTCATGATATCTTCAAATCCCGGTCAAGTGCAAGTCGAAATGGAGCACGGGGTAGTAACGTACCAAAAGTTGTTGTTACCGTGTGAGTAGCCTTAAGACGAAGTGACAAAAAAAGGCCTGTGTATATGTATATTTTACCGATAAACATTCCTCTTGAATCACTTTCCTATTGCTGAAAACTGCATAAAAATCAGTTGTATAGTGCAAAAGATCTATATTTATCAGATTAAGGTCACAGATAAAAAAGAGTTTTCAGTTTATAATAATGATATTTTTCATAGAAAACATTGAAACTACGAGTATAAAAACAACCAAGAGCAGTTATTATGATACTGTTAATAGCTACTGCCAAGTCAGTTATGTCAGTTGACAGGTGAATCACTTTGCAGATGAGGTTAGATTCGACTACGGTAATCTTCGCACACCTATAATAATGCTTAAATTTCAGATTGGGTCTGATATAAAAGCGTTTTTTCAAAAGGCTTATAGAACAATGGTGAAGGCATTATTGAAATTTATGGTTTGCAAAATAATTAAGGAAAAGGCATTATGTAAAGTCATTAACATAATAAGTAGTGATAAAGCGGAAGACGTCACCACAGGATACGGGTTAATGGGCGATGTTAGAAATTTATAAATCTGGTCAAAAGCGTCACATACATTGATCATTTGAAATGTTGTTGCAATAAATTATTACTTTATTTTCTTCAATTGCTTCTTATTTTTACACAAGTCTTCTTCTCAGTCTATCAGGGTAAGCGAGTCACAGATCTAAAATGCAGTTACTGTACGAAATATTAAACGCACCGGTGCCACTGTACTATCTAATATATATGTTCAAGAAAGGTAGAAAAGAGTGTCCTCCAGTTTTTTAGCCCCTCCCTATAAAATACAGTGCAGAGGGGCTTACTTATGGCGAGACTTTGTCTGTAGTCTGTGACTGTGACTCTGTTGCATTAAACTACGTCACTAGATCACGTGGATCATCCGTGGTTCTCACCAGACTGCCCCTCTCTAACACGTTTATTGAGAAAGTTCAATCCGATTGTCGTTGTCATTTTTGTTTTATTTCCTTGACCTAGTAACGTAGTTTAATGCAACAGAGTAACAGACTACAGACAAAGTCTTGACATAAGCCCCTCTGCACTCTAATAAACTTTCACTTTTACAATAAACGTGTTAGAGAGGGGCAGTCTGGTGGAATGATCTCACGGCTTCCTTGTCTTCATCTTTCACTTTTGTATTTTTGTTTCACAAGAGACCAAGTATTATCTGATTGGCCTTTATCAATGCTTGTCAGTTATTAACAGATCTATTTTTGTGTATATTATAATATTTAGGCGCTTGTTTCAAGTAGACTTTCTAGACGTTGTTCGGTACGAAGCAATATGCTGAAAAGCTGTTAGCTTTCAGAAATTGAAGAGATGAATAAAAGAAGAATATGGAATTATAAAATGCTGGTTTATTGAAAATTAAGCTCGGGGTCGTGGTTCGTGTTCGGGGAGCTAAGGTTTTAGCGATTCCCGAAGGTCCCTCAGGGTTCGACTTATCTCAGTGTTGGTCTTCCTGTAGCCCGCTGCAGTTCGCCAGGTAGCCGTGCCGTCCACAAATTCGGCTGGCACGGTGTTTTCAAACCGCAGGGTGGACGAATGCTTGTCGCCCGTAGGGTGAATGATTGTTGGTAGCCCGTAGGGTGAACGTTCCTTCTTGGAACCCGAAGGATGGATCTCGACAACCCGTAGGGTGGACCCTGGAATGTTCCAGATAACGGGTTAGCTGGAACCCTTTTTCCCGCCCATTGCTAAGACAGCCGATCCCTGTTAAACCTTTCAGGAGTCGGTTGCCTTACAATGTTTGGTTATATACTAATTTTACAGAGACCTTTTTTTCACACCCCTGTAATCTACCCTCCCATAACAGGGTTGACCAACAGCCGTTAATTTTCACTGTTTTAAAATCTAGATTCATTATAATTAATTTGACTCACCCAATGATGGGGTTATTGACGCTCGCAGCTAAATCACTGATCACTTTGGGAGTACTTCGCTCCCTATAATATTTCTTCACTTTGAATGGATTTATATTCTGATACACCTACGCCTTCGCGACTAGTATATTTAGATTATTTGAATAATGGCCTTTGAAATTCGCGCGCGGTTGTTTTTATATGTTTGTACAGCGCCTCTAGCGGCACCACTCGAAGCTACTCAATCGTCAAGACCGCATTTTTAAATACGAAACAAGGCTTCCATCGTTGCGACACTTACTCGGTAGATGGCGCTTTCATATGTTGACCCAAATTTTAATTCTAAACCCCTAATGTTAATCAATATTTGCACCCGTTGTTTCACAACGTTACAATGCATTAATAGAGATACTATTTTAAAGTTGTGAAGGGATCAAAATCAACTCGAATTGGTTCTCGTAATACTCGACTTTGACACGCTCCGCCTGTGTAGATATCAGACTATTTGTATATTATGTACATTATATATTATTTTTATAAAAAGTGTAAATTAGTTGCCAATAAAAGTATCATAGTACACGATTTTTATTCCTCTCCCGTACACAAGCAAAAGAAAGCTTTACGACACCCAATGGCTCTTTGAGCCCAATTCACTACTAAGAAAATCTAATTGAATATGCTATAGACAAAAACACAGGTGCAAAAAGTTTCTCCTCTCTGAATACGCCACGCCGCGATTAAACATCCTTCTTTAAAACTCTTCTTCCTTATCCTGCAATTCCTTACGTATCTAGTCCCTAACTAAGACTCTCACTTTGCCCTCTCGAGGTATATAGTCCAGAACTCGTCTGCTCTATCGGCAATCGATTGTTCGACCGGTAGGGCCAGACCATTGCCAATTGCTAAAGACGATATGCGGTGGCCTTTTCTCGATACAAATGCTCTCACCTGTTTTCTTTCTTAGATCTGAAATTAATAAAGCAAAAAGGAAAACATCTATAATCAAATAGTATTTATTTATTACCCGACTGCCGAAGAAAGGAGGCTAACGTTTTTTGAGACAATGTATGTCCATTTCTTTGGCACCACAGAGCGTCATAGATCGTGTTGCTCTATGTTTGGCACGCCCTACAGCTTGAACGGCTTGACGGACTTTGACATACGAGGTGTCTTTTGATTCGTCGTGATTGTGAGTGACACGAAGTTTATCAAAAGTCCTAAAAAATCAAAATGGTGGATATTTGGCTCCAAAATGAAATCTTGAAAAAAAATCTTGCACTCTCTACAGCCTGAACGGCTTGACGGATTTTGACATACAAGGTGTAATTTGACACCAGTTATATTATACTTTCTAGAAAATCAAAATAGCTGATTTTAGGCGCCAAAATTATATGACCGGGATGAACGCAAACACTACTGAACTGATTTCGATGTGGTTTTATTTTTCCACGCTTTTCAGTTGTATTTTTACTTTGTACTCGAGTTTTTGTTTTTTGTTCTTAATAATTAAGTTCTGTACAAAGAATGACGCTGTAAACCATGAACCAAATTGAAGTCGAGCCAAGTTGAAGTTACGTAGTAACTATTTAGTAATCTGTGGTCGAGCACAGTCAGAGAGATAGAAATGGTATTTATAGGTTACTGTACACATTCAAAAAGGAAGTATCGAAAACGTGTACAGTTACATATATATATAAAATAAAAAATATATAAAAGAGTCGACTGACAATTTACTATTTACTATGATTGAAACTTAAATGCCATTGCTGAAGGTTTAAACAGTATTAAACTTCCGTTATCATTTCAATTAATGTGTAATTAATTACTGAATAAACTGTGCAGTAACATATTTCATTCGGGTCAGGATAAGTGTCTAATAACAAACAATTCAGGAAAAACCTTTATGCACTTTGATCCATTTAAATAAAAAGAATATTGTCTAACATACATAAATGGTTTTTAAGATGGGTTCTTCGTTAATTTCTATTGTAGCAACAGTTATTTTGATAGTTGGTCATGTTGAACCCTTTATACTGAACAATGTTGTAAATTCAAGTGATGTGGGGAATAATGAGCAGAAATTAGTGACTACAAAAGTGAGTAAAAGTATAATAAGTAAGTAGAAAGTCAAATAAGTAGATATGCCTAAGACAAGATTGCATAAGGTAATAATAAACAAGATTTGCATAAGTTTGGATTTAACCTTATCTTGTGGCTCACGGGGTACGATGTTTTCGTACCAAAAATGGTAAAATATTATGTTTGTTGTATGTGAACTCCCTTACATATTTTTCTGTATTAGTAATTATGGCGGCAACAAAAATAGAAGTACATACATACGTATAGACATACAGTCACGCCTTTATACCCGAAGGAAAAAAAGAATGTGGGCGTATACTACGCCTCTGCCTACCAAAGGCGTAGTATACGCCCACATTTCACCGTATAGTTCCATGTCCCACGTAATAGGTGGTGAGCCTATTGCCGTGTTGAAATGGACAGGCGTAGGTCGCGACGACCCGCTGTTGAAATTTTTCAAGCCGCCCATAAGGCCTGCAACTCGGCATATAGATTGTCATTTTACTGACAACTGGGTTTCATTTTAGTATTCCTTCTCTATGCAAGGGATCGTTTTTCCCCTGAAATATGCTTTTTACTTTCAGACATCAACACCCGCACGCAGCAACGATTTTATATCAGGAGTTTCTATTCCTCCGATTCACATATCTTCCATAGTTTCAATTTTTTCTAGCACAACTGTAAGTGTTAAGTCCATAATTACTTTTTGTAGTCGTTTACCAAGGTCTGCAGCTGTATTAATATGTTCGATATTCTCATACCAAATTAAGCTTTTAATATGCAATTTAGGCCACTGATAAAACTATTCTTACTTATACAAGCTCAAATTATACAACACCAACAACCTGCCAGGACTGGATAGTTAACACCTTATACAACAACATTTGGTCTACCGCTTTTAAGATGAGGTATCTTCATACACTAAACACATACAAAAATGACTTTTAACTTTGCATTATTTTTCCCTACTGTCGAGATATTCAGTATTTGTTGCCTGCTTCAGATGTATCTACACCCTACACATTTTAAGTTGGCTGATCCTTTGTTCGCCACCTGTTGTTCGATAAAGTTCAATCCAAGTAATGTAACGAACTTATTAGTTACTAAGTACCTATGTCAAAATTTTGTTAGTTTATTCAATTACTCCCGTATACTGTAGGCAGTGTAGACTAGTAGTAGGTACGTAATCCACAATCCCTAATACGATACCAGGCTTGGGACTATCTGCATTAAACGATTAAAATTAATATTTAAGTATCTAAAACTTTGTAACATATCTATGTTATCAATCGTTAACGTGATAACGATTCATTTTTAACCGACTTCAAAAAAAGGAGGAGGTTCTCAATTCGTCTGTATGTATTTTTTTTTATGTATGTCAAGCGATATTTCCGTCGATTATAGACGGATTTCAAAATTAATTTTTTTGTTGAATAGGGTTTACTTCTGAGGTGGTCCCATTTTCACCAAGTCAGGATGTGATGATGGGATCCAGGAGAAAACGAGGGCAACCACCGAAAATTGTAGGGACAACTAGTGCGCTTGTTAACTTTATAATTAAGTGCTTTAATGTTCTACATTTTAATGAAGGTCTGGAGTCGATCTGATGATAGAGTCGAAAGACAGCCGAGGGCATTCCATAGCAATTTACAGCAGTTACCTTGTGTTTGGGCTTGATTGATTTGTATTGATGAGAACTTTACACTTAGATTGATAGATCCGACTTTAAAAAAAAAGGAAGTTCTCAATGTTTTATGTATGTTCACCGATATTTCGTCAATTATATACGAATTTCAAATCTGCTTTTTTTTGGATAGAGTTCACTGCTGAAGTGGTCCCAATTTCACCAGGTCAGAATCTGATGATGGGATTCAGGAGAAATCGACGGCAACCACCGAAAATTGTAGGGACACTAGTGCGTTTGTTAACTTTTTAATTCAGTGCTTAAAGGTACTACAATTTAATGAATGTCTGGAGTCGATCTGATGATGGAATCGATAGACAGTCGAGGGAATTCCTTAACGATTTACAGCAGCTACCTTGTGTTTGGGCTTGATTGATTTGTATCGATGAGAAATTTCACCTAGATAGATAAATTTTTCGATTCACCCGTCACTTAAAATGATGAAAAAAAATTTTTCAATAAAAAATAAAACCGACTTCAAGCGAATCCTGAAAAATAAAATTTACTTAGCACAAAGTAATATGTATTTTGATTTATCATATTTAATTCAATATAATATTGAAGTTGGTGCCATCAATATAATACCTACATAAAACTATGGGTTTACTTGGCGCCGACTTCAATATGATATTGAATAAAATCTGATAAATCAAAATACATATTACTTTGTGCTAAGTAAATTTTATTTTTCAGGATTCGCTTGAAGTCGGTTTTATTTTTTATTGAAAAATTTTTTATAACATTGAACTGTTCGTGCTGCGTCATAGGTGCTTGCTGCTGGATTCACCTCAAATAACTAGAGTGTCTCGGTGGATGACCACTAGCACAGAATACTATAATCCTGACCACTAACGAATTGTCCGTAATCTCGTAGTCAATGTTTAGCGAATAACATTTGTCACAGCTGGGAGTGCGTTATTTCGGATACCTTATTTCATATTGGCAGCAAGTTTATGCCAATGGTTTTCACGCTAAGCAAACATCTTCACTATTACCGTGTATTTCATTTCTCACGGCCGACTGAGGCGGCCCATATTTAGGTCAATTTCTTGAAGTTCGCATCCCCCGTAGCCATACCCCACCCCTGTCACCTACTACGATTTGTATGAGTTTGTTTACGTCGTAACCTTGGGGATGTGCATAGTATAAAAGATTCAACCAGTACATTATATTATATTTTTTGTATGAAACAAAAATGAAACATTTTATCAAAAGTGGTAAGTATACTAGATATTTTTTTACTAGTTTATGATGGTAGCTGTATATTCCTGGCAGGATGCTGTTGTTTTACAAATGACCCTGTATAGTATAAGTAAATCAGTGGTCTAATTAAATTGCATATCAAAAGCTTAAATTTAATAAATGCGAAAGTTTGTGAGTGAAGATGTTTGTTAATCTGTCACGCAGTAACAACTGAACGGATCTTGCTGAAATTTTGGATACAGGGTGTGGCGTAAATAGTGGTCCAAACGTCAGGGTGTGATAGAACAGGTGCCCCACTATAACATACTACAATTTCATCCAAATCTTCCCGAGGGTTAGATTAGCATTAGATTCCACACCCTGTATATAGAACTAGAGAGATCCCATGCTTTTGACACGGGATTCGAATCCCAAAAATACACTTCCAACTGCACCATCGAAGCAGTCAGTAAAATGATGGTGAGGTGACTGCCAACTCAATCAAATTCAAAGTCAATTTTGGATGACAGGTGTATCACATTGCAGATAAAGCTAGCTTTAGCTACTGTAGTTTTGGTACGAAAACATTATATCTGGTGTATGTTTAAATTACAGGTTAAGCCCAATATTAAAGCGGATGTACAAAAAGTTTTAAGAGATGCCATGATGTTAGCAGTCAAATTTGTGGTTTGCAACATAGTTGCTGATGTCGCATTATGTACATTAATTGGTATAGCGGATTTAGGAAAAACAAAGTTGACGTATTCACCGGAAGATTTCAACACATTTCTCCAGATTACACATGATTTTACACGTTTATATCAGTCTCTTCAAACGCCTGCCGATCATATAAAAAGTTAATTTGAAATGTTGTTTAGAAATTTATAAATTACAAATATACATGATGTATAAAATTCCTATATTACAAATTCATAGAGTACTTCTTATTTTTATATCACCTCCGTAGTTTCAGTTTCCGTGAGAGTATGGAAGTAAAATATAATGTGAGCTTAGATCAAGAATAACATCTTGATCTAAGAATCTGATTCACCCAGGGATAGCGTAGCTCACCAACAGGAAGGAATTTTTCAATTCGTTTCATTACTTTCCGCGCATATTCAATGAAAACAATCAAATCTTTCGTCTTTATAATATTAGAATAGATGTCACTTAGGAATAGTGTAACTTCCTTAACAGTATTTATTTTTTAAATTGGTTCATAAGTTTCGGAGCCTATTTAATTCATACAAATAATCAATTCTTTCCTCTTTATATTATTAGAATAGAATAACTTTTTTCTATTAGTCTGCTGAAGTGTAACTGGCTCCCATTTCTTTTATACGATTTTCCGTATGAAGCAATCATAGAGCAATACGGTGTATAACATTGATCGGAAGGGGAGGCGACTTACGGAGACTTTCCTCCCTGTCAATACATACTTTAAATGGTATACTTAAGGCCGTTGATAGGGCATTTATAATTAGATTTTTTTCGATTTAGTATAAGTATGAGACTATGAGTGTAACTGTAATAAGTTAATACTCATTGTCTCATACTTATACTAAATCGAAAAAAATCTAATTATAAATGTTTTCTTCATAGGTATTTAGGCATATTTTTAGGATTTCGTAGCCAAATGGCAAAAACGGAACCCTTATAGATTCGTCATGTCTGTCTGTTTGTCTGTCCGTCCGTGTGTCACAGCCACTTTTCTCCGAAACTATAAGGCCTATGCTATTGAAACTTGGTAACTAGATGTATTCTGTGAACCGCATTAAGATTCTCATATAAAACTAGAAAAAAAGCAGTTAATTTTGGGGGTCCCCATACTCCGAACTGAAACTCAAAATTTTTTTTTTCATCTGACCCATACGTATACGGGTATCTATAGATAGGTCTTCAAAAATGTTATTGAGGTTTCTAGCATCATATTTTTCTAAAGTGAATAGTTTGCGCCAGAGACACATCCAAAGTGGAAAAATGTGTCCCCCCCCCCCCCTGTAACTTCTAAACTAAGAGAATGATAAATCTAAAAAGAATATATGATATACATTGCCATAAAAACTACCAACGAAAATTGGTTTGAACGAGATAAAGCTGGTAGTTTTTTTTAATAGGTACGTCATAAACCGCAATTTTCGGTTAGAAAAATCACTACCACTGCGAACGTGTTAAAACATCAATCAAAGTTACAACGAACTATAAGAACTTTTATAATATGTTACTTGCTGCTACGAAACCCTTCATGGGCGAGTCCAACTCGCACCTGGCCGGTTTTTTTTCTTTCGCGTCGTTAAAATTTAAGTCATAACATGCATTCACCAAAAAAAAATATTTTAACAAAAAAGAAACCGACTTCAAAACTAAATACTGAAAAATAAAATTTACTTAGCACAAAGTTAGTATGTTCTGACTTATCAGATATCATTAAATATAAGTAAAACACGTCCAGATGCTATGCCGGACGTGTTATACTTAGATATATTACGCCCTATAGCCAACGCCCAACAGCCTATGGTTGGGAGCCCCGGGTAAGCCCTCAGAAGGATGTCCCAGGACTCCCAACAGAACCACGGCTACCACTGCGGCCTCGCCTAGGGGGTGATTCGGATGCTATTCCGCGTCTTAGGGGGTTCCGGGTGTGATCCCGTTTCTAAGGGGGGGGGGGGGGGGCGTGCGTGAATCTCTCACGACACACTGCCGTCACGGGCCTGCTTCTGTAAGGACGGTAAGCAGCCCTCTTATCGTCCTCAGGTCCTCGGTCATGGAGGCCGATAGTCTTCTGCGAAGACACGTCGGCAGCGCCCAAGCCGCCGACTGCGGAACTCGCGTGGGAGAGTTCTCTCTCGTTCCCGCTCCGCCGTCTCTTTCACGAGTATGACCTGCTCGCAGAAAGAGGCGGCGCAGTCCCACTTACTTCAGTCTCCAGCGAGAGAGTGTCCACGTCCAGACCCACTACGAGGACCTGGCGCTGTTGCGTCCAGCTATCTTCAAATTGCAGGCGATCACTAAGTAAGAATTTTCGAATATTTCACCCTTAAGGCGTTTTGAATTTCATCTATTTGGCTGTAAAGTAGGGTGGTATCTGCGGTGAGGCTTATGCCGTGTGAAATGTTCAGTGCAACTGCCTGTTGTTGATAATAATCAAACCGATCAAAAGGCTTTCAACTTGGCACACCATTTACCATGTTACTTAAAAGGACAAAGGCTTTAAAGAACAGAAAAGGTGGAAAATGGAATGCATCGCAGTGATTGTTTACAGAACTTCTAGTCTGTATCAAAGAGCTTATTATTAAATATGGTTTTGTTACAAATTGTGCATTACTTAGGCATACATAACGTGTAAAACGATCATAGAATCATTCCAAAATTTTTAGGGGACTGCGTTTTATGACTCTAATATTTTTATCGACACGGGAAGAAAAAAAATGTGCCAATATCTGAAGAAAACATCCACCTATTATTTGCTTTTATTTTGCTGTTGAATAAGTATGAGTGTTTACTTAATACAATGAAAATAAGCTGTAAATATAATACTACATTTCTTTGTATGAAGGACAGTGTTTTGAATGGTCAGGGTTGTTAGCCCTATGTACGGCCTTAAGTAGGTATAAGTACCTTTACGAAGGCAATAAAACAATAAGTATTTTTCACTTCATTATATTCTATACTAGCTGACCCGCGCAACTTCGTTTGCGCCACATAAGAGCCTGTTACCTGTTCCCGTAGCATTTACTCCCGTCGCGTTGCCCTTACTCCCGTAGCGTCTCGTCGTTAATATTCAATACTACGTGAGAGAGAGAGAGAGAGAGAAAGGTTTCTCGTCGCGTGTATTCCCGTCGCATTATTTTTAAGAACAATTTCGTTAATGAAAGAGGTATCCCGTGGCATTATTGTAGAAAAAAATTGATTGTCATTAAAATGGTTATTGTGCACCAACCCAAAGATAGACACATGCTATCGCGCAATTCTTTTTAAACTTTTTTAAGAGAAACAATTTTGTAGTACATATATTTTACATAACTACAAACATTTACGCATCACACGCAACGAAGCTCTCAAAAGGAATAACTTTTCCCCCGTTTTCGAAACATTTACTATTACTGCTCCGCTCCTATCCGTTGTAGCGTGATGCTATATAGCCTATGACACTCCACAAAAACGTAGCTTTCTATTGGTGAAAGAATTTTTAAAATCGGCTTAGTAGATCCCGAGATTACCCCTTACAATTTAACAAACACACAAACTTTACTTCTTTATAATATTAGTATAGATTATATAGATATATTTTTTGACGTGAGGAAAATCCTACAGGGATGCTATGCCGGACTCCTGCCGACTGAAAACCACACGTATCCTAAACCTACCTAACAGCCTACTGTTGGGAGCCTCGGATAAGGGGCCCCAGGACTCCCAACAGACCTACGGCTAACACTGAGGCTTTAGCTGGGGGGGGGGGGGGGTGGTTCGGTGCTGTGGGGGGTTGTTCGGATGTTATCCCGCTTCTTGGGGAGGCGTGCATGAATCCCTCATGTCAGGCTGTCGTCTAGGACCTGCTCCTGTAAGGACTGTCAGCAGATTCTCGGTAATTTGAATGATACGTTCATTATTAAATATAAACGATCAGGTAATTATGATGTGCCTTATAATGATATAGTTTGCTAATGTTTCTTAATGCGACTAAATGAATTAAGAATATTTATAAAGTCCTATCATTTTTCAACTGGTATTTAGTAGTGAATTGTTCCGTGATTGGCATACTATTGGATAAAGGTAAGTTTGATGAAATAAAATATTTTACACTTAAAACAGCTATCTTTTAAGATTATTTTAGAAGTTTTTTTTTTAAAAGAAACGCTGTTATTTTAAGGTTTCTTAGCATTTTGTAGCCTGATGTTTGACCAAGTCCTTAGATTTTAATAGTTGTAAGATTTTTCTTGTCGAACTAATAAAAAAATATTTTTCAGATGAATAAATCGTGGGTTTTATTGTTTTCTGTAACAATATATTTATTAGTCAGCCATGCCCATAGCTTTTTCCTGAATAGTGGTGAGAATATAAGCGATTCGATAAATAAAGTGAAATCAATTCAAGTAAGTACCTATGTAATTTTTGTGTACTATGTATGTACTGCAATGTGAAGATTCAGATTATTTTTTGAGATGATAACTTCTTATAAATCGACGAACGTCGGCTGCATGCACAAAAAGGTGTCACGTTCCCTGGCGTGCAAGCGAGAGCACGAATCAAGCGATATAGAGACACAAATGACACGTTTGCTTTGTTACACATCTATCACGCTTCCACTCCATCGGCTATATCTTTTTTTATGACTTTATCTCGTAAAATTATCGTCCGTAAAACCATTTAACAGATACTCCCTTTTTTGTGGCAACGTAGTGGGTAGTGGCTTTTACAGACTACTCCTAACTTGTGGTAATGTGGTGACTTGGGACCCTGATGAGGGGGCAGCAGGATGCTATGTTTTCTGTTTTCTGACCCACTTTAAACTGGCTCGGTATCCCATTCAATAGTGTAACCGACTGCCCTGCTGAGGTTCTGGGTTCGATGCCCAGGTCGGTCCAAATATTTGTGTGATCAAGTGTTTGTTTCGAAATTTGGGTGTTTATAATCTTTAACATAGAATTATAACGCTATAAGTCCGTGATGTTCAATATATTATGAATTTAAAAATATTTAAGAACGTTAATCAGTTGTCTAGATCGCATAGCATAAGCTTAAGTCAGCTTAATTTGGGCTAAATGACGTTGTGGTCCCTGGCATTATCGCTACGAGAGATTGTACAGAAATACGTGGCACGACGATAATATCGCCGTGATTCTCTCGCTCGTGTAAACTGCCCCTAATAGAAGTGTCGAGTATAACAGTTCTTTGTCGTTTTCAGAACTCCTACAGAATCAACGATGAGACAGATGACACAGAAACAGTTGCAGTACAACCAATAGACCAAGAATCATCCCAGGCTTTGGAAGTTCCATCGGTAAATGCCTTTCAAATATTTATGTTACTAGAATTCTTATTGAGAGTGATAGAGTCCTATTGAGATTGAGAGCCCAAGCGAGCCTCAGCTGAAAGTGGTACACCTTCTAGATCGGAGTAAAAATAAACCCTACCCGTCAAACCAGAGTAAAGGGCTTTCAACTTTAAATTGGGAGAGGCTTATGGCCAGCAGTGAGACTTGGTGTCTGTTGCGATGGGTCTCGGTCCCGTCAATGCTCTAAGTTAGGGGCACACTACTCTACAAGTCAAGTCTACAAAGGGATACACTAAGTAGTCTTAAATCCCCCTTTCTTAACCTAGAGCACAGACGTCAGGGACTTAGATCATACCCAACCATCACGGTCCAACTAGTAATTGCAAGTTCTTAGTAATTGAGTGTTGAGATTGTAAAAACTTAACTCAATGCTGCACTAATACAATAATTGGAGGTACAAAATTTCAATTTTTAATTACGTTTTCCCTTTCCAGATTCTATCCCAGTTCAAAAGTTTTATAGCGCTCTTATTGGCCAACGGTCTCAGAGCAATTGCATCGCGATTCTTCCAGTTTCTATCAGTAACGTTTCAGCCTGTATGATTTGGAATGTCTTTCATGCAACAGAATCTGACAACTCGAACCCACCACGACACTCAGTTTTATAGGATGTTAATAAATACAAAGTTTATTAAATTATAAAAATTATTCTAATTTTCTTAGTTTAATTTTAGAACTAATACAATCTAAGTACCACAATAACACACACACACTCGTCTAAAGAAATTATTGTAAAACTAGCTGATGCCCGCAGCTTCGCCCGCGCA
The DNA here is from genome assembly GCA_933228765.1 of Miltochrista miniata. Classification (NCBI taxonomy): domain Eukaryota; kingdom Metazoa; phylum Arthropoda; class Insecta; order Lepidoptera; family Erebidae; genus Miltochrista; species Miltochrista miniata. The sequence continues at coordinate 23,546,452 of OW121756.1, forward strand.
AAATTAGTTCCCGTGGGAACTTATTCCCGAGATAAAAAGTAGCCTATGTGTTATTCCAGACTATAATGTATCTCCGTACCTAATTTCAGGCCTATCCGTTGAGCGGTTTGAGCGTGAAAGAGTAACAAACATCCACACTCTCAAACTTTCGCATTTATAATATTAGTAAGAAGTAAGATTCAATGATCAAATTGTAACCAACATTAAGAAAAATGAAGAGACTCCACTGACCCTAGTTTTTGATTGTGTGATAGACTTTACTATATTTTAGTCAAACTCAAAAAACATTTATTTCGCATAATCCTAATACATAGGCACTTGCGACACGTCAATGAATACAATGCAAATAGTACCACCAGTTCGGAACGCGGCCCGCTTGAGAAGAACTGGCAAGAAACTCGGCGGGCTATTCTTTTTGTGCACTACATATCTTACTAATATTATAAATGCGAATAAATGCGAATGTTTGTGAGTGTGGATGTTTGTTACTCTTTCACGCTCAAACAGCTGAACGGATCGGGCTGAAATTTGGTACAGAGATACATTATAGTCTGGAATAACACATAGGCTACTTTTTATCCCGGGAGTACGTTCCCATGGGAAGCGGGAAGTAAAATTTCACGCTGACGTAGCCACGAGCGCCATCTATCCCATACCTATGTACTTTAAACGTGTCATAAAAGTCACAACAATACCACAAATGCACATTTCAAAGAATGTCTATTATTACCATAAAATTTGTAAAAATAGTTTTTAAGTAGGTAAGAAGAAACCTATTGTTTTATCTTTTAACTAGCTGACCCTCGCAACTTTGTTTACGTCACATAAGGTCTATGAAATTAGAGGTATTTATTAATCATACTCATCAAGTAGCATGTGAATCTGCTTTTATAGAGAGCTTAATGATTAAAGCCTCAGTATAGAATTTTCCTCAGTATAAACAATTTACATACAAACACCGGCGTGTTAGAATTTTATTACATGTATCAATGTAGTAGTAGACGTAACGTGTATAAAATGACATCAATCAAATGTCATCAATATTCTGAAAAAGAAATTAAACATAGAGTTCACAAACTCTTTTGAAAATACATACTGTACCTACCTTAGAGAATAGTTATGAAGTTATCAGGATAGTTAATAACCATTCATAGAAAATAGATGGTATAATGCTGAATACCGCAAAGAAGAAGCGGCGCGGTATAGAATGGGGACTATCCTGATATCCTGGAGGATTTAAATGACGCCGATGACCTGTGCCTGCTGAGGCACACACACACCGTCATGTATATCTGCAGGACAACGTGTAGGATGAGGCAGCGAATGGCTGGACTGAAAATAAAATCGACAGACGCAGGAGATGTGGTGGAGGCACTAATTCACGTACCTCGGGAGAGTCGTGTCAGAAACTGATGGGATAGAAGAGTACCCTACATCATTTCGAGACTCGCCAAGGCTAGAACAACCTTCACACAACTGCGCCCCGTAGGTAGTCGCGAAAATGGACTCGAAGAGTGCAACTCAAAACAAAGTAAACGTTAAAATTGTACTGCTAACTGCTATACGGAAGCGAGACATGGAAGGTCGCTAAAAACATTTCGCACCAGCTACCAGTTACAAGTCTTCGTCAACCGCTGCCTCCAACGGATACTCGGTATATAAGGGCCCGAGAAAATCACCAACGTAAGCCTATTGGAACGCTGCAGTGAGACCCCTATCCACCAACAGATCAAACGTCGGAAGTGTAGCTGGATTGGACACACGCTGCAAAGGGACCATGATCACATCATACAAGGCAAGCCTTACTGAAACTATTGGTAGGGTTTCAAAAACTCTTTAACTGTTAGATAGTAAGTAGGTACATTTATTGAGAATGGCTTAAGGCTACATAACATAATGCTAAGATTAATAAGAGCGGTGCAGCAATGAGAAATGTTTCGAAAACGGAAAACATTTAAGTCGTTAGAGTATCCGTTGCGCCTCTGCGTAAATGGTTGAAGTTACTTAAAAATAATTTATTTCAAAATTGTTTCTCTGAAAAAGTTCTAAAACACACTATTTATTTATTTATCTTTTAAGGTTCGCTCACAGTTACATTTTTTTTAAAGTGCGGAAATTCCTACATATTATATGCTATGCCGGACTCTTAAAGACTAAAAACCACACGTATCCTGCTTAACAGCCTACGGCTACCACTATAGCCTCACCTAAGTGGGTTTGGGTGCTATCTCGCGTTTTGGGAGGTTTTCGATCACAGTAACGTTAATTATTTCTAAAATAATGAATAGTAGCGATGCGACGGGAGTAAACGCAACGGGGGTAAATGACGGAAACATGATATCAAAATAATAGCGCTCTTTCTCTCTGTCTCTCTCTCTCTTATGAGACGCAAACGAAGTTGCGCGGGTCAGCTAGTTTACAATAAGTAGATACATACTATAAACTAAAACTCCATCAGTAGAGCAAGCAGATCACTTCCAGGCTTCCTTATCAATCAAATAATCGTCAATTGTATAGTAGCCCCTGCAGCACAATTTACTTTTTATACACTTTTTAAACTTAATTAGGGGCATGCTTTTAATTTCGCTTGGAAGCCTGTAGTAAAAACGTATACAGTTACCCAGGAAAGAATTACTGACTTTGTTCAGTCTACAATGATAAACGGCAAGGTTGTTTTTATGTCTGGTGTTCACATTGTGTCTATCGCTTAACTTAGTAAAACTAGATAAATTTTTCTGAACATACATAAGATTTTCAAAAATATATTGTGATGCCACAGTCGAGAATATTTAATTCTTTAAATTTTTCTCGCAGAGAGACCTTTGAACCTAATCTATATATGGCTCTTATGGCCCGTTTTTGTAAAACAAAAATTGTATTTATATCTGCGGCATTGCCCCATAGTAGCATACCGTACGACATTACACTGTGGAAGTAACTGAAGTACACTATTCGCGCTGTTTCTACATCAGTCAAATGCCTAATCTTTTGGACAGCAAATGCTGCTGAACTTAATCTGCCAGCCAGTTTTTCAATATGTGGGCCCCACTGCAATCCAGAATCGATCGTCAACCCTAAAGAAGAAGAAATCTCACACAATGTTCAAATGATCAAGTCATATACAAAGTCTACGTTGCCCAGTAGCCATATTTAGGGGCAGGGCAGTGCCCCCGCCATACAAATTTCCGCAACTAGTTCGTAAGCCAGTCGCTCGATAAATCAAGGACCATGGTGAGCATGCGAGAATAAAACAGTTTTTGAACTGCAACTTCATTGACGTCACATGAGAGAGAAAGAGAGCGAGTAAAGGTGTATCAAAGGAGAGATATTTCTTCATTAGGCTCATAGGAGAGTTTGAAACTGCCTTGTTTGCTTAATCAAAAAAGAGCTTAAAGATTAAGTCTATTCTAAAACCATTCAGTCCACGCCTTAGACGCTCTTTCATGATCAAGCAATCATGCCAGTTTAGAATGAAATTATGATTACATTCAAAGGAACCCTTGAATTATATACGTTTAGCAAAAGTTGTTGTCTCTAATTTCTAAACTATAAAACCTATACTATTGAAATTCATTTGTAATAAGCCTCAAAAAACTCCCTTTCTAACGAAAAAAGTTCAGACAGACGGACAGTTGAGTCTCAGTAATATATACCCAATTACAACCAATATAATAAATTCTATTTGAACATTTTCATGCTTCTAGGGTGACGTCGATACTAATTGTTGCACAATACAAACCTGCCACGTCATGGGGTGTTTACTCGTAAATGAACACACATACGGATTACAAAGAACCGTATTATCTTGTTGACTTAGAACATTCATTGCTTTGAATGAGTACCTACCTACGTCTCGTCACATAGTTTAATGTAGTGCATTGACTCATAATGTGACGTCATGGCTTTTGAATTTCATTGCTAATCTATATATATAAAAATCAATGCCACTTTTCGTTGTAATTTTATAACTCAAGAACGGGCTTACCTATCCAAACGAAATGTTTAGGCTTTGTTCGGACTATTTAGTAGATGGTTTATGTGAAGTTTGCACAACATCGGTCTAGTGGTTCTTCATTTATCACGCAAACGAAGTTGCGCGGGTCAGCTAGTATTATATGTGCTTTCACTTGCTTTGTGAGTATAGAACAAGTAGAGAACATAGCTAATAGCTACAGAACGAGTATAAAACATAGCTAATGTTTTACTCTAAGATTACATGAAACTTCATATAAGACCGTAAATATAGGACTTACTTAAATAATTAAAAACTGTTTAATTAGCAGAGAGATGGTATTTGTGAATGTGTCTCCGGGATGTTGTAATTTTGGTTCCGTTTAGTATAGAATGGTGTATAGCAGCCGGTGACTAAAAAATAGACTTGGCCTCTATTACTTATAGGCCAACTAAAACTAGGTATCTCTCTCTGTCTTACTCACTCTCAAATCCCAAAGGGCCAGTGGGCTGCTAAACAATGTAGAATAAGCATTAGATACGACGAATTACTATTACTACTACTTTAAAGTACAGTACCTATTAAATTAATAATAATTCTTTGAGCATTGTGAAACTGTATTAAAACACGTGCATCTAATCTTACTTCTTTCTAATATTTTTGTGAAGTTTGTAAGTGTGGACGTCTGGATGTATATATGTCTGTTACTCTTTTACTCTCTAACGGCTGAATGAATCTGACTCGAACAGGGGTAGATTATAGCAGAGTTTTATATTTCTACTATAATTATAGTCTGGAATAACACATAGGCTACTTTTAATCCCGAGAGTATGAGAAGCGGGAGCGGGAACAAATTTTCACGCGGCCAGAGTCACGGGCGCCATCTAGTATGAGTATGATTAAGTTAATGCAATCTAAACAATGCATATAATATAACAAATACTAGCTGATGCCCGCAGCTTCGGCCGCATACAATTTGTTCCCGTTCCCGCTTCTCGTGGGAACTTATTCCCGGAATAAAGAGTAGGCCTATGTATTATTCCAGACTATAATCTATACCTGTACCAAGTTTCAGCAAGATCCGTTCAGCCGTTAGAGCGTGAAAGAGTAACAAACATCCACACATCCACACTCACAAACTTTCTCCTTTATAATATTAGTAAGATTACAAAAAATAATTTATACAAAAACTGTAAACAATTTTTCCTTTATCTCGATGTTCTTGACTGTTTAATGCGTGCTTTAAATAACACACAAAGAAACTGAACGTCCTTTTGTCCGCAGATCCCGTTTATTATTATTTGTAAATGAGACAGTGGCATTCGGTCAATGAAACATTAATGTAGACGATGTGTCATTGTAGTCTTATCTTGTACTTATAAGTATATCAGTACTCATGTTTTGTCTGCAGAAGTCCTTTCTGACTAATGCAGTTTCATTTGCACTTTATTCGGGAACAGACTTGTTCGTCATTGTAGCAGTATTAATTATACAGATTCTGTTATCAGTGGCGTTATCTTTACAAAAGTGTGGCTCATCGCTGTATGTCACTCGTGTATGTGTACTGGTTCATCTCGGACACAAAATGGGCAATTCTAAAAGCAAGAAATTGAAAATTAGTAATGAACAAACTCATAATGCTCAGAAAAGTAATGAAGAATGCCAGGAAAGGATTGGATCTCTAAAGTCTGATGTACCGGAGTCTGAATCAGTAGATAGAACTATAGAATACGAAAGTGGAGAAAATAAGGATCGTGATAATGCAAGCAGTGCGTCAACAGTGGAAGTACTTGATGACAAGTGATTAGTTGTGATGTATCTCTAGTCGTGCCTACCCCAGTCAAAGTAATGTAAGGTTTAATTTATACTGTAAAATACTATAATAAAAACTGATATTTTTGTATCTGTTTCATTTTTTGGTTGATACTTAACAAACAAAACTCCATAAAGTCTGTAATTTGATAAAATGCTATGATTACAAAGGTACCTAGTGCTGTAGTTACCGGTCTGTTTACCTCATAATGTTAGTATTTCAAATAATCTAACTTTATGGACGTCGTACTCACTCGCGTGATAAAAGTTGGTATAAAACTGATAAGCTTACCCAAAAATACAAATAAGTGCTATTGACAAAAGAAATAATATTTATAGACCAAAGACAAATATCAAACACAACTATAGAACAGTCACGAAGCTGTTGTGCGTTATGTATGATTCATGTTTGTTTAAAGCTTGAAATAGGACTAGGGTTGTACCTAAGTACAAATAAGGAAATATCGACATGTAAATTTTAAATATGGAAAAATAAGTGACGGTTGATTGTGCCTACGTCGCTCCAAAACGTATATAAGGTGGAAGAATTGGTCGATTCCGAGTAGGTTTCGGTGGCCAAGTGGTTAGGGCGTCGCACGATATGCGAAAAGACGCAGGTTCGAATCCTTCCATATTTAAAATTTATGATTGAGTTGGCACTCTAATTGCGTTTCCAAAATTATTTCTAAATATTGATATGTTGGCTTATTTATTTATAGGTATATATTCACAAATTAACACAAGAATTATTATCACCTGAGTGTGAGTTTTGCACTACTTACTTTCAAACTGCAATGTTTAGCTCTCTAGACCAGGGGTCGGCAAGAATTTTTAGGTGGGGTCCAGAAATCTGTGGAAAAAATTTAACGAGGTCCGGAAAGAAATCAGCAAGTACCACAAGTGTGAAGCAGGGCGGGATAGCACGATAAAAAAAAATTGACTTCTTGGTGGGGGGCGTCGGTTATCCTCGAACTAATTTTATTTATAGGTATTTGACAGAGATATTTCAATGTATGTCGAGCCAAATTGATATCTAGCTTTTGCAGTTCTGTTTTATTTATCTGTGGTAGGTGTGTATGGTCCAAAATTCTTTAGAGGATACCGTTCTATACATTTGCAAAGTATATCAATTATCTGCATGTGAAGTGATAGTTTTGACAGATTAAACAACTTGGTAGTCAAATCTGTTCATTTTGTCGCTATATCAACTTCAAATGGCGTTTAAAAAAACGGATTAGCTTGCCCACCTCTGCAAAGTCTCGAAATCTTGTAGAAAATTCATTCCCAGGATCGGTCATAAATTTTCTACAAAGACTCTTCTTCAGAGTTTTCCTTTTCATAAAATATTTAAGAAAATATTTAAATCACATCAAATATAAAGAACTTTCACAAACTCAAACACATAGATAGCTACGCTGATACTACATAGAAACAAATCAGGCAAAAAAAAAATCGTGGTAAATCTATTTTCGCTGGCTTTGCATTTATTTGACGGTCCGAGGTTCGACCTTTCGCGGTCCGCCTGTTGCCGACCGTAAGATTCAGACCTGACATTGAAAGACTACAATAGACATACTTGATTAGTAATACAAGTGATTTTAGTTTTCATCATGTAAGAGAGTTTCTTTTCTGTATGAGCAAGAACTCGTGTATGATTTCTGACCTCCATGAGAGCATACTTTGGGTTGAAGGGATAGCTAGTTGCCCTAGCAGAAGCAGACCCAAGAAGCCGGTGCGTCATCTCAAAGCTACTTCACCCACCTTTCAACCCAGGTAAAGTTGGCTATCTGGTCTGTCAGAGCCCCTGGAGACGACTTCTCTTGCCGCACCCGGACGCCTTGAAATATGTTTTAGGAGAACCAAATGCTTTTAGTCTGTTAAATTACGACTTACCTACTATGTCAGAAGTTCTGACGGAGTAAAGTCCATAAGGTTTTCCACACGGTTATGATAAAAAGTTTTTATAATTTGAAAGAAACATTAATGTCGTAGTGGAATGTCGATAAAAATATCGATGTGTTGGATGCAATGTTACTGGTGTCATCGAACATTGAACTTGCAAATGTATTCCTGACTGTAAAGTAGAGTTTTTTTTTCTTCTTTAATTTTTTTACACCACTTAGGTGGCAGATAAGCATATGGCCCATCAGTTGTACTGGTGGTCACCGTAGCTTATGGACGTTTGCGACATCAGAGGTGCTATACTCGTTCTGCCGACCCTTTAACACCTTCATAGCCCCCTTTGAAAAACCCCAGGCTTTTGGAAAACTAAGACAGGCAGATCATTCCACAATCTAAGCGTGCGCGGAAGAAAACCTTACTGATCTAACCACGTGCACACTTTGTCTGTGGCGAGCGGTGCGATGATAGGAAGTAACCGTGGGCATCATATCGAACAATTAAATAAATATTTGTGGACATACACACACAACATCATCTAGCCCAAATTTAGCTAATATAAGCTTGTGCTATGGGATTTAGACGATTGATAGACATACTTACATATTTCTAAATACATACACATTATACATAGAAAACACCCAAACTCCGAAACAAACATTTGTGGATCACACAAATGTTTAGACTGACCCAGGAATCGAACCCAGGACCTCCAGCGCCGCGGGCGGTATCACTACCGACTACTCCACAGAGGCAGTCTAATTCTTCAGAGCACATACCATTGTACAGGTCTCTCCTGTCGCGAAGAGGTTCCATGCTACCTGCAAGCATAGGATCGTTGACAACTCTCATGGCTCGCCTTTGCAACGAGTCAAACGGGCGAAGCTGATAATCTGGTGCATCCGCCCAGAGGTGACAGCAGTAGGGGAGACCGGGGCTAGTTGACTAGGTTTCAGCTTAAAGGCTTATATTTTTATTTCTTTATATAATATTAATTCAAAAACAGGTTTGTTTCATAGGTTAACTATTAAGCTTTGGAAAAAAATTGCAAAAAGCACTTAATTGATTATTATATAGAGTACAGGCTAGATCTTATACAATACGAATAACCGGTCAACCTACCCCATGCTTGGGGTAGGTTGACTATTCGCCTGGGGTAAGTTGACCTATGGACTTGTAAGGGCAAAATCTACGAGGAAATGGGATAAAGGGCAACATACATAAACAATTATTATTTTTTATTGAAAATAAAACACACATACAATAAATCACCGAGAGCGCGGCGTCGCGCGCGCATATCGTTTGAGTGAAGGAATTTAAAGTTGAAAAATAACATACGTAAGTAATTATTTTCATCGTAATGTTTTTGTAATAATGCCTATATATTCATGGTTACCGATTGTCAAAGAATTTATAATGAATGTTTGATTCATGTTCTTTTTTTTATGTATGATTATTGGTCATCCAGCCCCGTTATAATATTAGTCTACTAGCCCCGAACCACATTTTTATTTTCAATCACATGACATAACTACAAAACTGCTAAGAAATCAAATATAACCATACATTAAAGAAAGAACATGAATTAAACATCCATCATAAATTCTTTGACAATCAGTAACCATGATTAATTAGGCATTATTATAAAAAACATTACGATGAAAATAATTACTTACGTATGTTATTTTTCACCTTTAATTTCCTTCACTCAAACGATGCGAGTGCGCGACGCCGCGCTCCCGGTGACTGAGCGGGGAAAGGTAGCGGACTCTCTGGTGTCATCGGTTAGCTCAAAGCCATTGCTTTGGCCGAGTTATTGATAGTTAGTCTACCTACCCCTTAGTCAACCAACCCCGGTCTCCCCTACTCCATGTGCGGCCGCACTTGCGACCTTTACAGAAGCAGTGTTAACGCTTAACGCCGCAGTTAAGTACCTACCGCCGTGCCCTGCTGAGTTAATATAAAATTATAAAAAAATTTCAAGCCGCCCATAATGGTCTTCAACTTGGCTTAACAACTGCTATTTTACTGGCAACCGGGACCAACGGCTTAACGTGCCTTCTAAAGCACGGAAACGTTCGCAAATAAATCTCACAAAGTCGTCACGTGGTGGTCACCCGTCCATGATCGGTCATAGTAAATTTTGCTTATTACAGTGATCGTTTACAGAACACTCAGACCGCGGGGCCATGAGTGCTATTCGATCGTGAGAATCAGTAAATTGTCATATCCTCTGCCCATTAAACTAACAAGGTTAAAAATTCCACTGTATAGTTCGAAAAAGTTTTCTTATTTGATAACTAGCTGTGCCCGCGACTTCGTCCGCGTGGAATGTAATAAAAAAAATTTAGTTTATTTAGTTTTTTTTTTTCTTTCGGCATTTTTTTTCTAAAATAAAAGATTTTTTTTTAAATAAAAGTAGCCTAAGGTACTCCTTATTACATAAGCTATCTGCCAGTGAAAGTCCCGTCCAAATCGGTTCAGCCGTTCCAGAGATTAGCCGGAACAAACAGACAGACAGACAGACAACATTTTAAAAAATATATATATATTTTAGTATTTGTACCGTATATATACATTCATATGCATGTAGTAGAAAGCGGTTATTTTAATATTACAAACAGACACTCCAATTTTATTTATTTGTATGTATAGATAAGTTTGCCAACATTATGAAGTAATTTTTCATCGTGATTCAAAAATTCCTTTCGTTGAATATTTCGAGCAAATAAATATTGAATGCTTGGATGTCAATTATTGGGTTTCAACTTTCTGTAGGCTGTATAACTAATTATTATAAAATTACTTATTATGGGTACAGCCTTGAAAATGTCATGTCCACATTCATATCGTTATTATATGATATTACACGAATGACATGCAATCTGCCTATAAATTAACCGTTCATTATGCCACAGGCGTATATTTTACGGTGTAGTGCTTATAGGTATTATTCTAGACACTGTGATAACTAAGAACTTATTTGATTATTATCACCTTGGAAAACTCATGATGTTTTTTTATGGATCTACTTCTACAGCTTAACGCACCCACTTCATGTTATTTGTGCGCGCCATAACATCAGAGACCACGTCTCCTGCTTCGTTAAGAACTGATCACAAGTATTTACACTATGGGCACGGCCATATTATCGCCTGTACCCCAATGGTAACTGGGAAGGGAAATCACCAATCGCTGTGCGGACCTTCTTGTAGTTCATCTCCGTCGATTGGGATGTATTTAAATCTGTATTGACGTATTTTTAGCTGTCTAGATTCTATAATATAGCTTTACTATCATTATTTAGAATTGAGACATAATGACGTTGTATTTAAAAATATATCCACTAATATTTTTCTATTTATTTGCACCCAATTATTTTTAGGAGAGGCCACAGTGGTAGCTGTAGGTCTGTTGGGAGTCCTGGGGCATCCTTCCGAGGGCTTACCTGGGGCTCTCAACCTTAGGCTCCTTAGGCTCTAGGTAGGATAAGTGAGGTTTTTATTCGGTAGGAGTCGGGCATAGAATCCATGCAGAATTTTCCCTCACGTTAAAAAGGTTATGTACTGAAAATAAAAAGGCTTTTTAATATTTAGCTTGCCAAAATGATGCAGCCGGCTGATGGAAGGCATTATAATATACATCTGACCGATTCGGGGCAACACGTACAGTCCGCAGGACTGTTGAGAGTGGTCCTTAAGTTGGCGGCCCTATGATGTGTCTCTTCACGCTCCGCTCAAGAATCCGGGGTTATAAAAGGAGGGAATCACCTGCGCTGGTAGGTCCATCTAGGTTTACATTGTTCGGCAGAGAAACGATCTTCGAACGGGAACCTTCGAAGATCGTTTCTCTGCTCTTCCAATTACGTAACACATAGCGAGTGTAATTAACAATGTTTTTGGAACCTTAACTGTGTAAATATGACCACAGAATAAATAAAAAAAAATAGTACATACGCAAGTTTTATAAATCCTATTCATTCGTACAGACGCGAAAGAGGCTATGGAATAATATCCATAACCTCTTCCGTGTCTGAACGAATGAATTGATTTGAATGCAGGTTTTTGCTTTGGTTGTCCTTGTATCATCGTGTTTGAAGATTATATCAGCTTATACCCTAGTCGATGAACGGATATCATTAACGTTCAATACTTATTGATCTTTCGTATGCTTATTACTGTTGGACTAATATCCAACCCAAATTTGACACAACAACGTTCCAATGATCAATACAATAAAAAATAACATGAATGACCAAATCAAACTAAATAAAGTTTGGTCATGCGGATATAAAATCCATACTGTCTGTAGTCGACTTATAAAATATTAACACAAAAAAAGAATTAAGTAGCCCTTAGCGCGGTAACTTACGTCATCCATAACTCATAAAATAAGCAAGAAGCAACCACTTATTTAGGATTTGATCGTCATAGTGACTCGACAATATTATAGTAGTATTGTCGAACGTTGCTATGGTATCCTTAGCCATAACAAGTTTTATTCTCAGTCATAACACACATCATTTTAGTATCTGGACGTTGATGTACAGGATTTAGTCGTTCCACAGATTATTTTATCAAATTTCAACGTTCGTTTCGGAATTAAAGGTATTTTCACAGATTCAATTTTAATTTAGGAATACTTGCCACATTTTTTTCGAGATAGATAAACAAATATTTTCTTTGTGAAGTGTGGTAGGAGAATAATTTAAACTGGGTCAATGCATGGACAAAACTGTCGTCGAAAAAATTCAAACAACCAAGTGAGTTTGTCAACATTTAGATTCATGCATGTCCCAAATTGGCTACAGTTTTAATTTTATGTTTCTGTTTTCGTTATATTTCTCAATAAATTTTTACTACTTTCAGTAAAAGTAAAATTAATCTGTATTTATTTTTCATTTGCTTGTTTGGTATATTTAGTAAGTACCTATACTTTCTAAAATGTGTAGTTCCTCCTCCCGTTATGTTTTGCAAAACTATACTACTCATTTTATACAATTACAGCGGATATTCTCACTTTATTTAGAAGCAAATAGGCGATTTTTTTTTTAAATTTAAAATTAACTACGATTTTTGTTCTGCAATTTTTTACAATGTGTAATTGAAAATATCAATTCTCACAAAAATGCAATTGTATTAAATGCTATTATTTGTATCAATAAAAGAAAGACGATTTTTCATCTCATAATATTGGTACAAACAATAATATTCGATAGAAACAGTAGAACAAACTTTTTAAGAGCTTACAGAGACGTTAAAATAACCTACATTTAATTTTACACACTTCTTTTTCGGCGTTAATGGCAACGTTAGTTGTTTTTATTTAACTGTTTGCAGAATTTATAATGAAGACCGTAGTTTCTGCAGTAGCTTTATGCCTTATCATTAATACTGTAGGGTAAGTTTGGATTGAAAAATTGTGTGATTCGGATGGTGGCAGTATTTTTTTGCAATAGTGTGACACATCTGTGTTTTTGTTTATGTTGCACTCACGTGTGAAGCTATTGCACTTTATCATAAAGCTTTTATTTATTTTGTCTATTTAAAATCTAGCAGACCAGCGAGACTTCGTTTTCGTCAGATAAAAGGCTATTTTGAGCCAACCTTAAAAGATAAACTTCATTATACGAACCGAAACATTTTTTTGAAACCGAAAAGGAAACGTCATAGATGATTCTTGTGTAACTTTAACCATTTTGGCAGCACACAGTGCACTGCTTAGGTAAATGGTCAAAGGACACATTTATTTTATTGTTCCCGTGTTCCAAACATTTTTCATAACTCCTGATAATCATATATTATCCTCATGTTATTTATTATAGCTGTCTTCTTTGGGTAAGAAACCCTGAAAAATAAGCTTGTTTATGTCAGTAAGTAGACAAAATAGGCAATTTTCGACTAATTAATAGGCTCATATTTCAATTAAGTGCTAAAACATAAAATATATTCTTACGTCTAGGAAAAACTGAATACAAGCATTTGTCGACATAAACCGGTATCGTTGGTTATCAAACTTAGACCATATATCACGGGACTAGCCTTTGCGAACCACCGCATACAAAAATATTCTGCCAGTTTTCATACAAGTGAAGGGGGAAACACAAAGACAAATAAAATTTCATGGCATTTAAAAATGTATTAATCGACAAACGCGTAATGGCTGTTGTGTGTTAATTTTTATTGTACAGTCAACTACAATGAAATGTACTAGTTTAATCATATAAAATGATGTACTGATGTACAGTGCTTTTTATAAAGCCAAAAGACCAAATGGTCATGTGCAATGGCAGAAAACAATGCTTAAGTAAGGCGCATCCTGTGGTTAGATGATCTAAGTTATCAAAAGAGTTCAAAGGCGCGAATCCGACCTTCAACGTTGAAGCTTAGTTTAAGACTTAGTACAGTCTTAAAAAATCGGTCAAGTGCAAGTTGAATTAGAGCACGGAGCGTCCATACCAAAAAAGGAAAAAAAAATACGTTTGTTGAACTCCCTTAAATATTTTTTTCTGTTTTTAGTACTTATTTGTCCTTATACCGGCAACAGAAATATATCTTTCCTCTGTGAAAATTTCAACAATCTAGCTATACGGTTCAAGAGATACAACCCTAGAAGTTCGGAGGACACACGGAACCCTAAAAAGCAAACTCACACGACATTAGGAGCAATACACAAGTTAGTCTTGACTGCCTCTGTGGCGTAGTCGGTAGGGATACCGCCAGCTGCGCTGGAGGTCCTGGGTGCGATTCCTGGGTCGGTCCAAAATTAAATATTTGTGTGATCCACAAATCTTTGTTTCGGAGTTTGGGTGTTTTCTATGTTATAATATGTATAAATTTAGAAATATATAAGTATGTATATCAGTCGTCTAGATCCCATATTAGCTTAATTTGGGCTAGATGATGTTGTATGAGAATGTCCACAAATATTTATTTATTTATAGTCTACTAGAGTCTCAGTAATAGCATCCCATTTTTACCTTATGTGTACGGAACCCTAAAATATTTGTTTTAACCTCTTTATCCACATTATATTTATTATTATAGTATTACAGTCAAAAACCAAAGGCTGGACCCTCTGGTCTTCGGCGGTAATACTATAATAATAATTATATTATGTTATCTGTGGTACTACTATCACTACCTCTACACCTAACTAAAGCTTATTCATAATTGAATTTGTATGTAAAATCTAACCGTGTGATTAGTTTGCAAATTTCTCGTAACCAGAAAGATTTCAGTTTTCTTAAGAGAAATGCACTTATGTATAATATTCGTTTTGTTGAAAACACTTTACTAATGCGCAAAGAAAACATCAAGCACCCTTTTTACTAAAACCGAGAAAGGATATGGGATAACTTATTGGTAACAATAAAGGGATTGTGTATGCTGTACTTACATACGCACCTATGTACGTATGACTTATTACATTCGCAAATTAAGTTTTATATATACTTGCCACATACTACACGTGCGCGAAAAGTTGAGGCACTCTTGGGAAGAGTTTTCCCAAGCGTGTCTCAACATAATCGCACGCGTAGTACTTTCTAGTAAGCCATTTTTTAGGCATCATCATTAAAACGAACATGCAATCACGAAGTTACAAGGTCAATTCTTATATGATGTAACACACATATAAAGAATAGGTATCATTATAGTAACTCACACACTACTAGAAGTTTAAAACAAGAAAAAAATTGCTCGTAATGATTAATAAATAAATGATTAATAATGCAGTGGTCAATATTTGCGGACGTTACACTGTTTCACCCCAGGAGTTCCCGTTCTCGGTACAGCCGTTCTTGAGTTATAAATAGTGTAACTAACACGACTTTCTTTATATGTATAGAGAAGATTATAGAATAGATTGAGATGCTACATTAAGAGATTTTTTAACATGTGAAATATCCGTCGTGGATGCTATGCCGGACTCTTATCTATACCCGGTAGTCCCGGGTAAGCCCTCGGAAGGATGTTCCCAGGATTCCCAACAGACCTTGGCTACACAATCGCGCTGCGGCCACTGCAGTCTCACCTAGGGGGTTCGGGTGCTATTCCGCGTCTTTGGGGGGTTGTTCCACTTCTTTAAATTCTGCATCTTTAAATATTTAAAATACCTACTAGAGATCATGGCTCGCACTATGGTCTCCAGCGAGAGAATATCCATGTCCAGATCTGCCACGAGGACCTGACGCTGTTGCACCCACTGCGTTCCTCGCAGTGCTGGCACTCAGTCGTGGTTTCCCGGTGTATTTGCCACAAATACTTCCCGAAGCTCCCGTGCCCGGTGCCGATTGCTCAGAGCGCAGGCCTATTGCCCAACTCCAGCGCCTCCTAGCGCCATTCGAATCATTACGCAAGGTTTAAGTAATGACGCAAGGTGCTACATTAAGGGTAAAACTCAGACTCGATTAGCGTGCCATTGACAGATTCATATCGTTAATAATGTTCATATGAACTCCATTACAGAAAGGTAAATCTACTTAGTGGCCTTGGTCCCCAAAATAAACCAACAATCAACAATAGGTAACCCAACAATGGCGACTCATAATACAACACAGAGCAATATACGTATTTCAAAGGTATTAGTCGTTAGTTTTGATCAATCATTAGGTTACGCTAAATGAACAAATTTACAGACCTGTTAATTTCAAACGTTACCAACAATTAATAATATTTTTTATTTTTGTAAAGCATTTAGGTAATGCTTTTACCCAGCTTTCGGCTTGGTGCTCCCTGATTGGGACACTTTGTGTATTATGTAGGTATATAATACAATAGTTTCTTAACGTTAAGTATATCAAAAGATATAATAAAGATACTAAAGTTTAGATCATAATGGTCTTCATCCTTAACAGTCTTTTTACCTTATACAGCAACGCCGCTGCCCGTTCTAAGAGTAGCAGCAGGATGCCGACACAACCGATCAAGTTATACTACCTCGGGCCATCACCGCCATGCCGTGCGGTCATGATGGCGGCGAAGGTGCTCGGGATAGAGCTGGATCTCATAGTTACCAATGTCCTGGAAGGAGCGCATATGACGCCAGAGTATCTTAAGGTAAGGGCAAGTTGATTGAAAAATTATAGGTTAGAATACAGTTCATATACATTTTACACCTTATTTTGCCACTTTAGTGGTGGAATTTCCAAAAATCCTTTCTTATCGGTAGTCTACTATATAAGGGTAGTTTAGACAAAAAATTTCAAGTTTCTAGGTCAAAAGGTTTGGACTGGGCGCTGATAGATGACTAGATTAACCTGTAATTTTATTAATACACATATGTAGATAGATACACAATTTCTCCGCATTAAGATTTTAACGTAGACAACAACAAAACATATTACTATAGATCGTTACCAAAACAAAAATAAGAACGAGTGCGTGCGTAAGTCACATAACTTATAGATAGCTTATAATAAAGCGTTTTTCTGCTAAAATTTGTAAAATATAGACCATGTTATTTATACTTTTAGCAATTTCGTCGCAAACGAAAGTTGGCTTCTTTAACATTCAACATTAAAATTTGTGGTTTCTGTGAACGATACAGTTTTATGAAAGCTATTTTTTTAATTCGTGTGCTTTACAAATATTAGGTTGTGGGTGATTATAGGGCTCCAGCTCAGATGGGCCTTGACTAACAAAAGAAATTGATGCAGGTGCCTTTTGACCAGTGGCATTTCAATTTTCAAAAAGTTTGAAGCAAATTCTGGCAGTAAAGTAGAACTTTTTGATGCTACTACGACATCAAATAAGATGAGTTCCTATAAAGACTAAAGTTCTACAGAGTACAAAAGTCAGATACATACAAACTATAAAGTTTTTTATAAGACTTGTAATTTGTACCATTTTATACTTTTAACTTTCTTCGTTATACTTTGAGCACCTACGTTAACTTATCTCTGCATCAAACAAAGGTTGACTGGTAGAGAATGCCTTTGGCATTAAGTCCGCCTTTGTGCAAATAGATTTAGTGCAGAAAGTTTAAATAAACAAATAAAAGTCTGCCACATATAGTACAAAAAGTTTGTTAAATGGAGTATAAAAATCTGCTAAATAGAGTACAAAGATGTACTACATAGAGTAGAATAAGGAAAGCTTGCCTAAAGCGCAAGATCAAGTAAGCTCAAGAATCGATCTAATAAATATTGCGTGCAGCAACTCACTATCTCGAGTAAGAAACTGTAGATAGTTTTATTGTTTTTAATATTAAAAATAAAATAATCAATCTTCGCTTTTCTAGATGAATCCGCAACACACTATACCAACTATGGACGACAGTGGCTTTATTTTATGGGAGAGGTAAGATTTTTTATTATTTCTTTATTTATTTTAAACTTTAGTACTGAGTACAAGTCAGACTTATGCCTTAGGCACTTACCTATTACCATAGAGCAACACAACCAATGACATTGATCGGTAGGTGAGGCGCCATGTGGAGACTTTCCCATCAGTCATTACAAACGACAAAAGGAATTATAAATTTATAAGAGTGTCTGAAATTATGAGTGTATTGTTTTGTGTAATTGCCATAGTGACAACCGATTGCTTTTGTAGTGGTGTGTAAGAAAACGATTTCCCCCAAAATATAAGACAGACAGTCAAATATCGAGTAAAAATAATTATAAAGGCGTCTTCCTTTAATTAATGGATGTCGTGTTGCTCTATAAGTACCTATTACTATCGATTGTTTAAGTAGGTAGTCTACATGTCCGTTTACTTTACTTAGGTACTGGTAATAATAGCTTTAAAAGTAGATGTACTAGGTATTGTAATTACACAATGTCACACAGAAGTGAAATAATATTTATTTTACATAAACAATATGTAATTATTGTTGGTTGCCTTTTTTTTTTTTTTTTTTTTTTTGAACGTGAGGGAAAATCCTCATAGGATGCTATGCCGGACTCTTACCGACTAAAAAACCTCACGTAACGCCCAACAGCCTATTGTTGAGAGCCCCGGGTAAGCCCTCAGGAAGGATGTCCCGTGACTCCCAACAGACCTACGGCCGCCAATGCGGCCTCGCCCAGGGGGTGGTTCGGGTGCAATCCCGCGTCTATGGGGGGTTTCGGGTGTGACCCCGCTTCTAAGGGGGGGCGTGCGTGAGTGCTCACGTCACGCTGCCGTCATGGGCCTGCTTCTGTAAGGACGGTGAGCGGCCCTCTCACCGTCCTCAGACCCCCGGTCATGGAGGCCGATAGTCCTCGGCGAAGACACGTCGGCGGCGCCCAGGGCGCCGACTGCGGAACTCGGGTGGGAGAGTTCTCTCCCGCACCCGGCCCGCCGCCTCCTTCGCTAGCATGACCTGCTCGCAGAAAGAGGCGGCGCAGTCCCACTTACTCCCGCCGGAGAGCATGGCTCGCACCATGGCCTCAAGCGAGAGAGTGTCCACGCCCAGACCCACTACGAGGACCTGTCGCTGTTGTGCCCACGCCGTGCACTCCACCAGCGTGTGGAGCGCCGTGTCATCGCTGCGGTCCTCGCAGTGCTGACACTCGGCCGTGGTTTCCCGGTGTTTTCGCCACAGATACCTACCGAAGCTACCGTGCCCGGCAAGCATCTGTGTCAACCGGTAGGAGAGAGCACCGTGTCTTCTCTCCAGCCACTCGTCCATGACCGGTCTGACGGCCGCGATTGTGGCGAATCCCCCCTTTGGTTGCTCAAGTCGCACCTTCCATGTCTCCACGGTTTCCTGGTGGAGCAGGGTCCGCTGGGCCTCGATTTCTCGAGACGCAGGCCTTTGGCCTCGCTCCAGCGCCTCCTTGCGCCTAGATGGCGCAAGGGCTCTCGCTTCCAGTTGTTGGTTGCCTATTACACACCGTTTCAGTGAACACTTGTGAAGGTTGTTCTTGAATTAATGTCAGCCTGAATGTTTTATGAGGCTGGTTATTGAACTACATCAATTTATTTAATATCATTGCAAATAGCGTTATGTTTTTCACATAAGTAGGTACTTCATATCTTTTTAAGTAATGTTGATTTGTTTGTATTTTTGTTGTTTATCTGTTCTAAAACTTCTTCGTAACCGAGAGAATGAGGTAAGCTCTACATGAGTCAACGGCGCCGACGTACTAAGTCTGTTAGTGAGATAACTCTAAATTTATTACTCGGTTTCATACTTAATTCCCCTTGTGGAGGCCATTAAGGGTATCAAGTGCAGCTTGTAAAAATGTGATCTAAACCATACTTTATTCAGTGCTGGTGCGTAGTTTCTGACCCTAAAAATATCCGCCCATCTACTAGTCCACAGTTTTACTTAGTCTCTTTATTCTCGTATTGAAAATAATCCTGGCCCAAAATTTCAAAAGCGTAAAATATTTTTATTGTTATTTCAGCCGAGCCATCTTGGCATATCTCGTGAATGCCTACAGTCGTGATGACTCTTTGTACCCCAAGAATCCTCGTCTGCGAGCGATAGTCGACCAGCGCTTGAACTTTGATCTGGGCACTCTCTTCAATAGATATGCCGCATTATATGTAAGTTTGAAGTATTTTGTGACGTAGCAATAGTTTTGTTGTGAACTGGCACCATAGCAGTGAATTTACTGGGACTAGTTAATATCTTCCAGCCAAAGTAAACGTCACCTGCAAGAGATGCACCTTCTAACTACGGAGGAGGCTCTGGCGCAGGTGTCTTTACGAGAAACCCCCTAGGTTGGTAACTTGTTACCAAATAATACCAAAAGTAATAATCGAATTCTGGCTGCTCATTCACACTTCAAATACACAGGGTCTGGTTGAGTGATAAGTTAACACCCCACATTCTCGTGTCTCATGTCATTCAATAAAATTAAGTGCACCAGTCACCGGAATTGACTCATGTCAATCAGGAAATCCCACACAGTAGCTTGACCCGACGCGAGTACGTACGGTATATATAACGTAACCCTGACTTCCTACTCGCTGATACTTCGCTTTCCATCTGTCTGTCAGACTGTGTCCGTCACGAGGCTGTAGGTTTCTCAGCTAGAGAGCTGAAATTTTCACAGATGATGTATTTCTGGTGCCGCTATAGCAACAAAATAATATAGATACAAAAATCATAAAAAAGGGAGATTAAGGGGTTCCCATACAACAAACGTGATTTTTGCCGTTAAGTCCGACTCGCACTTGGCCGGTTTTCATTTAAAACATCTCGACAATCCATTAATTCCTTACGAAGTTAAGGAAGCTGCAAACGAACAAACAGATTGGTGAAGTATGGACACGCAAGTAAGGATAGTATTTATACATTTTCAGGTACCAATGTTGTTTAAAGGAGCGCCGTACAGTGAAGAAAATGCAGAGAAATTCAACGAAGCTTTAGGATGGCTCAATAATTACTTGGAGGGCCATGCGTTCGTCGCTGGAGACAACTTGACAATCGCTGATATTTCTATTATCGTTACTATTAGTAACATTGACGTAAGTTGGAGATAATTTTGCAAAGCAACTAGTATGCCAGCTAAATCACAAATCTCGAGCTCTCTCAGTGGTCCAACGGTTAGGGCGACTGCCTCCGCAAGTCAAAAGACGCAGTTTCGAGTCCTGCTTGTGAACGACTTTCTTTTCATATTAAGTCTTTTTGCAGTCGTAAGTCCTGTAATTTATTTAGTCTTATTAGAAAAGGCTAGATTTGAAACAGTTAATGCAATTACAGGTGAAGTGGGGCGAAATCCACCACACCCTCTCTATTGGTCAATTCTAGTGCTCAAAGGCGTAATTCTAATCATTTGTTTAAAAAAAGGTTTTATGATAAGGTAGAACCTTACTCTCCAGATTGAGCTACGAAGTTGTTTTAACGCCCTTAGCACATCTCCGCCGCGAAACCATGATAGCGGAACCGCAGTGATTCCGCCAAGTTCTGTCATATGTAGGAGGAGCGGAACACTAGCGAAACCGCCTGTTCTGATGCATAGACTTAACTATCTTCTATCTCTTTCACCGCACGGTTTCGCCAATCTGCTACTACGCCAGTCAAACCTCCGCGCTTCGGCCGCCTTGTTATTGCGGTGCCGCGTTGTCTACGCGCCGGTTTGTCAAAATTGACAGAAATACAGAGCGGAACGGCGAAACTAATATTTTTTCAGTAAATGGACGTGAAGTTCACGGAAAAACTACTTCAAGCCATCAGAAATAGACCTTTTATGTATTTATTAAGTCATCCAGATAATAAAAATAATATGAAAAAATTGCGGTAGCGTCACATCGACTAACTCGTGTCAGGTTCCGTTGCCCAGTTCCGCTGTTCAATCCACACTTGATCACAGCGGAATTCATTCAGCGGTTCCGCTGTTCTGGTTTCGCGGCGGAGGTGTGCTTAGGGCGTCAAATTTATGATTAGCAATACACGATTATACAGTAAAAGATATCCCACCAAAAACATCCCTGTTGAAAAGGAGGCCAAGTTCCTATGGGCTAATTGTTCGCCTAAAAAAGGGTTGAAATCCAATCCAATGCCAAGTTTAGATGTACTTTAAATAATCTAAAAATATCTAAAATAATGTTACTTCTAAATTTGAACTTGGCAGGGTTTCGTGCAGTACGCAACACTTGATTAATTGTATAATTAAATTTATTATGTATATAATTAAATTAACCTGCCAAGTTCAAATTTAGAAGTAACATTATTTTAGATATTTTTAGATTATTTAAAGTACATCTAAACTTGGCATTGGATTGGATTTCAACCCTTTTTTAGGCGAACAATTAGCCCATAGGAACTTGGCCTCCTTTTCAACAGGGATGTTTTTGGTGGGATTTCAATACTTTTTTTCAAGAAACTGTACCTATTTTGTCTTTAATAAGCTTTAAAGTGTGCATTATGTATACATGACATTATTTTATACTCTCTCTCAACAAGACAAGCTCTCGAAAGGATGTCCCAGTAA
The DNA here is from genome assembly GCA_933228765.1 of Miltochrista miniata. Taxonomy (NCBI): domain Eukaryota; kingdom Metazoa; phylum Arthropoda; class Insecta; order Lepidoptera; family Erebidae; genus Miltochrista; species Miltochrista miniata. The sequence continues at coordinate 23,568,987 of OW121756.1, forward strand.
AGGTCCATTTTGTTTCAATTATTATTTTTTTATGAAAATACAATGCTCGATATTCTGTGAGTATTTCAAGCGTCTACTGGTTGCCCTCATTACCTATTAACACATAGCAACGCGCGCCTTAGATAGTTCGCGTTGCTCTATAGTGTTATACAACGCGCGTCTTTAGACAGTTCGCGTTGCTCTATAGTGTTATACAACGCGCGTCTTTAGACAGTTCGCGTTGCTCTATAGTGTTATACAACGCGCGTCTTTAGACAGGTCGCGTTGCTCTATAGTGTTAACTATCCTTGTATAGATCCTCTACGGTAGGTACAGTAAATATTTCAAAAAGAGTTTGTGAACTCTATGTTTAATTTCTTTTTCAGAATATTGATGACATTTGAATAATGACATTATAAACACGATATCTACGTCTACAACATAAATTGTGTGTTTGTACGTACATTGTTTATACTGGAGAAGAATCTAAAATATGGACTATTTGTTTACCATTCCCTATGAAATAGCTATCTTTGAAATATTACACCTACCTAAAGTAATCTGCTGAAAGCGTTGTTCACTTTTTAAAGAACAAATATTTACGATGAAAGTCGAAAAATAAGTCAGTATGTGACCCGTATAATGTTCAATCATGGCGACACGAAATTAATTTCATTGAGCAACATTTGATTGTGCTGTACCTCCTAAAGTATTCATTTAATTTGCATGGTGTAAAGGGAATGAATGATCTTGATGAAATGGTCAAATTAACTAACGTATTTAAATTGTAAAGGATACCTTATTACCGAATATATAAGACAAAGTCGCTAAAAAACACGTTTGTTGTATGAAAGCCCCCCTTAAATATTATTATGTTTTTGTTTTCAGTATTTGTTGTTATAGCGGCAACAATAACACATAATCTGTGAAAATTTAACTCTCTAGCTGTCACCGTTCATGAGATACAGCCTCCTGACGGACAGACAGACAGACAGACAAACGGACAGCGAAGTCTCATGAATTGGGTCCCGTTCTTTACCCTTTTGGTACGGAACCCTAAAAAGGATGACTCACGCTACGCAGTGCCGGGTCCGAGCCGAGTGCCGGCCGCAGCAAGGTCAATATTATATATATTTTGTGTGAACAAACTCACGTTAAACCATAGATTTAGAATTTTTCGCGCTAAATCTACGCGTTAAACCGAGCGGCAACTGAGTGACAGCCGAACTACGGAAAGCGCTCATAAACAACTCGGTCCCGCCTCGGCTCGGCCACGGCCCGTTGCATGAATACAGTGCCACCGAGCTTCGCCCGAGCAGTCGTGAATGCAACCGGCTCGGTGACCGTGCTACGGCCGACACTCGGCTCGGACCCGGCACGGTCTAGCGTGAGTCATCCTTTAGAATGCTTGCTGATCTCTAAACTACTGGACGAATTTGATCCAAATATTTCACAAATATGAATAACAATATTCAATGTGCAGTATTGACTTTTCCATAATTTGTATGTATAGAGAATTTGATTGACATTATTCAAAACATTGACAACATCTTTCTCAAATCTGATTGAGTTTTTAAACATGACATGTGTTAAAATAAAAAGTAAATTAAATCAAAAGAGTCCTCTCATCACTAAGAAGTATTGATACAAATTCGAATCGAAACCCCCCGAAGAAAACAATTGTTACCCCCTTTTAGCCTGTTCTGGAATGAATTTCAATAAAATACGAAACACATCTTCCATCAATTATGTTAGCGATGATTTATGCAAATTTTGAAGAAGATCCGACCAAGGAATCCTGTGGTCCCATACAAACTTTGTAACCCTTTTCCAACTCACGCTTGACCGATTTCTCAAATTTCTCAATTTTTCGGTAATCTACATATAACACCCGATCTTTTTGCCAAATTTCATAACGCTAGGACAATTGGAAGTGGCCTAGAGGTTTTGATGACCGGTCAGTGAGTGAGTGAGTCAGTCAGTGCCAAAATTAGCTATATTCACAGGGTCATATTTCAGGATCTACTAAAGCTACATCTATGAAATTTGGTACACTGCCTTAGTACTAGTATATGATTATGTACGTACAATTTTATTTCTGTACTTGCAATAGGCACTGAGCTACAGGGGGGTCAAAAGTGGGTCGAAGCGGTTCGTGTAAATAGAGTACGGCATGCGCTCGGCCTGTTGCTGGAACTTGGCCTGCGCACTGCCGTGCGCTTAGATTTAGTAACGACACGGCAAAGCAAGTGCGCCTTTTGTATTTAACTAGCAACTCACAAAAACACGGATTTAATACAAAAATTCATAGGATTAAAGTGGCGTCAATATTAATAGGTAACATTTTGTCGTCTGTCAGTACTCGTATCTTTCATTATTACAATAAATATGTAATCGTAATTGAAAAAAGTTAAGCAATTGTGAAGTTCTAACAAAACGAAAAAATATATTATTTTATGTCCGTCGTTCCAAGATGGCCTTGTTGAATTTGGATGAAGGGTCAAATGTTACCTATTAAAATGACTCCACTTTAATTTTGTTTTACCTCATCTTTATTTTCTGTCTACAGTGGTTGCTTTCAATATAAATTAGTAACCCTTTGAAAAGTTAATACTTTATAGAAGAATTAACTTTTCTATTAAAAAAAATCAAAAACAGACTTACTTATTTGCAAAATCTCTAGAGTGACAAAATGCTTACCAGATAAAGAGTAATTTTTCTTTGCAGGCTTTTGGTTTCGACTTCAGTCAGCACGAAAATGTATCAAATTGGTTCGAAAGGACCAAAAAAGCATTGGAGCCGTACGGCTACAATGAAATAGACGCAGCAGGGGCACAAGTAATGGCGAGCTTTTTAAAGAAAGAATAAATTGTATAATTATTGTTTTTTTTAGTGTCAAGGCAAAAAATATTTAAAAGAACGGCAAGAAAATGTAATTCTGTTGATTATTAAATGAATTTAAATCTAGAAATTTGTGTTAGATCCTTATATTTTGGGGTAAGGTGGCAGACCATCTTACGGGCCCACCTGATTGTGACCGTAGTACTGCTCGTTCGCTCTAACTTTGCCGCTCGGCTTCATATTAGTATGAAGCCGAGCGGCAAAGTTTACGACTTTAGAGTCGTATTTTTAATTAGACGAAGTAAATTGACTGCAACTAATGTCACTTCTACATACAATGTTGCGTATTTTCTATGACGAAGTGACATTAGCTACTGTCAATTTACTTCGTCTAATTAACAATTCGGGTATACGTCTCTACGCCAGCGGCAAAGTTATAGCGAACGGGTAGTATATGGAAGTTTGCACATAAGAATTATAAGGAGTCACGTATAAGATTAGAGCTACGAGAACTACTAGTTCTACCAGATGGTGATGGGAAAGGTTTTTTTACGGGTGGAAATCCATACACGCCTTACTACTACCTACAGCGGGGAGCCCCGTGTAAGCCCCCGGAAGGATGTCCAAGGATTCCCAGCAGAATTTGGCTACCACCGCGGCCTCTCTCAGGGGTTCGGGTACTATCCCGCGTCTTTGGGAGTTAGTACGGGTGTTATCTCGGTTCTTGGGGGCTGAGGCGTGCGTGAAAATCTCACGTCACGCTGCCGTCTTAGGCATGTTTCAGTAAGGACGGCGAGCAGCCGAAGAAACGGTTGATATATATATATGACCGCACCACATCACATTTTATAAAATGTCCATTTTTTCTGTTACATACGACTGTAATTTAATAGGAGTGAACGGATAGAAAAAGGGTGATGCTATCATAATATAGTTTAACCCCACAGATATCAGTTTTTTAAATTTCTGTGTTTAACCCTAGACGACCGACGAGATGCTCTCGATGCGTTCTGTACTACCCGTTCGCTCTAACTTTGCCGTTGGCGTAGAGGCGTATACCCGAATTTTTAATTTCACGAAGTAAATTGACAGTAGCTAATGTCACTTCGTCATAGAAAATAAGCAACATTGTATGAAGAAGTGATATTAGTGGCTGTCAATTTACTTCGTCTAATTAAAAATTCGACTTTAGTATGGAGCCGAGCGGCAAAGTTAGAGCGAACGGGCAGTATACTATAATACTATACAGAACGCAACGAGATAATTATAGGTTGATAGGTAGTATAGGTATATATGCCATGGTACCATTACGCAGTACCATTGATGGTACTATGGCAAATATTGTTTGCCGTAGTTCTATTTCATACTTATTGCAGATATATTGTTCGTTAACCGTGGTAGGTACCAACTTTCACGAAAATTTAATTTATATTATGTTATGTATTAATGTACAATAAAAAATTACCTATCTAGATGTATTATCACTAACGTAATGAAGGGTGTTATAAGTTTAGCCTAATGTGTGTATCTGCATGTTTGGATGTTTGTGCCTTTATGGCATAAATAGCTGTCTAATGGAAGGACCAATTTGGAGGCGGTTTTTTGTTCGATAGCCGATGTGATCGAAATGGTTCCTAGCTATAAATTGGAGATCATCAGCTCATTCTTGAGTGATGAAGGGGTTTTACTAAAATTCACATGTCCAAAACAATTGCAAATTTTGTGAAATGTTACTTAGGTATTTGCATGACATGGTAACCTGGAAATAGCTGCTACATAAATAGTAGTCTGTGGAATATCAAACTCTTCAGAAAATTACAGGACATACATATATACCTACCATGTTTTGACATATTTGAACTTTGAATTATCATCCTTGTAAGTTTAAATATTATAAGCTTAACCTCATGCTCTCGACCTAATGACTTCTTATTTGAGAAATAGAATTCAGAGGGTTGAAGTAAACGGAATACGATCTCCAAGAACCCCAGTTGTAATGAGTGCCCCGCAGGGTTCAATCCTTGGCCCATCTCATTTTAATGTAGGTACATAAAGGACTTACCTTATTATGTTAGGGATGAACATGAGATTGTTCTGTTCGCGGATGATACTTCTCTGACATTTAAAATTAATAGACAGTTAATGCATTATGACGATGTTAACAGTGCACTCTTAAAAGTTGTTTATTGGTTTAGCGTTAATAATCTTCTTTTAAATAATAAAAAAACTATAGTAATAAAGTTTTCGACACCTAATGTGAGACAGGTGGCGACCAAAGTACAACTGAATGGTTCCGGACTGGACTCTGTGGAGACTACAGTGTTTTTAGGCATTACAATTGACTCGAAGTTGCACTGGGGCCCGAATATAGAAAAATTGTCAGGTAAATTAAGTTGCATATGCAGTAAAAACAACTAGACGGGTTACTGATGTTGAAATGGCTAGAATAGTCTATTCTTCTCTGGGGAGATTCAGCGGACATCACATATTTAAATTACAAAAGAGAGCTGTGAGAGCAATATACCAGCTAGGTACTAGAGTTTCTCTAAGAGAAAAGTTCAAAGAAATTAATATTCTAACTGTTATATCCACAATACATATGTGAAAATTTAATTTATGTGCATAAAAACAAGGACAAATTTCTAAAAAAATATGATATACGCAATGTAAATACCAGGCATAAGGATAAACTTGTTTTGCATGCTACTCGACTGCACAGTATAAGCAGTCCTTTTGTCGGACAATGTATAAGAAACTAGATTATTGTCAATAAACAAATTCAAAGCTACCATTACAGCCAAATTACGTAGCAAGACAAATTATAAAATTTCAGACTATATAGATGATAAAATGACCGTGCGGGGCAGTGGTCCAACTAGTCTAGTTGGACCATGGGTCTTTACTAGGGGCAGTTGTCCAAGTTTAAAAATAGTTGGACCACAGCACTCTTTGAAAGTTCCGTGGTCCAATCAGTTAAAAAATATGTGTAAATAGTACCTACTGGCTTACGGTTATAAAATGGCGCTCCAAGTCAACACACAAAAATAAAAATAATGTACTTAGACGAATTTTGTTTAAAAAAGAATATTGCCTAATGAAAACTCGCGTGTATAAAACTCATCACAAAAATCTCACACCTCTGTAGTTGTTCAATGATTTGTAATTACCAACTAGATGTTAAAAGAGTGGCCGGAGTTTTATTGCCAGGTTCTTTATTCTTCAGCTCTACCTACCTATTGCATTGCGAATCCGGCAGTAAATGTAAATGAAGAAACAATCATTTGGACGTCCATAACATTGCTACCTATATGAATAAAGATTTTTCAGTTTCATTTTCATGGAATCTCGGCCATTATAGAGCCGTGACAAAATACTGAATTATAGAAATATAAAGTAAGTACATAGGTACCTAGTTAATATTACCTATTCAATTCCAATCACAGTCCAATATGTTGCTTGGTCAGTCTTGATAACAGCAGCTGTGAAGTAAACTATGTTGGTACACATATTTTTTGGATAAAGGCTACATCCTGGACTACACTTGGAACCCACGATAGTTATCGTCTACGATTTTTTTTGTGGTACGTTGTAACGGCAGCCGTTAACGATAAATGTTGAAAACAATATCGTCTGACGACAAAAGTCGTAATAATGGGGGCAGATTGAGACGTCGAATAGTCGTCTGACAATAATTATCCTTAACGACACGACATAGTGGGAACGCGGCCTTAGGCATAGAAGAGTCGTGCCCCTTACATACACTAAACTTAGCATTATAATAGTAGTGTCTCAACAATGCAGCAGCAAGCAATGATCAAGGATATGTAGGTCACATACGAACTGAGTTAAGTATAAATGTTATATTGATCTATTTGTTATAGGTAAAAGGGCCTACGTCCCTATGATGCGCTTGTGAACAATTAGTTATTGATCAATATGATAACAAAGGACTAATAATAAGGTGTCAGTGCTTGTGGTCCACGTCCGGTCGCACGAGAACGTATCGTCAACGTATTGAATTGAGGTAGGCATTTATATGTGCCATAACAATGCGCCAGCGCTGACAAGCGGGTCGAGCGCTGCGCTCCTACCGTTCTTCGTTTTCAAAACAAAACAGCCGTTCGATTGTTCTAATTTGAAAAATCCACCACAAAACGATCAAACACATAGCAATATTCACAAACAAGCAGTTACTAGTGAAACGGTGTGTGTGTGCGTTGTCGGTTACTCGAGTTGAATCGTGAAACACGGCATTTTACAACATTATTTTGTACTGAAAATGTGGTGGGTGCAGTGTTACGGTTAATATTATGTGTTGTACAAGTTGACACAGCTGTGGATTGTTCTATTAACATGATGGTATTCATAGTGCGTATCTTTTATTTTGTTTATAAATATCGTTAGAAATAACTATTTAGAAAAGGATGTTTTCATTTAAACCTGCCTTAGGGCTATTTGGATTGAGTTTGTGATAACATCTATTACATAGTACTAATATTTTGAAACATAGTTTGTTTTTGAAAATAATTTTATCATAATAATAAACATACAGTGCGTCAATCAAGTTTTAACTATGTGATAAGGCTTATAGGTGCTTGTAATATTTATATCTCGGATATTTTTGAACCAATAAACATACGGCCATTTTATTGTTTTATATAAATTCAATCATATTCAAAACATTTATGATGCGTCCGAAAAATAAATATTTTGATTGATTGGACATATTGGTTTGATTCTAGGCAATCTGTTTTTTGAATAAACAGATCTGGAATCTTAGTACTTCAAAACCAAATAAGCTGAACAAGAAAGATAACTCGGAGTTTAACTTTCACGTACCTACCTATCTTATCGTAAAAATAGCTGTGACGCCGGTACATTCAAGATAAATAAAAAAAAAAAACTGTAATCGACTAATTTAGGGCTTCTTAATCAAAATCTATATTTTTCTTCGTGTCTGTTTGTTTGTTTATTTGTTCTGGATTGGAGCAAAATTCTATCGCTAGAACATAATTTTATTGTACTGTTAAAATATTTTGTAGCTAACTTTTCAACTTAAATATTGCTGTATGTTTCATTAAAATCCGTTCAGAGGAAATGATAATACAGCTTGACCTATGTTTAACTAAAAGTCCTAAACATTGGATAGGTCAAAGTCGTTTGGTCATTAGTTAAAATTACCTCACGAACGAAGTCGCGGGCAAGTTAGTATTTTCATACCTCTAGTCTAAATTAATCGTAATAATTCATTCATACATCATTGAGGTAGGCAGAGACTAAAGCTCTCCACTTGCTACTTTTCTGTTGCACACCTGCACGAAGGTTAAGGGTACTCTTGACCTAGCCTTTTCTTCAATGGCCCTGAATTTGTAATGAATACGCTGAGGTCGATTTTACTAATCTTGTTTTTAAACTCACACGACTTGCACTTTTCGTTTATTATATTGATGTTTCGGCTATGTTACAATAGCCGTGGTCACGAATAGACTGCTGCGAGTCTACTCGTGACCACGGCTATTGTAACATAGCTGAAACGTCGAGAGGTGAGCGAAGTTTGAAATGTTTACGCGAAAAGACCCGCAATCAATATAATGTTTACTAATCTTTTCGCACATTATCGATACAAAAATCTGTTTTGTCAGTCTAGTTATATTCATTCTCTCCACGTGTCCGAACTATCTGAGTATTCACTACATTGTACATTACATTACATTTTTGTGTTATGTCAAAACCTCGAACCTCTATAACAACTAATAAAACTTTGTAGTTCATACAGGAAACCTATAATTTCAGCGCTACAAGTACCTAACAAGTATTTTTATTGTATAGTACAAAGCTATTCTTTTATGACTCAACTAGCTTCAGTCATTCTGTCCCCTAGTTCTAGAATGAACATCAACCTGTCACAATCATACATACTGTTAGGGGATCCACAGTCATTGACCTTTTTTTTATTTAAAAAGTTAGATAGCAAGTAGAATAGTGTAGTATAGTCACGTGTTTCAAAGTTGACGCTTTTACAAAGCCAAATTGTACTAATAACATTAAAACAAAATTTATATTATAATTAGATATAATAATCCTATCGTCTTCCTCGTGCGAAGCGCTCGTGGCCCCGCGGACTCAGTGTTCTGTAAACGATCACTGCAGTTATCAACTTTCACTATGGCCAGTCCTTGGATGACCACATTCATATGACCACTTTGTGACATTTATTTGAACGTTTCCGCGCTTCAGAAGTCACGTTAAGCTGTTGGTCCCTGTGTATGTATTATGTATATGTGTATGAATATCCCCTCGTTTGTGAGACGCACGGGGATGCATCAAGAATATGTCTGTGGCTACTGTCCCAGGACATCCGATGTTACGGACGATATCCGTTTATAAATAACACGACAACAATCTTAACCCCATTTCTCCCCGATTATTTATATAGGGGTTTACCCTATCAAAAAAAGCCATAGATGTATTTTAATTCAATGAACACGTGTGTAAAGTTTGGCGAAACTCGATTAAGAAATGCGTCCTGAGTATGTCAGGGTCCTAGATATCCTGACATACACAGAGACATACGGACGAAAGACATACTGTTGAAACGGAAAATCTTGCTCGCTTCGCTAGATCGGTCAATAATAAATATATTTGTGAAATTTTCATTCATTTATTTCAGGCCATTCATTAAATTAAAGATTGTTGTTTCATTAAGTTATAATATTAGTAACAAGATCCTGGTCAAGGACGTGGGTAGAGGGAGGTATTTACACTAAGAATACTGAGGCAAGTAAGGATGAAGAAAGGAGATCGTTAGATGCTTTACGAGTATTGTTTATGATTATTAGGTAAATCACACTAAAAATACGTAACAAAAGTTCAAAGAGTGTCCTTAAAGTACACAAAAATCTCTTCCAAGCAACCCTAGCAATTCTACTACGACCCTAGGATATAACTAGAATAGGTAGGTATTAAGCTCCTGTCTAGAACCCATCACGAAAGTTAGGACCTATACCCGCCAATAAACTGACGACCTAGAGAGGATCGCAGACGGGAAATGGACACGTATGACGCAGGACCGTGTGTTATGGCGTAAACTTGGAGAGGCCTCCGTTCAACAGTGTACTGCCATAGACTGATTTGATTAATTCATTGAATATCTTCATCTCTGCCAATTGACGCCTTCTGCTAGGAATAATCCTCCACCAAGGATCACCCGTACACTTTTCCTTTCTTATGGTTTAAGTTTCCTAATCAACATCATAACGAGAATTATGCTGGCTGCGCTTGAGCTTCTAGGCGTAGCTCTTCAGCTATCCTCAAGTTTGACCCAAAAGTTCAAGTTGTTCCCAAAAAAGCTGAGCATTCTCTCGACAGTACTTCACACTGGAACAGATGCTCAACCTGTATAAACCGCTAGTTCGATCGTCCATCGAGTACTGCTCGCTTCTGTGTGACGGTTCAGCTAAATACCAACTAAAAGCACTTGAGACGATAGCGAAACGGACCAAGAAGCTCATCACCAACAACGCGCTAGTTAAAGCAATTTTCGGTGTTTGGAGCATCGACGCAGGGTGACTTTCTGTGTCAGCGGAGTTGCATAAGATAATTCCTCCAAGTCCCAAAAAGATACCTATGCCACCTTTACATGGTGGATATGCCGCTCATACGCACAAAACGTTATATCAAATATTCGTAAAACGTACTGCTCTACATATCTGTAGAGTGGAATTTAATAATTTAATGTTTTTTGCGTAGAGAAGGAAAACTCGAAATGAAACCCGGTTGTTAGTAAAATTATAATCGTTAAGCCAAGTTGAAGGCCTTATACGCGCTTGAAAAATTTCAACTATGGGTCGGCTCGACCTGCACCTGTCCCTCTGAACACGACAATAGGCTTTTCACCTATTACGTGGGACATAAAAATATTAGGTGAAATGTGAGCATATACTATGACTCTGCCTATCCCTTCGGGGCGTGACTATAACATGTCATGTTTTTGGAAAACTGTAACCTGGATAGTGAACAGGTTACTTTTAAGCAAGTGAGCTCAACCGTCGATTCTGAAATTGGTGATCGCTTTGTGGCATTTATTTACGAGCTGTTCTTAGCTTGAAAATGCTCGCTAAGCCGTTGGTCCTAGTTGCCCGAAATATGCTAGTCGTAAATCAAGAAGAAGGCATTAAAAGACTTAAAAATTGGTCTATATTTTAATACGGTATTAGGCTCACCACCTAGGTATCGTGGGACAAAAAATGCAAATGGTGCGATGTGGCCATCTTTGACTCTCAGTGTACCCCTTCGGGGATAACAGGGTGACCATAATCTCTATTACTATGATTTTACATCAATGTGGTATTGCAAGATGCATTAAGACTAGTAAAATGAAATGATATAAATTCAATAGGTATTCTTATTTTAATGAGCCGTAAACATTAAGTAGTGGGGCGTAACTAATATGATCTCAACAAACTGTGTCACGATCATGAAAGTGACATCATCTAATTAATGTATTCACACGCCTTATTTCAACTCCTTAAAGACGTTAGTTGGAGGTAAAGTATCCTTAATGTTGATAATGGCAAGTTTTACTGAAACATTCCTTTATTTTCAAAAGTAAGTAAAACTGCATTTAAAGATTTTTGAAAAATGACCTGCTTGAGCCGGGAATCGAACCTGGGAGATGTGAAAAAAAAAAACATTCTGTATTTTATGATACCAACCGAAAGAATCTTTAATAAGGTACGATTTCTTTTAAACAACATAGTATCTTAAATTAAAGGAAGACCGAGTAAAATATGTTTTTTATTGCAAAGCTTACTCACTATCTAAAGAAAAATATCTAAAATAAAATCCGCCAAGTGCGAGTGGGACTCGCGCTCGGAGGGTACCGTTCCAAAAAACAAAATCACGTTTGTTGTATGGGAGCCCGCCTTCAATGTGCATTTTGTTTTAATTTAATTATTTATCTTCAATGTAAATACACTGCTCGATATTCAGTGAGTATTTCAAGCGTCTATTGGTTGCTCTTGTTACCTAATATCAATACATATAATAAAACAAGTATTGCTCTGTGGTGGTTGTTAACTATCCTGTTATCCTCATAAAGATCCTCTACGGTAGGTACAGTATGTATTTCCAAAAGAGTTTGTGAACTCTATGTTTAATTTATTTTTCAGAATATTGATTTATTTATTTATTTATTTATTAAGGTCTTCCCACAGCTCGTGCGTACAATAATTTTTAACTAATCTAGACAATTTGTAACAGGCTTACACACTAGCCAATTACGGGATAACCAACATTTTTTGACATGCGCAACATTAAATTTCTATAAACACAAGGACAAATACATACAGACAGATCCGATACGTAATTCTCAAAGTGTAGGATTATAATTCCCTATCGTTCAACATGGGTACTGCTTAACAAATACATAGGTATCTCGTTACTACATTGTACTAAAACTAGGTATACTTAAGGATACAAAGTTAAACTTCTTATCAGTCTAGTTACCTAGAGACTGTAGGATTTTGGATCTAAAGGAGCCCTGTGAATCGTGGTGTATGTCGGCGTCCGGTACAGTTCCAAGAAAAGTATTCATGCACCTACTCATTCTTATCAGTGGTGAATTTACTCCGATATTCGTTTTGCTGGACCCTACATGATAAAACTTAGTTATGGGGTGTCTCGGTAATTTGTAAGGCACATCAATATTTAAACGCGCAACAAGTTCATTACAGTCAAGTAGACTATTTGCTAATTTATAAAAGAACATCAGATCTTTGAATCTTCTACGTTCGCGTAGTGAGTTCATTTTAAAACTTTTTATACGTTCCTGGTACGGACATCTTGGGGTTACTCTGCTTGTAGTATATGCAAGGTGTTTGGTGAAAGCTCTCTGTATTCTTTCGATTCTTTGCGAATGGACAGCATAATGTGGATTCCAGGCTACGCTACAGAATTCGAGGTTACTACGCACCAGGGAGTTGTACAATGTTATTTTAGTTCGCTCCATTTTAAAAACTTTAGTGCTTCTTTTTAAAAATCCTAACATTTGTGCAGATTTGTTCACAATGCTACTAATGTGACTTCTGAAATTTAGTTCGCTATCCATTATTACACCTAGATCTCGCACCTCGCTAACAGTACTCAATTGGATGCCATTCATGTTATATGATGCTAATTGAGATTGTTTTTTTCTCGTGAAACGTATATGACTGCATTTTTCAACGTTTAGTTTCATATAGTTCAGCGTGCACCAAGCCTCGATCCTCAAAAGGTCCTGTTGGATTAATTTGGAGTCATTGTCAGAGTTCACGGTTTTGTATATTTTTAGATCATCGGCAAACATCAAGTATTTACAGTTACGTATCTGGCTAGTTATGTCGTTGATAAAAAGTGAGAAGAGAACAGGTGCAAGATGGGAACCCTGGGGAACTCCTGAGATGGCATAATAAGGATACGATTCATATCCATTCAGGGCAACGAGTTGGGATCTACGAGATAGATATGACGTGAACCATTTGAACAGTGAGCCATGCACTCCGTTATATTCCAGCTTTGACAACAATATTGAATGATTCACTTTATCGAAAGCGCTACTAAAGTCTGTATATATAGCGTCAACTTCTAATCTATTATCAAGAGCCAAAGATACATCTGACACATATTGCACGAGATTGGTTTCCACACTTCGGCCAGTCTTAAAACCATGCTGAGATGTGGAGATAAACTTGTCAAAGTGATGTGTAACGACCGCACAAACCAATGACTCAAGAATTCTAGAAAAACATGACAGTATCGATATTGGCCGATAGTTCCTAATGTCTGCAGGGTCTCCTTTCTTGTAGACGGGCGTGATCCTGGCTTTTTTCCAGGCTTCAGGAAAGATGCCTTCGCTAAGAGAGGCATTGAAGATGATCTGCAATGGCGTACAAAGGCAACCGCCGCAGCGCTTAACGAATGAGGGAGGTATTGAATCAGGCCCTGGGCCCTTAGAAGAATTAATTTGCTTCAGTTTTTTTAAAATTTCCATTTTCTGAATTGAACATTACCTATAGTATTATTAGTCATTAGAAAATTTTGTACATTTTGTATATTTGTAGAAGATTGATCACCGAACACCGATACAAACTGATCTGCAAATAAGTTGGCCATGTCACGACCATTATCAGAAATTTTGTCATTTAGGAACATTTTAGCCGGTATGGAAGACTCGCCCCTACGTTTGTCTTTGATATAGCGCCAGAATAATTTAGGGTTTTTCGTTATTTCATTTTCAAGTTTACGTTTATAATCAGCATGGCATTTGTTTATTAATTTATGGCATCTACTGCGCAGTAGTTCATAAGTAAGTTTGTCTCGTGGATTATGGTATTTGCGGTATTTTTGTCTATATTTTTCTTTTTCAGATAAACTTCTAATAAGCGAATTTGTAAACCAGGAAGGGAACTTAGATTTAGTCTGCTTATATTTTGGGATAAATTTTTCAAATAATTCTTGTAATAGCTCGTAATATTTCTTCACCATTTCATTTACATCCCTGCATACGCCAAACAAATCATCCCAATCTACACCGCTCAAGTAACATATTATTGCCTCGTAGTCAGCTTTAAAGAAGTTATACCTAGTTTGATACTTTGGTCTTAAATACCTCATACTACTAAATGGAATTGTAATAAGCAAGCAAGGGTGACGGCGGTCAATCTTACTTAATGCATCCATGGCTTGTGTGACCGATATATTCGATATGTTACTTAACACGAGATCCAAAATCCTACATTCCACATTAAGAATTGTATTAAATTGATATAATCCATTCATAGAAATAAAGTCAATCAACGAGTTACCAAGTGAGTTCTCATAGTTTGACGGTGTTGCATATAAAACATCCTGGCCCTTTGTCCAAGCAATGAACCTAAGATTGAAGTCTCCAAGTAGGAGGACGTCATCTACGTTATTTAAAACATCACTAACCCTATTTAAAAAACCTGACAAGTAATCCAATTTGATCGGTGGAGGTAAGTAAACTACACATAGTGCAATTTTCTTTGTAGTGTTACCAACGTTTAGTTCAATAGTGACCCATAAGTCTTCATATTCACTCTCCCAATTTTTAATTCTTACTGACTTAATTTCTCGCTTGACAGCTATTAAGACACCTCCACCGTCCTCTTTGGTCTCCCTAGAACACACCCTATCTCTTCTATACACTACATATCTTGGATCTATAAACTCCCCATTTGAAATTCTAGACTGTAACCACGTTTCAGTTATGACTATTACATTATAATTTGAAAGCAAAATGTTTTTATGTACATCATCAAGTTTCGTTTTTATTCCCCCCATATTTTGATAATAAATATCGAACATTTCCAAAACAACATCGCCCAGAGCATTGTTAATGACATTTGAATGATGACATTATAAATACGATACGTCAATAAACATAGGTACAGACGAATTTGAGAATGCATGGTCAATACGAAACGAAATTGCTTTGCACTGAGAATTGACGCCATCTCTCGGACAACATTGGAAGTCAAGTATCTATCGTTGCCGATTTTTTTAATACCTCACACAGGAACGCGATTATTGTCAAAATAGCAACTCATTAATCTTTTGAGTAATGTAAATATGCCATCTAGTACATTTTTTGTGATTCTAAGGTGTCTATGCAATATTATATTTGAGTAAAGTGGCGTCATCTAGTGGAGTTTTTGTGAATTTTGACTCAAATGTGCATGGGATTATAGATCTTAAGGGGCCCATGCAATATTGGAGGTGACTGTACTTACATGTAATAATATTGTAACACCGTTGTTTGTACGTAAATTGTTTGTACTGAAGAAAAATCTATAATAAGGGCTCCTTGTTTACTTTTCCTATGAAATTGCTATCTTTGAAATATTACACCTACCTACTTTAATTTCGGACGTTGAACAGCTTCAGTGTGAGTTAGACATCTTTGTAGACTATTGCACACTTAACAAACTGCAATTAAATGTATCAAAGTGCAACCATGTAACATTTACACGCCAACAATCAATTATTGAATCCAAGTACTACCTGAATGGTGAAGTTGTAAAAACTGTAAGCCACTTTAAGGATCTTGGCGTCATATTTGATAATAAGCTTCTATTTGATAAACATGTTGATTATGTCGTCAAGAGGGCCTCACGATCGTTTGGATTTATTATGAGAGAGTCTTCCTGTTTCAAATCCCTAAAAACAATAAAAATATTGTATTGTTCTTATGTGCGTAGCCACCTTGAGTACGCTAGCCAAGTATGGAATCCGCAATATCAAATTTATATATCGCGTATTGAGGGTGTGCAGCGCAAGTTCATGCGGTACTTAGACTACAAGGCCCAAGTAAAGTCAATTGATTACCATGAGCGGTGCAAACGGTATCATTTCTTGCCATTGGAACAGAGGAGGTCTATCGGTGACATCGGTTATTTAGCAAGAGTAGCCGATGGCTCTCTAGACTGTCCTGAAATGCTGAGCAATATTAATCTGCGTACCAATCAATTAGGTCTTAGGCAACGTCCCGTGTTACATGTGCCCTCGGCTGCGACATACTACCGGAGAAATGCATACTTTGTGCGCTGTGCTGCGAATTTTAATAGAATTTCTAAGACTATGAATTTAGATCTGTTTTGTACCCCTCCCAATATTATTAAACGACTTCTAAGCGAGCAATTCTTCACATGCGACCAGCAAAGTTAACTCGAATTATTACGGTGTAGGATATTTGGTTCACTTAAGTTTCTTGTATTTGTTTTAATAAAAAAGGTGTTTATTTTATGTAAAATTATTTGATTACTTTATATCTAACCAGTGCAAGCATTATATTTATATAAATCTAGTCTAAATGTGAAAGCTTGTCATTAGCAATTTAGAAATATATATATAGTAACACATGTAATCTATTAGTCTGTAAGCTTTCTGAACAGAAATAAATAAATAAATAAAGTAATCTGCTGATAGCATTGTTTACTTTTATTAGAAAAGTAAGTTAGTATGTGACCCGTATAATGTTCAATCATGGCGACACGAAATTAATTTCGTTGCGCTATATTTTGATTTTATATCTCCTATAGTAGGTATTCATTTAAGTTGCATGGTGTAAAGGTAATAAATGATCTTGGCGATATGTTCAAACCAGCTAACGTATTTAAATTGAGAAGGATACCTTATTACCTAATAAATAAAGTAAAATGGCAAAAAATCACTTTTGTTGTATGGGAGCACCCCTTAATTTGTTTTTTGGTATTTGTTGTTATAGCGGCAACAAAAACACATAATCGGTGAAAATTTCAACTCTCTAGCTATCACCGTTCATGAGATACAGCCCCGTGACGGACAGACTGACAGACAGACAGGCAGTCAGGCAGACAGACAGACAGACAGACAGACAGACAGACAGACAGACAGACAGACAGACGGACAGACAGCAAAGTCTCATGAATAGGGTCCCGGTTTTTACCTTTTGGGTACGGAACCCTAAAAAACAGTCTAATTGCGAACCTCTTAAATTTTTTTTAAGTTGGTTAAAAATGATCTAGTTTCTGTGATTGGGAATATTCGTTCTGGTCAATTAACAAAACAACTTTTAAAAAAAGTAGGTTTTCAATTAGACTGTTTTTTTCTTTAGATAGTGAGGAAGCTTTACAATAAAAACATAATTTCACTTGATTTAAGATACTATCTTATTTAAAAGAAATTGTTTCTTATTAAAGACTCTTTCGGTTGGTATCATAAAATACAGGATGTTTTTTTCCACATCTCCCAGGTTCGAATCCCGGTTCAAGCAGGTGAATTTTCAAAATCTTTAAATGCAGTTTATTTACTTTTGAAAATAAAGGAATGTTTCCTTTCAGCAAAACTTGCCATAATCAATATTAAGGGTACTTTACCTCTAACTACCGTCTTTAAATTCCACCCTGTATTAGGAAGTGGTTTGCGTTTTCAAACT
Source organism: Miltochrista miniata (assembly GCA_933228765.1). Classification (NCBI taxonomy): domain Eukaryota; kingdom Metazoa; phylum Arthropoda; class Insecta; order Lepidoptera; family Erebidae; genus Miltochrista; species Miltochrista miniata. The sequence continues at coordinate 23,586,781 of OW121756.1, forward strand.
AGGTATAATGTAAAGGAAGTACTTATAAAACAATAGTAGCTAATAAAAATGATAACTTAGGGTTAGTTATCTTGATTTATAATTCAAACCACGCAACCCATTAGACAGACTTGGCAGAGGATACGGTCATTATTCAACTAAGAGTTTCATTGCCATATCTGATCTATTGTGAATCTATTCTCATAGGATCCTTCATATGATATTATCACCACATGACCTTTAAGCTGTAATGTAATTATATTGTAGGTAACTTTATGTTACAAATACTATATCTACAAAGAAACCTTACTGTAGACACAAGTTGTCTTCACAAGTTAAACAATGCATCGCATGAAACTCGTATTACAAGTAAACCTCTATTGTTACAGCGATTAACATGTGTTCTAATAATAACTACAATGTCAGTAGCTGTACATTACGAACCAAATCCCACTTCAGATATGTCAGGAGATGAGAAAAGTCAAACCAAGATTAACAAAACAGGTGACCCTTTATCAGAAGAAAGCGGTCATGAAATTGAAATGGATATAGAAGAAGTCAAGGAAAAGAAATTCTTAGATGATGCCATGCGAACTGTGTTAGACCCTAGTACGCAGATAATTAAGCCTAATGATGTTGTAGAGACTTTTAAAGTAAAACTGGATGAGCTGAATAAGGGTAACACAACTTTGGATCTATTTATGCAAGAAATGGACACATTAAGTTTAGAAGTTTGTAAAACGTCGCAAGAAGCATTGTGGTCGTATGTAACAGATATAAACAATGATTCAAAAAAGAATAAAATGGTAAGAATAGGTAATACAGCAAGGAAAAACTATCAATTTTGTGATATCAATGGAGAAGGTTTATAAGCAAGCTCTATTAATAGTAACGTTTTCTAGCACATTGTATAATCAAAATTTATATTTATATTTTAGATACGCATTGCTGCAGAAGAAGATGAAATTAAAAAACAATATTGGAATATATTAAAAAAGAAATATTTAAGCAATGAACATTTTTTAAACGACACTAAAATCAAAAGAAAAATACGAATCATAAAAGAACGAGGAACAAATGTACAGATGCCTCAAAGTAAGGTGAGAACAGATTATATGCTTTTATCTATATATTTAAAAAATGCGATTCATTTTGTAAGTCTCGCTAAAATTAAGAACTGTTAATAATAACCAATTCGCTTAATTTTGATTGTAAAGTTTGTAAGAAAGTCTTGCAGTTTAATATTGAAGATGCATACTATTAAACACATTACCATAAACAGTAGTGCGAAAAGAGCGCCGTACGTATAGGCGTACGGCGCTCTTTTCGCACTACTGTTTCTGTGTTAAATCTTTATTTTATTTAATGAAAAATACGCCATCACCTAATTGCATCGATTGCGGTGTAATTGAAGACCTGTATCTGATGGAGTGTGTCAGGAATGAACCTTTCAGGGCCACTTGTTTTGTTGGCGAATCGAGGATGTTTGTGGGTCAGGTGAACAGCGCCTTGTCTGAGCCAGGCTCACAAAAAGCCCAATAATTGATCGTATTAGTTAATTTAGGCTTAACTGATTAATAGTTTATTATTTTAGTTGATAATGTTGTAAGTGTTTTAGTTAGTTTTTAATTTAAAAAAAAAACCTATATTTAGAATTTTTCGTCACAGAAATCTATAGAGGCACGTGAATCTGAAACAGTATCATCATTTAATTTGTAATAGGGAAGTGACAAAACAATGCAAGCTATTTTTGAAATAATAACTTTTAAGAGTAAAATGTAATAAATAACCTATTCAAATCAGCAAATAATAAAAATATACGAAACTTTAAAATAACTGCGAGTATCTCTGTAAAACTGAAAATAATTTAAAAGAATACTGATACAAGTATTCGTTTTGATTTGATTATTATGTCGATGTTTTGTATTTTTTCTTGTAGCAAAGAGAAGAAATAGACACAATGCAGAGAATTTGGAGCCGCGTAACAGTATGCGCATACAATACAACATGCAGTACGGAAGATTCGGTACGCACCATGAGTGGTCAGTCAGTATTATGATTTTACTTTACTTATTATGTCACCAAGCGAAAGTTTCACTTCATCATAGGCGAGGCGAACATACAAACAAACACATAAATACAGTTTTGATCATTTATAACGACATTTTTTTTTGTGTTATTGTTTCCTCTATAAGAAATTGTAGGTATTTGTAACTATTTTCATGAAACTTGGTATTTAGTTGAATTAATAGATTCTTTTTAACTGACTTCAAAAAAGGAGGAGGTTACTCAATTCGACCGTATATTTTTTTTTATGTTTGTTCGCGCAGAAATCCGTCGTTAATGGACAGATTTAAAAAAAAAAATTCTTTCGAATATAGATACTCCCATGATGAAGTACTCCCATTTTTAAAAAGTCAGGATCTGATGGTGGCATCCTGGAAAAATTGAAGGGAACTTTTAAAAATTGTAGGGGCATCTAGGACGTTTGTAAATTTATTCATTAAGGGCTTTAAAGTAGTACAACTAAATGAAGGTCTGGAGTCGATCTGATGATATAGACAGAAGACAGTAGAGAGAATTCCCTAACGATATACAGCAGTTACCTTGTGTTTGGGCTTGATTAATTTGTATTGCCGAGGACTTTACACCTAGAAATAGTTTTTAGTCCACATGTCACTAAAAATGGTCAAAAAAAATTTTTAACAAAAAAGAAACCGACTTCAAACGAAACTAAAAACTGAAAAATAAAATTTACTTAGCACAAAGTTAGTATATTCTGATTTATCAGATATCATTAAATAAAATACTGAAGTCGGTGCCAATATGACTATGAGAGAGATTAATAATGCCTACCGAAGCCTACATAGTTTTACAGGGCACCGATTTCTGTATTATATTTCATGATATCTGATAAATCAGAATATACTAACTTTGTGCTAAGTAAATTTTATTTTTTAGTTTTTAGTTTTGTTTGAAGTCGGTTTCTTTTTTGTTAATTTTTTTTATAGTTAGCAATGTTTAATTGATGGTAGGTATAATGAGAACAATGGTAAATATCCCCTTAATAAATTAAAGAGATAAAATAGGTTTCCATCTGTACTATCTCTAATTTGTGGTAGTTATGCCAAACTGAATAGAAGTGCTTATAGACTCTAGCTATAGCTTATGGAGATAGCTCAGCTTGACTTCAACAGTGAAAAAAATTGTAGAATTGGCAAATTTCAACAGCAGGTACCTACAAACCTGCCCCTGTTCGTTTCAACATGGCAATAAGCTATCATGAGGGACAAAATACTATAAAGAAATGTGTATATGAAGGGTACAGGCAAAGAACAGGGAATGTCCTAATCTAAAGATTTTGAGAAAAATGCAATTTAAAGTTTAGAAGTATTATATTTTTTATTGAGATCCTCACAACTGTCACTCACTTTGTATTGGACAATCCTTGTTCTTTACTGGTATGTCATGGACATTCCTGGTTCTTTTCGCTTCGGTCATAAACAAAAACGCCTTTTTGGCGCCCCCTGTTTACTTTTTTTTAAAGTTAGTAATTGGTAACTATACTACCATAGACAACGATTTTATTTCAATAGAAAATAGAAAAATCAAAAATTGTGACATTCCCTGTTCTTTGCCTGTACCCTTCGTATAGTCTGCCTCATTAATCTCTTTTTGGAAAAAAGACATGACTAATCATTGTATGAGTGCATTATAAAGTTATAATACAAATACTATTTCAGATGTCATATCTATATTTAAAACAAGCAACGATACAAAAGAATTAGCTTATTATTGGAAAGTTTATCGCGATACAACAGGAAAGAAAATACGTCCAATATTCAAAGATTATGTCGTAAGAATGAATAGGGTTGCTGAATCAGAAAACTTTACCGATGCCGGCGATATGTGGAGGTATGCTTTTGAGGATGACCATTTTGTGGAAACTGTTGACCGAATTTGGAAAGAAATCAAGCCTTTCTATAATTTGTTGCATGACTATGTAAGAGCAAAACTGAAGTTGGTGTATAAAGATGTATTATCTGGTAACGATAATCTCATTCCAGCTCACATTTTAGGTAAGTTTAAAATTAAGTCTCTATAAATGTAAACGCCTTTGACTCGCTAATGGCAATATGTTTTGTATGATAAAATATTTTTAAACGTAACGGCGCAAAGCATACCAACGCAACTTCTCTCTAAGGATATTTACCAGTTTTAGTTGCCGAAGTTTATCAAGGTCCCCAAGATTTCCTTTGGAGAGTATACTTGCACCACAAGCACCATGGTTTTTGATTTCCAGATACTGTTATCTCTGCTGGTGTTCAGTCTTTAGGTGATTCTAAAGAAATCTAGCAATTGCGTGCGTATCCATACACGGTCATTGTATTGGTGCAATTTTCTTACATTAAAAAAGATCTTAGTAATATTTAACCAGTCTGTTGACTGGCTATCACCGTTAAAGCTTACTTCTCTGTGATAATTTTTCTTTAAATTTTATGATTCCGTATTTTTTTTGATTGCGATCTTGATTATGTATGTAGCCACTCATGCCAGAAAAAACGCCGTCCTTAATCTAAAATGTTTCTAAGCTGTAGACCATATTGTTTATCAAAACTGATTCAAATCAGCCTACGCTGGGTGTAGGCTTTTCCCAAATTACCGGTACTGCACCTTCCGCTTTCAGTCACTCCCTGCGACTTTTTCAGGCCGGTGTTACTCCGAAAACGGGTTTTTTCTAATTTTCACTAATACGAACAGAAACCACATATTTCTATTTAAAATTTTCAGGTAACTTGTGGGCACAAGAATGGCAATCTATTTATCCGAAAGTTGTGACTTACACCAACCACTTGAGGCCGAAATTGCCACCAAATGAGACTATTCATTCTAAGAATCTATTTGACGCAGTCGATGAGTTTCATCAATCTCTTGGATTTGAGAGTGCCAAAGACTCGTATCAGGATATAAAAGAAACAATGACTACATCAAATTGTCTGCCATCAAGTCACGATATGTGTGATGGAATGCACTACAAGTAAGTTTAATGTTATTTCTGCCCGAGTGATATTTTACCTATACCATTTCGAATGTTTGTTTCGTTCGTTTCAGCAGTTCGGGTGTTGTCTATGTATAATATGTATGTATTTAGAAATATATAAAAGTATGTCTATCAGTCGTCTAGATCCCTTAGCACAAGCTTATCTTAGCATAGTTCGGATTAGATGATGTTGTGTGAGAATGTTCACAAATATTATTTATAGCTGACCCGCGCAACTTCGTTTGCGTCACATGAGAGTGAGGTATGGTATTAATATTTCAAGTATTATAATGTTTCCCGTTGCATTTACCCCCCTCGCGCTTATTCTCGTCGCGTCGCGTCGCTTGTATTCGTTACAGCTAAACCGCTTATCTTCGTTTGCGTCACATGAGAGTGAGAAGGAAAAAGGTGTTAAAGTGATATGTTTCCCGTCGCTTTTACTTCTACCCATCCGTTTTTCGGTATGGAACTCATAGTGTGCGAGTCCGACTCGCACTTGGCCGGTTTTTATGGTTCAGTTGACTGGCTGCCACTGCAGACCAAGTTTACTCCCGTCACGTAGCTCATACTTTAGAACTTAATAAGAGGGTTATTGTAAGTGAACCTTAAAAGATAGGCATATGCCGTCAAGGACTTTTTTGTTTAACTTTTTAAGAGAAACAATTTTGTAGTATACAATTTTGACGTAACTTTAACTATTTATGCAGCGTCAGCAATGGAAACTCTCAAAAGAAAGAAAAAATCCCCGTTCTCATAACATTATTAATGGCTGCTCCGCTCCTATTCGTCTTAGCGTGATGTTATGTCGCCATTAGCCAGCCTCAATAAATGGACTATTAAACTGTAAAATAATTTTTGAAATGCAACCAGTAGTTTCTGAGATTCTAGCACAAACAAACTCTTCAGTTTCATTATTTCGTGAGCGAACCTTAAAAGATAGACAAATTAGGTTATTGTGAGCGAACCTTATAAGATAGACATATGCTGTCGCGGACTTTTTTTTAGAACTTTTTAAGAGAAACAATTTTGTAATACACAATTTTTACCTAACTATAACCATTTACGCAGCGTACGCCTCGGAAGCTTTCAGACGGTAAAAAATATTCCCCGTTTTCAAAACATTCTTGATTGCTGCTCCGCTCCTATTCGTCTTAGCCTGATGTTATATAGCCTATAGCCATCCTCGATAAATGGACTATCAAACAGTAAAAGAATTTTTGAAATCCAACCAGTAGTTCCTGAGATCCTAGCGTTCAAACAAACAAACAAACAAACAAACAAACAAACTCTTCAGCTTTATAATATTAGTATGGATATGGATTTATTATTTACCCAGTTAGGGGTGGAACCTGAAAAACCCTGTCTTAGTGTATGCCTACATTATAAGAATTGCTTACTGTAAATATATCAAGTTTCTTGGAATAAGGGTTTTGGCTGAGCGTGACAGGTAATTGAATGAACTGAGAATTGTTGTTATTACAAACCCAACTATGCTAAACTATAATAAAAAAAAATTTAAAAAAATCTAAAAATATTTGTAAGTGAATCAGGTATGTCATCAACTTTTTTTGTTATCTTTGTTAGAATCAAATGGTGCGGTGAAAAGGTAACTGATGTGGTAGTTGGCCTATCGCGTGCTGCAAGGCTTCTAGGACACGTTCAATACTTCAAGCATTATAGGAAGCTACCACCATTGTATCGGGATGGTCCTAATCCAGGTAATTATTACTCCATGTATAATCTTAAATACACATTATTATAAAGTATAGTCTCTAGCTGTGTCTGTCACTGCGTATGGTCTTCATCAGCATGAAACGATACAATGCTTAGAACAATACAATCAAATCGACTCGTCGTAGTCCTCTCCTAATACTTTGGGAGGGCGATTGGCAGTACTGTATGACGCTGCCCAAAAGTGTTGGTACTGGGTTTGGTTTCCCGTTTGTCAGCAGGTGCACCATTTATAGACCAGGATGGCTTGGGCAGTGAAAATCTCAGCAGGGTAACTGTTTCTGAATTCACTTTTAAATGGCTCACTGGTTAGCATGCCATACGTTGCTGCATAAATACGTAACCAACAAGAGTCATGCAAGATTTTTCTTTATAAAATATCTCGCACACGGTCAGCCCATAAAGTGATTTCATAGTACCTACCTAATGTTTGAATTTGTATTTCACGTTATGATCATAAAAAATATGTAATTGGGTCTAAGATCATACTTGGGTGAACCTTTTGTAGAATGTCATTCGTGCGTTGAGCTTCAATATTGGATTATTGATTTAATATTTTGTAATCGGTGTAATACCTTTTAAGTTTTTTTTACATATTTGACTGACATATTGCTCCTACTGGTTAAAACCACAACCCTTGGAATAATATTCCAGGATTTTAAAAACTTTCAGGCGTATTTTTATTATTCTTTGAGAAAGTATAATATATTTTTCGATGTATTATATGTATGTATTTAGAAATCTATACTTATACTTATTACTTATTACTTGTATTACTTATTACTTATATTACTTATTACTTATATATTATATATTATATTATATATTATATATTATCTATATCTATACTAATATTATAAAGAAGTAAAGTTTGTGTCTTTGTTAAATTGTAAGGGGTAATCTCGGGATCTACTGAACCGATTTTAAAAATTCTTTCACCAAGAGAAAGCTTCGTTATTGTGAAGTGTCATAGGCTATATAGCATCACGCTACAACGAATAGGAGCGGAGCAGTAATAGTAAATGTTTCAAAAACGGGCGAAAAGTTATTCCTTTTGAGAGCTTCGTTGCGTGTGCTGCGTAAATATTTATAGTTATGTAAAAAATATTTACTACAAAATTGTTTCTCTAAAAAAGTTCTAAAAAAATTGCGCAATAGCATGTGTCTATCTTTGAGTTGGTGCACAATAACCATTTTATTGGCAATCAAGTTTTTCTACAATAATGCCACGGGATACCTCTTTCATAAACGAAATTGTTCTTAAAAATAATGCGACGGGAATACACGCGACGAGAAACCTTTCTCTCTCTCTCTCACGTAGTATTGAATATTAACGACGAGATGCTACGGGAGTAAGCAACGCGACGGGAGTAAATGCGACGGGAACAGGTACCTAATACTCTCCCTTATGTGGCGCAAACGAAGTTGCGCGGGTCAGCTAGTATTATATTATATTATATTATATTATATTATATATTATTATTATTATTATGTATTATAAAGAAGTAAAGTTTGTGTGTTTGTTAAATTGTAAGGGATAATCTCGGGATCTACTGAACCGATTTTAAAAATTCTTTCACCAATAGAAAGCTACGTTATTGTGGGGTGTCATAGGCGATATAGCATCACGCTACAACGAATAGGAGCGGAGCAGTAATAGTAAATGTATTAAAAACGGGTGAAAAGTTATTCCTTTCGAGAGCTTCGTTGCGTGCGTGTGCTGCGTAATTATAGTTATGTAAAAAATATGTACTACAAAATTGTTTCTCTTAAAAAAGTTCTAATAAATTGCACATGTCTATCTTTGGGTTGGTGCACAATAACCATTTTAATGGCAATCAATTTTTTTCTACAATAATGCCACGGAATAGTTAGGTACCTCTTTCATACACGAAATTGTTCTTAAAAATAATGCGACGGGAATAAGAAACCTTTCTCTCTCTGTCTCTCTCTCTTTCTCTCTCACATAGTATTGAATATTAACGACGAGACGCTACGGGAGTAAATGCGACGGGAACAGGTAATATTCTCTCTTATGTGGTGCAAATGAAGTTGCGCGGGTCAGCTAGTATAATATATAATACGTATATAACAGTCGTTTAGATCCCATAGCACAAGCTTATATTAGCTTTTTTTTATTAATATGTTGTGTGTGTCCATCCACTCATATTTATTTATAAAGAAAAAAGATTTGAGACGGCATTTTTCATTGTCATCAAATTCAAATGCCATGCAGTTGCGTTGTTTCTTGTTTAGTGGCAATTGGCAATCTTCTTCAAGCTATTTGAGCTTTGAGCCCCTCGTAGTCTCGCAGAGTCCGTGCTCTGTAAATTATCAAAGCAGTAGGAAACTTTTGACTTTTAACTGGCGACCACTTCGTGACATTTCATTTGCGAGCGTTGCCGTGCTTCTAAAGGAATGTTAAGCCGTTGGTCCCGGTTGTCAGTAATATTAGCAGTCGTTAAGCCAAGTTGAAGGCCTCATGGGCGGCCTGAAAATTTTCAAGAGTCGGTCTTCAACCTGCGCCTTTTTATTTCAACACGGCAATAGGATTACCAGCTACTACGTATAACAATACAACTATATGGTAAAATGTGGGCGTATACTTTACCTCTGCCGTCATCTAAAGCACAGTATACTAAAGTATTTGCTTCACTACAATATATAAAGATTTTATAGTCACTATTGCCATTTCGAAAACTGTATTTTTGCTGTAGTACTTTTGGAGGTTAAAGAGTTAACTTCTTACTAAATAGTGTGTAAATATCACGGTCCATCAGTATGCTTATTAGGTAGGTACTTAACTTTGCATAAAAAGTAACATACATTTTATTAAACACAATGTTTTACAGCGTTCCACGATGCAATCTCGGACATCGTCGCGGTTCAGCTCACTTCACCTGAACACCTTAAGACCTTGAATCTGGTAAAGGTGGACACCGGTACAGAGGTCACTCTGAACCACCTTCTCTGGGTTGCTCTTGAAAAGTTTCCGTTGATGGCATACGCTTATGTGCTGGATAAGTGGCGGTGGGATGTCTTCGGAAACAGTAGCCTGGAGAACTGGAATGAACATTGGTGGAATCTAAGGTAAGTTATTTCTTGAACTAAAATAATCATTATCGAAATATAATCAATATCTATACATAGATACATACATCATATCTCGCCTGTCTCCAATTCCCATCAGGGTAGGCCGAGACTGTTGGCTTTCCACTTACTAGCATCTTGTTGTAAAACTTCGTGTCGGAGGACTGAGGACGGCGAGATTGCTACTCGCCGTCCTTGCGGCATGACGTTAGAGTTCCACGCACACCTCACGCCCCGAGAAACGAAACAACACCCGAACCAACCCCCCAAAGGCGCGGGATAGTACCCGAACCCCTAGGTGAGGCCGTGGCAATAACCAAAGTCTGCCGGAAATCATAGGACAGGTCCTTTTGAGGATCTACCCAGGGCTCAAGGCCGTAGGCAGTGGTAGGGAACCGTGGTTTTAGTCAATAAAAGTCCAGTATAGCATCTATGAAGAACTTCTTAGGTTATGTGTGCACTTCAGGTGCGCGTGCACCTTTCAAATAAAATAAAATTTTCCACAAACTACTCCATGACAAATTAGCAATAGGTAGCCATTTACAGACACTAATTTTCCATCCATTTATGTCGCCATACATCATTATTATATTAAAAAAAATTGTTGAGGTGAAAAAGTTTGTACTTACATTTAATATTTTATGACTCCGTGATCAGGTCTACTAAATATAAGTACCTAATATAATTCGATTCCCACAAGAATGTACACTAGCAACAAAGTAGCTTGTCCATAATAAGCTGTTAAGATTCCAGTCACTGGTATAAGGGGTCCGCCCCTTATACCAGTGTACAGTACAGTACCAGTACAAACGTTGATGGATTTCATTTCAATTGATAAAGAGTAGAAGGAACCACATGCTAGGGAGATTACGCTGCTACATTGTCAGATATTATGTGAAGTCGACCTCCGTGTGGAAAAATTGCAGAAGAGTCTATGAACGTTTGAAACCATAGAAGTGTTACATACGCGTTACAGACATCTGTTTTGAAGATTAAAAGTTTCCTGTACTTATCTGTTACAACTTGCAGCGGACAGGGGTTGTGACTCTATAACTATTGCTGACATTTAAATTCACCCTGAAGACCTTCAACTTAGCTTAACGACAAACATTTTATTGGCACCCGGAACAAACGGTTTAGTCAATATACCTACTCGTAGTAGGCTTGTCTTCCATAGCACGGAAACGCTATAAGCTATCTAATGATCCCAACAAAATGACCCTGAAAATATTCTTTATTTAAACAGAAACCAACAAAACGATTACAATTAATGATAGGATTGCTGTAGTTTTTTCCGTCTTTATCAACAAATCAGTCATACCAAATGAACGTAACTATGTCAAAGGATTTGGACGGAAGCAAATTTGAATATTATTGTTAAACTGACTTCTGTTGTATCCGTTTCTTGAACTTTAAAAAAATCATTGGAGTAGGTACTGTTTTAAAGCAAGGTCCATATCGGGTGTTAGTGACCTTCACCTCACTTCCTACTTAGTTTGGGCGGCCATTGAACCTTGATGATATAACCTGTAAAGCGCAAAGACCGGGTACTAATCCCGCACTCCAAACAGCTGGCAATTTTGAATTAATTTTATTATTGAAATTCGTTTCGCGAGCAAGACGGGTTAATACATTCAATACATTGACCTTTTGCATAACCGTGATCTCGTAATTCGTGATTTATTAAAGTCTTCCGAGACTAAACAAGTTAAGACATCTATTTATATATCGCTTGTGAAAGTGATTTAACGAAGATCAAAGTAAGAATAAGGTGGTCATCATGGATATAACTGTACATGAACTTGTGTCGGGATAAAAAGTAACATTATGACTTTTCCCAAAATCTATTGTATTTCTGAAACCATTTTAATCAGAAGTTTCGCTATCTTAATAGGAAGTCCTTTCGCTATATTAATGTGATAAGGGACTAGCCAATGCCTGCGGTTCGTTTCGTATGGTGAAAAGTTGCCTGTTGTCTTATTCTGATTTATAAGCTAAAATTTCGTTTTAGTCCATTCAGTAACTTTACGTGAAAGTGAAAAAGTACCCATCAACCCATGTCGACTTTTACGCTTATTATTTTGTGTTGATTTATAGCCTCTTCTACAATCGATTCAATCCTAATACCTGTGTGTTCCAGGATTAAAGAGACCGGGGTATCACCACCACTGCCAAGGAACGAAACTGACCTAGACCCGGCAGCGAAGTATCACGTAGTATCACATGTGCAGTATATTACGTAAGTGCATCTAGACATCCTGATGTTTCGTTATATCTCCAGTCTGTGAAGGTCGAGAATCACTTTCCTTTTTTGTAATGCGCTACTTTTATTCAAGGTTGATGGGTTAACATCTCAATCTGTTTAAAGATACTTTTTGCTTGAAGTGAGGTACTAGAGCTTTCAGTAAAATTGTTTTTAAATAGTGTTTCTCTGGAGTAGAACTAAATAAGCGTAATATTCTTTTAATTAAGTTCAGTTTATTGCAACCCACTGAACGTTGGCCTCTCCCACAGACAGAGGCTGAATTTTAATGTAAGTGCCTATGTATTATGATTGTGCGAAATTAATGTGTTTTTGACTTGGAGACAAAACTTAGGTTGAATTGTCTATACCCTCTTTCAATTTTCAACATATTAGGAGAGGCCTACGTTGAAGATTGACCTTACTGTACTACGGTGCCTCCTCGGGTTTATACTGATATTTTGTTTTGAGTTTTCCTTAGTTTGTATCTACAATAACATAATAGCAATTTTTTTAAGGTGAAATGTGGGCATATAATATGCCTCTGCCTATCTCTTCGGGGAAAAGGGTGTGACTATATGTATGTATGTATAATTTTAAGTAATTGGCAAGAATACGATTAGAAAAAATAAATTGCAGAAAATATTAAATTAAATGTATTTGTTAATATTTCGCAGATATCTAATATCCCATGTCTTGGAGTTTCAAATTTTGCTGTCGCTGTGCAAGAAAGCCAATCATACCGGACCTCTGCATGAATGTTCTATTTATGGCGTGAAGGAAGCAGGAAAATTACTCAGGTAACATTGACTGGTTCATTGTTATACATAGAGTACACCTGTTAATCATTGTATGTTCAAGGAAACACACATACATTTTTTTAACTGTTATTGTGTATGTGGCCGTTTTAATATTTTTCTAATCTGTTCAACATTTGTACTTGGTGTGCACATCATCAACACCATCGTTTTTGTACGTATAATTTATTACACGTATGAGACGTTTATCAAGGTTTTGGTATGTATTTCGGCATCAGAAACTGTTAAAGTCTGGAAAGAAATCGTAGAGGGACTCTGATTTATTAACGCCTGCATTTACTCCTTGCGTTAATCCGTAAAATACGGAATTATAGCGTTCAACGTTCGGCGGGATAAGAAAAAATAGTTGGCACCCCCGATACTAACAACTAGGCAGAATTAGATAGATGGTGCAATAACTAAGTTAAAAATACTACTATGGCATGGGATCCCATTCCGAGTATGCAGTGTTCCTGCCCCTTTTTCGAGGATGTGAGATGTGCAAATAGAAAAGATCAATTATATGACATACAATATACGTATGCTATCACACAATATATGTGTTAATATGTATTTAATCTTCAATATTGCAACAACAGATAGAAGTATCCAATATTTTGACTATCGGCCTCCATGACCGAGGGCCTGAGGACGGTGAGAGGGCGGCTCACCGTCCTTACAGAAGCAGGCCGATGACGGCAGCGTGACGTGAGGAACTCACGCACGCCTCCCCCCCTTAGAAGCGGGATCACACCCGAAACCCCCCCAAAGACGCGGGATTGCACCCGAACCACCCCCTGGGCGAGGCCGCAGTGGCGGCCGTGGGTCTGTTGGGTGTCCTGGGACATCCTTCCGAGGGCTTACCCGGGGCTCCCAACCATAGGCTGTTGGGCGTTACGTGAGGTTTTTTAGTCGGTAGGAGTCCGGCATAACATCCATGAGGATTTTCCCCCACGTTAAACAAAAAAAAAAAAAAAAAAAAAAGTATCCAATATTTCCCGATATGCATTGAGATTAATAAAATCGAACATTATTATATTAACTAGCTGATGCCCGCAGCTTCGCCCGCGTAAAATTTGTTCCCGTTCACGCTTCCCGTATTTTATCCCCTTTGGGGTAAAATTTATCAAAGTCTTTCTTAACGGATGCCTACGTCATAATATCTATCTGCATGCCAAATTTCAGCCCGATCCGTCCAGTGGTTTGGGCTGTGCGATGATAGATCACTATGTCAGTCAGTCAGTCACCTTTGAGTTATATATATTTAGATTGAAGATTGATTTTCTACCGGTCTTGTTGACATTTTATTATAAAGATATTAGTAAAACTCAGAACAGTTCGTTTACAGTTAAGGCCGCGTGGGTCAGATTTTGAGTTTTTTGAAACAATCCTACTCAAAAAGTAAAGGGTTTATAATTCTGATAAATATATATATAATAGTTAAGGATATAAGCTAAACATATTCCGAGCCCGTTACACGATCCAATAAATTTCACTAGATAGAAAAATATCCCAAAGTTGACTCTCTCAGAAAAGTTTTTTCAAAACTGTGGCTAAACTATTAATATTTTATATATTTTTTTTGCACTCAATTAAAGGTATTAAGGTTTTATACACATTTTCCGAGCGTTTTTCTATAAACAACTACTTGCATAGTTATCATGTACGAATATCTACCAAACGCAATAGAATTGCGCCGCTGACGGCCGATCAGTCTCGCCCTGGCGCTTGTGGAGGCAGGACCTGTGTCAGTTTTTTTCGCAACTATTTCGTAATTATTATGCCAAATTACGTTGAAATCGCGCCACAGTATAAGAATATCAGTAATGGGCAAAATGTAATTAGATTAACCGTTACAAATGCGACTCATGGTAAAAATGTGGTGATCTTTTACTTTTTAAGTGTTTTCACGACATGGTAACCAGCTACCTAATGCATTAAAATGTCTACGAATTACATGATAATTTCGCAATCCAACATGGCGGCCACGCCGTAATCACAAAATTTCATGATGGGTATCGTTTAAGGGGTTTTTTGGTATGCTGAGTACGAAGTACGTAATAATTTTGCAATCCAATATGGCCGCCGCGCGGTAATCACAAAATTTCATGATGGGTATTGTTTAAGGGGTTTGTTCGTATGCTGAGTACGAATAACGTGATAATTTTGCAATCGAATATAGCCGCCGCGCCGTAATCACAAAATTTCATGATGGGTATCGTTTAAGGGGTTTTTTGGTATGCTGAGTACGAATCGCGTACTAATTTTGCAATACAAGATGGCCGCCGCGCCGTAATCACAAAATTTCATGATGGGTATCGTTTAAGGGGTTTTTTGCTATGCTGAGTACGAATCACGTGATAATTTTGCAATTCAAAATGGCCGCCACGCCGTAATCACAAAATTTCATGATGGGTATCGTTTAAGGGGTTTTTTCGTATGCTGAGTACGAATCTCGTGATAATTTTACAATCCAATATGGCCGCCGCGCCGTAATCACAAAATTTCATGATGGGTATCGTTTAAGGGGTTTTTTCGTATGCTGAGTACGAATCACGTGATAATTTTACAATCCAATATGGCCGCCGCGCCGTAATCAAAAAATTTCATGATGGGTATCGTTTAAGGGGTTTTTTGGTATGCTGAGTACGAATCACGTACTAATTTTGCAATACAAGATGGCCGCCGCTACGTAATCACAAATATTCATGATGGGTATCGTTTAAGGGGTTTTTTGCTATGCTGAGTACGAATCACGTGATAATTTTACAATCCAATATGGCCGCCGCGCCGTAATCACAAAATTTCATGATGGGTATCGTTTAAGGGGTTTTTTTGTATGCTGAGTACGAATCACGTACTAATTTTGCAATACAAGATGGCCGCCGCTACGTAATCACAAATATTCATGATGGGTATCGTTTAAGGGGTTTTTTGCTATGCTGAGTACGAATCACGTGATAATTTTGCAATTCAAAATGGCCGCCACTCCGTAATCACAAAATTTCATGATGGGTATCGTTTAAGGGGTTTTTTCGTATGCTGAGTACGAATCACGTGATAATTTTACAATCCAATATGGCCGCCGCGCCGTAATCAAAAAAATTCATGATGGGTATCGTTTAAGGGGTTTTTTGGTATGCTGAGTACGAATCACGTACTAATTTTGCAATACAAGATGGCCGCCGCTACGTAATCACAAATATTCATGATGGGTATCGTTAAAGGGGTTTTTTGCTATGCTGAGTACGAATCACGTGATAATTTTACAATCCAATATGGCCGCCGCGCCGTAATCACAAAATTTCATGATGGGTATCGTTTAAGGGGTTTTTTCGTATGCTGAGTACGAATCACGTACTAATTTTGCAATACAAGATGGCCGCCGCTACGTAATCACAAATATTCATGATGGGTATCGTTTAAGGGGTTTTTTAGTATGCTGAGTACGAATCACGTGATAATTTTGCAATCCAATATGGCCGCCGTGCCGTTATCACAAAATTCTATGATGGATATCGTTTAAGCGGTTTTTGGAATGCTGAGTACGAATCATGTGATAATTTTGCAATCCAATATGGCCACCGCGCCGTAATCACAAAATTTCATGATGGGTATCGATTAAGGGATTCTTTCGTATGCTAGGTAGCAATTTAAAGTAATTGGCCTTAATTTTACAATAAAAACCTTTTGTCATAGTATTTTCGCATTGCTAGGCCTGAACTTAATAAGCAAATCTTTTTAGTTTACTACTGTTAATAGCTTAGGCGGCCAAATTGAATTCCAAAATTATCATGTTATTCGTACTTAGCATTCGAAAAAACCCATTAAACGATATCCATCACGAAATTATGTGATTACGGCGCGGTGGCCATTTTGGATTGCAAAATTATCATGTGATTCGTACTCAGCATACCAAAAAACCCCTTAAACGATAACCATCATGGATTTTTGCGATTAAGGCGCGATGGCCATATTGGATTGCAAAATTAGTACGTGATTCGTACTCAGCATACCAAAAAACCCTATAAACGATACACATCATGAAATTTTGTGATTACACCGTGGCGGCCATTTTGGATTGCAAAATTATCACGTGATTCATACTCAGCATACCAAGAAACCCCTTAAACGATACCCATCATGAAATTTTGTGATTACGGCGCGGCGCCCATATTGGATTGCAAAATTAGTACGTGATTCGTACTCAGCATATCAAAAAACCTCTTAAACGATACCCATCATGAAATTTTGTGATTACGGCGCAGCGGCCATATTGGATTGCAGAATTATCACGTAATTCGTACTCAGCATACCAAAAAACCCCTTAAACTATACCCATCATGAAATTTTGTAATTACGGCGCGGCGCCCATGTTGGATTGCAAAATTATTACGTGATTGGTACTCAGCATACCAAAAAACCCTTTAAATGATACCCATCATGAAATTTTGTGATTACACCGCGGCGGCCATTTTGGATTGCAAAATGATCACGTGATTCATACTTAGCATACCAACTTTAGAAAACTTTAGAATTTTTTATGACCAGTTATAATGTAATTTACATTTTTTACGCAACTGTAACCATCTAGCAAACTTACGCAACGGAAACTCTCAAAAGAAATGAAATATCCTAGTTTTCGAAAAATGTTTCGTTGCTGCTCAGCTCTTATTCGCCTTAGCGTGATGTTATATATTTTGGTATTTTTCATAAATGGACATTCTTCTAAGGAACTTTTGAAATTCAACTAGCAGTCTCTTAGACTCTAGAGTTCAAACAACTAAACAAACAAACAAACTCTTTAGCTTAAAAATAATAGTATAATAAATATAATTAACTCATTTATTTAGGAAACTCGAATAAATCACTACACTTAATAAAGTTAGATGCATTTACTACGTCAAACAAAGTTAGCATGCTGTTTCTTTCTACTCTACTGTATACTGTGGCATGAGAGTTCACTGCCGCTGCCGGCGCGCGGTGTGTCTCGCGCCCGGGGCGAGGGGAGCGCCAAATGCCTACTTGTGCGCTATAACCGCCCCTTAACGCTTCGCTATAGTTGATCCTGGATGGGTGACCACTTTGTGACAGTTGATTTGCGACCGTTTGTGTTTCTAAATACACGTTAAGTCGTTGGTCCTCGATCGTCAGTAATATGCCTACTTTTTCAGAAATACAGGGCTTAATTCAAGTTGAAGGCCTTATGATCAGCTTGTAAATTTTCAACAGAGGGTGGTTCCTAAACAGCACCTATCACGTGGCACGTGAAATGTGGGCCTTAGGAAGTTATATAAAGATGTGGCTATATATACGGATGTAAAAATAATCAATTAAAATTTCAGCGATGGGATGGCGCTTGGTGCTAGTGAAGATTGGAGAACTGTTCTTCAAACAATAACTGGTGAATCAGAACTTTCAACCGATGGTATACTACAGTATTTCTCGGGTCTGCAGAAGTTTCTTGTGGAAGAGAATGCTAAACTTGCTCTCATCATCAATGAAGCAGATATGGATCAGAGTGCACCAATCATAGTAGGGGCTATAGTAGTGTTATTGTCAATCATAATTATTGTACTGTACTGTGTTAAGAAACATGATGTTGGTGGTAAAGTGCTTTCAGTTTGCGGTTTAAGCAAGAATGGTTCTCTTGATATCGTGACAAATGAAATTCCGCAAGGTAAAGCTAATGAGGTGGATGGCATTAGCGAAGATAAGGTTTAGTTGTGTAATTCATCTGGATGTGAAAAATATAATTGTTAGAAGAAAGTCTCGAAGGAAATTATTGTAATAGTATTAGTAATTTATCGAATGATTTTGTTGGACTACAATCTACATAATAAGACGATTTTGAATGTTTTGTGAAAGTTTTTGTTATGAATAGTTTTGACATTGTGTATGTTACTTACAATTAAAATAGATTAAAGTTAGTAATGTGCTCTTTAATGATTCCATGTGCACTACGGGCAACTGGGTTACCTAATACTACAACAGAGACAGGCAGTCCCTTTTATCTGTACAAAACCTTCATATACCTAAAACACTGGACTCAGGGTTCTATAAACGATCATTACAGTAAGAAACTTACTGGGCCTTAGATGAGTTTCCACATTGTGACATTTCCAATGACAAGCATTTCCATGCTTCGAGGGGCATGTTAAGCCGGTTTTCATTATCAAGACAATTGATAACCAAGTTGAAGAACTTGAAAAATTTGAACAGTGGACAGTGACAACCTGCATCTGTTCATTTGGTAAGGGCCTTTACCTATACCTATGGCCAAAAGAGTAACTATAATGTATGTATGAATACCTATGTACGACTGTACGTTATGCTGTCGTCATTTGCAAACAGGTCAGCAGAGATGTAGCTCTAAAGCTTGAGTGTACAGCACGCTGTAAACGTATTGTATAGTGGCAAGGATAAAGAATGATTTTCTTAAGCCCGTGCTCATCGGCATAACGCCAATAAGTAGCATGAACAACGAACTAGACGATACACTTCTCATCAGAAAAATCGAAAAATTTTAGTTTTTAACAGATATCATCTGTCCTAACTTAACACAAAAAAAAAGACGTGTGGCACTCGGGGACTGCCGCGGTAAAGCTATTACATAGCATTTTTTACCAACTATGCTAGTATAATTATTTCTAGATAAGAATACTAGCTGATGCCCGCAGCTTCGCCCGCGTAAAATTTGTTACCACGGGAAGTTATTCCCGGGATAAAAGGTAGCCTATGTGTTATTCCAGACTATAATGTATCTCTGTACCAACTTTCAGCCCGATCTGTTCAGCGGTTTGAGCGTGCAAGAGTAACAAACATCCACACTCACAAACTTTCGCATTTATAATATTAGTAAGAAGTAAGATTTTAAGGCCTATGTTCAACAGAGTAAAGTACCAAGTACCTACTTGACTGTGGACATTTGGGCTTTTGGAATTTTGGCCTATTGGCCTTTTGGACTTTTGGACTTTTAGCCTTTTGGACTTTTGTACTTTTGTACTTTCGGACTTTTGGACTTTTGGACTTTTGGACTTTTGGACTTTTGGACTTTTGGAAAAGTCCAAAAGTCCAAAAGTTCAAAAGTCCAAAAGTCCATAAAACCAAATTCCAAAAGTCCAAAAGTCCAAAAGGCGAAATGTCTTTACTTTAGTGACCTTTCATGTCTCGCATCCGTATAGCAGTTAGCAGTACAGTTTTAACGTTTACTTTTGAGTTTCACTCTTCGTGTCTATTTTCGCAACTGTCTACGGGGCGCTGTGTAAAGGTTGTTCTGGCCTTGGCGAGACTCCAAATGATGTAGGGTAACTACTCTTCTATCCCATCAGTTTCTGACACGACACTCCCGAGGTACGTGAATTATTGCCTCCACCACATCTCTTGCGTCTGTCGATTTTAATTTCAGTCCAGCCATTCGCGGCCTCATCCTGGTGGCCTACCATAAGCTCTTAAAACAGGCCAATATCAGCCGATAATTGAACGGACGTCTTATTTCGTACCATAAACGCGATGAACAGCAGGCGAGTTAGCGATTGCCGGTCAGACGTCACGTGATTGAGCATTTCAGCGGCGCTCGTTGTTCTGCACGTTGTCCTGCAGACATGCATGACGGCGTGTGTGTGCGGTGTGTGCCTCAGCAGGCACAGGACATCGGCATCATTTAAATCCTCAAGGATATCAGTATTGGCCCCATTCTATGCCGCGCCGATTGTTCTTTGCGGTATTCAGCATTATACCATCTATTTTCTATGGATGGTTGTTAACTATCCTGTTATCTTCATAACGATCCTTTAAGGTAGGTACAGTATGTATTTTCAAAAGAGTTTGTGAACTCTATTTTTAATTTCTTTTTCAGAATATTGATGACATTTGATTGATGTCATTTTATACACGTTACGTCTACTACATTGATACATGTAATAAAATTTTAACACGCCGGTGTTTGTATGTAAATTGTTTATACTGAGGAAAATTCTATACTGAGGAATAGCTTTAACCATTAAGCTCTATTTTGATTAAGCAAACAGGGCAGATTCACACGCTACTTGATAAGTATGATTAATAAATACCTCTAATTTCATAGACCTTGTGTGACGTAAACAAAGTTGCGAGGGTCAGCTAGTTAAAAGATAAAACAATAGGTTTCTTCTTATCTACTTAAAAACTATTTTTAATAAATTTATGGTAATAATAGACATTCTTTGAAATGTGCATTTATGGTATTGTTATGACTTTTATGACACGTTTAAAGTACATAGGTATGGGATAGATGGCGCTCGCAGCTACGTCAGCGTGAAATTTTCTTCCCGCTTCCCATGGTATCGTACTCCCGGGTTTGGTTACCTTTATAGCAGTATTATAAATTAACAAAACAAAAAATAATACTGCATTGGTGATAATAATAATAAAATGTATGTATATAGAGCACTCACTCATTTCCTTTCACTATTTTTCGTGACTTTCTTCATTAATAAATGCACTTTGTTTATTCATATTTAAAACACTTTTTACACAAATTATACGAGTACAGTTCACTTTTGTACATAGATGATGAATACCTATACACCTATAGTCGAATTTTTATTTAGAAGAAGTAAATTGACAGCAACTAATGTAATTGACAGCATCGAAATTGTCATTTCACATTAAGAACTGTAAATTCGACCAGCACTCTTAATTCAACTTTGGTCGAGTGGTTAAGACGCGGATCGGTACGCAGAAGGCGCAAGATCGATTCTGGGTACAAGCATCAATTTTTGGATTATTTGACATAATATAATAATATATAACGACTGCAGAGTTCATAATTGACGTAAACAAAAAAATTATGAAGTGCTAGATACACGAACGTGGCCGAAGGTAGCCGAGAGTGTGACTCGTTTTCGTGACACAATTTCTGGATTCGGTCTCCACGCAAGGCCCGCGATAGAAGCTATGCAATAGCTTAAAATTTCATTCCACGAAAAAAATCACATGATTATATAGCTGGCAGTGAACCATTGTTTTGAGACAAATGTGTTTTCAGAGTTGAAGTACATCTTACCTTTGAAACTAAAAATTGGCGTTCATCTTGAAACTTTTTCTTCTTTATTAGTTAAATGTGACTTTGGGACGTCTAAAAGAATTTTTTTTCTCTCTAAAAGTTTATGGATATTTCGATCGCAGAAGCCGCGCAAGTCGTGGCATTGCTGGATACTGGACTTAGTCAGCCTGTTGTGGCTAAAAGATTGCATCTAAGTCTGTCCTCTGTTCATAGAATCTACAAAAGCTATCGGGAGACAGGTTTGTTCATCCGCCGTTTAGTATCAGGCAGAAATCGGGTCAGATGATCGATTTATTGTAACAACTTCCTGACGAAATCGACGCCTTAACGCTTTCCAACTGCAGCAGCAGCTTCATGTTGTACGTAGAGTGGCTGTAAGTGACTCAATCATTAGAAGAAGATTGAAGAAACGTGGACTTGTACCGCACAAGCCAGCAAAAGGGCCGAAATTAACTGCAGACCATCGAAGAGCGCGCCTTAACTTTGCACTTGAGCACCTAAATTGGTCATTCTCCAGTGGAGCAAAGTTCTTTTTACTGATGAGTGTAAAATTATCCTGTATAGTAACGACGGAAGGAACAAGGTCTACAGAAGAGATGGAGAACGCTTTGCACAATGCTGCATTAAAAAAATGATAATGTCTATAGGCTACGGTTACCAACCTTCCGGTGGGCCGTAAGCTTGTCTGCCACCTAAGTAGTACAAAAAAAAAATGGTAAGACAGAGCTTGTTTTTGTGTCTGGGCCACGTCTACCTGCACAAAACTCTCATCGGTACATAGATCGAGCCTCACGTGATGCCTTATGCACATTTTCTTGGCGACGGCTTCATATTCATGCACCATAATGCTAGGGCTCACACCGGTTGCGTCGTACGAGACTATAGCCCAGACATGAATCATATTGAACATCCATCGGACCATCACAAAGTATTATGTATTTTGATTAACCAAATTTTATTCAATATAATATTGAAGTCGGCGCCAAGTAAACCCATAGGTTTAGGTAGGTATTATTAATGGCACCAACTTCAATATTATATTGAATAAAATCTGGTAAATCAAAATACATAATACTTTGTGCTAAGTAAATTTTATTTTTAAGGATTTGTATGAAGTCGGTTCTATTTTTTATTTAAAATTTTTTATTTTATTATTTTAAGTGACGGGTGGACCGAATAGTATATCTATCTAGGTGTAAAGTTCTCATCAACACAAATCAATCAAGCCGAAACACAAGGTAACTGCTGTAAATCGTTAAGGAATTCCCTCGACTGTCTTTCGTTTCCATCATCAGATCGAATCCAAACCTTTAATAAATTGTAGTACATTAAAGCACTTAATCAAAAAGTTACCAAACGCACTAGTTGTCCCTACAATTTTCGGTGGTTGCCCTCGATTTCTCCTGGATCCCAGCATCAGATCCTGATACCCTGGATATGGGACCACCACAGAAGTAGCCTCTTTCAAACAAAAAAAAAAATCAAAATCCATCCATAATTGGCGCCGCTATCGCGTAACATACATACAAAAAAAAAAAACATAGCGTACGAATTGAGAACCTCCACCTTTTTTTGAAGTCGGTTTAAAAAAAAAAGTTATGATCAGTTAGCATACTAATTGCTTTTCAAAAAGAGACGAGTTTGTGCAAGAGATCCTGCTCCAGGAACAGGAACACTTAGCCAGCTGTAAAATGCAATCCAAATGGAATGCCACAACATGTGATCGTGCCTGGAACGTTATTCCGAAACTCGTGTATCTGGAAAAAGTGGTTTCTATCAAAAAAGCTTTCGGAATGAAGTTTTATCTATGTACAGAGGTTTCTACCAACCGCGCTTTCTATGAACCAAGGCTTCTTTGAATAATGATTGTATTAACAATTAATTTGGCGAACCGTGCTATCTATGTACAGAGGTTTCTGCCTACAGTGCTTTCGAACAACCATGACATCTGTGCAATAATGATTCTATCAACGAATACTTCGGCAAACCGTGCTATCTACCAATAGTGATTTCAGCCAACCGTGCTTTCTATGGAAGGATTCTTCGGCGAACCGTGCTTTCTACGAGTAGTGATTTCTGCCAACCGTGCTTTCTATGAAAGGAGACGTCTGCCAAAAATGATTCTGTCAACAGTTTATTCGAACAAACGAGTTTCGGATTAACGTTCCTGGCTCACTCTCATCCGATCGATGAAAAACCGTATGGAAGCAGTAATAATACAACAATAATGCAATACCTACGTGTGCAGTATAATAATGCGTTTCGGTGCATTCTGGGGTTGCCATGGAGGTGTAGTACGTTCGGTATGTTCGCTGAAAACAGAGTGGATGATTTCTATGCCGTCATGAATAAGTCCAGGGCCGCCTTTGTGAACCGTGTACACTTGTCTGACAATGAAATATTGAGGGTTATATATGAAGCTTAACCTCTTCTTTGTATATGACCTTCAATATTCCAGCTAGCTTATTATATTGTTATTTTTATAATTGTGTTCATTTTATTTTTATGTTTGTGTATATTTAATTAATAAATTTCTTTTTTATGGGTGCATCAGGTGCATGTGACCTGAAATAAATGATTATTTAATTTAATTTTAATAAGAGCTCTGGGAGGGAATACCAGTTTAGGTGTTGTTTTATCCACTTTCTTCACACTCCATACAGGGTAACAAGAAAGCCGTGAGATCGTTCTCACCAGACTGCCCCTCTCTAACACGTTTATTGTGAAAGTGAAAGTTCAATCCGATGGACGTTGTCATTTTAGTTTGATTACAAACTTTGAACAGATGATACGCGTGACCTAGTGACGTAGTTTAATGCAACAGAGTCACTGACTACAGACAAATTCTCGCCATAAGCCCCTCTGCACTCTATTTTATAGAGAGGGGCTAAAAATGGCTCGTAAAACAAAATACGAAAAAGATGAAAATTTAATTTGGTTTTAGAACATTAACATTAGAATATGCAAATCTCATATAATTCACTATTAAACGACATTTGACATATTGCGTAGCCAAATGGCAAAAACGGTACCCTTATAGATTCGTCATGTCTGTCTGTCTGTCTGTCTGTCCGTCTGTCTGTCCGTCCGTGTGTCACAGCCACTTTTCTCCGAAACTATAAGGCCTATGCTGTTGAAACTTGGTAAGTAGATGTATTCTGTGAACCGCATCAAGATTTTTATATAAAACTAGAAAAAAAAACAGTTAATTTTACATACTCAGAACTGAAACTAATTTTTTTTTATCAAACCCATACGTGTGCAGTATCTATAGACAGGTCTTCAAAAATGCTATTGAGGTTTCTAACACAATTTACTTTAGCAAATAAAGTGAATAGTTTGCGCAAGAGACACTTCCAAAGTGGAAATATGTGTCCCCCCCTCCTCCTGTAACTTCTAAACTAAGAGCATAATAAATCCAAAAAAAAAAAATGTACACTGCTATAAAATCTACCAACGAAAATTGATTTGAACGAAATCGAGTTGGTAGTATTTTTTAATACGTCCTAAATCGCAATTTTCGCCGAGAAAAATCACTACCACTGCGAACGTGTTAAAACATCAATGAAAGTTACAACGAACTACAAAAACTTTTATATTATGTTACTTGCTGCTATGGAACCCTTCATGGGCGAGTTCAACTCGCACTTGGCCGGTTTTTTCTGATAATCCTTGGAAAACACAAACTTGCACGGAGTTTCGATTTTTCTGATGAGAAGTGTATTATATACCAACATATTGTCATTTTATAGTCACGCAGGCTTTTTAAATTCCTGTCATTCATTGTAAAAAATCAACCAGTTTGCTAGAAGACTCTTTTCTTTAAACTATATATTTGTTATCAAAACCAAACTAAAGAGGAAATTTGGGCGTATAATATGACCCTGCCTACCTTTTCGGGGATAAAGGCGTTACCGTTACGTATGTACGTCATTAAATAACAAAAAATGTGGTATTTAAATAACGTTATCAAGATAAATAAGAATCGATTCATGAACTATTTGTAGGTAAAAAAAAATTGTATGAAACACTCGATGGCCAAGTAGATGGTCAGCCAAGGCTCTAGTCCATTTCTTTTTAAATATAAGAATGTAGACGTGAAAAAGGAGACTCCCAAACTGAATTTCGACAAATCCTTCTACGACAAGATTTTACTTCGACAACATGAAACTCCGATTCGACTCAATTTCGACAATATCCCGATACTAACTGTACTCCGACAAAGGAAGAAACGCTTTGTCTGAGTACAGTAGTGTCGGGATTAAGTTGTTTCGATCTAAAATATTGTCGAAATTGAGTCGTATCGGAGTTTTATGTTGTCGAAGTAAAATCTTGTCGTAGAAGGATTTGTCGAAATTCAGTTTGGGAGTCGAAAAAGGAGATTTTGGCAGACTATGGCAGATTGTGGTAAGTAATAAAGAGTAAACATTATTTTCGTCTATCACCATTTGGGCTTGTTAAACATTTCTGTTTTTGTGCAAAAGAGGTCAAAATTAACACTTTGTTATACTCATTTTGGTTTTATACAAATTATTGTGTGTACATAGCTGTCGTCACTCTATTGTACTCTGCGACCTTAACCAGGATTCGTTAAAGTTCAAAGCTCACTATACCTATAGACCGTTTACTATAACTTGACCTTTCGGTTGGCTCTATGTATGTTCATACATTCTATGTGAGTTAATACATTTATAGGTATGGATTGTTAATATAGATGCCAACATGCATGCATGAATAAACAGACTGGAGCAATTAGATATTGAATAAAGAAATTTAATTTATAATTTTCTAGACCAGTGCTCAGCCATAGTAGGGGAGTAACGCTTCTTCTATCAAACAAGCAATCCTGGGGAAAATGTAAGTGTATTATGTTCTTCGACTAATTTGCCACCTAAATGATGATTTTATAGAGTCAAAGTTGCCACGAGTACAAGAAAGGAACTCTTAACCAGTACAATCTAAGACTTAAATCGTTCCTTTAACTCTAAATTAGCACTTTCAGTTCGAATTTTTAGGTCTTAGAAGCGCGCTGACATCTTTTTGATGATTTTTCTGTGTGCATTTCAATAGAGCAACGCTACTTCAACCGAATGCGCTAGGTCTGGGATGCTCTATGTGTGCTTTATCTTTCTACGAATACATTGAAAATCCGTAAGATTGTGATTATAGATTTGTGGATGTGTGGATGTTTGTTACTCTGGTTCTCAATCTGGCTGAAATTTGGTACTGGAATAGATTATAGTATGGGATAAAACATACGCTTTTTATTTTCGAAGTAGGTTCTCATAGGATGCTCTAGTCTAGTACTAAATGTAGGTCTTTAGGGGTGTAGTAGGGTAATAGCGCCTATTTCTGCCAGCTGACTTCTATTATAGAAGTGGCAGAGATGTGCTAATTTCGTTGTTAGCCCATAAACTCTCACCAGTGGCTCCAAGCAGTTGTGATGCGCGCAGCGGCCACACCCCGGTAAACCGCGTCGGCTCGCGGACTAAACCTGGTTGAGGGGGCTTGTCACCTCGGTGGCAAGTTTATTGCGGATCCCTCCCGCATAGCGCATAAAGTCTGATTCGGCCAGGAAGGCAACCCACCGTAGATATACAAAAGGGCTTGGTGGACTTGGCGATTCAGCAAGGCAAGGTGGATGGCCTAGGGCGGCGGTAGAGGGCGTACAGTTACCGTCGGCCAGACACATCATCCGACCTCTCCTCCAGTCGTAGCGGTCTCCCGTTCCACTGGGTTCAGGAGGGGGAAGATGAGTGTGTGCGCCTGCGTTTGCGCGAACGCTTGCGCACCTACAAATATCCTGCGCACTTGACCGCTTCCGTATCTTGGACTCCGAATACGTTAAAGTCCTATGGCGATAGGATGAGGTAGAGAGGTCTAGTTTGATGCAAGCTAGTCTTTGTCTGATTCCTGCACATGGGCGGTCCTGGGGGTGTGAGTACACATCGTGGTCGCTTTCGCACTGCAAAGTAGGAACGACAGTGTGGATTCGGCAGCACCCGGGATGACAGAGCAGCCCTATTTAGGGAGGCACTGCTCTCCTCGCTCAGCCGGGGAGGGGGCTAGAAAAGGTGCCCTAAAAAAGTGTTCGTTCCTACTCGGAAGGTGATAGTAACCGCGGCTGTCACTGCATCATAATAAAACGTGGTCGAAAGAACAATAAGCATACCATGAAAACACCTATCATGACATTCGGTGCGTGGAACGTGAGAACGCTTATTGATCGCGATGGCAACGCGTGCCCCGAACGCAAAACTGCCATAGTAGCTCGGGAACTACATCGCTATAACGTGGATGTGGCTGCTCTTAGCGAAACGCATCTTGCCGATGAAGGAGAGCTGGTAGAAGAAGGTGGCGGCTATACTTTCTTTTGGAAAGGTACCGCAGCCTCTGAACCGCGACGTTCAGGCGTAGGTTTTGCCATCAAGAATCACATAGCTAAGCGACTTGAGGTGCATCCTGTGCACACTTCAGACCGCGTTACGACACTGCGCCTTCACCTGGACAAAGACAATTACCTTAATGTCATCAGTGTCTATGCCCCTACGCTAGACAAGGCTGATGACATCAAGGTAAATTCTACGAGGAACTATCTCGATGCCTTGACAGCATAAACGCCAGAGAGCAGGTTTTATTGCTAGGCGATTTCAATGCCAGAGTTGGACGAGACTATGAGGCTTGGCCTGGAGTCCTGGGTAGACACGGAGTTGGCAACATGAACAGCAATGGTCAGTTGCTACTCAGTCTCTGTGCTCAATATGAGCTTGCAATATCGAACACTATGTTCAGACTTGCCACTAAGCACAAGACAACGTGGATGCACCCTCGATCCAAACACTGGCATTTGATCGATTATGCTATTGTCAGGCAGAGAGATACCGGTCAAGTCCAAGTCACTCGCGTCATGCGCGGTGCTCACTGTTGGACTGATCACCAACTTGTTGTCACAAAGCTACGGCTCCGCCTCCGTCGACCTTGCAGATCCACACTAACAAAGCCTGCGTTTTTGAACGTGGATAGGCTTGAAAATCTCGAGGTGAGGGAGAAATATGCTGAAGCTGTGTCTAGAAAGTTGTTGCCAGTGAATGAGACAGATGATGTTGGTGCGGTCTGGGGAACTTTTTCTTCTCATCTTATGGAGGCAGCCTCAGCTACTTTAGGTATAAAAAGCCGTCGTAGTGAGGACTGGTTTGATGAGAATGACGAGGTTCTTAGGGCAGCATTCAACAGACATCGAGACCTCTTGCGACAGCATAGTAGGCAAGGTGGAAGCGTTGCGGTAGTCAAAGCGAGTGACCTTGAATTGCTGATGGCCTGCAAGGGCTAATGTCCAGTTTTCACCAAGCTTGCTGCAGGTTCGGCCTAAAGATCAGTGTCAAAAAGACGGAGGTGATGTCTCTGGACACACATGGTCACGAGACACTATCTATACAGCTGGGGCAGGACATGCTGAAGCCGGTCGATAAGTTTCGCTATCTGGGGAGCACTATAACATCCAATTGTGACCTTGATGATGAG
Organism: Miltochrista miniata; assembly: GCA_933228765.1. NCBI lineage: Eukaryota > Metazoa > Arthropoda > Insecta > Lepidoptera > Erebidae > Miltochrista > Miltochrista miniata. The sequence goes on from OW121756.1 coordinate 23,616,228, forward strand.
ATCAGCAGCAGGATCTGTGCCGCAGCTGCGGCATTTGGGAAGCTGCGTTCCAAGGTTTTCTGTTCACATGACCTTATGCTGGCCACAAAAATATCAGTTTACATGGCAATTGTGCTGCCAAACCTCTTATATTCCTCCGAGACGTGGTGTGTGTATCGGCGCCACATACGCACTCTCGATCGTTTCCACCTCAAGTGCCTACGTTCCATCATGAAGATCCGATGGTCCGACCGAGCGCGTAACACCGAAGTTTTGCGACGTGCCAATGTCGGTGGCATTGAGGCCTACTTAATGCGTCGGCAGCTTCGGTGGTGCGGTCACGTGTCACGTATGGCGGAGGAGAGAGTGGCGAAACGCATCTTCTACTCTGAACTAGAGGAGGGCAAGCGGAAACATGGCGGCCAACTCCTCAGGTTTAAAGATGTTCAGAAGCGTCATATGAGAAGATGCAACATTGAGCCGTCTAAATGGGAAGGTTTGGCAGCACAACGTCCAGAATGGCGCAGGGTGGTGCAAAGGCGAGTAAACGATTTCGAGGAACAGCGAAAGGCAGACCTCGACGCTAAACGCGATGAGCTGAAAGTCCGCCCACCCGCTGTCATTCAGTACCGGTACGTAAATGGTGTTCTCACGTGCCCTCAGTGTACACGAGAGTTCACCGCGAAGATTGGCTATATTAGCCATCTTCGAGCCCATCAGCGCCGAGCCGACTAGGAGTCGAAGTGATCGCCATGGCCGAAATCGGTCGGAGGCATCATCAAATGTAGGTCACTTTTATGGCAAAAAGTAATATCGACGATGTCAAAAAAGTAATATCGACGAGATAGTCTTCAATCCATAGATAAAGTTGCGTGTTATTAACAATTGAGAATTTATTATTATCAGATTTTACTTGACACTTTTTTAGAGACAATTAAAATTTCTTTATTTTTTTTTCTCATTATTACTATAATTATGTGGTATAATTGGTCAATTTACATTACTTAATCAACCTTTATTTTAGTGAATTCTTTGATTACGAGAATTTTACCTAAGCCACTAATTACTACCACCATTACTGCTTAAACGAAGTACCTAACTATTAATAATCGAAACAAAATAAACAACTAAGTAATTGTTTAATACTTACCTAACTAGCTAATGGCCGCGGCTCAGCCCGCGTGGTGTCCTAATATTCTACTTAGTACTAAAAAATATGTGAAAGTTTGTGAAGATGTTTGGATGTTTGTTACTCAATTTGTAACACAAAGATGTTCAGTGTTACTCACCAACTAGCGCGAGGTAGCTATGCAGAGAACTCTATCCCAGGGCGCCTTATTTCTGAGTTTCCAGTGTGTGTGCAAGGGTAGGCTAGGGCTCTTACGAAAACAGACAATAGGTAGGGTGTACACACATATATTTATTAAGTACACAGAGATACACAGAGACACACAGAGAGCTTATTCACTGATAGTCACAAATATCACAGGTACACAGAAATATAGTCAGGGCTTAGATACTAATACTACTCAATAGACCACTGCCGCGTGAGCAGGTAAAACGGGTAAGCAGCTAACTACACTTATAATTGGGTGACAATTACTGGCCTTGAGTCAAGCTGAGAGCGATACAGTACGAGAATGCCACGTGGAGGCGGCTGGTTCCTCTCAAAACCCCTCGCTCGTGCAGTCCACGTGTCTTTGGGTGTGGCTCTGCCAACCGTGGACGGGCCGCTTTTCCTCGTAGTAAAAAACCCGGTATCCCGGGTGTAGGTTGAAACAGAAACTTATTCTTTCTGAGGAGAGAACTCTCCCACCCGAGTTCCGCAGTCAGCGGCCTGGGCGCCGCCGACGTGTCTTCGCCGAGGACTATCGGCCTCCATGACAGGGAGCCTGAGGACGGTGAGAGGTTTGCTCACCGTCCTTACAAAAGCAGGCCCATGACGGCAGCGTGACGTGAGGGATTCACGCACGCCCCCCTTAGAAGCGGGATCACACCCGAAAACCCCCAAAGACGCGGGATATCACCCGAACCATCCCCTAGGCGAGGCCGAAGTGGCGGCCGTGTTTTGAGTCCTGGGACATCCTTCCGAGGGCTTACCCGGGGCTCCCAACCATAGGTTGTTGGGCGTTACGTGAGGTTTTTTTTAGTCGGCAGGAGTCCGGTATGGCATCCATGAGGATTTTACCTCACGGCAAAAAAAGGGGTAGGTATAGGCATAAATTATTACTAACTTTTAAACTTTCGCGTTGCATGATAATATTATTAATTATTTAAAACGGGTCTGCTTGTGACCACGGCTGGTGCAACCCAGCCGAAACGTCAAGCCTCAATTTTAAGGTATGATCGCGTTAATACCCGTTTTAAATCAACTTCAGCCGAAGTGGCGGCCGTGTTTTGAGTCCTGGGACATCCTTCCGAGGGCTTACCCGGGGCTCCCAACCATAGGTTGTTGGGCGTTACGTGAGGTTTTTTTTAGTCGGTAGGAGTCCGGCATGGCATCCATGAGGATTTTACCTCACGGTAAAAAAAGGGGTAGGTATAGGCATAAATTATTAATAACTTTTAAACTTTCGCGTTGCATGATAATATTATTAATTATTTAAAACGGGTCTGCTTGTGACCACGGCTGGTGCAACCCAGCCGAAACGTCAAGCCTCAATTTTAAGGTATGATCGCGTTAATACCCGTTTTAAATAATTAATAATAAATTATTACTTTTATGTGCTCACATTTTACCTTTTCAGAATTTGTCTCGCGTAATAGTTGGAGAGCCGTATTGTAGTGTTGAAATAGACAGGCGCAGGTTGTGACTGTTAATGATAATAATAAGTAGGCTTATTTCTAAACTACAAAACTCACAATATTGAAACTTGTGTAAAATAATCGTTAATGTAATCCCTTTCTAATCCCGAAAAATATTATTGAAATCGATCTACATTGAGTAATTTCAACTGAAAAAACCATTTTGTCTTACATTCCCTGCCTTTATATCCATGTAGATTAATAAATGTTTAAACTGGAATAAATTTAGTTACGCTTGACAAATTGATAAAAATAAAAAATAAAAAAATATATACAAAAAAAAACAATTTGATAGCCTAAACGTTAATGTAGTCTTAGGGCAATATTTTGTTGAAAGTCTCATTTAAATCCGTTCAGCCGTTTTATGTTAACACTACCATGTATTAATGTGAAAAAGTTTGAAAAATATTAAATGTAGTTACACAAAAAGTTTGTCTTGAGTTTTATTACAGTGTAGATTATTTATTAGTGTACAGCATTCATCGCGAATAAGTTTATTGTAAGTACAGACTGATAATCCCTGTAAAATGCGTCAAAGTTTTGCGAAAGTAAGTTGGGAAATAGATATTGGTGGACAGTCTCATTCAAATTAAGCTAATATAAGTATGTGCTATGGGATCTAGACGACTGATAAACACACTTATATATTTCTGAAAAAAAAAACATATTATAGATGAATTAAGCCTAGACACAGAACAAATCAATGTGCTCACAAACAGATTTGTCCTGGGTGGGAATCCAACCCACGACCTGCTAAGGTAGAGTTTGGTGGTCAGTTAGTTCGAAGGGAGTCTTTCTACCTACTCAAGAGCCAGGTCCCTTGTTCTAGGGTCTGGAGTCAGTTACTACTGACTATAGTTCAGAGTTCAGACTCCAGGTGCTTAGGTTCAAGGTAGGTGACCTAAAATACAAAATGTAGAGTCCATAGTAAAAGGTTTCAGGGTCTAGGGCCCAAGGTACGAAAGTCAAGAGCTCAAGCCCCTGAGCGAGAAAATCCAGGGTCAAGGGTCTCGAGGTGCCGGCTAGACCTCAGGCCACAGATATCTCAGGCACAGCTTATCTATTAGATCCTATATTTACAGTATTATATTTTTATTACTTCCAAGTTCTAATATATTTAAATATGTAATTGAAGTTAAAAAAATTAAAGTACATACATCGAAACGAAACTGAACCGAGTTTATATTGTTCGGCGTATTGGCGCTCAGAATTCAGGAGGAAAATTTAATTCTCAGCAAACGTATTATTATTAAGCATTGCATTATTAATTAAACATGCAACTTTTATAATCCATAATATTTAGGTTTTTAAATGAAGATTAGAAATGTTTGACAATTCTTTTACCTACTACCAGCCTATTAAGTTATTAATTATTTTACGACATTAATAATTTGTTGAGAAACTGGTAGTCCTGTCGTATTCGTCGAAACGTATGTACCTATCTAGTCGTTCAATGGAATTCAAAATGGCATCGATTTGCAACTTTAAATATACTTTTTAATTCTCCAGGAGATAATGGTTTTCTTCAATAAATTTATTCATAATTTTTTATTTTATTTTATAGAGTTATGAAATGGTTATTACTACGACAGCCTTCGATTAAAGGTAATAACATAGATGATTCTTAATCGCAAATGTGAACGCACAACGTACCTTTGGGTCACGGCCGAATGTGTATTTTTTTTTATCTACAGAATATGGGCATAGATGTGCGTAAGTACAATGTTAGTGATTCTATGGTAGGTACAATGTTAGCAATTCTATAATAGGTACATTGGTTGATCTCACTTTGTGTTGTATTAGCCACGATCAAATAATGTTCGTAGCTACTGCATGAGCTCCAAACAAACTTGTCAAAATGGTTAAGAATGTGAGTCGATGTAAATTAACTGCAATCTCCTAACCGTTACCGCAAGTGACGAACGCGCGAAAGCACTGCAGATCGCGCGCTGTTCGCGAATTCAAATTACGAATACTGAGATATAGAATCTCATATGAATTTGAATTTATTCGAATAACTTTTTACAATTCTTTTCAAATAATAATACGAACTATGAAATATTTTTAAGAAGTAAAAATTATATGAAAACTTAAAGTGAAGTGATGCTGTAATTTATGGTTGTGATTTTAAACTAATAAAAATATAAGGTAAGTTTAAAATAAATAAGTTCAATAATATTTTTGTAACCTTTAGCTCTAAAAGTTAAAACATAAAGTTTGCAACAATTTCCGAAAAATATTATTTACAAAAATAAATGTCAAATCGATGCCCTAATATTTAAACTTTATAATTTAAAATCTGAATTATTATATTATTTTGATATCTTTTTAAAATCATATATTTAAGGATTTATTTCTATTTATTTTCCAAAATGCCTTTATTTTTTATTACAATATCATTTCGACTTAAATAGCGAAATACTAATATAATAGTTTGATGGCCAATTTAGATACAATTGTCAAGTAGTTGATAATAATGGTAATTTTTCATGTGCTTCTTTGGGAATTGTTGTTATACACAGAAGTGACAGTTAAATCGCGCACTTTATGCCGCTCGGTAGTAAACAGAGATCGTGCGTTCGATTCTAATTCTATTGTGATGAAATTGTTATGGCATTGGTCAAGTGCCCGTAATGAATATTGATGTTATGTATATTATTCTATCGCTTTATATGATATTCACACATAAAAGTATAAATTGAGAAAATATATTGCATGATAAATTCACCTTTAAGTCCATTAGCAATTTTAGAGCAGTAGTTTACAAAATACATACCTACCTAGTAAAGAAATGTGTTTAGCTTTGCTCCTTTTTGAAGCTTATAGGTATTAGAAATTAAATTAAAAATAACATGAAATGCAAAAACAATTATCCAAACTAATAATAGAAAGAGGAAAGATTTGTTTTTTTGTTTGTTTATTTGTAACGAATAGGCTCCGGAACTACTGGACCGATTTGAAAAATTCTTTCACTGTTGGGAAGCTACACTCCTTGTGGTGAACATAGGCTATATTTTATTCCCGTATTCCCACGGGAACGGGAACTACGCGGGTGAAACCGCGTAACGTCCGCTAGTTTTTAATATAATTTCTTAGCAATTATTTATCAAAAGAGATATCACCGAATCTTTTTGATACTTATTAGTATGCGTAAAATAACTTATTGTTATTGGATTAAAAAGATAAAATTCATAGCCGTAAATTGGGGAAGATTGGCAAAATAGTTAATGGTAATAATAGTATGAGAGCAACAGTCCATAATAATAACTTTATCTACAGGTCTTCTCCGGTTGCATTTGAAGAATGAAAATAAAAAGTCGTCTCTTCTCTAGATTTTTAACATCCCCGACAAAAACACATTTGGCAAGAATGTCTTTCTCTGCTTTTACTGCGACTAGTATGAAACGAATCCAAAAAAAAAAGACGAATATGAATCCTTGCACTAATATCTTCTTAAGAAAGGGGAGATATCAGGACTAGGAGTGTTCTAATGTCTCGGCCAGGGAGTCCACCAGGGGAGACACTACTGCGCAGCACCGAATGGCAGCGTGACTTCGATTACCGCGTAGATTATGTCAGCTCTACATCACTAAGCTATTACAGTGTGAAAGCTGTTTTGGTTCATTTTCATAAACATCGTATAATAATATAATTAATAATAGATTGTGTCCCAAGGGAGTAAAATATTTACGTAGGTATAATGTCAGCGGGGACGATGTTTTTTGCTTACTATTTGCAACTTTTTTCAAAGGTGTCATACTAATTTACGTAACTTATGAAGTTAAGTAAATCTAATCTATATGGCCATATACAGGGCGTCCTACGGCTATGCCACATGGAGGGAAAGTACCTTGAATATTGTAGATAGAACATTTTACTGAAAGAAGACATTATTTTATTTTAAAAAACAATTTTAACTGCATTCATAGATTTTTAAATAATTACATGGACCCATGTAATTATTTAGCCGGGAATCGAACCCCTAACACAAGAAACAATAATTACCCTGTAGCTTTATCATACCGATCGAAAGACTTTAATATAAGGATTATTTTTTGCTAGATAATATAGTGTCAGAAATAAATGGAAGACCATGAATTTTAATATTTGATGTGAAATTTTGTTCAGAAAAATGAAAAGCTGACATTGCCGTAAGGACATACAATTGACATTAATAATAAAGGATACCTTTATTATTAATGTCAGCTATTATAGGGAATATTCTTTTTTATATTTTACTAGCTGTTACCCGCGACTTCGTCCGCGTGGAAATTATGTTATAAGCAAAGTTTGAACCGTATTCTATTTGAGCCTCTAGGATAAGTCGTAACCAAAATGTGGGAACAAATTTAGGACATCCTCCAACTTACCCGGGGAGTTATGCGCTAGATGGATTTTTTAACGTGAGGAAAATCCTACATGAATGTACTATGACTCTCACTGACTAAAAACCACACGTATCCTACCTAACAGCCTACGATTGGGAGCCCCGGGTAAGCCCTCTTAAGGATACCCTAGGACTGCGCTAGATGGATAGGAAGAGACCTCATGGTTTTAGTGGGTCCAAGGCCGGTATGACGTACGTGTTTATTAATTAGCCCCTTTAATAATTAATTATAAGAGTAAGTAGTATGGTGAAGCGCGAATACGAAACGTTTGTTAGATTAGGGCCACAGACTGAAAACTTTACGCATAATCGGAAGAGTTGAGACGATAACACTAACGCTAACGGTAGCCAGTAAATGGCAGTTGTTAAACCAAGTTGAAGACCTTATAGATTTAATAATTTTCAAAAGTAGGCAGTACTAACGCCTGTCCATTTCAACACGGCAATGCGGCTCACCACCTATTACGTTACGTGGGACAAATTAAAAAAAGGTAAACATATAATATGCCTCGATACCCCTTTGGGGATAAAGGCGTGACCGTATGCATGTACTTATTATGTTTAAGGTGATTTAATTTATGTACCCATGTCACTGTAGCCAAAGCTCAACATTTTTCAGTAAAGTTGTTTTAAGAATGTTCATTATAAACAACGTTTGTGTGGCGTGTTGGCTTAATCATAAAAGAGCTGCTTAATGGGTATGGCTATTGTAAAATAATTCAGTCCGCGCCGAAGGCGTGGACTGAATTGCTTTAGAATAGACTTAATCTTTAAGCTCTTTTTTTGATTAAGCCAACAGGGCAGTTTCACACGCTGCTTGATGAGTCTGATAAAAAAAATACCTCTCCTTTCATAGATCTTATGTGACGTAAACGAAGTTGCGAGGGTTAGCTAGTCTATACATATAGTAAAACTGTTGAAGGTCGAGAGTCTACTGAAGCCGAAAATGAAATTACATTTTTCATGTGTGTCTGTCTGTCTGTATTCCGAATAAGTATCACGCCGAAGTTACTGAATGGATTTGAATGAAACTTAGTACAATCAGAGCTTATAATCCGAGGAAGGTTCTCTTTTGATCTCGATATTTTGCGCGGTTCCTTTGGGAGAAGGGATGAAAGACAAAACGGTTTTTTAGTTGTTACTTCTCAATGCGTTTTCGGATTCCAAAATTTTTTTTTAGTGTTATAAAGGGAATACTGTAAGGAATGTTTCACACAAGTTTCCAAGTTAAAGGTTTTCTAGTTCAGGAATTAGAGACATCCCAACTTTCGCAAAACCTAGAATTCAAGGATCCCTTTGAATGTGAGGGTAAATCTAAACTGGCGTGTTGGCTTAATGATAAAAAAGCTTAATGATTAAGGCTATTGTAAAACAATTCAGTCCGCGCCGAAGGCGTTCACTCACGCCCCCCCCTTAAAAGCGGGATCGCACCCGAAACCCCCAAAGACGCGGCATAGCACCCGAACCACCTCCTAGGCGAGGACGCAGTGGCGGCCGTGGGTCTGCTGGGAGTCCTGGGACATCCTTCCGAGGGCTTACCCGGGGCTCCCAACCATAGACTGTTAGGCGTTACGTAAGGTTTTTTTAATTGGTAGGAGTAGCATTCACGATGGATTTTCCTTCAAGTTATAATAAGGTATACTACATATTACATGGCTTGTACAATAGTATAGCGTAGCCTGAAATTTGATTTATATTAGTGTGAGCTATGAGATCTAGAAAACTGATAAACTTACTTATTATGTTATATACTAAATGCATATTTAAAAACAAACACGTACTCTAATGAGTTTTATTATTGTTCTTTATCAAGCCTATAAATTACTACTACTAATCTTTATAGATAGGTACTTTTGATTGTTGCCCGTAAATACATACACAAATATATTTTGTGTCTGTCAAGCCGTTAGAATAATTATATGAAAGAATATGAAATATAATTTCATTGACTGCCTCTGTGGCGTAAGTCGGTGTAGTGATACCGCCTGTCGCGCTGGAGGGCTTGGTTCGATTTCTGGGTTGTTCCAATTAGTTGTGTGATCCACAAATGTTTGTTTCGGAGTTTGGGTGTTTTCTATGTACAATATGTATGTATTTAGAAATATATAAGTATGTATATCAGTCGTCTGGATATCGTAGCAAACACAGAATTTAATTTTTCTCTATCGGGCCTCCAAGATATTTAGCGTGATAATATGTAACCGGTGTGTAAAACCGATCTCTTACTAATATTCCTGCAACGTTTTAGTTTAATCAATCCACATACTTACATATTTCATTACCCTCTGCCTAGTCCCTAGGATATGTAGCGTGATAATATATAGCCTATTTAAAGATCCTACCTCTAGATTGCTATTCAAATAAAAGATTAATTAAAATTATTCAGTAATTTCTGTATTTTGCAAAAATATACAAACAGATTTTCATTGTTCTCTGCCGAGCTCCTAAAAAATTTAGCGTAATAATATGTTGTCTGAGTGTAAAACCTATCTCCTACTAATATTTCTGCTGCGTTTTAGTTAAATCAATCCGGTTTAAACATTTCATTGCTCTCTGCTTAGCCCCTAGGATATGTGGCGTGATAATATATAGCCTATTTTAAGACCACACCCCTAAGTAATATTTGTGCAAAATTTGAACCAAATCTGTTCAGTACTTTTTGAGATCCTTCCGGACAAAGCAAAGCAAACAGACAAACAGACAAACAGACAAAAAAAATTCTAACTATATTTTCAGCTTCGGTATCTTATGTAGAACACCCGGCGAGTATTTTTTTGTTAATATTTCCAATGTACAGTTTTGGCTTTTCTATCATTTTATTATATGTATAGATAGATAAGTATGTATATCAGTCGTCTGGATATCGTAGCAAACACAGGATTTAATTTTTCTCTATCGGGCCTCCAAGATAATTAGCGTAACCGGTGTGTAAAACCGATCTCTAACTAATATTCCTGCAACGTTTTAGTTTAATCAATCCACATACTTACATATTTCATTACCCTCTGCCTAGTCCCTAGGATATGTAGCGTGATAATTTATAGCCTATTTAAAGATCCTACCTCTAGATTGCTATTCAAATAAAAGATTAATTAAAATTGTTCAGTAATTTCTGTATTTTGCAGAAATATACAAACAGATTTTCATTGTTCTCTGCCGAGCTCCTAAAAAATTTAGCGTAATAATATGTTGTCTGATTGTAAAACCTATCTCTAACTAATATTCCTGCTACGTTTTAGTTAAATCAATCCAACGGTTTAAACATTTCATTGCTCTCTGCTTAGCCCCTAGGATATGTGGCGTGATAATATATAGCCTATTTTAAGACCACACCCCTAAGTAATATTTGTGCAAAATTTGAACCAAATCTGTTCAGTACTTTTCGAGATCCTTCCGGACAAAGCAAAGCAAACAGACAAACAGACAAATATACAAACAGACAAAAAAAATTCTAACTATATTTTCAGCTTCGGTATCTTATGTAGAACACCCGGAGAGTATTTTTTTGTTAATATTTTCAATGTACAGTTTTGGCTTTTCTATCATTTTATTATATGTATAGATTGTATAGATTACCCTCTGCCTAGTCCCTAGGATATGTAGCGTGCTAATATATAGCCTTTTTAAAGATCCTACCTCTAGATTGCTATTCAAATAAAAGGTTAATTAAAATTATTCAGTAATTTCTGTATTTTGCAAAAATATACAAACAGATTTTCATTGTTCTCTGCCGAGCTCCTAAAAAATTTAGCGTAATAATATGTTGTCTGAGTGTAAAACCTATCTCCTACTAATATTCCTGCTACGTTTTAGTTAAATCAATCCAACGGTTTAAACATTTCATTGCTCTCTGCTTAGCCCCTAGGATATATGGCGTGATAATATATAGCCTATTTTAAGATCACACCCCTAAGTAATATTTGTGCAAAATTTGAACCAAATCTGTTCAGTACTTTTCGAGATCCTTCCGGACAAAGCAAAGCAAACAGACAAACAGACAAACAGACAAAAAAAATTCAAACTATATTTTCAGCTTCGGTATCTTATGTAGAACACCCGGCGAGTATTTTTTTGTTAATATTTTCAATGTACAGTTTTGGCTTTTCTATCATTTTATTATATGTATAGATAATTATATTTTTATCAATGTACCTATTTCCGACTCATAACAGTCACAGAACCAGGGACTATCTCAATGAAGACTTTCGTCCCTGGATCGGGACAAATGGACAAATAATAGACATGTAATAATTTAAAAATCTATGAATGCAGTTTAAATTGGTTTTTAAAATAAAATAATGACTTCTTTTAGCAAAATGCTCCATCTACAATATTCAAGGAAGTTTCCCTCCATATGGCATAGCCGTGGGACACCCTGTATAGTCGCTACGTTTTACAATTGCGCCCTGGGTGCAGGTCGTTACGGGCGCCCGAGCGGGCAATTTTTATCAGCTTGCTATATTTATTTATTTATTAGGAACTAAAAACGGTTACATGTTAAAGTCTTAAATTTTATACAATTGAAGTGGTAAACACATAACCCATAGCATTGTTCACGGATTTACACAAAGAAATAAGTTGTTATCTTTAGACAAGAAGGGTCAGAATCGTGTTACAGATGACCGCGCAAGCGCGCAGATAATTAAATGTAAGATGAAGTTGTAAATGCAGGTGCGCAAAGATGTGAGTTTATAAAAAAAAAATACCGATGAGATATAGAATACACAGAAAATAAATAAATATACCAAACAAAAACATCGTTCAAGATGTGCAGACATAGGTACCTACTTATAGAGTAAATGTCGTACTATAAAAAAAGCTGTTTGTCTATCTATATTTTAACCTGTTGACAAAGCATGCAATAGTACCTACAATAGCAGGATTTCTAAATTGATTGTTAGACAATGCAAAGATGTCAAAATAAATGCTATACTTAATTCAACGAAATACACAACAAGTTTAATTTTTGGTCACTCTCTAATTATAATTGAAACGATAAATTATCTCAACGACGCACGTACCAAAATGCGATTTTGTGTAAGTAAGGTTTTTGTAAAAAAAGTAGTTTCAAAATCAAAAGTCTACATTATAGGGTTCGTCAAAAGGGGTTTTAGAAGGTTCTCGTAGAATCCGCATGTTGTACAAGTTGATGTGCGTTTTCAGTGCCTAGTGCGTTTAAATAATTTATATTCGGTTTTATTGTTGAGTTGCAAGACCACTTGGAGTTTCATTGCTTTGTTGAAAAGGTCTCGGATTTTGATCGATGGGCTATGTATTTTGCGGGACTTGTGAAGTATCAAAATATAGTAGGTAATACTTATCATTCGTTTAGATCCCATAGCACAAGGTTATTGTTAGCTTATCTAGGTTAAATAACGAAAACGAATGTTTTTTTTATATATTATTTAATGCTTTTATAAAATAAGTAATAAATATTTTAGGATACTCCCTCCCACACAATGCGTACATAGTTTATCTAAAGAAAACTCAAACTCCAAAACAAACATTTGCTGTACACCACCCGGGAATAAAACCGGGGACCTCAGAACGGCATTAGCACACAATTACCATTGCGTCACCGAGGCAGTCAAATGTATTTGTAATATTTTTTCCTTCCTTTATGCAAAACAGTAACTAACTTCTGGTAACGTGAACCGTCAATCAGATGCATCGCAATTTGAGTAAAAACATTACGATTGCTCAGAAGCCATGACACCAGGGTCATGGCACCGGCGCTCGAGCGAGCATTATTACTATTTGTGGCTTTTAAAGATCTTCATATACATGTACTGAGGTTCTAGGCTGCGTGTATAAGAAGATCTATCGGATGAAGTGTCAGAATTTATCGAATTTATTATAATTTCCTCAGAGCGCCCTGGGGTATTTTTAGGGTTCCGTACCCAAAGGGTAAAGAACGGGACCCTATTCATGAGACTTCGCTGTCCGTCTGTCTGTCTGTCTGTCTGTCTGTCTGTCTGTCTGTACGTCAGGGGGCTGTATCTCATGAACGGCGATATCTAGAGAGTTGAAATTTTCACAGATTATGTGTTTTTGTTGCCGCTATAACAACAAATACTGAAAACAAAAACATAATAATATTTAAGGGGGGCTTCCATACAACAAACGTGTTTTTTAGTGATTTTGTCTTATATATTCGGTAATAAGGTATCATTCTCAATTTAAATACGTTAGTTAATTTGAGCTTTTCATCAAGATCATTCATTCCCTTTACACCATGCAAATTAAATGAATACTTTAGGAGGTATAGCACAATCAAATGTTACTCAATGAAATTAATTTCGTGTCGCCATGATTGAACATTATACGGGTCACATACTAACTTATTTTTTGACTTTCATCGTACATATTTTTTCTTTAAAAAGTGAACAACGCTTTCAGCAGATTACTTTAGGTAGGTGTAATATTTCAAAGATAGCTATTTCATAGGAAATAGCAAACAAATAGTCCATATTTTAGATTTTTCTCCAGTATAAAAAATTTACGTACAAACACACAATTTATGTTGTAGACTTAGATAGGTATCGTGTTTATAATGTCACAATTTTTAGAATATTGATGACATTTGATGTCATCAATATTCTGAAAAAGAAATTAAACATAGAGTTCACAAACTCTTTTTGAAATATATACTGTACCTACCGTAGAGGATCTATACAAGGATAGTTAACACTATAGAGCAACGCGAACTGTCTAAAGACGCGCCTTGTATAACACTATAGAGCAACGAGAACTGTCTAAGGCGCGCGTTGCTCTGTGTTAATAGGTAATGAGGGCAATCAGTAGACGCTTGAAATACTCACAGAATATCGAGCAGTGTATTTTCATAAAAAAATAATAATTACAACAAAACGGACCTTTACTGGGACATCCTTTCGAGAGCTTACCCGGGGCCCCCAACCGTAGGCTGTTGGCCGTTACGTGAGGTTTTTTAGTCGGTAGGTGTCCGGCATATCAACCATTAAGGATTTTCCATCTCGTTAAATAAAAAGAAAAAAGGGGGGCTCCCATGCAACAAATAGGTACGACTTTTTGTTGTTTTTTGGTACGGAACCCTCCGTGCGGGAGTTCGACTCTCACTTGGCCGGTTATTTAATTTTCTTTACGTGTGGGAATCCTCATGAATGATATGCCGGGCTCCTACCGACTGGTGCCCTTCCATCTTGCCTACGGCCGGTAGACCTCGGAACAATATCCCTACGATAGAACTATATTTTAGGTTCTATTTTTTCATTGATCACTGTTAGTGGACTCATATTAAAATAAGATACAATATGACAATTTGCAAAACATTCGTATAAAATATAATTACAATAACCGTCCAAGTGCGAGTCGGACTCCCGCACGGAGGGTTCCGTACCAAAAAACAACAAAAAGTCGTACCTATTGGTTGCATGGGAGCCCCCCTTTTTTCTTTTTATTTAACGAGATGGAAAATCCTTAATGGATGACATGCCGGACTCCTACCGACTAAAAAACCCCACGTAACGGCCAACAGCCTACGGTTGGGAGCCCCGGGTAAGCTCTCGAAAGGATGTCCCAGTAAAGGTCCATTTTGTTTTAATTATTATTTTTTTATGAAAATACACTGCTCGATATTCTGTGAGTATTTCAAGCGTCTACTGGTTGACCTCATTACCTATTAACACAGGGCAACGCGCGCCTTAGACAGTTCGCGTTGCTCTATAGTGTTATACAACGCGCGTCTTTAGACAGTTCGCGTTGCTCTATAATGTTATACAACGCGCGTCTTTAGACAGTTCGCGTTGCTCTATAGTGTTATACAACGCGCGTCTTTAGACAGTTCGCGTTGCTCTATAGTGTTAACTATCCTTGTATAGACCCTCTACGGTAGGTACAGTATATATTTCAAAAAGAGTTTGTGAACTCTATGTTTAATTTCTTTTTAAGAATATTGATGACATCAAGTGTCATCAATATTTTCAAAATGATGACATTATAAACACGATATCTACGTCTACAACATAAATTGTGTGTTTGTACGTAAATTGTTAATACTGGAGAAAAATCTAAAATATGGACTATTTGTTTGCTATTTCCTATGAAATAGCTATCTTTGAAATATTACACCTACCTAAAGTAATCTGCTGAAAGCGTTGTTCACTTTTTAAAGAAAAAATATGTACGATGAAAGTCGAAAAATAAGTTAGTATGTGACCCGTATAATGTTCAATTATGGCGACACGAAATTAATTTCATTGAGCAACATTTGATTGTGCTACCTCCTAAAGTATTCATTTAATTTGCATGGTATAAAAGGAATGAATGATCTTGATGAAATGTTCAAATTAAGTAACGTATTTAAATTGAGAAGGATACCTTATTACCGAATATATAAGACAAAATCGCTAAAAAACACGTTTGTTGTATGGAAGCCCCCCTTAAATATTATTATGTTTTTGTTTTCAGTATTTGTTGTTATAGCGGCAACAAAAACACATAATCTGTGAAAATTTCAACTTTCTAGCTATCACCGTTCATGAGATACAGCCTCCTGACGGACAGACAGACAGACAGACAGACAGACAGACAGACGGACAGCGAAGTCTCATGAATAGGGTCCCGTTCTTTACCCTTTGGGTACGGAACCCTAAAAATGTTATGTCCACAGGAAATAATTCGTTGTTTCATTTCCTAAAAAATAAACAAATAAGTTATTGTTTAGTAATTGTTATAATTTTTTTCTGTGCTTATTTTAATCTGTAAATTATGTAAGTAATCAGATGAAATCGCATGTATGAGAAGATTTTATGTTTCTTCACACTATATTATAATTATAACTTTAGTTTTTATTCTAAAAATATCTGAACTTGATGTAAGCAGATGAAGTATTAGTATAAAGGTGATTTAAGTCGGAGAAGTGTTCTAAGCTCAGAATAACCTGATTGTATACATAATGTTGGTAGTACTTTATATACATGTGATTATGAAAACAATGCAATAAGTACCTATCGTCGTGGGAGCGTGGGTACAGAAATAATCACCTCGTGTTTCTATGACGTTTGATTTGGCGGTAACAATTGACCACTTTGGCAGAATTATTAATGGCTCTAGAACGAATAGGGTAACTTTTGAAACCCTGAATTTACTAAACTATTATGCTGTGTCCACATTTGTAACATTTTTCGGGCACATATCTCTATTGCTGTATATGAGTCGCGTGTCGGTACCGTTTATAACTGCAGCTAAGAGTCAGATGTTTGACCCGATGAGACGCTGTAAAGTTCGTTGATATGTTACAAATGTGGATGCAGCATTAGATGATCTTTTCGCTTAAATAAAGTTATTCTCATTCATCTCTGACAAAAAAAAGGTGAGGTGGTGACTAATAAACAGCCAGTTTTTTGATAGAAATATACTAAAATCCATATCATCTATACTTCTATACTAAAATTATAAAGAAGTAAAGTTTGTGTGTTTGTATATTTGTTAAATTGTAAGGGGTAATCTCGGGATCTACTGAACCGATTTTAAAAATTCTTTCACCAATAGAAAGCTACGTTATTGTGGAGTGTCATAGGCTATATAGCATCACGCTACAACGAATAGGAGCGGAGCAGTAATAGTAAATGTTTCAAAAACGGGGGAAAAGTTATTCCCCCGTTTTTGAAACATTTACTATTGAGAGCTTCGTTGCGAGTGCTGCGTAAATATAAAATATTTATGTAAAAAATATGTATTGTTTATCTTAAAAAAGTTTTAAAAAAATTGCGCGATAGCATGTGTCTATCTTTGGGTTGGTGCACAATAACCATTTTAGTGGCAATCATTTTTTTTCTACAATACTTTACTCTACCTTTTTCTCTCTCTCTGTCTCTCTCTCTCTCACGTAGTATTAACGGTATTAACGATAACGATAACGATAACGATCTTATGTGGCGCAAACGAAGTTGCGCGGGTCAGCTAGTAAGTTATATATCCAGTTAACCTCCAACTCAAAAACATTTATTTACTAAAAAATATACTAGTCATTGTTTCTGGATAAATATTAAGCACTCGCGATACATGCCACGATGCCACGGACTTTCGATTCAAAATTTCAACTGTTGTTTTTAAATTTCGTTCAGTCATTTAAATGTTATACTTGGTTTTATACGAAACTTTCATTTCAAAGTCAAAGTTAAATTTACTTCGAAAAAGGTTTTACGAAACTACTTACTAAAACCAAAGCACTTCTAGCTATCCGTCTACTATAAGTCTCTCATATATACAAATGTATAGATATTTAAACTCATCAGTGCGCGCGGCGCTATGTGTGCGTGCGCTAATAATTATACAGTTTTTATTTGTGTGGCAGTGATGCGGCCGTCTTCACAGAGTACATTTGTATATTATGAAGTAGAGACGTAACTGACTTATTTACGACACCAGCGGTGCCAAGCAGTCTTTGCAGAAAACTCTCTGAGTGGCCGCGAATTAAAAATCTTAATAGACAAAAAGCCTACAGCGTCATCTACCACGTTTTGAAGGCAACTCTTACGATATAATGAAACGAAATTAAATATCATGACAAGTCTCAATGTAACTGCAACGTTGACATCCTGTGTAAGTTGGTTACATTATAATTCATTACACAGTGTTCTAAGTGATAATCTCATGGGTACAGTCGTTAAAGAAAATGTGTATTCCTTCACGGAGAAAATGTTTAAGAAGTCTGACATCTCCAGCAAATATAACGATATTAGTTGGAGATGTCAGAAAAAAATAAGGTGTCTGGGTGCTTTTAACGAAAACGCTGCCTAAACCCTTCGAGACATAACAAAATAATGTATGGCAGAATTGTCTAACTTATAAAGGCCTACAGAATAGTCAAAAAATGATAGAGCTCCAAATTCTAATGCAAAAAAAAAATTGAAATGCAGAGTTGGTCGATAGAAAAAAAACATTGCTTATACAGCAAATATGACAAAAATTGAACTGTTTGACTTGATTTAAAACGTAAAAAGATCATAATCTATACGTCTAAAAAACTGTTGAGGGTCGAGAGTCTGTACATGGAAGATAATTAGAAAATTTTAATTGTAGGGCGTTCTCTAATCGATACTGAAGCCGAAAATGTAATTAAAAATTTTCATGTCTTTCTGTCTGTCTGTATCCCGAATAAGTATCACGCTGAAACTACAAAATTGATTTAAATGAAACTTGGTACAATTTGAGCTTAGGATCCGAAGAAGGTTCTGGGATACTTTTTATCCCGATATTTTGCGCGGTTCATTTGGGAGAGGGCAGGACAGTTTTACACGCTGCTTGATGAGTATGATGAAGAAATACCTCTCCTTTCGTACACCTTAAGTGATGTAAACGAAGTTGCAAGGGTCAGTAGTTTGTTATAAGATTGATGACACACTTCAGCCATATGGCTTAAAAGTTATTCGGCTACCACCGTATCATCCTGAACTAAACCTAATCGAAAATGAACGGAGAATTTAAAAAATATGTAATGCTTCGCATAACATCGAACAAAATGTGATGGGAATAATGAAATTAATAAACGAACGTGTAGGTCAAATTGATGAAGAGATGTGGCGTAATACGAAGAAGAAGAATACTATGGACATTTTGATATGGAATTTGAATTTATAATTAACCTTATAGAGAGCAGCGAATCCTAAAATTCCTCAATTTTATTCTTTTAGCAGCAAAACATATTAATATGTTTAACATACATTTCACCCCTTAAGTTTTATATTTTAGTTAAACAAGTGTTTTTGTAACTATACTTCACTGTACCTCTTGTCACGCACACGAAGTCACTGTGTTTATACGAGGTTTACCCACACATAGGGCCGCGCGCACAGATGAGTTGAACTTACTATACTCGAATGGTAAGTTCTCGAAAATAATGTCCCATGGAGTAAAGGTAGTCTATTGACACACTTAAATATGTTGTCTATTGACACGTTTGGTACAAAAAAAAACAATTCTTGGCATAGAGCAACAGACGCTCTGTTGCTCTATGCTAAGAATTGTTTTTTTTGCGCGTTGCTCTAAAATCGGCCAATATTTACACATGATGATTTTAAATTGGCCGTAGAGTAGATTTGCGCAGTTCAAATTGTCAAATATTGTAAATTATAATACAGAAATTCTTCGATTTATGTTTTTATTTATTTATCTAAACTTATAATAAAGCTGTAGAAGTGAAAATTCTGTACATTCAAAATATCAAAAAAATAAATACTAGACCGGACTCCCAAACTGAATTTCGACAAATCCTTCTACGACAAGATTTTACTTCGACAACATGAAACTCCGATATGACTTAATTTCGACAAAATTTTAGATCGAAACAACTTAAGCCCGACACTACTCTACTCCGACAAAGGAAGAAACGCTTTGTCGGAGTACAGTAGTGTCGACATTAGGTTGTTTCGATCTAAAACATTGTCGAAATTAAGTCGGATCGGAGTTTCATGTTGTCGAAGTAAAATCTTGTCGTAGAAGGATTTGTCGAAATTCAGTTTGGGAGTCAAATAAAAGACTCCCAAACTGAATTTCGACAAATCCTTCTACGACAAGATTTTACTTCGACAACATGAAACTCCGATACGACTTAATTTCGACAAAATTTTAGATCGAAACAACTTAAGCCCGACACTACTCTACTCCGACAAAGGAAGAAACGCTTTGTCGGAGTACAGCAGTGTCGACATTAGGTTGTTTCGATCTAAAACATTGTCGAAATTAAGTCGTATCTGAGTTTCATGTTGTCGAAGTAAAACCTTGTCGTAGAAGGATTTGTCGAAATTCAGTTTGGGAGTCAAATAAAAGACTAAAGCGCTATTTTGGTATAATATTAACCAAATATGTTTTATGGAAGTATTATTGCTAATTTAATCAAACTTTCTGTGACGACAAAAAGACATTTTGGAAAAGAAGAAGTAAATTCTAAGATGGCTAGCCAGAAAAAATGAAAGACCACGCTTCAGGTAGTATCCACTGGTCAATAAAATAACACCGCATGTTACCATCTACGCTCACCACTTACGACAAAGATTGTCAGCAGCCCTAAGCAACTGGTCATGGAAGGCATGAACTTTATTCTACATATAGTGCCGACTGCATTCTGTCAGGAAACAGACTCACTAAGTCTTTGTAAAATACGGGAATGGCCTCTACGTAGACTGCAATCGACAGGACTGAAAAGAGCCATTACAATGAACATGAACGCTCAGCTGATGAAATTTACATTGCTATTACGTTAACAGGTCTTGCGTGGACCATCAGTATTAGGAGGACAAAGCCTACAGTAGTTCGGTTTGTCCAAACGTCGTAGGCTTGGAGCGGGGCCAAAGGCCCAGCGGTCCCTACTCCACCAGGAAACCGTGGAGACATGGAAGGTGCGACTTGAGCAACCAAAGGGGGGATTCGCCACAATCGCGGCCGTCAGACCGGCCATGGACGAGTGAATGAAGAGGAGCTACGGTGCTCTCTCCTACCGGTTGACACAGATGCTTGTCGGGCACGGTAGCTTCGGTAGGTATCTGTGGCTAAAACACCGGGAAACCAAAGCCGAGTGTCAGCACTGCGAGGACCGCAGCGATGTCACAGCGCTCCACACGCTGGTGGAGTGCACGGCGTGGGTGCAACAGCGCCAGGTCCTCGTAGTGGGTCTGGACATGGACACTCTCTCGCTCGAGACCATGGTGCGAGCCATGCTCTCCAGCGGGAGTAAGTGGGACTGCGCCGCCTCCTTCTGCGAGCAGGTCATGCTCGTGAAGGAGGCGGCGGGACGGGTACAGGATAGAACTCTCCCACCCGAGTTACGCAGTCGGCGGCCTGGGCGCCGCTCACGGTGCCGCCGCGGACGGTAAGAGGGCGGCTCACCGTCCTTACAGAAGCAGGCCCATGACGGCAGCGTGACGTGAGCAATTCACATCTTTCGGGTGTGATTCCCCTTAGAAGCGGGATCACACCCGAAAGCCCCCCAAAGACGCGGGATAGCACCCGAACCACCCCCTGGGCGAGGCCGCAGTGGCGGCCGTGGGTCTGTTGGGTGTTCTGGGACGTCCTTCCGAGGGCTTCCCCGGGGCTCCCAACCACAGGCTGTTGGGCGTGACGTGAGGTTTTTTAGTCGGTAGGAGTCCAGCATAACATCCATGAGGATTTTCCCTCACGCTAAACAAAAAAAAAACGTCGTAGGCTGGGACTACCTGAAGAACGAACTAAGTTACGATGTCAATTGCTTAGAAGAGAAGTTGTGTCAAGTAGTAGTTTAGCCATTGAATTAAGATATGTATTTAATAAATAAATTTACTGTTAAGAGACCTTCTTGTCTCTAGTTTGATTTTGTTAAGAAAAAAGGATTCAATAGACATTGTCGCTAAGCAATGTTGTTGTTATCTTTAATTCTTGTAGAAAAATAACGTATGTAAAAACATTTATAATAACATAACTTCTATATTCTTATAACACCGCATTTTCTTAATAAGTTCTTGATTATGCCTCTAGAGCTCACAAGAACTTAACATTTACTTAGCTCATATTATTATGCATTATGAATTTGTTAATTAGGAATTTAACTAGGTATTATTTTAAATGCGAATGTTTGTGAGTGTGGTTGTTTGTTACTCTTTCACGCTGTAACGGCTGAACGGATCTGGCTGTAATTTGGTGCCTACAGAGATATGTTATCCAATAGTCTAGGAACAAAATTTCACGCAGGCTAAGCTGCGGGCATCAGCTAGTTACTAATTATATCGAAAAGGGGGAAAATTACATCCGCGCCGTAGGAATTTCCACATTTCACGCATTTACGGTTTTACATAAAAAAACAATTCGATTTTAATGTTAAGTATAAGTAATTTGCATTGTAACAGTTAGCTTTTTGCGCTTTCATTGTTTCACGGTTTAAGAAAAACATCGTGCTCGGTCGCTTAGTTATACTACCATTATAAAACCTTAATTCCCCATTGGGTACTAAAAACTACCACTGTTTTCAAAGCAATAAAAGTATCACCAGACAAATTAGTATCTCATCCTGGTCAATTAAATTGCCCAGCAATTACCTCCACAATGCATGATGGTATGCTAAGTTGGGTAACAATAGAATGACACAGCTCTCAAGGTCAAATGCCTACCATTAAGATACCATCATTTGAAACAACACATTTATACCTAGAACTCTAGAAATAATTATTAAGTTTTACTGTGGTGCTTTTGTAAACAAAATGTTTATCACTAAAGGACACCACAAACGTGTACCTGTACATACACGTAGTAGGATTATACTCTATTCATGAATTGAGGTAGGGATAATGACTTCGAGGAGAAAGATTTTTTTGTTAAAAGTCAATCCACGTTCAGTCAGGCAAAATAAAAGGTAAAATTTATATGTATTCCATGTTCGAAGTTGAATTTTTATAGTATTTTGTATTAGCGATTCGTCACGGCTGCAATATTTACAGTATCATCCAATACATTTCATTAAAGCTCTTGAACTTGTAAAGGATACCTTAGTTGGCATAAGGTGATATTACATTAAAACTGACAGGTTTGCAAGAATGGCGTGGTAAGCTCTTTGAAAGAAGTACAAGGAACCTGAACCGACCATAATCACCTTTCATATTGGACGACCTCTTCGCGCTATATGGGTAGGTATCGTTTCTCATCCAGCCAATCAAGACAGGTGCACTTGCAAACTCCTCGTCACAACCATGAGTCATTTTTGTTGAGCGATATCTGGCCCCATAAGTCCACTTTCACATGATTTGCAGGAACTGTTTACATTATTTTCACAAAATTACCTACACACGTTGTGCACGTCAACTCATTGTAAAAGGAGATGAGAAAGGGTAGACACCACCCTTTGGTATCCTCGAAGCAGCCTCCAGTGGGAAGGTATAACCTTACTAAAAAGTTTAATAATATTTTTGTTTAATGCAGCGGAGTTGAGATCTCATTAAAATTCACGGGTCAACCAAAGGGGGAATTTGCCACAATCGCGGCCGTCAGACCGGTCATGAACGAATGGCTGGAGAGGAGACACGGTGCTCTCTCCTACCGTTTGTCACAGATACTACCGAGCACGGTAGCTTTGATACGTATCTGTGACGAAGACACCGGGAAACCACGGCCAAGTGTCAGCACTGCGAGGACCGAAGCGATGACACAGCACTCAACACGCTGGTAGAGTGCACGGCGTGGGCGTAACAGCGCTAGGTCCTCGTGGTGGGTCTGGACGTGGACACTCTCTCGCTCGAGACTATGGTGCGAGATATGGTCTCCGGCGGGAGTAAGTGGGACTGAGCCACCTCTTTCTGCTAGCAGGTCATGCTCGTGAAAGAGGCCGCGGGGCGGAAGCGGGAGAGAACTCTACCACCCGAGTTCCAAAGTCGGCGGCCTGGGTGCCGCCGACGTGTCTTCGCCGAAGACTATCGGCTTCCATGACCGGGGGTCTGAGGAGGTGAATGAGCTGCTCACCATCCTTACAGAAGCAGGCCCATGACGGCAGCGTTACGTGAGGGATTCACGCACACCCCCCCTAAAAAGCGGGATCACACTCGAAAACCCCCCTAGGCTAGGCCGCAGTGGTAGCCGTAGGACTGTTGGGAGTCCTGGTACATCCTTCCGAGGGCTTACCCGGGGCTCTCAACCGTAGGCTGTTGGGCGTTACATGAGGTTTTTTAGTAGGTAGGAGTCCGGCATAGCATCCATGAAGGATTTCCCTCACGTTAAAAAATAGTTGGTCTAAAATTTAATTAGCTGTTACTTTCATGGTATTTCCACGACACGGTTTTTTTTTTTTGTTTTTTTTTTTTATACCACTAAGGTGGCAGACAAGCATACGGCCCACCAGAAGGACTGGTGGTCACCGCAGCCTATGAACGTTTGCAACACCAGAGGCGCCACACTCGCGCTGCCGACCCTGTAAAAACCTTCTTAGACCCCCTTTGAAGAACCCCATACTGTAGGCGTTTGGGAAAACTGAGGCAGGAAGATCAATCTACAACCTAAGCGTGCGCGGAAGAAAACCCCTACCGGATCTAACCGTGCTCGAACGCTCCGGACGTAGGGTGTGAGGATGAAATCCCTGTCTATGGCGAGCGGTGCGATGATAGAAGGTAGCCGTGGGCATCATGTCAAACAATTCCTCAGAGCACATACCATTGTACAGGCGGTAGAACACGCATAAGGAGGCAAAGTCTCTCCTGTCGCGAAGAGGTTCCACACCACCTGTCAGTATAGGATCGTTGACAACTCTCACAGCTCGCCTCTGCACCGAGTCAAATGGACGAAGCTGATATTCAGGTGCCCCCGCCCAGAGGTGACAGCAGTACTCCATGTGTGGCCGCACTTGCGACTTATAGAGAAGCAGTGTTTGCGCCGCAGTAAAGTACCGCCGCGCCCTGTTGAGGACACCGAGCTTCTTGGACGCCAGCTTGGCCTTGTCCTCCAAATGACTGCGGAACTGAACGTCACTGGAGATGTCAACACCAAGGATTCCTATACTTTTAGAGATGGAAAGAGATGTGCCCTGGAATTGAGGCGCTGCAGTAATTGGGGCTTTCTTAGCGGTGAAGAAACACGCCTGTGTCTTGGAGGGATTGAACTGGACAAGGTTTTGTCTACCCCAATCGGACACTCTAGTAAGAGTAGCCTCGATTTCAGACACAAGCTGTTCACGACTTTCTTCCACTGCGTCCCGAGAGACACCGGGGCGGCCCGTGTAACAAGTGTCCCCTGTACTGTCGTCCGCATAACAATGAATGCCGTCAATAGACAACATGTCATTGATATGCAGCAGAAACAGGGTAGGGGACAACACTGAGCCTTGCGGTACTTCAGCGTTAATGGCCATGCAGTCAGAACAGCTGCCGTCGACAACAGCCATGATGCTTCTACCGGCCAAAAAGCTGGACACCCATCCGCAGAATGTCTCGGTCAGTCCGTAGGAGGGCAATTTTTTAAGAAGACCACGGTGCCAGACCCGGTCAAAGGCTTTAGAAATGTCGAGGCTCAC
Organism: Miltochrista miniata; assembly: GCA_933228765.1. Lineage (NCBI taxonomy): Eukaryota > Metazoa > Arthropoda > Insecta > Lepidoptera > Erebidae > Miltochrista > Miltochrista miniata. The sequence continues at coordinate 23,641,400 of OW121756.1, forward strand.
TGCTAGAGCCTCGCCCTTACTCTCGATAGCCGTCGCCTATCGGTGTGTGAGGCACACGAGAAGATCGCCCGTCGAGCGACCGTGACGAAAACCGTACTGCTGGTCACTGAGCAGGTCGTTTTCCTCAAGGTACCTCAGGAGCTGTGTATTAATTACACGCTCCATCACCTTAGACAATAGGGAGGTGACGGCTATAGGCCTGTAATTGGCCGGGTCGGTCCTATCGCCCTTCTTGGGCACAGGATGCACATACGCGATCTTCCACGACGCCGGGACTTGTCGCATGGAATATGAAAGCGTGAAAAGTACCGGACACAACTCTGGACCACACTGCTTAAGTACTACCGCGGGTATACCGTCCGGCCCACTCGACTTATGAACGTCCAGAGAACGAAGCTCCCGTCGGACGTCCCGCTGCGTAAATTTAACTTCCGGCATGGAAGTTCCACACCACGGAACGTCCGGCGGCACAGCACCCCCGTCGCTCATGGTCGAGTTAGAGGCAAAGAGAAAACCCAAAAGGTCGGCCTTCTCCCTGGCACTCTGGGCCAGACTACCGTCGGGCTTAAGCAAAGGTGGAAAACCCGACTGACAGAAGTTTCCCTCGGCAGCTTTGGCAAGTGACCAGAATTCACGACTCCCAGAAGGGTACCCTGCGAGCCGCTCACCAATTCTGCCGACGAAATCGAATTTAGCCCTGACAATTGCTTTTTGCTGGCCCTCGAGGCGGCATTTAATTTGCGTTTCACCTCAGAGATGTTAGGATCTGAATTTGCACGAGCCGTGGTCCAGGCTCTGTAGGCAGATTGTTTCAGCATCAAAGCTTCTCTGCAAAGCCGATTGAACCACGGTCGCTTTTTTGCTCCTACAGGGATCCAGCGGTTGGGAATGTAGCATTCTATGCCCTCCAAGATCCCCTCAGCGACTGCTGCAGCGCAGGAATCCAGATCGTCTGAGGCAAAACAAAGCCGCCTCCACGGGTACGACGCGAAGAACTCCCGCAGTCCATCCCAGTCTGCTAACTTATAGTGCCACACATGTCGCCACTCCTTGGGCCGAGGTGGTTCAGGCCTTGCGAGAGGCACATACGCCCGAATGATACAGTGGTCCGACGAACCGAGCGGAGCATCCACTGAGACGGTGTATCCATCCGGACGCGTTGTCAGCAGGAGGTCCAGCAATGCACTATGCTCGTTCACCTTGTCTGGTATCCTCGTATGGGATTTAACCAGTTGGGAGAACCCATAGGTCAGGGCAAATTCGTGTCCAGCTTTCCCCGCAAAGTTGGTCATCCGGTTACCTGGAACCCGCTGCTGCATCAAGTACCTAGTTTGCTAGATTCTCAACTCCTCAAAAAATTGCAGCATAAGTACTGTTTAGGATTATAAAAACAGTGTCAGCCCCGAATCAAATATCCTCAGCATATTTTAACTTTTAAATTAAACACTTAGTCTAAATTCGCTATTGACGATTTAACGCACATGGATTTTGCTAATAAATAGATTAAATCTGAAAGCAAATATTTTTTCTCACCTTATCAATTTCAACATTTTTTTTTGAATAAAATATACTCATTTGTTGGAGATTTAAACCACTTACCTCACAATTTTCGACATTCATTTTACCAGAATGTTATCTATCCTATTAAAAATACGTAGGTATGTTAAGTCTTTCTTCTTTCTTTCTTCCTTACTATAAACATGTCTTAGGCCGGATTCATCCAAACATAAAAGAAATAGAAAGTTCCATTAGCTCAGCATGCTATGTATTGAGAAGTCTACGTAATGATGTAGATATGAATCTGTTGAAAAAGGTATATTATGCTCTTGTAGAATCGAAATTAAGATATAGTATTTTGTTCTGGGGAGGGAGCTACGACTATAATATAAATAAAGCCTTTATACTACAGAAAAGAGCTATCCGTACAATGGTTCGTATTCGTCAGCAGGATTCCTGCAGGGAACATTTTAAGAGTTTAAAAATTCTTACAGTGCCTAGTTTGTACATTTTAGTAGTATTATTAAACATGGTGAAATATGTTCACGAGTATGAAACCGATGAAGAAAGACACTACAGGGAAAGAACAAGAAGGAAAGATTTTAAAACTAAATGTATACCTCACCTCAACGTAGTAAGGCATGGCACATGTCACATGTCAGTCAAATTATTTAATAAGTTACCTAGTGAGCTAAAGCTATTATTGTATCATCGGGGGTTTAAGGGTAAATTGAAGAAATTTTTATTAGAAAAGTCTTTTTATAGCTTGGATGATTTTAAATGAATTATGAATTTAAGTGACTTTTTATTAGAATAATATAATTACCATGTTGACTATTTGTATATTACGATTTTTTTTTTGGTATTAATTCAGAATGATATTGATTATTTTACGACATTACCTATTGATTAATTGTGCCTGTTTTTAGTATAGAATCATAAGGAGCATGACGGCAAATTTGCCTTCTTATGGACGATTTATTGATAACTATTACTTGATTATTGTTTGACCATTACTTGATTATTGTTATATTTTTGATTATGTACCTATTTTGTTTTATTCTAAGTTTTAATTCTAAGTATATCAAACACAATGTAACAATTGTTTATGATAATGATAATAATAAAAAAATAAAGTTAAAGGAGTGTAACTATTTCGGGAATAATTTTATACCTCTGAATTTATCTTTGATATGCTAATTAAATGTAATATTTTTCCAAATTACTTGTGGGTCCCGTTATACTCGGTATTTCTATTCTACGAGTATAGCTTTGAAATAATTAAGAAGGAATGTAAAATTGTTCACAAATTACACCCTCAAAATTATTCAAACTTCAATCTTAGCTCTGCTGTTAACGCGTAATATTTTATTTTTAATATTTTATTACAATTTTATTATTTACATTATTTGCTATTATATTGAGTGATTATGGACTTTGCCGATATAATTATATTGACCATAATGGTTTTATTGCAACTCAACATTCACATTTAATTTTAGTAGTAGCCTTCAATTTATATTAGTTAACCGAGGTTGTACCTACATTTGGTTACCTCGGATGTTCAGCTAGATTTAAGATAACTTAGTTCTACTACAGATTTGGAATTATGGATTTGTCATTGCACGAACTAGTTATATATTTTGCTAAGGCGAGTACCAAAAAAGCAACCTGTATGCCACCCAAACTAACCCCCGAATAAGCAGGATGATGCCTCAACGTTATGGAAAGGATATTCGGTTGTAAAGCCTGCCGGGAATCGTGGCACATGCTTCGAAGGAGTTTCCCGTGGTGCTCGGTACTAGACAGAAAGGACCGTGTGGTTTTAGTCGATTCTAATACCGGCGCCGCTCGCTTTATCATCTTATCTCTACTAGGCTGACAACGCGTCCGGACGGATACAACGTTTCAGTGGATGCTCCGCTAGAATCGTCGGACCACTGTGTCGTTCGGACGCATGTGCCTCTCGCAAGGCCTGAACCACCTCGGCCCAAGGAGTGGCGACATGTGTGTACACTACAAGTCAGCAGACTGGGATGGACTGCGAGAGTTCTATGCGTCGTACCCGTGGTGGCGGCTTTGTTTTTATTTATTTATTTATAACACAATTACAACATCCTTACAGCAACTTAACACACGTTTTGCCTCAGAGGATCTGGATTCTTGTGCTGTAGCAGTCGCTGAGGGGATCTTGGAGGGTATGGAATGCTACATTCCCAACCGCTGGATCCCTGTAGGTGCAGAAAAACGACAGTGGTTCAATCGGCTCTGCAGAGAAATTCTAATGCAGGAAGAATCAGCCTACAGAGCTTGGACCACGGCTCGTGCAAATTCAGATCCAAACATCTCTGAGGTGAAACGCAAATTAAATGCCGCCACGAGGTCCAGTAAAAGAGCAATTGTCAAGGTCAAGTTCGATTTCGTCGGCAGAATTGGCGAACGGCTAGCAGGCTACCCTTCAGGAAGTCGTGAATTTTGGTCGCTTTCCAAAGCTGCCGAGGGAAACTTCTGTCGGTCAGAATTACCACCCTTGCTTAAACCCGACGGTAGTTTGGCCCAGAGTGCCAAGGAGAAAGCCGACCTTTTGGGTAATCTCTTTGCCTCTAACTCGACCATGAGCGACGGGGGTGCTTTACCGCCGGGCATTCCGAGTTGTGGCACTTCCATGCCGGAAGTTAAATTTACACAGCGGAATGTCCGGCGGGAGCTTCAATCCCTGGACGTTCATAAGTCGAGTGGGCCAGACGGCATTCCCGCGGTGGTACTTAAGCATTGTGGTCCAGAGTTGTGTCCGGTACTTACACGTCTTTTCACACTTTCCTATTCCATGCAACAAGTCCCGGCGTCGTGGAAGATCGCGTAGTACATCCTGTACCCAAGAAGGGTGACAGGACCGACCCGGCCAATTACAGGCCTATAGCCGTCACCTCCCTTTTATCCAAGGTGATTGAGCGTGTAATTAATACACAGCTCCTGGGGTACCTTGAGGAACAAGACCTGCTCAGCGACCGGCAGTACGGTTTCCGTCACGGTCACTCGACGGGCGATCTTCTTGTGTACCTAACACACCGATGGGCGGCGGCTATCGAGAGTAAAGGTGAGGCTCTAGCAGTGAGCCTCGACATCTCGAAAGCCTTTGACCGGGTCTGGCACCGTGGTCTTCTTACGAAATTGCCCTCATATGGACTACCCGAGAGATTATGCGGATGGGTGTCCAGCTTCTTGGCCGGTAGAAGCATCAGGGCCGTCGTTGACGGCAGCTGTTCAGACTGCATGGCCATAAACGCTGGAGTACCGCAAGGCCCAGTGTTGCCCCTACTCTGTTTCTGCTGCATATCAATGACATGTTGTCTATTGACGGCATTCATTGTTATGCGAACGACAGTACTGGGGACACTTGTTACACGGGCCGCCCCGGTTTCTCTCGGGACACAGTGGAGGAAAATCGTGAACAGCTTGTGTCTGAAATCGAGGCTACTCTTACTAGAGTGTCCGATTGGGGTGGACAAAATCTTGTCCAGTTCAACCTTTCCAAGACACAAGCGTGTTTTTTCACCGCTAAGCAAACCCCAATTACTGTAGCGCCGCAATTTCAGGGCACATTTCTTTCCATCTCCAAAAGTATAGGGATCCTTGGCGTTGACATCGCCAGTGACGTTCAGTTCCGTAGTCATTTGGAGGACAAGGCTAAGCTGGCGTCCAAGAAGCTAGGTATGCTCAACAGGGCGCGGCGGTACTTCACTGCGGCGCAAACACTGCTTCTCTATAAGTCGCAAGTGCGGCCGCATATGGAGTACTGCTGTCACCTCTGGGCGGGAGCACCTGAATATCAGCTTCGTCCATTTGACTCGGTGCAAAGACGAGCTGTAAGAATTGCCAACGATCCTGTACTTACAACTGGTGTGGAACCTCTTCGCGGCTGGAGAGACTTTGCCTCCTTATGCTTGTTCTACCGCCTATACAATGGTATGTGCTCTGAGGAATTGTTTGATATGATGCCCACGGCTACGTTCTATCATCGCACCGCTCACCACAGACAGGGAGTTCATCCTCACACTCTGCGTCCGGTGCGATCCAGCACGGTTAGATCCGATAGGTGTTTTCTTCCGCGCACGCTTAGGTTGTGGAATGACCCCTGCCTCGGTTTTCCCAAACGCCTACAGTATGGGGTTCTTCAAAAGGGGTCTTAGAAGGTTTTTACAGGGTCGGCAGCGCGAGTTTGGCACCTCTGGTGTTGCAAACGTTCATAGGCTGCGGTGACCACCGGTCCTTATGGTGGGCCGTATGCTTGTCTGCCACCTTAGTGGTATAAAAAAAAAATAGGTACTAAGGTACATTATAGTATGTAAAATATAAACTTGGTACTTCATAGAATCTCATTTCACTGAAGTCGTTTTTCAAAACATCATTGAAGCAACATTGTTTTTAATCCTCGTCCCGTGCGGAACGATAACAAAAAACTTTGCGTGAATTGTATTCAAAAGTTGTTTCAATATTGCGCAAGTTGTTTGTCCCAGATAATGGGACTCTTGCCTTAGCACTGCGTACCAAACAAGGGAAAGTTAATACGAGTAAAGTTCAGTTTCACCTGCTCCAATTCGCCATATTCATTACAATTATTTTATATCATACATTTCCGAAACGCTTACAAGTTTATCAGACCTTTATACTGTAGTAATTTTTCAGATCTCAAACAATGTGAATTTGTGATTAGCTAGCTTAGTTCTGGCTCTACTCCAAGGTCAAATACCTTGAATGAAGCCTAAACCAAAAAAATGCGTAGTCGGGGGACACTCGTCAGGAACGAATTTCTTACAAATTCAATTCACAAATTTGAACAAAAATTAAATAATATAAATAAAATTGCGTGTGTTGAGGTTTTATGATAAAAAGAGACAGGAACAGAGAGAGAGAGAGTTGCAGACCTGTGCACTTACTTGCTTGTGTGCTCATTTGCTTGTAGTTGTATGCATATAGCATTTCGTTACGTGACGATTTCTAAATTGCACCACTCGTCAGCTTAAAGGATTTCGTTCGAAAGGAGTAAATATAATTTAGTAAAATAACTTCAAGGTTGAAATACTTAAATATTAATGCTACGATATAATGTAGTAGAAAAGGGCAAAGTTCTGCAGTGCAACAGTGAATAGAGCTCTATAGCCCATCGAATCTAAGTCCTTAGTGCGAAGCAACAGTATTGAATGTAAATATTATGCAAAGTAATATCAGACAGTTATACAAATAGCTAGAATCAGAACAATCTAAATAGGCGTTAAATGTTTAGAAGTTCATAAAAAGTGTATCCGTGTTAATATATTGTAAACGAGACATAATTTGTATTTAGTGTGGGAAAAGAGGGTATGTTTAAACAACAAGACGTTTGATCAAAAGATTTGCCATCAATTTAAATGCTTTAGCATTTATCTTGCGTTAGGATGGTAGCTGGTAAATATAGAGAGGTTTTGATAACCTTTAATCGCTTAATTGAAAGAAAATACCTGTCTCCCACGGCTTTGCCTCGTATGTACTACGAACTCATTAGTTTATTGGTTACCTACAAACAAACAAATCGCGAGCCCTAGTTCCTTTTGCGTCCAAAACATTTGCTAAGGAGAGAAAAGAGATGTTTGTTTCCTGTAGTCGTCATAATTCAATTTGAATCTGTTTGAAGGCAAATTCAATAAAGAAGTTATAAATTTATTCACAAGTCATTTAGTTATAAACAAGAACCATATTGATTTAGAAATGATACATCTATCGGATTTGATGACTTTAAGGAGAATAATAATACTATGACATAATTTCTACTTCAGACAGAAAAAAAAATACACGGGGGCAAAAATTGGGTACGTAATTTTAATAGATGCAAAAGACAAACTTGACAATGCAGCAGAACATAGAAGCTTTCAAGATACATAATGTTAAGGATCCAAAAAACCCAACTGCCAAGAAAACATACTACTGAACTACTCTACTAGAGTACTGAGGTTACTATTACTAGAGTGTCCGATTGGGGTGGACAAAACCTTGTCCAGTTCCACCCCTCCAAGACACAAGCGTGTTTCTTTTCCGCTAAGAAAACCCCAATTACTGTAGCGCCGCAATTTCAGGGCACATCTCTTTCCATCTCTAGAAGTATAGGGATCCTTGGTGTTGACATCTCCAGTGACGTTCAGTTCTGCAGTCATTTGAAGGACAAGGCCAAGTTGGCGTCCAAGAAGCTCGGTGTCTTCAACAGGGCGCGGCGGTACTTTACTGCGGCGCAAACACTGCTTCTCTAAAGTCGCAAGTGCGGCCGCATATGGAGTACTGCTGTCACCTCTGGGCGGGGGCACCTGAATATCGGCTTCGTCCATTTGACTCGGTGCAAAGGCGAGCTGTGAGAGTTGTTAACGATCCTATACTGACAGGTAGTGTTGACCCTCTTCGCGACAGGAGAGACTTTGCCTCCTTATGCGTGTTCTACCGCCTGTTCAATGGTATGTGCTCTGGGGAATTATTTGACATGATGCCCACGGCTACGTTCTATCATCGCACCGCTCGCCATAGACAGAGAGTTCATCCTCACACTCTACGTCCGGAGCGTTCGGGCACGGTTAGATCCGATAGGGGTTTTCTTCCGCGCACGCTTCGGTTGTGGAACGATCTCCCTGCCTTGGTTTTCCCAAACGCCTACAGTATGGGGTTCTTCAAAAGGGGTCTAAGTAGGTTTTTACAGGGTCGGCAGCGCGAGAGTGTCGCCTCTGGCGTTGCAAACGTTCATAGGCCATGGTGACCACCAGTCCTTCTGGTGGGCCGTATACTTGTCTGCCACCTTAGTGTTATAAAAAAAACTGAAAAGCAGAAAACAAGCCCTACATTTCTTTTGTGATTTTCTTTAGCTACTTACTGTTTTACTTTGTCGGCAAAATTTGTAGGCGGGAGGAAGCTAAGCCAAGCGAGTAGTGGTTTACAAATAGGTACATGTTCCCATAATTTGTTCCCGCCTGCAAATGTTGCCGACAAAGTAAAACACTTTAATAATAAACGCAACTCTTGTCACTTAATACTTTATTAACCCCCAGTTTCCGAAAGGCTGATCAACGCTAAAATTAACTAGTCGGCTGTTAAAGGCGGATTCTCACAGAAGATCCAAAATGAAAATCCATTTACAAGGAACATAAATGCTTCGTAAATATTTAAGAAGAATGTGGGTTGTTTCTACCAAAGCCCTTCGACGTCGTTGCTGCACATGTGACTCCATAGCGACCGAAAGTTCAACTGTACTATACTTGGGCGGATCAGTGTGGATCGGTTGGAGCGTGTCGGTGGAACGCGGCGTCATCGCAAGAAAAGTTTTGTTCGTGGATCGCAGGAATTGGCGATCCATTTGGATCTTCTGTGAGGATTCGCCTTTAACAGCGGTTAGTTAATTTTAGCGTTGATCAGCCTTTCGGAAACTGGGGGTAAGTAGCTTAAGAAAATAACAAAAGAAATATAGAGCTTGTTTTTGCTTTTAAGTTGTATGTTTACTTGGCAGTCGGGTTTTTTGTATTCTAAATAATTAAGTATATTTAAAACTTTTTAGTTATGTTAGTGGAGCTATTAATTTTCGTGTAGTGAAGGGACATCACCAAAATTCAACCTTAATTATTATATTTCCGGTGCTACTCAACCGATTGCAATAAAACAAATGTTAGAATTTAAGTCTGACCAAGACTTTACAAACACCATAATACCGCATTAAAATCGGTTGAATAGTTTTGCGTTCATCGCAGTCAAATAATTATAACGCCAAATGTCCGCTATTTTGATTTCCATGAATTGTATTATACCTGGTGTCACTCACACAATCACGACGAATCAAATGACACCTTGTATGTCAAAATCCGTCAAGCCGTTGAGGCTGTAGAGCGTGCAAGAAAAAAAATCAACGTTTTTATTTTAGCGCCAAAAGTCAGCCATTTTGATTTTTTTAGAAATTTTTATGTACCCGGTGTCACTCACACAATCACGACGAATCAAATGACAACTCGCATGTCAAAATCCTTAAAGCCGTTCAGGTTGTAGGACGTGACAAAGAATTGGACATACATACATACATAGTCTCGAAAAACATTACCCTCCTGTCTTCGGCAGTTCGGGTAATAAATTGGCATTATGCTCGATATGTAATCATGTAGCAATGTGACATAATGACATGTTGACATGTGATCAATGTGCATGCAAATATTGATAGGTTCTTACCTATATAAATGAACTACATTTTATTAAAAACTAGCTTATACCCGCGGCGTCTCGCCTGTATTTCTGTTCCCGTTCCCGCGTACTATAAAAACATACTCCATAGATAAAAAGTAGTTCCTGTTCCAAATTTCAGCCAAATTCGTTAAACCGTTACAGCCGCCCCGGTTCAATCACGGCGACACGACATAAATTTCGTTGCGCATTAATTTGATTTTGCTATATTTTCTTGCGTATTAGGTATTAATTTTATTTCCTTTATACTTTCGATTGTAGGTACTTGATGAAACTTTCGCTAATACATTATGAAAAACACAATCACTTGTACTTTCCCAATTCTGTTATTTTAAATTTCACAATACCCGACCGGTTTCGTTTTATAGCATTATCAAGTTCACACACATATTAGGTACTGACATAATATGTGACAGACAGAAATAAGTATATGAACAGTTATCTTTGATAATGCTATAAAGCAAAATCGGTCAGGTACTGTGAAAATTAAAATAAAAGTGGAATAGTAAGTAGGTACAAGGATTGCATTTTTCATTCATTTAATTTGTATGGTATAAAAGAGGAAAATGATCTCCATGAAATGCTCAATGCAACTAACGTTTTTAAAATTATTAATATTAATATCGTTTTGTGTAAATAGGATTTCAAATACCGCTTTATGCTTTCAAATGCATGCAAATTGTTTAAAGTAGGTACCCAAAAAATGGATATCGTAGGGATAAGCATAATGCTACCGCGGAATTTTCTGTAGAGCTATGTAAGATACACAATTCCATTGCAAATTATTTTGTCACATCTCGAAGGGTTTCAGCACGTTTTTGTTAAATGCGATCTTACGAAGAAAATTATTTATATCAAATAGGGAGTAAGTACCTATTCGGGTTCTCTTTTCCTCGAATGTAAGTTTTCCGCGGTACTTAGGGTTTTACATGTACTGCACTATATTCCGCGCGGGATACATGCATCAAAATATTGATATTACTTGTGACTCTGGAATCGTCTGATGCAATGACTTTGTAACTTTTCTACTATGAGAACTTAATGTCATCGCATGATACCATCGCAATATCCATGATTTGCAGAGGAAGTTGACACAGTGCTAACTGGCTCAGCTCGTTCCGGCTTCACTGTGACTGATGGATCATGTCTGAGCGACTACTCTCATTAGCATTCTCATGTCCTTGGTAGAACACAATTGTTCCGGCCCATGTTCAATGCGAATATGAATCGATTTATTTCGGTTGGAGTTTTAAACAGATCTTGGCAATATTGAGCGTTTATCATCATCCCAAGGGCTAGACACAGTTGCAGTCTTACTTTGAAGAACCTCATTTTGACTATTATAGACAATTTTACTTTAGATGAATCTTTGTCTGTTCCACTTCCTACCTCCTGCAAGAATATTTGCACTGGAGTTTAAAACGTCAAATGCTGGTTCTACTGGAGGATAAATATCCTCCAGTACAACTTTTGTCAGAGATTTATTGAACAGTTCCTAATATCGGTTACGATAAACAAAAGCTCTATGCATAGAAATACTGTCAAGATCAGCAGAACCAGCATTTGACGTATTAAGCTCCAGTGCAAATATTCTTGCAGGAATTTTCATTTTGAAGGGTTGATAGATTCAACCCTTGAAAATAAACATTGTGGGTTGAATGGGATACCTTTCAATGCGAGACGTAGATGGGTATTATTTTCTAATAATTAAATAAATAAATAAATAAATATTCACGGACATCTCACACAACGCTATCTGATCCCAAAGTAAGCTAGGAATAACCTGCTTGTGTTATGGGTATCAGACCACGGATATTAATACTTATATACTTTAAATACATACATATTGTACATAGAAACACCCAGACTCTTGAGACAAACATTAATGGGTCACACAAATATTTGTCTCCGGTGGGAATCGAACCCACGAACTCCAGCGCCGCAGGCGGTATCACTACCGACTGCGCCACAGAGGCAGTCGTGTTTACTTAATTATCGTGTTTACCTAATCTTACTGCCTTATCAAAACTGAGAAAAATTATGCTAACGTCTTAAAATACGGAGGTCAAACACTGTATTTACCGAAGGGTACGAGAAGATGGTAATAAACAAATAATTATTTTAAGCTTGCCTTTACAGCTTCCCGATGCTATTATAGCATCATCGTTGACTGACCTTAAAATACTAACATTAAAAGATCTTATATCCGCTCTCTAGCTGGAATATAAATACTGTAGTTTAAGTATCGTGCAATATGTACCCATTACTTATTGTAAGCCCGGAAATTATATGAGTCAATTTATATAGCACTGTGCATGTTCACAATCCTATAATACATTGTGACCAAGAGTCACACAACAATAGATCTCTCCTGGAATTGAATTGTAAAGGTTTATGCCAATGTCGATCAGGCAACCATTCATGCATCAGCTGCGTTCATTAAGGCCCACTGTTAAGTGTGACGTAACTTCTTATGCGCGTGCTTGTTATTTTTGCTTGGTATATGCCTGCGTGCAGTCTTTGTACAAAACTACCTATTTAACCAGGACTTCTTGGACCCCCGGCTGTGGACAGACTGTGTGATTTCCGTACTAACAGTACTCATCATTATCCAAATTTTGGTACAGTTCGCATAATATTTACTTTTCTAATAAAAAAACCGGTCAAGTGAGAGTTGGACTCGCTCATGAAGGGTTTCGTAGAAGCAAGTAACATAATATAAATGTTTTTATAGTTCGTTGTAACTTTGATTGATGTTTTAACACGTTCACAGTGGTAGTGATTTTTCTAACCGAAAATTGCGGTTAATGACCTATTAAAAAAAAAACTACCAGCTCTATCTCGTTCAAACCAACTTTCGTTGGTAGTTTTTATGGCAATGTACACCATAAATTCTTTTTAGATTGATCATTCTCTTAGTTTAGAAGTTAAAGGGGGGGGGGGACACATTATTCCACTTTGGAAGTGTCTCTTGCGCAAACTATTCTCTTAAGAAAAACATGATGTTAGAAACCTCAATAGAATTTTTGAAGACCTATCTATAGATACCCTACATGTATGGGTTTGATGAAATAAAAATTTTGAGTTTCAGTTCTGAGTATGGGGACCCCCAAAATTTACTGCTTTTTTTCTAGTTTTATATAAGAATCTTAATGCGGTTCACAGAATACATCTAGTTACCAAGTTTCAATAGCATAGGCCTTATAGGTTCGAAGAAAAGTGGCTGTGACACACGGACAGACAGACAGACAGACAGACAGACATGACGAATCTATAAGGGTTCCGTTTTTGCCATTTGGCTACGAAACCCTAACAATGTTTTTAAAAAATCGTGCTTCAGTCAAACACGGTAGCTAGGTACTTAGATAGTTTCACATAGAGTTTTCTGTTCTGTAGAGGACGCCTATATAGCCCTTATTTCCTGCTATTGCCTATACCTTGGAAGCGCTTCTATGAACATAGCAAGTGGAGGATTGAGTCAAAAGGCTCTCGCGTACAGTAAACTTCATAATAGTCGCGAGATAATGCTGGATCCGGGAGGTATAAGACCGATCTGGGGGATGCTGATGCTTAGCAGTGGGCTTCAATCAGACGAAGTGATGATGACGATGTAATTGTGGTAAATACCTACACATTAGCATTAGATAATCGGGAAACAAAAAATCATCGATAAACTCATTACCCTATTTCACTTGGCGGAGTCCGGTTAAAATTAACTGCAATTTGCTCGAGGCTGCAAATTCGATGACAATGAATATTATGTATTCCACAGCAACAATCTAAATTGTAATACTGGGACTTATTTCCGCAACATAATCGACTGTACTAGACCGTAAAATTAAATTTTGTTGTGACTTATTATTAGCCTCTCTATGTGAAAAATCCGTGTCGTATCACTGTGTTGATATTGAGACATAACAAGCTTGGTGAAACATTAAATTTACTTTTTATGAACGACATGCACATTTCAGTTATTATTTGTACACCTTTGTAGCTATTTATTAAACCCACATAATGCCTGCACTTTACCAGCCGAGATAAGGTCACTCTGTAACATAGAAAACAATCATTTTTATTGAAAATCGCGAAATGTAGGTATGTCTCTGCTTCCCTAAGGTAACATAAGACATGACTGGTAGAATGACAAATAGCCGTATTTTGAGGTAAAGTAGGATTCAGATGGTTAAGGACAATTACGCTAAGTATGTAGGCAATCATGAGACGATTACTGTGTTCCGGTAATTCATTTGCCAATCAAACGAACAAAAGAGCTAGGAAAATTCAAGAATAGATATGAAACGTTACAAAATTGTGTGTTTCTATGAACAATATACAAATCTTGCCTAGCTATCGATATAACAGTCGTAAACGTGGAAAATAATAATTGTTTCTGTTTCAGATACGCGTGACGTCATGGCTGTGGATAGCAAAAATGCGGAGAATAACAAAACTTCCGATAAAACTCCTAACTTAAATGGTGGTGACTTAAACGGAACTAATGTAATTAAAAATAGTTTTAGAAAACCTAAAATGGAAAAGTTCAACGAAAAGACTGACGATGACGATTGGAATGAATTAACTTATTTTCAGAAATTAAAACGAATGATGTCTCTTATTACAGTGGAGCCCATTTTAGCATGTTACGTGATGCCATCAGTTCTATCCGTTTTGGCCACTCAAAATCTATATTTAGAAAAAGCATGTAGAGTTAATCTTCAGTTTGAACACCACATATGTGATGCGTTAACAAGAAGAGAGACAGCAAATTATACAGCAGAAGAAGAAGCAGTACAAACACTAGTTGCTTCAGTAACTGGTTGGAAAACTGTACTGCAGTCGTTCTTGCCTTGCGGAGTTTTAATATTCCTTGGAGCATATAGTGACAGAATTGGACAAAGAAAATTTTGTATGTTACTGCCTATAATCGGAGAGTTATTGACAAGTTTAGGTCTGATACTGAACACATATTACTTTTATGAATTACCAGTAGAAGTAGCAGCTGTTACTGAAGCTATTTTCCCAGCATTAACAGGTGGTTGGTTTACAATGTTTATGGGAGTCTTCAGCTACATTGCAGATATCACAACGGAAGAACAAAGGACGTTGAGGATAGGAATTGTGAATCTGTTTCACTCAGTGGGCGTGCCAGTTGGAGCTGCTCTTAGTGGTATATTAGTGCAAAAAATTGGACTGTATGGTGTATTCAGTGTGAGTTCAGCATTCTACGTTGTAAGTTTTATATACGGACTTATAAGAATCAAGGAAGTAAAGAAATCTGATCCATCTATGGTAAGTTCTTTTTTGCTATTTACGATTATCACAATGATTTTTTGTTCTATGACAATTGAGCATTCTAAAGTTGTTGTAATTGTCTTTTTCTGGTAAACACCTTGATGTCATTTCAATGAAACGGTTCGTTGAATGACACAAGCGACTTTGTGTATTTATCATTATTAGTGAGTCGATTCGATAGATGTTTACAGTTCACTTCATTTTGTAACTAAATATAGACCAAAGTGACTTAACTTTAATATCTTTATATCTTAATGAGTTATTCTCACTATGTGAAGTGAGAGATAAGGCATTAATAACTGTAGCCTTATTGATTAAAATCAATAATGACTTTACTCAACATTCCAGTCGACAAGCATCATTATAATTAGCACTGAGAAGAATGCTGCCATTGCTGTGGGTTATTTTATAATGTAATTTTGGTCATTATTTTAATGTTGGATTACTTCAAATTCGCAATCTGTCATGTCGCCTTCGTGTTTCAAACGTTTACCTGATTTGGCTGTATGCAATCAACTCGACAATAAACAAGTGTACCTATTTCGAGCATAATTTTACACGTTTACGTTTTTCTGAATTACTTGTGGTGGGTTCCATTATATTTGATATTGATATTCAATGGGTACAAAATAATGATGGACTGTAAAATCAGATAAAATTCTAATGTGCTACTGTTTCTTCGACCTTGACTTGAAATGCCATTACAATTAAATTTTGTAGGATAATAAGTGGAATATCAACTAACAGCAATTTTTTCTTTATAGTTTTTTTAATGGCATCTCGTGGTTTAAAGCCTTTTTTCCACGTTAAAATTGTTATACCGCCGAAATTGTCCGTGTAAATTATTTACTTCAGTATCCGTTACCTAGTTACGTTAAGCTTGTGCCAGTTGTTGGTAAAATGGAAAATCACTTTACTTATAGAATAACTCCAAGTTATTCTCTAGCATAGTCTTACTCTGACCTTGGTCGTATCCACCCTAAAGAATATATATGTGTTATAACAAATAGGCAAATCTAAAATAGCATTGCGTATGACACATATGACTTTGCACTGTACTCACTAGATACTCTTAAATAGAAGAATGGACAAACGGTAATCTTTGTATTAGTGATCCCCGAGACTGTCAAGGCAAGGACCACTTTTACCATACATAATAGTTTCATAATATCATAGAGACAGTGAGTAATAAATTAGGACTGCAATTTGAGAAGTTTCTAAAAAAAGCAGTCTCTCTGTCATTATCTTCAGGGGAGTCACCTGCAGAACTACGTTTCAATTAATTGAGCATGTTCACACACAGAGATCACAGAATAATGTATTACCTTATGCAATTTTATTAAAGAACTAGGTACTTACTATTCATCATAGATTTAGTTGCTAGGAATAAGGTCCCACATAATATTTGTCTTCGTGAAATAACCCATGCGATAACTTTTTCAAAATTATCTGCAGGGTTTATCGGTTTCCTAACTTTTTTATCCGCAAGGGAGGATCTGAGATGATCTTGTAAGAAAGTTACCATAAATACCTGGTGGCAGTGAATTAATCTCTTGCATATCCTGCGGCGCAGTCGAGAACTGAACACCATGGTGTTGTAGGTAGTTCGAACCCTCTGCAGGGTTAGGATTCCGGCACAAAGTCGTCTTAAGGATATCAAAGCAGCAGCGGATATCTAAATGGCGATGGAATTCACGTACTAAACAATCTCTTTCGCAATTTTTTTTTAACGTGAGGGAAAATCCATCATGGATGCTATGCTGGACTCCTACCGACTAAAAACCTCACGTAACGCCCAACAGCCTGTGGTTGGGAGCCCCGTGTAAGCCCTTGGAAGGATGTCACAGGACAATCTCTTTTGCAAAACTGTTAAATAACATTTAAATACGTTTTATTTTCATTTATTTACTCGTTACATGATTACAAAGATTTTCACTATACGAATAGTTGGTACAGCATGTTTCACCATAGGTACGGTATGTAACTTTGTTGTATTATAACTTACTACCGGACGACACGCGGTGTAACCCGCGTAGTACCCGTTTCCGTGGAAATAAAATATAGCCTTTGTCACTTGGGGTTGGTGTGTGCTTCCCAACTGTGAAAAATTTTTTCATACCGGTTCAGTATTTTCTTTTTTTTATACCACTAAGGTGGCAGGACAAGCATACGTCGCACCAGATGCACCAGTGATCCCGTAGCCTGTTGACGTTTGCAACACCATAGGCGCAGTAGTAACACAGGTAATTTTTTTTGCCCGTGTTACCACTAACTGATGCAGTACCTAGTAACACGGGACAATTTTCGTTACCCGTGTTACTACCAATCACTACCAGTCTTAGACCATATAACACGGGACTAGCCTTTGCGAACCACCACATACAAAAATATTCTGCCAGTTTTCATACAAATGAAGGGGGAAACACAAAGACATATAAAATTTCATTGCATTTAAAAATGTATTTATCGACAAACGCGTAATGGCTGTTGTGTGTTAATTGTTATTGTACAGTCAACTACAATGTAATGTACTAGTTTAATCATATAAAATGATGTACTGATGTACAGGCTTTTCATAAATCCAAAAGACCAAATGGTCATGTGCAATGGCAGAAAACAATGCTTAAGTAAGGCGCATCCTGTGGTTAGATGATCTAACCACAGGCCGGTCCATGGATGGTCACCCATCCATGGACCGGCCATAGTGAAAGTTGCTTACTGCAGTGATCGTTTACAGAACACTGAGTCCGCGGGGCCACGAGCGCTTCTAATTTCTGTTATTCAATCTTCTATTATAGGAATTTCACAGTCAGTCAACTACAATAGACACACGGCGCCGGCGCACGGAAACGCAGACAAGTGGCCAGGCGAAAAGAAGTATCATCCAACATAGTGCAGTACATCTTCAGATCATTGGGGAAAGACTGTTTGAGACCTTATTCTTAGCATTCCATGGATTCACCGTGCGGGCGCCGGGTCCATAGCGTGACACAGGGGGAACACCCCGACGGCGTCTGGGACTTGCGACCCATTTGAGTAGGTTTATCTTTCTATGCGCATTAAGGTTCACCTTCCACCGTCAGCAATGTTCGCTCCCCTGCCCAACCAGATTTGATAAGTTCTAACTTTTATTTGGTAACTTGAGTTTTTAACGTGTGGAAAGCATCTCGGATATCATGCGAGACTCGATTAGTCCAAACCCACAAAGTTCGTGCATCATTGTTTAGCGTCGGGTATCTCGGTAACGGAATGGTGTCCCAGAGAAGGATGGTAAATCAAAAGTAGGCTTACGTCTAGCAATAAACTGCCATAGGCTAATTTGATTGATAATGTTCAATTTTCCATTAAATTTGGTACACCAAATAAAGGACCGGCAATGTAAACGCAATCACCTTTGTCTGTAACCCATGGCAATCATTTTATTACTTGTTGTGCAGTAACTATTACGCTTAAATTGGTTTATATTTGCAATACTGTGGTTTATGAATGCGGCCAATTCACAGGTCAATTTTTTTAGGATTGCGTCGATGCATCAAGTTGAATGATATAGATTACGTCAGGTATTAAATGGTTGCTTTTTTCTCTTCACCATAAAAATATATTACACACGCCACTGTACATACCAAATAATAGGAAAACCACACATGTCATGCTCCTATAAAAGGGTTTTTGAAATTAAAATACCTAATCTCCTACGTAACGTTAAGTTGTTCATTGTTTCATTATGGTCAAAGTTCATAAAGGAACTCATAAAACATAATTATATCACGCTCGAGCGGGTCCCCAATACACATGTTTTCGCAATTCGAGGCAACCACTTTAAAGCTTATTAAATCACTGCCGCTAAACTATTGAGCAGCAAGGCATTTAGTATTTAGCTTAGTGTCAGTAGATTTCGCCTTACACCGACGTAGCACCTTCTAGGACCTTACAGAGTTGCTAAACACCTAATAGTAGTGTATTCACAAGTAATAGCTTCACCATCATACGTGCTACAAAATAAAACGTGGTGAACTGTGAACGTGTAGCATGTATGTGTTTACCTAATCTTTTGAGGATAAAATCGTGACTTCATTGTATCCTACTAATAATACAAAAGGTGAGGCCGCAGTGGTAGCCGCAAGTCTGTTGGAAGTCGTGGGGTATCGTAGGCTGTTAGGTAGGATACGTGTGGTTTTAGTCGGTAGGAGACCGGCATAGCATCCATGTAGAATTTTCCTCACGTTAAAAAATCTAATAATTTTAATGTTTGTTACTCAATCACGCTGTAACAGCGAACCCGAAACGCCTGACATTTAGTACAGGTGTAGATAACTGTGTTTTCCTGGAATATGTACCATATAGGTAGGCTACTTTTCGTCCTGGGAATATGTTTCAATGGAAAGCGGGAATGGGTAGGTACCCAGTTCCACGCAAGCGAAGTCACGAACATCATCTAGCTAGTAATTTATTTAATATAGGTATTCTCATGAATACTAGTCGTCTTTATTAATTTTATTATAATCATTGGTATGAAATAGTGAAGAGTAGAATATCAAACCACTAAGAAACACAGCAATGCTATTTCCGGATAGTTTTTACCGCAATCATAACACAATGTCAAATAACCTGACCCAATACCCTTCCGCAAAAGTAAAGTTAAAACCATCGTAGACTTTTTTTAGTAAATTGCAAATTCATTAAAAAATGTTACGTAGCCATAAAATGATAAAACCGTATCGCGATTATATAACAAGTTGCAAGTTCAATGAGTTAAATAGACTATTGGAGCATAACAATGCAAAAAGTCCGTCAACTTGACCTAAATTTGTGTCACACTCGATTGCAAGGAAGGACCTTGACGTCTAGCAGTTTCTATAAAAGGAAACATTTACTTAATCACTTAATCGAAAGTGAAAGTTATTTGATTGTCATGAATTCAAAACTTTATTATCATACCTATATGCGGTGGAGTAAGATTTTGGTGATAGAAGGATTTTAGCATTTAATTTGAGGGTTTTCTGGACTGCATCAAGATCTTTGAGACGTATGTCAAAGTCACTTGTAGATTATTAGAAGTTTTTGATGTGAAAAAGTGTTGAGAGGTCAGACGACACCAACTTTTCACTATGCTGTAAATGAAGACCAAGCAGCGGCTGACCCCAACGTCTAAACAAAATGTCCGGAGAAATGCCACCGTAGTAGCGAGTCTCTACTTCGGGATGAGCAAATTTTCTGTGTATTCGCTATCTTCTCTACTCGTTTGTATTATACAATACCCACAATATATGTATATAGCGCCATTCACGAAGACACGCGCACACTTTTCTCAAACCATTTACATTGGTGGATCTACAATTGTATTTTTACCCGAACTGCCGAAGAAAGGAGGGTAATGTTTTTCGAGACTATGTATGTACGTATGTCCAATTTTTTGTCACGTCCTACAGCCTGAACGGCTTGACGGATTTTGAAATGCAAGGTGTCATTTGATTCGTCGTAATTGTGTGAGTGACATCAGGTATACTAATTTAAAAAAAAAAACAAATGGCAGACTTTTGGCGCTAAACTGAAAACCTTGAAAAATTTTCTTGCACGCTCTACAGCCTGAACGGCTTTACGGATTTTGATACGCAAGGTGTCATTTGACTCGTCGTGATTGTGTGAGTGACACAAGGTATAATATAATTCCTAAAGAATCGAAATAGCGGATTTTTGGCGCTATAATTATTTGATTGCGATGGACGAGAAACTACTGAACCTATTTCGATGCGGTTTTATTTGTTTATAAGGTCTTAGTCAGACTTAAAATCTTACATTTGTTTGATTGCAATCGGTTATGTAGAACCAGAAATATGACCAAAAATATAATAATTAAGGTTAAAATTCGGTGGTTACCTTTCACTACACAAAAATTTATAACTCCACTTCTAAAAAGTTTTCAATAAACTTAATTATTAAGAATACAAAAATCCCGACTGCAAAGTAAAAATACAACTGAAAAGCAAAAAACAAGCTCTACATTTCTTTTCTAATTTTCTTTAGCTACTTACTGTTTTACTTTATCGGCAATATTTGCAGGCAGGAACAAGCTATGGAAACATTTAGCTATTTTGTAAACCACCGCTTGCTTGAGATAGCTTGTTCCTGCTGGCAAATGTTGCCGACAAAGTAAAACAGTAAGCAGCTAAAGAAAATTACAAAAGAAACGTCGATACACTCATTTATCAATCAAATTAGCATAGGTCTGACCACACCTGCAGAATAACTGATGCAGCGAGCTGCTGCAGCAGTTCGCTGTATCAGTTATTCTGCAGGTGTGGTCAGACCATTGCCACTTTAACGTGCTTACTCTGCGAGCCGACCACTCTGGTTCTCTACTGGATAACCTCATTTCGGAATTTATTCCTCAAAGATACTCCAACGTAACCCATTTTATAGCTCATTGGGCAGCTTTGAGGGCATAGACTAATCCCACCGTAAGTGACCACGTTTCGGCGCCGTAAGTTATAACTGGTAGAACGCACTGGTTGTATACTTTAGTTCAGGCATTGCGGTATTGGCGAATCGAAAACCCAACTCAATTTTCTGAACGTTACCCAGCTCAACTGGATCCATCTGGTGATTCCCTTGTCAATTTTTCTCAAGCGTGATAACATTACTTCTAGACAGGTGTACCTACTCTTGGACAACCTCAAGCCCCAGTCTTTCGCAGTAGATTGGCCCTGGAGTGATGTGTGCTCATTGAAAATGACCTCTGGAATTCACGAGAAAAATGACTTGTTGTATTTTTGCGTGAAGTTCCGATCCGACTAGGTATAATATATGAATATAAAAAAACTACGATAGTTTAAAAAGAACACAGCCTTGGTTTTATCCAAGTTCATGCCAAGACCAACACGTCGAGACGGTCTGTTTAGGCTATGCAGCATTCTCCCAATTGTTCCAGCATCTCTGCGAATATGACGATGCCATTAGCAAATCGAAGGTGCAAAATGCGGGTGCTCCACACGCTTGGCGCTCCACACGCTGGTGGAGTACACAGCATGAGTACAACAGCGCCAGGTCCTCGTAGTGGGTCTGGACGTGGACACTCTCTCGCTCGAGACCATGGTGCGAGTCATGATCTCCAGCGGGAGTAAGTCGGACTGCGCCGCCTCTTTCTGAGAGCAGGTCATGCTCGTGAAAAAGGCGGCGGGGCGGGTACGGGAGAGAACTCTCCCACCCGAGTTCCGCAGTCGGCGGCCTGGGCCCCGCCGACGTGTCTTCGCCGAGGACTATCGGCCTCTATGACCGGGGGTCTGAGGACGGTGAGAGGGTCGCTCGCCATCCTTACAGAAGCAAACCATGACGGCAGCGTGACGTGAGGATCTCACGCACGCCCCCCTCCCCCTTAGAAGCGGGATCACACCCGGAACCCCCCAAAGACGCGGGATAGCACTCGAACCACCCCCTGGGCGAGGCCGCAGTGGCGGCCGTAGGTCTGTTGGGAGTCCTGGGACATCCTTCCGAGGGCTTACCCGGGGCTCACAACCATAGGCTGTTGGGCGTTACGGAGGTTTTTTAGTCGGTAGGAGTCCGGCATAACATCCATGAGGATTTTCTCTCATGTAACCAAAAGGTGCAAAATGCGTAATCTGTTGATATTCTTCACAGTCTAGCGCCTCGAAAATGTTATTGTTGGTATAGGTATATTACATCGCCCTGTCTTACACCTGTCACTGATTTATCGATAAGTGCTAAGTTAGCAACTGATTCGAGCCAAACTGATGAAGAAAGATTGCACACTTGCAAGAAATTACTAGAAACTGATATTACTACTATAATACAAACAAATCATTGATTGTTAATGAAATATACACGGTGGTCTTAACTGCGTTTGATGATAACAATAAACGTGAATAAAGTATCAATCGGTACTTAAGGCGAAGTGCAATTGTGTCACCAGCGATTCGGAGGGGGTGAAGCAGACGCAAGATGTTCGGGACGCTCCGTGTGTCGGAAACGTTTTCGCGCGTTAGCCCGTTCACTACGCAATTGAAATCATTGACAGAAGTACAAGTTTACATAACTATTTTTTTCGCCCTGTTTAGATAAACCTCTTAGATTTTCTACTCGTGAGCAACTACGTAATTGACTTTGATGCAGTTTTTATCACTAACATGTAATGAAATTCATTTTCATAATATTAGTCCAGTCAAAATAGACATTCCAGTTTGCATTAATTCCCAACAAGCTGGTTTTTTGTGCAGGCCTTGAATACGTCATTACAAATGATATGTCAAAAGTATAAAGATAGAAAATAATATATTTGAGAAGTACTTCAATTTATTTTTTTACCTGTGACGATTTTTGCCAGGTTGAATGAAAAAGTAAGAATCTGCTGACCCTCTCCTTCATAGTTTTTATTTTTTGGTACTTTACTGTACTGTTTACTGTACTGTGTAATGGTACGGTACTGTACAAATAAAACTGAAAAATATACCTGTATGGGAGCCCTCCTTAATTTTTTTTCTGTTTTTAGTATTCGTTAATTTCAAATGCCTAGCGATTGCAGTGGTGCATGAGATGACAGATAGACGGATGGCGTAGTGTCTGTAATAGGGTCGCGTTATTACAGATTGTTTATACTGTTAGTTGATGGCACTTGGTGGAACCTGCAGCGCATATTGAATACCCACCACTTGTACTGTTTCACAGCATTTATTTACTCTACACCTGACCGCTTTCGCCTCTTCGCATTTTCAAAAGGCAAAACTAACTTCATGTCATCAAGTTATTCTCTCCTCGTCTCATTTTATCCTTTGGATACGGAACTGTAAAAAACGGCCAAGTTGAAGTTGGACTGGCACACTGATGAGGATTTCGCAACAAAAAAAAAACGCCAAAAGATTACGTTGTAGGTATGGGAGTAACCTTATTCATTCTTTATCTAGTACTAGCGGACGTCACGCGGTTTCACCCGCGTAGTTCCCGTTCCCGTGGGAATACGGGAATAAAATATAGCCTATGTTACCCGCAAAGAGTGTAGCTTTCCAACAGTGAAAGAATTTTTCGAATCAGTCCAGTAGTTCCGGAGCCTATTCGTTACAAACAAACAAACAAACAAATAAACAAACAAAAAAACAAATCTTTCCTCTTTATAATATTAGTATAGACTAGCGGACGTCACGCGGTTTCACCCGCGTAGTTCCCGTTCCCGTAGGAATACGGGAATAAAATATATACTATGTTCACCGCAAAGAGTGCAGCTTTCCAACAGTGAAAGAATTTTGTAAATCGGTCCAGTAGTTCCGGAGCCTATTCGTTACAAACAAACAAAAAAACAAATCTTTCCTCTTTAGAAATATCCACGGACTTTTCACACAACGCTTTCTGATCCCAAAGTAAGCTAGGAATAACCTGCTTGTGTTATGGGTATCAAACCACGGATATTAATACTTATATACTTTTAAATACATACATATTATACATAGAAACTCCCAGACTCTTGAGACAAACATTTATGGGTCACACAAATATTTGTCTCCGGTGGGAATCGAACCCACGACCTCCAGCGCCGCAGGCGGTATCACTACCGACAGCGCCACAGAGGCATATAATATTAGTATAGACTAGCGGACGTCACGCGGTTTTACCAGAGTAGTTCCTGTTCCCGTGTGAATACGGGAATAAAATATAGCCTATGTTCACTGCAAAGAGTGTAGCTTCCCAACAGTGAAAGATTTTTCAAATCGGTCCAGTAGTTCCGGAGCCTATTCGTTACAAACAAACAAACAAAAAACAAATCTATCCTCTTTATAATATAAGTATAGATTTAGATTATTATAGTTGTTACATCGGCACCAGAAACACATCTTTGAAATGTATAACTGCCTAGTTCATGAGATACAGATGGACAAACGGACTTCGAAGTCTCAGTAATAGGGTCCCGTTTGGAAACGAAACCGAAGAATATACAAAAACGAATATTCCTATATGCATATAATGCAAGGGTGTATAAAGGAATAAATTTCGATACTAGTTATTTAGACTAGACAAGGCTTTAGTCCTGTCCAAACTATTACCATTACCCAAATTAAACCTTCTACGTTTCATTTCGCATAGGTCTTGCCCGCAGCTTCAGCTGTGTAGAATTCTGTTCACGTTTCCACCTACCATTGGATCATATCCAGGGATAAAATAGCCTTTATGCTATTTTCTAAATTATATATAATTTATCCAAGAATATATTGCAGTCTGGAAAAGCATAAACTAATTTTAATAGGCCACCAATTACAGCCAGATCTGCTCAACCGTTGGAACGTGATTTTGTCGCAAACATCTTCACAGACTTCAATTATAATAATGAAATAATTCGAAAATTATATTAAATCATCAGGCACTTCTGAATATTTTGCTTTTCCGTGCTTTTGAGCCGTTGGTCCCGGTTTTCAGTAACAAATATTCACAAAGCGCTTCTAGCGCTTAACATATAGGTACCACTATCCATTAAACATTGTATTACTGTTTTACATTATAGCTTAAAAACAAAGTTAGGGTTGTATTGACTGTATCGGGTTGTAAGCTGTTTATTTTCAGTTCACTGTTGGTTAAAATTCAAACTCATACTTTCAAATTCAATACCTATCTACATCAACTACGACGTACTAGTAGTAAAGTAAGACTACCAGAATATCAATACGCAATACGTACATTGAAAACTGTAATTTTGGATAGGAGAATACCAATTTTTTGAGTTTTATTTTATTATAGACTCAATTAAGGTTTATACCTACTGTTATATTGTAAATTTAGGAGAATTGGCCCACTGATTCATCATTCATTAGTATTATACTCGTAATAACATTGATTTTACTTAAATATTAATATAAATAATGTACATGTTATAAGCTCGGTCAGGGCGTCACATACATGAGCGCATTTATAGGTGAATCTTCTGGACTTATCTATTATGTGGCATCAGGCGGACTTTGTATTGGAAAGTATTAAAACGTTACTATAACTTATATAATACACCAAAGAAATTTACCCAAACAGATGCGATATTTTTACGCTCTTGAGCTTAAGCCTTGAATACTTTCTTCTTTGTTTTTTTTTTATTACCCATTTTCATTACTACGGCAGCGAATTACGTCAGCGGGCGCGACAAAGTTGTATACGGGTGTCCTCAACGAAGCCTGTCGGCTGACTGAGCGGGCGATGTGAGGTGGCTGATACCGGCAAAATGCACTCCCGCTCAACAAAACGTATTTTATATTCAAACAATATGATTTTAATAAATAAATAACATCATAGGGCCTCGAGGTAACTTATTAGGGACATGGAAATAAAAAAAATAGTGTGGTACATTATATAACTACTGAATAAAATTGGTTATAGTCAAGGCGGTCACAGGTAAATTTACAGATTCGAGGCAACTTTGGGATAAATTTCTATCGAGCCGAATTTACTCAATCGTGTTTTGGAGAACTGACAACCCTAGTCAATATACTTAATAATAATTATCCATTTCAAAAATTGTGAAATCCTTGGTAACACCATTGCAAAATTGGTTTGAAATATGTCAAAATATGTATTTTGAGTCCCACTTCACCTTAAAGAGCAATGTTATGATGCATTGTCTAAGGTCTAAAGTGTAAATGCATCAAAGTAAGTGGAACGCACGTCAACGACCACTGATGTAAGGTGATGTAACCAGTTGAAACGTCACGTTAAAACTGACCAATAACAATTCTGAAAAAAAAAACACTTACATTCAAAATCAAGCTTCAACTTGTCAAAATTGGAAAATCACTTTCTTAGCAGACACTTTTTTTGATTATTAAATTAGATTTAGATTTATCATTTTAAATTAATTTAGTTCGCTTTGAAATCGTGTTTATTATTCTCTATCAACTAAATGAGATTCACCAGTATTTGTATTTTATTTATTAGTTTTGAACACACAACTATGAATAAAAAAAATAAAAATTTTAACAAAAAAACCCGACTTCAAACAAAAACAAAAAATTGAAAAATAAAATTAACTAAGCACAACGTAATAGCACTATGTATATTAAACAACATATATATACTGTGATAATAGGTAGTAGATTTAGATTTATCAGATATTATTGAATGTAATACTGAAATCGGCGCCAAGTAAAACTATAGGTTTAGGTAGGTATTTATAATCTCTCATAGAAATATTGGCACCGACTTCAGTATTACAGTCAATAATATCTGATAAATCTAAATTTACTACCTATTACGTTGTGCTTAGTTAATTTTATTTTTCAATTTTTAGTTTTTGTTTGAAGTCGGTTTTTTTTTGTTAAAATTTTTTTTTTCATTATTTTTAGTGGCGGATAGACTGAAAATATATTTGTCTAGGGGTATTGTTCTCAACAATACAAATTAATCAAGCCCAAACACAAGGTAACTGCTGTAAATCGTTAAGGAATTCCCTTGATTCGAGGGATTTCTTCGATTTCTCCAGGATCCCACCATCCGATTCCGACTTTCTGTATATGGGACCACATGGGAAGCACCAGCTTTCAAATAAAACAAGAATCATCAAAATCGGTTAACTCGTTCTATCGATTTGCCGGTAACAAACATTTAAAAAAAAATTCAGACGAATTGAGAACCTCCTCCTTTTTTGGAAGTCGGTTAAAAAGGAACATTGTACAAGGCACTACTTATTTCTACAGAAATCTCTTCCAGTAGGCCTGAATCAAGAACATTTTACTTGAAGCCGGAATCAAGAACCTTTAAAATCTCTAACATTTGAAAAGTTCACCCCACATTTAAGGCTGCAATGTTCGACCTTGACAAATCCTAAGGCAATTCGAACGATTGCAGCGTACGCTTTTGCCGGGTTTCATTCGATCTAGTATATTACTGTTTTTAAATCTGAGGGGTTTTAAGAAAAAATCTAGCCATAAAATATTGTTCTAAAGACTTATATCTATTTTATGACAATTTTTTATGAGAATTAAACTCATTTATTTAGATAAATAATGTACATTATCTACTTGTTAAGATTTTTTGCAATATTTCTCATTTTTCGAGAGCGATTTCGATCGAACAAAGTATTCCTAATCGTGTTTTGATACGTTAAAAAAGCAAGAGTATCTAATAAATTACAATAATATGGTTTTATCAGATCAAATCGAAGAATATTTCCTAGTATAAAGTTCTCCCCAAGATGAGTCTCTTTCGAACATACAAGCCTTAACTATCACACAGCCTCACACAGTCAAGCTGAATGCTGGGTGGTCATTATGGCGAAGCTTCCAATGTTTAATTTCAGCTACTGATACAGGCTTACACCCTGATGAGCTACTTATGCAGTCCTAGCGTCACGGGTTTGCCCATAGAGCGGATGGGAAGTCGGAAGGATGGTCACGTTCAACAAAAGCCGCAAAATCATATCCTAACTACGCAGCCCTAGCATGTTACCAGGATATAAAGCCAGGTTCTGGGGAAGATCTGTCATTACGCAAATAAACACTATAATTTCTGTTAATTTATTTGCAGAAACCACCAACAAGCTGCTGCGAATTTTTGCGAACTTTCTTCGACATTCGGTACGTGAAGGAGACTTTGATGGTGGCGTTCAAAAAAGGGCCCAACAACCGTCGTTTGAGGGTTATTATGCTTGTCGTGGTGTTATGTGTCATAATTGGTCCCATTTATGGTAAGTATCGTGTTAAGTATAAGTCTATAGACGTAATATATATTTAAGTCTAATTAATGAATAAAATAAACAGTAAAGGATTTTATGCATTGCTGAAGAGCATAGCAAAAATGCCAATTAAGAGATACCTACTTCTTGAGAATCCGTGTTTGTCCGCCTAGTTCGTGTGAACTTGCAAAGATCGTGCGTTCGTGTTTAATTAGGAAAATGCCAAGAGTTCACTTTGATATACAATTTAATAAATGTAATAATTATCAAACATGCGCCTGGTATATGCTTACTCACCTTCGATTTGCCGATGATAATAATTATAGTTGTTATATCTGAGACCCTGAAGAAACTTAGCACAAAGCCCAACGACCTCAGAAAGGCGCCCGAACAATTTGCAACAGAAATAAATGAGCTAGGTATTTATACAAATGAAAATCATTGAACTTCTTAGTCCTAACTTATAGAGGTACTAGCTGACCCGCGCAACTTCGTTTGCGCCACATAAGAGAGAGTATTACCTGTTCCCGTCGCGTTGCGTTTTCTCCCGTTGCGTCTCGTCGTTAATATTCAATACTAAGTGGGAGAGAGAGAGAGAGAGAGAAAGGTTTCTCGTCGCGTGTATTCCCGTTATTATTTTTAAGAACAATTTCGTTTATGAAAGAGGTATCCCGTGGCATTATTATAGAAAAAAATTGATTGCCGTTAAAATAAATAAATAAATGAATAAATAAATAAATATTCACGGACATCTCACACAACGCTATCTGATCCCAAAGTAAGCTAGGAATAACCTGCTTGTGTTATGGGTATCAGACCACGGATATTAATACTTATATACTTTTAAATACATACATATTATACATAGAAACACCCAGACTCTTGAGACAAACATTTATGGGTCACACAAATATTAGTAAAATGGTTATTATGCACCAACCCAAAGATAGACACATGCTATCGCGCAATTTTTTTAGATTTTTATTAAGAGAAACAATTTTGTAGTACATATTTTTACATAACTATGAATATTTACGCAGCACACGCAACGAAGCTCTCAAAAGGAATAACTATTCCCCCGTTTTTGAAACATTTACTATTACTGCTCCGCTCCTATTCGTTGTAGCGTGATGCTATATAGCCTATGACACTCCACAATAACGTAGCTTTCTATTAGTGAAAGAATTTTTAAAATCGGTTCAGTAGATCCCGAGATTACCCCTTACAATTTAACAAACACACAAACTTTACTTCTTTATAATATTAGTATAGATTAGAGATAATTTTGAAAAGCAATTAGTATGCTGACTCAATCACAAATTTAATGTGAAAAAATTTTTGATCTCGAGCAGGATTTGAACCCGCGTCTTCTGGTTTGCCGGACCAGACGCCTTAACCAACTGGACCACTGAGACACTGCTCTCGACCGTCAAATTCTTTCACCTCATTACGTCTTGGGGCGACGTAGGCACCATCTACCGGTAACTTAGTTAAGTTGCACGGCTCGAATGTATAGAATTGCACCTTGCGATGATACCTGCCCAAACATTAGAGATAATTTTGAAAAGCAATTAGTATGCTGACTCAATCACAAATTTAATGTGAAAAAATTTTGGTTCGGCAAATCAGAAGACGCGGGTTCAAATCCTGCTCGAGATCAAAAAAATTTTCACATTAAATTATAGAGGTATGTCGTCAACTAAAAGCTACGTAACATATTTTCTTCCGAAACACCACCTAATTTTGAAAAATAGGGACCCGGTGTCTGTTGTAATGATGTACGGCACTGAGATGTGACCCTTGACAGCAGTTCTGCTGAGAAGATTGCTGTCAAAGCACATCGCTGAAAAGGCTAAAAACATTGCCCGGCGCAAGTGGCAGAACTGACGATAGAGTGGATCCAAAGAATGTTAAACGCCTACTCGAGAACGTAGCGTGGCTAGGTCTCCAACAAGTTGGATTGAAGACCTTATCAAAGGCCTGGGCAGTACAAGGCTCAATGTTGAGGTGATCTTTAGGGAGAGTTATCCCTGTGGTTATTCCATAGAAGAATAAGAAGTTATGCTGTGGTTATTCCTAGCAGTGGGTGTCAATCGCCTAAGATAAAAAACCGGTCAAGTGCGATTTGGACTCGAGCACAGAGGGTTCTGTACCAAAAAACGGCAAAAAATCACGTTTGGTGTATGGAAGCCTCCCATTTTTCTGATTTTAGTATCTGCTCTTTAGCTATTACGGTTTTTGAGACACACCCTCATGACGGACAGACAGACAGACAAACGGACAGGCGGACAGACGGACAGCGAAGTCTCATGAATAGGGTCCCGTTTTTACCCTTTGAGTCCGGAACCCAAATGATAATTGACTGCCTCTGTGGCGCAGTCGGTAGTGATACCGCCTGCGGCGCTGGAGGTCGTGGGTTCGATTCCCACCGGAGAAAAATATTTGTGTGACCCATAAATGTTTGTCTCAAGAGTCTGGGTGCTTCTATGTATAATATGTATGTATTTAAAAGTATATAAGTATTAATATCCGTGGTCTGATACCCATAACACAAGCAGGTTATTCCTAGCTTACTTTGGGATCAGACAGCGTTGTGTAAAATGTCAGTGAATAAGAGGAGAGCATGCACACACATAATAGAAAATTTGCTTCGATTTGATCAACTTTAAATGACTAAATAAGGTATGAATATGTGAATTCTATTTCAATCTAAAGCAGTCGTACATCTCATGAAAAAGTGGAGTGTGCTCTTTTTTAGTCGAACAAGTACCTACATCTCAAAATCAGATAATGATATCTTCCAAATAAATAAAAGACATCTTCAGTTTTCAATACAAACTATCAATAACTACTTACCTACCTATGTAAATATACTGAAGCATCTACGTAAATAGCTTTGTACCTAATAGAACTTGACTAGTCATGCTTTGAAATTAAGAAAACACAAAATTTACACAAATGACATGAAAAGAGATAAAAACGATTCAATATTAGTTTGCGTACATAAGTGCATAAAATACTTTTTATAATTCAAGAACTATTGAGTTTGTGTCGACACTACATAAAAGAAAAAAATATGTCACAAATGGGATAGGGTAGAGACGCAGGGATAGGGTTAGTTACCAAAGTGAAATATAATATTGTGTAAAATTAATATTTTGGTTTAAAATCAAACGTTATCTCACCTAACTATAAATAAGTTTGGGTTGAATAATGGCATGGGACCGATTACTCTCCTGCATTTATGCCAGTAGTGGATGTTCAGCAATTACACCCACTTTCAGTTGACCTAGGTTAACCTTAGCTAAGAAACTTCCTCAGACATGTTCCAATAATAATATAGTACCAGCAATATCAGTACCACCTTGTCCTTTCATCTAGACCTTTAAAAATGTCGTGAGGCGAAACCTGTCAGGTATAAATAATAATAAATATGAACGTACTATGTCTTCATCGCAATCACCACACAAATTAAAAATAGCATTCCGCAGAAATGTAATTAACTTTGTAATTATTAACATTTGAATATAAAGCAAGAATGCACATCAAAGTGTGATAAAAATGGAAGCGAGAGCCCTAGCGTCACTGTTCAGATGGCGCAAGGAGGCGCTGTAGCGGGGCCAAAGGCCTGCGGCTCGAGAAATCAAGGCACAGCGGTCCCTGCTCCACCAGGAAACCGTGGAGACATGGAAGCTGCGACTTGAGCAACCAAAGGGGGGATTCGCCACAATCGCGGCCCTCAGACCGGTCATGGACGAGTGGCTGGAGAGGAGACACGGTGCTCTATCCTACCGGTTGACACAGATGCTTGCCGGGCACGGTAGCTTCGGTAGGTATCTGTGGCGAAAACACCGGGAAACCACGGCCGAGTGTCAACACTGCGAGGACCGCAGCGATGACACGGCGCTCCACACGCTGGTGGAATGCACGGCGTGGGCGCAACAGCGCCAGGTCCTCGTAGTGGGTCTGGACGTGGACACTCTCTCGCTCGAGACCATGGTGAGCCATGCTCTCCAGCGGGAGTAAGTGGGACTGCGCCGCCTTTTTCTGCGAGCAGGTCATGCTCGCGAAGGAGGCGGCGGGCCGGGTGCGGGAGAGAGCTCTCCCACCCGAGTTCCGCAGTCGGCGGCCTGGACGCCGCCGACGTGTCTTCGCCGAGAACTATCGGCCGCCATGACCGGGGGTCTGAGGACGGTGAGAGGGCCGCTCACCGTCCTTACAGAAGCAGGCCCATGACGGCAGCGTTACGTGAGCAACTCACGCACGCCCCCCCTTAGAAGCGGGATAACACCCGAAACCCCCCAAAGGCGCGGGATAGCACCCGAACCACCCCCTGAGCGAGGCCGCACGCGCCCGTAGGTCTGCTGTGAGTCTCGGGACATCCTTCCGAGGGCTTACCCGGGGCTCCCAACCTCAGGCTGTTGGGCGTTGCGTGAGGTTTTTTAGTCGGTAAGAGTCCGGCATAGCATCCTCTGAGGATTTTCCCTCACGTAAAAAAAAAAAAAAAGTATGATAAAAAAATAATCAATTATTATGTCCAGGTAAACTAAGGTCAGGTCACTCACCAGTAGGTCTAAAAATGTGTGAGACTCGCCGTCCACAAATCCACATTTAAGAGAATCTGCTTCAGATCTAAGTAGGCAATTCAAAAGATTGTTCCTTTCTTGAACCACTAAATCTTGGAATGATCTTCACACGCACGTGTTTACGTCCTCTTACAACCCCCGGTTCTTCAAGCGGACATCACTTCATCACATCCACTACTCCTGTCAGTAGTCTTGTAGACTGGGATAGCGGCCCCCAAGCACTAGATATTGCCAAGGCTTTCCATCAGACGGTTGGCATAACTAAACTTGAAGAGCTTAATATGAGGAAAAGGATAGGACCCTTTTAACGTTGACTTAATGTTTGTTTTTTGTTGTTTCAGGTGAAATGTCTGTAATGTATCTCTTTACTAGATACCGATTTAACTGGGACGAAGTCGATTACAGCATGTTCTGTACTTATGCAATGGCTACTTCGTTAGTAGGTAATTATTACAGTGCATTGGTATTTGCCGTTTTATTATACAAGTAGACGCAGCCACAAAGCTGTGAAATCTATTGTCATTATTCAGAATCAAAGTATAAACACAGAAAACGCAAATGCCTAACAGCAAGTGATGTTATGACGTTGACCAACCCATTTATGGTGTCCTTGTATTTATTGATATGTTTGGTGCTAAATTTGTTTAAATTTTTACCTACATTTATCGTGAAAAAGCCTGCGCCTGATCTGTTATATTATAACAGATCAGGCGCAAGTGGTTAGGACTCTTACAAAAGCTTTTATGTTACGATGATCAATTTCTATAAAGTGTACCATTATGCCTGTTCAACACTTAGGTTGTATGAAAAAAAACTGCCTTTTTTGTTGTTATTTAATTTTATTAATTAATTTTCTTTTATTTTTAAAAATTTCAGGTACTTTATTCTCCGTAGGCGTATTCAGTCATTTATTAGAATTTGATGATGCTATAATAGGCGTCATATCGTGTACGAGTAAAATATTAGCCGGATTCATGTACGCTTTTTCTACAAAGACATGGGAAATATATGTGGGTCTGTATTTCAAAATATACACCAAACATCTCTTTGCAAAATTTATCACCAACTTGTTCTTTAAATATTTCCATTTTTATTTCCAGCTCCGTTAATTGAATTATTTAATGGAACGTCATTTATAGCAATGAGGTCAATGATTTCAAAATTGGTGGACAAAGATGAATTAGGTAAGGAATAGATAGTTACTGATATGTAGAAATAATAAACATGCATACATATATGCTGATGATGACGTGGACATGATGAAATGGACAGCCTCCAAGTAGATACATATCTACTTGGAGGCTGTCTATCTGACTCCTCAGAGAAGAGCCTCTGTCGTATTGAATTAAGCTCTAGCCTGTCGTACGGCTTGGTTGAGGCGAGGGCAAAGGGCGAAGGTTTATCATTCTTTACGTTTTTCTTTCAA
This sequence comes from Miltochrista miniata, assembly GCA_933228765.1. Classification (NCBI taxonomy): domain Eukaryota; kingdom Metazoa; phylum Arthropoda; class Insecta; order Lepidoptera; family Erebidae; genus Miltochrista; species Miltochrista miniata. The sequence goes on from OW121756.1 coordinate 23,676,090, forward strand.
TTATTAACTTTATGCAAGCTGTTGATGTAAAATTTCTATCTAAAAAGGGTCTTCATTTATCAATTATAATTTTAACTAGCACTAGCTGATGCCCGCAGCTTCGCCCGCGATGGCGCTGTATGTGAAATTTTGCTGAATTTTCTTTGCTATAAACCTCACGGAGCCCGAGACCTTTCCAACGAATGCAAAACCGTGGAAATCGGTTCGTGCGTTCTGGAGTTATAGCGTCAGGAAGGAAAACCCGACTTATTTTTATATAATAGACTAGCTGATGCCCGCAGCTTCGCCCGCGATGGCGCTGTATGTGAAAAATGATTTCCCCGCTATTCTGTTGAAATTTTTCCTGAATTTTCTTTACTATAAACCTCACGGAGCCCGAGACCTATCCAACGAATGCAAAACCGCGGAAATCGGTTCGTGCGTTCTGGAGTTATAGCGTCAGGAAGGAAAACCCGACTTATTTTTATAAAATAGATAAGCAGAAAAACCGACCAAAACAGCAACAAATCACGTTTGTTGTATGGGAGCCCCACTTAATGCACCTTCTTTTCTAATTTTAGTAATTGTTGTTATAGTGGCAACAGAAATACATCATTTGTGAAAATTCAATTCATCAGTCTCGTGACGGACAGACAGACGGACGGCGAAGTCTCATGAATATGGTTCCATTTTTACCTTTTGAGTGCAGAACCTTAAAAATCATCACCGCAAGCATTTTACAAATGAAAATTCAAGAATTGTACCTAGCTTTAGGTACATTTAATTTTTAAATACATACCCACGACCCTACGTCATACTCGTGCCCCTTATTCCTGTCAGGGTATTAGCAGCGACATGCTATATGCCTACATTACACAATTTGCACTTTTGTTCTACATGTTATGCGGTTAGCAAAGTTTTGGCTACGAACCGTGTTAGCTACGAAAGTAATTGAGTGCTACGAGTACGTTATTTACTTACTTTTTACGTTTTGATATTTCAGGTAAAGTAAACTCATTCTTCGGTGTTGCTGAAGCGATGATGCCACTGATTTATGCGCCGATGTATACAACGGTATACACAGCTACTCTAAAGACATTCCCTGGAGCTTTCTTCGTACTTGGTGGAGCCCTCACTTTACCGGCTGTACTTATATTCTTGTAAGTGTTCACATTTCACACTGATAATATTCCCTACTTATGATAGGTAGACACATTCTATAATAAATTTTATATCAATAGACAATAAAATTTGAAAAACATAATATTCATTAAGTACATTTTATCATTGCTTCATTTCAGTTGGCTATGGTACGCGAACAAGAAGCACAATGTCGACCACGCGCCAAGTAAACCCAATGACGTCAAAGAAAAAGTTGGACTAGATAACAAAGCTTTTGAAGCTGAAAACTGCGAGAAAAAGTCACAAAATGTCGACACGAAAGACAATGTCACACAGTCACAATTGGAAATGGGTTTTGTAGAAAGCATTGTTAACAACAGAAAAGTGCAACATTAGTATTAATGAACAGATGTTAATATGTTATGAAAGTAATAAATAATGTAGAACATAATGGTGACGGAAATCATCGTTATAAACTGTTTGCGAAGTTTAGTAGCGTGTGAAACTCTTTGTTATTTGAAATAGATATTTGAAATTCTAGAGCATGAATTTATGTACTCGGTAATGCTGTCTCAATAACCTCGGATAACCTTGAATAGAAGAATATCCATCACACGGTAGTGGGTTGATGAAGCAGTAAAGGTTTGTGTAGTTCTTGATATTGTAAACATAAGCCTTGTGTTTCTTTATGTCAAATCATAGGAGGAGTGAGATACAAAAACGTCAATGTTAAATGCCGATAGGAACTTTAGAAACGGCAATACTGACTGACATGAATGTTCTACAAATAACGTGATATTTGTATATTACTATTATATTATCTTTGGTTATATTCGTATACCAGTCTTTTGACACGTACTAATTCACTTAACTTTCAACAATGTCGCGAATTACGAATAATAAACAATACAGTTTTAAGTGGTGCAGTTTTTGTCTTTTTTTAATGTGTTATGGCGCTTTTCAATGATAATAAACACTCTTGTCTTACCTACATGGCATTAAAAAAGGATAATATTGCAACAAGGAGTCTTTATAGGTAACATTTGACAGTTCATCAAAATTCAACAAGGTAACCTTGTAACGGCGGGCATAAAATAATATATATTTGTTTTAGTTATAACTGCACAACAGCTTAATTTTTTTCAATTACGATTACATATTTATTGTAAGTAATAATGACAGATATGATTAATTTTACGTTTGGCTTTCACTAATAAATGTATGAACAGACAGACGTCAATGTTAACGCCACTTTAGTCACTTTAGTTCCACAAACTAAAGGAACTAAAGTTTACAAACACATATATATATATACAGGGTGTGGCGTAAATAGTGGTCCAACCGTCAGGGTGTGATAGAACAGGTGCCCCACTATAACATACTACAATATCATCCAAATTTACCCAAGGGTCTCAGAAAAAAATAACTTTTTTTTGAAAAATCGTCCCTTTTTTGTAAAGTTGCCTGTAGATTATAGGAAAACAGCTATTTCTGATTTCTGTTTTTTCTCTCTTAAAGCTAAATACATAAGCTATCAAAAAATAATCCATACTAATATTATAAAGCTGAAGAGTTTGTTTGTTTGATTGTTTGTTTGTTTGTTTGTTTGTTTGTTTGTTTGAACGCTAGGATCTCAGGAACTACTGGTTGGATTTCGAAAATTCTTTTACAGTTTGATAGTCCATTTATTGAGAATGGCTATAGGTTATATAACATCACGCTAAGATGAAAAGGAGCGGAGCAGTAATAAAGAATGTTTCGAAAACGGGGAATATTTTTTACCGTTTGAGAGCTTCCAAGGCGTACGCTGCGTAAATGGTTAAAGTTACGTAAAAATTGTGTATTACAATATTGTTTCTCTTAAAAAGTTCTAAAAAAAAGTCCGTGACAGCATATGTCTATCTTTTAAGGTTCGCTTACAATAACCTAATTTGTCTGTTTCTTAGGGTTCGCTCACAATATTATAAAACTGAAGAGTTTGTTTGGCCTAGGATCTCAGAAACTACTGGTTGCATTTCGTAATTATTTTTTTAGTTTAATAGCCCATTTAATGAGGATGGCTAATTGTGATATAACATCACGCTAAGACGAATAGGAGCGGAGCCGCCATAAATAATGTTTTGCGAACGGGAAAAATTTATTTCTTTTGAGAGCTTCCATTGCATACGTTGCGTAAATGGTTAACGTTAAGTGAAAATAGTGTACTACAAAATAATTTCCCTTCAAAAGTTATAAAAAAATGTCCTTAGCAGCATATGTTCACTTACAATAACCCCTTTTAATAAGTATTTAAAGTATGAGCGACGCGATGGGAGTAAACGTGGTCTGCAGTGGTAGACAATCAACTGAACGATAAAAACTGGCCAAGTGCGAGTCGGACACACATGAGTTCTGTATCAAAAAAAGGACGGGTGGAAGTAAATGAGACGGGAAACATTCTATCACTTTACATATTAATGCCACACCTCTCTCCTTCCCACTCTCATGTCATGCAAAAGAAGTTGTGCGGGTCAGCTCTAATGAATGTAAGCGACGCGACGGGAGTAAATGCGAAGGGAAACATTATATCACCTTAAATATTTATACTACACCTCTCTCTTTCTCGCTCAAGTGAAGCAAACGAAGTTGTGCGGGTCAGCTCTAATGTATATAAGCGACGCGACGAGAGTAAATGCGACGGGAAACATTATATTACTCAAAATATTAAACCATACCTCTCTCTTTCTCACTCTCATGTGCCGCAAACGAAGTTGCGCGGGTCAGCTAGTATTGTTAATAAAATTCCACAACAAACGTTTGAAATAAATATAAGTTCAGCTCAATTTTCTCTCTAATTTTCAGGTATCATGAAAATTGTTCAACGTTTTTTTTAAAAAATATGTACTACACTGATGCTATCCAAACGTTTAAAAATATGCTTATGTAATATTGATTTCAAAATGATACCATGAAAGGATTTCGCATAAACAGAAACTAGTAATTTTTACTGTTAAAGTTCAAAACGGGTTAAGAAAAATGACCAAAATCAACTTACATACATCACACTTATAACGTTTTTTTCATAGTAATAGTTCATAGTCGACATTATTATTCTTTATTTAAAATCTTATAACCTAGATAGCGCCCGCGGCTCCACCCGCGTGGGATTTTGTAACTATTCTCGCTTTTATGATCCCACCGGAAGTGGGAATAGTAACAAAATTCATCGCGGGTGAAACCGCAGGCAACATCAAGGTCGCGGTTGAACGCCCGAAACGTCGGTGAATGTAAGTAAATAGTATTTCGCGTGAAGTGTTAAAAACTGCGATAGTTTAAAAAAATCATAACCGTGATGGCGCCCGCATTTCCACGCGCTAGGAATTTGTCAAGGAATGGGAACAGAATTTCAGATAGAAAATAAATAAAAGCGAGAATAGTTACAAAATCCCACGCGGGTGGAGCCGCGGGCGCTATCTAGGTTATACGATTTTAAATAAATAATAATAATGTCGACTATGAACTATTACTATGAAAAAAACATTATAAGTGTGATGTATGTAAGTTGATTTTGGTAATTTTTCTAAACCCGTTTTGAACTTTAACAGTAAAAATTACTAGTTTCTGTTTATGCGAAATCCTTATATGGTATCATTTTGAAATCAGTATTACATAAGCATATTTTTAAACGTTTGGGTAGCATCAGTATATTACATATTTTTTATAAAAAACGTTGAACAATTTTCATGATACCTGAAAATTAGAGAGAAAATTGAGATGAACTTATATTTATTTCAAACGTTTGTTGTGGAATTCTATTAACAATATTATTTTTTGATAGCTTATGTATTTAGCTTTAAGAGAGAAAAAACAGATATCAGAAATAGCGGTTTTCCTATAATCTACAGGCAACTTTACAAAAAAGGGACGATTTTTCAAAAAAAGTTATTTTTTTCTGAGACCCTTGGGTAAATTTGGATGATATTGTAGTATGTTATAGTGGGGCACCTGGTCTATCACACCCTGACGGTTGGACCACTATTTACGCCACACCCTGTATACTTGAGATATATATCCACAGTGCCATACTATTGAGGCAGCAACTGACTAGTTTGATTGTTCATGTGGAGTCAGTATTTCTTTGTAAGAAGCTACCAATATTTGTTACCCAAAACATAAAAATAGTGTTGTATTGTGATATTTTAGAGTAATGAATTTAATTATAGCTGTATCTTCAATGTCACATTATTAGCTTTTATATTTGTGTAAGCTTACTGGAAAAGCGAATGGAAGCGATTCTTTTGTGCAAATAGGTAACTCTATCAACAATATTATGTGGTTAGGTGTCAACGGGTTTGAAAAGAGATCCGTAGATCGCAATCTATACATACAATCAATAGGCTGCCTATTAAATCTAATATTGCTACTATTACAAGTACATCTGCGAAAAGTATATCTCGCGAGCACCCAGGAAAATTCAAAAGAAACAACCTTTGAGGAATCATAAATTTTATTTTTCAGCCAAAAATCATCAAGATCCGTTCATAAACAGGATCTACTGCAGAATGCTCCTATTATTTCTTTCTTTTACGTTTTAGCCCCTCTCTATAAAATAGATTGCAGAGGGGCTTATGGCGAGACTTGTGTCTGTAGTCTGACTCTGTTGCATTAAATTACGTCACTAGGTCACGTGGATCATCTGTTCGAAGTTTGAAATAAAACAAAAATGACAACGTTAATCGGATTCAACTTTCACTTTTACAGAGGGGCAGTCAGGTGAGACTGTCTCACGGTTTCTTATTTAACAAGTCAAGAAATTATGATTCTCAAAATGAAGTAAAATGATAGATATGTATTTTGCTTTTTGGACACCAAATAACCACACGATATGAAAATATAACGAGTTAATTATGTGATGACTTAGGATAAATACAAAAAATATACCTACCTTATAGTTAAGTAGATAGTAGTCACTATTAAAATCTAGGTTAAATATTATCAACTTTACACCTCAATCAAATTGTGGCAAAATATTTTGTGACTTACAGTGTACTCGTAGGTAGTAGATACATATTGATATTAAAAATGTCCTATTTACACAAGAAAATTAATCAACACACATGATATTTTAATGTATATTTTGAGTAGGAAGAGCGACGAGGCTATTTTTAGAGGTTTCTTTCGAAAGGTTCTACAGGAATCTCAATCGCGGGTGGTTAAAGTGGTATTTTAATGATTATATTTTAACGTTGTTATTGACAGCAGACATAGTGCTCTGTTATTGTTACTAAATTAAAACAAATCTTTATTAGACTCCTATGTAATATCCTGTGTAAAAATTAAGAATATATTACAAAAACAATATTTATAATATGTAACTGTGATATAGGAATACGCCTCGATTTCAACCATGTTGTTTTTCATTGGCCTAGCTGGCTTGTTGGGTTGGTACTTTTTTTGAGTTTATATTCTCTTCGAGTTGACATAAACAGCTATATGATGTTAGAACATTTGAGAAACTGCAGTTCAATTTACATTTGAACGCGTGTACATTTTTTCCAAATTTTAAATTTGTGGCGAAAGACGATAGGGTCACTGTATAAGGATTAATTTTTCAGAAATTCTTTTATACCTTTAATATTATGAGGTTGTGTTTTGTTACACAATTTCTTAAACTTTTAATAAATACAGCAAATAAATATACCTACATTAGTATCAAAGTAGGTATCAAATTTCATCCAAATTCATTTACCTAGTTGTTAGAGCATCTTTGAGTAATAAAATAATATCCAAACATCTCAGAAACTTCACATTTATAATAACAGCAGGATTTTATAAAAAATATCAAATGTTAATGGCCCTGGGAGGCCCTGTAATAGGCTTATCCTATACTACTCGACCAAGCGAAGTAGACGGCTCAAATGTGACGGAATATCTCTATTGATCGATCGGTTTTTTTTTGTCATGAACTAAGTTCACGAAAATGCAAACATTAGCTCGGCTTGCATCCTTGCGGACGGTACTAAGGCGATTCCGATAGGTACCTGAGGTAGGGTGCAGGCGGTTAGGGCCATTTCACGCGTTAGTTTAAAACGCTTGGTCGAGTAGTACTTGACCATAGTATCAATTCTATTGTTATATATACCTCCCTACTTCCTACAATACCTAGATTTACGTATTTTGTGATGTAATTTATTTAAGTTAAGCGTGTTAAAATAATAGTGTAGTTATGAGTACTTATAAAATAAAGTGTTTTTTTTTACCAAAATTGTTTTGTAATTTTGTATTACGTCTTCTTTAGGTACTCGAGATCCGATAATAGGAGTATTTATTGGGCTGAAATCTGATTATGGTGGCCGACCTCTCCCCGTGTTCATCGCCGCTCGACAGTTCTCTCCCTTCTGGAGATCGTTGGTGATCAGACATCTGGCACTCAAAGAAAAGCTACATTCGGAAGCAATCCCCTAGGCACTTTAAAGTAAAACTTCATTAGTTGAACTGTAAATTCTAATGAATAAAACAAACCGTTGACACCTATTGTTACATACTGTCTGCATTTTTATACTATGTCAGTAAAATAGATCCCATCAAAAACAAAAATTGTAAAAACTTCAAGTTCTTCTACCTCACTTCCTTCTACCCAGTTCTTCTACCTTAAAAAGTAGTGAGATTCGTGTAATAATAAGTCAATGTCCATAGTCAATATATAACCCCGAAGAGGTACCTACTAAGAGGCATTCTATATGCTCACATTTCACCATTAGATTTTGACCCACGTAATAATTACGTGGTGAGCCGAATTGCCATTGCAATGGAAAGGCACAGCTCGCAGGCTGCGACGACCCGCTGACACTGTTGAAAATTTACAAACTGCTCTTAAGGCATTCAACTTGGCTTAACGACTGCCATTTTACAGGCAACTGGGACCAAAGGTTTAACGTGCCGTCCAAAGCACGGAAGTGCTCGCTAATAGAAATGTCACAAAGACGTCACCCACCCCAGGGAGCGGGTCAGACACGGCGAAAGTTGCATAGTACAGTGATACGAGCGCTTCACTAAGTTTTTGGCAATTGCAATGAACAGACCAAATTAATCTATACACTGATTCGTTAACTGCAAATTAATGTGACTTTTTAATTATTCGAAATACACCTTTTGTTTTTAATTCAATCCTTTTAAATTAATTTCATATAATTACAAAGTTATTTATGCACTTGGTGAATCTTAAAAACTGGACCGCCATTACAGAAAATTTAAATTTTTTCTTGGTTTATACACTAAACACTAATTGCCCTCTAAATTTGAAGGTTCTATGTCTGCTAGAAGTGCTTTAACATTTTGATGATTGGTCTCAGTGAGTAACTACGAATTTAGAAGCAACTCTGACTAGGTACTGGTTCAAACTGAATGAAATTTGAAATATACTTAGTTACCGAAAATTCAAACTTCTAGTTTTCTCCACAACGAAGTAAAGGCCGTGCCGCCTACCACTGCACCGGCACCGCCACACTGTTGCTTGAGTTCGTGGGTGCACTACAGTACCTACCCCCAGATTGATTAGAGACTAAATTGAGTGAAACGAAAATTGGGTTTCAGAGTGTGGTAATGTAGTAAAAATCTATATTAGACATTTATCATATAATACAATAAAAAATAAAACAAATCTAAAATGCTTACAAAATGTTGAAATAACAAAAATAGTATACCTACCGGTACCAAAACATGCTTAAAAATGGTAGGTATAGTATAATTCCTTACAATCTAATCAGTAAAATATTCCAACAATAATGCACATTTATAAATGGTTAAGTACTTACTGTATAGTAATTCAAAATTCAACAACTTTATTGTCATCGACATAAAAAAATAAAATAAAATAAAGTGATTTTCTTACATTTAAACCTACACCCACTAGAAACTAAAGATCTCAAAACCAGATCTATTATAATTTAATCGCCTTCATAAATACTTGAGCATAAATTGGCATAGGTGTATCTTGGTTTTTAAAGAACATTATGACTCAAGAAATTTAGATCATACTCGTATATGGTCATTATAACTTAGGTAAGTATCTATATTTTAACAAATACTAAAACACTACCTTTATTCGTTTCTAACTAAGTACCTATATAGAATGGTACATAAACGTACATACTTTAAATGAAAAAAAAAAAAAAAAACATGGACATCCCACTTTGAAATTTGTAGCTTTTAAGGTTCCATTTTAGGACAGACGATCACATACCTATTAGGTACTAAAACAGATGGTAGATATAAATACCGCCTGTACAATGGTATGTGCTCTGAGGAATTGTTTGATATGATGCCCACGGCTACGTTCTATCATCGCACCGCTCGCCACAGACAGGGAGTTCATCCTCACACTCTGCGTCCGGTGCGTTCCAGCACGGTTAGATCCGATAGGTGTTTTCTTCCGCGCACGCTTAGGTTGTGGAATGACCTCCCTGCCTCGGTTTTCCCAAACGCCTACAGTATGGGGTTCTTCAAAAGGGGTCTTAGAAGGTTTTTACAGGGTCGGCAGCGCGAGTGTGGCACCTCTGGTGTTGCAAACGTTCATAGGCTGCGGTGACAACCGGTCCTTCTGGTGGGCCGTATGCTTGTCTGCCACCTTAGTGGTATAAAAAAAAAAAAAAAAAAATTTAAACAGTAGGAAGGATAGCCCATCTTGTTATTTTTTTATGTAAATTGCCACAATATTCATATTCAATTTTGGACGTATTTTGACCATTGTTTCCATGTACTTAGTATAATGTTTAATTTAAAAAAAAACAGGCTATTTGTGCCTGAACTTAAAATCAAATGGACTAATAGATTGATATAAATGCCAATTATACTATGAGAAGTGTCTTGTAAGATAAATAGAATTGTTAGACAGATTTACATTATCATAGTTTGACCATTCCATCCGTACTTCTTAAGGCTCCGTGATTATAACCTGTTATACATGAAAATAACGAATTGGAAATGAGAATTTAGACAATGACGTCATTCTCACGTAGATAGTGCTGTGTTTATACTGTGCACAGAACTTCGTACGCTGAGTGCGGAATTTCTTTGCCAGCGAAAGACATGTACATCACCTTGTGACTCGGGTGTACCTGTAAATAGAAAATAATGTCCGAAAAATATTGATAATTATGAGTTAATGCGTAATGCGTAGTAAGTATAGTTTACGTGTCACTTCGGCACGTTCGGGTTATAAGTTTTAATCCAGTCACATAATTTTTATGTCAGGCGTCCACTTTTGTAAAAAGCGCCATCTAGTGACAAACAGTGGAACTGCTTAAATAATACGAGTATTATAGCTTTTTTTTGTACTTTATAGTTTGTGAGTGGATGTTTGATTCTCTTTCACGCTGTAACGGATCTGGCAGAAATTTGATACTGGGATAGATTTTAGTACGGAATAACATACACATATTATAATCGGCTAATTTTAATACCCAAAATAAGGTTCCACGGGAAGTGGGAACAGATTTAAGTGGGTGAAGATACATATTTTTGTGCTAAGCGAAGGTACTTTTTGTATTTCTAAAAATGACTCAAACTACATAGTTTTCAACTTTATCATAAGTACATAATATTACGTTATGAAGAGTTGTGATATCCACAATCAGAGAACAAATGAATTATGTAGTTTTTGTAAACTTATAAAACGGGTTAGGGGACATTCGTCCCACTATGCAACTGGCCCGAGTACCAGTTGCCCCCTCTCAAAATTTGATAGTGGTCAACTGGGCCCACATCTGTTTTGGTTCCAACCAAGTGAAGGGCGTTTAGGCGCAGAATGTCCAGTTCGCAAAATGTCCAATATTCATCATAACGTTGTCCATGTCCCAAAATGTCTCAATCCCACAATGTCCATATATATACCGGGTCCGGTGGGTTATAAAAAAAAATAACCACGAAGGCTACGGCGGGAGCTCCGCTCCGCTTCGCTCCCACCTTAGCCTTCTAACCTAACCTGTCCGAGTCGAGGTGTTAACCACAATAAGTGAATGGTTAACACCCAGCGACTCAGAGTACCTCGTGTACCCTTCGTGGTTATTTTTTTTATAACCCACCGGTATATCGGTCGCCCATCCATGGACCGGCCATGGTGAAAGTTGCTTACTACCGTGATCGTTTACAGAACACTGAGTCCGCGAGGCCACGAGCGCTTCTTGTAATTATTAATTACAAATTTAAAAAATATGTCTAGGCACTTTTACGCGTAAATACATTTATACAAGAACTCTATTGCATATCTAATTTCTGTAGATCTTCTAAAGCCTTATAAAAAAATTAATAGAATGTTTGTCAATATTAGTGGTTGTAGGGCAGTTCGGGAAAAATTATGTAGTACCTATGTCAAATGTTTTCTTAACTACACTACTACAGCGTAGTAACATTTGAACCGCAAGCAGTGTAGTAGTTTAAAAATTAAATTATTGTGGTAGTTTAATCGATCTGATTGCAAAACGAGGTGAGTTTTAGGAATCACTTTAAATAATTTCATGCAACGAAAGTATTGGGTAGTATTTCAATTTTAACTTTTTTTTAGAATGGCAGCAGAATCTTCTACCAGCAATGGTTATGAAATTATAAAATCTCAAAGAGGAGGTGATTTATTGTTACGTAATGGGTACCGGTACACTATAAAGCGTTCTAATGCCAATGGTCATATTGTGTGGCGCTGTGCTAATAGAAAATCATCATGTACAGCTGTGTTAGTTACAAACCTGATGATAATTATTAAGGAACAAACTCATCAATGTCAATCAAATGTCGTTGGAAACCAAGTCAAAATAAAAGTAAACGATATCATGGAAAGAGCAGAGACAGAATTAACACCTATGCCTATGTTGTACTCAGAAGCAACCGACCAGCTTAATAATGATGAACGTAAATTTATTATGACAAATCTCCCAAATTATCAAAATATAAAAAAAACTTTATACAGGCACAGGAATCGAGCACTAGGTGTTAAAAAAATAAGATTTTTTAAAGTCAAAGATGTTTTGATTCCAACAATATTTAAAAATTTTATTTTATCGGATTATTCGCATAACAATTCCAGAATACTTTTGTTTGCAAGTACAGACGCTAGAAGTGTTTTAAAAAAAGTTTTTATTCTGTGATGGGACTTTCAGATGTGCAACACCACCCTTTAAACAATTATATACCATTCACGCGGACGTAGGAAGTTCCGAAGAAAGTAACAGCATCGTGCCTGTAGTGTACTGCTTGCTCCCGGATAAAAAAAGGAATACCTATGATATTATGTTTAGGCTCATTAGGAGCAGAGTTCCAGAGTTTGACCCAAACACATTTACGACCGATTTTGAAGTTAGTGCTATGCAAGCTATTACAGCAGTATTTCCAACAGCAAAGACGCAGGGGTGTCAATTTCATTTTGCGAGAGCTTTCTGGAGAAAAGCCCAAAAAACTTGCACACTTGGCACCTCGAGCCTCAAAAAGTCACCTCAGCTGAGGGCTCACGTGAAACGGTGTATATCACTTTCTCACCTACCTCAAGACTATGTGAATGACGGATGGCTGTATAACTTGGGGGAGAGTGACAGGGACTCAAAAATTGATTCCTTTAATGATTACTTTCAAAGAACATGGTTGCGTAACAAATCATATATTTCAAAGAAATGGTGTTTTTACCAAGTCAAACACAGAACTAATAATTTAATTGAAGCCTGGAATGCTAGGCTTAATAAAATGGTAACACCCAAACCAAACATTGCTGTTCTATTAAGGTCCCTTCAAAAAGATTCACGTCATTATTTTGGTATACTAAAAAGAAACGGGTACATATCGAAAAAAACAACTAAAAGTAAACGATCACAAAAAAAAATTGATCGCGTTCTGCGAGAATTAATAGATAATGAAATAAGTTTAGGACATTGCATTGAAAAACTAACTAACTAGAATTGTTATTTATCAATGAATAGCGTTTTTAGTTTTGTTTGTGTGTTTTTGTTGGATTATTCCCAGTAGTTCCGCGGCAGTAGTTCCGAGACGGATCTTTTGTATTAAAGTTGATTATTAAACTGTTGGTTTGACTAAACATACTTGTTTTTCTACATGGCAATATATTTATATGTATGTATTAATATATATATCTATGTAATAAAAAAAATACTGTATAACTTACCATTATTATAAATGCGAAAGTTTGTGAGTGTGGATGTTTGTTACTCTTTCACGCTCAAACGGCTGAACGAACCTGACTGAAATTTGGTACAGAGATACATTATAGTCTGGAATAACACATAGGCCACTTTTTATCCGGAGAATAAGTTCCCACGGGAAGAACAAATTTTACGCGGGCGAAGCTGCGGGCACCAGATAGTAATATAATATATAAGCCACCTTTCGCTTGGTTGGAACCAAAACAGATGTGGGCCCAGTTAACCACTATCAAATTTTGAGAGGGGGCAACTGGTACTCGGGCCAGTTCCATAGTGGGACGAATGTCCCCTAACCCTATAAAACTTTGGATACCTACTTATATAGCGCAAATTTGTAAATTGGGAATTCTCAAGTGAATACCAACCAGATGAGTATTTGCTTTGTGTATCTCACACAAGCCAAATACTCATCTGGTTGGTATTGGTATACCTGCTGACTGACTTAAGATCCGGTGCAAAGGCTCATAGGGGTTTTGAAAGATAATAATACGACGGTATTTGCTTAAATAAATGCGTCTTGGGTGTGAAAGGCCCCTTCAGGATAATTATAAGCGAAGCCAACCTTAACTGCTAGTGGAAAACCTCTCGTATAAGTGGTTGGGTTGTCAGGGAGAAGACAGATGCTGGCCAAATTCACAGCTACTCTTTGCAGTCAATAAAAGCAGACCCTGACCTCAAAAATGAAGAATCCGAGAGGTAAAAACTATTGACAGAGTTTATAGTTATTAGTTTTTTATGTAGGTACTAATTAATAGATGGTGATAGATGTCAGGCCTCACCTTGCCTGGAGTCAACGAGCCCTGCTGCTTTGCTCGTCCGACATACAAAGGCTCGCCTTCTTTAGTGTTGCCAGCTACGATAGCATTGTGTGGCATGACGCCTTGACGACTCTCAATCCATTTGATTTTTTCAGGACGAGCGCAGCATACCTGAAATATAAGTTATTTTCATCATTAAATACTTACCAGAAATATTATTACGATTGAGGCTCGGGCAATAATAAATTTACACTCATATTGCGAATGTTATAAAATAAACGGGAATTACACGGGTGAAACCTACACCCAGTTCCCGTTCCCGTAAGTATACGGGAATAAAACATAACTTCACTGGGAATAACGTAGCTTCCAAACAGTGAAAGAATTTTTCAAATAGGTTCAGTAGTTTCGGAGCCAATTCAATGCAAACAAACAAACAATCAAATATTTCCTCTTTATAATTTTTGTCGATAGATTTACAAAATCTGAAGCCGTGGTGCTGTAAAATATACAACTCACATTGCTCTTTTAAGGTTTAATATGTTCAGTGAAGAGGGTGGATCATCGCAAAAAAGTTAAATTGGCTCCGGTGACTTGTTACTGCTAGTGCTGACTTGCTTAGCTTCGTCGTTAGTCGATAACCCCTCAAGACAAACGTGAACACGTTACTCCGCCCGACCTATCAGTCGTCTTTATTTCAGCAGACTGTTTGTAAGTAGGTACAGACTGATAACTTCAAATCTAGATTCTTATTTCTCCACGTTTTTAGCGACGCAGTTATATTTGCTAAATATATAGGTACAGAAAAAAATGCACTTGCCTCTATGCTATTTACGCCATTCTCATTTCCACCCCACGGCACATAAGCAGCTTTGTGCTTGATGGCCAGCTTTCCAGGAATCAGATCACCTTCGAACCGGGCTCTGATGACCCATAGGGGACTGCCATCATGCCCTTCGTAACCTGCAACCACCGCTCGGTGGCTCAATTGCTCCGCACTGTGGGGCGTAGAAGGTACCCATTCTATGGTAGCTGAAAATGATTATACAACATGTATGATTACAATAATACTTACAGGAAAAGAATGATGTTTGTAAACCACGTTTCCAATTTTCTGTTATTATAATTGGCTGATGTTTCTAGTTCGATTGAGGTAAAGTTTGCAAATAAATGGTTTCGCTGGCAAAAAAATGTTGGCTTTGTATATTCGCAGAAGTATTTTATACATGTTGACTTTTAGCTAGAATGTTTATATTACGATTTCCTACGAATTTAATCGAATATCACATTGCAAAAATTTCTACGACATTTTAGTTTTGTTGTATTTATTTATTTCCGACTGGCTTGCTATTGGCTTTGCACGAAAATACTTAAAGTAGCAATGATTATAGTAAAGCATTTGTATAGCATTTGTATGTTGCACACTGTTCGGGTCCCTTGATCTGCTTGCTTTTCTCACGAGCAAATCAAAGGACGGAACTTATTTTCTCCTGAGAATATTGATCTACCATATAGGCCACTTTTCACCTTACGCAACAAGCATTGACTGTGAACAGTTTTTTGAATTGTTTCGAATGAGGAATGCAGGTTATATAACAAGGAAAGTTAAAAATATTGTGGTAAAAAGTACTTACGTTCATAAACAGAAGTCGGATGAATATTTGGATACGCTTGATACCCAAAACCAGGAGCCGGCGGAGCTGAAGGGCCCACTGGAGTCACATTGGGATATGACATCGCCGCAGGTGGGTGCCCTTGTTGATATGGGTACCCGGGTCCAGGTTGATACTGCCCTTGGTATGGGTAGCCTGGTTGGCCGGGCTGGCCAGGCTGTCCGGTGGGTTGCGGTAGCGGTGCATTTGAAGGGTTATAAAGCTGTGGGTAGATTTGACCTTGTTGTGGTGGTGGTGGTGGGTATTGAGGATTTTGGTAGTTAACTGAAATAAAAGTTTTTATTTAAAATTACTTAAAAGTCTGGCAAGATGGAAATGAGCAGTATTTTTAACCCTCCGAAATAGTTTTGTAGATTCTCATTCACCAAATTCACAACTCACGCATAACGAAATTTTGTGAGAAAAGAAAGCAATGCCTAATACGCGGGACCAAATACCATTTGACGAACACATTTTTTCGCGAATAGATAAGAAAACATCACAATAGGTAGGTAGGTATACGTCATATTGAGTTATCTGCCAACGCATTCGAGGAAAAATGAATGATTTTATCTAGGTGTAGCACTTATTATGTACAGTAACAAATTGCTAGTACCAACTTGAAATCAATATTTTTCTACCACTAAGATAGAACAAGGAGCATCGTCAAAATCAAGGGCTTAAACCATGCTTAAACCAACCTCATCAGTAAATGGTCACCTACTAACTGACAGACGAGGACGGGTGGTTAGGAGATCAGGTAGCAATAGCTTCGACCACTGACGAAAACCAAAGCGAAATCACAATTTTGCTCTTTCCGCGGTCTCCATGGAAGAGACGTTGGATGCAAGGGGGTCCTTGAATTACCTATTCTTAATGACAAGTTGGATTGGAGAAAAAGCATTGCTCTTTGATAAATTTACATATTTTCTAAAACTATTCTGAACACGCCTATTCTGTGGTCATTGTATTAGGTACTGGTAAGTATAAGGTTCCTGGGACATCCTGCAAAGGAGTCACCCAGGGCTCCCTGGTACTATCTAAATCGTCTGGCATTACATTGGTTCCTTTCATCCACTTTTGTAATTGAAGTAGGGATGAAAAAGATTGATTCGTGGGACACATAAAAAAATCGTATCATAACAATGATAAGCAATAAAAAGTAAGTAAAGTAAAGAATTTACATCAATATGATGAAGAAGTTACTGGATATCATTGATACACAAAAATCCCTGGATATATAATAATTAGCGTCTAGATATTTCGGGCTGATTGTTTAAGACACAACAGCTGTAATGTTTTTTGTCTGTTTGGCCTTGAAATTCTTCAATTCCTTATTCCATTAGGTATTTATAGATAATGAGAATTAGCACCGAGAAGAATGTTTTTATAACGTTCTTATTCCTTTATAGAAAATACACCGTAAGTACCCATAGGAGGGAGCTAAGAATAGATTGACATGCATCATATTAAATTAAACGTTTCTCCTGTGGTGATTAGACATGATTAAGGCACGTTTCTTCCATTTTTAACCCAGAAACTCCTGAAACGATTTTTCATCTTCGATCAAGAGTATCTAGGTTAAAAGGTATTATCATTTTGCACAACCAGATTGCTATTATAATGACACTAACTAACCACACATTTCAACTAAATTATCAATTTATCGTGTAATTGAGTTAAAACTAGGTAAGTACGTTGTACAGAAACCATATCGATACCAGTGTGAGTGATGTATCGAATACCTACACTGTAATGATAAATAACTGAATTCTATGACTCATGCTTCTCTGGTTAATCAATATTACCTAAGGTACTTGCCTGGATCAGAAAATTACATGATCATTATCGGTATTTAAAAACTTGCCAACTGCGAATCGGGCACATGCAGAAACTCTTCCCAAGGATGAATCAACTTATAGCGCACGCGTAACTAGTGCAATTTAGTGCTAAGAATCAAGGATCATTCTGCTGGATGACATTCATTCTATGATGAGTAGGTTGAAGTTTAAACATCATTTGATCATCATTGGAAATATAGTATTAAGTATCGGTTTAATTTTAATTAGTTAAAACGATAACTTTTAACATTCTTACGTATCGAATATCGTAATATGTATCGAAGACCGTATTCTTAGCATTCCATGAATTCTCCGTGCGGGCGCCGGGGCCATAGCGTGGCACAGGGGGGAACACCCCGACGGCGTCTGGGACTTGCGACCCACTCGAGTAGGTTTAGGGTGGCCACCTTACTATGCGCATAAACGATCACCTTCCACCGTCAACAATGTTCCCCCCCTCTGCCCAACCAGATTTGGTAAGATCCTATCAATGCCGCTTTGGATACGCGTTTTAGTAAAGAGCTTACTGAAGCTCTTGGCAATCCAAGGTCCTTAAACAAATTATACAGGGATTTAGCTGGAATTCCCCTTGCTCCTACTTCTACGGCATAGAGTTTAACCACATAGCCATTTTTGGTTAACTCATTGGTCAAGTCAAAGTATTTATTTGTCTTCATGGCGTGGTCCTTCCACCGTCAGCTCTACGAGCACCGCACGCCTGTGTATCCTCGAAAACAGGAATATGTCGGGTCTGGATGACGAGGCACATACATCCTCCGGGATTTTAAAATTAGCTTAAAATTAAAATAGGAATTATGCATAGTTTTATAAATAGTTAAGTAGGTGGTATAGGTACAAATTAGATCTCTAATTTGTGGTATAGGTAGATAGGAGGTAAGTATAATTAGGTACATATTAAAACCTGTAGTACCTACTAGGTATCTATGATATCCATAGAACCAATATGTTTCTGAGGCCCGTTGTCTGTGTAGTCTGTCTACAGATCAAAAATAGCAATCAAGGTCAAAACTCGTTTATGAATGATGTAGGTACCACCGGCTAAAATAGGAAGGAACTAACAATCTTATAGCGCAAACAAAATTCTCTTAAGAATCTTGTTTTACATAAATACAGATAATTACTAGGTACTCATATCACATTTACTTTTACTGCTTATTAAAAAGATATTACTGTAAAATGTAAGTAAGTATCAATGAACATGACTGATGATAAAAAGTTACCATTTTGGTTTCACAACCAATAATCATAATATTTGTATCATATTGTCATTACTAGGTAGAAACTATAGTTATATGAGTTAAGTACCTACTCGTACCAAACAAAGGCATTTGTTAGTTACCCAACGTAGGTACCTAGTTACGTATAGCAAAAGTAGATACCTAAGTAATTTGTTTTTGTTTGCACCAAAACATAACCTAAAGTCCAAATGCATACTATAAAAATTAACAATGTAACATTACTTACAATTCATGTTCAGATCAACAAAAAATCACAGTTCCGGCAATAAAATATGACACAACTTAAATTGGTGTTGTCTTAGCACACAGCAACCAATTAAATAAAACAAAATGCTAACTGAGAATGCTAACGTTAACAAAATAACAGTACGAGAGAGTCAGAAAGACAACTGCGCAAGTATTTTATTATTCATAGACTACAGACTATGCTATGCCATACCAGAAACAAAATGACGCAACCACTCACGCAATACTTGATTGAATTCTGTGACGCAAATGAACGCAACTTAGAATTTAGAAAGAACTCACTCAACATGGTGCGCGGTGAGTCGACATTAAAATAATAAGATTCGACTTGTCTGTAAAAGTATAACCTTTTTTTAAAATATTGAATTGCATTATAATAATTAAATTTAAGTGGTTATTATTTTAAAAAATGATGCAGAAGTCCGCCACTAATTTTAGGAACCAGTAGCGACACCTAGGTTGCGGCATACAAAACAGTATGTACCGTTAGCAGATGGCTGGAAACTCACAAGTAGAACGATCATGAGTTCACTAGTCATGACATAGATGGCACGAATTAGGTAGGTAATAACATACGTACCTAACCTCCAGCACAGTATAAATATATGTTGTTTAACCAGTATTGTAGCTCCCTACAAACGGACGAAGCGCAAGCTATACCTACGATTCTCGTTTTCGGCAGGCCTTTCAGCACGCTAGCAGGCGATTATGCCGAGTAGACGAATGGACGGTGTGTCGTTTTTAGATAGTAACCGCGCGTGTTTTATTTACTAAAAATATTTAATATGACAACAAGAGCCTATTGTGCTAGTTCTGGTTGCATGAATTCGTCAATAACGCACCCAGAGATAAAGTTTTTTAGATTACCTGGAAACTCCGAAAGGTAAGACTATAAATTGATTTTACTTAAGTACTAATTGGTACTATACTACTAGTTGACTAAAGTTAAACAAAGTGATTGACACGAGTGAACTAGGTAGTTACATGAAGTAGGTATGTTTGTGTTTAAAACTAGACTTGTGCTTGCTCAGTCAGTGAACGGTGCGATCCAATATAGTACAATATCCAAAAAAAAAAACTAGTTCAGAACTCTATTACGTGTAGGTAGTACATTTAGTTCCGTTGTCAGTTCGTAGTTATTTAATTGAGAGCAATGATTTAGGTATGTTTCAAGAGTATTCATTTCTTTGTGGATGACCGATGTTACAGTACACTTAGCACCGTATGACTGCCTCTGTGGCGCGGTCGGTATTGATACCGCCTGCGGCGCTGGAGGTCGTGGGTTCGAATTCCACCCGAGACAAATATTTGTGTGAGCCATAAATGTTTGTCTCAAGAGTCTGGTTGTTTCTATGTATAATATGTATGTATTTAAAAAGTATATTAGTATTAATATCCGTGGTCTGATACCCATAACACAAGCAGGTTATTCCTAGCTTACTTTGGGATCAGTTGTGTGAAATGTCCGTGAATAAAATGAAAAAAATTGACAGCATTTTTGTTAAGTACCTTTGATTTTTATTACACGCATAGAGACAAATATGAACTTCCAAAGTTTAACACAACTTGACAATGTACGAAAAGTACTAGTGTACTAGAGACTGACTAGTACTTTCAAATCGAAAAATAGTTTTAATTTTGTAATCAAAAATTTAACGCAATGATTATAAAGACTAGAATTCCGTGATTCTATCACTGACGAAACATGTGATGAGCCGATTATTATTGTCTACGCCGCTTACTCGTTTTCAAATTTCTACACCCGTCTCACTCAATCGTTAGTAGATAACGGGCGCTGCGCCGCCACGCCGCCGCCCCGCGCCACCAGCCGTTGCGGGGATATTATATTATTACTCACAAAGTATTTTTTGTTTAAATAAAAAAGGTTTAATATTACTCGAAATGAAAGCCGGTTGTCAGTAAAACAACAATCCTTAATACAAATTGAAGACCTTGTGGGCGGATTGAAAAAAATCAACTGCATTAGGCTCACTATCTATTACGCGTACGTAAAACTATAAGGTAAAATGTGGGCGTATACTATGCCTCTGCCTACACCTTCAGGGATAAAGGCGTGACTATATGAATGTATGATTATTTACAATCGCAATACTAAATAGAAAGTCAAAGTAGGCACATATTATTAAAATGCTGTAGGTGGGCAGCCCTATCGCATGCTTTTTTTTTTTTTTTTTTTTTTTTTTTTTGTTTAACGTGAGGGAAAATCCTCAGCCCTATCGCATGCTTACGTACCGCGCGGCTGTAGGCATTTATTTCTAAAATCCGGCCGAGTCAAACTACAGTATACAGTGCCTCCAGTACGGTTAGGCTCAGAAGTAGATTAACAGAAATTTAAAATTGCGAAATAGATTCATAAATGAAAATTTACACGCCGTGTTCGGTTGTACAAAAATAGAGGCTATAAATTAAGACCGGGGCATTGTGTAGGTGACCCACTTTCGCCACGTTATTTTTTGTTTAAAAGCTGACAAGATCAAGAGGTACATTCATAAATACAATTTAGATCTGTTCAGGTGTTTGAAGATCATCAAATAATTTTTGTATGACACTTCTATATTTTTTTATTTATAACATTAAGCTCCCCAAATTGAAGTCGCCAGCCTGGTGGAAAGCAGTGGCGCATCTAGTGATTGGGCGCCACTCTCGCAGTCCGTGAGACTTCTGACAGTGGTCCTCAAGTTGGCAGCCTTGTGATGTGCCTCTTCACGCTCTTCTTGAAGAAACCGGGATTGTAAGATGAGGGAAACACGTGTGCGGGCAGGACGTTCCAGGTTTTTATAATTATAAAGGAAGATACTTTATTTATAATTTAAGAACACGTTCAAACTATTGTAAAATGTAGGGATCCTGGTGTGTGTATCTTGAGCATGAGAGATGCTTTCATAATAAAAACATGACACACAAAAGAGCAATCTCATCTTGGACAATGTTGCATTTATATGTAGCGAACGTAGACTACAAATATTTGTCTGGGATTTCATATTTCCTAAGGGAAATATACACTCGTATACACTACGTCCTCTGGTTCTAAAATATATTAAAGTTTTATAGTAGGTTGTTACTTGTTGAAAATTTGACTTGCATCTAAACTTATCTTTGCTTGTATTTATGATGAAAAAATAATAGATTTTTTGTAATAATAACTATTACAAAAAAAAAACATCAACTGTTAATGTTTGTAGGGAAAAAGGGGTACTACTCAATAGATTGCCAAAATTCCTTCACAATTAGAACACCAAATAATAAGGTAAAAAAAATCTAACCAGAGCTTGGCTCTATCAAACTTAGGTACTGACCCGACCAACTTTATCTCTATAATATACCTAAGTATTTTGATATAGATTGTTTGATACCAAACACAAAATTTTATGTGTAAAACGAAACGTTTCATTTTATTCTTTTAGTTAGTAAGAATTGTAATACATTACCATTATTCGAAATAAATGCAATATAAATACTTTGTTTCTGTATACATATCACAGAGTATATCATCTCACTTCCGTAAAAGTTACCACCCTTTTTTATTATTTTTTATGTACGTTAATAGACAATAGGGAAACAGCCTTCATAGCCAACTGCACTTGAGTGTGTGTATTTGTTATAAAGTACCTACATGATATTCCGGATTAACGTACAGTCTTGATATGGAATAAGTCTTTCAAAGCTGAGAGAAACCTCCACTGTAGTACAGAAAACATTCTGTAGCTGTAGGACATATGAAGTTCCTTTGTGATCTTTACACGGCCTATGCTCAGCAACGGGTGCCAATCGGTTGAAATGATGATTTCGAGAATTCATATAGGTATAAAATCACATAAGCCAATGACAATTAATACATAATTGAATGTAGGCCTTTTCCAATTTTTGCAATTACATACGTGGGTTGTGATATTATTTTGGAGGGTGAGTGAACACTGTGCTGACCAGACAGGCTAGTAGCCCGGCGTTTGAACTCTAAAAACCTCGGTAGAGTTTCGAACTACGGACAATCACATTGTAGCACAGATATTGATAGAGGTAAAAAACAAACATATTTTAACAAATATTTAATTAAATACAAAGTAAGTAAATATACAAATAGAAGCAACTTAATGCACTATAATAAAACCTATTTAAAAGTAAGACATAAAAAAATACACGAGAGTGTAGGCGGCACAGCGGAGTCATCCTGTAAGTAACTCAATGATAGCAGACTTTTCATTTCATTCTGTCTTTAAACTTATAGCCTAGTACTTAGTAGATCGACATCTCAGTTTCTGAAAAGACAATGGTTCCATTATTCACGAGTATTTCTCTGTTCGGTAGGTACTTTTCGCAAATATCAATGTTTTCTAAACGTTGTTGTACATACATTTCGGACTTGTTGCATTAACCGTGGTCAAAAATCTTTCTGCATATAGCCGAATTTCAAGAACTGCACTTTATAAAGACTCGAGAAACTATATCAAATCGAGTATGCACTGCTGAGGATAGCGTTCTATCAGCTTCTCCAAGACAGACAGAAATCCTCATCGATGCTATGTCGGACTTTCACCTGCTTATCCATACGGTGCGGTGTCCTACAACTGGCTACAGTCCCTAATTCAGGGTACGTCCTAGGGATCGCCGGCTGAGCTAGACACTATTGCCAGTTTGGTGAAAGGAAAGTCTTTTTTTTACATGTAAAAACCTCATGGATGCTATATCGGACTTCTACCGGTTAAAACCATAGGGTGCCCTGCAACTGCTTATGGCTCCAAGTTCAGGGTAAGCCTTCGGAAGGGTATACGATGATCCATTCATCCAGGATTTTCATCATAGTGATAGCACATTTACCTGAATTAGGAACTGTAGCCAGATGGATTTTCATCACGGTGGCGGTGATAAGAATTATAAACTAGGATATTAATAGTATGAAGGAATACTCACAGTACCAAAACCATCCGACTAACCAAAGCGCAAAGAAAACTAAGAATGAAATAAAGCAGAATGCTGCGATGAAGGTAATTATTTGACATAGAAGCGTGCAAAGGCAACTGTAATAAAATAAAACATTAATGTGTAGATTATATTGTTCAGCCTTTTTCTTTTACGGTTAGAACTGGAAATCCTCAGGGATGTTATGCCAGGCTCCCTACCGACTAAAACCACACGGTGCCCTTTTATCTGGCTTGGTATCTGGCTTTGGCCGGGAGTTCTGACGCCCTCGGAAGAATAACCCTGGGACTATTCTGTTCAGCAGTAAACAATCATTACGTTAAGCATCTTTGAACAGATTTCCCGAACGGTAAGAGTTTAGTCAGCTAAGGCACAGAGCCCACGATTGAACCAGAGTGTTTAATTTTCCCGATACAAACTTTCATCTCATCTACTATTTTTACCCCTTCAACTTTTTTGCGGAAGTAGTAGTCAATCCTAAGGTCTCGTATACAATATACCACGCAATATGAAATTTAGTAAGTACAGAGCTCGGTCTGTACCTATTTCATGAGAACGGTTCAGTTCAGTCTTTGGAATGTAAAAGTGTAATAGGCAGATAGAAGCTACTTTCGCATTTATTTTATCAGTAGGGGTAGTTTTTATAGTTAGTAAATGTATAATATAGTTTATAGCTACATTAATCCCGTTACAGTTTTATTACCCGTAAAATTTGGGGTAGGTACTACCTAAGGCACAGCCGTTTCCCAAGAGAATAAGATATTTTTCCAGGATAATAAATGTACATTGGAAATAAAGTATCTTTGATTCATTACATAGTTAATAATGGCTTTCACATAAATGATAGATAAGTGTTGTCGAAGAAATTTTTGCAGAACTGTTTGAGAGAAATATTTTCTGTCATATTCATGTAACTTTTACCATTTTCGTAGCGCACCACAACTTAATATCCCACAGTAGGCAGAATTTTATCGACAGAATATAAGTAAAATAATTAACAAGCAATTTTTGTTAACAATATACACAGTACCTTCATATATTATAGCGGATGTCACGCGGTTTCACCGGCGTAGTTCCCGTTCCAATGGGAATACAGGGATAAAATATTACCTATGTAACCCGGTTATAGTGCATTTTATCAACCGTGAAAGAATTTTTAAATCATAGTTTCGGAGCCTAAACAATCAAATCTTTACTTTTTACAATATTAGTATCGCAATAACAAACAAAACTAGCAACCCGACTTAGCCTTGTTTTGTAATTCAAACCCATTCAAGAACCAGATATTTGGAGACAGGTCACCCTTATTCATACATGTACATACAAACTTATAGCATCCCAGAAGGGTTAGATTGAGGCAAACTTTATACCCACATTTTAGCCCAGCCGCATTTACCAAATAAAAGGTGGTGAACCTATTGCCGTGTTGAAACGGAAAGGCTCAGGATACACTATACCATTTTACAAGCTTTTTGTTCATTTTCACTACTCACCACATTTGTACGACAACGCTTGCATTAATACAAATCTACTCCTTTTCTAAGAAAACTTGGTATATCATTGCTTGACGAAAATAGCAAATTCAAAACTATTTCAAGTAGAAAATTGACAGCACCATGACATTGACAAAAGCTCTCAGCAGGTACTATGCACATTTGCTGACATCAAACAGTATGAATATGCAAGTGATATTAATCGTCTGATATTATCTATTAGCGCCCGTAGCCCAATGCTCTGCTGTGCTCAGTAAGGCTAAAGCCACCCTAGAGCCAACAGACGCATTACTTCGTACAATTATAGCGGCAGGCATTGTATTTGCATTGTCTGTGACGCGCCTTACTAGGTGCCTGAAGGCATAAGGTCACTTGGCTCTTAGCAATAAGCGAGGTTCCTATAGTGTGATTTTAGCCTCAACGATCACTGCGTTTAATAACTTACAGCATAGTTCGTAGGTCATGTAAAAAGAGGCATTGACATGAAAGAAAAATCATAGTCAGTCTTGCGAAGGTTGGCTGTTTGTGGCATGTATATTTTACGTTTGGAAAATTTCAAGGATTTTATGCGGAACTTTTGCTAATTAAAGCCTCACCTTGCCCGCACCTGCAACGTCCCGGGACATCCTTTCGAGGGCTTACCCGGGGCTCCCAACCACAGGCTGTTGGGCGTTACGTGAGGATTTTTAGTCAGTAAGAGTCCGGCATAACTTCCTTTGAGGATTTTCCCTCACGTAAAAAAAACCCCTCACCTTGCCCTTCCAGCTGCCTATGGCAAAGAGTCCCTCGCGGGTACGCCCTCAGTTGTCTAAATACGAGCGTAATTATGGTTCCGTGTACCAGTAATATGGCAGTCATTAAGCCAAGTTGAAGGCCTTAACACAAAAAACTAGTAGGTAGTTTCAGCCCATTCCTGAAGATGTTTTTTTAATTTACAGACTGTTACAACCGCTCGATAAGCTGGGCCGCAGTATGGGATCCTCCCATGTATTATGACCCATGTATTCCCATGCAGAATGCTATGTATTCTTCCATACTTGACACGTGATCATTAACAGAACACCGAACTCAAAGAGCTACGAGGGCGTTTCATATACAGGGTGGAAAAAATCTTTTTTCCACCCTGTATATGAAAAATTTTGTCACTGAAGAGCAACTAACCTATACCTTCAGTTAATTCATTTTACTGAAAGGAAACATTATTTTTAAAAAGAAACAATACTGCATTTTAAAATTTCATTAAATTTACTTATCTCACTCGGCATCAAATCTAAAATAATAAAAAAAATTAACCATGTATACTTACTCATGTTTCATTCTCTTCCTTGCAGTCTCAGCAGCTGACCGCTAGTGATTTTCGAAAGTGGGATTGTAAAGAGTATTCAAAGTATATTACATACAGCTTGAGTCGTAAAGTATGAGCTAGTCATAATATTACAATATATAAACAATTAGTTAAGGATATGAAAGAAGAAGAATGCTGTTTACTTTTGATTGTTGGCACTTAATGGAACTTTTTGTAATACTTACATTATGAAAAACCAATCAATTTATACAGCTGTACTATTTCACAACTTTTATTTTCATTTCCACAATACCTGATCGGTTTTCTCTTAAAGCATTGTCATAGGTAAAGTGCTTGATTTTTTATAAGATCTGCGAGAAAGCGAATATTCTTATTAAGTCTAAGATCCCGTTAAGATCGATCTTCACCGAGCTGGTTAATGGATGAAAATCATTTTACATTCTGGACTAATTTTTTTTTGGCAACCCTGCAATTAATTTATTGACATATTTCATTGAATATTATATAATTTTCATCCATTAATCAGCTCGGTGAAGATCGATCTTAACGGGATCTTGTACTAATCAGTATTATTGTCAAATAAATTTCAAATAAAATAACAGTATCCGGCTTAAAGATAATGGTCCTTTAATCTCATTATAATAAAGTTATTAAGAAGAAGAAACTTATTATTACAAGTTATCGCATAGTTTAAAAGAAATTCACCAAGTATCGGTATGAAATTAACATAAATGTAACAATTTCGTTCACGATTTACAACGTACGTGGCATCTTATTTCTCTGAAACACAATAAAATATTTAGTAAGTTAGATTTACAATCATCTTTATATTGCGATAACTGCGAGTCGTGGCGACCTGCGCCTGTCCATTTCAATACGGCAATAGGCTCACCACCTTTTACGTGGAACATAAAACTATAATGTGAAATATGGGCGTATACTATGCCTCTGCCTACCCCTCGGGGATAAAGGCGTGATTATATTGTATGTTCATATTGCGATGCTAACCTTAGTATTGATTTCCCATTATGTACGAAGCAGGTGATATTAATTTGTAAATGAATTTGAAAGTAGTTTTAAAATTAACTTTCTATCAGCAATCTCCCAGCGTCCCATTTGAAAAAAAGCCAGCATTATTTTCCTAGAGTAAAGCTTCATAGGTACCTATTTAATACTTCTGATAATCTAAATCTCGTCATATGGCGGTCGTGTTGAATGAAGGTTTTCTCGTGAATCCTAGTACGCATCCTGCTACAATTAACCCTAATATTATCATCAAAATGCAACAAATGCATCTGCATACAATGCCAAGACAACTGAAAAGAAAACAGTTTTAGAAGCATGGTTATGTATTGTAATTTGTATATCATATTGAAGTATAAAACGAAAAGGTATTTGGGATTAAGTTTCAAAAAAGAGGCGTTTTCAAAACAGAATACGCTGTTACCATGAGCCTCCGTCGCCTCCTGGTATCGGCTCTCGGGGGAAGAAGATGGGCCAGTGCTTTGAGGCTTCGAAATACAAGATCTGTCGTGTATTACCAGCATTCTTCTTTCAGAAAAGCTTAATTGAAAGAAGCAAATTGGGCATAGTATTATTAGCATTTTTTAGTACCGTACTTGCAGCTTACCACATTCCATAAATTGTAATGTTCCTTAAATAATAAAGACTTCTTTATCCTAAAAGAATTTTTCCGCAAATATTCTATTTTGATATTATACTATTACAGTCGAAATCTTTCGCTTTTTTTGTCTTCTCTGACTGTGACAGTTTCAGACAGAAGAAAAAACTACACACATACATATACTTAAACATAATGTTAGTTCTAGATCTATGGTTGAAACAAAGAGAAATCAAAGATAAATGAGATTGTGTTCGGTGTCAAAGTGAATCCTTCTTTAGTACTATGTAGTAAGAATAATTTTATCCTTTACATATATCTGAAATATTTTTTATTATAAAACAACTACACAATACCTACTTATATGAAAACAAGAAGCCGTGAGACGGTCTCACCCAACTGCCCCTCTGTGAAAGTGAAAGTTCAATCCGATTGACGTTGTCATTTTTGTTTTATTTCAAACTTTGAGCAGACGATCCACGTCACCTAGTGACGTAATTTAATGCAACAGAATCACAGACTACAGACAAAGTCTCGCCATAAGCCCCTCTGCAATCTATTTTATAGAGAGGGGCTAAAATCACATTTATTACTTAGCCGTTTTTCTATTACAAATCTATTTAGGGCTTCGTTACACCCGGAGGGTAAACACAATACCCTAACATTACTGATGGATTGAGACTTCACTGTTCGTCAGTCGGTCTGTCTGATTGACTGTGTGTCTGTCTGTCTAACATCAGGCTGTATCTCATGAACCATGATAGCCAGACAGTTGAAATTTACTTAAATAAGTAAATTAAAAAGTAAGTATTTATGTTGCCGCTGTAATAAATACTAAAAGTATAACAATTAGGGCTTGCCATTTTTTTAGTACGGAACCCTCTGTGCGCGAATCCTACTCGCACTTGGCCGGTTTTTAAACTTTCTGGCAAGGGTATTAAAATCCTACTGGGACATCCGTCCGAGGGCTTACCCGGGGCTGTTGGGCGTTACGTGAGGTTTTTTTAGTCGGTAGTAGTCCGGTATAGCATCCACGATGGATTTTCTCTCACCTTTAAAAAAAAATAGGGTATCAGAATCCCTACTCAAACTCAATTATGGAGGCTAATACGATATACTTAGATATTTAGTTACATTATAGTCACGCCTTTATCCCCGAAGGGGTAAGCAGAGGTATATTATTATTATACATCCATCCACATTTCCATTTATATATTTTTGTTCCACGTAAAAGGTAATCTTGGCTTAACGACTGGCAAAGCTAAAAGATCTATTTTTCATAAAAAATCTTTTAAGGTGTTAAAGCGGACATGATATGTCCACAAAGATCGCTGATCTTTCTAATGGATTTTAGTGGACAAAGGGCATGTTACACTCAACCAGTACCAACCGACGTGGTAGTCACCCCTTCATGAACCAAGAAACTTGAATTACTGCAGTGATTCTTTATACAACACCAAGTTAGCGGGAATACAAGCGCTTCATGCAGTCAACACGCTCAATGCTGATGCGATATGCCCTTCAAATACAATCCAAAGCGTACAAAATTGTTTTATAACATTTCTGTTTTTAGTATTTGCTGTTATAGCGGCATTAAGACTGTTGATATCCAGACACACCGACAGACAAAGTAGGACAGCGGAATCTAAATAATGAAACCTTAAAAAGCTCCTGATTTAGAACAGTACACGTGGTTTTTTTATTTGATAGACCACGGTAGTGTAATGTATTACATTACCGTGTCTATGCACGGTAAATGATATTATGTTTGCTTGTATTATGTGCCTTGCTAAACGTTCTATCAATTAGGAAATAGCTGAATCTTTTTGTTTTTCTCAGGGTAGTTATTGAATAAAACAAAGAATATTAAATTTATAAAAAATAATATATATTATCTACCTATAATATCGCATAAAACTGTTAATCATGTATCTTGTTCTTGCTATGTGGCTTAATTGTATCCATATTACACTAACATACATAGTACAATGAACTATATAATGAAACTTATCATTAAAAGTAAAGTATTTAAATCTAAGTTGTACTCCTTGGCTTCCAATCAGAATCTGAAAGTAAAACAAAGTTCAATATTTTGCTAGGAAATAGCAACGGTTAAGTATTTTTTTTGTGTATTTATCTGGTTATGTTAAGACATTGTAGCATTTATTTTCTATAGATGCAGTATTTAGGATGTGAAAGCAGCCTTATCGAGTTATCTTTTTTTAATCGGTTGTCATTGGTGACATTTCTGCTGTTAGAATGACAGGATGTCATAAGTTCGGTGACGAAGCGTTTCGCATTTAAAGGAACGGGTTTTGTTAAGATTTTTCGTGAAAGACAGGACTTTTGACCGAGACCTGCTTTGGGGTAGTTGGAGGTCCTTTGGCTTTTGCTCTGAGACTGTGCCGCGAATCAGTTTTTCGCTCAAGCGCGATTATTTGTTACCTCGCGTGGCCTAACGGGCTGTGATTGGGTTGCTGCATTGCATCTTGCTACATTTTACCCAGAAAACTGGGTTTTTTACTACGGGGCTAGTTGCCGGATGAGATATTTGGTGCCGCACCTATAAGTTAGTGGGCTGCACGTGGTACGACAACGTGGAAGTGCGGACTACACGAGCTTCTCATGTGAGAGGTATCTGCCGTCATCACCTGGCAGTAACAACAGGCAGTCACTCTCACTCAGCTCACTCTGCAGGCCAGTAAATCCACTACTTATGTGTAGCCTAGTAGTATTAATACCTGAGCCCTGACTTTACTTCTGTGTACCTGTGATATTTGTGTCTATCAGTGAATAAGCTCTCTGTGTGTCTCTGTGTATCTCTGTGTACTTAGTAAATATATGTGTGTACACCCTATTGTCTGTTTTCGTGAGAGCCCTAGCC
Organism: Miltochrista miniata; assembly: GCA_933228765.1. Taxonomy (NCBI): domain Eukaryota; kingdom Metazoa; phylum Arthropoda; class Insecta; order Lepidoptera; family Erebidae; genus Miltochrista; species Miltochrista miniata. The sequence goes on from OW121756.1 coordinate 23,707,368, forward strand.
TACCCTTGCACACAGACTGGAAACTTAGAAATAAGGCGCCCTGGGATAGAGTTCTCTGCATAGCTACCTCGCGCTAGTTGGTGAGTAACACTGATCATCTTAGTGTTACAAATTGGCTCCCAACGTAGTGGCAAATCTCTGGGTCTACTCTGCGGTAGTCTCAGTCTGGTGTGTGTGCATAGGTGGTTATCTCTGGCGAAACCATTCTGGAATCGTCCGAGACGCTCCAGGACGTTAATTGGTGGTGCTAGCAGCTAAGCACAAAACCTTCCCTTTCGTCTTCTTCCAGCTTCCTACATCTTTGGCTGGAAAAGACACAAAATTCTAAATTCAAAAATTTAAAATAGCTGTGATTTTGGAAAAACTTTTTGATTTTATTTGGCATACCCACTTCTTTTCTTATTGTGTTTCTTTTCTTTGTTATGTTCCTTTTTATGGTGCACACATATATTTATTGTAATATTATATTAGCATAGATTAATATATTACATATATTATTCTATAGCTTCACCTCTGTGTTAACTTAGTGAATTTCACTCTGTGTAATTATAAATTTTTTTTTGAAGGTATGTTGATACCTTGTAATTTTAATTATTAACCTGAACTGTGTTATCAGAAAATTTAGAAACTTTTCTCTCTTAGTATACCCTTAATCTTTGTTAAATTCTAAAAGTCAATTTGAAACATAATTACCTAACTTAGTACACTTTGTTGTAACTCAATTTACATTTTTACTTTGTAATTGATCCCTATCTGTGCCATTTTATATTTATAATTGTTGTAAGTAAATTTTTACATAATGGCACAGATGAAAAAATATATTAATTATTTAAGAAAGGATGAACTTGCTAACGAGCTGTCCCACATGGGTATTTCAGTGGAACCGGAAACGACAGTGTCTGGCCTTCGGAGTGAGCTAAGAACGGCACACCGACTCGTCCGTCGAGGTAGCATCAAAGCGAGTGCTCCGGTACCCGCTGATGCACCGGCTGAGCTCTCGATCTGCCTTCCAAGAGTCTCCGAGCTGGAGGAGGCTATTCAGTCAGGTGACATTTTCATTAATAAAGGTAGTCGTCTTAGGGTGTCCATCAGAGCCAACTACTTATTGAGTAGGTTAGCTCGTTGTGGTCTGGATTGCCCCGACCTGGTGGATATTCGTGGTAGGCTAGTGAAGATCATCGCTAGGGCTGAACCCAGTAGTGATTCTGAATCCGAAGGTTCGGATGATGATGGTGATGATCCTTCGGGTCGTGACCAGGTGGAATATACTTCACCAGTAGTGAGAGAGGACCGCTCGGTGCGAGCTAGTTCAAGTAGGAATAGTTCTACATGTAACATAGTGTATAAAGAACGTCCCCTTAACTTATGTTCATTTAACTTAAAATATGATGGTTCTACTTGTGTACGTGTGTTTTTAGAGAGATTAGAGGAACTTAGATGTGCTCGGGAGGTTACTAAGCCTAGACTCCTTATGGCTTTCTCCGACCTGTTGGATGGACCGGCTTTGTCTTGGTTCCGTACAAACAAAGCTAACTTCATCTCATATGAGGATCTTATTAGTGAGCTTAGAGATACCTTCGATATTCCTGATTATGATTACCGCCTCAGGAACGAGATAAGACAGCGTACACAAGCCCGCTCTGAGTCCTTGGTTAACTATATATGTACAATGCAAGCCATGTTCTCAAGGTTGTCATGTAAGATGCCCAGTGAGGAACAGCTGGACATTCTCATGCACAACATTAGACCTGACTACATGAAGGAACTGGCCTTGCATGATGTCAACTCTGTAGATGACTTGAGACGTTTGGGTAAGCGCTTGGAGCTTGCGCGTACTAGGGCAGACGCTTTCCATGAGCCTGCTCTTGACAAGTTTGAGATTACATCTGACTTACACCAGCTTAAGAACAAAGGTGTACAAAAGCCCGCTAAGCAGGTGTCTGCAGTGGAGACGCCGGTTACCCCCCACGATCGCAAATGCTTTCGTTGCGGCGGGGGCGGTCACACTGCATACAGCTGCACACAGTCAAGGGAGCTGGTGTGTTTCCGGTGTGGTCTCAAAGGAGTCAAGACCCCAGACTGCTCACACTGTACTAGCAAGTCAAAAAACGCGTAGGCCAGGGCCTTATTAGGAACTCTGTGCATCACTCTGTATCTGAGTCTATTTCTGATAAGGTCCTGTTTCCTAAACGGGATAGTGACATTAGACCGTATCTAGTTGTTAAGGTTTTAAATTTAAATGTCTTAGGCCTTCTAGATTCCGGTGCCTCCTGCTCTATACTAGGTAAGGGAGCGCACCGCATCTTCTTGGAACTGGGTTTTGATCTTGTGAGTATCAATCCTACTTTTCGTATTACAACTGCAGACAGCACTCACTTGCAATGTCTGGGTTGTATCTCTTTGCCAATTGAGTACAATTCGGTTATCCGAGTTGTCAAGTTCTATGTTGTCCCAGGTATAACCACCTCCATGATATTTGGAGTGGATTTCTGGCAACAATTTAAGTTAAGTGATAAGTTAATTTTACAAAATATTAGTCTTGATAGCTTTAGTGATAATAATCCTATAGAGTCTGTGTCCCTTAACGGTGGCCTCGAGGATTACGACAACCTGACAACTAAACAAAGGTGTGTAATCAACGAGGTCATTGAAAAGTTCGACTCGTTGAACACTGATAAGGTGGGTTTAGGTCGGACCTCACTTGTGCACCATGTCATTGACACTGGTGACAGCAAGCCGATCAAGCAGCGTTATTATCCGCTCTCTCCCCTTAAGCAGAAGGCCCTGGAAGCCGAGCTGGACCGAATGCTGGAGATGGGAGTAGTGTCCCCGTCTCAGTCCGCCTGGAACTCTCCAGTGGTCATGGTGGAGAAGGCGAACGGCGACCTCAGATTGTGCTTGGACTCTCGCAAGCTGAACTCTGTGTCTAAGAGTGACGCCTACCCCTTACCCTATATCAATCAAATCTTAGACCATCTTAATAATGCTAAGTATTTAACCTCTGTAGATCTGAGTGCGGCCTACTGGCAGATTCCATTCGACTCACTCCAGTCTGCTGAGAAGACTGCTTTTACGGTTCCCCGGAGAGGATTGTTCCATTACAATTCCATGTGCTTCGGTCTTGTCGGTGCCAGTGTCACGATGCAACGCCTCATGGACCGTCTGTTTGGTCCCGAGTTCGACAACAAGGTATTTGCGTTTCAGGATGACATAGTCTGTGTGTCCAGCACCTTTGAGGAGCATGTAGAGCTCTTACATAGAGTCTATCAGCAACTCAAGGATGCTGGCCTAACTATTAATATGAAAAAATCCCACTTTTGTCGGAGTGAACTCAAATACCTGGGGTATTATGTGGACAAACATGGCTTACGGACAGACCCGGGTAAAGTTGAGGTTATCCTCAACTATCCCACCCCTTCTAACCCTAAGGAGGTTAAGAGATTTCTGGGAATGGCCGGCTGGTATCGTCGCTTTGTTAACAACTTCTCGAAGATTAGTAAACCTCTGTGCAAACTCACTTCTACGAACCTTAAGTTCGAATGGACCCCTGAGGCTGAACAGTCCTTTAACCTGCTAAAGTCAGCCTTGGTTTCTGCCCCTATATTAAAAATGCCTAACTTTGAGATGCCCTTCCGCATTCTTAGTGACGCGTCAGCTTACTCAGTTGCTGCTGTACTGACACAAACTCACGATGGTGTTGAGCACCCTATCGCCTACTGTAGCCGTTCTCTCAACAAGAACGAGGTGAACTACAGCACAACTGAGCGAGAACTTCTGGCCGTGATTTTCGCTTTGGAACAATTTCGACAGTACGTCGAAGGCCAAAAATGTACGGTCGTCACGGATCATTCATCTCTTCTGTGGTTCCATAAGCTAAAAAATCCCACGGGTCGTCTAGCACGTTGGAGCATGAGGCTCAGTCAATTCGATTTTGACATAGAGCATCGAAAAGGTAAAGACCACGTTGTACCTGATGCTCTGTCTCGTATCAAAATTGATTCCCTCGATGCAGTACCCACTAAAGACCCGTGGTATGACCACACCATGAATAGTGTTCGGAAGAACCCTAGGAAGTCACCAAATTATGACATTCGTGACAACCTTCTATATAGGTTAACTAAAAATAAATATTCTTTGACTTCAGACTTTGACTGGAAGCTGGTGGTACCTCAGGAGGATCGCTTGCCCCTGCTCTCTAAGTACCACGATGACACACTTAGTGCCCATGGTGGCGTTTGGAAGACGCATAAAAGGTTAGCCCTAAATTATTACTGGCCCAAGATGTACGAGGACGTCAAAGAATATGTTGGGAATTGCGAAACATGCAAGCAGTACAAACCCGTAAATACGTCTCGTCCCGGCCTAATGGGTAGCCCGAAGCGGGTTTCGAAGCCATTCGAAGCTATCTCTGTCGATCTGCTTGGTCCCTTTCCCACTTCGAGCAATAGAAACGTACACCTGATCGTGGTCTCCGACTACTTTAGCAAATACGTCATGTTGTGCCCTGTTCGGGTTGCCACAGGCGCTGTAGTCGCGAGGTTCATAGAGAAGAGTGTGTTTCTCGTGCACGGAGTCTGCAAGACTATTTACATGGATAATGGCCCTCAGTTTGTGAGTAAGCCATTTAAGGATCTGTTGGCTAAATACAATGTACCTAATATATATTATAACCCTAGAACTAATCAGGCGGAACGAGCTATTCGCAATGTGGTTCAAGCGATCTTATGCTATGTGAAGTCACAACACAAGTCTTGGGATCAGTTCTTGGTTGAGATACAGTGTGCTTTAAACACTGCAGTTAACGAAGCAACTCGTTTCACCCCTTACTTTTTGGTACATGGTAGGGAATTTATTGGGGATGGAGTGCTGTACAGGCAGACAGATATCGCGTGCCATCCTACTTCAGTCTCTGTAGACGATCCATCAGCCTTCGGTGTCAAGCTGAGAGAAATACAACGCATTTACGACCAGGTGAGGAAACATTTGAACGTTGCCCACCAGCGTAATGAAAAGTATTACAACCTCAGAAAAAGGCATGTAGAGCTGAAAGTGGGACAGATAGTTTACAAACGCACGTTCTACCTGTCCAACAAGGCCAAGAATTTTACTGCTAAGCTAGCTCCTAAGTTCCTTAAATGTGTGGTGACTGCTAAACGATCCCCTTTAGTATATAGGCTGTCAGATCTGGACGGTAAGGATCTTGGGGAGTACCATATCAAGGACATCCTGAAGTATCAGGAGGAGCAGTCTCCAATACCTAACGTAACTACATAGCACTGTTTCTCTAGTTTATTAAACCAGTGCTATGTGATCATTATGTAAGACTATTTTAATCTTTTGTTTGTATTTCTATATGTGTACGTGACTTTAAATTGTCACGTTGTAGTTTCTTCTATGCACCGCACCGAGCGTTTTTCTCTCATTCGCTTCTTAGTACTCTACATTATCCTGAGAGCTTGGGTAGTGTTAGGGTATCGGCAGTGAGTAAAGGGAGCATTCGTTTTCTATGAAGGGCATTAGACTCTAGTTACTTAGCCTAACCGGTACACGAGTCAGTGTCTAGTTAGGTACATAGGAGGATCTTTCTTTGGTATTGTAATGGTCGTAGTCAGCTGGTGTTTGAAGGACCTAGCTGGTTGTCTTTGTTTATTAGTCAGTACTTTTCTGTTTTCTTTATTGTGTATTTCCAGCGTGTCATATCCGCAGGAAATACTATTAAAGGGGGGGTGGTTGTAGCATTTATTTTCTATAGATGCAGTATTTAGGATGTGAAAGCAGCCTTATCGAGTTATCTTTTTTTAATCGGTTGTCATTGGTGACATTTCTGCTGTTAGAATGACAGGATGACATAAGTTCGGTGACGAAGCGTTTCGCATTTAAAGGAACGGGTTTTGTTAAGATTTTTCGTGAAAGACAGGACTTTTGACGGAGACCTGCTTTGGGGTAGTTGGAGGTCCTTTGGCTTTTGCTCTGAGACTGTGCCGCGAATCAGTTTTTCGCTCAAGCGCGATTATTTGTTACCTCGCGTGGCCTAACGGGCTGTGATTGGGTTGCTGCATTGCATCTTGCTACATTTTACCCAGAAAACTGGGTTTTTTACTACGGGGCTAGTTGCCGGATGAGATATTTGGTGCCGCACCTATAAGTTAGTGGGCTGCACGTGGTACGACAACGTGGAAGTGCGGACTACACGAGCTTCTCATGTGAGAGGTATCTGCCGTCATCACCTGGCAGTAACAACAGGCAGTCACTCTCACTCAGCTCACTCTGCAGGCCAGTAAATCCACTACTTATGTGTAGCCTAGTAGTATTAATACCTGAGCCCTGACTTTACTTCTGTGTACCTGTGATATTTGTGTCTATCAGTGAATAAGCTCTCTGTGTGTCTCTGTGTATCTCTGTGTACTTAGTAAATATATGTGTGTACACCCTATTGTCTGTTTTCGTGAGAGCCCTAGCCTACCCTTGCACACAGACTGGAAACTTAGAAATAAGGCGCCCTGGGATAGAGTTCTCTGCATAGCTACCTCGCGCTAGTTGGTGAGTAACACTGATCATCTTAGTGTTACAACATAGCCAGCGAGATGCAAATCTCAGATACCCAGTGTTTCTTTCTGTACCACCCTATGGATCTCTCTGTACTGGCGCGCGGCGTTTCGTGGAGGTCTCTCGGCGTACGGTCTTCAAGACTGCATGTTGGTGGATCAAGGTGGATATAATCTAAGTATAAAATGTTTGCGACTCTTACCGTAAATGAATGAAGGTTGACTGTATTCATAACATGTTCTCAATCATATATTCTATGACTGTTTTATCATTCTTTCTTTTTAAACGCTCCTGTACTCCACAGTATAATTATTACTAGTACGATTATTATGATACATGCTAAACAGATGATTCTGCACAAACAGTTCAAGCAGCTGTAAATAAAAATAAAAATTATAACAATCTTTTCAATACAATTGAGTTGAGAAGAATTATGTAATTTCGTTGAGACAGAAAACAAAACTATTTTAACTATGTATTTCAACATATTTTATTGGCTATAACAAAATAAACAGAGATTCAATGTTTATTATGCCAAGATGTACGATAAATAATTAAAATGTTCTAATTAACTTACCACATATTAAGAGTATAGGAAAGCTTCTATAAATCTACATAAACTACTTAACAACTTTTAGTAAAATAAAATATATTTGATTCAATTAATGTTATCCATGTATAAATTTTACTTCAACAAAGGCGTTCATACAGGAAAATGAACATAAAACTTTGACAGACTGAAAGGCTTTGACAAACTTCAAATATGCTGCAGACACCATTGATATTATTTATTGAGAGACGAAAGGAGGTGCCGTATTGTAACTACATACGTAACGTAGTAGATAAATCACTACTATAGTCTTTTCCTGGACAGCTCAGCAATCATGTAAACATGTCATGTGTTGACAGAAGTTGTCTATGATCATAGTGTTGTAACTATACTGATTCTATGTATGTAAATAATCATTGAGTTATATCTAGTTCACCGTACATTCATTTACTTCGGTATATCAATCGCCAAATTCATTAAATCATGAAATTCGGTATATCAATATATATTATGTGCAATAATTTTTTTATATTAATTTAATTAAAGGATCTTTAAAAAAAAGAAACTTTTAGAAAATTTTATAGTACATATAATCATTTATTTACAATAATATATTACTTTAGGACTGAATATTTTAACCATCCACCGTCAACCGTACCCAGTCTACCCTAAAGAATTTTTTTTTTCTTTTTATTCATATTTAAATGTTTATGGCGTTCGAAACATTACATTATCTTTTTGGCAGCTCGCTGATGAACGTTAGCCTCTTTAAATTTACTCCTCCACACGGTACTAAGCCTAACCGGATCCTTCTGACTATTTCTGGGTCGCACAAATACTTATTTAGTCCCAATTTTTTAAAAGTACTTCTGCGAAGAGTAGGCCTCGCGAGCGCCCAGGAAAAAACAACCTGTGAGGAATTATATCCCTTATGATCCCATCATATATAACGGGGACCTTTTTCTCCCTTATTTTCCGCCCTATTAAAAAAACTTTCGACAAAAGTTGTATTTTTATCTTTTCGTAGATCAATGATTTTAAATAAAAGAACATGTGTGCCAAGTTTGGAGAAAATTGGTTAACAAATGCGTCTTCTAGACCGAAACTGACATGTACACACACATACGGACGAAAGCAAAATCGTCTATACTGTGGAATCGAAGACCCAAACTCAAAGTGCCTTTTTACACTTACCGGTTGCCGGGTAGCCGGTGCCGGGTAACCGGCGGTGAATGCAAGCGGTTGCCGGGCAAATCACGCCGGTACGTGTGAAAGCTATAGTACACGGCCATACACCCACCCTACCCGGCACCCGGCAACCGGTACTTGTGAAAAGGGGCAAAGACTCGTATCTCCATATATTCTATATACTCTGTGGACTAGCACTCTTCGCTCTCTGGGTCAATAAGTTGTATTATTAAAGTAAGTACATTTTTTCGAACTGACAGATTGATAAAACAATGACCTCCTTTTAAAATCAATTGGCCAGTACAACAGTTTTACAACACTATGGCAAAGACAAACAAGTCTGAGAAAAAATAATTTAATGACAAGCAAAAATGACAGTCTTAAATTGTTACCATCCGAGTATTTTTCATGAAATTATTCTATAATCTAAAGGTTTATTAGTGTCGAAATGTCCGCATAAATCTAACTAGAGTTCCTTGAAACGTCTATGATCAGGATTGATAATTAAATGTAAGTAATTATGGAGTAGTCGAGATCCAATTTCTTTGTTTACTATATTATTTAGGTCTGTTGAATTCCACTATAGCAGGTAACAGAATGATATAATTTACCGTACTGCGAATTCAGTGCTTAGTAATAAACTAAAATAAAGTTCAATATTGGTAACTAAGCAATGAAGATTACCTGGCAATATCTGGTTATATTAGAGGGTGAAACTTTGTGAACGCTAAAGGTGAGCCCCGATGCGTCGTCACCGTAAACCTACATAAATGGGTCGCAAATACAGACACCTACACAGTGTTCCTCTCTGTACCACTCTATGAACCTAGCGGCGGTGCCTGCATGATGAATTCAAGGAATGCTGAGCTAACGGTCTCTCGCCATAGGCGCATGATTGTATGTAGGTGAATATAATCTAAGTATAAAACGTTTGGAAGCGATCGTGGCCCCGCGGACTCAGTGTTCTGTAAACGATCACTGCAGTAAGCAACTTTCACTATGGCCGGTCCATGGATGGGTGACCATCTATGTGATCACTTTGTGACATTTATTTGAGCGTTTCCGTGCTTCGGAAGGCACGTTAAGCCGTTGGTCCCGTGTATTCCAATATGTTCTACTGTTTTTGTTCAACTAATAGAACAAATTGGAATATTTTTCTCCATTGTTCTTCTAAAAACATAGTAGAACAAAATGGAATTTAAATTTCTTATTGTTCTACTATTGATTGTATCAATAGAACAAACTGGATTATTCATTCCACAATGTAGAAGTAAATTTTCAGTGGAAAAATTAAAATGAGATGATTAGATATTTTAATTTTAAGAAATTTAAAAAAGGGTGCTAATTAAACCTTCTTTTTCATAGCATTATTGGCCTCCGAAAAAATACTTTGCCTCCAAAATTAATAAGTCAGCCACAATTAATGATCCTCCCCTATCGGATCTAACCGTGCTCGAATGCTCCGGACGTAGGGTGTGAGGATGAAATCCCAGTCTATGGCGAGCGGTGCGATGATAGAACGTAGCCGTGGGCATCATGTCACGGTTGCCAGTAAAATGGCAGTCGTTAAGCTAAGTTGAAGGCTTTATTTTCAACAGCAGGCAGTCACAACCTGCGCCTGTCCATTTAAACACGTCAATACGGCTCACCACCTATTACGTGGGACAAATTATACAAAGGTGAAATGTTGGAATATGATATGCCTCTGCCTACCCCTTCGGGGATAAAGGCGTGACCATAATGTATGTATGTATGTAAAACGTTTGCGACTCTTACCGGAATAAAGTTTGACTGTTTTCGTGTCATAATCTGAATCTATAAGTCTTATATCATTCTTTCTTTTTAAACGTCCCTGTGCTCCACAGTATAATTATTAATACTATAATTCCTATGATCAATGCTATACAGATGATTCTGCACAAACAGTTCAAGCAGCTGTAAAAGTAAGAACGTATTTTAAATACATTAATTTTACCATGAGATAAGAATAGTCTAATTTAGTTAAGACCGAAAACAGTAAAACATTGCTTGGTTGGTCATTTAAAGATTTTATATAGTTTAATTTTATATTTCAGTGTATTTATTTAAAAGCAGGTTACACATTTTAATAATTAAACATGTAGCAAAACTGCAGACGTAGTTTGTTGACAAGTGTATACTCACTTACTTATTATCAACTACCATAAGCTTATTACCTACATAATTATAACAAAATATTCTAGTAGTTAGTTCCAGAACAGAGCACAGGATACAAAAAGGACAAGATTAAAGTAGAAGTCAAATTAGCAAATGTATTATATTATGTATCTACTATGACCCTCGCAACTTCGTTTACGTCACATAAGGTATATGAAAGAAGAGATATTATCTTCATCAGACTCACAGAGGCGCGCGAAACTGCCCTGAACATTCTATTCGATTCTAATTCAAGTCTATTCTGAAACAATTCAGAATGACCCTTAGATACATTCAAAGGAACCCTTGAATTCTAGGTTTAGCGATAGTTCAGATGTTTCTAATTTGTGATTGCTCCCTTTATGACACTAAAAATAATTTAAATCGGACCACGCGTTGAGAAGTTCCGACTAAAAAACCATTTTGTCATTTATCCCCTCTCCCAAAGGAACCGCGCATTATACCGGGATCAAAAGTATCGTAGAACCTTTTTCATCATAAAGTCAGATTATGCCAAGTATCATTCGTATAGATTCAATAGTTTCGGCGTGACACTTAATCAGACTCTTACTCCACTTCTGCAGTTTTAATAAATGTATATAGAATTTAATTATAATATTTTTTTTGGCTTTAACTGAAAACAGGGGTTTAAATGTTTATTATTTTACCAGTAAATGCTTTATAAATAATAAACATAACGAACAAGCTATGTAGTGCAGTACACAAACTTACAAGTTACCTATAGGTTACAAAGCCTTAAGAAACCACTGTGCTATAAATTTAGGTTGATTTCTGTGACGGAGTATGTACAATAAAGATTTTTTTCTATCTATCTGTTAAGTATTTCTTATTAAAAGTAATGCAGGTTCCCAGAGAGAATAGTTCTTAATAGATAGGTATACCACTACACTGCCTTTACTAATTTGTATGCTCCTAAATATTCCCTTCAGCTACTCTAGACTACCTTTCAGCCAAAATGTACGATAAATAATTATAATTTTCTAATGAACTTACCACATGATACGAGTATAGGAAAGCTTTTACAAATCTAAATAAACTACGTAACAAATTTTAGTATAATATATTATATTTCTGATACAAATAATACTTTCCATGTATAGCTTTTACTTCAACAAAGGCTTGAGGAAAAAGAACACAAAACTTTGACAGACTGGCTTTGACAAACTTCAATTATGCTGCAGATACTATTGTTATTATTTCTTTAGAGAAAAGAGGTCCTGTGTTATAAAAAGTATAGAGCAACGCGAAAGGCGTGCGTTGCTCTGTGTAAACATTTTAGCTTTTCAGCTTCATACTACCAAAGATAATACTAGTAGGTAGTTAAGATAACATGATGGTATCATTTAGCATAGATAAAAAATTACCTTTTTATAGTTATAGCATTGAATCTCGTAGCTCGACGAACTCAGTGTAGTTAAATCACTGTAGTAAGCAACTTTCGCTATGGCCAGAACTGGATGATAAAATGCAACAGTAGGTAAATCTTTAAATATTAGGTGAGTGCTGAAAAGTATGTTTGCCTCCGATGTTGCTTAAGAATCTCAAAATTCTATAATGAAAACTATCTATCGACCTTCAAGCCAAATCCCTTGCGGGGTTGGCAGAAAGAACCGAGCGCCACACGACACATTCCATACACACCTCACTTGCTTCTTCAACTTTCATTTTTCTTTTCATGCATGCACATCGGTTCCTTCGGCTCTTGACACCACTTTCAACTAACACACGATTAATTTGGTCGTGGTAGGTGTGTCGTGGCCTTCCCCGAGTCCTACATCCATCCACTTTCGCGTTGTATATCTGTTTTGTCATTCTTTCATCTCCCATTCGCTCCACATGCCTGAACCATCGTAGCATGCCCTTCCTTACTTTAACACCGACACTCTCTTCCAGACCAACTCTCTTTCTTACATCTTCATTCCGAACGCGATCTGCGAGCGTTACTCCGCAGATTTTGCGTAGCTGCGTTTCCTGCCATACCCAACTCTCGCTTCCATACGTTAGCGTGGGTATCAGCACCGCACTGTGTACTGCGAGCTTTTGACTCAAGGTTTTGGTACCCAAAAGTTTGCCTAACGCTCCATTCACACTATTTCCCGCAGTTACCCTCCTTTCTACATCAGCGGTGTACCGTCCATCCCTGCTAAATGCACATTCAATATATACAGACTCATCCACCTGTTCCATATAATGAAAACTGTAGAAATAATGAGTATCAATTATACTTAGCTAGAGCAGTGTAAGCAGTCAATGCTTGAAATTAATGTGCCTGCATGGAGTGCATGTATTTTTGAGCTTGAATGCCTGTGAATTCGAAAGCTTTTTGCTGATCATAGAGTAGTTACTAGAGGCATAAGTGAGATGTATAATTGAACTCCCGTTTCCTCCCAACAAGCAAAATAGTCTCAGAACACATATGTTATAGGAATAAGACACTTATAAGATTCTTATATTGATTTTGGCGTTCGCAATTACTCTTATATGCGTCTCAGAAAATGCTATTTGGTTTTTGATCACGATTATTCTGATAATTAGCCTTTTAAGGGCTTACAATACTATGTATGCAGATCCCTATAAGCCGCACCCTCTTGTAAAAGCTTTTAGTAAGAGCAATCAGACTTAAGAATGAAGGTTCTTATAACCAGCACTTGTAAGCGTTTTAAAGATTGCTTATTAGGCTACTATAGACCCGAATCTCCTATTAAAGCTTTATTAAGTGTAAATACACTTGATTACATTTACACTTGTTACTTAGTTTTATAAGCGCTAATAAGTGCAATATTTGAATCCGTTACAAATAAAGTAGTTTTATAAAACCATTTGTAAGTCGTAATTGAATCTAGTTTAATGCGAGCTTATTATGATACTACTTTTACTAATAACATACTTGCCACATGCTATTATAAGTGTTATGATTTTATACGAGCTAAGTTCAATACTGTTATTGTCAAAGAAACACTTGTTGATTCGTTGGTAAAGTCATTATAAGATTATTTACTCTTGCAATAGGTGGTTTGGGCCGAAATAGTTCTTTTTATTCGCAGTACGACCTTGTGAAGTTCAAGTCACAAAACCTGGCAAGGGTTCCGTATATTGGACTATGACTCAAATACAGAAGAACTAACACCAGACCACTTAGGTGGTGATTATGCTTTATACTTGACTGTCATACTGAATTTCGAAGTTCAAAATCGCGATGAACTGTAGCCCTAAAGTACAGAAACGCGACTAACGTTAGTGCGAAAGTACGCCACATCGATACCCATAATTTCGAATGTTTTCCACCGCGAAGCACACATTGTCGAATGTATTCTAGCGCGATGCACGTCAGTGCGAAAGTCCAGTAAATGCGAAGGCACGCCACATAGACACACTTTCTATTAACAGACTTCCAAAAAAGGAGGAGGTTCTCAATTAGTCTGTATTTTTTTTTATGTCTGTTACCGGCAAATCGCTTGAAAGAGTTAACCGATTTTGATGATTCTTTTTTTATTTGAAAGCTCGTGCTTCCCATGTGGTCCCATATACAGAAAGACAGAATCTGATGCTGTGATCCTGGAGAAATCGAAGAAAACCCTCGAATTGAGGGAATTTCTTAACGATTTACAGCAGTTACCTTGTGTTTGGGCTTGATTAATTTGTATTGGGGAGAACATTACCCCTAGATAGATATAATTTCAGTCTACCCGTCATTAAAAATAATGAAAAAAAAAATTAACAAAAAAATACCTACTTCAAACAAAAACTAAAAATTGAAAAATAAAATTAACTTAGCACAAAGTAATAGGTAATATTTAGATTTATCAAATATTATTCTATGTGAGACTAGGTATTAGAGCAAAAGCGCATTAACTTAAAAAAATATTAATTACTTACACAAATCGTCAATAAATACATACCTGCTTATATTCATGAATACAAATACCACCTACAGGTGTTATTTCAATATTAGGTTGTATATTTAGCGTTTTTCTTATTTCACCACGGATCCCCAAAAGATAAAAACATGGCGAGTGAATGCAGCGACTATGAGACATTATAGAACCGAGTTTGCCTATAGAGGTATAGTAGAACACTTCCAAATGCTAAACTAAAAATGGCTACCGCAAATGACTAATGGAGAACATTTTGTTATTTTAAAATAATTAATACGAATGTATAATTACTTATTTTAAGAGGGGCTTTAAAATTTTCACCAGAAACTTGGTATGTTGCACGAGAAATACGAGTTCCCAGTACGTTTTTGATTAACATCATGAAATACGAGGACTCTGAAAAATTATCTTATAAGTTGCCTTATTAATGTCCAAAATATTATTAGTAAGTATTTTAATAAAGTTTTTAGTATTATGTACACGGAGTGTGTAAAACTCCCAATATTGATAACTGAATGATTGACTGAACGAAATGAACGAAATGAGAACTTGTAGAACAGTTCTAAAGTGCATAACAATCTAGTTTAGTTTTCTAAGAGACTATTAATAGATTTGGTAGGATTGTATGGTTTTACAAAATGCCGCTACACGGCTGTTACAGTCGTTAGTTGAATTCCATGAGGGTACTATTAGACTGTTAAAAAACTGAATACACTAATAAAGTGGGCCCTTTTCCAGGCTTGTAAGCTCTTATGAGTTCGTTATAAGTCTATTGAAAATTGGTCTTAGGATAATTATAAAACCGCTTTTTGCTCGTTGGGCTGCCTTCTTGTATTCCATCCGTAGTTTACTATTTGTGGCACGCATAGCTTTTAAACGGTTAGATTGATTCGGAAACTTGACACGACATATTGTTTAGCTATTAAGAGAGGTGTAATGGCACTATCAGTTGGCCACTTGGAAGGCACAAGGGGCATTCGAATTATGTTGTGTTTACACAACAGTCTATGCTCAGCTAGTTAAAAGTTTCTTTTCCTTTCCACATCTTTGAGACTCAAATCATTCTCACCTGCAAGTTGTGCACCTATTGACTGAGACGAGATCATAGTGATGAGAAAGAAAATATGACACAAAACTCTACCTCTTTGGTCAGTGAGATACGGTGTTAAGTAAGGGTAAATACCACGGCAATAGTTTTAGTTTAATAGAAATAGCTCTACATCGAGCAGTTTATTGTAAAAGACTCGTTTGATTCAATAGGAGCAGCCAATCATAGGAATGAACAAAGACAACAGTAGAAACAAAGACAACAGTAGATAAACAGGTATCTTTATTTTTATCGTATAAAAAGGAAAAGTTTTATAAATAATAATAGTATAAATAGATTATGTTAGTAATAAAATCAAATGTACAAGTACCTATTAATGATATTTTGGTTACTTATATTTACTTTTAAACCATCGCGTTCCTTACTATGTGAGACGTGGTTACGCGGTTTATTCCGGCAGTCGCGTCGGCAGTATTTATCGGGGGAGGCATCATTGGCCTTGTGCATTTTTTCTTACTGACACATCCACACCACATATACATGAATTTGATAGACGTCGCAGCAGTGCTTCGTTTGAAGCTCCTGGCTATTGAAGGAGCTCAATAAACCACTTTAGAACTCCGCCGGATGGGGCTCTTCTCGGGAGGCCAAACATGCTATCTTCCACGATATACCCAAAGGGCTTAGGGCTGTTCCCACGTCGTGTCACACTCAAACGTCCAATTGAGAGCAGAAGGGGTGGAGAGCGGTTGAATGGGCAGTAGAACGCTAGAACCTCGGAACACAATGGTTTCCAGTCTGAAAGAGCTCTATACTGAATCACAGTTTGCCTTAATAGTAGGTTAACAATAGATTTGCCTATATTTACAATACACCAACGATGTACAACATACTTAATTCTACATTAATTTTGGATGGACAGCGCTGTACGTATAGTTTTCTTCTAGTGAACGATTCGTGATGTCGTCGACTTTTTCTGAAAGAAGTTAATTAAGCTATTACAAACCATCTAATAAATCTATCAAAAGCCGCTGCTGTACGTACAGGGTTGTAGCATGGTCAAGTCAAGTCAAATCAGCCTATGGCAGTCCACTGCTGGACGCAAGCCTTTCCTAATCCACGTCAGAACACACGGTCCTTTGGCCTTCCGCATCCAGTTCCAGCCTGCAACCTTTTCTAGATCTTCGGTCTATCTGGCGGGTGGACGTACTACATAACGTACCGACGAGCGATGTACATGCTACATCGGTCACGGTATTAAACCTTTTAGACAGGCTTGCTAAAACACTTTATATTACCTACACTATGATGTAGTATGCCATGTGACATGGACGCCGAATGTTAGTAGTAGACCATCCCCAAAGATCGTCTCATGCTGCTTTGGTGGCGTAGTAGGTAGTGTAACCGCCTACCGCGCTGAGGTCCTGGGTTCGATTCCCGAATCGGTCCAAATATTTGTTTGATCCACAAATAAATGTTTGTTATGGAGTTTGGGTGTTTTCTATGTATAGTATGTATGTACCTATTTAGAAATATATATAAGTATGTCTATCAGTTGTTTAAACATACAAGCATATACTTGCTAGGGCTAAATGATGTAGTGTGAGAATATTCACAAATATTTATTTATTTATTTATTGTCACATTCTGCTGCATCTGGCAGACTCCCTGGTTCTTTGGGTGGTAATAACTTGGCCATGTTGGTGACTTCTAATGACTATGTTTAAATAAAATGTGGCGCTTGCTTTACCCCCAGTAAAGCATTTGCCAAATCATTATTAAAACCTCCATCAAGTGAGTCGTATACGTGCGTATTATCTTAGTATTAAAAGAAAGATTTATATAAAACAAGTAGTAAGTGAAATCGTAGAATATCTTACGGAATATAATTCCAACTCCCCATAATATCAATAGTATTACAGCTATTGTCAATAGTATCGACACTGCACAACAAATCTTGCATAGACAGCTGCACACGCAACTGAAATGAAAAGGTATTTATAGAAATTAAAACGGCGGCGTTTCATTACGCTTATATTAGAAGCATTAGATAATTTAATCAAACCTACGATTTGCTCATATTAGTGAAAAGGGGTGCGCATTTGCTTACATAACTTTTCAACTCCTATCATCGGATGTCCGAAAATATTTCTCCTACCATGTAAAGTCATAATGATCACTCCTCATAAAAATAACAAATAAATATTAAAATATATAAGTAGTCATTGATAATCATAATATCACATATTATAAACTTGTTGTTACTAATATTTGTTTTATTTCATTTGTTTATAGTTATACTAATGGTCGAAACTCATAATCATTCCAATAGAGATTTCAAACTGATGTTGGCAGTAGCAGTATTAATGAAAAGAAATATATGATCACTATTATAACTGCCATGAGTTCTATTGGTAGTAATAAAAATGTATGATTAAAAAAAGGTATGAAAAAAAATTATGAAGTGATTATTACGAGCACAGATCGATAGTAAGACAAATAATAGGATTTAGAATTTTATGTGGGCCAATATGGACCCAGTGAATAGCTTTTTCCAAACACTCCGTGGCGATAGTTGATTTATTTTTGCGTTAAAAACAACAGGGGCAGATTGTTACTTGATGCTATTTTTTTAAACCGTTCATAAGTCCTTGAAGCTAAACCTACATATATATATAGCTCTCAGCCGGGACTAATGGCTTTATCTGCCTTTTGATAGATGTCACAAACAGCCACATATCTCAGGATCAGGTTCGATCGCAGCTTCAGATACTCTGTGATTGTTTATAGTACACTGAGCTAGCGGGGTTACGACCATCGAAATGAGCGATCGTATCGCGATCATAACAAAGGAATGTATTACTCAAGTAAACGGTTACTCTTGTCAAAAGAAATGAACGGAAATGATTATTGTATCTTGATAGCTGTATGTAGATAACGGTGAGCGGTTACGTTTCCCATCCCAAAGGTCTACGGCCCTGTGGCTTGTTTGACAACTTAGTAGTGCAAACAATTGTATGTGGAGATGACTGTGTATAAGATCATAAGACCTAGAATTTATAACGTTTTACAAACATGTAATCTCACAGTTGTGTGTTTAGAGTAAAAGGAAGTAACGTAGTTGAGTGCCCAGTAAGTAAATGACACGTTTACCTCATTATGTAAAAAAGTGCCAGTTTATACAGTTATGTTATGTTTTGATATCATTATCATAATGTGTTTTATTGTTATTATCACGATACGATAAGGGAAGAGCAAGTAGTTATTATCACTTGGCACAGCAGTCAAACAACACATACCATTTAAATGCTACAAAAATATACACAATAGACATTTAATAAAGTATGTCAGATATTTATTATCATGAAAATGATGAATAGAAATACATACATACATACATATGGAAAGGCTTTATCCCCAAAGGGGTAGGTCAGGCAACATTTCACCTATTCCTTATAATTCATTACAGATTACGGGTCTTTGTAACGTTGCTCACACCAAAAAGAAACTGAAAATCGTAATTAAATTTAAAGACTGAGCTTCTAATAGTTAAATTATTATGATCTAGAATTTGAGGTGAGTCGAATGAAAACAAATCTACATCCCGCAGTGGCTGTATCGTGGCGTTACTGAACAAAAAAGTGTTTGTATGTACATAGGTCTTATCCCTTTTTGTACTTACGAGTAGAAATTTCAGAAGCCTCCACAGGCCTACCCCATTGGAGCTAACGATGGAGTGGGTAAGTAAGAGTCGGCTGAAACCTTTCAGCTCTCGTTAATTTTGAAAGCCCGGAAAGTAATAAATTTGTACCAGAAATCAAATCAATATGCTTATAATACAGTTCTTAGATTGTATATACATTTATTGTTAAAAATTACAGAGAAACATAATTATTACATATCTATATTTACATTATTACTATCTAAACTAAACCTAAATAAGGCCCCCGCGGCATTGTGCCCAAAAGACTAGCAGCATTCCCCCTTTGAATAGCAATGCCTATTCGTTGAGCGAGAAAACTGCCAGCCCTTGGGTCACCAGTTGACTCCACAAGGCGCTTTTTCAAATTCTTGAAAAATTTTTGCGCATTGGGACCCCATGGACCTAGGGTCTCGACACCGACTGGACAAAAACGATACGATGAGTCGAGACCCTTATATTTATTAATTTTAATATTTTCAGCCGCTTCCGCTGCTGCACTGGCTTTTAATTTTGTTTTAGGAAGATGGGACGGGGCTAGAGTGTCAACACAAGTTGCATCCCACACCAGGACCCGACCCATCTCCCACGGTATCAAAGTTATACCATCCGGTCTCTTGCCATCGTCCCTGAAAACGCCGTTTGGCTCTAAGAGCGCAGGCACATTGGCGGTGGCAAGAGCACGGCGGATGATGTCATTCAGCGCAGCGTGGCGTGAGAAGCGGCCTGCGCTCTTTAAACATGAAAGACCATGATGCCCCAAAGTGTCAACGTTAAAACCGCAGGGGCATCGATGTGGAGCGCAAAGCGTGACGCCAAGTCTCAAACCAACTGAAATTCTTAGGATGTCCGGTTCCAAAAAAGTTCCGGTGTTGGCTGTAGGGAAAGCTTTCAACCAATCACCGGATTCCTTTCTACTGAGCGCTAATAATCTGGCCCGATCCGGGCCTAAGCTAGCATTTAAAAAGGAGTCAAAGGTTAATTTTGACATAGCGTCGTCCCAGCTCCGTTGTAAATTTGGATGGGTGGGTAAATTTTGTCCCGGACAAGCCATTAGCCAAGCATTCTTGGCATCTGTAAGGCCAGTCGTCTCATAGTCTGTAAGACAATTCGTCAGAATTTTACCTACGAGACTCGACGTGGCATGTACAGATGACAAAAAGGCTGGCAAAGCCACACTAGAAATTTTGCGGATCCCTAGCCCACTATATTTAATGGGAAGAGATGCCTGGGACCAAGATTGTTCGCTCAGTTGTATATTGAGAATTGATTCCAAAGAAGATTTGATTAGCGAATCAATAGAAAATAAATGACTTTGATGTTTCCAAAAAGGACAACAGCGAAGCAAATAAATAGATTTGGGAACAAACATACAAAATTTCAGAATTGTGATTGCGTAATGTGAACTAATAGAATGTAGCCGATCTACATTGGATTCAAATTTTGAAATTTTTTGTGCTATTAACTCGGGAATAGCATCTTCAAATATAGGGGACCCTAGGAGGTAAAGATTCTCTCTGCTAACAATTTTAATATTCGGACATAGGGAATTGAATTTTTCAACGAGTTCCGAATTAATGTGATTATTATGAATATATAATTCACACTTATTAAAATTTAATTCCAAACCAATTAAATGAAATTTATTTTTAATTTCTATAAGATCTGACAGAACAGAAACTGCATCACCTCCAAGAGTCCCGTCATCTAAATACAATACAGTTCTTGCTTACGAGTACAAATTATCAGATAGTGCTAACAAAAGCCTTGGCTGAGTTTGAGTACTGTGGATACTTTCCTCATAATATAAATTATATTGTTTAGAATACTTACCACATTTTATTGCTAAAATTATTTTATTATACCTTTTCACTAATTTCAATTCAAGCAGTAGTCTGCAACTGACGATTGTATACGTAGTTATTGGTTAAAACCAACACTTAACTTAGTCATTCCTTATCTAGTTGATCGATAACAGTGTTTTAGGTAGGTATACTAACTTTATCTCCGATTGCCTGTTTAACGGGTAATGCATACCAACTTTTTTCTACCAATGCTTCCCAATCATCTTTTAATATCATTTTTCACCTTATTATGATGTTTTAATGTAATATAGAGTGTCGTGTAAAAAGTTGGTTATTCTTGGGTGTCTTTTTAAAAGCAGAATTTATCCACCAATGAACGGTGGCCTTTCTCAGTACTGACGATTAAGTTATATTCTTGCTGCGGTTTTCAATAGCGAAACAATAGCAGATGTTTCAAGTGTTTTACTATTGGCACTATTGCTACTCGTAGTTAAATACTTTTACACTTTAAGCAATAGTTCCGGTTTTCTCAAGGGCCACTTTTTCTACTTATATTTTTTATTATCTCATGAAAATATTGGTCTTATGTATATTCTATTCTGTTCTATTCATAGACTAAAATTAAAACTAAAACTAAATATTTAGGTACATAAAAAAATTGGAGACAAAAAAATAATGAGAAAAAAAATCTTGCAAGACTGTTGTAATCTCATTGCAATCAAATGGTAAGGTTCCTTTAAGGCTGGCCGCATTGCCACGTTAGATGGCAATGCTTATTCTCTGAGCGAGAAAGAGGCCAGCCTTATGTTCACGAGAAGCTTCGACCAGACGCTTTGCTATTTAATAGTTCCGAAGTCATTTGCAGGACAAGGCCAAGCTGGCGTCCAAGAAGCTCGGTGTGCTCAACAGGGCGCGGCGGTACTTTAGCGGCGCAAACACTGCTTCTCTATGAGTCGCAAGTGCGGCCACACATGGAGTACTGCTGTCACCTCTGGGCGGGGGCACCTGAATATCAGCTTCGTCCATTTGACTCGGTGCAGCGGCGAGCTGTGAGAGTTGTCAACGATCCTATACTGACAGGTGGTGTGGAACCTCTTCGCGACAGGAGAGACTTTGCCTGCTTATGCGTGTTCTACCGCCTGTACAATGGTATGTACTCTGAGGAATTGTTTGACATGATGCCCACGGCTACCTTCTATCGTCGCACCGCTCGCCATAGACAAGGATTTCATCCTCACACCCTACGTCCGGAGCGTTCGAGCACGGTTAGATCCGGTAGGGGCTTTCTTCCGCGCACGTTTAGGTTGTGGAATGATCTTCCTGCCTCGGTTTTCCCAAACGCCTACAGTATAGGGTTCTAAGAAGGTTTTTACAGGGTCGGCAGCGCGAGTGTGGCGCCTCTGGTGTTGCAAACGTTCATAGGCTGCGGTGACCACCAAAATTGTCTGTCAACATTTAGCTCAACAGTTTTAATTAATTTTTGGTATAAATACACATATTTACAGCAAGATTCTCATATAATATTATAAAAAACAGATCAATAGTGCATATTTTATTAAATTTTGGACAAATTATCGAAGAAAATGAAAAACGTAAAATTTCAGCATAGAGAACGATTTGAAGCCTGTGACAGAAGTTGTCAAGGCATACATAATACAATTTAAAATGGATTTGAAATCAGATACATAATAAAATAAATGTTGACAAGATCCAAAACACGAGCAGCACGCCTAACACCTCCGGACTCATCACTCAGCTCCGCCTCTCTTTCTCTTGAATGTGTTCCAGCGCCAAGGGGAATCGCAGAGGCGTCGAGTTCATCGTCAAGTGATGAGTATTTCTCTCCGCCGACGTCGCCAACACCCGTACGTCGGCCGGGGAGAGGCCGGTCACCGTCTCGCTTGGGACCCCGAGGCCCACCGGCTTCGAATAGGGCCCCCGCCTCCGGTGGTGATGTGCACCGCATGCGATGGTCTAATTCATTGAATGAGAACGTCATGCGGGCATATTTCATGGCTACAGAGGGGGGAATTAACCTCACTGCGTATCGTGTGAGATTGCTACCTCTGTTTCAGGAACTTGAACCATCAGTCAACGTGTCAGCGCAGCGTCTATCGGATCAAGTGCGGGCCATACAACGATGTCATCTGTTGGATGCTACCGTACTTGAGAGGCTACGTTCGGACGTGTGTAGCAGTCTTGGTCCACCATCAACATCATCGCTACCTGAGACACAAACTTCAGCTCCTGTTATACAATTAAATAACGGTAGCGATGACGTGATGAATACCAGTGCTACAAACGTAAGTACCCATTACAATGAACAGTTATTAAGGAGTACTTTGGAGTGTGCCATGCAAGAATATCGATCTATGCCAGCACAATTTAGGCCACGTCTACCACGTTTGCCCACACATAGAAAAAATATAGCTCTAGTGTGTGCCCTGGATTCGCTATTATCGGCTTATTTCGATAATAGCGAAGATCTCACTGATACACACTCAGTTCTGTATTGCGGAGCCGTTGCAGCTTGTCGTATAGCAAATGTTACATTTCTGAATGATAACATTGTTATACGACCTAAACCAGCAGTGCCGGCTTGGCAAGTTAGAATTGAGCGTCGTATTTCTGAGACTAGGGCACTCATTGGCAAGCTTATTTGCTTGAGGTCGGGTAATACCCGCCCCAGAGTCATGCGATTTGTGACCCGGGCATTCTCGGGGACTAACATCAGACCACGAGATTTTATGGCCCGAGTCACAGAACGCATAGACTACCTGAAGCAGAAAATTTATGCGTGGGCAAATCGTGTACGTAGATACAAATAATATAACCGGCCAAGTGCGAGTCGGACTCCCGCACGGAGGGTTCCGTACCAAAAAACAGCAAAACGTCGTACCTATTTGTTGCATGGGAGCCCCCCTTTTTTCTTTTTATTTAACGAGATGGAAAATCCTTAATGGATGATATGCCGGACTCCTCTCTCTCAACAAGACAAGCTCTCGAAAGGATGTCCCAGTAAAGGTCCATTTTGTTTCAATTATTATTTTTTTATGAAAATACAATGCTCGATATTCTATGAGTATTTCAAGCGTCTACTGGTTGCCCTCATTACCTATTAACACAGAGCAACGCGCGCCTTAGACAGTTCGCGTTGCTCTATAGTGTTATACAACGCGCGTCTTTAGACAGTTCGCGTTGCTCTATAGTGTTATACAACGCGCGTCTTTAGTCAGTTCGCGTTGCTCTATAGTGTTATACAACGCGCGTCTTTAGACAGGTCGCGTTGCTCTATAGTATTAACTATCCTTGTATAGATCCTCTACGGTAGGTACAGTATATATTTCAAAAAGAGTTTGTGACACTGATCTGTAATATTACCACATTGGATAGGTGGCTGTCAAACTAAAGTTATGCCTTCTTAATTCTCGCCATTGTGGCGCTGAAATCAGCAGCGCTGGTTCAGAGAACTAAAATTAGTGATGTGCCAAACTTTCTTGAACTGACGCGTATCGATAGATTTAATTTGAAATGAAAACATTTTTAGTATATATATTTTAAAATTAATTTTGTTTATAATTTGTTTAATATAAGAATATTACCAACCGAAATTACGAATATTCCCTTTAACTTCTCCAACTAAGCTAAATTGCTTGTGCTAGGAGTGGCCAGGATTCGAACCCGGGTCTTCTCGATCGCAAGACAGTCAGTCTTCTTAACCACTAAGCTATCGACGCTTTAATGAATATTGCTCTTAATAAGGGTGGTTTAAGTTGGTGTCTAGTATACCTACCTAAATGAAATAATATTTACCTGCAATTTGGCATACTCGTGACGCAAAATTGCAAGAAAATATTACTTTCGTTGAAGAGATTGAGAGAGGTATTAAGGCGCATCTCCACTTGAGCAGCCGCGGGGCGAGCTGCCTCAATCTGAGCGTGCCGCGTGCTGGGGAAATTACATGCATCTCCACTTGGGCCAAATTAATCAGCAACTCGGCAGCGTGCCTCATGCTGAGCAACGAATTTCTATAGTTTCTTACTAGCTACCATGGGTGACGTATGCCAATTCGCTGCAGCTTTAGTAATAATGAATCCCTATAAAAAGAATAAAAGGCAGACAGACAAAGATCATTGTGCGGTGAATGTGGATCCCATAAGTGTCTGTGGCTTTCATACACTTACTTCAGTTAATTTGATGCATTTATCATTGTCCATTTCACCACGAAGTGAGCGTTTATATATATCATGCGCCATAGAAATAGAAAGGGAGTTATGTGTAGAAAAAAATAAAAATAAACGTGATTTTATTAATCATTCATTTATTTTACACTTTATTGTAAAACTATGGTACACTAGCGGACGGTATACTATTTATTAACCGGAAGTTCTTGTGTTATGCATAGAATAACATTTAACATCAAAATGATTAGAACACAGACGATCGCTTGAATTTGGAGTCCAGTTATGGGCTCCCATGTTGCCAAGCCATGCACTTCAGATTTTTGGATCAGTTGGAAATCTGCAATAAAATAAACATACATCAATAGAGTAAAAAATATTATGTAGTAAGTATTACCCACACAAGTTAATGTCAGAAAATAAGTTAAATAAATATTACTAATAAGATTTTGTTTGGTGACGTGATTTTGTTTGAAGGCGTGACCATATGTAATGTAAAATGATACCATTATTAGACATATTTCTTATAAAGAAAAGTTTTCGATCACATCAGACCATGATCAAGTTTATCGATACGACAACATGGACATCACTAAACGAAATTAAAATCCTATTTTTGTGCTTAAAAATAATGTAATCTTACCTATATATTATTCTTATACATATTTTGTAAATAATCAAGCATTTTACATGTAAGTCAGGCGGATTTAATGATAAAAATTACAAAAAATCAACTTACCTGTGAAATCTAATGTTGCTCCCTTTTTGAAGCTAATTTTGCAAAACACACATTTGACCATGTCTATTGCTTTTTTGTAACCACACAAATCCTCACTAAACTACAAGTGTCAAGTACAAAAGTCCTTAAATTACGAAATAATTCATAATTCCCGGCGCGATACGGGAAGTCATTTGCATGATACGTCAGATTTAGTTCCTTGAACCAACTCTAGAGGCGTTTCAAATCGGCACAAATAATTCGCTGTCATTTGTATGAGACAGCCAATCCAGTGGTAATAATACAGATCAGTGGTTTGTGAACTCTATGTTTAATTTCTTTTTCAGAATATTGATGACATTTGAATGATGACATTATAAACACGATATCTACGTCTACAACATAAATTGTGTGTTTGTACGTAAATTGTTTATACTGGAGAAAAATCTAAAATATGGACTATTTGTTTACTATTTCCTATGAAATAGCTATCTTTGAAATATTTCACCTACCTAAAGTAATCTGCTGAAAGCGTTGTTCACTTTTTGAAGAACAAATATTTACGATGAAAGTCGAAAAATAAGTTAGTATGTGACCCGTATAATGTTCAATCATGGCGACACAAAATTTAATTTATTGAGCAACATTTGATTGTGCTATACCTCCTAAAGTATTCATTTAATTTGCATGGTGTAAAGGGAATGAATGATCTTGATGAAATGTTCAAATTAACTAACGTATTTAAATTGTGAAGGATACCTTATTACCGAATATATAAGACAAAATCGCTAAAAAACACGTTTGTTGTATGGAAGCCCCCCTTAAATAATATTATGTTTTTGTTTTCAGTATTTGTTGTTATAGCGGCAACAAAAACACATATTCTGTGAAAATTTCAACTCTCTAGCTATCATCGTTCATAAGATACAGCCTCCTGACGGACAGACAGACAGACAGACATACAGACAGACAGACGGACAGCGAAGTCTCATGAATAGGGTCCCGTTCTTTACCCTTTGGGTACGGAACCCTAAAAAAGAGTAGATCGGTATTCTCAAAATCGCACATTCCAGAGAGACAAAAGATGGGTCTACAGAGATTGGGAGCGTCCTGACTCAGGTGGGAACAAGGTGCATCGACCAGATGATGATGCCACTACTTCATTCTGGCGCAACATCTGGTCGATGCCCGTTGGTCACACTGAGGGTGGTTGGATGCGAGATGTTGAACGTTTATGTGAGCCCATTAGAATCATGGAGCCAATAACTATAACACCAAATAATGTCTCTAGTGCAGTCCGTCTACTGCCGAATTGGAAGTCGGCGGGGCCAGACGGATTGCACAACTTTTGGCTCAAATGGTTTAAGAGCTCACATGAACGTTTGGCATCTCAATTCGAATCATGCCTAGAGTCAGGGTCGTTGCCAGATTTCGCCACTACTGGTGTGACCCATCTTTTGTTTAAGTCTGGTAGTGCCACTGACCCTAAAAATTATACCCCCTGACCGCATAGTCCGACTGCTTCGTCCGACTGATCGGACGACGCGGACTATTTTTTCCGTTTCGTCCGACTGATCGGACGACGCGGACTATTTTTTCCGTTTCGTCCGACTGATCGGACGACGCGGACTATTTTTTCCGTTTCGTCCGACTGATCGGAGGACGCGGACTATTTTTTTCCAGTTTGTTCGTTTGATCCCCAGACCAATCACGTGTCTTCCTACCATTTATAAACTTCTAACATCTATTCTGAGAGGGAAAATATCGTCGCACTTAATGGACAATTCTATCTTGTCTACCGCTCAGAATGGATGTAGAAGTGGGTCTCGTGGCACTAAAGAGCTCCTAATAATTGATATAGCCATTAGCCAACAGACACGCCGTAACCGCAAGAACCTGGCGACATGTTGGATAGACTACAGGAAAGCTTTTGACTCCGTGCCGCATACATGGCTTTTGAGGGTACTGGAGTTGTACAAAATTGATACAACTCTATGTGCCTTCATTAAGGCATGTATGGGTCAATGGAAGACGGTCTTGTACTATCCAGGATGTCGACAGGCTTGTGGGAATAGCGTGCCTATAAGGATTGAGCGGGATATATTCCAGGGTGACAGTCTCAGTCCATTATGGTTTTGCCTAGCCCTGAATCCTCTGAGCACTTTTTTTTTTTTTTTTTTTTTTTAACGTGAGGGAAAATCCTCGTAGGATGCTATGCCGGACTCTTACCGACTAAAAAACCTCACGTAACGCCTAACAGCCTATGGTTGAGAGCCCCGGGTAAGCCCTCAGGAAGGATGTCCCGTGACTCCCAACAGACCTACGGCCGCCACTGCGGCCTCGCCCAGGGGGTGGTTCGGGTGCAATCCCGCGTCTATGGGGGGGTTTCGGGTGTGATCCCGCTTCTAAGGGGGGGCGTGTGTGAGTTGCTCACGTCACGCTGCCGTCATGGGCCTGCTTCTGTAAGGACGGTGAGCGGCCTTCTCACCGTCCTCAGACCCCCGGTCATGGAGGCCGATAGTCCTCGGCGAAGACACGTCGGCGGCGCCCAAGGCGCCGACTGCGGAACTCGGGTGGGAGAGTTCTCTCCCGCACCCGACCCGCCGCCTCCTTCGCGAGCATGACCTGCTCGCAGAAAGAGGCGGCGCAGTCCCACTTACTCCCGCTGGAGAGCATGGCTCGCACCATGGCCTCGAGCGAGAGAGTGTCCACGCCCAGACCCACTACGAGGACCTGGCGCTGTTGTGCCCACGCCGTGCACTCCACCAGAGTGTGGAGCGCTGTGTCATCGCTGCGGTCCTCGCAGTGCTGACACTCGGCCGTGGTTTCCCGGTGTTTTCGCCACAGATACCTACCGAAGCTACCGTGCCCGGCAAGTATCTGTGTCAACCGGTAGGAGAGAGCACCGTGTCTTCTCTCCAGCCACTCGTCCATGACCGGTCTGACGGCCGCGATTGTGGCGAATCCCCCCTTTGGTTGCTCAAGTCGCACCTTCCATGTCTCCACGGTTTCCTGGTGGAGCAGGGTCCGCTGGGCCTCGATTTCTCGAGACGCAGGCCTTTGGCCCCGCTCCAGCGCCTCCTTGCGCCATCTGAACAGTGACGCAAGGGCTCTCGCTTCCAGGTCCCATGGAGGGGTCCCGGCTAGGAGACATGCCGCCTCACCGGAGATCGTGCGGTATCCTCTTATCACCCTGACGGCCATCACTCTCTGCGGGCTCATCAGTCTAGCCTCATTGCTGGCCGTCAGGGTCTCCGCCCATACGGGAGCCCCGTACAGGGCCATGCTTCGCACGATCCCCAGGTACAGCCTCCTGTAGGGAGCGTTGGGTCCCCTGATGTTGGGCATCAACCGCGCGAGTGCGGCCGATGCTCCCCTCAGTTTTGGGACCAAACTTCGGAAGTGATGTCCGAAGTTCCACCGGCCATCGAGTACGAGCCCCAGATATTTCATCGAGGGCTCGATGCCGATGCTGACGCCCCCCACCTGTAGGCTGGATCCCGCAGGTGGCCCCATCCGAGGTCCGTGGAAGCACAGAGCCTCGGATTTGTGAAGGGCGACCTCGAGACCCAGCCGCCGAATCCGACCCACGACCTGAGCAACCCCTGCCGTGGCCTTAAGTGCTGCGGCACGGTGCGTTGCTCCCCGCGCCGTAACGAGGGTGTCGTCGGCGTAACACGTTACGCCGACCCCTCTGAGCAACGGACCACGCAGCACCCAGTCGTAACCGATGTTCCACAGGAGCGGCCCTAAAACCGATCCCTGTGGAACACCGCACGACACATCTCGCCGACCCGGCCCTAGCCAGCTCGGGTAAGTTATGGCTCTCTCGGAGAGATAAGCCCCGACAATTCGACGGAGGTAGGGAGGCACTCCATGATAGATAAGCGCCTCTCTGACGCAGCTCCAGGGCAAGGTGTTGAATGCGTTGGCGATGTCGAGGGACACCGCCACCACCACCTCACCCTGTGAGACTGCTTCCTCCGTCAGGCCTCTAATGCGCATGATCGCGTCCACGGTGGAGCGTCCCTGACGGAAGCCAAACTGGCTATCCGCCAGATCAGGCCCCACGCGTGTGAGGTGCCCGACGAGGCGTTGTGCAATAATGCGCTCAAAGAGCTTGCACACCTCGTCGAGCAACACGATCGGCCGGTACCCTGATGGGGAATTTGCCGGCCGCCCCGCCTTTCGAATCAAGACCAGTTTCCCTGTCTTCCAGACCTTGGGAAACTGGCCTTTCTTGAGGCATGCGCTAAAGAGCCCAATTAGTCGAGGCCCAAGCTCTTCGAGAGCCAGGACCCACGCTCGGCCTGGAGTGCCGTCGGGTCCAGGGGCGGTGTTTCTGCGGGATTTAAGCCGCAGTACAGCCGCCCCTAACTCACCCTCGGTGACTACGGGCACGTCGTTCTCGCTGCCTTCCGCGTTGGGCGCCTGAGACGGAGCCATGCGCGGAGAAATATGTTCCTCCGCTCTCGACGGGAACAAGGAGTCCAGGACCTCCTCCAGCCGCTCCGGCTGGAGACTCTGAGTCAGTGGGGGCGCCTTAGGGCGTAATTTGCCCCTTACCATAAGGTACGGGCGCCCCCACGGGTTCCGCTCCAGAGTCTCCATCAGCTCATCGCGGCCCAACTTTTTGGACCGCTTGATGGCCGTCTGGAGGGTCCTCTTGGCTTCCTTGTACCCATCATAAAGCTCCGTCTCTCGGGCTGCCGCATCGTCTGGGCGGCGACGCCTCCGGCGGAATCTGGTGTACCGGCGGCGCGCGGTAACGCAATCCGCGCGCAACTGCGCGATTTCCGGCGTCCACCAGTACACCTGCTTCCTCGCCGGTCTGGGCCTAGCCCTGGGCATCGCCGCATCGCAGATATGCGACATGGCTCTCCCGAACCACTCCACCTCGGCATCAACATCGGCAGGCCCGTCCGCTGTCGGAATCCAGGCCTGCACGATGGCCGCCTCCAGGAGAGCCTCCCGATCCAGGCGATGGAGTGCCCAACGCGGTTCCGGGGGATTCGCGATTGTTGGCGGCAGGTTAGGTGGAGGGGAGACGTCGAACCGAATATATCGGTGATCTGACGACGTCTCCTCCTCCTCCACCACGCGCCATCCCTGGACACGGCGGGCGAGCTCAGGGGTCGCAAACGAAACGTCTATGACCGAGCTGAGCCCCCGCCGCGTCCAGGTTGCGACATTCCCCCGGTTCAGGATGACTAGGCCACGTGTAGTGACCCAGTCCTCCAGTATCCTCCCCCTGCCTCTGGTTTCCCGGGAGCCCCAAGCCTGCGACCAGGCATTGAAGTCTCCCAGGACCAGGACAGGGCGAGGCCGGCATGCAGCGAGAACGACGTCCAGCTCAGGGAGCCATAGCTCAAACTGATGCTGGTCGAGGCTCGGCGAGATGTAAACGGCCACGACAGCCACACCCTCATATTCCGCCGCGACGCAACCCGGGCCCCTAGCAATAAGCGCTAGGCGCGAGTCGTCCGCGCCGGTCCCCCCAAAGATGGTCGCCGTGCCGTCCAGATCCACCGGGCTTCCCGGGTGAACCCAGTACGGCTCGGCGACGGCAACAATATTAATGGACCACTGCCTGATGCTCTGGTACAGAAGGTCCTGAGCACCAGTGCAGTGGTTCAGATTCACCTGCAGGATGCGGATATGGGTGTCCATTAATGGACGTCCATATCCGCACTCTGCCGCGAACGTGCATCCACACCCTCACCCCTCCGTGCGGACGGACGGGGCTTCGGCCTTGAGGCAGCGCAGGTCTTACTGCCCGCCCGGTGGTTTGCCTCCTTGCCCTCCGCCACGCATTTAAAACAGCGTGGCGGAGCGTCACAGGCAAGGGCCGTGTGACCGGGCTGACCACAGCGGAAGCACCGATCGCCCACGGTGACTTCCGCCGTACACTGCACTCCTACATGCCCCACGACCAGGCACCTATAGCACCTGTCTTCGCGGGGCTGCAGGAGATGCACCTGCGCCCTCAGGAAGCCTCCAATAAGGAGGCTCCGTCCGTCCGCCACTTTCTGGGCCGCCGCGACGGGACAGCTCACGACCGCCGACCCGTGACCAGTGGGGCCAAAGCGGATTTCGCCTGACCTCACCTGATCACGGGGGCAGCCACTCGCCTCCACGACGGCGGAGATTATCTCCTCCGTCGTGGCCGCATCATCCAGACCTGAAATGCGCATACTCGCGCATTTGTTTGGTCTGGTGACGCGGACGTCGCCCGTGTCCAGCGACTCCCTCAGCTTTGCCGCTAGGGCATCAGCTTTAGGGCCGCTGGTGGCGCCAGAGACCTCGAGGAGGCGTGCTCCGGTGCGCGTCACCTTGCACCGGAGACCTCCCTCAATCTCGAGGGCCTTGAGGTCGACTGAGGCTTTCGCCTGCCTCAGGACCTCGGCGTACCCCACGCCCTTCGCTTTGCCCTCTGTCGTCACCGTGATGACGACGGCAGTGGAGCGAGGAGCGCGGAGCCTCTTTGGCGCCTTCGCCGCGGCGGCCTTTGCCGCTTTTGCGGCGGCTTTTGCCGCCTTCCTGGCGGCCTTCGCCGCCTTTCTGGCAGCCTTCGCCGCCTTCTTCTTTGCTCCCGCCACCTCCCAGACCCCCTCTCGCGAGGGAATCTGGGGTGCAGTGGGAGCGATGGCTGTGCTGGGGGAGGTGGGGTTGCCACTCCCCCCCTTTGCCGTCTTCCGGGTAGCGGTCGCGGCGGAGGCCATTTTCTTGGGACCAGATGCACCACTGGGTGCAGCCGTCGTCGCGTATGACGTGACGACGGGTGCCGCCAGCGGCGGGCGGTATGCCCGGTCCTCCAGGACGCCGAGGCGTCTCTCAATGGCCTCCAGCAGCTGGACCATTGTAGGTGTCGCTTTGGGTGGTGCACGGGAAGCGGGGGTTTTCACACCCCGGGCCTCCCCGGTCCCCTGGACCAGCTGCGTGAGCTTGTCGATCTCCTCCCGCATCAGCTGTTGTTGGTTGCGGGAATCGGCAAGCTCCTTCTCCAGGCTCGCGACCCGAGCCCGGAGCTTATCCTCCTCGCTGGAGACGCTCCTTTCTAGGAGCTCCTCCAGCGCGTTGGCGGCGCCAGTGACCGCATCCGCCACGACCCTCTTCTTTCCCGCTACATTCTTGGCGCCTTTTACGGCGCCAGAAATGCGGGAAAGAGCCGCCAAGATGTTCACCGCCGCCGGCACCTCCGTGACCTTCCCGCTTGGCAGCGGGGGCACAATCGCCGGCGGCTCTGCTGCTGTTCTGCTCCCTTTAGCTCTGTAGAGGTCGGCTTTCCGACCTCTACCCGCGGTGGTAGCAGCCACCTTCCTAGGAAGGCTACCTTCCTCCTCACTCGATGATGATGCAGACCCAGGCCGA
The DNA here is from genome assembly GCA_933228765.1 of Miltochrista miniata. Classification (NCBI taxonomy): domain Eukaryota; kingdom Metazoa; phylum Arthropoda; class Insecta; order Lepidoptera; family Erebidae; genus Miltochrista; species Miltochrista miniata. Next base: position 23,740,546 of record OW121756.1, read on the forward strand.
CGGAACACGCCTTTGCCAGGTCCGCTTGACCTGGGTCTCTTTCTTCCTACGTCGACATGGATACCCTCGAGGGCACCCTCGGTCTCGGTACCCATGTCGACAGCCGACTCCATCTCCGAGCCAGCGCGGGTGGACGCGACCTCCGCGTCACTTTCTTGGGTGGTTTTGAGGCACACCCTTGGGCCTGTAGGACTGTGGTGACCCCTCCCATATACCACCAGGGATGAACCCTGGCGGGGGTCGCCATGCCGAGACATGGCAAGCGATTCCCCGGACACTGTCCGGGTGCGCTCCTGGGTAGTTCCTTGCGAAATATTTACCTCAGTCATGTTGTTTTTTTGCGTTTATAGTCCGCCGACTTTTTAGGGTGGGAGTGGGGGAGTTGGGAGAGGATGTGAGGATGGGAATGGTTGGAAGGTGGGAGTGACGCCCTAGGCACTGAGTTCCCCCCAGCGATGCAACAAATAGCCGGGCGTCAGAGCGTGAGTTTCGGGGTAATTTTTTTAAAGAGGTTTTCTTCCTCGCAACTCCAAAGAGCCACCGTGCCCGTCTGTTGCCAGACGGGGTTACGGCTCGGCCGAACGGTGGTTCCTATGGAACCGTGTACTTCGCCACTGATCGCTCAGTGGCGAAGTACTCGTCGCCCTGGGAGTTCTCCACTAAGTACGCTCTGCATAACAGAGCGCATGTGGAGAACTCCAAACCGGCCATAAAGGCCCCCCCTCCTTGGTGGACTATTGGCCGTGGGCGACGACGTGCGCCTCAGGTGAAGTCCACATCGTCGTCCACGTTACCAGGATGCACCACGTGGAGGTTGTCCTACCCAGCACCCCATCCTCTGAGCACTATCTTAGAAAATTCAGGGTTAGGCTATCGGTTGCGAAAAGATGGCCAAGTTATATCCCACCTCCTTTACATGGATGACTTGAAGCTATTTGCATCCAACAAGCTGCAACTGACGGAATTACTAAAGATAACAGAAGTTTTTAGTAATTCTATCAGGATGGAGTTTGGTGTTGACAAATGTGCGGTCATGCATGTACACAGAGGCGGGATAATAGAATCTGAAGGTGTAGAACTTTCAGATTCTACACGACTTGGATGTCTTTCCGCGACCGAAACATATAAATACCTGGGTATGTCGCAGGCGTTAGGCATCTGCGAAGTTGGTATGAAACAATCGTTGAAGGAGCGCTTCTTTGGCCGCTTGAAAAAAGTACTAAAAAGTCTTTTATCAGGTGGTAACAAGGTGCGCGCCTATAACGATTGGGTCATGCCAGTTTTGATGTACTCCTTTGGCATACTCAGGTGGACTCAGACGGAACTTGAAGCCCTGGATAGGAAAGTCCGTACGTTACTCACCACGTACCGAATGCATCATCCGCGTTCATCAGTGATGAGGTTGTACATACCGCGGAAGTGCGGGGGTCGTGGTTTACTTAATGCCAAGACCCTCCATAACCGTGAGGTGTGCAACCTCAGGGAATATTTCCTTCACGCTGACGCGGATGTGCATCGTGAAGTGGTTGCAGTTGACAACGGACTTACCCCGCTTGCTCTGGCTAAAGAGAATTGGCATAAACCTGTGATACAGAGTCTCAATGATCGTAAGGATATATGGATGAGAAAGGAGTTGCATGGTCGGTTTTATCGGGCCCTACATAGGCCAGATATAGATTTAATATCTTCTGTATCCTGGCTACGATTCGGTGACCTCTTCGGAGAAACCGAAGGTTTTGTTTTTGCAATTACTGATGAAGTGGTGATGACTAATAATTACCGAAAGTATATCCTAAAGGATGGCACGGTTGACATATGTCGGGCATGTCACCGTCCCGGAGAATCCCTTAGGCATATTATTTCCGGTTGTTCTAGTCTAGCCAATAGTGAGTATTTGCATAGACACAATCAAGTAGCTAGGATTATCCATCAACAACTTGCTTTACAGTATAACCTTATAGAATCAGAGGTACCGTATTATAGATATGTGCCTGACCCAGTTCTCGAAAGTGACCATATCACGTTGTACTGGGACCGATCTATTATCACTGACAGGACTATTATTGCAAATAGACCTGACATAGTGATAATAGATCGGCTAGAGCGCCTTGCAATAATAATTGATATCACTATTCCACATGACGACAATCTCGTGAAGGCTGAGATAGATAAACAAGCTAAGTATTTGGACTTGGCCCACAAGATTGTGGACATGTGGAGTATTGACTCAGCTATTATTGTGCCGATAGTGATCTCTGTGCATGGACTAATAGCCAAAAGCCTCGACCAACACCTTAAGAGGCTTGCGGTGGGCAGTTGGGTCAAGGGCTTGATGCAGAAGGCGGTTCTTCTAAACACGGCACGTATTGTGAGGAGGTTCCTGTCTCTGAAGTCCTGACCACCGGTAGCTTGGTCCCTGTACCCGATGCCGGTGGGACACTGTTTTTTTTATATTTTTAAATAGATTTTTATTTTTATATTATTTATTTAAAAATGTATTAAAATATGTTATAAATGAAAAATAAATGGAATAATAATATTGTTTTAAATCTAGAAAACTGATAAACACACTTAAATATCCACATCTTATAGAAATAAAATAGCTACCCTTACCGCGAAACAAACATTTGCCAATCACATAAATATTGGTTTCGACCCGGGTTTCGAACCTAAGTCTTCAGCACTGCAGTTGCATACATACTTTACCACCGAGGCATTTGCATCCCCAAGTCTATTACTTTGTAAAAGTCTATTATTCTTATAGGCAGCTATATGACCATATAGTATGAAGTGGGTTTACGTCGGCAGAATAATGGCCGGCGATCAGATTTTATCTTAAACTCGTCTAAAAGCACAATCGAAGCGACCACCTTATTTATTGAAGTAGAAGATAGGTTAAGGCCTAAGTTATCATTATGAAGCAAGCATTTGTTTGTAGATATGACTGCTACTCGTATAGAATAATAGTTACAGGAAGACGGGCGCTCAAATGAGGATGACGATAAAAAACTTGCGAGTTTATTATTATTTTTGATTAACAAGACTATGATTTTGTAGAATCAAATGAATACTTCACATCGAAATCAATTGGTAGAATTTGTCAAAACGGTAACCTAGTAACTTTCTTGCACCCAAATCTCGCAGTACTTACGGTAAAAATGAGGGAAGGTCTAGATGCGAGTGCTCCCCACGCAGTTCACCGCAGCAGCAGCTCATCCATCTCTTCAAACGTTCTGTCCTACATCGCTTTCAGTACTTGCCACGTTTATAACTAGGTATATTGATACTATGCCAGCATATCGAACGACATTCGTTTGCATAAAGCAAATATCATCTTCTTCACAGCGTTATTTCTAGCTGCATTCTAAGTCCAAAAAATCAAGTTATTAATGTTCACTCTGTCAAACCAGAACTTCTAGATTTAAGCTGTTTTGCTGAAGCTCGCCAAAAAATGCGAATGGTCAAAAGTTGTATACCAAACGTTGTTGTTAATACTCGTAGGTACGTAATATTATATTTTACACACATTTTTCTGACTTTTACGAAACCTCCACTTCTGATTTAGAATGAGATAGTGAGATGAAGTTTGACTTCCTCCTACCCTAATCCTCTTACGCTAAGAATGCCCCCTAACTTAAAGTTGTTAGGGTACCTAACTTCAAATACCTACCCCGCTAACGAACTTCAATATTATCTACTTTGATGTCATGGCCATTTTTCCGCACATTGTTTGAATAGATGAATACTTGGAAGTAACCTGTCATTGAACAGCCATTAGCTCAAATAGGTATATACCTAACTAAGCTAATTAGTCTAATTACGTGTAGGTTGTTGGGTATTGACGGGTAGCATACATACCTTCCAATACCTGTATCGAAATTGATTGCATTGAGTTTAATGTCAAAAATTATCCGCAAACCTAAATCCACGCATGTAATTATTGACCTCTTAGCCACAAGGTGTGAGCGTACGTACATTCAATACCTACCCTGCTAACTAACTTCAATATAATCTACTTTGATGTTATTGAATTTTTTCCGCACATTGTTCGAATATACGAATAGGTACTTAAAAGTATCCTGTCACGTGAACAGCAATTAGCTCAAAAAGGTATACATATACCTAACTTTGCAAATTAGTCTAATTACGTGTGGGTTGTTGGGTATTGACGGGTAGCATACCTACCTACGAATACCTATATCGAAATTGATTACATTGTGTTTATTGCCAAATATTATCCGCAAACCTATTCTTTTTATAGACGAACAAGATGGGAAAAACCTATGTACTATGTAAAAAGTAATTAATTAGCTCTAAATAGTCAAACCTATTTAAGTTAATTAGTCTAATAATGTTTAGGTATAAAATACCTACGTTCGAGGTTGGTATGTGTGATATGATTTCGTTTCCCTTTCTTACTCTTTAATTATAAAGTTGCTATAATGGGCATAAAAGATTCAGAGAAATTTAAAAAATGTACCAACTCTCACCCACTACTTATGCAGTTCTGAGCTTAAAACTATAACTTGCTTCTTCACGACTTTTTGGAATAGTTTCACATTACATTAAATACAAAGTTAATTAAATAAAATGTCAAACTTTTTGGAATTAAATTATGTAATAATATTTTTCACATATTTTCTCAACTTGAGTAGGAACTCTAATTTACTAGAAGGATGCGTTGGGCAAAGCCGCAATTCCACTGTGCAAGTAGCCGACATGCAAGGCGCAAGTTGCATGCAGCTTGAGTAGAAGAAACCTAACCATGCTTGCAAATTGCATGTATTTTTATGAAATACTTATACCTGCAGGTAAACGTGGCGGCCATAATAATCATATGCATGCAAGTACTTGCACAATAGAATCACGGCTTTATGGACTACGGTTAAGAGTTTTCTGTGGAAAGCTATAGTTCATGCAATATAATTTTAAAATAATACTAAAATAAAGATTGCACTTTTTATTCCATCTTATAATTGACTCATAAAAGCGCGAAGACACAATGAACAATGTTTTTCCACTACTCATAGATAGGTACGACATATCCATAAGTAACGTTGAAATGAACCCTACGCGGTCCCTAGACGATCTAAAGCATAAAACAGCACATAAATGCATTTACGTGCTGTCGTGCATGCATGATCACTGTGTTGTTGAAGTGATTGACATGAAAACTAAGTACAGTCGCGCATGCCTGATGGGATATTGAATAGTTTGTAGTGCTTGATATGCGTCATCCTGCATGTATGCTGCGGGATCAGGCGGCATGATCCTCTAGGAACTGCATTACATATAATTATACTTACAAATTATATTTACAACAAACACTTCACTAATAAGTACCTACAGAACGAACATGTAAGAATAACATTATTAATTTTGTCATGTTGTTTAAATTCTTACAATACATAATGTTACTGTAAAATTATAAGACCGTTACTTTGTAATCTACCTCACCGAGATTGTAAACTGTCACGATTTTGCTGTCTCATGGATTATATTCTTTTAAATTGTAAACTAACGAAAACAAAAAATTATAAGTACTATCTGTTCCATCCCGACCTTTACATTATGGTTCAAAATATCTCGACAGTTTTAAATCTCGCTAAGCAGTAATGTTGCAATCTAACGATTTGGACAATTTTACGGAGACTTATATTATCTTATATTTAAATATAAAACGAAAAATGACGTACATAAAATAGTTTAAATTGTAATTATTTGGTTTCCTGTAATACTAATATAGAAAGTTAATGCATAAAATATAATCACGGTTGTGGTGTATGTAAGTTACTTGAGACATATTATAATCACAAAAATTATTAAAAACGTTTTACCAATATCCGTTATCATGTTATTGGGTACATAAATATGTCGTATAATATTATTGATTGACATAGAAAAGTGCATGAGAAAAAAAGTTTGTGTAATAGCAAAAACCGGTTAACTAAGTGGTGGGAATTCCATTGTGTTTAATATAATTATATTGTCATCTAAAACACCGCCTGCTTCCTTTTTTTACAAGTTACAAGTTTAATATACTCTAAACTCAGTATACTTTGTGAAAAATAATCACCAAATGTTGGTCCCATGTCATCTTTGATTATGACTACAATCAAAACTTGACATTTATGATTTTATAGATATTTTGCAATTGTCGATTTTTTCCTATTAAAAATGTTAATTGAGTTTCATGGTCAAAGTTATTCAAACACACGGAAATAGCCTTACGGCGTGATAAGATCGATGTCTATGATTTAAAATAATCCCTGGAAGTCAAGGACGGTACTTTTGTTTACTTAAATAAACTATGTAGAAATATAAGCACTAAATAAGACCGTTCATTGAAGACAAATAAATTCTTCGACAGATCATTGCAGATAACATTTCTTGTGTTAAAAGTGGTTGTGTGTCAGTCAGTACTGTGAACCCGTGTCCTATTTTTAAACTTAAACTGGAACTTAAAGGCTTATACTGATTTCATAGCTATGTCTAACATAATTATGCAAATTGCGCCGCTCTTTGTTATATGAATTGCTAGAATTTGTTTACACGAAGTATGTTCTTATCGGCTAAGGCGTTGTTCGTATCGTTGTAAAATTGTGTCCCTGAATCTACTATATTTGGTATAAATAACCCCCTTCCATTCTAAGAGCATGTGCAACAGTCTCTTGTATTTTTCATCTTGGAATCACATTACTCTTATTTATAAAGCGTTGGTGAGTTTGAATACGGATAATATAAATTAATGAACTATACGAATTTTTTGCTGATATCCTCGAAACTTCTACTTAGACCTTGTTGTGTTGTGGCTGGGTCGTCATTTGCTGGAAAAAGAGAAAAAAGTTTTGTTAGTGCGAGAATAGGAATCTTTCAAATAAAGGGAATTTTGGAAATTACCAAACACATAGATCAGATGCTAGCAATCACAATATTGCGTTTCAACTAGTACGGTACTGCAATAGAGTATTTAAATTGCCACCGTGCCGGTATTACTGGGCACAGGCGTGTGACTTCACTTGTATGAAACATATACACAGGACAAATACAAAATCCACTTTTTATAATTCGGTTATAAAATACATTGTCTAGGCTTGAACTAAACATAATTTCCCTGCACTAAAACGACTGTCCAATCGTTTATTTGACTGCTTGATTACCAATTTACTAATTATAATGGTGTTATAATGCGTTCCCGATCAACAATATATATGAAGAAATTTGATTTAAAACATTGTTATTTTTTTTACTTTCATTGTTATTTTAGTTCTCAGGCCGCTGTCAAAAGTAAAATAAGCAGTTGGACAGACTATAGATATCGGATAGGATACTTTTAAGTTTACAGATGTCAATGATTTATCATTCGAATCAGCGTATGTCAGTGAACTGCGATAGACCGATTTGATTGATTGGTAGATAGGAAATAGGAATGACCGAACGCAGACAACTCCCTATTTTCGCCATAACACAAATTTCAACAATCATTTTGGATTGTATAGTAGTTTTACCACATTTCAATTTTTGGGAAGGGGCAGGGCAGTTACCACTTACATCAGAAAAAGAAAATAGTATAGCTTATTAGAACTTTGGAAAAGAGAAAAGCAATTCGTTTTATAGGTTCCTCTTTGTGTGATTATTTTAAAAGCATGGAATCCATAAAAACAGCTTACTGCGAGTCGGACTCATGCACAGATGGTTCCGTACCAAAAAAAACGGCAAGACATCACGTTGGTTGTATGCAAGTCCTCTTAAATATTATTTACTAGCTGATGCGCGCGGCTTCGCCCGCGTGAAATTTGGTGCCAGTTCCCGCTTCCCATGGGACCATATTCCCCTAATGAAATGTAGCCTATGTGTTATTCCAGACTATAATCTACTCCGGCTCCAAATTTCAGCTCAATCCGTTAAGCTGTTGGTGCGTGATCGAGTAACAAACATCCAAACATCTAAACATCCAAACATCTTCACAAACTTTCACATTTATAATATTAGTAGGATTTTTCTGATTTTGTAGCGGCAACAGAAATACATCATCTTTGAAAATTTCAGCTCTCTAGCTGTCACAGTTCTTGAAATACAGCATCGGACGGAGAGGCAGACAGACGGACTGCGAGGTCTTATGAATAGGGTCCCGTTTTAATCCTTTGTCGAAGAAGTCCACAAACTATTGCTGACGAGGATGAAAATATTTTCTTATGATAACTAAATTCTAACTCTATAGCGCAAATGCAAGATGAATCTCTCAGTTTTATTTTAAGTTAAATCTCGACAAGGTATAATTTTCGTAGTCGTTAGGATTTTGTTAACGGTTTATTTGAGGAGAGACCTAGTAAATAGATAATTCGCAAAACTATTATCGTGGATAACACAAGTAATAAGGATCAAAATATCAAGAAACTTACTAAATATAACTCCAACTCCCCACAATATTAATAGTACTACTGCTACTATGAACAGGATTGACACCGCCAAACTGATCAGCTTGCACAAAAGGTTACACACGCAGCAGCTGCTGAAACAAAATGATTATGAGTTAGAAAGTTATTTATTAATTCATGTTGTATTTGATATCAATACTAGCGGACGTCACGCGGTTTCACCCGCGTAGTTCCCGTTCCCGTAGGAATACGGTACTAAAATATAGCCTATGTTCACCGCAAAGAGTGTAGCTTCCCAACTGTGAAAGAATTTTTTAAATCGGTCCAGAAGTTCCGGAGCCTATTCGTTACAAACAAAAATACAAAAAAAAACAAAAACAAATCTTTCCTCTTTATAATATTAGTATAGAAGATGTATTATTTTATATCAATAAGATGGCAGAGTATTCAGCTCACTTGATCCGAAGTGATCACCGTAGACAACGGAAGTTGGAAGCACCAGTAGTGTTATTATCCTGCTACCGGCCCTTTACATACATATGATCACGCCTTTTATCTCCGAAGGGGTAGGCAAATTCATTTCACCTTTTTAGAAATTGTCAGTTTTGAACAGGCGCAGGATGTGAGTCCTAGGACATCCTTCCGAGGACTTACCCTGGACTTCCAACCATAGGCTGTTGGGCGTAACGGGAGGTTTTTTAGTCAGTAGAAGAGAAAGCTCATTTCAGGAACTAAGCATACGAAATATCTCTATCACAACCAGTCTGTATTGAAAAGTGTGATTTTTCATTTTCCCTTGTACTGTTAAAAAGTGACGACACAGGGTTCAGCATTACTTTCTGTTCCAGTAACAACTTACTAGTTGCGATGGCTCTTTTCATAGCATAATGTACTATTTACGAGTACCTAAATATCTCTAATGCCCAAGGTAACTTCAGAATCAAGTTAGTCCAACAGCATCGGTCAGCGAGTTTGAAAAAACTCGCTGACCGATGCTGTTGGACGCTATTTTGATGCAGACATCTGCATTTTAATACTAAGTCAAATTAAAATTGCTATCTGATTATCTTGAACTATGAATGTAACTGAGATTCTACTATACCTACGATTGATAAAGATTCATCCGTTACAGTTCTATAACAATAGAATAGATTAATGTTCAATGTACCAGAATCATTTTTTTTAAATTTATCAATTTCGATAAAAACAATATCTTCCACGTTACCTTGGGAGATACCATGAACTTTATAAAAGATAAGGCTTGGAAAGTGTGACTAATATGTTAACGTATGCAGACAGGCATGACGGAAGTCTAAGATTTCCATATTGACTAAAGAGTCACAATATACATATACTTACATGTAAATAACATCTTGAGCGTAAGAAAATTTGTTTGAACACAAATACACATTAGCATAAGATGTTTGTGAATAACGAGAGATGCTTTTATATTGTCAGTGTAAAGATGAATTGAAATGCAATATCATAATATTGTGATATAAAAAAATGTATTCAACCTAGTAAACTCAAAGTATTTTAAGGCATAGATAGTTATAACACTGAAAATAAACAAAATACTTGCCAAATAGTAAAAGCTATAAAGACTTTTATGTATGTTTGAAACGACTTCATAAAAAGCGTTCCAAAAACCATTTCGTTTACTACTCACATGAAATGAAATGCCTATGTAGCTACTTACATCAACCAGTACAATACACACTAACAAGTATAAAACGATAAACTATTAGTCGATTTTCTATTAAGTTCCTATACAAAAAGGTGTGTAATTTAGAAGCCGATAATATGAAACGTGAAAGAATCTAACTTCTGATTGAGTTTATGTGACAATGATTATATCGCTTATTGCAGATTTCATAGTGTTGATATCTTCTAGAATAAATTTGGTGTTTCTACTGTGAGTAGGTAATCGCTATACGATAACCTCAACATACTAGGTACCTATGTATGAATACTCTATTCGAATTTGTACCACAAAAACTACATTAAGAGCAAGAGTCTCAACAATTAAGTCAGGGCGTCTTTTCTTTTTCTGAATTCTTTTATTAATATCGATTTTCCTGTTTCGCCTCTTATTCGAGACGACACAATTGGGGTCAATATTGTGTAGATCCATGCAATTTATGCGAAACATGTATTTTCTCTATTGCTGATTTCCTAAAAGCTTAGAATTCATTAACATGAATAATAAGTTTTTGAATAAGATTTGAATATGTACCTATGGGCAGAATCTATTGTTAAAAATTATAGTGAAACATAGTTATTACATATATATATATTTACATTATTACTATTTAAACTAAACCTAAATAAAGCCCCCGTGGCACCGACTACGTACCCATTATCGAGCGACGACTCTACCAGGCGCTTTTTCAACTTGAAAAATTTATGCGCATTGGGAGGGACCCCATGGACCTAGGGTCTCGACACCGACTGGCAAAAAATATTAGGTAGAATAATATGTTTTTAATTTTGTTATTTCAGTATTGTTATATCAGAAATACTTACAGGTTTATCAAAACGAATATTACGTGCACTTACGTCACGGTCGACATCCCATACGCAGCTCTCAAATAAACACAATATTGAGATATTTGTAATATTATTTATTGTCCTTTGTTGATGCTTTATCATATTCGATGTTTATATTTGTCATACCTAGGTCTTCTATGAATTTATTGAGCTACGATATTTTAAAAACAGACAAAACAGAATGTAGTAAAGAAAAATGTCACGATCATTAGTTAGACACGTCATCGAGTTTGTAAGGTATAATGGTAAACAAACAATTTCTTGATTTACCATACGAATAGCCTAATGAGGTGGCCCAAATTACTTTGACTAGTACCTAACATGAACTGGTACTTTACATGCTATTATTATAGGTATTTAGCTGTATTTTAATGAAGTTGGCCTCCATTCAACGAATTTATAGTGTGGGAAAAAATATTAAGTAAGTTTAAATAAAGTTTGTAATTAATATATTAAATAAAAATACGTGTTTCTAGTTTAATGAGTCTTAAGAGGGCTAACATATTTCGCCCCACGTTTTGCTCAGAAACCGTACTTTTCATTGCGTTTAAAGTCATTAAATATTTATCGTACAAACATGGTATTCACTAACATACTTAGTAAATTTAGCGCTCTAAACGTTTTATAAAACATATTTTACCTAACAACAGATTACATATGGTTAATATCAACGAAAGTGAACAAGGTTTTTCAAATCATAAGATTTGCATCGATTTCGACGCTTAAATTCATGTCAAATAACAGATAAATTTAATGAACAAGGGATACGAAGCAATTGCAAAAGGCCTAGCCTATCTGTTTGTAGAATAACCTGATATCAGATAGGTTCCTTTTTTTGGAGAAAAATGACTGTAAAGTTTGCTCAAATACTGAGAATTTTCACCACAATAAAGTAGTCTTTTCACCAGCTTTTGTAGTTTAAATCATTATGATAATTATGTAATATTATGTCAGAACTTCTCCTCTGACAATAAAAATATTTCTTTATAAGTAACTAGATACAGATTTTTTTTTACAAAGTATTTTGTGAACCCCTATAAATGCAGATACGCGAACAAATACGATTTAGTACCGCCGAGAGGCTCTCAGAGAGTGGTCATGTCGCTCGATGTTCCATTTTTGAATACGAAAAAATTAACAAAAATAGTCTAATTCTAGCGTGACTAAACAATCTTAGTACTTTGTGACGTATAACATAATATACTAGCTGATGCGCGCGGCCTCGCCCGCGTGAACTTTGGTTCCCGTTCCAGCTTCCCGTGAAAACAATTTTCTGGGATAAGAAGTAGCCTATGTGTTATGTTATGTTGTGTAATGTTAAATTAAATTATGGAGAAAATACGGATCTGTTAATACAAAGCATGACTGGTATTTTAAAATCCAAGGCCAACTTCAATTCAAGTGAGAAGCTGCGTTTATTTTATCTTCTAGTGATCTTGTGTATATAATAAATATTTTTAATGAATTGTATTAAAATTACTTTCAGTCAAGCCAACATTTATCGATTTGCGTACACCGCAAATCGATAAATGTTGGCTTGACGGAACACTAATTTGCCCATAAGCACAGTAAATATTTCGAAAGACGACGAGTACTGGACTACAAGGATGGAACCTAAATTGTTAAATTTTTACGACAAATGTCTGTTGCCCAAAATGATTAACCCCAAAAAGAGTCGATAAAATAAAATAAAATAAAATTTATTCCCTTTGAAATTTAAAAAAAAATTGGTTTGTCAACATTTTTGTGACTCTACTGGGGGTTCGGAAATGCTACAGACTGAGAAGAACACTCCAAGAAACTCAGTTCGGTCCCTCCCAAAATTCATCTTAGTAGGTATCTAATAATCGATCAATGCCGATACGGAAGGGCTAATTAATTAGCATTTTTCTTGACGGTGTGCATTGTTATGCACATGCCTCTTAATAAATATTTGGTGATTGTAAATAAAAAACACCTACTATCAATATTAAGATTAGAGTTAGATCCCATAGCTCAAGCTTATAGCTTAGTTTGGGCTAGATGATGTTGTGTAAGAATATCCAACAATATTTATGAATTATTTATTAAAAATATTTTTATGTTCCTGCCAGCACTGAATCTGTAGTAGGCAGCAAAACATCGGACCATGCCAAGCGCCTGCGCATTGCTACGTAAATATTATTTGTTTTTAACCATGTGTATTGTCAAATTTAAATATTTATAGTGTAAAATAGAATATTGTCCATTACTTTCTACAATTTTCGTATATTTAGATACTTTAAAAATAAACTTATGAAACCGTTTTCATGTATGTGTGTATTTGTAATTTCAATATTGATATTAGTTAGGTAAATAAATGTCAACTTTATTAATTTTATTGATGTCAGTATCTATCACTACTAGAGTCGAAATATTTATTTTATTTATTGAGACAAATGTTACAATAAAGCATAATAACTATTTACAATATGAATAAAACTAAACTAAATCTAAATAGGGCCCCGGTGGCATTGTGCCCAAAAAACTGGCAGCCGTTCAAAAGGGGAATCTTTTGAACGGCGATGCTTATTCGTTGGGAGAAATAACTGCCAGCCCTTAGGTCACTAGTTGACTCCACAAGGCGCTTCTTCAAAATTTAAAAAAAACTTTATGCCCATGAACCTAGGGTCTCGACACACACACACACTACTAAATATCAATAAATTTGCAATAAAATAATCAATATTTGTTTTAAACTAACACGCGTTGAACACATATTTTTATACAAAACGGGATTTCGCGTGGCACTATTATTAATTAAAGGTTTCGGTACCTTCACTTTCCGAGGCGACCTCGGGACCACGATAGGTGTAACCCTGTCGAAACGTCGAGGAAAGTGAAGGTACCGAAACCTTTAATTAATAATAAAATAGTGCCACGCGAAATCCCGTTTTGTATAAAAATAATCAATAATTATTAACTAATATTACTAACGTAAAAATTAAATTAAAAGATTGAACGCATAGACTAAGAATATGACACCGGTAATACATCAAGGAAAACAAAAGTATCAAACTTGTTGGTAGCAACAATTGGCACTATACGGCTATATGCGCCGCTCCACGCTGATTTCTTACGATCGTAAAGAAATTTGAAAACCGAATTAACGCTCTTAAATGTTAAAATAAAGTCAAATTTTGATAAAAATCTAACGAAGTACGCAGTGTAATTAACCGACTTCATTTTATATACAGTTTAAGTAAGCATTTCAATCTTATACGAGTATTATTATTTACTCTCAAGTTTGTGTTTTAAAATTCATATTGTTGGTCTCATTACAAAATGTTCCGAGCACCGTGGGTAGCTGTTTTTAGATGCATCCTAGTACTAGATGATGGTAACGGAAGCTGGTTGGTTAGTACTGCAGCTGGTATGATTGTAACGGGGATGGCTGTACCTGGGTGGCCAAACTAGTTGGTGTAGTTTTTTTTCGAGATTTCCGTTACTTCGCCATGATTTCGTCCGATAAATGTATAGTCAGTAGATTGCATGTATACAATTCGGACATCGATATAAACTCATATAGCAGGCAGTATGCGTACACATTAACCGTCCACAGGCGCTGACACTGTGCCCATTGTTGGAAATCAATAGCATTACATTTTCCTGTGTCGCTGCACGTAAATTTGAGCATGAGCATACGAATTACTGTATCGTTCCAGCACTGATTAAAATCAAACTGTTTTAAAATTCCAGGTGGCGTGTCAGTTTAATCTGATACAAAAATAGATAGAGATGAAAACAGCGTTTATCTATATGAAAAAAAAAAAAGACGTGTGGCACTCGGGGACTGCCGCGGTAAAGCTATTACATAGCATTTTTTACCAACTATGCTAGTATAATTATTTCTATATAAGAATACTAGCTGATGCCCGCAGCTTCGCCTGCGTAAAATTTGTTACCGCGGGAAGTTATTCCCGGGATAAAAGGTAGCCTATGTGTTATTCCAGACTATAATGTATCTCCGTACCAAATTTCAGCCCGATCCGTTCAGCGGTTTGAGCGTGAAAGAGTAACAAACATCCACACTCACAAACTTTCGCATTTATAATATTAGTAAGAAGTAAGAAGTAAGATTTTAAGGCCTATGTTCAACAAAGTAAAGTACCAAGTGCCTACTTGACTGTGGACATTTGGGCTTTTGGAATTTTGTTTTAGAACTTTTTAAGAAGAACAATCAAAACAAACAATAAATTATTTTTATGTAACTTCAACCATTTACGCAGAGGCGCAACGGATACTCTTATAACGATTAAATGTTTTCCGTTTTCGAAACATTCCTCATTGCTGCACCACTCCTATTAATCTTCGCATTATGTTATGTAGCCTATAGCCACTATCAATAAATGTACCTACTTACTATCGAACAGTTTTTGAAAGCCTACCAGTAGTTTCAGTAAGGCTTGCCTTGGTATGATGTGATTCATGGTCCCTTTGCAGCGTGTGTCCAATCCAGCGCAGCAGCTACACTTCCGACGTTTGATCTGTTGGGGTCTCACTGCAGCGTTCCAATAGTCTTACGTTCGTGATGTTCTCGGGCCCATATGTACCGAGGATCCATTGGAGGCAGCGTTTGACGAAGACTTATAGCTGGTAGCTGGTGCGAAATGTCTTTACTTTAGTGACCTTCCATGTCTCGCATCCGTATAGCAGTTAGCAGTACAGTTTTAACGTTTACTTTGTTTTGAGTTTCACTCTTCGTGTCTATTTTCGCAACTGCCGCAGCTGTGTAAAGGTTATTCTGGCCTTGGCGAGACTCGAAATGATGTAGGGTACTCTTCTATTCCATCAGTTTCTGACACGACACTCCCGAGGTACGTGAATTAGTGCCTCCACCACATCTCTTGCGTCTGTCGATTTTAATTTCAGTCCAGCCATTCGCTGCCTCATCCTGCTCGTTGTCCTGCACGTTGTCCTGCAGACATGCATGACGGCGTGTGTGTGCCTCAGCAGGCACAGGACATCGGCATCATTAATATCCTCCAGGATATCAGTATAGGCCCCATTCTATGCCGCGCCGATTGTTCTTTGCGGTATTCAGCATTATACCATCTATTTTCTATGGATGGTTGTTAACTATCCTGTTATCTTCATAACGATCCTCTAAGGTAGGTACAGTATGTATTTTCAAAAGAGTTTGTGAACTCTATTTTTAATTTCTTTTTCAGAATATTGATGACATTTGATTGATGTCATTTTATACACGTTACGTCTACTACATTGATACATGTAATAAAATTCTAACACGCCGGTGTTTGTATGTAAATTGTTTATACTGAGGAAAATTCTATACTGAGGAATAGTTTTAACCATTAAGCTCTATTTTGATATAGCATACAGGGCAGATTTACACGCTACTTGATGAGTATGATTAATAAATACCTCTAATTTCATAGACCTTGTGTGACGTAAACAAAGTTGCGAGGGTCAGCTAGTTAAAAGATAAAACAATAGGTTTCTTCTTTCTACTTAAAAACTATTTTTACAAATTTTATGGTAATAATAGACATTCTTTGAAATATGCATGTATGGTATTGTTGTGACTTTTATGACACGTTTAAAGTACATAGGTATGGGATAGATGGCGCTCGCGGCTACGTCAGCGTGAAATTTTCTTCCCGCTTCCCATGGGAACGTACTGCCGGGTTTGGTTATCTTTATAGCAGTATTATATATAAATTAACAAAACAAAAAATGATACTGCATTGGTGATAATAGTAATAAAATGTATGTATATAGAGTACTCACTCATTTTCTTTCACTATTTTTCGTGACTTTCTACATTAATAAATGCACTTTGTTTATTTATATTTAAAACACTTTTTACACAAATTATACGAGTACAGTTCACTGTTGTACATAGATGATGAATACCTTATACACCTATATTCGAATTTTTATTTAGACGAAGTAAATTGACAGCAACTAATGTAATTGACAGCATCGAAATTGTCATTTCACATTAAGAACTCTAAATTCGACCAACACTCTTAATTCAACTTTGGTCGAGTGGTTAAGACGCGGATCGGTACGCAGAAGGCGCAAGATCGATTCTGGGTACAAGCATCAATTTTTGGATTATTTGACATAATAATAATAATATATAACGACTGCAGAGTTCATAATTGACGTAAACAAAAAAATTATGAATTGCTAGACTAGATACACGAACGTGGCCGAAGGTAGCCGAGAGTGTGACTCGTTTTCGTGACACAATTTCTGGATTCGGTCTCCACGCAAGGCCCGCGATAGAAGCTATGCAATAGCTTAAAAAATACCGGCTAAGTGCGAGTCGGATTTGCGAATGATAGGTTCCGTTCTTAAACACCGAGAAATAAAATACGTTTGTTTTATTAAAACCCACATTAAATTTAATATTTTTATATTTTTAATATGGATGTGGTTGTATTATAGCGGCAATAGAAATTATATTATCTGCGAAAATTTCAACTGTCTCACTATTACGGTTCAAAAGATAGTCTCGTGACGAATAAATGGATAGTGGAGTTTCAGTAACAGTGTTCCGTCTTTACTTTTTGAGTACGAAGCCCTATAAATATAATCTAAGTAAGTGCATAAAATTGTATAAAAATACATGTAATGTACCTAATTAAGTAATAATATAAAAATACATTAATAAATGAACTTTTATCAACTATTAATTACCAACCAGTCGATTGCACATAACGCACATTTGCGATGGCTATTGTGAAAGTAAATGCATCAGGACCCAAGCTCTATAACCTACTACACGTGCGCAATAAGTTGAGGCACGCTTTGAAAGAGTTTCTCTCATAGAGGGAAACTCTTCTTTTTTCTTTTTATAGCGTGCCTCAGCTTCTGCGGGGAGCACTGAGGTCTTCCTTCCGAGGGCTTACCTGGGACTCCTGGCCTTAGACAGATAGCAAGACACCGTGTGGTTTTAGTCGGTAGAAGTCCGGCATGACATCCATGAGGATCTCCACACGAAAAAAAAAGAGAAAAAGAAAACAGCGTGCCTCAGCTTATTGTTCACGTACTATTCTAGGTACTGCAAAGGATCTTTCTGAGGTGTGGATGTGGAGGAAGGCAAACATACAAAGATCGTTATCAGATAGGCAGTCTCAGCAAATAATGAGTCCCACGCAAGTCACTCAATGGTATTCAAGGTAGAGCGGAAAAGAGCTCGAATTATGTGTTCCGCCTGTTATGGTTTCGTCGTATTCAACGTATACAGAATATTTAGTGCCTGAATATAATATGAGGTTGACGACTAGTATTAAATAATGTTATGTTCCTTGTGCACGAGACTCTATAATATATATGCTATTTGATAGGTATGCTTTTTAAATAAAGTTCTGCGACAAACTTTTTTGTCAATTAAATTGTTTATTGTATACAGCCTCTAGCAGAATAAGCTACATAGCCATTTTGAACTAATTTTGTTCAGCTGGCATTAGCCCCCACCGAAATCAGAATCTTCATCTGATTTCTGAAGTAACCCCGCACTGGCCAAATGGTATAAGACATTTTTACATATTACATAAATAAGTTGGATTTACTTTAGTAATTTACTTGTTTTGAGAGCTAGAGAGAAACTTGTACTTAAAAATGTTTTAAACTTAATTTTGTTTTATACAGGCAAGTGTAGTAAATACCTATTACGAAAAGATACTGCTATTATTTTCCATATAGAATATATGGATTCGTAACATAATTATGTTGGTTTAGAGCCAAAAAGACTGCGTGATAAATGTTGTGTTACAATTTTGGCTCTAAGCCCTAAATGTAAAATATACGGGGTTGGAATGTAAATGTTAACTCTAGAAAATTGAACACAAATCAAAGATTGGTCTACGCGCAGCTTCGTAAAACATAGGTTACTTAGTTTTCTTTTTTTCATGGTACTTTTTACTGTGAACAAAAAATACATTACAGAAAAGTAAATGGCGCCTGAGGCTCCTGCTGCGTGAAATTTCGTTCACTTTCACGCTTCCGGCGAAACTTTTTTTCGGGGATAAAAACTAGCCTGTGCTATGCCAGACTATAATTTAGCTCTGAACCCAATTTCAGCCAGATCCGTTCAGCCGTTACAGCGTGAAAGAGTAACAAACATTCACACTCACAGACTTGCACTGTTCCACAATTTTTTTTTATTATTAATCTGACCCGTAGAGCCTCACGGCATTTTCAAAGGTACTCTAGACGAAAAGACAAGATAGTACTGTCTCAAATTAACTAGCCAAATTATTAAGAAGTAAGATACAATGAAATTTGAATACATAGTTAACTATCTGTTACTACTACTTTGACCTAATTGACACTAATTTGACTTAATTAGTTGGTTCGTTTAAGAATAGTTTATGTAATGAATGACTGATATCTATAGAGATCTCGTTTTTATAATAATAAATACAGGTAAATGGATTTTTTTTATACCACTAGAGTGGCAGACAAGCATACGGCCTCACCAGATGTACCGGTGGTCACCGCAGCCTATGGACGTTTGCAACACCAGAGGCGCCACAATCGCGCTGCCGACTCTTTAAAAACCTTCTAAGTCCCTTTTTAAAGAACCCCATACTGTAGGCGTCTGGGAAAAACGAAGCAGGGAGATCATTCCACAACCTAAGCGTACGCGGAAGAAAGCCTCTATATCTCACCGTGCTCGAGCGCTCAGGACGCAACGTGTGAGGATGAACACCCTGTCTATGGCGAGCGGTGCGATGATAGAAATATAAATAGGAGTTTATGATCACTTATGTTTTATAATATCGATAACAATTTAAACACATTAATCTAAATTACCATCAATAACATCAGATACAACGACGAGTAAAAAAATTACAAGTCAGTACTGACTAGTCATTATTCACTTCAATATTTACACGAAGCCTATCCTACCGACAACCCGGAATATACATACAATGAATAATAAAATGCCGCCAAGTAACTTCTAAAACTATAGTGAAATATAATAATTTTCAAATTACGCATACACAAATATGAGTCGAAGGTGTGTTTTTCCACAGTTTTAATTTTAATTCATTAGAGCGCGTCATGACTAATACTACAGTTTTATAGTAGGTACCTAAGTACATTATAAAAAATTGAGGAGTGTGGTGTGGACACAGCTAAAGTAAATAAATGGGTTGTTTTGTGGGGTCATTGATAAATCGTTTTACCAAATTTAGTTACCCAAGAGGCAACTCAGGTAATACCTATGCTTATGTCACATTATTTACCTGATATTAATATAATGATTCAAGAACTATTTTATGAATGATGAGTAACAGTTTTCCATGAAATTTAATTTCAGCCTATCGATATCGTAAACAAAGCAGTTTAATCTTCATAAGTCGACTGATAGCTATACTTATTTTGATAAAATTGTATCTGCTCTATTATTATTTGCATTTTACTTGCCTAAATAATTGCAATTCAAATTAAAGCCAAAAAATGAAATTGATTTATGGGCGTTGAAGATTTTTATGGTAAAGCTATATTATGCCCTCTACGTGATTCAAAATTGCGTTTCTGTCTAATGTTATAGTGACTTTACCTTGATGGACTTGTTTTCAGAAAGTGATCGATGTACATTGGGGCTCATTAGAGTCCATCTTTGGGGGTCTCGCCTTCTGGCTAACGGATGAGATCATGGCGAAGAGAAGGAAAGCCTAAAACATAACCCTGTACCAGCCCGTCTAACTAACGTGGTACAGTACCTATGGCCAATTAACCTCCCACAATTATTAGGAGAGGCCTATGCAGCAGTGGATATTATGCGACAAGCTGATTTGATTGATTGATCGATGTACATTAGGGACTGACATGAAGACATCACGACTTGACACGCGTGGCTACAAAATTAAGTTGTTGGCGGTGTTTTAGGGGCTTTTCTATAGCCATTCTATCGGTTGAAATAATGATAAGAGTCAATGTTATGGTGTTGTAGGTAAGTAATTAGTCACGCTTCTAATGTGAAATAATAGCTTGTGGAATACAATGGATACAGATTTATACCAAAGAAGTTATCATAATTAAAAACTCAAGCACAATGAATATTTTCAACAGGTGTTCACGACAACAGTCTTTGTTTTGCATTGAACACCTTAGAACTTTAAATAAAACACAGTAAATAGCCCAGTACTAAATTCTAACGAGGTCTTTCAAAACGAGAACAGCTATTTGCAACAATATCCACTTGCAATTTTCATATAATGCAGTGATTTGGCAATAACGTTATGCGTCACCTGTTGGAGGTGGAGAACTAGCGCCTAGTGGTGCATCAAGCAATATACATACTCGTAAAACCAGTTTGTACGTGAATGTTATACATAAATATTACTAAAATGAGTATAAAAATTTATGATTAGTACTAACACAGGTAATTTGCTGTGGCATAAAAGTACTTGACCGATATCCACTAGTCACAAACTTTCACTTCGCATAAGAGATTTTATCGATCTAGTACACTAACCTATGCACAACACTATGTTAACTGTTTCATTCAACACAATCTCAACACGAATATATTTAAATGAAAACTGAATTAATTATTTATAAAACTTACCACATTTTGTTCTTTTTATTTAGTCACGTATATTCACTTATTCCAAGGCAGCTAGTGATTCAGAACTGATAATCAGAGGCCTTTGTAACTATTTAATAAAAACAAATCTTATCAACACTTATCTGGTAATTTTTATCGATAGATAACAACTATTTGATACTATTCAGGTACAGGTAATTTTGTACTAAAGTAAATATTTGCTATAGGCTTTATTTGTGAAGGTTTGACGTCGTCACGTGCTAGTAACAAGATTGCGTTCACTTTTTTGGCTTTACGTTGGTCAGGTGGCTAGTCCGCTCTGCTGTCAAACTGGTACTGATAGAAAGCAGTTGTGTTAACAGTGAATTAGTTCCAACGTTTTACGTCATTTTCCTTACAACAGTATTATTTTAGCTTCTATTAGATGTTTGTGTTCTATTGTTAGTTTCTGAGTTATTACTTTAATCTGTTCACAGATGCATGCTATGATGACAATGGCGGTAATGAAATGCCGTGATGATTTTTTAGATGCCATTTTTAGGGTTCCGTACCGTACGGGATCCTATTCATGAGACCTCGCCATCCGTCTCTCTGTCTGTCTGTCCGTCGTATCTCAAAAACCGCGATAGCTAGAGAAATGAAATTTTCACAGATGACGTATTTCTGTTGCCGCTATAGCAACAAAATGATAAAAAGGGGTCGTGATTATTTTAGTTTTTGGTACAGAATCCTCTGTGTGCGAGTACGACTCGCACTTGGCCAGTTTTTATGGTACCTATATAGGTTTGTAACAAAATTGTCACATTCCGAGAGTTACATAATTTATGATTGTATCTGAAACAGTCATGGGCGCTTAGAGTTTAGCTCCGACTATCCATTGTATATGTATTTTCAATCATAATCATCTCAAAAAGTTACAATGCTTTAAACATGAAAATGGCTAAATTTAAAAGTCGGTAGTTACAGTAACCGGCAAACTTCTTGAGCAACGATGAGCAACTTCGTGATCTCTTTTCTCTCTATACCCCCAACTAAACAGTTCTGTTATTAGCTAACACAATAAAATGTCAATAATAAAAAAATGCGTTTTTCAATGACATAATATTTTGGCACGTAAGGCCCTTCGTACACTAGGCTACGCAAATCTTCGATACCCAACGATTTTAGTCTCTAAGCGACTACCGCAATACAAATTCTAAGGCCCTTCGTACACAAGGCTACGCAAATCTTCGATACTAATGTTGTCAACTTATGTCGCGAATATTTGGTAGCGCACGAACCGTACACACGAGATATCTCAAGACGCGATTTGGTCTATTCTGCCACTGTAGACATAACGACAAACAACACGTTCAGACTAATTTAATTTACGAAATGTCTGATACAAGTGACGATAAAACTATGATTTTGGATTACTATCTTTGCTAAAGGCGAAGAAATCATCGTAATAGGAATACTGGGTTCATCCATATAATAAAATAGAAAAAAAATTTAGAGTGTAGACTTTTTGTAGCTGCAAAAGAATTACAACAAACAGATACTAAATTAAAATTGAATATTTAACAATTGCTCTGCTACCTTGGAAATCGCAGCGACGTTAGTAGCGACGATCTCGACCGGCAGGTAGCGCGCGACTGGCGTCGGCGACGAATGAACAAAATGTCGGCGACGCATGTCTGTGTACGAACCTCTTTGAATTTGTATTGCGGTAGTCGCTTAGAGACCAAAATCGTTGGATATCGAAGATTTGCGTAGCCTAGTGTACGAAGGGCCTAAGAGGTTCGTACACAGACATGCGTCGCCAACATTTTGTTCATTCGTCGCCGACGCCAGTCGCGCGCTACCTGCTGGCCGAGATCGTCGCTACTAACGTCGCTGCGGGGCGCAGGTTGTGACGATCCACAGTTGAAATTTTTCAAGCCGCCCGTAAGGCCTTCAACTTGGCTTAAAGACTGTCATTTTACCGACAACCGGGACCAACGGCTTATCGTGCCTTCCGAAGCACGGTAACGCTCGTAAATAAATGTCACAAAGTGGTCCACGTGGTGGTCACCCATCCATGTCCGGCCTTAGTAAATGTTGCTTACTGCAGTGATCGTTTACAGAACACTGAGTCCGCGGGGCCACGAGCGCTTCAATAATTGTTGAATATTTAATTTGAATTTAGTATCTGTTTGTTGTAATTCTTTTGCAGCTACAAACAGTCTACACTTTACATATTTTTCTATTTATGGATGAATCCAGTATTTCCTATTACGACGATTTCTTCGCTTTTGGCAAAGATAGTAAGCCGAAATCATAGTTTCATCGTCACTTGTGTCAGACATTTCGTAAATTAAATTAGTCTGAGACGTGTTTTCGCTATGTCTACAGTGGCAGAATAGACAAAATCGCGTCTTGAGATATCTCGTGTGTACGGTTCGTGCGCTACCAAATATTCGCGACATAGGTTGACAACATTAGTATCGATTTGCGTAGCCTTGTGTACGAAGGGCCTTAGTGTACATGCGCAAACTTTCTCCCACCACCTCACGCGATGCTCAAGTTGTTTGCCGGGTACTGTACAACCTGCGCCTGTCGATTTCTATATAACAATAGGTTCATTGTAAGTTATTTGGGACAAAGACAAAGAGGTGGAATGTGAGCTTATGTGAACATAAATATGAGCTTTTCGCACCCAGTCCATCATTGCGACATTTTCAAAGTCTTAGTTGGATCCAGCGCGCGGACGGGAGGGTGTCATACCTTAATGCATGTAGCGTTTTGTCGTATTCAGTATCCCAAGGACAAAACGGGGTTCTATTCATGAGACTTCGCTGTCGAGCGAAGAACCGTGATAGCTAGAGAGCTGTAATTTTCACAGATTATGTATTTCTGTTGCCACTCTAGCAACAAATACAAAATTAAAATCAGAAAAATAATTTTACAACTAAGGGGGCTCCCATTAGAAATCCTCTGTGCCCGAGTTCGACTCGCACTTGACCAGTTCTTTTAATTGTTTATGGTTTATTGCAACCAATGCAACTGCAACTGAATAATTTACTTTAGACTTAATCATTGTTTAATGATAAAGCATAATTGCTGACTACCATTCTAAACTGGCATGTTTGAGCTCAGCTTATTTCAGAACTACAGACATACGGACTTGTTTCCAGCCTTTGAATACGTAACCCCAAAATTTTAAATAAAAAACAATACAAGAAACTACTTTTACCTCTACTCTGTGCTACTTTCGCATAATTGAATTTCGTTATAGACCCTTTTCATAAATCAATTAGGTAGTTTAATTATTAAATAAATTGAATTAATTTAATATCCATCGAACCATGCACAAGATTGCATATTTATCTTATCAAGACTTAATTAAACAAAATAATATCAATGACGCATTGATTCAAAAAATCCTTACAGATGCTGGTCCTAGACGACAGCGTGACGTGAGGGATCAAAGCACGTCCCCCTCCCCCCACCCCTAAGTAGTGAGATAACACCCGAAAAATCCCAAAAGAAGCGTAATAACACCCGAACCCTTTCAAGAAGTAGAATAAAACATGAACCCTCTGGGAGAGAACGCTATAGTTGATAGTCTATGTCGGGAGCACTAGGGTTATTTTTCCTCGGCTGAAGGCAGTTGGATGGGCACCGTGTGGGTTTCCACAAGTAAAATAATCCACTCAACTAACCATCGGGTGTAAAGTCACGAAAATTCTTGCTACGAGTAGTTATGTCTAGTGTGAGTATAGTCCTCGTCTTGTATCGTTCCAATTTTACGCTTCGTTCATCAAAACAAGACAATAGTTATGAGTTCTTATGGTATCTCGATTGGTTACTTAATTATTGCAAAAATTTCTTACAAATCACAAAATATAAATATTCTTACTAGCTGATGTCCACGGCTCCACGTGCGTGGATGTTGATTATCTCGACGAAAAAAAATATAATTATTGCATGGAAATCCACCTTAATTATTCTTTTTATATTCCTAATTTCGCTTTTACTAAACCGATGGCGATACAGCAAACGTAAGATTTTTACATGACCAAGATCTTTCAATAAAAAATCGTATCGAATTTCATTGAGCAGTTTTTGCGCCCATCGCGAACAAACAGACAGGCCGAGGCCTGGTAACTGACCGTCAGACCCGCGTGAGTTCGGAACCCTAAAAAGAAACTGACTTTTTGGGTTACGTACCTACCCAAAGGGTAAATTGAGGAATTTGCAGAAAAATGCAGGCAGGTCCAAATTTTTGTAGTTACGGTTTTTTTTCACTTACAATGATTTAGTCTGGTAAGATCCAAGAACTTGCACTAAAATGTACCCAAATTGTAATACTCACTTTAAATCCATTGGGAATAGGGAACTGTATCTCCTTCACACAGGCTACCATATAGCCTAGTTAGGAATACAGAACTGTACCCACAATTTGTAGAACAATTGTACCTATAAATACTTTTGTCTTGTCATTCTTATACAATGAGTACAAAAAAATGCATTATTGTTCGATACATAAACAAGGAAAAGCTGTAACAAAATTTGAATCTGGCACTCTAATTAGCTTGGTGCAAGAAAATAGCAGTTCCTTCTTTTTTTACAACAAATGACATTAATGCTCCATTCGTAATAAGTCAGTATACGTTTCATGCTTGTCCAAAAAGGAAGCATGTTTGTATTTGTTGGCAAATTAATTAATTTTATTGTTTGACGTGACGTTAACTGTGTACAAAATGATAGTCTCGAAACCATTTAGTAGTGGATCGTCTGATTTTATCAGCTTCCTTGCAATTGACAAAAATGACCATTATGAGAGCCATTTTAAAAAGGTAAGTAGAGAGGGTCCGATTAGAAATTTCTCATTACAGCATATTTCAATACAGTAAAGATCACACTATTTTTCTGTTAGTCTTACAACGGGCACTCCAGTATTTATATACTTCCATTATGAAAAATGCTCTAGCAAACATATCCATTCTGCCTCGGAAACTGCTGTATAATCATATATCTCCGTTGAAAAAGGCTTTATACAAAGATGTTATGCAACTGCTGAAGAACTATGTTCCACCAATAAGCTTTATTTCTACAGGGCCCATAAAAGTGAAGCCGTTGGACCGACAGATGATATAGTATCTAGCGAAGACTAATATACTACTAACTAATATGATATAGTATCTAGGGAATGCTGCTAGTCTTTTAGGCACAATGCCACGGGGGCCATATTTAGGTTTAGACGGTTTATTTTAGATAGTAATAATGTAAATATATAGATATGTAATAATTATGTTACTCTGAAATTTTTAACAATAATTTTTTTTTTAAGTTAAGGAAATTTATTTTTACAAATTTACACCATACTATTCACTAGAGGCTCTTGATCGATAAAAGAATTCGAATTCCTAAGATACTAAGGAAAAAACTATTTCCCGTACTATACCAAGAACCGACCGACGGCCGATGGAGCAAACGGGTTTTAGAGTGGAGACCGAGTCTCGGCAAGCGTGGGGTAGGACGTCCACCCGCCAGATGGACCGACGACCTGGTAAAGGTCGCAGGTGGGACTGGATGTGGAAGGCGCAGGACCGTGTATTGTGGCGTAAATTGGGAGAGGCCTACATCCAGCAGTGAACTGCCACAGGCTGATTTGATTGATTAATTTGTACCGTACCTATGCCTATGAAATTTGGTAAGTTAAAAATATTCATGTACTACAAAATATGGAATAAAACCTAAAATGTGTAATTAAATCATAAAAAATGGTGTTTATAGTAAGTAATTAAAAACTGAGAGATCTAATTTCTGAACTGAAGCGCTCGTGGCCCCGCGGACTCAGTGTTCTGTAAACGATCACTGCAGTAAGCAACATTTACTATGGCCGGATATGGATGGGTGACCACCACGTGGACCACTTTGTGACATTTATTTACGAGCGTTTCCGTGCTTCGGAAGGCACGTTAAGCCGTTGGTCCCGGTTGTCAGTAAAATGACAGTCGTTAAGCCAAGTTGAAGGCCTTACGGGCGGCTTGAAAAATTTCGGCTGTGGGTCGTCACAACCTGCACCCGGGTCGGCAGCGCGTGTGTAGCGCCTCTGGTGTTGCAAACGTCTATAGGCTACGGTTACCAACCTACCGGTGGGCCGTAAGCTTGTCTGCAACCTAAGTATTTAAAAAAAACTTGTTATGAGGTACATACAACTGCCAACTTCGATTTTCCTTCAACTTATTGTTCGTGAACAAGAAGTTCAGGTAGGCAGTATAATGGTAATTACAGAAAATTACTTTTTACTCTATTTCTATACAATCCGTTACTCGTTATTATTCGCATAGTATCATCAATACACCCTTGCAATATTGGGTTGGTTCGCTAGATGTCAATTTACATTCAATTGTGTATCTAATAAAATAAAAAAAAAACGTAAAATAAATAATGTAACATGGTTCTAAAGTCTCTAATATAGAAATTAGTCAATTAATATTAAATTGCAGGTTAAGGACTGGAAGATTATGATTACCTGAAAAGCTTATATGGAAATATTAATCCCACCAAAACATTCTGTAAAAAACTAGCCAAGTCTCGTTGGAGCTACTTGTTTATCTCTAAAAAGTAATGAGATCTAGACAAAGTCGTGCCAAGTCTAAGGTTCCTTACTGCGATTTCTTTATTATTATAGTTAATGTTGTGTGACTTGGCCGTTGAAAATTCTTTATACGTGAGTGTGTACAAGTCAATTATGTTTACACGTAATGTTATATCTGTTGTAACTACCTATGTTTGTTAAGCGAGATAATAGCCCATACTGGTATTGGTAATTGGACGCTAGTGTCTCATTTTAGGCTGTTATTGATTGGGCAACACATGCATTCAGCATTGACAATGCTGACTTCTCCTCTCTCTTATTTTTGAAGCGGCAAATCGACCACCGAACTAACATAAAATAGACGTACTGAAGGACTTCTATCAATGATTATAATAATAATAATTGACTGGTTATTGAATCAACGTTCTCCGAGTGGCAATTTTCGATCGTCAATGGGTAGCGGTTCTGGCGACAGATTGGTGCAATGGTGTCATGAAGCATCTTGTTTTGTACCCTTGTGTACCCTTCAACGGCCAAGTCACACAACATTAACTATAATAATAAAGAAATCGCAGTAAGGAACCTTAGACTTGGCACGACTTTGTCTAGATCTCATTACTTTTTAGAGATAAACAAGTAGCTCCAACGAGACTTGGCTAGTTTTTTACAGAATGTTTTTGGTGGGATTTCACTTCTTTTTGTAGAAACGTGGGCATATTGATTTATTTTATTAGATTTTCTTATTAGACGCAGTTTTTTTCTTTTTAGGAGTAGTTTTTTTATTATTACACATCTTTCTTTTCTTTTTTCCGGTTCTGATTCTTGTACAACAGTTTTTTGTATTGCCCATTCGCGTTCATGCCGTTATATTTTGACCAAATTTTGAGCGAAATTAATATTTTAGTGTAATTTGTTTATTTAATTTGTGTAATTTTCGAGTAGAATAAAGATAATCATTCGACTATTTCTTCTTGTAAACTTGTAAGTATAAGTATAAAAGCCAGTCTAGTCTTATCCAGAGTTTTCCTTTAATTTTATTTATATTTGCACTAGCTGACCCGCGCAACTTCGTTTGCGTCTTATAAGAGAGAGAGAGAGAGAGAGAAAGAAAGAGAGAGAGAGAGAAAGAGCGCGGTGTGCTATTGTTATTTTGATAATGATATCAAAATAACAATAGCACACCGCGCTCTTTCTCTCTCTCTCTTACTACTCGCTACTCTCTTAGTACTTAAACATGAGTTTCACGTGAGTTTCACGTCATTTGTTCCCGTCGCGTTTACTTACGTCGCGTCGCTACTATTCATTATTTTAGAAATAATTAACGTTACTGTGATCGAAAACCTCCCAAAGACGCGGGATAGCTCCCGCATCCCCATAGGTGAGGCCGCAGTGGTAGCCGTAGCTCCGCTTACCCGGGGCACGAAATGAATAGATCGAAAATAGGTTTTTTGTTTAAGAACTTTTTAACTTTTCAATTTTGTAATACATTATTTTTATGTAACTTTAACCACTTTTTACGCAGAGGCGCAACGGATACTCTTATAACGATTAAATTTTCCCCGTTTTCAAAACATTTCACATTGCTGCTCCGCTCTTTCAGTAGTTTCAGTAAGGCTTGCCTTAGTATTTGATCATGGTCCCTTTGCAGCGTGTGTCTAATCCAGCTAAACTTCCGACGTTTGATCTGTTAGTGGATAGGGGTCTTACTGCAGCGTTCCAATAGGCTTACGTTCGTGATTTTAACGAGCCCGTATAATACCGAAGATCCATTAGAGGTCAACTTAGAACTTGTAGCTGTTGCGAAATGTCTTTATTGACCTCCCATGTCTTGCATCCGTATAGCAGTACAGTTTTAACGTTGACTTTGTTTTGGGTTTCACTTTTCGAGTCAATTTTCGCAACTGCCATACGGGGCGCAGCTGTGTGAAGTTTGCTCTTGTGCTCTTGCCTTGGCGAGCCTCGAAATGATGTACTCTTCTAACCCATCAGTTTCCGACACGACACTCCCGAGTTACGTGAATTAGTGAACGCGCTCGACGTCTGTGCCAATGCGCAGCAAAACAGACTCTTCTCCCCACACCTCATCTCCTGCGTCTGTCGATTTTATTTTCAGTCCCTCCATTCGCTGTCTCATTTTGCACTTTGTCTTGTAGACATGCATGACGGCGTGTGTCCAAATTGGAGATAGTACAGATGGAAAACTCATGTATGTACTTTTTTGTCACACCTACCCTCTGCTACACACACTGGCGCACAAACAAGTACCTGTCGAAAATTCGGTTGAAACCGCCTGACCTCGTGTCTGTGAATGAGTTGTCTATGTGTGCGTAGCCTCAGCGAATTTATTATGTAGGTTTCCATCTGTACTATCTCTAATTTGTGGCGTGTATGTGCCTCAGCAAGCACAGGTCATCGGCGACATCTAAATCCTTCAGGATATCAGGATAGTCCCCATTCTATGCCACGCCGCTTGTTCTTTGTGGTATTCAGCATTATGCCATCTATTTTCTATGGATGGCCCGAACAAAGGTACTTCTCATGGTGGTTATCACAGAGAAACACAGCTACACGCTGGAGAAGCGTATTGCTTAGTGGTGGTTGTTTACTATCATCTTATTTTCATAACGATCCTCTAAGGTAGGTACAGTATGTATTTTCAAAAGAGTTTGTGAACTCTATGTTTAATTTCCTTTTCGGAATATTGATGACATTTGATTGATGTCATTTTATACACGTTACGCTACTACATTGATACATGTAATAAAATTGTAACACGCCGATGTTTGTATGTAAATGGCTAATACTGAAGAAAATTCTAAAATAAAGGCTCTTTGTTTACTATTTTCTATGAAATTGCTTATTTTGAAATATTACACCTACCTAAAGTAATCTCCTGAAAGGTTACGTCCGCACAGGCAGGCGGCTTGCTTGGTGCCTAGCGCCTAGCGAGTCACCTAGCGAGTCGCTTAGTAAAACGGACATACTTGATTGTTCGCGGCCGGCCGCACTGTGCGCTTGGCGCCTAGCGAGTAGCTTAGCGTGTATCCAAGTAAACAAACATGTTGGTTTTTTGTCGCCAGGCGCGAGGCATTTTGAAGAAAAAAATATACGAAATATTGATCGCATCCATACATACAAATAAATTCAATTGGAGTGTCTGTTTGTAATATTAAAATAACCGCTTTCTACTGCATGCATATGAATGTATTACGGTACACATACCAAAATATATACTTTTAAAATTTTTGTCTGTCTGTTTGTTCTGGCCTCCGGCTAATCTCTGGAACGGCTGGACCGATTTGGACGGGACTTTCACTGGCAGATAGCTTATGAAATAAGTAGTAACTTAGGCTACTTTTATTTTAGAAAAAAAACTAAATAAACTAATTTTTTTCATTACATTCTACGCGGACGAAGTCGCGGACACAGCTAGGTAGTCATAAATAGATGAGAATCCGAATGAGTTAATTTTCCTTTAACTTTACTGAGAAGTAGATCAAATGTGTCTCTGGCCATACGCAAATCTTCGTAATTTTTTAGTGAAAATTATGCAATTGCTTATATAGAACAAAAAAATCCCCATGACTTGACCGTGTCTTATTTATGTCATGAACCCAATATGAAGCGCTCGTGGCCCCGCGGACTCAGTGTTGTGTAAACGATCACTGTAGTAAGCAACATTTACTGTGGCCGTTCATGGATGGGTGACCGTCTCGTGACCACTGTGTGACATTTATTTTCCGTGCTTCGAAAAGTCCTTGGTCCCGGTTGCCAGTAAAATAGCAGTCGAGGCAGTACCTAAGCCAAGTTGAGGGCCTTTTTAGGCTGCTTGAAAATTTTTAACAGCTGGCACTGCTGGCAGTCCTTGCCTGCGCCTGTCCATATCAACATGGCAATACGGCTCACCACCTATTACGTGGGACAAAATCTCAAAGGTGAAATGTGGGCATCTAAAATGCCTCTGTCTACCCCTTCGTGGATAAAAGGCGTGATCATATGTATGAACCCAATATAGAGCAGTATATATCTTTTTTTGAAAGTGAAATCTCTTCAACGTGCCGATAAGCAAATGACCAAAGCACCTAGCGACCCACCACGCAAACCACCTTCAGTGCGGCCACCGTGTATCCTAGCAAGTAGCCAGGATGCAAGCCACTAGGCGCTAGGCGCCAAGCAAGCCGCCTGCCTGTGCGGACGTAACCTAAGCGTTATTCACTTTTAACGAAAAAATATTTGCGATAAAAGTAGAAGAATAAGTTAGTATGTGACCCGTATAATGTATGATCCAGTTCAATCATGGCGACACAAAATTAATTTCGTTGCGCATTATTTTGATTTGCTATATCTCCTAAGGTATTCATTTAATATGCATGGTGTAAAGGGAACAAATAATTTTCATTATATTTTCATGCCCATTAATGTATTTAAATTGAGATGGGTTAACACTTTCTTGGTGTAAATAGCATTCCAATTACCACTTTATAATTGCTAATTTTTTAAAGAATGAACATGGTTATTGTATGTTATCCTTAAGAGATAAACATTATGCTGCCGCGGACTTTTCTGTAGGCCTATATAAGATACACAATTCCATGGTACATTATTTTGTAATACCTCGAAGGGTTTAGGCAGCGTTTTCGTTAAAAGCTCCCAGGCGCCTTATTTTTTTCTGAACTCTCCAACTAATGTCGTAATATTTTAGTCAATGTCAACAAAAACTCAACAAATTATATACGAACACCTTCCTCGAGAACCACTCTCTCGATTGGTGATCTCAGCCTGAAACTCCATGCAGTGGTTTTTAAGTTTATCGTGAACAAACAGACAGACAGACGGACAGACGCGGCTGGGGACTATGTTTTATAATATGTAGTGATTAACCCTAGAACCGTACCCATCATAGACTTTAAATAACAGTACCCAGGGGTACTAGTGTACCCCGTTAAAGAAAACATTTTTTTCATAAGAATAGACATTTATTAATATAATCAACATACATAGACTTTTATGGCACTTATTTCAGTCTCACGTTACATAATTAAACAAAAAATTACCAAACTTATATTAACAGTTTTGGCAAATCTTCTATTGGTGCTCTAAACATATAAAATTTTTACATTTTTCACATCGAGTGCTTGATTTACGGTCTTTTGATCTAGGACAAAAGGAACATCTACCAGTTTTTGAATCTGAAGAGGACGGAGCACTAGAAGGTCGTGCTTTTTTAAAATACCGCAAATACTTATTTGTGCATGCATTTTGTAGATGCATACCCAGGGGTGCTGTAGTACTCCACTCAGGTTTGCCACGATCGCATGCTAACAGGACTCGCGCCCGGCCGATGCTTCGACACGATCCCCCACCCCCCGTAAATACGCGGAGGTGCGAAAAGATCCGTTTTAAAACAAAAAAGTTATAGCCAATATTATTTTTGTTCGATAACTCAGTGTAGTTAGTGGACTGTCTTTCTGGTAGTTCCTGCAGGCACATAAGACGACACAAGAAGTTTCGGAAATCGGACCGCCACCAAGAATGATTCGCCACTTACCTTGATTCCCGGTCTTCTTAAGGATGCTCCGAGGCCTTGAGATTCCCTTGAGGTTGTTTCCGAGTTGCCGTGTCGACCGAGGCGCTGACGTGTGGATGGGTTGCCGGCAATCCACCACAGGCGCACACACAAGATGTTCGAACCGCGTCCGAGATTTAACTGAACGGTCGATGCGAAACCGGCCGCCCGCCCGGCAAGGAAGCGCGGGGCGGGGGATAGCCAGCCGAGTGACGAGTTCTCCCGATAGCCGACCGTGTCGCCGAAACATCCTGCCGCCTAACCAAGGTTCTGCCTTGGTTACCCACTAAACCACCGAAGGCAATCCACAAAGCTTAGAGACAGGTCGTAAGATGTTCCCTTGCTGAGTCCTGACCTCTACAACTCTGACAATTCCGTCCCTACCCGGAAGTAACCTAACGATCCGACCGCGCTTCCATTGGAGAGGGGGTAAATTATCCTCCTTTATCAATATCAGGTCATCGACCTTGGGAGCCTCGTTATGAGAAGTCCACTTATGCCTTTGTTGGAGTGTGTGAAGATATTCACATCTCCACCGAGACCAGAAATGCTGGGATATCTTTTGAATAAGTTGGTACCGAGACAACCGGTGCTCCGGAGTTTCCGTGTAGGGATACTCAGGAAGTGCAACGACAGGTTGCCCTATTAGGAAATGACCGGGGGTCAATACATCAAGGTCTTCCGAGTCCGTACTAAGGGGGCGAAGTAGCGTCCGTACTAAGGGGTAGAAGCGGTAATGAATTCTCGGCCGCTTTGGCCGAGAATTCATTACCGCTTCTACCTTGGTAAAAAAGGTGGTCAGCTCTTCGAAAGTGAGCTTGGCTTCTCCGAGAACCCGTTTCGCATGTGTCTTGGCACCCTTCACTGCCGACTCGAATATCCCACCGCTTGAAGGGTTTGAAGGGCAATTGAAGAGCCAAGTTATGTTTTGAGCCGTCAGCTTCCGATCAATTTCCTGGTGATGGTTCCGTAAGAATATGTATAACTCCTTTAAATATTTATCGGTTCCCGTGAAGTTTGTACCGCAGTCTGATCGGATCAAGGACGGTACGCCTCTCCTAGATACGAACCTAGTCAAGGCTGCCACGAAGGCTTCAACTGATAAGTTTGATACAATTTCTAGATGTACCGCCTTAACCGACAAGCAAATGAAAACGCATAAGTAACACCTTTGAACCCTTGCATTACGCAACGAGCTCGTTTTAACGTAAAAAGGTCCAGCGAAATCCGTGCCGACCCCGACGAAAGGTCTGACTCCGGTAACACGATCGGCAGGCAAATCCGCCATATATGGCTGTTTAGGCCGAGCCCGGTGTCGAAAACATTGTACGCATTTAAACGTTATGTGTCGCGTGACACGCCGCGCCGAGATAATCCAGTAGCGTCGTGAGAGAATTGCACTCAACGCGTTAGCTCCGACGTGACAGTAGACCTTATGATAATGATTGACTAGCAAGTCTGTGAAACTACCCCTCGCCGGTATTAATATAGGGTGCCGTGACTCATATGGAAGGGTAGAGGCGCCGATTCTGCCACCGACACGAATAATATCATCCCTGTCCAAAAATAAATTCAACCGTCGCAATGAATTTTTAATTTCAGTACCCGTTCGAAGGTTTGTCAATTCATCGGAGAAATTTTTTGACTGCACAATACGAATTAAGCACAGATTGGCGAGTCTACGTTCCGACACCGTTAAACTACCGTAAACCTTCTCAGAGTTAATTTTTGAATTATTTTTAAAGCGTAGTAAGTATGTAGTAACGTTTAGCAGCTTTTCATATGAACTAAAACGATCTAATAAATTAAAATCCGATATCAATTCGTTTACATTAGCAACCCTAACGGCCGGCCTCAGGCCAGGTAACAAATCTGGCGGGAACTCTGGGCCCCCGGACGGCCACGTATGGGGCGGCCGCTCCAGCCAACTCGATCCCCACCACAAGGGATGGTTCAAGAGTTCTGCCGCCGAGCAACCGCGTGACGCAACGTCCGCACAATTCATCTCGCCGGGTACGTGACGCCAGTCGATGTTGGTCTTAGAGGTTATTATATCCGAAACCCGGTTTCCTTCAAAGACTTGTAATTTATGAGGTGGTGTCCGTAACCACGCCAAAACGATAGTGCTGTCGCACCAGCCTACAATTTGGTCTAACCGAACCTTATCCTCCATTGACTCGACCGTGTGATTAACCAACGTTGACAGCAACTTAGCACCATTTAACTCCAGTTTCGGTATGGTTAACTTAACCCTTAATGGCGTTATACGTGACTTAGCAATAAGTAGGCGTACGTGAGTCCGTCCATCTACGCCCTCCGCGCGCAAGTAGACTGCTGCAGCGTAACCGACGCTGGAGCCATCACAAAACCCGTGAAGAGTATATTTAGTCGGTCCTTCCAACTTGACACACCGGGGAATGGAGATACGTTGCAGATGCGGTAAGTCAGAGATGATATCCCTCCATTGTCGCACTAAATCTATGGGGGCCGGGGCATCCCAAGCTACCCCCTTTGAGTTATCAGAAGTCGCCAATAGGGACTGTAATAAAAGTTTTATTTTAAAAACTACTGGACAGATCCACCCAAGTGAGTCGTAAAGTCTAGCCACTATTGACAGAATACTACGACGTGTGACGTCACTATCTGTGGGCAGATTTACATGGTAAGTGAAATTGTCACATTTGGGGTCCCACTGAATGCCTAAAATCTTGACAAAACCCGTTCCATCCGAATCGCGATCATCGAAACGCCGCGGTGACTCCAAGTGTTCCGTGGGTAAGTCATTCAGTAATGCTGGCATATTACTGGACCATTTCCGTAACTCATAGCCGGCCGAATTCATCAATGAGATTAACTCATCGCGAAGCTCACGCGCCTCAATCAGCGAGTCTGCGCCGCCATTCAAATCGTCAACGTATGTGTTGTCTATGAGTAACTTAGCGGCACGGGTTTTATCAACCTCATCCCGGGCGATCCTGGTGTAAGCAGCGTATGGCTATGAAAGAGCTCGACTTCAAACCGTATGTATTTGTGTTTAATTGATAGGTAAGTAGGGGCTCCGTGGGCGACGCTCGCCAGAGAATCAACTGATATCTCCGATCGTCCGGGTGAATCCACGTCTGCCTAAACATCATTTTAATATCCGTAGTAAATACAATTTGTGGAACCCTAAATTTCATTATAATATTAGTGATATCGTTTTGCAATCGTTCTCCCGAAAACAGACAGTCGTTTAATGACACTCCCGAACTTGTTTTCTGACTGCCATTGAATACAACGCGAATTTTATTCACATCGCCCGATTTTTTAAATACTCCGTGATGTGGGAGAAAGTAATGTTCTTGCCCCGAATTAATATCAAATTGCGATACACTCATGTGTCCCAGCCTAATATATTCATTAATAAATTCAATGTATTTCTCCCGAAATTCCGGATTCCGTTGCATCCGCCTCTCAAGCGACATAAATTGCTTATAAGCGGGCTGGCGTGAGTCTCCTAACAGACGTCTATCACCTGCCGAGATAAGAGGTAAGCGCGAGATATATTTACCGTCCGGGCCTCGCGATACCGTTGAAACAAATAAATGTTCGCATTCCAAGTCCTCGGGACTTTTAATTTTATTAAGAGGGGGTTCCTCAGATCGCCAAAACCTTTCCACCGTTTCCTTGAGTGTCAACTGGTTAACCGACGATTCGGCCAGCTCCCGCGTCTCCGGCGAAACTGGTCCGAATACCGCGAAATTAAATATCGTGCTCAACGCGTAGGGCCCACCCTGACACAAGGTAATCTTTTCCCCATTTAAGATTTGACCGAGTACATCACATCCAAAAATTACGTCTATCTCTGAAGAATTCAATGAGCCGTTATCTGCGAGTTTCAACTCTTTAAAAACCAAATTTGTTCTGTTAACCGAATAAGACGTAAGCCTTCTTAAAACTGCCGCCGTTACCGCTAGTACTGGGTGTTCTGAATGTTCTGGTCTGAAATATATAACAACAACGTGTTGATATGTATTGGCTTGAATGCCACCGATACCCGTGATTTGTACATTACTATAAGACCGTTTCAATCCGAGGGTAGATACTAAATCCCCCTTTATTACCGACATTTGAGCCCCTAAATCTAAGAGAGCCCGTGCTTTAACGAATTCACCATTTTTATTCTTAATTTCAATAATAGCTGTGGGTAGAACAACATTATACGGGTTTCGATGCAAAGACGTTGAAGATGAGTCATCATGTAACCTTAATTGCTATGCTGAATATTGCTTTTGAGAATTATTACGTGACTGACCTCGCGATTCGTGCGATTCCCGCCGTTCGCATGCCTGATAGCCGTTGCGCGAGCTGACCTGAACCACACGCTCAGCTGATGAGCGCGACGGTACCTCTCTTCTTTCGCGAGGAGAGGCCGTGCGCGTGCGACGACGCGGACGGTGGCTGCGGTAGCCAGGTCCCTCCGAAAGCGAGCTAGCGCGAGACGCAGTATAGTTGTGCATGCATATTAAGTCGTTGTGACCCCGATGGCCACAGCGTTTACATGCTGTCTTTTTATCGCACGTAGATGCCGAATGCTTACCAAAACATTTAAAGCATAAATTTTCAGCTCGCACCCAGTCTTTACGCTGACCCGCGGTTAATTTTTTAAATTTAAAACACTCCGAAATCATGTGACCGCTTATTTCACAGTATAAACAGCGCCTAGCGATTATTCGTTCATTCCTGTAAGATTCACTTTCGTTTCCGATGATGTGTATGGTGCGGCGGGTACGATTGTCCTTCAAGGTCGCGCCGTCAGCTGTTGTTGAGTCTATAAGCCGACATTAATTTTGCAGAAACTCCACAAGTTGATTGAATGTGGGTAGGGTGATTATATTTCCGCCGTACTTCTGTTCAAACCGAGTTTTAACGTCTAACGGAATTTTATTTAAGCTAATGAATAATAAAATATAAGACCATTGATCTATAGGAAGGCCTAAATTATTCAAGGCGCGAGTGGACTCCAACAGTGGGTTTAGAATTTTAGAACGCAGATCATAGGGTTTATTTAATGTAGGTAGCTGTAGGATTCTAGAAATGTGACTATCTGCTAGCATTCTGATATTTTCAAATCTACCCTTAAGAATTTCTAAGCCTATATCTAGGGATTCGTCTACCATAGGTAAATGCCGTATTAAGGTATGCGGTTCATTTAACACATGAGAAACTAAGTAATGAAATTTTTCCGTCTTTGATATATCTTTCCGTGTTAGTACCAACGAACTGAATAGGCTTATAAAACTTTTCCACTGAAAAACGTCACCATCAAATTTGCATAAATCGATTCTGGGAAGTCTTGCCGTATTTGAACTCTCGGACGGTCTGTGAACCCCGTCCAAACCCGGGTAAGCCGACGAGACCGCTTCCAGCTGATTATAAGCTAACTCCGCCTCATTATAATCAGCCGTATAGATTTTAATCATTTCCGAATCTACGGTATTATCCAGCAATAACTCGTACTGTTCCGACAAAAGTGCGTATCGTTCATCGAGTTTACGCAATCTCGCCGAAATAACTGCATTGGTTTGAGTTTTTCCCGCGATCATTTCTAACGTGCTTCTAAGCCATTCGACTTGAATTTTAAATTTAGTTGATGATACCTTAGCCATTTTAAATCGTTAAGACTCAAATCGTGATGCACCCACCCCCGGGTAAGAGAAAAAAAATATATAACGGAACCCTACAATAAATCAAATAAATTGTTCTAATAACTGAGGATAATTTCACAAATATCGCATACCGCACAATATATACAATAACCGAACCGCAAATGACAAACAAACTTAACGACTTTAATTTGAATTGTATCCGACCGAATCGAGACTTGTGTCAGAGCTGTAAGTGGCGGTTAGGAATTTCAATTTTTAAATCTACAACCGACTTATGATTTGAAAAAATACCAACAAATATACCGAAATCCGGCTGAAATCCGGCTCGAAGGACCATAAATATGTTCGATAACTCAGTGTAGTTAGTGGACTGTCTTTCTGGTAGTTCCTGCAGGCACATAAGACGACACAAGAAGTTTCGGAAATCGGACCGCCACCAAGAATGATTCGCCACTTACCTTGATTCCCGGTCTTCTTAAGGATGCTCCGAGGCCTTGAGATTCCCTTGAGGTTGTTTCCGAGTTGCCGTGTCGACCGAGGCGCTGTCGTGTGGATGGGTTGCCGGCAATCCACCACAGGCGCACACATACACGATGTTTGAACCGCGTCCGAGATTTAACTGAACGGTCGATGCGAAACCGGCCGCCCGCCCGGCAAGGAAGCGCGGGGCGGGGGATAGCCAGCCGAGTGACGAGTTCTCCCGATAGCCGACCGTGTCGCCGAAACAATTTTTTTTTTCAGTTGTACCCCAGGGTACGGTTCTAGGGTTAAAAGCAGAAGGGGAGGCATTCGCCCAGCAGTGGGATGCTTTAGGCTAGATTAAATAAAAGATGTGTCAGATGTCGATTTTTTATGTCCCAATAGTAGAAGGGGGCATTACCATATCTCTAATACACCTGAGACCAGCTGAAGGTTCTTCATCAGATACTTCAGACCTTCGGTTTTTGACTTCAAATAAAGCGGCCCACCAAGTTGAATATTATTTGTAAAGGCGGTATGTCGATCTCTAATAGTTTGGTTGGGCTCTTGTGTTTTCTAATCAGGGTCACCAGGTATCTTCGATTATCCTAGTTTTTATAGTTTTCCCTTTATGTGGCGATTAAACCCTAACTCTGTACCAAATTTCAGCTCTCTGAGTTTATGGGAAGTACTAGTTGTATTTTGATGATCATGAGTGAATGAGTGTCATAAATGCGAAACTTTGCTTTCGCTTAACTCCGGAAGTAAATGACCTACAGACTTGAAATTTTAGATTTTAAGTATGTGATTATAGCTTACTAGATGACAAAAATTTCTGCGTTCTAGTCTTATCCAGAGGTTCTCTACTAGGGGCCTGAAAATGCGGCGAAGTGGTTCCTGTAAAGGATGGTACGGCAGTGTTTGCTTCGCGCTCGACTTGGCTTGGGGGCATTAATATTATCATGGGGTCTTTACAATCAAAATAAAATATACGTACCTACACATATTAAAATGGCCACGGTCAATTTGCCGAATAAAATTGCACATTTCTTAAATGAAACTTTAAAAATTAAATAACTCCCACTCACGTTCGAACGAATCCAGTTACTCTCGTGAATGAGTACAATTGTTTCGATAATAACCGTTTCTTTGTTTACAAAATAACTATAAATAACTGCTTGGAGCTTGAGTTTCAGGTTATAAACGCCGTCGGTGACTCGCTTTTCTTAAAACGAGATATATTTAATCCGTTGCAGGTATGCTTTAGGTATAGAAGGAGCGTTTCAAAAGATCGTTCCTCTGTCGAACTATAAAAACATGGAACGACCTGCTCGCACACGTGTTTCCCTCATCTTACAATCCCGGGTTCTTCAAGAGTCCCGCGTCTTTTGGGGGCTTCGGGTGTGATTCCGCTTCTAAGGGGGGGGGGGGGAGGGTTCGTGCGCGAATCCCTCACGTCAAGCTGCCGTCATGGGCCGGCTTCTGTAAGCACGGTGAGCAGCCCTCTCACCGTCCTCAGGCCCAGGTCATGGAGACCGATAGTTTTCAGCGAAGAGTCGTCGGCGGCGCCCTAGCCACCGACTGCGGAACTTGGGTGGGAGAGTTCTCTCCCGCTCCCGCCCTTTCATGAGCATGACCTGCTCGCAGAAAGAGGCGGCGCAGTCCCACTTACTACCGCTGGAGATAATGGCTCGCACCATGGTCTCGAGCGAGAGAGTGTCCTAAAGAATCAAAATGGTCGATTATTGCGCTATAATTATTTGACTGCGATGGACTCAAAAAGTACTGAACCTATTTCGATGCGGTTTTATTTGTTTATAAGGTCTTAGTCAGACCAAAAATCGTACATTTGTTTGATTACAATCGATTGAGTAGAACCAGAAATATGACCAAAAATATAATAATTAAGGTAAAATTTTGATGAAATCCCTTCACTACACAAAAATTAATAACTCCACTTCTAAGATAACTAAAAAGTTTTAAATAATCTTAATTATTAAGAATATAAAACCCGACTGCAGAGTAAAAATACAACTGAAAAGCGAAAAACAAGCTCTACATTTCTTTTGTAATTTTCTTTAGCTATACTTTGTCGGTAATATTTGCAGGCAGGAACAAGCTTTCGAAACACTTAGCTATTTGATAAACCACCACTCGCTTGACAAAGCTTGTTCCTGCTGGCAAATGTTGCCGACAAAGTAAAGCAGTAAGTAGCTAAAGATAATAAAAAAAGAAATGTAGAGCTTGTTTTTCGCTTTTCAGTTGTATTTTTACTTTGCAGTCGGGTTTTTTGTATTCTTAATAATTAGTTTATTTATGAACACTTTGCTTAAGATTAATGATGAAGATTATAAAACCGGTATAGTGCGAGTTTGTTTCTTATATGGAACCGCCTCTTATTCCTCTCTCATGAAGAATTGCCGGAGAAGCTATGGAGGATATTTTTTCTTACATAAAAAGATGAGATACCTAGTCACTAACAACCACATAATCACTCTGATTGACTTTAATTTCTTTATTTCTGGAGCGTGTACTTCGAAAATGGTTAGGAATATGAAAAAGTAAACACAATAAAAGTTATAGAGAGTTTTATAGGCTTTCATCTTAATAATTATGCTTTTTGCTACAATGCACCGTTTTTGAGATATTGGCAAAAAACTTAAAATTGAGACCATTGCCACCCCTTCCCCGCCCCTTCCTTGGATTGTCTTCCAGTTATGAGAACTTTGAGTACCTATGTTTCCTCCTTTTTAAGCGCCCTGAATACGTTTCTGAAGAAATCGTTTAGGTTCCCGCTGACGCACTCTACAGCTACTCTATTGACTGGCCTAAGGCAATCGAGTAATTTAATAAATATTAGACCTATAGTAATCTATACTATTATAGTGGTTATGCTGACGTGATTCTGAGAATTATGTGAATAAATTAAGACAAATAATACAAGGTCATAAGCCTATATTACGAAATAATAAC
Organism: Miltochrista miniata; assembly: GCA_933228765.1. Classification (NCBI taxonomy): domain Eukaryota; kingdom Metazoa; phylum Arthropoda; class Insecta; order Lepidoptera; family Erebidae; genus Miltochrista; species Miltochrista miniata. Next base: position 23,783,240 of record OW121756.1, read on the forward strand.
TTATCAAGAAAAATATTTGTTCATAAAGATTTATATAATAGTGAGTTTGTGTTTTTAAGGAATGATGCGGTACGGAAACCTTTGCAATGTCCATATGAAGGTCCATACCGAGTCATTAGCAAAAACGATAAAGTATTTTGTTTACAATTACCTAACAGACAGTTGAATGTGTCTATAGATAGGTTAAAACCAGCGTATATTTTACATGATGAGAATTTACCTAAGAGTAGTGATGATAATATAAAAATACAAAATAAAAATTTTAATAATAAAAAAGTCGAAAAAAAAAATTAGATTTGAGACAAGCAAACCCAGTAAGTCAGAGTATGTTACGCAAAAAGGGCGAGTAAGCAAAACGCCAGCTAAATATTTGTGATGATTAAAGATCAATAAGTAGGTTAAGATATTTTCTTTAAAACGTGTAACTAAGTAAATTGTTTAATACTAATTATTATTTCAAAGTAGTAACAGTCATATTTTTCTCTACAAAATGGGAATAAATCAAACAAAAGAAAAAGAAAATGTTATAGTAAATGAGAATATCTCAAATTTAGCATCAGTGGATACAAAGTTCAATATTCTAAGCATATTTTGCACAGTTATGTTGTTGATACTCGTAGTAATTAGCTACTGCGTTATAAAAAACAAGTGTAGTAAAGGAGTTAAGTCTTGGTTAAGAAAAGAGATGGTTGCAAGCTCAATTGCCTTGCCTAGCATCAAGGTGGAAGCTTTGCAGCAACCTTATATTCAAAAATCGCAAGCACCGTCAGTATCAAAATTAGTGGTATCTTGATCAGTTAATAAAGTGTCTAAATAATGTATATCATAAAAATGTGTTATTAAAATGTGAAATTTAGTTATAAAACGTGAAATAGATTAAGTACGGTTATTTTACGGTTAATTTTATTAAAGTTGTGTAATTATACCTAAAAGGGTACATAACTAAGTAAATAAAGTGTCAAAAGTATAAAATGTATCTTTGTTTGCAACCTTAAAATAAAAAATTACATTGTATATTGTGTAACGTTCGTATACAGTATTAGTAAGCGTTGTAAAGCAGTACGTTCTATAAATAGCAGCCAGGTGGTAGCAGTGGTGGAGAGGTTCAAGTACCTTGGTCACATATTAGCATCGGATATGAAAGACGATGCTGATATTGATCGCCAGCGTAGGGCTATTTCAGTCTTAGGTAATATGATAGCGAGGAGATTTTTTAAGGCTGATAAACAGACTAAGATGCATTTATTTAGGACATATTGCCAAAATTTCTACACGTGTCAGCTTTGGACTGTGTATACGAAGAGGTCTCTGGATGGCATTCGTGTTCAATATAATAACATTTACAGGCACCTTATGGGCTTGGCCACATACTGTAGCGCCTCCGAAATGTTTACAGAGGCAAGAATGAACACGTTTAATGCCATCCAGAGAAATCGAATCGCTGTGTTCTTGGCTCGGGTTGTAGCGTGTAGTAATAGTATAGTTAGGGCATTTGCAGATAGGTTATGTACTAGTCCTATGTATAAAAAATGGATTGAGATAGCAGCATAAGAATGGTTTTGTGGAATGTATAATATTGATATTTATTGTTTTTATTTATTTATTATGGACTTGACCACAGATTTTATTTCATTTGATTTTTTAATATTGATTTTTAATTATTGATTTATTGTTATGGGCTTTTCTTTTACTGTATTGATGATTATTTTGAATTGTATTATTGATGTTATTTTATTTTTTGTTATTAATTGATGATTATGATGATAGCATTAATGTGGATATCTGTTTTTTAAATATTGTTGTGAATTTTATTATTATTTTTATACTTAAAATTATTATGTAAATGTAAACAAATATGGATTATTCCGAATTAAAGATACATTATATTATTATTATTATATTATTATAAATAGAACAGTAAGTACATTGTAGTGTGTTTTGCAGAATTGCAGTTTTAGCGACTGGACTTTGAATGATTATAATAAGCCAGAGATTGTAAACATTTGGTACCTATTGTTAAAGTTGCAATAATTTTTTTTTTTGTGTATTAAATTTTGAAATATTTTTCTTCTTTTAAAAAAGGGGGGAATATTATAGTGGTTATGCTGACGTAGATTCGTGGTACTGCGTATGTTGAGTCTCATACTGTTAGTTAGCTAACCAGTCGCTACGTAACCTTTATTGTGTCAACATGTATTAGTTCTGTGTAATAAGTACTGTGCTATCCTAAATTACTTTGTGAAGGACAACATTAAATAAGAACAATTTGTGACATTAATCAGTGTAATTATTTATCTCCTGTACACGATAACAAGAACATTCACTTCTGAGTATTATAGACTACAAACAGTTATTTCTTAGTGACGCATAGATCACTAAACTATCTATACCTACTAATATTATAAAGAGGAAAGATTTGTTTTTTTGTTTGTAATGAATAGGCTCCGGAACTACTAGACCGATTTAAAAAATTCTTTCACGGTTCGAAAGCTATACTCTTTGCGGTGAACAAAGGCTATATTTTATTCCCGTATTCCCACGGATACGGTAACTACGCGGGTGAAACCACGTGACGTCCGCTAGTAATCGATAAAATTGAACTACACACGAGAGCGAGAACACCAAAATTATGTGCACAATACATTTATATTATTATGCAAACGACCACTTGTACATATTCCACAATTTTAAATTTACGATTAAGCTGTGTCAGCTAAAACAGTCCAGATTATTTTTATTCTGTAGGATAGGTAATGGGCATTTTAATATACCTAATGCGCGAGCATTATACATACATATGATCACGCCTTTATCCCTGAAGGGGTAGACTGAGGCATAATACATGCCCACATTTCACCTTTTTTTAGAATTTGTCCCACGTAATAGGTGGTGAGCCGTATTGCCGTGTTGAGATGGACAGGCGCAGGTTGTGAAAGCCTGCTGTTGAAAATTTTCAAGACGCCTAAAAAGGCCTTCAACTTGATTTAACGACTGCCATTTTACTGGGAACCGGGACCAACGGCTTAACGTGACTTCCGAATCACGGAAACGTTCAAATAAATGTCACAAAGTGGTCACATAGATAGTCACCCATCCAATGACTGGCCTTATTCAAAGTTGCTTACTGCAGTGATCGTTTACAGACCACTAAGTCCACAGGGCCACGATTGCTTCCACGGTGACCCACGGGGGTACGATAGCATTATAATAATTATATACCTGTTATGAAATATTTTTATTATAATTTTCATATTTATCATCTGGTCCTTAACATACCTATGCGTGTAAAAATATAAAACCTTTTACGGAATACAGGACAAAAGTAGCCAAAAAATCATTTATACGTACCCCATATTAATTTGGCCGCGGCCGATCTGACGGACGAAAATGCACATTGCAGAACGAATTTTATATGAAATAAAAACTATCGTTTCAACTAAGCTTTCAATAGCTTACTAATTTTATAAATACCACTCACATTCGAACAACGTACGAGATACAAGTGCGTTACTGACTGAGTTGGTATACGAATGTTTTATTAAGCATCAGGAACAATAGTCCGTTCACAGAAACCTCAGACCAATAAAACAGTATTTTTTTATTGGTCTTAGCCAGAAACAAGCTTCCTTTCATAGCGCGTCGTGTCAGCCTCGACCATCTAATGCGTCCCGGATACACACAACGATCACTGCAGTAAGCAACATTTACTATGGCCGGATATGGATACCCATCCATATCCGGCCACCACGTGGACCACTTTGTGACATTTATTTACGAGCGTTTCCGTGCTTCGGAAGGCACGATAAGCCGTTGGTCCCGGTTGTCAGTAAAATGACAGTCGTTAAGCCAAGTTGAAGGCCTTATGGGCGGCTTGAAAAATTTCAACTGTGGGTCGTCACAACCTGCGCCCGGGTCGGCAGCGCGTGTATAACGCCTCTGGTGTTGCAAACGTCTATAGGCTACGGTTACCAACCTTCCGGTGGGCCGTAAGCTTGTCTGCCACCTAAGTAGTACATAAAAAAAAAACACGTAAACACACTTACTTACAAACGATCTGGACTGACCTCGTTATCCTGTAGTTAATGTGCCCGACTATGGATTCGGAGGCCACGACTTCAATTCCCACCCAGGACAAAACTCCGTAAGTGATAAACACATTGATTTGTTCTGTGGCTGGGTGTAATTTATTTATCTATACTAATAAATAAAGAGAGAATCTGACTGACTGACTCATCAACGTGGAGGTGAAACCCCTGAACGTAGACGATGAAATTTGGACACTATTATACCTTTATTAACTAGGTAAGTAATAAGAAAGGATTTTTGGAAATTTCACTATTAAGGTGGTAAAATAACAGTTGTATGGGAATTCGTTACTAATAAAAAAAGGTAAAAAAGAGGTTGCAAATTCATATGGAAAATTCTTTATTTTGAAAGATAGCTACTTCAAAATTTGTATACTTTCTGACACGCTTCTGGGAAGTCCAGAGTGATCCCAGGAGTTCCCAGGCGGTTCAGTAGTTTAGGTAAGGGTATATAATTTGTCCTGAAGTCAATAACGCAACGATTACATATATAACTGCCTTTATTGCGATTTCACAAAATAAACTTAAATCTATCTTAAAAACTAGGTACTCATCCGAATTCTTCCTTCAGGGATGGGATTTCCTTCCTTCAGGAATAATATGACGTAACAATAGATAATTACTCCTATATTTTCAATATTAGTTGCTTACGGGTATAAGCAGGGGATTTTTTAAATATAAACTTGGAAGCTCATTCTGAAAAGAACAAACAATATATTTTATATACACCCTCTTCAACCATAGATTTTCCTAAACTTTCCCTTACTATTATTTTTAACCCCATTTTAAAACATTTAATATACAAAGAACATTACCCCCTTTTCTAAATTTCACAAACGCCTGCCTGATAAAATAAATTTACTTAAAATATACTTTTTTACATAAAAATTACCCACAATTAATTTACTTAATAAATTTTATGACGTTGATGCTTACCAGAGCTTCCGTTTTCACAAATATAAATTTATTTAAATTCTTGGGCTATGTACGCCACCCACTGGTATTTTAGTGAAATATATTTTACAGAATAATTTACTTTGATGTAAATTTTCTTCGACAGTATGAAGTAAAATAAAAAATTTTGTTAGTTCCTGATTTTTTCTATTCTACTAATGCGCACGCTTATATATAGCTTACATCCCACCATATCTCCTTCCATCAACTATCCCTACTATGACACTATTAAGGACACACCTATTATACCGACCTAAGTATAACCATTATACCTACGCTTAATAGCGCCTAATAAACTAATACAGCAAATCCATGATTTACGCCACAATATCCCCTCCCCAAGAGAAAATTTTGTCCCTATAGACAAAATTTAAGAACACTAATTCAATTTAAAAAAGATTGAATTAGTATATAACAATCAATCTATAACAACTGTATTACTTAGATAATGTCTCCCAAAAATAAATAATTTAAATATTCCAATAGAGTAACTCTGATGGTGTTCACAAGATAGATAGAAGAAAAGACGTATTTAAGGCTTAATATTAAGAAATCCAGGTAATACGAACCGCCTGAATGTAATATAGAATATGGCTTAAATTGAAGACTGAGATTTCTATAACCGTCTCAGAGAAGAAAATTTATATAACAACATATACAACGATGTAATAACATTGTATATGTCTATATAACTGAATGCAATATATTTGCATATGATAAGCAAGCCTTTAAGAGCTTCCTATAGTACCACGTAAATCTGCGAGGGCAAGCTTACCGCTTCCGAGTGTTTCTTGGTTTTTTGTATTTACTACAAAAAACCAAGAAACAGAAATATAGCACTGAATACACCTACAGAATCATCCTACCAGAATTCTAACCAAAAATATACAAACAACCCAGAAAAAAAAATCACATTTACCAACCTTAACATTTCACTGAAATCCAAATCCAATATGTAATAACGTTTTCAAAACGTATGCATCACTATTAACATAATGAATGTGCATAAAACTTTTATAACTTTGTAATTCTTAATACTTTGTAATTTTATAAACTCACGGCACGTACACAACTTTCACATAACATGACAATGAATTCACAATGTGACCTCAAGCTTAACAATATTTCGAGGTACCCTCATAAATTTTCACAATTATTCATAAGGTCTCTTACACACTGACTTAAATTTCTCGTGTATGTTTGACTGTCCGCGACAACATCCTAAAGTAATTTAACGTTCATTTTTAAAATAATTGACCTGACATCGCTATTCTTGTCATAACTAACCTAATTTTATTTGATAAAATCTAAAACAATGACGTTAATTTTGTTTTAGAATAGGGGAGAAATTTTTTTTTTTTTTTTTTTATATATGCAAAGTACCTACTGACTATTTCAAACTTTCATAATTCACCGGACTCACCCATTCCTTTGAATAATGTGCCTTTCATACATCACGCTCATAAAATACTCATGCACACTTGTGTCATCAATACAATCACATGATGACGCAATTCTTATATACAAGAGAATTTAGCTTAAATTTTACACTAAATCTCAACATTATTCATTAAAACCGTATACTGTCCTTACACTTGTGGAATTATGTAATGAAATGCAGTCTGTAAGAACCCTAACGATATTCACATTATATTCACAACTACCCATACTTAGGAGAGAAAAAAAAAAGTTACTACGATTTACTTTGACTATTTTTAGCTACAAGGTTAAATTATTGAATTACTTTATGAAGATTATAATTAATTATTCTTTGTAATTATTAAGTTTAAAATCTTTTATATGCCACGTTCCAATGTTTTTGCCAAATTCATTAGCAAGCTCATAAACTAAAGGAGATCGTTTTCCTATAATTTTACACTTTATATATTTAGGAGCTAATTTCTTCGAAAAATGTTTATCTTTATCGCTTAAATAAAATGTTCGTTTCCATATTATATCACCTACGTTAAATTCTGCCTGTCTTTTGCGTAAATTATAATGCTCACTGTTTCTACTATGTGCCTGTATCAAACGTGATTGAACTTTGTCAAAAATTAAAGACAATGCACCACGGTTCTCCGCATATTCGTCTCGGGGTTGAAAAACTATACTGTCATTGCCTTCACAATCAATATAATGAGAACCACAGCTAACTAATTCTCTGCCGAAGGTCAAAAAATTTGCAGTGAATCCTGTAACTTCGTTTACTGCGCTGTTTATCGCAAATTGTATCTTTGGCAAAATTAAATCCCAACCTCTCTGATCGTCATTAATAAAGGAAGAAATGGCGGTAACTATTGTCTTGTTGTACCGTTCCACCATATTAACCTGTGGCGAATAATAGGGTGTATAATGCAATTTAGGAATTTTATATTTTTCTAGCATACGTTTAAGCGTGACACTAACGAACTGCTTCCCATTGTCCATTATAATTGTAGATGGAATGCCATGAACTAGAAAAACCTTTTCCTCTAATAATCTAGTAATTATTTCGGCCGATGCTCGTTTAATTGGGAACAATAAACAGTATTTACTAAAACAACACGATACCACCAAGATATAGGCGTTTTGGAGACGTGTAGTCGTTAACGGACCGACTAAGTCTATGCTGAGGACTTGAAATGGTCTGGTACACTTCTTTGGTCTTCCCATTTCACCCAAAGTAGAGTGATTTTGTGCTTTCTGAGCCAAGCAAACCTCGCATAAAGAAATAAACCTAACCACGTCTGAATGCATGCCCGGCCAATAGTACCGTAATGTTAACCTTTTGTAAGTTTTAAACATACCAAAATGACCGGCTGTTGGTTCCGCATGATTTTCCGAAATAATTTTTTCACGTTGTTCTGAAGGTATTACCTGCTTCCATTCAAACTCTTTATACAGTGTAAGTGAAGACTTCATATAACGATATAACAATCCTTGTTTAACGATATAATTTGGGTAAGATAGAGGTGTACTTTGACAACCGTTAAATATATTTAAGTACCACTCATCCTGAGTGTTTAAAGAATTTATATAATTTTTGTTAATAGCGGTTATGTTACCTTGACGAGACAATGCATCAGGTATCACATTATCTACCCCCCTTCTATGTTTAATATCAAAATTAAATGACGACAATCGAATACTCCACCGTGCTAACCTACCTGTTGGATTATTCAGGTTAAGGAACCATTTCAGCGCCGGATGATCGGTGTAAACCGTGAATCTTTTCCCGTTATCTATGTAACAACGCCAATGTTCCACTGCCGATAATACTGCCAAGGTTTCCCTTTCGGTGGTACTGAAATTCTTCTCCGCCCCTGACAGAGAACGACTGTAATATGCAATTGGGTGTTCTACACCATTTATAGTCTGTGTCAGTACTCCGCCTACGCCATAGTTACTAGCATCTGCATGAATTTCAAAAGGTAAATCAAAATCAGGACACCTTAAAATAGGAGCCGTAACCAAACAATTTTTTAAAATATGGAAAGCTGTATCCGCCTCACTTGACCAAATAATTCTTTTATTATGTGATTTCTTTGTTGATGTGAGTCGGTTAAGTGGACCTGCTATTGAACTAAACCTAGGCACAAATTTGCGATACCAAGAAACTACACCCAAGAAACGCTTTAGCTCTTTTTTATTTGTTGGGGTGGGGTATTTAACTATTGTTTGAACTTTATCTGGGTCGACATGTAACCCCTTTTTATTAACTATATAACCTAAGTATTTAAGTTGATCCCTAAAAAACACAGACTTCTCAAAATTAATAGATAAATTTGCGATTTTCAATTTATTAAGCACTTTTAACAATAATGAAACATGGCCTTCAAATGACTCAGAACAAATGACTATGTCATCTATATATGCAAAAACTGAATTTTCAAACTCAGGACTATAAAATAAGCTGTCTACCAGCCTTTGACATGACGCAGAACCGGAAGTGAGTCCAAAAGGAAGTTTTTTGAAGCAATAGGTTCCTCGTTGAGGGATATAAAAGGCTGTTTTATTCTTGTCACATTCAGCAATTTTTATCTGCCAAAATGCCTTCGACAAATCAATACTACTTAAATATCTAGCATTTTTTAAATTATCAAGTATTTCTGACATATAGGGAAGCTTGTACGCATCCTTTTTAGTTACAGAATTTAATTTACGGCTATCTAAACAAAACCTAAGGGATCCATCCTTTTTCGGAATCAGTAGAACCGGAGATGACCAAGGACTGTCACATTTTTCAACCACCCCTAATTCTAACATTTCGTCTAACTGTTCGGATAAAATACGTTGTTTTTCTGGCGACATACGATAATACCTTTGTCTTATTGGTAACGCGGCACCCGTATCAATTCGGTGTTCTATTAACGAGGTACAGCCCAAACCACGGACCTCTGTAGAAATCAATCGAAATTGCTGTATTATGTTATCGGCCGCCACGCGCTGATCCGATGTTAAATTACTATACGATAATAAATTGCCACTTTCGGTCGCGACTGTACATAGCTTATTATCTTGTTGTTGATAGCTCGACCAAGTAATGGACTTACAAAATTTTGGAAATAAATTGAATTTTTTCCAAAAATCTATACCTAGAATTAATGTGTCAGTAATAGAAGGTACAATGAATGCTTTTAGAATGTGACATTGATTTTCAAAATGTATACTCAAATTAAAATAACCAATGGCTTTCAACAACTGACCCCCAGCTGCAGAAAAATTTATCAAATCATCGGTGTACATTATTTGACCTGATTCTAATAACTTAATATGCGAGTTATTTCCTAAAATAGTAGCCGTACTACCAGAGTCCAATAACCCGCAATAAAACATATCGCTAACCTTCACCCTAGCATAAGGTCGCACATCATTAGACGGTATTTTATCATGGATTGCTGTGATATGATAACTTGAGAAAAAAGTACGAATTGTGGAAAGCCAATCCTCCCAATCCAGCCTATCAAATTTACAATGACTAATAATTTCCTTCGACTTTTCTACTACACAGCAATCCTTTGTATTTAGTTTTTTGAATCTGACATAATCTGTGATTGACAATTAGAACACTGTGGAAACTTAACTCCTTTTCTACCACATCTAAAACATAGTACATCTGAACGCCTACATTCCTTAAGCGAGTGACTCGAGGATTTACATCGCGGACAAAATTTTGAATTATCTCTTTGCATTGGTGAACCTACTGCCGTAACGTAAGACTCAGACCTATTCTTGTTAAAATTATTTGGAACATTGGAGTGGAATTTATGAAAATTAATATTTGAATTTTTTGAAAAAGTAGATCCATTAACTTGATTTTTATTATTGAATTTTGAAGTTTTACTGTTAACATTTTCACAATTATTGTAAGCTAAATCCGGTGCTAACAAATCAGACGACTACTTTGAAGGATCCCGCGAATGGGCTGTAAACGAGTGAATCCTTTCATAACTTTTACAGGCATCTTTTAATGCTATTATAGACTTCAAAGCATCTTTGTTCGCGGCTAAGGTACTAGCATAACATGGTTTCATATTACGAAGCAATATTTTAAGCTGTTCTTGTTCTGAGACCTTCTCCGTCAATCTAGCGAACATTCCTGACATCTTTGCAAAAAATATTGTAATGCTTTCGTTATCCCCCTGTAATCTAGCCCTAATTTCAGCCAATAACCGATAATCATAATCAGAATGAGTAAAATCCTCTACTAACAACTCTGATAATTCCTCCCATGAAGTCACAGATTGCCTTATGTTCCTAAACCAATGAAGTGCTTCGTCCGTAAAGATCTCGGTGGCATATTGCAAAATCTTAGCCTGCGATATGTTCCTAGCCGACCTAAATTCCTCAATTCTTTGCAGAAAAGCTTGAACATTAGTTCTACCATTATATTTAATGCGTTGCAAGTCACTGAAATGGGATCTATCACAATGTACCGGTGCAGGAACATTACGCTCACATACATCCGTCTTTTCATTCTCAGAACTACTACCTTCCTTTCCACTATACATACACTTTAATTTGCCAAAAATCTCGGCTAAATTACTAGATACAGCAGCAATCTTGTCTTTAAGTTTTGAATTTGACTTATCCAAACGCTGAACTCGTAAAAACAAATGACTGTATAATGCCCACGAACGATCAAAAGTAACAGTATCTGACTTGTCTTCCATCAAATTTACTCTAGATTTAAGTTCCTTAAGCGATATCAGAACCCCTCCTAAATCCTCTTCTGCATCAATCCCCGAAAACTCAATATCTGAAGCTGGTACCGACAATATTACTGAATTTATCTGTTTTCTTAACCCAATAACCGTAGAAGCCGGCTCACCACCGCGAATAACTACTTCATAAGTTAATTCATTTTTATTGAGCAAGAAATACCTAATTTTATTGATATCCATGTTAAACGGCTCTGGTAAGCACCGAATCACTCACAATTTTTAATACACAAATCACTTTCTCTATTCACATAGAACTACAATATCATTCAGATTTTCCTGAAACAATACACAAATTATACAAAACAAAACCTACCGTGAATGTTTTGCATTAAATAACTTTAAAACATTAACAACAATTTTACTTCTACAATAAGGTTCGTAACAATTTTATTAATGTGGGTATATTTTTTGCGTTAAATTTATTACAAGGAATTGTCAACAACAATGAGGGTAGAATTGTTTCCTTACGATGAACAATACAAAATATGAATATGACTATAAGCCAACAATTATATAATAAAAGATATTCTACTATTACAGTTTGAAATAAAATAAAAAAAAACTGTAATTAAATTTGGGGACAAGCTACGTTAATAAAATGATGTTGAGAATTTTCCAATTTCGGAATACCCGTTTAGCCAAAAAAAATTATGTAAAATGCAAAATAAAATGATCAAATTTCGGGCATCCAGACTAGCATAGGCCAAGGGCGTCTAATCCTTGAAGTAGCACGAATTTCGGGGGAGGCTACCTGCTAGCGGAAAACACCTTATAATAAAAATATTAATTATATAGAAGTCACTAGACCCAGCAAATCAGTAATACCCAAATAAGTTATCAACTCCAGGACAATTAAATTTGTTCGGGCGCCATGACACGCTTCTGGGAAGTCCAGAGTGATCCCAGGAGTTCCCAGGCGGTTCAGTAGTTTAGGTAAGGGTATATAATTTGTCCTGAAGTCAATAACGCAACGATTACATATATAACTGCCTTTATTGCGATTTCACAAAATAAACTTAAATCTATCTTAAAAACTAGGTACTCATCCGAATTCTTCCTTCAGGGATGGAATTTCCTTCCTTCAGGAATAATATGACGTAACAATAGATAATTACTCCTATATTTTCAATATTAGTTGCTTACGGGTATAAGCAGGGGATTTTTTAAATATAAACTTGGAAGCTCATTCTGAAAAGAACAAACAATATATTTTATATACACCCTCTTCAACCATAGATTTCCCTAAACTTTCCCTTACTATTATTTTTAACCCCATTTTAAAACATTTAATATACAAAGAACATTACCCCCTTTTCTAAATTTCACAAACGCCTGCCTGATAAAATAAATTTACTTAAAATATACTTTTTTACATAAAAATTACCCACAATTAATTTACTTAATAAATTTTATGACGTTGATGCTTACCAGAGCTTCCGTTTTCACAAATATAAATTTATTTAAATTCTTGGGCTATGTACGCCACCCACTGGTATTTTAGTGAAATATATTTTACAGAATAATTTACTTTGATGTAAATTTTCTTCGACAGTATGAAGTAAAATAAAAAATTTTGTTGGTTCCTGATTTTTTCTATTCTACTAATGCGCACGCTTATATATAGCTTACATCCCACCATATCTCCTTCCATCAACTATCCCTACTATGACACTATTAAGGACACACCTATTATACCGACCTAAGTATAACCATTATACCTACGCTTAATAGCGCCTAATAAACTAATACAGCAAATCCATGATTTACGCCACATTTCATCTAAATGAAAATACGGGTTTCTGGAGATTTCGAAATTCTACCTCTAAGGGTGTAAACTAGGGAATCACTATCAACACCCAGCCAAAACCGTTACACATAGAAACTAGATATTTTTATGGTAGACTACCCTTATATTGTTGCCTACAGATGATTACGGAAATTCACATTATGGAAAATTGTCATTTTCAACATCAGCAACATGAAATTACTACACCTGCACCTGGTTACGAGAAAATAGACACGTATATCATGAATTTGCAGAATTTTACCAATAATGAGGTAAAATATGGTTGCAAATTTATATAAAAAATCATTTTTTTGAAGGATGGCTACTTCAAATTTTGTTAACTATCTTCTATTCCCTACTAATATTATAAATGCGAAAGACACTATGTCTGTCTATTAGGCATTCACGCCTAAACTGCTGAAGCGATTCAAACAAAATTTGGAGATAGTTCGAGGCCCTAGGAATGACATAGGCTACTTTTTAACCGACTGCGTAAAAATCGGATCATGATTTTACGCGATAACGACTTCTACGCGGACGAAGCCGCAGGGAACAGCTAGTCTATAATATATATATATATATATATATATATATATATTATTTAGAAATAAATAAGTATGTTTATTAATCGTCTAGATCCCATAGCACAAGCTATTATTAACCCTATTTGGGCTAGATGATGTTGTGTGAGAACGTCCACAAATATTTATTTATTTATATTCTGAGATTGACGTCACGTTGGACTTGTCAAATCACTTGATCGTCTCTGGTTAGGATAAGGCCTAAATAATGTCCTCGTGGCAGGTCTGGACGTGGTCACTCTCTCGCTTGACACCATAGTGCGAGCCATGGTCTCTGCACCGCCTCTTTCTGCGAGCAGGTCATGCTCGTTAAAAAGGGGCGGCGGAGCGGGTAGGAAGAGAACTCTCCCACCCGAGTTCCGCAGTCGGGGGCTTGGGTGCCACCGACGTGTCTTTGCCCAAGACCACCGGCCGCCATGGCCGAGGGCCTGAAGACGGAGAGGAGACTGCTCACCGTCCTTACAGAAGCAGGCCCATGACGGCAGCGTGACGTTAAATTTGCCTAAATTAATTAATTGCACACGATTCTGTGCCTTCCAAATGTTACTTACCAACGTTTTCTAGTTGTGATAAATTATCATATTATTTACAATATTAATGTGCTTTCTCCAGCATCGAACAATAAGCTATAAAGTTTTCACAAACAACATTTCTATTCTAGTCTCGTAGCTCTCTTTATAGTTAGCAGTCGGTATGTAAGTCCATCGAGGCTTTGTAATAAAAAGTTTTGTATTTTTTTAACTTTTTCCATTAGAGCGGAATCCCTGGAGTGAGGCGGCGGTCGTTCGCGTGAGAATGAGCAATTTCCTCCCGACCGCCACGATTTCGATCTGACTTCCTGTCTGGGCAGCGATTTTAAAATTTATAGAATCGCTTTACATGAAATTGAAAATAAGAACAAATGTGCTTTGTATGCGGATAGAAGAAGCAATGCTTTTTGTCATTACTACATTTCATTTTACGGCAGGATTATTTCAGACGAATAACGAAATATCCATTTTTTTATGGTTACATTCAATTCAATGGAATGAAATATGTATTGAATATTACAGTCAGCTTAGTATCAAAAAGTTTGAAACAAAAATGTGGTTAATGTGTTTAGTGTTGTGAAATGTAAGTGCATCTAAGTAGGTTAAGGGTAGATCATGGTTGTTTTAAAAAGCAAATCCACAGACGAGCTCCTTAACAAGCGAAGAGTTTGCCTGACTGGCAATGCTTTTGAGGATTCCTCTAAAAGCTAAGGAAATGGGTAGGGGGCAGGCGCTCTGGGCTCAATATCAACTTTTTACGTGTTGAAATGTATTTGAGCCCTTTACTATCTATGTACTATCGGGCATTGGATTTATGTTGGACTGCCAGCCCTGCAGTAAGACTACCAACTAGATTACCACGGTGTTGCGAAGTGCCTCTACCAATCTTTAGGATAGGCCAGAGGTTTGGTTATTGAGACATGACTAAAGGATGCCTTAAAATAGGGCTCTACATGTGTGGTCCGATGGAAGAGTAATAACTTCAGTAGAAGCAATTTATTGCTCAGGTAAAATAAATTAATCTCCATAACCACTTCCTTTTAATATGACGTTTTTTCCAGAGTGATACTACGAGTATATCTTCACACTTCACCACATGTTCCTAATTAGTCCGGATAATGTGTGGTGAGCTTAGTGTGGACATACTTAATACATGTACATAATTAGTCCGAGTAAAGGGTGGTGAGCTATAGTATGGACATACTTAATATAAAATGTGAAAATATAAATTAATGAAAGCAAAGTCTCAGTCAAAAGCCAACATTAACATAAAGCTTAGTGGAACTTTTATAACTTTATTGAAAGAATTTTCCAGTCAACGCCTTCACTGGTCTTTTCTAAAGTCTATAAATCAGGGTGATTGCAGATCGAGGCCGTAAGTCTCTATTGCCCGAACAATGCGCCTTTGGAATAACGAAGTCAATTGTGTTAAGTCAGTTGCACCTGAGCGCACCAAGCTTTTTCGTTATAGCGCTGCTTTAGCTTTATTGAATGACGAATGGTGAAACTAAGTGAAATTGTTGCTTGTTGGTTTGGATTTGATTCACTCAGTTTGACTTTCAGCAAATTCGTTAGCAATATCACTTTAAAGCGCTGCTCAAAAATGTATAAATAGTCTAAGCTTTCATTACTGTACTAGGTAGTTTTATAGTAAAAGTCAAATTCTGACAGATGGCAGATGTATGTGTGTGTTAAAACTGCATATTAATACAAATTACATAATTCGCACATGATTATCAACATAGTCGTATCTCAAAATTTTGCGGTTTTGGGTTTGTTACACGTCCAGATAATAGATTTTTTTCTCTACAAACTGATAAAACAATTTTATTTATAAGTCAATTATTCACCGGTTGATGGTCTTAAAAGTCTTTCTACACTATTCATTCCCTCCCCCGCGCGATCCAGTAATATAGTCACAATTTTATTTGATTCAGTGTTTGCCTGGACCGCACGTCATTTTGTGTTTCATTTCACGATGAGACACGGAATCGAAAACCATTTTGACAAATGTAAGTAATTTAAAGTGTATTATCTTAGAGTTGATACTATATGGCTGATTTTATTCACGACATTATTTTATTCTAAAGAGTTTCATTTCAAGTTATGACTGTCTTACAGATCTATTTTAAATAGTTTTTTGAGTTTTTAAAGTATTTTTTTATATATTACTCTAATGCCATTGATTTTTTTGAGATAATACTTTATTACAGAATCAAATTTTCGGAATTAAATAGTTTATTTACAATTGTGACCCTGTTCGATGTTAAACTTTTTACTTTCTCATTTCAGTTCTGTAACATTTGGACACCATGAAGAGACACAGAAGAATATTCAGAACCCTAATGGCTATAAATTATAATGAAAGTGACTCAGATGGCTGTTCTATCAATGGAATTACTGGCCAAAAGGATCCATTTGTTTGGACGATATCTCTACTGATCCTACGTATATACCGAATGAAAATCGCTCACCAGTTCTAGGTACCAGGGGGTCTTTGAGTAGGCACCAGACGTGCAAATATATTTCGTGGATATCTGAAGTTATGGCAGCTTGTAGTAAGTGTAGGAGAATTTTGATGATTTTGAATCTTTCATCATCAATCAAACTGTACACGTCATTTTAGTAAATCTCCAGAGCTTTACAATCAGAGCGGCTCTCGGACAAGGGAAACACAACAAATCCCTCAGAGATGATGGAATTACGGCCGAGCTCCTTCAAACAGGTGGGACTCCCGCCTTTAGAGAGCTAATGAGCATGTTTAATTCCGTTCTACAGCAAGGTCAAACTGGCTCTATTCTTCAAAAAAGATTATAAGCCTTACTGAAGAACTACAGACCCATCTCACTCCTGAGCCATGTTTACAAGTTGTTCTCGAGAGTAGTCACAAACCGCCTCGCTGGAAAACTCGACGAGTTTACGCCAAAGGAGCAAGCCAGATTTCGAAAAGGCTTCAGTACCGCAGACCACATACTGTTTGGCTAATTGTACAGAAGACAAATGAGTACAATCAGCCGCTGTGTATGGCTTTTGTGGACCACGAGAAAGCCTTTAAATATATATCGAAACCTGGGCAGTACTGGACGCTCGGCAGCGGTGTCGTGTTATTGGCGACATATCGAGGTGTTGAGATGCTTGTATGATAACGCTACCATGAATATTCAGTTGGAGGATAAGAACACCAATTCTATTGCACTGCGCAGAGGTGTAAGTCAGGGCGATGTAATATCCCCGAAACTCTTTACTAATTCGCTTGAGGACGTCTTTAAGACACCGAACTGGGATGAATGGGGCGTGAATATAAACGGTGAACACATTTAACACCTTCTGTTTGCCAACGACATCGTCATAGTTGCGGAAACGCTGGAACAGTTGTGCGGGATGCTGCACAGTCTAAGTAGAGAGTCTCGACGTGTTGGCCTCGGCATGAACTTGGATAAAACCAAGGTCAGTTCAATGAACATGTCACGCCGGGGCCAATCTACATCGAAGGATCGAGGCTTGATGTTGTCCAGATATACACCTACCTAGGGCAGGAAATTACACTGGACAAGAATAACATGAAAAAGGACATAGCGAGAAGGATCCGCTTGGGCTGCTTAGCATTTAGCAAATTGCGTCGGGTATTCTGTTCACCCATTCCGCAATACCTGAAGACGAAAGTCAATAACCAGTGCGTTCTACCAGTTATGACCTACGGTGGCCGAGATGTGAACACTTACAGAAAAGCTAGTCCATGCCCTTGAAGTTGCACAGCAAGCAATGGAACGAGCTATGCTTGGGGTGTCTCTGAGGGATAAAATCCGGAACAATGCTATCCATCAGAGAACCAGAGTGGTCGACATAGCTCGCAGAATTTGCGTTTTGAAGTGGCAATGGGCTGGTCACATCTGTAGAAGAACCGATGGTCTGTGGAGCAAACGAGTTCACGAGTGGAGACCGTGACTTGGTACACGTGGGGTAAGACGACTCCCCGCCAGATGGACCGACGACCTGAAGAAGGTCGCAGGGACTGACTGGATGCGGAAGGCACAGGACCGTGTATTCTGGCGAAGTTTGGGAGAGGCTTACGCTCAGCAGTGTACTGCCATAGGCTGATTTGATTGAAAGATATTTTGGATAGTGATTCTGTTACATGGTAATTTTTAGAAGTTGTTATTACTCTAGTAGGTAGGTGTTTAATAAAACTCTGTGATTGTGTTATTTTTATATGACAGGTTATAATAAGGGTTCTACTTACTCATTAAGTAGGTATAAGGTGTACTATGTTACTTTCTTAAGAAAATCCTTCATTATTTTTTGTGATTAGTTTATTGAAATAATTAGGAGACTGTTATTTGCATTCAAGACTGCTCAGATTATATTACCAATGTCTTTAAAAAGTTATTGAGATATACCCAACACAACTATAATTAACACTTAACACTATTTTATTGATTAAAAGACTTAATAGTTGATAATAAATTATTTTATAATAAGGTATTATTTTGTTTTATTACATCATAGATTTGCATAATGTCAGGTAATGACTCCGCAATACAGTATTAAGTAAAAAATTATCATCATTTGAGTTGGTAATAAAGTATCAACTCAAAGTGTTACTGAAAAAATACTTCTAAAATGAAAAATATTAGTTCATAATTCATGAATACTTCAGTATTATAAAGAACAGTAATGTTTCATTGCCACAAAACCATAATAAGGTTATAAACATGTAAGAATTGATAGTAATGATTTTTCAAATCTTTCAAACGCTATATCTCGAAACAGCGTTTTTTGACTTGATACTATATTGATAATCATGTGCGTATGTCGAGAGTTTACTTCTTATTCTACGACTCTGTGTTTAGTGGAAAATGTAAGTACTAGTGGATAATTCAGGTTCTATAACATGAACAGAAAAACTATCTAAAATTCTTGGCTCTATCCGCTATGTAAAAGAAAAATTATGAGGATATGAATATTATAAATGTTACGTTAATTTCCAGTGTCTAAGGACACTGGAAATTAACGACAGGGGTCACAACTTAAAAAATAGGTACCTACCTAGTCTTTTCTATGACCGTCCAATGAAACCGAAGACAGATGAAGAGCTAAGCATTTATACCATTTTGTAACTATAATCATTTACTGCTCTAAAAATAGCTTTTCAATAACATATTTTTAATGAAACTTCTCAAGTTTGAAGATTTCATTTCAAGTCGAAAAAGTCTTCGCTCGCCATAAGTTCGATTTGGAAGTTGAACTGCAACGATCTTGCAACCGGTGATTGCACTCCGCCTTGGAAGTTTCAAGAAAATACTTAGCCACTTTTAAGTAAAGTTCTCAAATCGTACGCTGAAAGTAATAATGAATTATTACTTTGGGTCAGTGCTGTTTAAAAATGATCCGATAGTTTTGAGATAACTACTTGAGAGCTGAATGAGAATTATAACTTGATAGCTTATTCCTCGCGACTTTTCCGGCAACATAACCCATTAATCAATATCAATACATATAATAAAATCGTAACAGGTCGCTGCCTGTACATGGAAGATAAATAAGATAAAATAATATAGGGGAATTTATGAACGCAATAGAACCCAAAACAATGGTTTTTAGAATTTTTGTCTGTTTGTCTGTACGTTTGTGCACGCTAATCTCAGTAACCGCTTAACCGTTTGCAATGCGGTTTTCTTTATTGTGTTGAGGATTTCTCCACTTAACATTTAGTGTTTATTTCATGTCAATCGGTTTATAAATAAAAAAGTAATATCACTTTAAAGAATCATCATACATAGACATAATATATGAATCTAAAAATGGGTAAATCTAAACAGGCGTGTGGGCTTAATCATAAAAGATCTTAATTTATACGCTCTTTTATGATTAAGCAAACAGGGCAGTTTCACACGATGAGTCTGATGAAGAAATACCTCTCCTTTATTGTGTTGAGGATTTCTCCACTTAACATTTAGTGTTTATTTCATGTCAATCGGTTTATAAATAAAAAAGTAATATCACTTTAAAGAATCATCATACATAGACATATATGAATCTAAAAATGGGTAAATCTAAACAGGCGTGTGGGCTTAATCATAAAAGATCTTAATTTATAAGCTCTTTTATGATTAAGCAAACAGGGCAGTTTCACACGATGAGTCTGATGAAGAAATACCTCTCCTTTCATACACCTTATGTGACGTAAACGAAGTTGCGGGGTCAGCTAGTAGTCAATAACTTTTTCATAATAACTATGTTTACCAGTGTTTTTCAAAACACAAACTAAATTTTCCTCCTTATCTATACTAATAGAAAGATTTGTTTTTTTTGTTTGTAACGATTAGGCTCCGGAACTACTGGACCGATTAGAAAAGTTCTTTCACTGTTGGAAAGCTACACTCTTTGCGGTGAACATAAGCTATATTTTATTCCCGTATTCCCACGGGAACGGGAACTACGCGGGTGAAACCGCGTGACGTCCGCTAGTAATACATATAAGAGTAGATTAAGTAAGTTTCAAATCAACATAATTTTATATTGTGATAATTATTTTTTATACACCCATAGGTACATAAATAGTCACGCCTTTATCCCCGAGCAAGGTAGGCAGAGGCATAGTAGACGCACACATTTCACCTTATATTCTTATGGTCCCACCTAATAGGTGGTGAGCCCATTGCCGTGTTGAAATGGAGAGGCGCAGGTCGTGACGACCCGCAGTTGAAATTTTTCAAGCCGCACATAAGGCCCTCAACTTAGCTTAACGATTGTCACTTTACTGACAACCGGGTTTCGTTTCGAGCTTTCCTTGTCTACGCAATGGATATTTTTGCGAAAGTATCAGTGCTCGTTTAAGGAGACGCGGGGCGTCAAGCTTCGCGTACGGCGTGGCTTGCAGCGGCGCGTCAAGCGATTTGACCGTTTATGGCGAGGCGGCGCGTAAAGCGGCCCGCGTCGCGTCACGCCCAAACTCAAACATATGGAAATGTAGGAGCTCGTTTAAGGACACGCGGGGCGTCGAGCGACGCGAGTGGCGTGGCTTCTCTCGGCGCTGCGTCCGCCGCGTGGCACGCAGCTTCACTCGGCGCTGCATCCGCCGCGTTGCACGCAGCTTCATATACGGCGTCGTTCAGTGCGACATAGGGATGTGACATTGTACATAATAAATCGATTTTTAGTTAATCGATTTTTTCTTTAGCATGAAAAATCGATTAGTAAATTATCGATTTTTCTCAAGAAAATAATCGATTTTTTTAAATTAATCGTTTTTTTCCTAATTTGACATTTAATTTTTTATAAAATAAATACCATATCAAGTTTTATTCATTAATAATAAACAACAGAAATAGTAAGTTCTTACATAATCAACACAAATTAAAGTTTTAGAACAATCAAATTATAACAGGTTCAAAATATTAAAATAAACAATAGAAATAGTAAGTTCTTAATAATCAACACAAATTAAAGTTTTAGAACAATAAGGTTGAAATTTAAATGTTTTTCACATTGAATCAACAAAATATTCAAATAAATAAAAAGTAAATTAAATTATTCAAAAACTTAAAATCCGTAGGCAACGAGTGTGCATAAGTATATTTGTGATTAAAAAAAAAGGGGGCGCAGCTTCCATATAGTCCGTTCATAGTTAATTTACCTCTAGCTGAAAGGTTGGCTTTTCTGATTTTCGTGTTACCATACTAAGTTTTTTTTTCTCCCTTGTACTCCAACCTTAAGTCGCAACTTATTTTCTTCTTTTGCTGCCGTTTTTTCGGGCGTGGAAATTATTTGAGATGTGGAGGCAGCACCTTTGCCCTCGATGGTGATGAGTGTCTTTTTGAATTACATATCCATTTTATGTAAATATAAATGAATCATAAGAAAAATCTTATAGTAACAGAACTACGTGTTAAGTAATGTTAATTATACTGACTAATGGATATTTGTATAAAAAATAACTCTCAGTCTTAACGGTTCCATCTTATAATCTCCACTAATCTATATATATAAAAATCAATGCCACTTTTCGTTGTAATTTTATAACTCGAGATCGGGCTCACCTATCCAAACCAAATGTTTAGGCTTTGTTCGGACTATTTAGTAGATGGTTTATGTGAAGTTTGCACAAAATCGGTCAAGCGGATCTTGATTTATCACGCAAACAAAGTTGCGCGGGTCAGCTAGTATGCTCTAAAATGTCTTAACCTGGCACTCATAGGGGGACTTTACTGCAATACCAGCTTACAGAAAACGATCTGTCAGAGGTAAATTAACTGTGAACGGGCTATACATTTTTTCATACGGGAGTTGCATCAGGCTGCAGACACCAGTTCAGACACCGGCAGATTGTCAGTTTGATACTTACTGCTAATGACGATGGCTTGCGACTTCAGAGGGTTGATGCGTAGTCTGACCGAATTAGCCCAGTCGCTTAGTCTAACTAAGTCGCGGTTAATGCACGATATGCCAAATGGGGCGTCAGTGGCCGAAAAATGTCGGTACAGCTGCAAGTCGTCAGCGTAGAGATGGAAGTTACTGGAAATAAGACTCGTAGCCGAGTTGATGAAGATACAGAATAAAAGAGGAGATAGAACGCCACCCTGAAACGTATGGAAATGTTCGAGTTCGACGTATGGAATTGAACGCCAATCTTTCATAAGTATCGATGTATCGTTTATTTTGCGTACGTGATATTTTGCTTTCATGACGTTCTGCTCCAGAGGGTTATAAACATCGATTACATTTATTTTATTTTGATAAATATTTTTATTTTAATATCGATATTTTCTATGAACGATATTGCCCGACATTCCTACCTAACGCATACCCCGCACCTCTCCCACCCCTTCCTTGAAGCGTCCTTCGCGGCGTCACCCGCAGCTTCATCCGCCGCGTTCCTCCATTGCGAGACTCGCTGGTTTACCCGCCGCGTCCTCCGCGGCGTCACCCGTCGCTTCAATTGCCGCGTCCGACGCGACGACACTCGCCGCTGCGAGAGCTACTACTCAAACAAACGCTTGCAAAAACGCTTCTCCTTGAACGCTCTGAACATTTCCATACGTTTGTGTTTCTGGCGGCCCGCTCGGCGGACCGCACCGCTCGACGCGCCGCGTCTCCTTAAACGAGCCCTTAGTCTCTGTTAACACAGCGACATCTAGTGGCAATAGGGGGGAACTATTGGGCATCAGTTGCGCAAGTTGCGAACTAGATGGCGCTGACAGTGACGGTAATTGAGGCGTCCATTTTATTATATGTATTGATGACAAGTCCTGTTATATGTGCACACCGAGCAGCCATGTACCTAAGATAGATAATCAATTTTTCCAATAAAGTGAAATTGTGTCAAATTCCTCGTTACTTTCATTAAAATAGACCACGAGCCAACATTTTGGTGACCCGACGTTCGATGATTGTGCAGTTTGGAGAACTCGTGGTCTGAAAATACGAAGGCGTGGATCGCCATTTTTTCTACCAACGCCGCTTGTTCGCGAACGAAGAACGTGATAAATCTTTCACGTTTCCTTGGTAAAGGCGCAGATTTCAAGAAATCACTGCAGATTGTACCAGCATTTTATTCCATCGAAGCTATATTTCGTGGCATTTATCGAAATATTCATCGAAAAGTCATTGGCGAACCGGCCCGGCGCGGGAAAAAACCACGACGCAATTTCATTGTTTTATACCGAGAGGATCAGGAATAAGAAAGGATAAGTACTTACCTACAAGATCCGTGAGTTGGCACATTTATTTCATATTTAGCTTAGAATTCCTTCCACTTATCTACCTACTTATTATTAAGAAATTTCATTGTACATTGGTACTTAATACCATGGCTAGTGACAAGGCAAATGTTGAAAACCCTGTCTTAAGGGAATTAATAAAAAGACGAGGGGTTGTAAAAGGCAAACTTACTCTATTTAAAAAATACTTAAAATCTCTCCGAGAACCATTAACAGCTGAAAAATGTATTGACCTGGAATTACGTATATCCAGAGTTAACATTAGTTTCCAAGAATTTGAGGAGATTCAGGATAAAATTGAAACCCTCTGTACTGATGTAGATGAACAATTAGAAGAAAGGGAAACCTTTCAAGACATGTATTTTAGTAATCTGTCGGCTGCCAAGGCTTCTTTACACAAATTTAAAGGTACTGAACAATGCCAACCACCTGATAATTCCCAAATAAAGCTGTTCATGGACGAATCCATTAAATTTCCTGATATAACCCTACCGACATTTAAGGGTGACATTACCAGTTGGTTGGAGTTCAGAGACACTTTCGAAGCTCTCATTAACCAAAGTAATTTGAAACCTATACAAAAATTTAAATATCTTCGTAGTAGTTTAAAGGATAGCGCTCTGAATGTGGTCGCTTCTCTAGAGTATTGCGAGGAAAGCTATGCCATTGCCTGGCAACTTCTTTGTGAAAGATACAACAACCCTAAGAAACTTGTCACTCACCACCTAAGGGATCTACTTAATATAACTAATGTGCAACCAACCCCCTCAGCGCTGCGAGGAACGGTTGACAACATTTCAAGACACTTAAGGGTCTTAAAGACGCTAAATATTTCAACCGAGAATTGGGATGTTTTACTGATACATCTCTTGAGCTCTAAGCTAGACAACACAACTCAAAGAAAGTGGGAGGAACGAACCAATTCTAAAGAATTGCCAACATTACAGGACTTCAAATCTTTTCTACGCTCCCGGGCCGACCTGTTGGAATCCATGGATGCCAACAAGCCGCTGGAGCAGGTGGACCAGCATGCAAGGGCATCATCGAAAAAGGTCTTTGTAAGCACGTCCGCATCTACCAAACCTAGCACCTCTAATAGCAAGGTAACATCTAACCAATCTTATAATCATACCCGGTGCCCGTATTGTAAAGACACACATTATATTAACCAATGTCCAAGATTTTTATCTATGAATGCAAAGTCACGCATTCACGCTACAAAAAGGTTAGGTCTATGCCTCAACTGCCTACGATCAAACCATTTGCTACCAAATTGCCGTGCAAGCAGTTGCCGTTCGTGCAAGGGAAGACATCACAGCCTCCTACACGTGCCAGGTGCTCCCATGCAGGCTTCACAATCCATTACTGAGCAAACTTCACCCCCTACCACTATGCAGAACCCTCAACCAAGGCCTGAACAAATTCAGTCTATTAGTTTACATAGCCATCATGACACAGCTAACCCGAAACATTTACCAATACAATCATATGTTATTTTGTCCACGGCCCTTATAAGGGTGATCGATGACAAAAATAGCATACACACACTGAGATGCCTCTTGGACTCAGGCTCTCAGTCTAACTTTATCACAGAAAGGGCTGCAAACAAACTAGCACTACCTAGAAATGGAGTGAGTATTGAGGTATTGGGCTTTAATGAAAACACTACACAGATAAAACACAGTATTAAACTTACCTTTCAATCACAAACAGGATCATTCTCTGCTAATGTGTCTTGTCTTATTGTACCTAATATATGTACCCTACAAACAATTAATACACCTATTAACATACCGAAACGATTTAAATTAGCAGACAAATCCTTCCGGGAAGCCAGAGAAATAGATATGATTCTCGGTGCTGAAGTTTTCTACGATCTTATATGCACCGGTCAGCATAAATTAGGCAATGGGCTACCCATTTTGCAAAATACTAGGCTAGGCTGGGTAGTCTCCGGTTGTATCTTCACATCAGCCACATCAAACAAATCACACTGCAATTTTGTAATGACTAACCTACAGACTTTTTGGAATGATAGCGAGGTACCGAAGTCACGTAGGATCCCAGATGATGATACCGAGGAGTGTGAGAGTTTGTTCAAAAAACACACTCGAACTTCGGAGGGCAACTTCGTGGTGGACATACCTCTTAAGGCATCACCGACGTTGTTAGGACAATCGAGACCAGTAGTTTATAAAAGATTTAAAACCCTAGAGTCAAAATTCCTAAAAGATCCAAGCTATAAGAAACAATATGTCGAGTTTATGCAGGAATTTGAGTACGCCGGACACATGAATCTAAGAAATATAATAAACGTTAGTGAAAGGTGTAACTATTTACCACACCATGCAGTAGTGAACACACACAAAACCACCACACCGTTGAGAGTAGTTTTTGACGGCTCATTCCCTACCAGTACCGGAATCTCACTTAATGACCTACAATATAAGGGTACAATACATCAAGATGAACTAATTAACATCGTTTTACGATTTCGCAAACATAAGTTTGTAATATGTGCTGACATTGAAAAAATGTATCGAAAAATATTTATTGACCCAAATCAACAATATTTAACCTCTATTCTGTGGAGAGAGGACCCAACACACCCACTACTCACCTACACCCTCACAACATTAAGTTTTGGGTTAAAGAGCGCACCGTACCTTGCAACGCGGTGCCTCTTGCAGTTGGCCGAGGAGAACCGGGTTCGGTACCCCAAGGCTGCTGCCGCTATAACCACCGAGTTCTACATGGACGATTTTCTTTTCGGTGGAGATGAGGAAGGGGAAGTCATCAAAACTGCAACACAAGTAGCCACCATACTACGTGGCGGCAACTTTAACCTACGCAAGTGGAAGTCTAACTCACAACGAATACTACAAGCCATAACCGATGATGCTAGTTTACAAACACAACTACACAACCCTAACATACCAGCACAAACCACACAAAAAATACTTGGGTTAGCATGGAACACCTGCAGCGATGACCTACACTATTCAGTTAAAACCGAACCATTACCAGAAACTTTAACCAAAAGAAAAATCCTTTCCATAGCCAGTGAGATATTCGACCCCCTGGGAGTACTCGCTCCGCTTCTAATAATCGCTAAGGTTTATATACAACAACTGTGGAAAACAAAAATTTCTTGGGATGAAAGATTGCCCCCATCTCTCTATAATCAATGGCAGACCTTCTACAATAACCTAAAACTACTTAACTTGATAACTATACCGAGGTGCACTTTAATTGACAATCATACAATAGTGGAATTACATGGATTCTCTGATAGTTCAATGACCGCTTACGGATCAGCTGTTTATATAAGATCAGTAGATAGTGAGAATAACATATTGGTACGCCTCCTGTGCGCCAAATCTAGGGTGGCAAAGCAGGAGACCATCCCCAGACTAGAGTTGAGAGCGGCGCTGTTACTTGCAAACCTATATAATACAGTAATCAGTGCCCTTAAGATTAAATTTACAAACAAATATCTTTGGTCTGATTCCAGCATCGTTCTAGCATGGATAAATACACCTAAGGATAAGCTGAAGCCATTTGTATGTAATCGTGTTTCCGAAATACAGATACGGACAGACCCAAGGGATTGGCACTGGATCGCTTCGGGTGACAATCCTGCGGACCTGATCTCGCGAGGTATGCACATTGACAAATTATCAAACAACAAGTTATGGTGGAATGGACCCGCATGGCTCTCTCAACAGAGATGTCAGTGGCCATCCCAACAAATACCCACCATAATATTTCCATTACCAGAAATAAAGGGCGAAGCTGTGTGCTGTTCTACCACAATAAATACAAAGGACAACGACTTACTGACCGACATTCTTGAAAAATACTCATGCGCGGACAAACTAGTTCGTGTTCTAGCCTACTCAATTCGATTTCTCACAAACACTAAGTCTAAAAATAACAAACAAATAGGTCCATTGACTGTAGAAGAATTGAATAGTGCACGCTCCATCCTATTCCAATTAGCACAAAAACAATCATTCCCCACCGAATACAGTAGATTATCAAATAAAAAACCTATCCCACAGACATCTAACATTTTATGTTTAAACCCCTACATGGAAAACGGTGTTATCCGAGTGGGTGGTCGTCTAAACCAATCACTATATATACACGATAAAAAACACCCTGTGGTGTTGCACCACGATCACCCTCTAACCAAATTAATGTTTCAAACAGAACACAAAAGGTTGCTTCACGCTGGGCCTCAATTACTACTCTCAACGCTTAGGGAAAGAATTTGGCCCACTCATGGCAAGACCTTAGCCGCAAGGGTGGTGCGTGAATGTGTGACTTGCTTCAGGGCAAAACCAAATACCTATAAACCCATTATGGGCGACCTACCGACCGCGAGAGTAACACCGTCACCCCCTTTCATGATAACCAGTATTGATTACGCAGGTCCCTTCTTAATTAGAAACTTTAGAGGACGTGGTTGCAAGACTTCGAAATGCTATATTGCAATGTTTGTATGCTTCTCTACCAAAGCAATTCACATAGAGCTGGTTTCAGATTTGGAATCCCAAACCTTCCTGGCAGCGCTGCGGAGGTTTGTAGCCCGCAGAGGTAAACCCAAGGAACTGGTGAGTGATAATGGTACCACCTTTCATGGTGCCAACAAGGAATTATCTGAATTATACCGATTTCTCTCGCAAACCTCTGAAGAGGTGATGGCTTCATGTGCGAATGAGGGCATTAAATGGAGGTTTGCGCCAGTGTACACCCCTCACATGGTGGGACTCCACGAGGCCGCCATCAAAAGTTGCAAATATCATTTAAAAAGAATCCTAGCCCAAGCATTGTTAACCTATGAAGAATTTTCGACCATACTAATACAAGTGGAAGGAATTTTAAACTCACGCCCCCTATGTTCATTACCAAGTAGTACCGATGGTACCGATTTCCCAGTCCTAACGCCGGCTCACTTCTTGATAGGTAGGTCGATGACAGCATTACCTGATTATGAATACAATAATATACCTCTCAACAGACTGACCCATCTCCAACAACTACAGCAAATCCAACAAGACTTTTGGCGGAGTTGGTCCAGAGACTACATAGGTGGTCTTCAGCAACGAACCAAGTGGAGGAGCTGCAAGGGGCCCGGTCTCGCAACAGGCACCGTGGTACTAATCAAGGATCATCGAACCCCTACCTGCCAGTGGAAAATGGGACGTATCATCAAGACCCATGACGGCGCTGACGGTGTGACAAGAGTGGCAACCGTTCAAACTGCAAAGGGACCCATAAAACGGGCTTTCAACAATTTGTGTCCATTACCAATAACCTAAATTGCCCTGCTACGGGCGTCAGTAAATTCTGTAGAGTCTGTATAAACTTAGTACAAGTACTAATAACTAGTTTAGTAATACTGGTGTATCTAGTGGAGATGTGCCACGAGTGGCACACCTCCGAACCCAAGACGTCCATTCAGGGCGTCGTAGGGCTAGTACATACTTACTTAATTTTTAAATCTTAATCTAATTTGCATGACTCATGTAAACTATTATTCTAATGTGAACCTATATAACTATTTGGTATATTTACCAGTTGCATTCTTTCTGTGTAAAACTAACGTTCTAATGTGAACCTATATAACTATTTGGTATATTTACCAGTTGCATTCTTTGTGTGTAAACTAATGTTCTAATGTGTACCTATATAACTATTTGGTATATTTACCAGTTGCATTCTCTCTGTGTAAAACTAATATTCTAATGTGTACCTATAAAACTATTTGGTATATTTACCAGTTGCATTCTCTCTGTGTAAAACTAATATTCTAATGTGTACCTATAAAACTATTTGGTATATTTACCAGTTGCATTTTTTCTGTGAAAACTAATATTCTAACGTGTACCTATACAACTATTTGGTATATTTACCAGTTGCATTCTTTCTGTGTAAAACTAACGTTCTAATGTGAACCTATATAACTATTTGGTATATTTACCAGTTGCATTCTCTCTGTGTAAAACTAATATTCTAATGTGTACCTATAAAACTATTTGGTATATTTACCAGTTGCATTTTTCTGTGAAACTAATATTCTAACGTGTACCTATATAATATTTGGTATATTTACCAGTTGCATTTTTTCCGTGTAAACTAATGTTCTGATGTGTACAGTGTACCTATATAACTAGCTAGTATACATATTAAGTTAATTTTAAATTTGCATGTCTCGCGTTAACATTGTAAACAATGCTCTAATGCATATATATAACTATTTGGTTAATCTACCATCTGCATGTTCTTGCCTAACAAATATTCCAACGTGTGCCTATGTAACTAATTGTTAATGTTGGAAGATTAACCTGCATTTTTCGTGTTCATAAGGTTCTAGCGTGAGCCTATGTATAGCTATCTCATTGAAATGTTTGATTATAGTCTCCCATTTGTTGGAAAAATATGTAGTAACTATGTATCTAGTAATATCAAACGTGTACCTCTAACCAATTTACGCGAACAGGTCGGGACAATTGTCTTATGATATGCAACTGCCTATATAGTATTTAATATATATATACCTAGTATATAATTGCATCTATACCTAAATTGAAATTAATTCTGAATATCGTTGGGCATACTACATTTGACCTATTTTTGCACTCATAACGTAATTTCCCTCAACTCTAGATATCGTTTGGAATTGTAACTTGTGACTTAGCCAGCATAAAGATAACATACTGTAGAATCAACACTACTAATCCATATAACATGTAATTTAACATTTAAATTATTTCCTAGGCGGGCAGTATGTTAACACAGCGACATCTAGTGGCAATAGGGGGGAACTATTGGGCATCAGTTGCGCAAGTTGCGAACTAGATGGCGCTGACAGTGACGGTAATTGAGGCGTCCATTTTATTATATGTATTGATGACAAGTCCTGTTATATGTGCACACCGAGCAGCCATGTACCTAAGATAGATAATCAATTTTTCCAATAAAGTGAAATTGTGTCAAATTCCTCGTTACTTTCATTAAAATAGACCACGAGCCAACAGTCTCCTCTTACGACGCCCTCAAGATATTTGGAATTGCAACATTTTGTACTCTTTCCCGTTGCCACACGGGGCGCCGTCGCCACAGAGGAAATTATTTTTTAAAAGTCAAAAATAAATTCCATTGCACATTTATGGATCGCAATGCCCACGCTTTCACTTAGCAGTTAAGCACTACTTGAAAGTGAGATTTGTTTTAATTTATCTTCCTATTACTTATCTGGTGAGTGTTTTAGGTCGCTATTTTATAAAGTTGGTCATTAGTTATAGTAAGATAATTGAATTTTTCAGTTAGATATTTGCCTTCGAATGATGCTGGATCCACCTGGTGTCTACCGTAAAACATAACAATTATATTACGTTATCTAAGGAACAACGTAGGTATAATGAGAATTCTTCGTAAATTCTTACTATTATGAAACTCGCAAGACTATAAGTTTCTAAACTGCATCCAAACATAACTATTGAATCTTAGTTTCAACATTACTATTGAGACTTCAGACACTACCAAACTGAAACTATAAGTCCTTTCTAATACCTAACTAAGTACTTATTTGTGTTTGAGCTAGAACTTCGGCATACGGCTGTAAAGTTCTCGCCAATTAATATTTGCTGAAGGTGCCTCGTAGAAGCAGAACTTAGATGCAGTTCCAAACTGTTGAAAACTAAACATACAGATCCTCTAATTATACGATGCACTGATACCCATATCTGTGCATGTGCTATATATTGTAACTAGGTGACGCCTGCAGCTCCGCACGCGTCAAGGTTTTTTCCCGTTTTTGCTTCCCGTGAGAAATTATTCCCGGGATAAAAAGTAGCCTATGTGTTATTCTAGACCTATATCTACCCCTGTACCGAATTTCAGCCAGATCCGTGAGGCCGTTAGAGCGTGAAAGAATAACAAACATCCACACTCACAAACTTTTGCATTGGTAATATTAGTAAGGTAATAAATTAAACAATTTGTCAGTTTGTGTTAATTAATTGTGCAGTATTGGTATTATTATTAGTATTCAAGTTACCTTTACTGCCATAAATTGAAATATAAGACATAAAACGGAGTGTGACAATCTTAAAAATTGTCATGCAAATTTACACATATAGTCACGTCTTTATACCCCAAAGGATAGGCAGAAGTATAGTAACCGCCCTGATTTCACTTTTTTAGTTCTTGTGATTGTCAATCTTATCATAGTAATAATTATATTGTATTCCATTGCTGGAGATACGAATTTATTAATTTCAATTTGAGGGAGGATTGGCCTCATTACACCACAACGGTTAGATGGGTTGGTTCAGGATTTGGTTTTGAATATTTAGGTCAGCAGGCATGAGCCTAAAGATCTTAGAGTAGCAGAAAAAAAGGCTTTTTTAACAATTTATTTGCTTCCGGTAATCCCCGGAACGGCTGAACTATAAAGCAAGGCTATATTTAACTGCTTCAATGAAATGAAAATTTATTCGAATGGCGGGTATCTTCACGCTCGCTTGGACATCAAATATTCTAATTATATAAACTACTAGCTTCTGCCCGCGTCCCCGCGACTTCATTCGCGAGGTGATATTAACTATTATCCAATCGACTTTGACCTGTCCAATGCATAGATCTTCTATTAAAACATAGGTCAAGCTGTGTTATCATTTCCGCTGAACCGATTTAAATGAATCATACAGCTGAAATACCTACAAAATCCTTCATTATAACTATATTAAATTATAACAGTTATGATCAAGCTACTGAATTTTGCTCCAACCCAGAACAAATAAACAAACAAACAGACATGAAGTAAATAAATTATACATTTGGACTCAGAAGCCTTAAATTAGTCGAAAACAGTTTTTTTTTATATCTCGAATGTACCGTCACAGCTATTTTTACAATTTTATTATAGTAGAGAAGAGAAGAGAAGAGATAGAGAAGAGATAGAGAAGAGAAGAGACTAGCGGAAGTCACGCGGTTTTACCCGCGTAGTTCCCTTTCCCGTGGGAATATGTGAATAAAATATATGTGTATGGACCTATGTTCATCGGGGATAATGTGGCTTCCCATTAGTGAAATAATTTTACAAATCTGTTCAGTAGTTTCGGAGCCTATTCGGAGCAAAAAAACAAACAATCAACCTTCTCTTTATAATATTAGTATAGACAATTATATTCCTTTTGACTATTGTTATCCAACTTACCTTTGATAAAAGATAGTCTTACAGACTGTCGAATCAACTAGACAATGTGAAGTATTTCGCTATATAGATTTCTTCAGAATATTATCTTTGTCTGAATTATTCATGTTTATTATATACTATAATGACTATTACTTGTAGCGGAAAGAAAGAAATGATAACGATAACTTATCGTCTTACGCGAGTTATCGATATTTTAGATTATGAGAATTTGAGTAGGTACGGATAGAGATTGTGTATGTAATATCCGTATTTACGTACATGTTATCTTCAACAAAATTCTGAAATAATTTTCGTAGATCATGTTAAGCCTGAATGACTAAACCAATTCTGATGAAATTAGTTGCTGAGATAAAGTGAAGCTTTGGAAACGTACTTTTAATAATTATTTAATTAATTAATTATTATTAATGACATGGAATTACATTGACTATTGGATGTTATTCATATAAAATTTTATCTTTTACTGACTTGTATTTGATTGTATTATATTATCCTATTGATTTATTATTATACTAGCTGATGCCCGCAGCTTCGCCTGCGTGAAATTTAGTTCCTACACTGTCTCTAACCTATCTCTGTAGGTACCAAATTCCAGCCAGATCCGTTCAGCCGTTACAGCGTGAAAGAGTAACAAACATTCACACTCTCAAATATTCGCATATTTATAATAGTTGTTCTGATTAACAAATTCATAAAACATATTATATGAGTTATGTAAATTTATTTATTAAATACATTTCTTAATTCATTGGCTAGACTACTACTTGACTCAAATTCTCTTCTAAGCAATTGACATCGTAACTTAGTTCCTTCTTCAGGTAGTCCCAGTCATACTGTAAGCCTACAACGTATGGCAAAACCGAACTACGATAGACTTTGTCCTCATAATACAGATGGCCCAACCAAGTCCTGTTAACTTAATAACCATGTAAATTTCATCTGCTAGGTGTTCATGTTCATTTTACTTGTCAAATGTGATCTTCGTAGAGGCCATTCCCGTATTTTACAAAGACTTAGTGAGTCTGTGTCCTGCACCGAATGCAGCCAGAACTATTACATAGAATAAAGTTCATACCTTCCATGACCAGTCGCTTAGTGCTGCTGACATCTTTCATTCTAATGCACAGTGGACACTACCTGAAGCGTGGTATTTCATTATTCCTGGCTAGCCATCTTCGAATTTTCTTCTTCTTTCACATATTTACATATTTTAAAAAAAATAACAACAATATTTACGATAGTACTTTAAAGCAAAATCATGAATATGACAATGTCATTCGGATTGAACATCCACAAATGTGTCAAAATAAAAAGTAATTTAAATCAAAAATAAGAGTATTTAAGGAGTATTGATATCAACTCCGGAGAAAATCAGCTCCAAAATAATTTACATTCCCTTTTTAGGTCGATAAAGTATAAATTTCAATAAACTAAGGAACACGTCTTCCATCAGTTATGCTAATAATGCTATATGCCAAATTTTAAGCAGATCGGACCAAGGAATCGCGTTGTCCCATACAAACTTGACCCTCCTTTTTTATACCTTTGGAGGTGGAATTTGCAAAAATGGTAAAATTACTTATTTCAAATTGTAACAAACAACGCTCATGCTGAATTTCATCATCGTACAATTAACCGTTTAAGCAATCATTGATAATAACTTTATACAACTTAAGTTCGTTTTTATTTTATAATAAGTATACTTTTCCGGGATAAAAAGTACCCAGTGTGGTGCCCAGGATATTAAAGAATAATGATACCAAGTTTCATCGTAATCGAACCGGTAGTTTTTGCGTGATGCCTGAACAAGCAGACAGACAGACAGACAGACAGACAGACAGACAAAAATTTTTTAAATCACATTTTTGGTTTCGGTGTCGGTCTAGTAACACCCCCTGCTATTTATTTTTTTTATATTTTCAATGTACAGATTTTTCACTTCTACAGATTTATTATAAGTATAGATTTTAATTCATTTGACATGACTTGAATTTTTAATGTATGGATATTTTTATTTTTATGTGAATCTTTAATGTATGGGTATTTTTAGCCTGAATTAAATAAATGAATTGAATTGAATACCAAGAATAAGTAAGTTCTTGTGAAAAATCGGGTAAGTCTGAAACCAGACTATATCTCATCAACGGTAATAGCTAGGTAGTTGATTTTTTACAAATAAAAAAAAAACATTAAGCCGGTTGGTTTTTTTGGTACGGAACCCTCCGTGCGTGAATTCGACCCACACCTGGCCGTTTTATTTTACTATTGCTGTAGTTCATGCGATGGAATCGTGATTACGAGTTCAAGCTTCACTCAGAAGTGGATTTGGATGTGAGGTAGGTTAAGGTGTGACCTGAATACAAGCAATTGAGGTTAATTGGAGGGGTTAGCGAGAACAGTCCGAACAGCCATGCACCGATAAGGCATTTATTCCAATTGTTGATATTTAGGGCAAGCGGTTAACTTTGTCAATTTGAGTTCAGTATTATATCCTTGACGCCTTGTATATAATTATATGCTAATACCTTATATGCTTGTACCATAAAACCTCTTTTTGTAAAACACGAAAAGTAGAACAGGAAGATAGTCATAAGAAAGGGTATAACGAAAGGAAAACTTTTAAAGTGTGTGAATTTTAGTAAGCATTGATCTAGGCCTTAAGGTATATTGATTTTATCTCTTCTTCCTATAGGTACAACCTGATATACTTCTGATTAGAATTTGTCTATACCATTGCCAGCACCGCTATTTTACAACGCACACCTGTACCTAGTTACCTTTCGTAACTTAGAAAGGATCCTAGCTACTGCAAACTATTTACAGGCCTGACGGTAGTGCTAGTGCTTGACGTGGTGATCTTCAACAGAACATTGAACTAGCGGGATTACGAGTGCTGCAAAATTAATCAAGATATAGCTATGTGCTAAGTTATATTGAGCCTACAATAATGACTACATTACGTTCTATTCCATTTTCTAAACTTACTTTTGTTCAGTAATGTGCGCCACTGGGCATCATTTATTTCTTCAGAGATAAAAACATTTTCTTTCCTTTTTCTACTGCACTGCAGGTATACGAGTAGTTCCAAGTAATTTGATCGCGTCTGCACGCTGCCTAACATAGTTACAATGTTTTACTACGTGCCGACCAAACGAGTAGTAATAAACTAGTTCAAAAATAAAACATGATTTACTGATAAAATTTACGTGTGTGTACGTTTTCACTGTGATAGTTTTTCGTGTGATTTATTACTTGATCTTTAATTATAATGGTCCAGTTATTTTTGTAAGAATTGGATGGTGTAAGCATTGCCACCCACGCGGGCCACGCGCAGACTGGCACCGCGCAATAGCTGGATAAAAGAGTTTTAATATTCATACAAGCATCTGTCTCCTTTTTAATGTGTGGAAAATCTTACAGGGATGCTATGTTGGACTCCTACTGACTAAAAACTACACGTTTCATACCTAACAGCCCACGGTCTGTACATCACAGTAAAATGTTTTTTTTTGTTGAGTTAAAATTAAAGATGAGTTAAGTTACCTCAGCAGTTTGGCTACGTTTCTATTATAAAAAGTACTACAAAAAGAATATTTTCGATCCTCTTATGTTTTAAATTAAATATATTTATTGTTAAAAATTACAGTGAAACATAATATTATTACATACATAACTATTTACATTATGACTCTCTAAACTAAACCTAAATAAGGCCCCGTGGCATTGTGCTGAAAAGACTGGCAGCATTTCCCTTTTGAATAGCAACACCTATTCGCTGAGCGAGAAAACTGCCTTTCAAGTTCTAACGGCTGAACAGATCGGTCTGATAACTTTATAATATAGTTCTGAGTGGCCAAATAATATGATAAACCATGTGGAAATTCAGGAAACACTTCTTATATGACTTAGTACACAAATAAAGATTATTATCAACGATAGCATGACTTCAACCAGTATATTATTTTGTACTTGATAGTTGTACTGATATGGCCAATAACTTATGGGAACATGCCTCCTAAAATAGCTATCATGTCACTGAATATTAACAGATAAAACTCGCAATCTGCTTGTTCATTTATCAAAATGTTATCAATATATAGGTGGACATATCAAGGAATTAAGAGGGAACAAGGGCTGCGTGGAATTTGCGAATTGCCACCTGTACAACCCCATACAGCGCCATAAGGATAACTACAGTTCAGCGTTGTGTTTTTGGATTCCCAAATATTTAGGATCCAAAAATAAAGCAACGCGGCGGATTGTTGTATTTTGCGTTGCTCTATGAACCCAAATATGAGCTAAAGATGAGCATAGTGGAATAAAACTGTTTTAAAACGTTAAACATTTTTATAAACAGGTCCTATGCTGATGAAAAGGCATCATTGGCGATTTTATTTGGTACTCGTATTTGTTATTATTAATTAGTAAGTACCAACTATTCTTAGTCATAGTCAAGTGTAAGTACCTACAATTATGTTCAATGTTAGGAATGAGCTAATATTTTTGTATCGATAAACTAATCAACGTTGTTAAAAGATAATATTTTTGCCATATTTCCAGGTAGGTTAATCACAAAACAATGTTATTATGATTTAATATCTATGATTCTAACTAGTCATTTATAAATGACTAGCTAGAATAACTGAAATGTATGTCTAAACTGATTGCCTGACTGATTGAACTTAAAGTTTTTATTACCTACTAATAAATATAAAGTAAGTATCATTTATAGGTATACGTAGGGACAATCTAAAGGTAACTGATATTTTTATTTTAATGCAATAATCAACTTTAAGATCTTAAGTCAGAAAACATGTGAAAGCAGGGCGTTTATACGGCGAATAGATCATCACCTAAACTTCCTGAAACTTTTCTTTATTCTTCCTTTACGGGAGCTTGAACTCTGGCCAAGCCACGATACATAACTAGGTTGTTATATAACATACACACGATCACGCCTTTTATCTCCGAAGGGGTAGGTAGAAGCATATTATATTTTCACCATTTCATCTTTTAGATTTTGTCCTACGTAATAGGTAGTGAGCCGTATTGCCATGTTGATATGCACAGGCGCAGGTTGTGACTGCCCGCTGTTGAAATTTTTCAAGCCTCCTAAAAAGACTTACAACTTGGCTTAACGACTGCCGTTTTACTGGCAGCCGGGACTAACGGCTTAACGTGCCTACCAAAGCATGGAAACGCTCGCAAATAAATCCATCCATGTCTGACTAGCCGTATTGCTGTGTTGATTGATATGGAAAGCCGCAGTTTGTGACTGCTTGCTGTTGAAAATTTTCAAGCCGCCCATAAAGGTATTCAACTTGGCATAACGTGAAGATGTTGCTTACTACAGTGATTGTTTACAGAACACTGAGTCCGTGGGGCCACGAGCGTTCTTATAAAAGTAACCGTAAATCGATTTCGTGTGACTCTAAAGCACATACGAGTATTCGTGCTTTTGAATTCACAGCTGCTAACTCACCCTGGGACAACCATCAGAGGGCTTACCCGGGGCTCCCGACCATAGGTAGCGGTAGAGCACGTGTAGTTTTAGTCGGTAAAAGTCTAGCATAGCATCTATCACGAATTTTCACACAAAAAAGACGCTAACTCAAATTGAACTGAGAGAAATGTCCATTTAATAGAACTAGAAATCCGTTGGCCATCCATTTTTTCTCGTTATTAAACTTTGGCAAATTTCACTTTCGTCTCACGTATTACTATGTCACAGTGATGGTAGTAGCTAAATTGTCTGAGGTTGATGGCCAATATTGTTTTAACAATCATTTAGCATCTTTTCTTAAATAGACTCTTCATTATCTTTAACAAAATCTAGCCTGGGTACCGATTCTCGCTTCATACGACATGAAATGAACGTCATGAACGCTTAATACGAAAATTAACCAGTGAAACGTCATCTGTCTCATATTTAAGAACGGCTAAACATGAGACAGATGACGTTTCCCCAGTAAATTTAAATTAGCGCATTCACGTTTGTGGTCGAGAATCGGCGCTCAGGCGTTCTCTGACCGTTAAGCTCGATGTTAAATAATCGAGCACGTACATGTAAATGTTATATAACAGTTTGTTTGGAATCCGCTTAGAGCAGGCTTCAGTACACCACCACCCACCCTATCCACGTCCGGCTTCCGGCGGAAACGGTCCTTCGGAGGAGGCGACGGAAGCGTCTGTTTAAGCTGAATCTGATAACTACAGTGCTGTTAGTAAACTATTCGCATTTATCGCTTCGAACATTTATCATGATAAGAGTTGGTGAGTTTTATGTGGTCCTTATGTTCACTGGCTAAATTATTGTGAGTTGCTGTTATTGGCACTAATAAAATTATCATGGTGGTCATTGTACTATTAGAGTTGTGTGATTATGCTGAAATAAATAGGCCAATACATTCTACCACTCATTGAGTTATTAGAAACGTCCATAAGGTTACTTTTACCTCGATAAGGTGTGCGTCACTTGAGTGTAGTTAAACAAAAAATGTGTCAATTTTTGACAAAAATATCGTCATCATCTCAGTCGATTGACACCCACTGGTGAGCAGAGTAGTGCCCCCAAGAACTTTTTATTGTTAAGTTTTTCTGGTCGAATTTTATAAATAGGGGCGTTTCTTCACACTGCATTGTCCCATACGAACATTCGAGAACCTTTTCTCTATATCTCATAGGCTTTCTGTTTTTCGATTTATAGGTACGTCCATGGCCAACTGTCAATAAATAGGTACCTTGCAATATCACATTGATTAAAAACTCAACCACTATCAAGCCAAAAGTTTCACAGCCATGATGTAAAAAAGATATATGCATGACTAACGATAATATTTAAAATTTGCGAAAGAACCATCGTCATATATGCGGCCTGGGACTGTGTCACCGATGCAAAGAAGAATTTATGTTTACCATTCATATTACCCTCTGCGGAACCCAGCAGTGCCCCAGTAAAGTTATGCGCCAGATTTATTAGAAAATATCGTGAAAACGACCGTTTACCACACTTTTAATTATGATTGACGAGCAGTTTTGCTCAAGCGTTTATTTTTTATTGTAAAATATGAATTCGAGATTATTTTATTACTTTAATGTTTACATGCTGTTTAAATAATTCGTTTTTTTATTTAAATTATTTTACAAAAACTTAAAATACACAGCAGTGGAAAATTAATTAAACAATAGTTTCAAGTTATCTGGGGTTTTTCTTAACCTAAAATAAACAAGAAAGTAATTTCAATATATTTTACTAGATTATGCCTATGATTTCGTTTGTCGGAAGTATCTGCTTCAGAAAAAAATCTCAAAAGCGTTCAATAGTTTGAGGCCTTAGCCTATACGTAACTATAACCATCGTTCAAGCCTTAGCCATGACTGCAAGTATTGCAACCAGTGTATTTATTTTGATACCTTTTCTAATCGGGGTCCTATTATTATCCTTTGTCTCCAAATTCTCTCTAATCCAAAATAATGGAAGCAGAACGTCAGTTATGTGTGTTTGTCATCGATTATGATTGATATAGATTTTCTAAAAACGGTAATACGCATATACTATGCCTCTGCCTACCCCTTCGTGGATAAGGGCGTGACTATTATTTATGTACGTATGTATGTATGTAAAAATTTTGTGTCAGTCTTGTCGTACTATTAGATAAAATGGAAAAGTTTTGTAAGGAGGGTAATGATAAATGAATCTACAAACTAAATATTAAGTAGGTATCATAAAGATACATCATAGTCGTGATAAGTGGTATGAAGATTAGAAATTTATGACATTTCAGAGATAGACGAAGTCCTTATAACCTATTACTATTAATATAAAAACAAATATACTCTACAGAGAGATACTTCTTACAAGACACCAAAGTTGTTCACATCAATGTAAAGGCGAAAACAAATGTTACAAACTACAAGTTTTAATAAATTCGTCAGCTAACTTTAGAGGCGAAAGCCTTAATTAAGATAACGTTCTTGGTGGTGGGGAATTCGGTACCCTGCGGTGAGAAATTCAAGTTTAGCAGTTTCGTGTTTGTCTTAGACAACTTGGACAGTGATGTAACTAGTCAAACAGACTAAGCTCTCGTCGACGAACACCGATTTAAGCTTTAAGCTCACCATAACGCTCAAATTAAACGCTGCAACACGTTCCTTGTTACCCTTGTTGGAATGTTTTAAGAGGCCTTTTACACTTTGACAGGAAAGTGTTGCTAACAGAAGACAGTAATGTTTTTTAAAGTAGGTCTTTTAAAGTTCGATATTTTGACGCAACTTGGTGGCTCTGGGCATACTTTTAAATGGCTTTAATGGTAAAGAATTGTGAAACAATGGATTTCTATAATGTAATAGTATTTGTCATTAGTAGTCAATCAATCGAAGTACTACTTTGCTGGACGCCGCTGGTGTACCCAGATGAGTTGATACAGAGTTTT
This sequence comes from Miltochrista miniata, assembly GCA_933228765.1. Taxonomy (NCBI): domain Eukaryota; kingdom Metazoa; phylum Arthropoda; class Insecta; order Lepidoptera; family Erebidae; genus Miltochrista; species Miltochrista miniata. Next base: position 23,824,759 of record OW121756.1, read on the forward strand.
GTTTGGAGATTTCTTGCCCTTCGCCATGACCTCGTACTACTACATAATACAGAAGAAGTGATAATACTGTTCAGAAGATAAGTGATCAAAATTACATCTGGCAACATAAATATGACGACGACGACGTCTTGGCCAAGATCCAATTTGCTCTGTTTAATCATTTTAACATCATACCTTTTCTTATACTTTACAATTCTATTTAGACTTGTACCTTGAATCTAATAGTGTCAGTACATAAAGTTAGAACCAGATATTTAAGCTGTACATCAACTACCTACTTGTTTATGATAGAAGTAGACAGAAATCTAATTAAGAGCTTTGAACAGTTTTAACTAGGTATCTAAAAAATTCTGTTGAACAGAAACTAAATTTGAAAGTCAATCTTAAACTTTACCCTTCCTAGAACTTTTTAGAAGTAAATAATATGAACCTACGTCATGTGTTGTGTCGGTTTTTAGCAAGTTTCATATTAACTATCAAATTTATTATATGAGTTAAGTACTAAAGATTTTAAAATTTTTACTTATTGCACTTGTAGTTCATAAAAACTGTCATGTTATAACACAGCTCAGATGGTGTTTAAATATCTGTATTCATTTTTGTTGGTCACGTAGTTTCTCTAGAATCTCTAAATGGATGGGTCAACATAGATACATTATTATAACATTACACGGGTTTAGTTTAATCCGGGGAGTAAGTCCCTAGAGACTAGGAGATAGTGATCAAAGTTTCACGCAACTGAAGTGGTAGCGATGTAAGCTATGAATATGTAACAGAGGCTAATAATAAGTAATCAGTACAGTTAATTCCACAATTAATAACTAATGTAGTAACTAAGCTCATTGCTTTCAGCCTTTACGTGTGGAAATCCGACATGGATGCTATGTCGAACTCTTACCGACTAAAACCATACAAGTCCTACCATTTCGTACGGTCGGCAGCCCCGGGGTAAGCTCTCGAAAGGATGTCCCAGGACTAAATACCTATATCTTCAGGATGTGTCGAAAATGTTCAAAGCTTAGTAAAATTTATTGAAAAAAAAAATAATAAGATCTAATATCAAATTTATGTGTCATGGGAAGGAGTGACGATCTTGCTACGTGTGCGAGAACGGTAAGTTTTAGATAGCTGTTGTGTACTGAATTTCAAATTAGATGCATTGCGAAGATACATAATGAAGACTCATTCACAATATTCAGTAGCAATCTATCTCTCCAATGCGCTTCAGAAATAAAATAAACACTGTATCTATTTTACGTTATAATTACAGTTTTGATTAAATTGAATCGATTTCAGGCTTTGTCCGTAAATAAGATAATTAGACACGTACTAGGACTAAAATTGGTTGTACGTTCATATGTTGGAGTTTAATTATAAATTTGTTCTTCATTTGAACAAAGAGTATGCTTAAAAGCTTGAGGCTTGGAAATTAATGAAAATGTTTCCAACAATGAAATCAGGCCAAGATGTTCAAAATTCATTACGTAATACGTATAAATTGGAATACCAATCTAATCCCTTTGGTCTGTTTTTTTTTTAACTTTTATTATCTACTTATGTGTAACTATTGGTCCTATCGGATTTTTTTTTGTGAAGAAATATCTAGTGGATGCTATACCGGACTCTTACGGACTAAAACCATACGTTCTCTACCACTGCCTACGGTCTCGGAAGGATGTCCCAGAATCACCAATAATTCTTAAGCTGCATATACACGCTGGCCGAGCGTTGCCGGGCGATGGCCAACGCCAACGTGTGGACAGTCTATTTGCCTAGCCTGGTCATCGCTCGGTGTCGCTCGCCTAGCTGGCCGAGTGAAGTTTAGCGCCAACGTGTGTAGAGCTCATTTGTGGTAACTGGTAACTGCCTTCGCTCGCCGTCGCTCGTGATCACTTGTCTCACTTCGGATCGTTGTCGGTTTTTATGCACAAATCAAAGACACTCGTCTGCGCTCGGCCAATAGCCTCAAAACGTTGGCCGCTATTACTTGGTTGACATCCATCGCTACCGGATGTGTCAAGGTTGCGTATAATTTAATTTGAATTTTGAAACTGAGACGATACTTTCAATAGCAGAAGCAATTTTAATTAAAAGAAAAACTCGTGTACATTATTATAATGTTGCTCATTACAAATGAAAACATAATTATTTAAGTTTTTTGGAATATTACCAGAATCTCCTAATTATTTGGAATCAAAACATCCTTAAATTTAAAATATTGTATTGCCAATGTAATGCCAGAGCATAGTGCACACCTTTTTTATCGTAACATCCTATAAACCATCTATGTTCACAAAGAAATAAATGAGTTATGAATTATCCTTTTTCACGTGAAGTGGCGAAAAACGTTAACCACTTTACTGCGGTATACATATTTATATACACGCCTTTATTCCAGAAGAGGTAGACAGAGGCATACTTTACGCTCACATTTCACCTTATAGTTTAATGTCCCACGTATAGGTGGTGAACCTGTTGCCATGTTGAAATGGACAGGCGCAGACTGCGATGACTCACAGTGGAAACTTTTCACGCCTTCCATAAGGCCTTCAACCCTGCTTAACGCGTCATTTTACTGAAACCGGGTTTCCTTTCCAGTTTTCCTTCTCTACGCAATGGAGTTTTTGCGAAAGTGTAACCTTAGTCGCCTCTTACGATACCCTTGGAATGATGGGGTGGCAACATATTGTGTTATTTTTCTTCGCCACACGGGGCATACAATGACACTGCTGTATACACTCAGATAATAGCTATACGCGTTAATTAAATAAATAACCGAAGCCGCAGCAACTTCACTGTCGACATCCATAGTGGTTGATCCATAGTGATTACAGACACTCGTCTACATTGGCCGCTTGCATTGGCGTTTAGCGTTAGTTTGCTCTTATTTGCCGACGCTCGCGTTGGCCTACGCTCGGCCAACATGTATAGCCGGCTTAAGATGTATGAGAAAATTAATACTCATTTTCGATTCGGTTTCTTGGGAGCCAAATCCAAAAGTGGTGAAATTAACATGAGTTTGTTTTATTTATTATTTTTTTTTTTTTTATTTATTTATTTGAAGCATAAAAACAATTTGAAAACTTAATACTAGATTGGAACGATGACAGCTGCAATAGTATACACTGTGGCGCAGCCATCAACGCCTTTCTCCCAGTAAGGAGGGAAGTTTCGTTCCAGACGTACTTATACTTACTTAATTATAACTATAAATAAGAAAAAAGTGAAAAGTAAAACCACATAGGGTGAACGTGTGCATTACGGGTTTGTGTGTTTGTGTGTGTGTGTATGTGTGTGTGTGTGTGTGTGTGTGTGTGTGTGCGTGCGCGTGTGCGTGTGCGTGTGTGTGTGAGTAAGTCTGCACGTGTGTGTCTGGAAAGGGCGATGGAATTAACTAATTTGCCACTAAATTTTCAGTCTCCTCATAATTTATTGTCTTTAGCCAATTTATTTTCAAGATCCTTGATTTTTGATAAATTTTCTTTACCTTTCACTTCCAGCAACTCCACCTGCTTCTTAAGGTCTTCATGTTGTTTTGATAAGAAATCAAGAGAATCCCGAATTTCATTAACAACTATAAACAATCTGTCGTATTTTTCATCTTGCTGCGCTATAAAGTCGGCAAACATTTGTTTTATTTCTAACATAAAAGTGGACATGTTCCCCGCATCTACAGTTTCCAGCCGTTTACGCTTGGCATTCCTAAAGGTAATGTCGGGAGAAACATTTATATTTGAAGCGTCATTTATTAAGTTTATCGATGGTTCAGAGATACTAAGTTGAAGCGCCTGCCGAGATGCATCAAGCAATGTTTCGGCGGTCGTATCGCTATCTGGTACGATGACGGTGTCTGCGCTAGTAGTCTGAGGCGCCCGAGTCGATTGTGGTGGCGGAGTTCTCTTTAGCGGCATGATTATTAGGTTGCGTGCAGGTATTAGTACTAGGCAACCAGAAATGTATGAAGCGATCCCGCACTGACTGCAGGCGTATCAATGGGGCTCAACTTATGTTGGTCGCAATCGATGAGTTGGTTCAAAACCGCTTTCCGTCCAACATAAGTTGACCGCCTCAGGTAAAGAAAACAAGTTGTGAGTACTCACACAAGCGTCCCTTTGTTTTTTGATGATGTAAATTGTTTATCACACACGTACGAATTCACAACCAGTGTTGCGTCCCAGGTACATACACGGCGCCAACTTCCACACTTTTTATGCACTCCTAATTTTGTGTAGAAATTTTGTAATTTTAATTTTTAATTTTTATTGATTTAAACAAATATAGCGGTTGACTTAATAGACGTCTGAGCTCCTCAGAGATCCAGGGGGAAGGTTTCAAATACTCGTATATGAGATTAGTATAGCAAAACATGATTTAGATCAATATGTATTACTAGATGGCGCCCAAGGCTCCTCACACATGGAATCCTGTTCCCATTCCTCATTCCATAGGAACTTGAATATAGAATACCTAGAATATAAAGTAATGCTACTTTAGACTACATATTATTTGATAAGCCTATACGACAGTTACGTTATAATTTAACAGTTTTCGTAGCTATCGAGCTACGATTACCATTCTGTTCTGACACAATTGTAAAAACAGACTTGGGCCCTAGGTGAGGTCACTAATTACTTGAATGAGTCTTTTCTATCTTCGTCTGTACACTGAGAAATGCCACACGAGAACTTTTCAAAATTCTAAATGGAACTATGTACCTACATTATCTTTGTGCATTTTATATAGATATACCTATCTCCACTTCAATTCTCAAAAGATACAAAGCATATCATTCTAGCAACATTCGCATACAATATGCACGAAACGTTTTCCTAACTGATGTTCCGTCAGAGGAACCGCATACTCCACATATCACATGTCAGAACATCATAATGCAAACATATTTTACACTGCCAGAGAGTGAGTTGGTTATATAACAATATTGTGATAATACAGTATTCACTAGACAACCTTGGTGGATGAGAAGGCGTATTTTGTTTTCTTTACAACATTCATCATAACTGTATGTATACCTGTTCCGTAAATCTATACACGTTTGAAAAAGATAACATAACGAAATTATTATACGTAATTCAGTGAACTAATGCTACCAATAACTCAATGACGTACCTACTTAGATTTATTTAAAGAAATTTAACACTCGTAACAATAATCGGCAAGTGTCATGAGCCTTTTTAAATAAATTATGTTTTTTCTTCTACATTAGACCGTAAGACTCTATTTAGCAGTCTCTTTTTACACACCGTGTGACTAGACGGGAGACTTAGGCTTTAGAGTCAAGTAGATAAACTTTTTCCGGTTCTATGACAAGTGATACACCTACTCCGTCACATAGCAGCGCTTACCACAGAGGTGATAAGATTATTGCATCGCATATAAGTGCTCCCTACACCCCATTATCAAATATCTTTTTTTTACAATAAAATTGATGCTAAGCTAGGTGGCGTAGTGTGTCCCCCCAATAATGAAAGGCCTTTGTAGAGTAAGTATTCGCACCTCAGTATACCCTTCATCAATCTATACACGTTCTAATGCAAATTTCATTGAAATAAAATTCTATTGTTATCATTATTTCATACTCTCAGAAGGCTTCATACTCGTAAGTACCTACATCGTCGATATCATAAGAAACGTAACTTTATAATAAATAGAAAATTCAGTCTTAATTTATTTCTTACTATCTCTAAGTCTGTAAGTAAATAAGGAAAGTACTATTGATGTTGGTGGTCGGAATAAAATACCCTCAGTAAGAACACATCAATATAATTTAAAAATAAATGTATTATAATATAACCCACTATCGTATTTTATTTTGATAGGTACTATAGAACGAAAATATCCAAATTCTTTGTCATTGAAGGAACAGTGGCTTCATTATGCGAACAAAATTCTTGAGACGGAGATATTGAAGTGTGTGTAAAGAGCCCCTTGAGGCTAGTGGGCTAGTACCTTTATCTATTACAGTGAAATGGGAGACTGCAAGATCCACAAAATTCTCTCTAAAAATGATGTTTTCGAAAGTATAGAAATGTCACAATTATAGCAAAATGGATAAAGTCTAAAATATTTTAACCTCATGACAACTTTAAGGTCGAATTTCGAATAGAAATAAGAATCGTGGTTGAATGTGAAGTATGGGACAGGCTCTCGTGCTTTGTTATCCTAATAAAGCTGCACCAAGTTAATTGTGTAGGTACTCGTCAATTCAAATATCTTTTAAAGTACATAGTCTACAACCTACCCAATAATATATTAGCAGGGATAAAATATTTTGATACTTATGACTAATCTCAAAAAATAAGAAAAAAAGATAATATTTTTCTTGTATGTCTGTTAAAAATCTGGCAACGTAATTAACATAAAATCTAAAGGTTCTTGCGCGTGTTTGAATTCATCATCTCTAACTGAAATAACTTGTGTCAATATTGACTCCTGAAGGAGCAACTCATGTATAATCTTGACTTATAAAAGATGTTTACATTCGCAATTGGAGACTCAAAATTCTTAAGAAAACTTTTTATTTCAAACAGAATTTACATATAGGTTACGAGGTAAATATTTCCTCAAAGTTTTTCGTTTGAACTTTGCTGAAAAATCAAAGAAATAAAATATCTTAATATTATTCTTGGTAAATAGTTTCACAGTCCATCGTTTGCATGGGGTGGGATCAGGGTTGCCAGGTCTTCCAAAAAAAAATACCGAACAGGGCCCAAAAAAAAACGCCACATTTGAATTGAAAGCCAAAAAAAAAAAAAGGTCAATATTGAATTTTGGTTTATTTAATCAAATAATCAGTATAACTATATACAAGTTTAACTACTTAAACTTATATTTCTTGTCGCTAATGCACGCTTCCAACAACGGTTTGTTAGTTTTCACTGCTGCGTGCATTTGGTGACAAGAAAGACTAAAATTACATCTTATACATAACTCTGCCTTTACCATGTCGGCACTTAATCTATTCCGGCTGTCTGACCACAAATGATTCATATGGCTGAATACTCTCTCGACATAGGCATTGCTGCATGGTACTGCCATTATTGTTTTAATAATCAATTTTAAGTTAGGGCTTACTTTTGCCTTAAGAAAATTCTTCCACGAAAACGTGGTATTGGATGAAGAAGCTTGGTCCTTTATTGCTTCTAAGGTTATTTGGAGAACTCGAATCTCTTCGTACAAAGCATCTTTATCAATTTTATCTTCAACACCTGCAGCTTTTGATGCTTCTACAAAGTTATCAAATGTTGGAGCTACCTTCTCTACATTGACGTTTTTGAATGCTTTAAATGGAGAGTTTTCGTAGTCGAACCACTTTTTTAAATAATTTTCTGCTCTTTCATAAGCAACTAGAGCCTCGCTTCTGAATTTATTACGATCAACCTCATTTAGTTTCTGCATTTCGTGGTTTGCTTTTGCTCCAAAAAAGCAATCTCTCCTCCGTGATTCTATATCATCTTTAATTGCGGCCATAACATCATATATCTCTGGTGGAGTAATGTACTCTGATTCAAGAATCTTAATACGTTTCACGAACAAATTTAAAAGATGATGCACAAAGTAAATATAGCACTCAGGCAATCCATTGTTTTCATTGGACACGAAGGACCAAATAATCTTATTGCACTCATTTTCACCCTCTTCGCGAAAATATCTTTTTATAGCATCCCAATCAAGCAATAGCCTCTCGACAGCTGGAAACAAAGTTGCCCATCGAACTGTTATATGGCGAAGTACAGCATGATATTCTTGGTTGACGAAAGCAAAGCATTCTTTTAAGACCTCGACTCTTTTTGCGCTTATTGAAAATTCACTAAAAACCTTTAGCACAAGGCTTTCAACATCGTAGGATAATAATTTCATACAAAATTTCACAGCATTATGCAGGACATGACAATTGCAGTTTGCTTTCAGGATTTTTGGATTTATCTGTTGTAGTTTCTGGAATACCGAACAAACGCGGCCATAGTTGACGGATGCATTGTCAGCACTATAAGAAACTATATCACTTATCTCCAGATCCAACTTTTTAAATGCTTCGGTCAAGGAATTCACAATAGACTGCGATGTCTCATCAGGTTCTTCATAGAAATCCAATAGGTAGTTGACTACACCATCTTCGTCATCAAAAAAGGTTACAACAAGGGGAAAAAAATTCCTGTTACCTTTGTTGGATGCATCGATAGAAATGGAAAACTTGCTGTTTTGATCTTTAATTTTCTCTACAATTGTTTCTATAGAGTATGGTGCTAATACGTTTTTTGTGATAGCTTCCATTTTAGTTCTTCCTAACTGCACTTTAGAAGCCAACTCAGAGTCATGGTAAATTATAGAATCTAATTTATTACCACAGTCGGAAGAATTGTAACTGTGCCCATGTTTGACTGCATGATAAGTTTTAGTAAGTTCGACAGCGGCTACTTTCTCTTTAAAGTTATGCATTGGTGGTATAAGAAAGTTACTAATAGTGCTCGTAGTATTTTTGGACTGCACTAAAAGTTTATGCTTTTTGCCATTGCTGTGTTGAATAACAGCTTTTACTCCATCATTTTTTACACTAAATGTAGATAAACAAATCCTACATTTGGCCTGGCATTTATCATCTGATTGAGTAATCCAGCAAGAAAATCTTGCATCACTTAACCATTCCTGCTGAAAAGCACAAGCACCGTGAAGACGCTTCGTTTTTCTTGGAGGAGAGTCCATATTTCAATATTCAGTTAACCGAATTTCAAAAGTCTGCAACAATCAAAAACAATAATTAAAAACATTATAATCCATAGATTATAAAATAAAAATACTTGTTTGTAGTTTTATCTTACCAAATATGTACGAAACACTTGTTTGTTTTCTCTGTTCAGTTTGATATTGACTTAACTTCAAAAATCTGCAACAATTAAAACAATAAATATGCGTCAGTCTAGTATTTAAGCACATTTTCTCATCTGTGGCACAAGTTTCTATTCTATTCTAAAAATAAATGGGTAGTATAGTACTCCGTGGAGTAAAGATTTTTAACAAAGTTGCACAAAACGGATCTAGTGAGATTCTACTGTATATAGTATTTAAAATATTAATGTATAGATTATAAAATAAGCATAGCTTACCGAATTTGTAAGAACACTTGTAAAAAAACACTTGTCTTGCTTGTTTTATCTTCACTTGTATGCGTGCGTTTTAGTCGTGGAGTCACGTTGAACGATCGTGAACGACTCACTGTCACTGAGCGACCTACCAGTGAAAGTAAAGGACAAAGTGCGCGTAAGAAAGAGATGGAAAACATCACGCCACCCACACGCACAGTGCAGTGAGCGCGTGCAATGAGCGACAACATCGATTACCGATTGCGTCAAATTTGATTATTGATTCATTTATTATGGAGAAAAGTTTATCAGAAAAAAATACCGAACCGCCCATACTTCGGTATTTTTGCTATACCGAACACCGAACACAGACCTAAAATACCGAACAGTTCGGTAAAATACCGAACACCTGGCAACCCTGGGTGGGATGTAGTGAGCTTCAGATAAAATATTACAATTTTGGAATGTGAGTATTGACGAGTTTTGCAGACACTGTAGAAAATTTTCTTCTATTTAAAAAAAGAAGTCACCTACAGATACTACATAAAATGACTAAAATAAATTTCATAAAGTGTGCGTTCATAATTTGCATAAAATTTTCTTCACATTTATTTCTTTTGTGAAATATTGCAAGCCTCATTCGGGCAATGATTCACTCTTATAGCTGGCATAGAATTCCTTTCGTGCCGTGTTATTTGTATTCTTGTGCAAAACATAGCTTCTTTTTCAGTCCACGTACAACGCTGACACAACTTTATGGGCCCGCAATCTTCATAAATCTCAACCAGGACGGCATTTTGTTTTTGTCTCTTTCTTTTAGGGCTTTGGTAAATTTTGATCTGTAACAAAATGCACACAAAATACCCTAGAAGAAACGTGAACTGAGAAAATAGACCGTGTCGTTCACAACAAAAAAAAAACCTTTTGTTGATTCATATTCTCAACTTAATAACCAGAAGAAGCCTTAGTTTTGACAAATCTAATCATTTATTTTAAAAGTTTGTTGTAATAACAGAAAATGGATTACTGTGAAGAACTAGCGGATCATGTTACAAATCTGTCTGCATTATATTTAAATATCCCAAAGGAGGCTTTAAAGAAATAGTATGTCGAAGCCTACATACAATTTCTTAAAAACCTCTTGTGGGAAAGGTCCCTGGCAACACAATTTCCCGCAAAATTTCATTACGTTGAGATTAACAGAAGATTCCGTTGTTTTCGGTCCGTCTATTCTATAATACCCAAATAAATTTTAGAGATATTGGAAATTGAAACTCAGAAACTGTTCAAAATTATTTTTTTGCGAGAAGGAAATAACATAAATGGTCTTTAAACCATCTAGACAGGTTAAGCGGAAATATATTTAATGTTTCTCTTTATCGCTGGCTGGACAAATTATCGAGTAGCACGTACTTTGCACTACGTACGATCGTCGTATAGCAAATGGAAAAGTTACAGTAAACTAGCCCGAGGTTATCGAAGTCCCGATGTGTTACAACAAATTTATACCACAGCGCTGGCAAACTTTTCACATACAGCGCAGCAATAAATTATAATGCCTGCATATTGGATGCGATCGATACACAATATTTTAAAGTTTCTTGTTTGTCTGTGGGAGATTATCTGAGATTTTCCGTGGTATACAGGGTGATTTTTTCAAAAGGGATTGGATGGCCAAATCCGAAACTATAAGGAATAGCGAAAAATGCTCAAAGGAGTCACGAGCCCGATTTTGACGAAACTGAAAACCTCATCATTAGATTTTTGAAAAACTAATAATCCAAGCTGGGAATCGAACCCATTGGTTATGAAAAAAAACACACCCTATTTTATTTCACCATACGATAGTGTTGCTATTAAGGATCTTATTCTGGGAAGTAATGACATACGGCAAACTAAAGGAAAGTGCTCATCTTTAACAAAATACAGTTTATTTTGCTTACGTTGACTGATTAACTGTTCAAAATGTAGACCATTGTTTTCAATACATAGCTGGATTCGAGACCTCAAAGATAGTACTGCATTCAATATTATTGATTCCGTTTAGAATATTCTCCAAATAATCATTCTGAGCATGATTTAAAACACGGTATAGTTACTATCTATTCTGGGATTTTGAACGAAACAAACTATGATACAAAATTTAGGTACATGAAATATGAATTCTATTAAAATTCCAAACTTTCCTTAAATTTGCCGTATATCATTACTTAGCAGAATTTGATCCTTATCAGCGACACTATCGTATGGTGTAATAATAAAGGGTGTGTTTTTTTTCTTCAAAATCAATGGGTTCGATTCTCACCTAGGATTATTGGTTTTTCAAAAATCTAATGATGAGGTTTTAAGTTTTATCAAAATCGGGCTCGTGACTCCTTTGAGCATTTTTAGCTATTCCTTATAGTTTCGGAGTTGGCCATCCAAGCCCTTTTCAAAATTCACCCTGTATATGTCACGATGAAATTGTAAGAACCGTTAGATTGTGAGATCTTTTTCTATTAATATCAATAATATCGCTAAGTAGATACCGCAAAAGTTGATAGCCTAAAAGGTGGTTAGGTTAGGTTTTTTTATTTATTTGCATGCAAATGCGAGCGAGCGAAGCGAACGGGCCGAGGCAGCGGCCGTCCCGATTTTTATTCATAAATTTTGTAATGAAATTAATATTTTTCTTTGTAATATTTCTTCTTGTTACTTTACAATCTAAAGGAATATGATGTCACAGACATTGTTAAAATCTCAAAAGTTTATAATTTGGCAAGTTAAATAAATTTATAATCTACCGATTTTTACAATTTTACAGTGACATTAATATAATCATAAATATATAATACTTATGACTATATCTATTATGACTGGAAACGTTGAACTCTAATATAATTTTACTATAGAAGTAGCAGCTGAATAAGGGAGGAATATTCATGAACAAAGCTTGGTTGAAAGTTTGTAATTAGTAATTATGGTAATGATTTTAAATTGTCCTAACCCGCACTGCGAAGGGCTGAAATTAAATTTGGTTTGGACTTGTTATAATGGTATTAGGGTTCTCTCAGATACTTCACTATCCCTCAGAAATATATAATATCAAAATATACATACATACATACATATAATCACGCCATTATCTGCGAAGGGGTAGGCAGAGACATAGTATACGCCCACATTTCACCTCCTATAGTTTTATGTCCCACGTAATAGGGGTGAGCCTATTATCTTATTGAAATGGACAGGCACAAGTCGCGGCGACCCGCAGTTGAAGTTTTTCAAGCCGCCGATAAGGCCTTCAATTTGTTGTATATTACTAATCTACCAAGTTAAATAAAATATTAAGTTTCCAACAACTATCCCTGAAGTATTTTAAATACTTTAAAAATTTAACTCGTTTATCTCAAGTTAATCTTGGATTAATACGACATAAATTATCATAGTTATTTTTTAGTTATCTATTCATACAGACGTAATTAGTAGGTACGTATAGTCACATTAATATTAAAGGCAGAGGATTTTATATTAGCGCTTTTTCAACGTGGTAAATACACATATTTATTCAAATTTTGATCATTCTAGCACTAACTGTCTGGACGGTAAGCCAAGAACGAACAGACAGATGGCCAAGACCAAATTATAAGGGTTCTGAAACATAAACTAAAATGGGTGAGTATTTTACGAGTTGCCGTATAATTTTACTTTTTTTTTTTTTTATTTATTCACACAACAGTAACTTTACAATATTTCAATATAAATTGCCACAAACACAAACCTCTAAGGGTTTATCTGTGTGTTGGCGAGTCGTTCACTTGTTTACAATGTATATTTCCACCACACATAACTACCATAGCCATAACTAAACATACACAGAATTGGTTTCGATGTAATAACGCTTTGATTTATATTTAAAACTTTTCGAACCCTTCAAATATAATGCTTGCAATTGTCTTGGCAGTTTATTCAGAAAATTTGGTATCAAATACTCCGCAACTCTTGTTCCATACTTGTTATTATATTTAGGTAGACTGTATTTATTTTTATGTCTCACAGGTCTTAGAAAGTTAGGTCTTATTTTTTTGTTTATTAACTCGGGCCTATTCACCTCCGTAAGTGTTAGGAATTGTACCTTACTGTACACATTCATCACATTACAGTATTTGAAGAGCTCTTCATAATTATTTTTGTATTTTTCTTTTACATGTTTTGGCGTAATAGTCTTTAATATTCTTAATTGCAAATTATAAATTTCGGTTAAATATGTATGATAAGTTTGTCTATAACTACTGAGCCCATAGCCGACCACCGTGTCCGCAAGGGCCATATATAGCATTCTGAGAGTTTTATATGGTAATTTGTATTTTAATATTCTTAACTTTCCTAGTACCGACCTCAATCTATTGCAAACATAGTCCCTGTGCGGTCCCCAGCAGAAACGGCTATCGACTACAAGCCCAATCTACATGTGTTGATTTACTACTTCCAGTGCAGGACAGCTGCAGTGTATTGGTGAGGTATGTAGACAGGAGTGGCTGTGAGCTAGAACCGTAGGTATTGAGCTACTCTTATTTTGTGAAGAATGTATGTGTACCATCTTTGTCTTCGAGAAGTTAATAACCAATCCCACATCATGGGCCCACCTGGACATTTGATCAAAGCTAAGTTGTATGCTCTTTTGGGCTTCCTCGAGGCTTTTATCGGCAACTAATATACACGTGTCGTCCGCAAACTGGTACACGTAACCTATGTTTATGACGTTAGTCATATCATTTACATAAAGTAAATACTCCGTCGGGCCAATAATTGAACCTTGTGCCGTTCCCTGGGTGGATAAAAACTTATCACTAAAGTCATTTTGTATTTTCACAGTGGTGTATCTGTTTGTGTGATAGCTTTTAAGTAATTCTAGAAGGGGTCCCTGTATTCCATTTCTTGCTAATTGGTCAAAAAGTGTATCCCAACGGAGCATTTCAAATGCTTTGCTAAAATCAATAAATATCGCTAAAACATGTTTTTTATCATTCAAATACCCATTTATTTCATTGGAAAATTCCCTTAATAATATTGTGGTGCTTTTATTTTTTTAAAATCCAAATTGTTTGTTGTTAATTATTTCATTTTTTTGTATAAAGTCATTCAATTCATCCATACTAATATTATAAAGCTAAAGAGTTTGTTTGTTTGTTTGTTTGTTTGTTTGTTTGTTTGTTTGTTTGAACGCTAGGATCTAAGGAACTACTGGTTGGATTTCGGAATTTTTTTTACAGTTTGATAGTCCATCTATTGAGGATGGCTATAGGCTATATAACATCACGCTAAGGTAAATAGGAGCGGAGCAGCAATCAAGAATGTTTCGAAAACGGGGAATATTTTTTTCCGTCCGAGCGCTTCCGAAGCGTACGCTGCGTAAATGGTTAAAGTTACGTAAAAATTGTGCACTACAAAATTGTTTCTCTTAAAAAGTTCTAAAAAAAAGTCCGCGACAGCATATGTCTATCTTTTAAGGTTCGCCCACAATAACCTCATTTGTCTATCTCTTAAGGTCCGCTCACAATATTTTAAAACCGAAGAGTTTGTTTGTGCTACGATCTCAGAAAGTACTGGTTGTATTTCAAAAAATATTTTACAGTTTCATAGTCAATTTATTGAGGATGGTTAATGACAATAGAACATTACGCTAAGACGAATAGGGGCGGAGCAGCCATGAATAATGTTTTGAGAACGGGGAAAATTTCTTTTCTTTTCAGAGCTTCCATTACGTACACTGTGGAAATGGTTAAAGTTACGTAAAAATAGTGTACTATAAAATTGTTTCTCTTAAAAAGTTTTAAAAAAAGTCCTTTCCCGCATATGCCTATCTTTTACGGTTCGCTTACAATAACCCTCTTAGTAAGTTTTAAAATATGAGCGAGGAGACGACGGCAGTAATCGTGGTCTGCAGTGGTAGCCAGTCAAGTGAACGCTAAAAACCGGTCAAGTGCGAGTCGGATCCGTACCATAAAAGAACGGGCGGAAGTAGATGCGACGAGAAACATCATATCACTTTACATATTAATACCACGCCTCTCTCCTTCTCACTCTCATGCGACGCAAGCGAAGTTGTGTGGGTCAGCTCTAATGAACATAAGTGACGGAGTAAATGCGACGGGCAATATTATATCACTAAATATTTATACTACACTTCTCTCTTTCTCACTCCCATGTGACGCAAACGAAGTTGCGCGGGTCAGCTAGTTACTAATATAACGTTCAATAATCTTGTCCATACACGATAATATGGTGATTGGACGATAGTTGTTTATATCATTGCGAGGCCCTTTTTTATGTATTGGACGAATGACCCCTATCTTCAACAAATCGGGATACGTTCCCGTTATCAGACAACAATTAATTAAATGTGTTATAACCGGTACCAGGACGCCAGAACAACACTTGATATCCGTTACTCGTATACCGTCGTATCCCGGGCTTTTTCGGTCGTTCATCTGTTTGATGATTAGCTCGACTACATCCTCACGGGCTGATTTTATTCTTACAGACCTATCCGGAGTTACCATATAGGTCGTATACTAAAATTAAACCGCAATTATGATGGTTCAATTCATACGCCACATTCTATTCCGAAAACTGACATAATATTAAATAACTGACAGATTACGTAGTTGCGCGCTAAAAACATGGCACAAAATGTGGAAGATTAAAAAGAGAAAAAAGAGGGTAGTTGAAAGGTGAACATTTAAAGTTAAAGCTCTTAGTTAATATTCGAATTTAAAAATATATACAAGTGAAGTATTTATGCAATTTATGTGCAAATCAAGACATTAGAGGTACACACCTGCTAGCATCGTGTTATTTCCAATACTAATAATAACTATATTAATATAGCAGCAAGCTCAAGTCACAGGCCATGGATTCAGCAAGTCGTGCTCAGAAGGGTTCCACCAATAATTTCCAGACTGCTTTTGAGGAGAGGATGACATATTTCGAGGCTGAATTGAATAAAAGATCTGTAAATAACCCTGGGTTGGCTGGGCTAGCAGATGAGTTTGCTGTGTTCAAATCTTTTGTGTTGGAGACTTTGAAATCCTTCCATCAACAGCTTGACACAATTTCAAACGAGGTTGACCAAATGGAGACACGCAGTCGCCGTAAGATGCTGTTGATCCATGGCATTGAAGAAAAGAAGGAAGAGAATACGCTCCAAGTTGTCACAGAAACAATAGCAAAACATCTAAACTGTGACACTTTTTCACTGGATGAGGTTAAGCAGTGTCACAGGATGGGTCGCCAGTCAACAGGTGCACGTCCAAGACCAGTTTTGATAAGATTTCATTCTCTTTCAATGCGAGAAACTGTTTGGTCATCAAAAACAAAGTTTAAGGGCACTGGTGTTATGCTCACTGAGTTCTTGACGAGACGACGGCACGAAGTATTCAAGGCGGCCCGAGAACAATTCGGTATCACAAATAGTTGGACCAGGGAGGGCAGTGTATTTGTGGTTGGACCCAACGGCTCGCGTCATCGCATCACGTCTATGGATTTATCCCGAATAAAGGTCCCAGCCGCCACAGAAAAGCCGGTTGTATCCAAATCTTCAGTTCCAAAACAAAAAAGACTAGCTTCCAAGAAGTGATGTGATGCTGTTATTGTTTTTTCATGTCATTGTTTCACTGTCTGAGTAGGTAATTATTTTCTATGTAAGTATTTTCTATTAAAATACAAACTCGCAACTACAACAGATTCTATTTAGCTTACAAAATATACTGAATTGTGCTGTATTGATAGTAACGCATTCTTTCAATATTGATGTAATTTTTTCAACTTCTAACTAAGTCACTCATTTTGTTGTTTACAAGAATATAGAAAGTGAAAGTATTCGTTTTTTGATGAACCGAGGGTCGGGCGAAGGTGTTTTCAAGTATAAGTACCTATGCACAAATCGGGCGAACGTGTTTAGAACTATATTGCCTGCTCTGCTTGGTACTGATTTTTGATTTATTTTGTATTTTGTACTGCTCAATACCAATTGTAGGTAAATTGATATTATATTGTCAGTGGAAACGTTTTAAACTATACCAGCCATGCATCTGTATACCTAATAACGCCAGCTTAGTATTGAACTTTAACGTTATTTCTTTTAGAATGCCGATTTTAATGTAGGTAATGCTGATAATATACATGATCTAGGTATATAGTTTGGTAATGGAATCTGTATGTCATGTAATTGTTTATGCTATAATGTTGTTGAAAGTGTATACCTAACCCGGACAGAAAGTGAAGTAAATGAAGTATTTATTATTTAATGTATGTACCTACCTATTCCAGTTTTTTTTTTTGGTCTTCACTTACAATTCAGTTGTTTTAGTTATTTTTTTATATCCAATGCTTTAACCAATTAGCACGCAACTGGCAGGTGAAATAGGTAAACTGTGCTTCTAATTTATTAAGTATCAATATTAATAACTATTAACTTTTATTTAAGTATTTATATTTTGTCATAGATATTCTTATATATTGTATATCTATAGCATACATATTTATATTTTGGTTTATAACTACATTTTAATTATGTCTGATGGTAGTAATGACAGATTTGTTTCATGCTCATCTTCATGTGCGACCAGTGGAAGCTGCGTTCGTGTGGGTGGTGATGATCGCTCCATACATTTACGTGATAAACTTAGTTCTGTGTTTTCTTGCTTTCCAAAATTTTTTAACATGGTTCATGTCAATGCTCAAAGCGTTCCGGCCCATTATTCCGATTTTCTTTCATCTTTCGACGCTGACCAGGTACATGCTGTACTAGTGTCTGAAAGCGTTTTCAAACCTGAATTACCTTCGATTCAATTTCCTCTACCGGGATATAAACTTGTTCGCAATGACAGAACGGGCAAAGGATATGGAGGGGTGGCCATATATCTTCGTGCAGACATTCCGCACAGAGTGGTTGAGCAATCTCCAAGTGAATATTGCTCCTTCGCAGAACATCTTTTTATTGAACTGAATTTAAATAATAACAAAGTTCTCTTAGGCGTCTACTATAATCCCTCTAGTCAAATTGATTATTATTCATCGCTGGAGAGTAAATTGGAATACCTAAATTCAGTGTATGACCACGTCCTCTTACTTGGAGACCTTAACACGTGTCTGTTGAAGGATGATTCTCATAGTCATAAACTTCAGTCTCTTGTCCGTTCTGTCAACATGCACATCCTTCCCCTTGATGTTACTCACAGACAACCTGGTTGTAAGCCTTCCCTTATAGACTTAATTCTTGTGTCAGACTCTCACAAAGTGGCCACTCATGGTCAACTTCCTGCTTCTTTTTCATATCATGTCCTTATCTATCTGTCCTATAAAGTTCGTCCTCCTAAGCGCAAGAGCAAATTTCTTTATCTTCGTAGTTTTAAAAACATTAATCTGGAACGTTTGAGCGAGGATGCGAGTCGCGTAGATTGGTCGTCAGTATTTGGCAGTAATGATCTGGATGACAAAGTTACTGCGTTTACTAGTATAGTTCTAGGATTGTTTGATGTGCATGCTCCACTTAAAAGGGTAAAGGTAAAGCATTTGCCGGCTCCATGGCTTACCATAGAAATTAAAAAACTTATGGCTAAGCGAGACAAGGCCAAACGTATTTATATTAAATCACCCACAACTGAAAACTGTGACAGATACAAAACTTTACGGAACCGCTGCGGGCGTATGTGTAGGAATGCCAAAAGACGCCACATTCATAATTCCCTTGAAAACCTCAACTCATCAAAAGTATGGCAATTCCTACGATCTCTGGGAATCGGTAAATCATCACAAAGCAGTGACTTTCAAATTGATCTCAATGAACTTAATCGTCATTTCTCGAGGTCTCCTGTCACTATCCCTAGAGATACAAAATTTTCCACATTAGATTTTCTTTCTAAACTTTCTTTGCCATTAAATACTTCTATCTCATTTCACCCTGTTGCTGAGGCGGATATTAGGAGGTGCTTCCAATCAATATCAACAAAGGCTGTTGGGTATGATGGTCTTCAATTACAAATGCTGCTTCCCATCCTTAATCATTTAATCCCTGTAATTACTCACCTTATTAATTATTCCCTCCAAAGCCATACGTTTCCTTCATCCTGGAAAAAAGCCTACGTTATACCTTTACCCAAAGTATCTAATCCTTCTATCTTATCCCACTATCGTCCCATATCTATCCTTCCATTACTGTCCAAGATCCTTGAAAGTATAGCTTAAAGTCAATTATATTCTTATCTCTCCTCCAATGACCTGCTAAGTCCACACCAGTCTGGATTTCGTAGGGGGCACAGTACTGTCACTGCGTTAACCAAAATTACAGATGACATGCGGCTGGCTATGGAAAAGAAACAATCAACAATTCTGGTTCTATTGGACTTTAGCAGTGCCTTTAATTCTGTTGATTTTGATATCCTCCTGGGAATGTTAACCTCTCTTAATATTTCGTCTCCTGTTATTGGGTGGTTCAAGTCATATCTTCAGGGTCGCTCGCAGTCTGTTCGCTATGATGATTCCTCCTCGGAATGGTGTGATTTAGCTGCGGGTGTACCTCAAGGTGGCGTTCTGTCTCCTCTTCTCTTCTCCGTTTTTATTAACGCAATCACAAAAGTAATATCTTCTCATTGTCATCTTTACGCAGACGACTTGCAGCTATATCGTCACTTTCGAGTTGATGAAATTGATGACGCTGTAGCTGCTATCAACAATGATTTAAATAACATTAATATATGGGCAAAAGCCCACGGACTTCTTGTTAACCCTACGAAATCGCAGGCAGTCATTGTTGGTAGCAGATACATGTTGTTAAATCAGTTGGGTAAGCATTCTCTCCCACAAATATTGTTTGACTCGGTTCCCATTGCATTTTCTCAACACGCTAAAAATCTTAGGGTTCATATAGATTCACGTCTCGACTGGGACGTACAGGTCGCAGAGGTAAGCAAAAAAGTGTTCTACTCGTTTCAATCGATCAAACGTCTCCAGAAATTCCTGCCTTTCGAAACTAAAGTTACTCTTGCACAATCCCTCTTACTCCCGATTTTAGACTATGCTGACGTCTGTTACCTTGATGCAAAGGAGGAACACTTAAATAAACTAGAACGCCTGCAAAATCTGGGTATTCGCTTCATTTTTGGTCTGCGTAAATACGACCATGTTTCCGAATTCCGGGCAAGGTTGAGGTGGTTACCTATCCGGCAGCGCCGAAACTTTCATATTGTTTCGCTTCTATTCTCTATTCTACATAATGTAAATTCTCCTCCTTATCTTAAAGAACGCTTTGAGTTTCTTGTTCCAAGGGGCAAAACATGTCGCACTTCCCGTTCACTTCTTCTTCGTACTCCGTTGCATAGTTCTGGCGTATATGACAAATCTTTCACTATTCGTGCAGTGCGTTTATGGAATTCGCTGCCTCATACTGTACGCGATAGCTCCTCATTGAACGTTTTCAAGAGTAGAGTAAAGGAACTATATCTTTCTCAAATTACATAAGCTACTATTATGTATAGTAAATATTGTTATATATCTTATCTACTTGTATGTGCCTATATGTATTTATTTTTATATGTAGGTATGTATGTATATAGTTATTTATATGATTATAAGGTTTATTATTTCTTTAAAAAAAATAATTGTGCACTTTTTAACCCCTTCGTTGCGCATTTACTTAAGTAACCCCAAGGTTTGCTGGAAGAAAACTCAATTATGAGTTAAGCTCGCCTTTATACAGCGTAATATTTGTACTGTATTTTGTTTTTATATTTCTATTATATTTTGATGTGCAATAAAGAATAAAAAAAAAAAAAAAGATAAAAATGACGTTGTATCGTTCAATGTAAGCGAGGTATTATGTGTTGGTATATTGTGTATAATGTTTAGTTTGGTGTTTAAAATATGGACACATTTTCGAATAATGTTGTTTTTAGTTTCAATGTGTTGTTTCAGTCTTCCAGTTTTCTTGAAAGAAATAGTTGTAGAAGAAACCACACGAAAATCTGTTACTTGATTCACTTTATAAACCGCATAAATACGAGTATAACTCGTATAAAAGGGTCCCCTAAGACAGTCTTTACGATATTTGTAATCTGTGAGTAGAGCACTATTTCTATATTTTGTTACCAATGTTTGAAATATTAGAATTACACGAGACCTAGGGGCGGCTCAGTGAACTGTATCAATCCGATACGATTATTTTGGACAGCTCCTTTATTACATAGTTGACGCATTTTCTTTCACAGACCTCGGCGACCAACACTTTTGACAGCTAATGCATGGCACTACATTACCCATCAATTTGATTAAATTCTGAAATACAGGGGTATTTTTACTAACCATATTTTGAAGATTATCTGGATGAGAAAAGTTCTAAAGAATAAAGAATATTTTTGTTAGGATACACCTTTTGTGGTTGTTATTCTCGAGGCTAACAATAATGTGATTATAAGGGTTTGTAAACAAACTCCTTTTACGTAATGCTATTGCGGATTGCCATAATAGGATAAAATGAAACACAATGTCAAAATAGCTGTATTAATTTTGAATAAACTCTAGATCCAAATAAATTTCCTGTTGTTCAGGGGTTAGCAAAACGAATTTAATCCTTTCCAGTAAACTAAAAAAAATCAGTTTAAGTATATTGTTAGACACAGAAACACCGTCCCCTTTAGACGTAGATCTCCCTCAATTTCTATTTTGGGAGGGCCATAAGGTGCTACGCTTTCCAGATAAATCGGTACATAATTATTTCGAAAATTACTTCTTTTTCCTATGACATGAGCGCTCGTGGCCTCGTGAACTCAATGTTCTGTAAACGATCACTGTAGTAAGCAACATTTACTATTGCCGGTTATGGATAGGTGACCATCACATGACCCTTTGTGACATTTATTTCCGAGCGTTTCCGTGCTTCGGACGGCACGTTAAGCGGTTGGTCCTTGTTGCCAGTAAAATGGAAGTCGTTAAGCCTAGTTGAAGGCCTTTATCGGCGAATTAAAAATTTCAATAGCGGGCAGTCACAACCTGCGCATTTCAATAGCGGACAGTCACAACCTGCGCCTGTCCATATCAACACGGTAATACGGCTCACCCCACCTATTACGTGGGACAAATTCTAAAAAGGTGAAATGTGGGCATATAACATACCTCTGCCCACCCCTTCGAGGAAGAAAGGTGTGATCATAATATGTATGTAGGTATGTTCCCATGACCTCATCTTTTAGTTAGTAGGTACTTTACTTGGTTTTAGCTCCGAAGACCCAATTGCACATATAAATAATCTCTCGATATTATGAGTATTGCTGTTAGAAAAGCATAATAATATGTCTACTTAATGTAAGATGTGGAAATAAAAATTAAAGCCAGATAATTGTCAAAAATATGATTTTGCCTAATTAAATATAGTTCATTCTATCTTTAACGGCTTAAGTTAATAAGCCTGGCACGTTAGTTGTAATTTTATTACCATCGTTAGTGCTGGGGTGCTAAGCTCTTAGACATAAGAAAATACTAAGATCAAAGCGTAGATTACAATAATTATTAGTAGAAACCTCCAAGTGAATTCAATTTGTAAATTAATTAAACTGCTTTCCCGAGATATGTACCTAAAACTACAAAGTGTGTGTAATAATAAACACTACAAACTCCAAACTATTCTACAAAATATCATTATGTATACCTATACTTATTAGAAGGGCTCAGAGTAAACAGTTAGATGTTGCTTCTCTGTGGTTGTACGTAGATATTAAAATAAATAAACAATTAGAATAAATTCCTAGACATAAAACAACAAATCAACAACCGCCACGTTTGAACTCTCGGTCATTCCCCTATTAAAAGCGACGAAATACGAGTAGGAGTTACTTCTAATAAAATATTCTGGAGTTTCATTTACATAGTTTTCATTGGATTTTTTTAAATTCCCTTGGGTTGAAAATGAAATTCGTTGGTTTGATATTTTCTGCTTACTATTTACACATAACTGGGTAATTACTTTGTCAATCATATCAAAAGATTATGTGAACTTCAATAATTAAATGTAATATTTTCTCTAGCAGTATAACCATAACGTTGTAATATAATTTGTTAGTATTAGACAAAACAAATCTCTCGAAACATCTAGCTTAAATACCCCTAAGTGCGATGGCACAAAGATGTTAGAGACTTGGTTGGAACGTTGAAACAGCAAATCATTTCTATGGGTTATGCGCTCGATGAATGGGTGTAATAAATATTGGATTAAGGAAGGATGCATTCAAGGAGGTTTAGTCCGTGAAATTGATGTAGGAAAGAGTTGGGCGGTACCGCATCGCGTGGTCCCGTCACGCGCCGTGACACGCCAGTGTTTCACCTCTCGAAATGTGACTCCATCCTTTCTTTTATCCGCCCGTCAACCTTTTGTTCTACCAAACCTTTAGTTTCAATATCGGATTCGCGCCACGTTCACTCCATTCTCAAGATTTATTGGATTAGTGTTCGTGTTGTTTCATAAAAGAAGGGCGCCTAGCTAGTGGGTTATTACGTAATTTCTCATAGTCTACCTCTGTCTCACGCCTACGTATGTAAATATATTCTTATTTCTTCGTTATTAGATTTGTAACTATCTTGGCAATATATTTTATAAGTGCGATGTTTGTGAGTGTGATATCTGGATGTTTGTAATTCTGACATGCTCTAACGTCGTAACAGATATGGCTGGTATTTGGTAGAGGAATAAATTATAGTCTGGAATAACACAAAAACTTATTTTCCTAGAAATAATAGTTCCCTAGAGACTGGAACAGAATTCCACACGGGTGGATCTGCGGGTACCATCTAGTGTATGATAATGAGCAAAGTATAGCTGCACTTTTTAGTTACTCTAAGTTAAAATAGAAGTGCCGAACAACACGTGCTGAACAGAGGTGCCACTCTAACACAAAGGAGAGAATCTTCTTGAGAGAACTGAACGAATCAAAAGATCGTTTCTTTGTCGAACCTTTAACATCTGGAACGACCTGCCAGCGCACGTGTTTCCCTCCTCTAACAATCCTGGGTTCTTCAAGCGGAGCGTGAAGACGTGCATCATAGGGCCGCCAACTTGAGGACCACTGTCTATAGTCTTACAGACTGTGACAGTGGCCCCCAATCACTAGATGTCGCTATGACTTTCCATCAGGCGGCGGGCGGCGGCATCATTTTGGAGAGCCAAATATATATAAAAAAACATGTGCAATAACCATTAAGTTTCAGGATGTCCTCATTTAGAAATTCAATTCAAGTAACCACAATACCACAATAATGCGATTATTATGTACTTTGTACACAGAAAGCACAATGATGTTTGCACAGGTATTACTCGAGCATCGACCCGTAAATCTAATATTGGTATATTGGCTAAATTGCCTTTGGTATAATGGGTTACGTATACATGTATTGAGTTTAACGCTCCAGTCCCACAAATCGAGGGTTCAAAATTAGTTTGTTGAAATTTTTATCTAGTTTCCTGTCAGTATAATAGAAACAGCATTGACTTGGGAACAAAAATAAAGAGGCAACAATGCTGACCTTAACAGGTCCTTGCAAAAAAGCAATATGAAAAATAACTAGCTTAACGTTTCTACAGCGACTGAATACTTTCTAAAATATGTACAATAAACATGCTACGTACCAATTTATGTAAGTACAAAAATGTGAGACTTGGGAATCTGCACTATGTTGATGTACCTACATGATGCAACACTGACTTCCGTTGGTTTTCGTAATTTTGTTTGAAATACAAAACTTTGCTAAGTATGTTACTTTATCACAAAGCGTAAACTTTTGAATGTTTCACTATACTGTAAAACAATGATCTGTAGAAATGAAATGCCAGTTTGTAAAACAGACGTAGAAACTCAAAGAATCGTTTTCATTTGCAGGTTATCCATTGTCCTTGTTCAAGTATCGCACGATGAACAGAACCTTGTGCTTGTCATCTATGAAATGAATTATGACCACTATTTACCGGAAGAAGACATTTCTGGAATCGGCCCATTCATTCTTAATGGAGCGTCAATGGGGCTACATTTCATCTGTTTGGCTGCACACCAAGCTTTCACCGCAGTACTTTATTCACTAGCTTATTCGGAAATTTATAACTGTGAGTTAGTTCTAAATCATTGGTAAGCTGCAAAGTAAATATGATTTATGATGGTACATTAACAATAACATTTTGATATTGTTTTGATAACATTTATTAATTTTGCGGTATTCAAGTGATTTCACATGCAAGTGGTGCATCTCTTTCGGAAATTTAAAATAAGAACACAGTACCTGTATGAGACCATTTGGAGTGCAATTTTTTTTTTGTATTCAGCTCGCCAAATTGACGTCGCCACCAGCCTGATGGAAAGCCGTGGCGCATCTAGCGATTGGGGGTCCCTTCTGACAGTGGTCCTCAAGTTGGCGGCCCTGTGATGTGCCTCTTCACGCTCCTCTTAAAGAACCCGGGATTGTAAGATGAGGGAAATACGTGTGCGGGCAGGTCGTTCCAAGTTTTTATAGGTCGACAAAGGAACGATCTTTTGAAACGCTCGGTTCTGGCGAAGATTCTCTCCACTGTGTATGAGTGGCATCTTTGCCCAGCACGCGTTGTTCGGGATCGGAAAGGAGATGGTGGGATCAGGTCGAAGAGCTCTTTAGAACATTCGCCGTGATACATTCGGTAGAAGGTAGCCAAGGACGCTATGATTAATCATAGAGGCGCGGATATATGCTGTATCCGCGCCGCTTTGTAAGGCTTTTAGTAAGCTATGTAAAATGTGTAGGAGGCTGTAGGGAGCACTTAGATTAAACTATAGAGAGCGTGACTTGAGTGATTCCTACATTTCTCCGAGCCCTTAATACGGGCCGAGCCTCTTTCTGTAATTAACAAATCTTATTGGGTCATAAAGACGTGTACAATGCGATTGTTATGTTTATAGACTAAAGTCCCTAAACAAGGACATAAAAAAGCATTTCATAATCTTTTGCCAGTTTCAATGAACACGTCTTCTCTCCGAGTTCTATTACAGCTGGGAACAGGTAAAATTGGAATTCATCTTTTTCAGGCTGTTTATTTTTTCATAATAGCTTTTACGAGTACTTTTCGAAACCTACGAAGACGTTATTACTCACTAGGGAGTAAATTTATGAACGAATGATTATTTTGCCCATTATTGAGAAAACGATAACCATCGAAAGGCTATTGGAATAAATATTGCTTGGAATATGGTCTCAAAGATCTATGGCGGTAGTTCGAGTCACATATCACTCTTCTGACAGTTATTGCGCGAGCTTATATGCAGGCGACAATGTGGTAATGTAGTTGGAGCGTATGAGGTACCAACGTATCTGGTGTCCAAGCGACCTCATCCATAAGCGGCAGCGGGCAAAAGAGAAAAGTGTACAGGGCCGCTCCAAAAGGATTCATATTAATTATGTATTTCAGAATGATTTATTAGGTTTTGAATAGTTACACAATTACACTCATTTGATAACTATTGCAAATCATAAAAATATATATGAAATATATTCTATCATAGAATTATAACGCATAGACACGCAATACGTGCAAGTCCAAGCGACGTGAAGCCGTTTCATCGCAGCCGGTACCGGCTGCCTATATTAATCGGCGCTTCAGTACCGGAGTTTTAGTATCAGTTCAAAGAGCTCGAGTAATTTTTATCTAAAAATGACGTTTTGTGCAGTGATGAGATGCCACAATTCATCTGAAAATTGTTCCAAACATCTAAAAATCACATTGTATAGGCAAGTACTGCAATACATGTTATATTTTTGTTTAAAACACCTTATAAATAGAAACAAAAACCGTGCATTTTAGCGACGTCATTTTCATAGAAGGTGTTGCAAGCAAGGAGAGAATTTTTTACCGCTTTTCCTCTTATTAGTTTTAATATAGGTTTACTTGCTGTATAAATACTCTTATCACATACATACATATGGTTACGCCTTATACCCGAAGGGGTAGGCAGAGGCATTTTATATGACCACGTTTCACCTTTTTAGAATTTGTTTCACGTAATACGAGTAAGTGGTGAGCCGTAATGCCGTGTTGAGATGGCGCAGGTTGTGACTGTCTGCTGTTGAAATTTTTTAAGCCGCCTAAAAAGACCTTGATTTCGGCTGAACGACTGCCATTTTACAACCACCCGGCAACCGGGACCAACGGCTTAACGTGCCTTTCAATGCACGGAAACGCTCAAATAAATGTCACAAATTGGTCACATGGATGGTCACCCATCCAAGGACTGGCCATAGTGAAAGTTGCTTACAGCAGTGATCGTTTACAGAATACTGAGTACACGGAGCCACGAGCGCTTCAAACCTACTTAAATAATTTCATTCGCAAAATATGATGAGGAGTCTGCTGGACTAGCAAGTTGGGAGACGACACTTTTAACATAAAAAGTTCTGTTACACCCTCATCCCTCATAAAGTACTGCAGTAGAATTACACAAAATCTAGACTATCTTTAGGGTTTAAATCTACAGATAAAAGGGAAACCATAAATTATCACTAAAATATATGTCGTCTTGGCGTGAATAAATAACGCAAATAAGATCACTTGTGGTAAAGTTTCGTCGACGTTTTGTAGAAATAGTTGAGGTGGAACTCCAAAGACCGTGGCAATATTTACCAATTATTATCTCATTTCTCAAAAACTTAAATCTTGTAGTCACTGTCGTGATTAGTAATGCTGCTTTCAAAAACCATTACAAAACAATGTTTTGGTCAATATTTCAAATGAACTTACTTTGAAAAACAGTACCTACACGGTACGTATAGAAATTGCAACAATATACTCGCATTGTGTAGTTACAAAAACTTCAGCAAAAACTGAAATTCGTGACGTATTTCCAGCTAGAACTACAGAAATGTAAAACCTATTGTGTCCATTTCGCTCCTTAAAATTCCGGCCACGCAATCAGCATAAAAGCCAGGCACCGTTACACTACTGCATATATTTTTCTATGCTGAAATCGTCCCCGTCTGCACCGACCTACGTCAATATTGACTCTTGAAGGAGCATCCCTCGACTAATCTTATAGAAAATGTTTGCCTTCGCGATTGAATGCTCGACGTTCTTATGAAAACTTTCGCATTTCAAATAGAATTTGCGTTAGGATACGGAAAATATTTCCGCCACAGTATGATTCCAGTTTGAATATTGCTTACAAAAGGAAGAACTTGAGTATACGTCATAATTTATCTGCTTTTTATTTTTGCCTGAAATTCTTTTTTTGTTTTAACAAATTGTACTAAGAAAAGGTACTTTAGTAAAATGCCTTCTCTTTTCAGTACTTTGCAAAACTTGTCGAATTACAAGAAACTTAATATCTTACACAGTAGAAATCATCCAGAGAAGCCTAGCGTTCCATTGGGATAATTACTTTAAATTTAGATTAAAGTAGTAATTTTATTCGCAGAACCTCAGCGTTTTGAGTCTCGAGAAGAACACTTGCATCTCAAGTTACTGAAATTTTGACGACTTCTTAAGTAGGCGAGATTTTTTTTTGGTAGACATTGAAGGCAACACACCCACAGTACTTTTAAATTTTTATTATTTTAATTAACATTAGGTATAAAAATGTGTACTTAGTTTTGTCTGTATGTTATTTTAAAGGTACAGTGATATTGTTATCTGTAAGGAAAATTGGGAAAAAGCGTCAATCGTCTAAAGGTTACGTGTCACATTGTCCTATCAACTGTACTATGACATTTTGCCCGAAGTTTTCGCATCTAAATAATTTTAAAATATTTTATACGCATCAATGACCGTATTTATTACTAGCACAAGGAGTGGTACCGAAATAATGTAAAAAGCATTATTTCTGATCTACTAGTTGAGGTTGAAAAATTTTAAATTATCTTTACCTATGTAAATAGAAAGAAAGTTTTTTAAGTAAGTCTTCAACAACTAAAACCACCATTCATTGTTGCTAAAAATTATGTCAACGCCTTCGAAGATGGTCATAAAAACCTTTAAACATTGATTGTATTGGTATGGTAACTTTATTGGAGTAATTTAGAAAGGCCTATGTCCAGCAGTGGACAGACATAGGCTGATTTTGATTGGTTTGTGACTTTATGTTTTGTGCTATTTTTCAATGAAAATTATGAATGCTTAATTCAAATAACTTCATTATACTTTTTTTAGAAGACCCTTATTTCCAATACCTTTAGGCACAAAAATTTACAACAGTCGCAATAACAAACATAAATGTGATTGTTGCGTAAGCCAGCGACAAATTGCCTGTTTTAATTAAAAAACCCTGCTCTGTGGACCTCACCGCAGATAACAATTTAATGTAATGACGATATTAAAAGAACTCTTTTATGGACAATTTGAGAGAATCTACAGAATAGAATTTGTTGGGAAGGGTAATGACATTTTTATTTAAAAGAGTAGAAGCATAAATTGTAGGAATTTAGGGCCTGGCTTTAAGCCCCCTTTCTTCAAAAAAAGATGCAAATGACATAACTTTTTATTTGCATTTAGTAAAAAAGATAGCCAGGAATACATTTATAATCTACAAGATGTAAACATTGTGTATGTGGTGTGTAAAATAATTATGGTAATAATATAAAATATGGTCTTGTTAATAATTGATTATTGATTGTACATAATGTCTAAAAGATTATAACATCAGCCCCGAATTGTTATATGAATGCATTTTATGACTTAAATTTTTATCAAATGATATAAATTATTTTTTTATTCCATTATTTACTGAAAGCTAAAACCATAAGCCAAATTATGCCTACCTGCTCTTACAACCCATAAAAGCGTCAGTTGTTTCCAAATCCAGATTGATTTAAAAAGAACCTAAGAAAACCTCAGAAATAGAAGATGTTAGTACCTATCAAAATTACGTAAAACACAAGAAAAATACTTTTACCCCCCATGTTTTATTCGACGTACATTTTTGTAACTACAACGTTAGAATTTAGAAGCACACCATGTCTTTAGACATAACATGCCTTTGTCTAAGAAACAAAGATTTCCTATAAAACCATGAATATTCGGTGATAGAGTTTCAACTGCGAAATTGAGCTACCGAATATGAAACTCAAAGGTACGACGAATATCAGGTTAGTCTCAATTATCGATGACGCTAGCAGGCATGAATATTGATGGAAATATTTACATACTCACCGTGTCAACTGAACTGAAATGAAAGAAAAAATAACAAAATCAATACAGTAGTTACTTTGATCCGAATTCAGTTATTCTGTAGTTTTAGTTATCAATGTAACGAAGTCGATTTCACTGTGCAGAAATTAAGGCAAAACGACCTTTAGCATTGAATAATGTATTGTGGGCTAAGTATATTTTTTGCACAAGTTAAAGGATTTGAGGCAAATGGAGTAGATGGTTATGAATTGAAAGAAAAGTTGAGCGATTTCCGCACAGGATCGTGCCTGGTGCAAAAGGCAGGCCACTATCGTACAAAGAAGTACCTAATCACGTTTCTAAGAATGAGCATTATACGAGTAGGTATTATATAGGAGTAGGTACTAATATTGACGAAATATCTTTATCAACTATAGCTCTAAAATAGCAGTCAGCAGCAAATATGTTTCGTATCGTTACTAAATTCTACGAGATTTTTGCGTATGCACAGTCAGTGGACACTGACTCTTGACAGGTATTCTTCATTTATTAGATTCCATGAGATCTAGAAAACTGATAAACACACACACCCACACACAAATTTAAATGTATGCATACAAACATTTGTGAATCACCTAATATTACCTATGTATTGATTCCGATCCAGAACTTAAAAATGGCACATAGTACCAGTGTGCCACCGACGTGATCATACTTGTTATTATAACACGCAATCGGTATATATGATCCGTTTTGAAGCTGAAACAACTTTCAATCTTATATTTCATCGATTTGTGATAGTCTCAAAGCTAAAACGAAACCTAATTATGTTCAAAAAATCAAACTCTCTTATTTTGATGTTAACATTACTGATTTAAACATTTCAGTACGATATCGCTTTTAGTATGAAATCGTTGATGAGACAAGGATGTTGATAACATTAAATTATGCGAACTAATTCATCGTGCATACTGCATTCACATACAATGAGCTATCCTTTCGACGCATATCATTCGCGTATCGGGTCATTTGCGTGTCTGGTCATTAGCGTATTTGAAATCTGGTCACTTGCGTATCGGGTCATTTGCGTATCTGGTCATATGCGTCGAAAGGTGAGCTCCTTATCTAAATTTAAACATAGAATAATTTTACAGCCCTCAACACTATCTACAATGTTATCAGTTGATGTGTTTACACGGCACGTTCGAGGGTTAAATTTGTATATTTTTGTAAACATTTACATTCCAATACAGCACTTTGAAATTGGTTTTGTTTGTAGATTTTGTCGAAATATTTTGATTGTAAGTCATCATAAATCTGCATTTAATTCATTTACAACATCAGAGGTTACATTAATTGTATTGAAATGGACTGGGACAAGTTGTGGCTGCTTATGTTGATATTTTTCAATTAGCTCATAATGCTCCCAACTTGTTTTATGACTCATACTACAATTAACCATGAGCAATGCCTTCTTCAAAAAGTATATTAACATATACTTTTTGAAGTAGGTACAGAAACGCATAATACATATGACATTTAACTCGCTGTATAAAATTTGGTTCCAGATTGTTATGCCAATTTTCAAGTAATTGATGCAAGACTTTACTTTTCATAAATAAACAAAGCGCCTAAGCACTCGTGTAGTTCAGAGTAAGTCAAATAAGTCCATGGATTATGGAAATAGAGAACTAGCCATACAAACTTAGCGAACTACATTTTACTGTACTGTGCTCAGTAGAGTAGAACCTTTTGTAATGACAAGTGTACAATTAGCAAGGTCCTGTAACCACAGTCAGATAACGAAGCACGACAGCCCGTGCAGCTCTTCATGTGCAATTTGACTTCTTATTTAGAAACAAAATTTACCCTTATATATGTAAAACTGCTGAGGTAAAATAACCTCTAATACACAGACATCAAATTTCTAATTTCTTTGGCAAAAATTTTTTTTAAAGAATATTTTTGAAATCGTACTATTTTGTGGATGTCGCATTTTCCTACTCTACGGCAGTTCAGTATACTATAGTCAAGAGCTCGGGTCTCAATAGGGTCTACTTGCCGCAACTACCGGCACCGTTGGATTTTTGTTTATTTCACATTGTTAGGAACTGTTTTGACAAATAGCGTTCATATCGTTTTCTTGAAATAATTTGACTAGGATCAGAATAAGATTAAGTCAACCTTTTTTCTCGACAGTAAATGGCCTATTAATCTGGCAATCAAGATTGAGTTCGAGATACGCTGAGGCTTAATGACTAACATAAACGTACTCATTGATCTATTCTTGGATGTAGAGTCTGATAGAACCATAATTATATCTTTAGTCTTATTTTTTCTCATGACTGATGTGATAATTATCGTATTTATTGAGATTATTATAATACATGTTCTTATATATGTATACCTCTCTTTGTTTATATTATACCAAATTTTTCGTAAGTGCTTTATGAGAAGTAATGCCAATACATAACCAAGAGTACACACTAATATCAAAATATTAGTTAAAAGAGCAAGTTCTTTACTATGCTAATAATAATAATGTAGACTAGAGTATAATAAGGGCAAAGTCAAAACAATATTTATAAGTAAGTACAGTTAATAGGTTTTGTACAGTATAACAAAGTAAGTGAATGTGAAAGAAAATTAAGTAGCTGCGATTAAAGGGAACTGAGAAGCCTTTGTATTGAGGATAAAGTTGCAAGCGAGAACCAGGGTACCAACAAACTTGTAAAACTTTTGCGTTTTATCTTTTATCAGGTTTAATCGATTAAAAATTTAATAACAGAGAATTGAAAAGAAATAAGATTGAAAACAAGTTATTTGGTGAAAGTTGTGAGACTAGAATTGATTTTGGTTAAATAGGTAGTTAAGATTAAAATAAAATTAATAAATGATAAACTTGTAGATTTCATGCAATTTTAACAGTTACCTGGTTCAAAGTGAAATATATACTCTAGACTTGATCAGCGAATATTCGACCCCGAACAACAAAAATTGGCAAGCAACTACTAGAAACAAGGCCAGAGATAAGTTTGAGAATTATGTCAGATATGGTTACGCCATGCCTCAAATCACTATGACAGGCGACATAAGGGTTACGCAATTTCCGAGTGTACATCAATATAAGACAGTGCGAGCACATTTGTCAGTCATTCTGACTGTATGCTAGGACCAGTCGAAGACTGCCCAATTTATTGTGTGTCTATATGGAGAATAAAGTAATTAGCAGAGTCCTGAAGTGTTTAATTGCCCCTTCTGTTACATATATTTGTGTTTTACTAAAATTTCACGGGTCCACAAGCACTTCGATGATCTAAGTTACATGCACATAATAAATAATAATCAACCCTGTTTCAATTCATTGTAGGCAAAATTTCCAATTGTTATGACCCCTGGCATACAACTTACATAAATATTTTCATACACACTCGCTAATTAAGCCTTGACCTGGTCTTGTCCCAAAATGCGTATCTAATTATAAATAATGTTGCAAATTTTGATCTCAAATGCGTAGTATTGCAAACACAACTTTTAACGAACTACTTTCATTTGAAACTTGTACATTAGGTAATCTTATAAAAGAGCTTGCAGATAAATAAGACGCTTTTATAAATCCCGTATTATCCCTGAACATTTTGACACCGTATGTTTTTTGGATGTAACGTAAGCTGATTTACTAATGTTATTCAAGTCAAGTTACTGTCAATAAAATATTTATTGTAAATTTAAAAAAAGAAGGAATGCTCTCGTATCCCCATACGAGACACATGGCATTCCTCCTTTTTTTTTATTTAATTTCAGTGTCCAGTGTCGCACACAAACATTTCTCTTTCAAACAACGTTTTATTACTTTTTATAAAAGTGTTACTAAACTAAATGGAAAACGATATGTAACTACAATATCTCTACACTCTGGGATTGAAAGTGATAACAATAGAGCGGTATTTCAATGAAATTTGCATTTAAATGCGTAGAGATTGGTGCAACGTAGTCTTTGAATGAAACTGAATATAGTATGAGCTTGCAGTGTATTTTATAAAATGAACGAAGTTATGAGCTATTCTATGCTTTCTTTAAAATAGGTAGCTGGTACTAAAGGGCTCAGCTTTTCAATACAATATTATTTTGTCTGTTATTCTTAAGACTAGCTTTGTTTAAACATTAGACACAGATCATGGGTTTAATTTAGTGTTTTGATTTGTCAAATAAGGAGCATTTCTGATAAATGAATACGTACAATACCCCTTGCAGTTGACACCTTACTTTCCATCTCATTAATCTAACTTTATAACTCTTTTCCACCTGACACTCAAGATTCTAGAGTCGAATTGCTTCTAGCAATAAAGAAATAATAATGCTAGAATATCTGTACAATAGAAATAAGTATAAACAAATTAAAAGGTCAAATGAAATGACTTACACAGTATCATTTAATTTGCACAGTGCAAATTTTATTAATGTTATAAACATGTAAACATTGAGATTTCGGTGAAATTGTCTTCTTTTTTTATAATATACCCGACGACGTAAGCTGTGATAGCTACTGTAATGAGAAACAAATATTAACTCACACCGGTTGGTCGGTGAATATTGTATTATGTGAATAAGGTTGTGTTAGCAACTCTCTTTGAAAAATATGTTTGCATTATGATGACATTACAATCGACATAACAACAATATTCATGAATATCTATGTAACTTGTGTTTTATTAACAATTTTATAATTTTTTTTAGCACAATGGCTTCAAATTGTAAAAAAGGCTCTTCTGGCCAAGATAACACTCTTTTTCTGGGTAGTTTTTCTGTAGCGATAATATTTCATTGAAAAGATTTCGTCCCCATAATAAAAACAGAGACATAGTCTCAAATCATTTACACAGGTCATGGGAGGGAGCATTTCTTATAAATGAATACGTACAGAATGTGTTTAAAATATTGTTAGTAATTTTACTGCGAAAAAAATCAATAACACTGATGAATGAGTCCTATAACCGAATTGATTACATAGCAGATAACGAGATGTAATCGTACCGGGGAGAATAGAGACAAATGTCGCATTGCTAGCAGATTTACACCGTGGCGCGCGCCATCTGGCGTGTCAATTTATGAGTTTAATCAGCGAGCCGCGTTGCCATTGGTTGCGGATCTCATCGAGAATGGCGTACAAGCTGGTTCAGTTTTATAATCCTCACCACACATATAATATAACACGTATGCATAGGCACGCTAACAAATTTTCACAAATTTATAAGGGATGATTGGTTTAAAGTCTAAAATGACAAATCTGATATAAGGGCCCTACTATAACCTATCATAAAACGTCACCTAATTTGATCTTAGCAATATAGTTCGCAGAATGGCATAAAGGAATAAGGCCACCCACTTTGCTACTGTTTGTATAATTGAAATAGCAATTCTGTTCACACATGTAAAAAACCAGCCTAGTGCAAGTTGAACTCGCCCATGAAGGGCAGCAAGTAACATAATATAAAAGTTCTTGTAGTTCGATGTAACTTTCATTGATGTTTTAACACGTTCGCAGTGGTAGTGTTTTTTTAGGCGAAAATTAGAATAGAATAGAATAGAATAGAATATTTTTATTGATTAATTTTTACAAAATAGATTTCATTCGTAAACAAACAAAAGTCGCCTGGTCTACATTACTAAATAAATTATATTAATGCTTATACTAGACAATTATCATTACACTTTATGCGCTTCGCCTTATAATACAATTTAAAGAGGTAAATAACTAATGTAGGCCATCTTGCTTACGTGCGACAAGTCTGATCTAGGTTTATGTCAAACCTGTATTTCAGACCCTCACTGTTCTGAATTTATCTGACTGCAAAAAACAATAATTACAATAACTAATTAATAGACTATATTTATTCATAGGTTAACATCAAAACATTTAATTAATAATCTCAACAGCTTTTCCGTGTCCTCGCGATTTAGGTCTCTCAAGTAATCAACGACCAAGACATTAGTATCTCTATAATTTAGGTGAATAACAGTTAGTTCCTTATTAATCTTTTAATACAAATAAGGGGCTAAAAAGGTGTGAAATTTCTTCATAAAAGCGTGACGGGTTAATGGGGTTTGCAAACTAAATCCTTCCATCGCTTGTTCAAATCTGCTCTGGATGAAGGAAGCTTGCTATGCTGGTATAATATAATATTTAAAATAAATAAACTAATAACTAAAAACTCTTGTACCGAGCGAACTTATTTGTTTACGGAAATTTAGATTTGTGTCAATCGTGACTCCCAGGTATTTTAAATCGTCAGTTTTAGTTAATGCAATACAAGCAGTTCTACAGCTGTGTGTGAGTATTTCTAGGTCGATGTTTTTGTTAGTGTTCCTCATTGCAAATAAAATATACTTTGTCTTATCAGCATTGAGAGTTAGTAGGTTTTTATTGAGCCAATTAGTTACAAAATTTAAGCCTCATTGTGCACGATTATATAACTCCTCGGGTGACTCTGTGGCGAACAAGAGAATCGTGTCTGTGTGTCTGTGAGTTTCCCCAGGGTTAGAAAAATTTTTTTTTACAGTCAATCGCATTACAAATATGTGTTTCTGAGACGGAAAGGCTGTTATATCATCTAATATTTCATTACAACTCATAATTCCTAACATACAATAAAGAGTAAATATACCTAAGATCAAATGTGCTAAGAATGAGTTACTTTTTGGTGACGCTCCTAGGCGCCTTCATAGTCTATCGAGTTAATGAAGTTGATCTCAGCTTGTTTACGTGCCGGGCAGCTGTCATCTCCTGTTTGATGTTCACATTTCCTATTATAACGCTTACATGTAGCACAGTGGGGGGGCGAAGATTTTTTTGTGCATTCTTTGTGGGAGTGACCGGCCTCTCCACAGTGGTAACAGGTGGGTCCCACCTGCTCCCGGAGCAGTTTCACGGCAGTATTTCGCAGCATGACCATATTGTTGGCAGTTAAAGCATCTGGTCACAAGAGTGAAGTCGCGTACCGGGCACGAAGTCCAATTTATATAGACACGTCCTTGTGTTGTCAACAAATTCCTAATGTTTGGCGGCACTTCAATGATATAATTGCAAGTTGGTAGGTCCCTCTTGCCCGACTTATGGCTCAACTTGGTAGATTGCAGGAACGACTCACTGGTGCAATTTGGCAACTTTTCTGACAAGTTCTGCTCATATGTACAGTCGAAAACTTCTTTCTCCGACATAGTGACTGGGACTCCGATAATGGTGATCCTTGGGCGGCGCTTTGACTGCTCTTCCACAGTTAGACCGGAAGACACCAGTTTTGAAGAGCATTTAAGCTTCTCCACATCTCCTCGATTCTCTGTGCTAATTACTACACCTCCGTTCCTCACTTTTCTAAGGCCACGTACATGAAGCTTCATTTCCTCAGGTGAAATGAGCTTCTGCACTAAGGCTTTGGTGTCGTCACTGCTTTTAGACTTATCCGTGGGATAGATGGCTATAGAGCTTAGGTTCTTTGGGGAGATCAGGTTTGCAGCACCTTTACCAAGCACAGTGGCATATGAAACAGTTCCAGAGGTGGGTGTTATTTTGGTCTCAACAACCTGCTTAAATTCGTTGATAGAGTGCTCAATGTTCTGTTGACCTTGGAGATTCAAAATTTTTTCGTGGGCTAAGATTGTCTTCTGTTTTAGGGCCTGGTAAAGAACCGCCATCTGCGATGTCCCGTGTGAGATCTTACGGGATATATTTGAAACCCGCAGCTTTTGGTCCGAGTTCATTTTTCCCTCCCCAACCACCGTCCAAATTTCCTGGAGCAAACCCTCAATGGATGTCATCCATTTTTGGATTTCCTCAGTTCGGACCACCTCATTTGGCAGCTCATTTTCCGTGTCCTCTTGAGAAATGGAGGCCACATGGTGAGGGTGCTGGGCTTGAGTCTGTGGGGGGCTTCGCTGCATTATTTGGCTGCGACTAAATGGGCTGGCTCCCGGACCGGACATTATTTATCCAGTAATGGATCTAATTAGAGTTCATTGTGGGACACCGATTGAGATAATTATAATAATAATTATGCAAACAGTACCTGTCTTAATCACTTCGATCACGACCCACTTTAGTGTTTACTTAGACAGCAATTTCACTCACGTCACAAATATGCATTTAAATTGTTAAAATATAAGCATTTTATAAACATAGACACGTCCGATTAACTCGAGATCTTAAAAGTATGATCATTGCGTTTTATAACGGAATAAAAAAAAAACTACCGACTCGATTTCGTTCAAACCAATTTTCGTTGGTAGATTTTATAGCAATGTATATTATATATTTTTTTTAGATTTATCATTCTCTTAGTTTAGAAGTTAGAGGGAGGGGGGGGGGGACACATTTTTCCACTTTGGAAGTGTCTCTTGCGCAAACTTTAGACTTTACTTTACTACTTTAGACTTTAAAAGAAAGATAACACTTAAGGAAAAAATATGTTAAAAATCGTCAATAGCACTTTTGAAGACCTATCTACTGATACCCCACACGTATGGGTTTGATAAAAAAATAAATTTGAGATTCAGTTCTGAGTATGGGGACCCCCAAAATTAACTGCTTTTTTCTAGTTTTATATAAAAATCTTGATGCGGTTAACAGAATACATCTACCTACTAAGTTTCAACAGCATAGGCCTTATAGTTTCGGAGAAAAGTGGCTGTGACATACGGACGGACAGACAGACAGACTGACAGACATGACGAATCTATAAGGGTTCCGTTTTTGCCATTTGGCTACGAAACCCTACAAAATGCATACAAAGCTGAAAAAGAATATGATTTATCAGGGGAGTTATTAGATTTGAATATTTTATACTGAGACAGGATGCAGAATAGATCAAAGATTTTCACCATATATAATATTTACCAGTCTCAGTCTAATACATCATGTAAATAGTAATTATCAGAGTAATCACCAAGTGACTGGATAAAACCTCTTTGATGTACATTCAAGTCTGTTATTTTGGCTGTGACAGAACGAATCGGAATCATATCTCAATGACTACGAAAATTGTCAGATGTACCGTAGCCGTCTGGAGTCGGCTTTATATTGAGCTACGATTATGTTCTGATACAATTGAAATAGCATTAACTCGCAAATTATTGAGAGTGACAAAATACAATTGATGTGACTATGTGCGTACTTGTTCCGGTAGTGCCCCTCTTAAACACCAACAAATATCCAAGACTTAATGACACTTCAACACGCCTTTCCACTTTACACAACATTCCAAGTATTAAGTGTTCAATTTAGGGATTACGAGGGGCATTTAGCGCCTCCTCAGCTTACAGAGGGACATTCGACAATGGTGCGATGCGAGCTGTTTTTCAGCTCCGTAGGAAGTTCTGGGGGCCACCCATCAGGCCCGACGTGGAGAGTCCTGAAAGAACGAGGCGACCGTTTGCCGGACCGCAGTGCTTTATCCACCGGCCTATCCTGCGACCCTGTTAAGGTGAGGCGGAACACCGCGGAGCTTAGTGGGTAGGATGGTTGGTCTCGGAACCGTGAGTCCCACAAAAAAACGATGTGCGTCCAGAAATATCACATAACTGTAACTGATACTAACATACCGTACGTCGGAGATCTTTATTTTCACGACATGAAATGTCTCTGCACCCTTCGATATAAATTTGGCATGATTGCCAATTAATAACGATGGTTGAATTAACAATATCAGAATATAAGAGTTAACAACAGTCATTGCCAAACCCGATTGTCTTATAGGCATCAATAATAAATTACACTCGAGAGCAATGAATCCGGGTCACTTAAAGAATGTTAAAAATCTCGGAAACTAAAAATGATAGGTTAATGCAATAAATTGTATTTAATAGACAATGTAATACTCCTTAAATGAAAGTAAAAAAAATATGAGTCACCATACATTTTATTAACACAAAATTACATAAAGAAAAAACTGCCGATCTCTCCTTAAAACAAAAATAGGAAACATGAATTTTTTGAACTTTATTACGATTTTCTTGAATTTTAATACTTCGTATTGCCTCCTCGTGCTTCCATTACTGCGTTTACGCGGTTTGGCATGCTGTACACCAAGTTCCTTATACGATTTTGGGGAATATTCTCCCATTCCTCTGTGAGAGCAATTTTGAGCTCACGAAGCGTGATTGGGGGAGGGTTTCGTTGTTTTACGCATCTGCCTAGCTCGTCCCAAGCATGCTCGATCGGGTTGATATCCGGGCTGCGCGCTGGCCACTCCATACGAGTAATGTTCATCTCTTGAAGGTAGTCATTCACAATCCTACCTGTATGAGGTCGGGCATTGTCATGCATAAATATAGCATCCTCACCTAAATTGACCATAAATGGACCAACGTGATCATTGAGGATTTCTTCCACATATCTTACGCTAGTTAAAGAGCCGTTTTCTATGATCACCAGCTCTGTGCGACTTTCAGAAGAAATTCCGGCCCACACAAGTACAGACCCACCACCGTAGGCTACTTTTTCTTCGATGCATGCTTGCTTGAATCTTTCCCCTGGTCTTCGATACACTCTGTGTCTTCCATCGTGCTTGTAGAGCATAAATTTTGATTCGTCGGAGAACATAACTTTTGACCAATCTTCAATACTCCAATTTACGTGGCTCTGGGCATACCTTAGTCTCGAAATACGATGCCCACGCTCCAGTTTAGGGCCGTTTGCAGGTCTAAGGGGTTTTAAGTTAGATTCAGCAAGCCGACGTCTTACTGTCCATGCACTTGGGTTACTTCCTCCGAGGCGTCGAAACTGATTGGTGAGTTCAGTTCCTGTGAGAAAGCGATTTCGAAGCATGGTGTTCACCAAGTATCGGTCTTCTCGTGCTGTGGTACACCTGGTTCTGCCCGTTCCTGGTCTGCGTAGGTTAGAACCAGTTTCTTCGTAACGTCGGAGAACTCTTTGTACTGTTGACAGCGACACACCGACAGTCCTGGCTGTATCGCGCTGACTCCGGCCGGTTTCCAGCATTGTAAGTATTCTGGTGCATTCTTCAGGCGTAAGCGACA
Source organism: Miltochrista miniata (assembly GCA_933228765.1). Lineage (NCBI taxonomy): Eukaryota > Metazoa > Arthropoda > Insecta > Lepidoptera > Erebidae > Miltochrista > Miltochrista miniata. The sequence goes on from OW121756.1 coordinate 23,866,027, forward strand.
TAATTTCAGCTTGATTAATGAATATAGAGCACTATCAACATGGTTTATGTACCCACATAAATGACAGATTACAAACAAAAGCAACACCAAATGCTGTAATTTCGTAGTTCCATCTTCGAAAGTGGCCCTTTTTCAAATTTGATTTTTTTATGATATAACTTTACAATAACTAAGAAGTTTTAATACCTTCATTTAAGGAGTATTACATTGTCTATTAAATACAATTTATTGCATTAACCTAGCATTTTTAGTTTCCGAGATTTTTAGGATTCTTTAAGTGACCCGGATTCATTGCTCTCGAGTGTATATACTTAGTACATCCTAGATTTAGCCAATTACAGATTATCACAGAAACCCTCTATTTGAAGTCGGTTATTCGATATCTCCCCACCTCAACATTATTAAATATCTATTTATACTTAAACCATAGATTTATATACTTTTTTTTATACTTGTACTTAGAGTAAAGATAAACTTAATTAACAAATATGCAACCATTTAACCATTACTCTTCTTTTTATGTTCCTAGTAAATAGAATTTGTCTTGACGCTCACGTAATTAAAACCCAATAACTGTCAGGAAAGCAATATAATATGTGACACACTTAACTATTATGGAGCTCTTGACTGTAGCTTAAGCAATATTTATCTTAACAGCCTTTCCATGTTTATCAGCAATTCAATAACGTGCAAAATTAATACCTTTTCAAGGATTTGCCATTTAGATACTGCTTTCTTTGGTAGGCCTTGTTAAAAATAAATAAAATGTTATCTCCTATGAGAGCAATATTTTTCATCGGAATGATTTATAATCTGCTGTTGACTCTAGACAATTCCACTTGGTAATTTGATATAAAAATTTTAGCTATTTACATTCAATTTAAGACCTTGGTTCCTGGGCCTATGTGATGGGCTTCTCCCGCTCTTTATATTTATATTACTACAAGTAATGTACAGTTCAACAAAGCCGATAAATTAACTGTTACATGTTTGGGTGTGTAGTGATATTAGTTACATAGGTACTGTGTTACTTACATCTAAATACTCCTATGAAACACAGTAAGTGCTAAACATTTAGATGTTAAATGAATGATGACGTCATTGTTACTGTAACCCAACGCTCTAGAGAGTAAAATATTCAGATTCATAAAATGCAAATTCCAAACTGAAGTACTCTTAACATTCATATTTAAATTCAAATATTATGTTCCAAACGCATATTGCACATTGTGAACAGTAACGAACAAAAAAAGATGACTATGATATAAACGTACACCAAATATAAATTTGGAAGCCAAGTGCAAAATAAAACAGAAAAATGCGAGTCATACTCGCTTACCGAGAGTTCCGTGTAAAGTGGTTAATATTTTTGTAAATACACTCGAGAGCAATGAATCCGGGTCACTTAAAGAATCCTAAAAATCTCGGAAACTAAAAATGCTAGGTTAATGCAATAAATTATATTTAATAGACAATGTAATACTCCTTAAATGAAGGTATTAAAAATTCTTAGTTATTGTAAAGTTATATCATAAAAAAATCAAATTTGAAAAAGGGCCACTTTCGAAGATGGAACTACGAAATTACAGCATTTGGTGTTGCTTTTGTTTGTAATCTGTCATTTATGTGGGTACATAAACCATGTTGATAGTGCTCTATATTCATTAATCAAGCTGAAATTATGTCGCTTACGCCTGAAGAATGCACCAGAATACTTACAATGCTGGAAACCGGCCGGAGTCAGCGCGATACAGCCAGGACTGTCGGTGTGTCGCTGTCAACAGTACAAAGAGTTCTCCGACGTTACGAAGAAACTGGTTCTAACCTACGCAGACCAGGAACGGGCAGAACCAGGTGTACCACAGCACGAGAAGACCGATACTTGGTGAACACCATGCTTCGAAATCGCTTTCTCACAGGAACTGAACTCACCAATCAGTTTCGACGCCTCGGAGGAAGTAACCCAAGTGCATGGACAGTAAGACGTCGGCTTGCTGAATCTAACTTAAAACCCCTTAGACCTGCAAACGGCCCTAAACTGGAGCGTGGGCATCGTATTTCGAGACTAAGGTATGCCCAGAGCCACGTAAATTGGAGTATTGAAGATTGGTCAAAAGTTATGTTCTCCGACGAATCAAAATTTATGCTCTACAAGCACGATGGAAGACACAGAGTGTATCGAAGACCAGGGGAAAGATTCAAGCAAGCATGCATCGAAGAAAAAGTAGCCTACGGTGGTGGGTCTGTACTTGTGTGGGCCGGAATTTCTTCTGAAAGTCGCACAGAGCTGGTGATCATAGAAAACGGCTCTTTAACTAGCGTAAGATATGTGGAAGAAATCCTCAATGATCACGTTGGTCCATTTATGGTCAATTTAGGTGAGGATGCTATATTTATGCATGACAATGCCCGACCTCATACAGGTAGGATTGTGAATGACTACCTTCAAGAGATGAACATTACTCGTATGGAGTGGCCAGCGCGCAGCCCGGATATCAACCCGATCGAGCATGCTTGGGACGAGCTAGGCAGATGCGTAAAACAACGAAACCCTCCCCCAATCACGCTTCGTGAGCTCAAAATTGCTCTCACAGAGGAATGGGAGAATATTCCCCAAAATCGTATAAGGAACTTGGTGTACAGCATGCCAAACCGCGTAAACGCAGTAATGGAAGCACGAGGAGGCAATACGAAGTATTAAAATTCAAGAAAATCGTAATAAAGTTCAAAAATTTCATGTTTCCTATTTTTGTTTTAAGGAGAGATCGGCAGTTTTTTCTTTATGTAATTTTGTGTTAATAAAATGTATGGTGACTCATATTTTTTTTACTTTCATTTAAGGAGTATTACATTGTCTATTAAATACAATTTATTGCATTAACCTATCATTTTTAGTTTCCGAGATTTTTAACATTCTTTAAGTGACCCGGATTCATTGCTCTCGAGTGTATAATTTCAGATTTTTGCACAAATAGCTATATTAATTATAGAAGATGATTACTCGCCAAATGTTATAGTTGTTGGTCAACGGGACCCTGATTATACATATTTATTCCATAAAATAGTTTTACAGTTTCAAGGGACTTTGGACCTAAGATAGTTTAGACTTAAACATTCGAGAAAACATTGTGATCTAATTACAGAGAATCCTCAGCAGAATACTATTTTGTTTGCAAAAACAGAAGCTTTTCCATTTGAGGTAGGAACCCTAATAAACGACTGCATTCCAATTTTAGCACTAGCTGTTACATAACTGTAAATTGGATAATATATCAATATCGCGAGAACTAAAGCATAAAATTTCGTTTGACGTTTATAAAATTTGTAAAATAAACAGTGCACTAAACAGTTTACTTTAGATAAATCACATTAACAGTAATTCAATTAATTTTATTCTTCAATGATTTAGAACTAGCTCGTAGTTAAAATTTTTCAAATATACTACCGATAATAGCTTTGCAGTAAAGGCTGGTCTGCAGCCAAACAGATGAATTGTAGCTCTGTGGACGCTCCATTAAGAATGAATGGGCCGATTCCAGAAACGTCATCTTTTGGTAAATACTCGCCGTAATTGATTTTTAGACGACAAGCACAGGGTTTCGGTCACGGGTGACATACTTGAACAAAAAACAACGGGTGACTTGAAAATGCAATTGATTCACTGTTATCGACTAAAATGCAATTTTAGTGGTCCAAAATATTAGTTTTACAATCGATATAAATTTAAGTAGAAATGATAGTAGATAGAATTTTGAAAAGTAATTAGTATGCTAACTATCTATACCTATCTAGACTATTACTTATTACTTAGTATGTGAACACACGTGACTGAATCTAGACACGCGGCAGCGTGTCAAGCCAAGTTTAAGCAAAGGAACTGGCTAGCCAGTGCCAAGTGCAATATTACACGAACCATTTGGTGCCACTTTTGACCCTTCTATATTTCAAAAAATCGGTAGTCTGTAAAGTCGGTTTACTGAAGATGGTTGAACGTGACAACGAACGTCATAAGTGAAAAAAAAAATTAAATAATTATTAAATTAGCATTACAAAACAAAAAGGATATATAATAACACATCAATTGATTATAGTGCCATCTGTTGAAAACATTACTAAAATAAATGGAACGCCTCAGAGCGAGGTAACGCGAGGGAGGTAACGACATATTGCGTCATCTTTTTTCGTTCTTGCAACCGGCTTCATCGAATTATAAGACGTTGTCACGTCAAAAATCTAAAAGCCTAAATTTAATGAAGCTAGCTCAAACGGTTAAAAAGATATGAAGGTCAAAAAGTCGTAAATTTTAGTACTGACTGACTGACTGACTGACTTATAGTACCTAAATCTAACCTAAGGCGTTCCTCACGTCAACAAAAGAAAAAAAAAAAACTTCCAGATGACCTAGAAAAATGAAATTTGGAATTCAGCTCGCTAATTGTATGTCAGCGTAGGAAAAAATCTAAAAATAAAAAAAAGTTAAAAAATAGGGGGTCCCCATACAATTTTTTATAAGCGTTGGAACCGTTACAACGTTACAAGCAGATATTTGAAACTATTCCAATATAAATGTATTAATGTATTTGCTATATAACAGAAATATAAAAATAAAGTTAAGTAAAAAAAAATCTGGTGGCACCATACAAAAAAACTTGTAATACGCGCTAAACACAAGGCCAACGGTGTGTCGTCTGCGGCGCGCGGCCCCACATAATTATACACAGAACAGAAGTAAATTCACATGCCTACTTTTCTTTACAAAAAGTAACGATAGCCCACCGAAAACTTAACTGTACAAAAGGAGAGCCAAGTTCAGTACTAAAATTATGCTTGGCTATGGGCTTCGCCTCAAAAAGAATGGAGATCTTAATGAGTGCCAAGTTCTACGCAAAAATCAAATATGTATTTATAGTAACAAAATAACATTATGAACATGTACTAAGCTCTATTTCTTTGCTTTATTGGATACCTATAACAATGGCTGTTATTTAAAAAAATGTGAGACTTAAAAGTAGGTTATATTTAACTTGGCCAGTTTTGATCAGAATTATAAATTATGTTGAATAACTTTATAAAATGACTGATGTAATAAGAGACTGGTCATCTCAAATCTAACCTACGTATAGATCTCATATTTTTTTTAAATAACAGCAATTGTTACAGGTAGGTATCCCATAAAGCAAGAAAATAGAGCTTAGTACTTGTTCATAATGTTATTTTGTTCCTATAAATACATATTTGATTTTTACGTAGAACTTGGCACTCATTTAGATGTCCATTCTTTTTGCGGCGAAGCCCATAGCCAAGCATACTTTTTGTATTGAACTTGGCTCTCCTTTATTACATTTATGTTTTTGGTGGGATACAATACACACAATACCATAGGGGCATTAGCCAATAAACTAATATTAGATTTACGGTTGGTGCTTGTGTTAATACTTGTGTAAACATAATAATTGTGCTCTGTGTGAATCGAGTGCATAATCAGGTTACTGTATTTTGGTTGCGATTACCAACGCAAGCGTATCTTTTATATCATTTGCAGCACATTGTGGAAATAAGCTGTTTTGAATAATTTTTCCCTTTTGCACCTTTGCACCGGATACAATCCGGGGCGGGTTATTGTGTTAAAAATCTTTGACATTGTATTGCATGTTTTTGACTTCAAAAAAAATTGATTGTTTTCGCTAAAAATTTAAAAATATGAAATTTTTAAACCGAAAATAAAAATTTAAATAATAATTATTGTTCTTATTCTTTCTTTATACATGAAATTGTAAAGTATTCGTATCTGTACACTACGAGTAGAGATAATCTATTATATAAAAATAAGTCGGGTTTTCCTTCCTGACGCTATAACTTTAGAACGCACGAACCGATTTCCACGGTTTTGCATTCGTTGGAAAGGTCTCGGGCTCCGTGAGGTTTATAGCAAAGAAAATTCAGCAAAATTTCACATACAGCGCCATCGCGGGCGAAGCTGCGGGCATCAGCTAGTAAAAAATAAAACAACTTGGGTTATGTCATTCTTGTCTGTTGGTGTTTCTGTCTGTGTGACCGTGATGGACGCAAAAAAATTCTGAACGAATTACGTATTTCTACGCAGTTATTTACTAGAAATCTTGATCAGAGTTAAAATCTTAGGTGTGTTTGATCGCAATCGGTGGAGTGGAACTAGAGATATGAACAAAATTTCAAAAATCAAGGATATATTTCCGTGAAATAATTTATTTTACTGGTCAAAGTGGCCACATGGGCGGGACCGCGGCCAGATTGTTTCTTCATAATTTTTTTAAGCTTACTAAGTATACATCGATATATCAAAGAAAATACATATTTACGTATGTGTGGGGCCACACACTAAAAAGTTGCGTACCTACTTACCTAATAATCCACTATCTCAGATCTCTCCTTCCACGAAACAACACCGACACTAATCCGATAAATCTTGAAAAAGGCGCAAACGTGGTGCGAATCCAATATCAAAAGTAAAGGTTTGTGAAACAAAAGGTTGATGGGCGGATAAAAGAAAGGATAAAGCCGCATTTGGAGTGGTTGTATTAAGAATTCGCATATCCTTGGCACTTCGATACAGATTTATAGCTATTTTCGTCAATAATAAATCATTGAGGATTAAATTATGCCGCACGTATTGTTTGAACTAAAAAGAATGCTAGTCGTGTGAGTTAATATACAGAGCAGTGGACAATACCTACAAACATCATTATGTGTTTGTAGGTTTACAGTAAGTAAATATTATAATACTAATGTAAACAGTGCTAGTGTCAGAGTATTGGAGACAGCATTTTATTTTATAATTTTTACTTATTTTTGGAAAATTTCAAAAGCATTATAGTACTAATAAAAATCTAATTTTACATTGTTACAATGCCTTATATGTTATTATGAGGATTAAGTTACAAAACTAGAAACTAATTTTAATTAAGAAATACGATGAACAATTTAAAACAAGATAATCAAGTTGAAAGTGCAGAAACGTAGAGGACATTCTTCAAATAGAAGTCTGGACAAGACGCGGGTGCTTCGGGCATAGCAAGGCACATAATACACCCGTCATAGAAAGTAATTGAAAAAGTACTTTCTATTTTAGTTTTAAACCAGGCCAACATCGTTTCTATCATCTAATAAAGATGCGATATTGAATGCTCTCAACACTGAATATTTTCAAGCTCTTGTTTGCAGTTTGTTACTAAGTACCTACTAAGTACTAAGACTTTTCTTGATAAATTTTATTCGTAGGATTATTGACAGAAAACGACGAACGTTATAAATATAATATTCTCCTAAAATGAGCAGTTTAATAAGTAAGGAATATTCATGACCGAAGCTTGGTTCAAAGTTTACGATAAGAAATTATGGTAATGATTTTAAATTGACCCAATCCAAAATTGTGGAAGCTTGAAATTTACGCTACAGATCCTGTTATACTGGTTGTTTAGACCTACCTCACCAATTCAATTTTCTTATTAAATTTTACTGGCTAATAAATAATTTCTCGGAACTATTAGACATATTTTATTGGCAGCTTTAGGATGTTTGAAGTCTTCATTGTGGTTCTGTCAAAGATTTAATTCTATATTAATAAAATAACGGAGTGATTCTCTTATTTATTAAAGTCCAGTCGAAATTTTACGTGTAGAAACGTCAACTTTTTCATCTTATGATTATAATAGAAAACAAAACCGTTTCTGAGTTTGTACGTACTAGGGGATTTTTTTAAAATGAAATCCTTAAAACGGTATACTGGAATAGCTAAAACACGCGAGTGGAGTTGTGTAATATTAAAAAACGGTTAAGTTGAAAATTGTATAAAATCTTTGGTGGTAAAAGAAAAGTGTGTACAGAGCCTTTACAAGTAGAATTTTTGACCTATATGCATTTTTAAAAGCCGTTACATCATTAATCTATTAGCTTAACCGTTCGCAGTCATTGTTCTCGGTAACAATGATAATGTAATTATAAGGGTCTGCGGGGGAAGTTCCATTTATAGCAATGGTATATTGTGGAGTGCTTTTAACCATAATACCAAAATGGCTGTATTAATTTTCAATAAACACAACTGAGTCAATAAATTCCTTGTCTTGAGGGCCCAGTTACCACAAATTCTGATTATTTAATATTGTGGCAACATTGGAAACAGTTTAACAATTTCCATCTTTGAGTTATGCTTTTAAATTGCTATTCAGACATTATCAACTGATAAAGGTAAACACAGTTATTCATCGACTTTAACCCATTACAGCATAACGTTCGATAAATCGGACGCTAAAATATTGAAAAAAAAAAACAGAGAAATTATTAAAATAATTGGTATGTTTTGGTTTTGAACGAATGATAAACAGTGTCTTTATACGAGGAACCCCATAGAATAGACTTTAGTATCATAAATAGCCTGCCATATGTCATTTGTTGAAAAGGGCGGGTCGCGGTCAGGCAAATTTGATACTAAGGTAAAGTTTATTTTGAATATTTTTAATTTGTTATGGTAAAAGTGATAAATAGTATGTTCAGTCGGTTGAAATATTGTATATCTATCTATAAATATGCTTTATTTCATATCAAAGTCTTTATTTTTTTTCTCAGGCATGTGTTTTTGATGGCGTACGATATATCGGACGCTATGCATGGCGGGCTCTACAGTTACTGTTTCTCAGTACTTTGCCAGCTTTGGAATGTGGTGTTGATAATGAAGGGGCTAAGCATATTATTATTTATTTTGAACCGCCTATGGAAGAAAGTCGGCAAGCAACGTCTTTAGCATTGATGAGACTTTTGAGAATTGGCATAATAAGCGACTAGTGCAGTTCGGACCAACCTTGTTGAGAACTGTCCGCTAACAGACAACAACCAGTTCAAGCGCGAAGAAAGCCTCATTACACAATAGACATTATGTTATGGCTTTGATTACAGAATATCTGATTATGTTTTTGTGTGCTGCTGGTATAACAGCAATGTGGTCACTGTTTGTGGCAACTAGTTTCTATTACTTTAACTCGTTGGTCTAACAACAAGAAAGCAAAAGTTTCGATCGCGCAGCCCTCACTGATTACGAGCATAATATGAATAGGGTGGATAAAAACGATCTAGCTGTAGGTAGAGATTCTTCGCACTAAAATGCGAATAAGGATATGGTGGTGGCTGATTTTTGCCTACTTCAGGGATGTGGCGCTGGTGAACAGCTGGTTACTTGCTAGGATGAAAAAATGGCTGCGATAATGAGAGTACGTCGTTGATTGCATTCAGAAGGCAGGTTACTTGTCCCACATGAAACGTACTTCACCGCATCAAGTGCAGATAAACCACTGTCACATACACGGTATGATGGCAAATACCACTGGGTGGTAACTATCAGTCGCTTATCAATGTGGAGAAAAATTAAAATAAAATGCTTGAAATGCGATGTGGGCCTAACCCGAAATGTTTTTTGGATTACCTAAAACATCATTTACTGTAATGGGCTTCAGAGACGGTCAATGTTATTTGACAGGTCTGCTAAAATATGAATGAATATGAATGAAAAATTATTTGCATGTGTACCTATGTGCATCAACGTGTATGTACACATGATAGGTACTCGTCAAGTCGCGTTGACCGTCTCCAGAGCCCATAAAATGATTATTTCATGCTTTTTTTTTATTTTACTAACTAATAATTATAAATACTTAACCGTCTTATTCTTTGAACTGTATACTACATCCAAGGAACTTCAGGTTCCATAGTGCATAGCGTCCGATATATCGGACGGGCCACAAAATTATACTCGCATATATTGTCGTGTTATTATTGATTAAGCCTTTCAAAAAACCCCCAATTAGTCCCTAAAATACATTAAAATCATAATAAGTGCAGAAACGAACTTTATGCAGTAATGGATTAAATCTGTGCATTAATACTTCACTAGAATACAAAATCTATGTCGACTCTAGTTACAATTTGTATGTTTTAACTATCTCCAGTTCTTTAAGACTTTCATTGAATAAAGATTTCTTCTAGTAATATTACTATTTATATTTTTATAGTGATACATGCACATTATTGCACATTTACATCAGAGGGGATAGGCAGATGCAAATTATTCATTCACATTACCAGGACTTTAACACGCAATTGACTCAAGCATTTTGCTATAACCGGACATTTATAATGGGAAATATCTGTATCTGAAAAAACTATTCTACAATCTGAATCAAAATTCTGTTAACCAGTTTACAATACATACTCAGCAATCCCAGCATAGTAGTTGTGATTCGATTCTTTACAAACTTAACTTACCTCAATTAAGAGAACTAAACTACGTGTTTTACTACTGTATTTTGTTCTACACTACCCTGGTAGTGGGTGGAATACATAGTTGAAATAACCTATTAACATATTCACTACCCCCGCTACTTTCATTACTTAGCAATACACGTCAGCGTTAAGAAAGATACTTAAATATGTCTACGCTCCAGTTGAAATTCTGCTTACGTTGGGACTAGTTACAACCTTTCCGTACATTACTAAGTTATTTTTGTGGCCAGTAAATGCAAAAAAGGCAGAACGTGTTGGGTTTTCAAAGTTCAGAATTTGTGAGAAAAATACATAATAGTTACTGCCTAGTAACTTTGCTCTCCTTTCGTTTTTATGTGGGAAGAAACCCCTAAGGGTTTCACCTGATCCTAAATGGTGAAGTACCTAATTTTGTGCACTCTGAAATAATTGTGTATGAGAGCTTAGCAATGTGTTCGTTCTTGTTATGCTATGCGATGAATGAACAGACAATTGTTGCGGCTGTAAAAATCGAAATCGTGAACTGTAGTTTTGTAGTGAATAATAATAATTATTTTCCTGAAGCACAGGCTATTAGACCTTGCAGGGCCAAAAAGTTGGTTCCATTCTCAAATAGAAGTATGTAGGTATGTACCTACATATATTTTTGTATAGGTATATGTAATGCTACCGTACGTGTGTATGTCACTGAACTCCTCCTAAGCGGCTGGACAGATTTGAATGATTTTCTTGTATACTTTTGCGTAGCGCCCTGGATGGTTTAGATTCACTAATCAGCCCAGCAGACTGATGGCGCTACAGTCGGTATACAGAAAAGTGGTAGTGTAACGTAAACGTAGTTGCGCTGGTCAGCTAGTAGGTACATATAAAAATCAATGCCACTTTTCGCTGTAATTTTATAACTCAAGAACGGGCTCACCTATCACGCGCACGCTAAGCTCACGCCACGCTCGTCAGCTAGCGTCTAACACGCTTTATTTGTTTTTTTTAAATTATAATTTAAGTCCTATGATTACATACATAGATTTCAAATTGCATTAATCAAAGTCCATCCGCACACGCCACGCGCTCGCCTCGCGCCAATTACGCGCGCGCCCCGCGCATACGCGCATCAATGCACATGAAAATAGGGTTTAAATTATATTTAAAAAACAAATAAAGCGTGTTAGACGCGTGCTGAAGACGGTGGCATGCGCTTAGCGTCTCTGAACACTAGGCTTTGTTCGGACCATTTAGTAGATGGTTTATGTGAAGTTTGCACAAAATCGGTCGAGCGGTCCTTCATTTATCACGGAAACGGAGTTGCGCGGGTCAGCTAGTAAATTATAAAATTAATTTTATAGTTTACTAGCTGATGCCCGCGGCTCCGCCCGCGTGGAATGTTATTCCCGGTCACAGGGGTATGAAAAATAGATGTTGGCTGATTCTCAGACCTACTCATTATGCTCCCAAAATTTCATGAGAATCGGTCAAGCCGTTTCGGAGGAGTATGGCAACGAAAACTGTGACACGAGAATTTTATATATTAGATGTTTGTACACGTATGCGTATACTTACATTATCATTCTGTCTAGACAACTGACCGGTAAACACTTTTCAAAAGCTAGCTCATTTACAGAAGATGAACTAGAGGTACATATTTACAAGCCCGCATTGAAATTCATGTGTTCATTATCCGGTTGTGATGTAGCAAACGGAAACAATACCGTTGTCAGATATCATTGTGGGCGTCACTCAAATACCTTTGACGGCGCGCGTTCAGACGTAATCGTTGTGACGCGCTTGATGTATGTACCTAATGGTAATGATGTAAAATTATAAATTGTGTAGTCTATTTTGTGAATCTTGTTTATTCCGTAGTAAATTAAGTACTTACGTATACAGGAATTGAAAATCTAATGAGAAAATAAACAAAAACCACACATTTTACTCGGGCTTCCATTTATAAATATTAATCAATCTATCAAATCAGTCTATGGCAGTCCACTATTACGTCTCTCCCAAATTATGCCACAATATACGGTAATAATCTATACTTATAATAAATCTGAAGAAGTGAAAATACTGTACATTCAAAATATCAAAAAAATAAATAGCAGGGGTGTTACTAGACCGACACCGAACCCAAAAATGTGATTAAAAATTTTTTTGTCTGTCTGTCTGTCTGTTTGTTCAGGCATCACGCAAAAACTACCGGTTCGATTAAGATGAAACTTGGTATAATTATTCTTTAATAGCCTAAGCACGACACTGGATACTTTTTATCCCGGAAGGGTATATAGAATTCAAACCAAACTTAATTTGCGGTTCTATCCCTAGACCCAAAGTTATTATCAATTATTGTTTAAACGGTTAATAGTACGGTGATGAAACTAAGCATGAGCGTTGTTTGTTACAATTTGAAAATAGTAATTTTATCATTTTTGCAAATTTTACTTCCAAAGGTATAAAAAAGGAGGGTAAAGTTTGTATGGGACGACGTGATTCCTTGGTCCGAGCTACTTAAAATTTGACATATAGCATTATTAACATAATTAATGGAAGACTTGTTTCGTATTTTATTGAAATTTATACTATAACGAGCTAAAAAGGGAATGTAAATTATTTTGGGGCTGATTTTCTCCTGGGTTGATATCAATACTCCTTAAATACTTTTATTTTATACTTAAATTACTTTTCATTTTGACACATAATTTGTGAAAGTTCAATACAATTGACGTTTTCATTTATGTTTTATTTCAAACTTCAAACAGATGATTTTACTACATAGCCAAAGTTAAATAAAAAGCGCTATTTTGGTATAATATTAACCAAATATGCATTATGGAAGTATTATTGCTATTTTATTAAAATTTTGTGTGACAAAATAGTAGATTGTATAACAAGGGGGCAAAATATCATTTTTACGGCGAGGGCGCTACTTTGAATCACGAGCGAAGCGAAGGATTCTAGAATAGAATCCCGAGCATAGCGAGGGATTCTAACGTAGAATCCTGAGCGCAGTGAGGGATTCAAAGACACCGCCCGAGGGAAAATAATTTGCCCTCGAGTTATATACTCTACTTTTCATTCCCTTTCAATGAGAAAAAATAAGTTTTGTACGACGTAGTTACCTTCTATAGTTATTGTTTCAGGAGTTCATGGATTGTCACTTTCATAACTAACTTGACGGAGAACTTATTACATTCGCAGAATACAATGAAATATGTTTATGTACTGATTACAAAAACATTATGACCAACACGAACAGATAAATGGCGCTCTTTAGTTTTTTTTTTAGTTAGCTCAGGACACCGCGCTGTGCAGCCAACACTTACCAGCCAGTCTATATATATAAAAATCAATGCCACTTTTCGTTGTAATTTTATAACTCAAAAACGGGCTCACCTTTCCAAACTAAATGTTTAGGCTTTGTTCGGACTATTTAGTAGATGGTTTATGTGAAGTTTGCACAAAATCGGTCGAGCGGTTCTGCATTTATCACGCAAACGAAGTTGCGCGGGTCAGCTAGTAATTCATACAATTTGCGTTTAACGTCTATGAAATTTTCAAGATCCAAATTCAAATCACTTTGCCGCCCGCTAAAAAGCTCTTAACAGAAAAGAGCTATTTTGCGCCCCGTTATCGTGGTGCAAAGTGATACTTTTCGAATAGAAGGAATGAAAATACATTTGTGAAAAGAAGAAGAAAATTCTACTCGTAAGATGGCTAGCCAGAAAAAATGAATGACGATGCTTCAGGTAGTATCCACTGGTCAATAAAATAACACCACATGTAACCCTCTACGCTCAATCCTTAAGACAAAGATTGTCAGCAGACTGATCATGGAAGGCATGAAATTTATTCTACACTAGCTGATGCGCGCGACTTCGCCCGCGTGAAATTTGGTTCCCGTTCCCGCTTCCCGTGGGAACATTTTCCCGGGGTAAAAAGTAGCCTATGTGTCATTCCAGATTATACTCTATCCCTGTATCAAATTTCAGCCAGATCCATTCAGCCGTTAGAGCGTGACTGAGTAACAAACATCCAAACATCCAAACATCTTCACAAACTTTCACATTTATAATATTAGTAGGATATGGTGCTGACTGAATTCTGTCAGGAAACAGACTCACTAAGTCTTTGTAAAATACGGAAATGGCCTCTAGGTTGACTACATTGGACAGGACTGAAAAGAGCCATTACAATGAACATGAACGCTCAGCTCATTATCGCAATCAAAACTATCTACTATCGAACTATCAACGCTCAATTTCGATTGAGCGTCTAGGTCTAAATATTGACGTGTCTAGGTTTCGATCTAGACACCTCAATATTGTGGAGTATATTTTAAAATGTAGGCACCCACTAAGTGTGGTAAGAGATTTCCGAAATTCCTCCGTATTAGAATTACCTGCTGCATTATTTTCACTTGTTTCAATCGAAAAACCACTCGACAACTATGACCCAATTACCCATACTAGAAAAAATAATAAAACTCAAAACCCCGGGGACAGTTATTTCCTTCATCTAAGATAGAAATCAGAGATCGTGACATCAGATCGTGAAATCGGAAGTTAACTCGCCATATCTATGCGAGACGACGTCTGATTCACTGACTTAATCGAACCGGAGTAAGCTTTATTGCATCCCTTGGGCTCAAAATCTTGTATCATGATTGTAGATTACCTTACATGTCACCAATTGTAACGAACGAATTACGAACGTTCAGAAGTTAGCATCGCTTTGTTAATAGTGAAATAGAGCATTACTTCACATTTATTTAAATATACACAATAATAGTATACACATTATGAGATAGTTTAATTTTTTTTCTTTTATTACACTGAATGCACATTCGCTAGCCGTACCTTCTTGATCACTGAAATTAATTTTCCAGAATTCCCCTATGAGTTATGACCGCACTCGAATAAAGACTCTTTTCAAAACATTCATTTTCAGACCTGCAATTTAATTTTTCATCCGCATACATATTAAGGTTGAGAGTATTAAAATACCAATTATTTTTGGAGGAAGGATGTGCTAAGATTAGTTTAATAAGTAGTTCAAGATACCGTGACTAGAACTAAAGTAAGAAAGAAAAAAAAAATACAGCCCTTGAGATAGGTACTTATAATAAGTACCTGCTTACCTTAAATAATATAAAAAAGTAGTTCTATCAATTCATAGGTGTATCTGCAAGCATGCCGAATAGAAGTAATGTCATCATTAGAAGGTTTTCTTTTAACCAAGTAGCTAGATATTTATTCAAGTCCCAAGGTTAACCGGTGACCTCGTAAAGGTAGTTACGTCAAATGCTGTGCTGATTTGGGCAGGGGTTATGCTCAGATGTCGGCGTCTATCGGCTGAGGCTGTGACGATTCATCAATATCGAATTTCTGGTGACATCAACAAGATATTCCATATAATTATTATTAACTACGAGTCACATGATCCACAATTGTGGTCAGCCTATTAATTCGAGAAACCCTATAGTAACGGTCTGTATAATGGAATTGACAGCTTGCAGTTATTAAAAAGGTTTTCTAGGAATTTGTTCTTGTTAATTACGCTGCCACACTTCAAACTGATAAACATTACCTATCGAAATAGTTTTCAGCAATTTACTTTTATTGTTACTTTAGTAAAATTTATTTTGAGTTTCAGTTCAGGTGATGGCTTTTTCACATCATATTTTATCTGAAGGCTTCCTAAATTATCTCTAAACATAATAATAATTTATGTTTCATGTGATTGAAAGAGATTTTCATGAAAGTAATTCATGAAAACTACTTCATTCATAATAGCACTACCGTACTATCTTAGGAAGTCTAAGATACTAAGTTCTAATATACTAAGTTTTAAAGTATTGCACCCAACTTGGTTTTATCTCACTCACAGTTATGAATTACCTTAAAAGCCTCATAGTTTCTTGGTAAAGTGCTCTTTTAAGAGTTCGAACTTAAGTGCTATTATTTTTATAGTATTTCGACTAATTTTAGACTATCCTCTATTTAGACTATGAGAGGATACTAAATATCTTAATATTCTTTTCATAATTCTCATGGAGTACCTGACAGTTCTTTTTGAAATTCTGTGTTTAGACGTAAGTTTTCACAAAAGAAAAGAGTTTTAGCGTTGTACTAAAAATGAACTCGAATACTGTTATTCGCAGTTCGCAGATTGAGATTGACGTGTGTAACTTAGGGCGTGTTCAATAGACACGCGTACGCTAAGCGCACGCCACGCTTGTCAGCACGCGTCTAACACGTGTTATTTGTTTTTACAATATAATTTAAGCCCTATTATCACATCAATAGATTTCAAATTGCATTAATGAAAATCCATCCGCACACGCCCCGCGCCCGCCCTGCACCCGTCACGCGTCCGCCCCGCACCCACTACGCGGGCGTCCCGGACATGCAATTTAAGATCTTTAGATATGATAATAGGGCTTAAATTATGTTTCAAAAAATAAATTGCATTAATGAAAATCCATCCGCACACAGTGTTAGACACGTGCTGACGAGCGTGGCGTGCGCGTAGCGTGTGCGTATCGTCTGAACACGCCCGCTGGTTTGGTAGAAATTTTAGATTATGGGATGCTCAAATTTGACGTGTAAATGACAGAGGCCTATCTTGTGTCAGATTTTGCCAATAACTTTCACGCTTACTGCCACTGATTCAGCAATTCTACGTTTAATATCGGGATAACATTTTACCCTACGCTTTACATGATTTTTATTATTATCAATTTTACGGGAACAGCGGTACTTACAATCATAGCGGTCAAGTGAGATATAAATTTAACTTAAGAATAATCAAGCTATTGATTGTTATAAATATTCACAGGTTATGAGAGAACGGGGTTTCCAGTGAAACAAAGCGACGCAGTTCTATGTATTGTCACTGTCGACCATAATATCTAAAACTTTGTTGCAGTGTGATATTTCACAATCCTATAGCGGCCGCTAGTACAATGCCTGCACACCATGTTTCGTCCATTTTGGATAATATGCCAGCGATCTAAACCTTAAATAAGAAAAAGAAAAGCTCTGGCCTCTGGGCCATTGGTATAGGCGAGATAAAAAATCACAAGATTTCAATTGGACGATGATCTAGATAATCAAAATGTAAATTAATTCATTTAAAAATTCAATTAAAAACATTCATTACAAATTTAGAAATATCGCAAAGTAGTTAGTAGATATCTTCAAACGAAGACTGTAGGAAATTTGGCTGTCATTACTAATTTAACTAAATACGAAGCACCACTTGGCCGCCGCATGCCTTTGAAAACCGGGTGCTATTCCTAAGAAGTTTCAAACGCTGATGAGTTGTCGCTTGAGGCAGCAATTTAAACTTTCAATTTATTACAAATCTCTCAACCAAAGATACACAGAATTCATTGTTGTGACGTGTAATTTTGGTACTTTCTTTGCAAGTGTATTTTACATTCGTTGAACTTGGTGACACCAACTTATGCAAATTGGAAATTTTACAATGCTGCATTGATAGAATCTGCTTTCCAACATTTTTATGGCTAAGCAGTTTTTCTAGTCGTTGTTTTTAAACGTGATTTTATAGGTCCTTAGCAGTATTATGCAAAAATTAACCTTGTACTTAGAGTTACTTGAGGAGTTTCTCGTCTAACAAAAATTAATCCGAATTCTCTCTCCACAAAGCCTACTCGCTCCGGCCTGAGGTAGTTTAATAAACTTGTAATATTCCAGTTTCAGTCAATAGTTGACACGTTTTTGTCTTTAGGGTCCGTTCACACAGACCGGCTCGGAGAGCAGAGCAGATTCTTATCACGTTAGAAAACAGAGCTTTTATTATTTGAAGTAAGGTTTATTCTTGCATGTGCACTGCTTTTGTCAGTAAGAATGCTTGAATGCGCTTGGTGTGAACTAATAAGAGGAGCTGACCGGCTCCGATCGCGTACTTTTCGCGTTCGCGCAGCTGTTCGGCTCCGATTTCCTGCTCTTTCCCGCTCGCGCAGCCGATCGGCTCCGATTGCGTGCGCGCTGCCCCACGCCGACCGCCATTTCGATAGCAGAACAGTTGTGTGCACTTATACGAAAACGTGACTGATGAAAAATTAATATATTTCTTCATCGGAGCTATCTAAAACCATGTTCCGAAAAGCACCCGTTAAAACCGAAAACAAAACTTGGAATACTGGTACTGCCTTTGTAGTGAATCGATGCACTCGATGAATCCAACCGGCTGCGAGCGCATCCGACAGGCTCCGAGCGCATCCGACCGGCTCCGAGCGCATCCGACCGGCTCCGAGCGCATCCGACCGGCTCCGAGCGCATCCGCTTTCAGCCGGTCTGTGTGAAATAGTTGGCGGCTCCGCTCCGACCGGCTCCGAGCGTATCCGATCCGGTCTGTGTGAAAAGAAAAGTGCGCGCCGATGCTCTCCGAGCCGGTCTGTGTGAATGGACCAAAGCACAATTTACATCTTTGAGAATTTGAACTTTATATGTAATTCCTCGTTTCATTATGTAACTTGACAAGAAGGCTTTTGGACTAAGACTACAAAAAATTACTGTTAATTTTTTTTTATACTACAAATATGGTAGACAAATATACAATCCACATGATCGAAAGTGATCATGGAAAATTGTAACCACATGCGGCAGAACCTATTCCCGTTATAAAATGATCAGAGGTAGGTTATCGATATCTATAGTAGAATATTTTTTAGTCGCCATGCGCCACTCTTGGAATTCAACGTGGCTCGATTGCTAAGTACATGCCAGACGTAGACGCCAACGGTTCAGCTTATCCACAGAAGCACGAAAATGGTACTTTATCTTAAGTCTCTGGCCTAAACCATTTCTATAATATTTTAACAACCAACTTTAAAAGAGTAAAAAAATTATATGAACAGTATTTATCTTTTGCTTCATTTTCATGGAATCACGTAAATAACTAATTAAAGCTAAACATTAAAAAAAATAACAGAAAGAAACACAATCAAACATAATTGATCTAAATTACCAAATTCCTGGATCCTTCCGTAGTGTTGGAATTCGGTAGGGAAGATAGCTTCGCAGTATTGTACTGGTGCAATAAAACAAAGTCCTGAAGTTCATGGAAATTGTTTCAGTGCTTAATAATGGCAAGAATGCGTAATATTTCCGCGATTCTATCTTAAATCTAAGAGAGATAAATAAACGAGTAGATATTTATTATTATGATCCACAATTTCTTCTTCTGTATAAAAGGCCAAAAGCAACTCTGTCAGTTTGTTACGATTTCATAGCTGGTTGAACCACTTCTTTAAAGTGCGTTGATCCTCACGAATGCTATGCCGGACTCCTACCGACTAAAACCACGAGGCGTCACACAAACTTCCTACGGCCTAGGGTCTCTGGTAAGCCATCGGAGAAACTGGTTACAAAAATAGCAGAAGCTTCGTAGGTGGCCGAAGGGGTTTACAGGATTCATTGTCAGATTTTGTCTACCAACGCAGTCTCATCTACGCGGGTTCGAGTTTTAGGTGTTTCTCTGTGCTAGAAACGTGACTTAACGTGAGGCGTGCGTGATATTCTCACTACATGCCACCGTCTTTTGCAAGGACGGCGAGAAGTCCGCCGTTTTTCCCTTTGACATACGAGACCTTAAAACGGCAAAACTATAGTTTTGAAAGTTACGAATTAGTATTAGCATATTATATATTTTTAAACTTTACGAAATTATCGTGAAGCTTTTAAATACATTTATCAGGCGATTTGGTAACCGTTGAATGCCGCATGAAACCCGAGTTGCCAATCTCCCGAACAGTCGATTGCTTTGGCAACCATGGCGGCCAACTTTTTTCGTTTGGTTCTCCTCGCACATTTTTCGATATCTATGGCTGTATGGTCGCGGGTCTAAGTCTTTCTGTATGAATTAATGTGTAGAATTGGTTATGGTACTGAATGAGATAGCTTGCCGAGTGAATGTAATGAAAAAAAAAGTCGAAATCACGATTTGATCGCTGTCATTATTTATTGTTTGTTTGGCGCCGTTCATAGAAAGTATTAATACGATTAATTTTTGAATATTTTCGTTTATTCTGTTTCAAATATTGTTGTTTTGCATTTAAAAGTATCCTGTCATGTTGTTTAACAGCTGTGATAAATATTTTCAGTGTAATTCGAAGTTATATTTGTAAAATTTGATAAAATAACACGCGAAGGTCACCATTATTTTTTGTTGTTGTTTTTGTTGTGCAGTGCTCGTATTTAACCGATATTTGTTGAGATTTTCTCAATAGAAACTATAATCTTTTGTCAAAATACCATTTAACATTTAACATATGAATAATTTATGTGAAAATCAATAATAAAAATGTGGGGTTTTTTTTTTTAATAATTTAAGATTACATAGCCTCGATATCCCCAAATAAAATAAACAAAAAAATAAACAAATAAATAGGCAGAAATATTTTATTTTATTTTCGGAGATTTTATATCTACAGATTATTATTTTTTTGGTGAAAGTGAATTGTTGATGTGTATATTTTGTAAATAAAATAATTTATGTCAGAAAACTGCTTTTTATTTTGAATTACAGGGTAAAATCTGAGAGTACTCCTTCATTTTCCCCATCCTAATTTTCGGCCAATATCATAAATCCATTACACATGGGGTGTTCTCGGATTTAGTGTAGTTATTTTCGTCAGTTATCCAGCATGATGAAACAGTAAGTATTTATGTAGTACGACTCCTGTAAAAGAAATAAGGATATATTGTGTGACGTCCGGCGTGCAGCCGCCGTTCCCGCCGGTGGCGTGGGCACCGCCTATGGATACGCCGGCGTGACCACGCCACCGGCGGGATTGAGCGGGTAAGGTACACATTTAAACAATATATTTCACAGAGTACGGAGGATATAAATATCGAGTGAATTACTTGTATAAAATTCATCTTCTATGATATATATGAAGGTCATATTTGTACGGAAACAACAGCGATATGTTATAATTGCGGGCGACAATGATGAGGCACCGTCCCATACAATCTATGAACGGTTAGACACAATGCCATGATTTATAGCTTGTGCCATTGTTGGTCTAATGAGATTGCACTGTCAGCACAATCAGTCTGTAGACGACAGTCCTATTTATATATTTGCGATGTTGAAGGAAATCACACAATACAGAAAGCGTTGGAATCAATTCCAAGGTTTTCTAATAATCAAATGGGTTTGTAGTAAATGTTGTTTCATTTGAACAAGACTATTAATATAACATCACATCCAATTGTTTTTTTTTGTATTATGATATCGCTAAAGATATAAGCAGGACTGCTGTACAATTTAGAAAATAGTATTAAGCGCTCGTAGCCCTGCGAACTCAATTTACTGTAGTAAGCAAAATTTATAATGGCTCATGGATGGGTGACCAGTTGCACGTGATCACTTGTTGACATTTTAGTTGCAAGCGGTTCCGTGCTTTGGAAAGCCGTTGTATTGGTCCGGTAGTACGTAATTAAATTACAAAAAAAAATATTTCATAGCTTCGTGGCATTATAGGATACTAGATGATGCTCGCAGCTTCGCCCGCTAGAAATTCGGTACCTGTTCCCGCTGCCCGTGGGAACATTTTCTCGGGATAAAAAGTAGCCTATGTGTTATTCCAGACTATTAGCTATGTCTGTACAAAATATACAGCCCAATCCGTTCAGCTGTTAGAGCGTGACTGAGTAACAAACATCCAAACATCTTCACAAACTTTCACATTTATGATATTAGTAGGAAGCAGGATGAATTATTGTAGATGCTTTCTTGATTAAATCACTACAAAGCAAATAAGCTAGCATATTTGACACAAGTTTAAATCAATATCAGTCACTCTCGTTGCTCTGCGCAATGAACACAATAGCCCCAAAGTAGGCACCAGATTATATTTTCAAATTACAAAATCTGATCGGGATGTCTATCATCGACATGACGAACCGAGAGTGTGTTATGCGCTTTTTTCCCCCTTCCCATCTTTACTTTCGTTCTTCCAAGGTATTAAACTAGGTAGTTTCTCCTCAGGAGCACATTGTAACGAAGCATTATCAAAGCGCTTGCTAAGATATATGAGTGGCGGCCCCGCCTACTGACTGCGCAATGAACTTTAAATCCCTTTTTCACCGAGTCCGCCCACGAAATACAGTTGTTATGGTAATAAATGCGATAAAATCGTACTTACGACATGCGAAGCTGAGTTTAGATTGTTTGAACGTATATTTTGTTGTTCGTAGCAACTTAGTATTAATGCACAGTTCTTTTTAAGACTAAACTTTTTTTACAGTACTAACGTGACGTGCACTCGTGCAGTCACCAAAGTTGTTCTGAAAAGTTCTTGAAGGCTTATAATATTTTGTAAGTTAATAAAAGGGCTACAGCTTATCTTACCCAATTAAGATGTTATGAGGACGATAACTGTGGTGGATGGCCAAAAGAAAAGACTCTACCACAGTATGAGTATCATACTCGTATGCATTTAAAGAATGAACCATGATATTTGTGTTCAAGTGAGATGATGCATCAGCTTTCCTACCGCAGCCTCCTAACAGCCCACCCAGGTTCTCTGGTATAAGGCTCAGAGAAGTGCTGTGTGATTTGAGTCTTTAGTAGTCGGCAGTTGGACATACCTTTCTCATCAACAGTCCAAATTTATTATTCACCTCCATGGTATCAACTCTCATGTACACGATTACTAAGTAAAGCCTTTTTGAGACTAGCTTATTATACACACAATTTTTTCGTGATCAAATAAT
Organism: Miltochrista miniata; assembly: GCA_933228765.1. Lineage (NCBI taxonomy): Eukaryota > Metazoa > Arthropoda > Insecta > Lepidoptera > Erebidae > Miltochrista > Miltochrista miniata. The sequence continues at coordinate 23,889,057 of OW121756.1, forward strand.
TCTAGAATTATTACAATAATGTTATTACTGGCACTAACATTAAAGAAAACATTCTTTGGACAAAAATATGAATTCCACCCTTTATTATATCTGTTACCCCTTGCCCGAAAATATGAAGGAATTTAAAATGAAATTCAGTTTCTTTGTGATCCTGCAGATATTATTAAATCAAAACATTTTCCCTGAAATGTCAGCTTTATTTGAAGAGAATGATCTGAAAATGAAGTTCTTTATTGTAGTTCATTAGATTGTCGCGTCCACACGGAAAAAGTTAGTTTAACAAGTAACTACATGTAACTTTATAAAAAAAAAATATGCGCTCTAATGACTAGTTTTATTTTTGAACTAAAGTGGAGTAATTTTGATAGTTCCTTAAAATTCAACAACGCAACCTTGTAGCGGCGGCATAAAATAATACATTTTTCCGTTTTGTTAGAATTGCACAAATGCTTAACTTTTTTCAATTACGATTACATATTTATATATAATGACAGATACGAGTAATTTTACGTTTTGTTTTCACTAATAAATGTATGAACTGACAGACGTCAAATGTAACCTATTAAAATGACGCCACTTTAGTCTTGTCATAGTAGAGCTAAATTATTTGTGTTAATTTCTGTCTTTGTAATAACTAGGATCCTAATGATTTTTAGGATTCCGACCCTATAAGGAAAAACCGAAACCCTTATAGAATCACTTTGTTGTCCGTCCGTCCGTCTCTCCGTCAAGACTACTCTTCTCGTGAACGTGAAAAGATATGGAGTTGAAAATAATATCATTATATTATGGTCTATGGTTCCTTGATGCTGTATTAAAATCAAATTTCTAAGTTATAGCAGACAAAAGTTACGGCTACCAATATAGTCGAAAACGCGTATTTCGACACTCCAAGGGAATCAAATTTTTTTGATTCCCTTGGACTTACTTAACGGACCAAAGGGTACTTACTTAACGTTAACCTAGAACTATAAAATTTGGCAAATAGCATCCTCATAAACCACAAATATAGGGAAAAATCTGAAAACTGCTCTTTTGTGAAGAAATCATAAAAGAAAACAGTGTTTAAAGTCGGTACAATTAATAGTAATTCACAAAATACTCTGCCATTTGCACCTAAGTACTGATTTCTCAATCTTTTGTAATTTAGATTAGGCTTTTATGAACTGTATTTATGAATTGTATTTTACACTATCATTTATTAAGCTTCTAAGGTCAAAAACAAGCATACAACATACGTGATGGAGATTTTGATGAGAAAATGTGTAACTACTTAGTTATACATCTTATTTTCTGAACTGTTTACTGTAAGTTTATTATTGAATTTAATTGTATTTAATATAATACTAGCTTTTGCCCGATGTTTGTATTTCACAATAATATATATTCTAATTATCAAAAAAAAATAAATGTGTTTACTGATTACAATAACAGAGACAAATCGCACTCTTTAGTTTTTTTTTTAGTTAGCACATGTCATCGGGCTGCAGGCTGTACATACAGCCGCAGCCTTCTCGTACCATCCGGTAATCCCGGTAATGCATACAATTTGTTTGCGTTCGATTTCAATAAATGTTTTAAATTCTTAATTCAAATCACATATCAAAGAATAATCCTAAAAGAGCGTAACACCAGATTGTACAAGATAATCTTTAGTTGCTAGTGCTTTAAATGCAAGTTAAAAATGGTGTAAAGTTACTGGGATTTATGTCACTCTTAAAGTTTTGCAAACATCTCATAGTTGCGAAAGAAGTTTTAAAATTATTCTGCTAACTGCAATGAATCTAAGAGCACGGCGTTATTAGAAAGTTCTTTAAGAAGGGTTATTCGTGCTCTCTCTTGAAATTTCTTTAAAAAAAATTATGGTATCATAAACGAAAACATATTATACTAAGTTCTGGTCTGTATATTTTTTTCAGTATTACTTAGTATTCTATGAAAGATATGCTATAAAATTGAGAGTTTTATTTTCATTCGATGATAAAAATTATGTGTTCTGAGGATTTATTTGTTTCAGAATGACCAAAAATAATATAATAAACGAATAACAACTTTAGTCATAACAAAACATTGTTATGAATTCTGAATAATAATAAAAGCTTCAAGGCTGTTTAATAATATCTAGTAATATAAAGAAAAAAACGCGGTCAATGTCCCTAGAGGAGCACGTTTTGAAAATGGGAAATGCAAAACGTGACACGTTTGGTTGATATTAGCGATGTTTGGTTATTTTTGAAAACAAAGGCATCAGTCCACTCTAATTTAAAAAGTTAAACGATTGTTGTTTTACTGTGGCTGTTGTCAAACGAACATTTGACTAAAACTCTCGCTGTTCCGTCGTTCTTTACTCGTATTATATTGGAAGAGTTTTTCGTCCTCACAGATAAATTGCCTTATGAAAAGTTTACTGGCAAAGTGACAATCATTTATTCTCATTATTTCGTGAAACAAGAACAAAAAAGCGTACAAAAATTTTGCAATTTGCAAAGTACGTTTATTGTTTTCTTTCGTTTCTCTTGACTTTCTTCCGTAACCTCAACATGGTGCGAATCGTAAACTTTGTGAAATCAAAAAACTTATTTGGTTCTTTTTAAATAGGTTGAATGATTTAAAGGTTCACTTCTAATCAGATTTAATTTATTTCTTGGTGAAGTTGCGGTAGATTTACCGTATTTTTATAACTGGAAAGTAAGATGGAGAAATAATTTTAGAAGTTGTTTATTTCATGTCTCCCTATGATCTTGTTTCTAATGCCTGAAAACCTCACTTTATTTTCGAGAAAAGATGATCACGTTGATCAAATGTTTTATAAGTCAAGTCATACTAAATAGATATTTTCACAGAAATAAGTTCTGGACCGGGTGTATTTGACTTCATCTCCTTCTTGTGCTTATTCTTAGCATTTGCAAAGGTTTATGTTCTGAAAAAATCTCTGAATTATGCCAACGACTTCTTTTTGCCATCAATCTGCCCGTCACTTTAATGAGCTCCCTAATTCGATTTTTTCAAACATTTACCTTTAAACAACTAAGTTATTTAAACATAATACATTTTTATATCTGTGTGAACACTACTTCCCTCTAACACCCTAACCGGTGCAATTGCATCGCACTCCCCAGGCAACTTTAAACTTACGGTCACAATGAAACTGACGTAATAATGAATGTGACGTCATAAAACTTCATAGGCTACTGTAATACTACAGGTACCTAACACATAGTGATGTTTAAATAAATATATTTGTAAATTGACTAATATTTTTGCATGAAAATCGTTATTAGATTTGTCTCGGAAATATTGACATTTAAAGTGGACATGTATAATATTATCTACTCTTTATTTCGAAATTGTTAGAATACCATTATTTTTGTCATTTTTAATTATGACATTATTGCATGCCAATATCCATATCAAAAATTGTAAATTGTAACATCACTGTACCTACCCATATATCGCAATCAAATAAATTGAAATTGAAAAGGGAAAAAAAATGAAAAATTGAAATTTAGATAAAGGTCATGTTTTGAGATTTCTCGGTCTATAAAATTTTCAAATTCTATTTTGCATTATAGGTTTACTACAATTGTAAAAAAAATCACGACAGTCAAGTTTAACAGAGTTACTTGAAAATTTCCTAATCATGATTGTTTGTAAGTAAAATTTTGTTTTTGATGACGAAAATATTCTTGACTTAAACAAAAGCCGTTTTAAACGGTAAATTAATGTAGTCAATCCAGTTGCTTTAAAGTTATATTCAGTTTTTCAAAACAGATTAGAGAACAAGTATTAAAACAAGTTTATTTTTGCAACATATTTTATCCATTTATCTGCCATCGTCTTGCAAACTCGTACAATTTATTGCTGGAATTCTGCAAACTGTTCATAAATTCTCCATTTTCATTAGAACCTAACATAATTACTGTTGCTAATTATCAAAAGGATGTTTCACAAGAAAATTAGAAGACAAAATTACGAAATGTTAATTATGCAAAAAAAATGTCTTATAATAGTATAAGGAACGCTACCACAAGGGAACTTTTCATTAGCTAACCAGATTATTTTATAATTAATTTTAGTTGTAATTACATTTTGATCTTCAGAAATGATAATACGTATGTTTTTAGGTAATTATTTCGACGTTTTTGGGGTTGTTCGGGTGTTATCCCGCTTCTTGGGCGTGTGGTGATTTTACATGGTGCAAGGAGGTGATGGAGTGGGGCCAAAGGCCTACATCTTGAGAAATCGAGGCCCAGCCGTCCCAGCTCCACCAGGAAACCATGGAGACATGGAAGGTGCAACTTGAGCAACCAGAGGGAGGATTCGCCACAATCGCCGCCGTTAGACCGGCCTTGAACGAGTGGCTGGAGAGGAGACACGGTGCTCTCTCTTGCCGGTTTTTACAGATACCTACCGGACATGGTAGCTTCGGCAAGTTTCTGCAGCGAATACACCAAGAAACCACGGCCGAGAGTTAGCACTGCGAGGACCACAGTGATGACACGCTGGAGGAGTGCACGGCGTGGGCGCAACAACAGCACCCGAACCACCCCCTAAGCGGCAGTAGTGATAGCGTTTGGTCTGTTGGGAGTCCTGGAATATCCTACCGAGGGCTAACCCGGTAACTCCCAACTATAGGCTGATGGGTGTTACGTGAGGTTTTTTAGTCGGTAGGCGTCCGGCATAGCATCCATGAAGGATTTTTCCTCACGTTAAAAAAAAAGCTGTCCTCAGATAATGGAGGCCGATGGTCTTAGGGCGCCCATTACACTAATTTGGTATCATCCGATAAAAAAGTTTTTAGTTTTCAGGGCATGTAGGCCGATTTTTATTGAATAGCTAAAATTTTACAGGGGTGCAGCCGCCATTGTTTTGTTAGTAGTAATGTAATTGAAATAAAGTATGCTTTTATACTTTTACCACCAAAGTAGGTATATATGTATAAAAAAATATTTATTTTATTGAAAAGGTTAACACAGCTGGTGCAACGTGTCAAAACGTCAAGTAACAAAAAAATATGAACATAATTATCCGCATTTAGGTTCTCTTAAAAAAAAGTATGTGCGTGTAAACCTTTACGCGCGATCGAAGTAAAACTTCTTTGCCATTGACGGTATATATCACTGAAATGATTAAATTTTAACTTAATTAATAATTATATCTAAATATCATTTATTATTCATGTGATTTACAAAGATTATTCAAATGTTATATTAATATCATTCATTCGTATTTTGAATATGTAGCGGAAACTATTCATAGTCTGTGTAGTTTCAGCTATTCGAAATTCGAATAGTAAGCGTTACTTCCGTCAGAAAAAAAAAACCTGAGTTACTCCCTACTCGCGCCTAAAGAAGTTTTACTTCAATAAATATACATGTAGCATGGAACGCGGTGGTCTAAAAGTTAGTAAAGTTCAAATAACTCTTAATTATTTGGATTGCAACTTAAGACAGCTCAAGTTCTGTTGGTGATTTAATTACAAAAGCTTTCTGCGAAATGTTCATAGTTCTCCCGAAATTATTACTCCCATTTTTCACGCAAAACTTACAACAGAAGAACTTTGAGAGAACATGAGACGAAACTTCTCTAAAGAAAATTTATTCTCAAATAAATAGAATAAAAACAAGGCACTGTTACGTCGTTTCTTTATTAGTTTTCTTGCACTTTGTAACAACAAGTACATCTGGATTCAAAGACTTTAATAATTTGATTCCTTTATAATTAACTTTGCTAAGCATTTCTTAAACTAATAAACAATTTCTTTAGTGTTAATGCATTTTTTTTAACAAAATAAATGTAGGTACGCTTTCTTTGCTTGTGCTATACAAGCAAAGAAGGCGTGAATGAAATGCAATTCTTCGACGATATTTTAATAATTGAGAGCTTGTTGAAGTGAAGCGATGGTTCAATGCAGTCCGCAGCTCCGTAGCTTTTTACTATCTTGAGGCAAAAATAAATGTTAAACTATTGACTGAGAACAGCAGAGTCGCATCTCGAACCGCCTGATACTAAAAATCGTTTCTTTTTATTCTACCACAAAAAATGTTTCAATTCCATTTGCGTAAGTAGTTTCTCATACTAAGTTGTTGAATTGCCCAAGTAACAATTATCTGTATCAAGTAGTACGGTACTATAGTACGTTTGTACTCCATCCGTACAATTTATTTGCTCAGCACGGCCTGGATTTTTATAATCACAAAAAATAGTATAGTAAAACAGATGATACCTCGTCTCCTTTATAATAAAATTGTAAGGCACTTAAGGTTCGTATTTCGATTATACAAATTATGTTAATATTAAGCAAATATGCTGAACACTTCAGCGTCGCGCACTTAACGAGCACAATAGCGCAATAAAAATACATTTTCATCTGACATGGCGCCGCTTCATTATTGCTAAAATTATAATTCATGATGAAATTAAATTTTAAGACGACATTGTTATTCTAACGCACGTTCGGAAAATATCATTTTAAAGCTTTTAAAGATATTACGCTCAAGTAAAGTAATAAAGACAAACGACTAGCAATATTTAAGTATTATAATACGGTGTAAACTGAGGCCCCTTTTTTTTTTTGTTTAACGTGAGGGAAAATCCTCATAGGATGTCATGCCAGACTCTTACCGACTAAAAAACCTCACGCCACGCCAAACAGCCTATGGTTGAGAGCCCCGGGTAAGCCCTCAGGAAGGATGTCCCGTGACTCCCAACAGACCTACGGCCGCCGATGCGGCCTCGCCCAGGGGGTGGTTCGGGTGCAATCCCGCGTCTATGGGGGGTTTCGGGTGTGACCCCGCTTCTAAGGGGGGGGGGGGGGGGCGTGCGTGAGTTGCTCACGTCACGCTGCCGTCATGGGCCTGCTTCTGTAAGGACGGTGAGCGGCCCTCTCACCGTCCTCAGACCCCCGGTCATGGAGGCCGATAGTGCGAAGACACGTCGGCGGCGCCCAGGGCGCCGACTGCGGAACTCGGGTGGGAGAGTTCTCTCCCGCACCCGGCCCGCCGCCTCCTTCGCGAGCATGACCTGCTCGCAGAAAGAGGCGGCGCAGTCCCACTTACTCCCGCTGGAGAGCATGGCTCGCACCATGGCCTCGAGCGAGAGAGTGTCCAAAACTGAGGCCCCTAGTCTTTGGGGAAAATTCATTTATTTTTTATGCTGACATTCATTGAAATTACGAAGACGCAAGTCTTTTAATAATATAAGTAGTTCAGCTGCAGATAAAAATGATTTCAGAAATTGGCAGGCATATTTTATTACTCGTTTATAAATTTGAAACCAATATTTTAAGGCCTAAGAGGACATTAATTTAACCAACCGAAGTTTTCATTAAAACGTATTCACCGTGCTCTGTAACTACGTCGCTTTTTATCGCTTCTGGTAAAATATTTCGCGCAATATTTCATCAATATACGTCAGTTGTAGGGCATCCGTTTAAAATTTCCTGAATATTATAATATTTCAGCATAAGTTGGGTTTTTCATTTGAAACGTGTGAAAATTTTAGTTTGAACATTATTTTACTTTCATATTGCCATACGTTTTATATTATTACTAGCTGACCCGACAGACGTTGTCCTGCCTTAAATATGCAAAATTGGTTTTTCGGGTTCTTAGTACCCAGTCCCCTGTTCTCTTTCCTGATTTCCTGTTCCCGGATTCGGATTAAGTTCCCGGTCCCCTGTTTCCATTTCCGGTTTCAGATTTTGGGTTCCCGGTTCCTAAACACAAAGAAAAAGTTGGAATGCAGGTGTCATATTTGGTTTGGATAATAGCAATGAACCTGTAAAACGATAATGTATTTTTACATCCTTTTTGATGATATTTGCATCATTCTGTCAATTTTATGTCAAATGTCATAATGTTACATTAAAAATGTTAAAAATTGTCCAAAGCGGTAAGGTTACATTAGCAATAATATTGTATGGTGGTTAAGTATTCTTAAATTTTCTGATTTTCAGCGCAATTATTTTATATTTTTCTTTTATAAGAACCTTCTCCTGACAATAACAAACACAACAACAAAAAAAAGCGAAATCGGTCCCACCGTTGACGCGTGATACCGTGACCAAGGAAATGGGGTTCCGTTTTTATATATAGGTATAAATAGATTGCCATTCTTATTACATAAATGGAACAACAATAGTCCTCAAATCGAAGTTGCCTGACTAGAGTCAATCAGAGTAGTACTCGTAGTAGAAAGTAAATCCAAAAGTAGAAACCATCTAAAAACTTTCAGTTTATAGTAAACTGTTATGGTCGTTCACGAAACTGTAATTGCACATCTATTTGCAGTTGCCACTATCCAATATTCTGTATGGCTAGCAACTATCGTGACGCAGCACTAAAGGCCACGGCAGGGATTGCTCAGGTCGTGGGTCGAATTCGGCAGCTGGGTCTCGAGGTCGCCCTTCACAAATCCGAGACTCTGCTTCCACGGACTTCGTATGGGGCCACCTGCGGGATCCAGCCTACAGGTAGGGGGCGTCAGCATCGGCATCGAACCTTCGATGAAGTATCTGGGGCTCGTACTCGATGGCCGGTGGAACTTCGGACATCACTTCCGAAGTTTGGTCCCAGAACTGAGGGGAGCATCAGCTACACTCGCGCGGCTAATGCCCAACATCAGGGGACCCAACGCTCCCTACAGGAGACTGTACCTGGGGATCCTGCGAAGCATGGCCCTACGGGGCTCCCGTATGGGCGGAGACCCTGACGGCCAGCAATGTGGCTAGACTGCTGAGTCCGCAGAGAGTGATGGCCGTCAGGGTGATAAGAGGATACCGCACGATCTCCGGTGAAGCGGCATGTCTCCTAGCCGAGACCCCTCCATGGGTCCTAGAAGCTTGCGTCGCTGTTCCGATGGCGCAAGGAGGCGCTGGAGCGGGAGCAAAGGCCTGCGCCTCGAGAAATCGAGGCTCAGCGGTCCCTGCTCCACCAGGAAACCGTGGAAACTTGGAAGGTGCGACTTGAGCAAACTAAGGGGGGATTCTTCACAATCGCGGCCGCCAGACCGGTCATGGACGAGTGGCTAGAGAGGAGAAACGGTGCTCTCTCCTACCGGTTGACACAGATGCTTGCCGGGCACGGTAGCTTCGGTAGGTACCTTTGGCGAAAATACCGGGAAACCACGGCCGAGTGTCAGCACTACGAGGACCGCAGCGATGACACGGCGCTCCACACGCTGGTGGAGTGCACGGCGTGGGCGCAACAGCGCCAGGTCCTCGTAGTGGGTCTGGACGTGGACACTCTCCCGCTCGAGACCATGGTGCGAGCCATGCTCTCCAGCGGGAGTAAGTGGGACTGCGCCGCCTCTTTCTGCGAGCAGGTCATGCTCGTGAAGGAGGCGGCGGGGCGAGTGCGAGAGCAAAATAATCATTTCAGTCGCAGTTTCTTTACTTATTCCATGATTATGGGGTGTGCAGGGCGGTTGAAATATCGGATAATCACGATTGTAAAATGTACTATGTATAGTATGATTGTAAAATGTAATATTCCGATAATCATTATTAAATTTCAAGTCAACCACACAACATACTATACCTTTATCGGGATAGAAGAATCATACAAATTTATAGTAAATGTAAATGTGTAGGAATATATTCAGTTTTTTTGCGTAGATTTGTTTTATGATTAAAAACTGTTAACATATTTTAAAATAAGCTCGTACTCATTAACTTTTCAGAGGCGTCGACCTGAAACATAGTCACAACTTCGAACAGTATTTATGCAAAGCTAAGTCACCCGTCAATTGTGAAAGGGCTTAATTGGAAAGTTTTGTTGAGTCCGGCAATTTTCGTTATTGTATAGTGACTTATACCAAGGACTTCACGGTCGTCAAAGCATACTATTATATTATTATCTTTGTTGAAAACTAAATTGAATCATGATTAATTACGTTTTTATCTAAGTTTGGCAATGCAAGTAAAGGGTCGTAGACAAAAATATTACTAATCTATATTGTTCTATTATAGATGCCGTTAGGAGAACTGCAAAGAGATATTTTTTATTTGTACCTAGATGACGCCCGCGGTGCCGTAATACTTTGTAAAGCTTGTAAAACGCTGTTTGATATTTTGATAAGTATCATAGTCACTATTTTAAAGGTAAATTGGGATTGCAATCAGTACCCTTGCTTCTGAGAATGGACCTTAATTAAATAAGAAGAGGGATCAGGTATGAAGAGTCATCAGGGGTAGTCAATTAAAATTTATTTGACTGATGACTCTTTAACAGTTTTGTGCGGCTTTTGCAGTTTCTTTATTAATAAGTACAAAAATCCATTATAAGCCAAGACGATTTCTTTTATTATAATAGAGGTGTTTTTAAAAGCTTTGAATGTAGGTAGACGTCAACTGAACGAATTACCCATTTGTTCTTGTTACATCCTCCGTCAACCATTTTTACTCTTTACAATGTTGTACCTATACTAAACACATTTTTTTCATAATGGTAACAGTTTTATGTGAGAAGATACAGTCAAATGCATAAATATACGTGTACCTGCCAATATTGGCAACAAATTTATAGTAGGCTATAATTTATGCATTGCACATTTCCTGTAAATAAAATTATTTATGTAGGTATACCTGGGAATTACCATACGGAGGATGCGATGGTTACCTTCAATGTTTAACTACTATAACATGTTTTAGCAAGTTATATTAAGAATTTCTGTGTTTTCTTATTCGTTTTCTTTAGACATGGCAAAAAAGGCAACACGTAATTTAATTTGTGGACGTTTAAAATTTCATGACTTACACGTAAGATCTTACAAACCGATGAATACATAACCTGTCGAATGATGCAATACAAAATACCCGACACCAATGGCGATAAACGTAGTACAAATTGCAACTAAAAAGTGAAGCCCACATTCAGAAATAAAACTATGCCGTTATCTTAACACATTGCTCGAGAGTAACTAAACTGCTTAAATAATTAAGGGTGCTAATTAAACGACCTTCTTTTTAATAGCATTTCTGGGATCCGAAAAAATACTTTGCCTCCAAAATTAATAAGTCGGCCACAATTAATGAGCGTCAGAATTTGTAGAATATAGCCACCAGTTAACTTCTTCATTAGCCATTGTTAATATAATTCGGCACCAAGATTATTTTTTAGCATCAAATTTTGTAACATGCATTCAAACAGTAAACTTCTAGAAAACTAAAAATGGCATCAAAAAAGACATCATTAATTAATATTGTAGCTTCCAATTTCGTAATTCAGCATGTTTAAAATGTAACTCGTCCCACATTAATGTATCATCAAAGTTAAGTAAAATTGCAATCAAAAAGCAAATTATGGCCACTAATATTACTTAAATAGCTAGAACCACTTGTAGCCACTGACTCAGTCTTTTGTAAACGATCACTGCAATAAGCAAGTACCGCTATTGCTGGTGCTCGGATGGGTGACCACTTTGTAACATTTGATTTGCAAGAGTTTCCGTGCTTTGCAACGTACGGTAAGCTGACTGTGTGGGGTGTCACAATCTGATGGAAACGGACAAGTGAGTCCATTTCAACACCTCCCGTGTCTCCCGCAGAACAGACATTCGGACATAAATTAATGCTTTTATTTATTATTGTGTTACCTGCAGTCTTTATAATTCAGATATTCAATACGGGTTAGGTTCGGAAGGACAAGATTGTAAAACGTCTTTATGATCTTTGTTTAGGTATTGTATAAAATGCCTAAGGATTACATAGAATACCTGCTAGTCCACCGACATGTTGTAAAATAAATAGGCCTTACATACATACATACATATACTCACGCCTTTATCCCCGAAGGGGTAGGCAGAGGCCTATACCGGCCCACATTTCATTCTGGCAACCCTGGCCTCGGTAGAAACTAACTGCATAGATGTATTGCGAAATAGAGTAAAAAAACAGTGCAAAGTGAAATAAAAGTCCCTAAAAGTGATAAAAAACAACTGTTTTCAGTGCTGAAGTGAAATTCAGGGCAATAAAATTACAAACAATCGAAAAAAATCAATTCAAAAAAGTGAGTCAGTTTGACAACCTAAATTCAAACTTACAACAATTCGTACAGACAATTTTTGCAAAACCGCATGCTGAATTCTATTGTCGAATTACTTTCCATAACTTCTGGAGTGTTAATTGTCAGTTACGGGGTGCAATCTGTCAATATTACCACAAAATAACATTAAATACACTAAATATGTATCAATTTATTTGAGGTTATACCTCAAATAAATTGAGCGAAACAAATAAATGAGCCTTGACGTATGAACCACTCTCGCAGTTTTTCTTTAAAGTAAAAGTGCTATCTACTGACAGAATGGAAGACATGTGTAGTGGATCTGTCTCTGAATCTAATATACACCAACAAGGTGAATTCTACACTCCACCCAATTACACGTCAAATCGTAGTAAAAGACCAAGGGAGCATGATTTTGAATCGGATTTACGTGCATTTAGAGATGAGGTGAGAGCATTAATATCCACCTCAATGGCCAAACAACAGGCTGAAATCGGAAAAATACACCCTGCGCTGATTGATATTAAAAACACAAATAGTAACATTGAAAACTCTATCGCCTTTATCTCATCGCAAAACGAGGAACTAAAAAAGAAACTGGAATGTTTAGAAAGCCAGGCAAAGAAGGATAATGAATATATAGTGTTCCTAGAGGAAAAAGTTGAGGAACTACAACGAGGATCTAGAAAATCTAATATAGAATTAAAAAACGTTCCTAAATTGGCTCCTAAAGAATCCAGGGAAGATTTGATAAAGATGGCAATTTCCTTGTCAAGCTCCATTGAGTGCAAGATAGAAAAAAATGAAATAAGTGATATCTATAGAGTGCAAAATAAGCGCAGTAACGGTAACAATGGCCCTATTGTTCTGGAACTGACTACAACAATGCGCAAAACAGAATTCTTGAACTCTGCTAAAACATTCAATTCGAACACACAAGGAAAAGCTCTGTACAAAACATTTGGGCCATACTAGAGACGTGTATACGCCGATTTATGTTTCTGAACATCTTACATCGAGGGCAGCCCGCTTGCATTTTCTCACTCGAGACTTAGCCAAGTCAAAGAACTACAAATTCTGTTGGACCTCATTTGGTAAAATTTACTTAAAAAAGGATGAAACATCACCTATCATAACCATAAGAAGCGAATCTCAAATTAGTAACCTAATGCAGCTGAAATGACTATACTGTACTTTCTGTTTTGCTACGATTATCTTTTGTATCTTGTGTGAAATGCATGTTGCATGTGGAAACTTTCTGATCATATATGGTATGTTGTTTTGTTGTACTATATTCCTACTAGTTGTTATACTACGATGTTACATTAGTGATAACTTTGAAAAAATACTGTTACTGCAATTCCTAAGGGACAGACATGCATGTTTTTGTTTTAGTTTAGGAGCTTGTTTAGATTATCTTCGTATGATACTTAATTGCAATTGTTATTACTTTTATACAATACAAATAATTACACTCACACACACAAATACACACAAAACTAAACACACACAGCAAAAAACGTTCAATTCAGGGTACTTCTCAAAAATTATACTTTCTTTTTAACAGTGATGTTCACCAGCCCCTTGCATCCTAAAAAGTATGGACAGCACACTTCAGGCTGTTAATGATTTAGACAACACAGAAATAGCTCAAGTGTTTGAATGTTCTGTTTCCGACTTGAGATCAAATTTGATTGAGTATGGTTGCAAAGGATTTTCCATCATATCCCAGAACATTAGAAGTGTCTACTCTAATCTTGACGACTTGAGGTTGAATTTGGTAAGCCTTAATACTGATATTGATTTAATTGTTCTTACTGAGTGCCGCTTGACAAATAACAAACCTTTACCAAACTTAAATGACTACACATCATATCAATCAACTAATCACTTAAACTGTGCAGATGGTGTAGCCATATATATCAAAAATATGCATAAAACCAGTATTAAGGAGATCATTTTGAAGCATGCATCTTGCCTACAAGTTAACATCTCAAATACACTTATTGTACTATGTATTTATAGATCTCCATCTAACTCGGACTCTGATGACTTCACAAACTCACTGAGCCACTACCTCAGCTCAATAAACACAAGTCACACTATTATAATCACAGGAGATATAAATATTAACATTATTCATAAGGAAAATGAACATCCTAAAAAGAGATCAAACAGATTAAATTATTTAAATATGTTAGCCATGCATGGATTCCAGCCTGGGCACTTTCTGCCCACCAGAAAGAACAGTTGTCTGGATCACTTCATTATTAAATTAAACCAGCACCACGGTTCCTTAACTATAGCTGTATTGGACACCTCTATTACTGATCATCGTTTAACTTATTTAAATATAACAAATAAAAAAATAAATACTAATAAAACTACAACTAAAACAAAAATTGATCTAAATCAAGCAGTAAATTATCTAAAAAATAGTGACCTATCTGTGCTATATAGCCTAACTGATCCTATCGAGCTTACCCAGATCCTGATAAGTACACTTCAGAGTAGTTTACAATCAGCCACATCTACTGTAAAAGTTCCTTCAAAAAGTCGGATGTTAAAACCATGGATGACCATTGGTTTGTTACGTTGCATCTTAAATCGTAACAATATGCAAAAAAAGCTGCAAAGGGATCCTTTCAATGATGTATTAAAAATCACTTATAAAAGGTACCGTAACTTTTGTAATGCAATAATTAAAAAGCAAAAGCGCAAGTATGATCGGGATCAACTGTCTAAAGCTATAAAAAACCCTAAGAAGCTTTGGCGCACTATAAATGACATCACCCAACGTAAACCTATAACTTCTAAGAACTCAGAGTTGCTTGAAGTCTCTAGTTCGCCTCTCGAGTCGGCTAACACTGTAAATAACTACTTTGCCAAAATTGGTCTCACCTTGGCTGATAGAATTCAACCATACTCCTGTTCTGTTCAAGGCATTGTGCCTGCACCACAGAAACATCCACCTTTATTTTCATTTGTACTCTTAGACACTGACCCTCACGAAGTTAGTCTTATTATTATGTCATTAAAAAATGACAGCGCACCAGGTTGGGATAAGATCCCAGTCAATTTCTTGAAGGCTTCGAAAAATCTAGTCTCGCCAATAATATCAAACTTGGCTAACTTGTGCTTCGAGCATGGTATCTTCCCTCCTGCTATGAAACAGGCCGTTATAACTCCAGTTTACAAGAGTGGGACCAAATCCAATCCATCTAACTACCGACCAATATCGGTCCTCCCATCAATCTCAAAAATAATTGAAAAGCTTATCAACACCCGTTTATTGCGATATCTAACAAGCCAAAACATCTTATCACCATCTCAATATGGTTTCAGACAAGGGTTGTCAACCGAAGATGCAGTATTGGCCGTTTCTTCTGCAGTAACAGAAATAGTTGACAGAGGAGATAAATGTTTGGCTGTCTTTCTCGACTTAAAAAAAGCCTTTGATACGGTATCTGTAAATGTCCTTCTCCGCAGGCTTGAAGACATAGGTATAAGGGGGTCACCTCTTAAACTATTAGGGGAGTATCTCACTGAACGTAAGCAACAGACTAAGATAGATAACATCATCAGTACAGAGGAAACGGTGTCTTATGGAGTGGGACAGGGGACGGTGCTGGGCCCGACTCTGTTTCTTATTTACATTAATAATCTTTGCAACATGAAAGTAGAGGGGGGTCAGGTATATTCTTATGCTGATGATACGGTGATTTTGTTTTCTGATAGCTCGTGGAGTTCAGTTCGACAGCGCGCTGAGGCCGGACTGGCAAAAATAGCGATGTGGCTAGACGAGAACCTACTTACCTTAAATGCGTCTAAGACAAATTACATTTGCTTTTCTAAGTACAGTAACACTCAACCATCCACTGACTTCCAAATAAAGATTCACAAATGTAGTGGTAGATCGTCGACCTTTGAATGCGAGTGTGATGTCATTGCAAAAGTAAAGGAGACTAAATATCTCGGTGTCATGCTTGACCAACGCTTATCGTGGCATAGGCATACTGAGTTAGTAATGAGCAGGGTCAGGGGATTAGTTCGGATTTTTAAGAATCTGCGCCATGTAGCCACAAAAGAACTTTTGAACCAAACTTACACCTCTTTGGTTCAATCGGTCTTAACGTATTGTTTGCCGGCTTGGGGTGGCGCAACTAAGGAAAAAATTTTGAACTTAGAGAGGGCACAGCGGACTCTGTTGAAAGTAATGTTATTTAAGCCTTATAGGTATCCCACGGAAAGTTTATATTTAACTGCAGACGTGTTATCTGTAAGAAAACTTTATATACTGCAAGTAATTCTTAGGAAACACAAATTCCAACCTTATGACTTCTCTAAAAAGAGAGGCCGAAGATCTTACGTCGTGGCTTCCACAGTCAGAGTGAGGTCAACTTTTGCGTCGCGTCAATATCCGCGTCAATCATCACGCCTATATAATATAATAAATAAGAATCTAAATATACATTCAAAACCAGGGAAAGAATGTAAAGAAACATTAAGTTCTTGGCTTAAGTCGCTGAGCTATGATGACGTGGAGGAGATGCTACGGTAGGTTGCTAAACCTAATTATCACTGGTTAGTAGTCCCGTTATTGCAGACTCCTGTCTGTAATAATGGGCCTGATCCCAAGACTCATTGTCGTAGGGCTAGCTATGTAGATAAGCTATGTAGAGGATCCTGTTTGATAGTTGACTGTTCATGTTTTTCTACGTCTGTATGTTAATCAAACACTGATGATACTAAAGCACACACACACAATCACTTACATTCTCACAAATACATTCTCTCTCACACACTCACGCACACCCTAAAACTAACCATATTGTATGATAAGCTTAAAATTGTATCATTATGCCAAACTGTAAAAAAAGCAATGTTTTGTTATTTTATTTCTCTGTATGTGATATCTTGTGCCTAAGTTTTGAGAATTTTCTGTAAAATGTGGTCAGCTATTACAAGCATAATTTTTGCTTAAAAGCTGACCACAACACATAAAATGAAAATGTATCCAAGATATTGAAAAATAAACTTTTTTCACTTTTTTCACTTTTCACATTTCACCGTGTACAATTCGGTCCCACGTAACAGGTGGTGAGCCCATCGCCGTGTTGAAATGGACCGCCGCCGTCAGAGCCTCGTCCGTTGTTCAGCAGGTGCACGAGCTTGCACGTGAGGTTGACTTGGGCCCGAAGGTGTTGGTAGGGCCTCACTACACCCTTACACTAGGCCTTGGATCACCATAAAATTGTAAATACCGCAAAATTTTAAACTGTCGAGTAATTATAAATTGTAACATAATGCAAAATATTGAATTTATATGACATCTGGCGTCCGGCGGCCGCTGCCACGGCATGCTCGCTTTGCTCGCTTGCCTTCGCGCGTTAGTGGTCACTGTTCCAACCTAACTTAACTTTCGCAAGCAGCGAACGAACCTTCCATACCCTCGTATATTTCGTACATTGCCTTGCCTGCAACTGCAAGTTTAAGGTATTCGATAGAACGCCTAGACATTATACAGATTTCGGTCGGTGACATTATGTATGCAATTATGCACGGAATACTGATTATAAAACTAAAGACAGATAGCACTTCCCAAACAAAAAAGTAAGACAAAGAAAGCAACAACTAAACCAAAAAATGATTGCTATAACGTGGCAGTGGTGCTATACACTGTTCACACGTAACGAGTAATGTCTCATTAATTGTGAATATTTATGACGTCATTATCCACATATTCATCTAATGTATGTGTATAATACTAAACTCAAAAGTGTATAATGTATACATTTTTGAGTTTAGTATTTGCTTTCTTGATCTCACTTTCTTGTTCGGTTAGCGTT
Source organism: Miltochrista miniata (assembly GCA_933228765.1). Lineage (NCBI taxonomy): Eukaryota > Metazoa > Arthropoda > Insecta > Lepidoptera > Erebidae > Miltochrista > Miltochrista miniata. The sequence goes on from OW121756.1 coordinate 23,906,911, forward strand.
ATCTGTCTTTAATTACAAAATGATATCAAATAGCGGTCTCTGATAGATGCAAATGGCCGGTCACTGTCGTTCTGTGCACTCGCGTCAAGCCTTGCAATGGCTATTTTCACGAAAATAAAATTGATACATTTATTTTACACGCTAAGTTATAAAAACTGATGTTGTCTGTGGAGGCTTAAATTATAATTTTTTGAGGCTCTTGTTATGAAGCTGTAAAATATAAAATGGTGATTACTTATAAAATCTGTGGCTGAATTAATAAATTAGGTGTTAATATACGCAGGACAAGTTAAAATAATTGTAGATCTTTATTTGATGCTTATAATGGAATGTTTAGGTGACATTGTAAAGAGGACGAATTAATATATTAGAGGCTATTTCATTTTCGCGTGACTAATTTATTAAATCAGAAGCTAAATTCCGTGGCCGATAAAAACTTTTGAGGCTCGGTTTATTATATCCCAATAATATTAATATCGTTCGAGCGCGAACTTGGGTAATTAATAGACACATGGCCCCCAACACTTAGATAACCCTTCGAAAACTTCACGTATTAATCCTATGATTACACAATGAAAAATCCGAACAAAAAGTTTGATACTCTATCAAGCACTGAAACTTGATAAAATTCTTCTCCTACTTCTCTCCACGTTATAATCTGTATGTTGTAATTAAAGCTATATTATTTGTTTTCGGAGTACTGTAACGTTGTGCAACAACGTATGAATAAATCAATTAAAATTAGTTAATTGAAAATGAAATTTAAGTCATAATAAATGAAAGCGCCATCTGCCGACAAATAGTCACATCAACACGAGCGCGGGTTAACTCGCCAAGTAGCTAAATGACGTAGTACGTAGGGACGCTACTAGCCGCCAGAGGCGCTGTTCAATGCTATAAATAGGAGTGCACGCGCAGTTTCGGGAACCATATCACAAATTTAAAATATACTATCGCGAAAGTATCAGTGCATCAGGAAATATATTTAAAATAAAATATAATTGTATAGGGAGCGAAATTCTCCCTAGGTGAAGAATTGTCTAGCTGCAAACGACGATTATCCCATCCTTGAGTGAGTTAAATTGTGTATAACGTAATCTAATTTTTAAACAGTGAAAATTAACGGCTGTTGGTCCACCCTATTATAAGGGGGTAGTTAACGGGGTGTGAAAAAACATCTTTGTAAAATTAGTGCTGTAAGCAGATATTGTAAGACTTCCGACTCCTGCAATGGTTAGCAGGGGTCGGCTGTCTTTGGGAATAGGCGGGGAAAAGGGTTCAAGCTAACCCCTAATCTGGAACATTCCAGGGTCCACCCTTCGGGTTCCACGAAGGAACATCCACCCTACGGGTTGTGAAGATACACCCTTCGGGTTCTACGACTCACCATCACCATCCACCTTACGGGTTGAGACCACCGTGCCATTCGAAGTTGTGGACGGCACGGCTACGTCGCGGACTGCATCATCCTTCAGGAGACCCAAGATAAGTCGAACCCTGCGAAGTCCATTGGGAATCGCTAAACCCCTTGCTGCCTGACCACAAACCACGACCCCGAGTTTAAATTATAATATACCATCATTTTAAATTTGAATTCCATCTTTTTATTTCTCTCTTCAACTTTCTGAAAGCTACAGCTTTACAGTACGTGAATACGTTACACTGATTGTGTTATGTGTATTGTGTACTATTTGCATAATGAAACCTGTTATTCGTAGAATAAAAATTTGTGTCTTACAATAATTATAATCCTCATTCCATGTCATATATAGGAAAGTGAGTTTATATGTTGATTTGCCCTTGTTTCATATCGTAATAGTGCTTAGGTTTTGAGCAACTCAGTGCAGGTTAAAGTTCATGAGGTGTCGTTGATAAAAAGAAAGACAGCTGTTATTTGAATTTTTATACTACTAAGGTGGGAGACAAGCTAATGGCGCACCTGATGGACCGCACGCGCTGCCGACCCAATTTCGGAATTATGTAACATCTCTCGTCGCTGTGTGAATTTTGGCTCAGATTATAATGTTGTTATTTTACAAAATCAGTGACCTCGTAAGTAGTCAGATCCATTACTGTGTCAATAAAAACTTTTCTCCTGTCTATTAGTATACGCACGAAACACGCGGATACGTACGAAACCATATCAAACTCCAGTTCCCATTATATAAATTAAAATAATAAGCAATAATGATCTTTGTGCCGTAAACCTTAAGTAACGATATGGCAGAAACTATCATAGCCAGGTGTTATCAGTTGGACACTTTGACAGGTGACGCTAACTTTAAGTAGGTGACGAGACTGCTCATATGGGTATCTAATAATCATATCAGTCGCGCGCGCGCATCGGTTGCTGTCGTGCGTGTTACCGGTTACGCGATAATAATTCGTAAAAATGTCGACAACAGTAAAATGCGCTAGTTGTAATATCGTGATAAGTGAACTTTTAGCTTATGTCCAAAATAAAATCTCAATTATAACGGAAGATAGTTTGATTAAAATTTGCTTATCGTCGTTCAATAGTGATCAAATTGTAGTGGCAAAGTCGTTGCTATTTGAATCTTTGCCTACCGAGTACCGGAAAAAAGTGCGAAAAGGTCAAGGCAAAGAAAATCGCGATCTGATTGATATCATCAGTTTGTTTAAGAGTGTCGATAGTGATGTGATGCCAGTATTTGTGGCCCGAGATCTGGAAAAATTGCCTCCGATCACCTTCGATCACCTGGATGTGTCTAAGCTTCTGAAGGACCTTTTGTTAGTGCAGTCTGATATCAAAAACATTAAATCTTCATATGTCTATATTCCCAACCGCTGGATCCCTGTAGGAGCAAAAAAGCGACCGTGGTTCAATCGGCTCTGCAGAGAAGCTTTGATGCTGAAAGAATCTGCCTACAGAGCCTGGACCACGGCTCGTGCAAATTCAGATCCTAACATCTCTGAGGTGAAACGCAAACTAAATGCCGCCTCGAGGGCCAGCAAAAGAGCAATTGTCAGGGCTAAATTCGATTTCGTCGGCAGAATTGGTGAGCGGCTAGCAGGGTACCCTTCAGGAAGTCGTGAATTCTGGTCGCTTGCCAAAGCTGCCGAGGGAAACTTCTGTCAGTCAGGTTTACCACCTTTGCTTAAACCCGACGGTAGTCTGGCCCAGAGTGCCAGGGAGAAGGCCGACCTTTTGGGTTCTCTCTTTGCCTCTAACTCGACCATGAGCGACGGGGGTGCTGTGCCGCCGGACGTTCCGTGGTGTGGAACTTCCATGCCGGAAGTTAAATTTACGCAGCGGGACGTCCGACGGGAGCTTCATTCTCTGGACGTTCATAAGTCGAGTGGGCCAGACGGTATACCCGCGGTAGTACTTAAGCAGTGTGGTCCAGAGTTGTGTCCGGCACTTACACGTCTTTTCTCGCTTTCTTATTCCATGCGACAAGTCCCGGCGTCGTGGAAGATCGCGTATGTGCATCCTGTGCCCAAGAAGGGTGATAGGACCGACCCGGCCAATTACAGGCCTATAGCCGTCACCTCTCTATTGTCTAAGGTGATGGAGCGTGTAATTAATACACAGCTCCTGAGGTACCTTGAGGAAAACGACCTGCTCAGTGACCGGCAGTACGGTTTCCGTCACGGTCGCTCGACGGGCGATCTTCTCGTGTGCCTCACACACCGATGGGCGACGGCTATCGAGAGTAAGGGCGAGGCTCTAGCAGTGGGCCTCGACATTTCTAAAGCCTTTGACCGGGTCTGGCACCGTGGTCTTCTTAAAAAATTGCCCTCCTACGGACTGACCGAGAGATTTTGCGGATGGGTGTCCAGCTTTTTGGCCGATAGAAGCATCAGGGCTGTTGTCGACGGCAGCTGTTCTGACTGCATGGCCATAAACGCTGGAGTACCGCAAGGCTCAGTGTTGTCCCCTACCCTGTTTCTGCTGCATATCAATGACATGTTGTCTATTGACGGCATTCATTGTTATGCAGACGACAGTACAGGGGACACTTGTTACACAGGCCGTCCCGGTATCTCTCGGGACGCAGTGGAGGAAAGTCGTGAACAGCTTGTGTCTGAAATCGAGGCTACTCTTACTAGAGTGTCCGATTGGGGTAGACAAAACCTTGTCCAGTTCAATCCCTCCAAGACACAGGCGTGTTTCTTCACCGCTAAGAAAGCCCCAATTACTGTAGCGCCACGATTCCAGGGCACATCTCTTTCCATCTCTAAAAGTATAGGGATCCTTGGTGTTGACATCTCCAGTGACGTTCAGTTCCGCAGTCATTTGGAGGACAAGGCCAGGCTGGCGTCCAAGAAGCTCGGTGTGCTCAACAGGGCGCGGCGGTACTTTACTGCGGCGCAAACACTGCTTCTCTATAAGTCGCAAGTGCGGCCACACATGGAGTACTGCTGTCACCTCTGGGCGGGGGCACCTGAATATCAGCTTCGCCCGTTTGACTCGGTGCAGAGGCGAGCTGTGAGAGTTGTCAACGATCCTATACTGACAGGTGGTGTGGAACCTCTTCGCGACAGGAGAGACTATGCCTCCTTATGCGTGTTCTACCGCCTGTACAATGGTATGTGCTCCGAGGAATTGTTTGACATGATGCCCACGGCTACCTTCTATCATCGCACCGCTCGCCATAGACAGGGATTTCATCCGCACACCCTACGTCCGGAGCGTTTGAGCACGGTTAGATCCGGTAGGGGTTTTCTTCCGCGCACGCTTAGGTTGTGGAATGATCTTCCTGCCTCGGTTTTCCCAAACGCCTACAGTATGGGGTTCTTCAAAAGGGGTCTAAGAAGGTTTTTACAAGGTCGGCAGCGCGAGTGTGGCGCCTCTGGTGTTGCAAACGTTCATAGGCTGCGGTGACCACCGGTTCTTCTGGTGGGCCGTGTGCTTGTCTGCCACCTTAGTGGTATAAAAAAAAAAAAAAAAAAAAAAAAAAATGTCACAATCCATCAATTAGAGGATGAAGTAAAGAACCAGTTGCATAATATGAGAGTCCCAAAATTTTCTGTTGGCAATGCAAATGTTGTGATGGGAGGTATCCACCAGGAGCGGGATAGCGGACCTATGGGTTTAGCACATTTCGAAAACGCCTCCTTGTGTGAACAAAAAAACCATTCAAATTGTGAATCATCACCAAATGCTGATTTAGAATATCGAAGCATTATTACGAATGAATTCATAGTGGAAAATGTGGGTAGGCAGAGAAACACAACAGTGTCTGCTGATCGCAGCTGTTTGGATGGTGACAGGTGTGTGCAGAGCGCAGGGCAGTGTAACATCGAGCGCGCGATTGAGACTCGTGATGAGTCACTGCCGCCAGTCGCTACGCCGGCAACAGATAACGGTGCCTGTGAACAACTGATTGTCTCTAACCAGAAGGATGTCTGCGATCAAGAATGGACGTTAGTTCAAAAACGGAAAACATCCAAGAATAACCGCATAAAGGGAAGAATGGGAAACCGTGTGGTCGAAGCCGAGTACAATTTTAGGGCGGCCGACAGAAAAATACCCATTTTCTTTACAAACGTACATAAAGGAACGTCACAAGAAAATATTTGTAAATACATTTACAGTAAAACGAATGAATATATTAATTTAGAGAAAATTATAATGAAAAAACAAAGAGACCATGACGCTTATAAGTTCTATGTGTCCACTTCGAAAGTAGATATGTTTTTGGATGAGAAATTATGGCCGAAAGGCATTATATTCCGGCGTTTTGTACATTACAAGAAAAAATCGACAGAGACAGTAAAAGTTTCTGGTGACGGCCATTGTAATATATCAAATGACTAGTAAACTTTACAAATTTGCTACCTTCACATCGCACTGACTGCTTTTACGCTACGATGCGCAAAAGATGCGCATCTCTGGTGCGCCGAGTGCGTGGCAGCGCCAACAGCATCCTGAGCATGATCTCTGATCGGCTGGATTGCAGGTACATGACTCATTGCTCTGCCATTTCTCATGGAGTGGTGGAGAAGTGATTGGTCCTCTATGTTGCGGCGGTCTTCTTTTCTTTGGTGTTTTTGTAATTTTATCTTATTTATCTAATCTGAATCCATAATATTTAATTTAGTTTGACATAGTTACGAATATTTAAAATTTTTATTTTATTTTTGACTTTATTTAATTACAATTAATTTTATTTTATTTGTTTTCAATTAGGTAATTTATTTTGATATTATTATTCAATTTTATTTGACTTGTTAAAATTATATGTTATTTTATCTTATTTCATTTTAATTTATTTCAAGTTTATTTGATTTTATAAATGTAATTGATATTTATTTTTTTATTTTTTATTCATGCAATTGTGTCTGATTTTATTTTATAATCATTGTTTGTATTAGTGCAATTTATATTTCGTGTGTCTTAATATGCATTGTAATTATTTTTTGTGTGTGGGTGTTCATACCTGAATAAAAATGATTATTATTATTATGTCTCTCTTTCACACGGGTATCTTCTTTTTTTTTCTTACGAAGACACCCGGACTTTTGGTAGGCTTACATGGGGACACAGGTCCAACATGCAGAGGCCCTTTGAGACTTTTAATCTAAAGGGAAATGGGACCCCCACTGCAAACAATCCACATCCGTCTTATGTAGAAGAACGGTAATGGACCATCTGCAATGGGAGCTAACTATTGTAAAATATGCTAACTACGTAATGGGCTATTGTGATGGGTGTTAGATGGTCTGGTTAAGTTAGGCTATGGATGAAGACGGCGTCTGCCATTTCAATATACCTATAATAATATTAAAACTTTGGCAGACGGTGACTCGCCAGCTCACTAGATGGGCCCCCTATACAATCGCCAAAGGCATTAAGCCTGTAAGGCGACAGAGGGCAACACCGGTGTGAGCGGCTAGGGGTGTCGAGCGGTGCGGCGCCGGTTTCGCCATCGCGGTTCAGACCCGGAGCGGGTTTCCCCGTAGTTATGCCCTTGAAAATGACACTTCCACCCCCGAGCATAAAGCTCTGGCTTCCTCCCTCTGACCGGCCAATTAAGGCAAGCCAGAGTTGAGATTTGCTGCACTCCCGGGAGTACCGTCTCCCGTTAGCCCATTAAATGCTAACTGGTCGAGGAGCGCAACAAAACTTTGAGGAATCGGGACCGATGTGTAGCCACGCACATTCAGCTCGCCACAAGCTGCCCTGCGGATGTGTGCTTTTCTATAACCTTGTGAGATATTATTTGTTGATCTCAAAAAGTGGATGACTCGAAAAGCAAATCTACTATGCCCTCATAGGGATGCGTTAATCCCATGAAAAGATAACGACTGTCCACGAGGGTTTTATTATTATTATTATAATAATAGTATTACTAAATTATGTTACTATAAATGTCAGTTATATTAGCACTTCACGCCCAATCAATTATCTAGATCTACAAGTATTGTTTACCTTTTAATTTTAGACCAGTTTTCGTTTTTGCTTATTTTGACTTGGTTTCAAATTATGAATCATATTTCAGATCAAGATTTATATAAATGTTCAAACAAGCTGTGGAAACATTTTTAGCTATTTTATTAACCACCACTCGCATGACATAGCTCGTTCCTGCTGGCAAATGTTGCCTACAAAATAAAACAGTAAGTAGCTAAAAAATCACAAAAGAAATATTAAAAGCTTGTTTTTTGGTTTTCAGTTGTATTTTTACTTTGCAGTCGGGTTTTTTGTATTCTTAATAATTAAGATTTTTACTTAGGACTTATTCGGAGTTCGTTTTGAAATAAACTCCTTTAAGCTTGGTGGTATTGGATTTAAAAACGAAATAGTGTAAGAAAAAGAGACAAACTAACCTACCTATATCTTTCTGTATCTCTCCTTTTTATAGCTTCAAACAAAAAGAATACAAGACTGTAAAGTTTTACAATAGAATTATGTTAATATGTTATCTGTGGAGTTACACTCTACATTTTCATGTTTCCTTGAATCAAACTTCTTTGTTGTCCTAAACAGTGAAATGTTTCTTGTTTATTTTGTTGCTTAAATTTTAGTACACAGTAATAAACGTTACCAAAAATGAAGAGCAAAAAGTCGATCGAAAAATTTTAAATAAAAAATAGAACCGACTTCATACAAATCCTTAAAAATAAAATTTACCTAGCACATTGTAATATGTATTTTGATTTATCAGATTTTATTCAACATCATATTGAAGTCGGCGCCAAGTAAACCCATAGGTTTAGGTAGGTATTATTAATGGCACCAACTTCAATATTAAATTGAATAAAATCGGATAAATCAAAATACATATTACAATGTGCTAGGTAAATTTTATTTTTAAGGATTTGTATGAAGTCGGTTCTATTTTTTATTTAAAATTTTTCGATCGACTTTTTGCTCTTCATTTTTGGTAACGTTTATTACTGTGTACTAAAATTTAAGCAACAAAATAAACAAGAAACATTTCACTGTTTAGGACAACAAAGAAGTTTGATTCAAGGAAACATGAAAATGTAGAGTGTAACTCCACAGATAACATATTAACATAATTCTATTGTAAAACTTTACAGTCTTGTATTCTTTTTGTTTGAAGCTATAAAAAGGAGAGATACAGAAAGATATAGGTAGGTTAGTTTGTCTCTTTTTCTTACACTATTTCGTTTTTAAATCCAATACCACCAAGCTTAAAGGAGTTTATTTCAAAACGAACTCCGAATAAGTCCTAAGTAAAAATCTTAATTATTAAGAATACAAAAAACCCGACTGCAAAGTAAAAATACAACTGAAAACCAAAAAACAAGCTTTTAATATTTCTTTTGTGATTTTTTAGCTACTTACTGTTTTATTTTGTAGGCAACATTTGCCAGCAGGAACGAGCTATGTCATGCGAGTGGTGGTTAATAAAATAGCTAAAAATGTTTCCACAGCTTGTTTGAACATTTATATAAATCTTGATCTGAAATATGATTCATAATTTGAAACCAAGTCAAAATAAGCAAAAACGAAAACTGGTCTAAAATTAAAAGGTAAACAATACTTGTAGATCTAGATAATTGATTGGGCGTGAAGTGCTAATATAACTGACATTTATAGTAACATAATTTAGTAATACTATTATTATAATAATAATAATAAAACCCTCGTGGACAGTCGTTATCTTTTCATGGGATTAACGCATCCCTATGAGGGCATAGTAGATTTGCTTTTCGAGTCATCCACTTTTTGAGATCAACAAATAATATCTCACAAGGTTATAGAAAAGCACACATCCGCAGGGCAGCTTGTGGCGAGCTGAATGTGCGTGGCTACACATCGGTCCCGATTCCTCAAAGTTTTGTTGCGCTCCTCGACCAGTTAGCATTTAATGGGCTAACGGGAGACGGTACTCCCGGGAGTGCAGCAAATCTCAACTCTGGCTTGCCTTAATTGGCCGGTCAGAGGGAGGAAGCCAGAGCTTTATGCTCGGGGGTGGAAGTGTCATTTTCAAGGGCATAACTACGGGGAAACCCGCTCCGGGTCTGAACCGCGATGGCGAAACCGGCGCCGCACCGCTCGACACCCCTAGCCGCTCACACCGGTGTTGCCCTCTGTCGCCTTACAGGCTTAATGCCTTTGGCGATTGTATAGGGGGCCCATCTAGTGAGCTGGCGAGTCACCGTCTGCCAAAGTTTTAATATTATTATAGGTATATTGAAATGGCAGACGCCGTCTTCATCCATAGCCTAACTTAACCAGACCATCTAACACCCATCACAATAGCCCATTACGTAGTTAGCATATTTTACAATAGTTAGCTCCCATTGCAGATGGTCCATTACCGTTCTTCTACATAAGACGGATGTGGATTGTTTGCAGTGGGGGTCCCATTTCCCTTTAGATTAAAAGTCTCAAAGGGCCTCTGCATGTTGGACCTGTGTCCCCATGTAAGCCTACCAAAAGTCCGGGTGTCTTCGTAAGAAAAAAAAAGAAGATACCCGTGTGAAAGAGAGACATAATAATAATAATCATTTTTATTCAGGTATGAACACCCACACACAAAAAATAATTACAATGCATATTAAGACACACGAAATATAAATTGCACTAATACAAACAATGATTATAAAATAAAATCAGACACAATTGCATGAATAAAAAATAAAAAAATAAATATCAATTACATTTATAAAATCAAATAAACTTGAAATAAATTAAAATGAAATAAGATAAAATAACATATAATTTTAACAAGTCAAATAAAATTGAATAATAATATCAAAATAAATTACCTAATTGAAAACAAATAAAATAAAATTAATTGTAATTAAATAAAGTCAAAAATAAAATAAAAATTTTAAATATTCGTAACTATGTCAAACTAAATTAAATATTATGGATTCAGATTAGATAAATAAGATAAAATTACAAAAACACCAAAGAAAAGAAGACCGCCGCAACATAGAGGACCAATCACTTCTCCACCACTCCATGAGAAATGGCAGAGCAATGAGTCATGTACCTGCAATCCAGCCGATCAGAGATCATGCTCAGGATGCTGTTGGCGCTGCCACGCACTCGGCGCACCAGAGATGCGCATCTTTTGCGCATCGTAGCGTAAAAGCAGTCAGTGCGATGTGAAGGTAGCAAATTTGTAAAGTTTACTAGTCATTTGATATATTACAATGGCCGTCACCAGAAACTTTTACTGTCTCTGTCGATTTTTTCTTGTAATGTACAAAACGCCGGAATATAATGCCTTTCGGCCATAATTTCTCATCCAAAAACATATCTACTTTCGAAGTGGACACATAGAACTTATAAGCGTCATGGTCTCTTTGTTTTTTCATTATAATTTTCTCTAAATTAATATATTCATTCGTTTTACTGTAAATGTATTTACAAATATTTTCTTGTGACGTTCCTTTATGTACGTTTGTAAAGAAAATGGGTATTTTTCTGTCGGCCGCCCTAAAATTGTACTCGGCTTCGACCACACGGTTTCCCATTCTTCCCTTTATGCGGTTATTCTTGGATGTTTTCCGTTTTTGAACTAACGTCCATTCTTGATCGCAGACATCCTTCTGGTTAGAGACAATCAGTTGTTCACAGGCACCGTTATCTGTTGCCGGCGTAGCGACTGGCGGCAGTGACTCATCACGAGTCTCAATCGCGCGCTCGATGTTACACTGCCCTGCGCTCTGCACACACCTGTCACCATCCAAACAGCTGCGATCAGCAGACACTGTTGTGTTTCTCTGCCTACCCACATTTTCCACTATGAATTCATTCGTAATAATGCTTCGATATTCTAAATCAGCATTTGGTGATGATTCACAATTTGAATGGTTTTTTTGTTCACACAAGGAGGCGTTTTCGAAATGTGCTAAACCCATAGGTCCGCTATCCCGCTCCTGGTGGATACCTCCCATCACAACATTTGCATTGCCAACAGAAAATTTTGGGACTCTCATATTATGCAACTGGTTCTTTACTTCATCCTCTAATTGATGGATTGTGACATTTTTTTTTTTTTTTTTTTTTTTTTTATACCACTAAGGTGGCAGACAAGCACACGGCCCACCAGAAGAACCGGTGGTCACCGCAGCCTATGAACGTTTGCAACACCAGAGGCGCCACACTCGCGCTGCCGACCTTGTAAAAACCTTCTTAGACCCCTTTTGAAGAACCCCATACTGTAGGCGTTTGGGAAAACCGAGGCAGGAAGATCATTCCACAACCTAAGCGTGCGCGGAAGAAAACCCCTACCGGATCTAACCGTGCTCAAACGCTCCGGACGTAGGGTGTGCGGATGAAATCCCTGTCTATGGCGAGCGGTGCGATGATAGAAGGTAGCCGTGGGCATCATGTCAAACAATTCCTCGGAGCACATACCATTGTACAGGCGGTAGAACACGCATAAGGAGGCATAGTCTCTCCTGTCGCGAAGAGGTTCCACACCACCTGTCAGTATAGGATCGTTGACAACTCTCACAGCTCGCCTCTGCACCGAGTCAAACGGGCGAAGCTGATATTCAGGTGCCAAAAAATTTTAAATAAAAAATAGAACCGACTTCATACAAATCCTTAAAAATAAAATTTACCTAGCACATTGTAATATGTATTTTGATTTATCAGATTTTATTCAACATCATATTGAAGTCGGCGCCAAGTAAACCCATAGGTTTAGGTAGGTATTATTAATGGCACCAACTTCAATATTAAATTGAATAAAATCGGATAAATCAAAATACATATTACAATGTGCTAGGTAAATTTTATTTTTAAGGATTTGTATGAAGTCGGTTCTATTTTTTATTTAAAATTTTTATTTTTTAATTTTAAGTGACGGGTGGACCGAAAAGTATTTCTATCTAGGTGTAAAGTTCTCATCAACACAAATCAATCAAGCCGAAACACAAGGTAACTGCTGTAAATTGTTAAGGAATTCCCTCGACTGTCTTTCGGTTCCATCATCAGATCGACTCCAGACCTTCATTAAATTTTAGTACCTACATTAAAGCACTTAATCAAAAAGTTAACAATCGCACTAGTTGTCCCTACAATTTTCGGTGGTTGCCCTCGATTTCTCCTGGATCCCAGCATCAGATCCTGATACCCTGGATATGGGACCACCTCAGAAGTAGCCTCTTTCAAACAAAAGAAGAATTTTCAAAATCCATTCATAATTGGCGCCGCTATCGCGTAACATACATACAAAAAAAAAAAAAAAAAACAGCGTACGAATTGAGAACCTCCTCCTTTTTTGAAGTCGGTCAAAAATGAGAAATATTTACATTTCTCATCAAACTACGAAAGATCATCTACGTAATGTACGAAATACGTAATGTACGATCAGAAAGGATTAACTTTTTCAATTGTTTCATAATGATTTTTTGATGTCGGATTTCAGAGCTTGAATACCTTATTGCTTTTATATTTTAGCATCATACCGTGAACGTATTTTAATATTGTATCGTTAAATTTGAATTTATTGGTATTTTTTCATTAAACGATAACACAGAAGCTTTTTATAATTAATTGTTTTATTTTTTATGATAGAACCGCTATGGTGTGGTTTATTGGTGTGAGGGGCTCTATTAAAACCCTCGATTCCAGGTTTGATTCTTCTAAATTAGAGATGAAGTTGCATCTTTTTTATGGTTCGACAGAGAAACGATCTTTAGAGTAACTTGGTTCTGGCGACAATTTTCTCTACTGTATGAGTGTATGAGAGTGGCTCTTGTACTGCATTGGAACACATTATTCCGTATTGAAAAAGAAATAATGGAAATAATTTGAAGAGCTACCCAGTACATTCGCCGTGATAGATTTGGATTTGAATTAGTATTAGGAAAAACTCGCCTAGTGAGCGTTTAATCTATTTATTAATCATTCGACACCTATGGACCCACAATTTTATGAAACTTATTAAAAATTAACCACCTCTTTGTGAGTGTTATTAAGTATGTATGAATAATTCATTTCCACATGACTAGCGCCTTTGGTATTATAGTCTGGCCATAACTGCTGTGCACTCTTCATCAACCTGTCTGGATATTTTAATAAAATATTGAGATCTGTAGATTACATTTTTATGAAATAATAAGATAGTACAAATAATATATTTTTATAATTAATACATGCTATTGTGTACTCATGCTCTTTTTTTCCCCTTCCCACCTCGCCGCGCAAACCGAGAGTGCACAGCAGTTATGGCCAGACTATAGAGCTATTGGCGTTGAATGACGACTGTATTTAAGTTAATAGCTCTATTACTTTAATAAAACAGTGAGTGCATGAAAGTCGAATAATTTCATAATCTTGACGGGAATTCGTTATTAGACAACTCGTAATATTAGTACGTTATAATAACAGCTTGAATGCGCACTTTATTTACAAAGAAATAAAAGCTAAGCCTAGTATTGAAAATTTTGTCAGGTATCTTTAGAGCAATATTTACTTTAAGCATACCGTTATTGAGAAATAATTTATTTGAAATCGAAAACTGAGTCGGTTTTAAATAGTTTTTAACGTGTACTCTTTAAAGTTTCTTTGTTGTTTTAACTAATTGTGCTTGTTGCAGTTTGTAAGTTAAGTTAGTTAAGTAGGAAAACAATGTGTTACAAAACTTAAATATCTAGTTCCATGCCATGTTGTATACAAATTTCAGTGTTTGAAAACCTCTAGGTATCATAGCTAAATATTTTCTTAAAATTACCCATAGATTTTTTCCAAAATTTGAGAACTAAGTACTTCATTCAGATTATTAAAATACCATTTATTTGTGTTATTCTAATATTCTAGGGGAGAAGCCTTAATCCAAGTTTATATTATTATTTTTTCTCATCATCAATCACCAATACATATAATAAAAGGCAAATTATTAATGAGGCGACTAACAATTTATAAGGCGACTAACTACATGGTTCCAAAAAAATAACTTGGTATGTGGTGATTAAATATTTTAGCAACAACTATATTATAATAAGCTACAAAACGTAAGATTTATAAAAACGGCTAAATAACGGCTGCCACTATAAGATAGCAAATATATTAAACAGGAAAAATGATATAATATGCGAGGTATAAAAAATAATGACTTGGCAGCTAATATTAACAGTGGGATATCAAACATTGTATTATTAGCAACTATTGGCTTCCATATAAAAATACACTTTCGGGTAGTGATTTGCAAGCAGCTATAAAAATTAAAACGAGTCCAAATTTTAAGTACTAAGATATCAGAATTTTTGTTTGTAGAATCGTAAAGTACCTAATGAAAAAAGCGACAAATGCGTTGGTTGCATAGAAGCAGTGCGGTGGCCGCAGCGTGGGAGGTGGAGCAAAAGCATAATTTAAATTACATCGAATATTTATTTGCGATAACAACATTTGCGCTATTGATCAAAAAGTAGTAGCTCATTTCATGAATGTTCAGTTGCTATAATATGTATTTCATCGAATATTCAATTGGTATACTGTAATGTAGTGTAGAAGGGCAGGGTTAGGTTAGGTTACTGTGACCACAAGAAGCACGAGGCGAGCGACCGAAGCGAGCGTGCCGCGGTAACAGCCACCGAGTGCCACTCGTGAAGGAGGCGGCGGGCCGGGTGCGGGAGAGAGCTCTCCCACCCGAGTTCCGCAGTCGACATCCTGGCCCTGGGCGCCGCCGACGTGTCTTCGCCGGGGAATATCGGCCTCCATGACCGGGGGTCTGAGGACGGTGAAAGGGTCGCTCACCGTCCTTACAGAAGCAGGCCCATGACGGCAGCGTGACGTGAGCAACTCACGCACGCCCCCCCCCCCCCTTAGAATCGGGATCACACCCGAAACCCCCCAAGGACGCGGGCGAGGCCGCAGTGGCGGCCGTAGGTCTGTTGGGAATCCCTGGACATCCTTCCGAGGGCTTACCCGGGGCTCCCAACCACAGGCTGTAGGGCGTTACGTGAGGTTTTTAGTCGGTAAGAGTCCGGCATAACATCCTCTATGGATTTTCCCTCACGTAAAAAAAAAAAGCCGCCGAGTGGCAGACGAAAACCAAAATATGAAAAAAAAAACAATGAAACCACCGTCAGTTTATTGACAATGAAAGGAAACTTACTATTACTAAACCGAATAATAATAATAGAACAGACCAATAATGTTTTTTGCATGCCGCAATTTGCTTTATTTAGGCCTAATAAAATGTCGCAAAGAGTATGTATTTTATGATCCTGTGCATATTGTATTCTCATCTCAGTTTATTTTATAAACAACCTCATTGTATAATATATAAAAGCCTATTTTCCACTTTATATTCACCGCCAAGTTGTCGCCTAACAATAAATTCAGTTGCTTCACCAAAAAATTACAGCCAATTTAAATTAAAATAAAGCGTAGATCTCAATAAAAAGCTGCTACTTTATACTTAAAATGCTGTTTCACTGTAGCTGCCAACCCATTATTTTTCCTACCCGTTTTAATTATTTTTAAAATCTATACTATAACAAGAGAGTAGAAATCGTGTGTCTGTACAAATGATAAAATTAAAAAAAAAGTAGCGGGGGCGGTATAAAAACACCAATAGAGCACAAAAATGATGTTTTTAAAATTCTTTTCTGTCTGTCTGTCTGTCTGTCTGTCTGTCTGTCTGTATGAGCGTCAGGATTTCCGAAGATACTGAACGGATTCATTTGCTGTTTACAAAAAAAGATTAAGCTCAACTCGGGGGAG
This sequence comes from Miltochrista miniata, assembly GCA_933228765.1. Taxonomy (NCBI): domain Eukaryota; kingdom Metazoa; phylum Arthropoda; class Insecta; order Lepidoptera; family Erebidae; genus Miltochrista; species Miltochrista miniata. Next base: position 23,923,046 of record OW121756.1, read on the forward strand.
GCTTTAGGCTATTTTTCATCAAAATCGAATCGCAGATGAAAGAACTATAGTCGTATAAAGTTATTATCAATTATTGCCTAAACGGTTCATGGTACGGTGATGAAACTCAGCACGAGCGTTCTTTGTTACAATTTGAAGAAAGTAATTTTACCGTTTTTGAAAATTCCACCTCCAAGGGTATATAAAAGAAGGGTAAAGTTTGTATGGGACAACGTGATTCCTTGGTCTGATCTACTTCAAATTCGGCTTATAGCATTAAAATCATTATTGATTAAAGATGTGTTTCGTATTTTATAAAAAAATATACTATAACGAGCTAAAAAGGGAATGTAAGATAATTTGGGGAAATTTTTTTCCAGAATTGTTATCAATACTCCTTAAAAAACTTACTCATTATTTTTGATTTAAATTACTTTTAATAGTGACACATTTTTGAACGTTAAATCCGATTGACATTGTCATTCCTATTTGATGTCCAACAGAGATTGATTTTGTGTTATTGTAAATGTATTCATGTTGATTAATTAAAGTTTAGTATAAAAAGTTGAACCGGTAGACTTAGACACAGGCTGTTCAGGAATAATTAACGAACTCGCTCTAATTTTGACGTTCGAAATCGCTGCCTGGAGGTTGTCAAAAACGATACGTAATACGAAATTATCGCCAGATCGCTGCCGCACTAAAGCACAAAATGCACTTTTCAATTTACTAATTGTCCTACAGAGGCAGCACCATAGCAAACTAGCTATAGTTTGCTATGGCAAAATGATCGTTGATACGTAATACGAAATAATCAATAAACAGCGATTATGGCGCGATTTTCGCGAGATTATTGCTATCGCTTGCCTATCGTAACATACGTAATCAGCCCGCGCCGGTCATTTAAAAACCAGCGAAGCGTGAGCCGGGTTCGCTCACGGAGGGTTCCGTGCTAAAAACTGCGAAAGAAACCACGTCTGTTGTAGTGGAGCCTACATTAAATTATTTTTTATGATTTTAATAGTTTTTGTTCCAGCGGCAACAGAAATCACGTTGTAAATTTTAGCTGTCTAGCTGTAATTGAGACTGAATGATGAAGCATAATGCTTCCTGAGATACAACCTCGATATAGCCGGACATCGGAGTCTCGGTAATAGGGCACCGATTTTACCCTTTGGGTTTTTTTTATTTTATCTTTTACTAGCGGACGTCACGCGGTTTCACCCGCGTAGTTCCCGTTCCCGTGGGAATACGGGAATAAAATATAGCCTATGTTCACCACAAAAAGTGTAGCTTCCCAACAGTGAAAGAATTTTTCAAATCGGTCTAGTAGTTTCGGAGCCTATTCGTTACAAACAAACAAACAAACAAACAAAAAACAAATCTTTCCGCTTTATAATATTAGTATAGATGAATCAAAACTTGTAGACAGAGGAAACAATCGTTAGCACCGTGCACTGTCTACTCAGTACACAGTTTAATTACCTATTACAGTTTAATTTCATAACTGTTTTCTTTTGCTGAAATTTTTTCCTTGCACTTTGAGCTCAAAATAAGCAGTACAACATCTACGCTACTCACAATGTTATGGGATGCGGGGTCCTACTAACATCTTAAGGACCCCAATGGGTCGGATCCTCCTCGTGGTGCATCCTGGGCAACGGAGTAGCGACCACTCCCCTTCCTCTGTGGGGGAGTTGTGCTACTCTGGCTAATTCCAGCCGAGGCGGGAGTAACCCACCTGTGGGTTGCTCGGTGGTGTGTGTTGCTGCCGGCTGTGCCGTTATTCACGGCCGGCAGCAGCAATGCTGGGTCGCCGTCGCATCGCCAACTTTGCTGGCGAGACGATGGCGGCAAAGTGGGAGAGGCACTGCGTGGGGGGCGGGAGTTTGGGTAAATGCGGGCTGCCGGCCGTGAATAACGGCGCGACCGGCGGCAACAGTGCTGGGCCGCTGTCACCTCGCCGGCTGGCGAGGTGATGGCGGCAAAGCGGGAGGTGCACTGTGCGGGGGAGCGGGAGTAACGGATAATGCTCCCGCTCTGCCGTGCAGTTCGGGGGCGCCGCGGTGAGGAGTCACTGCTCGCCCCCGACTGTTTCTTGACCGTGGGCGTAAGGTCGGGGGACCCCGCCCACCAACGGTCACATGGCGGTGGGCACCTTTCCCATGTTCCGGGGGTGCCCATTAGCGCACGCCTGCGCCAGCCGCTCTCTGTCTCCTCTATTACAGAGGGGCGCTCGAGAGCGGTGCAGGCGTGGGCTCAGCTCCTTAGGGAGTTTTGGGGAGCCGCCCATCTGGCTCCCCCGAGGATAGCCCCGAAGATACGAGGCGCCCCTAGCCGGGTCGATGTGAATAATCTTTTGATATCCCTCGGCCCGGCTAAAGGGTGAGGCGGAACACCGCGAGGTTAAGTGGGTAGGACGGTCCATTCCGGACCGGGCCGGGAGTCCCACACACCATCCCAGCTGCCCCCGCAGCTGGAATGAAGGCGCGTAAATGCGTTCCCCGCGTCAAAAAAAAAAAAACTCACAATGTTATACAGATTTTACGAGCTTAGAACCGACCATTGTGTACATTTCTAACAACCCATGTAAGCCTTATAAAATTACTTTTCTATATCTCTAGCTCCCTACGCATCGTATGGACGGAGCTCGTAACTTTATATACCGTAAAATGGGGGGAATCGGGACACTTTCTAAGTTTAACCTTAAATTTCATTGCTTTTTCCTTTACCACCACTAGTAAAAATACAATGAAATTGTTTCCGGTGGTCTATATTTTTATTTTCAATCGATTATAATATATGTTTGTTAAATAATATCTTCAAAAAGTTAAAAAAATATACTTGTCCCAATTGACCCACGGTCTGGGGTGAATAAGGTCGTCAATGGGGTCAATAGAGTTTTTCGATAGGGCTGGCACTTTACTGTCGTTTCCGAATAGGTACCTAGGTACTAAGGTTTGTAAAAAATGAAGTAGTTAGGTAAGTAATATGTAATTTTATAGACAATCTGAAACTATTTCTCAATATGTAATACTAGCTGTTGCCCACGGCTCTGCCCGCGTCGTTCTTCGTTATTATATCAGTAAATTATGAAAAATAATACAATTTATGCATCGTGACAACCCTACCTAAAGAATCCCAACTCCCCCATAGACGTCCCGATTCGCCCCTGTTTAGTCCCAACCGAACCCATTACTGACCCGATTACCCTCACATACGACCCTTTCCACCCCATAGCTGGACCCTTATCCCCCCATTTTTTTCTTAAATCCACCTCAATGATACTTTATTACAATATTAGAAAAACTAGTGTGTTAAATTACTTATTTTATATCTTATTCGAAGCCTTATACACTGCCACTATAAATGCAAACTTCACTTTGATACAAATATTTTAAACGCTTAAGTAAACTGAAATGTTTTACTGACCAAAATTCTAATGTTTTTGACTCCACAGATTGCAGACCGTTTTTCTCCTAATTCTTAATGACAGAATCACTAAATGTTGCCAGGGTATATAAGAAATGTTACAAGCTTTAAAATAAATTTCCTACCGTATAATTTTACACGAAAATACTGTGGGATAAAAGAGTTACAAAAAAGATCTCACGCTTGTCCCAATTCACCTCCTAGACCTCATTCCCCCCATTTTACGGTACCTACTTTGTTGTGTGAGATGTCCGTGACCGTACTGCTGCCGTCATCAATAGGAGCGACTGCAGTCTGAACACCCCCGCCCCGTAATACAATCACAACCTGACACGAATATAGAGTTATATTTTTAATTTATTACACGGCGTCCTTAATTACATCCAGAAATTTGCATTGTGCCCAAAGCTTTTTAAGTCTTAGGTTCACCAATTATCGTGTTCCAATTCGACTGCCTCTGTGGTGCAGTCGGTAGTGATACCGCCTGCGGCGCTGGAGGTCGTGGGTTCGATTCCCACCGGAGACAAATATTTGTGTGACCCATAAATGTTTGTCTCAAGAGTCTAGGTGTTTCTGTATAATATGTATGTATTTAAAAAGTATATAAGTATTAATATCCGTGGTCTGATACCCATAACACAAGCAGGTTATTCCTAGCTTACTTTGGGATCAGATAACGTTGTGTGAAATGTCCGTGAATATTTATTTATTTAATATTTTAGGCATCGTTTCGTGAGTCAAACTATGGTATGTGTATAGTGCATTAGATAAGGAATACTGTGAGTGTGATTTAAAGCACATCTGCCGGCACAATTTTAAATCACAAGTGTTTGAAAGTTTAGCGAGTCAACGCCGTTGTCCTTGTCGCGGCTCTTATTTTAAAAAAAATGCCCTTTTTATTCAAGTTGTGTTCGTTAACGTTACGTATATAAAATATAAATAAATAAGTATAAAAATAATTTATAATCTACCAGATGCTAATATTAATTGCTCCAAATGTCATCTGCCGGTTGCATTTTAAGTAAGTAAAGTAAAGTTTGCACAATCCAGGATTCAGGGCGTTTGTATATCTATTGTCACTACTATATATAGCAAATAAAATACTAGGAGTCATTTCATTATTTGTGAAACATAGGTACGTTACAGGTCTTTTAAAATAATTGCTAGAGTTCTCTATGTTCTCCACACAGCGTGGTGTACAAATAGTGCAATTAATTACACAGTTATACAAAATATTGTCATGCCATTGATATGGACATTTTTTTAAATAAATTGATTATGTTTGGCTGACTGATGCCATAACCCACGCCTGTTCAGAAAACAAAAACATGAATAGAAAAAAAAAGACGTGTGGCACTCGGGGACTGCCGCGGTAAAGCTATTACATAGCATTTTTTACCAACTATGCTAGTATAATTATTTCTATATAAGAATACTAGCTGATGCCCGCAGCTTCGCCTGCGTAAAATTTGTTACCTATGTGTTATTCCAGACTATAATGTATCTCCGTTCCAAATTTCAGCCCGATCCGTTCAGCGGTTTGAGCGTGAAAGAGTAACAAACATCCGCACTCACAAACTTTCGCATTTATAATATAAGTAAGAAGTAAGATTTTAAGGCCTATGTTCAACAAAGTAAAGTACCAAGTGCCTACTTGACTGTGGACATTTGGGCTTTTGGAATTTTGTTTTAGAATTTTTTAAGAAGAACAATTATTTTGTAATAAATTATTTTTATGTAACTTCAACCATTTACGCAGAGGCGCAACGGATACTCTTATAACGATTAAATGTTTTCCGTTTTCGAAACATTCCTCATTGCTGCACCACTCCTATTAATCTTCGCATTATGTTATGTAGCCTATAGCCACTATCAATAAATGTACCTACTTACTATCGAACAGTTTTTGAAAGCCTACCAGTAGTTTCAGTAAGGCTTGCCTTGGTATGATGTGATTCATGGTCCCTTTGCAGCGTGTGTCCAATCCAGCGCAGCAGCTACACTTCCGACGTTTGATCTGTTGGGGTCTCACTGCAGCGTTCCAATAGTCTTACGTTCGTGATGTTCTCGGGCCCATATGTACCGAGGATCCATTGGAGGCAGCGTTTGACGAAGACTTATAGCTGGTAGCTGGTGCGAAATGTCTTTACTTTAGTGACCTTCCATGTCTCGCATCCGTATGGCAGTTAGCAGTACAGTTTTAACGTTTACTTTGTTTTGAGTTTCACTCTTCGTGTCTATTTTCGCAACTGCCTACGGGGCGCAGCTGTGTAAAGGTTATTCTGGCCTTGGCGAGACTCGAAATGATGTAGGGTACTCTTCTATTCCATCAGTTTCTGACACGACACTCCCGAGGTACGTGAATTAGTGCCTCCACCACATCTCTTGCGTCTGTCGATTTTAATTTCAGTCCAGCCATTCGCTGCCTCATCCTGCTCGTTGTCCTGCACGTTGTCCTGCAGACATGCATGACGGCGTGTGTGTGCCTCAGCAGGCACAGGACATCGGCATCATTAATATCCTCCAGGATATCAGTATAGGCCCCATTCTATGCCGCGCCGATTGTTCTTTGCGGTATTCAGCATTATACCATCTATTTTCTATGGATGGTTGTTAACTATCCTGTTATCTTCATAACGATCCTCTAAGGTAGGTACAGTATGTATTTTCAAAAGAGTTTGTGAACTCTATTTTTAATTTCTTTTTCAGAATATTGATGACATTTGATTGATGTCATTTTATACACGTTACGTCTACTACATTGATACATGTAATAAAATTCTAACACGCCGGTTTTTGTATGTAAATTGTTTATACTGAGGAAAATTCTATACTGAGGAATAGTTTTAACCATTAAGCTCTATTTTGATATAGCATACAGGGCAGATTTACACGCTACTTGATGAGTATGATTAATAAATACCTCTAATTTCATAGAACTTGTGTGACGTAAACAAAGTTGCGAGGGTCAGCTAGTTAAAAGATAAAACAATAGGTTTCTTCTTTCTACTTAAAAACTATTTTTACAAATTTTATGGTAATAATAGACATTCTTTGAAATATGCATGTATGGTATTGTTGTGACTTTTATGACACGTTTAAAGTACATAGGTATGGGATAGATGGCGCTCGCGGCTACGTCAGCGTGAAATTTTCTTCCCGCTTCCCATGGGAACGTACTCCCGGGTTTGGTTATCTTTATAGCAGTATTATATATAAATTAACAAAACAAAAAATGATACTGCATTGGTGATAATAATAATAAAATGTATGTATATAGAGTACTCACTCATTTTCTTTCACTATTTTTCGTGACTTTCTACATTAATAAATGCACTTTGTTTATTTATATTTAAAACACTTTTTACACAAATTATACGAGTACAGTTCACTGTTGTACATAGATGATGAATACCTATACACCTATAGTCGAATTTTTATTTAGACGAAGTAAATTGACAGCAACTAATGTAATTGACAGCATCGAAATTGTCATTTCACATTAAGAACTCTAAATTCGACCAACACTCTTAATTCAACTTTGGTCGAGTGGTTAAGACGCGGATCGATACGCAGAAGGCACAAGATCGATTCTGGGTACAAGCATCAATTTTTGGATTATTTGACATGATAATAATAATAATATATAACGACTGCAGAGTTCATAATTGACGTAAACAAAAAAATTATGAATTGCTAGACTAGATACACGAACGTGGCCGAAGGTAGCCGAGAGTGTGACTCGTTTTCGTGACACAATTTCTGGATTCGGTCTCCACGCAAGGCCCGCGATAGAAGCTATGCAATAGCTTAAAAACATTTCATTTGACAATGACAGGTATGACATATTTGAGTTATTTGTTGATGTGTCTGTGATAGATAAATTCTTTTTGGATAGTGGTTGTTAGTCAAATAAAGTTCTAAGATAACTCTTCTCCTTCACGTCACCGCACCCCTCCGCTGGACGGCCAGAATAGCTCCCATGTAGCGTACTATCATCCGCATAACAATGAATGCACCTAAGGGACGACATGTCATTGATATGTAGAAGAAAGAGAGTTGGGGACAATACCGATCCCTGTGGTACTCTGGCATTTACCTGCAAAAAGCAGGAAGCCTGACCATCACAGAGAACTCGCATACGTCGCCCGTGTAGAAAGCTGGCCAACCAGCGGCACAACTGAGGCGATAAACCATATGCCGGCAGTTTGGAAAGCAGCGACGCATGCCATACCCTATCAAAGGCTTTAGCGATGTCTAGGCCAATAGCCAGAGATTCGCCGTGCCTCTCCATAGTCTCACCCCAGGTGTATGTTATGTACGCCAGGAGGTCACCCGTGGATCGTTTCGGCCTAAAGTCATATTGACGATCGCTAATTAACGAGTGATCCTCCAGGTAGCGCATGAGCTGTTTGTTGATAATTAGCTCGAATACTTTGCAGATAACGGTGGTTACGGCTATGGGGCGATAGTTGGCCGGATCCGACCGATCTCCTTTCTTGGGGATCGGCTGGACGTTCGCCTCCTAACAAGCCTCCGGCACTTCTCCCGGCGAATAGGAATGGCGATACAGGCGTGTTAGCGTTGCGTAGCATACCATCAGCTGCACACTTCTTCAGCGCCACTGTTGGAATGCCATCGGGACCACTGGCTTTCCGCGTTTTTGGCCATTGGCCAGCATTTCTGCTTTCTCTTGGGCCTTGTGAGCCTGTGATCCGTCGGGATAGCGTAGCGGCGGCAGCGAGGGCTTGCAAAAGTTGGCCTGCACGGCTTTGGCCAGTTTCCAATATCCACGGCTGACCGTAGGATGTGATGTGAGCTCCTGACCAAGCCGCGTGACGCGCTGGGCGTCCGTTCTCTTGAAAGCCCTCTTACAGGATCTAGTGGCTCTGTCGAACGCTGCTTTGAGGCGGGCCACATTCGGGTCGCGCACAGCCCGAGCCCTGATCCAGGCACGGTAAGCCGCCTGTTTTTGTTGAACAGCTACGGCGCACTCACGCCCGAACCAGGGGCGGGATTTGCGGATGCTGGCGATATCAGTCGTATGGAATGTAGTATTCCATACCTAATGTAATCTAACCAGCAACCGCAGAGGCGCTTTCCGATGAAGCCCTCCCTGCAAAGCAGCGCTGACTCCACGGGACGGCTGCAAAGTATTCTCGTAGTCCGTCCCAGTCTGCTGACGAGTAGTGCCACAATCGCCGCGTCACCTCTGCTGCCCTTGCAGGAGATGACACCTGCAAGCGGGTACGCACAACACAGTGGTCGGATTGACCCAGTGGGGCGCTAACCGACACACTGTACTGTGCTGGATAACTCGTCAGCAGTAAGTCTAGCAGAGCGGCCTCAGGGCGGGTTCATGGTCAGACCTGTCCGGTATGCGCGTAATCCCGCGTACCACCTGGGTCAGACCATGGGAGAGAGCGAACGCATGGGCGGCCCGTCCCGCCGGATCGGTTCTGCGGGACCCTAGCCACTCAGTGTGGTGACCGTTGAAGTCCCCCAGAAAAACCAATTCAGCGTTCGGGAACCGCACCTGCGCGTCATCAGCCCCCTTGCTGAGGTGCTGATACAGCCTCGTTATCTCAGCTGTCCCTGTGTGGGGTCGATAGACACACACGTAGATCTGTCTCATGGAGCCGTGATCTACGTGCAGCCAAAGGACGGAGAAGAAAGGGTTCTCAAGGCAGCGCAGCCGGCGACAGCAAACATCCGCCCTAACAAACGCGCACACCCCAGCTTTATCTCGAAATTGTTTCTCGATGATATAGCCACGGTAGCATAAGTACGACTGATCGGCAGGGCGGCGTATTTGCGTCTCCGTTTGGAACATCACAGCTGGCCGTGCCGTCTCCAGTTGGTCATGGACGACGTTGAGGTTGGCATGGAGTCCGCGGATGTTAGCGAACTCCACCTCAAACAGTACGTTACTGGGAGTAGTAGCGGCCACTGTGCATCTTGTTTTCTTTTTTGCACTGCCATGATTGTTCAGAAATGAAGGGAGACGTGAAGACGGAGCGACATTTGTTGCAGCAGTGAGTGACAAGGCGTAGGGGCACAACAAGGCGACCCGCCGGACGGAAGGGGGGGTACCACCGTGCAGATGTGAAAAGCCCCCAAGTAACCCAACTGGTGCTGGGTTACTTGGGGGCTTTTCACAGCTGCACGGTGGTACCCCCCGGACCAACACTGTACCACCTGGAACCCACATCGGAGCCTAAGTCACCATATGGGTACCTTAATACGCGGAGCCTCGTCAGTTGTACAGCAGGTGCACCGCGTGCAGGTGAGGTCGCTTGGGCCCCTGAATCTTGGTGGTAGTGGGGCCCTTTACACCCAAAGTGATATCTGTATTAGTGGTCTGGTTGGACTGGGACTGACAAGAAACAAGTTAAAAAATATCATTCATACGGTAACGTGGGCTAAGTCTGTGCCTAATGTAAGGTAACACAAGTAAAAATTTGTCACCGTTCAATTTTTAACAGTGTTCAATATTTTTATCAGATTTTCTTTTTTAAAAGTGATTTCCCAAGTCTTTCTCGCTTTTACTTGGTGCGTATTTTAACAAAGCTTTTATCGAGATGCTTCTTCTTCCGGATTTACTTTATTTTATTTACAGGCAGCGAAGTTTCCGTTGTTCAATCAATAACAAAATAAAGCGACGCAATACATATCAAAACTGTTAGTTCTTCATGATCCTTTAAAAAAGTTCTAACTTTTGGTAAAGTTAATGACCATTTTCGCCGTATTGGTTATTAATATTAAAGATCTAAATGTTTGATTATACGTCTTCTCAATTTATTTAATACGTGAAATATATTTTATGTATTTCATAGTAGATTTTTGCATACAGACTTAAACTGATTTCCATGTTGCTATAACTCAGAATCGAGTTCCATGAATGTTTATTTCATACAGTATGCCTTAAGGGAATTCACCAAAATTACACGTCACAAGAGTAGATTCCATATATCTTAGTTGCGAAATTCATTATAATTTCAAAGTTTGAATTGCTGCCTCAAGCTACCACTCATCAGCGTTAAAAACTTTTTGAGCATAGCACACGGTTTTATGTAACATTCGTCTACGGAGTGACGCCCTGTGTTTGTGTTTCAGTTTGTTTGTTTAAATTTGTATTAGTAATGTATGTACTGCTAAACGTATAGTTATTGGGTGCAAAATTTTTCCATTAGTTTTCATAACTTCCAGGCAACCATTTTATTGAGAACTTTTCATACAGTAACTCTCAGAGATATAGTAGAGCATGCGAGCATGTTCTATGAAGGTGGAAAATAGCAATTATCTGCTAGTTTACAATATATTCTCAATGAAAAATCCACTTACATTCCGTAAAATTTAATATTCTAACAGATAAAGGTGAGTGCAGACAACGTTGTACAATATACTCGAGCGTTTCTCCCTTTTCGTCTCGACTACGCTTGCTTGTTACCCACACTATTTTCTCCAACTCAAAGAATACGCAACCGTTAAATATTGAAAAATTGGAAGCCGTGAAAAGCTTTTCATGTTCCTTGGAAATTAAAGTTTATTGCAATTGCCTTGTCATAATTATTCACTCGTCGATATTATGTAGGTTCAAATTTTTTTTTCATAAACTGCGTGCCACGTGTTACAAAAACGACGCCATTTATTTTCAGAATAATAATATCGTTGTCATTTACATTTTGAGCGGAAGAATAAAGTATAATACATCTTTATTCCAGGGTGTTACTGTTTAGTTATATGAATAATTCATTTAGAACATACTAGTGGCTATCTCTTATTATGGTATATTTGTTAGTGTCGTTGAATGACGACTCTGTTTAAGTTAATAGGTAGCTATTACTTAAATATGAGTCAGTGCATGCCAGCTGAACAACTTTATAATCCTTGCAGCAGTTCAGTATTGAAATAATGCTAGTAATAAAATGTTAACAGCACGCTCTGCGACATATTTCTAGCTAATGGGATTAAAAGTCACGTAGCTAATAAAAATAACTTATTTTGGTTTGGGTTGTTTCAAATGCACGGTATACAGAAAATTAAGAATGCACTTTATTTGAAAATCGAAGAGTTCATAAATATATATGTCATAATATGTAAGTTTCACTGTAAGTTTTTCTCTCTCTCTATCCAGAATTCAATAATGTAGGTATGTGTGAAGTGACTACAATTCGAAGGCAAATGCAACCTCAGCTGTAAGCTACACTTGCTGACTGACACTGACAGGCAAGTCAAGCAAATCACAGTCTTAGCTACCCTTGGGAACTAAAACAAATGGTACCCACCCCACACACCTAGCTTAATCTGTAAAGCGGTATAGTCCAAAAAGTTCAGGCTACTTTTTGAGCGGGTCTTTCAACGAATTGTTGATGTTTGTTGCATTTAAGATAATTTAAATAGATTTATTTTTCGGTACAGTTCAATATAGAAATGCAAGTTCATACTTCACTAAGTTCATAAGTACATACATACAGCTGTGGTTTTAGAAGTGCTGGTAGCCCCACTGAATCGGTGTTCTGTAAACGATCAGGGCAGCAAACAATATTCGTTGTGATCGGTCCTTGGATGGGTGACTGCGGCATTTATTTGAGAAGCATGTCATTGCGTTTCGGCCGTTTGGTTCGAGTTGTCAGGAACATGACAGTCGTAAAACTAAGTTGAAGGCCCCATGGAGAGCTTTATGTTTGTATAAATTTTATATTTTATAGCCGTTTTAATAATTATAAAAAAAACAAAAGTTCTAGCATAAGTTAAGACACAGTCTACAATTTATAGTTACACGTAGAAAACTCTCGGTAAAATAGCACACAGTAGCGAGAACACTCAAAAAATCGCAACGGGGTTTCAGAACTTTACTACTTTGATCTATAGAGAGACTGAATTGATTCCCTGACATACATGAATTATTGTGGCTTTTTAAGTTAGAGCCTCCTCTATAAATCATAATCGTCTGAGATAAAAAAGATATTTGCGAAATACGAGTAACAATAAAAAAATGATTTTGGAGCATAATTATAAGCTTTACCTATACAATTAAATGATTATCTGTATCCTTAAATAATATATTTGGACCTGAATCTATTTGAAACCTAACAACGGGATGTCACGAATTACCTCCCTCAGGGGGGCGCCTATCTCTGAACGCCTACCTCTCCTCCTCACATCCATCTTAGAGTATACCTACCTACATTTATAGAATCCTTTAATAAACCTACCCGGGCACCTGACCAATTCCTTTAATTTATAAATTCGAGTGTTAATTAAAATACAGAATAATAAAATTCTAAACTCAAGAATAAGCTAATAAAAAGCAATAAAGTCATAATTTAACAAAATGTTAATTTAAATTTAAATTACAAAATATAACACGCTCATTAACACACAGATTATATTTTTTATCTAAAAGACAAATGCAAATTACAACTTTATTACAAGAATTCCGACAAAGCTCATAAAAAGTTGGCCTGCTGTGATCTCTCCCTTTGCATATTCATGGGGCATCTCACTTGGAACATTTTGGTGCAAAATTTGGTTAGCTTCAATCGTCTTGTGGCTTTTTATAATGTATTTTTTTTATACCACTAAGGTGGCAGACAAGCATACGGCCCACCATTAGGACCGGTGGTCACCGCAGCCTATGAACGTTTGCAACACCAGAGGCGCCACACTCGCGCTGCTGACCCTGTAAAAACCTTCTAAGACCCCTTTTGAAGAACCCCATACTGTAGGCGTTTGGGAAAACCGAGGCAGGGAGATTATTCCACAACCTAAGCGTGCGCGGAATAAATGGCGACTATAGTGAAATGTATGTGATTAAGTAACAGTAATTTATGAATAACTAGCCGCGTAAAATTTGTCCCCGTTCCCGCTTCCCGTGGGAACTTATTCCCGGGATAAAAAGTAGCCTATGTGTTATCCCAGACTATAATTTCAGCCAGTACCGTTGAGCCGTTCGAGCGTAAAAGAGTAACAAACATCCACACTCACGGACCTTCGCATTTATAATATTAGTAAGATTTTTCTGATCCTGTCTGTGTAGCGCATCAAAATTTAATTAATTTTAATTCTAGTAGATATAATCTGGCAGTTAGTATAATAAAACCGGGTCAGAAGCAACCCTTGTCAATACTACAGGTAGGTACAGAGTTCATAGGGTCATTAAATACATATTTATTATACAAATTACGTTTGGCCTCGTGTGCATAAAGTATGACAAACCCTGCTCATACTATTTTCCAATACAAGCAATTGAGGCGGGAGTCCGCTGTACATGCACGCTTCACTTGACGCAGGTCCTAAGTACACAATATTAGATGCATGTCTTAATATCTTCACCATATAGCAGCTTAACTGTAACTAATGTTTAACAAATTATTGAGCAAAACCATAAACACGAATACTTTATAATACGAAATGTTACTATCCATTGTATTAAGTGCTATTCAGTCCATTTCTATAAAGCGAACTCGAATTTGCTTAAGCTACGTGGGGTATTCGCGTTAGCGGCTAAACAAAAGACGCCATATAGGAAAATTTATGAACAATTCATAAGGCAATGATATGGGATATCTATTCAAATCCTCCCCAGAATTTGAAGACATGTATTCGTAGAAAGATGATGTATGCCCACGATACATACAATGAGATCATACATTAGTAAACTCCTTTGAAATTTATGAAACATGCATGACATTAACAGATCCTATACATTTGAAAAGAAAATACATTATTAACATAAATTAAATAACCGGTAACTCTCATCTATCAACGCCCAGTCGATACCTCTGAACCTAGAAACTGGAAATTTTGAGAATAAGTTACCATTAAGGAATTTTCACAAGGAACTTTTGAAACCCCGTCCTGAAGGGTAAAATAGGTAGGTAGTTAGAGTTTATTAAAGCATGCTACGGGCAAAGTCGAGGGCCACAGCTAGTGAAGAAGAAGGGATTAATTGTGGGGTTCCCTTATAAAGGCTTCGTCTGCAAATTGGACTAATTTTCGAAAGATATCTAATATTATTAATTCATGAACTCGAAGTCACAGCAGTGGGGTAGGTTGGCAAAATAATTTCTATTTGACTGTGAAACATGGCCAATGTTAATGGAATGGATAATACCTGCTCAGTGAATGAGTGGACTGAAGGGAAATACTCCCATCTGTGTTGGCCATAATATTCGTGATAAGAGAGCTAGGAATTATGATTCCGTGCTCCAAATCGAGAATCAGGCTCAGGGGATATTAGTGAAGGAATTGAATTCGGAAGTCTATAAGTTCACCTGAACTTTCTTGAACAAATACTTTACTTATTAAGTCGCGTCCTCATTTAGTTAAATAATAATAACAGCTTAATATGGTAATTGAGTTCTAGAATGACTATTTGCAAATGTTTAATTATACTAAAATGGCGAGGAACGTCTCATTTGCGTTCTCAAGTTGTAGGTAACTTAATAGCAAGCTGAAATAATTAAAAGGAGGTTGTCAGTTTGATAAAGTTTAACTTCTCAGTTAGCCAGATAATTTTACGAAACTTTAAACGTTTTTTTGTAATGGATCTGTTCATTACAGAAAACGTTTATATAATTTGTATCAGTGCACAGATTTGATTATTACGCCGTTAGTAAAATGTTTACTTCACGAAGCACGCAATACAGTGATTCCACTAAAAGCGTCGTCCATACGTAGGCCTCTTACGAAATTCTCATAGGGGAATGAAACTATCATTTTCTAAACAGAACCATCTTATTCACTCAACGTATTTCATCGAGTAGTGTTTTGCCTTGGTCAAAGAAATATTTTTTGATGGAGGTATTCGTGCAAAGCACTAAATATTCACGATTTATTACTACCTACTACTTGATATGGCTACTGAATATGCAAATAACTTAAAGCAAAATATTTAAAGTGAATTAGTGGTGAGCTAGGTTAGTTTGAGGTTAGAGGTTTGCGGTTTGAGTTTAGTACCGCATTATAAAAACTCGATTGTAAAGAAGGTTGGTTGGAGATAAGAATTTATTGGAGGAAATATTGTTGGTCATTATTGGGTAACAACACACTCAGAGAGTGAAAGCTAGTGTTACTAGCTTAAATAGAAAATTTTACCAATTTTAATTTGGCAGAGTATCCAAAAAAAAAGGGATCACTTGAGTTGAAATGACTAGCTTAAGTTATATTTAGTTTAGCAGGTGTTATTGATTTTTCAACTTTCAACGTTTTAGTGGTTTTTAGTCGGTAAGAGTCCGGCGTAGCATCCATGAAGGATTTTCCTCACGTTATAAAAAAAAACTGTACAAACGGTCAGTCATCTCCGAAATATTTATATTGTAATGTGCATAACGCGTTGATTGGTTAGGAAACTCTTACAAAGGAGACAACGAGCTTTTCTGATGATAATATAAGCGGAGAACGTCCCACCAAAATAATGTCCGTTTCTTAGATATTTCTTTCTCGATTGCAAATTTCATTATACTCGTAACTCAATATTTGATGGTAGTTATCTTTAGCTTGGCGCAAGTACTTGCTATCTGACATTGTGACAGTAATTTTTATGTGCTAGTCGGACTTGTCCACTGAGGGTTCTGTACAAATGACATGTTACGGAACGTCGCGGTGACGCACGACACGAATAGCTCCCGGTGATTTTTTAATTTAAAGTGGAAATACGAACTGTATAGTCGTGATCATGATATTAAAGTGGAATATTGGTGTTATTGTGCAACTACAAACTGCATAACAGTGATATTTACCAGAATTTTTCAGTGTAAAAGGATAATCATAGTGTGAACAGTTGTTGACAAAAACTAATTTGGTGGGTGGCCGGCCGCGCATCGGCAAACCGAGTGTCGCGCTCTTTCGCACTAACAGGGATTTCCTATCTTCGACCCTGTCACACACAATTCTGTATTTGAATTCGAAGAAGTAACTGAAAATGAACTGTGCTATTTGCTCCAAAAAAATTGATTTGGGGGAACTACTGAAATGCACAGGATGCAAGGCGGGATATCATTATAAATGTCTAAATATAACGTCGGCTGCATTTAAGGATGGTCAGGCCCAAATTAAACGCACTTATAAATGTGATTCGTGTGCAAATGTAACCCAACGAATTCGGGTAACGGATGACACCCCGGTAAGAAGTCGCGAGTGTTTGATTGATAATTATAATCAAATGAATAGAGAAAGGAATCCCTCATTAGGATCCGAGGATGATATGTCAAGTATTATGGAAAAAGTTAATAGAATGGTTGTGGAGAAATTGAGCGCCATGGAGACAAAAATAATTCAAGAAATTAAGGACACGGTAAGAATTCTAGTATTGGAAAACAGCAAACTGACCCAAGAGCTGAAGGAAACCGAAAAAAAAGGTGTGGCATATGAACAAGAACTTCAAATACTAAAAATTGAAAAAAAGAACGCCATTAAAGGAAACACTTTCAGTGCTAACACTCCAACTGTAACAGTCACCAGCAATCAAGCACAAACGTAACTGGTTCCAATACGGTATGTACTTCGCCAACTATCAGGAAAAATATAGGCCACCAGCAGGAGACCCAAGAGCGGCTAACGCAGACTCCGAGACTATCAGTCAATTATGCTACTGTGGCCCAGAAACCAGTGGAAACTACCGTGACTGATACATGGACAGTAGTTAAAAATACCAGGAGACGCAATCCGGTTACAAGAGGGGGTAATACGGCATCTGACTTGCTGAAAGCGGTGGAACGTAAGAAATTTTTACACGTATGGAGGTTAGAGAAAAACACGTCAGAAGACACACTAAAGAAACATATTCGTAATATTCTGCAAAATGATGGTGAAATTATTATTGAAAAATTAAAACCTAAGACTGAACGCGACTATTCGTCGTTTAAAATTGGGGTTACTGAAAGTAACTATGAAAAGCTAAGCGATCCGCAGGTATGGCCCGTGAATGTCGAGTTTAGCGAGTGGAGGTTTTTTCGGCGAACAACCCCCTTCGGACCCAGGCCCGCCGAAGGACAAACCCAATAAAAGCATTAATATTCTGTATCAAAATGTGAGCGGCCTCAGAACTAAAACGACACGTCTCTTATCACTGATAGAATCATTAGAGGCCGACATTTTTGCTATCACCGAGACAGGGTTGAATGAGTCCATTCATGATGCGGAATTATTGCTCCCAGGACATCAAATACTCCGATGTGACCGAGTGGACGGACGGAAGCAGGGTGGAGTGCTTTTGATAGCCACACCGCAATTCGAACTGCGCCGAGTGGCGGTCCCCGACGGCGACGGTACGGACATAGACAGTCACAGGTTTGAGTTAATTTGTGCTACAATTTATAACGATAACCGGTTCCTAGTAGCGTGTTGTATTGTATATATTCCACCTAGTACAATAGACAGCGAATACATGTCGATGTTTAATTTGCTAGAAAAATATGTCTCAAATACAAATCTAACTTAATAATATTGGGGGATTTTAATTTGTATTCCAGTAGTGACAATGTTAATTGTTATTTTGAATATTTTATGGCCTTTTGTGAATTCATTCAGTACAACACTATACCCAACTGTAACAGTAGGCAGCTGGACCTGGTGTTGAGCTCGCGTAGTGACGTATTCGTGTGCGAGGCGGACGAAGGGCTACAGCCCATAGACCGCCACCACCCGCCCCTGGCCGTCGCCGTGCGTCTTGGAGGCGCGCGGGCGCCTGCGCCGCCGGGTGATGTCTCGTCCGTTGCCGCCCCCTGCGTCCCACCCGGGCGGGGCTCTTGTGGTCAGGTAGTACGTGAACAATGGAACTTTAATAAGGCTGATTTCCAACATTTATATTACTTACTTGCCACATTGAATTGGACCGATTTGTTTGGTTTGAGCGATCCGGAATCGATCTTAAATTTATTTTATAACAAAATATATGATGTTATCGATCGTTGTGTCCCACGCAGACATAATATCTGCTCAAACAGTAGGCGTAGGTACATCTATCCTGTATGGTATACACCTGACGTTATAAAAGAGATAAGACTGAAACACACATTGCATAAAAAATACAAGTCTAGCAAGTCTCGTAGCGACTACGAGGCGTTTAGTAGGTCTAGGGCAACGGTAAAGGTGGAGACTGCTAAGGCGCACGACCGGTACTGCGAACGCGTTCAAAATCAGCTAGCCATTGACCCGCGAGCGTTTTGGGAGTATATGCGGTTTAGAAGGGGGAACGGCGGTAAATGTGGGCTAATGAAGGATAACCACACTTTATCAGACTATGAATGCGCACATGAGTTTGCTCGGTTTTTCCATTCAGTGTATAGGGAGGAGGTCCCGGCGCTGAGTGTGACGGCGGCGAGCGCGGCGCACGCGGCGCCTCCGGGCGCGCGGGTGGCCCTTACCCGCCTGCGCGAGCGGGACGTGCGCGCCTGCCGCCCAAGCGCTCCACGGGCCCAGATGGTATACCTGCTTTTTTATTTAGAGACGCTCGTATGGTATTGACCGAACCGCTGCTACATCTATATAACTCATGCATCGACACTGCGACATTTCCAGGACGATGGAAGCTCACTCGAGTCGTACCCGTGCCAAAAGGTAGCGGAGGCCCAGATCCCAGTAATTACAGGCCCGTTGCAATTCTTAATACACCGGCAAAAGTATTTGAAACGACTATTTATAACAGTCTGTATGGACAGGTAAATTCTCAGCTGTCAGACGCTCAGCATGACTTCCGTGCTGGACGGGGTACTACGGGAAATTTGCTCCATCTGATGACGCGTCTGGTGCCGGCGGTGGATGCTGGCCGGCAGGTGGATGTAGCCTACTTTGACTTCAAAAAAGCTTTCGATGTGATCGATAATGACATCCTTTTAACACGTTTGGCTGCAGTAGGCTGCACCCCGCACACGCTGGCATTCTTCGCTAGTTACCTGCGGGATAGAAGTCAGTATGTGGACTGTGGAGGATGCCTTTCCGAACCATATTTCACGAAATCCGGCGTGGGTCAGGGGAGTAATTTGGGCCCGCTTTTCTTTAATATAATTAATTAATGGCTTACCTGACGTCGTTTCCAGTTCAACACCATTGCTTTTTGCGGATGACCTTAAATTAGTTAGAGAGATAACACAGAATACGGATCACGAAATGCTGCAGGATGATATAAACAGTGTTGTGAAATGGAGCTTGGATAACAAACTTTATTTCAATGTAGCCAAATGTTGCGTGTTATCGTTTACTCGAGCGCGTCTCCAGGAACATTATGAGTACTGCATGGAGGGGGTGCCTTTACAGCGGATATACGAGGTGCGAGACTTAGGTGTTCGTTTCAGTTCCGACTTGAAATTTAGTAAACACATTCATGAGGTTTGTAAAAAGTCGTATCGGAACCTGGGATGCATGTTGAGACACTCAAACCAATTTACAAATATCACAGCTTTAAAAGCGTTGTACGAAGCGCTAGTAAAGAGTCACCTGGAAAGCAATGCGATTGTGTGGTCCCCGTATGAAGACAAATATAAAATCATGCTGGAGCGTATTCAGAATAAATTTGTTAGGTTCATTTACTATAAACAATATCGTGTGCACCCAGGGTATCCATTGTTGTATCCCACACTGTTTATTTTAGGCATGGTGGGATACTACAAGTTGGAGGTTAGAAGGGAGGTGGGACTTGCAACCTATTTATTCAAGGTGCTTCGCGGTCACACTCATAACCCAGCCATTCTGCAGGAGATCAGGCTGTGCGTGCCGAGCGAGTACGTGTCTCGGCGGCGTCGCCCGCGCCTCCTGGCGCTGGCGAGTGCACGCACAAACCTGCTGAAGCAGGCGCCGCTGTCGCGCGCGCTTCTGTTGCTCAATGCGGTGGCCGACAGGATAGACTTATTTTCGTGTTCACTGAATGAGTTCACAAGGGCCACATACAGTGCAGCATCTTCGGATAGATAACAGAGGTAGATGCTATTATGCCTTTTTCTAGTCTTCTTTATATTAGGTTTGTTAATTGTTTTATAAATTGAATAATGCTTGAGATTTTTTAATTATAGGCCTATAGCCGTCACCTCCCTTTTATCTAAGGTGATGGAGCGTGTGATTAATACACAGCTTCTGAGGTACCTTGAGGAACATGACCTGCTCAGTGACCGGCAGTACGGTTTCCGTCACGGTCGCTCGACGGGCGACCTTCTTGTGTACCTCACACACCGCTGGGCGGCGGCTATCGAGAGTAAGGGTGAGGCTCTAGCAGCGAGCCTCGACATCTCGAAAGCCTTTGACCGGGTCTGGCACCGTGGTCTTCTTACGAAATTGCCCTCCTATGGACTGCCCGAGAGTTTATGCGGATGGGTGTCCAGCTTTCTGGCCGGTAGAAGCATCAGGGCCGTCGTTGACGGCAGCTGTTCTGACTGCATGGCCATAAACGCTGGAGTACCACAAGGCTCAGTGTTGTCCCCTACTTTGTTTCTGCTGCATATCAATGACATGTTGTCTATTGACGGCATTCATTGTTATGCGGACGACAGTACGGGCGACACTTATTACACGGGCCGCCCCGGTATCTCTCGGGTTGCAGTGGAAGAAAGTCGTGAACAACTTGTGTCTGAAGTCGAGGCTACTCTCAATAGAGTGTCCGATTGGGGTCGACAAAATCTTGTCCAATTCAACCTTACCAAGACACAAGTTTGTGTTTTCACCGCAAAAAAGACCCCATTCACTGTGGCGCCACAATTTCAGGGCACATCTCTCACCATCTCTGAAAGTATAGGGATCCTTGGTGTTGACATCTCCAGTGATGTGCAGTTCCGCAGTCACTTGGAGGGCAAGGCCAGGCTGGCGTCCAGGAAGCTCGGAGTGCTCAGAAGGGCGCGGCGGTACTTTACTGCGGCGCAAGCACTGCTTCTTTATAAGTCGCAAGTGCGTCCGCATATGGAGTACTGCTGTCACCTCTGGGCGGGGGCACCCGAATACCAGCTTCGTCCATTTGACTCGGTGCAAAGGCGAGCTATGAGAGTTGTCAACGATCCCATACTTGCAGGTGGTGTGGAACCTCTTAGTGACAGGAGAGACTTTGCTTCTTTGTGTGTGTTCTACCGCCTGTACAACGGTTTGTGCTCTGAAGAATTGTTTGATATGATGCCTACGGCTACATTCTATCATCGCACCGCTCGCCATAGACAGGGTATTCATCCTCACACGTTGCGTCCTGAGCGCTTGAGCACGGTGAGATCTGGTAGAGGCTTTCTTCCGCGTACGCTTAGGTTGTGGAATGATCTCCCTGCCTCGGTTTTCCCAAACGCCTACAGTATGGGGTTCTTCAAAAGGGGACTTAGAAGGTTTTTAAAGAGTCGGCAGCGCGATTGTGGCGCCTCTGGTGTTGCAAACGTCCATAGGCTGCGGTGACCACCGGTACATCTGGTGGGGCCGTATGCTTGTCTGCCACTCGAGTGGTATAAAAAAAAAAAGACTGACATATAAATACTTAATATTTATTTCATTGAATTTATAAGAATTGGATGACATGGTTAATACTTCTCGATTATTCGGTTGCTAATTATTGACATTAAATATGATTGACATTAAATACTTATTAATTCATTGGCTGACATGGATATAAATAATAAAGTTGACAAGCATTGTATATAACTTCCTAATATATATTGACATCGCATTTGTAGGAATGCGATCACATTGTTTAGTAATTATTACATGTTATGTTGTAAATTACTGATACAAATAATGATTGATATTGAGTAGGTACTTATCGAATGCATTGACTGGCGTAAATAAATTTGACATTTTTATAGACAGACATGACGAATCTATAAGGTTTCCGTTTTTGCCATTTGGCTACGAAACCCTAAAAATGGCAATTTAAAATTTTGGACGGAGTAGGTATTAATGTTCATTTATCGATTCAAGGAGCTTACCTGGAATATCTAGTGACATTAGAATTTTTAGAATAGCGGACTTTGTATATTGTGTTATATTGATTGTAGTGTTGCAAATTGTCGATAAATAGATACTAATAACGATTGACGTTAAATACCTAAAATAAATAAAATTGACATTGTACATACTTAATATAGTACCTATTTTGACATTGTATTTGTAAAATTAGCTGACATTTTATTATTATAATATTATATAAATGTGTACTACACTATTGCATTGGGTTTGCCTGTAAAAATAGTTGTATGTTGAAATAAATAAATAAAAAAAAATAATAAAAAAAATTGTAGCTTTAAGGGACTTAGCATAATGGTTTTAATATCAACTCGATAATTCCATACGTTCGGGAGATAAAGGGTCTCTGGTTTTGAAACGGATGAACGACTGATTTTATTTAAGGAATTTTGTTTCAGTGTTAGAACTCTTATAATTTTCAGTCAGAAATAACATCTAAAGTCGGATTATTAATCTCAGTCAGTAAAATGACAAGTGCAACTGTCACTGATACAAAAAAGGGTGACCCGCTACAATAGTGATGTTCAACAATCAATAGACTTAGACATTTTAGTCATTCTTTATTTTATTAGGTGTAAAGGTGTTTTTGTATTGTATTTTAAATTTTATATTGTAAATATATAATATCTAAGTATCTATTACATAAATATATATCATTAATTAATTAATTAATATTAATCTATATATATAATAAAATGATAGAAAAGTCAAAACTGTACATTGGAAATATTTAAAAAAAAATACTTGCTGGGTGTTCAACATAAGATACCAAAGCCGAAAATATAGTTAGAAAATTTTTTGCCTGTTTTCTGTTTATCTGTTTGTGTTTGTCTGTTTGCTTTGCTTTGTCCGGAAGGATCTCGAAAAGTACTCAATAGATTTGATTCAAATTTTGCACAAATATTACCTAGGGGTAGGGTGTTAAAATAGGGTATATATTATCACGCTTCATATCCTAGGGGCTAAGCAGAGAGCAATCAAATTGGCATTGTAACAATTTTCACGCGTACGAAGTCGCGGGCAACAACTAGTACCTACATATAATAAAATCGTAACAGGTCGCTGTCTGTACATGGAAGATAAATAAGATAAAATATTATAAAGGGGCTTTATGAACGCAATAGAACTCAAAACAATGATTTTTAGAATTTTTGTCTGTTTGTCTGTATGTCTGTATATCTGTTTGTCTGTACGTTTGTGGGCGCTAATCTCAGTACCCGCTTAACCGATTACAATGCGGTTTGTTTGTTGTGTTGAGGTTTGCTTTACTTAACATTTAGTGTTTATTTCATGTCAATCGGTTGATAAATAAAAAAGTAAACACACACAACAAGTAAAGTAAACACTTTTAAGAATTTATTACATCGAAGATATTTTGAAAATTTTAATTGTAGGGGTTTCTTTGAATGTGATGGTAAATCTAAAATAGCGTGTTGGCTTAATCATAAAAGAGATTGATGATTAAGGCTATTTTAAAATAATTGACTTAATAATTGAATTGACTGGACTGAATTTGTTTATAATAGACTTAATCTTGCCGTGCACTGCCTAACGGCCATCGCCCTCTGCGGGCTCAGCTATCTAGCCACATTGCTGCCCATCAGGGTCTCCGCCCATACGGGGGCCCCGTATGGGGCCATACTTCGCACGATCCCCAAATACAGTCTCATACAAGTTATTTTGTTGTTATAATCCCACAAGTGAAATGTAAAGGCAATTCATCCATACAGCCTTATTACATGCGATGTTTAATTGTGAGGCAAATACGCGCGCTTTTTGGCATAATCATTATGTTGATTTTTTGATGCCAAACCATTTAAAAAAAAGTTTCATTGTAGAACGGTTTACCCGTGTGGAAATGGTTATTGTAACACGACTTGGCCAGAATGAGTACTATTGAGATATGACTTGTGGTTATGTAGTATGCAAAGGTTTACTAATGTTTGCCATAATTTAAAATGCCATAATTTCATATGCCGTACTGGTACTTGCCATAATTTCATTAGACATAACGCTTCAGTTGCCATAATCGTGAAATGACATAAAATGACTTTCACTAATTCCATTGGTCATAATCGATCAAGTGTCATAATAATTAAAATCCATAAATGTATTTGCCATAATTTTCGTTTTCAATTATGCCATTTTCCATAACTTTTATTCACCATAATATAAATAAAGATAATTTATACGACACAGATAATTTATTCACAATTAAACCTAAAACTAAACCTCATATGGCGTCTACTAACTAAGCTCGACGGAGCCCCGCTTGGCGGGTCTCCTACTTCTGGGTGGTTTAAAAACGATAATTAATTTCGACCTAACAATATTATGTATTATTTTCATAATTATATCAAATTTTAATTCTGCCAAGAGTCGATTATGAGATTATGAGACTTATGGAAACTAATTATTATGATAATGTTCATACTTATAGAATTCGGGACTTCACGCGAAATACTATTTACTTACATTCTACCGACGTTTCTGATATATGTTGTTATAGAAAGTCATTTTATGGCAAATAAAAGTTATGACTGCTGAGTTGTTAAGGCAAACGTTATTAGTATAAATGATAATAGTGCAAGTAAATATTATGATCGGGGATGATTATGGCAAACAATATTAGTGCAAATGAATTTATGGAAAACGAGAGAAGACCGTATGCAAATTACCAAATGGTCGTAGAAAATAGTAGGTTGTGTAACAAGGGAGCAAAATAGTATTTTGACGGAGACAGAGTACTGACACAAGTTGAAATTCTTCACCTTATTGTAACCGCCATTTAAGAGTATGGCACAGAGCCATCTATCGAAATACTTAGCAACTCTGATATCTTCTCTGTCTCTGATATCTGTATCAGTACGGCTCCCGTAGCTCAATTGGTTAGAGCATTGCCCTGGATTAGGCAAAGGTTGCGGGTTCAAGTCCCGTCTGGGCCAAGTTGTCTTTTTTCACTTTATAATAAAATATTATGAAAAAGTTAGCATACTAATTGCTTTAAATATTAAAAATGTATAGATTGAGTCGGAGACATCAAATCAATGTATAAAAATGATTGCAATATCGTTCATTGATATCAGAGTTGCTAAGTAGATGGCTCTGTGCCATACTCTTAAATGGCGGTTACAATAAGGTGAAGAATTTCAACTTGTATCAGTACGGCTCCCGTAGCTCAATTGGTTAAAGCATTGCCCTGGATTAGGCAAAGGTTGCGGGTTCAAGTCCCGTCTGGGCCAAGTTGTCTTTTTTTCACTTTATAATAAAATATTATGAAAAAGTGATTATATTTAAATGTAGGGAAATAATTATGGAGCAATCGAGATCCAAATTGTTTGTTTACTACATTATTTGAATGAGTTGGGTTTTATGTAATATTTAATTACTGTTTGATATTCCATAAAAAAAATATAATCTCGACTAACTTTATTTGTAAAACTCGATTCAACCACATCACTATTTATTTGTGACAAAAATCCCGCAACACTGAAAATGTCATTTTACTGACTCGAATTAAAAATCATAGTATAGTAGGTTTTTGCCTAATAAATGTAAACCCCTCATCCTTAGGAATATTGGACTCTTTCCTGCTATTCAAGTGTCACTGAAAGGTCGTTTTTCAAACCCAGTATATTAGCAGGGCCCTTTTAACTTTGCGTGTATTTATTTGGTTCCGTCACGAAGTGTAAATATCAAACAAAATTTATGATCACCCAAACAGCAACTTAAGGGATTAGGTCTGATGCCGAGGTTATAAATTGCTATTTCTATAACATAATAAAACTTTAGTAATTGCTGTAGTGATACATTGCAATTTCTAACAAAAATACATATTCGTTGACTTACTAGTAGCGTACTAGAAGCGTTTATAATCATAAAATACAACCTTGGGACATTTTCACATTCCGAGAGTGTTTACAAGAGACTCCCAGCTGTAGGCAGTTGCATGAAACCACAAATTAGAGATAGAACAGATGGAAAACTCATGTATGTACTCTTTTTCACACCTACCCATTGCTACACACACTCGCGCACAAATCATTATCAAAAATTCGATTGAGACCGTCTGTGAATGAGTTGTCTATGTGTGCGTTGACTCAGCGAATTCAGAATGTAGGTTTCCATCTGTACTATCTCTAATTTGTGTATAACACTGTGTGGTTCTCGACTATAGAGAGCATTAGGGGAACTGTTGGGCGTTACGTGAGGATTTTAGTCGGTAGAGAGCATGCGGGGGAAACGATAACGCCATACAATACAAAAGATTTACAAATTCTATGACAATTGAGACCGTATTCTTAGCATTCCATGGATTCTCCGTGCGGGCGCCGGGTCAATAGCGTGGCACAGGGGGGAACACCCCGACGGCGTCTGGGACTTGCGACCCATTCGAGTAGGTTTAGGGTGGCCACCTTACTATGCGCATAAACGATCACCTTCCACCGTCAACAATGTTCCCCCCCCCCAACCCAACCAGATTTGGTAAGATCTATCAATGCCGCTTTGGATACTCGTTTGAGCTTACTGAAGCTCTTGGCAATCCAAGGTCCTTAAATAAATTATAAGCAAAGCCGGCGACCAGTCGTACAATAAGGTACGCCACTGCAAGGCCATGGGAATACAAAATTCGCCCAGAGTAAGCCATTCATTCTGCATCTCCAGGTTCATCGCGTGCACCTTATAGGCATCGCTCTCATCCTGCTCCAGAAAAGATTGTGTAATGTCTTTATCTGTTTGTCTCCGGATACTACCCAACCCCGCTCGACCAGTCTGCGAACCCACCATGAATTTCTTGTGGAATTGGAGGCGTGACTCAAGTTCTGCTATATTTTTATCCTTTGGAAGAGTTTGAACGATTTTATCTCTTGATTTTGCCAAGACGTGCATTTTAGAAACTCTTAGATGTTTATAGAGTTCCGACGGCTTCTTAAACGTCATTCTGAAGTTATTAGAAGCTCTGTATAATGCCGACGGGTCGGCCGATTGAGCTAGCCCTAGCCACGACTTCAACGTCTTCGTAACATTCGCATCCAATTTTCTGAGAAGGTTTTGGCTCATATCGTACACAAGAAACGGCCAGTTTAGACGTGATGTTAAATAGTTGTCGTATATCCATGCTTTCTTGACGTTACCTATTGGTTGTTGGTCTACCTTTTTTATGTCAACAATGAAACTTTCAATTATGTCGTCCAAAGCTGGAGTACAACCTCTGTTATCTAACTTTCTGCCAAGAAATTTGAAAGGCACGGTTTCCGATATAATAGAAACTTTTTCCCCGCCTATAGCAAGCCCGGGGTCATATGACGTAAACTTAGTACCCCGCCTACCCAGACATAGACAGTAGCATTTGCTAGGTTTTGTCCTCATTCCATCTGTCCATGTACAGAATTCATCCACTTTACGCAGTAGGTCTTGGCACTGCTTTGGGCTGCGAGTCAGGATTGCGAGGTCGTCTGCAAACGCCAGGATGGACTCTGTATATTTGCCATTTAATTTAAACCGATATCCCCACTTCTTCTCATGAGTAATAATACTGTCAATTAAAATATTAATTACTATATTGAAAACTATTGGTGATAAACAGCAATCCTGGAACAAACCTACTCTATACTTTAAGGGTTGCGTATGTCCTTCTTTTGTATTGATTACAAATTTTAATTGGTTATAATAAGAAGCTATTATTTCACATATTATTGACTGAAAGTTATACCATTTTAATGCAAACAACATAAGTTCATGTTGTACTGAGCCAAAGGCGTTTTCCAAATCTATCCAACAAACTGTTAATTGCCTTTCATTTAATCTGGCTTCTTTTAGACTTTCCGCCAGTAGAGAATTATGTTCCAGACATCCTGAAATTCCGGGCAGAAACCCTTTCTGGTGATTTGGTCTAAAATACTTATTGCTGATCATAAAATCAGTCATTTTAAATTGAAGCCATGAGAAGAAAATTTTTGATATTGTGTTGGTTAACGCTATCGGCCTGGCGTCTTTTGGACTGGTAACAATTTCTTTCTTAGGGATGAGCACAAAACTGGCCTCTCCGAATATTCCTGATTTAAAAGTCAGTATGAAGTTGAACTAAGCGAAGTATAAAAATGCGAAAAAGTTTTTCATTAGCAGCCGTTTCTAGTTCATTTCTTTTGTAGCGCTGTTAAGCTTAATATTGAACTTTAGTCCACTGTGACCAATTAAGTATAACAGAAGTTAATTATAAAGAACTAGTTATGCTCGCGAACCAAATTATTATTAAGTACGCGTGTATATTTTAATTGTGTGATGGACAATTATCCGCTTTTTACTGTCTTACTTCTTACTAATATCATAAATGCAAAAGTTTGTGAGTGTAGATGTAATTTTACGGATTGTATGTACGTATTTATAAGTATTGTCACACTATACTTCATGTAAAACTCTAGACTTTTCTTTCCTGATAACTATACTTATATAGTTACTCATCCGCTTAAAAAAATGCGATAAGTAATCCAAGTCATTCTGAAATAGCATAGACTAGTTATCATCTTATTACTACCCAAGGGAGCGAAGAAGTAATAATAATTTACTGTTAATAGATAGGAGAGATTTCTGGCAAGGCTTAAATGGCACTTGTAGAATATCAACAGGCGAAGCCTCTACGGCTTCGTCTGTTGATACATCAAGTAAGTAAAAGTAACAATCGTATATTTAAGTATAATTATGTATAAAACAGTAATAGTCAAATTGTTAAGACAGTCATTTCTCATTCACTGCACATAACATTCAAATCATGTTGGTCTATATAATTTATCTCGCACGAACAGAAAACACACTCCCAAACAGAAATTGGCTGTGTTTATTCTAAGTTGTTTCGTCAATAGTATTTACGTATGAAGTGAATTTAACAGTCTTCACAGATCGTATTCTAACTAACTCATAGATTGTTTAATAAATCAAAATTTAAACGAGGATTCCGCTGGAACCTAAAATCGAAATACATACATATCATTTATAGAATCGAACCCATTACCTCGTCATTCACAGTCGCTCCTTTCGACCTCTAGACCAACGAGGCAGTCCACAAATGACTGAACTTTAAATAAAAAAGAAAGTAGATCACATTTTCGATGTCTGTTAGAAAAAAAAAGGAACGTAATCAACATAAAAGCTAAAGGTTCTTGCGCCTGTTTGAATTCATCATCTCTATCTAAAATAACTTGTGTCAATGTTGACTCCTGAAGGAGCAACTCATGTAAAAATTTATTAGATAAGAACCGACTTCATACAAATCCCTAAAAATAAAATTTATCTAGCACAAAGTAATTTGTATTTTGATTAATCAGATTTTATCTAATATCATATTGAAGTCGGCGCCAAGTGAACCCATAGATTTAGGTAGGTATTATTAATGGCACCAACTTTAATATTATATTAGATAAAATCTGATAAAACAAAATACATATTACTTTGAGCTAAGTAAATTTTATTTTTATGGATTTGAATGAAGTCGGTTAAATTTTTTATTAAATTTATTTTTTGAGTATTTTAAGTGACGGGTGGACCGAAAAGTATATCTATCTAGGTGTAAAGTTCTCATCAACACAAATCAATCAAGCCGAATCACAAGGTAACAGCTGTAAATCGTTAAGGAATTCCCTCGACTGTCTTTCGGTTCCATCATCAGATCGAATAAAGACCTTCATTAAATTGTAGTACATTAAAGCACTTATTCATAATGTTAACAAACGCACTAGTTGTCTCTACAATTTTCGGTGGCTGCCCTCGATTTCTCCTGGATCGCAGCATCAGATCCTGATACCCTGGATATGGGACCACCTCAGAAGTATCCTCTTTCAAACAAAAAAAGAATTTTCAAAATCCATACACAATTGGCACCGCTATCGCGTCACATACATACAAAAAAAAAACATAGCGTACGAATTGAGAACCTCCTCCTTTTTTGAAGTCGGTTAAAAAATGTTTACATTCGTAATTGGCGGTTCAAAATTCTTAAGGAAACTTTTGTATTTCAAACAGGATTTGCATATAGGTTACGAGGTAATATTTCCTCAAAGTTTTCCATTTAAACTTTGTTGACAAATCGAAAATATAAACTATCTTAATATTATACTTGGTAAATACTTTTACAGTCCATCGTTTGCATGGGGTGGGATGTAGTGAGCTTGAGATAAAATTATTAGGATTTTGTAATGTGAGTATTGACGAGTTTTGCAAACACTGTAGAACGTTTTCTTCTATTTAAAAAAGACGTCAGCTACGTGATACTAAATAAAATGAATAAAATAAATGTCATAAAGTATGCGTTCATAATTCGAAAATTTTCTTTACGTTTATTTCTTTGGCGAAATGTTGCAAACCTCATTCGGGCAATGATTCACTGTTATAGCTGGCATAGAATTTTTGTGCCGTTTTATTTGTATTCTTGTGCAAAACATAGCTTTTTTTTCAGTCCACGTACAACGCTGACACAACTTTATGGGCCCGCAATCTTCATAAATCTCAACCAGGACGGGATTTTGTCTTTGTCTCTTTCTTTTAGGGCTTTGGTAAATTCTGATCTGCCGCAAATTACACACAGCAGAATCGTGAACTCAGAAATAGACCGTGTCGTGTACATAATAACAAAAATATCTTTTCTTAATTCCTGTTCTCAACTTAATAACCAGAAGATGGATTAAAGTTTTGACAAATATAATCATTTATTTCAAATTTCGCTGTAATAACAGAAAATGAATTACTGTGAAGAACTAGTGGACCATGTTACAAATCTGTCTGCATTATATTTAAATATCCCAAAGGAGGCTTTGAAGAAATAGTGTGTCGAAGCCTACATACAATTTCTTTAAAACCTCTTGTGGGGAAAGTCCCAGGAAACACAATTTACCGCAAAATTTCAATATGTTTCGTTTAATATCGAGAAATTAACAGACGATTTGTTTAGCATTTGTGATAATAGTATGGATAAGTAGCCTTATGAGTAAGTATAACTAGAATTATTATCTTTTTAAGCAAATCTTAAAATACCCAAATTAATTTTAGAGATTATAGAAATTGAAACTCAGAAACTGTTGAAAATTATTTTTTCTTGAATGGTCTTTGAACCATCTAGACAGGTTAAGCGGAAATATATTTAATGTTCCTCTTTATCGCTGGTTGGACAAATTCTCGAGCAGCGTGTGCTTTTCACTACGTTTCGATCGCCGTATAGCAAATGGAAAAGTTACAGTAAACTAGCCCGAGGTTATCGAAGTACCGATGTGTTACAACAAATGTATACCAAAGCGCAGGCAAACTTTTCACGTACAGCGCAGCAATAAATTATAATGCCTGAATATTGGATGCGATCGATGCACAGTATTTTAAAGTTTCTTGTTTGTCTGTGGGAGATTATCTGAGATTTTCCGTGGTAGGTATATATGAGGTAATACAAAACAATCGTTAGATACTGCCATACTGTCAAACATATAAGGACAAACCAATATTATATCCAATATTATAAAAATAAATAAGTTGATTAGAAAAAAACAAAATGTGACCAATAACAATAAAAAAATTATCAAAAATATTAAAAATTGCAGAAATAGACTGAATATATTAAATGAATTAAGTCTATGCACTGCAAAATTAGAACATAGCCAAAAACAGCATGCTGCTGACACTCAAGGCTTCAATTTTAAAATACAACAACTTCAAGAGTCCCTGGAGTCTGTAAAGTCCATGTATGATAAATCACAGCTAATTATCAAAGAATATTCTTTGGCGATGGATACACTCTTAAATTCAACATCTCATTATGCTGATCGTTTCAACTCGTTATCAGATAAAACCCAATGTAACTGCAGCCAACCTGAGCCAGGGAATATACAAACCCTACCTAGTGACCAGCAAGGTAGTAGTCTTAATAAATTACAGGGCAATCTTAGTTTAAAAAGTTATAATGAAACAAAGAATCAATGGATTATGTTCAGTGATGAAATTGGGAGAGATATGGGGTCGAAATTAAGCTTTTGTACACCAGGGCAGTGTTTTATAAATCACTGCATGCCTTCTGCATCTTATGCCCAAATAATGAAGTCCATATTTAGTTATAAATTCCAAAGGCAAGATAATCTGGTTATTTTCATAGTAAACAGGGCAGGTATAACCAAACAAAAACTCATTGAATACTATAGTAAATTAAGCTCATTAGAGTTAAATAATATTATTATTTACACACTGCCTTATTGCCAGGGTATGCCAGTTGCGGAAAATAGGACTAGGTACCATTTAAATTTGTCATTGGACACATTAACATGTCACAATAAAAAGTTTCATTTAATTGACACTAACACTATTGTTAGGAAGAATTATTATTTTTACTTGACTAAAAGAAAGCATAAGCTTCTGGATTATTTTAAAAGACAGGTAGCATTTTCGCTACATTATTTTATAGATATACTAGCCAAAAATCTGGCTACCCAACCTGCTCCTTTTGAGCAGAAATATGACATTACTGATAATAGAACTATGGATAGCTATTTATATCCAAGTAATTTAAATTAGATTATGGGACAAAAGAGCAACGTTCTTGCACTAAGCTTGACATAATATACGAAACAATGAATGTTAAATCTGGCAATTTAGTTTTACATCAGCCACAGCAAAATTTTGAATCTGACTGCTCTCAGGCCATTGAATCTACTAATCATAAAAATTATGGTTTACACCTGGTGCAACAATTAAAAGACAACTAGATAACTACGACGATGTCAACAATGCAATCCTGAAAGTAGTACATTGGTTTAATACTAATAATCTTAGCCTGAACGATAACAAAACTAAATGTATTAAATTTACCTTGCCCAATGTAACACAGGCAGAAACCAATGTTCAACTTAATGGCCGAGAGTTGAACTTGTGAAATCTACGGCGTTCCTAGGGTTGACGGTCGATGCTGGATTGCAGTGGGGTCCACATATTGAAAAGCTAGCTGGCAGGTTAAGTTCAGCAGCATTTGCGGTCCAAAAGATTAGGCATTTGACTGATGTAGATACAGCTAGAATAGTTTATTTCAGTTACTTCCACAGTGTTATGTCTTACGGTATTCTACTGTGGGGTAATGCCGCAGATATAAATTCAATTTTTGTTTTACAAAAACCGGCCGTAAGAGCCATATATAGATTAGGTCCAAGGGTCTCTCTGCGCGAAAAATTCAAAGAGGTAAATATTCTGACTGTAGCATCACAATATATTTTTGAAAATCTTATGTATGTGCAAAAGAATCTATCTAGTTTCGTTAAGTTAAGCGATATACACAGTGTAAATACCCGACATAAAGATAACCTTGCTTGTCATCAGTGTAGACTGAAAAAAGTCAGTAATTCCTTCCTGGGTAACTGTATACGTTTTTACAACAGGCTTCCAAATGAAATAAAAAGTATGCCCTTAAATAAGTTTAAAAAGTGTATAAAAAGTAAATTGTACCGCAGGGGCTACTATTCAGTTGACGATTATTTGCTTGACAGGGAAGCCTGGAAATGATCTGCTTGCTCTACTGCATTCTCAAGCAATAGTTTGTGATTTTTAGTTTAAATTTTTGTAAATAGAGCACAAAAAGAAAAGCCCGTCGAGTTTCTTGCCAGTTCTTCTCAAGCGGGCCGCGTTCCGAACTGGTGGTACTATTTGCATTGTATTCATTGACGTGTCGCAAGTGCCTATGTATTAGGATTATGCGAAATAAATGTTTTTTTGAGTTTGAGTTTGAGTTTGATATTAAGACTATATGTGACCAATTTGCGAACACTTTCTCAAAAGAGATAAATGACCTTAAAAACGGATGTGACGATAGATTTCTGAATAGAGAATCATATGTTAAATCAACGGATATGTGTATGAGATGGCGACCGGTAACCTGTAACGAGATAAAAAGTATAATAAAAAACATGGATAGCAAAAAATCACCAGGTTGCGATTCCATTCGCATGTCTGATTTAAAAATGATTGTTGATAAGGTGAGTCCTGTCTTAGCTAAATTAGTTAACCAACCTGTCTGTATCATGTGGCAAATTTCCATACCAGTTAAAGGAATCCATTGTTCGCCCAATATTTAAAAAAGGTGATCGTAAAAATATCTCAAATTATAGACCAATAGCGATATTGTCGAGTGTCGATAAAGTAATAGAAAAATGTATAGTTAGTCAATTAAATAAGTATCTTGTTAAGAATAATGTTTTACACAATAGTCAACATGGTTTTATACAAGGGCGTAGTACAAATACCTTACTGTCTAAATTTACTGACGAAATTAACAATTACCTAGAAGAAAAGAAATTAATAATTTTAATATTTTTTGATAATAAAAAAGCATTCGACACATTAGATACTAATACCCTACTAAGTGCCATAGAGGAGTGTGGTGTGGGAAAACCTCTGAATCGATGGTTCATTGACTATCTCACAGCGCGCTCGTACCGCGTGAAGGTCAGCAACACATACAATGACAAGATAGAGGTGAACTGCGGGGTGCCCCAGGGATCCGGCTGTGGTCCTGTCAGCTACCTAATGCACGTGAACAGCCAGTGCAACGTGCTGCAACACTGCACACCGCACATGTACGCAGACGACCTGTGTGTTTTGCTGGCCGGCACCGACATCGTCAATATGTGTATAGCAGTGCAACAGGACATAGACTCGGTGGTGAAGTGGTCCCACGATAATGGCATAGTACTGAACTCTGACAAAATTAAATTGCTTGTTATATATTCACCTTACACACAACTCCCTACGCAACCTACGCCTTTGTATACCCATGAATTTTCGTGCTTTCATAATAAATTATTAAACTGCAAATGTAAACCAATAGAGTTAGTTAAAAAAGTAAATTACCTTGGTATGGAAATTGACAGTAAATTTTCATGGCACTATCATATTGAACACTAGCTGAGCCCGCAACCTCGTTTACGTCACATAAGGTGTATGAAAGGAAAGGTATTTCTTAATCAGAGTCATCAAGCAGCGTCTGAAACTGCCCTGTTTGCTTAATCATAAAAGAGCTTAATGATTAAGTCTATTTTAAAACAATTCAGTCCACGCCTTCGGCGCGGACTGAATTGTTTTACAACACGCCAGTTTAGGTTCACTCACATTCAAAGAAACCCCTACAATTAAAATTTTCAAAATATCTGATTCTTAAAAGTGTTATAACTCTTTTATTTCTAAACCGATTGACATGAAACAAACGCTAAATGTTAACTGAAGCAAACCTCAACACAATAAAAAAAACCGCATTGCAATCGGTTGAGCGGTTACTGAGATTAGCGTGCACAACCGTACAGACAAACAGATATACAGACATACAGACAAACAGACAAAAATTCTAAAAATCATTGTTTTGGGTTCTATTGCGTTCATAAAGCCCCCCTATAATATTTTTTCTTATTTATCTTCCATGTACAGACAGCGACCTGTTACGATTTTATTATATGTATTGATTTCTAAACAGTTTGCCGCAGTATATCAGAGAAGAGCCAGACAAATTCCTATTTAAGAAAGAACTTAAAAAATATATGCTGACATTGCTAGAATAAGTAAATTATGCTATACTGTTATTGCTTTATATAATATAATATAATATTTAATATGTACGGAGACTAGATTCCCCAGTCAAACCATCAACTCGGTTTTGGGGGACTCATAATGTACCAATTATGTCACTAAAATGTAATGTTACTAAATAAATAAAAAAAAATGAAACACACACGATGAAATTGTAAAAACCGTTAAATTGTAAAATCGTTTTCTATTAATACCAATATTATCGCTAAGTAGATACCTAGCGAAACTTAAAACTGTCGACATAATATTGTGAACCGCAAAAGTTGATAACCTAATAGGTGGTTAGGTTAGGTTGAAACAGTGACCATTAACATGCAAATGCGAGCGAGCGAAGCGAACGGGCCGTGGTAGCGGCCGTCCCGATTTTTCTTTGTTGATTTTGTAAGGAAATTAATATTCTTCTTTGTAATATTTCCACTCGTTTTTTTTTCAGTCACAATCTGAGGGAATATGATGTAACGGACATTGTTAAAATGTCAAAAGTTTATAATTTGGCAAGTTAAATAAATTTATAATCTACCGATTTTTACAATCTTACAGTGACTGTAATATAATCATAATGATTATAGACTGGAAACGTTGAACTCTAATATAATTTTCCTACAGAATGAGCAGCTGAATAAGGGAGGAATATTCATGAACAAAGCTTGGTTGAAAGTTTGTGATTAGTAATTATGGTAATGATTTTAAATTGTCCTAACCCACACTGCGAAGGGCTAAAATTAACTTTGGTTTGGACTTGTTATAAGGGTATTAGGGTTCTCTCAGATATTACAATATCCCTCAAAAATCTATTTATCAAAATATACATACATATAATCACGCCATTATCCCCGAAGGGGTAGACAGAGACATAGTATACGCCCACATTTCACCTCCTATAGTTTTATGTCGCACGTAATAGGGGTGAGCCTATTATCGTGTTGAAATGGACAGGCGCAAGTCGCCGCGACTCGCAGTTGAAGTTTTTCAGGCCACCGATAAGGCCTTCAACTTGGTATATATTAATATACCTAGTTAAATAAAATATTAAGTTTCAAACAACTATGCCTGAAGTATTTAACTAATTTAAAATTGACAAATAACATTATTATCATGTCAAAATTGAACTCTTTTATCTCAAGTTAATCTTGGATTAACACGACATAAATTATCATAGTTATTTTCAGTGACCTATTCATACACACGTAATTAGTACGTATAATCACATCAATACTAAAGGCAGAGGATTTTATATTCGCACTTTCTCAACGTGATAATACACATATTTATTCAAATTTTGATCTTTCTAGCACTAACCGTCTGAACGGTAAGCCGAGAACGAACAGACAGATGGCCAAGACCAAATTGTGGGTTCTGAAATATAAACTAAAATGGGTGACTATTTTACGAGTTGCCGTATAATTTTACTATAATTTGTAATGAAACCACACCGTTAGTAACAGATACGTTTAATTATAATGGTTCAATTCATACGCCACATTCTATTCCAAAAATTGACATAATATTAAATAACTGACAGTTTACGAAGTTGCGCGCAAAAAAACGTGGCACAAAATGTGGTAGATAAAAATGACGTTGTATCGTTCAATGTCAGCGAGGTATTATGTGTAGGTATATCCTACTATCCTATCTTTCCTACTAATATTATAAATGAGAAAGTTTGTGAAGATGCTTGGATGTTTGTTACTCAATCACGCTCTA
Organism: Miltochrista miniata; assembly: GCA_933228765.1. Taxonomy (NCBI): domain Eukaryota; kingdom Metazoa; phylum Arthropoda; class Insecta; order Lepidoptera; family Erebidae; genus Miltochrista; species Miltochrista miniata. The sequence goes on from OW121756.1 coordinate 23,960,681, forward strand.
ACGGCTAAATGAATTTGGCTGAAATTAGGTACAGGGATGGAGTGTAGTCTGGAATAACACATAGGCTACTTTTTATCCCGGAAAAATGTTACCACGGGAAGCGGGAACGGGAACCAAATTTAAAGCGGGCGAAGCCGCGTGCATCAGCTAGTTTTTTTATTTTTATTTTTTTTATACTACTTAGGTGGCAGACAAGCTTACGGCCCACCGGAAGGTTGGTAACCGTAGCCTATAGACGTTTGCAACACCAGAGGCGTTACACACGCGCTGCCGACCCGGGCGCAGGTTGTGACGACCCACAGTTGAAATTTTTCAAGCCGCCCATAAGGCCTTCAACTTGGCTTAACGACTGTCATTTTACTGACAACCGGGACCAACGGCTTATCGTGCCTTTCGAAGCACGGAAACGCTCGTAAATAAATGTCACAAAGTGATCCACGTGGTGGTCACCCATCCATATCCGGCCGTAGTAAATGTTGCTTACTGCAGTGATCGTTTACAGAACACTGAGTCCGCGGGGCCACGAGCGCTTCATAGTTTTTCATAGTTGTGTATAATGTTTAGTTTGGTGTTTAAAATATAGACACATTTTCATGTAGTTTTTAATTTCAATGTTCCAAATTTCTTGAAAGTACCTAATAGTTGTAGAAGAAACCACACGAAAATCTGTTACTTGATTCACTTTATTTACCGTACAAATACGAGTGTAACTCGTATAAAGGGTCCCCTAAGACAGTCTTTACGATATTTGTAATCTGTGAGTTGAGCACTATTTCTATATTTTGTTACCAATGTTTATTTACACGAGACCTACGGGCGGCTCAGTGAACTGTATCAGTTCGATACGATTATTTTGGACAGTTGCTTTATTACATGGTTAACGCATTTTCTGTCACAGACCTTGGCGACCGACACTTTTGACAGCTAATGCATGACAATACATTACCCATCAATTTGTTAAAATTCTGAAATACAGGGGTATTTTCTTACAAACCCTATTTTGAAGCTTATCTGGATGAGAAAAGTTCTAAAGAATAAAGAATATTTATGTTAGAAAACACCTTTTGTGGTTGTTATTCTCGAGGCTAACAATAATGTGATTATAAGGATTTGTAAATAAACTCCTTTTACAGTAATGCTATTGTGAATTGCCATAATAGGATAAAATGAAACAGAATGTCAAAATATCTGTATTAATTTTGAATAAACTCGAGATCCAAATAAATTTCCTGGTGTTCAGGGGTTAGCAGCCGCAAGTTACATTATTTCAATATTGTGGGGTATTTTGATGAAATTATGGGTAGGTATTATAACAATAATTTTGATTAGTAAAATTTACTCAATCACGTACTAGTTACAAAACAAATTTAACCCTTTCCAGTAAATTAAAAAAAAAAATCAGTTTAAGTACATTGTTCGACACAGAAACACCGTCCCCTTTAGACCTAGGTCTCCCTCAATTTCTATTTTGAGAGGGCCATAGGGTGCTACGCTTTCCAAATAAATCGGTACATAGTTTTTTTCGAAAATTACTTCTTTTTCCCATGACATGAGCGCTCGTGGCCTCGTGAACTCAATGTTCTGTAAGAGATCACTGTAGTAAGCAACATTTACTATTGCCGGTTATGGATAGGTGACCATCACGTGACCCTTTGTGACATTTATTTCCGAGCGTTTCCGTGCTTCGGAAGGCACGTTAAGCGGTTGGTCCCTGTTGCCAGTAAAATGGGAGTCGTCTAGTTGAAGGCCTTTATCGGTGTGGCGGCTTAAATATTTCAACAGCGGGCAGTCACAACCTGCGCCTGTCCATATCAACACTGCAATACGGCTCACCACCTATTACGTGGGACAAAATCTAATAAGGTGAAATGTGGGCATATAACATGCCTCCGCCTTCCCCTTTGAGGAAGAAAGGCGTGATGATAATATGTATGTAGGTATGTTCCCGTGACCTCTTCCGTTAGTTAGTTGGTGCTCTATTTGCAGTTGAAGTTGGCTTTAGCTCCGAAGACCCTATCGCACATATAAATAGTCACTCGATATTATGAGTATTGCTGTTACAAAAGCATAATGCCTACTTAATTTACGACGTGGGAATACAAATTAAAGCTAGATATTTGTCAAAAATATGATTTTGCATTACTAAATAATTCATTCTATCTTAAACGGCTTAAGTTAATAAGCTTGGCACGTTAGTCCTCATTTTATTACTATTGTTAGTGTTAGGGAGCTAAGCTCGTAGACATAAGAAAACAATGAGATCAAAGTGTAGTTTAAAATACTATTATTATTATAGTAGTAAACTCCAAATGAAATCATATTGTAAATACATACTGCTTTCTACAAAAAGCGTATATTAGTCTATTAAATAGTACCAACACCAATAACATTCAACAAAATGTACCTAATTATGTACTTATTAGAACGAGTCAGAGCAAACAGTTAGATATTGCTTTTCCGTGGCAGTACCTAGTTATTACAAAAAATCAATTAGAACAAATTCCCAGACACAAAACGACAAAGCAACAACCGCCAGCGTTTGAACTCCCGGTCATTCCCCTATTAAAATCGACGGAATACGAGTAGGAGTTGACTTCTAATAAAATAAGCTGGAGTTTCATTTACATAGTTTTCATTGGAAAATTTTTAAATTCCCTCGGGTTTCAAATGAAACTCGTTGGTTTGATATTTTCTGCTTGCTATTTACACATAACTGGGTAATATATTTTGTCAATCATATCAAAAGATTATGTGAACTTCAATAATTAAATGTAATATTTTCTCTAGCTGTATAATCATAACTTCGAAATATAATTTCTTCGTATTAAACAAAACAAATCTCTCGAAACAACTAGCTTAAATATCCTTAGGTGCGATGGCACAAAGATGTTAGAGACTTGGTTGGAACGTTAAAACAGCAAATCATTTCTATGGGTTATGCGCTCGATGAATGGGTGTAATAAATATTGGATTAAGGAAGGATACATTCAAGGACGTTTAATCCGTGAAATTGATATAGGAAAGAGTTGGGCGGTACCGCATCGCGTGGCCACGTCACGCTCCGTGACACGCTAATGTGTCACCACTCGAAATGTGACTCCATCCTTTCTTTTATCCGCCCATCAACCTTTTGTTCTAACAAACCTTTAGTTTCAATATCGGATTCGCGCCACGTTCACTCCATTCTCAAGATTTATTGGATTAGTATTCGAGTTGTTTCATAAAGAAGGGCACCCAACTAGAGGGTTATTACATAATTTCTCATAGTCTACCTGTCTCATGCATACGTATGTGAATATATTATATTCTTTTTTCTTCGTTATTAGATCTGTAACTATCTCAGTAACATATTTTTGTATGTCTGTAACTCTGACACGCTCCAACGGCAGACTAGATATGGCTGAAATTAGATACAGGAATAGATTATAGTCTGGAATAACACAAAGACTAATTTTTGTTCCAGAAATAATAATCCCCTGGGGACTGGAGTAGAATATCATGCAGGCTCATCTGCGGATACCATCTAGTCTAGTGTTTAATATTGAGTAAAGATAAGCTGCAGTCCTTACATTTATATATCTGCGGTAAACATAAAGTTTCAGGACGTCCTCATTTAGAGATTAAATTTAAGTAGCCACAAAAATGTGATAATTATGTACCTACTTTGTACACAGAAAGCACAATGATGTTTCCACAAGTATTACTCGAGCATCGACCCGTAAATTTAATATTGGTATATTGGCTGAATTCCCTTTGGTAATGGGTTATGTATACATGTATTGAGTTTAACGCTAATTTAGACCGATAAATTAGATACCACCTACTAATATGTAATAACTGCTGATTACTGTTAACTAAACAAACATAATTTGGTTATTGGTCTAATATTAATCCAACAATTTAAGGGTTAATTATTAAATTGTGGAAATTTTCATAAGCTAGTTTCCTGACATGTTTATGCAGGCAGCATTGATTTCAAGCTTATGAAAACAAAAGATACAGCTTAACACATGTCATTAGAGAAAAAATAGAGGGGCCATGAAGCTGGTTTCATAAGGTACTTGAAAAGACGCAAAATGAAAAATAAACTGAGGTATCATTTTTGAGTTGCAGTGACTGAACACTTTGTAAAATGTGTAAGTACCTACAATCAACAAAGGGGGATGTCAGAATATGGCCATTAGACGCCCAAGAATATGGTATATAGCAAAAAAACAGCCGTTATTTTTAATTACTTATCTAGTTATTCGTATACCAGCATAAGTTAGGAACAATGTTCTAAAATATTAAGGTACCTTCACGATTTCCTGTTTACTTTTTGCAAAGCGTAATGGCGTGGACGTAATGTTACCCGATTCTAAAATCAGGAATTAACTACATATCGATATTTATCGATTATTATTATCGATTATATTTGTAATTCAGCATTATTGATAATAAATCGGTAAATAAAATAGGAAAATGTAAATGTTTTTAGTATTGTGTACTATTTTTAATAATTTAATTATCGAGATAAGTATATGACCGATTATTTTATTTTATAAATTGCAATATCCCTCGAGGCAGTAAATACTTAGAAAAGAACTTTTTTGCGCAATGTTGGGTTTAGCATTATCAATAAAAAAATCAGTAAATAAAATAGGAAATAAAAATAAATGTTTTTTTACAGTTACTTACATACATATTTTTTAAATGAACGAAACTGATATTTTTAGTGAATCGATTAATGGAGAAATATGTGTGATATCGATTGATTTGTAAATGTTTTATTTTGTATGTTGCAGCATCGACAGCGTATTGGCATGGACGTAATGTTACCCGATTCTAAAAGTGGCAGTAAACTACATAACGATTATTTTTGATTATTGAATGAATATAAATTGATAAATAAAATAGGAAAATGAAAATATTTTTACTATTGAGTACCATATTTAATCATTTGATGAACTAGGAAAAGTAAATGATTTCGATTATTTCATTTTATAAGTTGCAATATCCCTAGAGGCAGAACAGTAGTTTTTTTTGCAATATCAATCAAATAATCAAATAATAGAATAGAAAATAATAAGAAATGTCTTTTTACAGTTCCATACATACATATTTCTTAAATATTTTTAATGAATCGATTACTAGCGAAATCTGAGAAATCGATTTACAAATATTTTATTTTGTATGTTGCAACATCGGCATGTACTAAGAAAAAACTCAAAAAACTGTCAGAAGATTTTCAAACTTCAAATAGGTACTGTACGTACGCTAGTGTTTCACTTTTGTAAATCTTTTAATAACGAATAGCATTATAAATGGACCACGACGATACATCTAACCCTGACGACTACGGCTTTAACATGGACTCCGCTGCTTCTTTTCACGATAACCCTGGCACGAATTTGGATACGACATTAGCTGCTTTGAACGATGACCCAGGCTCGAGTTCTTCACAATCTTCTGGAGCTGTAGTGCCAAGAGGGCATATACGGTGCATTAATTGTGGTTTGAACATTAACCGACTGCGTAGACATGTGTTGGAAATAGCAGTAGTTCGAGATCTCATACAGCGAGAGCAGCAACAGGTAGGCGTTTATGTTCATGTTTTAAAGTATTTGAGTCTCAGCCTAGAAGTAATTTAGTTATTGATCTCTGTTGGTAACTAATGACATATTCTTTTTTTATTTTAGGTAGAGGTATCAAGCGAAAGCGTGGTATGTCATGCATGTTGGACCGCCGCATGGAATCAAATAAGAAATCCAACCAGTCAGGATGTACCCATTATTGGTCATGGACATGTATGCGTCAGCTGTGGCAGATCAATTCTGAGGATTAGAGCACACTCTCTCCAGTCTGAGTCTCCACATGTAAACCGGATAAGAGATGCTGTAGCCCGTCAAATCTCACCACTTGAGGTAACACAATATTAAGAATTGATTTTACACTTTCTATTATTATTATATTATTATATAATGCACTAGCAGCTTATAGCTGATGCGTGCATATCTAGTGCACTTGGTCGGTTAAGAATTTATCTATGGTGGTCTTTCGCCTCCTTTTGGTTTAACTTATATGGTTACGTTCCCAACCTCAAGAAGAAAACCCACACCACAGTCTCAACTATCAATCAGTAGGTGTACTGACTTAAAGGTGATATTTACTAGACTCCAAAGGTCTTGCTGAAGCCTCATACACCCACACACTTCATACTGATGTTACAGCAGTATTAATATGCCAAAAGCATATTGAACCACAACTTTACCTTTATTGTTATAGCTCCCACCAACGGCTCATCTCTGTCACAACTGCTGGCGAAGGACTGACCGAGCAACATCAAATTCTACTGAGCAGGACTCCATCTCAGTAAGTGCGCCTGTTCAATTAGAAGAAGATTTCCATGTTCGTCCACAAGAACGACCTGCAGATAATGTCACCTCTAACGGTATCTTGCTACCTAATTATTCAAGAGCAGCATTAACACAAAATCAATGTTTTGTACCTGGATGTAATGAACCTAATCGGCTCTCTGTTCCAACTGTGTTGCGAGTAGATTTGTTTCGCAACTATAATTATTATATTCCACCAAATTGTAGGATTTGCCGAAGTCACATACGGACTAACAACTGGGACTTAATCTTGGACCAAGGTACTCCAATAAGAATATTCAGCGCTGAACAAATTGAAGACTTTGCTTCCTTATTGAAAGAAAATATGCAAAAATTATTTTAACCGGGCCTCCACACATTTAATGGTTGACTTTAAAATAGCAGGTGCTTTAATTAATAAGTTTCACACCAAAGTAAGGGACAGGGATGATGCAGCTCAAATCCTTCAAGTTGTTCATCGCAAGATGTACAGGAACAATGATCTTGCAGAATATGTTAGGCTACACAATTTAAATAGAGTAAGGGCAGACTTCATAAATATCAATGTCAACACCGAAAATGTTACACAGTTTCCCATACTGACTGAGAATGATCTAATATTAATTGCATGTGGAACCTACCAAATAAAACAAGCACGCTCCTACTATGGTGAGCACACACGTGCTAATGGTAGTTACCGAATTGAAGTTTGCAATGACTCTAGAAGTAGCGTTATGGAAGGTTTGAGCTTTGGTCCTAACTGCTTATTAATTAGAGCAAGAATTGCTATTCGCCATATAAGCAGTAAAATATACTTCGTCTACATATTAGTAAGCGATAATGAGACTGGTCATACCGCTATCCAACAGTATTGTTGCAACTGCATTGTTGGTCGTCGAACAGTGGGATGCTGTGCCCATGTTATGACTGTAATATGGTATTTAGGGTGGGTACGGCATGAGATTAATATATCTCCTCCTGCAGGATTTTTAGATGACATTCTAATTATCTACGAGTAATTAATACAAGAAAAAAAATATATAAAAATAGATATCTTAATATTTTCTCTTTAGAACTTTAATATCATATTTGTTACCATCAGTACAACAACGTGTAGTTGAGTATGTAGTTTGAGTTTTAAAATCATGTTCAGCAGCAGTTAAAATCGATTTTGAACGTGTATTTTTGTTAAAATAAAAACTGTTTTATTTTCTATACTCTATCTTTTATTTAAATCTTTACAATTGTAATTCAATGATGGTATGGTATACTACCATTTGCATATACTTTTTTCTGTGGGCACCCTATGGCCAAAGTGCCTATGGGCAGTGGTCATCCCCCTTTAGTCTACTGGAGAATCTGCAGTATGTATTGAAGATAGTAGAAACATGATATAATCAAATAGTTTCATAAAATATCGTTTGAAAACGAAACTTCAGAATGTTATTTTATCATAAAGCGAAAGCTTTTAAAAATACGTGTTTCATTATACTATAAAACAATGATCTGTAGAAATGAAATGACATTTTGTAAAATAGACGTGGAATCTCAAAGAATCGTTTTCATTTGAAGGTTTTCCATTGTTCTTGTTCAAGTATCTCACGATGAACAGAACCTTGTGCTTGTCATCTATAAAATGAAGTATGACCAGTATTTACCGGAAGAGGACATTTCTGGAATCGGCCCATTCATTCTTAATGGAGCGTCAATGGGGCTACATTTCATCTGTTTGGCTGCACACCAAGCTTTCACCGCAGTGCTTTATTCACTAGCTTATTCGGAAATTTATAACTGTGAGTTAGTTCTAAATAATTGGTAAGCTGCAAAGTAAATATGATTTATGATGGTACATTTTGCGGATATAGTTTACAACATTTTGATATGTATTGTTTTGATAACATTTATTAATTTTGCGGTATTCAAGTAATTTCACATGCAAGTGGTGCATCTCTTTCGGAAATTTAAAATAAGAACACAGTACCTGTATGAGACCATTTGGAGTGCTATTTTTTTTTTGTATTCAGCTCGCCAATTTGTAGTCGCCACCAGCCTGATGGAAAGCCGTGGCGCATCTGGCGATTGGGGCCACTTCTGACAGTGGTCCTCAAGTTGGCGACCCTGTGATGTGCCTCTTCATGCTCCTCTTAAAGAACCCGGGATTGTAAGATGAGGGAAATACGTGTGCGGGCAGGTCGTTCCAAGTTTTTATAGGTCGACAGAGGAACGATCTTTTGAAACGCTCAGTTCTGGCGAAGATTCTCTCCACTGTGTATGAGTGGCCTCTTTGCCCAGCACGCGTTGTTCGGGATCGGAAAGGAGATGGTGGGATCAGGTTGAAGAGCTCTTCAGAACATTTTCCGTGATACATTCGGTAGAAGGCAGCCAAGGACGCTATGATATATCAAAGAGGCGCGGATATATGCTATATTCGCGCCGCTTTGTAAAGCTTTTAGTAAGCTATGTAAAATGTGTAGGAGGCTGTAGGGCGCACTTAGATTAAACTATAGAGAGCGTGACTTGAGTGATTCCTACATTTCTCCGAGCCCTTAATACGGGCCGAGCCTCTTTCTGTAATTAACAAATCTTATTGGGTCATAAAGACGTGTACAATGCGATTGTTATGTTTATAGGCTAAAGTCCCTAAACAAAGACATAAAAAAGCATTTCATAATCTTTTGCCAGTTTCAATGAACACGTCGTACATTGTAGAGTTGTATTACAGCTGGGAACAGGTAAAATTGGAATTCATCTTTTTCAGGCTGTTTATTTTTTCATAATAGCTTTTACGAGTACTTTTCGTAACCTACGAAGACGTTATTACTCTCTAGGGAGTAAATTTATGAACGAATGATTATTTTGCCCATTATTGAGAAAACGATAAACATCGAAAGGCTATTGGAATAAATATTGCTTGGAATATGGTCTCAAAGATCTATGACGGTAGTTCGAGTCACATATCACTCTTCTGACAGTTATTGCGCGAGCTTTGCATAAAATTTCATTTGCAGGCGACAATGTGGTAATGTAGTTGGAGTGTATGGGGTTCCATCAACGTATCTGGTGTCCAAGCGACCTCATCCATAAGCGGCAGCGGGCAAAAGAGAAAAGTGTATAGGGCCGCTCCAAAAGGATTCATATTAATTTTGTATTTCAGAAAGTTAACAATTAATTAGGTTTTGTACACAATTACACTCATTTGATAACTATGGCAAATCATAAAAATATACATGAAATATATTCTATCATAGAATTATAACGCATAGAAACGCAATACGTGCACGTGCAAGCAACGTACGTGAAGCCGTTTCATCGCAGCCGGTACCGGCTGCCTATATTAATCGGCGCTTCAGTACCGGAGTTCTAGTATCAGTTCAAAAAGCTCGCGTAATTTTTATCTAAAACTGACGTATTGTGCAGTGTTAAGATGCCACAATTCATCTGAAAATTGTTCCAAATACCTAAATAACACATTGCATACATCAATGACATCTTATAAATAGAAACAAAAATTGTGCATTTTAGCGACGCCATTTTCATAGACGGTGTTGCAAGCAATGAGCGAAATTTTTACCGCTTTTGCTCTTATTAGTTTCAATATATGTTTACTTGCTATATAAATACTCTTATCACATACATACATATGGTTACGCCTTATACCCGTAGGGGTTGGCAGAGGCATTTTATATGACCACATTTCACCTTTTTAGAATTTGTTTTACGTAATAAGAGTAAGTGGTGAGCCGTAATGCCGTGTTGAGATGGCGCAGGTTGTGACTGTCTGCTGTAGAAATTTTTGAAGCCGCCTAAAAAGACCTTGATTTCGGCTGAACGACTGCCATTTTACAACCACCCGGCAACCGGGACCAACGGCTTAACGTGCCTTTCAAAGCACGGAAACGCTCAAATAAATGTCACAAATTGGTCACATGGATGGTCACCCATCCAAGGACTGGCCATAGTGAAAGTTGCTTCCTGCAGTAATCGTTTACAGAATACTAAGTACGCGGGGCCTCGAGCGCTTCATACCTAATTACATTCGCAAAATATGATTAGGGGTCTGCTGGACTAGCAAGTTGGCAAACGACACTATTAACATAAAAAGTTCTGTTACACCCTCATAAAGTACTGCAGTAGAATAACACAAAATCTAGACTATTTTTTGTGTTTTAAATCTACAGATAAAAGGGAAACCATAAATTATCACTAAAATATATGCCGTCTTGGCGTGAATAAATAACGCAAATAAGATCACTTGCAGTAAAGTATCGTCGACGTTTTGTAGAAATAGTTGAGGTGGAACTCCAAAGACCGTGGTAAGATCACATCCTAAATTTTACCAATTTTTATCTCCTTCCTCAAAAATTTGAATTTTATAGTCACTGAAAAAGTCATTAGAAAACAATATTTTTGGTCAATATTTCAAATGAACTTTATTTAAAAAACAGTACGTACACGGTACGTATAGAAATTGCAACATTATACTCGCATTGATAGTTACAAAAACTTCATATATCGTACGTATTTACAGTTAGAACTACAGAAATGTAAAACCTATTGTGTCCATTTCGCTCCTTAAAATTCCGGCCACGCAATCAGCATAAAAGCCGGGCACCGTTACACTACTGCATATATTTTTCTATGCTGAAATCGACCTACGTCAATATTGACTCTTGAAGGAGCATCCCTCGACTAATCTTATAGAAAATGTTTGCCTTCGCGATTGAAGGCTCGACGTTCTTATGAAAACTTTCGCATTTCAAATAGAATTTGCGTTAGGATACGGAAAATATTTCCGCCACAGTATGCCTCTAGTTTGAATATTGCTTACAAAAGGAAGAACTTGAGTATACGTCATAATTTATCTGCTTTTTATTTTTGCCTGAAATTCTTTTTTTGTTTTAACAAATTGTACTAAGAAAAGGTACTTTAGTAAAATGCCTTCTCGTTTTCAGTACTTGGCAAAACTTGCCGAATTACAAGAAACTTAATATCTTACAGTAGAAATCATCCAGAGTAGCCTAGCGTTCCATTTGGATAATTACTTTAAATTTAGATTAAAGTAGTAATTTTATTTGCAGAACCTCAGCGTTTTGAGTCTCGAGAAGAACACTTGCATCTCAAGTTACTGGAATTTGACGACTTCTTAAGTAGGCGAGATTTTTTTTTGAGGCATTGAAGGCAATACACCCACAGTACTTTTAAATTTTTATTATTTTAATTAACATTAGGTATAAAAATGTGAACTTAGTTTTGTCTGTATGTTATTATAAAGGTACAGTGATATTGTTATCTGTAAGGAAAATTGGGGAAAAGCGTCACCTAAAGGTTACGTGTCACATTGTCCTATCAACTGTACTATGACATTTTGCCTGAAGTTTTCGCATCTAAATAATTTTAAAATATTTTATACGCATCAATGACCGTTTTTATTACTAGCACAAGGAGTGGTACCGAAATAATGTAAAAAGCATTATTTCTGATCTACTAGTTGAGGTTGAAAAATTTTGAATTATCTTTATGTAAATAGAAAGAAACAAAAAATTTTTTGATCTCGATCGAGCAGGATTTGAACCCGCGTCTTCTGGTTTGCCGGACCAGACGCCTTAACCAACTAGACCACCGAGACACTGCTCTCGATCGTCAAATTCTTTCACCTCATTACGTCTTGCGGCGACAATATTGACTCTACTACTAAATTTTTCACATTAAATTTGTGATTGAGTCAGCATACTAATTGCTTTTCAAAATTATCTATAATAGAAAGAAAGTTTTTTAAGTAAGTCTTCCCGAGTGATAAAAGTCGCACTTTCAACAACTAAAACCACCATTCATTGTTGCTAAAAATTATGTCAACGCCTTCGAAGATGGTCATAAAAACCTTTAAACATTGATTGTATTGGTATGGTAACTTTATTGGAGTAATTTAGAAAGGCCTATGTCCAGCAGTGGACAGACATAGGCTGATTTTGATTGGTTTGTGACTTTATGTTTTGTGCTATTTTTCAATGAAAATTATGAATGCTTAATTCAACTAACTTCATAATACTTTTTTTAGAAAACTCTTATTTCCAATACCTTTGGGCACAAAAATTTACAACAGTCGCAATAACAAACATAAATGTGATTGTTGCGTAAGCCAGCGTCAAATTGCCTGTTTTAATTAAAAAACCCTGCTCTGTGGACCTCGCCGCCGATAACAATTTAATGTAATGACGATATTAAAAGAACTCTTTTATGGACGATTTGAGAGAACCTACAGAATGAAATTTGTTGGTAAGGGTAATGACATTTTCATTTAAAAGAGTAGATATTTTTAAATTGTAGGAATTTAGTGCCTAGTGTAAGTCCCTTTTTTCAAAAAGAGGTGCAAATAAAATAACTTTTTATTTGCATTTAGTAAAAAAACGATAGCAAAAATACATTTTTAATCTACAAGATGTGTATTGTGTATTTTGTGATTAAAATAATTATGGTAATAATGTAAAATATGGTTTTATTAATCATTGTATACATAATGTCTGAAAGATTATAAAATCAGCCCCGAATTGTTATATGAATGCATTTTATGACTTCAATTTTTATCAAATGATATACTTTTTTTTTTAATTATTTATCAAAAGCCAAAACATAAAGCCAAATCGTACCTGCTTGCTCTTACAACACATAAAAGCGTCGGTTATTTCCAAATCCAGATATAATTAAAAAGAACCTAAGAAAGCCTAAGAAAAAGATGTTAGTGCCTATCATAATATTTCGTAAAACACTAGAAAAATACTGTTACCTACATGTTTTATTCGACTTACATTTTTGTAACTACCATGTTAGAATTTATTAGCACGCCATGTCTTTAGACACTACATGCCGCTATCTAAGAAACAAAGATTTTCTATAAAACCATGAATATTCTGTGATAGAGTTTCAACTGCGAAATTGAGCTACCGAATATGAAACTCAAAGGTACTACAAATATCAGATGACGCTAGCAGTCATGAATATTGATGGGAATATTTACATACTCACCGTGTCAACTGAACTGAAATGAAAGAAAAAAATAAAATTTTAATACAGTAGTTACTATGATCCGAATTCAGTTATTCTGTAGTTTTAGTTATCGGTTTAACGAAGCCGATTTCACTATAGAGAAATTAAGTCGAAACGATCTCTAGCATTGTATAATCAGAAGCAGTGGAAGTATTGATAGAGGTATTTTGACTTATAGTCTACTTTAAAGGTATAGGGTTTAGATGCGAAGGGTTTTTGTGAAGGAGAAAAGGCGTAGATTGACAGGGAAGTCAAGACAGGCACGCACTGGATGGTGTAAATGCTGGTCATTAACTGTACAGAGAGGTAAAACGATATTATTTTAGTGTCTGTTTAAGAATAAGCAGAAATTTATGAACGATCACTAATAGTGATCTATTTTAGTGGCCAGTAGCAGACTCTCGGCAAGTCCTTTCGCGGTACCTAGTGTTTTTTTTTGCATAGCGCCATATTGACTAAATTAAGATAGTATCAACTTCATGGGATCTAGACAACTGATAAACATACTTACATAGTTTTAAATATACCTCATACATCCAAAAATTTGCGGTTCTCCATAAATATTGGTTGCAACGCAGAATTAAAAAGGGACTTAGTATTAGCAACAACCACTGCACAACGAAGGTAATCATACTCGTAATTATAATACGCAATCGATATATGATCTGCTTCGAAACTGAAACAACTTTCAATCTGATATTCATCGATGGTGATAGTGTCAAAGCTAAAAGGAAACCCAATTATGTTCAAAGAATTAATCGCTTTAAATGTACATACACAGATTTACACATTTCAGTACGTTATCGCTTTTAGAATGAAATCGTTGATGCGAACAGGATGTTGATAACATTAAAATTATACGAACTAATTCATCGTGCATACACATACAATTATACACAGAATAATTTTACAGCCCTCAACACCGTGTACAATGTTATCAGTTGAAGTGTTTAAATTGCACGTTCCAGGGTTAAATTTGTATGTTTTTGTAAACATTTACATTCCAATACAGCACTTTGGAATTGGTTTGGTTTGTAGTTTTTATCGAAATTTTGGATTGTTAGTCATCATAAAACTGCATTTAATTCATTTACAACATCAGAGGTTACATTACTTTGCAGTGTTACATTTGTGACACTGACTGAATTGAAATGGACGGGGACAAGCTGTGGCTGCCTATATTAATATTTTTCAATTAGCTCATAAAACTTGCAAATATACTTTTTGAAGTAGGTACAGAAACGCATAAAACATTATGACCTTTAACTCGCTGTATACAATTTGGTTCCAGGTTGTAGCTACCTGCTTTTGAATTTTCAAGTCATTAATACAAGACGTTTTACTTGTCATAAATAAACAAAGCGCCTTAGCACTCGAGTAGTTAAAGTAAGCCAAATATGCATTATGTAAATAGAGAACTAGCATTATAAACTTGATGAATTACATTTTACCGTACTGTGCTCAGTGGAGCAGAACCTTTTAAAATGACAAGTGTACAATTAGCAAAGTCCTGTAACCACAGTCAGATAACGAAGCACGACAGCCCGTGCAGCTCTTCATGTGCAATTTTACTTCTTATTTAGAAACAATTTTTTTTAAAACAATATTTGCCCTTATATCTGTAAAACTGCTAAGGTAAAATAACCTCTAATGCACAGACAACATATTTCTAATTTCTTTGGCAAAGATTTTTTTTAAAGAATATTTTTGAAATCGTATTATTTTGTGGATGTCGCATTTACCTACTCTACGGCAGTTCAGTATACTATAGTCAAGAGCTCGGGTCTCAATAGGGTCTACTTGCCACAAGTACCGGCACCGTTGGATTTTTGTTTATTTCACATTGTTAGCAACTGTTTTGACAAATAGCGTTCATATCGTTTTCTTGAAATGATCTGACTAGGATCAGAATAAGATTAAGTCAACCTTTTTTCTCGACAGTAAATGGCCTATTAATCTGGAAATCAAGATTGAGTTCGAGATACGCTGAGGCTTAATGACTAACATAAACCTACTCATTGATCTATTCATGGATGTAGAGTCTGATAGAACCATAATTACATCTTTAGCCTTATTTTTTCTCACAACTGATGTGATAATTATTGTTTTTATTGAGATTATTATAATACATGTTCTTATATATGCCTCTCTTTGTTTATATTATACCTAATTTTTCGTAAGTGCTTTATGAAAAGTAATGCCAATATACTAACCGAAAGAGCAAGTTCTTTACTATACTAATCATAATTATGTTGTGTCATAAGGGCAAGGGGCAAAACAATATTTATAAGTCAGTACAGTTTTAATAGGTTTTATACAGTATAACAAAGTAAGTGAAGGTGAAAGAAATTAAAGGGAACAGAGAAGCCTTTTGTATCGACGATAAAGTTGCAAGCGAGAACCAGGGTACCAACAAACTTATAAAACTTTTACATTTTATCTTTTAACAGGTTTAATCGATTGAAAATTTAATAACAGAGAATTGAAAAGAAATAAAGTTGTGAGACTAGAATTGATTTTGGTTAAATAGGTAGTATTTGTAAATGATAAACTTGTAGATTTCAAGCAATAATTTTGACAGTTACCTGGTTCAAAGTGAAATCTATACTCTTGACTTGATCGGCGAATATTCGACCCCGAACAACAAAAATTGGCAAGCAACTACTAGAAACAAGGCCAGAGATAAGTTTGAGAATTATGTCAGATATGTGTTACGCCCATAGATTTAGGATTTTTTGCTCATTCTAAATCTATGGTTACGCCACGCCTCAAATCACTATGACAGTTGACATAAGAAGTTACGCAATTTCCGAGTGTACATCAATATAAGACAGTGCGAGCAAATTTGTCGGTCATTCTGTACTGTATACTAAGACCAGTCGAAGACTGCCCAATTTATTGTGTGTCTATACGGAGAATAAAGTAATTAGCAGAGTCCTGAAGTGTTTAATTGACCCTTCTGTTACATATATTTGTGTTTTACTAAAATTTCACAGGTCCACAAGCACTTCGATGTTCTAAGTTACATGCACATAATAAATAATAATCAACCCTGTCTCAATTCATTGTAGGCAAAACTTTCCAATTGTTATGACCCCTGGCATACAACTTTCATAAATATTTTCATACACACTCGCCAATTAAGCCTTGACCTGATCTTGTCCC
The DNA here is from genome assembly GCA_933228765.1 of Miltochrista miniata. NCBI lineage: Eukaryota > Metazoa > Arthropoda > Insecta > Lepidoptera > Erebidae > Miltochrista > Miltochrista miniata. The sequence goes on from OW121756.1 coordinate 23,977,240, forward strand.
AAAATGTGTATCTACTTATAAATAATGTAACAAATTTTGATCTCAAATGCTTAGTATAGCAAACACAACTATTAACGAACTACTTTCATTTGAAACTTGTACATTAGGTAATCTTAGAAAAGAGCTTGCAGATAAATAAGACGCTTTTATAAATTCCGTATTATCCCTGAACATTTTGACACCGTATGTTATTTGGATGTAACGTAAGCTGTTTTACTAATGTTATTCAAGTCAAGTTACTGTCAATAAAATATTCATTGTAAATTTAAAAAAAGCTGAGCCCTTTTAGTACCAGCTGGTACTAAAGGGCTCAGCTTTTCAATACAATATCATTTTGTCTGTAATTCTTAAGACTAGCTTTGTTGAAACATTAGACACAGATCATGGGTTTAATTCAGTCTTTTGATTTGTCAAATAAGGAGCATTTCTGATAAATGAATACGTACAATACCCCTTGCAGTTGACACCTTACTTTCCATCTCATTAATCTAACTTTATAACTTTTTTCCACCTGACACTCAAGATACTAGAGTCGAATTGCTTCTAGCAATAAAGAAATAATAATGCTAGAACATCTGTACAATAGAAATAAGTATAAACAAATTAAAAGGTCAAATGACATGACTTACACAGTATCATTTAATTTGCGCAGTGCAAATTTTATTAATGTTGTAAACATTGAGATTTCGGTGAAATTGTCTTCTTTTTTTATAATATACCCGACGACGTAAGCTGTGATAGCTACTGTAATGAGAAACAAATATTAACTCGCACTGGTTGGTCTGTTAATATTGTATTATGTGAATAAGGTTGTGTTAGCAACTCTCTTTGAAAAATATGTTTGCATTATGATGACATTACATTCAACACAACAACATTACTCATGAATACCTATGTAACTTGTGTTTTTATTAACAATTTTATAATTTTTTTTAGCCCAAAGGCTTAAAAAAAAATTATAAAAAAGGCTCTTCTGGCCAAGATAACACTCTTTTTCTGGGTAGTTTTTCTGAAGCGATAATATTTTATTGAAAAGATTTCATGCCCATATTAAAAACAGAGACATAGTCTCAAATCATTTACACAGGTAGGTATACAGAATGTGTTTAAAATGTTGTTAAAAATTAATAACACTCATGAATGAGTCCTATAACCGAATTGATTACATAGCAGATAACGAGATGTAATCGTACCGGGGAGAATAGAGACAAAATGTCGCATTTACAACTTAGCGCGCGCCATCAGGCGTGTCAATTTATGAGTTTAATCAGGGAGCCGCGTTGCCAATGGTTGCGGATCGCATCGAGAATGGCGTTCAAGCTGGTTCAGTTTTATAATCCTCACCTCACATTTAAATTATAACCCGTATGTATAGGTAGGTACGTTGACAAATTTTCATAAATTTATAAGGATTTGATTAATTTAAAGTGTAAAATGACAAACCTAAGTTATAAGGGCCTTACAATAACCCCTCATATAACGCCAACAAATTCGATCTCAGCAACATAATTTGTCGTTCAAATGGCTGAATGGCTTTAAGGAATAAAGCCACCTAATGTGCTACTGTTTGTATACCTAATTGAAATAGCAATTCTGTATAAACATGAAATAAAATGCATACAAAGATGAAAAAGAATTTGATTTATCAGGGGAGTTTGAATATTTTATACGGAGACAGGATGCAGAATAGATCAAAGATTTTCATCATATATAATATTTACCAGTCTCAGTCTAATACATCATGCAAATAGTAATTATCATAGTATTCACCAAGCGACTGGATAAAGCTTTGATGTACATAAATTATAATTATCTATCATGTAGGCTTCCTTTAATATAAAGTTTTATGACGTTCAATTTCACTGTTCCCGATAGTCGATGTTGAAAACTATATAATTAATTTCATGTAATGTGTATATATTTAAATTTTCGCTAGCTACCACGTCAATAAAATACAGATGCCACAGAGTGGCATTCTGATTATGACTATACGATGCTTAATTGATCGCGCATTCATACTGGCATTCCTAATAATAATCAGGTTCAAAGCGCAAATCGATTTGTGCCAGTAACATGGTAATTGCTAATATAATTATACAGCTTTTTTATTAACGTGAGGGAAAATCCAACATGGATGCTATGCCGGACTCCTACCGACTAAAAAACCTCATGTAACGCCCAACAGTCTATGGTTGGGAGCCCCGGGTAAGCCTTCGGAAGGATGTCCCAGGAATAATTCGATGGCTTGAAAATTTTCACAGTAGATTGCAACATCCTGGAGTCCAAGTCTGTTATTTTGGCTGTGTCAGAACGAATCGGAATCATAGCTCAATGGCTTCGAAAATTGTCAGATTGTACCTTAGCCGCCTGGAGTCGGCTTTATATTGAGCTACAATTATGTTCTGATACAATTGAAATTGCATCAGAACATAATCGAAGCTCAATATGAATCTTAATTGAAAATCAATTGAAATTGCATTAACTCACAAATTATTGAGAGTGACAAAATACAATTGATGGGACTATGTGCGTCCTTGTTCCGGTAGTGCCCCTCTTAAAGACCAACAAATATCCAAGACTTAATGGCACTTCAACACGCCTTTCCACTTGACACAACATTCCAAGTATTAAGTGTTCAATTTAGGGATTACGAGGGGCATTTAGCGCCTCCTGTGCTTACAGAGGGACATTCGATAATGGTGCGATGCAAGAGGTTTTCAGTTCCTTAGGAAGTTCGGGGGGGCCACCCATCAGCCAGAGTTCAGAAAGAATGGAGCGACCGTTTGCCGGGCTGCAGTGATTTATCCACCGGCCTATCCTGCGACCCGGTTAAGGTGAGGCGGAACACCACGGGGCTTAGTGGGTAGGATGGTTGGTCTCGGAACCGTGAGTCCCACAAAACAAACGATGTGCGTCCAGAAAAATCACATGACTGTAACTTATACTAACATACATTACGTTGGAGTCAGTAATATCATTCTCGCTATCTTTATTTTCACGACATGAAATGTCTCTGCACCCTTCTATATAAATTTGGCATGATTTTGATAGATTGTTTTATGTTTCAAGGGACTTCGGACCTAAGATAGTTTAAACTTCAACATTCAAGAAACATTGTGATCTAATTACAGAGAATCCTTAGAAGAATACACTTTGTTTGAAAAAAATAGAAGCTTTTCCATTTGAGGTAGAAATCCTAATAAACGACTGCATTCCAATTTTAGCACCAATGGGATACTATTATCAATATTGCGAGAACTTAAGCATAGAGTTTCATTTGAAGTTTATTAAATTAGTAAAATAAAAAGTGCTCTAAACAGTTTACTTTTACTAAATCACATTAACAGTAAATCAATTAATTTTATTCTTCAGTTATTTAGTACTAGCTCGTAGTTATAAATTTTCAAATATACTACCGAAAATGGCTCTGCGATGAAAGGCTGGTTTGCAGCCAAACAGATGAATTGTAGCCCTGTGGACGCTCCATTAAGAATGAATGGGCCGATTCAAGAAATGTCGTCTTTTAGTAAATATTCGCCGTAATTTATTTTTAGATGACAAGCACAGGGTTTCTTTCGGTCATGATTGAGATACTTGAACAAAAACAGTGGGTGACTTGAAAATGAAATTGTTTCACTGTTATCATGATCATCATGATAATACAATTTTAGTAGTACCTACAAAATATTAGTTTTACAATCGATAGAAAGTAAAGTAGAAATTACAGTAGATATAATTTTGAAAAGTAATTAGTACCTTTGCTAACTGTCTCTATATCTATCTGAAATAAAATTAAGCTCGAATAGGTCAAATATTTCTACAGCTCAGCAACAGCAGTTCCCCCAGACGTTTAATCTTTAGTAATTGGTATAAGTGAAACCCAGACCTTCATAACACAATTGAAAGACGTTTATAGGTTTTGTTTAAGAACGCTGTATTATCTTAAATTATTTTGTTCAACTCAAGACATGTCATGCACTTTTGAGGCTGAATTTTTGTACTTGAACGAATAAACTAAGAACATAATAAAACTAATGATTGTTTATTCCTATAACTAATTCAACGTAACTAATATGTAATATTACTTATTACTTGGTATGTGATCACACGTGACTGAATACAATACACACGATACCACTGCCACAGGGGCATTAGCCAATAGACTAATATTAAATTTACGGTCGGTGCTTGGGTTAAGACTTGTGTAAACATAATTGTGCTTTGTGTGGATCCAGTGCATAATAATTAAGTAACCGTATTATGGTTGCGAATTACCATCGCAAGCGTATCTTTGATATCATTTGCAGCACGTTGTGGAAATATGCAGTTTTGAATAATAGGTGTTCCTCATAATACCTGCTATATTCTTATACAAAATTAAATAAATAAATAAATATAAATATTTACGAACATTTCACACAACGCTATCTGATCCCAAAGTAAGCTAGGAATAACCTGCTTGTGTTATGGGTATCAGACCACGGATATTAATACTTCTATACTTTTAAATACATACATATTATACATAGAAACACCCAGACTCTCGAGACAAACATTTATGGGTCACACAAATATTTGTCTCCGGTGGGAATCGAATCGAACCCACGACCTCCTGCGCCGCAGGCGGTATCACTACCGACTGCGCCACAGAGGCAGGAATTGTGAAGTAGTCGTGTCTGTTCATTAGAGCTAATAAAAAAAACTTGGTTAACGTTGTTCATGTCTGTTGGTCCTAAATCTGTTTGACCGCGATGGATGCAAAAATTGCTGAAAAGATTTTGATGCATTTTTTTATTAGAAAAATCTTGGTCAAACTTAAAATCATACGTATGTTAGATCGCAATCGGTGGAGTTAAACTAGAGAATATGAATCCATGAAAGAAAATATTTATGTAGGTATGTGTAAAGCACACACTAAGAAATTGCGTACCTAATAATCCACTATCTCAGATCTCTTCTGCCACGAAACAACACCGACACTAATCCAATAAGTCTTGAAAAACTCGCAAACGTGGTGCGAATCCAACATCAAAAGTAAAGGTTTGTGGAACAAAAGGTTGATGGGCGGATAAAAGAAAGGATAAAGCCGCATTTGGAGCGGTTATGTTTAGAATTCGCATATGCTTGGCACTTCGATACAGATTTATAGCGTTTTTCGTCAATATTAAATCATTGAGGATTAAATTTATGCCGCACGTATCGTTTGAAAAAAAGGATGCTAGTCGTTTGATTTAATAAATAGAGCAGTGCACTATAATGATGATGTTTGTAGGTTTACAGTAAGTAAATATTATAATATATTATTAATAAATTTTTACTGATTATTGGAAAATTTCAAAATCAATATCGTTCTAATAAAAGTCTAACGTTACATTGTTACAATGCCTTATATGTTATTATGGGGATTAGGTTACAAAAATAGAAACTAATTTTAATTAAGAAATACGATGAACAATTTAAAACAAGATGATCAAGTTGAAAGTGCAGAAACGTGGAGAACATTCTTCAAATAGAAGTCTGGACAAGACGCGGGTGCTTCGGGCATAGCAGGGCTTCCCCGGGGCTCCCAACCACAGGCTGTTGGGCGTGACGTGAGGTTTTTTAGTCGGTAGGAGTCCGGCATAACATCCATGAGGATTTTTCCTCACGTTAAACAAAAAAAAAATGGCACATAATACACCCGTCATAGAAAGTAATTGAAAAAGTTACTCTTCAGTAATTAGTTTCAAACCAGGCGAACATCGTTTCTATCATCTAATAAAGATGCGATATTGAATGCTCTTAACACTGAATATTTTCCAGCTCTTGCAGTTTGTTGCTAAGTACCTACTAAGTACTAAGACTTTTCTTGATAAATTTTACTCGTAGGATTATTGACAGAAAACGACGAACGTTATAAATATAATATTCTTCTAAAATGAGCAGTTTAATAAGTAAGGAATATTCATGACCTAAGCTTGGTTGAAAATTTGCGATAAGAAATTATGGTAATGATTTTAAATTGAATCGATCCAAAATTGTGGAAGCTTGAAATTTACGCTACGGATCCTGTTATACTGGTGGTTTAGACGTTCCTCACCAATTCAATTTTCTTATTACATTATATTGGTTAAATAGATAATTTCTCGAAATATATGAAATATTTTATTGGCGGCTTTAGGATGTTTAAAGTCTTCATTGTGGTTTTGTCAAAGATCTTTAGTAATAAAATTACGGAGTGACTCCCTTATTTATCAAAGTCCAGTCGAAATCGTACGTGTAGAAACTTCAAATTGATCACCTTATGATGTATAATAGAAAACAAATCCCTTTCTGAGTTAGATATTTTTTAAATGAAACCCTTACAACGGTAAACTGGAATAGCTTTATCACGCGAGTGGAGTCGTGTAATATTAAAAAAGGGTTATGTTGAAAGTTTTATAAAATCTTTGGTGGTAAAAAAAAAGTGTGTACATAGTCTTAACAAGCAGAATTTTAGACCTATCTGCATTTTAAAAAGCCGTAATATCATTGTATCTATTAGCCTAAACCATTCGCAGTCATTGTTCTCGGTAACAATGGTAATGTAATTATAAGGGTCTGCGGAGGAAGTTCCATTTAAAGCAATGGTATATTGTGAAGTGCTTTTAACCATAATACCAAAATGGCTGTATTAATTTTCAATAAACACAACTGAGTCAATAAATTCCTTGTCTTGAGGGCCCAGTTATCACAAATTCTGATTATTTATTATTGTAGCAACATTGGAAGCAGCTTAACAATTTCTATCTTTGAGTGATGCCAAAGATAATATACCTAATAGTATTACATACAGATCGGCAACTCACCGCCGCGCCACAGCCGTCATTATAGTTGACGAACGTGTTGACGGAACATTTGCTTAGAATTATTGGTCAAACGCACATATTCAAGCTGGAGTTTCCGCCCTGTGGTGATGCTTTAAATTGCTATTCAGACATAATCAACTAATATAGCTAAACAGTTATCCATCGACTTTAAATCTACGTAATACAAAAACTAAGACAAGTCTCTAGTTACAATTTGTTTGTTTTAACTATCACTTCGTTATGACTTTAATTGAATACCTAAGATTTCTTCTAGTAATATAATATTTATAATTATTATTATAGTAATACAACATGCACATAAACATCAGAGGGATAGGCAGAGGCGAATTACACATCCACGTTATTGACCCCAGCCTTTTGCTAAAACCGGACATTTATACTGGGAAATATTTATATCTAATAAAATATTCAATACATACAATCTTAGTAATCCAAGCATAGTAGTTGTGATTATATTCTTGATAAACTTATCTAACCTCAGCTAAGAGAGCTAAACTAGGTGTATTACTACTGTATTTTGTTCTACACTACCCTTTTTTTTTTGTTTAACGTGAGGGAAAATCCTCATAGGATGTTATGCCGGACTCTTACCGACTAAAAAACCTCACGCCACGCCCAACAGCCTATGGTTGAGAGCCCCGGGTAAGCCCTCAGGAAGGATGTCCCGTGACTCCCAACAGACCTACGGCCGCCTATGCGGCCTCGCCCAGTGGGTGGTTCGGGTGCAATCCCGCGTCTATGGGGGGTTTCGGGTGTGACCCCGCTTCTAAGGGGGGGGGGGGGCGTGCGTGAGTTGCTCACGTCACGCTGCCGTCATGGGATTGCTTCTGTAATGACGGTGAGCGGCCCTCTCACCGTCCTCAGACCCCCGGTCATGGAGGCTGATAGTCCTCGGCGAAGACACGTCGGCGGCGCCCAGGGCACCGACTGCGGAACTCGGGTGGGAGAGTTCTCTCCCGCACCCGGCCCGCCGCCTCCTTCGCGAGCATGACCTGCTCGCAGAAAGCGGCGGCGCACTCCCACTTACTCCCGCTGGAGAGCATGGCTCGCACCATAGCCTCGAGCGAGAGAGTGTCCACGCCCAGACCCACTACGAGGGTAGTTCTACACTACCCTGGTAGTGGGTGGAATACATAGTTGAAATAACCTACTAACATATTCACTACCCCCGCTAAACTTTCATTACTTAGCAATACACGTCAGCGTTAAGAAAGATACTTATGTCTACGCTCCAGTTGAAATTCTGCTTACGTTAGGACTAGTTACAACCTTTCCGTATATTACTAAGTTATTTTTGCCAGTGAAGGCAATAGAGGCAGAACGTGTTGGGTTTTCAAAGTTCAGAATTTTTGAGAAAAATACATAATAGTTACAGCCTAGTAACTTTGCCCTCCTTTCGTTTTTATGTGGGAAGAAACCCCTAAGGGCCACCCCACCTGATGCTAAATGGTCAAGAAATTTTGTGCACTCTGAAATAATTTTGTTCTAGTTTGAAATATTATTATTGAATAGTAGTGAAATAAGTTTGTCACGTAATAGGCTCACCACCTATTACGTGGGACAAATTATACAAAGGTGAAATGTGGGCATATAATATGACTCTGCCTACCCCTTCGGGGATAAAGGCGTGACCATATGTATATATGTATAAAATAATTTTGTATGAGAGTTTAGCTATGAGCAAAAATGTTTCAAAATCGTATACTGTAACTTTAGTAGTTATCTAAGCGCACGGCAGTGCGCAGGTCAAGTTCCAGCAACAGGCCGAGCGCATACCGTACTCTATTTACACGAACCGCTTCGACCCACTTTTGACCCCCCTGTAGCTCAGTGGCGCTAATGGCAAATTTCATAGATGTAGCTTTAGTAGATCCTGAAATATTACCCTGTGAATATAGCTAATTTTGGCACTGACTGACTCACTCACTGACCGGTCATCAAAACCTCTAGGCCACTTCCAAGTGTCCTAGCGTTATGAAATTTGGCACACAGATCGGGTGTTATATGTAGATTAACGAAAAATTGAGAAATTTAAGAAATCGGTCAAGCGTGGGTTGGAAAAGGGTTACAAAGTTTGTATGGGACCACAGGATTCCTTGGTCGGATCTTCTTCAAATTTTGCATAAATCATCTCTAACATAATTGATGGAAGATGTGTTTCGTCTTTTATTGAATTTCATTTCAGAACATGGCTAAAAGGGGGTAACAATTGTTTTCTTCGGGGGGTTTTGATTCGAATTTGTATCAATACTTCTTTGTGATGAGAGGACTCTTTTGATTTAATTTACTTTTTATTTTCACACATGTCATGTTTAAAAACTCAATCAGATTTGAGAAAGATGTTGTCAATGTTTTGATTAATGTCAATCAAATGCTCTATACATACAAATTATGGAAAAATCAATACTGCACATTGAATATTGTTATTCATATTTGTGAAATATTTGGATCAAATCCGTCCAGTAGTTTAGAGATCAGCAAGCATTCTAAAGGATGACTCACGCTAGACCGTGCTGGGTCCGAGCCGAGTATCGGCCGTAGCACGGTCACCGAGCCGGTTGCATTCACGACTGCTCGGGCGAAGCTCGATGGCGCGGCACTGTATTCATGCAACGGGCCGTGGCCGAGCCGAGGCGGGACCGAGTTGTTTCCGAGCGCTTTCCGTAGTTCGGCTGTCACTCAGTTGCCGCTCGGTTTAACGCATAGATTTTGCGCGAAAAATTCTAAATCTATGGTTTAACGTGAGTTTGTTCCACGTTTGTTTATAACACAATGATGTTACTCACCAACTAGCGCGAGGAAGCTATGCAGAGAACTCTTTCCCAGGGCGCCTTACTACAGAATTTCCAGTGCGTGTGCAAGGGTAGGCTAGGGCTCTGACGAAAACAGCCAATAGGGTGTATACACATATATTTATATAGTACACAGTACACTACAGAGACAATGAGATTACAAAGATACAGAAAGCACAGACATACATAAGAATATTACGGGTTTAGGTATTAATAGTACAGCACTACACTAAATCAGCGTGAGGAAGTAACGTAGGCGGCTAGACTACACGTAAAAGTATGCTGACAAGTACTGGCCTGCAGCCTGCAGTGTGAGCGAGTGGCAGTGGCTGATGGTAATGCCAGGTGTATGAAGACTGCAGGTTCCTCTCAAGTCACCTCGCTCGTGTAGTCCACGTGTTATTGGGTGTATTCAAATGTAGCTGTTCGACTTTTCCCCGTACTGAAAAACCCTGTCATGAAAGAAACGAACAAATTAAGATACTGACTGCGCGACAGGCGAAAATCGACCCGCTTTGCAAATAGTTAATTGAAACTTACCAGAATCTGGGTATTGGTTATCACAGACTTTAATTCTTTCTGAGGAGAATAGGTGAAATCCAGGTGAAATTTCTTAGCAAGTCCTCAGGTTCCAACTTATAACCTCTAAAGAAAAATTGAGGTGTGCTACTCAGAGTTATTCCAAAATTCATTGCTGCTTAGAGGATGGTAAAAGAGACTTGGAACTTCATAGCAGGGCTATTTATACCATAAATTATTATTGACAAGCCTAAGACCAGACATTGCTACATATAGAAAATAAATGTTACATGTTCACACAAAATATATATAATATTGACTCTGCTGCTCGGACCTGGCACGGCGTAGCGTCCTTTTTAGGCTTCCGTACCCAAAGGGTAAAGAACGGGACTCCATTCATGAGACTTCGCTGTCCGTCTGTCTGTCTGTCTGTCTGTCTGTCCGTCAAGAGGCTGTATCTCCGTGGTCCTCTTACGAAATTGCCCTCATATGGACTACCTGAGAGATTATGCGGATGGGTGTCCAGCTTCTTGGCCGGTAGAAGCATCAGGGCCGTCGTTGACGGCAGCTGTTCAGACTGCATGGCCATAAACGCTGGAGTCCCGCAAGGCTCAGTGTTGTCCCCTACTCTGTTTCTGCTGCATATCAATGACATGTTGTCTATTGATGGCATTCATTGTTATGCGGACGACAGTACGGGGGACACTTGTTACACGGGCCGCCCCGGTATCTCTCGGGACACAGTAGAGGAAAATCGTGAACAGCTTGTGTCTGAAATCGAGGCTACTCTTACTAGAGTGTCCGATTGGGGTGGACAAAATCTTGTCCAGTTCAACCCTTCCAAGACACAAGCGTGTTTTTTCACCGCTAAGCAAACCCCAATTACTGTAGCGCCGCAATTTCAGGGCACATCTCTTTCCATCGCCAAAAGTATATGGATCCTTGGCGTTGACATCTCCAGTGACGTTCAGTTCCGTAGTCATTTGGAGGACAAGGCTAAGCTGGCGTCCAAGAAGCTAGGTGTGCTCAACAGGGCGCGGCGGTACTTCACTGCAGCGCAAACACTGCTTCTCTATAAATCGCAAGTGCGGCCGCATATGGAGTACTGCTGTCACCTCTGGGCGGGAGCACCTGAATATCAGCTTCGTCCATTTGGCTCGGTGCAAAGACGAGCTGTAAGAATTGTCAACGATCCTGTACTTACAGCTGGTGTGGAACCTCTTCGCGACAGGAGAGACTTTGCCTCCTTATGCGTGTTCTACCGCCTGTACAATGGTATGTGCTCTGAGGAATTGTTTGATATAATGCCCACGGCTACGTTCTATCATCGCACCGCTCGCCACAGACAGGGAGTTCATCCTCACACTCTGCGTCCGGTGCGTTCCAGCACGGTTAGATCCGATAGGTGTTTTCTTCCACGCACGCTTAGGTTGTGGAATGACCTCCCTGCCTCGGTTTTCCCAAACGCCTACAGTATGGGGTTCTTCAAAAGGGGTCTTAGAAGGTTTTTACAGGGTCGGCAGCGCGAGTGTGGCACCTCTGGTGTTGCAAACGTTCATAGGCTGCGGTGACCACCGGTCCTTCTGGTGGGCCGTATGCTTGTCTGCCACCTTAGTGGTATAAAAAAAAAAAAAAAAAAAAAAAAAAAGTATCTCATGAACGGTGATAGCTAGAGAGTTGAAATTTTCACAGATTATGTATTTTTGTTGCCGCTATAACAACAAATACTGAAAATAAAAACATAATAATATTTAAGGGGGGCTTCCATACAACAAACGTGTTTTTTAGCGATTTTGTCTTATATATTCGGTAATAAGGTATCCTTCACAATTTAAATACGTTAGTTAATTTGAACATTTCATCAAAATCATTCATTCCCTTTACACCATGCAAATTAAATGAATACTTTAGGAGGTATAGCACAAACAATTGTTGCTTAATGAAATTAATTTCGTGTCGCCATGATTGAACATTATACGGGTCACATACTAACTTATTTTTCGAATTTCATCGTAAATATTTGTTCTTTAAAAAGTGAACAACGCTTTCAGCAGATTACTTTAGGTAGGTATAATATTTCAAAGATAGCTATTTCATAGGAAATAGTAAACAAATAGTCCATATTTTAGATCTTCTCCAGTATAAACAATTTACGTACAAACACACAATTTATGTTGTAGACGTAGATATCGTGTTTATAATGTCATGATTCAAATGTCATCAATATTCTGAAAAAGAAATTAAAAATAGAGTTGTCAAACTCTTTTTGAAATATATACTGTACCTACCGTAGAGGATCTATAGAAGGATAGTTAACACTATAGAGCAACGCGACCTGTCTAAAGACGCGCGTTGTATAACACTATAGAGCAACACGAACTGTCTAAAGACGCGCGTTGTATAACACAATAGAGCAACGCGAACTGTCTAAAGACGCGCGTTGTATAACACTATAAAGCAACACGAACTGTCTAAGGCGCGCGTTGCTCTGTGTTAATAAGTAATAAGGGCAACCAGTAGACGCTTGAAATACTCACAGAATATCGAGCATTGTATTTTCATAAAAAAAAATAATAATTGAAACAAAATGGACCTTTACTGGGACATCCTTTCGAGAGCTTGTCTTGTTGAGAGAGAGGAGTCCGGCATAACATCCATTAAGGATATACCATCTCGTTAAATAAAAAGAAAAAAGGGGGGCTCCCATGCAACAAATAGGTACGACTTGTTGTTGTTTTTTGGTACGGAACCCTCCGTGCGGGAGTCCGACTCGCACTTTGCGGGTTATATTCTAAACATGAGCTATATTTTAATGCAATGACATTAATATACATTTATATATAATCACACTAAATAACCTTGGGGGTAAGCAGAAGGCTAATAAACTATGTAAATTGGGGATTAACCTATTGGATTGATGAAACTGAAAATTTTGCACAAATATTATTAAGAAGCATGTAAACTTTAAACGTGGACTTCATATTATAACGCTTGAGTTGGCTTAATCGAAAATCGATTTTTTTATATAAATATTTATGAATCAGTGATAAAATGAGAATACAATGAGGAGGGGGGGAAAGAGAGGGGGAGGGATGTAAAATAATGTCATGTATACATAATGCACACTTTAAAGCTTATTAAAGAAAAAATAGGTACGGTTTCTTGAAAAAAAGTATTGAAATCCCACCAAAAACATCCCTGTTGAAAAGGAGGCCAAGTTCCTATGGGCTAATTGTTCGCCTAAAAAAGGGTTGAAATCCAATCCAATGCCAAGTTTAGATGTACTTTAAAATCGATCATAATCATCTTCATCAACAGCCTAATCCATTGGTAAACATTTGCCATTCCCAAGACTCGCCATCACACTCAGACCTCCACCTTTCGAATCCAGCCATTACCTACCACCGAATTTACGTCAACGGTCCATCTGGCCGAAATTCACTTTACCATACACCCAACTTAAAATATGGTGTAGTTGTAAAAATACGTAGGTACCTACTTGGTTAAAAATATCTAAAATACTGTTACTTCTAAATTTGAACTTGGCAGGTTAATTTAATTATATACATAATAAATTTAATTATATACATAATAAATTTAATTATACAATTAATCAAGTGTTACGTACTGCACGAAACCCTGCCAAGTTCTAATTTAGAAGTAACAGTATTTTAGATATTTTTAACCAAGTAGGTACCTACGTATTTTCACAACTACACCATATTTTAAGTTGGGTGTATGGTAAAGTGAATTTCGGCCAGATGGACCGTTGACGTGAATTCGGTGGTGGGTAACGGCTGGATTCGAAAGGTGGAGGTCTGAGTGTGGTGGCGAGTCTTGGGAATGGCAAATGTTTACCAGTGGATTAGGCTGTTGATGAAGATGATTATGATCGATTTTAAAGTACATCTAAACTTGGCATTGGATTGGATTTCAACCCTTTTTTAGGCGAACAATTAGCCCATAGGAACTTGGCCTCCTTTTCAACAGGGATGTTTTTGGTGGGATATATAAATTACTGCTACAAGCTACAAGACCTGGCAGGGCTAACAAGTTGGGTCCACTCTCAAATATAAGTATGTTAGTATGTTCATAAAATTAATGTAAATTTTATGTATGTACAAGCATTTAAATTTTTATTATCATTTTATTAACTCTCAAAAGAAATTTAAATGAAATAATAGGTATATCATTTAAATTTTGAGAGTGACTTGGTCAACAATTTTAAAGATAATACTTACTAAATACCTGCTGCATTATTTTTACTTGTTTCAATCGAAAAACCACTTAATAACTATGACCCATTTGCCCATACTAGAAAAAATAACAAAACTCAAAACCCCGGGGCCAGCTATATCCGTCATCCAAGATAAATCTGAGATCGTGACGTCAGATCGTGAAATCAGAAGTTAACCCGCCATATCTATGCGAGACGACGTCTGATTCACTGACTAAATCGAACCGGAGTAAGCTTTATTGCAGGGGGTCCCTTGGGCCCAAAATCCTGTGTCGTGATTGTGAATTACCGTACATGTTCACCAATTGTAACGAATGAATTACGACTATTTGATTTATATTGTAGATAGCGTTGTCGCTGCATTGATGGAAGCTGTCTTTGTTTCACCCATACGATACAAGGCAAATACCAATGTAACCAAATTTATACTGGTTTGAAATGAGTAAATAATGTAACTTTTAGAAGTTAGCGTCGCTTTTTCTAACTTGTTAATAGTAAAATAGAGCATCACTTCACATTCATTTAAATAGACACAATATACACATTATAAGATAGTTTCATTTTTTCTTTTATTACACTAAATGCACATTCGCTAGCCGTACCTACTTGATCACTGAAATTAATTTTCCAGAATTTCCCTATGAGTCATCTCCGCACTCGAATAAAGACAATTTTCAAAACATTTATTTTCAGACCTGAAATTTAATTTTTTATCCGCCTACTTACTTACTTTAAGGTTGGCAGTATTAAAATACCAATTTTTTTTGGAGGAAGTATGTCCTAAGATTAGTTTAATGAGTAGTTCAAGGTATCGTCGTATACCGTGACTAGAACTAAAGAAAGAAAGAAAAAAAAATTCAGCCCTTGAGATACACATAATAAGTACCTGCTTAACTTACATAATAAATAAAAAAGTAGCTCAATAACAATCAGCTCAATAGCTCAGTAACAATCCATAGGTGTATCTGCAAGCATGCCGAATAGAAGTAATGTCATCATTAGAAGGTTTTCTTTTAACAAAGTAGCTATATATCTGTTAAAGTCCCAATGTTAACCGGTGACCTCGTAAGGGTGGTTAAATCGAATGCTGTACTGATATGGTCTGTGGTTATGCTCAGATGTCGACGTCTGTCGGCTGAGGCTATGATGATTCATTATTATCAAATTTCTAGTGACATCAAACAGATTTTCCATTCAATATAATTGACTACGAGCCATGCCCAGCACAATATTCTGGTCAGCCTGTTAATTCGAGAAGCCCTAGTAACTGTCTGTATAATGGAATTGACAGCTCGTGTAATTATCATAAAAGGTTTTCTAGGAATTTGTCCAGGTTAATTATGCTGCCACACTTGAAACTGATAAACATTATTACCTATCGAAATATTTTTCAGCAATTTACTTTCATTGTAACTTGATTAAAATTTATTTTGAGTTTCAGTTCAGGTGATGGCTTTTTTCACATCATATTATTTTATCTGAAGGCTCCCTAAATAATCTCTAAACATAATAATAATTTATGTTTCATGTGATTGGAATAGATATTCATGAATTACAACTTCAACAGCACTACCGTACTATCTTAGGAAGTCTAAGAGAATATACTAAGTTTTAAAGTATTGCACCCACTTGGTTTTACCTCACTAAGAGTTATGAATTACCTTAAAAGCCCCATAGTTACTTAGTAAAGTGCTCTTTTAAGAGTTCGAACTTGAGTACTATTATTTTTATCGTACTCAACCAACTTTAGAGGATGAGAATACTAAATATCTCAAAATTTATTGCATAATTTCAAGGAGTATCAGTTCTTTTTGAAATTCTGTGTATACGTAAGTATTCACAAAATAATAGAGTTTTAGAATCGTACGAAAATTAACCCAAAAATTTGTTATTTGCAGTTTGCAGATTGAGATTGTCGTGTGTAACTTCTTACTGGTTTGGTAGAAATTACAGATTACGGATGCCCAAATTTGACGCGTAAAAGACAGAGGCCCATCCTGTGTCAGATTTTGCCAATAACTTTCACGCTTACTGCCACTGATTCAGCAATTCTACATTTAATATCGGGATAACATTTTACCCTACGCTTCACATGATTTTTAATATTATCAATTTTAAGGGAACAGTGGTACTTACAATCATAGCGGTCAAGTAAAATATAAATTTAACTTAAGAATAATAACGCTATTGATTGTTAAAAAGATTCACAGGTTATGAGAGAACGGGGTTTCCAGTGAAACAAAGCGACGCAGTTCTATGTACTGTCACTGTCGACCATAATTTCTGAAACTTTGTTGCAGTGTGATATTTCCCAATCCTATAGCGGCCGCTAGTACATTGCCTGCACACCATGTTTCGTCCATGCTGGATAATATGCCAGCGATCTCAACCTTGAATAAGAAAAGGAAGCTCTGGCCTCTGGGCCATTGGTATAGGTGAGATAAAGAATCACAAGATTTCAATTGGACGATGATCTAGATAATCAAAATGTAATACATTCATTACAAATTCAGATATATCACAAAGTTGTGTAGATATCTTCAAACGTAGACTGAAGGAAATTAGGCTGTCATTACTAATTTAACTAAATACGAAGCACCACTTGGCCGCCGCATGCCTTTGAAAACCGAGTGCTATTCTTAAGAAGTTTCAAACGCTGATGAGTTGTCGCTTGAGGCAGCAATTTAAACTTTCAATTTATTACAAATCTCTCAATCAAAGATACACAGAATTCATTGTTGTGACGTGTAATTTTGGTACTTTCTTTGCAAGTGTATTTTACATTCGTTGAACTTGGTGACACCAACTTATGCAAATTGGAAATTTTACAATGCTGCATAGATAGAATCTGCTTTCCAACATTTTTATGGCTAAGCAGTTTTTCTAGTCGTTGTTTTTAAACGTGATTTTATAGGTCCTTAGCAGTATTATGCAAAAATTAACCTTGTACTTAGAGTTACTTGAGGAGTTTCTCGTCTAACAAAAATTAATCCCTATTCTCTCTCTTCAAAAACCTACTCGCTCCGGCCTGAGGTAGTTTAATAAACTTGTAATATTCCAGTTTCAGTCAATAGTTGACACGTTTTTGTCTTTAAAGCACAAATTACATCTTTGAGAATTTGAACTTTATATGTAATTCCTCGTTTCATTATGTAACTTGACAAGAAGGCTTTTGGACTAAGACTACAAAAAAAGACTGTTAATTTTTTTTATACTACAAATATGGTAGACAAATATACAATCCACATGATCAAAAGTGATCATGGAAAATTGTAACCACATGCGGCAGAACCTATTCCCGTTATGAAATGAACAGAGGTAGGTTATCGATATCTATAGTAAAAAATTTTTTAGCCGCCATGCGCCACTCTTGGAATTCAGCGTGGCTCGATTGCTAAGTACATGCCCTTTTATAGACAAGCGACGCCAACGGTTCAGCTTATCCACAGTAGCACGAAAAATGGTACTTTGTCTTAAGTCTCTGGCCTAAACCATTTCTATAATATTTTAACAACCAACTTTAAAAGAAAAAAAAATATATGAACAGTATTTATCTTTTCCTTCATTTTCATGGAATCACGTAAATAACTAATTAAAGCTTAACATTAAAAAAAATTACAGAAAGAAACACAATCAAACGTAATTGATCTAAATTACCAAATACCTGGATCCTTCCGTAGTGTTGGAATTCGGTAGGGAAGATAGCTTCGCAGTATTGTACTGTTGCAATAAAACAAAGTTCTAAAGTTCATGGAAATTGTTTCAGTGCTTAATAATGGCAAGAATGCTGTATTTCCGCGATTCTATCTTAAATCTAAGAGAGATAAATAAACGAGTAGATATTTATTATTATGATCCCCAATTTCTTCTTCTGTATAAAATTGCAAAAGCAACTCTATCAGTTTGTTACGATTCCATACCTGAACTACTTTTTTAAAGTGCGTATATCCTCACGAATGCCATGCCGGACTCCTACCGACTAAAACCACACGGCGCCCCACAAAATTCCTACGGTCTAGGGTCTCGGGTAAGCCATCGGAGAAACTGGTTACAAAAATAGCAGAAGTTTTGTAGGTGGCCGAAGGGGTTTACAGGATTCATTGTCAGATTTTGTCTACCAACGCAGTCTCATCTACGCGGGTTAGGGTTTCAGGTGTTTCTCTCTGCTAGAAACGTGAGGCATGCGTGACATTCTCACTACATGCCACCGTCTTTTGCAAGGACGGCGAGAAGTCCGCCGTTTTCCCCTTTGACGTCCGGGACCCTAATTCGGTAAAAACTATAGTAATGAAAGTTACGAATTAGTATTATTAAACTTTACAAAATTATCGTGAAGCTTTTAAATACATTTATCAGGTGATTTGATAGGGCACACATTTGAACAAAGTATTTCACAGAGTACGGATGGCATAAATGTCGAGTGAATTATTTGTATAAAATTCATCGTCTACGTAATATATGAAGGTCATATTTCTACGGAAACAACAGCGATATGTCATAATTGCGGGCGACAATAATGAGGCACCGTCCCATACAATCTATGAACGGTTACACACAATGCCATGATTTATAGCTTGTGCCATTGTTGGTCTAATGAGATTGCACTGTCAGCACAATCAGTTTGTAGACGACAGTCCTATTTATATAGTCGCGATTTTGGAGGAAATCACACAATACAGAAAGCGTTGGAATCAATTCCAAGGTTTTCTAATAATCAAATGGATTTGCTTTAAATGATGTTTAGTCTGAACAAGACCATTAATAACATTCAAGTTTTTTTTTGATATCGCTAAAGTACAGACAGGATAGATTTACGATTTTACAATAGTATCAAGCTCTCATAGACTCAGTGTACTTGTAATAAGCAAAATTTACTTTGTCGGTCATGGATGGGTGACTAGCACGTGATCTCTTTGTGACTTTTTGTTTTCGAGCGTTTCCGTGCTTCGGAAAGCCGTTAAATAAAAGCTAAAAGCTAAAGCCGTAAATAAAGTACAAAAAAGTTTATTTCATTGTTTCGTGGCAAATGGGATAGGAGTTGCTGTAGATGTATGTTTTTTGACTAAATCACTACAAAGCAAAGAAGCTAGCACATCTGAAACAAGTTTTAATCAATATCAGTCGCAGTCGTTGATCTTGCACAATAGCCCCAAAATAGGTACCAGGTTAGATATACCTATTTTCAAATTACAAATACTGATCATGGATATCTGTCATCAATATGACGAACCGAGGGTGTGTGATGGGTTTTATTATCCCCTCCCCATCTTCACTTTCGTTCATCCAAGGTATTAAACTAGGTAGTTTTTCCTCAGAGGCACATTGTTACGAAGCATTATCAAAGCGCTTACTAAGATATGTGAGTGGTGGCCCGCCTACTCACTGCGCAATGAACTTTAAATCTCTTTTTCACCTGAGTTCGCCCACGAAATACAGTTGTTATGGTAATAAATGCGATATTATCGTACTTACGACATGCGAAGGTGAGCTTAGATTGTTTGATCGTATATTTAGTTCTTTGTAGCAACTTAGTATTAAAGCACAGTTCTTTTTATGAGTAAACTCCTTTAACACTTAAGTGCTAACATGACGTGCAGTCATTGTTCTGTTATGTACTGTAAAAAGTTCTTGTCGGTGTATACGATTTTGTAAGTTAATGAAAGGTACTGTTTATCCTACACAATAAAGATGCTACGTGGACCAAACTAGTTGGAGGAAAAGGGCCTACCACAATATGCTGCGCCATTGTGAAGTACCAAGGAATTTCAATGCGGTTCACATCAATGCCCAAAGCATCCCGGGACATCTTCCAGTTATGCTGACAACTTTCGACTGTAAGAATATCCATGCTATTTTGGTTTCAGAGACGTGGTTTAAATCAACCCACTCCTACACTCTGTACTCCCTCCCTGGGTTTCAGCTTATCAGAAACGATCGCTGGGAAAGCGATCACGGACGGGGGGGGGGGGGGGTGACGTAGCTATATATCTGCGTACATATATTCCTTTTAAAATTTTAAGTATGTCAGCGCAGCCACCCCCAGCCAACGCTGGCGAGCATTTGTTTCTCGAAGTTGAACTCAATCATACTAAGGTCCTCCTCGGTGTTTACTACTGTCACTTGGCAAGTGTACAATTCTTTCCCTCTTTGGAAGCCATGTTGGTAAATCTAATGCCTTCTTACAGTCATACGATCATTATGGGTGACTTTAATGCTTGCTTAGTTAAAAATGATTCTCGCACTTCTGCTTTTTACAACCTATCCAACTCATGTAACCTGTCAATTCTTCCTTCAAATACTACGCATCACTTTCCTAATTGCAATCCTAGCCTAATTGACCTTATTTTGGTTTCCTCCAGAAAGCACGTCGTGAAGCATGGGCAATACCCAGCTGACGCGTTTTCTTATCATGATTTGATTTTCCTGTCCTACAAAATCCGAGTTCCTAAAGCTAAGTGTAAAATCCTCATGCAGCGCAATTTTGGTGGCATGAACCTGGAAAACCTTCTTCAGGATACCAGTAATATTGACTGGACTCCACTGACCACCTCGGAGTCTACTGACGAACAGGTTGATATATTCACAAATAATATTATTAAGCTGTGTGACAAGCATGCACCTATCAGACCTGTCAAAATTTTAAGCATCCTCCTGCCTCATGGCTCACCTCTGATATTAAAAATCTTATTCACAAAAAAGCTGCGGCAAAATTTAGGTATAAAATTAGGCCCAGTGAAAATAATTTTAACAGATATGTTTCAATTCGTAATCACTGCAATAAGGCGTATAGGAAAGCGCAACGCCAGTACATTCATAGTAATGTCCAAAATGGGGACTCAGGGAAGGTATGGAAATTTCTCAAATCATTGGGGGTTGGAAGGAAGCGTCAAGATGTAATCCCGAAAGACCTTAACGTTGATGTGCTAAATCAACAATTCGCAGCCTCGTCTAACTATGACGGACGACTAAGGCACAAACAATTGATTTTCTTTCATCTCTTCCAGAACCCAACCATCCACCATTTGTCTTTGATCTTTTCACTGCTTGTGATGTTAGGAGGACTATCATATCAATATCATCAATTGCAACGGGTACGGACTGTATCAGCCGTCATATGATCCTTCCCATCCTTGATGAACTCCTTGCCATAATCTGCTACATCATTAATTATTCCATCACTGCTGGTGTCTTCCCGACTTCATGGAAGAGTAGTCAAATTATTCCCATACCTAAAAAACCTAATCCATTAACTATCACTGATTACCGCCCAATATCCATACTCCCATTCCTATCCAAGGTACTTGAGCGTCTTGTTCACACACAAATCAGCAGATTCCTTCTCAAAAATAATATCCTTAACCCGTTTCAATCCGGTTTCCGTCCTGGTCATAGCACTGTAACGGCTCTGGTTAATATCACGGATGATATCAGGTCCGGTATGGAAGTTGGAAAGCTTACAGTCCTTGCCTTGTTGGATTTCAGTAACGCTTTTAATACTGTGGATTTTGATGTGTTGCTATACGTTATGCGCTCTCATAACATATCTCCAACAGTGATTGATTGGTTTCAAAGTTACCTGTGTGGACGCCGGCAACGTGTATGTATTGAAAGTACATTATCGAATTGGTGTAATACTGTCGTTGGCGTACCCCAGGGCGGCGTTCTCTCCCCTTTACTCTTCTCAATTTTCATAAATTTTATTTCTACTAATATTTCTTCTTCTTACCACCTTTATGCAGATGATTTACAAATCTACCACCAGACATCACCTCAACAAATAACAGAAGCTATCGAATGTATAAACAGAGATCTGAACCACATATGCAACTGGAGTAGGGCCTATGGACTTAAGGTGAATCCTACGAAAACACAGGTAGCAATCTTGGGCAGCTCCAGACTTGCATCGAAAATTGAGTTGAATGATATTCCCCCGGTTACTTTTGACCACACAATAATACCTATCTGTGATAGAGTTAAGAATCTGGGTGTATATATTGACTCTAGTTTATCTTGGGATCCACAGATAACAGAGGTAAGTCGTAAATTGTTCGCATCTGCGGGCTCTTTAAGAGCGTTAATTCGGTTTTCAAATTTCTTTACGATCGTGAAATCAGCGCGGTGCGGCGCATAAAGCCGTATAGTGCCAATTGTTTCTACCAACAAGTTTGATACTTTTGTTTTCCTTGATGTATTGCCGGTGTCATATTGTTAGTCTCCCCCAGTTTCCGAACGGCTGATCAACGCTAAAATTAACTAATCGGCTTTTAAAGGCGGATCCTCACAGAAGATCCAAAATGAAAATCCATTTACAAGGAACATAAATGCTTCGTAAATATTTAAGAAGAATGTAGGTTCTTGCTACAAGAGCGATTCGACGTCGTTGCTGCACATGTAACTCCATAGCGACCGAAAGTTCAACTGTATAATACTAAGGCGGATCAATGTGGATCGGTTGGAGCGTGTCGGTGGATCGCGGCGGGATCGCAAGCAAAGTTTTCGCTGATCGCAGGAATTGGCGATCCATTTTGGATCTTCTGTGAGGATCCACTCTTAACAGCCGATTAGTTAATTTTACCGTTGATCAGCCTTTCGGAAACTGGGGGAGCGTTCAATCTTTTAATTTAATTTTTATGTTAGTAATATTAGTTAATAATTATTGATTATTTTTATACAAAACGGGATTTCGCGTGTATTGTGTGTGTGTGTGTGTGTCGTGACCCTAGGTTCATGGGCATAAAGTTTTTTTAAATTTTGAAGAAGCGCCTTGTGGAGTCAACTAGTGACCTAAGGGCTGGCAGTTATTTCTCCCAACGAATAAGCATCGCCGTTCAAAAGGGGAATGCTGCCAGTTTTTTGGGCACAATGCCACCGGGGCCCTATTTAGATTTAGTTTAGTTTTATTCATATTGTAAATAGTTATTATGCTTTATTGTAACATTTGTCTCAATAAATAAAAGAAATATTTCGACTCTAGTAGTGATAGATACTGACATCAATAAAATTAATAAAGTTGACATTTACTTACCTAACTAATATCAATATTGAAATTACAAATACACACATACATGAAAACGGTTTCATAAGTTTATTTTTAAAGTATCTAAATATACGAAAATTGTACAAAGTAATGGACCATATTCTATTTTACACTATAAATATTTAAATTTGACAATACACATGGTTAAAAACAAATAATATTTACGTAGCAATGCGCAGGCGCTTGGCATGGTCCGATGTTTTGCTACCTACTACAGATTCAGTGCTGGCAGGAACATTAAAATATTTTTAATAAATAATTCATAAATATTGTTGGATATTCTTTCACAACATCATCTAGCCCAAACTAAGCTATAAGCTTGAGCTATGGGATCTAACTCTAATCTTAATATTGATAGTAGGTGTTTTTTATTTACAATAACCAAATATTTATTAAGAGGCATGTGCATAACAATGCACACCGCCTAGAAAAATGTTAATTAATTAGCCCTTTCGTATCGGCATTGATCGATTATTAGATACCTACTAAGATGAATTTTGGGAGGGACCGAACTGAGTTTCTTGGAGTGTTCTTCTCAGTCTGTAGCATTTCCGAACCCCCAGTAGAGTCACAAAAATGTTGACAAACCTATTAAATTTCAAAGGGAATAAATTCAATTTAATTTTATTTTATCGACTCTTTCTGGGGTTAATCATTTTGGGCAACAGACATTTGTCGTAAAAATTTAACAATTTAGGTTCCATCCTTGTAGTCCAGTACTCGTCGTCTTTCGAAATATTTACTGTGCAAATTAGTGTTCAGTCAAGCCAACATTTATCGATTTGCGGTGTACGCAAATCGATAAATGTTAGCTTGACTGAAAGTAATTTTAATACAATTCATTAAAAATATTTATTATAAACACAAGATCACTAGAAGATAAAATAAACGCAGCTTCTCACTTGAATTGAAGTCGGCCTTGGATTTTAAAATACCAGTAATGCTTTGTATTAACAGATCCGTTTTTTTTCCTTAATTTAATTTTACCATCTGCTTTGGCTTGTTCCACATCCATTTATATAGGGACAGTTCTAGGTTAAATTGATTGATTGATTGGTTATTAGGTCGTCTACAACAAGGTTTTTTAGCAGTGGTGAGACCCCGCCCCCTTCTGGACAACCTTTGGCCATGGCTGCGCACTGGTTTCTGCTTGTCTGTAGCTTTAAAATGAGTTATTTAGCATGTTATCTATCTATTCACTGACATCGTGTATACTCGGTGTCTTGCCAGTGCCGTGGTTATGCTTCTTTTTTTGAAAGCTCCCTCTATGTTCATGAAAGTGCCGAGGCACATTGATTGATTGATTCTGGATGACCTCTTCTATTTTGTGTACCACTGCATGTAGTGCTGAGTCTGTAGACTTGCCGGGGGCAATATGCGCGTTGGTTGGAATGCAGTGTCTTATTTTGAAGGGCCGTCTCTCGATTGTCTCTGTCATACAATCTTCCCAGAGTTTTTTAGCAGGGAAGACGAAGGGCTTATCGGTCTGTATAACCAGAGGTCCGAATCACAAATATAAACCCTTTACCGGGTTTTGGTATAAAGATCACTTAGACCTCTCTCCACAGTCAGGGTCACAGTCCCATTCATTGTCTGGCGTACAGATACTATGTATCTGACAATATCAACTTGTGTCCTCCCCCATTTTATCACTGCAGGGAAGACTTCATCCTGTCCTGGAGATTTGAAGGACTTGAAGTTGTTAATTACCCATTCAGATTTTTGTAAGTTGACAGAATAGATTAGAACAGGTCTTGCGAGCTCCCACTGAACTTCTTTTGTGGATACGTATTCCACCAGCCACATGAGTGTCTGCAGCAATTGGCATCCTGGGAAGTGCGTTTGTATCGAAATACTCTCGGCTTCTTTTCATGATAGTTTACGTTAGTAGAATGATGTAGTGGTAATTTATATGTTATTAATTTATTATTTTCGAGTAATTAAGTGATGTAGTGATCATTATATAATGTTAATTTGCCTTTGAAAATTGCCGAAAGGCGAAACCAGTCAGGTGTAAAATAAATAAATGTTGTGGAACAGTACAAGTGCCGTTAATGAATATGTGCAGCAGGTTCCACCAAGTGCCATCCATCAACAGTATAAATAATTCTTTTCATGGGTTGGTCAGGCCGCCGCGCCGTCAGGTTTCTTTATAGATACGGACAGTTCTGTCTCTTGTTTGGCCAGTATTAGTCTGACTCTAGCAGAAGTTTCTCCAAGACTTGGTACTTCTGTATCTCAGTCGCTATTTGTATTTTGCTTTAGCGGCTTTATAGCCGTCCCAATCCTGGTCTGGTTCCTCACAGGTGTTCCATAATTACCCCTTATGAAATGGGGTGTTAATATGTTATTATCAATACCACACGAATAGTGACTACCTGCCTTGCGTATAATACCTACACCTACGCTGTTCGTGAAGAAAATAGTGCAACTGTAATAGCTTATAACTTGGTCAGTTTTCGTTAGATTCATTTAATTTTTTTTATACAGTATTTTGAAACGAAACTCTAGTCGGGGTGTCTGAGCTTTGCACTATACAAAAGTTCACGTTGTATATCGACCATAAATATTTATATCTTACTTCCTACTAATATTATAAATGTGAAAGTTTGTGAAGATGTTTGGATGTTTGTTACTCAATCACGCTCTAACAGCTGAATGGATCCAGCTGAAATTTGGTATAGGGATAGAGTATAGTCTGGAATAACACATAGGCTACTTCTTATCCCAGAAAATTGTTTTCACGGGAAGCTGGAACGGGAACCAAAATTCACGCGGGCGAAGCCGCGCGCATCAGCTAGTATATTATATTATACGTCACAAAGTACTAAGATTGTTTGGTCACGCTAGAATTAGACTATTTTTGTTAATTTTTTCGTATTCAAAAATGGAACATCGAGCGACATGACCACTCTCTGAGAGCCTCTCGGCGGTACTAAATCGTATTTGTTCGCGTATCTGCATTTATAGGGGTTCACAAAATACTTTGTAAAAAAAAATCTGTATCTAGTTACTTATAAAGAAATATTTTTATTGTCAGAGGAGAAGTTCTGACATAATATTATATAATTATCATAATGATTTAAACTACAAAAGCTGGTGAAAAGACTACTTTATTGTGGTGAAAATTCTCAGTATTTGAGCAAACTTGACAGTCATTTTTCTCCAAAAAAAGGAACCTACCTGATATCAGGTTATTCTACAAACAGATAGCCTAGGCCTTTTGCAATTGCTTCGTATCCCTTGTTTATTAAATTTATCAGTTATTTGACATGAATTTAACCATCGAAATCGATGCAAATCGTATGATTTGAAAAACCTTGTTCACTTTCGTTGATATTAACCATATGTAATCTGTTGTTAGGTAAAATATGTTTTATAAAACGTTTAGAGCGCTAAATTTACTAAGTATGTTTGTGAATACCATGTTTGTACGATAAATATTTAATGACTATAAACGCAATGAAAAGTATGGTTTCTGAGCAAAACGTGGGGCGAAATATGTTAGCCCTCTTAAGGAAGCTCCAAAATCTTTTGCCAATGACTACCAAAATTGCGCTTGCAAACGCATTACTGTTATCCATACTTGATTATGCAGATGTCAGCTACGTTGATCTCACCGAAAACCAGTTAGACAAACTTGAGCGTCTTCAAAATGTATGTATAAGGTTAATTTTTGGCTTACGCAAATATGACCATGTCTCGCAGTTCAGAACTCAGCTCGGGTGGTTATCAATAAGACTTCGTCGGGATGCTCACGTTCTTTCGCTACTATATAATATATTATTTAGCCCTTCTTCTCCTTCCTATCTTAAGGGACGGTTTGAGTTCCTTCATGACACGCATTCGAAATGTCTAAGGTCGTTAAAAAACCTGAGGTTAAAGATGCCATCTCACTCTTCCACGTTCTTTGACAAATCGTTTACGGTCACTGCGGTACGACTATGGAATAAACTTCCTGTCGAGATAAGACGAGCACAAACTTTAGCCAGATTTAAAACTATGATAAAAGAACACTATTTGTCTATGTAGGATAATGTAGGTATTTGTATGTATGTATGCATGTATTTATGTATGTATTTATGTATGTATGTATGTATTTATGGGTTTATGTATGTATGTTTATTTAAAGATATATAGATATTTTTAGGTAATGTGATCACTGATATTTCTATCTATTGTATGTAAGTATAAATAAATATATAAATAAATATTCACGGACATTTCACACAACGCTATCTGATCCCAAAGTAAGCTAGGAATAACCTGCTTGTGTTATGGGTATCAGACCACGGATATTAATACTTATATACTTTTTAAATACATACATATGATACATAGAAACACCCAGACTCTTGAGACAAACATTTATGGGCCACACAAATTTTTGTCTCCGGTGGGAATCGAACCCACGACCTCCAGCGCCGCAGGCGGTATCACTACCGACTGCGCCACAGAGGCAGTCAAAATAGGTGTTAAGTATATAAGTAGGTACGCCAAATAACTACCACTCAGTTCCTTACAAACTTTCTCCATCCAAAGGTTGCCTGGTAGAGATCGCTTTTAGTGATAAGGCCGCCCATTGTATTGCTACCCGTATATAATATATGTCATCTGCAACTATGTATCCGGCGTACAATAAAGTGTATAATAAAATAATAAATAAATAAATAAATATGAATATCATACGCGATTAAGGAATCTTGAATGAAACCATGGCATCTGTGTTCAAGTCAGTTGATCTAGCAGCTTCCCTATTTCAGCATCCTTACAGCCCAACCAGGGTCTCTGATAAAATGAAAAGAGAGGTGTTGTGTGGTTTGAGTCTTTAAGAGTCGGCAGTAGGACATACTTTACTCGTCAACAGTCCAAATTATTGACCTCCATGGTATTAACTCTCATCTACACGATTACTAAATAAAGTCTATTTGGGACTAGCTACAGCATACATACAACTTTTACGTGATAGATGAAACTGTAATATATACTCTGCAGCTCTGAAAATGCTATTTACTTGGTTAAATATCACAATGGCTGAAATTAATATTAAACAAAACATTCTCTATAAAAAAATATGAATTTCAACCTTTCTTATTTTTGCAACGGGCAAGGGCCCGAAAATATGAAGGAATTTAATATGAAATTCAATTTCTCTGTGGTCCTGCAGATACTATTAAATCAAGACATTTTCCCTGAAATTTCAGCTTTATTTAAAGAGAATGTCTTGAAAACGAAGTTCTTTATATAAAGTTCATTAGACTGTCGCGTCTACACGGACGAAGTTGGTGTAACTAGTAACTAAATGTAACTCTACGAGTATTACAAAATTATGCTTTCTAATGATTTTCTTTTTAAAAATATTCTTGTCATAGTAGAGCATAATTAAGTTGTGATAATGTCTGTCTTTGAAATAACAAAAATCTGACCACGGTGGCAGACAAGCATACGGCCTACCAGATGTGCTAGTGGTCACCGCAACCTATGGACGGTTGCAACTCCAGAATGATTGTACAAGATCAGGCACTAGGTTTTAAATGCAAGTTAAAGATGGTATAAAATTTCTAGGATTTATGTCACTCTTAAAGTTTTGCAAACATCTCAAAAGTCGTGGAAGAAGTTTTAATTTTTTAAGCTATTGCATAGCTTCTATCGCGGGCCTTGCGTGGAGACCGAATCCAGAAATTGTGTCACGAAAACGAGTCACACTCTCGGCTACCTTCGGCCACGTTCGTGTATCTCGTCTCGCACTTCATAAATTTTTTGTTTACGTCAATTATGAACTCTGCAGTCGTTATATATTATGATATTGTGTCAAATAATCCAAAAATTGATGCTTGTACCCAGAATCGATCTTGCGCCTTCTGCGTACCGATCCGCGTCTTAACCACTCGACCAAAGTTGAATTAAGAGTGCTGGTCGAATTTAGAGTTCATAATGTGAAATGACAATTTCGATGCTGTCAATTACATTAGTTGCTGTCAATTTACTTCGTCTAAATAAAAATTCGACTATAGGTGTATAGGTATTCATCATCTATGTACAACAGTGAACTGTACTCGTATAATTTGTGTAAAAAGTGTTTTAAATATGAATAAACAAAGTGCAGTTATTTATGAAGAAAGTCACGAAAAATAGTGAAAGAAAATGAGTGAGTACCATGGAGCAAATATAAGAGGTGAGTACTCTATAAGTATACATACATTTTATTATTATTATCACCAATGCAGTATTATTTTTTGTTTTGTTAATTTATATATAATACTGCTATAAAGATAACCAAACCCGGGAGTACGTTCCCATGGGAAGCGGGAAGAAAATTTCACGCTGACGTAGCCGCGAGCGCCATCTATCTCATACCTATGTACTTTAAACGTGTCATAAAAGTCACAACAATACCATACATGCATATTTCAAAGAATGTCTATTATTACCATAAAATTTGTAAAAATAGTTTTTAAGAAGAAACCTATTGTTTTATCTTTTAACTAGCTGACCCTCGCAACTTTGTTTACGTCACACAAGGTCTATGAAATTAGAGGTATTTATTAATCATACTCATCAAGTAGCGTGTGAATCTGCCCTGTTTGCTTAATCAAAATAGAGCTTAATGGTTAAAGCTATTCCTCAGTATAGAATTTTCCTCAGTATAAACAATTTACATACAAACACCGGCGTGTTAGAATTTTATTACATGTATCAATGTAGTAGACGTAACGTGTATAAAATGACATCAATCAAATGTCATCAATATTCTGAAAAAGAAATTAAAAATAGAGTTCACAAACTCTTTTGAAAATACGTACTGTACCTACCTTAGAGGATCGTTATGAAGATAACAGGATAGTTAACAACCATCCATAGAAAATAGATGGTATAATGCTGAATACCGCAAAGAACAATCGGCGCGGCATAGAATGGGGCCTATACTGATATCCTGGAGGATTTAAATGATGCCGATGTCCTGTGCCTGCTGAGGCACACACACGCCGTCATGCATGTCTGCAGGACAACGTGCAGGACAACGAGCAGGATGAGGCAGCGAATGGCTGGACTGAAATTAAAATCGACAGACGCAAGAGATGTGGTGGAGGCACTAATTCACGTACCTCGGGAGTGTCGTGTCAGAAACTGATGGGATAGAAGAGTACCTTACATCATTTCGAGTCTCGCCAAGGCCAGAACAACCTTTACACAGCCGCGCCCCGTGGGCAGTTGCGAAAATGGACACGAAGAGTGAAACTCAAAACAAAGTAAACGTTAAAACTGTACTGCTAACTGCTATACGGATGCGAGACATAGAAGGTCACTAAAGACATTTCGCACCAGCTACCAGCTATAAGTCTTCGTCAAACGCTGCCTCCAATGAATCCTCGGTACATACGGGCCCGAGAACATCACGAACGTAAGACTATTGGAACGCTGCAGTGAGACCAACAGATCAAACGTCGGAAGTGTAGCTGCTGCGCTAGATTGGACACACGCTGCAAAGGGACCACGATCACATCATACCAAGGCAAGTCTTACTGAAACTACTGGTAGGGTTTCAAAAACTGTTCGATAGTAAGTAGGTACATTAATTGATAGTGGCTATAGGCTACATAACATAATGCTAAGATTCCTGCCTTTTGGCCTTTTGGACTTTAGTCCAAAAGTCCAAAAGTCCAAAAGACACGAAGAGTGAAACTCAAAACAAAGTAAACGTTAAAACTGTACTGCTAACTGCTATACGGATGCGAGACATGGAAGGTCACTAAAGACATTTCGCACCAGCTACCAGCTATAAGTCTTCGTCAAACGCTGCCTCCAATGGATCCTCGGTACATACGGGCCCGAGAACATCACGAACGTAAGACTATTGGAACGCTGCAGTGAGACCCCTATCCACCAACAGATCAAACGTCGGAAGTGTAGCTGCTGCGCTAGATTGGACACACGCTGCAAAGGGACCACGATCACATCATACCAAGGCAAGTCTTACTGAAACTACTGGTAGGGTTTCAAAAACTGTTCGATAGTAAGTAGGTACATTAATTGATAGTGGCTATAGGCTACATAACATAATGCTAAGATTCCTGCCTTTGGCCTTTTGGACTTTAGTCCAAAAGTCCAAAAGTCCAAAAGTCCAAAAGTCCAAAAGTCCAAAAGTCCAAAAGTCCAAAAGTCCAAAAGTCCAAAAGTCCAAACGTCCAAAAGTCAAAAAGTCCAAAAGTCCAAAAGTCCAAAAGTCCAAAAGTCCAAAAGTCCAATAGTACAAAAGTCCAAAAGTCCAAAAGGCCAAAAGTCCAAAAGTCCAAAAGTCCAAAAGTCCAAAAGGCCAATAGGCCAAAAGTCCAAAAGCCCAAATGTCCACAGTCAAGTAGGTACTTGGTACTTTACTTTGTTGAACATAGGCCTTAAAATCTTACTAATATTATAAATGCGAATGTTTGTGAGTGTGGATGTTTGTTACTCTTTCACGCTCAAACCGCTGAACGGATCGGGCTGAAATTTGGTAACAGAGATACATTATAGTCTGGAATAACACATAGGCTACCTTTTATCCCGGGAATAACTTTCCGCGGTAACAAATTTTACGCGGGCGAAGCTGCGGG
Organism: Miltochrista miniata; assembly: GCA_933228765.1. NCBI lineage: Eukaryota > Metazoa > Arthropoda > Insecta > Lepidoptera > Erebidae > Miltochrista > Miltochrista miniata. The sequence goes on from OW121756.1 coordinate 24,009,264, forward strand.
CATCAGCTAGTATTCTTATATAGAAATAATTATACTAGCATAGTCGGTAAAAAATGCTATGTAATAGCTTTACCGCGGCAGTCCCCGAGTGCCACACGTCTTTTTTTTCTGCTAGCTGCAATGAATCTAAGAGCACGGCGTTATTAGAAAGTTCTTTAAGAAAGATTATACGACCGTGCGCTCTCTTGAAATTTCTTTAGAAAATATTATAGTTTCATAAACGAAAACATATTTAACAAAGTTCTGGTCTGTATTATTTTTCCGGTACCTATCTCTTAGTATTCTGTGATAGATGTGCTATCAAGTTGAGTTTTATTTTTATTCGATGATGAAATTATGTGATAAAGACCAATTTTTCAGAATGACCAATATTAATATGATATACTAATAATAAATTATGTCACAACAAAACATTGTTATGAATACTAAATTACAATGCAAGCCACAAGGCTGCTTAATAAAACTTTTATCATATCAAGAAATATTAAGAAAACAATGCAGTCAATGTCCCTTGCGGCACGTTTTGGAAATGAGAGGAGCAAAACGTGACACGTTTAGTTGATTTTAGAGATGTTTGGTTTTTTTGAAAACAAAGCCTACTCTAATTTGAAAAGTTAAACGACTGTTGTTTTACTGTGGCTGTTGTCAAAACGAACATTTTTGACTAAAACTCTCGCTGTCCCGTCATTCTTTACTCGTATTATATTGGAAGAGTTTCTCGTCCTCACAGATAAATTGCCTTATGAAAAGTTTACTGGCAAAATGACAATAATTTATTCTCATTATTTCGTGAAAAGAGGACAAAAAAGCGTGCGAATATTTTGCAATTTGCAAAGTACGTTTATTGTTTTCTTTCGTTTCTCTTGACTTCCTTCCGTAACCTCAACATGGTGCGAATCGTAAAGTTTGTGAAATCAAATAACGTATTCGGTTCTTTTTAAATAGGTTGAATGATTTAAAGGTCCTCTTCTAATCATTAATTTGATTAGAAGAGGACCTTTGGATCATTCATTTATTTGTTGGTAAAGTTTTGGTAGATTAACCGTATTTGTATAACTGGAGAGATTGAGAAATAATTTAGGAAGTCGGTTATTTCATGTCTCTATGATTATGTTTCTAGTGCCTGAAACGCCCACTATATTTTCGATAAAAGATGATCACGTTGATCAAATGTGTTATTGATTTAAATCATACTCAGTAGATATTTTCTCAGAAGTAAGTTCTGGACACCAGAGGTTAAAAAAAAAACAAACAGATGCAACAATACCTTACGGAGGGAAAGGAATTATTGGGTGTTTACACAGATACAAAGTGTAGTAAGTATATAAGTTAATAACTTAAGTTAATAATTTTTAGAATATTTGAATTAGGGAGCTCATTAAATTGAAGGGCAGTTTGATGGCAAAAAGAAGTCGTTAGCATAATCTACGGAATTATCAAAAACTAAACCTTTGTATGTATAGCGCTGTCAGTCACGTGGCTCTGCTCTAAGAGCAAAGTCACTAAAGGCAGTAAATAACCGTCGAACAAATATATAAACCCAACAGTGTTGAATTATTTATTTAAGTGATGTAAAATGTAATCTTATTACACACCTTATCATTGTAAACATTCACTTGTTCAGAATATTTCCCTAGTCACTTACATGTAAGCCAGCTTAGAAAACACTTAACTGATGTTTTCTAATATCGTATTTAATCCCGACAGATAGGTTATATTTTAATAGCTAAATGGTAAAAACATTCAGAACCTGGCTATGTATAATAATTCATTTAACACGGGCTTCAATCAAATTTTCCATTTAAATTGATACGGGTTGCGTGGACAGAAAATTGTATAAATTTCCCACTGAAATTAGATTCTCCGAGCACTCGGCACGTGACCGAAATACGACAGATACATCGTCATTTTAGAGTTCCCCAGCCTACAATTATTTTATGGTGCTCTAAAAACTGATGCTGTCAAAAATATATAAAGCAGTAGAATGGTAAAGTAATGAAAGGCTACTGCAGTAAACACAATAAATAAAGGGCAACTACTTTTCTTTTTGTTCTTTAATATAATGATTAAAATTAAATATCCATGTTGGTCATAATGACCGCAAACGACGACATTACAGAAAGTCGGTATTGTGCAGCTATCAATGCGTTAACGATCACAATGAAACTGACTTAATAATAAATGTGACGTCATAAAACTTCATAGGCTACTGTAGGTACTACAGGTACGTAACACATGTCATAGTGATGCTTAAGAGCCTACCAGATGCCAAATTGTTAAAAGAAGATAGAAGATATACATTTTAGCGTGCAAGAAAGAGAGAGATGCGATCGGTTTTTGTGCGCTTTTAACGAAATAAATTAATTATAAAAAAACTATAACAAATATGAAAAAAGTGCTCTAGTGCAAATGAAGATTTTACTATTGTCTTTCTTATAAATATTTTATATTATAAAAACAACTTATAACATACGAGATCTAGCTTAAAATTTCACGAAATCGAGGTATTTTCAACACAAAAATCTATCGAGGATTTTATCAGTAATCGTGTTTTGAGCCTAGAGCGTTTTTAGTTCATGAACTGAAGTTGTCTGTGATCAAATCTTAATTCAGCAGACCTCACGAGTCCTGAGATCTAGATCTAAGTAATAGTCTACTTGGGGTCATATGAACTCTTAAATAAAGGTCAAGTTTTGAGATTTCTCGGTCTAAAAATGTATTTTTGAGTTCTAGTTTGCATTACAGGTTTACTACAAGTACAATTGTGAATAAATTATGACAGACAAGTTTAATAGAGTTACCTACTCGAAAATTTTCCTATCATGATTGTTTGTCAATAGAAGAAATTATTTTTGATGACGAAAACATTCTTATTTTTTACCAAAGTCGTTTTAAACGGTAAATTAATGTTCCAAGTATAATAATCCAGTTGCTTTAAAGTTGTATTCAGTTTTTCAAAACAGATTAGAGAATAAAAATTAAAACAAATTGTTTCTGCAACAAATTTTATCCATTTATCTGCCATCGTCCTGCAGAATCGTACTAATATTTATCGCTGACAGTCCACTCGGAATTGTGCAAACTGTTCATAAATTCTCCATTTTCATTAGAACCTAACATAATTACTGTTGCTAATTAACAAACGGATGTTTCAAAAGAAAATTAGAAGAGAAAATTACGAAATGTTAATTATGGAAAAAAATGTCTTTTAGTAGTATAAGGAACGCTACCACAAGGGAACTTTTCATTATAACTATATAATTTAGCTAACCAGATTATTTTATAATTAATTTTAGTTGTAATTACATTTTGATCTACAGAAATGATAATACATACGTTTTTAGGTAATAATTCCCGCGTCTCTGGGGTTGTTCGGGTGTAATCCCAGTTCTTGGGCGTGTGGTGGTTTTAAATGGCGCAAGGAGGTGCTGGAGAGGGGCCAAAGGCCTGCGTCTTGAGAAATCGAGGCAAAGCCGTCCCAGCTCCACCAGGAAATTGTGGAGACATGAAAGGTGGGACTTGAGCAACCAGAGGGGGGATTCGCCACAATCGCGGCCGTTAGACCGGTCATGAAAGAGTGGCTGGAGAGGAGACACGGTGCTCTCTCTTACCGGTTATTACAAACACTTACCGGGCATGGTTTCGGTAAGTTTCTGTGGTGAAGACACCGGGAAACCACGGCCGAGTGTCAGCACTGCGAGGACCACAGTGATGACACGCTGGAGGAGTGCACGGCGTGGGCGCAACAACAGCACCCGAGCCACCCCCTAGGCGAGGCCGCAGTGATAGCTGTAGGTCTGTTGGGAGTCCTGGAACATCCTACCGAGGGCTAACCCGGGGCTCCTAACCATAGGCTGTTGGGCGTTACGTGAGGTTTTTTAGTCGGTAGAAGTCCGGCATAGCATCCATTAAGGATTTTCCCTCACGTTAAAAAAAAAAGCTGTTCTCAGATCATGGAGACCGATGGTCTTAGGGCGCCCGTTACACTAATTTGGTATAATCCGATAAAAAAGTTTTGAGTTTTCGGGGCATGCAGGCTGATTTTTATTGAATAACTAAAATTTTACAGGGGTGTAGCCGCTATTGTTTTGTTAGTAGTAATGTAATTGAAATAAAGTATGCTTTTATACTTTTACCACCAAAGTAGGTACATATGTACAATTTTTTTTTATATTTTATTGAAAAGGTTGACACAGCTGGTGCAACGTGTCAAAACGTCAAGTAACAAAAAAATATGAACATAATTATCCGCATTTAGGTTCTCTTAAAAAAAAGTGTGTGCGTGTAAACCTTTACGCGCGATTGAAGTAAAGCTTCTTTGCCATTGACGGCATATATCACTGAAATGGTTAAATTTTAACTTAATTAATAATTATATCTAAATATCATTTATTATTCATGTGATTTACAAAGATTATTCAAATGTTCATTTCAATTTCAATTCATTCGAATTTTGAATAGCAGAAACTATTCATAGTCTGTGTAGTTTCCGCTATTCAAAATTCGAATAGTAAGCGTTACTACCGTCAGAAAAAAAAACCTGAGTTACTCCCTAGTCGCGCCTAAAGAAGTTTTACTTTAATAAATATACATGTAGCATAGAACGCGATGGTCTAAAAGTTAGTAAAGTTCAAATAACTCTTAATTATTTGGATAGCAACTTAAAACAGCTCAAGTTCTGTTGGTGATTTAATTACAAAAGCTTTCTACGAAATGTTCATAGTTCTCCCGAAATTATTACTTCCATTTTTCACTCAAAACTTACAACAGAAGAACTTTGAGAGAACATGAGACGAAACTTCTCTAAGGAAAATTTATTCTCAAATCATTCTCTGTTACGTCGTTTCGTTATTAGTTTTCTTGCACTTTGTAACAACGAGTACATCTGGATTCAAAGACTTGAATAATTTGATTCCTGTAGGTATAATTTAATTTTCGCTAAGCATTTCTTAAACTAATAAACAATTTCTTCAGTGCTAGTGCATTTTTAAACAAAAGTAGGTACTTTGTTCTAATGTCTGAAGTAAGACGGTTTAGATTTCCAGCATTGTATTCAGGGGACTACTGGAGCTATAGGTAGCTCACAAGGTGCATCAGTGAGGTCGCTGTTTTGTATGGCGATTGTTTATAAATAAACAACGATAATTCTCTGCAATCATTTCTGATGCACAGCATACCTAACCCGATATCCAGATCTTTGGAAGACTCCACCATTTAACGAAAAAAGGCTAAATGCGCAGAGCACTGAAAGTCTTTTTAATATAATTACTCCAAAAGCTGTTGTAAAATATTTTAACAGTAAGTTGTGAACACCATTCACTTGACTTTTTTACATTCAGCATAATTACCTTCTTATTCCCATATTAATATTAATTGAAGTTGCAGCGGTCAGCACACCATTTTTCACGCTTCGTGAAGCTCTACGACGAGAGTCTTACTTGCTTGTTACACTTACCTGTGAATCAAGGTCTTAAAACCATTTTAGTCTTTTGCAGAGTTCTTTTCTACTTATTGATGATGATTTCCATACTCACGAAAATGGAAATATATAACAGACTATACCTAGTCTCCTTTATAATAAAATTGTAAGGCACTTAAGGTTCGTATTTCGATTATGCAAATTATGATGATATTGAGCAAATATGCTGAACACTTCAGCGTCGCGCACTTAACGAGCACAATAGCGCAATAAAAATACATTTTCATCTAACATGGCGCCGCTTCATCATTTCTGAAATTATAATTCATGATGAAATTAAATTTTAAGAGGACATTGTTATTCTAGCGCACGTTCGGAAAATATCATTATATCGCTTATCAAAGATATTGCGCTCAAGTTAAGTAATAAAGACGAATGACTAGCAATATTTATGTAACTATTATAATAAAGCGTAAACTGGGGCTCCATTAAGACCCTTCGGGCCCAACCACATCATTTAGCACATTTGTTGACCTTAGGGGGTTGGAAGGTAGTCCTGGGACATCCTTCCGAGGGCTCACCCGGGGCTCCCAACCGTAGGCTGTTACTTGTCTCCAAATCCAAGTAGTTTATGAAAGCAATAAGTAAGGCGATTTTTTTACGTGAGGGTAAAGCCTACATGGATGCTATGCCTGACTCCTACCGACTAGAAAAACCTCTCGTATCCTGCCTAATAGCCTACGGTTGGGAGCCCTCGGAAGAATACCCCAGGACTCCCAACAGACCTACGGCTACCACTGCTGTCTCAAATAGGGAGGAGGGGGGGAGTTGAGGTGCTATTCCGCGTCTTTGGGGGGTTTTCGGGTGTTGTTTTCAGGTCTTCGTTCAGACTTGCCACGAGGCGAGGTGTGGGTGCCTTTACACCCACACCGTGCAGTGTAATAGTAAGGCGCTAAGATGAAAATACAACAGTGTGGTTATTATTTATACTAAGAATTTTTTCTTTTTAAATAAATATTTTTCATAATATATTTAATTTACAGTGAAAAAAACAACCCATTGAATGAAATTTGAAAAAGTTGTCTTTTACCTTAAAAATACATAATTTTTATTATTCTTAGACGTTTACGGCTATGAACTTTCCACTTGACATTCATCATTTGCTGTCAAGCTATTGTCAGAGAGTTTAATCTAACTTACGTCATATATATGTAGGTATTTATAGTGTTAACAACTTCTTTATGGCCATCCAAACATTCGTTTGTTCTACCCACGCTGTATCTCTGTACCTCTGTGTATGCCTGTCTACCAAAGGTTTCCTGGAAGAGATTACTGTATGTAGTAAGGCCGCGTATTAAATTATTTACGAAACAAATAATTATTTAATGTAGGTACCTACCTATTTTGTGTTGGAGAATGTGCGGAAAAGAATAGTCTCTCTCTATCTAACTAAACACTTCACAATGCATGCAAAAAACTACACACCGGTATGGTATATTATGTTATGTTACCTACCTACACATGATTTTGGTAGATTATGACCCCCTCCTAGAAATGTTCTAACGTTCATTCAAACTACTCCTCGGGGTTTAGGGGATACGCGTTACTTCTCATGAAGCTAACGTAATACCCTGAGGGCACAGTGTTTGGCTTCTTCAATTCGATCCCTAAGATCTAATATCCAAGGGATTAACGAAGCAGCCTACATTAGGAGGAAGGGCATAACGGAATTCCGTTCGGTGAGCAGCCCGCCTGGGGCAGTACCTCCACCCTGCAGAAGACCGCGGTAATAGTAACCTTGCTTCGTGCTGGGTTATGTTCTCCGTCGGTTAGCAGGGTTCCAGTGCTCATAGGGGTGACTTTGTGCCGGTGGCGGTGAGACCAGAGGCTCATCTGTCTTCATTGGCTAGCATAGGCGCGGAATATTGGTACGGCGGTCAGGGAGACCCGGTGAAACGGTTGACCGCTGACCGCCCGCAGGCTGTACGGGACCCGAACCTGGGGATTACGTAATCTCCGCCCCAGGAGGCTGAACCAGCAGCCTGTGTAAAGTCCCTGGTGCTGTGGTCGTGCCGGAGGAGGATACCGGAGTGGACGCGGCTACTGCATGGGGGGGGGGGGGGACCGGGGGCCATTCCGTACGCCGTGCCAATCTACCGCACTACCTGTGCCTGCCTTGGGGGAATTGGAGCCTCGCTTAGTCTCTTACGTCACCGACACACAGGCACCCCCTACCTTCTTTTTATCTCCTTTCAACAACAATCATGGCAAAAGGTCACATAAGAAAAAAGGTTTCCACACCGGCTTCGTCGTCGTCCACACTAAATGTGGACTTCTGCAACATCAGAGGAATGCACTCAAACATCAACGTGATCCACCGCCACCTGGAATCTGCGAGGCCGAACTTGTTTTTCCTGACGGAGACTAAGATATCTTGCCCGAAGGATACATCTTACTTGATGTACCCTGGCTATAAGCTGGAGGCTAATTTCAGGCGTCAAGCTGGGGTATGCATGTTCGTACGGGAGGATATCTGCTGTCGCCGTCTCAGTGACCTGGAAGACAGGGACCTGTCTACATTATGGGCGCGCGTGGATCATGGGGGCCACACTCGGATCTACGCGTGCATTTACAGGTCCCATAGCGGTGATACGGAGACAGTTCGCCTTTTTGACCACCTGCAACAATCGACCGACAAGGCTATTGAGCGGTATCCCTCCGCGGAGATAGTGATTTTGGGAGACTTTAATGGTCACCATATTGACTGGTTGGGTTCCGTGCACACTAACTTTGCGGGGAAAGCTGCTCACGACTTTGCCCTGACCTACGGTTTCTCCCAACTGGTAAAATCTCATACGAGAATACCAGATAGGGAGAAGGAGCAGAGTGCATTGCTGGACCTTCTGCTGACTACGCGGCCTGACGGATACACCACATCAGTGGAAGCACCACTTGGTTCATCGGACCACTGCCTCGTTCGGTCGAGAGTGCCTCTCGCAAGGCCTGAACCACCTCGGCCAAAGGAGTGGCGACATGTGTGGCACTACAAGTCAGCAGACTGGGATGGACTTCGAGAGTTCTTTGCGTTGTACCCGTGGAGGCGGCTTTGCTTCACTTCAGATGATTTGAACTCCTGCGCTGCAGCAGTAGCTGAGGGGATCTTGGCGGGCATGGAAAGTTATATTCCTAACCGCTGAATAGCCTGCCGCCCGGCAGGAGCTAGGAAACGACCGTGGTTTAATCGCCTATGTAGAGAAACTAGGATGTTGAAAGAAACTGCCTACAGAGCTTGGACCACGGCTCGCGCTAACTCAGATCCTAGCGTCTCTGAAGTGAAACGCAAACTGAATACCGCCTCGAGGGCCAGTAAAAGAGCGGTTGCCAGGGCTAAGTTCGATTTCGTCGGCAGAATTGGTCAGCGACTAGCCGGCTACCCTTCTGGAAGTCGTGAATTCTGGTCGCTCGCCAAAGCTGCCGAGGGAAACTTTTGTCGGTCGGGATTACCACCTCTACATAGACTGGATGGTAGTCTGGCCCAGAGTGCCAAGGAGAAGGCCGACCTTTTGGGTTCTCTCTTTGCCTCCATCTCGACCATGAACGATGGAGGTGCGCTTCCGCCTGGTATCCCTTGGTGTGGCACTTCCATGCCAGAAATTAAATTCAAGCAACGGGACGTCAGGCGGGAGCTTCAATCCCTAGATATTCATAAGTCGAGTGGGCCGGACGGCATTCCCGCGGTGGTACTTAAGCGGTGTGGTCCGGAGTTGTGTCCGGTACTTACACGTCTTTTCACGCTTTCATACTCCATGAAGCAAGTCCCGGCGTCGTGGAAGATCGCGCACGTGCATCCTGTGCCCAAAAAGGGTGACAGGACCGACCCGGCCAATTATAGGCCTATAGCCGTCACCTCCCTTTTATCTAAGGTGATGGAGCGTGTAATTAATACACAGCTCCTGAGGTACCTTGAGGAACATGACCTGCTCAGTGACCGGCAGTACGGTTTCCGTCACGGTCGCTCGACGGGCGATCTTCTTGTGTACCTCACACACCGCTGGGCGGCGGCTATCGAGAGTAAGGGTGAGGCTCTAGCAGTGAGCCTCGACACCTCGAAAGCCTTTGACCGGGTCTGGCACCGTGGTCTTCTTACGAAATTGCCCTCCTATGGACTGCCCGAGTGTTTATGCGGATGGGTGTCCAGCTTCTTGGCCGGTAGAAGCATCAGGGCCGTCGTTGACGGCAGCTGTTCTGACTGCATGGCCATAAACGCTGGAGTACCACAAGGCTCAGTGTTGTCCCCTACTTTGTTTCTGCTGAATATCAATGACATGTTGTCTATTGACGGCATTCATTGTTATGCGGACGACAGTACGGGCGACACTTATTACACGGGCCGTCCCGGTATCTCTCGGGTTGTAGTGGAAGAAAGTCGTGAACAACTTGTGTCTGAAGTCGAGGCTGCTCTCACTAGAGTGTCCGATTGGGGTCGACAAAATCTTGTCCAATTCAACCCTACCAAGACACAAGTTTGTGTTTTCTCCGCAAAAAAGACCCCATTCACTGTGGCGCCACAATTTCAGGGCACATCTCTCACCATCTCTGAAAGTATAGGGATCCTTGGTGTTGACATCTCCAGTGATGTGCAGTTCCGCAGTCACTTGGAGGGCAAGGCCAAGCTGGCGTCCAGGAAGCTCGGAGTGCTCAGAAGGGCGCGGCGGTACTTTACTGCGGCGCAAGCACTGCTTCTCTATAAGTCGCAAGTGCGTCCGCATATGGAGTACTGCTGTCACCTCCGGGCGGGGGCACCCGAATACCAGCTTCGTCCATTTGACTCGGTGCAAAGGCGACCTATGAGAGTTGTCAACGATCCCATACTTGCAGGTGGTGTGGAACCTCTTAGTGACAGGAGAGACTTTGCTTCTCTGTGTGTGTTCTACCGCCTGTACAACGGTTTGTGCTCTGAAGAATTGTTTGATATGATGCCTACGGCTACATTCTATCATCGCACCGCTCGCCATAGACAGGGTGTTCATCCTCACACGTTGCGTCCTGAGCGCTCGAGCACGGTGAGATCTAATAGAGGTTTTCTTCCGCGTACGCTTAGGTTGTGGAATGACCTCCCTGCTTCGGTTTTCCCGGACGCCTACAGTATGGGGTTCTTCAAAAGGGGACTTAGAAGGTTTTTAAAGAGTCGGCAGCGCGATTGTGGCGCCTCTGGTGTTGCGAACGTCCATAGGCTGCGGTGACCATCGGTACATCTGGGGGGGCCGTATGCTTGTCTGCCACTCTAGTGGTATAAAAAAAAAAAAAAAACTACGAAAACGCTAGTCTTTCAGTAACATAAGTGCTTCTGCTGCAGATAAAATTGATTTCAGTAATTGGCATGCATATTTTATTACTCGTTTATAAATTTGAAACCAATTTTTTAACGCTTTAGAGGACTTTTAATCAACTGTGGTTCTAATTAAAAACGTATTCGCCGTGCTCTGTAACTACGTCGTTTTTTTCGCTTTTCCTATAATATTTCACGCAATGTTTCATCAATATACGTCAGCTATTGGGCATCAGTATAAAAATTTACTGAATATACATAAATCAGCATAACTTGAGTTATATATTTGAAACGAGTGAAATTTAAGTTTGAACATGATTTTACTTGAATATTGTCAAACTTTTTACATAAATATTGCCATTCTTATTACATAATGGAACCACTGTAGTCCTCAAATCAAAGTTGCCTTACTAGAGTCAATTAGAGTAGTATTCGTAGAAGAAAGTAAATCCAATACCTAGTAGAAACCATCTAAAAACTTTCAGTTTAAAGGAATTAAAACTGTCATGGTCGTTCACGAAACTGTAATATTGACTATCGGGATCTTTATCATAATATCTATTTGCAGTTGCGACTATCCAATATTCTGTAAGGCTAGTAACTATAGGCACTGAGGCCGAAATACCTATCTCAATCACAGTTTCTTTACTTATTTCGTGATCATGGGGCTTGCAGTGAGGTTGGAATATCGGATAATCACGATTGTAAAATGTAGGTACTATGTATAGTATGATTGTAGAATGTAATTATTCCGATAATCATTATTCAATTTCGAGTCTACCACACAACATACTATACGTTCATGGGGATAGAAGAATCATACAATTTATAGTTATTGTAAATAATATTTATTTATTTTGCGTAGATTTGTTTTAGGATTAAAAAATGTTAACATATTTTAAACTATGCTCGTACACATTGACTTTTCCGAGGCGTCGACCTGAAACACAGTCACAACTTCGAACAGTATTTATGCAAAGTTAAGTCACCCGTCAATTGTGAAATGGCTTAATTGGAAAGTTTCGTTGAGTCGGGCAATTTTCGTGACTGTGTAGTGACTTATACCAAGGACTTCGTCGCGTGCTAGCATATTTCACGGTCGTGAAAGCTTACTATTATATTATTATCTTTGATGGAAGCTAAATTGAATAATGATTAATTACGTTTTTATCTAAGTGCGGTAATGCAAATAAAGGATCGTAGACAGAAATATTGCAAATCAATTTTTTTTTTATTATAGATGCCGTTAAGTCTTTGCAGTACCTACACTGCAAAGAGTTTTTTTTTGTACCCAGATAATACCCGCGGTGCCGTAATTCTTTGTAAAGCTTATAAAACGCTGTTGGATTTTTTGATAAGTACCATAATCACCATTTAAAAGTAAGTAAATTGTGATTGCAATCAGTACCCTCGCTTCTGAGAATGGACCTTAAATAAATAAGAAGAGGGATAAGGTGTGAGGAGTCATCAGGGGTAGTCAATTGACTACCCGCTGCAGTTTTGTGCGGTTTTTGCAGTTCCAGTATCCATTATATAATAGCATAAACAATTTCTTTTATTATGATAGAGGTGTCCCTAGGCGAGGCTGCAGTGGCGGCCGTGGGTCTGTTGGGAGCCGTGGGACATCCTTCCGAGGGCTTACCCGGGACTCCCAACCATAGGCTTTTGGGCGTAACGTGAGGTTTTTTAGTCGGTAGGAGTCCGGCATAGCATCCATGAGGATTTTCCCTCACGGAAAAAAAAAATATAGAGGTGTTTAAAAAGCTTTGAATGTGGATGTCAACTGTACAAATTACCCTTTTGTTCTTGTTACATCCTCCGTCATCCATTTAAACATTACTCTTTACAATGTTGTACCAATATTAAACACAAATTTTTCATGATGGAAACAGTTTTATGTGAGAAGATACAGTCAAAGGCATAAATATACGTGTACCTGCCAATATTGGCAACAAATTTATCGTTGGCTATAATCTATGCATTGTAATTAGTGCACATTTTCTGTAAATAATATTATTTATGTAGGTAGGTATACATGGGAATTGACATACGGAGAATGCGTTGGTTACCTTCAATGTTTAACTAATAAAACATGTTTTAGCATGATGTATTAGGAATTTCTGAGTCTAGATTTATTTATAAGCATATAATGAAGTGTGTACTTATTCGTTTTCTCTAGCCGTGGCAAAAAAGGCATCACGTAATTTAATTCGTGGACGTTTAAAATTTTATGAATTACAAGTAAGGTCTTACAAACCGATGAAAACATAACCTGTCGAATGTTGCAATACAAAATATCCGACACCAATGGCAATAAATTTAGTACAAACTGCAACTAAAAAAGGAAGCCCACATTCAAATAAAACTATGCCGTTATCTTGGCACAGTGCTCAAGACTAACCAAACTTCTTAATTAATTAATATCGTTCGAGCGCGAACTTGGGTAATTAATAGAAACATGGTCCCCAACACTTAGATAACCCTTTGAAAACTTCACGTACCTATTAATCCTATGAACACACAATGAAAACTCCGAACAAAAGTTTGATACTCTATCAAGCACTGAGACTTGATATAGTTGGCCTCCTACTTCCCTCCACGTTATAATCTGTATTTTGTAATTAAAGCTATACGTTAATTTATTTGTTTTCGGAGTACGTGAGTACGTTAAACTGATTGTGTTATTTAATGTGCTATTTGCATAATGATACCTGTTCTTCGTAGAATGAAAATTTGTGTCGTACAATAATTATAACCCTCATTCTAACTTCCATGCGCAAAATAATTAGGAAAGTGAGTTTAAGTTGTATTGATTTATACTTATTTGACATCGCAATAGTGTTAAAGTGCCTAATAGATTGTGAAGAAACTACAACTCACGCTTAAAAGCGTGCAAGACTTGGAGTTAAATTTTAGTTTTATCCTCGTTTCATTATTAGGTCTTACTGTACCTACTACAATTTAAAGTAAAACCCCAGATGCAACCGAAATCCCTATCTTAGGGGTCGAGGTCTGCCTCATTGTTAAGTGAAGGCAAATCTAAGTTGTATTATTACGGTATCACGAAATCAGTTCTGTAGTCAAGATGAGTGCCGATTAGGTTTTGAGCAACTCAGTGCAGGTTAAAGTTCATAAGGTGTAGTTGATAAAAAGAAAGACAGCTATTATTTGATTTTTTATACTACCAAGGTGGGAGATAAGCTAATGGCGCACCTGATGGACCGCACTCGCTGCCGACCCAATTTCGGAATTATGTAACATCTCTCCTGGCTGTGTGAATTTTGGCTCAGATTATAATGTTGTTATTTTACAAAATCAGTAACCTCGTAAGTAGTCAGACCTATTACTGTGTCAATAAAAACTTTTCTCCTGTCTGTTAGTATCAAAGCAGCATGCGGATACGTACGAAACCATATCAAACTCCTGTTCCCATTATATAAATTAAAATAATAAGCAATAATGATCTTTGTGCCGTAAACCTTAAGTAACGATATGGCAGAAACTATCATAGCCAGGTGTTATCAGTTGGACACTTTGACAGGTGACGCTAACTTTAAGTAGGCCACGAGAGTGCTGATATGGGTATCTAATAATAGTATTACTATATTATCTTACTATAAATGTCAGTTATCTTAGCACTTCACGCCCAACCAATTATCTAGATCTACAAGCATGGTTTACCTTTTAAATTTTAGACCAGGTTTCGTTTTTGCTTATTTTGACTTGGTCTCAAATTATAAAACACGTTTCAGATCAAGATTTACATAAATGTTCAAACAAATAACAAACTGTCTACATGTAATGCGGAGAACCGTTCTGAAGAAATTTGCCTCAAAAACAAATTAAAAACAACTGCATAATAATAATGATTCAATCTAATCAGCCTATGGCAGAACCACAGATATTCGAGGGCAAACTACTGGCTGGGTATAGGCATCTCCAAATTTATGCCACAATTCACGGTCCCGCGCTTAGCGCATCCTGTCAATCCCCCCTTCTTCAGCTCGTCGGGGATAATAATCATTACCTACTTTGTGGCGTAAAACATAGATTTGCTATATTAGTTGATTAGGCGCTATTAAGCGTAGGTATATCTGGGTATACTTAGGTCGGTATAATGGGTGTGTCCTTAATAGTGTCAAAGTAGGGGTAGTTGATGGAAGGAGATATGGTGGGATGTAAGCTATATATAAGCGTGCGCAATAGTAGAAGAGAAAATCAGGAACTAACTAAAATTAATTTATTTTACTTCATACTGTCAAGAAATTTTACATCAAAGTAAATTATTCTATAAAATATATTTCACTGAAATACCAGTGAGGGCGTACGTAGCCCAATTATTTAAATAAAATTATACATTTGAAAACGGAAGCTCTGGTAAGCATCAATTGCATAAATTTTATTAAGTAAATTAATTGTGGGTAATTTTGATGTAAAAAAAAGTATATTTTAAGTAAATTTATTTTTATTAGGCAGGCGTTTGTGAAATTTAGAAAAGGGGGTAATGTTCTTTTGTATATTAAATGTTTTAAAATGGGGAGTAAAAATTAGTAATAAGGGAAAGTTTAGGGATATCTATGGTTGAAGAGGGTGTATATAAAATATATTGTGTTCTTTTCAGAATGAGCTTCCAAGTTAAGATTTAAAAAAAAACCCTGCTTATACCCGTAAGCAATTTTATTAATATATAGGCGTAGAGCCATATTGCTTACATAT
Source organism: Miltochrista miniata (assembly GCA_933228765.1). Taxonomy (NCBI): domain Eukaryota; kingdom Metazoa; phylum Arthropoda; class Insecta; order Lepidoptera; family Erebidae; genus Miltochrista; species Miltochrista miniata. The sequence continues at coordinate 24,024,728 of OW121756.1, forward strand.
CCTGGAGGAAGGAAGTCCCATCCCAGAATCCGGATGAGTACCTAGTTATAAGTTAGATATAAGTTTTACTGGTTTAATTGTGTATTATTAATAAAAGTATTATTACTCTGAGTTATTGCATTATTGACTCCAGGACAAATTACCTTACCTAAACTACTGAACCGCCTGGGAACTCCCGGGATCATTTCCGGACTTCCCAGAAGCGTGTCAACTTATCTAAACACCTAACACATATTTCACTTTCCGGTATACCTACATGTAAATTGTTGCAAAATACGTATTTCTCAACGCATTTTGATATCATTTGATTATTTCGTAATTCGTTGATGAAGCGACGACATCCTTCATTAACGAAATATGAAAGCATGAGGTTTTGTAACTTAGACTTGAAAATTTTAGTGAAACCCTTTTCCCGTTGATTTGTTGGATGAAACAAAACTAAATAATCGTACTTTTTTGGTAAAATTTATTAATGATTATATCAACTAATTAACCCTAGAACCGTACCCTGGGGTACAACTGAAAAAAAAAAATTTTGGCTATAACTTTTTTGTTTTAAAACGGATCTTTTCGCACCTCCGCGTATTTACGGGGGGCAGGGGATCGTGTCGAAGCATCGGCCGGGCGCGAGTCCTGTTCACGTGCGATCGTGGCAAGCCTGAGTGGAGTACTACAGCACCCCTGGGTATGCATCTACAAAATGCATGCACAAATAAGTATTGGCGGTATTTTAAAAAAACCACGACCTTCTAGTGCTTCATCCTCTTCAGATTCAAAATCTGGTAGATGTTCCTTTTGTCCCAGGTCAAAAGACCGTAAATCAAGCACTCGATGTGAAAAATGTAAAAATTTTATATGTTTAGAGCACCAATAGAAGATTTGCCAAAACTGTTAATATAAGTTTGGTAATTTTTAAGCTATTGCATAGCTTCTATCGCGGGCTTTGCGTGGAGACCGAATCCAGAAATTGTGTCACGAAAACGAATCACACTCTCGGCTACCTTCGGCCACGTTCGTGTATCACTACATAAGTTTTTTGTTTACGTCAATTATGAACTCTGCAGTCGTTATAATATATATTATGTCAAATAATCCAAAAATTGATGCTTGTACCCAGAATCGATCTTGCGCCTTCTGCGCACCGATCCGCGTCTTAACCACTCGACCAAAGTTGAATCAAGAGTGCTGTTCGAATTTAGAGTTCTTAATGTGAAATGACAATTTCGATGCTGTCAATTACATTAGTTGCTGTCAATTTACTTCGTCTAAATAAAAATTCGACTATAGGTGTATAGGTATTCATCATCTATGTACAACAATGAACTCTACTCGTATAAGTTCTGTAAAAAGTGTTTTAAATATGAATAAACAAAGTGCATTTATTAATGAAGAAATTCACGAAAAATAGTGAAAGAAAATGAGTGAGTACTCTATATACATACATTTTATTATAATTATCACCAATGCAGTATTATTTTTTGTTATGTTAGTTTATAGGTATATAATACTGCTATAAAGATAACCAAACCCGGGAGTACGTTCCTATGGGAAGCGGAAAGAAAATTTCACGCTGACGTAGCCGCGAGCGCCATCTATCCCATACCTATGTACTTTAAACGTGTCATAAAAGTCACAACAATACCATACATGCATATTTCAAAGAATGTCTATTATTACCATAAAATTTGTAAAAATAGTTTTTAAGTAGATAAGAAGAAACCTATTGTTTTATCTTTTAACTAGCTGACCCTCGCAACTTTGTTTACGTCACACAAGGTCTATGAAATTAGAGGTATTTATTCATCATACTCATCAAGTAGCGTGTGAATATGCCCTGTTTGCTTAATCAAAATAGAGCTTAATGGTTAAAGCTATTCCTCAGTATAGAATTTTCCTCAGTATAAACAATTTACATATTTTTGGACTTTTGGACTTTGAACTTTTGGACTTTTGGACTTTTGAAGACCCAAAAGTCCTCAAAGACTGAAAAGTCCCAAAAGTCCCAAAAGTCCAAAAGTCCAATAGTACAAAAGTCCAAAAGGCCAAAAGTCCAAAAGTCCAAAAGGCCAATAGGCCCAAATTCCAAAAGCCCAAATGTCCACAGTCAAGTAGGTAGGTACTTGGTACTTTACTTTGTTGAAACATTGAACATAGGCCTTAAAATCTTACTTCTTACTAATATTATAAATGCGAAAGTTTGTGAGTGTGGATGTTTGTTACTCTTTCACGCTCAAACCGCTGAACGGATCGGGCTGAAATTTGGTACAGAGATACATTATAGTCTGGAATAACACATAGGCTACCTTTTATCCCGGGAATAACTTCCCGCGGTAACAAATTTTACGCGGGCGAAGCTGCGGGCATCAGCTAGTATTCTTATATAGAAATAATTATACTAGCATAGTTGGTAAAAAATGCTATGTAATAGCTTTACCGCGGCAGTCCCCGAGTGCCACACGTCTTTTTTTGTTTAATTATGTAACGTGAGACTCAAATAAGTGCCATAAAAGTCTATGTATGTTGATTAAATTAATAAATGTCTATTCTTATGAAAAAAATGTTTTCTTTAACGGGGTACACTAGTACCCCTGGGTACTGTTATTTAAAGTCTATGATGGGTACGGTTCTAGGGTTAAATAAATGAAGCATAATATACAATAACATCCTTATCAATAAAGTCGACACTAATACTAATATAACATGATTGTAAAGGTGCACTTTATACTTGATTTTCTTTCTTTTTAGATTCAGATTTTGTTTTTGGTAACAAAATAGCTATGAAATGCCTTTATTTTTTATCCTAAAAAAAAGGGTTGTATCCCTCGGGCGACATATTTTTGCTATAGCCACATTTCATGCTGACAAATCGAAGTATCCTCTGTATTTAAAGTAATTTTAAAAATGCAGCAATTCTTTTTTACCCGAACTGCCGAAGAAAGAAGGGTAATGTTTTTCGAGACTATGTATGTATGTATGTATGTCCAATTCTTTGCCATTTTTGTTTACTAGCTTACTTGAATCAAAGCTTCTTTGTTGTCCTAAACAGTGAAATGTTTTTTGTTTATTTTGTTGCTTAAATTCTAGTATACAGTAATCAACGTTACCAAACATGAAGAGCAAAAGTCGATCTAAAGATAAAAGTTATTTACATTTCTCATCAAACTCCGAAAGATCATCTACGTAAATAAACCTTTTCAATTGTTTCATAATGATTTTTTGATGTCGGATTTCAGAACCCGAATACCTTATTGCTTTTATATTTTAGCATCATACCATGAACGTATTTTAATATTGTATAGTTAAATTTGAATTTATTGGTATTTTTTCATTAAACGATAACACAGAAGCGTTTTCTAATGAACTGTTTTATTTTTTTATGATAGATCCGCTATGGTGTGGTTTATTAGTGTGATTTGTGGTTTGATTCTTCTAAATTACAGATGAAGTTGCATTCTTTTTATGATTCGACAGAGAAACGATCTTTAGAATAGCTCGGTTCTGGCGACAATTTTCTCTATTGTATGAGTACACTCATACAATAGAGATATTGAACTCTCATACATGAGAGTGGCACTTGCACTGCATTGGAACACATTATTCCGTATCGAAAAAGAAGTAGGTAATGGAAATAAGTTGAAGAGCTACCCAGTACATTCGCCGTGACAGATTTGGATTTGAAATACGAGTAGTAATAATAACTCGCTTAGTGAGCGTTTCATCTATTTATTAATCATTCGACACCTATGTACCCACAATTTTATGGAACTTTTTACAAATTAACCACCTCTTTGTGAGTGTTACTAAGTATGTATGAATAATTCATTTCCACATGGCTAGCGCCTTTGGTATTTGAGCTATCGGCGTTGAATGACGACTGTATTTAAGTTAATAGCTCTATTACTATAATAAAACAGTGAGTGCATGAAAGTCGAATAATTTCATAATATAGTCGAGAATTTGGTATTGAACAACTCGTAATTATAGCACGTCATAATAACAGGTTGAATGCGCACTTTATTTCTAAAGAAATAAAAGCTAAGCCTAGCCTATTGAACATTTTGCCACGTACTTTTAAAGCAATTTACTTTTCGTACGAGTATACTGTTATTGAGAAAATTATTTGTTCGGAATCGATAGCTGAGTCGATATGAATAGTTTTTAACGTGTATTAGGTAAATACTTTCATTGTTGTTTCAACTAATTGTGCCTGCTGTGCTGTTTAAGTTAAGTTAGTACAGTAGGAAAATAATGACATGTGTTACAAGAATTAAAATATCTAGTTCCATGACATTCTGTAAAATTATAAATTTCAGCGTTTGAAAACCTGATGACTTAAACTGTAACATAGCTAAATATTTTTTTACAAAATTATACGTTACAACTAAAATTATCGAAATATTTTTTCTAAAAAAAATCAGATTATAAAAAAAACATTTTTGATGTTATTCTCATACTCCTGAAACCTTAATACAAGTTCTTATATTATTTCTTCTCATCATAGTATTTTTACCGATAAGGATACTGTCATATTTGGATAATGTCATACAGAGAGCGTTTACGCGACCAAGCGAAAATAACTGTAAATAAATCAGTTCGCTTTCAAATCATCACACGAAAATATCATTCATTTTTAGGCACAGTTTGCCTTTTCAGACACCAGTTTTACCTACGTCAGTTTGCTTGTCAAAAATGCCAGTGATTTTGATGTAGCGTAATTTGACACATCGATAATTTTATTGAGAAGCAAATTTCTCTAAAAAACGAAATTGAACAAAAAAAAGGGATGAAAATTTTGCACTAAAATATCCGGTGAACTCACTTTTCAATGTTACATTGAAGATTGAATACACGTTTCAGGACGAATTAAATTTAAAAAACAGCGGGTAGGCACTTAGTTGCATCATTAACTTACGTCACCTAAAGGTTGTTTATAATAACGCTTAACATTATGAATGATGAATGCTTTATTTAATAACTTATTTCATATTATCAAGATTTGACAATAATTCTAATAATCTTTACCATGAAGTCCTATCATTCGATACCTATGTTGAAGGGTGGCAAACCTGATCAGTGTGGTTACATCTGCACAACACTGTATTAAGTTTTTATTAATTTTTGCTATTTCATTAAACTAGCTTAAAAAGGTGTCAAAAATAATATTACTGTATCTTAGTACCACACGAAGCGATTGCAGTAATTCGTGGTAGTATCTATGTGCGTACATAATGTTAGAAGGTTTAGTACCTCCGACGTCTACAGTTTCATAACGTTTGCAACTGTGCATTAGTTGCTAATTCCCAGGACACGCCTTACAGGAATAAACATACGACAAACAATGGAGTATCTCATATGAAGCCAGTCATAACTTACTCGATGGCCGGTGGAACTTCGGACATCACTTCCGAAGTTTGGTCCCAAAACTGAGAGGAGCATCGGCCGCACTCGCGCGGTTGATGCCCAACATCAGGGGACCCAACGCTCCCTACAGGAGGCTGTACCTGGGGATCGTGCGTAACATGGCTCTGTACGGGGCTCCTGTATGGGCGGAGACCCTGACGGCCAGCAATGAGGCTAGACTGCTGAGCCCGCAGAGAGTGATGGCCGTCAGGGTGATAAGAGGATACCGCACGATCTCCGGTGAGGCGGCATGTCTCCTAGCCGGGACCCCTCCATGGGACCTGGAAGCGAGAGCCCTTGCGTCACTGTTCAGATGGCGCAAGGAGGCGCTGGAGCGGGGCCAAAGGCCTGCGTCTCGAGAAATCGAGGCCCAGGCTCCACCAGGAAACCGTGGCGACATGGAAGGTGCGACTTGAGCAACCAAAGGGGGGATTCGCCACAATCGCGGCCGTCAGACCGGTCATGGACGAGTGGCTGGAGAGAAGACACGGTGCTCTCTCCTACCGGTTGACACAGATGCTTGCCGGGCACGGTAGCTTCGGTAGGTATCTGTGGCGAAAACACCGGGAAACCACGGCCAAGTGTCAGCACTGCGAGGACCGCAGCGATGACACGGCGCTCCACACGCTGGTGGAGTGCACGGCGTGGGCACAACAGCGCCAGGTCCTCGTAGTGGGTCTGGGCGTGGACACTCTCTCGCTTGAGGCCATAGTGCGAGCCATGCTCTCCAGCGGGAGTAAGTGGGACTGCGCCGCCTCTTTCTGCGAGCAGGTCATGCTCGCGAAGGAGGCGGCGGGCCGGGTGCGGGAGAGAACTCTCCCACCCGAGTTCCGCAGTCGGCGCCCTGGGCGCCGCCGATGTGTCTTCGCCGAGGACTATCGGCCTCCATGACCGGGGGTCTGAGGACGGTGAGAGGGCCGCTCACCGTCCTTACAGAAGCAGGCCCATGACGGCAGCGTGACGTGAGCAACTCACGCACGCCCCCCCCTTAGAAGCGGGGTCACACCCGAAACCCCCCATAGACGCGGGATTGCACCCGAACCACCCCCTGGGAGAGGCCGCAGAGGCGGCCGTAGGTCTGTTTGGAGTCACGGGACATCCTTCCTGAAGGCTTACCCGGGGCTCTCAACCATAGGCTGTTGGGCGTTACGTGAGGTTTTTTAGTCGGTAAGGGTCCGGCATAGCATCCTACGAGGATTTTCCCTCACGTTAAAAAAAAGCCAGTCATAACTAACCTATTATCTGAAATATTCTCCTGTATAAGAGTTATAGCTTGTTGTGTAAGACATGCATCAATTTTATTACATTACATTTTGGTTGAGAATGAGATAACTAAGTAGAATTAAATGGAAAGCAATAAACTTTTATTCAGCCCTTGAGATACACATCGCTGCACTTACATCATAACAGTAATAATACACTATGTAGTTTTAACATTCTTATGTACCTATATCTGCAAACATGACGAAAGTGTTCAGCATGTGCTAGACTGGTCCCAGAGCTGGTTTTCAACAAAGCCTCTTGCTACCCACAGATGGCAATCAGCCTACTGGTTATCACCATTACCTTTATTTACTTAATTATAATTAAATTCAAATATAGTTATAATTGCTGCAAAGCAAGGACTTCATTGCCAGGCTATGTTTATACCTCTTTATTGCCTGAAGTTGATGTAACTACGACCACGATGTTATAGTATGGAATCTGATACGAGCGATACTTTGAAAGTTCGCACATGGAACTTATTCCCAAAATTCCAACCAAATAAAATATTATACTATGCTCAGCTCATACATAAGTCAAAATTTTCTATTATTTATGGAAATGTGAATTACCATTATTGTATTCAATTACGGAAATACTTTTCATATTTCATTGGTGTAAAAAAAATACTCAAAGAAAAATAAAATGGCCTCCCATTACGCTTGCAAAATATGATAATTTTTCAGTTTTATGTTGGTTCTATAGAATAAAAGAGTCATATCTGAATAATAAAGAACCCAAAGTGTAATAATGATGTGGTAGCATAAAGAAAAGTAATCTCCCTTCATAATCTCTGGTTTGAGATGATAAATGACTTTAAAATTTCTTACGTTTTCAGTGAATAGAGGAACTTAAAGCTATACCTACTTACTTGCAGAAAAAAAAGAATTTAATTAAGGCCAACCCTGATTTAAAAGGCCATAATAGCGGATAAAGTCTGTGAGCCTCCCGGCCGTATTGAGTTGGAAGGGTGTGATGGTGTGGTTTTAGTTGGTAAATGTCCAGCATGGCATTAATGATGATTTCCACACGAATAAAAAACATGCACCCATAACACTTGTCTCTGTAGATATTTTGTAGATGTATAATTTTTTGACTTTTATTACGATACATTTTTCCCTCATTGATTTCCAGGAAATAACATTGGTGAACTTAAATTTGGTTCTCATAAAGCCACAAGAGCAGCAGATCAAAATGACACACAAACTATACCTAACTACTGAGATGATGTTGCGTGAGAATATCCAAATACAAATAAACCGCCCAAGTGCGAGTCCAACTCGCCCATGAAGGGTTTCGTAGCAGCAAGTAACATAATATAATAGTAGTTTATGACACTGTTGCATAATGAGGGTTCTTATAACACGAGTGTGTTTTAAAAAAACGAGCCGTAGGCGAGTTTTTTTATAGTATCACACGAGTGTTATAAGACCAAGTTATGTACAGTGTCATACACTACTTTATCTACTCTCATACTATAATACCTGATTTCATATTGTTGTGATATATAGTTGCTCCTTGATTTCGCCGGTAACAGGTTCATGGTCATGTTTGACGCAGTTTCCAGAATGTCTGGTGGTGTACAATTACCACCATCCTTGCTTTAAGACATGTTTTTACACAAAAACTAATTTATTTTACAAACAAAACCAAACTTTGTTTAATTTAAATGTAAAATGTTGGCGCCAAGGCGCAAACATTGATTGCGCATGCGTGTTTCTTTTTTTTTTAGGCTGCGGAGACCATAGATTTAGGATTTTTCGCTACTCTGGAGACACAATTTTTTTTTAAAGTAGAGGTTCAAACTTTTTTTTCAGCTGGAGATTGTTTATGGTGTATCGTAATGATTAAAAAGTTTTATTATGATATAGGTGTCCATACAAGACCTGTATCGTAATAAAACTTTTTTTTTGGCCTGTGCGTAATGTTTGTCATAATAGTATTGATTTCAATTTTATAATCTTTGTATTATAGTATCAGAGTAGATAAAAGTTCTTATAGTTCGTTGTAACGTTGATTGATGTTTTAACACGTTCGCAGTGGTAGTGATTTTTCTAACCGAAAATTCTAAAAAAAAACTACCTCGTTCTATCTCGTTCAAACCAATTTTCGTTGGTAGTTTTTATGGCAATATACATCACATATTTTTTTTAGATTTATCACTCTCTTAGTTTAGAAGTTAGAGGGGGGGGTGGGGGGACACTCATTTTTCGACTTTGGAAGTCCCTCTTGCGCAAACTATTCACTTTAGAAAAAAATGATGTTAGAAACCTCAACAGCATTTTGGAAGACCTATCTATAGATACCCTACACGTATGGGTTTGATGAAAAAAAAAAATGAGTTTCAGTTCTGAGTATGGGGACCCCCAAAATTTACTGCTTTTTTTCTAGTGTTATATAAGAATCTTAATGCGGTTCACAGAATACATCTAGTTACCAAGTTTCAATAGCATAGGCCGTATAGTTTCGGAGAAAAGTGGCTGTGACACACGGACGGACAGACAGACAGACAGACATGACGAATCTATAAGGGTTCCGTTTTTGCCATTTGGCTACGAAACCCTAAAAAGAATCTAGCGAATTGACGTGTGAATTTCTTACGGTTCAATTTATGACTCGCGGACTCAATCTCTGAGAGTTTCAGTAGTTATCAAATGGCATAACTTTATTTACGAAATCAAATACCAGGTTCCCGTATCCCGTGTGGGTATGGGAACCTGGTATTTTATTTAAAAATTTTTTGTAAGATTCTGAAGAGCTTACAGGCCGGTCAGTTCCCCTACGGTGGGTTTTGTGCACTAAAATGCAAAAAAAATACTGTTGGTTGTATGGGAGTCCCCGTTAATTTATTTTATAGCGGCAACAGAAATCTTCGTGGTTTCTGAGATACAGCCTGAAGATAGTCAGATGTCAATCAATACTTGTAAACAGAAGAAGTAATCGTTAGCACGGTGCACTGTCTATTCAGTACACTGAATTGACTACACTTTAATTTTATAAACGTGGCTATTCCTGTTTTTTTTTTTACTTTGAGCTCGAAATTAACTGTAGGTACAACATCTTCGCTACTCACAATGTTATACAGATTTTACGAGCTTAGAACCGACCATTGTGTACATTTCTAACAACCCATGTAAGCCTTATTAAATTGCTTTTCTGTATCCCTAGCTCCCTACGCAACGTATGGACGGAACTCGTAACATTATATAGCTGCTTTAAATCAGTGTCAATATTTTTCAGAAAGATGGTTGAATATTAAGCTATATTTTCTTCTTTAATTTTGTATAGGTACTAAGTATGAGTGCAGTGAGTATAACTTTAATTTTTTTTTTCGAAATGCTAACTAAGTTAACTAACTGTAAGTAGTTTGCATTGCATGCTTTTGTTCATCATAGCATCTTCTCAGTTGCTTCCGATTTCTGCATGAGTTTGGAGCCTTGAGTCCACTTTTATTGAATGCACTGCTGCCGTCATCAGTAGGAGCGACTGCAGTCTGAACACCCTAGCCCCTTAATACAACCACAACGTGACACGAATATAAAGTTATATTTACAATTTATTACACGACTTTCTGGATGCGTCATTTATTATACCAAGATAATTATAATATGCACATAGTGCACAAAGATTTTTAAGTCTTAGGTTCACCAATTACAATCTTAAAACCTAGGACTTATTGAATATTTAAAGCAACACACATTCAGATAATAGCAAAATATTTCAATTTGTTATTACCTGTGTGTGTGGTCTGGTTGGACTGAAAAGACAAGAAACAAGTTTAAAAATATCATTCATACGATAACGTGAGCTACGTCTGTGCCTAATGTCGAGTACTGTTAGTAAAATATTTTTCTCCGTTTAACTTTTAACAGTTTTCAATATTTTTATCGGATTTTCTTTTGTAAAAATAATTCACCAAGTCTTTCTTCCTTGGCGTAAATTTTACGAAAGCTTTTTATGGAAGTCCTTCTTCTTCAGGGTTTATTTTGTTTTATTCAAAGACAGCGAAGTTTTTATTTTTCAATCAATAACAAAAATAAAACAACACAATGCATAACAAAACTGTTAGCTCTTCATCATATTTTAAAAACATTTCTAAGTTTTGGTAAAGTTAATGACCATTTTCGTCTAAGTAGTTAATAACTTATATTAAAGTTCTAAACGTTTGATTATAGATCTTCTCAATATATTTAATACGTGAAATAATTTTTATGTATTTCATAGTAGATTTTTGCATACAGACTTAAACTAATTTCCATGTTGCTCTAACTCAAAATCAAGTTCCATGAATGTTTATTTCATACAGTATGCCTTAAGGGAATTCACCAAAATTACACGTCACAAGAGCAGATTCCATATATCTTAGTTGAGAAATTCATTATAATTTCAAAGTTTAAATTGCTGCCTCAAGCTACCACTCATCAGCGTTAAAAACTTTTTGGCATAGCACACGGTTTTATGTAACATTCGTCACGAGTGACGCCCTGTGTTTGTGTTTCAGTTTGTTTGTTTAAATTTGTTTTGACTATGTGTGTAAAAAATGAATGGAGCTACTGAACGTATAGTTATTCTGTGCAACATTTTAATTTTAGTTTTGAAAACTTCAAGGCAACCATTTTATAGATTACTAGAGGACGTCAAGCGGTTTCACCCGCTTAGTTCCCGTTCCCGTGGGAATACAATATTTTTTCTTCCATAAGAACCTTCTCCTGACAACACCTTACACAACAAAAAAAGAATTAGTGAAAGCGGTCCACCCGTTCTGAAGTTATGCCTTTACCAACACATTTTGCGATTCATTTTTATATTTAAGATTGAGAACTGTTCATACAATAACTTACTGGGATATAGTAGACCTGCTGGCCTGTTTCATGTAGGTGGAAAATTACATTTCTTCTAGTTTACTATAAATTCCCAATGAAAAATCCACTTACATTCAGTAAAATTTCATATTCTCACAGATAAAGATGGGTGCAGACAACGTTGTACAGTATACAATGAGCTCGAGCGTTTCTCCCTATTCGTCTCGACTACGCTTGCTTGTTACCCAACACTTTGTCTCCACTTTAACGATTACGGACCCGTAAAATATTGAAAAATTGGAAGCCGTGAAAATCTTTTCATGTTCCTTGAAAAGTAAAGCTTATAATAATAAATAAATAATAATAAATATTTGTGGACATTCTCACACAACATAATCTAGCCCAAATTAAGCTAATATAAGCTTGTGCTATAGAATCTAGACGACTGATAGACATACTTATATATTTCTAAATACATACATATTATACATAGAAAACACCCAAACTCCGAAACAAACATTTGTGGATCACACAAATATTTGGACCGACACAGGAATCGAACCCAGGACCTCCAGCGCGGCAGGCGGTTACACTACCAACTGCGCCATAGAGGCATATAAAATTTTCTTGTCATATTCTCTCGTCGATATTATATGTATATGTTTAAAATTATTTTTCATTCACTGCGTGCCACGTGTTACGTAAACGACTCCATTTTTTTTAGAATAAATCGATGGTCCCTAGGTAAAGTATCGAAATTGAAAATTGGTACTTTACAGGAGAGCTGTTTGAAGTTAATTTTTTGCATAACTTTGTCATTAATGATTATTTTTTCATAAAAATTTGGATTTACAGTTTCGCTGAGTTCACAAACTATTCTATTGTACCAAAAATCAATAATTATAAACCATTTTCGAGAAAATTGAGTTACGATAGTATAACACGTAAATGAACTTGCTCTGTGAATCGAAACTGGCACTTTTGATTATTTACATTGAACCGTGTTTAGAAAAATGTATTGGATCTGCCCATTTCGATACTCTACTTTGGATCATGTCACGAATAATTTGCTTGAAAGTGTCTTATTCGATTATTTACTCCGTAAACTACATGTACTTTCAATTATACATATATATTTAAACAACAAGAAAAGTTTTTGTTATTATGGAAGATCTTAAACTTGAAATTGCTACATTGAAGGAAAGTTTGAATATCACACAGAATGAGCTGGATAATATTTCTCTTGAAAATAGTGACCTTAAAAAACAGATCACTAAACTGACCCTGGAAAACGATATGCTAAAACAGCTATGTAGTAGTCCAATTACTAGGACAAAATCAAAAAGTCTGATTAAAGCACGTTGCTTATCCGAGACATTTAATAACAGTCTACAGACTCCCCATAACATACCCCCTAAGGAAACAAACATAGATAAAATCTCTAAGAAAGCGGGAAATCACTCAACAACCACGGAACCTTCAAGTAGTGAACCGGCTGTACTGACTACTGATAAAAAGACACTGCATCCGACTAATTGTGTCCGAGCTAAAAAAGGCACAAAATCAATTGCCAAAAAAATCTGTATTGTGAGCAGCAACAAGAAAAACAATATACTACAAATAGCTATGAACACACTTGGGAATGAAAACTGTGAAATATGCCATCACCTCTATCCAAACTGTGGAGTTAGTCATATGATTAAAAACTTACACCAAAAATTAAGTACCTTCACAAGTCATGATTACTGTATTATTCTGATTGGAGAACGGGATTTTAGAGCAACTAGTAATTATTTCGATCTCATATTGGACATAAGAAACACACTACAAAAAATACAGAACACCAATATAATACTATGCCTTCCAACATACAAGTATAGCGCCTATGCCGCAGTATATAACTGGAGAGTTGAGATATTTGGAAACCTTCTCTACCTTGATATTAACACATACCAATACGTGACTTTAGTTGACTCAAATTTATTTTTATCGAATGACTACACAATGTTCTCTAAATATGATGGTAGACTGAATAATAATGGCATGAACAATATTTTTATGTGCATATTATGGGAAATAGAGAACCAAAAAAATGAGGGTGTGAAAACGTGTAAAGATCTTCAGATTGACTATGAAATAAATAACATGTCGTTTTTTCAGTAATGAAAATCTAATTATAATGCACCAAAACATAGCAGGTCTAATAAATAAGTCGGATAGCCTCGCAGTTTGCTTGGAAGAATTAAGCGATCAAGGGGTCAATGTGGACATTCTCTGTATAACAGAACATTTTATAAAATCCGGCTCTGAAGAAAATCTTACACTACCCAACTTTCACCTGGCTACAACATATAGCAGGAAAAAGAAACGCAGAGGAGGCGCATGTATATTAATTAAAAATGGACACCAGTGGAGAGAAATCCAAGAAGTCAATAAGCTAACTATTACTAGTACCTTTGAGTGCTGTGCAGTGGAGTTGACTGACTGTAAAATTATTGTAATATGTCTCTATAGGATACCAAAAAAAGCAAATTTAAATTTATTTTTTGAAAGGTTGGAATTGCTATTAAGAATGTTTTGTGACAAACGCAACAAAAATGTTATTATTGCAGGTGACTATAACATTAATGTCCTAGTAAATAGTAGCGTAACTAGGGACTTTGAATACTTGTTATCACAATATGGATTACAACTGACAATTAGAAAACCTACCAGAATTAAAGCTGGCACCTGTTTGGACAATTTTTTGCATAACTTTCGGGGAGCTTGTAAAGCTCAAATTATAGGATTTTCTTTATCTGATCACACCGCCCAAATAGTAGAGTGCCCTATAAAAAGGCAAGGTGAAACTAAGTCATGGCGTATAAAAAGACGAATCTATAATACTGAAAATATTAGAAAATTTAATTCATGTCTCAGTGGCCTATCTTTTTTGGACGTGTACGCGTGTAGCAACCCTGACTTAGCTTATGATACGTTTGTGGATACATTTAAATTATTTTATGATTTATGTTTTCCATACAAAACGACTACTATCAAATCAGTATATAAAACAAAATGGATATCTCGGGGACTGAGGCTATGTAGTAAAAATAAAAGAAAACTGCTATGGGAATACAGATTACATCCTAATGATGCAAATAAAATTAAATATAAACGATATGCACAAAGATTTAAAAATATAATTAGGTTAACGCAACGTTCACAAAATATACATAACATTAAAACGTCAAAAAACGTTTCAAAAACCACTTGGAAAATCATAAATCAAGCTAAATCAAACCGCCCTAATAACACAATTTCTAAACTGAGAATTGATAAAGACACTGTAATTACAAATCCGCAGGAGATGGCCAATGCTTTTAATAACTATTTTGTAGATAAAATTATACCTTTAGACAACCTTGGTACCAAAGTAGCAAAATACATTGACAGAAGAAAGAATTCTATGTTTATGTCTCCTTGTATAGCATCGGACATTGAGGCCATCATATTAACTTTAAAAAACACCAACAGTGTGGGGTTTGACGGCATCTCTACTAGGGTAGTAAAGTCCTCAAGTCAGTATATATCAGAACCCATTAGTTTCATTATGAACTTGAGCATTATGACTGGTATCTATCCAAGCGCGCTAAAAATATCCGTAGTCAAACCTATATTCAAAAAAGAAAATAAAGAGTTAATGGAGTTCTATAGACCTATCACACTTATACCAATGTTCTCTAAAATATTTGAAAAGTATATATATAACCAAATTAACAATTATTTAGAAAAACAAAACATCTTGGCTATTGAACAAAAAGGTTTTCGACAAAGAAAAAGCATAAGTAGAGCAATATTTGATTTTTTAAATATCATTATGTCAAGGGTGGACGTTGCAGTGCCGGTTTCTGCTATCTTCTGTGACATGACCCAGGCTTTTGAATATGTAGAGCATGAAACTCTACTAACAAAGTTAGATTATTACGGTATACGAGGAAACATCTTAAACCTAATAAAATCATATTTATCCAATCGTCAACAATATGTAGAGCTGACACATATAAACAACTCTACTAAGAGAGAAGAATCATACGCCTCTCATGTTCGCACTATTAAATACGGCGTGGGACAGGGAACGGTCTTAGGACCTTTGTTGTTTATATTATACATAAATGACCTACCTAAATCCACTACTCATCCGATCACAATGTTTGCGGATGATAGTACTGTTGCGATAGAATGTAAAAATAAAGACAATTATTCAAATGAAATTAATACTACAGTAATGAATATTATAAACTGGTTAAATAATAACAATTTGAAAATAAATATTTCTAAAACTAAATTTATGCAATTTTCCCAAAGACTACCCCCGATAAATAACCTAAACATTAAATACGAAAATAGCAAGATTTTGGATGTTGATATGACAAGATTTCTTGGGCTGATTATTGACAAAAAACTCAATTGGAAAACACATACGCAAGCTCTATGCAAAAAGATCAGTAGTTCAGCTTATGCTCTATTTAAACTTGCACCGGTATTAAGTGTTGACGCTCTATTGACAGCATACCATGGCACAACTGTATCTTATCTAAGATACGGCATAATATTCTGGGGTAACTCTACTAATGCAGAAACGGTATTCAGAACTCAAAAACGATGTATACGAGCAATGTTTATGCTTGATATTAGAGACAGTTGTAAACCGTATTTTAGAAACCACAGACTGTTAACTTTACCATCGTTATATATTTATGAATCAGCTGTTTTTATTAAGTCGAATCCTGAGCTATTTGAAACTTTAGCGGCCACTGTCACTCGTAATAGGCGAGAAGTTACTCGTAATAGGCTACGAATACGCAGAGCAAATACAGCTTTGCTACGTAAAAGTATTTATTGTATGGGACCCGTAATATTTAATAAGATACCAAATGAAATTAAGAGGCTCAATTTGACCACATTTAAAAGTCGCTTGCATGATTTTCTAGCTAGTAAATGCTACTATAGAATAAGTGACTTTTTGGAAGGTAAATAATGGTTAATGACAAAATATAATTATGTATTAAATGTTGACATTGTATTATAATGGTATATTGAATTTTGACATTTTGGTTATATTGTTATATTGTTATATTGAATTTAGAAATTTAGATAATAGTATGGACACATTATTTAGTTAATCAAGTATTGGACATTATTAATTCACTATGACATGTACTTTGTTGGTGTTCCTGGATTTGAGTTTGATGTTTATACAAGAACTAAAGTTACATATATACTGCATGAATGTTAAATCATACATTTGAAATAATATTATAGTTAAATACCTAAATTTGCATGCCTATAAGGTAGACCAAAGAGGAATTAATAATTATGTAACATCCATGTATACCTTTGATCAGCAAATAAATAAATTAAATAAATGAAATGAAATGAAATTTACATAAAACGTCTTTATAAATATAAATTTTTATTTTTTTTATTTTTTTTATTTATTTATTTATTTCCTTAAAATACAAAAATAACAGCAATGGCAAACCAAATAGTTGGCATAACTTCCATCGAGAACGGTCGTATCGATAGCGCGCGCGCATGATTAGTGTTTTGTTGACACAGCACAACGCCGTCGTCGCGGTGCGCGTCATACGCTTACCGGGTCATCGACATGACCTAGTTACAAGTTTATAATGTTTACTCTGTTTGGTGCAATTTAATTACCGAACATGTCTAAAAAGCAAATAACAATAAAAACCGAGCTTGAAAGACAACTGTATGATTATTACATACAGGAAAAGCAAGAAAATGAAGGCCTACAACAGGTTATTCTAGACCTTAAGGAACAGGTCCAAAGCCTCCAAGGACAACTTCAGGTTCTACAGGGAGAACTGGAATGTTTCAAGGAGCGTGAAAAAAATGTGCTTACCGAGGTAAGTTCCAAAATAAGTTTTTCGCAGCCAAAATCCAACGAGCCCGTTGAGTATTGCACGGATGAGGAGGAGCTAGCGAAAGAAACTGAGTGGATTAGGGTAAAGAGTAGGAAGAAACGGAAGTTAAATGCTTCCCTCTCGCCACCACACGCCAGCACAAGTCCCCAGCAAGAACAGGGGTCCACTCAAAATGCAACCATTGCAAAAAAAGTCCCACTTCCACCGCCAATTATTGTGGACAACATTTTGAACTATCAATTATTTTATGATAGTTTAATTCAAACCCAATCAATACAATCCTTCACTGCAAAAATGCTTAGTGGGGATTGTGTCAAAATTAATTGCAAAAATGAAGACTCTTATAGGTCAGTCACTACATTACTAAGTGAGAAGAACTACCGCTGGCACTCTTATGAAGATAAGCAGTCCAGGCCGATAAGAGTAATCGTTAAGAGATTACACTCTTCGTGTCAACCCGACCGAATCAAAAATGATTTGGAGTCACAGGGATTCCAAGTAGAAAATGTTATAAATAAGTTAAGCTGGCGAAATAAAGAGCCTTTAAACATGTTTATATTATCATTTAAAAATTCAGAAAATATTAACAATATATATGCCATTAATTATATATTAGGTTGCAAGGTTGAAATACACCCAATTAAAAACTCTCAGCTTATCCCTCAGTGCAAGAGGTGCCAAGCTTACGGGCACACACAAAAATATTGCTCGAAAGAGCCAAGGTGTGTTAAATGCACAGGCAAGCATCTCACAGCTGACTGCACGAAACCCGCCGAAGAAAAACCTAAATGTATTCATTGTGGCTCCCCTCACCCAGCCAATTACAGAGGGTGCGTCGTAGCTAAGGAAATGCAAAAGTTAAAGAATAAAACCCTAAATAAAAAGGCGATCTCACAACAGCCTACCCCTAAGAACAACTCTAATGTTCAGGCAACTAGGAAAAGTGCCAATCCAATGCCCCCTGCAACCACTAGTATACTGACTACAAACAAAGCTTCCTATGCGCATGTAAGCAAGAAATCATTACAGCCATCGAGCATAGAAGACAAGCTTAGTCAAATTTTAAAATATATATCCTCATTCGATCGAAGACTAGATAAACTAGAATCCAGCGTTAAAATAGCTGCCCCACAAAACAACCATGAATAACAGTCTCAAAATTATGGCATGGAACTCTAATGGATTACTTCAACACCAAAATGAGTTGCAGTTAGTCTTAGATACAGAAAACATTGACGTGTGCTTGATATCTGAAACGCACTTCACTAAACAGTCTCACATTAAATTTAGAGGATACAAAATATACAACTCACTCCACCCGGACAATACTGCTAGAGGAGGTAGCGCGGTTATTATCAAGAAAAATTTTATCCACTATGAATATAATAGATATGAAGCACCTCACATGCAATCCATGGCGGTATCTATCGAAACTAAATTCGGCCCTGTGGTCGTCGCTTCTATTTACTGTCCCCCAAGGCACAAAATAGTAACAGAACAATATAAGCATCTCTTTGACCTCCTCGGATCCAGGTTCATACTGGGAGGTGATTTTAATGCTAAGAATAAGTACTGGGGGTCCAGGTTAACTACGACAAAAGGAAGACAGCTACTAAGTGCGATTAAAGAGATGCGGTGTGAAACAATAAGTACAGGAAAACCAACGTACTGGCCAACTGATAGGAATAAAGTACCTGACCTTATAGACTTCTTCGTATTTAAAAATATATCAAGTAATTTTTTCTGTATTGAGGAAAACAGTCACATGAACTCGGATCATTCTCCGATAATATTAAGATTAAGTAATAAAATTTTACTCAGAAATTCCCATTTGACGCTATCAAATAAGCATACAGACTGGGAAAGCTTTAGATTAGAATTAGAAAAAACTATAGATTTAAATGTGCCCTTAAAATTACACAATCTCGACTTGGAAACTAATAAGTTGACCGTGAATATTCAGCAATGTGCATGGAATAATTCGCCATCACTAAGAGCCAAGTACAAGGGTAACACTTATCCCAAGGAAATAATAACATTACTAACAGAAAAAAGGAAGCAGAGAAAAAGATGGCAACAGACCAGATATCCTAAAGACAAAACTTTACTTAATAATATTAGCAAAATCTTAAAGAAAAAAATTCAACAGTTTAACGATGAATGCTTAAGGAATAATTTACAGCAGCTAACTGGTGACCACACAACAGATTACTCCCTATGGAAAGTGACCAAGAAACTCAAAAGGCCAGTAACACAAATTCCTCCTATTAGGGACGACAATGGAAAATGGGCAATAAGCAACGAGCAAAAAGCACACAGATTTGCACAGCATCTTGCAAAAAATTTTCAGCCATACAGACACCAGACAGAAAACCTCACGTGTCTCAACGTATTAGAGGATCAAAGAATTAAACTCGTCACGCCAAAGGAAGTGATGAAAGAAATTAAAAACAACATTAGCTCTAAAAAATCGCCAGGATATGATCTGATTACAGGGGAAATTTTAAAACAATTGCCACAGAAAGCCATCATTAAAATCACAAAGATTATTAATGCCATCTTTGTGTTAAAATATGTACCCGAGGCATGGAAGGTCGCTGAAGTCATCATGATCGCTAAACCTGGCAAGCCACCTCATGAAGCAACTTCATACCGACCTATTTCCTTGCTGCCTATGATCTCTAAGCTTTTTGAAAAGCTCTTTTTAAAGCGGTTGAAACCAATCATTAGCAAGAATAATTTAATACCAAACCACCAATTTGGATTTCGAGAAAACCACTCTACTATAGACCAGGTTCATAGGATAACGAATAACATTGAGAAAGCTTTAGAAGGTAAAAAAGTTTGTAGTACAGTATTCTTAGATGTAGCACAAGCTTTTGACAAAGTCTGGCACGAAGGACTAATATATAAACTAAAAAAAACGCTGCCAAAAGCTTTTTCAGACATATTAACATCTTACGTCACCAACAGAGCATTCAGAATACGACAAGAAGATGCGTATTCTGAGCTTAACACAATTGAAGCAGGGGTACCACAAGGGAGTGTATTAGGTCCAATTCTCTACCTGCTATACACCTACGATATACCAGAAACACAACAAAATACAATCGCTACTTTTGCTGACGACACTGCCATTATGGCTACAGGGTCGAGCCACAAAGAAGCCGTTAGGAAAGTTCAAGTGGCTGTTACGAAAATTTATGACTGGGCACATAAATGGCAAATAAAGTTAAATGAATCAAAGTCCTTACACATTGACTTCTCAAATAAAAAACATGAGTACCATCCCATATTTATAAATGGCCTGCAAGTGCCACACGCAAACACAGCAAAATATCTGGGCATGACGCTTGATGCCAAACTTCGGTGGAAAGCTCACGTTAAAAAGAAAAGGCAAGAGCTGGACTTTCGATACAAAAGTATGCATTGGTTACTAGGCAGAAACTCTAGTCTGTCAATTCATAATAAGCTACTAATATATAAGCTTGCATTGATGCCTATCTGGAAGTACGGTATACAACTCTGGGGCTGTACTAAACCAACCAACGTAGACATAATACAGCGATATCAAAACAAAATACTAAGGGCAATCGTCAATGCGCCTTGGTACGTACGAAATGACGACCTCCACCGTGATCTCAACGTGGACACTGTCTACCAAACCATACAGAAGTCTGCTGCAGCCCACGAACGCAGACTCCTACACCATGTGAATATCGAAGCGATCCAATTGCTTGATACCACGGACATAGTGAGACGATTAAAACGAACTAAGCCTTTTGAATTAGTGTAGTGAACAAATATTAGTGATAGTGCTATAATATAGAACACGTGAACAAAGTGTTTTCATACTTAACAGACTCTAAGAAAGTGCAATGAACATTAATCTTAGTTTAAAAACAGTATACCTAGTAAATTAAGTTAGATGTAAATTACTTATTAGCCATAAACTTATATAACGGCTAGATTGTAATTAATTATTAAGAACGTTGTTCTTAATAAAAAAGAAAAAAAAAAAAAAAA
This sequence comes from Miltochrista miniata, assembly GCA_933228765.1. NCBI lineage: Eukaryota > Metazoa > Arthropoda > Insecta > Lepidoptera > Erebidae > Miltochrista > Miltochrista miniata. Next base: position 24,046,149 of record OW121756.1, read on the forward strand.
AAAAAAAATTTATTTCCTTAAAATACAAAAATAACAGCAATGGCAAACCAAAAAACCACAAAGGGTTTATGCGGAGTGCCGTACATTCTGCAAATACAGTTCAAAAGTTACATACCTACCCATACAATATTTTACCGAAATGGCATATTCATTCCAACCAAACCAACACAAGTCTAAAGTTTCTAAATTAATGAAATAAAATCAAATCTACCCACTTACAGAACAAGCATCAAAGCGATACTTATTGTGTGACACACTAATAAAAAAAAAAGAAAAAGAACGGAACCAGTTTGTGCAAGGTTTCTACAGGCTGTTCAGAAAATGAAGTTTCAATTTATTTTTGATATTGTTTTGTGTAATACTCTGCACAAAAGATGAACTTAGGCTGTTTCTAATGCGCGGGATGAGGTATGCAGTAGTTCTCTCACCATAAACATTTACTGCTCCAATCGTGACCAATTTTCTATTAGTTTTCTGTCGCGTTTGAATGTTATGCGATATTTCTTGTAAGATGCTTTGATTGAAAAACTGTTCTTTTAGGAGACTATACGTAACCTTTGTGTGTACGGGAAAAACTTTACAAAATTTATATAATTCTTTTTCATTATTTCTATGCATTTGTTTTATATTATTTGGTACAATTTTTTTCAGAAGTCGTAACTGGAGTTCTAGAATTTGATCGAGATAGGACTTATATGTTCTTCCATAGCTTGTTATACCGTATCCGATTATTGAGTCAGCTAGTGCGTTATATAGCATGAGTTTCACTTTATACGGTATTCTATCTTTAATGATATACAGATTTGCCAGAAATGCTCTAAGTTTAGCACATATGTACTGAATATGAGGCAGCCAATTGAATTTTTTGTCAATTATTAGACCTAAGTACATATGTTGCTCAACACAACCAATCTTCGGACAGGTACAACAAGCATTATTTGCCTTATGCAAACACGCATGATCATGGGCTACTAATACTCCTCGAAAATCAGTAGGGACTCTTTTATGGCTGGAGTGGATGTGAAGTAATTTAGTTTTGGCTGCGTTTAGGACTAGTCCATTATCATGGCACCATTTGTTAATGTTGTCAAGGTCTTGCTGCATCTTTGAGAGCGCTGTTGAGATGTCATGATCGGCAATAACTAAACAGGTGTCGTCAGCATACTGATAAGAGGCGCAGTTGCGGACAACGTTGTTCATATCATTGACGTAGGTAATGAAGTGAAGTGGTCCAAGAACTGATCCCTGAGCCGTGCCCATGTTCACCTTAATAGTCTTACTTAATTTATCATTAATTTTGACACAGTAGGACCTATCATAGAGATAGTTCTCACACCATTTGAGCAAAGGTCCACGAACACCGGAGTTTTCGAGCTTTTTTACAAGCCTGTGGTGATTCAATGTATCAAAGGCGCGTGAAAAATCAATAAAGAGAGCTATCACATGTTTTTTTGTATTTAAAAATGTATTTATATCATCTGTAAATTTAGATAACAAATTAGTGCTACTTTTTTTTGGTTGAAAGCCGAATTGATTTTTGTAGATAATGTTGTTGTTTTGATAAAAAGTATGAATTTGTTCACTAAAAAATTTCTCGACTATTTTATTAATGCTTGACAACAGTGTGATAGGGCGATAATTAGACATGTCATTGTGCCGGCCTTTTTTATGTACCGGACGTACGCAACCACATTTCAATCCTTGGGGATACTTCCCAGTTTTAAGACTAGTGTTAATAAGATTAGTAATAGATACACAAATTTTTTGACTGATTTTCTTAATATCCATAACTTTAATTTTATCTTTACCAGGTGCTTTAAAAGAAATAAGCTTGTTTATAAATTTTTTTATTTTGCCTGGGGTTGCTTTTTTAACTAACATGCTGAGTTCCACGTTTTGAAAGTAATTTTTAGTTTCAAGAAGAGGTATGCTACACTTGGGCAATAACTCATTAACAGAGCTTTGAAATTTTTCTGCAAAATTATTAGCTATTTCATATGAGGAAATATTTTGGTCGCTAAACGCTTTTGTAATAAAATCATCTATTGTCGGAGTGACCCTTCCACAGATAGAATTAATTAAATGCCAAAGTTTCTTGGCATTGCCGTAGTTCTTTTTAATAATATTTTTATAATAGTTGTTCCTATAATATTCAATTGTTTTATGAACTTTGTTGCGTAATTTGTTAAACTGTAGTTTTAGATATTTATTAGTGGGATCTGATTTCCATGCAGCAAACAACTTGTCTCTCATTTCACACATGTTAAGAATATTCTGATTAATCCATGGTTGTTTGAAACGATTGAATTTGGGAGAAGTTTTACTAACTTGAGCTTTCCTACATGCATTTTGAAAACTACTTTCTATAAACGTATATATTTGATCAGGACAGCTCATGCCTCTAGTCAGACACCAGTCGACTGAATCAAGTTCATTGTGCAGAATACGACGGTCATAGCAATAAAATTTATTTTTATTCGGAGCAGCCTGTATATGCGTTTGCAAATCAGTGGAAGCGCATGCAAGTACTAAAATGCGATGGTCCGCCAGAGTCGTATCGGCAGCCGTCGTATACACATTGCTCTTAGCTAGCCGTGTGAAAATATGATCTATGCATGACCTTGTGACGTGATTCGCTCGTATGTCAATTCGGGTATAATCTGATATGCCACTAACAAATCCGTGCTTGGATAGTAAATTCAAATACAAGTTTTTGTGTGAGGAATGTGTTTTTAGGTCAATGTTTGTGTCACCAAGTATAATCATGTCAGTGATATTACACTTCGTTATGAGTTTGTTTAGTTCGGAGACAAACATAGTTCTGTTATTCGATGGCGGTCTATAAATTGCACACACAGTTAACGTTTTGTTGTTTGTCGTAATTAAAGTGCCAGTTATGCTTTCAAAAGTGTGAGTTCTGAGTGTCTTAACAGTGAATTTAAAGCAGTTCCGAACATAAATAATTATCCCACCGCCTTTTCGATTTTGACGCAACTGTGTGTACATTCTATAGCCCGGTATTTGGTACAGATCGCAAATTGCCGTAGATATACCTACTTCGGTAACTATAACTAGGTCGAGAGCGACCACTGAAGAATCCATAACACAGAGTAGTTTATCAAAATTTCTGATTAGAGAACGAATATTTACGTGCATACAGAACAGATTATAGCTGACAGGGGGAATCTTTTTTATAAAATTATTAATCGATATACAGTTACAAATTTCGTTAGTTATACTTGCCATACCCACTGAGAATTATGAATTGTTGAATGTAATCTTATATAATACAAAATAAGTAGGTAAGGAATTTATGATTTTAACAGACGTTCTATATCTTGCTCAGAACGAATTATCAACGACCGCTGAGATTCATCATTTTTCCTAGCATATATTTTTCCTTCCTTACACCATACGTACTTGAATGATCCACTTAGTTGTTGCTTTGACTTGAATAGTAGTGTCTTTGTTAGTGGGGTGAGGGCTGCACGTACATATATACGACTTCTGGCTTGGTCTGCTGCCAAATTAGAAACGATATTACCTGCTAGGATCTCCCTATTTTTCGCAGAGGATATCCACTGTTCACGGTCACTTGTAGCTTGTAACTCAACAGTGATGTGTCCCAGCTGCTCCTTACGACGTGAAATTACTCGGTGAGCACGAACTATCCGCTGAGGGTCTACCATTAGTTTGGTGGCAATTGATTTGGTGATTTCCGCGACATTTTGATTAGCAGTCTCTGGCACACCAGCTATCTCCAGGGTAGAAGCTAATAGTTTTTGTTCAAATTCGTTTGTACGTTGTTCTAGTACAGCAATACGTAGGTCTTGGTTTTTATTTTTGTTAAGGAGGTCAGTATTTTTATTTATTAACAATTTTATAGTAGTACCTTGTTCCTTAACAATGTCTTCAAGATCTGATATTTGACTATTCATGAAATTAATTGATGAAGTCAACTCTTCGAGCTCCTCCTTCACGGCCTTCCTTATCTCTCTACTGATGTCCTTTAGTAGTTTTTTCGGATCAAAACCAGAGCAGCTTACATTCTCTCTGTCATCCTCGTTTTCAGAGTCTTCAGGAAGAAAGAATGATGAACGTTTGGTCATATTTCGCAAACATTCCTCGCAGCTCCATTCGAGCCCATCTGAGTTACGGAGAGCAGTTAACTGTTTGTTTGTTAGTTTGGCACAAGTTGAAGTCGCGTGGACACATTTGTTGCATCGGCTGCACTCCAGTCCCGGCGATTTTTGGGTGATATTTTTATTCCAGTTCGTACACTTTTTCAGCACCATTTTACGTAGGTATTTATAAAATAATTAGACTAACACAGTAAGTATGTATAAACTCGACTATGCCACTCGGCTGTCAAATGCAGAATGAAAGAAAAAGAAACGTGTATTAGAAAATAAACAAATTTATAAATTGTTAATCTAGATATGGCAACAAGTATTTGAAACCAATATAAGCTTAGTTTGAGGATCTCACATTATAAGTTACGGAGGGATCTTTCTTTACCCACTAACAACGGTTTTTATTACCCTAACTTATTAATCACGAATATAAAACATAAAAATCTTGAAGTGTCTTAGTTGAAAGACATGGTCAGATCAGATCAAATCGATCATAAACGAGATTGCTGTGTTGAAACGGACAGTCGCAGGACGTGATGATTACGCACAGTTGAAAATATTCAAGCCGCCCATAAGGCATTCAACTTGAGTTAATGATTGTCATTTTACTGACAACCGGGTTTCATTTCAAGTTTTCCTTCTCTAAGCAATGTATTACTCCTAAATGTTTTATATTTATATAACACATTTAGGAGTAATACCCAAACTTTATACTTTGCTGTTGGCATTTTTCATTTTAATTTTTTAAAACTAGTTACGTGGTGTCTGTGGATGGTAAGAGGTGAAAGTTGCCTTGCTACTTCCACCCATGGAAATCGGCTGAGTCCTCCCCGCTTTGACCATCTTGAAGTGTCTTAGTTGAGAGACATGGTCAGATCAGATCAAATCGATCATAAACGAGTGGCTGGAGAGAAGCTATGGCAATCTCTTCTACTGTTTGCCACCCATAATTACTGGGCACGGATGCTGTGGCAAATACGCCGGGAGACGGGTGGCTCAGTGGCTGAGAAAGGCCCCATACATTTTCGATGTGCCAGTGTGGGCGACAGGTCCTAGTGGCAGGTTTTGACGTAGACATTATCTCGCTGGAGACTACAGTGCGAGCCATGCTTTCCAACGGAAGTAAGTGGGACGCCCCGCCGCATCTTTCTGCGAGCAGGTCATTCTCGCGCTAGAGATGGCGGGGAGGGAGTAGGGAGTTAACTCTCCAACCCGAGTTCTGCAGTCTGCAGCTAAGGTGCCACACACTTGTCTTTGCCCATACTATCGGCCTCCAGAAGCAGGCCCAAGATGACAGCGTGACGTGAAAGTTTTTCGCGCGACACACGACCAAAGAAGCGTGAAGTACCCTAACCGAACGAAGTATAGTAGATGAGGTCACAAGGTATTAATATTCAGTTAAATTATTCACAAAGCTTTTTTTATAATTTTAAGACAAACGTTAATATCGGTTCTTTACAGAAAATAAGTGAAACTCATACAAAATAATCGGAAGTGGCACTTTCAATAAATATTTAAATTCGTCATACCACGTACAGTATCGAAATCGGCAGTTTCGATAAAAATGCTTTAAAAAAATACCACGTACATAATGGTAAGTGCCACTTTCGTTGTACCAGGAATATGACAACCCGTCATAAACAATCAAAACTGCCCGAATCGATATATTACGTGGGAAACAGTAAAATTATTTATGTATTGAATTATTTATTTATTTATAATCGCAACGACACGACACGCATGCTCTGGCGGCGGGGCGACGCGACGGCGACGTTACGGCGTACACTCGCGGTAGTGGTAGTTCCGTCCTTATCACACACTCGGTCATGCAGCGTAAACCCGCGAAATTAAAATTTCGTTGTTATAGGACGGATGGACTGATACGTTTCGATAAAATACGTCTCTAAAAAACGGAAAAGTAATGTTTTTTTTTTATTTTTTTGTTCACGGGTCAAAAAATGAATAGCATGAATTGTCCAAAACAGTAATAAAAAAAAATTGCCTTTTTGTAATTTCGATACTTTACGTAGGGACCATCGAAATATCGTTATCATTTACATTTTGAGCGAAAGAACAAAGTATAATACATCTTTATTCTAGGGTATTACTGCTTAGTTATATGAATAATTCATTTAGAACATACTAGTGGCTTTCTATTATTATGGTATATTTGTTAGTGTCGTTGAATGACGACTGTGTTTAAGTTAATAGGTAGCTATTACTTAAATATGAGTCAGTGCATGCCAGCTGAACAACTTTATAATCCTTGCAGCAGTTCAGTATTGAAATAATGCTAGTAATAAAATGTTAACAGCACGCTCTGCGACATAATATTTTACTAGCTAATGGGATTAAAAGTCACGTAGCTAATAAAAATAACTTATTTTGGTTTGGGTTGTTTCGATTTCGAATGCACCCACAGAAAATGAAGAATGCACTTTATTTGAAAACCCAAGAATTCATAAATATATATATGTAATACATCATTTGCAAAATAAAACGGGCGGTTTTGATTTTCATTCATATTTAAAAAGATACAATACCAAAAAGGTTTCAATCGTTTGTACACGTTACTGGCCGGTTTTAAAAATGCCGTGGTATTTAAAAAAGTACGTTCTAAATTCAAATTTTCATTTGATGCTCATTTTTACAGAAAACCCCTTTTTATCTTACATTTTTGGCGCGAAGTTCCAGAAGTTAACATCGACTTTCACAACTTTTATTCAATTTTTATCGATTAATTTCATATCCTTGACTGTCAAAGCTTTATTTATTGCTGTTTGGCTGTATCAAAAATGGTAGATAAAGTGGTAAAAGCTACCAAAATTATCGCGCTGCTTGAAGAGGGTTGCAGCCAATGTTTGTGGCTAGGAGGCTAAATGTTAGTCGCTTGACGGTCCAAAGGACCTGGCAGCGATATCAGGAGACTGGTTCCGTCGAGAGAAGGCCTGGTTCTGGAAGAAAACCATGTACCCAACCACGGGATGATCGTTTTCTTGTAAGTCGCGCATTGAGAAATCTCAAATCTTCGTATGTGGATCTTAAAAACAACCTCCAAGAAGTAAGAAATGTGCATATTAGTCTATGGACGGTCAGGAGGAGGCTTCTCGCTGCCAATATACGCAGTCACCGCCCAGCCCGCTGCCCCAAATTACTCCGTGAGCACAGAGTTCACAGGCTTAGGTTCGCTAGAAATTGTGAATCATGGACTCAAGAAGATTGGAATAGGGTTTTGTTCTCTGATGAAGCCAGGATATCTCTGTTCGGTGAAGATCGACGTCGGCGAGTGCTAAGAAGACAAGGAGAGCGCTTTGCAGATGCATGTTTCGAAGAAATCACACCTTATGGTGAGGGCTCTGTTATGTTTTGGGCAGGAATAAATTCAGTGGAACGTACAGAGTTAGTCTTCATTGAAAACGGCTCACTGACTGGGCATCGATACATAACGGAAGTTCTAATTCCTCATGCACAACCCGCATTGGCCGCTCTAGGTCAAGAATCGATTTTTATGGACGACAATGCTCGCGCCCACCGATCCCGCGATGTTAATGCGTATGTGCAAGAGGTCGGCATTCGTCGTTTAGATTGGCCAGCTCGAAGTCCCGACCTCAATCCCATAGAACATATCTGGGACGTTCTAAAACGGCGTGTGAGATCAGTACATCCGGCTCTGCAGACCATCAGAGAGCTGAAGAATGTGATTACTGCGGAGTGGGAACGTATTCCGCAAGCAAGTATCCGGAATATACTCGCTAGCATGCCCAGACGAATTCAAGCTGTGATTTTAGCTAGAGGGGGTCACACTCGATACTAAACATTTATCTGCTTTTACTTTATTAAAGAAAAACTAACAAAAAAACTTTTTTATTTTTACTTCATGAGCATATGCACTACTAGCGAACATACACTACTAGCGAGGTTTAGCATTATTTACCATAAATTGTAACAAAATTTTATGAAATACTGATGAAAACGATTATTTTTTTATTAATTTATCAAATTGTGAGGATAAAACTACCTATAATTATCAAACAAAGCAATATTAACATTTAAAATGGTTCATTGCTTAGGTGCCCGTTTTTTTTTGCAAATGAGTGTATGTAAGTTTCACTGTAAGTTTTTCTCTCTCTCTATCCAGAATTCAATAATGTATGTGTGAAGTGACCACAATTCGAAGGCAAATGCAACCTCAGCTGTAAGCTACACTTGCTGACTGACACTGACAGGCAAGTCAAGCAAATCACAGTCGTTAGCTACCCTTGGAAACTAAAACAAATGGTACCCACCCCACACCTAGCTTAATCTGTAAAGCGGTATAGTCCAAAAAGTTCAGGCTACTTTTTAAACGGGTCTTTCAACGAATTGTTGATATTTGTTGCATTTAAGATAATTTAATTAGATTTATTTTTCGTTCCAGTTCAATATAGAAATGCCAGTTTCATACTTTACTAAGTTCAGAAGTACATACATACAGCTGTGGTTTTAGAAGTGCTCGTAGCCCCACTGAATCGGTGTTCTGTAAACGATTAGGGCAGCAAACAATATTCGTTGTGATCGACCCTTGGATGGGTGACTGCTTTGCGGCATTTATTTGAGAAGCATGTCGCGTTTCAGCCGTTTGGTTCGAGTTGTCAGGAACATGACAGTCGTAAAACTAAGTTGAAGGCCCCATGGAGAGCTTTATGTTTGTATAAATTTTATATTTTATAGCCGTTTTAATAATTATATAAAAAAAAACAAAAGTTCTAGCATAAGTAAAGACACAGTCTACAATTTATAGTGACACGTAGAAAAGGGTAAAATAGCACACAGTAGCGAGAACACTCAAAAAATCGCAACGGGGTTTCAGAACTTTACCACATTGATCTATGGGGCCTGAATTGATTCCCTGACATACATGAATTATTGTGGCATTTTAAGTTAGAGCCTCCTCTATAAATCATAATGGTCTGAGATAAAAAAGATATTTGTGAAATACGAGTAACAATAAAAAAATGATTTTGCATCGAGCATAATTATAAGCTTTACCTATACAATTAAATGATTTTCTGTATCCTTAAATAATATAATTGGACCTGAGTCTATTTGAAACCTAACAACGGGATGTCACGAATTACCTCCCTCAGGGGGGCGCCTACCTCTGAACGCCTACCTCTCCTCCTCACATCCATCTTAGAGTATACCTACCTACATTTATAGAATCCTTTAATAAACCTACCCGGGCACCTGACCAATTCCTTTAATTTATAAATTCGAGTGTAAATTAAAATAATAATAAAATTCTAAACTCAAGAATAAGCTAGCAAAAAGCAATTAAGTCATAATTTGACAAAATGTTAATTTAAATTTAAATTACAAAATATAACAGGCTCATTAACACACAGATTATATTTTTTATCTAAAAGACAAATGCAAATTACAACTTTATTACAAGAATTCCGACAAAGCTCATAAAAAGTTGGCCTGCTGTGATCTCTCCCTTTGCATATTCATGGGGCATCTCACTTGAAACATTTTGGTGCAAAATTAAGATAATAATTTTTGGTTAGCTACATCGTCTAGTGGCTTTTTTATAATGTAAATGGCGTCTATAGTGAAATGTATGTGGTTAAGTAACAGTAATTTATGAATAACTATCCGCGTAAAATTTGTCCCCGTTCCCGCTTCCCGTGGGAACTTATTCCCGGGATAAAAAGTAGCCTACGTGTTATCCCAGACTATAATTACAGCCAGTACCGTTGAGCCGTTCGAGCGTAAAAGAGTAACAAACATCCACACTCACGAACCTTCGCATTAATAATATTAGTAAGATTATTCTGATCCTGTCTGTGTAGCGCATCAAAATTTAATTAATTTTTATTCTAGTAAATATAACCGGCTCAGAAGCAACCCTTGTCAATACTACAGGTAGGTACAGAATTCATAGGGTCATTAAATAACTATTTGTTATACAAATTACGTTTGGCCTTGCGTGCAATATAGTATGACAAACCCTGCTCATACTATTTTCTAATACAAGCAATTGAGGCGGGTCTTAAGTACACAATATTAGATGCATGTCTTAATATCTTCACCATATCGCAGCTTAACTGTAACGAATGTTTAACAAATTATTGAGCAAAACCATAAACACGAATACTTTATAATACGAAATGTTACTATCCATTGTATTAAGTGCTATTCAGTCCATTTCTATAAAGCGAACTCGAATTTGCTTAAGCTTCGTGGGGTATTCACGTTAGCGGCTAAACAAAAGACGCCATATAGGAAAATTTATGAACAATTTATAAAGCAATGATATGGGATATCTATTCAAATCCTCCCCAGAATTTGAAGACAGGTATTCGTAGAAAGATGATGTATGCCCACGATACATACAATGAGATCATACATTAGTAAACTCCTTTGAAATTCATGAAACCTCGACGAAATGACATTAACAGATCCTATACATTTGAAAAGAAAATACATTATTAACATAAATTAAATAACCGGTAACTCTCTCATCTATCAACGCCCAGTCGATATCTCTGAACCTAGAAACTGGAAATTTTGAGAATAAGTTACCATTAAGGAATTTTCACAAGGAACTTTCGAAAGCCCGTTCTGAAGGGTAAAATAGGTAGGTAGTTAAAGTTTATTAAAGCATGCTACGGGCAAAGTCGAGGGCCACAGCTAGTGAAGAAGAAGGGATTAATTGTGGGGTTCCCTTATAAAGGCTTCGTCTGCAAATTGTACTAATGTTCGAAAGATATCTATATATTATTAATTCATGAAATCGAAGTCACAGCAGTCGGGTAGGTTGGCAAAATAATTTCTATTTGACTGTGAAACATGGCCAATGTTAATGGAATGGATAATACCTGCTCAGTGAATGAGTGGACTGAAGGGAAATACTCCCATCTGTGTTGGCCATAATATTCGTGATAAGAGAGCTAGGAATTATGATTCCGTGCTCCAAATCGAGAATCAGGCTCAGGGGATATTAGTGAAGGAATTGAATTCGGAAGTCTATAAGTTCACATGAACTTTCTTGAACAAATACTTTACTTATTAAGTCGCGTCCTCAGTTAGTCAAATAATAATAACAGCTTAATATGGTAATTGAGTTCTAGAATGACTATTTGCAAATGTTTAATTATACTAAAATGGCGAGGAACGTCTCATTTGCGTTCTCAAGTTGTAGGTAACTTAATAGCAAGCTGAAAATAATTAAAAGGAGGTTGTCAGTTTGATAAAGTTTAACTTCTCAGATAGCCAGATAATTTTACGAAACTTTAAACGTTTTCTGTAATGGATCTGTTCTTTACAGAAAACGTTTATATAATTTGTATCAGTGCACAGATTTGATTATTTTATTACGCCGTTAGTAAAATGTTTACTTCACGAAGCACGCAATACAGTGATTCCACTAAAAGCATCCTCCATACGTAGGCCTCCTACGAAATTGTCATAGGGGAATGAAACTATCATTTTCTATACAGAACCATCTTATTCACTCAACGTATTTCATCGAGTAGTGTTTTGACTTGCTCAAAGAAATATTTTTCGATAGAGGTTTTCGTGCAAAGCATTAAATATTCACGATTTACAACTACTACTTGATATATGGCTACTGAATATGCAAATAACTTTAAGTAAAATATTTAAAGTGTCTTAGTGGTGAGCTAGGTTAGTTTGAGGTTAGAGGTTTGCGGTTTGAGTTTAGTACCGCATCATAAAAACTCGATAGTAAAGCAGGTAGGTTGGAGAGAAGGATTTATTGGAGGAAAAAATTGTTGGTCATATTGGGTAACTACACACTCAGAGAGTGAAAGCTAGTGGTACTAGCTTAAATAGAAAATTTTACCAATTTTAATTTGGCAGAGTATCCAAAAAAAGGGATGACTTGAGTTGAAATGACCCGCATAAGTCATGTTTAGTTTAGCAGGTGTTATTGATTTTTCAACTTTCAACGTGGCTTTTAGTCGGGAAGAGTCCGTCGAGTATCCATGTAGGATTTTCCTCACGTTATGAAAAAAAAACTGTACAAACGGTCAGTCATCTCCGAAATAATTGAATTGTAATGTGCATAACGCGTTGATCGGTTAGGAAACTCTAACCAAGGAGACAACGAGCTCTTCTACTAATAATTAATATAAGCCGAGAACGTCCCACCAAAATAATGTCCGTTTCTTAGATATTTCTTTCTCGATTGCAAATTTCATTATACTCGTAACACAATATTTGATGGTAGGTATCTTTAGCTTGGCGCAAGTACTTGCTATCTGACATTGTGACAGTAATTTTTATGTGCTAGTCGGACTTGTCCACTGAGGGTACCGTACAAATTTGTAGCTTTAAGGGACTTAGCATAATGGTTTTAATATCAACTCGATAATTCCATACGTTCGGGAGATAAAGGGTCTCTGGTTTTGAAACGGATGAACGACTGATTTTATTTATGGAATTTTGTTTAGGTGTTAGAACTCTGGAATAATTTTCATTCAGGAATAACATCTAGTAGGTTTTTGGCTTATAAATTTAAACCCTTCATCCTATATCACAGACTAATGTTTTAAGGACAGGTTTCCGAAACCATTAATGGTTATTTTTGGCAAAAAGAATATTGGACTCGTTCCTGCTATTCAAGAGTCACTGAAAGGTCGTTTTTCAACCCCAGTATATTAACAGAGCCCTTTTAACTTTGCGTGTATTTGTTTGGTCCCGTCACGCAGTGTAAACATTAAACAAAATTTATGTTAAGCCAAACAGCAACTTTAGGAATTAAATCTGATGCAGAGGTTATAAATTGATATTTCTGTGCCCTAATAAAATTGTAGTGACTGCTGTGGTGATAGGTAAATTGCAATTTACAAAAAAATTGAAATCGTTGACTTACTAGTAGCGTACTAGTAGCGTTTATAGTCATAAAATACAATCCTGGGACATTTTCACATTCCGAGAGTGTTTACAGGAGACTCCCAGCTGTAGGCAGTTGTATGAAACCATAAATTAGATACACACACACACATAAGTACAGATGGAAAACTCATGTTTGTACTCTTTTTCACACCTACCTTCTGCTACACACACTCGCGCACAAATCAGTATCGAAAATTCGATTGAGACCGTCTGTGAATGAGTTGTGCGTTGACTCGGCGAATTTAGAATTTAGGTTTCTCTAATTTATGTATGACACTGTGTAGTTTTCGACTGTACGAGAGCATGAGGGGATCTGTTGGGCGTTACGTGAGGATTTTAGTCGGTAGAGAGCATGGGGGGGCGGGAAGATAACGCCATTCAGTATAAGAAATTTACAAATCCTATGACAATTTAATATGCCTGATTTAAAAATCAGTATGAAGTTGAACTAAGCGAAGTGTAAAAAATGCGAAAAAGTTTTTCATTAGCAGCCGTTTCCAGTTCATTTCTTTTATAGCGCTGTTAAACTTAATATTGAAATATAGTCCACTTTGACCAATTAATATAAAAGAAGTTAATTATAAAGAACTAGTTATGCTCGCGAACCAAATTATTATTAAGTACGCGTGTTTATTTTAATTGTGTGATGGACAATTATCCGCTTTCTACTATCTTACTTCTTACTAATATCATAAATGCAAAAGTTTGTGAGTGTAGATGTAATTTTACGGATTGTATGTACGTATTTATAAGTATTGTCACACTATACTTCATGTAAAATTCTAGACTTTTCTTTTCTGATAACTATACTAATATAATTACTCATCCGCTTAAACAAATGCGATAAGAAACCCAAGTCATTCTGAAATAGCATAGACTAGTTATCATCTTATTACAACCCAACAAATAATAATTTACTGTTAATAGATAGGAGAGATTTCTGGCCAGGCTTAAATGGAATTTGTAGAATATTAACACATCAAGTATGTATATAAAGTATCAATCGTATATTTAAGTATAATCATATATAGAACAGTAATAGTCAAATTGGTAAGACAGTCATTTCTCGTTCACTACATTAACATTCAAATCATGTTGGTCTACATATTTATCTCGCACAAACAGAAAACATACTCTCAAACAGAAATTGGCTGTGTTTATTCTAAGTTGTATCGTCAATAGTATTTACGTATGAAGTGAATTTAACAGTCTTCACAGAACGTATTCTAACTAACTCATAGATTGTTTAATAAATCAAAATTTGAACGAGGATTCCGCTGGAACCTTTAATCGAAATACATACTTATCATTTATAGAATCGAACCCATTACCTCGTCATTCACAGTCACACCTTTCGACTTCTAGACCAACGAGGCAATCCACAATTATGACTGAACTCAAAAATAAAAAAGAAAGTAGATCACATTTTCGATGTCTGTTAGAAAAAAATCTAGCAAAGTAATCAACATAAAAGCTAAAGGTTCTTGCGCCTGTTTGAATTCATCATCTCTATCTAAAATAACTTGTGTCAATTTTGACTCCTGAAGGAGCAACTCATGTATAATCTTGACTTATAAAAAATGTTTGCATTCGCAATTGGCGGTTCAAAATTCTGAAGGAAACTTTTGTATTTCAAACAGGATTTGCATAAAGGTTACGAGGTAATATTTCCCCAAAGTTTTCCATTTAAACTTTATTGACAAATCGAAAATATAAAATATATATCTAAATATTATTCTTCGTAAATAGTTTTACAGTCCATCGTTTGCATGGGGTGGGATGTAGTGAGCTTAAGATAAAATATTACGATTTTGTAATGTGAGTATTGACGAGTTTTGCAAACACTGTAGAACATTTTCTTCTATTTAAAAAAAGACGTCAGCTACGTGATACTAAATAAAATGAATAAAGTAAATGACATAAAGTATGCGTTCATAATTTGCAAATTATCTTTACATTTATTTCTTTTGTGAAATGTTGCAAGCCTCATTCGGGCAATGATTCACTGTTATAGTTGGCATAAGATTCCTTTGGTGCCGTGTTATTTGTATTCTTGTGCAAAACATAGCTTTTTTTTCAGTCCACGTACAACGCTGACACAACTTTATGGGCCCGCAATCTTCATAAATCTCAACCAGGACGGCATTTTGTCTTTGTCTCTTTCTTTTAGGCCTTTGGTAAATTCTGATCTGTCGCAAAATGCACACAAAATACCCTAGAAGAAACGTGAACTGAGAAAATAGACCGTGCCGTTCACAACAAAAAAAAATCTTTTGTTGATTCATATTCAGAAGATCCTTAGTTTTGACAAATCTAATCATTTATTTTAAAAGTCTGTTGTAATAACAGAAAATGGATTACTGTGAAGAACTAGCGGATTATGTTACAAATCTGTCTGCATTATATTTAAATATTCTAAAGGAGGCTTTAAAGAAATAGTATGTCGAAGCCTACATACAATTTCTTTAAAACCTCTTGTGGGAAAGGTCCCAGGAACACATATTCCCGCAAAATTTCAATACGTTGAAATTAACAGAAGATTCCGTTGTTTTCGGTCCGTCTATTCTATAATACCCAAATAAGTTTTAGAGATATTGGAAATTGAAACTCAGAAAATGTTCAAAATTATTTTTTTACGAGAAGGAAATAACATAAATGGTCTTTAAACCATCTAGACAGGTTAAGCGGAAATATATTTAATGTTTCTCTTTATTGCTGGCTGGACAAATTATCGAGTAGCACGTATTTTGCACTACGTACGATCGTCGTATAGCAAATGGAAAAGTTACAGTAAACTAGCCCGAGGTTATCGAAGTCCCGATGTGTTACAACAAATTTATATCACAGCGCTGGCAAACTTTTCACATACAGCGCAGCAATAAATTATAATGCCTGCATATTGGATGCGATCGATACACAATATTTTAAAGTTTCTTGTTTGCATGAGGGAGATTATCTGAGATTTTCCGTGGTATATATGTCACGATGAAATTGTAAGAACCGTTAGATTGTGAGATCTTTTTCTATTAATACCAATATTATCGCTAAGTAGATACCTAGCGAGACACAAGACACAACTGACTCAACAGTCGAGCAGTGGCGAATTGTCCATAGAAGCCCATTCCTTGTGGCTTCCCTTTTCAGATCGGGCAGTGACATGTAATATTTACTCATAACTAATAAACACAATTATATATTCTCGAACACTCATTCAAATATAAAAATATTTGCAAATTTACATGGTAAGTCGGCATTTTCGTCTCAACCCCTGCTACAAAAGTCATAGCAATAAATTTTCGAGTCAAAGTTCAAAGACCCTATCTCTGACATCACGCGGTAAGCCCGGCTTCCTGATCATTTTGCGTCTGCTTCGTTAGTACTACGCAAATGTATATATGCGTCCTATTCTCTCACATTTTTTCAAGATTTGATTCGTGGATTTTCGCCTAAAGTAAGCCATGAGTTCGTGGCTTACACCTGAGACAGTCATATTAATAGAAAAGGACAACGTATTTGACTTGAAAACTCGACCAATTTAAATGCACCTAACGCACGTCGAAACGTTTAGCATCGAAGTGTGTTTTTAATTTGATGTGTTGTTATTACTTCATTTCACATGCGTTTCCCGTGAATAATAATAAAACATAACATAGTTTCAATTGACTTTATAAAGTATTGTGCTGTTTATTAGTTAATTATAAATAATTATCTACTTCAAGTACTAAATACATCGTGAAAGTGTGTAAAATTGTGTTTTGTGTTCTGTGTTTTGTTGTGATTTCTGTACACATGATTATTGTTTTGGAGTCACATACAATGCTCACTGATGGACGTAGGCCTTCGGTATTACGGGTTCGATAAAAAATAAAGGTCAGTTTTTTTATAACGGGTGTTTTTTTTAGAGGTATAGAACTTTAAGTTGGCCTAGCTGTTTTAACCGGCGGTATTTTTGTCAGCTGTAAAGTGATTTATGTTTAGTATGGTTTAGCATTTTAACATAAATAGACTGAAGCCTGAACAATGCTTCCAAATTGTGCAAATTTATTCTGAAAATCATGGTTCTGTCCGAAATGCGTATCGTGATTTTCATAAGCGAATTTTCTTTAGCGGTGCAGCTCACTTTTGGTTGAATGGATACATCAATAAACAAAACTGCCATATTTGGGGTGATGATGATCCTCAAGTGTATATTGAGACACCGTTACATCCAGTAAAACTGACTGTGTGGTGTGCTTTATAGGCTGGTGGAATAATTGGTCCGTACTTCTTTAGAAACGATGCTGACCAGAATGTTACAGTCAATCGTGACTGCTATAGAGCGAAGATTACTGACTTTTTCGTTCATCAATTGAACAACCATGATGTGCAGGAGTAGTGGTTTCAACAAGACGGCGCAACATGTTACATAGCTCGTGCCACAATTGATTTATTGAAGGAAACGTTTGGTTACCGCATAGTTTCACGTTTTGGACACGTGGATTGGCCTCCAGAGTCGTGCGATTTTACGCCACTTGACTATTTTCTGTGGAGATATGTGAAGTCGCTCGTCTACGCCGATAAGCCCGAAACGATTGACCACTTGGAGGATAACATTCGGCGCGATATTGTCGCTATACGGCCACAAATGTTGGGAAAGTCATCGAAAATTGGACCTCTAGATTAGACTACGTCCGAGCCAGCCATGGCGGTTATATGCCAGAAATCATATTTAAATTATAATGCCAGAAGATTTCCTTTCGAATAAAGTCATTTCCATATCAATAAAAACAATCACTTTCGTTTTATTCCATTTCAAAGTTCTATACCTCGAAAAAAAACACCCTTTATTTATCAAGTAGGTATCTCAGAATACGCTAGTGATATTAGTTCAATGGCTTGGGATACCTAATAATCTTTATTTTGGCTGAATGTTTCATTAATAGTTTATAACATAATAAAGCAGTTTTGTTCCATAGAATCACTTTGTCAGATATTTTTGAAAAAATAGATAAGAAGTATGTTTTTATTTCAATTTTGTATTGTAAAATATCGCGGTTTTTAATACTCTATAGGTACTTGAAATCTTACTAATATTATAAATGTGAAAGTTTGTGTGTGTGAATGTGGATGTTTGTTACTCTTTCAGGCTCGAACGGCTGAACGGATCGGGCTGAAATTTGATACAGATATCCATTATAGTCTGGAATAACACATAGGCTACTTTTTATCCCGGGAGTAACTTCCCACGGGAACTAATTTTACGCGGGTGAAACTGCGGGCATTAGCTAGTACATGCATATTATTAAAAACATTAGAAGTACCTATACCTATTTCGCGTCTAAGTCCCAAATTTATGAATTATTTTCAATTAACTTCAATCGAGACAATTTGAAATAGGTAGGTATGAGCTTGCAGAGAGTAGTAGAATAATTTCAAAACATGGTTAGTGTAAATTTGAATATCTTTTTAGTCATCAGTAGATAATTTATGATACTTTTTTATAAGCCAATTTATCATGCACGTAAGACATTGTTTTAAATTAAGTCCATGGATCTTACGAGTATAGTACAGGTGGCAAACAAAACACAAAAGGCATTACACCGCCGCGCGCCACCATTTAATAAATACGCAAAATACCTACACTACAGGTGTGACCAACTGGATAATATTTTTTTCACCGGCTTTCCTTTTGAAAAAATTCAGCCTTCGCCGCTGCTGTCGAGATAATATTGTGAACCGCAAAATTTGATAGTCTAAAAGGTGGTTAGGTTAGGTTGAAACAGTGATCATTAACATGCAAATGCGAGCGAGCGAAGCGAACGGGCCGAGGCAGCTGCCGTCCCGATTTTTCTTCATAAATTTTGTAAGGAAATTAATATTTTTCTTTGTAATATTTCTTCTCGTTACTTTACAGTCTAAAGGAATATGATGTCACAGACATTGTTAAAATCTCAAAAATTTATAATTTGGCAAGTTAAATAAATTTATAATCTACCGATTTTTACAATTTTACAGTGATATTTATATAATCATAAGTATTATAGACTGGAAACGTTGAACTCTAATATAATTTTCCTATAAAATGAACAGCTGAATAAGGGAGGAATATTCATGAACAAAGCTTGGTTGAAAGTTTGTGATTAGTAATTATGGTAATGATTTTAAATTGTCCTAACCCGCACTGCGAAGGGCTGAAATTAACTTTGGTTTGGACTTGTTATAATGGTATTAGGGTTCTCTCAGATATTTCACTATCCCTCAGAAATATATAATATCAAAAAATACATACATACATTCATATAATCACGCCATTATCCCCGAAGGGGTAGGCAGAGACATAGTATACGCCCACATTTCACCTCCTATAGTGTTATGTCCCACGTAATAGGGGTGAGCCTATTATCGTATTGAGATGGACAGGCACATGTCGCGGCGACCCGCTGTTGAAGTTTTTCAAGCCGCCGATAAGGCCTTCAATTTGGTGTAGGTATATCATCATCAATATCAATACATATAATAAAATCGTAACGGGTCGCTGTCTGTACATGGAAGATAAATAAGAAAAAATATTATAGGGGGGCTTTATGAACGCAATAGAACCCAAAACAATGATTTTTAGAATTTTTGTCTGTTTGTCTGTTTGTCTGTATGTCTGTATGTCTGTATATCTGTTTGTCTGTACGGTTGTGCACGCTAATCTCAGTAACCGCTCAACCGATTGCAATGCGGTTTTTTTTATTGTGTTGAGGTTTGCTCCAGTTAACATTTAGCGTTTGTTTTATGTAAATCGGTTTAGAAATAAAAGAATTATAACACTTTTAAGAATCAGATATTTTTAAAATTTTAATTGTAGGGGTTTCTTTGAATGTGAGTGAACCTAAACTGGCGTGTTGGCTTAATCATAAAAGAGCTTAATGATTAAGACTATTTTTAAACAATTCAGTCCGCGCCGAAGGCGTGGACTGAATTGTTTTAAAATAGACTTAATCATTAAGCTCTTTTATGATTAAGCAAACAGGGCAGTTTCAGACGCTGCTTGATGACTCTGATGAAGAAATACCTTTCCTTTCATACACCTTATGTGACGTAAACGAAGTTGCGGGCTCAGCTAGTTACTAATATACCTAGTTAAATAAAATATTAAGTTTCAAACAACTATGCCAGAAGTATTTTAACATATTAAAATTGACAAATAAGGTTATTATCATGTCAAAATTGAACTCGTTTATCTCAAGTTAATCTTGGATTTTGCTGATTTCTTACGATCTGTTATGGGGTCCCTCTCAGATGGCGTTTTAAAAAAAGAATTTATTAATTAATTAAAATATACTTTATTTACGACCAATCTAAGAGGACCCTTAGGCAACCGTTCGAGACGAGAGTGGAGAATAGACTGGCCTTTGTAAGCTCGTGCATCAGAGTACTGGGGCAAACTGCTGACATGGCATCGTGACGCGGCTGAAGGCCCGGCACACCCTGTCATCATTTTAGGGTTCAGTATTCGGTTATAACACCTCCCCCTTTAGAGTGAACTTCGGGGTAAAAACTGAAGTTAACCTTAAAAGGAAGTTCTCAAAGTTGGAGTGGGAATGTCTTGAACATCCTCTAACTCCACGGAACCCGATTGGGACTTATTAGTTTCGCGTAATTTATTTATTTTTCGGTTGCAGCCAGGTTTACAAATTAAAGGCAATATAATTTTATAAAATAAGTAACTTACAACAATAAACATAGTTAAACTTATGGCTATAGAATAATGTGTCCCGTATTGAACTATATGAGGAATCTCTTGCATTTTGTTTGTTTCCGAAAGTAAGTGACTCGATAATTTACTAATTTCAGCTAATTTATTTAAATCTAAATCGTCTAAGTGAATACGAGACATATTATTGATTATATTGTGTTTCTTACAACATGTATTATTTATCAAACTAAAGTCGGGCAATTTAATGGGTGAGGTCAAATTTACCAGGTTATAATATTTTGGCAATAAGGTAATGCCTTTGCAGTAGCCTATGCAATTATCAGGTATAAGCAAAATACCAATACCTTTTAGGTGTAATTCTTTTATCTGATTGGAATTTTGGCAGTCCAAAGAGACTTGTACCGATTCTGATTGTATGTAAATGAATTTACTGTTGCCCAGGGGCTTAAATATATTTAATGGCCCATAAATAGAGTCGGTATTGCATTGGTCAGGAATTTCCCTTAGAGTCTCGGAGAGTAGTTGACTCTCACAGGTAGGGTAGTTACTAATATACCTAGTTAAATAAAATATTAAGTTTCAAACAACTATGCCAGAAGTATTTTAACATATTAAAATTGACAAATAAGGTTATTATCATGTCAAAATTGAACTCGTTTATCTCAAGTTAATCTTGGATTTTGCTGATTTCTTACGATCTGTTATGGGGTCCCTCTCAGATGGCGTTTTAAAAAAAGAATTTATTAATTAATTAAAATATACTTTATTTACGACCAATCTAAGAGGACCCTTAGGCAACCGTTCGAGACGAGAGTGGAGAATAGACTGGCCTTTGTAAGCTCGTGCATCAGAGTACTGGGGCAAACTGCTGACATGGCATCGTGACGCGGCTGAAGGCCCGGCACACCCTGTCATCATTTTAGGGTTCAGTATTCGGTTATAACACCTCCCCCTTTAGAGTGAACTTCGGGGTAAAAACTGAAGTTAACCTTAAAAGGAAGTTCTCAAAGTTGGAGTGGGAATGTCTTGAACATCCTCTAACTCCACGGAACCCGATTGGGACTTATTAGTTTCGCGTAATTTATTTATTTTTCGGTTGCAGCCAGGTTTACAAATTAAAGGCAATATAATTTTATAAAATAAGTAACTTACAACAATAAACATAGTTAAACTTATGGCTATAGAATAATGTGTCCCGTATTGAACTATATGAGGAATCTCTTGCATTTTGTTTGTTTCCGAAAGTAAGTGACTCGATAATTTACTAATTTCAGCTAATTTATTTAAATCTAAATCGTCTAAGTGAATACGAGACATATTATTGATTATATTGTGTTTCTTACAACATGTATTATTTATCAAACTAAAGTCGGGCAATTTAATGGGTGAGGTCAAATTTACCAGGTTATAATATTTTGGCAATAAGGTAATGCCTTTGCAGTAGCCTATGCAATTATCAGGTATAAGCAAAATACCAATACCTTTTAGGTGTAATTCTTTTATCTGATTGGAATTTTGGCAGTCCAAAGAGACTTGTACCGATTCTGATTGTATGTAAATGAATTTACTGTTGCCCAGGGGCTTAAATATATTTAATGGCCCATAAATAGAGTCGGTATTGCATTGGTCAGGAATTTCCCTTAGAGTCTCGGAGAGTAGTTGACTCTCACAGGTAGGTTTAGAGTTCGTCCTATAAACTGCGGAAACTTCGCATAAGTATTCGGAGGGTTTGGGTTTTTGGCAACTTATTAGTGAGTTCAGGTTACAGTAACTTGACTTATCGTTTGTAATTGCGGTATATTCGCAACTAGGTACAATAAAACTGAATGTGTTCGAGTTGTTTACACTATGGGGTGTAGGCAATGCGATATTCGGCGCCCTGGGCGCCGCCGACGTGTCTTCGCCGAGGACTATCGGCCTCCATGACCGGGGGTCTGAGGACGGTGAGAGGGCCGCTCACCGTCCTTACAGAAGCAGGCCCATGACGGCAGCGTGACGTGAGCAACTCACGCACGCCCCCCCCTTAGAAGCGGGGTCACACCCGAAACCCCCCATAGACGCGGGATTGCACCCGAACCACCCCCTGGGCGAGGTCGCATTGGCGGCCGTAGGTCTGTTGGGAGTCACGGGACATCCTTCCTGAGGGCTTACCCGGGGCTCTCAACCATAGGCTGTTAGGCGTGGCGTGAGGTTTTTTAGTCGGTAAGAGTCCGGCATAACATCCTATGAGGATTTTCCCTCACGTTAAACAAAAAAAAAAAAAAAGATGTGTGGCACTCGGGGACTGCCGCGGTAAAGCTATTACATAGCATTTTTTACCAACTATGCTAGTATAATTATTTCTATATAAGAATACTAGCTGATGCCCGCAGCTTTGCCCGCGTAAAATTTGTTACCGCGGGAAGTTATTCCCGGGATAAAAGGTAGCCTATTTATATTATTTTATTTAATTTTTATGCACACAAATAACAACAATAAAATAAATAACATTAAAAGAAAAGAAGAGTAGGTACAACGATACTGCTTATTTCTAAAATGGAAATTTCTTCCAGCAGTCCGACGAGAGGAAAGCGTGAAGAATTATTCCAGACCTTGAGTTACCTATGTGTTATTCCAGACTATAATGTATCTCTGTACCAAATTTCAGCCCGATCCGTTCAGCGGTTTGAGCGTGAAAGAGTAACAAACATCCACACTCACTAACTTTCGCATTTATAATATTAATAAGATTTTAAGGCCTATGTTCAACAAAGTAAAGTACCAAGTACCTACTTGACTGTGGACATTTGGGCTTTTGGACTTTTGGACTTTTGGACTTTTGAAGAACCAAAAGTCCTCAAAGACCGAAAAGTCCCAAAGTCCCAAAAGTCCCAAAAGTCCCAAAAGTCCCAAAAGTCCCAAAAGTCCCAAAAGTCCCAATAGTCCCAAAAGTCCCAAAAGTCCCAAAAGTCCCAAAAGTCCAAAAGTCCAAAAGTCCAAAAGTCCAAAAGTCCAAAAAACCAAAGTCCAAAAGTCCAAAAGCCCAAAAGGCCAAAAGTCCAAAAGTACAAAAGTCCAAAAGTCCTAAAGTCCAAAAGGCCAAAAGTCCGAAAGTCCCAAAGGCCAAAGTCCAAAAGGCCAAAATTCGACTCCACCTAATCTCACCCCACCCCACCTCACACCAATTCACCTCACCACACCCCACTTCACTTCACCCCACCCTACACACCTCAGCCCACCCCACTTCACCCTACTTCACTTCATATACATAGGTACACGTTATGCAAACATTGCAAACGCTCACGTGTACACGTTGGTATATGAAGTGCGAGATACACGAACGTGGCCGAGCGTGGCCGAAGGTAGCCGAGAGTGTGATTTATTTTCGTGACACAATTTCTGGATTCGGTCTCCACGCAAGGCCCGCGATAGAAGCTATGCAATAGCTTAATAGGTATTTTGTTTTAGAACTTTTTAAGAAGAACAATTATTTTGTAATAAATTATTTTTATGTAACTTCAACCATTTACGCAGAGGCGCAACGGATACTCTTATAACGATTAAATGTTTTCCGTTTTCGAAACATTCCTCATTGCTGCACCGCTCCTATTAATCTTAGCATTATGTTATGTAGCCTATAGCCACTATCAATAAATGTTCCTACTTACTATCGAACAGTTTTTGAAACCCTACCAGTAGTTTCAGTAAGGCTTGCCTTGGTATGATGTGATCATGGTCCCTTTGCAGCGTGTGTCCAATCCAGCGCAGCAGCTACACTTGCGACGTTTGATCTGTTGGTGGATAGGGTCTCACTGCAGCGTTCCAATAGTCTTACGTTCGTGATGTTCTCGGGCCCGTATGTACCGAGGATCCATTGGAGGCAGCGTTTGACGAAGACTTATAGCTGGTGCGAAATGTCTTTAGTGACCTTCCATGTCTCGCATCCATATAGCAGTTAGCAGTACAGTTTTAACGTTTACTTTGTTTTGAGTTTCACTCTTCGCGTCCATTTTCGCAACTGCCTACGGGGCGCAGCTGTGTAAAGGTTGTTCTGGCCTTGGCGAGACTCGAAATGATGTAGGGTACTCTTCTATCCCATCAGTTTCTGACACGACACTCCCGAGGTACGTGAATTAGTGCCTCCACCACATCTCTTGCGTCTGTCGATTTTAATTTCAGTCCAGCCATTCGCTGCCTCATCCTGCTCGTTGTCCTGCAGACATGCATGACGGCGTGTGTGTGCCTCAGCAGGCACAGGACATGGGCATCATTTAAATCCTCCAGGATATCAGTATAGGCCCCATTCTATGCCGCGCCGATTGTTCTTTGCGGTATTCAGCATTTTATCATCTATTTTCTATGGATGGTTGTTAACTATCCTGTTATCTTCATAACGATCCTCTAAGGTAGGTACAGTATGTATTTTCAAAAGAGTTTGTGTACTCTATTTTTAATTTCTTTTTCAGAATATTGATGACATTTGATTGATGTCATTTTATACACGTTACGTCTACTACATTGATACATGTAATAAAATTCTAACACGCCGGTGTTTGTATGTAAATTGTTTATACCGAGGAAAATTCTATACTGAGGAATAGCTTTAACCAGCTCTATTTTGATTAAGCAAACAGGGCAGATTCACACGCTACTTGATGAGTATGATTAATAAATACCTCTAATTTCATAGACCTTGTGTGCGTAAACAAAGTTGCGAGGGTCAGCTAGTTAAAAGATAAAACAATAGGTTTCGTCTTATCTACTTAAAAACTATTTTTACAAAATTTATGGTAATAATAGACATTCTTTGAAATATGCATGTATGGTATTGTTGTGACTTTTATGACACGTTTAAAGTACATAGGTATGGGATAGATGGCGCTCGCGGCTACGTCAGCGTGAAATTTTCTTCCCGCTTCCCATGGGAACGTACTCCCGGGTTTGGTTATCTTTATAGCAGTATTATATATAAATTAACAAAACAAAAAATAATACTGCATTGGTGATAATAATAATAAAATGTATGTGTATAGATTACTCACTCATTTTCTTTCACTATTTTTCGTGACTTTCTTCATTAATAAATGCACTTTGTTTATTCATATTTAAAACACTTTTTACACAAATTATACGAGTACAGTTCACTGTTGTACATAGATGATGAATACCTATACACCTATAGTCGAATTTTTATTTAGACAAAGTAAATTGACAGCAACTAATGTAATTGACAGCATCGAAATTGTCATTTCACATTAAGAACTCTAAATTCGACCAACACTCTTAATTCAACTTTGGTCGAGTGGTTAAGACGTGGATCGGTACGCAGAAGGCGCAAGATCGATTCTGGGTATGTACAAGCATCAATTTTTGGATTATTTGACATAACATTATAACGACTGCAGAGTTCAGAATTGACGTAAAAAAAAATTTATGAAGTGCGAGACGAGATACACGAACGTGGCCGAAGGTAGCCGAGAGTGTGATTCGTTTTCGTGACACAATTTCTGGATTCGGTCTCCACGCAAGGCCCGCGATAGAAGCTATACAATAGCTTAAAAAAAGGCAATGCGATATTGTTGAACAGTGAATATTCCTGGTTTGTAGTAAGTGGAACACGTAGAACAAATACAAGCTTATCATTAAAGTAATAACATAATATATTAGACAATTTTACAATAGAATAGATTGAACTTATATCTAAAGTTAGCGGTAAGCCTAGGTTACCGGGTATGTGCCTTACGTTATCGGCTAATTCTTGGTACAAGGCCGTTGGTGACATCACCGACGGGTGCAGGATGTTTTGACTACAGAACATTATAGCATTTAGAATGTCTTCTAGTTGAAACGTAAGAGTGACAATAGTTGTTTCCAACATATTCAGGACAAAGTTCAGGTTTGATTCCATTTGCAAATTATTTGAGGTTTCAGAAATATTTTTAATATCTATTACTAAGGTGTTAATGGCGTCAATTAATTTCATTTCATTTTGCTTCAATTTCTGTAAGCTATCATTGTAAGTAGATATGAAAGAGTTCGTGATTAGAATGTTTTCTTTCACGAAGGAAACTAGTTTGTCCTGATTATGGTTTATGGATTCAATTGCTTGGTCATAATTGACAGCATCGTTTTCATCTAGAGTGCCGAAAACCTGTTTAAAGACGGTGCCTACTCCTCCAATCCAGGCACGTTTGGATTTGTTTACTACTAAATGAGATATAGATTTATATAATTTGGTTATCTTCAGTTGTTGAACCACCAAGGGTTCAATCGTGTTATCACACTGTTGGTGTTGGATGAACCCGGTTTGTTTACACAAACTTATGGTTTCTTCTAAGGCTGATTTAATATTGTCTATATGAGACTTGAACTGCGAAAGTTTCATGGGCATTATGACGTTCAAAACTCCATTCTTAATTTTTAGTTTTCCTATATAGTTAAAATATAGTCCAGGACACAAGTCCTGTCCAACCTATGGATACAAATCCATAGGTTGGACATACTCGTCGGAAGGTTGGAGCTCCGCGGAACCACTGTAAGTATAATGCAAATATGTGTATAATTTAGAATAAAAGTTTTTGTAAATAAAACTGGTATGAATGTAACTTAGGGTTTGTGAAACATTGTTAACTAATCTAAGCTAAATTCCTACTAATTATAATATAACTTTCTTACTAACTATACTTAATAATAAAAATATATTAAAGTAACTTTGGTTTATAAGTTACTATCGACCTCGGCGAGTTTTACTTCGTCATAATGGTGGCGAATATGTCTACGGTTAATTAGCAGTGATAAAGTATTGTTACCATGGACTTTTACTACCTTGTATGGTCCCTTCCATATAGGGGATAGCGATTTCCGAAGTCTTAAATGATTTTTTAAGTAGACATAATCTCCTATCTTGTATTTGACAAGCCGGGTGTGAGAGTCGTAATAATCTTTAGATGTTGTTTTAGATTTCTGGATATTTGTCAAAGCCTTATCGCGGGAATGTTTTAAGCGATTTTGTAGCATGCGCACATAGTCTGGGTATGTAGCGTCCAGAGGTTCGTCGCAAATGGAATTTGGAATAAAAGGTTTGTTGCCGAACATTAGTTCGAAAGGACTAAAGTTCGTCGTAGAGTGGATCGTACTGTTGTAGGTCAACATGGCTGTATATACATAACGGGGCCAGTTTGTCTGGTCCTCATTAACGAATGATTTTAAATACTCCTTAAGTGTGGAATGGCTCCGCTCTAGTGCACCTTGGGTCTGGGGATGGTACGGAGAAGACCACAGCTGTTTGATTTTAAGAAATTCACAGGTTCTTTTAAGTAATTCTGACGTGAAGTTCGTCCCTTGATCAGTCAGTATCATCTTTGGAATGCCGAATATAGAGATAAAGTGCAACAAACACTCGCTCGTTTCTTCAGCGGTTGTACTGCGAATTGGGTAAGCTGTGGAGAATTTTGAAAAGTCGTCTTGTAATGTTAGAATGAATTTTAATTTCGCAGGACCGGATTCAGGAAGTGGTCCCACCACGTCCAATGAGATTCGTTCACAAGGTTTCGTAGATGTGCTTGTGATCTGCATGGGTGCTCGGTTAATTCTTCTTAAGGCCTTGTTTTCCTGACATAATTTACATTTCTTAACATATGATTCTACATCACTACGCATACTTTTCCAGTAGTATAAATCTTTCAGCCTATTGTACATGCGACTTACGCCTAAGTGACCTGCCACGGGTATGTCGTGATTGTCAGAAAGAATTTTCTTTACCTCAGATAGTGAAGGGTAAGTCACGATATTGTGATAAATGTTAACTTGTATACTTGTGTTGTGGAAAAGGTAATTTAATATATTATAAATTTTTATTGAGTTATGTCTCTCGAATGGATCTCGAAAATCGGAAGTCGCGATTTGTTCTATTTGACCGGTGGAGGTCAGTTCATTGCGTACAGTCTTTAGAGTTTCATATATTTCCCGATAAGAGGTTTTGTCGAAATGGTGTACTTTCGTGTATAGAAAGTAATAGTTCTTATTACGTAGGTTTATGTTAGTAAATGTGTAGAGATGCTTCTCTTGTTCCAGAATTTGGGTTCTATTTTCTAGGTTACCCAGAATCTCTTGAGTGTAAGGGTTCGACTCGTCCAAATCAATTGAGGTAGGGACTAAAACTGTTTTGCAAGGAGACCTTAGGAGACTTTGAATATGTTCAATTATTTCAGTTGAGAAGACCTTATTATTGTCAGCAATGTGTTTCAGAAAGGTTGAGTAATCGTCATTCATTAGGTCGGGGTTTAGATGCGTTTCAGTCCTAGGCGTATTTCTTACAGGTGGAGAGAGAGATTCGTCGGGAAAGGTAAGGTCAGGTGGATCTACATTAAGTAGATCTAGAGATGGGTCTCGCGAAGTTACAGGTTCTGGTGTAGGGTAGTCCCTTGATGTAGAAGGTTGTGGTTCCATATTCAAGTTTGGGTATTCGGTCACGATTATTTTTTCGGGTGGTCGGGACTTACTTGGATGGTGTTGTGTGTCAGGTAAGTCAGTGATAGGGGAACCTATGTCAAGCAGGTCCGGGGTCGGACATTCCAGAAGGTAATCGGGATCCATTTCATTGGATGGGAGTGGCCTAGGTGACATTAACAGGTCAAATAGGTCTCTGTCTAGGTCATTTGTCTGTAGAAGAGATTCTTCTAACTGTTCAGCTGTTCTACTAGGGTTAGGTTCCTGTAAAGGCGAGACAGAGGATTGATTATCTGTGGGTTGTACGGGGTTTACTGGAAATCTAGATAAGGCATCGGCGTTTGCATTTATTTTCCCCTTTTTATAGTGAATGTCATACTCAAATTCTTCAAGCTTCAGTCTCCATCGGACGAGACGTGAGCCGGGGTCTTTGCAATTGAAAAGCCACTGCAGAGGTTTATGGTCAGTTATAATGGTGAATCGACGACCATACAGGTAAGGCCTGAATGTTTTTGTACCAAATATTATGGCAAGGCACTCCTTCTCCGTCACGCTGTAGTTACATTCTGCTTTGTTGAGAGTGCGTGACGCATAAGCGATAGGTCTATCATGACCAACAGGACCTTGTGACAGTATGGCGGAAATAGCGTAATTTGAAGCGTCGCAGGTTAGTAGAAAAAGCTGGGTAAAATCCGGGTAGGCCAGAATGGGTGCTTCAGTCAGTTTGGATTTTAGAGTTTCAAAACTCAGTTGTTGCTCGTTAGTCCAATTGAAAGGAGTGTCTTTTTTAAGTAGAGAAGTTAGCGATTTAGCTAATTTTGAGAAATTCGGTATAAACCGTCTGTAATATGAGACTAGACCAAGGAAAGATTTGATATCTCTTGGGGACTTTGGCTTTGGATATTGGGACACGGCTTTAACCTTGTCCGGGTTGGGTTTAACTCCATCCTGGGTTATTATGTGGCCTAAGTAGGTTACCTCCTTTCGGAGGAACTCGCACTTCTCTGGTTGAAGCTTCAGGTTATACTTACGTAGTCTGTCGAAGACGCACTGAAGGTTTTGGATGGCTGTTTTGAGGTCATAGGCGTATAAAACTATGTCATCTAGGTATACATAACACCGTGAACCTTGGAGACCTGCGAGGCAGTTATTCATGAGCTTTTGAAATGAACTGGGCGCGTTTTTGAGGCCTAATGGCATACGATTAAAATGATAGTGACCTTGAGGCACAGAGAAAGCTGTCTTAGATGCATCTCTTGTTTGTATTAGTACTTGGTGGAATCCAGATGAGAGGTCTAGAGTTGAAAAATACTGACTCTTACCGAGTTGGTCAAGTATTTCGGTGATTTGAGGTATAGGGTAGACTTCACCAATAGTGACGTCATTCAATTTCCTATAGTCAATGACTACTCGCCATTTCTTCTGCCCAGATGAGTCAGATTTCTTGGGTACTACCCATATTGGGGAGGACCAAGGAGAAGATGATGGGCTAATAATGTTTTGTTCCAGCATCTTGTTTATTTGAGTCTCTACTTCCCCTTTGTGACACTCAGGAAATCGGTAGGATTTTGTGTGGACGGGAGTATCTGTGGTGGTTTTGATTTCATGCTGCATGGCAGGTGAGAAGCTTAGGGGTTCATCAGGTAGGTGAAATATGTCAGAGTAGTCTGAACATATGTCTAAAAGTGCGTTTCGTTCTTCTTCGTTTAAATGAGACGTTCTCAACAGGTTGAGCACTTGACCCGTGCGACCAGTGGCAGACTTGTTGCTCGGCAATGAATGAAAAGAGCAAACTTCTATGGGGGTTAGAGTAAACTTGTTAGTTCGATTAATTTTAACCGGTTGGTTGGAAATGTTGAGGACGGATATGTTTATTGTTTTGTTCTTCTTTACTCTTACCATGCAATTTGCTACAAGTAAAACCTTTGAAAGGTGTTGATCCAAGACGACACCTTCTTTTAGTTCCGGATTGGATACAATGCACTCTATTACTGTCTCTGCTCGTGGTGGTATGATGTAGCAGGGGTCGTTAAAGGGAATTCTGATTTCTTCGTTACCTATTTTTAGAATGTCGCGGCTATAGTCGATGTTGCAGTTGTTGTCCGTCAAGAAGTCATTACCTATAATGCCGTCATAGGGTAGGTGGATATCCTTTACCACATGGAATTTGTGGTTAACAGATTTATTGTCTACTATCTTAAATTTAAAATTGAAATTCCCTGTTGTCTGGGTTGTCTCGCTACCGGCGTCTATACCCTTGAGGGTGACTGGTTTGTGAACGAGTTTTGGTTCAAAGGCAAGACAGCATTCTTTTAAAAGGCAAATGACTGAACCGGAGTCGACCAAAAGGTTCAAGGGGCCATTAGAGACCCGTGATTGCACTACGATATGGGGCAATAACCTTTTCGAGGTGTCGAGGTTTATTTCATAAATCGGTTCAGCATTTTCGATCTGGTTATCCTGTATATCCTTGGATGTGAACTTACAATTGAGGTTTCCGTTTTGGGACTGGTTACCCTGATGGACTTCTGGTTTACAGATGAGGTTGCCATTTTGGGACTGGTTACCCGAATGTATAACCTCTGGTTTACGGATGAGGTTGCCGTTTTGGGACTGGTTACCCTGATGTATAACCTCTGGTGTACGGATGAGGTTGCCGTTTTGGGACTGGTTACCCTGATGTATAACCTCTGGTTTACGGATGAGGTTGCCGTTTTGGGACTGGTTACCCTGATGTATAACCTCTGGTTTACGGATGAGGTTGCCGTTTTGGGACTGGTTACCCTGATGTATAACCTCTGGTTTACGGATGAGGTTGCCGTTTTGGGACTGGTTACCCTGATGTATAACCTTTGGTTTACGGATGAGGTTGCCGTTTTGGGACTGGTTACCCTGATGTATAACCTCTGGTTTACAGATGAGGTTGCCGTTTTGGGACTGGTTACCCTGATGTATAACCTCTGGTTTACGGATGAGGTTGCCGTTTTGGGACTGGTTACCCTGATGTATAACCTCTGGTTTACGGATGAGGTTGCCGTTTTGGGACTGGTTACCCTGATGTATAACCTCTGGTTTACAGGTTTAAAGATAATTTATTCTCAAAAAAAGACTACAGTCACTTACTTGAGAAAACAATGGTATACAATGCAAATATAGTACTCCGTCGTCCATGCATTACATACACAGTATTCATTCAACACTTAACACATTACACATTCAATCCACAACATCACAAAACTTGAATCTATCACTAGTTTCAATGTACATCGATAACATATTGCAACAATTTTAATTTATACTCGTTATAGGAGATAACATTTTTTACGTATGGGGGTAATTTGTTATATAGCCGTGCGCCTTCAAACGTTATCATTTTACTACCATAGTTAGTTCTTGTCTTAGGTAGTACGAGAAAACTTGCTCGGCGGGTACTTTGTTTCGTAATTTGCTTTAGCTTTGTGAAGGATAACTTAGTATGGAGTGAGCCATTTAATATTTTTCGAATAAGTATGCATGTATTGTAAATAAATAATTGTTTTATGTTCATTAATTTGGTTTCTGAATAAATTTTGGATGTTGGAGTTAAATAATGGTAATGAAATAAAATCTTTATAATTTTGTTTTGTAATCTTTGCAATTCATCAATTTTCGTCTTAGCAGCGTTGCCCCATATTTCGATCAAATATAATAGGTGTGGTTTGACTAGTGAGTTGTAGATGGTGTAACGTATTCGACGGGGAATACATCGAACTATGCGTCGTAATGACCCCATGAGGGATGCTAGTTTTGTTCTTATATGATTGATTTGTACTTTCCACGTCAAAGTCGTACCAATTCTCAGTCCTAGATACTTTTCACTATCTTTTTCTTGCAAAATGATATTATTGATTTTAAGGGGATTATGGGAAGGAATTGGTTTATTTTTCGCTTTGAAAATTACGTAGCTCGTTTTTGAGGCATTTACTGTGAGAAGGTTGTTTTGAAACCAAGAGAACAAGATATTCAGATCTTCTTGTGCTTGGCAGATCAGGTCTTGTATAGAGGCTCCAAAGTAAAACAGACATGTATCATCAGCATATAATGATAATTGACCGCTTAATTTTAATTCACCAATATTGTTTATATAAATTAAAAAGAGTAGCGGCCCTAAAATCGATCCCTGCGGTATTCCACAAGAGAGAGAGCATCTAGTGCTTTCCACTGTGCCTATTTTAACTTGCGCCCTATTTGTAAGATAAGATACCATCATTTTGAGTGCAGAGCCTCCGATACCTATTCGTTCAAGTTTTTTAATAAGGAGACTATGACTGACGGTATCGAATGCTTCTTTTAAATCAATAAAAATACCTAAAACATTTTTTTTGCTATCTATATTTGCTCTAATTGTAGTCACGAGGTCAACAGTAGCAGCAAGAGTATTACTTTTCGGACGAAAACCGTATTGAAAATCAGAAAGAAACTTAGTTGAGTCTAGATATCGTTCAAGGCGTTTATGTAGAATTCTTTCTAGTATCTTAGATAGTACGGGCAGGACCGAAATAGGCCTGTAGTTTCCAGGGTCTGTTTTCACACCTGTCTTATGAATCGGAGTTACCTTGGCTATTTTTAAAGTATCTGGGAAGATACCATTCATTAGTAGTTTGTTGTAGCAATTGGCTAGTTCACTTGCAAGGTGCTGTTTTATACATTTGATGGACTTCGTACTAATTCCATCTAAGCCAATGCTAGAATTTGAGTTGAGATTATTAATGATTTTGATTAATTCGTCAGCATTACATTGTTCAAATGATAATAACTGAGAATCTTTTGTGACACGAGGCAAGGCTTGTTCAATTTGATCATGGTAGTGTTTTGGTATTTCATTTACCAAATGTGGTCCTATGGTAGAAAAATATTTATTAAATTCTTCACAAATATTCCAAGCGTCTGTTATTTGTTTATTTTCGATGATAAGTTTTGAAGGCACATGACTCGTTTTTATCTTATTATTTGCTAGGTTGTTTACTAAGTTCCACATCTTCTTTGGCTTATTGTTGCATTGTATAAATTTATTGTAGTAGTAGCTGTCTTTTGTGTTTTTTATTAATTTTCCTAATTTATCTCTTGACGTTTTGTACTTTTCTTGCAGGGTTCGATTGGTTGGATTATCCTTTAGTGTAGCCCATAATTGATTTCTGTTAGCTATTCCATCAATGATATCCTTACATATCCAGTCTTTTTGAGGTTGATTTAGTATTTTCGTTTTAATTATTTTGCTGTTATTAATATGATATTTAATAAAATTTTCTAATACTGTGTAATTACCCTCTATTTTACCAAGGCCATTTTGCTCGATTGTGCTATATAGCTTAGCATAGTCTATGGCTTCATATTTGGAGCGTTTCAGTGGTGGAGGTTTCACTTTTTTCAATACAACACATATTTGGTTGTGATCCGACATAGCTGATTTGACAGTTGCCAAATGAAAGTATTCGTTATTTAAGTTGGTACTGACATGATCCAAAATTGATTTACGCGTTTCTGTTTCTCTTGTAGTATATTTTTTCCCAATTTTATTCAGTATAGTAAATCCAGCTGCATGTAGTAGCTCTTTGTATTGTCTTGTCTTTTTCTCTTTTCTAAGTAAATCTATGTTAAAGTCGCCGAATAGTATTGCTCTTTGTCTTTCATTTATTTGTTTATTTAGTGCTTCTAGAAAATTATCGTAATTTGTATCTCCTGGGTTATATACTAATCCTATTTCTATAGAGATATTCTCAAGCCGTACCCAAAGGTAATTATTTCCATCAAAGTAAATAGATTCAGATAGATTATGGTTAAAGTTATTATGTACATATATCGAGACTCCTCCTCCCTTTGTGTCTGTTCTAAAGTTATAATAGTGAGTATAGTTGGGTATTTTCAAATTTTGCGCCTGTTCGTCATTTCGAATCCAGGTTTCAGTTATCAGAATAATATGAACCATTATGGGTAATGACTTCAGTACACATTTCAACTCATCCAATTTTCCCTCTTTTCGTATACTTCGAGCATTAAGATAGAAAAACGTTATCCGAGACTTTGACGCTTGCAGTTGACTATAGTCATTTATTACCTGGTACGTGTTGCAGTTTATAATTTCCTTTGTGTATGTGTCCTTGGTTGGGATAAGTTTTTTGGCATTAATTTTATGATGTTTGGTATTCCATTAATGTATTTTATAGTTAGGTCCGTTTCGCCACTATTTAAGCGACGGGTTAATTCTTCCTTCAAAGTTTTAAGGTACTTCTGTTGAGACGGCGTTTGATCAGAGTATATTTTTATATGTTCAGGAAGCTTATCCTTGTTACGTAGAAGATGGATTGAATGTAATTTTGAATCATAGCATACCTTTATACTTCGATGTTTTGTTGAATTATATTTGCCAATTCGCATTACCTTTATTGGGGTGGGAACTTCTGAAAAGAGTGAGCGAGTTACATTGATGATATCAGCTACATCTTTTGCCATTCTTTCTTCAGCATTAGTAGAAGCTTGTTCCGGTATGCCCACAAGTACTATGTTTTTCTCTCTCTCACTGCGTTCTTTTACTTCACGTATCAGCTCTTCATTTACATGTGGTTGTGGTTGGAGGTGCTGCTGACTAGCATTAGTAGAGGGCAAGCAGTTCAGTTTTAGGCTATCAAGGTTTTTCTCTAGCACATGTATTTTGCCTTCGTTCATAGATGTTTTGTTTTCAATAATGTTAACTTGAGCCTTGATACTATTTTGCTCGACTTTAATGCTTTTTGAAGTAGTCGTGATATTATTAATTTGTATTTTCATATCATCAATGTTTTTGTTAATCAAGTTTATAGCTTTTTCGCTACTTGATTTTAGTTCACAAATTTCAGTTTTTACTTCAGTTATACTATCCTGAATTTTACTCAATGTTTTTACGTTACTCTCTGTA
Source organism: Miltochrista miniata (assembly GCA_933228765.1). NCBI lineage: Eukaryota > Metazoa > Arthropoda > Insecta > Lepidoptera > Erebidae > Miltochrista > Miltochrista miniata. Next base: position 24,082,228 of record OW121756.1, read on the forward strand.
AGTTTCTCTAGTAATAACGACACACGAGCAAACTCAAGTCGCAATCCTTTTATATCATTGTTACAATCACAATCATGACTGAATGGTTGTTTTCTTTTTCTAATTGTTATTGCAGAGTCCGTCTCCATAGTAGTTAGCTTAGATAAGTCAGGTTGCGAGCCGCCGCCGCTTCCCGTTGGTGATCGCATGAGTGACATAGTGTCGTTATGAGTATAAATAATACAAGTACTCACTGCGATGGTAGAAATTGGTCTTGTACTATCCAACGCTGGGTTTCACAAGACAAACTTTGTGGTTTCACAAGCAAGCACAGCAATGTAGTTGTAGTGGTTAACGTTGAGACTGTACCGTTCAGTGGCGGGCGCAATTTCATTTCGTTGGCAATGGCGACTATCTCTTTTACTCGCAGGGGCGCGGGTTTCACCTGTTCTTCGGTTGACAAGTATAGTCGAAAAAAGATGTAAGGTTGACGTCGGTAGTTGATCGATTACGACTTTAATCACTTTGACTCACGTTTTAGTTTTATATAGCACAGTTGGCGTAAATTTTAAATTAATTATTAACGTAAATTGTAAAGTTTACGGATGAGGTTGCCGTTTTGGGACTGGTTACCCTGATGTATAACCTCTGGTTTACGGATGAGGTTGCCGTTTTGGGACTGGTTACCCTGATGTATAACCTCTGGTCCATGGATAAGGTTGCCGTTTTGGGGCTGGTTACCCTGCTGTATAACCTTGGATTTTGGCTTCGGCCCATTGCTCGAAGTTGCGGACAAAACCATTGGAGAGGTTTTAGTTTTAAAAGATGGGTTTTGATTTTGAGCGAAAGGTTTTTGTTTAAACCGATTTAGGTCCTGCCGGGGTTGTTGTGGGTTTTGATGAGAGCGCTTATATAAAGTTTCTTGAATGCGCTCTTCCGAGATTGCGAGATTTACGGCTTCATTGAACGATTTTGGTGCCCAACACCTAACTATGTTCGAAATTCGGGGGTTCAACCCCATAAGAAAATGATGGAGGGATAAGTCCTCCATAGCGGCGGTACGACCCGGCACTTCTTTGGCCTTAAACCCGGAAAGCGATATTTCAGTTAATAACTGAGAGAGGCAAGTCTCCACTCGGAGAGCGAATTGACCAACGGTTTCGGAAGAGCCCTGTCTACTCTTCTGGAGGTCATTTAATAAATGAGTATAGTGTTTTCGCTCTGAGAATTGAGTTTTGAGAAACTCTTTAAGTTGATCCCATGACGTAAATTCCTTTATTGAACAGGCTGTTTCTGCCTTGCCAGTAAGCTGGCATAAAATATATTTGAATAAAGTAGGTTTTTGTGCCTCCGATGCGAGTTCGTAAGCGTTGTTGCAGTTTGTAATGAATGAGTTCAGTTTCTCCCTACTGCCATCGTATTGTTTTACAAATTTCAACAGTATATTTAGCTCCATTTCTGTGTTTGATTTCCTAGTTAGCCTAGGGGATAGAAGTGGAGAAGGGGGGAGTTCTGGAAGCTCGAATTGAATATCTAACTGGGGCTTACTATCTTCGGTTTTCGGCACTTTAGGAATAATCTATATATATAAAAATCAATGCCACTTTTCGTTGTAATTTTATAACTCAAGAACGGGCTCACCTATCCAAACCAAATCTTTAGGTTTTGTTCGGACTATTTAGTAGATGGTTTATGTGAAGTTTGCACAAAATCGGACGAGTGGTTCTTCATTTATCACGCAAACGAAGTTGCGCGGGTCAGCTAGTATGCTATAAAAATATGGTGTACATGTGCACAAACAATTTAAACAGAAACAACAAGTTATAAAACAAAGTAAAATTACAATTACTATCAGACACAAATTACAGTTATAAATGTTCAAGAACTTACAGGAACACGCAGACGATAAGAAACACTAACACTCGGATTTCTTGCATAGCCACTCACTGAACTGATAAGGCGATTTCACAGAACACCGCGCAAGTACGAGACGCGCGACAAGAGTGTAGGCAGACTACTGGAATGCCTTTGTGATACGTCGAAGACGCACAAGTAAATACTCGCGCTCGGCGGCACTCACGGATTACACTCAGGATTCACACAGGATGCTCTCGGGATACCCCCGAGGTAAGTACTCGCAGGATGTTCTCAGGATGCTTTGCGGGCAATTGGTCGTATGGCGTTTACTAGAGACACGCAGGACACTCGCAGGACACTCGCAGGACACACAGTACGTTTATAGATAATTAAGGACACTCGCGGACCACTAGGCAGGCACTCAAACCCTTATAAGTAGAACTCGTGCAACTTTATTTCACTGGCACTTTTAACTTGTTTTAATTTAATTTAGGTAGCGGGATACAGCGAGTCTATTCCATTTAAATCACATACTCGTAAATTACGCGAAACGGCACTGGAGAATTCCGTATCCCACCGCTGCCACCAAATGTTATGGGGTCCCTCTCAGATGGCGTTTTAAAAAAAGAATTTATTAATTAATTAAAATATACTTTATTTACGACCAATCTAAGAGGACCCTTAGGCAACCGTTCGAGACGAGAGTGGAGAATAGACTGGCTTTGTAAGCTCGTGCATCAGAGTAAATATGCTTTATCGTACTAACAACATAAAATTTACAATAGTGCAAAAGTACAGTGATACAGCGGTTTAAAAGTTAACACAATGGGCGGCCTTATTGCACACAGCAATCTCTGCCAGGCAGGCAGGGGTAAACTGCTGACATGGCATCGTGACGTGGCTGAAGGCCCGGCACACCCTGTCATCATTTTAGGGTTCAGTATTCGGTTATAACAGATCGTAAAGAAATTTGAAAACCGAATTAATAAAAAAATAAAAAACTTCATTTCTCACCATTTTTACAATACAATAATTGCTTACGGTTAGGCTTTATTTTAATTAGGTACATTATCTAAATACACAGAGCAACGCGCGCCGTTACAGTTCGCGTAACTTTATACTCGTAGACAGTTCGCGTTGCTCTAGGTCTAAATATGACAGTTGTGACCAGTTAATATTGTGGTGGTTAATATTGTGCTTGGTTTTGGTTTAATCTATCTCCAAAACTAGGTAAGACCTGTATCTCAGGAGACAGTACTCAGTCATGGACACTCTTGGTACACAGTACATTTTTGTACGGACGGTGCATGTAGGGAAATGCATGTCTATTAAAATAAATATTAATAAAAAAAAATGAAAATAAATAAAAATTTGCCATTTGTGTGTGTATGTGTGTATGTGTGTGTGTGTGTGTGTGTGTGTGTGTGTGTGTGTGTGTGTGTGTGTGTGTGTGCGTGCGTGCATGTGTGTGTGTGCGTGTGTGTGTGAATGTGTGTGTGTGTGTGTGTGTGTGTGCGCGCGCGCGTGCATGTGTGTGTTTTTGTGTGGGCGTGCATGGGAGCGAGCGTGCCTGTGGTATATTTTCTCTTTTACTTAATTAATATGTTAATATTATTTTATCCGAGTTGTGATAACCTTTTGTTTTCAGTGTTTTCATAGTCTAATGCTAATAACCATGTTTTAAGTACACTTTTAACCTCATGCTTGACTAATTGTAGAATATGTAACTTTTTGTCCACTTTGTTATATAGCCTATTACTAATAACGTAATACGTGATGTGCAGCAAAACTTGTGTTTTCGCCTATTAAGCAGGTCGAGATATCGAACGATATTTCCTCAAATAGTTTCATGAATATAAATTCTGCGGACACTAAGTACTTTGCAGTCGGAATACAGCTGTGTTGTGGGGTATCTATAAGGTTTTCTGGTCATTACTTTGAGAACAGCCCTTTGCGCACGTTTTAATTCCAGGAAAATTGTTTTGCTTGCTCCACCCCAAACTGTGATACAGTACCGAATCACAGATTGACATAATGCTGTATATACTTTACTCAATAGCTGAAATGATGCCGCTTTCCTGAGGGCTTTGAACAAATATATCATAACTCTCAACCTTCCTGCCACTTTGCTTAGCTGTGTCTCCCATCGCAGTTGATCGTCGATTAAAACTCCAAGATATTTGACAGTAATTACTGGTGTTAGGGTTTTGCAATTACATCTTTGTGTTCTATTCAAACATGTATGTGCAGTTAAGTGGAAGTGCTCTGGTGGTTTAGTATCACTTTTGATTACAAATGTGACATAATTGATCTTATCTAGGTTAAGAGTAAGTATGTAGATTGTCGGTAAGCCAATTTATCACATCCCCAAGACACTGTTCAGCCACATCTTTGACAAAATCCCAACTGGGCCCGTGAGTTATGATAGCGGTATCATCGGCATATGTATAAATTTTTGCATGTGATATTGTCATTCTGCATAAGTCATTTATATATATATTGAATAGACAGCCTAAAACACTTCCCTGAGGGACACCGCAGTTAATCAGTTTTTCTTCACTGAGAAAAGAACCAATCTTTACCTGTTGGGTTCTGTTAGTCAATAGTCTCGGAACATTAGTAGAGGTGTGCCTCTAATGCCCATGTTTTCCATTTTAGATAAGAGGTTGGAAACAGAAACTGTGTCGAAAGCTTTGGCCAAATCCAGGAAAATGCCTTGGCATTTTTGTCTTGTATCAAGATATTTTGCAATGAACTGGGTTATCTATAACTGCATCCTCAGTGGATACTGTGTTTCTAATTCCATACAGGTTGCTAGACAGTAAGTTGTTTTAATTAAGGAAATTGTTAAGCCTATAGCTTAAGATTTTTTCCAAAATTTTTGATAGTACTGTCAATACTGAGATTGGCCTGTAGTTATCAACACAGTCTCTGTCTCCTCCCTTGTAAATCGGACGGATTATGGTTTTTTTAAATGCTTGTGGGTTAAATTAGCGCTCTTAATACGACATATTTTAACATATTTATTTTTTAGTTATCTATTCATACACACGTAATTAGTACGTATAATCACATCAATATTAAAGGCAGAGGATTTTATATTAGCACTTTTTCAACGTGGTAAATACACATATTTATTCAAATTTTGATCTTTCTAGTGTTAGAAAGTTACGGTTAGTGCTAGAAAGATCAAAATGCCGAGAACGAACAGACAGATGGCCAAGACCAAATTACAAGGGTTCTGAAATATAAACTAACTTGGGTGACTATTTTACGAGTTGCCGTATAATTTTACTAAAATGAAACCGCACCCCGTTAGTAACAGATACGTCTAATTATGATGGTTCAATTCATACGCCACATTCTATTCCGAAAACTGACATAATATACCGCTATTGACCGCGTGCAACCCGAGTTGCTAAGCGCCCGGTCGCTCGATTGCTTTGGCAACCGTGGCGGCACAAATTTTTCGCTTGGTTCTCCTAGCACATTTTCGATATCTATGGCTGTATGGCTCGCGGGTCTAAGTCTTTCTGTATAAATTATTGTGTAGAATTGGTTATGGTACGGAATGAGATAGCTTGCCGAGTGAATGTGATGAAAAAAAAAGTTGAAATCACGATTTGATTGCTGTCATTATTTATTGCTTCTTTGACGCCGTTCATAGAAAGTATTAATGTGATTAAATGTTGAATATTTTCGTTTATTCTGTTACAAATATTGTTGTTTTGCATTTAAAAGTATCCTGTTATGTTGTTTAACAGCTGTGATAAATATTTTCAGTGTAATTTAAAGTTAATTTGTTAAATTTGATAAAATAACACGCGAAGGTCACCATTATTTTTTGTTGTTGTTTTTGTTGTGCAGTGCTCGTATTTAACCGATATTTGTTGAGATTTTCTCAATAGAAACTATAATCTTTTGTCAAAATACCATTTAACATTTAACATATGAATAATTTATGTGAAAATAAATAATAAAAATGGGGGGGGGGGGGTTATAATAATTCAAGGTTACATAGCCTCGATATCCCCAAAATAAATAAAAAAATAAACAAATAAATAGGCAGTAATATTATATTTTATTTTCGGAGATTTTATATCTACAGATTATTATTTTTTTGGTGAAAGTGAATTGCTGATGTGTATATTTTGTAAATAAAATAATTTATGTCAGAAAACTGCTTTTTTTTTTTAAATTACATGGTAAAATCTGAGAGTACTCCTTCATTTTCCCCATCCTAATTTTCAGCCAAATATCATAAATCCATTACACATGGGGTGTTCTCGGATTTAGTGTAATTATTTTCGTCAGTTATCCAGCATGATGAAACAGTAAGTATTTCTGTAGTAAGACTTCTGTAAAAGAAATAAGGACATATTGTGTGACGCTCGGCGTGCAGCCGCCCCGTTCCCGCCACTAGCGTGCGGACGGCGGGCCAGTCTCGCGCGTTCCGACGCGCCGTCGGGCGATTTAGCGGTTAAATAACTGACAGTTTACGTAGTTGCGCGCAAAAACATAGCACAGTTGGGGCGAGCACGAATAATTGCGAAAAAGTATTCGTATCGTCATCGACAAAAATTTGTATGAGATTTGTACAGTGCCCCTATCGTGCGTAAAGATAACTAAATTTGGTAACACGAATGATTTTAATTTACTTTCGTATCGCAAGCGTAGCGTCGAGTACTCGATATCCTCGATATTTGACACTTTATAAACAAACTTGGCAGCATGAACATACATTTTGACATACGGTAACGTAAATTTCGAAGGCTGGCTATCGAGTAAGACGAATTTTTATACACTTAAAATTTGTTGGTGTGAAAAGCATCAAAACTTTACAAACCACGTTTTAAACCCATTTTTAAAGTATTTCGTGTTTATTTTGTGTTGTGTTAGAGTGCAAAGACCGCCACTTTACTCATATAATCATAATTAATACGTTCTTGGTGCAAATTTACTTCAAAATATACGAGTTTATCAACAAGAATCTATGTATGGCTGACAGTGATATTGATGGAACTCATAAGGAAATGGATCAATTATTTCAATGTAGAAAGCATTTTTATTGACGGAATGTTCTAATGTTTGATATGTGTACAGTGATTACCGAATTTTTTATGTAAACAAGATATAGAAGGACCATTATTGATGCTTTATTTGAATAAAAGATAAGATAAATTTACGTATTCTTTTTATTTCTATGTACATAAGTAAAGCTTCACATACATACACCGTAGAGTATGGTGTCCGATTTTAACAACAATTTCATTCAACACTTTTTTTAGTTTTCTTTGGGGCAGACTAGATACCAGCCGTCTTCCAAGCGGGCATAGTTCCAATAACACTATACCTACATAGCGAACTTTGCATCCTTTCTTTTCACTCGCACAAGAACTCCCAGAATTAGGGAAAAAGACCTTGTTCTCATTAAAAACACAATCCGTGATTTTTAAAGTAAGTATAACCTTCAAGAACGTATAACCAAAACAAACTTGACCTTGTCAACGGAAAGAAGAGAAGTAGTGTCGTTCGGAAACCATATTTTATAAAAATGTTTTCACATATTGTTTTATTTTTCAAAACTTAAAGCATTTTATAATCTCCCGTAACTTAATCACGTATTTTCTTTAATCATGCAACCATTTTTTGTTGATTTGATCAATATACAAGACCTTTTACTTGAAAATAATAAGATATTCATAGTATAATTTAGTTTTTGAACGTCTAATTAATCTCACGAGTGCCTCACTATTTACGTGAGGATGACGTCACTGACGTTATCGTATCGGGAGCTCGAAACGATAGCGTTAGTGCTTCGTGCTGCTGCTTAACGTCGTTGTCTGTTTACGTATCGTGGACTCGATACCTTTACGATACGATTGCCGTCAATTTTCGTGCTCGAGGCACAGAATGTGGAAGATAAAAATGACGTTGTATCGTTCAATGTAAGCGAGGTATTATGTGTAGGTATATTGTGTATAATGTTTAGATTGGTGTTTAAAATTTGTACACATCACTACATAGTATAAAACAAAGTCGCTTTTTCTGTCCCTATGTCCCTTTGTATACTTAAATTTTCAAAACTACGCAACGGATTTTGATGCGGTTTTTTTTAATGGATAGAGTGATTAATGAGGAAGGTTTATATGTATAATAACATCCATTAAATAGTGGAGAAATACTGTTATTTTTGAGGCTTCTAATGTGATGTCGTAACAATTTTTTTTTTCCACTTACATTGCAAACGCAGGCTGAATCTTACGAGATTTATCAAAGTAATGTACTAAGTATTGTACACATTGTAAAGGTCTACAGAAAACTCCGCGATGGCATATCTCTATCTCTTATGGATATCCCACAATAACATTTTTAAGTCATTTACTTTTTACGACAAATAATGGCTTATTTTCGAAGCGGTTTTAACCAATACGTCATTAATCCTTATCCAATTAAATACCTTAAATACATTGTTTATTTAATATAGATCTATATGGCCTTTTACAGCATATGATTTAAATGAATATTTTCTAAGATATTACAGATATAAAATTGCGGGACGTAGCGTTTGCAGCCGTACCGGCCGGAAGACACACTGGTCCGGATTTTAAAATAGGCGATCTAAGATGTCAAATTTGTTTTGGATAGAAAATGTAGTGCTAATTAACATTTAGTACTACTACTTTTCCATAAAATGACCCATTCATGCCTAAAAAAATAATGAAAATAAAAAATGTATGGGGGAAAATTTATTTGGTTCAATTTCTCAGTTCAGTACCAAAGTATAAAGGTCTCACCTTATATTTTGATAAGAAACTATGGTCTTTAATACGACAACCTAAAAATTTTCCGCGTATCCCTGCGGGTTTGGGATCCACAATGCTTTAAAGTTCACAGTTTTTCTGTACTTAGTGTATTTAGTATCAGCATTGCACCTGGGCGAAGCCGGGGCGGGTCGCTAGTTTTCTAATAATGTAGTTTTTAGTTTCAATGTGTTGTTTCAGTCTTCCAGTTTTCTTGAAAGAAATAGTTGTGGAAGAAACCAAACGAAAATCTGTTACTTGATTCACTTTATAAACCGCATAAATACGAGTGTAATGCCCGTTTTCACCAACGTCCCCTAAAATTTAGGGGCCACCTACGAAAAGTTAGGTACCTCTTAGTGACCTTTTCGTTTTCACCAACCTTTAGGGGACACTTAAGTGCTTAGGTGTCTCTTAAAATTTAGGGGCCCGAATGTTGACCACCCTTACTAACCCCTAGCAAAGTGAAAGCGGTACGGGACACATATTTTGTTTGAAATTATTGAAATGGCGGATTTGTGTTTTAGAGACGATAAATAATCATAATTTACACAATAGACCGAGAATTTACCGTGAGAGACCAGATTTATTTTCTAAATACGACGATAAAGATTTTTATACAAGATTTAGGTTAACTAAGGAGACTGTTATCTTTTTGTTAAATAAAATTGAACAAATATTGAAATATCCCGATGACAGGGAAGTAATACAAAATTATTTTAAGTTCTTTGATAAGATTTTATATTTATAATACCTACCTCAATAAGTTTGGACGTTAGGAAAGCCTGGCGAGACTTTTATTTCGCTTAAAAGAATGGTACCTAGTACCTGCCCCGATTCAACTGTTTCCCAAAGCTTTACCTGGTGTACCTAGTTATTGAAATCTCTACACTTTTTGTTTTACAGAAACAAATCAGTGCCACCTATAAAACAGTTATTGTGTGCCCTAAGGCAATGAATACAGACGTATATAGAAGAATAGTTTCTTAGGCTGCTCTGAAGACAAACTTTCTGTGACACAAACTGCCGCTTGGCGGCGTTGCAGTCGCAACGCGGCAGCCATTTTTAATTATCGAAGCAAAAGAATAAAATCAATCATTGTAAATAATATAAATATATTATGTTTTGATTTAAAAGACGTGAAATATTTTTTTAAAATAAATACCTGAATTTAGTCGATTAAAAATGTAAAAATGTGCCTGCTAGTTTTTGACTGCGACAATGAAATGCGACGACAGCGCCGCCAAATGGGAACTACATGAGCTGGGGGCATGCCCCCAACAAAATTGGCACAAAAAATCCTTAAGAACTGTTCTTGTAGTATACGTCGGTATTCATTGCCTAAGGTTCTACGCCACAGGTTGTCATTTACAAACATTTTACTTTATTTTATAACCTCAACCTCACTCACAGCCTCTCGGTAGCGTGTATATTTTGAGTTTGACAGCAGTCAGTTTGACATTTCACGGCATAGGAATTTATCTATTCAGCCACCAATTACAAAAAAATGGTACTTTAATGTTAAAATATACAAAAAATATTTATTTTCATATTTAAGTTTCTTACTAAGTAATATTAAACAACTTAATGATTTAATATTGCAAAAATAAGACAATCGATAAACACTTGCACAAATTTACGGTTTTGTAAATCACTACAAAATAGGAGACCCTTAGTTAGGTGTCACTTAGCATGGTGAAAACGAAATTAGATAAGGGGTTGTATTTAGGGGCTACTTACGGTAGGCGGCCCCTAGTTAGGAGATGACTTATGTTTGGTTGGTGAAAACGGGCATGACTCGTATAAAAGGGTCCCCTAAGACAGTCTTTACGATATTTGTAATCTGTGAGTAGAGCACTATTTCTATATTTTGTTACCAATGTTTGAAATATTTGAATTACACGAGACCTAGGGGCGGCTCAGTGAACTGTATCAGTTCGATACGATTATTTTGGACAGTTCCTTTATTATAATAGTTAACGCATTTTCTGTCACAGACCTCGGCGACCAACACTTTTGACAGCCAATGCATGGCAATACATTACCCATCAATTTGTTAAAATTCTGAAATAAAGGGGTATTTTTTACTAACCCTATTTTGAAGCTTATCTGAATGAGAAAAGTTCTAAAGAATAAAGAACATTTTTGTTAGGATACACCTTTTGTGGTTGTTATTCTTAAGGCTAACAATAATGTGATTATAAGGGTTTGTAAACAAACTCCTTTTACGTAATGCTATTGCGGATTGCCATAATAGAATAAAATGAAACACAATGTCAAAATAGCTGTATTAATTTTGAATAAACTCGAGATCCAAATAAATTTCTTGGTGTTCAGGGGTTAGCAGCCGCAAGTTACATTATTTCAATATTGTGGGGTATTTTGATGAAACTATGGGTAGGTATTATAACAATAATCTTGATTGGTAAAATTTACTCAATCATGTACCAGTTACAACAAATTTAACCCTTTCCAGTAAATCAGTTTAAGTATATTGTTAGACACAGAAACACCGTCCCCTTTAGACGTAGGTCTCCCTCAATTTCTATTTTGGGAGGGCCATAGGGTGCTACGCTTTCCAGATAAATCGGTACATAGTTTTTTTTAAAAAAATACTTCTTTTTCCTATGACATGAGCGCTCGTGGCCTCGTGAACTTAGTCACGTATTCTGTAAGCGATCACTGTAGTAAGCAACATTTACTATTGCCGGTTATGGTTAGGTGACCATCACATGACCCTTTGTGACATTTATTTCCGAGCGTTTTCGTGCTCCGGAAGGCACGTTAAGGGGTTGGTCCCTGTTGCCAGTAAAATGGAAGTCGTTAAGCCTAGTTGAAGGCCTTTATAGGCGGCTTAAAAATTTCAATAGCGGGCAGTCACAACCTGCGCATTTCAATAGCGGACAGTCACAACCATATCAACACGGTAATACGGCTCACCCCACCTATTACGTGGGACAAATTCTATAAAGGTGAAATGTGGGCATATAACATACCTCTGCCCACCCCTTCGAGGAAGAAAGGTGTGATCATAATATGTATGTAGGTATGTTCCCATGACCGCATCTTTTAGTTAGTAGGTACTTTACTTGGCTTTAGCTCCGAAGAGCCAATTTTACATATAAATAATCTCTCGATATTATGAGTATTGCTGTTAGAAAAGCATAATAATATGCCTACTTAATGTAAGATGTGGGAATAAAAATTAAAGCCAGATGATTGTCAAAAATATGATTTTGCTAATTAAATATAGTTCATTCTATCTTTAACGGCTTAAGTTAATAAGCCTGGCACGTTAGTTGTAATTTTATTACAATCGTTAGTGCTAGGGTGCTAAGCTCTTAAACATAAGAAAATACTAAGATCAAAGTGCAGATTACAATAATTATGTAAATATATTATTATTACACACACTTTGTAGTTTTAGGTATGTACCTAAAACTACAAAGTGTGTGTAATAATAAACACTACCGACTCCAATATATTCCACAAATATAATTACGTATGTACTTATTAGAAGGGCTCAGATTAAACATTTAGATATTGCTTCTCTGTGATTGTACGTAGATATTAAAATAAATAATGAATTAGAACAAATTCCTAGACATAAAACAACAAATCAACAACCGCTAGCGTTTGAACTCTCGGTCATTCCCCTATTAAAAGCGACGGAATACGAGTAGGAGTTGACTTCTAAAGCCAGGGCCACATTAAAGAAAACGTCAATGCCCATCATCGCGATAAATATTGCGCTAATTATGGCGTTAATTCTTAACGTCACCATTTGAGTAGTGTGGCCGCTTCAACGTAATAATTCTCGCGTGAATGCCCATTCTTGGCGTTAAAATTGACGTTAAGTGTGACCGAATTAAATTTTACAAAAATACCTTAGCTCCTTAAAAATATACTGAATGTATCTATATATAATACTGGCACAGAGAAAATATACCGATAAAAATACCGATTATCAAAACGTGTTTATTCTTTAATTACTACCTTATTTTTATAAAAGAAGAACCTAGAATTTACATTTAACATTTTATTTGAAGGATTGAATTCAACGTCCTTCACCTGCAACACGCTTCGTAAAAAACAATTACCGAATGTTATTGCAACAAACCCTACAAAGAAAAAAATCATTGCGATGAGGAATTGGGTTTTTATTTTTTCAGGTCCTTAGCGAGCTCCGGGGGAACCTCCCCTCTTGCTCCCCCGAGGAGAGCCGCCGAACGGTTCTCGACGGGAATAATCTTTGGAAATTCTTTGGCTTTCGGCCGAAATTTTCCCGGCTTTCCGGATTCCCGGCTATAGGGAGGAGGAATACCACCAGGTTTAATGGGTAGGACGGCCCCGTTCCGGGACCGGGAGCCCCACACCCAGCTGTTTTACATGATAATTTTGCAATCCAATATGGCCGCCGCGCCGAAATCATAAAATTTCATGATGGGTATCGTTTAAGGGGGTTTTTGGTATGCTGAGTACGAATTTCGGGTTAATTTAGAGATCCAATATGGCCGCCGCGCCGAAATCACAAAATTTCATGATGGGTATCGTTTAAGGGGTTTTTTGGTATGCTGAATACGAATTTCGGGTTAATTTAGAGAACCAATATGGCTGCCGCGCCGTTATCACAAAATTTCATAATGAGTATCGTTTAAGGGGATTTTTGGTATGCTGAGTATGAATCTTAGGTCAATTTTGCAATCCAAGATGGCCGCCGTGCCACTGTTGTGAAATTTCATGTTGTATATCGTTTATGGGGTTTTTTGGTATGCCAAATACGAATTTAAGGTAAATTTTGCAATCCAATATGGCTGCCTCGCCACCGTTGTAAAATTTCATGTAGAATTTCGGGTTAATTTAGAGATCCAATATGGCCGCCGCGCCGAAATCACAAAATTTCATGATGGGTATCGTTTAAGGGGTTTTTTGGTATGCTGAATACGAATTTCGGGTTAATTTAGAGATCCAATATGGCCGCCGCGCCGTTATCACAAAATTTCATGATGGGTATCGTTTAAGGGGTTTTTTGGTATGCCGAGTACGAATTTCGGGTTAATTTAGAGAACCAATATGGCTGCCGCGCCGTTATCACAAAATTTCATAATGAGTATCGTTTAAGGGGATTTTTGGTATGCTGAGTATGAATCTTAGGTCAATTTTGCAATCCAAGATGGCCGCCGTGCCACTGTTGTGAAATTTCATGTTGTATATCGTTTATGGGGTTTTTTGGTATGCCAAATACGAATTTAAGGTAAATTTTGCAATCCAATATGGCTGCCTCGCCACCGTTGTAAAATTTTATGTAGCATATCGTATAAATGGAATTTTGATATGCTGAGTACGAATTTAGGGTTAATTTTGCAAAATTATCTTGAAATTCGTACTCAACATACCAAAAAACCCCTTAAACGATACCCATCATGGAATTTTGTGATTTCGGCTCGGCGGCCATATTGGTTCTCTAAATTAACCCGAAATTCGTACTCGGCATACCAAAAAACCCCTTAAACGATACCCATCATGAAATTTTGTGATAACGGCGCGGCGGCCATATTGGATCTCTAAATTAACCCGAAATTCGTATTCAGCATACCAAAAAACCCCTTAAACGATACCCATCATGAAATTTTGTGATTTCGGCGCGGCGGCCATATTGGATCTCTAAATTAACCCGAAATTCTACATGAAATTTTACAACGGTGGCGAGGCAGCCATATTGGATTGCAAAATTTACCTTAAATTCGTCATAAAATTCGTACTCAGCATACCGAAAAACCCCTTAAACGATACCCATCATGAATTTTTGTGATAATGGCGCGGCGGCCATATTGGATCTCTAAATTAACCCCAAATTCGTATTCAGCATACTAAAAAACCCCTTAAACGATACCCATCATGAAATTTTGTGATAACGGTGCGGCGGCCATATTGGATCTCTAAATTAACCCGAAATTTGTACTCAGCATACAAAAAAACCCCTTAAACGATACCCATCATGAAATTTTGTGTTCTCGGCGCGGCGGCCATATTGGATCTCTAATATACCCAAAAATACTGACTTTTACCAATATACTGATATCGAAAAAAGTCAATAAAATATACCGAAAAGTATTAAAATACTGAAAACGGTCACACTCTCACGGTGCGCACTGACACACGTAGTGTGGCCGCTTCAACGTAATAATTCTCGCGTTAATCTCTTTGATGTGCCGCCACTTGAGCTATCGCCTAACGTCAAACGGCAATGTGAATGCCGTTGTCGAATTATCGCGATGATTCGGTGGCTACACTAACGTTTAACGTTCATCAACGCCATTATTAATGGCATTTCCCCTTAGTGTGGCCCGAAGGTAATAAAATAATCTGGAGTTTCATTTACATAGTTTTCGTTGGAAAATTTTTAAATTCCCTCGGGTTTAAAATGAAATTCGTTGGTTTGATATTTTCTGCTTACTATTTACACATAACTGGGTAATTATTTTGTCAATCATATCAAAAGATTAGGTGAACTTCAATAATGAAATGTAATATTTTCTCTAGCAGTATATTCATAAATTCGTAACATAATTTGTTCGTATTAAACAAAACAAATCTCTCGAAACATCCAGCTTAAATATCCTTAAGTGCGGTAGCACAAAGATGTTAGAGACTTGGTTGGAACGTTAAAACAGCAAATCATTTCTATGGGTTCTCGATGAATGGGTGTAATAAATATTGGATTAAGGAAGGATACATTCACAGAGGTTTAATCCGTGAAATTGAGATAGGACAGAGTTGGGCGGTACCGCATCGCGTGGCCCCGTCACGCGCCGTGACACGCCAATGTTTCACCTCTCGAAATGTGACTCCATCCTTTCTTTTATCCGCCCATCAACCTTTTGTTCTACCGAACCTTTAGTTTTAATATCGGATTCGCTCCACGTTCCCTCCATTCTCAAGATTTATTGGATTAGTGTTCGTGTTGTTTCATAAAGAAGGGCACCCAGCTAGAGGGTTATTACGTAATTTCTCATAGTCTACCTGTCTCATGCATACGTATGTGAATATATTATATTCTTTTTTTCTTCGTTATAAGATTTGTAACTATTTCAGTGATATTTTTGTATGTCTGTAACTCTGACACGCTCTAACGGCAGACTAGATATGGCTGAAATTTGATACAGGAATAGATTATAGTCTGGAATAACACAAAGACTATTTTTATTCTAGAAATAATAGTCCCCTGGGGACTGGAGTAAAATATCATGTAGGCGTATCTGCGGATACCGTCTAGTCTAGTGTTTAATATTGAGTAAAGATAAGCTGCAGTCCTTACATTTATATATCTGCGGTAAATATAAAGTTTCAGGATGTCCTCATTTAGAGATTAAATTTAAGTAACCACAAAAACGAATTATTATGTACTTTGTACACAGAATGCACAATGATGTTTCCACAAGTATTACTCGAACATCGACCCATAAATCTAATATTGGTATATTGGCTGAATTCCCTTTGGTAATAGGTTATGTATACATGTATTGAGGTTAACGCTAATTTAGACCAATAAATTAGATACCTACTAATATGTAATAACGGCTGATTACTGTTAACTAAACAAACATTATTTAGTTATTGGTCTAATATTAATACAACAATTATTTAAGGGTTCATTATTAGTTTGTGGAAATTTCCATCTGCTAGTTTCCTGACATGTTAATGCAGGCAGCATTGATTTCAAGCTTATGAAAACGAAAGATACAGCTTAACACATATCATTAGAGAAAAAATAGAGGGGCCATGAAGCTGGTTTCATAAGTTACTTGAAAAGACGCAAAATTAAAAATAAAATGAGGTATCATTTTTGAGTTGCAGTGACTGAACACTTTGTAAAATGTGTACCTACAATCAACAAATTTATTCTACTACAAAATCTGCAGTATGTAGTGTACCTGGATAGTAGATAAATGATATAATCAAATAGTTTCATAAAATATCGTTTGAAAACGAAAGTTTAGAATGTTATTTTATCATAAAGCGAAAGATTTTAAAAATACGTGCTTCATTATACTGTAAAACAATGATCTGTAGAAATGAAATAACATTTTGTAAAACAGACGTGCAAACTCAAAGAATCGTTTTCATTTGCAGGTTATCCATTGTCCTTGTTCAAGTATCTCACGATGAACAGAACCTTGTGCTTGTCATCTATAAAATGAATTATGACCAGTATTTACCGGAAGAAGACATTTCTGGAATCGGCCCATTCATTCTTAATGGAGCCTCAATGGGGCTACATTTCATCTGTTTGGCTGCACACCAAGCTTTCACCGCAGTGCTTTATTCACTAGCTTATTCGAAAATATATAACTGTGAGTTAGTTCTAAATCATTGGTTAGCTGCAAAGTAAATATGATTTATGATGGTACATTTTGAGGATATAGTGTATAACATTTAGTAATTTTGCAGGATTCAAGTGACCTCACATGCAAGTGGTGGATCTTCTTCGGGAATTTAAAATAAAAACAGAGTGCTTATATCAGATCCTCTTTGAGAGAGAGCATGACTTGAGTGATTTCTACATTTATCCGAGTCCTTAATACGTATATATAGGTAATGAACAAATTGTATTGGGTCTTGAAGACGTGTACAATAGAATTGGTATGTTTACAGACCAAAGTCCTTAAACAAAGAGATAATAAAAGCATTTTATAACCTTTTGCAAGTTTCAATGAACACTTCGTACATTGTAGAGTTCTATTACAGCTGGGAACAGGTAAAATTGGAATTCATCTTTTTCAGGCTGTTTATTTTTTCATAATAGCTTTTACGAGTACTTTTCGTAACCTACGAAGTCGTTATTACTCTCTACGGATTAAATTTGTGTACGAATGATTATTTTGCCCATTATTGAGAAAACGATAAACATCGAAAGGCTTTTGGTGTAAATATTGCCTGGAATATGGTCTCAAAGATCTATGACGGTAGTTCGAGTCACATAATCACTCTTCTGACAGATAATGCGCGAGCTTTGCATAAAATTTCATTTGCAGGCGACAATGTGGTAATGTAGTTGGAGTGTATGGGGTTCCATCAACGTATCTGGTGTCCAAGCGACCTCATCCATAAGCGGCAGCGGGCAAAAGAGAAAAGTGTATAGGGCCGCTCCAAAAGGATTCATATTAATTTTGTATTTCAGAAAGTTAACAATTAATTAGGTTTTGTATAGTCACACAATTACACTCATTTGATAACTATGGCAAATCATAAAAATATATATGAAATATATTCTATCATAGAATTATAACGCATAGAAACGCAATACGTGCACGTGCAAGCGACGTGAAGCCGTTTCATCGCAGCCGGTACCGGCTGCCTATATTAATCGGCGCTTCAGTACCGGAGTTCTAGTATCAGTTCAAAAAGCTCGCGTAATTTTTATCTAAACTGACATATTGTGCAGTGATAAGATGGCACAATTCATCTGAAAATTGTTCCAAATACCTAAAAAACACATTGCATACATCAATGACCTCTTATAAATAAAAACAAAAATCGTGCATTTTAGCGACGCCATTTTCATAGACGGTGTTGCAAGCAATGAGAAAATTTTTTACCGCTTATGCTCTTATTAGTTTTAATATAGGTTTACTTGCTATATAAATATTCTTATCACATACATACATATGGTTACGCCTTATACCCGTAGGGGTTGGCAGAGGCATTTTATATGACCACATTTCACCTTTTTAGAATTTGTTTCACGTAATACGAATAAATGGTGAGCCGTAATGCTGTGTTGAGATGGCGCAGGTTGTGACTGCCTGCTGTATAAATTTTTGAAGCCGCCTAAAAAGACCTTGAATTCGGCTGAACGCCTGCAATTTTACAACCACCCGGCAACCGGGACCAACGGCTTAACGTGCCTTTCGAAGCACGGAAACGCTCAAAGAAATGTCACAAAGTGGTCACACGGATGGTCACCCATCCAAGGACTGGCCATAGTGAAAGTTGCTTCCTGCAGTGATCGTTTACAGAATACTAAGTACGCGGGCCTCGAGCGCTTCATAACTAATTTCATTCGCAAAATATGATTAGGGGTCTGCTGGACTAGCAAGTTGGCAAACGACACTATTAACATAAAAAGTTCTGTTACACCCTCATAAAGTACCTACTGCAGTAGAATAACACAAAATCTAGACTATTTTTTTCAGGTTTTAAATCTACAGAAAAAGGAAAACCATAAAGTGTCCATTAAAATATACGTTGTCGTGGCGTGAATAAATAACGCAAATAAGATCATTTGCGGTAAAGTTTCGTCGACGTTTTGTAGAAATAGTTGAGGTGGAACTCCAAAGACCGTGGTAAGATCACATGGTAAATTTTACCAATTTTTATCTCATTCCTCAAAAACTTAAATTTTATAGTTACAAAAACTTCTTATATCGTACGTATTTCCAGCTAGAACTACAAAAATGTAAAACCTATTGTGTCCATTTCGCTCCTTGAAATTCCGGCCACGCAATCAGCATAAAAGTCAGGCACCGTTACACTACTGCATGTATTTTTCTATGCTGAAATCGTCCCCGTCTGCACCGACGCACGTCAATATTGACTCCTGAAGGAGCATCCCACGACTAATCTTATAGAAACTGTTTGCCTTCGCGATTGAAGGCTCGACGTTCTTATGGAAACTTTCGCATTTCAAATAGAATTTGCGTAAGGATACGGAAAATATTTCCGCCACAGTATGCCTCTAGTTTGAATATTGCTTACAAAAGAAAGAACTTGAGTATACGTCATAATTTATCTGCCTTTTATTTTTGCCTGAAATTATTTTTTTCTTTTAACAAATTGTACTAAGAAAAGGTACTTTAGTAAAATGCCTTCTCGTTTTTAGAACCTGGCAAAATTGCTGAATTACAAGAAACTTAATATCTTACAGTAGAAATCATTCAGAGAAGCCTAGCGTTCCATTTGGATAATTATTTTAAATTTAGATTAAAGTAGTAATTTTATACGAAGAACGTCAGCGGCGAGGTTTTGAGTCTCGTGAAGAACACTTGCATCTCAAGTTACTGGAATTTTGACGACTTCTTAAGTAGGCGAGTTTTTTTTTGGTAGGCATTGAAAAAAAAAATTAAAAGTACTGTGGGTAGCCCCCACAGTATTTTTAATTTTTTATTATTTTAATTAACATTAGGTATTAAAATGTGAACTTAGTTTTGTCTGTATGTTATTATAAAGGTACAGTGATATTGTTATCTGTAAGGAAAATTGGGGAAAAGCGTCACCTAAAGGTTAGGTGTCACATTGTCCTATCAACTGTACTATGACATTTTGCCTGAAGATTTCGCATCTAAATAATTTTACTAACATATTTTATACGCATCAATGACCGTTTTTATTAATAGCACAAGAAGTGGTACCGAAGGTGGTAAAGCATTATTTCTGATCTACTAGTTGGGGTTGAAAATTTTAAAATTATCTTTATTTAAATAGAAAGACAGTTTTTTAAGTAATTCTTCCCGAGTGATAAAAGTCGCACTTTCAACAACTAAAAGCACCATTCATTGTTGCTAAAAATTATGTCAACGCCTTCGAAGATGGTCATAAAATCATTTAAATATTTGTTTGTATTGGTATGGTAACTTTATTGGAGTAATTTAGAAAGGCCTACGTCCAGCAGTGGACAGACATATTCTAATTTTGATTGATTTGTGCTACTTGATGTTTAGTTTCCAGTGAAAAATATGAATGCTTAATTCAACTAACCTCATTATATATTTTTAAAAGTCCCTTATTTCAAATACCTTTGGGCACAAAAATTTACATAAATTTACAACAGTCGCAATAACAAACATAAATGTGATTGTTGCGTAAGCCAGCGTCAAATTGCCTGTTTTAATTAAAAAACCCTGCTCTGTGGACCTCGCCGCAGATAACAATTTAATGTAATGACCATATTAAAAGAACTCTTTTATGGACGATTTGAGAGAACCTACAGAATGAAATTTGTTGGTAAGGGTAATGACATTTTCATTTAAAAGACTAGATATTTTTATATCTTCTATATATATAAAAATCAATGCCACTTTTCGTTGTAATTTTATAACTCAAGAACGGGCTCACCTATCCAAACCAAATCTTTAGACTTTGTTCGGACTATTTAGTAGATGGTTTATGTGAAGTTTGCGCAAAATCGGACGAGCGGTTCTTCATTTATCACGCAAACGACGTTGCGCGGATCAGCTAGTCCTTTATACTTTTGATTGTTGGCACTTGATGGAACTTGTTATACATTATGAAAACTCACTCACTTGTACTATTCCACTACTTTTATTATAATTTTAATAATACCTAACCGGTTTCACCAAAGGTGTTTACACTAACTTTTGACTTTAGTAATGATACTTTTAACCATTTGTGTATGTCAATTGTATATTAAATCAGATAAATAAAAATAAAATAAAATTCCATAAATGTCAAATGAAAATGTTAATAAAAAAATAAATTTTGAAAATTGAATTGAAGCGCTCGTGGCCCCGCGGACTCAGTGTTCTGTAAACGATCACTGCAGTAAGCAACTTTCACTATGGCCGGTCCATGGATGGGTGACCATCTATGTGATCACTTTGTGACATTTATTTGAGCGTTTCCGTGCTTCGGAAGGCACGTTAAGCCGTTGGTCCCGGTTGCCAGTAAAATGGCAGTCGTTGAGCTAAGTTGAAGGCTTTATTTCAACAGCAGGCAGTCACAACCTGCGCCTGTCCATTTAAACACGGCAATACGGCTCACCACCTATTACGTGGGACAAATTATACAAAGGTGAAATGTGGGCATATAATATGCCTCTGCCTACCCCTTCGGGGATAAAGGCGTGACCATATATGTAAGTATATATTTTTAAATTGTAGGAATTTAGGGCCTGGCTTAAAGCCCCTTTTTTTACAAAAAGAGATGCAAATATAATAACTTTTTATTTGCATTTAGTTATAAAAAAAATACATTTCTAATCTACAAGATGTGTATTGTGTATGTTGTGATTAAAATAATTATGGTAATAATGTAAAATATGGTTTTATTAATCATTGTATACTGATTGTACATAATGTCTAAATGACAGCCCTGAATTGTTATATGAATGCATTTTATGACCTCAATTTTTATCAAATTATATAATTTATTTTTTTATGTAATTATTTATTAAAAGCCAAAACATAAAGCCAAATCGTACCTGCTTGCTCTTACAATCCATAAAAGCGTCGGTTATTTCCAAATCAAAAAACCGGCCAAGTGCGAGTTGGACTCGCCCATGAAGGGTTTCGTAGCAGCAAGTAACATAATATAAAAGTTCTTACAGTTCATTGTAAGTTTGAGTGATGTTTTAACACGTTCGCAGTGGTAGTGATTTTTCTAACCGAATATTGCGGTTTACGATGTATTAAAAAAAAACTAACGGCTCTATCTCGTTCAAATTAATTTTCGTTGGTAGTTTTTATGGCAATGTACATCATATATTCTTTTTAGCTTTACCATTCTCTTAGTTTAGAAGTTAGAGGGGGGGGGACACTCATTTTTCCACTTTGGAAGTGTCTCTCGCGCAAACTATTCACTTAAGAAAAAAATGATGTTAGATACCTCAATAGCATTTTTGAAGACCTATCTATAAATACCACACACGTACGGGTTTGATGAAAAAAAAAAATTGCGTTTCAGTTCTGAGTATGGGGACCCCCAAAATATTACTGCTTTTTTTAGTTTTATATAAGAATCTTAATGCAGTTCACAGAATACATCTAGTTACTAAGTTTCAATAGCATAGGCCTTATAGTTTCGGATAAAAGTGGCTGTGACACACGGACGGACAGACAGACAGACAGACAGACAGACATGACGAATCTATAAGGGTTCCGTTTTTGCCATTTGGCTACGAAACCCTAAAAAGAATTAACAAGAACCAAAGAAAGCCCAAGAAAAAGAAGATGTTAGTGCCTATCATAATATTTCGCAAAACACTAGAAAAATACCTTTTACCCATTCATGTTTTATTCGACTTACATTTTTGTAACTACAATGTTAAAATTTATTAGCACGCCATGTCTTATACTATGTTTAAGAAAGAAAAATCTTTGTTCTTAAAAACATGAATATTCGGTTCTAGAGTTTCAACGGCGAAATTGAGCAACCGAATATGAAACTCAAAGGTACTACAAATATCAGGTTAGACTCAATTATCGATGACGCTAGCAGTCATGAATATTGATGGAAATATTTACATACTCACCGTGTCAACTGAACTGAAATGAAAGCAAAAAATAAAAAAATCAATACAGTAGTTACTTTGATCCGAATTCAGTTATTCTGTAGTTTTAGTTATCGATGTAACGAAGCCAATTTCACTGTAGAGAAATTAAGTCGAAACGATTTCTAGCATTGTATATTCAGAAGCAGTGGAAGTATTGATAGAGGTATTTTGACTTGCAGTCTACTATAGGTTTAGGGTTTAGATGCGAAGGGTTTTTGTGAAGGAGAAAAGGTGTAGTTTGACAGGGAAGTCAAGACAGACACGCACTGGATCACATATGGTGTAAATGCTGGTCATTAACTGTACAGAGAGGTTATGCGATATGCGTTTTAATAAGAATAAGCATAAATTTATGAACGAGCATTAATATTGCTCTATTTTAGCGGTCAGCAGCAGCCAGTTTGCACTCACTCTCGGCAAGTCCTTTGGTATTTTCGCGATAGTGCTTTTACACTGCGCCATCTTGTCCAAATAAGATAGTATCAACTCTCTGCGATCTAGACAACCGATGGACATACTTATTTAGTTAGATTTAAATATAGATTATGCGTCCAAAAAATTGTGGATCACCATAAATATTGATTGCAACCTAAATCAAACCTAAAAACAGAAACTAAATAAGAGACTTAGTGCTAGTAACGGCAGATGCACACATAACCACTGCACCACGAAGGTAATCATACTTGTTATTATAATACACAGTCGGTATTTAATTCGCTTTGGAAGTGAAACCACTCTCAATCTGATATTCATCGATATGTGATACACACTATCACATATCGATGAATATCAGATTGAGAGTGGTACTGGAAAGCAAAAACTAAACCCAATTATGTTTGAAGTATATTTATTTTTTGAAGTTTATTGATTTCATTGCCACAGAATTGTCCATTATAAAACATAAGTTCTAAGTACATTCGAGTTGAAAGAATTAAATGCTCAAGCTTCAAATGTACACAGATTTAGACATTTCAGTACGATATCGCTTTTAATAGTATAAAATCGTTGATGCAAACAGCAGATGTTGATAACATTAAAATTATGCGGACTAATTCATCGTGCATACACATACAATGAGCTATCTAAATTTGAACACAGAATAAATTTATAGCCCTCAACATCGCGTACAATGTTATCAGTTGGTTTGTTTAAATTGCACGTTTGAGGGTTAAATTTGTACGTTTTTATAAACATTTACACTTCAATATAGCACTTTGGAATAGATTTGGTTTGTAATTTTTATCCAAATAGGTATTGTGAATTATCATAAATCTGTTTTTTACACGTATTGGAAACGTATCATATATCAGAGGTTACAATCGGATTGTTATATTTGGGATACTGACCGTATTGAAATAAACTCAAACACGCTGCCTGATGTTGAAATTTTTGAAAAAACTTATAATGCCCTCAACTTGTTTTATGACTACCAATCGTACTGGCAAACGTGAGCAACGGCTTAAAAAAACGTACTTTTCGAAGTACAGAAATGTGTAATGTACACCCTACATTTCATGCCTAGTACATAGTATCAGGTTTTTATACCACTCAGATGGCAGACAAGCCTAAATATCTACCTGATTGAAAGTGTCTATGGACGTTTGCAACAACACAGGCGCGAAACACGCGCGTACATTCGAGTTGAAAGAATTAAATGCTCAAGCTTCAAATGTACACAGATTTAGACATTTCAGTACGATATCGCTTTTAATAGTATAAAATCGTTGATGCAAACAGCAGATGTTGATAACATTAAAATTATGCGGACTAATTCATCGTGCATACACATACAATGAGCTATCTAAATTTGAACACAGAATAAATTTATAGCCCTCAACATCGCGTACAATGTTATCAGTTGGTTTGTTTAAATTGCACGTTTGAGGGTTAAATTTGTACGTTTTTATAAACATTTACACTTCAATATAGCACTTTGGAATAGATTTGGTTTGTAATTTTTATCCAAATAGGTATTGTGAATTATCATAAATCTGTTTTTTACACGTATTGGAAACGTATCATATATCAGAGGTTACAATCGGATTGTTATATTTGGGATACTGACCGTATTGAAATAAACTCAAACACGCTGCCTGATGTTGAAATTTTTGAAAAAACTTATAATGCCCTCAACTTGTTTTATGACTACCAATCGTACTGGCAAACGTGAGCAACGGCTTAACAAAACGTACTTTTCGAAGTACAGAAATGTGTAATGTACACCCTACATTTCATGCCTAGTACATAGTATCAGGTTTTTATACCACTCAGATGGCAGACAAGCCTAAATATCTACCTGATTGAAAGTGTCTATGGACGTTTGCAACAACACAGGCGCGAAACACGCGCTGTCGCCCCAGGCGCACCTATTGTTCAAAAAATTTCAAGACCACATTTTATGGCGTTTTACTTGTCTTAATAACTCTGACTAACAGTTTATTTTTATTTTGCACATTATTCCACATCCTTACCGTTATGAAAATCCAATAAAATAAATAGTAAGGAATTTATATGTGGTTCTCAGTAAGTCAAATAATTCAATATCATCATACAATTTAGCGAACTACGTTTTACTTACCAACTAGGTACTAGTGCCCAGTATAGTAGAACCTTTTGTAATGACAAGTGTACAATTAGCAAGGTCCTGCAACCACAGTCGGATAGTAAGTCAAATAATTCAATATCATCATACAATTTAGCGAACTACGTTTTACTTACCAACTAGGTACTAGTGCCCAGTAGAGTAGAACCTTTTGTAATGACAAGTGTACAATTAGCAAGGTCCTGCAACCACAGTCGGATAACGAAGCACGACAGCCCGTGCAGCTCTTCATGTGTAATTTGATTTCGTAGTTACATGTCAAATTCGCCCTTATGTCTGTAAAACTGCTGAGGTAGAATATATTTTAATGCACAAAAAATAAATTTAAATTTCTTTAACAAAAATTTTTTTAAAGAATATTTTTGAAATCGTACTATTTTGTGGATGTTGCATTTCCCTACACTAAGGTAGTCCAGTACACTATAGTCAAGAGCTAAGGTCTCAACAGGCTCTACATGCCACAACTACCGTCACCGTTGGAGTTTTGTTTGATTCATTATTTTTAGAAGCTATTTTTTAAAGTTGCGTTATTATCGTTTTCTTGAAACGATGTGATTAGGATCAGAATAACCTTTTTTCTCGACAGTAAGTGGCATAATATTAATCTGGAAATCATAACTGAGTTGCGAATTGCTGAGGCTTAATGACTAACATCAACGTACTTTTTGATCTATTCACTTAGATTTAGAGTCTGATAAAACCATAATTATATGTTTAGTCTTTTTTAACAATTGATGGAATAATTATTATTTTTATTGAGATTATTATAATACATGTCCTTTTATATACCTCTCTTTGTTCATATATACCTAATTATTCGTAAGTGCTTTATGAAAAGTAATGCCAATACATAACCACACACTAATATCAAAATATTAGTTAAAAAAGCAAGTTTTTTACTATTCTAATAATTATTATGTAGACTAGTGTATAATAAGGGCAAAGTCAAAACAATATTTATAAGTAAGTACAGTTCATAGGTTTTATACAGTAAAACAAAGTAAGTGAAGGTGAAAGAAAATGAAGTAGCTGCGATTAAAGGGAACCGAGAAACCTTTGTATCGAGGATAAAGTTGTAAGCGAGAACCATGGTAACAACAAACTTTTAAAACTTTTGCGTTTTATCTTTTATCAGGTTTAATCGATTGAAAATTTAATAATAGAGAATTGAAAAGAAATAAGATTGAAAACAAGTTATTTGGTGAAAGTTTTGAGTTTAGAATTGATTTTGGTTAAATAGTGTACGGGACAACACTTCGGGTCACAGCGGCGACTGCACATCGAACCATGTAAATAGAATAGTATAGGTCTTATAGCATAGTAACATTCGAATTATTAGGTTTTTATTCCATTTTTGAATGTTTTATATAGCATTTTTTGATAATTTCTTAATAGTAATAATGATTTGTAAATAGATTTGAATTTCCATAACATATTAGTAAACTTTGATTTGTATAGAACAAAATGTATGGAAATTTTGTCAATAAAGCTCATAGTTGCGTAACGGCTCACGTTACGGTAAAGTTTGCGGGATGTGCCTTAAAAATTTTGCACTAAAATTGTATAATTTCGTATTTTTGATAGGCTATTATGTAGGAACTATGATTGGACGTGATTAATAGCGAATCACAGTTTAGGCCAAAAATGTATAAATACAGACGTCACTTTTGTACCGACATTCAGTCGACAGTCCAGCACTACAGGAACAACAGGAAGAAAAGGAAACCAGGAAAACAGGAAGAAACAGCAAGAATACCAGGAAGAAAAGGATAGCCAGGAAGAATAGGATAGGAATAGGAACAGTATTGTTTTACAGTAATAATAGTAATAAACCTCCGACCTAGTGACCGGTAAGAACTTTCATAGTGACTTTTATTTGTGTTTGTGTTTGGTGCCGCCAACCCGGCATCCTGTGTAACCGCACCTGGTGTGGTCCACCACCAACCCCAGTCAAGGAAAGTGTGGATCTGGGTCACACGCTTTCACCAGTACAGTGGGGCGTGCCTAGCTACCTAGTTGGTTAGGTGCCGTCACCCAGCGGAATAAAGTTGCCCCGCTGTACATTTTGGTCCTTGGCGAGCCGGATACTGTGGGGACCACTACCAGGATGCCGGTCACCCGGTCAGAAGGAAGAGGCCGCAAGCGGGTGGAACAGACACCGCCATCTTCGAGGGACACTGCCGCTTCGTCGAGGACTGGCGCTACTGGTGCTACAGTGATAGGGGCTACCACCACGGGAGTAACAGAAAAGTATAGAATATCAACCCCCGTGACATCGGAGCCCACCATGCATCCAGAATCCACGCCGCCGCCGTGTGTCGCCGCCGTCTTAGCCGATGCCGCCGCCACTGCTGCCTCCGCCGCCGCCGCCCGACTGACTTCGACTGCAATCATCGCCGCGCCGCTCGCCGCACTTGCCGGAAGAAAACCGACTGCGGAAAGGAGGGTGCCCACTATAGACGCACCTTCACTGCCGAAAGGTGTACCAAGTCAGCTATTGCCGAGCAGACAACAGGACCGCCCGGCCCCCGACCGAAGAGGGGGGAGGGAGGGGTCACTCTACAGCGCCGAACAGGACCGCCCGGCCCCCGACCGAAGAGGGGGTATGGAGGGGTCACTCCACAGCGAACAAGACCACCCGGCCCCCGACCGAAGAGGGGGGAGGGAGGGGTCACTCCACAGCCAACAGAACCGCCCGGCCCCCGACCGAAGAGGGGGTAGGGAGGGGTCACTTCGCACAGGTCTGCTATTGCCGAGCAGACTACAGGACCGCCCGGCCCCCGACCGAAGAGGGGGGCGAGAGGGGTCAACCTACAGCAGCAATGAAGACCGCACCGCCTCAAGCCGAAGAGGGGATGGGTCAACGAACAGCAAACGCAGGACGTACAGACTGGCAAAGGCTAAAGAAGACCTCCTGCGCCTACAAGTGGAGCTAGCTGCAGCACGACTAGAAACAATAGAAGCCGAGGAATCTTATGAAGAGGAGGACGAGACCTCACTCAGCAGCGAGTCAGAAGCCAACGAACGGGTCGACCACTGGTTGAAGACCCACGAGCAGCAGCCCGAACCTACGGTCAACAATGAACAGGACCAACCAGCCGAGCCCTCCGTATTGAAGAAAAACCCAGAGAAGCATAAAGAAGAACGCCACTCACAGCCACGGCACCCACGGTCAGCACCGGCGGGAGCTCAACCAGACTTCGCTGAACTAGCCGCAGCAATCACCGGCGCTGTCAAAGCCGCACAGCGCCCGAAGTTTATAGAGCTGCCCTACTTCAACGGGTCACATCAAGAGTGGTTACCCTTCCGCGCCGCCTACTACGAGACGGAGCACATGTTCTCTGCGGTGGAGAATACCAACAGACTACGGAGGAACCTCAAGGGGAAGGCTAAAGAAGCAGTTGAAGGCTTACTGATCACCAGCGCGCACCCATCCGACATAGTGAAGACCCTGGAATCAAGATTCGGAAGACCAGAATCAATAGCCATGGTGGAGATGGAAGCAATCCGAGGCCTACCAAGACTAACAGAATCGCCTCGTGATATCTGCATCTTCGCGACGAAGATCTCCAACAGCGTAGCGACATTGAAGACTCTGGGTTGTATGAACTACATGTACAACCCAGAAATAGCGAAGACAGTCGTCGACAAGCTCACACCTACGCTGCGCTTCAGATTCTACGACTTCGCCAGTACAGCGCCGATGGGTGGACCTGAACTCATGAAAATAGAAACATTCCTCAAGAAAGAAGCTGAGCTATGCGGACGGTACGCATTAACTGAACAGGCCGTACCGTACACTCCACTACAGAAGAGGTCACAGAAGATACACACTGTGACAGATACTACAGAACAGAACAGTGAACAGAAACAGAAGAGTATGCCGAGATGTCCCATATGTCAAGAAACGGGGCACACTTCAACTGATTGCAAACAGTTCAAGTCCGCTGATGTAAATAGAAGATGGGATATAGCCAAAGCCAAGCGCCTTTGTTTCCGGTGTCTTCGCTACAGAACCAAGACTCACAGCTGTCAGGCCAAGGAGTGCGGCGTCAACGAGTGCAAGTACTCACACCACAGGATGCTGCACTACAACAAAACTTCGAGTGGGCCAACAGCGAAGAGTGAAGACACTACAGAAGCCATCAACTCAGCCTGGACTCACAGTCTCCACAGAAAGAAGCAATCATTCTTGAAGATCATACCAATAGCAGTCAAAGGACCGAGAGCTACAGTGAAGACCTTCGCCTTGCTGGACGACGGGTCAACGGTCACTTTGATCTACAGTATTATAGCAGATCGCATCGGAGCAAGAGGGCCTTCAGAAACCCTCAAGATAGAAGCCATCAACGAGTTGAAGACTACAGAATCAACGTCAAGAAGGGTCTACATACAGTTGAGAGGCATCAACGGGCACGAAGAAAAAGTTCAAGCACGTACCATCACAAATCTCCAAGTTTCATCGCAGCGAGTTCCAGCGAGTCTGCTCGAAGGATGCCAACATCTAGAGGACCTTCAAGAGCAGCTCACTTATGAAGAGGTGCGACCCAGAGTACTCATCGGTCAAGACAACTGGCATCTCCTGCTGTCATCCGAAACCAGAAGAGGTCGACAAGATCAACCAGTGGCCTCTCTTACTCCACTGGGTTGGGTCCTGCACGGCACTCACAGCAACACCATCGGGAGAAGCATTGACATCGTGTCACACCTCACAGAAAAACCGCAAGATGAACTTGAAGAATTGATGAAACAGTACTTCGAAATGGACGCGCTCTGCCTCAACCCCAAGAAGCCGAAGTCAGATCCTGAGGTCAAGGCTCTTCGAATCCTAGAGAAGACCACCAAGAAGACAGCAACAGGTCAATATGAAACCGGTCTCCTCTGGCGAAAAGAAGAAATTGAGTTCCCTGACAACTACGACAACTCGTTGAAGCGTCTCCTTAACATAGAGAAGAAAATAGCCAGAGACCCAGAGCTGAACAAGAAATACACAGAACAGATGGAAGCTCTGATCTCCAAGGGGTAC
Organism: Miltochrista miniata; assembly: GCA_933228765.1. NCBI lineage: Eukaryota > Metazoa > Arthropoda > Insecta > Lepidoptera > Erebidae > Miltochrista > Miltochrista miniata. The sequence goes on from OW121756.1 coordinate 24,112,785, forward strand.
GCCGAACCAGCTCCGAAGAAAACAGGGCCGGGCAAGACTTGGTACTTGCCTCACTTCGCCGTCGTGAACCCTATGAAGCCAGACAAACTTCGAGTAGTACACGACGCTGCTGCCAAGACAAGAGGAATCTCACTCAACGACATGCTGCTCAAAGGTCCAGATCTTCTGCAGTCTCTACCTGGTGTCATCATGCGCTTCCGTCAACACCAGATCGCCGTGACAGCTGACATCAAGGAAATGTTCATGCAAGTCAAAGTACGACCAGAAGACCGAGACACACTCCGATACCTATGGCGCGGCAGTCGACGAGACGACCAACCTCCAGAAGAATACAGAATGACTTCGTTGATCTTCGGTGCATCAAGTTCTCCGTCACCATACGAGCCAAGCAGTTGCTGCAAGAAGTATGGCGCAGAGGCACGACTTGGGATGCCGAAATCGACGACGACCTAGCAGAACAGTGGAAGAATTGGATGGGTCACCTGAACAGTCTAAGAGATGTGACAATCCCGCGACAGTATCTCCACTACAGTAACACCACTTCGCTACAGCTTCACATCTTCACCGACGCCAGCGAGTCTGCATACGCCGCAGTCTTATTCTGGAGAACAGAAAACGCCGATAGAGAAGTCAAGCTCTCACTCGTCATGGCCAAGGCGAAGGTGGCACCGCTGAAGTTAACGTCGATCCCAAGGCTGGAACTACAGGCAGCGGTCATGGGGACAAGACTTGCAGAAATAGTTATAGAAGAGCACGAGAGAAAACCAGACCGCAAGGTGTTCTGGACCGATAGCAAAACAGTGCTCACCTGGGTACGAACTGGCTCACGTTCTTACAAACCTTACGTGGCCCACCGTCTAGCAGCTACAGAAGAAGGCTCAACAGTCAATGAATGGCGCTGGGTGCCCACGAAGATGAACATAGCAGATGATGCCACTCGAGACGTCCCAATAGACTTCACGAAGAACCATCGCTGGTACAAAGGACCGGACTTCCTCTACGAGACCGAGAACCTTTGGCCTACAGAATCGTCAACAGCAAAAACAGAACAGTCTACGGGTGAAGAGAAGACTCACCACGTCACACAGAAAATAGTACAGAAGCTCTCCAACAGCCTACCGGATGTCTCTCGATTTTCCAACTGGGACAGACTCCGGTACACCACAGCAAGAGTTCTGCAATTTATACAACTGTGCAGACCCAACAAACAGGTGGTCTGCTACAAGAGAACACTGAAGAATACAGAAGAGGACTCAACATGGACAAAATCTAAGAAGTCCACTACAAGACAGCCCAAGGTGAAGAAAATAGCGTCACCTTCAAATAGACAGTTTCTTCGAGTCTCTGCTGAAGATCTCAAACAAGCCGAAGATCTACTGATGCGTGCCTCTCAAGAAGACTCCTTCGCCGTCGACATAGAAAACTTGAAGAATAGCAAGCCGATGGACAAGAACAGCCGTCTTCAACAATTGAGCACAGTTTATGAAAATAAAACCATCCGACTGAGAAGCCGCATCCAAGCAGTTCAAGACGTTACAGAAGACTTTAAGAATCCTATGATCCTTGATGGCGGGCACCCAATAGTCAAACTCTGGGTCCAGGCAGTACATCGTCAGCTGCATCACGCCGGTGTCGAAGCTACAGTCAACGAGTGCAGACAGCAATACTGGGTACTACGACTGAGGCCCATCACACGCACTCTACTCCGAAGCTGCCTGTTCTGCCGCATGAAGACTCAGACTCCGCCTCAACCAAGAACAGGAAACCTGCCAGCGTGTCGTCTAGCCCACCACAAGCGGCCCTTCACCTACACAGGGGTCGATTACTTCGGGCCTCTCACCGTGACCGTCGGAAGAAGTCGCCAGAAGAGATACGTAGCACTATTCACGTGTCTCACCACTCGGGCCGTGCATCTGGAAGTCGCCGCCTCACTCAACACAGACTCTGCGGTGATGGCGTTAAGAAGAATGATGGCTCGTCGTGGTCGTCCTACAGAAATCTGGTCAGACAACGGCACCAACCTCAAGGGTGCTGACAGAGAACTCCGACGCAGTATCGACGAAGCGACACAAGAAGAGGCAGCTAAGAAGACAGTCAGCTGGCGGTACATTCCACCTGGGGCCCCATTCATGGGTGGGTCCTGGGAGAGATTAGTACGGTCAGTCAAACAGGCGCTGACAGCTACACTACATGAGCGCGCACCTACAGAAGAAGTACTCTCAACATTACTGACAGAAGCAGAGTACACAGTCAACAGTCGACCGCTGACGCATGTGTCAGTGAACCCAGAAGATCCAGAAGCCCTAACTCCCAATCACTTCTTACTGGGGGGTCAGGGGCGAGTACCGCAGCCCGGGACATTCAGCGAGCAAGACACAGCATCGAGGTCAAGCTGGCGCGCTTCTCAACGGCTAGCAGACCTATTTTGGCTTCGCTGGATTCGAGAGTACCTGCCTGAGCTTCAACACCGGCGGGAGCCCCACGGACGAGGTCAACCAGTACAGATCAACGACCTCGTACAGATAGTCGACGCAAACCTTCCTCGCAACGTGTGGATCCGTGACCGAGTCATCGCTACGTATCCGGGACCACAACATAGTGCGAACAGTGGACATCGCAACCAAGGGAGGCGTTCTGCGGCGGCCGGTGAAGAAGCTGGTGGTGCTGCCAGTGTCTACAGACGTCGTGCCCGTACCGGAAGATTAATGCAACATAGTCTGCACGGCGGGAGAAATGTACGGGACAACACTTCGGGTCACAGCGGCGACTGCACATCGAACCATGTAAATAGAATAGTATAGGTCTTATAGCATAGTAACATTCGAATTATTAGGTTTTTATTCCATTTTTGAATGTTTTATATAGCATTTTTTGATAATTTCTTAATAGTAATAATGATTTGTAAATAGATTTGAATTTCCATAACATATTAGTAAACTTTGATTTGTATAGAACAAAATGTATGGAAATTTTGTCAATAAAGCTCAAAGTTGCGTAACGGCTCACGTTACGGTAAAGTTTGCGGGATGTGCCTTAAAAATTTTGCACTAAAATTGTATAATTTCGTATTTTTGATAGGCTATTATGTAGGAACTGTGATTGGACGTGATTAATAGCGAATCACAGTTTAGGCCAAAAATGTATAAATACAGACGTCACTTTTGTACCGACATTCAGACGACAGTCCAGCACTACAGGAACAACAGGAAGAAAAGGAAACCAGGAAAACAGGAAGAAACAGCAAGAATACCAGGAAGAATAGGATAGGAATAGGAACAGTATTGTTTTACAGTAATAATAGTATTAAACCTCCGACCTAGTGACCGGTAAGAACTTTCATAGTGACTTTTATTTGTGTTTGTGTTTGGTGCCGCCAACCCGGCATCCTGTGTAACCGCACCTGGTGTGGTCCACCACCAACCCCAGTCAAGGAAAGTGTGGATCTGGGTCACACGCTTTCACCAGTACAGTGGGGCGTGCCTAGCTACCTAGTTAGTTAGGTGCCATCACCCAGCGGAATAAAGTCGCCCCGCTGTACAAATAGGTAGTTTAGATTAAAATAAAATTGGTAAATGATAAACTTGTAGATTTCAAGCAATAATTTTAACAGTTACGCAATTTCCGAGTGTACATCAATATAAGACAGTGCGAGCACATTTGTCGGTCATTCTGTACTGTATACTAAGACTAGTCGAAGACTGCCCAATTTATAGTGTGTCTATACGGAGAATAAAGTAATTAGCAGAGTCCTGAAGTGTTTAATTGCCCCTTCTGTTACATATATTTGTGTTCTACTAAAATTTCACGGGTCGACAAGCACTTCGATGATCTAAGTAACATGCACATAATAAATCCCGTATTATCCCTGAACATTTTGACACCTAATGTTTTTTGGATGTAACGTAAGCTGATTTACTAATGTTATTCAAGTACTTGACTTGAATAACATTATTGAACTGTCAATAAATTATTTATTGGAAATTTAAAAAAAGGAGGATTGCTCTCGTATCCCCATATGAGACACTTGGCATTCCTCCTTTTTTTATTTAATTTCAGTGTCCAGTGTCACACACAAACATTTCTCTTTCAAACAACGTTTTATTACTTTTTATAAAAGTGTTACTAAACTAAATGGAAAACGATATGTAACTACAATATCCTCCTCGGGGACTGAAAGTGATAACAATAGAGCGGTATTTCAATGAAATTTGCATTTAAATGCGTAGAGATTGGTGCAACGTAGTCTTTGAATGAAACTGAATATAGTATGAGCTTGCAGTGTATTTTATAAAATGAACGAAGTTATGTTATTCTATGCTTTCTTTAAAATAGGTAGCTGGTACTAAAGGGCTCAGCTTTTCAATACAATATTATTTTGTCTGTAATTTTTAAGACTAGCTTTGTTGAAGCATTAGGCACAGATCATGGGAGGGAGCATTTCTGATAAATGAATACGTCCAATACCCCTTGCAGTTGACACCTTACTTTCCATCTCATTAATCTAACTTTATAACTCTTTTCCACCTGACACTCAAGATTCTAGAGTCGAATTGCTTCTAGCAATAAAGAAATAATAATGCTAGAACATCTGTACAATAGAAATAAGTATAAACAAATTAAAAGGTTAAATGAAATGACTTACACAGAATCATTTAATTCGCACAGTGCAAATTTTATTAATGTTGTGAACATGTAAACATTGAGATTTCGGTGAAATTGTCTTCTTTTTTTATAATATACCCGACGACGTAAGCTGTGAAAGCTACTGTAATGAGAAACAAATATTAACTCACACCGGTTGGTCGGTGAATATTGTATTATGTGAATAAGGTTGTGTTAGCAACTCTCTTTGAAAAATATGTTTGCATTATGATGACATTACAATCGACAAAACAACACTATTCATGAATACCTATGTAACTTGTGTTTTATTAACAATTTTATAATTTTTTTTAGCCCAATGGCTTTAAATTGTAAAAAAGGCTCTTCTGGCCAAGATAACACTCTTTTTCTGGGTAGTTTTTCTGTAGCGATAATATTTCATTGAAAAGATTTCATGCCCATAATAAAAACAGAGGCATGGTCTCAAATCATTTACACAGGTCATGGGAGGGAGCATTTCTGATAAATGAATACGTACAGAATGTGTTTAAAATGTTGTTAGTAATTTTACTGCGAAAAAAATCAATAACACTGATGGATGAGTCCTGAATTGATTACATAGCAGATAACGAGATGTAATCGTACCGGGGAGAATAGAGACAAATGTCGCATTGCTAGCAGATTTACAACGTGGCGCGCGCCATCTGGCGTGTCAATTTATGAGTTTAATCAGCGAGCCGCGTCGCCATTGGTTGCGGATCTCATCGAGAATGGCGTTCAAGCTGGTTCAGTTTTATAATCCTCACCACACATATAATATAACACGTATGCATAGGCACGCTAACAAATTTTCACAAATTTATAAGGGATGATTGGTTTAAAGTCTAAAATGACAAATCTGATATAAGGGCCATACTATAACCTATCATAAAACGTCACCTAATTTGATCTTAGCAATATAGTTCGCAGAATGGCATAAAGGAAGAAGGCCACCCACTTTGCTACTGTTTGTATAATTGAAATAGCAATTCTGTTAACACATGTAAAAAACCAGCCTAGTGCAAGTTGAACTCGCCCATGAAGGGTAGCAAGTAACATAACATAAAAGTTCTTGTAGTTCGATGTAACTTTCATTGATGTTTTAACACGTTCGCAGTGGTAGTGTTTTTTTAGGCGAAAATTGCGTTTTACAACGGATTAAAAAAAACTACCGACTCGATTTCGTTCAAACCAATTTTCGTTGGTAGATTTTATAGCAATGTACATTATATATTTTTTTTAGATTTATCATTCTCTTAGTTTAGAAGTTAGAGGGAGGGGGGGGGGGGAGGGACACATTTTTCCATTTTGGAAGTGTCTCTTGCGCCCACTATTCACTTTAGAAAAAAATATGTTAAAAATCGTCAATAGCACTTTTGAAGACCTATCTACTGATACCCCACACGTATGGGTTTGATAAAAAAATAAATTTGAGATTCAGTTCTGAGTATGGGGACCCCCAAAATTAACTGCTTTTTTCTAGTTTTATATAAAAATCTTGATGCGGTTCACAGAATACATCTACCTACTAAGTTTCAACAGCATAGGCCTTATAGTTTCGGAGAAAAGTGGCTGTGACATACGGCCGGACAGACAGACAGACTGACAGACATGACGAATCTATAAGGGTTCCGTTTTTGCCATTTGGTTACGAAACCCTACAAAATGCATACAAAGATGAAAAAGAATATGATTTATCAGGGGAGTTATTAGATTTGAATATTTTATACGGAGACTGGATGCAGAATAGATAAAAGATTTTCACCATATATAATATTTACCAGTCTCAGTCTAATACATCATGTAAATAGTAATTATCAGAGTAATCACAAAGTGACTGGATAAAACCTCTTTGATGTACATTCAAGTCTGTTATTTTGGCTGTGACAGAACGAATCGAAATCATATCTCAATGGCTACGAAAATTGTCAGATGTACCGTAGCCGTCTGGAGTCGGCTTTATATTGAGCTACGATTATGTTCTGATACAATTGAAATAGCATTAACTCGCAAATTATTGAGAGTGACAAAATAAAATTGATGTGACTATGTGCGTACTTGTTCCGGTAGTGCCCCTCTTAAACACCAACAAATATCCAAGACTTAATGACACTTCAACACGCCTTTCCACTTGACACAACATTCCAAGTATTAAGTATTCAATTTTGCGATTACGAGGGGCATTTAGCGCCTCCTCGGCTTACAGAGATACATTCGGCAGTGGTGCGATGCGAGCTGTTTTTCAGCTCCGTAGGAAGTTCTGGGGGCCACCCATCAGGCCCGACGTGGAGAGTCCTGAAAGAACGAGGCGACCGTTTGCCGGACCGCAGTGCTTTATCCACCGGCCTATCCTGCGACCCTGTTAAGGTGAGGCGGAACACCGTGGGGCTTAGTGGGTAGGATGGTTGGTCTCGGAACCGTGAGTCCCACAAAAAAACGATGTGCGTCCAGAAATATCACATAACTGTAACTGATACTAACATACCGTACGTCGGAGATCTTTATTTTCACGACATGAAATGTCTCTGCACCCTTCGATATAAATTTAGCATGATTGCCAATTAATAACGATGGTTGAATTAACAATATCAGAATAAAAGAGTTAACAACAGTCATTGCCAACCCCGATTGTCTTATAGGCATCAATAATAAATTATATACTTAGTACATCCTAGATTTAGCCAATTACAGATTATCACAGAAACCCTCTATTTCAAGTCGGTTATTCGATATCTCCCCACCTCAACATTATTAAATAGGTATTTATACTTAAACCATAGATTTATATACTTTTTTTATACTTGTACTTAGAGTAAAGATAAACTTAATTAACAAATATGCAACCATTTAACCATTACTCTTCTTTTTATGTTCCTAGTAAATAGAATTTGTCTTGACGCTCACGCATTTAAAAACCCAATAACTGTCAGGAAAGCAATATAATATGTGACACACTTAACTATTATGGAGCTCTTGACTGTAGCTTAAGCAATATTTATCATAACAGCCTTTCCATGTTTATCAGCAATTCAATAACGTGCAAAATTAATACCTTTTCAAGGATTTGCCATTTAGATACTGCTTTCTTTGGTAGGCCTTGTTAAAAATAAATAAAATGTTATCTCCTATGAGAGCAATATTTTTCATCGGAATGATTTATAATCTGCTGTTGACTCTAGACAATTCCACTTGGTAGTTTGATATAAAAATTTTAGCTATTTACATTCAATTTAAGACCTTGGTTCCTGGGCCTATGTGATGGGCTTCTCCCGCTCTTTATATTTATATTACTACAAGTAATGTACAGTTCAACAAAGCCGATAAATTAACTGTTACATGTTTGGGTGTGTAGTGATATTAGTTACATAGGTACTGTGTTACTTACATCTAAATACTCCTATGAAACACAGTAAGTGCTAAACATTTAGATGTTAAATGAATGATGACGTCATTGTTACTGTAACCCAACGCTCTAGAGAGTAAAATATTCAGATTCATAAAATACAAATTCCAAACTGAAGTACTCTTAACATTCATAGTTAAATTCAAATATTATGTTTCAAACGCATGTTGCACATTGTGAACAGTAACGAACAAAAAAAGATGACTATGATATGAACGTAAGTACACCAAATATAAATTTGGAAGCCAAGTGCAAAATAAAACAGAAAAATGCGAGTCATACTCGCGTACCGAGAGTTCCGTGTAAAGTGGTTAATATTTTTGTAAATATAATTTCAGATTTTTGCACAAATAGCTATATTAATTATAGAAGATGATTACTCGCCAAATGTTATAGTTGTTGGTCAACGGGACCCTGATTATACATATTTATTCCATAAAATAGTTTTACAGTTTCAAGGGACTTTGGACCTAAGATAGTTTAGGCTTCAACATTCGAGAAAACATTGTGATCTAATTACAGAGAATTCTCAGCAGAATACTATTTCGTTTGCAAAAACAGAAGCTTTTCCATTTGAGGTAGGAACCCTAATAAACGCCTGCATTCCAATTTAAGCACCAGCTGTTACATAACTATAAATTGGATAATATATCAATATCGCGAGAACTAAAGCATAAAATTTCGTTTGACGTTTATAAAATTTGTAAAATAAACAGTGCACTAAACAGTTTACTTTAGATAAATCACATTAACAGTAATTCAATTAATTTTATTCTTCAATGATTTAGAACTAGCTCGTAGTTAAAATTTTTCAAATATACTACCGATAATAGCTTTCCAGTGAAGGCTGGTCTGCAGCCAAACAGATGAATTGTAGCTCTGTGGACGCTCCATTAAGAATGAATGGGCCGATTCCAGAAACGTCATCTTTTGGTAAATACTCGTCGTAATTCATTTTTAGACGACAAGCACAGGGTTTCGGTCACGGGTGACATACTTGAACAAAAAACAACGGGTGACTTGAAAATGAAATTGATTCACTGTTATCGACTAAAATGCAATTTTAGTGGTCCAAAATATTAGTTTTACAATCGATATAAATTTAAGTAGAAATGATAGTAGATAGAATTTTGAAAAGTAATTAGTATGCTAACTATCTATACCTATCTAGACTATAACTTATTACTTAGTATGTGAACACACGTGACTGAATCTAGACACGCGGCAGCGTGTCAAGCCAAGTTTAAGCAAAGGAACTGGCTAGCCAGTGCCAAGTGCAATATTACACGAACCATTTGGTGCCACTTTTGACCCTTCTATATCTCAAAAAATCGGTAGTCTGTAAAGTCGGTTTACTGAAGATGGTTGAACGTGACAACGAACGTCATAAGTGAAAAAAAATAATTAAATAAAAATTAAATTAGCATTACAAAACAAAAAGGATATATAAAAACACATCAATTGATTATAGTGCCATCTGTTGAAAACATTACTAAAATAAATGGAACGCCTCAGAGCGAGGTAACGCGAGGGAGGTAACGACATATTGCGTCATCTTTTTTCGTTCTTGCAGCCGGCTTCATCGAATTATAAGACGTTGTCACGTCAAAAATCTAAAAGCCAAAATTTAATGAAGCTAGCTCAAACGGTTAAAAAGATATGAAGGTCAAAAAGTCGTAAATTTTAGTACTGACTGACTGACTGACTGACATATAGTACCTAAATCTAACCTAAGGCGTTCCCCGCGTCAATAATAAAAAAAAAAAAAACTTCCAGATGACCTAGAAAAATGAAATTTGGAATTCAGCTCGCTAATTGTATGTCAGCGTAGGAAAAAATCTAAAAATAAAATAGGGGGTCCCCATACAATTTTTTATAATTAGCGTTGGAACCGTTACAACGTTACAAGCAGATATTTGAAACTATTCCAATATATGTATTAATGTATTTGCTATATAACAGAAATATAAAAATAAAGTTAAGTAAAAAAATTTCTGGTGGCACCATACAAAAAAACTTGTAATACGCGCTAAACACAAGGCCAACGGTGTGTCGTCTGCGGTGCGCGGCCCCACATTATTATACACAGAACAGAAGTAAATTCACATGAATACTTTTCTTTACAAAAAGTAATGATAGCCCACCGAAAACTTAAATGTACAAAAGGAGAGCCAAGTTCAGTACTAAAATTATGCTTGGCTATGGGCTTCGCCTCAAAAAGAATGGAGATCTTAATGAGTGCCAAGTTCTACGCAAAAATCAAATATGTATTTATAGGAACAAAATAACATTATGAACATGTACTAAGCTCTATTTCTTTGCTTTATTGGATACCTATAACAATTGCTGTTATTTAAAAAAATGTGAGACTTAAAAGTAGGTTATATTTAACTTGGCCAGTTTTGATCAGAATTATAAATTATGTTGAATAACTTTATAAAATGACTGATGTAATAAGAAACTGGACATCTCAAATCTAACCTACGTATAGATCTCATATTTTTTTAAATAACAGCAATTGTTACAGGTAGGTATCCCATAAAGCAAGAAAATAGAGCTTAGTACTTGTTCATAATGTTATTTTGTTCCTATAAATACATATTTGATTTTTACGTAGAACTTGGCACTCATTTAGATGTCCATTCTTTTTGCGGCGAAGCCCATAGCCAAGCATACTTTTTGTATTGAACTTGGCTCTCCTTTATTACATTTATGTTTTTGGTGGGATATAATACACACAATACCATAGGGGCATTAGCCAATAAACTAATATTAGATTTACGGTTGGTGCTTGTGTTAATACTTGTGTAAACATAATAATTGTGCTTTGTGTGGATCGAGCGCATAATAATTAAGTTACTGTATTTTGGTTGCGATTACCAACGCAAGCGTATCTTTTATATCATTTGCAGCACATTGTGGAAATAAGCTGTTTTGAATAATTTTTCCCTTTTGCACCTTTGCACCGGATACAATTCGGGGCGGGTTATTTTGTTAAAAATCTTTGACATTGTATTGCATGTTTTTGACTTCAAAAAAAATTTACTGTTTTCGCTAAAAATTTAAAAATATGAAATTTTTAAACCGAAAATAAAAATTTTAATTATAAGTATTGTTCTTATTCTTTCTTTATACATGAAATTGTAAAGTAGTCGTATCTGTACACTACGAGTAGAGATAATAAAAAATAAAACAACTTGGGTTATGTCATTCTTGTCTGTTGGTGTTTCTGTCTGTGTGACCGTGATGGACGCAAAAAAATTCAGAACGAATTAGGTATTTCTACGCAGTTATTTATTAGAAATCTTGATCAGAGTTAAAATCTAAAGGCCGCTTCCCACGGTCCGCGATTCTGCGGATCATCACGCACAGCCGACGATCACGGACGGCAACGCACGGAGACAGGGCTCTTCCAACGGTGCGCGTCGGTCTGTGTAAATCTTTTGATAACTTCATTCCAAATGCAAAGTGAAGAGGACGTGTCGTCGCTGCAGCCGTGGCTGTAGTATTAATTAACAATTACCAAATTATGCGATCTAGTAAATAAATGAATAAATAAATTTTCACGGATATTTCACACAACGCTGTCTGATCCCAAAGTAAGCCAGGAATAGCCTGCTTGTGTTATGGGTATCAGACCACGGATATTAATAGGTACATATACTTTTAAATATATACATATCTAAGCGCACGGCAGTGCGCAGGCCAAGTTCTAGCAACAGGCCGAGCGCATGTCGTACTCTATTTACACGAACCGCTTCGACCCACTTTTGACCCCCCTGTAGCTCAGTGCCTATTGCAAGTACAGAAATAAAATTGTACGTACGTATTCATATACTAGTACTAAGGTAGTGTACCAAATTTCATAGATGTAGCTTCAGTAGATCCTGAAATATGACCCTGTGAATAAAGCTATTTTTGGCACTGACTGACTCACTCACTCACTGACCGGTCATCAAAACCTCTAGGCCACTTCCAATTGTCCTAGCGTTATGAAATTTGGCACACAGACCAGGTGTTATATGTAGATTAAAGAAAAATTGAGAAATTTAAGAAATCGGTCAAGTGTGAGTTGGAAAAGGGTTACAAAGTTTGTATGGGACGACAGGATTCCTTGGTCGGATCTTCTTCAAATTTTGCATAAATCATCTCTAACATAATTGATGGAAGATGTGTTTCGTATTTTATAGAAATTCATTCCAGAACATGGCTAAAAAGGGGTTACAATTGTTATCTTCGGGGGGATTTGATTCGAATTTGTATCAATACTTTTTAGTCATGAGAGGACTCTTTTGATTTAATTTACTTTTTATTTTCACACATGTCATGTTTAAAAACTCAATCAGATTTGAGAAAGATGTTGTCAATGTTTTGATTAATGTCAATCAAATACTCTATACATACAAATTATGGAAAAGTCAATACTGCACATTGAATATTGTTATTCATATTTGCGAAATATTTGGATCAAATCCGTCCAGTAGTTTAGAGATCAGCAAGCATTCTAAAGGATGACTTACGCTAGACCGTGCCGGGTCCGAGCCGAGTGTCGGCCGTGGCACGGTCACCGAGCCGGTTGCGTTCACGACTGCTCGGGCGAAGCTAGGTGGCACTGTATTCATGCAACGGGCCGTGGCCGAGCCGAGGCGGGACCAAGTTGTTTCCGAGCGTTTTCCGTAGTTCAGCTGTTACTCAGTTGCCGCTCGGTTTAATGCATTTATTTAGCGCGAAAAATTCTAAATCTATGGTTTAACGTGAGTTTGTCGACACAAAATATATATAATATTAATTGACGTTGCTGCGGCCGGCACTCGGCTCGGACCCGGCACGGTGTAGCGTGAGTCATCCTTTTATTCTAAACATAAGCTATATATTAATGTTATGACATTAATATACATTTATAAAATAACCTTGGGGGTAAGCAGAAGGCTAATAAACTATGTCAATTGGGATTAACCTATTGGATTGATTAAACTGAAAATTTTGTACGAATATTATTAAGAAGTATGTAAGCTTTAAACGTGGACTTCATATTATAACGCATGAGTTGGCTGAATCGAAAATCTAATTTCTTATAAAAATATTTATGAATCAGTGATAAAATGAGAATACAATGAGGAGGGGGGGAAGGGAGGGGTATAAAATAATGTCATGTATACATAATGCACACTTTAAAGCTTATTAAAGAAAAAGTAGGTACGGTTTCTTGAAAAAAAGTATTGAAATCCCACCAAAAACATCCCTGTTGAATAGGAGGCCAAGTTCCTATGAGCTAATTGTTCGCCTAAAAAAGGGTTGAAATCCAATCCAATGCCAAGTGTAGATGCACTTTAAAATCAATCATAATCATCTTCATCAACAGCCTAATCCACTGGTAAACATTTGCCATTTCCAAGACTCGCCACCACACTCAGACCTCAGCCTTCCGAATCCAGCCACTACCCACTACCGCATTCACGTCAACGGTCCATCTGGCCGAAATTCACTTTACCATACACCCAACTTAAAATATGGTGTAGTTGTGAAAATACGTAGGTACCTACTTGGTTAAAAATATCTAAAATAATGATACTTCTAAATTAAAACTTGGCAGGTTTTCGTGGAGTACGTAACAATTGATTAATTGTATAATTAAATTTATTATGTATATAATTAAATTAACCTGCCCAGTTCAAATTTAGAAGTATCATTATTTTAGATATTTTTAACCAAGTAGGTACCTACGTATTTTCACAACTACACCATATTTTAAGTTGGGTGTATGGTAAAGTGAATTTCGGCCAGATGGACCGTTGACGTGAATGCGGTAGTGGGTAGTGGCTGGATTCGGAAGGCTGAGGTCTGAGTGTGGTGGCGAGTCTTGGAAATGGCAAATGTTTACCAGTGGATTAGGCTGTTGATGAAGATGATTATGATTGATTTTAAAGTGCATCTACACTTGGCATTGGATTGGATTTCAACCCTTTTTTAGGCGAACAATTAGCTCATAGGAACTTGGCCTCCTATTCAACAGGGATGTTTTTGGTGGGATCATACTTACATCGAAACAACCAGACTCTTGAGACAAACATTCATGGGTCACACAAATTTTTGTCTCCGGTGGGAATCGAACCCACGACCTCGTGATTCGTAGTCGCACTTTTTGACCTATAGACCAACGAGGCAGTCAAAGTAAAAGTAAAAAGAAACCACGTCGCTGGTGGATATCAGCATACAATAAAAGTCATATAGCGTGAGTGTACATAAACATACGAGTATGTCGAATTTTATTTATTTTCTGTTTTGTCACCCACACCAGTGGGATCACGGTAGAAAATTTTCAAAAATAAGATCGTTTGTCCACTCCATTTCTGCGCAACAACACCACTACTCGTGTCAAGCAAGTTCTGATTTGTCGTCGTCTGTGCTACCACGGACGCGTCCGGACCGCGGCGTACGCGATCGAATCGCGCCGCACCGCACCTTTGAAGTTACCGCCTCGCGACGGATACCGGCGGACCGCCACAGACGTCCTTTGCTACCACGGACGAGACCCTTCCCACGGTGTGTCGTGCGAGCTGGTCCGCGTCCGTCCGCGATATCGCAGACCGTGGGAAGCTGCTTTTAGGTGTGTTTGATCGCAATCGGTGGAGTGGAACTAAAGATATGAACAAAATTTCAAAAATCAAGGATATATTTCCGTGAAATAAAAAAATTATTTTACTGGTCAAAGTGGCCACATGGGCGGGACCGCGGCCAGATTGTTTCTTCATCATTTTTTTAAGCTTACTAAGTATACATCGATATATCAAAGAACATACATATTTACGTATGTGTGGGGCCACACACAAAAAAGTTGCGTACCTACTTACCTAATAATCCACTATCTCAGATCTCTCCTTCCACGAAACAACACCGACACTAATCCGATAAATCTTGAAAAAGGCGCACACGTGGTGCGAATCCAATATCAAAAGTAAAGGTTTGTGAAACAAAAGGTTGATGGGCGGATAAAAGAAAGGATAAAGCCGCATTTGGAGCGGTTGTATTAAGAATTCGCATGTGCTTGGCACTTCGATACAGATTTATAGCTATTTTCGTCAATAATAAATCATTGAGGATTAAATTATGCCGCACGTATTGTTTGAACTAAAAAGAATGCTAGTCGTGTCAGTTAATATACAGAGCAGTGGACAATACCTACAAACATCATTATATGTTTGTAGGTTTGCAGTAAGTAAATATTATAATACTAATGTAAACAGTGCTAGTATCAGAGTATTGGAGACAGCATTTTATTTTATAATTTTCACTTATTATTGGAAAATTTCAAAAGCAATATCGTACTAATAAAAATCTAATTTTACATTGTTACAATGCCTTATATGTTATTATGAGGATTAGGTTACAAAACTAGAAACTAATTTTAATTAAGAAATACGATGAACAATTTAAAACAAGATAATCAAGTTGAAAGTGCAGAAACGTAGAGGACATTCTTCAAATAGAAGTCTGGACAAGACGCGGGTGCTTCGGGCATAGCAAGGCACATAATACACCCGTCATAGAAAGTAATTGAAAAGTACTTTCTAACTACTTTAGTTTTAAACCAGGCGAACATCGTTTCTATCATCAATAAAGATGCGATATTGAATGCTCTCAACACTGAATATTTTCAAGCTCTTGTTTGCAGTTTGTTACTAAGTACCTACTAAGTACTAAGATTTTTCTTGATAATATTGATTTTACTCGTAGGATTATTGACAGAAAACGACGAACGTTATAAATATAATATTCTCCTAAAATGAGCAGTTTAATAAGTAAGGAATATTCATGACCGAAGCTTGGTTCAAAGTTTACGATAAGAAATTATGGTAATGATTTTAAATTGACCCAATCCAAAATTGTGGAAGCTTGAAATTTACGCTACAGATCCTGTTATACTGGCGGTTTAGACCTACCTCACCAATTCAATTTTCGTATTAAATAATACTGGCTAATAAATAATTTCTCGGAACTATTAGACATATTTTATTGGCAGCTTTAGGATGTTTGAAGTCTTCATTGTAGTTCTTTCAAAGATTTAAGTCTATATTAATAAAATAACGGAGTGATTCTCTTATTTATTAAAGTCCAGTCGAAATTTTACGTGTAGAATCGTCAAATTTTTCATCTTATGATGTATAATAGAAAACAAAACCGTTTATGAGTTTGTACGTACTAGGGGATTTTTTAAAAATGAAATCCTTAAAACGGTATACTGGAATAGCTAACACGCGAGTGGAGTGGTGTAATATTAAAAAAAGGTTAAGTTGAAAATTGTATAAAATCTTTGGTGGTAAAAGAAAAGTGTGTACAGAGCCTTTACCAGTAGAATTTTAGACCTATCTGCATTTTTAAAAGCCGTAACATCATTAATCTATTAGCTTAACCTTTCGCAGTCATTGTTCTCGGTAACAATGATAATGTAATTATAAGGGTCTGCGGGGGAAGTTCCATTTATAGCAATGGTATATTGTGGAGTGCTTTTAACCATAATACCAAAATGGCTGTATTAATTTTCAATAAACACAACTGAGTCAATAAATTCTTTGTCTTGAGGGCCCGGTTACCACAAATTCTGATTATTTAATATTGTGGCAACATTGGAAACAGTTTAACAATTTCTATCTTTGAGTTATGCTTTAAATTGCTATTCAGACATTATCAACTGATAAAGGTAAACACAGTTATTCATCGACTTTAAATCTGTGCATTAATACTTCACTAGAATACAAAATCTATGACGACTCTAGTTACAATTTGTATGTTTTAACTATCTCCAGTTCTTTAAGACTTTCATTGAATAAAGATTTCTTCTAGTAATATTACTATTTATATTTTTATAGTGATACAAGCACATTATTGCACATAGGCAGATGCAAATTATTCATTCACATTACCAGGACTTTAACACGCAATTGACTCAAGCATTTTGCTATAACCGGACATTTATAATGGGAAATATCTGTTTCTAAAAAAAACTATTCTACAATCTGAATCAAAATTCTGTTAACCAGTTTACAATACATACTCAGCAATCCCAGCATAGTAGTTGTGATTCGATTCTTTACAAACTTAACTTACCTCAACTAAGAGAACTAAACTACGTGTATTACTACTGTATTTTGTTCTACACTACCCTGGTAGTGGGTGGAATACATAGTTGAAATAACCTATTAACATATTCACTACCCCCGCTACTTTCATTACTTAGCAATACACGTCAGCGTTATGAAAGATACCTACTTAAATATGTCTACGCTCCAGTTGAAATTCTGCTTACGTTGGGACTAGTTACAACCTTTCCGTACATTACTAAGTTATTTTTGTGGCCAGTGAAGGCAATAGAGGCAGAACGTGTTGGGTTTTCAAAGTTCAGAATTTGTGAGAAAAATACATAATAGTTACTGCCTAGTAACTTTGCTCTCCTTTCGTTTTTATGTGGGAAGAAACCCCTAAGGGTTTCACCTGATCCTAAATGGTGAAGTACCTAATTTTGTGCACTCTGAAATAATTGTGTATGAGAGCTTAGCAATGTGTTCGTTCTTGTTATGCTATGCGATGAATGAACAGACAATTGTTGCGGCTGTAAAAATCGAAATCGTGAACTGTAGTTTTGTAGTGAATAATAATAATTATTTTCCTGAAGCACAGGCTATTAGACCTTGCAGGGCCAAAAAGTTGGTTCCATTCTCAAATAGAAGTATGTAGGTATGTACCTACATATATTTTTGTATAGGTATATGTAATTCTACCGTACGTGTGTATGTCACTGAACTCCTCCTAAGCGGCTGGACAGATTTGAATGATTTTCTTGTATGCTTTTGCGTAGCGCCCTGGATGGTTTAGATTCACTAATCAGCCCAGCAGACTGATGGCGCTACAGTCGGTATACAGAAAAGTGGTAGTGTAACGTAAACGTAGTTGCGCTGGTCAGCTAGTAGGTATATATAAAAATCAATGCCACTTTTCGCTGTAATTTTATAACTCAAGAACGGGCTCACCTATCACGCGCACGCTAAGCGCACGCCACGCTCGTCAGCTAGCGTCTAACACGCTTTATTTGTTTTTAAAAATATAATTTAAGTCCGATGATTACATACATAGATTTCAAATTGCATTAATCAAAGTCCATCCGCACACGCCACGCGCTCGCCTCGCGCCAATTTAATTTTATAGTTTACTAGCTGATGCCCGCGGCTCCGCCCGCGTGGAATGTTATTCCCGGTCACAGGGGTATGAAAAATAGATGTTGGCCGATTCTCAGACCTACTCATTATGCTCACAAAATTTCATGAGAATCGGTCAAGCCGTTTCGGAGGAGTATGGCAACGAAAACTGTGACACGAGAATTTTATACATTAGATGTTTGTACACGTATGCGTATACTTACATTATCATTCTGTCTAGACAACTGACAGGTAAACACTTTTCAAAAGCTAGCTCATTTACAGAAGATGAACTAGAGGTACATATTTACAAGCCCGCATTGAAATTCATGTGTTCATTATCCGGTTGTGATGTAGCAAACGGAAACAATACCGTTGTCAGATATCATTGTGGGCGTCACTCAAATACCTTTGACGGCGTGCGTTCAGACGTAATCTTTATGACGCGCTTGATGTATGTAATGGTAATGATGTAAAATTATAAATTGTGTAGTCTATTTTGTAAATCTTGTTTATTCCGTAGTAAATTAAGTACTTACGTATACAGGAATTGAAAATCTAATGAAAAATAAACAAAAACCACACATTTTACTCGGGCTTCCATTTATAAATATTAATCAATCTATCAAATCAGTCTATGGCAGTCCACTATTACGTCTCTCCTAAATTATGCCACAATATACGGTAATAATCTATACTTATAATAAATCTGTAGAAGTGAAAATACTGTACATTCAAAATATCAAAAAAATAAATAGCAGGGGTGTTACTAGACCGACACCGAACCCAAAAATGTGATTAAAAAATTTTTTGTCTGTCTGTCTGTCTGTCTGTTTGTTCAGGCATCACGCAAAAACTACCGGTTCGATTAAGATGAAACTTGGTATAATTATTCTTTAATAGCCTGGGCACGACACTGGATACTTTTTTATCCCGGAAGGGTATATAGAATTCAAACCAAACTTAATTTGCGGTTCGATCCCTAGACCCAAAGTTATTATTATCAATTATTGTTTAAACGGTTAATAGTACGATTATGAAACTAAGCATGAGCGTTGTTTGTTACAATTTGAAAATAGTAATTGTATCATTTTTGCGAATTTCACTTCCAAAGGTATAAAAAAGGAGGGTAAAGTTTGTATGGGACAACGTGATTCCTTGGTCCGATCTACTTAAAATTTGACATATAGCATTATTAACATAATTAATGGAAGACTTGTTTCGTATTTTATTGAAATTTATACTATAACGAGCTAAAAAGGGAATGTAAATTATTTTGGGGCTGATTTTCTCCTGGGTTGATATCAATACTCTTTAAATACTTTTATTTAATTCTTAAATTACTTTTCATTTTGACACATAATTTGTGAAAGTTCAATACAATTGACGTTTTCATTTATGTTTTATTTCAAACTTCAAACAGATGATTTTACTACATAGCCAAAGTTAAATAAAAAGCGCTATTTTGGTATAATATTAACCAAATATGCATTATGGAAGTATTATTGCTATTTTATTAAAATTTTGTGTGACAAAATAGTAGATTGTATAACAAGGGGGCAAAATATTATTTTTACAGCGAGGGCGCTACTTTGAATCACGAGCGAAGCGAAGGATTCTAGAATAGAATCCCGAGCATAGCGAGGGATTCTAACGTAGAATCCTGAGCGCAGTGAGGGATTCAAGGACACCGCCCGAGGGAAAATAATTTGCCCTCGAGTTATATACTCTACTTTTCATTCCCTTTCAATGAGAAAAATTAAGTTTTGTACGACGTAGTTACCTTCTATAGTTATTGTTTCAGGAGTTCATGGATTGTCACTTTCATAACTAACTTGACGGAGAACTTATTATATTCGCAGAATACAATAAAATATGTTTATGTACTGATTACAAGAACATTATGACCAACACGAACAGATAAATGGCGCGTTTTTTTTTTAGTTAGCTCAGGACACCGCGCTGTGCAGCCAACACTTACCAGCCAGTAATTCATACAATTCGCGTTCAACTTCTATGAAATTTTCAAGATCCAAATTCAAATCACTTTGGCGCCCGCTAAAAAGCTCTTAACAGAAAAGAGCTATTTTGCGCCCCGTTATCGTGGCGCAAAGTGATACTTTTCGAATAGAAGGAATGAAAATACATTTGTGAAAAGAAGAAGAAAATTCTACTCGTAAGATGGCTAGCCAGAAAAAATGAAAGACGATGCTTCAGGTAGTATCCACTGGTCAATAAAATAACACCACATGTAACCCTCTACGCTCAATCCTTAAGACAAAGATTGTCAGCAGACTGATCATGGAAGGCATGAAATTTATTCTACACTAGCTGATGCGCGCGGCTTCGCCCGCGTGAAATTTGGTTCCCGTTCCCGCTTCCCGTGGGAACATTTTCCAGGGTTAAAAAGTAGCCTATGTGTCATTCCAGATTATACTCTATCCCTGTACCAAATTTCAGTCAGATCCATTCAGCCGTTAGAGCGTGACTGAGTAACAAACATCCAAACATCCAAACATCTTCACAAACTTTCACATTTATAATATTAGTAGGATATAGTGCTGACTGCATTCTGTCAGGAAACAGACTCACTAAGTCTTTGTAAAATACGGAAATGGCCTCTAGGTTGACTACATTGGACAGGACTGAAAAGAGCCATTACAATGAACATGAACGCTTAGCTCATTATCTCAATCAAAACTATCTACTATCGAACTATCAACGCTCAATTTCGATTGAGCGTCTAGGTCTAAATATTGACGTGTCTAGGTTTCGATCTAGACACCTCAATATTGTGAAATATATTTTAAAATGTAGGCACCCACTAAGTGTGGTAAGAGATTTCCGAAATTCCTCCGTATTAGAATTAAATAAGAAAACTACATATCGCGTGTGCAGAGATTAATATTATAAATTATAGCTGTGCTTTACAATATTATCACGCACTGTTAGACACGGGAAACGCATTAGCCCATTCAGTCCAACCACATTGAATGTTAACACCTATCTAAGCACAATCGCACAAAGGATTGCGTTTTCCTAGCGCTTTGTGTGATTATGTGTTAGGAATATACCTACCCACTACCCATGTTGATTTCATACCTTGGTGTCCAATGGTATATTATAATGGTATATTATAACGTGGTTCTTTCAGAGTGAATTAATTCCAAATTTGGGGTATTTAATAGGAGGTATTTCCAAGACGGTTGGGAAACTGAGGCAGGAAGTTCCTTTCGCTATCTAAAGATAAGGGATAGTATTTCTATGAACCCTTTCTTAGTGGGTGTTTACAGTCCTGTTAAGAGAAACTTACTCTAAAATCTTTAAATTTGTAGTTTTAATCGTTTCGGCGGGGTTTGATAGGTGAGTGAATCATCCGGTAATTTATTAGTATAGATAGAGACAAACATTTTCTTTATGATTGATATTTAGTAGTTATTCTATTTTTGAAATGAATAGCTAACTCTTCTAGCTAAGCTAAAATTGCTTGTGTTAGGAGAACGGTTTTATGTCGGGATTCCGTCACTGAGGATCAAGCTAATCTGTAAAACGTAATTGGGTTAGTTATTGTACGTATGTAAATATATTCATATGAAAATATTATATGATTTAAATTTCTTTTGAGAGTGACTTAGTCAACAATTTTAAAGATAATACTTTCATAAATTACCTGCTGCATTATTTTTACTTGTTTCAATCGAAAAACCACTCAACAACTATGACCCAATTGCCCATACTAGAAAAAATAATAAAACACAAAACCCCGGGACCAGTTATTTCCGTCATCTAAGATAGAAATCAGAGATCGTGACGTCAGATCGTGAAATCAGAAGTTAACTCGCCATATCTATGCGAGACGACGTCTGATTCACTGACTTACCTAATCGAACCGGAGTAAGCTTTATTGCAGGGGGTCCCTCGTGCTCAAAATCCTGTGTCGTGATTGTGGATTACCGTACATGTTCACCAATTGTAACGAACGAATTACGACTGTTTAATTTATATTATAGATAGCGCTGTCGCTGCATTGATGGAAGCTGTCTTTGTTTCACCCATACGATACAAGGCAAATACGAGTCTAACGTCTAACCAAATTTATACTGGTTTGAAATGAGTAGATAATGTAACGTTTAGAAGTTAGCATCGCTTTTTTTAACTTGTTAATAGTAAAATAGAGCATCACTTCACATTCATTTAAATAGACACAATATATGCATTATAAGATAGTTTATTTTTTTCTTTTATTACACTAAATGCACATTAGCTAGCCGTACCTACTTGATCACTGAAATTAATTTTCCAGAATTCCCCTATGAGTCATGACCGCACTCGAATAAAGACTATTTTCAAAACATTCATTTTCTGAGCTGCAATTTAATTTTTTATCCGCCTACTTACTTACATTAAGGCCACACCCAGGGCTAACGACCTTGAGCATTATGGGCGATATGACTCGCCAACATAGAGTAGCGCAACTACAGAGACATCAGAGTAAAAGAACCACGGAAGAAGAAGAAAATAGTAGCGGAAATGCGTTCCTGGCTTCACCAAATAAACAAGAAAGTCTCACCCGACTACCCCTATCTTAAACATTTATTGTGAAAGTTCAATCCGATTGATGTTGTCATTTTTGTTTTAGTTCAAACTTTGAACAGATGACCTAGTGACGTAGTTTAATGCAACAGAGTCACAAACTACAGACAAAGTCTCGCCATAAGCCCCCCTGCAATCTATTTTATAGCGAGAGGCTAAAAGTAAATTAAAAAACAAACGTTTATATACAGACATAAGGGGTGTGGACCGACAGACACCCCAGTCTTCCACCCGCTTGAAATTTTTATTCCTTTTAAGAAACAAAATTTCATTTCATTTTATTATTACAAACCAACAAAAATATGTACGTACGTAAGCGTCGTAAACGCAGTTGCGAGGGTCAGCTAGATATGTATAAATAAGAAGCGCTCGTGGCATTGCGGACTTGGTGTTCTGTAAACGATCACTGTAGTAAGCAACTTTCACTATGGCCAGTCCTTGGATAGGTGACCATCCATGTGACCACTTTGTGACAGTTATTTAAGCGTTTCCGTGCTTCGGAAGGCACGTTAAGCCGTTAGTCCTGGTTGCCCGTAAAATGGCAATCGTTAAGCCAAGTTGAAGGCCTTTTTGGCAGCTTGAACAATTTCAACAGCAGGCAGTCACAACCTGCGCCTGTCTATCTCAACACGGCAATACGGCTCACCACCTATTACGTGAGACAAATTCTAAAAAGGTGAAACGTGGGGACATAATAATATGCCTCTGCCTACCTCTTTGGGGATAAAGGTGTGACCATATGTATGTATGTAACTAGCTGACCCTCACAACTTCGTTTACGACGCTTAAGGTGTATGAAACATGAGGTATTTCTTCATCAGTCTCATCAACCGGCGGGTGAAACTGTCCTGTTTGCTTAATCATAAACGAATTTTAAGATTAAGCATATTGTAAAACTAGCTGACCCTCGCAACTTCGTTTACGTCACATAAGGTTTGCAAAAGGAGAGGCACTTCTTCATCAGACTCATCAAGCAGCGTGTGAAACGGCCCTGTTTGCTTTATCATAAAAGAGCTTAAAGATTAAGTTTATTCTAAAACAATTCAGTCCCCGCCTTCGGCGCGGACTGAATTATTTTACAACAGCCTTTATCAATAAGCTCTTTTATGATTCAGCCAACACACCTGTTTAGATTTACCGTCACATTCCAAGGAACCCTTGAATTATAGGTTTTGAGAAAGTTGAGATATCTCTAGTTCCTGAACTACAAAACCCTCAGCACTGAAACTTGTGAAGCAATCCTTAAAGTACTACCGTTATAACACTGAAAAAAAAATTGGAATCGGACCACGCATTGTGAAATTACAACTAAAAAACCATATTGTCTTTCATCCCCTCTCCCAAAGGAAGCTCGCTGAATATCGGAATCAAAGTATCCAGGAACCTTCCTCGGATTATAAGTTTTAATTGTTCCAAGTTTCATTCAAATCGATTCTGTAGTTTCTACGTGATACTTATTCGGGATACAGACAGACAGACGGACATGAAAATTTTAAATTGCATTTTCGGCTTCAGTATCGATTAGAGAACATGCTTCAATAATAATAAAACATAATAATAAAACGGGGCTTAATCATTAAGCTCTAATAGTTAAGAGCTTAATGATTAAGCCCCGTGGAAAATTTTAGAATAGATTCTAAAACAATTCAGTCCACGCCCTCGGCGCGGCCTGAATTATCTATACTTATAATAAAACTGTTGAGGGTCGAGAGTCTGTTGAAAATTTTTATTGAAGGATGTTCTCTAATCGATACTGAATCCGAAAATGCAATTTAAAATTTTCATGTCTGTCTGTATCCCAAATAAGTATCACGTAGTAACTACAGAATCGATTTGAATGAAAAAAATGATAAAGCAACACGCAGGTTTAGATTTACCCTCACATTCAAAGGAACTCTTGAATTCTAGGTTTAGAGAAGTTGAGATGTCTCTAACTCCTGAACTTCCTCGGATCAATTTTCATTCAAATCAGTAGTTTCGGCGTGATACGTATTCGTAATACAGACGGACATGAAAATTTTAAATTTCATTTTGGCTTAAATAGGTATCGATTAGAGAACGCGTTCTTTTTTTTATAAATAGCTTCTATATTCAGACTCTCGGCCCTTAATCAAAATAAAAAAGTTTTATTATTATGTAAAGATATAGACTAGCAAGAAACTCGGCGGGCACTCACTTTGTTCACTTTTATACCTTAACCAATTTGCCGGTAGATGGTGCCTACTTGTGGCGACCCACAAGACGTACTAAGCTAAAGGAGTCAATTCTTTCAGCTTAGGTTGAGAGCAGTGTCTCAAAAAAGCAGTGTGTTAATAATAACTATAATATAAGTATTTTCATCAGTTGTCTATATCCCTTTGCACAAGGTTATAATAGCTTAAGTTGTGTGCAAATGTCCACAAATATTTCTTCATTTAATTATATTGAAATGATTAAGTACCGCTTACAATATAAGCATGACCACCTTTCGAAGTAATTTAATAAATCAAAACGAAAAATAAGTTGAAATGCATTATATTCTCATGTAATGCAGTATGCATTGTGTAACTCGGGCTCTGGCTCTGTTACACGCATTACTCTGTACATGAATGAAAATATAACATTTTACGAGAATATTTTGCAGACCAGAGCGACACACGTCCGTCTAGCAACACGACTCCCCCCGCACTAGATTTTCGGGCGAGCGCGGGGAAGCAAGCAATGTGATGTATTCTTTGAATACATTATTAGGTATAATTAGTTAAAACTTATACTAATTTAAAATTGAAGAAAACCATGTTAGACGTCTATGTTTTCTTTAGTCTTTGATATAAATTTTATTATCATTCAATAATAAATACATGTCATAAAACGGCTTCTTCTAAAACATTGTGGGCTAGTTCAGTGATGTTTTACTAGTTATTTATAATAAATACACAATTTCTGATGAAACCATTTTCTGGAACACACCTTGTAGATTTCAAATCTACTTTTGGCTCTCATTTTTCGTATACTAATACCGAGAAGAACGTCTTTATCTGCACCTCTTTTTCGCAAACTTTGTCAACCACTCCCCTTAAGGTTGAGAGTATTAAAATACCATTTTTTATTGGAGGAAGGATGTCCTATGATTAGTTTAATGAGTAGTTCAAGGTGACGTATACCGTGACTAGAACTAAAGAAAGATAGAAAAAAAAATATTCAGCCCTTGAGATACACATAATAAGTACCTGCTTAACTTACATAATATATAAAAAAAGTAGCTCTAACAATCCATAGGTGTATGTGCAAGCATGCCGAATAGAAGTAATGTCATCATTAGAAGGTTTTCTTTTAACAAAGTAGCTATATATCTGTTAAAGTTCCAAGGTAAACCGGTGACCTCGTAAAGGTGGTGTTAAATCAAATGCTGTGCTGATATGGGCTGTGGTTATGCTCAGATGTCGGCGTCCATCGGCTGAGACTATGATAAATTCATTATTATCAAATTTCTAGTGACATCCAACAGATTTTCCATACAATATAATTAACTACGAGCCATGCCAAGCACAATATTCTGGTCAGCCTGTTAATTCGAGAAGTCCTAGTAACTGTCTGTATAATGGCATTGACAGCTCGTGTAATTATAATAAAAGGTTTTCTAGGAATTTGTCCAGGTTAATTACGCTGTCACACTTGAAACTGATAAACATTATTACCTATCGAAATATTTTTTAGCAATTTACTTTTATTGTAACTTTATTAAAATTTATTTTGATTTTCAGTTCAGGTGATGGCTTTTTTCTCATCATAATTATTGTATCTGAAGGCTCCCTAAATTATTTCTAAACATAATAATAATTTATGTTTCATATGATTGGAATAAATTTTCATGAATTACAACTTCAACTATAATAGCACTACCGTACTATCTTAGGAAGTCTAAGAGAATATACTAAGTTGTAAAGTATTGCACCCAACTTGGTTTTAAGTTATGAATTACCTTAAAAGCCCCATAGTTTCTTGGTAAAGTGCTCTTTCAAGAGTTCGAATTTGAGTGCTATTATTTTTATCATATTCAACCAACTTCAGAGGATGAGGATACTAAATATCTCAAAATTTCTTACATAATTTTAAGAAGTATCAGTCATTTTTTAAATTCTGTGTTTATACGTAAGTATTCACAAAAGAATAGAGTTTTAACATAGTACGAAAATTTAACCCGAATATTTGTTATTTGCAGTTCGCAGATTGAGATTGTCTTGTGTAACTTCTAACTGGTTTGGTAGAAATTCCAGATTACGGGATGCTCAAATTTGAGGTGTAAAAGACAGAGGCTCATCCTGTGTCAGATTTTGCCAATAACATTCACGCTTACTGCCACTGATTCAGCAGTTCTACGTTTAATATCGGGATAACATTTTACCCTAAGCTTCACATGATTTTTAATATTATAAATTTTAAGGGAACAGCGGTACTTACAATCATAGCGGTCAAGTAAGATATAAATTTAACTTAAGAATAATCAAGCTATTGATTGTTAAAAATATTCACAGGTTATGAGAGAACGTGCTTCGCAGTACACCAAAGCGGTGCAGTTCTATGTACTGTCGCTGTAGACCACATCGAAAACTTTGTTGCAGAGTGACATTTTCCAGTCCTATAGCCGCCACTAGTACATTGCCTGCACACCATGTTTCGTCCATGCTGGATAATATGCCAGCGATCTAAACCTTGAATAAGAAAAAGAAGCTCTGGTTTCTGGGCCATTGGTATAGGTGAGATAAAGAATCACAAGATTTCAATTGGACGATGATCTAAATCAGGGCTGTCCAAACTAGATGGGACCTAGGGCCAACGAAAATGGCTAAACACATTGGAGGGCCGCAACATACCTATTTAACAAAGTAAAATACATGTATAATAGGTATCATTATTTTATTATCTACTTTCTCATCAATTTGTCTTTTATAGTTCTGTCAACATCAACCTCAATATTAGTAGTAGCTAGACGCAGTGCATGTTTAAGTGAAGTATCTGTCAATGAAGACCTGTATTGAGATTTTATAAACTTCATTGTTGAATATGCACTTTCACAAAGGTAAGTACTGCCCATCATCGAGCCCATTTTTAGTCCGAAATTCGTCAGTTTCGGGAAAAGTTCAATAAGGAGATTAAAAAATTCAATTCCTTCTGCCCTTGTAAAAGGGGTCTGATTGCAGATCACACAGTTCCAGTTGATAATCAATCTTCACACTCTCAACTGCGACCCTTAAGGGATGAGTGAAGAGTGCTATATCACTCTCGAATTTTTTGACTTTGGACCCAACTTCGGAAATGATGTCCGAAGTTCCACCGGCCACCGAGTACGAGTACCAGATACTTCATCGAGGGCTCGATGCCAATGCTGACGCCCCCTATCTGTAGGCTGGATCCCGCAGGTGGCCCCATCCGAGGTCCGTGGAAGCACAGGACCTCGGATTTAAGAAGGGCGAGACCCAGCCGCCCTATCCGACCCACGACTTGAGTAAGCCTTGCCGTGGCCTTTAGTGCTGCGTCTCGGTGCGTTGCTCCCCGCGCCGTAATGAGGGTGTCGTCGGCGTAACACGTTATGCCGACCCCTCGGAGCAACAGACCACGCAGAACCCAGTCGTAACCGATGTTCGACAGATGCGGCTCTAATACCGATCCTTGTGAAACACCGCACGACACATCCCGCCGACCCATCCCTAGCCAGCTCGGGTAAGTTATGGCCCTCTCGGAGAGATAGGCCCTGACAATTCGACGGAGGTAGGGAGGCACTCCATGGTAAATAAGCGCCTCCCTAACGCAGCTCCAGGGCAAGGTGTTGAAGGGGTTGACGATGTCAAGAGACACCGCCACCACCACCTCACTCTAAGAGACTGCTTCCTCCGTCAGGCCTCTAATGGGCATGATCACGTCCACGGTGGAGCGCCCCTGACGGAAGCCATACTGGCTATCCACCAGATCCTGATCCAGATCCCTATGCGTGTGAGTGCCCGACAAGGCGTTGGGCAATAATGCACTCTAAGAGCTTGCACACCTCGTCGAGTAACACGATCGGTCGGTACCCTGATGGGGAATTTTTCGACCGCCCCGCCTTTTAGATCAAGACCAGTTTCCCTGTCTTCCAGACCTTGGAAAACTGTCCTTTTTCGAGGCATGCGCTAAATAGCCCTATAAGTCAAGGCCCAAGCTGCTCGAGAGTCAGGACCCACGCTCGGCCTGGAATGCCGTCGGGTTGATCGAACACATATCCAAAATATTTCAATTATGTCGCGGGAAAAATAATTTGCTCATTAATGTATTTAAATAAATGAGATAAAAAGATTCTGCGAGCCGCAACAATTGACGCCGCGGGCCGCATGCGGCCCGCGGGCACTGCTTTGGACAGCCCTGATCTAAATAATCAAAATGTAATACATTTATTACAAATTCAGATATATCACAAAGTTGTGTAGATATCTTCAAACGTAGACTAAAGGAAATTAGGCTGGCAGTGCTAATTAAACTAAATACGAGGCACCACTTGGCCGCCGCATGCTTTTGAATACCGGGAGAAGACCGGCTTGAGGCAGCAATTTAAACTTTTAATTTATTGCGAATTTCTCAACCAAAGATACACAGAATTCATTGTTGTGACGTGTAATTTTGGTACTTTCTTTGCAAGTTTGGTATTTTACATTTGTTAACACTTATTCAAATTGGAAATATGAGTCTGTTTTCACAATGCTGCATAGATAGAATCGGTTTTTCAACATTTTTATGTCAAAGCAGTTTTTCTAGTCGTTGTTTTTGAACGTGGTTTTATAGGTCCTTAGTAGTATTATGCAGAAATTAACCTTGTACTTAGAGTTCCTTGAGGAGTTTCTCGTCTAACAACAATTAATCCCTATTTTCTCTCCACGAAGCCTACTCGCTCAGGCCTGAGGTAGTTTTATAAACTGGTAATACTCGTACTCTAACTTCAGTCAATAGTTGAAACTTTTTTGTCTGTATAGCACAATTTAGATCTTTGTGAATTTCAACGTTTTATGTAATTTCTTGTTTCTTTATATAAGTTAACAAGAAGGCTTCTCAACTATGACTTAAAAAAATGACTGTTAAATTTTTGGATACTACAAAGATGGTAGACAAATATTCAGTACACCTGATTGAAAGTGATCATGGAAAATTGGAACAACATGCGGCGGAAGCCACTGTGAAACGGACAGAGGTAGGTTATCGCTATCTACAGTAGAAAATGTTCAAGCCGCCATGCGCTAGTCTTGGAATTCAACGTGGCTCGATTACTAAGTACATGCCCTTTTATAGACAAGCGACGCCAATGGTTCAGCTTATCCACAGAAGCACGGAAAACGGTACTTTATCTTAAGTCTCTGGCCTTAACCATTTCTATAATATTTTAACAACCAACTTTAAAAGAAAAAAAGAATTATATTAACAGTATTTATCTTTTGCTTCATTTTCATGGAATCACGTAAATAATTATTTAAAGCTAAATATTTAAAAAATAACAGAACGAAACACAATCAAACGTAATTAATCTATATTACCAAATTCCTGGATCCTTCCGTAGTGTTGGAATTCGGTAGGGAAGATAGCTTCGCAGTATTGTACTGTTGCAATAAAACAAAGTTCTAAAGTTCATGGAAATTGTTTCAGTGCTTAATAATGGCATGAATGCGTAATATTTCTGCGATTTTATCTTAAATCTAAGAGAGATAAATAAACGTGACATTCTCACTACATGCCACCGTCTTTTGCAAGGACGGCGAGAAGTCCGCCGTTTTTCCCTTTGACATAATATATGAGACCTTAAAACGGTAAAAACTATAGTTATGAAAGTTACGAATTAGTATTAGCATTAATATTATTAAACTTTACGAAATTATCGTGAAGCTTTTAAATACATTTATCAGGCGATTTGATAAGGTACACATTTAAACAATGTATTTCACAGAGTACGGAGGATATAAATATCGAGTGAATTACTTGTATAAAATTCATCTTCTACGTTATATATGAAGGTCATATTTCTACGGAAACAACAGCGATATGTTATAATTGCGGGCGACAATGATGAGGCACCGTCCCATACAATCTATGAACGGTTACACACAATGCCATGATTTATAGCTTGAGCCATTGTTGGTCTAATGAGATTGCACTGTCAGCACAATCAGTCTGTAGACGACAGTCCTATTTATATATTCGCGATGTTGGAAAGAAATCACACAATACAGCGTTGGAATCAATTCCAAGGTTTTCTAATAATCAAATGGGTTTGCCGTAAATGTTGTTTCATTTGAACAAATCACATCCAATTGTTTTTTTTATATTTTGATATCGCTAAAGATATAAGCAGGACTGCTGTACAATTTAGGAAATAGTATTAAGCGCTAGTAGCCCTGCGGACTCAGTTTACTGTAGTAGGCAAAATTTATGATGGCCGGTCATGGATGGGTGACCAGTTGCACGTGACCACTTGTTGACATTTTAGTTGCAAGCGGTTCCGTGCCTTGGAAAGCCGTTGGTCCGGTACTACGTAATTAAATTACAAAAAAAGTTTATTTCATAGCTTCGTGGTATATAGGATATGAATTGCTGTAGATGCTTTCTGGATTAAATCACTACAAAGCAAAGAAGCTAGCATATTTGACACAAGTTTAAATCAATATCAGTCGCTCTCGTTGCTCTGCGCAATGAACACAATAGCCCCAAAGTAGGCACCAGATTATATTTTCAAATTACAAAGTCTGATCGGGGTGTCTATCATCGACATGACGAACCGAGAGTGTGTTATGCGCTTTTTTCCCCCTTCCCATCTTTACTTTCGTTCTTCCAAGGTATTAAACTAGGTAGTTTCTCCTCTGGGGCACATTGTAACGAAGCA
Source organism: Miltochrista miniata (assembly GCA_933228765.1). Lineage (NCBI taxonomy): Eukaryota > Metazoa > Arthropoda > Insecta > Lepidoptera > Erebidae > Miltochrista > Miltochrista miniata. The sequence goes on from OW121756.1 coordinate 24,144,487, forward strand.
TTATCAAAGCGCTTGCTAAGATATATGAGTAGCGGCCCCGCCTACTGACTGCGCAATGAACTTTAAATCCCTTTCTCACCTGAGTCCGCCCACGAAATACAGTTGTTATAATAAATGCGATAAAATCGTACTTACGACATGCGAAGCTGAGCTTAGATTGTTTAAACGTATATTTTGTTGTTCGTAGCAACTTAGTATTAATGCACAGTTCTTTTTAAGACTAAACTTTTTTTACAGTACTAACGTGACGTGCACTCGTGCAGTCACCAAAGTTGTTCTGAAAAGTTCTTGAAGGCTTATAATATTTTGTAAGTTAATAAAAGGGCTACAGTTTATCCTACCCAATTAAGATGTTATGAGGACGATAACTGTGGTGGATGGCCAAAAGAAAAGACTCTACCACAGTATGAGTATCATACTCGTATGCATTTAAAGAATGAACCATGATATCTGTGTTCAAGTGAGATGATGCAGCAGCTTTCCTACCACAGCCTCCATACAGCTCACCCAGGTTCTCTGGTATAAGGCTCAGAGAAGTGGTTTGAGTCTTTAGTAGTCGGCAGTTGGACATACCTTACTCTTCAACAGTCCAAATTTATTATTCACCTCCATGGTATCAACTCTCATGTACACGATTACTAAGTAAAGCCTATTTGAGACTAGCTTATTATACACACAATTTTTTCGTGATAAAAGAATTCTAGAATTATTATAATAATATTATTACTGGCACTAACATTAAAGAAAACATTCTTTGGACAAAAATATGAATTCCACCCTTTATTATATCTGTTACCCCTTGCCCGAAAATATGCAGGAATTTAATATGAAATTCAGTTTCTTTGTGATCCTGCAGCTATTATTAAATCAAAACATTTTTCCTGAAATGTCAGCTTTATTTGAAGAGAATGGTCTGAAAATGAAGTTCTCTATTGTAAGTTCATTAGACTGTCGCGTCCACACGGACGAAGTTCGTTTATCCAGTAACTAAATGTAACTTAAAACAAAAGTATGCGATATCTAATGACTAGTTTAATTTTTGAGCTAAAGTGGAGTCATTTTGATAGTTCATCAAAATTCAACAACGCAGCCTTGTAACGACGGGCATAAAATAATACATTTTCCGTTTTGTTAGAACTGCACAATTGCTTAACTTTTTTCAATTACGATTACATTTATTGTAATAATGACAGATACGAATAATTTTACGTTTTGTTTTCACTAATAAATGTATGAACTGACAGGCGTCAAATGTTACCTATTAAAATGACGCCACTTTAGTCTTGTCATAGTAGAGCTAAATTATTTGTGTTAATGTCTGTCTTTGTAATAACTAGGATCCTAATGATTTTTAGGGTTCCGTACCTAAAAGGAAAAACCGCAACCCTTATAGGATCACTTTGTTGTCCGTCCGTCTGTCTGTCTAGACTACTTATCTCGTGAACGCGAAAGGGTATGGAGTTGAAAATAATATCATATATCATGGTCTATGGTTCCTTGATGCTGTATTAAAATCAAATTTTTAAGTTTTAGCAGATAGAAGTTACGGCTACTGATATGGTATTTCGACACTCCAAGGAATTCAAAATTAAAAGGGTATTGAAACCTAGTAACGTTAACCTAGAACTATGAAATTTGGCAAATAGCAATGCATCCACATAAACCACAAATAGGGAAAAATCTGAAAACTGATCTTTTGTGAAGAAATCATAAAAGAAAACAGTGTTTAAAGTCGGTACAATTAATAGTAATTCACAAAATACTCTGCCATTTGCACCTACTGATTTGTCAATCTTTTGTAATTTAGATTAGGCTTTTATGAACTTAAATATTGTATGTTACACTATCATTTTTAAAGCTTGTAAGGTCAAAAACAAGCATACAACTTACGTGATGGAGATTTTGATAAGAAAATTTGTAACTACTTAGTTATACATCTTATTTTCTGAACTGTTAACTGTAAGTTTATTATTGAATTTAATTGTATTTAATAATACTAGCTTTTGCCCGATGTTTGTATTTCACAATAATATATAATTATTCTAATTATTAAATAAAATAAATGTGTTTACTGATTACAATAACAGAGAAAAATCGCGCTCTTTAGTTTTTTTTAGTTAGCACATGTCATCGGGCTGCAGGCTGTACATACAGCCTTCTCGTACCAGTCGGTAATTCACACAATTTGCGTTAGATGTCAATAAATGTTTTAAGTTCTTAATTCAAATCACATATCAAAGAATAATCATAAAAGAGCGTAACACCAGATTGTACAAGATAATCTTTAGTTGCTAGTGCTTTATATTTATGCTTATATTTATGTCACCCTTAAAGTTTTGCAAACATCTATTAAGTTGCGAAAAAAGTTTTAAAATTATTCTGCTAACTGCAATGAATTTCAGAGCACGGCGTTATTAGAAAGTTCTTTAAGAAGGATTATTCGATGATAAAATTATGTGTTAAGAGAACTTATTTCTTTCAGAATGACCAAATATAGTATAATAAACGAATAACAACTTTAGTCACAACAAAACATTGTTATGAATCCTGAATAATAATAAAAGCTTCAAGGCTGTTTAATATTATCTAGTAATATAAAGAAAACAACGCGGTCCATGTACCTAGAGGAGCACGTTTTGGATATGGGAAATGCAAAACGTGACAAGTTGATTTTAGCGATGTTTGGTTATTTTTGAAAACAAAGGCATCAGTCCACTCTAATTTAAAAAGTTAAACGATTGTTGTTTTACTGTAGCTGTTTTCAAAACGAACATTTGACTAAAACTCTCGCTGTTCCGTCGTTCTTTACTCGTATTATATTGGAAGAGTTTTTCGTCCTCACAGATAAATTGCCTTATGAAAAGTTTACTGGCAAAGTGACAATCATTTATTCTCATCATTTCGTGAAACAAAAACAAAAAAGCGTACGAAAATTTTGCAATTTGCAAAGAACGTTTATTGTTTTCTTTCGTTTCTCTTGACTTTCTTCCGTAACCTCAACATGGTGCGAATCGTAAACTTTGTGAAATCAAAAAACTTATTTGGTTCTTTTTAAATAGGTTGAATGATTTAAAGGTCCACTTCTAATCAGATTTAATTTATTTCTTGGTGAAGTCTTGGTAGATTTACCGTATTTTTATAACTGGAAAGTAAGATGGAGAAATAATTTTGGAAGTTGTTTATTTCATGTCTCTCTATGATCTTGTTTCTAATGCCTGAAAACCTCACTTTATTTTCGAGAAAAGATGATCACGTTGATGCAATGTTTTATAAGTCATTCATATACATACATACATATGGTCACGCCTTTATCCCCGAAGGGGTAGGCAGAGGCATGTTATATGCCCACATTTTACCTTTGTATAATTTGTTCCACGTAATAGGTGGTGCGCCGTATTGCCGTGTTTAATTGGACAGGCGCAGGTTGTGAATGCCTGCTGTTGAAATAAAGCCTTCATCTTAGCTTAACGACTGCCATTTTACTGGCAACCGGGACCAACGGCTGAACGTGCCTTCCGAAGCACGGAAACGCTCAAATAAATGTCACAAGTGATTCCATGTCATTTCCATGGATCAGTCATAGTGAAAGTTGCTTACTGCAGTGATCGTTTACAGAACACTGAGACCGCAGGGCCACGAGCGCTTCTTTTTTTAGAAAACAATTCCACATAGACCCACTAGTAACGCGTTACTGGTAACCATGGGTAAAAGACCCATACTAAATAGAAATTTTCCCAGAAATAAGTTCTGGACCGGGTGTCCAGAACTGGTCACCAAAGTCATTAACCCAATTATTGCTATACAATATCGACTTTCTGCCATGTTGTCGTTTGCGGTCATTATGACCAACATGGATATAATCGAATATTTAATTTTAATATATTTTAATAAATTGGATTTAGGGATAAAATGAACAGAAGTTGCCCCTATTTATTGTGTCTACTGCACCTACATTGCATTACTTACCTGCTACCTTACATTACTTTACTATTTTAATACTTTAAATATTTTTGACAGCATCAGTTTTTAAAGCACCATAAAATAATTGTAGGCTGGGGAACCCTAAAATGAAGATGTATCTGTCGTATTTCGGTCACGTGCCGAGTGCTCGCAGAATCTAATATCAGTGGGAAATTTATACAATTTTCTGTCCACGCAACCCGTATCAATTTAAATGGAAAATTTGATTGAAGCCCGTGTTAAATGAATTATTATACATAGCCAGGATCTGAATTTTTTTACCAACTGATGGATGCTATGAAAATATAACCTATCTCTGACAGATAGGTTATATTTTCGATTAAATACGACATGTAATAACATCAGATAAGTGTTTTCGAAGCTCCCTTAGATGTAAGTGACTTGTGAAAAATTCTGAATTGTGAATGTTCACAGTGATAAGCTTTCTAATAGGACAGGATAGGATACTTTACACCACTTAAATAAATAATATTCAACGCTGTTGTGTTCATATATTTTTTCGTCGGCTATCTTCTGCCTTTAGTCACTTTGCTCTTAGAGCAGAACCACGCGACTGAAAGGTATTTGACTTCTTCTCCTTCTTGTGCTTATTCTTAGCATTTGCAAAGGTTTATGTTCTGAAAAAATCTCTGAATTATACCAACGACTTCTTTTTGCCATCAAACTGCCCGTCACTTTAATGAGTTCCCTAATTCGATTTTTTCAAACATTTACCTTTAAGCATCTAAGTTATTTAAACATAATACATTTTTATATCTGTGTGAACACTACTACAATAATTCCTTCCCTCTAACACCCCAACCGGTGCAATTGCACCGCACTCCCCAGGCAACTTTAAACTTACGATAACAATGAAACTGACGTAATAATGAATGTGACGTCATAAAACTTCATAGGCTACTGCAAGTACTACAGGTACCTAACACATAGTGATGTTTAAATAAATATATTTGTAAATAGACTAATATTTTTGCATGAAAATCGTTACTAGATTTGTCTCGGAATAAATTAGTTTAAGAAAATTTTGAAAAATTGAAATTTGGATTAAGGTCATGTTTTGAGATTTCTCGGTCTATAAAATTTTCAAATTCTAGTTTGCATTAAAGGTTTACTACAATTGTGAAAAAATCATGACAGTCAAGTTTACAGAGTTACTTGAAAATTTCCCGATCATGATTGTTTGTCAACAGAAGAAAAGTTTTGATGACGAAACTATTCTTGACTTAAACAAAAGCCGTTTTAAACGGTAAATTAATGTAGTCAATCCAGTTGCTTTAAAGTTGTATTCAGTTTTTCAAAACAGATTAGAGAACAAGTATTAAAACAAGTTTATTTCTGCAACATATTTTATCCATTTATCTGCCATCGTCTTGCAGAATCGTACAATTTATTGCTGGAATTCTGCAAACTGTTCATAAATTCTCCATTTTCATTAGAACTTAACATAATTACTGTTACTAATTATCAAAAGGATGTTTCACAAGAAAATTAGAAGAGAAAATTACGAAATGTTAATTATGCAAAAAAGTGTCTTATACTAGTATAAGGATCGCTACCACAAGGGAACTTTTCATTAGCTAACCAGATTATTTTATAATTAATTTTAGTTGTAATTACATTTTGATCTTCATAAATGATAATACGTATGTTTTTAGGTAATTATTCCCACGTCTTTGGGGTTGTTCGGGTGTTATCCCGCTTCTTGGGCGTGTGGTGGTTTTACATGGCGCAAGGAGGTGATGGAGGGGGGCCAAAGGCCTACATCTTGAGAAATCGAGGCCCAGCCATCCCAGCTCCACCAGGAAACCATGAGGACATGGAAGGTGCAACTTGAGCAACCAGAGGGGGGATTCGACACAATCGCGGCCGTTAGACCGGCCTTGAACGAGTGGCTGGAGAGGAGACACGGTGCTCTCTCTTGCCGGTTATTACAGATACTTACCGGGCATGGTAGCTTTGGCAAGTTTCTGCAGCGAATACACCAAGAAACCACGGCCGAGTGTCAGCACTGCGAGGACCACAGTGATGACACACTGGAGGAGTGCACGGCGTAGACGCAACAACAGCACCCGAACCAACCCCTAGGCGAGGCCGCAGTTATAGCTGTAGGTCTGTTGGGAGTCTTGGAACATCCTACCGAGGGCTAACCCGGGGCTCTTAACCACAGGCTGTTGGGCGTCCCGTGAGATTTTTTAGTCGGTAAGAGTCCGGCATAGCATCCATGAAGGATTTTCCCTCACGTTAAAATAAAACCTGTCCTCAGATCATGGAGGCCGATAGTCTTAGGGCGCCCATTACACTAATTTGGTATCATCCGATAAAAAAGTATTTATTTTTCGGGGCATGTAGGCTGATTTTTATCGGATAGCTAAAAAATTACAGGGGTGCAGTCGCTAATGTTTTGGGGTTTACCACTGGTGACCGAAATTCATTTGATCATTTGACGTGTGACCGAAAAAACATTAGGCCATTCTACTACTGATCGAATGAACAATTGACCAATAGAGTTTTTATCGAACAAACATTTGGTATTTTTACTACTGGTCGATTGAACGTTTGGTCGAAAAACAGTTGACTATAGAATATTTTAACGAATAAAAGCGAAATAAGTAGAATTCGGTTCTGGCACTCGCCGGCCGCTGCCGCGGCACGCTCGCTTCGCTCGCTCGGCTCGTGCGTTATGGTCGCAGTTCTAACCTAACCTAACCTAGCCATTTTGATTCAGCCCTTGTTAAAATATTCTTTAGTCAACTGTTTTTCGGCCAAACGTTCATTCGATCAGTAGTAAAAATACCAAATGTTTGTTCGATAAAAACTCTTTTGGTCAATTGTTCATTCGATCACTAGTAGAATGGCTTAATGTTTTTTCGGTCACACATCAAATGATCAAATGAATTTCGGTCAACAGTGGTAAACCGAATGTTTTGTTAGAAGTAATGTAATTGAAATAAAGTAAGTATGCTTTTATACTTTTACTCCCAAGTAGGTATATGTATAAAAAAATATTTATTTTATTGAAAAGGTTAACACAGCTGGTGCAACGTGTCAAAACGTCAAGTAACAAAACATATGAACATGATTATTCGCATTTAGGCTTTGTACTTGTAAACCTTTACGCGCAATTGAAGTAAAACTTCTTTGCCATTGACGGCATTATATCACTAAAATTATTAAATTTTAACTTAAATAATAAATATATCTAAATATCATTCATTATTCACGTGCCTTACAAAGATTATTCAAATTTTATATTAATATTATTCATTCGAATTTTGAATAGTGGAAACTATTCATAGTCTGTGTAGTTTCCGCTATTCAAAATTCGAATAGTAAGCGTTATTTCCGCCAGAAAAAAAAACCTGAGTTACTTCCTAGTCGCGCCTAAAGAAGTTTTACTTCAATAAATATACATGTAGCATAGAACGCGATGGTCTAAAAGTTAGTAAAGTTCAAATAACTCCTAATTATTTGAATTGCAACTTAAGACAGCTCAAGTTCTGTTAGTGATTTAATTACAAAAGCTTTTTGCGAAATGTTCATAGTTTTCCCGAAATCATTACTTCCATTTTTCACTCAAAACTTACAACAGAAGAACTTTGAGAGAACATGAGACGAAACTTCTGTAAGGAAAATTTATTCTCAAATAAATAGAATTAAAACAAGGCTCTGTTACGTCGTTTCTTTATTAGTTTTCTTGCACTTTGTAACAACGAGTACATCTGGATTCAAGGACTTGAATAATTTGATTCCTGTAGGTATAATTAAATTTTCGCTAAGCATTTCTTAAACTAATAAACAATTTCTTTAGTGCTAGTGCATTTTATACAAAGGTACTTTGTTCTAATGTCTGAAGTTAGACGGTTTAGATTTCCAGCATTGTATACAGGGGACTACTGGAGATATAGGTAGCGCACAAGGTGCATCAATGAGGTCGCTGTTTAGTATTGCGATTGTTTATAAATAAACAACGATAATTTTTCTGAAATAATTTCTGATGCACAGCATACCTAACCCGATATCCGGATCTTTGGAAGACTCCATAAGCACCAAGTAAATGCGCTGAGCATTGAAAGTCTTTCTAATATAGTTAGTCCAGTAGCTGGTGTAAAATATTTTACCAATAAGTTGTGAACACCATTCACTTGACTTTTTTACATTCAGCATACCGATACCTCTGGGCTCAAAGGTCGTAAAGGACAAAATGGGACTTTTCAGGAGAAGCAAAAAACGAAAGAAAAAAAATACTTTGTACTCTAACTTTTTTGTTTCTTGAGCTATTTTAATACAACCAAGAAAGAAAGTGCTTAGAATTTATAGTATTTTCTAAGGCAGATTAAAAAAAATACCCTAGTGCTGTATTTACCGAGATAGATTTCCTTTACGACCACAAATTTGAAAATAAAAGTCCTTTACACCCGTCAAATTTCCATCCTAAGATTTCACCGAAGGGTGTAAATCTACTTCACTGCGCAATTCTGAAGAAAATAAGGTAATAATCGACTAGTGTAATAATTTTTAGGTCATAAGGATCACTTGCTAACTCATTTTTAAGGGCTACATTATTAAATAAACTTGTATTTTTTAATATTAAGCTCGTCAAATTGACGTCGCCACCACCCTGATGGTAAGCCGTGGTGCATCTAACGATTGGGGGCCAGTCTCACAGTCTGTAAGACTTTCGATAGTGGTTCCTCAAGTTGCCGGCCCTGTGATGTGCCTCTTCACGCTCCTCTTGAAGAACCCGGGATTGTAAGATGAGGGAAAAACGTATGCAAGCAGGTCGTTCGTCGTCTTATAGTTCGACAGATAAACGATCTTTTGAAATGCTTGGTTAAGGCGAAAAATCTCTCCACTGTGTATGAGTGGCATCTCTGCCCCGGCACGCATTGTTCGGGTTTGGAAAGGAGATGGTAGGATTAGGTTGAATCGAGCTCTTCAGAACATTCACCATAATACATTCGGTAGAAGGCAGCCAAGGACGCTATGGTTCTTCGTTGCGCTAACGGTTCGAGGCCTCCCGTCACCTCAGGACAACCAATTATTCGGATAGCACGTCGCTGCATAGCGTTTACGCTAGGAGGTGTCTTGCGGAGTCATCCGAAATGTGAGAACAGAATTCGACTCAGGGGCGAATCTTCGTCTTGTACAGTAAACATCTCTGATGTGACGTGTAATAGTCTAAGCTTATTCAGGAATTCTAGTTTCAACGAGGCCAGCCCAATACATCTCTTTACGTAGGTTTTGTGATTGAGCTTTCTTTTAGTGGAACCGTAATGTTCCGAAGACAGGGTAGGGATAGGAATGGGGACTTCTTAGCTGTAAACTGTGTGTTTTTCTGGCATTGAACTCGACCAGGGCGCCGATTCTCGACCACACGACGTGAATGCGTGGACGCAAATTTACGGGTGAAACGTCGTCCGTCTCATGTTCGCCGTTCCTAAATATGCGACAGGCGACGCGTCACCCGCCGATTTCCGTCCACGCATTCATGTCGTGTGAAGCGAGAATCGGTGCCCAGGTTGTCCGAACCCCATTGGGCAATGCGACCCAAGTCCCGGTGAAGATCCGCCACGAGTTGTCGTCTCTTTCCTTCCACGTCGCGTCGCCCCTCCGCTGGACGGCCAGAATAGCTCCCATGCAGAGTACTATCATCCGCATAACAATGAATGCACCCAAGGGACAGCATGTCATTGATACGCAGAAGAAAGAGAGTTGGGGAAAATACCGATCCCTGTGGTACTCCGGCATATACCTGCAAAAAGCAGGAAGCCTGACCATCACAGAGGACCCGTGTACGTCACCCGTGCAGGAAGCTGGCCAACCATCGGCACAACTGAGGCGATAGACCATATGCCGGCAGCTTGGAAAGATGCGACGCATGTCATACCCTATCAAAAGCTTTAGCCATGTCTAGGCCAATAGCCAGAGATTCACCGTGCTTATCCATAGCCTCACCCCAGGTGTGTGTAATGTACGCTAAGTGGTCACCCGTTGATCGTTTCGGCCTAAAGCCATATTGACAATCGCTAATTAACGAGTGATCCTCCAGATAGCGCATGAGCTGTTTGTTGATAATTAGCTCGAACACTTTGCAGATTACGGTGGTTACGGCTATGGTGCGATAGTTGGCCGGATCCGACCGATCCCCTTTCTTGGGGATCGACTGAACGTTCGCCTCCTACCAAGCCTTCGACTCTTCTCCCGACGAATAGGAAAGACGATACAGGCGTGTTCGCGTTGGACATAATTCAGCTGCACACTTCTTCAGTACCAATGCAGCACTGCCGGATTACAATATCCGGCATCGTGGTTCCACAGTCGGCGATAGTGGGAGGTTGCTTGCCACAGTCATTGACCCGGGAATTAGCCGCATAGAGATTGGCCAGCATTTCTGATTTCTCTTGGGCCTTGTGAGCCAGTAATCCGTCAAGATAGCGCAGCGGCTCGGCGGCGGCAAGAGCTTGCAAAAGTTGGCCTGCACGGCTTTGGGCAGTTGCCAGTATTCACGTCTGCCCGTCGGATGTTACGTGAGCTCCTAACCAAGCCGCGTGATGCGCTGGGCGTCCACTCTCTTGAAGGCTCTCTTACTGGACCTAGTGGCTCTGTTGTACGCTGCTTTGAGGCGGGCCACTTTCTGGCCGCGCACAGACCGAGCCCTGATCCAGGCGCGGTAAGCCGCCTGTTTTTGTTGAACAGCTACGGCGCACTCACGCCCGAACAAGGGGCGGGCTTTGCGGATGCTGGCGACATCAATGTATGGAATGTAATCTCAATGATGAAGCCCTCCCTGCAAAGCAGCGCTGACTCCACGGGATGGCCGACTGACTCAGGAGGACTCAGGGCAAAATAAACGGATTTCAGGTCGTCCGTTGGCGCTGAAGAACGAAGAAATTTCATTATATTTGCGGTTTTTCGCACTCCGTTTGACAAAATGATGATGTGTTTTTTAACAAGTTTTCGTCAATAATTACGCCAAGGTATTTAATGCTGTCTGTCCTTTGGAAGAATTCACATTTGCAACCTTTCATTTCTTTGCAGTAGTGTAATTTGATACCAAGAGATGTGTAATGGGCCGATCCAGCTGTTTTATGAAAACATACATAATATTTAGTTTTACTGGCATTCAGTGTCACTAAATTATAACGCAACCATGTTGACACTTGCCCCAGGCCCAACTCGGATTTCGTAAATTTTTCAGCCCAACTTGCACCATCAAATATAACAACAGTGTCATCGGCATAGCATATTATATTATCCATATACATTATAAAAAGCGTAGGGCCAAGCTCGCTACCCTGTGGGTCTCCAAAGTCGATTGTATCTAGCTCACTTTTAAAGTTACGCACTTTAACACACTGCTACAAGTAGCAGTATGGATGTAAAGGACTTGTCCTGATGTCCTTTACATCCATATTTTTGAGGTGACTTATAGGGCGTATAGGACCATTTAAATTCTTTATGTGTTTTACACCCAAAATTTTCTTTATATTTTCCTTTACTACCAAAATAATTTCACTCTAGTAGGTAAGTGTTATTTACTTCCATATTTTCACGGTAAACTTGGCTTAAAGTCTTAGATTATGTGGGTCGTAAAGGCATTTTTTTTGCGAATTTCGTAAAACGGAATATACAGATCGATAGGGAATTAAAAATTGAGTAAAACTGTATCAAAAAGTCATTTTCGCCCAAATGTCCTTTACGACCTTTGAGCCCAGAGGTATCGAATTACTTTCCTTCTTATTCCCATTCGTGAAGCTCTACGACGACAGTCTTACTTGCTTGTTACACTTACCAGAGAATCAAGGTCTCAAAACCATTTTAGTCTTTTGCAGAGTTCTTTTCTACTATTGATGATGATTTCCATACTCATGAAAATGGAAATATCTAACAGACTATACCTCGTCTCCTTTATAATAAAATTGTAAGGCACTTAAGGTTTGTATTTCGATTATGCAAATTATGATAATATTGAGCAAATATGCTGAACACTTCAGCGTCGCGCACTTAACGAGCACAATAGGCCAATAAAAATACATTTTCATCTAACATGGCGCCGCTTCATCATTTCTGAAATTATAATTCATGATGAAATTAAATTATAAGATTACATTGTTATTCTAGCGCACGTTCGGAAAATATCATTATATCGCTTATCAAAGGTATTGCGCTCAAGTCTATACTAATATTATAAAGAGAAAAGATTTGTTTTTTTATTTTTTGTTTCTTTGTTTGTAACGAATAGGCTCCGTAACTACTGGACCGATTTGAAAATCTCTTTCACTGTTGGAAAGCTTCACTCTTTGCGGTGAACAAAGGCCATATTTTATTCCCGTATTCCCACGGGAACGGGAACTACGCGGGTAAAACCGCGTGACGTCCGCTTGTTAAGTAATAAAGACGAACGAGTAGCAATATTTATGTATTATAATAAAGTGTAAACTGGGGCCCCATTAAGATCTTTTGGGCCCAACCACATCATTTAGTACATTAGTTGACCTTAGGGGGTTGGAAGGTAGTCCTGGGACATCCTTCCGAGGACTCACCCGGGGCTCCCAACCGTAGGCTGTTACTTGTCTCCAAATCCAAGTAGTTTATGAAAGCAATAAGTAAGGCGATTTTTTTACGTGAGGGTAAAGCCTACATGGATTCTATGCCGGACTCCTACCGACTAGAAAATCCTCTCGTATCCTGCCTAACAGCCTACGGTTGGGAGCCCTCGGAACAATACCCCAGGACTCCCAACAGACCTACGGCTACCACTGCTGTCTCAAATAGGAAGGGGGAGGGGGGGGGGGTTGAGGTGCTATTCCGCGTCTTTGGGGGGTTTTCGGGTGTTGTTTTCAGGTCTTCGTTCAGACTTGCCACGAGGCGAGGTGTGGGTGCCTTTACACCCACACCGTGCACTGCACCAGTGTAGTAGTAAGGCGCTAAGATGAAAATACGACAGTGTGGTTATTATTAACACTAAGGATTTTTTCTTTTTAAATAAATATTTTTCATAATATATTTTATTTACAGTAAAAAATAAACCGGCCAAGTGCGAGTTGGACTCGCCCATGAAGGGTTTCGTAGCAACAAGTAACATAATATAAAAGTTCTTATAGTTCGTTGTAACTTTGATTGATGTTTTAACACGTTCGCAGTGGTAGTGATTTTTCTAACCAAAAATTGCGGTTTATGACGTATTAAAAAAAACTACCAGCTCTATCTCATTCAAACCAATTTTCGTTGGTAGTTTTTATGGCAATGTACATCATATATTTTTTTTAGATTTATTACTCTCTTAGTTTAGAAGTTAGAGGGGGGGGACACTCATTTTTCGACTTTGGAAGTCCCTCTTGCGCAAACTTTTCACTTTAGAAAAAAATGATATTAGAAACATCAACAACATTTTGAAAGACCTATCTATAGATACCACACACGTATGGGTGTGACGAAAAAAAAAATTTTTATTTCTGTTCTGAGTATGGGGACCCCCAAAATTTACTGCTTTTTTTCTAGTTTTATATAAGAATCTTAATGCGGTTCACAGAATACATCTAGTTACCAAGTTTCAATAGCATAGGCTTTATAGTTTCGGAGAAAAGTGGCTGTGATACACGGACGGACAGACAGACAGACAGACAGACAAACAGACAGACAGACATGACGAATCTATAAGGGTTCCGTTTTTGCCATTTGGCTACGAAACCCTAAAAACAACCCTTTGAATGAAATTTGAAAAACTTGTCTTTTACCTTAAAATACATAATTTTTGTTTTTCTTAGACGTTTCCGGCTATGACCTTTCCACTTGACATTCATCATTTGCTGTCGAGCTATCGTCAGTAGGTATAACACGTAAACCATCATAAGAGTTTAATCTAACTTACGTCATAAAATATATGTAGGTATTTATAGTGGATACAACTTCTTTATGGCCATCCAAACATTCGTTCGTTCTACCCACGCTGTATCTCTGTACATCTGTGTATGCCTGTCTACCAAACGTTTCCTGGAAGAGATTATTGTATGTAGTAAGGCCGCGTATTAAATTATTTACGAAACAAATACCTAATAGATTATTTTAATGTAGGTACTTACCTATTTTGTGTTGGAGAATGTGCGGAATGCGGAATTTACTTCACAATGCATGCAAAAAACTACACACCGTTATGGTATATTAAGGATTACATACGTTACGGTACCTACCTACACATGATTTTGGCAGATTATGACTCCCTTCTAGAAATGCTCTGACGTTCATTCAAACTACGAAAACGCTAGTCTTTCAGTACCATTAGTGCTTCAGCTGCAGATAAAAATTGATTTCAGTAATTGGCATGCATATTTTATTACTCGTTTATAAATTTGAAACCAGTTTTTTAACGCCTTAGAGAACTTTTAATCAGCTGAGGTTCTAATTAAAAATGTATTCGCCGTGCTCTGTAACTACGTCGTTTTTATCGCTTTTGCTATAATATTTCACGCAATATTTCATCAATATACGTCAGCTATAGGGCAGCCGTATAAAATTTCCTGAATATTATAATAAATCAGCTTTAATTGAATTTTTTATTTGAAACGAGTGAAATTTAAGTTTGAACATGATTTTACTTAAATATTGTCATACTTTTTACATAAATATTGCCACTGAGATTCTCGTACTTACTATCGACTTTGTCTAGATAGAGCAATTACATCTGTGCCGTTCTATGATACCTGCTCCCCACGCTTTTTATGGAAAGAGAGGGTAGGTCACAGCGGTAATTTAGGGGGGAATGCTCCAATTTTGATAGTTCAACTATTTGATAGAAAAAGGGTCAACTATTTGATAGAACTTTGGAGGCCATAAAAGAGACTTTCAATCATTGTGAGGCGGAGGGGCTACACTTTTACTATTCAAGGTATGACCATGGATGTTTGAAAGTAGGCAGACTACTTATATCTGTTCGATTTCGATTGCCACAGCGCAGCGTCAATAATGTGACCTGCCTGATAGCTAAGACCTGTACGTACCGGGTCCCATACAGATATGCGACACATACGAGTATAATAGGTGCCCCTACAGAATTTTTTGGTTTGGTTTCTGTCTGGTAGATCGCGAAGTCCACTCTTCGCAGAAGTACTAGTATCTATGTGCGTACGTATGTTAGAAGGCTTAGTACCTCCGACGTCTACAGTTTCATATCGTTTGCAACTGTGCATTAGTTGCTAATTCCCAGGACACGCCTTACACGAACAAACATACGACAAACAATGGAGTATCTCATATGAAGCCAGTTATAACTAACCTATTATCTGAAATATTCTCCTGTATAAGAGTTATAGCTTGTTGTGTTTCAATTTTATTACATTACATTTTGGTTGAGAATGAGATAACTAAGTAGAATTAAATGGAAAGAAAGAAACTTTTATTCAGCCCTTGAGATACACATCGCTGCACTTACATCATAACAGTAATAATACACAGTAGTGGAATATTGGGCATTCTGTCCCACTTTAAGTTCGCATCGTCGCTATCGCTCCTTGCTCACGTGGGACAGATCGCCCAATATTCCACATTTTAAAAATGTAACCTAACCTAACATTTTTATAAAAAATAATTTATAAAATAAAACTTGCTGAAGCAAATCACCATCTCAACCTATCGCTGTCCACTGCTGAACATAGACCTCTTTAAATGATTTCCAGCCAGACCGGTTCATTGCCACCTGCATCCAATGAGACCCAGCAATTTTCACCAGGTCGTTGGTCCATCTGGTAGGTGACCGTCCCACACCGCGCCTGCCGGTGCGCGGCTTGAGTGGACAAGGATCTTTTTGCCCCATCGACCGTCCGATCTTCGCGCTATGTGGCTGGCCCATTGCCACTTCAGCTTACTAATCCTGCGAGCTATGTTAGCAACATTAGTTCTTTTACGGATGTCCTCATTCCTGATTCGATCACGTAGAGAAATGCTAAGCATAGCCCTCTCCATAGTTCGCTGCGCGACATTGAGCCGTCTGAAAAGACCTTTTGTGATGCACCACATCTCAGAACCATAAGTCATCACGGGTAATACACATTGGTTGTACACCTTTATTTTAAGACACTGAAGCTGAAGCAAATAGGTATCTTTTATGTTTCAACATACATCAAACGTAAACACATCACTCATATCAAATTTCTCAGTTTTAGTTAATTTAATTGTTGAATATTATATTACTTTCCGTTTCCGCTTAAACATTTCAACAACAACATTTTTGTGAAATCATCCATTCATCATATTTTATGTCTAATTAATTTTATGTTATCGAATTCTTTTCCTGTTTAAATTGGATATAATGTTATCGGACTCTTTACCTGTTTGAATGCATATAATGTTACATTCATAATAAATAATTTTCAACATACCTTGTATAAAAAATGCAACTGCTGATATTTCAAATAACAGCTTTTGACTAAACGTGTAAGAATATATAATTATATGATACAAATGCTTACATGTGTTTTCAAATTAACAAGACAGCTAGCGTCATCTAATGGTCAGGGGAGTAAACGTTTCAACAAGTGTGTCCAATATCTGTTAGATGGCGCTGTGCTCAATCTCATTATTGTTTTTCAGCGTCTAAAATATTACATATAAATAAAATAAAAGTGTGTGTGTACTTAATTTTAAACAACAGCTTTTGACTAAACGTGTAAGAATAAATATATGATACAAATGCTTACATGTGTTTTTAAATTAACAAGACAGCTAACGTCATCTAACGGTCAGGGGAGTAAACGTTTTAACAAGTGTGTCCAATATCCGTTAGATGGCGCTGTGCTCAATCTCAAATATAATTTTTATTGTTTTTTATCATCTAAAATATTACATATAAATAAAATAAAAGTGTGTGTGTGTGTACTTAATTTTAAACAACAGCTTTTGACTAAACGTGTAAGAATAAATATATGATACAAATGCTTACATGTGTTTTTAAATTAACAAGACAGCTAACGTCATCTAATGGTCAGGGGAGTAAACGTTTTAACAAGTGTGTCCAATATCCGTTAGATGGCGCTGTGCTCAATCTCAAATATAATTTTTATTGTTTTTCAGCGTCTAAAATATTACATATAAATAAAATTAAAGTGTGTGTGTGTACTTAATTTTAAACAACAGCTTTTGACTAAACGTATAAGTAAACTTTTCAACAAGTGGAAACGAAGCATCGTGGTAGAGAGAGGTAGGCACAGGCATACCAACCAACATTTCATCGTATAGATTTTTGGTCCAACATAATAGGTGCTGAATTCATCGCTAAGATCTCAAACAAATTTCTGGATTCGAAACCATGACTTTGGTTGACAGATAGTTGGTGTAATAATGTATAATATTTGACTACTTTTATCCTGAGAATATATTTCACCGGTAAAATATCAGCCACGGACGCCCACTAGTACCAGTTATAAAAGACTTAAATTGATTAGGTTTGTTTAAAATATGATTCATGATCAATCAGGCGTAAGCAACATAAATATAATGATACACTTGCAAATATATTTTATTAAGGTTCAATTTGTAGTGAGGTAAATTATTGCTGAATCGATATTTTATTTGTTAAAAACTCGGAATTTTTGAATGAAAAATCACATTCGAACCAGTATCTCACAAGTGACAAGTGACAAGTGACAAGAAATAACCAGATTTCTATCATGTGAGTAAGTTCTTCTTTTAATAGTAGAAATGCTCAGCTATGGACCTAGCTTTTGTCTGCTAGCTGTGTTCATTTTCATCTTCTCTTCATCTTAGTGCATTCTCAGTAGCTACCAAACCCTACTGGGATTTGGAGCCTGGGGTCCAGTTTTATTTGGTTGCTAGAGCAGCTATTGTTTGACTTTTGATTTTCAACATTGATGGGAGCGATTGCCGTCTAACATCCCAACCCCCTAGGAATGCCTTTATCGTTCCCTCATCCGTTAGTCAACAGGTGCACCGCTTAAAGGTGAGGACGCTTGGACCTCATGCACCCATTTTCATATCCTATCTATTCCTCATGATGTTGTTCAGTTACGAACCCGGTTTTTGTCTGTCGGCTGTGTTAACTTTCATGTCCTATCTATTCCTGATGTACTGAAAATCTGAGAACATTTTATTTATGATTTGATTGTATCTTAACAGGTCTGATTCGGAGTTTGAAACGTGTTCTGTAGTGGAGTCTGTTGCACCAAAGAAACGTAAGCCGGTGGAGAAAAAGCAAAAACAATCGAAGATCCTCACTTCACCTCCGTTGGAGTCAGACAGCGTTCGACGAAAAAGAAATTCATCTGACCTTAAAACCACAGAGAGGTAGGTTTCACTATGTTCTTTTTTTATACTACTAAGGTGACAGACAAGCTTACAACCCACCTGATGGTAAGTGCTCACCGCAGCCTATAGATGATTGTAACACCGGAGGCGCTACACCCACGCTGCCGACTCTGAACACCGTATTGCCATGTTGGAATGGATAGGCGCAGGTTGTGACTACCTGCTATTGAAAATTTTCAAGGCGCTCAGAAAAGCATTCAACATGGCTTAACGACTGCCATTTTACTGACAACCGGGACCAACGGCTTAACGTGCCTTCCGAAGTACGGAAACGCTCGCACAAAGAATTGATACAAATTGCTCACCCATCGAGGACCAGCCACAGCGAAATTTGCTTACCACAGTGATCGTGTACAGAACACTGAGACCGCGGGGCCACGAGCGCTTCAAAACTTCAACTTTTTTCAACGAAGTTTGTGTTTTGATTGTTAACATTCATACTTAGTGTACTTTGATCCCAAGTTCTTAGTCACTTTGATTCAGTACGTTTATAATTAACACTTTGTTTCTTTTACAGAAAAAATAAACCAAACTTCCTGAATATTTTGCGGTCCGAAGAAGCCAGTTGCAGTGAACCAGAACGACGTGAACTAACTTCCAGTTTCTCGAGCCGTGTCGCAACGGGAACGTCCCGTCGCTCCAAGAAGACGGGAGGAGGGTATGTGATTGATTTTAAACTGTATAAAACTAATGACTACATATCACACGCCGCTGATGTGCGCTATAGGACTGCCCTTGTGACTGTAAAACTACAGTGTGACGAGTCCTCACTATCTTGGGAGTCACTTCAAGAGTTTCTAGGACTCGCATTTAAAGAATTTCAAGACACTGAACCAGTGCATTATTCTGATAAGATTTTTATAAAGTAGTTTTATTCTCTATTTTTTATAAATTAAGCTATAGACTGAAAAAGTTTCGTATGTATTCGGTTTATAAATTGGGTTTTATATAATAATAATAATAATAATAACGCCTTTTTGTACTGCGTGTAACACTTCCGAGGAGGGTATGTGATTGATTTTAAACTGTATAAAACTAACGACTACATATCTGTGGTGACTGTAAAACTACAGTGTGACGAGTCCTTACTATCTTGGGAGTCACTTCAAGACTTTCTAGGACTCGCATATACAGAATTCCAAGACACTGAACCAGTGCATTATTCTGATAAGATTTTTATAAAGTAGTTTTATTCTCTATTTTTTATGAATTGAGCTATAGACTGAAAAAGTTTCGTATGTATTCGGTTTATAAATTGGGTTATATATAATAATAATAATAATAATGCCTTTTTGTACTGCGTGTAACACATCCGTACCCAGTAAATCATGGATAGGACATTTACGAAGTAGTTTGCATAGGAAAAGTACTCATGCAATAAAACATAGTGATGGAGTAGAAATCGTAAACTCAGCGTTTCGCAATCGTATATTAACATATAAAATATTGTCTTGCGATGAACTTCAGGGAGCGTCAGTAGAATCTTTTTTTTTTTTAATATTCGTGACCAATTAAAATCTCTTCTAATCGAATTTCTTGCTAAGCATAATTGTGTTAAGGTAAACTTTGAGTATTTTGGTACATTTTTAAAATTCAAAGATAATTCCCAAGAAGTGAAATCTTTTGGAACCAAAAATAAAATATTGTATTCTAATTTTGATTTCGAAAAATTTTATATTGAAACAGTTAATTATTTAAAAACAAATATTGAAGAGTTTGAAGGTCGTGATAGTGGTTGGACATTTATAAATCATTTGTATGTTGAGATGAATCTCAATAAATACCAACCACTTGGTGGGTCGAGTTTCATCAGTTTACCCAAATCAATTCAGGCTAAAAAAGCGTGTTTGAATATTATGAATAAAGATCGATATTGTTTTTTATGGTGTGTAACAGCGGCTTTATATCCAACTAAAAAACACCCTGAAAGAACGCATTCTTATCCTAATTTTCGAGAATTATTTAATTTAAAGGGAATGTCTTTTCCCGTGACCTTTAATGATATTAAAACATTTGAAAGAAACAATCCACGTATTAAGTTTATAATTTATGGTTTAAAAAATCATAAAACCTTTGTAGGTCCTTTGTATAAATCTGAAATCGATAAAAAATACAAAGGAAAAACTATTCATTTACTGTTTCTTGAAAATAACAGCTCTTCTCATTATGGTTTGATCAAAGACTGTTCTAGACTTTTTAGAAGTCAAGTCACATCTCATCACAACAGATTACATCTTTGTGATTTATGTTTAATATTTTTCAATACCGCTGACGAACTTAACAACCATTTATGTGGAGGTATAATAACTCTCCTCCCAAATAAAGGTTCAGTAATTAAATTTAAAAACTATGAACGCAAACAAACTATGCCTTTTTGTATTTGCGCAGATTTTGAATCGATGTTACAAAAAAATACTGAGCCTAATAATAATTGTTCTTGTAAAAATACGAATATATTCCACCAACACGTGCCGGTTGCTTTTGGTTATTATATTGTATGCTCTGATGATCCTCGTTATAATCGTTACGTGTCATATCGAGGTAGAGACTGTGATAAGCGCTTTGTTGACTATATAACTAAAGACGTACAAAAAAATTATGATATAATTAAGTCGCCTGCTGCAATGATATTTTCCTCGGAGGACAGGTGTGATTTTGAAAATGCAACACGTTGTCATATCTGCCAAAACTTTATTTTTTGTGACAAAGTCCGCGATCATTGTCATCTTACCGGTCGTTATCGAGGAGCTGCGCATTCGTTCTGTAATTTGCAATATAAAATGCCCGCATTTGTCCCCATTTTTTTTCATAACTTAGCTGGTTATGATTGTCATTTATTTATTAAAGCGTTGGGTGACGTCCCTGGTGAAATAAAAATAATACCTAAAAATAAAGAAAACTATATCTCATTTACGAAATTTGTATCAGTTTCAAATAATAAGTTTTTTCAAATGCGTTTTCTTGATTCATTTAAATTTTTGGGTACAAGTTTAGACAAATAAAAGTAAAACTTTAACACCAGAAATGTTTAAACATTTACAAAATCACTTCCCTGTTCCTGATGAATTCCAACTACTTACTCGCAAAGGTATTTATCCATATGAATATATGGATTCGTGGAAACGGTATGATGAAATTTTTTTACCTCCAAAGAAATACTTTTATAGTTCCCTTAATGATGAAAATGTTTCTGAAGATGATTACCGGTATGCAAATTTAGTTTGGTCAAAATTTAGAATTACTAGTTTAGGTGAATATACGGATTTATATCTAAAAACTGATGTGCTTTTATTAGCAGATATTTTTGAAAATTTTAGAAAGACATGCAAACAACATTATCACTTAGATCCATCTTTTTATTTAACTGCACCCAGTTTATCTTTCGACGCTATGTTTTTAAAAACAGGTGTTGAATTGGAACTAATTAATGACTTGTCTATGATACGCATGTTACAAAGTGGTATAAGAGGAGGAGTGTGCCTCTGCTCTCACAGGCATGCTAAAGCAAATAACACATACTTAGCTAATTACAAATCTTCGGAACCTGATTCCTATATCTCTTATATAGATTGTAATAATTTGTATGGAAACAGTATGTGTCAATACTTACCATTATCTAATTTCAAATTTCTCACTCAACAAGAAATTGATAATTTAGATATAACTAAAATTGCAATTGATGCTGATTATGGTTATATTTTGGAAGTGGATATAGCATACCCTAAGCATTTGCATAACTTGCACAACGATTTACCATTTTGTTCCGAAAAATTTATACCCCCCGGGGGAAAGAGTTCTAAGCTAATACCTAATTTATATGATAAATTTAATTATGTCATACATTACGTGCATTTACAAACTTGTATGAAACATGGGTTGATATTGAAGAAGATTCATAGAATAATCAGTTTTCTACAAAGCCCATATTTAAAACAATATATTGATTTAAACACCAAACTGAGACAAAAAAGTTCTTCCACTTTTGAACAAGACTTTTTTAAGCTCTTGAATAATAGTGTATTTGGAAAAACTTTAGAAAATACTGAAAACAGGGTTGGCAAGTGGCAAGATATCGAAAACATAACTAAACGAAGAAAATGCGCTCACAACCTTATTGCTCGTCCAAATTTCCATAGTGCAACGGTTTTCACAAAAAAATCTAGTAGCGGTGCAGTTAAATCCTGAACAAATAGTTTTGAACAAACCAATATATATTGGATTTGCTGTTCTAGAATTATCAAAAAGTCATATGTATGACTTTCACTATTCAGTCATGCAACCTTTTTACAAGGATAGGATACGGATGTGTTACACGGACACAGATAGTTTTGTTTATCATATACAAACCCATGATTTCTATGAAGACATAAAAAATAACTTTTTATCTTACTTCGACACCAGCAATTTTTGTAAAAATAATGTGTATAATTTACCCATACAGAACAAAAAAATACCAGGCTTATTTAAAGATGAAATGGGTGGTAAAATAATAAGCGAATTCGTTGGGTTGAGATCAAAGTTATATTGTATCAAAACCATTGATAGCACTATTAAAAAAGCCAAGGGTATTAATAAGAATGTTGTACGTGACATTAACGTTTTCGATTACAAAAAAACACTTTACAACAATGAAATTGTTCATAAAACATGAGCTATTTACATGTGCTGTAACAAAAATTGCGCTGTCTGGTGATGATGATAAACGAGTTATTGCAAAAGATAAGATTTCAACTCGAGCATGGGGTCATACCGATATTTTTAATTTTTAACAAAAATTAGGTGTGCTATCCTGTCTTCACATAGTATTCGCAAATTATAATTATTGTAATCAACTAAACTAACTAAAATTGTAAAATTTATATGCAGTTTTGTATTATTATAAGTACCTAATCTTAAGAAATTAAACCAAGTAAGAGCATGGGGTCATACCGATATTTTTTTATTTTTAACAAAAATTAGGTGTGCTATCCTGTCTTTACATAGTATTCGCAAATTATAATTATTGTAATCAACTAAACTAACTAAAACTGTAAAATTTATATGCTGTTTTGTATTATTATAAGTACCTAATCTTAAGAAATTAAACTAAGTAAAACTGAGAAATTTGGAATAAATGCATTATTATAAATATAGTATTCTGTTTTTTCTTTAATTTCCTAATACATTTGCAATACCTACTATCATGTACCATGAGAGATTTTCGCGGTCGCGGGAAACCGCTGTTGCGCTGGCTATGCCCGCCATGAAACTTGTATGTCAGGATCGTAGTAAGTGGAAATCCTTAGTCTCTGCCTACCCTGATGGGAAACAGGTGTGAAAATATGTATATGTATGTATGTTATGATGTCTTAAGTTACATACTTCGAAGAAAAATTTCTTAGAAATGTGAAATAGGATATCTACGGTTAGTAGTAGTGGACTATTGAACATTCTGAAAAAAAATCTTCAAAACCTGGGACCTTGGTAGCGACAGTCACAACCTCATAACACCTGATGATATGCATTATCATTCACGTTACAACACGTTTACAATTCATAAAAATTTCGCAACTTAAGTAAGTTCATAACAATGTGCATTAACATCATTCTTAAGACATGTTTGAACATGTTCGTCATAGTGAACGATGACACTTGCAAACTTGTAGGGAGTATCTCGTTACAACTTATTGCAAAATAAACTAAATCAACAGGTCAGAACTTGAATTAATACGTAGTACAGTGTATGTGTCACTAGCGGGTCATGTTTCTATTTAATTCACCTATTACTCATAATTACATTCAGTTTCACACTTGTTCTCTTTACATTCACACAAAGCAGTCTTTTAATTAATAATGTTGAAGCAACAGCAGTGCATCTCTGAACCTCAAACCAGTTACTTTGCTACAAGGAATAGGAGGATTCCAAAATACGTAATTAAAATAGATGTATTAGAAGCTGAAGATACATCAGATAACGAAGTAGAAATACATACAAGAGTGAAAACCCAATATATTGTTTACGATCAGTGGGATGAAATATATTATAAAACAGAGAAATTACTGAGCCAAATATTTAAAACGTTAGAAGATCGTGGCAGAGGAGGACGAGGCCAACCAGATATACCTCAACATTAATACATTATAAATAATGGCAGATGCATATGGTGACGGTATTGTTCAATACGCTCCAGACCCCTTTGACTTCTCACATATTTTACCTCTTTCACCTACGCAAGTTGAACAAAAAAGAAGAAAACCAACTATTTGTAGAAAATCTAAAAAGACAGCTCATAAATCTTTTGTAATCAGCAACCAACCAAAAGGAGTCAAGCTAATTCAGATAAAGATCTTGGACATCACCAGCGACAAAGACAAACCTTCGTTGCCGTTTTGTGAAGATAGTGACAATGTGATACTTAGTGCTCAATACGTAGTTCATGATACAGTTGATGAAATCATGGACATGGCTGAAGGTATTATTAAGAAAATATCTAAGAAAATTCATGGTGATAGCTTATCATTTTAACTAATGTGTTTTTAGTTTTAAGTAAGTTATACATCACCTTAATACTTAGAGATGTACTGCTGACGCTTCAACATTTTGTACGCGTCATTTTATATCATTGTGTTAGGTTTAAGATCAATGTAATTTTTGAGACATTAAACAAATGGTATTATGATAAATTTTTTTTTTTCATTTCAATTTCGACTTGGGTAGGAAATAGTATGAAAAACAAACACAGTATAGTAATAAAACATTTATTCGGTTTATTAAACTTATGAAATACAAAAATTATTTTCTAAACACCATTGTTTAATACACAATACATTCCTTAAAGCACAATAGTTCTTATGAGCAAAACAATTATACAAAAATAGGTCTTTACAGTAAAGATCACTGAGAGTCTTTCAGTTAGGAATACTTTTATTTTCACATATGTCAGAAACATTATTATGACCACATAGCTCTTGAACCCAATTAATTTTCTCACTACCTTTAACAAGAACCTTTTTTTCCTTCAAATAGCGTTTGATTATTCTAGAAAATTCTCTGTAGTCTATATATCCTTCGCTCCAGCGGTAACCTCTATTCCTTTCAATCCACCAAATGTGTCTTCTTTCTTCATCAGTTAGCGAGGAGAACGGGTAAGGAGGTTTTATAAAGAATATATGAGTATGTTCCAACGTAGCTACAGCTAATTCTTTGACTATAAAGTTATTATAACGATCTTTAAAACCCTGAACATCTACTATAATAGTATTTTTGTTCATGATATCTTCCTCACGACGCTACTTAACGGCTTATACTCGATTATACAGTCGTTCAATATAAGACAATATGCTGAAGTTTGATCTGGTATATCAATATCACTTTCAATTTCCACTCTAACATCCACAACAGGACCTGATTTAAGATTATCTGGTTGTCTAGAACAATCTACTACAAATAACGGAGCAATGTTTTTAAATTGTTTCTCATTTAATAACGGCTCGGCGCGACGTCCATAATACGACTGTTGAAATCTAGTATACTGTTCATATATTAAAGCAATTCGATTATTCGAGAAACTTGAATTCAAATTTTCATACGGGAAGTAGGTTGAATTTAGGTATACTCTAACATCACGAACATCACAGTGATCAAACTTAGACATATCCAATTTAGTATTATTTTTTCTATTTGTTTGCAGACCAATAATAACAAATCTTGGTTTCTCTATTTGCGACGATGTTTTTATGGACCAAGTATGCTTAGTAGTTTTTGGTAAAGCCGGATATTCATATAAATCCCAATTCCTAAATATCATCTGGAGTGGTCGATCTTTTTCTAACAGTTTTAACATATTTATTTTTTCCCTATCGGACACTTTGACATGTGGTACACGCCATATTATTTTATTTATAATAATATCTTCTACAGTTTCACCATCGTTAAGTTTTAGGGCGTTCAGATTAGTATTACTTCGTAACAATATTAATTCATGTTTGCTGTTTATCACTACTTTCTTGAAATCTTCTGCAAAACCAAGAATGTTACAGAGGGGTATAGAAGCAGAAAAGCTTCCCCCATTTGCACTATTTATGCCTTCGATATTCCATCCCCAAGCATTAGATGCTTTAGCCTCGTTTTCGTTCATTGATATTAATGATTTCATTGTGGTAGTCATACCAGCGTTTTTTATTTTATCTATTTCCACTCCATTTATCTCATACCTTATATCTTGAAACAAGTAAAGTAGACTATTGTTTGTGAAATGAACGCTACTGACTCTTTCCTTCGAATTTCCACCCTTATTTACAACAACAGTTCCTTCCAAAAACAAAGTGCTTGCTGATGGTAATATATACAAGTCTTGTTGATTAATAGGTATCCTGATTTCATCGCTTCTATTGAAACTTGTTACGTAAGGCTTGTAAGAGTGAAATTCAATTCCTTCCACAGCGTTGTTGTATGCAGGAGTGGACAAAACATCTAGTATATTCATTTCAACAAACCGATCGCTTTAAGAAATGCTTTATTTTTGTTATTAAATTTTATAACCCTTTTGGACCGAGCTCTTATTGGTTTGATAGTTTTAGTAGAACTGTTATTTTTAGTTGGATGTACCACATATTTATTATAATCTATCATTGTTTTCTTCTGATATGTAGATACAACTGCACTTCTTCACCTCGCAAATTTATTAAGTTATTATTTATATCCAATAACCTTATCTGTATGCAGCTTATATTGGTTTGATTTATTGGAAAGTAGATTGCGTTTTTCGGAATTTCTATAATCCTGTATCCAGGTGGAACATTAAGTGCAAATTCGTGTAAGATGTGACTGGATTGATCGTTTATATAGGAACCGCTAACTATGTCACATTCAATCCTTATGACAGTCGTTGGCAAAATGTTAACTGGAAACTCTGATACATGATATTTATTTGCTTCTAAGATCTGCTTTTTAAATCCCAATAAACTTCCAAATGTATCTTCTTTAGTAAAATCTATAGTTGATGTACAAAATAACACAGTTTTTAAGGTGTTGTTATTACAATTGAGTTTTATAGATGCATCTTTTATCTCAGTTTTTAAATAGTCACTAATATCTTGTAATTCATAAGTTCCTTCAGGTATCTCAATAACATTTTTAGAACCATAGTATAATTTATTGTTTGTATTATCAAAATTTGGAATAGAATTATATGTAGAGAAATGTAATAATGCACATTCATACTCCTCAGCTAATGGCAACGTGTCTGGATAATAGGTAGATAATACCGATGAGTTTCCAGTTATCGATAAGGTGAGTGACATCTTGCAAATGATGGAAATGAAAGAGTGGTATAAGATTTATAGTATTTTTATTTAAAGTATTATAATTATAATAAAGATTTATAGTATTTAATCCAAAAAGTTGGCAAATAACTTAAACACATATGTCCACAAACTATTGTGTTAAATTGTTGATATCTATCATAGTTATAATGAACATCACAGTTCTTAAAATATAGCATTAATTCTCTTGGCGGTTTTAAATCACCATAGCTATCAAAATATTCACAATAATTGTTTATTTTAACATAAGCTACCCAATGCGTTCCATCATTTCTCGAATTATCTAGGTTAACTATAGCACATTCAATTCATTTAGGTGTTTTTGGTAACTGATCCTTCATATAAACTCCTCGAAAATGTGGAATACAATGACCATACTTCTGAATATCGATATTAGTTAAAGCGCGATTAGGTAGCTGATCAATTAGTTTTTTGATGGATTTATAAACAATCCCTGACCTTGCTTATGCGGTTTAATGTATAGACCTTTACCTATTGCTATAGCCTCCATAGTTTTATTATGACGTTCAGTTTCTTGTAATTTTTTCTGACCGTGTTTATAATCATTCACAGTTTTTGCAATACCAGCTGCACCACCAGCTAATGCTCCTAAAGCAGATAAACCAGCAAAAATTGGGATTAAAGGTAGAATGCCTCCAGTTTTTGGTATAGGTATCATTCGAGGTACTTGAACTTTTGGAATGCATGGAACTAATTTTCGGGCAACCATATAAGCTATATTTATTAATGACTTATCATCTTTAGGTGAGAGTTTTTTGATTTTTCTTTTTATTTTTTTAACAAAGTTATTAAAGGTCTTAACACCAGCACCAGACTTCAATTTAGCTTTCATAACTTTGTTTACTATCCACGAACTAATCTTTTCCCCTGTTCGAGCATCTTTTGCTTTAAGTCTTTGCTTAGCCATATCTATAAGACGTAAGTCGGCTTTTTGACGGTTAGGCAAGTCTGTGTAGTTTGCGTATGCAATATCGTGATGCTTACAAGCTTCGTCTAACTTATTTACACCTTTATCACCACGTAGCAATCGTTTCGAAAGCTTTGTTCCTGGTCCACAATAGTTATAACCAGGTATGTGTAGTTCGAATGGTAAATGATTAATGATATTGTTTATTAGTCCACCACCTTGCATCGTCCAAAGAATAATGAATATACTTTAAAATTACATATCACTTATATAATTAACTCATTCCACAATTGCAGTCTTATCAATCCAACTATTCTCTTTGTTATTTAAACCCAACCATTTTACAAACAGTTTGTTTCCTTTCTTTTTTAATACCTTTTCTATCAAATAGACACCAGGACAGGACGACTTTTGAAGCTCTTGTTCGTAAAAAGTTCCTAATATGACTTGTTTTTGATTATCTTCGATGCGATATGTTATTGGTACAGTGTTATTTATCTTTTTTATAGTAAATAATTCTGTTGACCAGTTAGGAGTGTATCCTTTCTCAAATATATGTTTGTACTTGCTAATTCGAACTTTGTCACCAATTTTAAACTTTGGACGACATTTTTGGACTACCTTTATCATGGAATTCGTAATATTATTTTTAATGTTAGTTTCATTAAACTTATTGACATTAACAGGTGCAAATTTAATAGTACGATGTTTTGTGTTATTATATGTCTTCACAATACCGTTCAAGCCACCATCTATCCACTTATAGTGTCCGTTCAAGCTAAAGTATTTGTACAATTTATTTTTAATAGTTTTAATAACTCGTTCTACAATTGGAGCCTTTTGGGTTGAAAATGTAGAGTAGTGATTAATATTAAAGTTCTGTAAAAGCTTTTGAAATGTAGAATTATAGAACTCAGTACCCATATCAGTTTGCAGATGATTTGGTATCCTGTGATTAGAAGAAAGTATTTTTTCAAATGCAAGAGAGACATCATGTTTGGATTTAGGTTTTAATGGTTCCACCCAAACGTACTTGGAGAAGCAGTCGATAACTATTACAATATAGTTATATCCTTTATTAAAGGTTTTTAGGTTTTGCATATCAGCTAAATCTGCTTGCCACAAATCATCAATACCTTTTAAAATTACAGATCGTCGAGGAAAATTTTTTCGTGCTGCTTTTTGCGTCTTGAACTAGTTTATCAACTGCTTTTCTTGTGTAAAATTTGCTTTCCAAATGAGTTTCTATCTCAGACATTATTGTTTTTAAAGCTTTCTCTATGTGGTTTTGAACACTATTTGGAATAGGACTTTGCAATTTTCGTAAGTCATGGATTAGTACACCTTTCAATTCATCTACATATGCTTTATTTACTGCATCATCTGCGTCTTGAGGAGGTTTAACACCTTTTAGCCTCGATGTCTTCAAGTCATAATCTCCATAATCAGATTTTATTAATGCGTTATCATTAAAATCAAGTATTTCTGATATCCGCATTCGCTTATGAATATAATGTCCAAATTTGTCTACATTCATATTAAAGGTGTATTATGTTGAACGGTATATAGTAAAATGACACACATATAACATTAGTAGATCTATTTATTTAATGATTTTGCTTTCACGTAGTTCTTCAATGATAGATATTATTTCATTGTCTAGTCCTGTGTTACCGGCATCTCGAGAAGCAATTAATAACTTTAATCTATCAACCAATTCATTGGGATCATCCCAATATACAAAATCTGTGTTTTTTTTCCACATTTTTGTTGAAGGTAATCCTTTTCCTACTTTCTGTCTACAACTTGGACTTCTACTTTCTTGATCGAAAAGTGGTTTAATAACTTGCAAATATTTTTGTCCTTTATTACTTTTAATTGGTTTTTTTGAATCGAAATCACGACGATGTGCATTCGTTACAAGTAACATTGTCTTATAATTTTGCTTGTCACAGTCATTAACCAAGCTCAGATCAATGTCTTTATTTAACAGTAACTCTCGCAACCCAGGTGTACTTTCGTATTTGTGTCCGGCTACAGTAATAACTTTATCCCCAATAGTTATGTTAGAGGAACCCAACATTAGCTTTCCACGTTCATTTCTTATACCAAATGGAACATCTGATAGTAATTGTGAAGATAACGACCAAGATGATGCATCTGGATTAGTACCGACTAATGACTGAAATGAAGAGTCCGATGAGGGTTCCGATTCGTTACTAGCAATACTGCTATTATCTGTTTCTTTCATATCTTGGTCTTGCGGTTCTTTGGGTTCTACTTTTTCCTCCGTTTTTGTTAGAGCTAAGTGGTTATTAGTGTTGGCTATTAAATTGAGAGATTCTGTGACAGGTTTAAAAACTGTATCAAGAGCATGCTTGTTATTATCTTCAAAATCCTTCATTTTACGTATTTTTTTCTTGACAGCTTGTGTCGCATCAACAATTTGTTTTTTCAATGATTTATCCATTATGTAAAATAGGTGGTAATCGAATAAGAATCAATTAAAGAATAACAATAAACAGACTGCAGTCTACTTAAATATTCAAATTTCATCTAATAATACAAATGTGTCAAACGTTTTTCTATAGCAACCATTGTTTTTAGAACAATCTTTATTAATTACCACATAATCAAAAGGTTCTTTCCATATTAAGGAACACATTTCTCGAAATTTCAACCATGTCATATCGGTGTTAACATGTTCTTCATAAACATGTTTCAAATTAACTTCATCTTGCTTAAAAAGCACAATTAGGTTAGCATTATCTCTTACAAGTTGTTTAGGTATTTTGGTATAAGTTTGATTTAAATAAAAACTATCAATCAATTTATGTCTTCCCATGGCAAAATAATCACGCATATTACTTTGATTTTCACATGCTACATCATCAAAAATAATCACAGAATTTGGTTTTGCATCTGAAACTTTTAAAACGTCATCATTTGTCTGATATTTATGAAGAGTGATACCTGGTACTCGTTGTAAAACCTTTTCTAAAAATATGTACTTTGGTTGATGTAGAGTTTTAGAGTATACATAAACATTTTTAAATGTCAAGCCATATTCATGCAATAGAAGACCAATTAATAAATTAGTTTTTCCACAA
Organism: Miltochrista miniata; assembly: GCA_933228765.1. NCBI lineage: Eukaryota > Metazoa > Arthropoda > Insecta > Lepidoptera > Erebidae > Miltochrista > Miltochrista miniata. The sequence goes on from OW121756.1 coordinate 24,176,125, forward strand.
TTTGATGGTCCACAAATGATGCAACGTACAGTATTCGGTAATAATTCTCCATGACGTAATTTGTTTTTTGTCAAATCGTCACAGATTGTATTGACCTGTAACGATTGTCTTTATTTAACGAATTTCATGTTTGCTATGCAATACTGATGGACTCATAATGAAAAGATGAATTTATAACATAAATATTTATAACTACAAGTAGTCGAACCCAACTGGATACAGAAAACGTTGTGGGTTATAAATGGTAAGTAATGAACATGGAGGGAGCTTCAGCAAATTTTATTTTTCAAATTATTTTTTATAATTATGTTAGGTTAGGTTACATTTTTAAAATGTGGAATATTGGGCGATCTGTCCCACGTGAGCAAGGAGCGATAGCGACGATGCGAACTTAAAGTGGGACAGAATGCCCAATATTCCACTACTATACATTATGTAGTTTTAACATTCATACCTACCATGCCTGCAAACACGACGAAAGTGTTCAGCATGTGCTAAACTGGTGCCTAGCGCTGGTTTTCAACAAAGCCACTTGCTACCCACAGATGGCAATCAGCCTACTGGTTATCATCATAACCTTTATTTACTTAATTATAATTAAATTCAAATATAGTTATAGTTGCTGCAAAGCAAGGACTTCATTGTCAGGCTATGTTGTATACCTCTTTATTGCCTGAAGTTCCTGTAACTAAGACCACGAGTTATAGTATGGAATGTGATACGAGCGATACTTTGAAAGTTCGCACATGGAACTAATTCCCACAATTCCAACCAAGTAAAATATTATACTATGCTCAGCTCATACATAAGTCAAAATTTTATATTATGCATGGAGATGTGAATTATTTACCGTTATTGTATTCAATTACGGAAATACTTTTCATATTTCATTGGTGTAAAAAAAAAACTAAAAAAGAATTAAATTGCCTCCCATTACGCTTTCAAAATATGATAATTTTTCAGTTTTATGTTGGTTCTATAGAATAAAAGAGTCATATCTGAATGATAAAGAACCCAAAGTGTAATAATGATAATGATGTGGTAGCATAATGAAAAGTAATCTCCTCCTTTCATAATCTCTGGTTTGAGATGATAAATGACTTGTCTTTAAAATTTTCTACGGTTTCAGTGAATAGAGGAACTTAAAGCTATACTTACTTGTAGAAAAAAAAGAATTTAATTAAGGCCAACCCTGATTTAATAGGCCATAATGGCAGACAAAGTCTGTGGGCCTCCCGGCCGTATTAAGTTGGAAGGGTGTGATGGTGTGTTTTTAGTTGGTAAATGTCCAGCATGGCATCAATGATGATTTCCACACGAATAAAAAACTTGCACCCATTACACTTGTCTCTGTAGATATTTTATGTATAATTTATTGGACTTTTATTACGATACATTTTTCCCTCATTGATTTCCAGGAAATAACAATGGTGAACTTAAATTTGGTTCTCCTATAGCTACAAGAGCAGCAGATCAAAATGACACACAAACTATACCTAACTACTGAGATGATGTTGGATGAGAATATCCAAATACAAAAAAAAAACGAGCGAATTGACGTGTGAATTTCTTACGGTTCGATTTATGACTCGCGGACTCAATCTCTGAGAGTTTCGGTAGTTATCAAATGGCATAAACTTTAATTACGAAATCAAACACCAGGTTCCCGTATCCCGTGTGGGTATGGGAACCTGGTATTTCATTTTGAAATTTTTCGTAGGATTCTGAAGAGCTTACAGGCCGGTCAGTTTCCCCACGGAGGGTTTTGTGCACTGAAATGCAAAAAGAAACCCGTTGGTTGTATGGGAGTCCCCGTTAATTTATTTTATAGCTGCAACAGAAATCTTCGTGGTTTCTGAGATACAGCCTGAAGATAGTCAGATGGACATCGGATTCTCAGTAATATTGATTCTTAGGAGACCCTCTTAAGAATCAATATTGTAAACAGAAGAAATTAATCGTTAGCACGGTGCACTGTCTAAACGTGGCTATTGCAGATTTTTTATAATATGAGCTCAAAATTAACTGTAGGTACAACATCTTCGCTACTCACAATGTTACACAGATTTTACGAGCTTAGAACCGACCATTGTGTACATTTCTAACAACCCATGTAAGCCTTATTAAATTGCTTTTCTGTATCCCTAGCTCCCTACGCAACGTATGGACGGAACTCGTAATATTATATAGCTGCTTTAAATCAATGTCAATATTTTTCAGAAAGATGATTGAATAATAAGCTATATTTTCTTCTATAATTTTGTATGGGTACTAAGTATGAGTGCAGTGAGTATAACTTTAATTATTTTTTCGTTATGCTAACTGTAAGTAGTTTGCATTGCATGATTTTGTTCATCATAGCATCTTCTCAGTTGCTTCCGATTTCTGCATGAGTTTGGGGCCTTGGGTCCTCTTTTATTGACTGCACTGCTGCCGTCATCAGTAGGAACGACTGCAGTCTGAACACCCTAGCCCCTCAATACAACCACAACGTGACATGAATATAAAGTTATATTTACAATTTATTACACGACTTTCTGGATGCGTTATTTATTATACCAAGATAATTAAAATATGCACATTGTGCACAAAGATTTTTAAGTCTTAGGTTCACCAATTACAATCTAAAAACCTAGGACTTATTGAATATTTAAAGCAACACACATTCAGATAATAGCAAAATATTTCAATTTGTTATTACCTGTGTGTGTGGTCTGGTTGGACTGGGAAAGACAAGAAACAAGTTTAAAAATATTATTCATACGATAACGTGAGCTACGCCTGTGCCTAATGTAGAGTACTGTTAGTAAAATATTTTTCTCCGTTTTAACTTTTAACAGTCTTCAATATTTTTATCGGATTTTCTTTTGTAAAAGTAATTCACCAAGTCTTTCTTGCTTGCCGTAAATTTTACCAAAGCTTTTTATGGAAGTGCTTCTTCTTCAGGGTTTATTTTGTTTTATTCAAAGACAGCGAAGTTTTTATTTTTCAATCAATAACAAAATTAAAACAACGCAGTGCATAACGAAACTGTTAGCTCTTCATCATATTTTAAAAACATTTCTAAGTTTTGGTAAAGTTAATGACCATTTTCGTCTAAGTAGTTAATAACTAATATTAAAGTTCTAAACGTTTGATTATAGATCTTCTCAATATATTTAATACGTGAAATATTTTTTATGTATTTCATAGTAGATTTTTGCATACCAACATACTTAAACTAATTTCCATGTTGCTCTAACTCAAAATCGAGTTCCATGAATGTTTATTTCATACAGTATGCCTTAAGGAAATTCACCAAAATTACACGTCACAAGAGCAGATTCCATATATCTTAGTTGAGAAATTCATTATAATTTCAAAGTTTAAATTGCTGCCTCAAGCTGCCACTCATCAGCGTTAAAAACTTTTTGAGCATAGCACACGGTTTTATGTAACATTCGTCTACGAGTGACGCCCTGTGTTTGTGTTTCAGTTTGTTTGTTTAAATTTGTTTTGACTATGTGTGTAAAAAATGAATGGAGCTACTGAACGTATAGTTATTCGATGCAACATTTTAATTTTAGTTTTGAAAACTTCCACACAACCATTTTATTGATTATTGAGAACTGTTCATACAATAACTTTCAGGGATATAGTAGACCTGCTGGCCTGTTCCATGTAGGTGGAAAATTATATTTCTGCTAGTTCACTATAAATTTCCAATGAAAAATTCACTTACATTTAGTAAAATTTCATATTCTCACAGATAAAGATGGGTGCAGACAACGTTGTACAGTATACAATGAGCTCGAGCGTTTCTCCCTATTCGTCTCGACCACGCTTGCTTGTTACCCAACACTTTTTCTCCACCTAAACGAATACGCAACCGTAAAATATTGAAAAATTGGAAGCCGTGAAAAGCTTTTCATGTTTCTTGAAAATTAAAGCTTATAAAATTTCCTTGTAATATTCTCTCTTCGATATTATATAGGTTTAAATTATTTTTCATTAACTGCGTGCCACATGTTACGTAAACGACGACATTTTTTTTGAATAAATATCGTTATCATTTACATTTTGAGCGAAAGAACAAAGTATAATAAATCTTTATTCTAGGTGTTACTGCTTAATTATATGAATAATTCATTTAGAACATACTAGTGGCTTTCTATTATAATGGTGTATTTGCTATTGTTGTTGAATGACGACTGTGTTTAAGTTAATAGCTATTACTTTAATGTGAGTTAATGCATGCCAGCCGAACAACTTTATAATCCTTGCAGCAGTTCAGTATTGAAATAATGCTAGTAATAAAACCATAACAGCACGCTCTGCGACATATTTCTAGCTAATGGAAGTTTGGGGTGCTTCGAATGAATAGGTAGGTAGGTGTACAAAAAAAGAAGAATACACTTTTTTGAAATTTGAAGAATTCACAAATATATTTATGTGGTAAATACCACTGTTTCACTGTAGTTTTTTCTCTCTCTATCCAGAATACAATAATGGCAGCGTGAAGTTACCACAATTCGATGTTCAAGGCAACCTCAGCTGTAAGCTTCACTTGCTGACTGACACCGACAGGCAAATCACAGTCCTTGCTACCCTTGGAAACTGAAAAAAAAAGGTTCCCACCTGTAAAGTGGCAAAACTTTCAGCTACTTTTTGAGCGGTACTTTCTACAAATTTTTGATATTTGCTGCATTTAAGATAATTTAAATAGATTCATTTATACAGTCCGATTCAACATTGAAATGTAATTTCAAACTTCACTAAGTTCATAAATACACACATAGGTACTGTGGCTTACTGGTTCTGTAAATCATTAGGGCAGCAAACAAGATTCGTTGTGATCGGTCCTTGGATGGTGTAACACTCTGCAATACTCACCAACACATTATCCATACGTTCTAATATAATACTCTCTTTTTGTCTCGTGATAACGAGGATTTCATACATTAAGCACATTAACACAAAGATATTAAACTCGATATCTTTCTGTCGTTTTATTCCGTGTTTACATCCAGTCACAATACTACACATACACATAGGTTAGACGTCGTGAATCTGACATTGTCATTTTGACAGTAACAATGACTGATCCTTGTCAACGAAATAGTTTAGGAATAAAAAAAAGAACATAAAAAAAATAGTTTTATTTAGTGTACAATAAATCTAGATTAGAATAAATAATAGGTATATTAAATTAGTAAACAGATTTGGAACTAATGATAATTTATATATAGTTTACGAGCGGATCAATTTCGGAGTGGTCACACCAGAATTCACGTTCCGCGTAACGTAGAACATTATGTCAAATAGTGGATAAAATATTCGCTTAAGAGGATAGGATGGTTAATGTACAGGATAGTTTTAGCTTCAGTTAATGACATGGCGTTAATGCGATAAAGCCCTAATCGTGTATGGCGTATGAGAAGTGGAGGAATAAAAGTCACGAACGGAACGTGAGGGATGAGTGAAATGAAACGGACCGTAGATGTAACTGACCAAGCGGGTTTGGCTTGGTGGGAAGGGGAAGAGACGAAAAGCAAAGATGGAGGCAGTCGGCATTTTTTTCTCTCGAGCGAGAAGACCCGTAGGGTGTCTCTTCAAGAGCAATTCGTACCATCACAGGACCCGCAAAAAGGTATTTATAAGCTAGATAGACCTTGTAATAATCGCGGTCTGTGAAGTGCGTGCTGATTGCTAATGACGCGTAACTTTTGTTGTAGCGGGTCTTTGGAGTACCTACCTATTATTGCTGGGAATACCTGCCCGTCCCTTGGCGGACTCCCAACACGGAGGAATTCTTCCCCGTGAACCCATCAGCGTGGGACGCGTGATCCACAGACGGGACTGCGCGCCGCTGACGAGCCCGGCTTTGTAGCGGTAACCGGTTCTCGCACCGGCATTTTTTATTCTCTTTTTTACGCCACGTGCATTTCTTTTTCACTACTTGGCACCAAGGAGGGCCACCAGGATTCTTCTTATACATCCATACGCGAGGTTGATTACTGCATCTCGTTGGTTAGCGGTGCCTACGCGATAGTCCACCGACAGTTTAACAACGTAGTTCACCTTCAGGAGGCTGCATAACGATCCGAGAATGTAACTAGATTTATTTAGCCTTTAAATCATAGATTATCATAATGTTAACCAGAATGGATCCATCTCTAGGTCGCTAGATTAAAGTATATTTTGTTAGCCACGTCACAAGGTGATGTTTAGTTAATTGTGTCAAATGAAATAATTTCATCGCATCGGCGCAAGAGCCGGCCAGGTCAATAGATTTGATATAAGTTTATAGCAAGTAAGTAAAGTGTGTGTAGATATAAGTATTCTAACTGGAGTAATACTGGTGCATCCTGCCATATATATAGGCTAAGTAGTGCGTTTGGTATACCACAAGGCCTGTGGTTTTTGTATTGTAGACCATTAAACGTGGTGATAATAATATACACTGGTTTTTCTTTCACGAACTCACTGCAACAGGGGTTTACTAGCCAGACAACACGGCCCTTAACCTAAAAGGTCCACTGTATCTCCGGCTGCTGTTATCCAGGTAATCTTCTTTTACAAATCAAACTATTGTAACACGGGATTTGGGAAGTCCACACCGACACCCTTGACGCCCGTTACGTTACATGGCGCCCGAACAGGGACCTTTTAGGTTAAGGGCCGTGTTGTCTGGCTAGTAAACCCCTGTTGCAGTGAGTTCGTGAAAGAAAAACCAGTGTATATTATTATCACCACGTTTAATGGTCTACAATACAAAAACCACAGGCCTTGTGGTATACCAAACGCACTACTTAGCCTATATATATGGCAGGATGCACCAGTATTACTCCAGTTAGAATACTTATATCTACACACACTTTACTTACTTGCTATAAACTTATATCAAATCTATTGACCTGGCCGGCTCTTGCGCCGATGCGATGAAATTATTTCATTTGACACAATTAACTAAACATCACCTTGTGACGTGGCTAACAAAATATACTTTAATCTAGCGACCTAGAGATGGATCCATTCTGGTTAACATTATGATAATCTATGATTTAAAGGCTAAATAAATCTAGTTACATTCTCGGAGATAAAGTCTTGTGTCAATTTTCGATTTTGTGAGCAAATTTGAGTTTTTTTGTCTTATCGTTCTCCCGACAAAAATCAACTTTTTAAATATCAACATATTGGTTGTTTTTATAGTTTTATCTGATCTTGTACACCCTTTAGAGCTTACATACACAAGGATCAGGACTAAATAGTTGCAGGTTTTGTTTTTATTAACAAAATTGAATTTTTTCATAGTAATTTTTACGAACATAATTTTGAAACATAACTTTGTTGTTATTGTGTCTGTGGCATTGCTACAGTGATTATACCATTACTACTACTACTACTAGAGCATTTTAGGCTAAATACAAACTAGATATTAAGAACTTATTTATAAAAAATGTCAAAAACTCCAGATACTGATGCAAGTGAATTTGCTTCACCGGTGCATAGTCGGAACGTTATGCAGGTAACTTCTAGCCCGTATACACGACCTTTAGAGGTACACATACCTATGGATACCGTAAATACACGTCCCCGAGTCAACGTGAACCGGACTTCATCTTTGGCTCCCGAAACGTTTACGACATCCATAGTCTCTAATACGACCACCCATTATGCTGCCTCTCACAGCAACACACAAGAGACATACGTGGCACAAGAACCGATAGCACACGCACATAAGACATTCCCCATTAAAACTAGCGAAATTTTTGACAACATGAACCAAGGTAATGGTATAACACAAGTGGTTGCACCGCCCCCCAGTGCGCATGTGTACTACAAATCATTGAATTTAGCTTCCCTTAAACTCAAGTATAACGGAGAGTCAGATATTGACGACTTCCTCCTTAGGGTTAATGAAACACGTATCGCACGACAGATTGACGATACAACATTAGTAAGAGGTTTTTCAGAACTGTTATCTGACACCGCACTCAAGTTTCATAGAACAATCCAACATAAAATTAACTCTTGGTTTGATATTTGCGTTGAATTTCGAAAATTCTTTCAATCAAAGGATTACAACTACAACATAGAGAGACAAATTCGTGAAAAAAAGCAGAAGCTAGGTCAGTCTGTATCATTCTTTATTTTAGATATCCAGGATTTAAACAATAGACTAACATATCCTATTACAAGCGACAACCTACTTGAAATTATAAAACACAATTTGCTACCTACATACGCCCAACTATTAGCCATCAATGATATTACTACCTTTGACCAATTGGTCAACGTGTCCAAGAATTATGAGGCTTATTCTGGTGTTTTATGTCAATCTAAACCGGTTGGCAAGCGCGAACTCAATGCAGTCAGCGTCGGCAAATTACCTGACAGGCGCGGCTCACCTATTACTTGCCTTAAATGTAAAAAAGTCGGCCATAGTTATAAGGTGTGTAGGTCAATACCAGGCATAATATGTTTCAAGTGCGGAGCTAAGAGGGTGACGATTAGGAGCTGCACCCAATGTAACACAGGCTTGCGCTCGCAGTCTACTACACAGACACTTAATGAAAAAAACTGATGGGGCCCCCGAGCAAGTCGTTACACACACAAACAGTCTCTTCGCCTGAAATATCGTCATTCGTAGGGGATAATCGGTTGTTTGTTAAATTCACAATAAAGGACCGTAATTTCGAAGCATTGCTCGATCCTGGGGCACATTTATCAGTTTTAGGTGCGAATAAGCATCGATATTTTCAAAGACTTGGATGGACATTACATGCTAGGGATGCTTCAGTCGTGCCAGCAGTATTTTTAGCGGATTTATCTCAAATTAAAGTCATTGGCATAATGTCTTTGCCAATAACTTGTAATGGGATAACTGCCCACTTTAATTTTTTAGTTTGCCCTGACATACATCACGAAATCTTGTGCGGTATGGATTTCGCTGATGCATTTGGTCTAGTGGACATTTTTAAGTTTGGAGATGTCGTGAGGAGAGGCAACTCCACAAGTTATAGTGCTTGCAGTGCGTTGTGTGAGGTGAAAGCTTTAATACCCAGAGATGATCTAACATCTCAACAAGCCAAACATCTACAAAAAGTAATGAATGACTTTGAGTCAATTTCATCAAAAAAAAAAGGTTTAGGGAAAACGCATATCGTTACACATAAAATTATTACACAGGGAGAGCCTATTAAACAAAGATATTACCCTTTATCGCCTGCTAAGTTGACAGCATTGAATAGGGAGGTGGACGAGATGTTGAGGCTCGATGTCATCGAACCGTCGAGGTCACCATGGTCCAACCCGGTTGTCATGATCCCAAAGAAAGATGGATCATGGAGATTCTGCCTCGACGCGCGTAAGCTCAATGATGTCACGGTTAAAGACTCGTACCCACTTCCTTATATAAATTCGATTTTGGACAATCTGCGAGGAGCACATTATCTTAGTTCAATTGATTTATCATCGAGTTTTTGGCAGGTCAGTTTGTCAAGTCAGGATGGAATAGACGGCAAAGGTACTTCTTGTGAGAAAACAGCTTTCGTAGTCCCTAATAGAGGTCTTTTTCATTTTAAAAGAATGCCATTCGGATTATCCAATGCGGGAGCGGAAATGCAAAGGCTAGTTGATTCGCTATTTCTGCACAAATTTGACGGAAAAGTTTTTTGTTATCTGGACGATCTTCTGATTGCCACAGAGTCATTTTCTGAACATATGGAGATACTTGCTGCTGTAAAGAAGTCGCTTAGTGACGCTGGTCTCACTATCAACTTAAAAAAGTGCGAATTTTGCAAAGGAGAGCTTAGATACTTGGGATACATCATCAATACACAAGGTTTGCGCACTGACCCAGAGAAGCTGAGCAGCATTCAGAATTTCCCACAGCCTAAAACTGCCAAGCAGCTACGAGGATTTATAGGTCTATGTTCATACTATCGTAGGTTTGTTAAGGATTTTTCCACCATCATAGCACCTATGACAGCGTTGGTAGGTAAGAAGAAAGGCAGTGACGGCATCCAATGGTCCGAAGCAGCTGAGGATTCTTTCAATACCCTTAAAAATGCTTTAATAACAGCTCCAGTTTTGGCGTCGCCAGAATTTTCGAAACCTTTCGTGCTTCATTGCGACGCATCATCCGTAGGCATTGGTAGTGTTTTGACGCAGGACATAGATGGAATCGAGCGTCCTGTGGCTTTCTTTTCACGTTTACTGGCAAAACCTGAGAGAAATTACAGTACAACAGAGCGTGAACTGCTCGCGGTAGTGGATTCCATAAATCATTTTCGTGCTTACATAGAAGGTACTAAGTTCACGGTCATCACTGACCATATGAGTTTAAAGTGGCTTAAGTCTTTAAATAACCCCTCAGGCAGGTTGGCCAGATGGGCAATGCAGATATCCACTTTTAATTTTGACATTTGCCATAAGGCAGGTAAGCTTAATGTCGTACCAGATGCACTATCCCGAATTTCGGTCGATGCTATTACTTTCAATCAAGAACTTTCTTCAACCTCTGATGAGTGGTATAAGAAGATGTATAACGGCTGTAAAACTATGCCTACTCGTTTCAAAAATTTTCAGATCCTAGGCAACAATTTGTTTAGATTTTGCAAAGGTGGCTCTTGTACTTCAAAAAACAATTGGAGGTTAGTAATTCCTAAAGAGCTGGTCGATGAATGCATCAAGGAAAACCATGACTCCTTCTGTAGTGTACACCCAGGAGTTCAAAAAACGTATTTGAAAATTAGGGAACATTATTATTGGCCAAATATGTTTGAAAATGTGAAGGAATTTGTCACACGGTGTGACAAGTGTAAAGCATATAAACACTCAAATTCACCACCTCACGGACTCATGACAAATCAAAAGGAGGTGGACGTTCCGATGCACACGTTGTCAATAGATATTATAGGCCCATTACCTAAAGCATATTCGGGTCATATATACATTCTGTCAGTTGTAGACGTTTTCTCAAAATTTGTATGGCTTCACCCCCTCCGTACTGCAACCACTCAAACGGTCACTTCATTTTTGGAAAAGGAATTGATCTTGAAATGGGGAACCCCCGCGATTCTTATTTGTGACAACGCTACCATATTTAAAAGCAAATCGTTTAAATCATTTTGCGATGGATATTCTATCCCTCGAATTTTCTATACGGCGCATTACGCACCGCAAGCGAATACAGTCGAACGGTATAACAAAACCGCTGAAGTCTGTTTATCCATACTAGTTGAACAAGATCAACGTAATTGGTCCAAATACCTTCAGCAAATTCAGCTATCACTGAATAGCACGGTGAACCTAGCAACGGGATACACACCGTACTTCTTAGCCACCGGTCGTGAAATAGTCACTGACGGTCAATTCCATTCAATTCTTAGGGATTTACCAACATCAGCTGATGATCTGACCATAGGCGATAGAAGCGCAGCGGCATCATCGTTGTTGGAATTGGGAAAAATTTTTGACAAGGTAGTAGATGCATTAACTCAGGCGTACCAGAAAAATTCACAACATTATAACCTAAGACGACGACACTTCACAGCGAAAATAGGCGATGTGGTCTGGCGAAGGAACTTCGTACAATCTAACGCAGCGAAGTATTTCTCCGCCAAGCTGGCGCCGAAATTTGTGAAGTGCACGGTTGAAAGGAGGTTGTCAGATGTAGTGTATGAGCTACGCGAGTTATCGTCAGGATCTGTTGGTAAATTTCATGTAAAGGACATCTTGCGTGTAGATTAAATTATTTACACACCCTGTCCGATATTGTTGCTTGTCTAGTGGTATTTACTCCGAACCCAAGATTTTTTTTTGATCGTAGGGCTAGGCAAGCATTTATCGAAACTAATGTATGCAATTAATAATTGTTTTGCCGTTTGTGTTTTTACATTGTGTTCTTATTCTTACAGTTAATGTTTATATGATATGATACTTAACAACGCATGAGCAAAAAAGTTGTTTTTCTTGACAGTCAAATGATTGACCGACAGTACGATTGGCCAAAGTATGAAAAACTCTTACAGAATATAAGACTGATGAATGACAGCATGTAAATAATTATGGAATGATAGGAGCAAATAAGAAAGGGAAGGATAAGTGCATGACTGAATGATAGGTGGAAAATAAGCTTTAAATATTATTATATGTATTATTATAATTATTATTAATATGGAAAGGATGACGAATGAATGTACATAGATAAATATGAAATACTGTGTGAGGTATGGAAGAGTGAAGTACGCGTTTTGAAAGGAATACCTATCCAGCTGTGATCATTCTAAAGGGCAGTCAGAAGAATAACTATTGCTGGCAGCGTTCTGAAGTTTTATTCTTTTGTTTCTCGGTATTTTTTTAATCCTTTTTGGAGTCGGTTAAGTAACCACTTTTTCCCGGTTGCCCCGGCTGTTTCTTTCGGTAAACCTGTCGGTTTACCTCTTTTCCCGAGAAAGGGGGTATTGTAACACTCTGCAATACTCACCAACACATTATCCATACGTTCTAATATAATACTCTCTTTTTGTCTCGTGATAACGAGGATTTCATACATTAAGCACATTAACACAAAGATATTAAACTCGATATCTTTCTGTCGTTTTATTCCGTGTTTACATCCAGTCACAATACTACACATACACATAGGTTAGACGTCGTGAATCTGACATTGTCATTTTGACAGTAACAATGACTGATCCTTGTCAACGAAATAGTTTAGGAATAAAAAAAAGAACATAAAAAAAATAGTTTTATTTAGTGTACAATAAATCTAGATTAGAATAAATAATAGGTATATTAAATTAGTAAACAGATTTGGAACTAATGATAATTTATATATAGTTTACGAGCGGATCAATTTCGGAGTGGTCACACCAGAATTCACGTTCCGCGTAACGTAGAACATTATGTCAAATAGTGGATAAAATATTCGCTTAAGAGGATAGGATGGTTAATGTACAGGATAGTTTTAGCTTCAGTTAATGACATGGCGTTAATGCGATAAAGCCCTAATCGTGTATGGCGTATGAGAAGTGGAGGAATAAAAGTCACGAACGGAACGTGAGGGATGAGTGAAATGAAACGGACCGTAGATGTAACTGACCAAGCGGGTTTGGCTTGGTGGGAAGGGGAAGAGACGAAAAGCAAAGATGGAGGCAGTCGGCATTTTTTTCTCTCGAGCGAGAAGACCCGTAGGGTGTCTCTTCAAGAGCAATTCGTACCATCACAGGACCCGCAAAAAGGTATTTATAAGCTAGATAGACCTTGTAATAATCGCGGTCTGTGAAGTGCGTGCTGATTGCTAATGACGCGTAACTTTTGTTGTAGCGGGTCTTTGGAGTACCTACCTATTATTGCTGGGAATACCTGCCCGTCCCTTGGCGGACTCCCAACACGGAGGAATTCTTCCCCGTGAACCCATCAGCGTGGGACGCGTGATCCACAGACGGGACTGCGCGCCGCTGACGAGCCCAGCTTTGTAGCGGTAACCGGTTCTCGCACCGGCATTTTTTATTCTCTTTTTTACGCCACGTGCATTTCTTTTTCACTACTTGGCACCAAGGAGGGCCACCAGGATTCTTCTTATACATCCATACGCGAGGTTGATTACTGCATCTCGTTGGTTAGCGGTGCCTACGCGATAGTCCACCGACAGTTTAACAACGTAGTTCACCTTCAGGAGGCTGCATAACGATCCGAGAATGTAACTAGATTTATTTAGCCTTTAAATCATAGATTATCATAATGTTAACCAGAATGGATCCATCTCTAGGTCGCTAGATTAAAGTATATTTTGTTAGCCACGTCACAAGGTGATGTTTAGTTAATTGTGTCAAATGAAATAATTTCATCGCATCGGCGCAAGAGCCGGCCAGGTCAATAGATTTGATATAAGTTTATAGCAAGTAAGTAAAGTGTGTGTAGATATAAGTATTCTAACTGGAGTAATACTGGTGCATCCTGCCATATATATAGGCTAAGTAGTGCGTTTGGTATACCACAAGGCCTGTGGTTTTTGTATTGTAGACCATTAAACGTGGTGATAATAATATACACTGGTTTTTCTTTCACGAACTCACTGCAACAGGGGTTTACTAGCCAGACAACACGGCCCTTAACCTAAAAGGTCCACTGTATCTCCGGCTGCTGTTATCCAGGTAATCTTCTTTTACAAATCAAACTATTGTAACACGGGATTTGGGAAGTCCACACCGACACCCTTGACGCCCGTTACGTTACAATGGGTGACCACTTTGTGGCCTTTATTGGCAAGTGTTTCACTGCGTTTCGACATTTGGTCTGGGTTGTGAGTAACATGACAATCGTTAAGCCAAGTTGAAGGTTTTATAGAGAGCTTTATATTTGAATACATTTTTTGCCGAAAAAAGCAAAAGTTCTTACATAAATACAGACACGGTCTACAATTTATAGTTACACGTAGAAGAAGGTAAAAGAGCACACAGTAGCGAGAACACTCAAATAATCCCAACGGCTTTGCAGAACCTCGATAAGTAATACTCCTTGGATACTTTACTACTTTGATCTATAGAGGGTCTGAATTGATTCCCTGACATACATGAATTATTGTGGCTTTTTAAGTTAGAGCCTCCTCTTGTAGCATTTATTTTTTGTGTAGCAATCTGGTACTCGGGCTTGACAATGTGTAAAGCCGCCCTTAATCAATTCATCGCTGGTTTTGTGATCTGTGGTTTTGCTTTGACACAAGTGACAAGTTTTGTCTGTGGCACGGCCCGATGATTTTGCATTAAAGGAACAGGTTTTGTTAAGTTTTTTCGTGAAAGACGGGACTTTGACCGAGACCTGCTTTGGGGGAGTTGGAGGTCCTTTGGCTTTTGCTCTGAGACTGTGCCGCGAATCAGTTTTTCGCTCAAGCGCGATTATTTGTTACCTCGCATAACCTAACAGGCTGTGATTGGGTTGCTGCATTACATCTTACTACATTTTACCCAGAAAACTGGTGAGTCACTTCTTCTTTTGCAAAGCGGGTCGATTGTCGTCTGTCGCGCAGCCAAGATCTTGATTTGTCGTTTCTTTCATGACAGGGTTTTTTACTACGGGAAAAGCGGCCGTCCACGGTTGGCAGAGCCACACCCAAAGACACGTGGACTGCACGAGCGAGGTGTTTTGAGAGGAACCAGCCGCCTCCACGTGGCACGCTCGTGCTGTGCTGCTCTCAACTTACTCAAGGCCAGTAATTATCACCCAATTATAAGTGTAGTTAGCTGCTTACCCGTTCTACCTGCTCACGCGGCAGTGGTCTATTGAGTAATATTAGTACCTAAGCCCTGACTTTACTTCTGTGTACCTGTGATATTTGTGTCTATCAGTGAATAAGCTCTCTGTGTGTCTCTGTGTATCTCTGTGTACTTAGTAAATATATGTGTGTACACCCTATTGGCTGTTTTCGTCAGAGCCCTGGCCTCCCTTGCGCACCCACTAGAAACTCTGTAACAAGGCGCCCTGGGAAAGAGTTCTCTGCATAGCTACCTCGCGCTAGTTGGTGAGTAACATCATTGGGTTACAAATTGGCTCCCAACGTAGTGGCAAATCTCTGGGTCTACTCTGCGGTAGCCTCAGTCTAGTGTGTGTGCATAGGTGGTTACCTCTGGCGAAACCATCCTGGTGTATCGTCCGAGACGCTCCAGGACGTTAATTGGTGGTGCTAACAGCTAAGCACAAAATTATCCCTTTCGTCTTCTTCCAGCTACCTACATCTTTGGCTGGAAAAGACACTAAATTCTAAATTCAAAAATTTAAAATAGCTGTGATTTTGGAAAAACTTTTTGATTTTATTTGGCATACCCACTTCTTTTTCTTATTGTGTTTTTTCTTTTATGTTTCTCTTTTTCTTTTTTATGGTGCACACATATATTTATTATATTATTAGTGTAGATTAATATATATTATATATTATTCTATAGCTTCACCTTGTAAGGTAAACTTAGTGAATCTCTCTGTGTTAACTTAGTGAATGTCTTAGTGAACTCTGTAATTGTAAACTTTGTTGAAGGTGTGTAGATACCGTGAAATTTAATTATTAACCTGAACTGTGTTATCAGAAAATTTAGAAACTTTTCTCTCTTAATATACCCTTAATCTTTGTTAAATTCTAAAAGTCAATTTGAAACATAATTACCTAACTTAGTACACTTTGTTGTAACTCAATTTACATTTTTACTTTGTAATTGATCCCTATCTGTGCCATTTTATCTTTATAATTGTTGTAAGTAAATTTTTACATAATGGCACAGATGAAAAAATATATTAATTATTTAAGAAAGGATGAACTTGCTAACGAGCTGTCCCACATGGGTATTTCAGTGGAACCGGAAACGACAGTGTCTGGCCTTCGGAGTGAGCTAAGAGCGGCACACCGACTCGTCCGTCGAGGTAGCATCAAAGCGAGTGCTCCGGTACCCGCTGATGCATCGGCTGAGCTCTCGATCTGCCTTTCAAAAGTCTCCGAGCTGGAGGAGGCTATTCAGTCAGGTGACATCTTCATTAATAAGGGTAGTCGTCTTAGGGTGTCTATCAGAGCCAACTACTTATTGAGTAGGTTAGCTCGTTGTGGTCTGGATTGCCCCGACCTGGTGGATATTCGTGGTAGGCTAGTGAAGATCATCGCTAGGGCTGAACCCAGTAGTGATTCTGAATCCGAAGGTTCGGATGATGATGGTGAGGATCCTTCGGGTCGTGACCAGGTAGAATAAACTTCACCAGTAGTCAGAGAGGACCGCTCGGTGCGAGCTAGTTCAAGTAGGAATAGTTCTACATGTAATATAGTGTATAAAGAACGTCCCCTTAACTTATGTTCATTTAATTTAAAATATGATGGTTCTACTTGTGTACGTGTGTTTTTAGAGAGATTAAAGGAACTTAGATGTGCTCGGGAGGTTACTAAGCCTAGACTCCTTATGGCTTTCTCCGACCTGTTGGATGGACCGGCTTTGTCTTGGTTCCGTACAAACAAAGCTAACTTCATCTCATATGAGGATCTTATTAGTGAGCTTAGAGATACCTTTGATATTCCTGATTATGATTACCGCCTCAGGAATGAGATAAGACAGCGTACACAAGCCCGCTCTGAGTCCTTGGTTAACTTTATATGTACAATGCAAGCAAAGGTTGTCATGTAAGATGCCCAGTGAGGAACAGCTGGACATTCTCATGCACAACATTAGACCTGACTACATGAAGGAACTGGCCTTGCATGATGTCAACTCTGTAGATGACTTGAGACGTTTGGGTAAGCGCTTGGAGCTTGCGCGTACTAGGGCAGACGCTTTCCATGAGCCTGCTCTTGACAAGTTTGAAATTTCATCTGACTTACACCAGCTTAAGAACAAAGGTGTACAAAAGCCCGCTAAGCAGGTGTCTGCAGTGGAGACGCCGGTTACCCCCCACGATCGCAAATGCTTTCGTTGCAGCGGGGGCGGTCACACTGCATACAGCTGCACACAGTCAAGGGAGCTGGTGTGTTTCCGGTGTGGTCTCAAAGGAGTCAAGACCCCAGACTGCTCACACTGTACTAGCAAGTCAAAAAACGCGTAGGCCAGGGCCTTATTAGAAACTCTGTGCATTACTCTGTATCTGAGTCTATTTCTGATAAGGTCCTGTTTCCTAAACGGGATAGTGACATTAGACCGTATCTAGTTGTTAAGGTTTTAAATTTAAATGTCTTAGGCCTTCTAGATTCCGGTGCCTCCTGCTCTATACTAGGTAAGGGAGCGCACCGCATCTTCTTGGAACTGGGTTTTGATCTTGTGAGTATCAATCCTACTTTTCGTATTACAACTGCAGACAGCACTCACTTGCAATGTCTGGGTTGTATCTCTTTGCCAATTGAGTACAATTCGGTTATCCGAGTTGTCAAGTTCTATGTTGTCCCAGGTATAACCACCTCCATGATATTTGGAGTGGATTTCTGGCAACAATTTAAGTTAAGTGATAAATTAATTTTACAAAATATTAGCCTTGATAGTTATAGTGATAATAATCCTATAGAGTCTGTGTCCCTTAACGGTGGCCTCGAGGATTACGACAACTTGACAACTAAACAAAGGTGTGTAATCAACGAGGTCATTGAAAAATTCGACTCGTTGAACACTGATAAGGTGGGTTTAGGTCGGACCTCACTTGTGCACCATGTCATTGACACTGGTGACAGCAAGCCGATCAAGCAGCGTTATTATCCGCTCTCTCCCCTTAAGCAGAAGGCCCTGGAAGCCGAGCTGGACCGAATGCTGGAGATGGGAGTAGTGTCCCCGTCTCAGTCCGCCTGGAACTCTCCAGTGGTCATGGTGGAGAAGGCGAACGGCGACCTCAGATTGTGCTTGGACTCTCGCAAGCTGAACTCTGTGTCAAAGAGTGACGCCTACCCCTTACCCTATATCAATCAAATCTTGGACCACCTTAATAACGCTAAGTATTTAACTTCTGTAGATTTGAGTGCGGCTTACTGGCAGATTCCATTTGACTCACCCCAGTCTGCTGAGAAGACTGCTTTTACGGTTCCCCGGAGAGGATTATTCCAATACAATTCGATGTGCTTCGGTCTTGTCGGTGCCAGTGCCACGATGCAACGCCTCATGGACCGTCTGTTTGGTCCCGAGTTCGACAACAAGGTATTTGCGTTTCAGGATGACATAGTCTGTGTGTCCAGCACCTTTGAGGAGCATGTAGAGCTCTTACATAGAGTCTATCAGCAACTCAAGGATGCTGGCCTAACTATTAACATGAAAAAATCCCACTTTTGTCGGAGTGAACTCAAATACCTGGGGTATTATGTGGACAAACATGGCCTACGGACAGACCCGGGTAAAGTTGAGGTTATCCTCAACTATCCCACCCCTTCTAACCCTAAGGAGGTTAAGAGATTTCTGGGAATGGCCGGCTGGTATCGTCGCTTTGTTAACAACTTCTCTAAGATTAGTAAACCTCTGTGCAAACTGACATCTAAAAACTTTAAGTTTGAATGGACCCCTGAGGCTGAACAGGCCTTTAACCTGCTAAAGTCAGCCTTGGTCTCTGCCCCTATATTAAAAATGCCTAACTTTGAGCTGCCCTTCCGCATTCTTAGTGACGCGTCAGCTTACTCAGTTGCTGCTGTACTGACACAAACTCACGATGGTGTTGAGCACCCTATCGCCTATTGTAGCCGTTCTCTCAACAAGAACGAGGTGAACTACAGCACAACTGAGCGAGAACTTCTGGCCGTGATTTTCGCTTTGGAACAATTTCGACAGTACGTCGAAGGCCAAAAATGTACGGTCGTCACGGACCATTCATCTCTTCTGTGGTTCCATAAATTAAAAAATCCCATGGGTCGTCTAGCACGTTGGAGCATGAGGCTCAGTCAATTCGATTTTGACATAGAGCATCGAAAAGGTAAAGACCACGTTGTACCTGATGCTCTGTCTCGTATCAAGATTGAGTCCCTCGATGCAGTACCCACTAAAGACCCGTGGTATGACCACACCATGAATAGTGTTCGGAAGAACCCGAGGAAGTCACCAAACTTTGACATTCGTGACAACCTTTTATATAGGTTAACTAAAAATAAATATTCTCTGACTTCAGACTTTGACTGGAAGCTGGTGGTACCTCAGGAGGATCGCTTGCCCCTGCTCTCTAAGTACCACGATGACACACTAAGTGCCCATGGTGGTGTTTGGAAGACACATAAAAGGTTAGCCCTAAATTATTACTGGCCCAAGATGTACGAGGACGTCAAAGAATATGTCGGGAATTGCGAAATCTGTAAGCAGTACAAACCCGTAAACACGTCTCGTCCCGGCCTAATGGGTAGCCCGAAGCGGGTTTCGAAGCCATTTGAAGCTATCTCTGTCGATCTGCTTGGTCCCTTTCCCACTTCGAGCAATAGAAACGTACATCTGATCGTGGTCTCCGACTACTTTAGCAAATACGTCATGTTGTGCCCTGTTCGGGTTGCCACAGGCGCTGTAGTCGCGAGGTTCATAGAGAAGAGTGTGTTTGTCAAGCTGAGAGAAATACAACGCATATACGACCAAGTGAGGAAACATTTGAATGTTGCCCACCAGCGTAATGAAAAGTATTACAACCTCAGAAAAAGGCATGTAGAGCTGAAAGTGGGACAGATAGTTTACAAACGCACGTTCTACCTGTCAAACAAGGCCAAGAACTTTACTTCTAAGCTAGCCCCTAAGTTCCTTAAATGTGTGGTGACTGCTAAACGATCCCCTTTAGTATATAGGCTGTCAGATCTGGACGGTAGGGATCTTGGGGAGTACCGTATCAAGGACATCCTGAAGTATCAGGAGGAGCCGTCTCCAATACCCAACGTCAGCAATGCTGTAACTACATAGCACTGTTTCTCTAGTTTATTAAGCCAGTGCTATGTGATCATTATGTAAGTCTATTTTAATCTTTTGTTTGTATTTCTATGTGTGTACGTGACTTCAAATTGTCACGTTGTAGTTTCTTCTATGCACCGCACCGAGCGTTTTTCTCTCATTCGCTCCTCAGTACTCTACAATATCTTGAGAGCTTGGGTAGTGTTGGGGTATCGTCAGCGAGTAAAGGGAGCATTCGTTTTCTATGAAGGGCATTAGACTCTAGATACTTAGCCTGTCCGGTACATGAGTTAGTGTCTAGTTAGGTGTATGGGAGTATCTCTCTTTGGTAGTGTAATGGTTGTAGTCAGCTGGTGTTTGAATTACCTAGCTGGTTGTCTTAGTTATTAGTCAGTACTTTTCTGTTTTCTTTATTGTGTATTTCCAGCGTGTCATATCCGCAGGAAATACTATTAAGGGGGGGTGGTTGTAGCATTTATTTTTTGTGTAGCAATCTGGTACTCGGGCTTGACAATGTGTAAAGCCGCCCTTAATCAATTCATCGCTGGTTTTGTGATCTGTGGTTTTGCTTTGACACAAGTGACAAGTTTTGTCTGTGGCACGGCCCGATGATTTTGCATTAAAGGAACAGGTTTTGTTAAGTTTTTTCGTGAAAGACGGGACTTTGACCGAGACCTGCTTTGGGGGAGTTGGAGGTCCTTTGGCTTTTGCTCTGAGACTGTGCCGCGAATCAGTTTTTCGCTCAAGCGCGATTATTTGTTACCTCGCATAACCTAACAGGCTGTGATTGGGTTGCTGCATTACATCTTACTACATTTTACCCAGAAAACTGGTGAGTCACTTCTTCTTTTGCAAAGCGGGTCGATTGTCGTCTGTCGCGCAGCCAAGATCTTGATTTGTCGTTTCTTTCATGACAGGGTTTTTTACTACGGGAAAAGCGGCCGTCCACGGTTGGCAGAGCCACACCCAAAGACACGTGGACTGCACGAGCGAGGTGTTTTGAGAGGAACCAGCCGCCTCCACGTGGCACGCTCGTGCTGTGCTGCTCTCAACTTACTCAAGGCCAGTAATTATCATCCAATTATAAGTGTAGTTAGCTGCTTACCCGTTCTACCTGCTCACGCGGCAGTGGTCTATTGAGTAATATTAGTACCTAAGCCCTGACTTTACTTCTGTGTACCTGTGATATTTGTGTCTATCAGTGAATAAGCTCTCTGTGTGTCTCTGTGTATCTCTGTGTACTTAGTAAATATATGTGTGTACACCCTATTGGCTGTTTTCGTCAGAGCCCTGGCCTCCCTTGCGCACCCACTAGAAACTCTGTAACAAGGCGCCCTGGGAAAGAGTTCTCTGCATAGCTACCTCGCGCTAGTTGGTGAGTAACATCATTGGGTTACACTCTATAAATCATCATCGTCTGAGGTAAAAAAGATATTTGTGAAATAGGAGTAAGAATAAAAAAAAATGTTTTTGCATCGAGCAAAATTATAAACTTCACCTATACAAATAAATACATATCTGTATCCTTAAATAACATATTTGAACCTGAATATATTTGAATCCTAACAACGGGAAGTCACGAAATACGTCCCTCAGGGGGTCAGAACGCCTAACTCTCCTCCTTACACCCATCTAAGAGTATAATTAATTTAATTTAATTAATTTATAATAATTTATAATATATAATTTATTGCTTCTGAAAGATACATAACAATGACATATAAGTAGGTAATCGACGTTCACAATGTAGTATACACAAATTTGTTGACCACTGGTACCCAAAGTAAGATTTAACTTGTGGTATGGGTACCAGGGTTCTCAATCTTAATTGAATTAAGTACACAATGTGAAAGTGGAGTGTATCCTAGTAATGTACGTATGAGGTGTGAGTTGCTTAAGCTAAGGGAAATCTACGTACCTAAGTATATAATATCTATATATCATAGTTACAATTTTCTATATTATGGTTACAATTTTCTAAATTACAGTTACAATTTTCTGTACGTAAAACAAATTTGTGTGTGTGTGTGTGTGTGTGTGTGTGTGTGTGTGCATTTGGGTGTGTGTATGTATGATTGTGTGTGTGTTTCTGTTGGATGCATTAAAGTATGCTTAGTTTGAGAAGACTTTCCGTATCTTCGTAAGATTTGCACAAGAGCCATGTGGTAACCTTCTTCTTGCATTGCAATCTGGTTAATG
The DNA here is from genome assembly GCA_933228765.1 of Miltochrista miniata. Classification (NCBI taxonomy): domain Eukaryota; kingdom Metazoa; phylum Arthropoda; class Insecta; order Lepidoptera; family Erebidae; genus Miltochrista; species Miltochrista miniata. The sequence continues at coordinate 24,198,666 of OW121756.1, forward strand.
GGTATATGCTGCAGTGTTCATTAGCAATGTTATACAGGTGACCACTTATATATATTATATTACAGTATACCTACATTTATCGAATTCTTTAAAAAACCTACCAAGCACCTGACCAATTCCTTTAATTTAAAAATTCGGGTGTAAATTAAAATAATAATAAAATTCTAAACTCAAGAATAAGCTAGCAAAAAGCAATTAAGTCATAATTAGACAAAATGTTAATTTAAATTACAAAATATAATTATGAAAACTCACTCACTTGTACTATTCCTCAACTTTTACTATAATTTTAATAATACCTAACCGGTTTCGCTATTATAGCATTCTCAAAGAAGTTTACACTAACTTTTGACATAAGTAATGATACTTTTTAACCATTTGTGCATGTGGGTATACAAAAATAAACATGGTTGTCACTATGAAGAATTTTCCTCCAAATATGGGGAAAAAACTTTAGACATTTTAAATACAAATCTAAATTAGCATATAAATAAAATTGAATGTCCAATAAATTTTTAATTACAATAAAATGTCAGATTTACTAAATTAAATTCTTAAATAAAGTAAAAATAATGAAATGTCGTCATGAAGTAAATACTAATGAAATGTCAATTGTATATTAAATCAGATAAATAAAAATAAAATAAAATTCCAAACATATCAAATGAAAATGTTAATAAAAAATTAAATTATGAAAATTAAAACATTAAGTCGAAATATTAATATACAATTTTCACCCGATCATGTGGATGATATTACCTACTGAAAAATATAACAGGCTCATTAACACACAGATTATATTTTTTATCTAAAAGACAAATGCAAATTACAACTTTATTACAAGAATTCCGACAAAGCTCAGAAAAAGTTGGCCTGCTGTGATCTCTCTCTTTGCATATTCATGGGGCATCTCACTTGGAACATTTTGGTGCAAAATTAAGATAATAATTTTTCGTTAACTTCAATCGTCTTGTGGCTTTTTATACTAGTGTTGACTATAGTGAAATGTATGTGGTTAAGTAACAGTAATTTATAAATAATTATTTTGATCTTGCATGTGTAGCGCGTCAAAAATATTTTTGTAATTGATTTTTCATTCTAGTAGATATAAACTGGCAGTTAGTACCCCTGTCAATGAAAAAAAAAAAAAAGGTAAAGACTTCATAGGATCATTAAGTATCTATTTATTATACAAATTACGTTTGGCCTCGCGTGCAATATTGAGTGACAAACCCTGCTCATACTATTTTCCAATACAAGCAATTGAGGCGGGCGTCCGCTGTATACGCACGCTTCACTTAACATAGGTCCTAAGTACACAATATTAGATACATGCCTTAATAACTTCTCTATATAGCAGCTTAACTGTAACTAATGTATAACAAATTATTCAGCAAAACCATAAACACGAATAATTTATAAAACGAAATGTTACACATATCCATTGTATTAAGTGCTATTCAGTCCATTTCTATAATGTGAACTCGAATTCGCTTAAGCTTTGTGGGGTATTCACGTTGGCGGCTAAACAAAAGACGCCATATAGGAAGATTTATGAACAATTCACAACGCAATGATATGGAATATCTATTCAAATCCTCCCCAAAATTTGAAGACAGGTATTCGTAGAACGATGATGTATGCCCACGATACATACAATGAGATCATACATTAGTATACTCCTTTGAAATTCATGGAACCTGCATGACATTAAACAGATCTTATATATTTGAAAAGAAAATACATTATTAACATTAGTTAAATTACCGGGTAACTCTCTCATCTATCAACGCCCAGTCGATACCTCTGAACCTAGAAACTGGAAATTTTGAGAATAAGCTACCATTAAGGAATTTTTACAAGGAATTTTCGAAAGCCCGTCCTTAAGGGGTAAAATAGGTAGTTAAAGTTTATTAAAGCATGCCACGGGCAAAGTCGAGTGCCACAGCTAGTGAAGAAGAAGCGATTATTTGCCGGGTTCCCTTATAAAGGCTTCGTCTGCAAATTGGACTAATGGTCGAAAGATATCTATATATTATTAATTCATGAAATCGAAGTCACAGCAGTCGGGTAGATTGGCAAAATAATTTCTATTTGACTGTGAAACATGGCCAATGTTAAAGGAATGGATATACCTACTCCGTGAATGAGTGGACTGAAGGGAAATACTCCCATCCACGGAATTATGATTCCGTGCTCCAAATCGAGAATCAGGCTCAGGGAATATTTATAGTGAAGGAATTGGATTCGGAAGGCAATAAGTTCAACATAAACTTTCTTGAAGAAATACTTCACTTATTAAATTGCGACCCCAGCCAGTCAAATAATAATAACAGCTTAATTAATAATTATGTTAATTAAATTCTAGAATGTTTTTTTTTTTTTAAGTTTCTTTATTTAAAAATGGCGAGCAACGTCTCATTTGCATTCTCAAGTTACTTAATAGCAAGCTGTCTTTGAAAATGATTAAAAGGAGGTTGTCAATTTGATAAAGTTTAACTTCTCAGATAGCCACATAATTTCACGAAACTTTGAACGTTTTCTGTAATGAACAGATAGTTTGTATCAGTGTGCAGATTTGATTACTTTATAACACCGTTAGTAAAATGTTTACTACACGAAGCACGCAATACAGTGATTCCACTAAAAGCATCCTTCATACGTAGGCCTCTTACGAAATTCTCACAGGGGAATGAAACTATCATTTTCTATACAGAACCATCTTATTCACTCAACGTATTACATCGAGTAGTGTTTTGACTAGCTCATAGAAATATTTTTTGATGGAGGTATTCGTGCAAAGCATTAAATATTCACGATTTACTACTACTACTTGATATGGCTACTGAATATATTTAAACTGACTTAGTGGTGAGCTAGGTTAGTTTGAGGTTAGATGTTTGCGGTTTGAGTTTAGTACCGCATCATAAAAACTCGATAGTAAAGAAGGTAGGTTGGAGAGAAGGATTTATTGGAGGAAAAATTGTTGGTCATTATTGGGTAACTACACACTCAGAGAGTGAAAGCCAGTGTTACTAGCTTAAATAGAAAATTTTACCAATTTTAATTTGGCAGAGTATCCAAAAAAAAGGGATCACTGTGAATCACCAATTTAAAGTGACTTAGTGGTGAGCTAGGTTAGTTTAACGTTAGAGGTTTGCGGTTTGAGTTTAGTACCGCATCATAAAAACTCGATAGTAAAGAAGGTAGGTTGGAGAGAAGGATTTATTGGAGGAAAAATTGTTGGTCATTATTGGGTAACTACACACTCAGAGAGTGAAAGCTAGTGTTACTAGCTTAAATAGAAAATTTTACCAATTTTAATTTGGCAGAGTATCCAAAAAAAAGGGATCACTTGAGTTGAAATGACCAGCTTAAGTTATATTTAGTTTAGCACGTGTTATTGATTTTTCAACTTTCAACATGTTAAGTGGTTTTTAGTCGGTAAGAGTCCGGCGTAGCATCCATGAAGGATTTTCTCACGTTATGAAAAAAAACTGTACAAACGGTCAGTCATCTCCGAAATATTTGTATTTTAATGTGAATAACGCTTTGATCGGTTAGGAAACTCTAACAAAGGAGACAACGAGCTCTTCTGATGATAATATAAGCGGAGAACGTCCCACCAAAATAATGTCCGTTTCTTAGATATTTCTTTCTCGATTGCAAATTTCATTATACTCGTAACTCAATATGTGATGGTAGGTATCTTTAGCTTGGCGCAAGTACTTGCTATCTGACATTGTGACAGTAATTTTTATGTGCTAATCGGCCTTGTTCACTGAGGGTTCCGTACAAATTTGTAGCTTTAAGGGTCTTAGCATAATGGTTTTTATATCAACTCGATAATTCCATACGTTCCGGAGATAAGGCGTTTCTGGTTTTCAAACGGATGAACGACTGATTTTATTTAAGAAATTTTGTTTTAGTGTTAGAACTCTGGAATAATTTTCATTCAAGAATAACATCCAGTAGGTTTTTGGCTAATAAATTTAAACCCCTCATCCTATTTTTTTTTTTTTTTTTATACTACTTAGGTGGCAGACAAGCTTACGGCCCACCGGAAGGTTGGTAACCGTAGCCTATAGACGTTTGCAACACCAGAGGCGCTAAATCATCCCATATCACAGACTAATGTTTTAAGGACAGGTTTCCGAAAACATTAATGGTTATTTTTGGCAAAAAGAATATTGAACTCTTTCCTGCTATTCACGAGTCACTGAAAGGTCGTTTTTCAACCCCAGTATATTAACAGAGCCCTTTTCACTTTGCGTGTATTTGTTTGGTCCCGTCACGCAGTGTAAATTTTAAACAAAATTTATGTTGACCCAAACAGCAACTTTAGGAATTAAATCTGATGCAGAGGTTATAAATTGCTATTTCTGTGCCTTAATAAAACTTTAGTGACTGCTGTGGTGATACATTGCAATTTACAAAAAAATAGAAATTCGTTGACTTACTAGTAGCGTACTAGTAGCGTTCATAGTCATAAAATACAATCTTGCGACATTTTCACATTCCGAGAGTGTTTACAAGAGACTCCCAGCTGTAGGCAGTTGAATGGAACCACAAATTAGAGATAGTACAGATGGAAAACTCATGTATGTACTCTTTTTCACACTTCCCACTGCTACACACACTCGCGCACAAATTAGTATCAAAAATTCGATTGTGACCGTCAGTGAATGAGTTGTCTATGTGTGCGTTGACTCAGCGAATTTAGAATATAGGTTTCCATCTGTACTATCTCTAATTTGTGTATGACACTGTGTGGTTCTCGACTGTACGAGAGCATTAGGGGAACTGTTGGGCGTAACGTGAGGATTTTAGTCGGTAGAGAGCATGAGGGGGAAAAGATAACGCCATAAGATTAAGACTTACAAATTCTATGACAATCCTGACAAGACTGATTTAAAAATCAGTATGAAGTTACAAAGCGAAGTGTAAAAAATGCGAAAAAGTTTTTCATTAGCAGCCGTTTCCAGTTCATTTCTTTTATAGCGCTGTTAAACTTAATATTGATATTAGGTCCACTGTGACCAATTAAATATAACAGAAGTTAATTATAAAGAACTAGTTTTGCTTGCGAACCAAATTATTATTAAGTACGCGTGTTTATTTTAATTGTGTGATGGACAATTATCCGCTTTCTACTGTCTTACTTCTTACTAATATCATAAATGCAAAAGTTTGTGAGTGTAGATGTTATTTTACGGATTGTATGTACGTATTTATAAGTATTGTCACACTACTTCATGTAAAACTCTAGAATTTTCTTTCCTGATAACTATACTAATATAATTACTCATTCGCTTAAAAAATGCGATATGAAATCCAAGTCCTTCTGAAATAGCATAGACTAGTTATCATCTTATTAACCCAAGGGAGCGGAGAAGTAATAATAATTTACTGTTAATAGATAGGAGAGATTTCTGGCAAGGCTTAAATGGAACTTGTAGAATATCAACAGGCGAAGCATCTACGGCTTCGTCTGTTGATACATCAAGTATGTATAGAAAGTAACAATCGTATATTTAAGTATAATTATGTATAAAACAGTAATAGTCAAATTGGTAAGACAGTCATTTCTCGTTCACTACACATAACATTCAAATCATGTTGGTCTATATATTTATATCGCACGAACAGAAAACATACTCCCAAACAGAAATTGGCTGTGTTTATTCTAAGTTGTTTCGTCAATAGTATTTACGTATGAAGTGAATTTAACAGTCTTGACAGAACGTATTCTAACTAACTCATAGATTGTTTAATAAATCAAAATTTGAACGAGGATTCCGCTGGAACCTAAAATCGAAATACATACATATCATTTATAGAATCGAACCCATTACCTCGTCATTCACAGTCGCACCTTTCGACCTCTAGATCAACGAGGCAGTCCACAATTATGACTGAACTCAAAAATAAAAAAGAAAGTATATCACATTTTCGATGTCTGTTAGAAAAAAATCTAGCAACGTAATCAACATAAAAGCTAAAGGTTTTTGCGCCTGTTTGAATTCATCATCTCTATCTAAAATAACTTGTGTCAATGTTGACTCCTGAAGGAGCAACTCATGTATAATCTTGACTTCTGAAAAATGTTGACATTCGCAATTTGCGGTTCAAAATTCTTAAGGAAACTTTTGTATTTCAAACAGGATTTGCATATAGGTTATGAGGTAATATTTCCCCAAAGTTTTCCATTTAAACTTTGTTGACAAATCGAAAATATAAAATATCTTAATATTATTCTTGGTGAATAGTTTTACAGTCCATCGTTTGTATGGGGTGGGATGTAGTGAGCTTGAGATAAAATATTACGATTTTGTAATGTGAGTATTGACGAGTTTTGCAAACACTATAGAACATTTTCTTCTATTTAAAAAAAGACGTCAGCTAAATGATACTAAATAAAATGAATAAAATAAATGTCATAAAGTATGCGTTCATAATTTGCAAATTTTCTTTACATTTATTTATTTTGTGAAATGTTGCAAGCCTCATTCGGGCAATGATTCACTGTTATAGCTGGCATAGAATTCCTTTCGTGCCGTGTTATTTGTATTCTTGTGCAAAACATAGCTTTTTTTTCAGTCCACGTACAACGCTGACACAACTTTATGGGCCCGCAATCTTCATAAATCTCAACCAGGACGGCATTTTGTCTCTGTTTCTTTCTTTTAGGGCTTTGGTAAATTCTGATCTGTCGCAAAATGCGCACAAAATACCCTAGAAGAAACGTGAACTGAGAAAATAGACCGTGTCGTTCACATAAAAAAAAATCTTTTGTTGATTCAAATTCTCAACTTAATAACCAGAAGATGCCTTAGTTTTGACAAATCTAATCATTTATTTTAAGTTTGTTGTAATAACAGAAAATGGATTACTGTGAAGAACTAGCGGATCATGTTACAAATCTGTCTGCATTATATTTAAATATCCCAAAGGAGGCTTTAAAGAAATACTATGTCTACATACAATTTCTTTAAAACCTCTTGTAGGAAAGGTCCCAGGCAACACAATTTCCCGCAAAATTTCAATACGTTGAGATTAACAGAAGATTCCGTTGTTTTCGGTCCGTCTATTCTATAATACCCAAATAAGTTTTAGAGATATTGGAAATTGAAACTCAGAAAATGTTCAAAATTATTTTTTTACGAGAAGGAAATAACATAAATGGTCTTTAAACCATCTAGACAGGTTAAGCGGAAATAAATTTAATGTTTCTCTTTATCGCTGGCTGGACAAATTATCGAGTAGCACGTACTTTGCACTACGTACGATCGTCGTATAGCAAATGGAAAAGTTACAGTAAACTAGCCCGAGGTTATCGAAGTCCCGATGTGTTACAACAAATTTATACCACAGCGCTGGCAAACTTTTCACACATACAGCGCAGCAATAAATTATAATGCCTGCATATTGGATGCGATCGATACACAATATTTTAAAGTTTCTTGTTTGTCTGTGGGAGATTATCTGAGATTTTCCTTGGTATATATGTCACGATAAAATTGTAAAAACCGTTAGATTGTGAGATCTTTATCTATTAATACCAATATTGTCGCTAAGTAGATACCTAGCGAGACACAAGACACAACTGACACAACTGTCGAGATAATATTGTGAACCGCAAAAGTTGATAGCCTAAAAGGTGGTTAGATTAGGTTGAAACAGTGACCATTAACATGCAAATGCGAGGGAGCGAAGCGAACGGGCTGAGGCAGCGGCCGTCCCGATTTTTCTTCATACATTTTGTAAGGAAATTAATATTTTTCTTTGTAATATTTCTTCCCGTTACTTTACAATCTAAAGGAATATGATGTCACAGACATTGTTAAAATCTCAAAAGTTTATAATTTTCAAGTTAAATAAATTTATAATCTACCGATTTTTACAATTTTACAGTGACATTAATATAATCATAAGTATTATAGACTGGAAACGTTGAACTCTAATATAATTTTCCTATAGAATGAGCAGCTGAATAAGGGAGGAATATTCATGAACGAAGCTTGGTTGAAAGTTTGTGATTAGTAATTATGGTAATGATTTTAAATTGTCCTAACCCACACTGCGAAGGGCTGAAATTAACTTTGGTTTGGACTTGTTATAATGGTATTAGGGTTCTCTCAGATATTTCACTATCCCTCAGAAATATATAATATCAAAATATACATACACATACATATAATCACGCCATTATCCCCGAAGGGGTAGGCAGAGACATAGTATACGCCCACATTTCACCTCCTATAGTTTTATGTCCCAATAGGGGTGAGCCTATTATCGTATTGAAATGGACAGGCGCAAGTCGCAGTTGAAGTTTTTCAAGCCGCCGATAAGGCCTTTACTTTTTTACTAATATACCTAGTTAAATAAAATATTAAGTTTCAAACAACTATGCCTGAAGTATTTTAACTAATTTAAAATTGACAAATAAGATTGTTATCATGTCAAAATTGAACTCGTTTATCTCAAGTTAATCTTGGATTAATACGACATAAATTATCATAGTTATTTTTTAGTTATCTATTCATACACACGTAATTAGTACGTATAGTCACATTATTATTAAAGGCAGAGGATTTTATATTAGCACTTTCTCAACGTGGTAAATACACATATTTATTCAAATTTTGATCTTTCTAGCACTAACTGTCTGGACGGTAAGCCGAGAACGAACAGACAGATGGCCAAGACCAAATTATAAGGGTTCTGAAATATAAACTAAAATGGGTACCTATTTTACGAGTTGCCGTATAATTTTACTAAAATGAAACCGCACCCCGTAAGTAACAGATACGTATAATTAAGATGGTTCAATTCATACGCCATATTCTATTCCGAAAACTGACATAATGTTAAATAACTGACAGTTTACGTAGTTGCGCGCAAAAAACATGGCACAAAATGTGGAATGTTTAGTTTGGTGTTTAAAATACAGACACATTTTCTAATAATGTAGTTTTTAGTTTCAATGTGTTGTTTCAGTCTTCCAGTTTCCTTGAAAGAAATACCTAGTTGTAGAAGAAACCACACGAAAATCTGTTACTTGATTCACTTTATTTACCGTACAAATACGAGTGTAACTCGTATTAAAGGGTCCCCTAAGACAGTCTTTACGATATTTGTAATCTGTGAGTTGAGCACTATTTCTATATTTTGTTACCAATGTTTGATTTACACGAGACCTAGGGGCGGCTCAGTGAACTGTATCAGTTCGATACGATTATTTTGGACAGTTGCTTTATTACATAGTTAACGCATTTTCTGTCACAGACCTCGGCGACCGACACTTTTGACAGCTAATGCATGACAATACATTACACATCGTAGAGGGAGAATATACCTAGAGAAGTCATCGGCGTATACCTTTTGAGATAGCGCTATTATGACATCGGTGTTACCCACTCACGCCAAATGTTTTTACCTGAGAAATAGGTAAATTCATATAAAGAAGCTACTATACCAAAAAATTGGTATTGAGGTAGCTAACAGCCCAGATTAAGACATAGGCTACTTTTATAGTCCAGGTGCGTCTGTTTGAACGTTTATAACCACATATATCACCCGATTGTGAGTAAAATTACAATCCTAACGCCAAGTTGAAGGCCATAAGGGCGGCTTGAAAATTTTCAACTGCGGGTCGCGGCGACCTGTCCATTTCAAGAAGGCAATGGGCTCACCACCTTTTACGTGGGAAATAAAACTCAAAATTTTAAAAAAACATTTATTTCGCATTTCTAATACATAGGCACTTGCGATGCGACACGTCCATGAATACAAAAAAAGTTAGTACCACCAGTTCGGAACGCGGCCTGCTTGAGAAGAACTGGCAAGAAACTTATTTTTGTGTCTGGTAACGAAACTAGATTTTTTTTTGTACATACTTAGTTACATAAGATTTTCAAAAAAAAAAAAAAAAATGTGAATGTCCTGACTGAATGATAATCAACGCACAGCCCAAACCGCTGGGACTAGAAAGTCCAAATTTGGCAAGTAGGTTCCTTGTATGGTCTAGGGATCCACAAAAAATCCTACAAAAAATAATATAGTTATTAAACATCTATTAAAATTAACTTACACATTCATCTTGAAAACTTGAGTGTATCTACGTTGGTAAACTTACCACAGGCAGTTGACTAGTACTGGGCTGAATTTCCATAGCCATTGTCGTTGAACCTGATTGTTCTCCACTAACTTCATGGTAATCCTATAAAAAATAATATGGTTCTTAAACATCTACTAAAATTAACTTACACACTTATCTTGAAAGCTTGAGTGTATGTACGTTGGTAAACTTACCACAGGCAGTTGACTAGTACTAGGCTGCTCAAATAAAACTATACTCTTTTCGTTATCCTGTAAATAAAGTAAGTATATGCTTATTACTATTGATTATTGATTACTAATATAATTAGTACAAGTATACAGAGTGTAACATTGGGCAACACTGATAATATAAGAAGTACAAAGATCTGTTCTTAGAAACTCTGTGGCGCAGCCGGTAGTGATACCGCCTCTGTGGCGCAGTCGGTAGTGATACCGCCTGCGGCGCTGTAGGTCGTGGGTTCGATTCCCACCGGAGACAAATATTTGTGTGACCCATAAATGTTTGTCTCAAGGGTCTGGGTGTTTCTATGTATAATATGTATGTATTTAAAAAGTATATAAGTATTAATATCCGTGGTCTGATACCCATAACACAAGCAGGTTATTCATAGCTTACTTTGGGATCAGATAGCGTTGTGTGAGATGTCCGTGCATATTTATTTATTATTTATAGAAACCATGTCATCGATGTTAGAGAAAACAAAAACTGCATACCTAGATTTGAAATAATCTCTTGCACAGCTGGGGAATTGAAATACTATTAACTCCATATGACCTATACAATCAATATTTACCTAATTAGAAATAATGTAAGTTTTATTTTCAAAACGACCGGGTTTGATTCCCGGACAGTGCAAGAGATTTAAAAAAAAAAATATGCAGTTCTTATTTTCTCTAAAATCGATGACATGGTTCCTAAGAACAGATCTCTGTATCTCATAAATTTACAGACTTGCCCATACTGACCGTTCCGATGTTACACCCGGTATATCTATAACTAGCTTTCTATGTGCGGCTACGCCGGCATTTATGGTCACTGCCCGTCTTTGGCAGGAAGTAGCGTTATCTTGATATTCTATAGCCTATGTTACTCAGTGATGTGATAATGTGGGATTCTATTAGTGAAAAAATGATTAAAATAGATCTAGTAGTTTCGGAGCCTATTCATTACAAATAAACAAAAATCCTCTGCTTTTTATAATATTAGTATAGATTAATAACTTACATGAAAAACAGAGAGTGAAGGAATCGAATTTGGATTCAAATAAGTCCTTGTTTTTGCCTTCCGAAAACAACAGGATTCAAAATGTTTTGAACAAATCCGAGCATTCTTGTCAGGTTGCCAATGTTTTCTGCCTATTGCTTGAATCCATAAAACTCTCATACTTATATCCTCTGGAAACCTAAAAGTAAATAAAACGATAGCTATAAATTTCAATATTGTTGGGTAAACTTTACCAAACACTGGTCACACTCCCCCGATTATACGGACATGGATGATTGACCCCTAGACAACATGGCCGTCTTAATGTATATGAGCTACATAATTCTGTCGGATAATACAAAAAAATAATTCGAGAAATATACTTAAAAGTATGTAAATTAAGGCGTAAAGATAGTGAATACTAATCTACAAAGTAAATTATATCATTATATACATACAAAACAGCATAAATGGGCTTACTTACCGATGAAAGGTTATGTTCGGAGTTTTCCGTTCTGGGCGATTTGTAGTCTTTAACACAACAACGTACTCCATTATTAAGAAAAATTTTACACTTTTATAAGCTCCTAACAACTTCTAACTTCACAAATAAGTCACTATCACCAATTTTTCGACAAAACACTATCGAACACGCTTTTGTTTGGGACCAACGAAAGAGGTTCCAAACAAATGAAAACGCATACGGTGAGCGAGACAAAAAAAGTGGCGTCTGTCTCGCTTACTCTTGTGTAAATATTATATATGTGTCACTTTCACTCATGACTAACATTATTTAATGTCTTCTCTAGGTATATTCTCCCTCTACGTTACACATCAATTTGTTAAAATTCTGAAATACAGCGGTATTTTCTTACAAACCCTATTTTGAAGCTTATCTGGATGAGAAAAGTTCTAAAGAATAAAGAATATTTATGTTAGAATACACCTTTTGTGGTTGTTATTTTCGAGGCTAACAATAATGTGATTACAAGGGTTTGTAAACAAACTCCTTTTACAGTAATGCAATTGTGGATTGCCATAATAGGATAAAATGAAACACAATGTCAAAATAGCTGTATTAATTTTGAATAAACTCGAGATCCAAAAGAATTTCCTGGTGTTCAGAGGTTAGCAGCCGCAAGTTACATTATTTCAATATTGTGGGGTGTTTCGATGAAACTATAGGTAGGTATTATAACAATAATCTTGATTGGTAAAATTTATTCAATCACGTACAAACATAAAATAATGTACAAAACAAATTTAACCACTTCCGGTAAATTAAAAAAATATCAGTTTTAGTACATATATTTTTAGACACAGAAATATAGTCCACTTTAGACGTAGATCTCCCTTAATTTCTATTTTGGGAGGACCATGGGGTGTAGTTTTTTCGAAAATTATATATCTTTTTCCCATGACATGAGCGCTCGTGGCCTCGTGAACTCAATGTTCTGTAAGCGATCACTGTAGTAAGCAACATTTACTATTGCCGGTTATGGATAGGTGACCATCACGTGACCCTTTGTGACATTTATTTCCGAGCGTTTCCGTGCTTCGGAAGGCACGTTAAGCGGTTAGTCCCTGTTGCCAGTAAAATGGGAGTCGTTAAGCCTAGTTGAAGGCCTTTATCGGCGCGGCGGCTTGTATATTTCAATAGCGGGCAGTCACAACCTGCGCCTGTCCATATCAACACTGCAATACGGCTCACCACCTATTACGTCGGACAAAATCTAAAAAGGTGAATAACTACCGTTATACCCGGATGGTATAACTTTGATACCGTGGGAGATGGGTCGGGTCCTGGTGTGGGATGCAACTTGTGTTGACACTCTAGCCCCGTCCCATCTTCCTAAAACAAAATTAAAAGCCAGTGCAGCAGCGTAAGCGGCTGAAAATATTGAAATTAATAAATATAAGGGTCTCGACTCATCGTATCGTTTTTGTCCAGTCGGTGTCGAGACCCTAGGTCCATGGGGTCCCAATGCGCAAAAATTTTTCAAGAATTGGAAAAAGCGCCTTGTGGAGTCAACTGGTGACCCAAGGGCTGGCAGTTTTCTCGCTCAACGAATAGGCATTGCTATTCAAAGGGGGAATGCTGCTAGTCTTTTGGGCACAATGCCACGGGAGCCTTATTTAGGTTTAGTTTAGATAGTAATAATGTAAATATAGATATGTAATAAGTATGTTTCTCTGTAATTTTTAACAATAAATGTAAATCATTTCAAAAGGTGAAATGTGGGCATATAACATGCCTCTGCCTACCTCTTTGAGGAAGAAAGGCGTGATGATAATATGTATGTAGGTATGTTCCCATGACCTCTTCCGTTAGTTAGTAAATTTGCTTGCACCAACTTTTTGTAATCTAAGTGCTATATCATTCAAAAAAATAGGTGCAAGCAATTCTCGACCTTATGAACACGCATAATATTTATTTAATTTTTACATATTCGTGATCAGTGAAGTCTATTAACGCCTGAAAGCACGTTTTGAGAGAAAAGTCATTAAGGTCGAGATTTGCTTGCACCTATTTTTTGAATGGCAATCACATCTAGATTATAAAATGCCATATTATGTAATCTAGATGTGTGTACCGACCGACATACTTGTAGTATGTACTGCTCGTTCGCTCTAACTTTGCCGTTTGGCTCTGTACTAAAGTCAAATTTTTGATTAGACGAAGTAAATTAACAGCAACTAATGTCACTTCTTCTTGTAGTGTTGCGTATTTTCTATGACGAAGTGACATTAGCTACTGTCAATTTACTTCGTATAATTAACAATTCGGGTATATGCCTCTACGCCAGCGGCAAAGTTAGAGCGAACGGGTAGTACAAGTATTTTTTGATCTTATCAAATTGCTTATAGTCTTTTGTTTTATTGATCTGCATACTATATGTTTTTTCGACCATCAATTTGTTTTGTCGATCGTCATTTGTTGATCCGATCGTCATTTGTTTTGCCGTACGTCATTTGTTTACCCAGCCGTCATTTGTTTTGAGATCTTCAATCGTTTTGCCGATCTTCATTTCTTTATTCGAGCGTCATTTGTTTTGTCGATCTTCATTTGCAAATAAAAATAGAATATTCAAGGATTTCAACATTGCTAATAAATGGGTAAATGTTATTGTGATTGTAACTGTACCGGAATTATTGGGATTAATTTTCTCGTATGTAAAAAGCCCAGTAGTTCTATGGAATTAGTGGGACAAAAAAAACCCAGTAGTTCCATCATGGAACTACGCCAACTCAGTATAAATAATTAATAGTTTAAAAAACTAAAAACACGCTTTTAGCATGCACTAATTTTTTTTTATTTTATACTTTTTTCGTGTCCCATTCAGCAAACCCTTTCATTTAATACCCATATAATGGGGTTTTTTTTTTAACGTGAGGGAAAATCCTCATGGATGTTATGCCGGACTCCTACCGACTAAAAAACCTCACGTCACGCCCAACAGCCTGTGGTTGGGAGCCCCGGGGAAGCCCTCGGAAGGATGTCCCAGAACTCCCAACAGACCCACGGCCGCCACTGCGGCCTCGCCCAGGGGGTGGTTCGGGTGCTATCCCGCGTCTTTGGGGGGTTTCGGGTGTGATCCCGCTTCTAAGGGGGGGCGTGCGTGAATTGCTCACGTCATGCTGCCGTCTTGGGCCTGCTTCTGTAAGGAGTGTGAGCCGCCCTCTCACCGTCCTCAGGTCCCCGGTCATGGTGGCCGATAGTCCTCGGCGCAGATACGTCGGCGGCGCCCAGGCCGCCGACTGCGGAACTCGGGTGGGAGAGTTCTCTCCCGTACACGTCCCGCCGCCTCCTTCACGAGCATGACCTGCTCGCAGAAGGAGGCGGCCATATCATGGGGGTGCATTTCAATAGCCTGTCCGCCATCTTGGGCGTCCGCCATATTGGATTTAAGTCACGTGACTATTTTTTTCGTATTTCTGACAGCAAACCCTTTCATTCGATATCCATATCATGGGGGTGGATTTAAAACAGCCAGTCCGCCATTTTGAGGAGGCACCATATTGGATTTGTAATGATGTTTTTTAGCTATTCATGTATTGTTATCAGAACTTAGGGCGTGTGCAAAATTTCAGCCTGATCGAAGGACGGGAAGTGGGTCAAATTGACATTCCAAGATTTTCTTACATACATAGTTACAAGTGAAGCTAATAGAAGCGTGTTAAAATCCGTGTGCATGTATTATGTATTGTCCGGTTTGAACATTATTTCCGTATAGATACGGGCAAATACGTATATATGGCAACACTGAGCATGCATGCGGCTACACCGAGCACCAGCACGCGCCGTACGCGCCGCATTATGACATCATCAGAATGCTATTCGGATGACTACCGCATTTGACGAAATGCGGCGCGTATGGTGCGGGTGTAATGTGCGAGGTTCCATGTCATTTCATACAACGAATTCTAAAATGCGGCGCGTATGGCGCGTACGTTGCTGACAAATGTGCGATCACCTTTAATGTAAGACGTGGGAATACAAATTAAAGCTGGATATTTGTCAAAAATATGATTTTGCATTACTAAATAATTCATTCTATCTTTAACGGCTTAAGTTAATGAGTTTGGCACGTTAGTCATAATTTTATTACTATTGTTAGTGTTAGGGAGCTAAGCTCGTAGACATAAGAAAACAATGAGATCAAAGCGTAGTTTAGAATAGTATTATTAGTAGCAAACTCCAAATGAAATCATATTGTAATTACCAGTGATGGGCAAAATGTAATTAGATTAACCGTTACAAATTACAATTACTTTGTAATGCTTAATTCAATTACTCTGTAACAGATTACTTGAGTAATTAATTACAATGAGTACTAGCTGTAACTAATTACTGAGTAATGGAATTACACGTTAATTAATTAAATTGTAACTAGTTACTCATTAATTCAACTTAACATCTCTGTCCTAAGGATTCGTCACGGCCCAAGGGGTGGATCGATTTTGATGCGGTTTTTTGATCGTTAGTCAATGTATCCTTGATGGTACTTAGCTATACATTTTGAAGACCATCAGCTTATTTCCTGAGTGATGAAGGGATTTCACTAAAATTCCCATACGCGAATCATGGTAAATGTGGTGATCTTTTACTTTTTAAGTGTTTCACGACATGGTAACCAGCTACATACTTAATGCATTAAAATGTCTACAAATTACATGATAATTTGGTAATCCAACATGGCGGCCGCGCCGTAATCACAAAATTTCATGATGGGTATCGTTTAAGGGGTTTTTTGGTATGCTGAGTACGAATCACGTGACAATTTTGCAATCCGACATGGCCGCCGCGCTGTAATCACAAAATTTCATGATGGGTATCGTTTAAGGGTTTTTTTGGTATGCTGAGTACGAATCACGTGATAATTTTGCAATCCAATATGGCCGCCGCGCAGTAATCACAAAATTTCATGACGGGTATCGTTTAAGGGGTTTTTTAGTATGCTGAGTACGAATCACGTACTAATTTTGCAATCTAACATGGCCGCCGCGCCTTAAGCACAAAATTTCATGTTGGGTATCGTTTAAGGGGTTTTTTGGTATGCTGAGTACGAATCACGTACTAATTTTGCAATCCAATATGGCCGCCGTGCCGTAATCACAAAATTTCATGACGGGTATCGTTTAAGGGGTTTTTTGGTATGCTGAGTACGAATTACGTACTAATTTTGCAATCCACAATGGCCGCTGGGCCGTAATCACAAAATTTCATGATGGGTATCGGTTAAGGGGTTTTTTCGATATGCTTTGTATGAATCACGTGATAATTTTGCAATCCAATATGACCTCCGCCGTGTTATCACAAAATTTCATTATGGGTATCGTTTAAGGGTTTTTTTGGTATGCTGAGTCAGAATCACGTAATAATTTTGCAATCCACAATGGCCGCTGCGCCGTAATCACAAAATTTCATGATGGGTATCGTTTAAGGGGTTTTTTTTGGTATGCTTAGTATGAATCACGTGATAATTTTGCAATCCAATATGACCTCCGCCGTGTTATCACAAAATTTCATTATGGGTATCGTTTAAGGGGTTTTTTCGCAACTGTATTAAAAATAGTTGTTCAATACAACGTGTGGGACTGTTATTTAAACTCGTTTCGACTGTCTACCCTCGCCTACGGCTCGGGTCAACACCTGTCGTAACTCGTTGTAATAACAGAAATCCCACACTTGTATCGAAAACTACTATTTTTTTTTCTAAGTGCAATACTGTATATGGCTAATTCTTTAAAATATGCAAAAGCCTACGAACTGACCAACCAGGTGGATAACTCAGGTGGTCAGTTGGGAACGGGGGGTTTTCATGTCATAATCAGGAGTTATACAGTTATTTTTTTTTACGTACTAATTTTGCAATCCACAATGGCCGCTGCGCCGTAATCACAAAATTTCATGATGGGTATCGTTTAAGGGGTTTTTTGGTATGCTTAGTATGAATCACGTGATAATTTTGCAATCCAATATGACCTCCGCCGTGTTATCACAAAATTTCATTATGGGTATCGTTTAAGGGTTTATTTGGTATGCTAAGTAAGAATCACGTAATAATTTTGCAATCCAATATGGCCAATAATATCATTTTAGATTGCAAAATTATCACGTGATTCGTACTCAGCATACCAAAAAACCCCTTAAACGATACCCATTATGAAATTTTGTGATAACGGCGCGGCGGCCATATTGGATTGCAAAATTAGTACGTGATTCGTAGTCAGCATACCAAAAAACCCCTCAAACGATACACATCATGAATTTTTGTGATTACGGCGCGGCGGCCATATTGGATTGCAAAATTAGTACGTGATTGGTACTCAGCATACCAAAAACCCCTTAAACGATACCCGTCATGAAATTTTGTGATAACGGCGCGGTGGCCATATTGGATTGCAAAATTATCACGTGATTCGTACTCAGCATACCAAGAAACCCCTTAAACGATACCCATCATGAAATTTTGTGATTACGACGCGGCGGCCATGTTAGATTGTAAATTAGTACGTGATTCGTACTCAGCATACCCAAAAACCCCTTAAACGATACCCGTCATAAAATTTTGTGATTAAACCGCGGCGGCCATTTTGGATTGCAAAATTAACCCGAAATTCGTACTGATCATACCAAAATACCCCTTATACGATACCCAACATGAACTTTTACAACGGTGGCGCGGCGGCCATATTGGATTGCAAAATTAACCCGAAATTCGTACTGATCATACCAAAATACCCCTTATACGATACCAAACTTGAAATTTTACAACGGTGGTGCGGCGGCCATATTGGATTGCAAAATTAACCCGATATTCGTACTCAGCATACCAAAATACCCCTTATACGATAGCCAACATGAACTTTTACAACGGTGGCGCGGCGGCCATATTGGATTGCTAAATTAACCCGAAATTCGTACTCAGCATACCAAAACACCCCTTATACGATACCCAACATGAACTTTTACAACGGTGGCGCGGCGGCCATATTGCTTTGCAAAATTAACCCGAAATTCGTACTCAGCATACAAAAAAAAACCCTTAAACGATACCCAACATGAACTTTTACAACGGTGGCGCGGCGGCCATATTGCTTTGCAAAATGAACCCGAAATTCGTACTCAGCATACAAAAAAAAACCCTTAAACGATACCCATCATGAAATTTTGTGATTATGCCGTGGCGGCCATGTTGGATTGTATATTAGTACGTGATTCGTACTCAGCATACTAAAAAACCCCTTAAACGATACCCGTCATAAAATTTTGTGATTAAACCGCGGCGGCCATTTTGGATTGCAAAATAACCCGAAATTCGTACTCAGCATACCAAAATACCCCTACGATACGCAACATGAACTTTTACAACGGTGGCGCGGCGGCCATATTGGATTGTAAAATTAACCCGAAATTCGTACTCAGCGTACCAAAATACCCCTTATACGATACCCAAATTGAAATTTTACAACGGTGGTGCGGCGGCCATATTGGATTGCAAAATTAACCCGAAATTCGTACTTAGCATACCAAAATACCCCTTATACGATACCCAACATGAACTTTTACAACGGTGGCGCGGCGGCCATATTGGATTGCTAAATTAACCCGAAATTCGTACTTAGCATACCAAAATACCCCTTATACGATACCCAACATGAACTTTTACAACGTTGGCGCGGCGGCCACATTGGATTGCAAAATTAACCCAAAATTCGTACTCAGCATACCAATATACCCCTTGTACGATACCCAACATGAACTTTTACAACAGTGGCGCGGCGGCCATATTGGATTGCTAAATGAATCCGAAATTCGTACTCAGCGTACCAAAATACCCCATATAAAATACCCAACATGAAATTTTATATCGGTGGTGCGGCGGCCATATTGGAGTGCAAGAGTATTAAATAAAATTAATGTGCACCATTTTAATTAATATTAATAAATATTAGGAAGCTGTCGCAAACGCGGCAGCCCTAAAAAGTGTCCCGAACATGTTCGGGACATTCCCTCACGATTGACCTGACTAGACGGCTTCGTCGGCCGACTGTATGATCTGCCGGCTGTGGTATTGATTTGCTTGAATGTATGATAATTACAAAGTAATGAATTACAAACTAACTAGTTATAAAGTAATCTAATTACTCTGTAACGAGTTACTTAGTAACTAATTAACCGGAACATCCAAAGTATTTAAATTAAAAAGTAATTAATTACTGAGTAATTAGATTACATTGTAACTTAATTACATTGTAATTCAATTATTGAATTACTTTTGTAATTAATTACGCCCATCACTGGTAATTACATACTGCTTTCTACAGAAAGTTTATGGTCTAATAAACAGTACCAACACCAATAACATTGTAGAAAATATAATTATGTACTCATTAGAACGAGTCAGAGCAAATAGTTAGATATTGCTTTTCTGTGGTAATACCAAGTTATTAAAAAAAACATATAGAACAAATTCCCAGACACAAAACAACAAAGCAACAACCGCCAGCGTTTGAACTCCCGGTCATTCTCCTATTAAAAGCGACGGAATACGAGTAAGAGTTGACTTCTAATAAAATAATCTGGAGTTTCATTTAAATAGTACCTATTCTTTGGAAAATTTCTAAATTCCCTCGAGTTTAAAATGTAACTTTTTGTAACGGTTTGATATTTTCTGCTTACTATTTACACATAACTAGGTAATTGGTTTGTCAATCATTACAAAAGTATATATGTGCATTATCATAATTTAATGTTTGTTTTCACTAGTAAATTATAGCGTGTTCGTAGGGAGAGACAGAACTTGTGTGCACACTTTTATTTACTGATAATTACTGACTATTTACAGATCACTATTAATTACATTACGCACTACATTATGACGTACTAAGTTAGCGGCACAGCCGCTACAGAGATTCTACATAGCTACAGCGTTCCTAGGTAGTAGGATACAGACGGATGAATGGAATGGAATGATTAATCTAGAATACTAAAGATTATATACATCAAACTGAGGAGTAGTGCGGGGGTGATTGTCATCCTGTGGCACGTACATGAAGATGCGATTATTGCTAAATTGACAAATTCAAATATTTAGATAATGAATTATAATGTTATGGCGCAGGACGTGAGTCGCGTAATCACATAAGAATTTCCTACTATCAGTCACGTCCATGCAGTCGCCATAGAACTCCCCCTTTTAAAAAAATCGAAAATTTATGACAAAAATAAATTATACAACATTATGCTATGTTCGATTCTTTGCTCGAACGGTGGATCGTGAGTTGAGTCTGGTCGGTCTGAATTGTCTGGATCTTGATGTTTTCGTTTTCAGAAGAAGTTTACAGTAGCTGTATTGATGTCCCATAAACGAGTTTGGCGAAGCGTAGTCCGCGTACAACTGAGGGCATTTCCTTCCCTGTTTTGTTTTGGGTATTCCTTCTGGCTATCTGTGCCAACAGCATTTAGGGTAATACACATTTTCTTTCGCTTTTTATTGAGTCGATTTCATACCTTGGCTCGTTATATGATAACCAAGAACATGTAAATAATTTTTGACCAATTTGCGCTTGTTTCAACTATTTCTGATTCCCGTTTCGTATGCTTCTTTGCATTTTACATGTTTAATTATTCTTCTTTGCTTCTGGATTCTATCAAGATCTCGTCCACAAACTAAATCTAAAGTTCCAAATCTGTTTTCGTCGTTATTCGCTATAAGTATCAATGATTTTTCCGTTGGCCGCTTAAGAGTTTCAATTCACTCGCCTTCTTATTGCCATTTCTAGGCTTTTTATTCCGGGTATATTTGCCCATATTTTAACCAAAATTCAATAACCACTTTTTCAGTCGGTTATGACAAGGCTTGAAGGGTCATATATTTCTTAGATCCATCTCAATTAGAGCTGGTTTTCGGTTTCCAGCTACTCCATATCATTTTTCCAGGAACAAGGCTTGCGGTTTTTATTCAACTTGCTTTTATATTAGCTATTATAATAACATATTCTTGACGAGTAATAATTGTGCGAACTTGACCTAGACCGCTTGAAAATGCTGACGCTGAAATTCTTTCTTGAGCTACGTTTGTAGCTATCGCGTCAACTCAACATTTTGTTACGTAATTCATGTTTACATTACAATATGACACCTGTTAGTGGCTTTCCAATACATCGTATAATTTCTTGAATTTTATTGTAATACTTTCTTTTGGCTAGTTTCTGTTAAAATCTTCTTGATAAGCAGCTGCCGACGTCGGCAAATTTCTTGCATGTTTTTCGCAGATTACTTTCTTCCTTATTTGCGTATAAGTACGGTGTCTTCGTCTGCTATGATTCGCCAGTGCCAGATTTCGTTGTTCCATTGCGTTGGAATGGAACTAAATTGCGCTGGTCCCGTAGGGACTCTATGCCGCTGTTCCCATGTAGTAGGAATTCAATGCTGCTATTCCTCAGAGAGCCGGGCTGAGTGCAGTTCTGCGGTGCGCGATGAGCAACCCTCATTGTCGGGGTGTTTGCTTCGTAGTGTGGCTGACTGCTGCGTAGACGGGAGAGACGTTCGCTCTACTTACATTTACCGTAGTTGCAGTTTGCTGTGCCTATACACTGTTGTGGCCGAAGGGTAACCAGGCTGAAGCGATCGCTACTAGCTCGTGGTATCCTTGATGAGGCCGGAGATGCTGGCTGGCTGTCTGAGACGTTATTTACAATTCGTACTGGACTGCTGTGAAGATTGCGATGATGCTGCTGATTGGTTTCGGGGAGCTTGAACGTTGTTTCCATTGACGTCGATTTCTTTCTTCATACTTCGTAGCGGTATTTCTTCATCGCTGGAGTATTTTTTCATCATCGGGTTCTTGTTACATCCTCGGTTTTTTCATCGTCGGGTTCTTGTTACATCCTCGGTTTTTTCATCGTCGGGGTCAACATTTTATATTATGTTCGTAGTTTGAGACAGAAGTTGTGTGCACACTTTTATTTACTGATGATTACTGACTATTTACAGATCACTATTAATTATATTACGCACTACATTATGACGTACTAAGTTAGCGGCATAACCGCCACAGAGATTCTACATAGCTACAGCGTTCCTAGGTAGTAGGATACAGACGGATGAATGGAATGGAATGATTAATCTAGAATACTAAAGATTATATACATCAAACTGAGGAGTAGTGCGGGGGTGATTGTCATCCTGTGGCACGTACATGAAGATGCGATTATTGCTAAATTGACAAAATCAAATATTTAGATAATGAATTATAATGTTATGGCGCAGGACGTGAGTCGCGTAATCACATAAGAATTTCCTACTATCAGTCACGTCCATGCAGTCGCCATAGAACTCCCCCTTTTAAAAAAATCGAAAATTTATGACAAAAATAAATTATACAACATTATGCTATGTTCGATTCTTTGCTCGAACGGTGGATCGTGAGTTGAGTCTGGTCGGTCTGAATTGTCTGGATCTTGATGTTTTCGTTTTCAGAAGAAGTTTACAGTAGCTGTATTGATGTCCCATAAACGAGTTTGGCGAAGCGTAGTCCGCGTACAACTGAGGGCATTTCCTTCCCTGTTTTGTTTTGGGTATTCCTTCTGGCTATCTGTGCCAACAGCATTTAGGGTAATACACATTTTCTTGCGCTTTTTATTGAGTCGATTTCATACCTTGGCTCGTTATATGATAACCAAGAACATGTAAATAATTTTTGACCAATTTGCGCTTGTTTCAACTATTTCTGATTCCCGTTTCGTATGCTTCTTTGCATTTTACATGTTTAATTATTCTTCTTTGCTTCTGGATTCTATCAAGATCTCGTCCACAAACTAAATCTAAAGTTCCAAATCTGTTTTCGTCGTTATTCGCTATAAGTATCAATGATTTTTCCGTTGGCCGCTTAAGAGTTTCAATTCACTCGCCTTCTTATTGCCATTTCTAGGCTTTTTATTCCGGGTATATTTGCCCATATTTTAACCAAAATTCAATAACCACTTTTTCAGTCGGTTATGACAAGGCTTGAAGGGTCATATATTTCTTAGATCCATCTCAATTAGAGCTGGTTTTCGGTTTCCAGCTACTCCATATCATTTTTCCAGGAACAAGGCTTGCGGTTTTTATTCAACTTGCTTTTATATTAGCGATTATAATAACATATTCTTGACGAGTAATAATTGTGCGAACTTGACCTAGACCGCTTGAAAATGCTGACGCTGAAATTCTTTCTTGAGCTACGTTTGTAGCTATCGCGTCAACTCAACATTTTGTTACGTAATTCATGTTTACATTACAATATGACACCTGTTAGTGGCTTTCCAATACATCGTATAATTTCTTGAATTTTATTGTAATACTTTCTTTTGGCTAGTTTCTGTTAAAATCTTCTTGATAAGCAGCTGCCGACGTCGGCAAATTTCTTGCATGTTTTTCGCAGATTACTTTCTTCCTTATTTGCGTATAAGTACGGTGTCTTCGTCTGCTATGATTCGCCAGTGCCAGATCTCGTTGTTCCATTGCGTTGGAATGGAACTAAATTGCGCTGGTCCCGTAGGGACTCTATGCCGCTGTTCCCATGTAGTAGGAATTCAATGCTGCTATTCCTCAGAGAGCCGGGCTGAGTGCAGTTCTGCGGTGCGCGATGAGCAACCCTCATTGTCGGGGTGTTTGCTTCGTAGTGTGGCTGACTGCTGCGTAGACGGGAGAGACGTTCGCTCTACTTACATTTACCGTAGTTGCAGTTTGCTGTGCCTATACACTGTTGTGGCCAAAGGGTAACCAGGCTGAAGCGATCGCTACTAGCTCGTGGTATCCTTGATGAGGCCGGAGATGCTGGCTGGCTGTCTGAGACGTTATTTACAATTCGTACTGGACTGCTGTGAAGATTGCGATGATGCTGCTGATTGGTTTCGGGGAGCTTGAACGTTGTTTCCATTGACGTCGATTTCTTTCTTCATACTTCGTAGCGGTATTTCTTCATCGCTGGAGTATTTTTTCATCATCGGGTTCTTGTTACATCCTCGGTTTTTTCATCGTCGGGTTCTTGTTACATCCTCGGTTTTTTCATCGTCCGGGTCAACATTTTATATTATGTTCGTAGTTTGAGACAGAAGTTGTGTGCACACTTTTATTTACTGATGATTACTGACTATTTACAGATCACTATTAATTATATTACGCACTACATTATGACGTACTAAGTTAGCGGCATAACCGCCACAGAGATTCTACATAGCTACAGCGTTCCTAGGTAGTAGGATACAGACGGATGAATGGAATGGAATGATTAATCTAGAATACTAAAGATTATATACATCAAACTGAGGAGTAGTGCGGGGGTGATTGTCATCCTGTGGCACGTACATGAAGATGCGATTATTGCTAAATTGACAAAATCAAATATTTAGATAATGAATTATAATGTTATGGCGCAGGACGTGAGTCGCGTAATCACATAAGAATTTCCTACTATCAGTCACGTCCATGCAGTCGCCATAGTATTAAACAAAACAATTCTCTAAAACATCCTATCCATAAGTGCGATGGCACAAGGATGTTACAGACTTAGTTCGAACTGCAAATCTTTTCTATGGATTATGAGCTCGATGAATGGCCGTAATAAATATTGGATTAAGGAAAGATACGTTCACGGAGGTTTAATCCTTGAAATTGATATAGGAAAGAGTTGGGTGGTACCGCATCGCGTGGCCCCGTTACACGCCGTGACACGCCAATTACCTAAATGTTTCACCACTCGAAATGTGACTCCATCCTTTCTTTTATCCGCCCGTCAACCTTTTGTTCTTCCAAACCTTTAGTTTTAATATCGAATTCGCGCCACGTTCACTCCATTCTCAAGATTTATTGGATTAGTGTTCGAGTTGTTTCATAAAGAAGGGCACCCAGCTAGAGGGTTATTACATAATTTCTCATAGTCTACCTGTCTCATGCATACGTATGTGAATATATTATATTCTTTTTTCTTTGTTATTAGATTTGTAACTATCTCAGTAACATATTTTTGTATGTCTGTAACTCTGACACGCTCTAACGGCAGACTATTATAGATATGGCTGAAATTGGATACAGGAATAGATTATAGTCTGGAATAACACAAAGACTAATTTTTATGCCAGAAATAATAGTCCCCTGGGGACTGGAGTAGAATATCATGCAGGCGTATCTGCGGATACCATCTCGTCTAGTGTTCAATATTGAGTAAAGATAAGCTGCAGTCCTTACATTTATATAGGGTGTAACAAAATTACCTCTCCAAATTTCATGAGATGACTTGGCATCGGAAATCAAATACAAATATTTAATAAAAAAGGGGGGTAATTTTTTTAATTTTTTTTTAAATTTTTTTGTCGCACATTAAGAATTCATTTTTTACCGCGGCAATTTGAGGTAACATGGTCGCCGTGGCAAAACAAACACAGAGCACCCGTCTGGCTGTCGTTGTCGCTTTCTACTGCCGCTCAGTAGCGATAGAAAGGGTTAAAAAGGGAATTTATAGGATCTTTAAAACGGCTTTACGGTTAAATTATTCATGTGATTTTTTTTTCTTCATTTTTGTAATGTTTCTTGACTGATGCTACGTCACGCCACGAAATTTGGAGAGGTAATTTTGTTACACCCAGTATATCTGCGGTAAACATAAAGTTTCAGGACGTCCTCAATTAGAGATTAAATTGAAGTAACCACAAAAATGTGATAAGTATGTACTTTGTACACAGAAAGCACAATGATGTTTCCACAGGTATTACTCGAACATCGACCCGTAAATTTAATATTGGTATATTGGCTGAATTCCCTTTGGTAATGGGTTATGTATACATGTATTGAGTTTAACGCTAATTTAGACCGATAAATTAGATACCTACTAATATATAATAACTGCTGATTACTGGTAACTAAACAAACATAATTTAAGGGTTCATTATTAGTTTGTGGAAATTTTCATCAGCTAGTTTCCTGACATGTTAATGCAGGCAGCATTGATTTCGCTCCGCGAAAGCTCCCTAAGGAGCTGAAAACCACGCCTGCACCGCTCTCGAGCGCCCCTCTGTAATAGAGGAGACAGAGAGTGGCTGGCGCAGGCGTGCGCTAATGGGCACCCTTGGAACACGGGGAAGGTGCCTACCGCCATGTGACCGTTGGTGGGCGGGTCCCCCGACCTTACGCCCACGGTCAATAAATATTCGGGGGCGCGCGCAAGCTCCTCGCGACGGCGCTCCGAACTGCACGGTGGAGTGGGACCAATTGTCGAGTTGCTCCCACTTCCCCACGCAGTGCGCCTCCCGCTTTGTCGACATCGCGTCGACAGCAAGCGAATCGATGGCGGCTCAGCACGCCTGACTGCCGACCATGGCTTGCACCATGACCAGCAGTGACAAGCCCCTACCGGTGATGTACGGAGCGGCCGCACGGACGGAACGGCTGCACAGGCGGAACTGCCGCACAGACGTAACCACCGTACATGCGGCAGCCCGCACACACGCAGCAGTCTCTGGCAAACTGCCGCGGCACGAAACTGCCGCACAGGTGGACTGCCGTACAGGCGGAAACAGCCGCACAGACGGAACAGCCGCACATGCGGCCGCTGCCGCACAGCAAACTTGCTCCAACCGACCGCAGCCGGAAGCGAACCTCCACACTGTCGCGACCGAGCTTCCACCGGGTATCCGGGAGCTGTCGCAACACCACGGGCCTTAAAGGCCCGCCATACCACGACCCCCTCGTACAATGGGGTCAACTCCGTCAAACGACGGCCAAAGAACGGTTGCAATGCTTCCACCGGCCTGAAAGCCGGGAGCCCTGGGGCGTCCGCCAAGGTGTGTTGCGGTCCAGAGACGCCGCAACACCCCCACCCAACTGCGACCCCCACGCCATGGGGTCAGCTTGCCGGGATATTGGTACATCGACTAATGGGGGCAGCACGCCGCACTCATTAGCCGATGTTCCAGGGTGCACCGTCTTAGTTCAGTTGCCACTCCCCCCGGGCATATAGCCCAAAGGGATAGAAAACCGGACCAAGCTCACTAGGAGGTTTCCCGACCTAGCACCCCATCTGCAGTATGTATTGTAGATAGTAGATACATGATATAATCAAATAGTTTTATGAAATATCGTTTAAAAACGAAACTTTAGAATGTTATTTTACCATGCAGCGAAAGCTTTTAAAAATACGTGTTTCATTATACTATAAAACAATGATCTGTAGAAATGAAATGACAATTTGTAAAACAGACGTGGAATCTCAAAGAATCGTTTTCATTTGAAGGTTTTCCATTGTCCTTGTTCAAGTATCTCACGATGAACAGAACCTTGTGCTTATCATCTATAAAATGAATTATGAACAGTATTTACCGGAAGAAGACATTTCTGGAATCGGCACATTCATTCTTAATGGAGCGTCAATGGGGCTACATTTCATCTGTTTGGCTGCACACCAAGCTTTCACCGCAGCGCTTTATTCACTAGCTTATTCGGAAATTTATAACTGTGAGTTAGTTCTAAATCATTGGTAAGCTGCAAAGTAAATATGATTTATGATGGTACATTTTGAGGATATAGTGTATAACATTTAGTAATTTTGCAGGATTCAAGTGACCTCACATGCAAGTGGTGGATCTTCTTCGGGAATTTAAAATAAAAACAGAGTGCCTATATGAGATCCTGTTTGAGAGAGAGCATGACTTGAGTGTTTTCTACATTTCTCCGAGTCCTTAATACGTATATATACGTAATTAACAAATCGTATTGGGTCTTGAAGACGTGTACAATAGAATTGGTATGTTTACAGACCAAAGTCCTTAAACAAAGAGATAATACAAGCATTTTATAACCTTTTGCCAGTTTCAATGAACACCTCGTACACTGTAGAGTTCTATTACAGCTGGGAACAGGTAAAATTGGAATTCATCTTTTTTCAGGGTGTTTATTTTTTCATAATAGCTTTTACGAGTAGGTACGTTTCGTAACCTACGATGAAGTTATTACTCTCTAGGGAGAAAATTTATGTACCAATGATTATTTTGCTCATTATTGAGAAAACGATAAACGTCAAACAAAAGGCTTTTGGTATAAATATTGCGTGGAATATGGTCTCAAAGATCTATGACCGAGGTAGTCCGAGTCACATATCACTCCTCGGACAGTCATTGCGCGAGCTTTGCATAAAATTTCATTTGCAGGCGACAATGTGGTAATGTAGTTGGAGTGTATGGGGTTCCATCAACATTATTACTGATGTCCAAGCGACGTCATCCATAAGAGGTGTATGTACAGTGGTCAAAAGAGATAACTATACAGAGTCACTCCATAAGGATTCATTTATATCTATTTCATGAAATTAAATAAATCAAACGATTGTGTAAAGTTACACTACTATACTAATTTGATAACCATAGCAAATCATAAAAATATAGGTATAACTTCCTTATTAAATGACAGCTAAGAATATAACAAGTCTGTATCTATATGTAACAAACATCGATTAAATAAAGCGCCGAATTCAGAGTTTGGGTTTGAAAGCAATTGAAAAGACGCTAAGATGAAGTAAAAATTATGGTAAAATTGTCATGTCAGTGTATTAAACTTGTGGAGAGTTTTCGTTAGTTGCTAGAAGCAGTTCTTACTGACTTTCTTTTTAACTTAACATAAAAAAAACTTATTCTTCAATACCCTAAACTCTGCAGTATAAGGTTATGGCAATAAATAACTTATTTACATAATACACTCGGAAGTAGACAATACTCATATTATTTTTTCAAAGCAATATTGCCTAGAAACTCGATAGCAACTGTGCAAATATTGCATTGTCTGAGCTAGACTAGCAAGCCGGCAGACGACACAATCAACATACAAAATTCTGTCACACCCTCATAAAGTACTGCAGTAGACTTATACAAAATCTAAACTATTTTAAGAGTTTGAAATCTAAAGAAGGGAAGCCTTATAGCGTCACTTAAATATGCGTGGTGGCGTGAATAAATAACGCAAATAAAATTACCTCCGGTGAAGCTTCGTGGATGGTTTGTAGTAAAGGTTAAGGTGGAACTCCAAAGATCGTGGTGAGATCACTTCCTAAATTTTACAATTTTATTTACTAACTAGCTGATGCCCGCAGCTTCGCCCGCGTAAAATTCCGCTTCCAGTGGGAACTTATTCCCGGGATAAAAAGTAGCCTATGTGTTATTCCAGACTATAATGTATCTCTGTACCAAATTTCAGCCAGGTCCGTTCAGCCGTTCGAGCGTGAAAGAGTAACAAACATCCACACTCACAAACTTTCGCATTTATAATATTAGTAAGATTCCTCAAAAAACTGAAATGTTATTGTCGCCATATTGATTAGTAATGCTGCTTTTAAAAACCATTACTAAATAATATTTCTGGTAAATATTTCAAATGAAACAACATAAAAAAATAGTACGTACACGGTAAGTATGTATGGCAAATGCAACAACCATTCTCGCATTGAGTAGTTGCAAAAAGTTCAGCAAAAACTGATAAATCGTGACGTATTTCCAGCTAGAACTACAAAAATGTAAAACCTATTGTGTCCATTTCGCTCCTTAAAATTCCGGCCACGCAATCAGCATAAAAGCCAGGCACCGTTACACTATTGCATATATTTTTCTATGCTGAAATTGTCCCCGTCTGCACCGACCCACGTCAATATTGACTCCTCAAGAAGCATTCCACGACTAATCTTATAGAAACTGTTTGCCTTTGCGATTGAAGGCTCGACGTTCTTATGGAAACTTTCGCATTTCAAATAGAATTTGCGTTAGGATACGGAAAATATTTCCGCCACAGTATGCCTCTAGTTAGAATATTGCTTAGAAACAAGAAAAACTTCAGTTTACCTACCTACATCATAAATTATCTGCCTTTTATTTTTGCCTGAATTTTTTTTTTGTACTAACCATTTCACTCAGAATAGGTACCTACTTATGTAAAATGCGTTCTCGTTTTTAGTACTTGGCATAACTTGCCGAATTACAAGAAACTTAATTATATTACAGTAGAAGTCATCCATAGAAGCCTAGCGTTCCATTTGGATATTTTTTTTTATGTAGATTAAAGTAGTAATTTTATACGAAAAACCTCAACGGAGAAGTTTTGAGTCTCGTGAAGAACACTTGTATCTCAAGTTATTGGAATTTCGACGACCTCTTAAGCAGGAGAGATATTTTTTGTTAGGCATTGAAATCAACACACCCACAGTACTTGTAATTTTTTATTATTTTAATAAAAACTAGATTTTCATCTTGGTTAAAGCTGCGATTGTCATCTAGTAACTTATAATATATGTTTTAGCTTTGTGTAATTTGTTTAATACCGGGGTTTAGATTATAACTAGAAAAACATTAGGTATAAAAATGTGAACTTAGTTTTGTCTGTATGTTATTATAAAGGTACAGTGATATTGTTATCTGTAAGGAAAATTGGGAAAAAGCGTCACCTAAAGATTACGTGTCACATTCTCCTATCAACTGTACTGTGACATTTTACCTGAAAATTTCGCATCTAAATAATTTTAATAACATATTTTATACGCATCAATTACCGTTTTTATTAATAACACAAGGAGTGGTATCGAAATAATGTAAAGCATTATTTCTGATCTACTAGTTGGGGTTGAAATTTTTTAAATTATCTTTATGTAAATAGAACGACAGTTTTTTAAGTAATTCTTCCCGAGTGATAAAAGTCGCACTTTCAACAACTAAAAGCACCATTCATTGTTGCTAAAAATTATGTCAACGCCTTCGAAGATGGTCATAAAACATTTAAATATTTGATTGTATTGGTACGGTAACTGTGGAGTAATTTAGAAAGGCCTATGTCCAGCAGTTGACAGACATAGGCTGATTTTGATTGATTTGTGCTACTTGATGTTTTGTGCTATTTATCAGTGAAAAGTATGAATGCTTAATTCAACTAACCTCATAATTTTTTTAAGGTATTTGAATTAAGAGTCTTATTTCAAATACCTTTGTGCGCAAAAATTTACAACAGTCGCAATAACAAACATAAATGTGATTGTTGCGTAAGCCAGCGTCAAATTGCCTGTTTTAATTAAAAAACCCTGCTCTGTGGACCTCGCCGCAGATAACAATTTAATGTAATGACGATATTAAAAGAACTCTTTTATGGACGATTTGAGAGAACCTACAAAATGGAATTTGTTGGTAAGGGTAATGACATTTTCATTTAAAAGAGTAGATATTTTTAAATTGTAGGAATTTAGTACCTAGTGTAAGCCCCTTTCTTCAAAAAGAGGTGCAAATGAAATAACTTATTATTTGCATTTAGAAAAAAAACGATAGCAAAAATGCCTTTTTAATCTACAAGATGTGTATTGTGTATTTTGTGTTTAAAATAATTATGGTAATAATGTAAAATATAGTTTTAATAATAATTGTATAGTGATTGTACATAATGTCTAAAAGAGTATAATATCAGCCCCGAATTGCTATATTTATGAATGCATTTTATGACTTCAATTTTTATCAAATGATTATAATTTAGTTTTTTATTTAATTATTTATTAAAAGCCAAAACATAAAGCCAAATCGTACCTGCCTGCTCTTACAACCCATAAAAGCGTCGGTTATTTCCAAATCCAGATATAATTAAAAAGAACCTAAGAAAGCCTAAGAAAAAGAAGATGTTAGTGCCTATCATAATATTTCGTAAAACACTAGAAAAATACTGTTACCTACATGTTTTATTTGACTTACATTTTTTAACTACAATGTTAGAATTTAGTAGCATGCCATGTCTTTAGGCGCGACATGCCTTATTCTATGTCTAAAAAAGAAAAATCTTTTTTTTTGTTTTTAAACTCACACGACTTGCACTACACATTATATTAGTTGCGGGTCTTTTTCGCGTAAACAATTTAAACTTCGCTCACCTCTCGACGTTTCGGCTATGTTACAATAGCCGTGGTCACGAGTAGACTGGGGAATGTAGCGGGCGTCATCCTCTTGTACCGTTGATCTTACAGGTACCCACATATTAGTTTATAATCAATGCTGGTCATTAACTGTACAGAGAGGTAAAACGATATTATTTTAGTGTCTGTATAAGAATAAGCAGAAATTTATGAACGATCACTAATAGTGATCTATTTTAGTGGCCAGTAGCAGCCAATGCACACTGACTCTCGGCAAGTCCTTAAGTGTTTTCGCGGTACCTAGTGTTTTTTTTTGCATAGCGCCATATTGACTAAATTAAGATAGTATCAACTTCATGGGATCTAGACAACTGATAAACATACTTACATAGTTTTAAATATACCTCATACATCCAAAAATTTGCCGTTCTCCATAAATATTGGTTGCAACGCAGAATAAAAGGGACTTAGTATTAGCAACAACCACTGCACAACGAAGGTAATCATACTTGTAATTATAATACGCAATCGATATATGATCTGCTTTGAAACTGAAACAACTTTCAATCTGATATTCATCGATGTGTGATAGTGTCAAAGCTAAAAGGAAACCCAATTATGTTCAAAGAATTAATCGCTTTAAATGTAGATACATACACAGATTTACACATTTCAGTACGTTATCGCTTTTAGAATGAAATCGTTGATGCGAACAGGGTATTGATAACATTAAAATTATATGAACTACATCGTGCATACACATACAATGAGATATCTAAATTTGAACACAGAATAATAAAATTTTACAGCCCTCAACACCGTGTACAATGTTATCAGTTGATGTGTTTGAATTGCACGTTTGAGGGTTAAATTTGTATGTTTTTGTAAACAATTACATTTCAATATAGCACTTTGGATTGGTTTGGTTTGTAGTTTTTGTCGAAATATTTGGATTATGAGTTATCATAAATCTGCATTTAATTCATTTACTAGATCAGAGGTAACATTATCTTGCAGTGTTACATTTGGACACTGACTGAATTGAAATGGACGGGGACAAGCTGTGGCTGCCTATATTAATATTTTTCAATTAGCTCATAAAACTTGCAAATATACTTTTTGAAGTAGGAACAGAAACGCATAATACATTATGACCTTTAACTCGCTGTATAAAATTTGGTTCCATGTTGTAGCTACCTGCTTTTGAATTTTCAAGTCATTAATACAAGACGTTTTACTTGTCATAAATAAACAAAGCGCCTTAGCACTCGAGTGGTTAAAGTAAGCCAAATATGCATTATGTAAATAGAGAACTAGCATTATAAACTTGATGAACTACATTTTACCGTACTGTGCTCAGTGGAGTAGAACCTTTTGTAATGACAAGTGTACAATTAGCAAAGTCCTGTAACCACAGTAAGATAACGAAGCACGACAGCCCGTGCAGCTCTTCATGTGCAATTTGACTTCTTATTTAGAAACAAAATTTGCCCTTATATCTGTAAAACTGCTGAGGTAAAAAAACCTCTAATGCACAGACAACATATTTCTAATTTCTTTGGCAAATAATTTTTTTAAAGAATATTTTTGAAATCGTACTATTTTGTGGATGTCGCATTTCCCTACTCTACGGCAGTTTAGTTTACTATAGTCAAGAGCTCGGGTCTCAATAGGCTCTACTTGTCACAACTACCGGCACCGTTGGATTTGTTTGTTTCACGTTGTTAGGAACTGTTTTGACAAATAGCGTTCATATCGTTTTCTTGAAATGATCTGACTAGGATCAGAATAAGATTAAGTTAAGCTTTTTTCTCGACAGTAAATGGCCTATTAATCTAGAAATCAATATTGAGTTTGAGATACGCTGAGGCTTAATGACTAACATAAACGTACTCATTGATCTATTCTTGGATGTAGAGTCTGATAGAACCATAATTACATCTTTAGTCTTATTTTTCTCACAAATGATGTGATAGATATTGTTTTTATTAAGATTGTTATAATAAATGTTCTTTTAAATATAACATCTCTTTGTTCATGGTATATCTAATATGCGAAGGTGCTTTATGAAAAGTAGCGCTAGTACACATAACCAAGAGTACACACTAATATCAAAATATTGGTTATAAGAGCAAGTTCTTTACTATGCTAATAATTATTTTGTAGTGTAATAAGGGCAAAGTCAAAACAATATTTATAAGTACAGTTAAAAGGTTTAATACAGTATAACAAAGTAAGTGAAGGTGAAAGAAAATGAAGTAGCTACGATTAAAGGAAACTGAGAAGCCTTTTGTATTGAGGGTAAAGTTGCAAGCGAGAACCAGGGTACCAACAAACTTGTAAAATTTTTTCGTTTTATCTTTTATCACGTTTAATCGATTGAAAATTTAATAACAGAGAATTGAATAGAAATAAGACTGATAACAAGTTATTTGATGAAAGTTGTGAGACTATTACATGAATTTATTTTGATTAAATAGTCAGATTAAAATAAAATTTGTAAATGATAAACTTGTCAATAATTGTAAAATTACCTGGTTCAAAGTAAAATCTATACTCTTGTTCTAGACTTGATCAGCGAATATTCGATCCCGAAAAACAAAAATTGGCAAGCAGCTACTAGAAACAATGCCAGAGATAAGTTTGAGAATTATATCAGATAAGTTTGTGTTGGACTAAAATTTCACGGGTCCACAAGCACTTCGATGATCTAGGTTACATGCACATAATAAATAATCATCAACCATTTCTCAATTTGTGGTAGGCAAAACTTTCCAATTGTTACGACCCTGGCATATAACTTTCATAAATATTTTAATACACACTCGCTAATTAAGGGAGGCCTTGACCTGGTCTTGTCCCAAAATGGGTAATTTTGATTTCAAAAGCGTACCTAGTATAGTAAACACAACTATTAACGAACTACTTTCATCTGAAACTTGTACATTAGGTAATCTTATAAAAGAGCTGGCAGAAAAATAAGACGCTTTTATAAATCTCGTATTATCCCTGAACATTTTGGTTCCGTATGTTTTATTGGATACAACGTAAGCTGTTTTACTAATGGTTGTTAAGTCAAGTTACTGTCAAATTGTGTAATTATTTTTTTCAATACCCTAGCTCATAAATTGATTTTTATCACATGGCTTTTACACTCATAAACCATGGTATTAAACACTTGTGCTTTTTGTCTTGATCGCACTAGAGTTTTATTTTATATTTCATCAAATTAAGTTTGTACCTCGCTGAAAGATAATATTTATGCATTCTATTTGCTCTTAACTTAACTGGGTTATAGTTTTATTTTTAAACCTCTGAAAAAAGTTTTGACTTAGATACGTTTCGTTTCAACATAAGACTAAAAATTAGACAATTTTTGCAAATAAAAAAAAGTGTACCACTTTGAATATGATAAATTTTCAACAACTTATTAACTTTAATTAATAATTCAACTAAATATATATACTAAATAGCTTTATTTTAACAGCAGGCAGTCACAACCTGCGCCTGTCCATTTAAACACGGCAATACGGCTCACCACCTATTATGTGGGACAAATTATACAAAAAGGTGAAATGTGGGCATATAATATGCCTCTGCCTACCCCTTCGGGGATAAAGGCGTGACCATATGTATGTATGTATGTACATATAAATTAGATTTTTTACATTTTTATTTATGGCTGTTTAGCGTAATTGTTCGTGCATACGCTTCAATCTGCGCAGAAAAAAAAAAAATTTCAGCGCCATTTTTAACAAACTTTCCATCTGTGCTGTGAGCATTGTTTATTTGAGTACGAATAAATTGATCAAAAAGTTTAGAATGTTAATCTCTAGTATATAGAAGATGACCTATTGTTTTTTTACTCGTAAGTGTGTTGAAAAACGTCGTATGACACGCGTGAGGATTGGTCATTACACTCTCGGTTTCCTTGCCGCCCTCACCTTCGGCTCGCGCTGTGCAATATCACCTCGAGTGTAATGACCAACATACCACACTTGCATCATACATAACTATTATGCGATCTCTTTAAAATTGGAAAAGTTTTAACCTAATTCGTCGTTGCGATTAAATGACATTATATAATTTTTATTATATCAGGTTCTTGCATAAAAAAATTACAATATTTTTCTTGCAAATTAAAAACAAAGAGGAATACTCTCGTATCCCCACACGAGACACTTGGTATTCCTCCTTTTTTTATATTTCAGTGTCCAGTGTCACACACAAACATTTGTCTTTCAAACAACGTTTTAATACTTTTTATAAAAGTGTTACAAAACTAAATAGAACACGATATGTAACTACAATTTCCTTCTCGGGGACTGAAACTGATAACAATAGAACGGTATTTCAATGAAATTTGCATTTGATTGTGCAACGTAGTCTTTGAATGAAACTGAATTTAGTATGAGCTCGCAGTGTATTTTATAAAATGAAAGAAATTATAATATGCTATTCTATGCTTTCTTTAAAATAGGTAGCTGGTATTAGGCAAGTGCCATTTTGATACCTGTAAAATGCTTTATGTCCAATCTTACAGAGCTTACTTCCAATGAATGTACTAAAGAGCTCAGATGTTCACTATAATATTATTATTTCTGTAACTAGCTGTTGCCCGCGACTTCATACGCGTGAAAATTATGCTATAATATACACATAGATTTATATTGTTCACTGCCGAGCCCCTAAAATATTTAGCGTAATAACATGTACCCTGTGTGTAAAACCTATCTCTTACTAATATTCCTGCAATGTTTTAGTTAAATAAATCCACCAGCTTAGAAATATGATTGCTCTCTGCTTAGCCCCTAGGATAGGTAGCGTGATAATATATAGCCTATTTGAAGCCCGTACCTCTAGTTAATATTTGTGCAAAATTTAAATCAAATCTATCGAGTACTTTTCGAGATCCTTCCGGACAAAGCAAAGCAAACCGACAAACCGACAAACGTACAAACAGACAAAAAAAAATCTAACTATATTTTCAGCTTCGGTAGCTTTTTTTTTTTATATTCAGCTCGCCAAATTGACGTCGCCACCAGCTTGACGGTAAGAAAGCAGTGGCGCATCTAGCGATTGGGGGCCACTTCTTACAGTGGTCCTCAAGTTGGCGGCCCTGTGATGTACCTCTTCACGCTCCTCTTGAAGAACCCGGGATTATATGATGAGGGAAAGACGTGTGCGGGCAGGTCGTTCCATGTTTTTATAGTTCGACAGAGGAACGATCTTTTGAAACGCTCGGTTCTGGCGAAGATTCTCTCCACTGTGTATGAGCGGCATCTCTGCCCGGCACGCGTTGTTCGGGATCGGAAAGGAGATGGTGGGATCAGGTTGAAGAGCTCTTCAGAACATTCGCCGTGATACATTCGATAGAAGGCAGCCAAGGACGCTATGGTTCTTCGCTGCGACAAAGGTTCGAGGCCTCCCGTCACCTCAGGACAACCAATTATTCGGATAGCACGTCTCTGCATAGCGTCAAGCGCGTCTAACAAGTACCTCGCGGAGTCATCCCAAAGGTGAGAACAGTACTCGACGCAGGGACGAATCTGCGTCTTGTACAGTAAACATCTCTGATGTGGCGTGAAATACCGTCTCACCTTATTCAGGATTCCCAGTTTCCGCGAGGCCAGACCAATACAGCTCTCTATGTAGTTTTTGTGATTGAGCTCACGCCGGACGTCTATACCGAGGATCTCCAGGTTGTCCTTTAGTGGAATTGTAATGCTCTGAAGAGAGGGCAGGGGTAGGAATGGGGACTTCTTAGCTGTAAACGCACACGCCT
Organism: Miltochrista miniata; assembly: GCA_933228765.1. Lineage (NCBI taxonomy): Eukaryota > Metazoa > Arthropoda > Insecta > Lepidoptera > Erebidae > Miltochrista > Miltochrista miniata. The sequence continues at coordinate 24,237,184 of OW121756.1, forward strand.
GTGTTTTTCTGGCATTGAACTCGACCAGGTTGTCTGAACCCCATTGGGCAATGCGGCCCAGGTCCAGATCGAGATCCGCCACGAGTTGTCGTCTCTTCTCATCCACGTCGCCTCGCCCTGCCGCTGGACGGCCAGAATAGCTCCCATGAAGAATACTGTCATCCGCATAACAATGAATGCACCCAAGGGACAGCATGTCATTGATATGCAGAAGAAAGAGAGTTGGGGACAATACCGATCCCTGTGGTACTCCGGCATTTACCTGAAAAAAACAGGAAGCCTGACCATCACAGAGGACCCGAATCCGTCGCCCGTTCAGGAAGCTGGCCAACCAGCGGCACAACTGATGCGATAAACCATATGACGGCAGCTTGGAAAGAAGCGACGCATGCCATACCCTATCAAAGGCTTTTGCGATGTCTAGGCCAATAGCCAGAGATTCGCCGTGCCTCTCCATAGCCTCACCCCAGGTGTGCGTTATGTACGCTAGGAGGTCACCCGTTGATCGTTTCGGCCTAAAGCCATATTGGCGATCGTTAATTAACGAGTGATCCTCCAGATAGCGCATGAGCTGTTTGTTGATGATTAGCTCGAACACCTTGCAGATGACGGTGGTTACGGCTATGGGGCGATAGTTGGCTGGATCCGACCGATCCCCTTTCTTGGGGATCGGTTGGACATTCACCTCCTTCCAAGCCTCCGGCACTTCTCCCGACGAATACGAAAGGCGATACAGGCGTGTTAGCGTTGGAGACAATTCAGCTGCACAATTCCTCAGCACCACGGCCGGAATGCCATCAGGACCACTGGCTTTCCGCGTGTCGAGTGACCGTAGCACCGCCTGCACATCGCACTGCCGGATTACAATTTCCGGCATCGTGGTTCCACAGTTGGCGATAGTGGGAGGTTGCTTGCCACAGTCATCGACCCGGGAATTAGCCGCAAAGAGCTTGGCCAGCATTTCCGCTTTCTCTTGGGCCTTGTGAGCCAGTGATCCGTCAGGATAGCGCAGCGGCGGCAGCGAGGGCTTGCAAAAGTTGGCCTGCACGGCTTTGGCCAGTTGCCAGTATCCACGGCTGCCCGTCGGATGTGACGTGAGCTCCTGACCAAGCCGCGTGACGCGCTGGGCGTCCGCTCTCTTGAAGGCTCTCTTACTGGACCTAGTGGCTCTGTTGTACGCTGCCTTGAGGCGGGCCACATTCGGGTCGCGCACAGCTCGAGCCCTGATCCAGGCGCGGTAGCTTATGTAGAACACCCAGCAAGTGTTTATTTTTAAATACTTGGAAGTATTTATGTACAGTTTTGACTTTTCTATCATTATATGTATAGATTATATATATAGATTGTCAAGACTAGCTTTGATGAAACATTATTCACAAATCATGAGTTTAGTTCAGTCTTTTGATTTGTAATAGGGGGGTAAATAAGGGGCATTTCTTGTAAATATATAAGTTCAATAACCCTAAGGCTACGTCCGCACAGGCAGGCGGCTTGCTTTGCGGCTAGAGCCTAGTGGCTTGCATCATGGCGACTTGCTAGGATACACGGTGGCCGCACTGAAAGGTGGTTTGCGTGGGGGGTCGCTAGGTGCCTTGGTCATTTGCTTGTCGGCACGTTGACAAGATGTCACTTTCAAAAATAGCTCTATACTGCTCTATATTGGGTTCATACATATGATCACGCCTTTATTCCACAAAGGGGTAGACAGAGGCATATTAGATGCCCACATTTCACCTTTGAGATTTTGTCCTTTTAAGAGATTTTTTGAGATTTTTGATTTTGTTTGAGTAAAACTATGTAGGCTTAGGTTCTCTCTCTCATAGTCATATTGGCACCGACTTCAGTATTAACAGTAACACTATCGTATGGTGTAATAATAAAGAAGTGTTTTTTTTTTCAAAATCATTGGGTTCGATTCCCAGCTAGGATTATTGCGACGGTTAAAAGGCGACTTGATTCAAGCGCCATTTTGAGAACTTTACAGGAGAGCATTTTAAAGTTTATTTTTTAAGAAAAAAAATCACTGTTCCTAAAGTATATAATAAAAATGTACAAATCTCCCCAACTAAAAAGCGGTATATTTTTTGCTAATTTATGATAATATTATAACAGATGAAAGGTGTTTTTAAAGCAAGTAAATTGTAACTTGAGCCATTTTGCATAATTTTTTGATCAGGACAGAAAGGGTTATGTACACAATGACGATTTATGTATTCAAAACAAAATAGTTTATGTGTTCCTTGTTTCTTTAACAGATCAAGGATAAATGATTTAAATCACTTACCCATTTGTCAACTGTTCATGGATACATGATATAAATCACTTACCTATAAGTCAACTGTTCATGAATAAATGATTGAAATCACTTACCTATTTGTCAATTGTTCATGGATAAATGAGTTAAACCGTTCACCTAGTTGTAAATGTTCGAGGAGGAATAACTCAAATTACACAGACCTCGAAACCACGCGCGACACGTGTGTTGTGGGTCCAAGTACCTACCCGCGTTGGTTTGTGTTCTGTTACTTGAGATATAAATGCCATTTTTAATGCGAGGTGAAAGAAGTAAACTAATTTAAGTATGACATAAGTATAATTATTAAACTAATATTAAGGAATCAAACATGCACACATTTATTTTATCCATAGAGAAAATTGTTCTAAATGGCATAAATACTAAAAACTGGTCAAGGATAATTGGCACAAGTCATATATTTCCATTATACTTATTCAGGTAAGATTAATTCAAGCGACAGAGATAATATTGACATGTTCAAGGCAAAATGATTTAAGTTGCATACATTAATAAATATGGTTGAAGCAAAATGAATTAACATCCAAGTTAAATTATTTAAGTTCAAGTAAAAACAATTCAAACGTCAAAACCATTTCAATTTATCCAGGGATTAATGGTTTAAACTACAGATAGTAAAAAATATATTTTTTTTTTAAATGGGTTTATATACATGCTTTGAAAAAAACAACCAAAATTACTACACTTGATACCTAATAAGTAGAAAAGATACCCAAATTCGTCATGGAGTCAAGCGCCAAAAAAGTGCTCAGATTAGCCTCAAACCCGGCTCAAACGACGCGCAAAAATTCCACGATTCCAATGATGTATATAACTCAATATCGCCCAAAGTGGCGCTTGAATCAATTCGCCTTTTAACCGTCGATTGGGTTTTCAAAAATGTAATGATGAGGTTATAAGTTTTATCAAAATCGGGCTCGTGACTGAGCATTTTTAGCCATTCCTTATAGTTTCGGATTTGGCCATCCAAGCCCTTTTCAAAAATTCACCACAAAATTTTATTTTTCTGTTTTTAGTTTTGTTTGAAGTCGGTTTCCTTTTGTTAATTTTTTTTTAAATAGGTACCTACTATTAATATTATTATATTATCAATAAATAGTGTAGATAAATAACTAGTTTTATTTTCCTCATATTTGCAATGAAAAGTAGAGTGTTTAACACGGATAAAAGAATCCGATTCGGACTATAACGTCTAAATACCTCGGGAATTGATTCATTCAACCCTCGGATAACATCCGCAATCAAAATGCCTCGCGCCTGGCGACAAAAAACCAACATGTTTGTTTACTTGGATACACGCTAAGCTACTCACTAGGCGAGGCGCCAAGCGCACAGTGCGGCCGGTCGCGAACAATCAAGTATGTTCGTTTTACTAAGCTACTCGCTAGGTGACTCTCTAGGCGCTAGGCGCCAAGCAAGCCGCCTGCCTGTGCCGACGTAACCTTACAGTTGACACCTTACCCACCATCTCATAAAATCTAACTTGGAAGCGCCTTTCCACCTGACATTCAAGATGCAAGACTCGAATTGCTTCTAGCAATTATAAAATAATATTGCTAGAACCTCCGTTCTTTAGAAATATGTATAATGGCCAAATAGAATGACTTACTTACACAGTGCCATTTAATTTACACAGTACAAATTTCATTCATGCTGTAATGCTGTAAACATGAAAACTGGTGAAATTGTTTATCTTTTTATAATAAAACCGACGACATAGGCTGATAGCCACCGTAATGAGAAACAAATATTAGCTCACACCGGTTGGTCGGTAAATATTGTATTATCTGAATAAGGTTGTGTGAGCAACTCTCTTTGAAAAATACGTACGAAACGACATTCGACACAACAACATAATTCATGAATAATGAATACCTATTATAACGTTTGATTTTATTAATCATTAGACTTCAAAAAAAATTGAGTAGGTTATCTGGCCAAGATAACACTCCCTCTCTGTGTAGTTTCTCTGAAACGATAATCTTTCATTGAACAGATTTCATGCCCATAATAAAAAGAGGCAACAACTCAAAACATTTACACAGCTATACAGAATGTGTATAAAATTTTGTTAGTAATTTTACTGTAAAAAAATTCTATAACACTGACGAATGAGTCTTATAACCGAATGGATTACATAGCAGATAACGAGATGTAATCGTACCAGGGAGAATAGAGACAATGTCGCATTGGTAGCAGATTTACAACGTGGCGTGCGCCATCTGGCGTGTCAATTTATGAGTTTAATCAGGGAGCCGCGTTGCCATTGGTTGCGGATCGCATCGAGAATGGTGTTCAAGCTGGTTCAGTTTTATAATCTCTCCACACATTTATATTATAAACCGTATTTATAGGTACGCTGACGAATTTTCACAAATTTATAAAGATTTGATTAATTTAAAGTGTAAAATGACAAACCTAATTTATAAGGGCCCTAAAATAATCTGTCATATAACGCCAACAAATTCGATCTTAGCAACATAATTTGTCGTTCAAATGGCAGAATGGCTTTAAGGAATAAGGCCACCCAATGTGCTACTGTTTGTTTAATTGAAATAGCAATTCTGTACAAGCATGAGATAAAATGCATACAAAGATGCAAAGAATATGATTTATTAGATTTGAATACTTTATACAGAGACAGGACAGGATGCAGAATAGATCAAAGATTTTCACTATATATAAAATTTACCAGTCTCAGACTAATACATCATGCAAATAATAATTAGCATAAAGCCTCTTTGTTGCAGATACATAAATTATCTTTTATGTAGGCTTCCTAAATTATAAAGTTTTACGTCACTCAATTTAGCTGTTCCCAATAGTCGATGTTGAAAACTATTTAATTTACATCACAAGTTTAATTAATTTCATCATGATCATCATCAATTTGTTTAAATTTAAATTTGTGCCAGCTACCAAGTCCAAATTGTCCGTTTCAACATTGCAATAAAAACTATTGCCGGTGACATTATACATTTGATGCGACTATGTGCGTAAATAACATACAATATGTTGGTATCAGTAATATCATTCTCGCTATCTTTATTTTAACGACATGAAATGTCTCTACAATTACCACCCTTCGATATAAATTTGACATGATCGCTGACTAGTACCAATGGTTTGATAATTTAGTTTGAAAGATGAACACATCAGAACAAAATAGTTTTGTGCGAAAATTGTGCAAAAACCGATTGCCATAATTATCAATATTATTGTCCTTCCTATTTATTTAGCCAATTGCACATCAACTCACAGAAACCCTCTATTTGGAGTCGGTGATTCGATATAACACCACGTGACACCTTATTACATATTTATGCTTATGCCATCGATTTACATACTTTTACTTAGAATAAAGAAAACTTATATAACCAAATAGGAATATTAATAACCATTTTAACCATTACTCTTCATTTCATGTTCTTAGTAAACAGAATTTCTCTTTACGCTCACGCATTTAAATCTCAATAACTGTCAGGAAAGCAATATGTGACACACTTTACTATGGAGCTTTTGACTGTAGTTTAAGCAATATTTATTATAAGAGCCTTTTCGTGTTTATCACCAATTTAATAACGTGCATATAAATACCTATTCAAGGATTTCCTATTAAGGTATCATTTTTATTTGACCTTGTTAAAAATAAATAAAATGTTTTTTTTTATGTAAATTGACGTCGCCACCAGCCTGATGGAAAGCCGTGGCGCATCTAACGATTGGGGGCCACTTCTTACGGTGGTCCTCAAGTTGGCGGCCTTGACGTGCCTCTTCACGCTCCTCTTCTGGCAAAGATTCTCTCCACTGTGTATGAGTGGCATCGCTTCGCGACATAATCCCGTACAACGCGTGCCGGGCACGCGTTGTACGGGATTATGTCCTATGAGAGCAATATTTTTCAGTGTGTTTGTTTGTTACTCTTTCCGCTCTACCATCTGAACGGATCTGGCTGAAACTTAGTGCAGAGATAGATTATAGTTTGGAATAACACTTAGGCCACTTTTTATCCCGGGAATAAGTTCCCACGGGAAGCGGGAACGGGAACAAATTTTACGCGGGCGATTCTGCGTGCATCAGCTCGTAATTTATAATCTGTTGTTGACTCTAGCCAATCCCCTTGATATTTTGATGGAAAAATTTTAGCTATTTACATTCAATTGTTTAAGACCTTGGTGTCTATGTTATGGGTTACGTTATTTACCGCTATAGTTAAGATAGAGTCATTGTATAAAGAGTGATTTATATATAGTTAAGATGAGTGGCAACTATCTTAATTATTCTAAGACACAGTAAAAGCACTAGCTAAATATTTAGATGTTAAAATAATGAATGATCACGTTGTCACTGTAACCCAACTATTCCTTAGGAGTCCTGGGACATCCTGCCGAGTGCTTACCCGGAGCTCCCAATCATAGGCTGTTGGGCGTTACGTGAGCTTTTTTAGTCGGTAGGAGCCCGGCATAGCATCCATGATGGCTTTTCCCTCAAGTTAAAAAAAAACCAACTATTCTGGAGAATAAAATATTCAGATTCATAAAATACAAAACCCAAACTAAAGTATGTACTCCTAACATCCATATTTAAATTCAAATATTATATTCCTAACGCATGTTGCACATTGTGAACGAACAAAAAAATATTTTTTTGTTCGTATTTTTGATACGAATGTAAACTAAATATAAATTTGGAAGCCAAGTGCAAAATAAAACAGAAAAATGCCATTCAGACTCGCTTACCGAGGGTTCCGTACAATGAAGATAACATAATCCCCTTCCCCCTGGACCTCGGCAGCGAGTAGACGTGCGCGGAACCATACAAGTTTTATTTTAAAATTAATTAATTGCGAATTTATGAATTAAATATTTATTAAATAATTCACGAAGTTATTAGGAGTGCATAACTGGTGAAGAGATATTACATCATAGTGACCTGCCCTCTGGTGAGAGATATTGTAATCACACTATCACAGCGACCTGCCCCCTGGTGAGAAAGACATACTTTAACTTTCTATACTTGTATTCCATCAACGAGTACCAGGCAAGCATACACAACCAAGAGTAAAACTGCAGTGGCGGTGTAATACCCCCGCAACGAAACCATACCGCGTTTCAAAAAAGTGGTACAGCGCCATCTATCGAACACTACCTACAACAATTTAGAACAGGCTTAGCTGATTGGCAAGTAAATACAGTCTGCATTTTATCTATTTCAACCACGAGTATATAATATTACTTACACATAAGAGAGGACATATTACGACTATAATGCCACTTAAGCGCACTCCACCGCCGCCAACGATGTCATCAACTGCCCAGCAGGTTCAAACACCTAAAACACCCACAAAGCTCTTTTCTCCACATAGTTCGTCGGAGCCAAACCTTACAAAAAAGCCGGAGTCACCGGTTGTAGCTGCCCGTAATGTTAAGCGTAAACGTGCGGACGGTGTAGAGGAGTCTACGCTGTCTATTTTCATGTCAGATATGAAGCAATTATTTCAGGACTTTAAACAACAACAAAACGAGAAATACGAGTTGTTATGCTCGATGATGGATGACATGCGCCGCACTGTGGATATAGTCGCCGAAAAATTCGATAAACTTAGTTCCAGAGTACAGCTATTGGAGACGGAATGTAAAGAAAAGGCATCGTACATTAACAAATTAGAGGCGAAGTTAGAACACTTCGAACAAAGCTCTAGGTCGACTTGCCTGGAAATACGCAACATTCCTGTCAGCAAATCCGAAACAAAGACATCTCTGTTTACAATGGTTGCTAATACCGGTAATATTTTAAAAATAAAAATCCAGCCAAATGACATAAAAGACGTGTACCGTATTAAGTCTAAGGACTCTGCTAGCAAAACCGTAATAGTAGACTTTACCACCGTTTTGTGTAAAGAACTCTTCATAGCAAACTATCGGAAACACACGAAAGAGAGCTACAAGATTACAACAGAGCATCTGAAAATTGACGGACAGTCACAGCCAATTTTTATCTCTGAAAATTTGACGGCGAGGAAAAAGAGGATCTTCTTTCTGGCTAGAGATGCTGCGAAGTCAAATAATTATAAATACTGCTGGGTCAAGCACGGGAAAATATTTGTTCGCGAAAATGAAGGCAGTAAACACTTTGAAATAAAAACGGAAGAGGACTTGAAGAGGGTTCTAAGGAGTGTATGACTGCTGCGGGGTGGGTTAGGCAGCATCCAACCTTCCTGTTATTATTGTGTGGGATTTGGTTTTATTGTTGTTTATATTTTTCCATGGGTTTATACCCAAGTACCATGTACCCATTTTTTGCATGTCTTATATATCTTTAATTTAATTATAATAGTGGCAATACAAAAATACTTCAAATACACACTACACAAAACTCACAAATCATTAAACACATATACTATGAGCACAGTACAATACAATTTCCTTTTCACAAACTCACATGAACAATCGGTCCTATTGTTTATCATCAAATTAACATATCATAGCAATTTATATGATGGCATTACTCTATACAACTCCAACGCAAAGTACCAAGCACCTCTGTATTACTTTACACCAAAGTATGGATGATATGCTTTTAATAAATAATGAAGTTGATCATGTTACTGTCTCTAACTCATATAGATGTTCACCGGAGCGGAGCGGCGCTTATTTGAACAATGCCAACAATACTCTCAAAATACTGCATTTGAACATTCGCAGCATTAATAAAAACTTTGACAAACTCCTCGTTTTGATGAAAAGATTAAATTACTCCCTTGATATAGTGATACTGACCGAGTGCTGGCTGAAAAAATGTTCAATTATCCCTAGCATAACCGGCTTTTCCACTCATGCTTCTTCTTACAAAAATCAAAATGACGGTGTAATCGCGTATGTCAATAATGATTTAAATATTTCTGTGGAAGAGGTTGTTGTACAGGATGCTACTTGCTTACTTCTGACCATGCAGGACATCGCGCTGGTAGCCGTGTATCGCTCCCCATCTTACAAGGATTTATCACCATTCTTTGATAGTCTTGATCAGGTATTATCTCAGTTAAGGCAATATAAAACATTGGCTATTGTGGGAGATATTAACATTAATATAGTAAAGGGTTATGTAGATCCCCAAGCTGATGAATATCTCACAATCACGGCTTCACATGGATTACTAGCTGCTCACTCGTTTCCAACTAGAAAACGCAGATGTCTTGATCATGTCATTCTGAGATCACCTGCACCTGTCACTACCTTAATCCTAGATTCACTAATTACTGATCATTCTCCGATCGTCCTCTTTAGTAACCCGAACAAAAAAATTTATCATCCCCAAAAGAAATCCCTTACCAAAATTGACATACCAGGAGTTGTAAAAGACCTTACCGAAAAAGATTTTTCTCACATATATGACTGTTCTAATCCTAGCATCGCTTCCTCAGCTTTGGTGACCATCGTATCAGAGTCCATCAGGTGTCATTCTTATACCATAACTGTACCAAGTCGAAGGCGTATCATCAAACCCTGGATTACACCTGGGCTCTTAAGATGCATTCGCCACAGAGACAAGCTGTACCGTGCATGGAAAAACCAACCAAATAATGAACTCCACAAACAGATTTTTCAGCGTTATCGTACTTTCTGTAATAATCTTTTAAAAAAAGTTAAAACAGACTACGAAAAACAAGAACTCCAAAAGTACAAAAATAACCCTAAGCGGACATGGCAGTTAATAAGTGAGATAGCAAATCTTGATAAATCAAAAACATCTCTTGACCTCCTGAGGTCCTCTAATAACCCAATGCAGACTGTAAATGATGTTAACACCTACTTTGCCGGTATTGGGGACAGTCTAGCTCAAAAAATCATGCAGACTGACCTCTATAAAACTACAATTAATCGGCAATGCAAAACGGTTGCAGAATACAGGCGAAGCCCTGTTGATTCAATGGCGCTTTACGATGTTGACTATGTTGAGCTTGAGGCAATCATTCTCGGTCTAAAGGATAAATGTGCTATCGGTTATGATAAAATTCCGACATCTGTCATTAAAGCTGCTAGATATGCACTGATTCCTGTCCTCACATATATATTTAACCTATCCTTTTCAACCGGAGTCTTCCCGGACAACTACAAAACGGCGATTGTGCACCCTATTTTCAAGGGCGGGAATAGAGACAGTGTCACAAACTATAGGCCAATATCTGTTCTTACTACTTTCTCTAAAATATTAGAAAAATTAATAAATATTAGGTTAACCAATTACTTAAGCAAATTAAACATCCTGGCTCCGAATCAATTTGGTTTCCGAGCAGGAAAATCAACTGAAGACGCAGTAATTGAATTGACAGATACGATTGTTCAAAATTTTAATAATAATCAAAAGACTTTAGGTATCTTTCTAGACCTATCAAAGGCGTTTGACACCGTCTCTATTCCCATCCTACTTTCCAAGCTGGAGGGTATTGGCATTCGGGGTACATCCTTGGAAATCCTGCGGAGCTACTTAAACGATCGAAAGCAGGTGGTAAAAGTTGGAGATCACATCAGCAGTCAGCAGAATGTGACGTTCGGTATACCTCAGGGAAGTGTGCTCGGACCAACGCTCTTCCTGGTCTACATGAATGAGCTGTGTCAACTATCTCTCAAACACGCCAAAATTGTAGCATATGCTGATGACACAGCTCTAATAGTACATGGATGCGACTGGTCTGATGCATACAATTCCGCTGAGAGGGTCTTGGAACGTGTAATGGCATGGCTAACTGCAAATCTCCTCACTCTGAATATTACCAAGACAAAGTTCGTTCCCTTTTCTCCCGGGATTTTCGGGCAACCTCCTACGTCCTTGGGTGTCAAAGCGCATATTTGTCAACGAACTCAATCTTTCCTTGATTGTGGTTGCACAGTCATCAGTCGTGCTGGTGCTGTTAAATATCTGGGAGTTATGCTTGACGGTCACCTAAGCTGGAAAACGCATATTGACTCAACTGTTGGGCGATTGCGAAAGTTGATTTACATATTCAAAAAACTGAGATCGGCTGCCGACTTTCACTGGATGATTTCTGTCTATCTCGCTCTGGGCCAATCGGTGCTGGGTTACTGTATAACGGCTTGGGGTGGAACTCACAAAACGTCAATGTTGCGTCTAGAGCGGGCACAGAGGGCCGTACTCAAGGTTTTGTCAAAGAAGCCTATCACGTTTCCCACAGAATCACTATATTCCCTTTGCAAGGTACTTTCTTTAAGACAGCTTTTCGTGCTGCGCACTGTGCTCCGTAAACACCAGCAGCTTCCCTTTAACCATAACCATTGTTCCAATAGGCGTCGGTCCGACAGGGTTTGCCCGATTACTTATCGCAGAACTAATGTAGCGGGTCGTCACTTTCGGCATATTAGTTGCAATCTGTACAACAAAATAAACAGATTGCTTAATATTTATCCGTTATCGCGGAAACAACTGCAACCCAAACTTGCAGAATTTTTAAGGTCTCTTTCATATGCGGAGACCGAGAGCCTGATTTCAATTGGAAACCATCTATGAAAAGAAAACGCCATGTATTATTATGAGAGTGAAAAATATCCACAAACACATACACACCACACACACTCACACACCCACACACACACACCCACAAACCTTCACCAAACACATTTAAGTTAATACATGATTACTTAAGTTTTCAAAATATGTATAATTTTCAAATTTAATAGTAAAATAACGCATAAATGTTACATTTTTAAGGAGGGCGTTGATAGCTGCGACACAGTACTTTACTTTTGCAGCTGGCATCGTGCTTAAATTGTTTATGTTGTATAATGTGTTCTACAGTAAATAAAAAAAAAAAAAATTATAAATAGTCTCGCAGTTTTTGCTTAAGTACTTTAAAAATTAACTATTAGTTACTGCTACTAGTTTTATGGATATTTTAATAATTATTAATGTAGATTTTTAATGTAGATTTAATGTAGATTTTTCAGATTTTTGCACAAATAGCTATAATAATTATGTAAGATGATTACATATTTGCCAAATTTCATAGTTGTAGGTCAACGGGACCCTGATTATACATATTTAATCCTTAAATAGTTTAACTTTTTCATTTTAATTTAAAAGTTTGATTGTTTTACAGTTTCAAGGTACTTTGGACCTTAGATAGTTTAAACTTCAACATTCAGGAAAACAATCGATGTGGTCTAATAACAGTGGACCCTTAGAAGATAACTATTTTTTTTTTGAAAAAAAAAAACAGAAGCTTTTCCATTTGGGGTAGGAACCCTAATAAACGACTGCATTCCAATTTTAGCACCAGCTGTTACATAACTTTAAATTGGATAATATATCAATATCGCGAGAACTAAAGCATATAATTTCATTCGACGTTTATAAAAGTTGTAAAATAAACAGTGCACTAAACAGTTTACTTTAAAAAAATCACATTAACAGTAATTCAATTCATTTTATTCTTCAATGATTTAGAACTAGCTCGTAGTTATAAATTTTCAAATATACCACCGAAAATAGCTTTATTTTTTTATTTTTAAATAAATTTATTTCACATAGGCATATACAGATGCTCTTGTAAAACGTCCAGATATAAATCAAAATCTACCACCAGTTCACAACGCGACCCACCTGAGAAGAACCGGCAAGAAACTCAGCGGGTTATTCTTTTTAGAGCTCTATTTACAAAATGAATCTAAAAACTATGCATTTTAACAATTTTTTGAGAATCCAGTGGAGCAGGTCATTTCCAGGCTTCTCCATCCAACAAATAATCACCAATTGTATAGTAGCCCCTGCAGTACAATTTACTTTTTACAACCTTTTTAAATTTATTAAGGGACATACTTTTAATTTCGTCTGGTAGCCTGTTGTAAAAGCGTATACAGTTACCCATGAAAGAATTGCTGATTTTGTGCAATCTGCTATGATAAACAGCAAGGTTACTTTTGTTTCTAGTGTTGACATTGTGTCTATCACTTAACTTAGCGAAACTATGTAAATTTCTTTGTACGTACATCAGATTCTCAAAAATATATTGTGATGCTATTGTAAGAATTTTAACGTCTTTGAATTTTTCGCGCAGAGAGACCCTTGGACCTAATCTATATATAGCTCTTATGGCCTGATTTGTAAAATAAAAATTTTATCTATATCTGCAGCATTGCCCCACAGTAGAATACCGCAAGACATTATGCTATGAAAGTAACTGAAATAGACTATTCTAGCCGTATCTACATCCGTCAAGTGCCTTATCTTTTGTACAGCAAATGCTGCTGAACTTAATCTATTTGCTAGTTTGACAATATGTGGACCCTATTGTAAACCAGCATCGACCGTTAACCCTAGGAACGTCGTTGATTCCACAAGTTCCAACACCCGACCATTAAGTTGAACATTGGTTTCTGACTGTGTTACATTTGGCAAGGTAAATTTTATGCATTTAGTTTTATTATCATTCAGTCTAAGATTGTTAGTGTTAAACCAATGAACCACTTTCAAGATTGCGTTGTTGACATCGTCATGGTTATCTATTTGTCTTTTAACTTTGAAAATCAAAGAAGTATCATCTGCAAACAAAACAATCCTGTTGTTGTCCCCCACGTAAAAGGGTAGGTCATTAAAATATATAAGGAATAAAAATGGTCCGAGTATTGAACCCTGTGGGACGCCCATAGTAACTATAGAGCCCTCTGAGCGTGTACCATTAACATCAACCCTCTGAATTCTATTGTTCAAATATGAAGTCAGAAGATCGAGAGCCTTGTTTCTTATGCCATAATGGTGTAATTTCCTGATTAATGTTTCATGTTGGACGCAATCAAATGCCTTAGACAAATCGCAAAACACACCAATTGCATCTTGTTTATTCTCCCAGGCCTCGTAAATACATTTCAATAACTCTACACCAGCATCGGTAGTCGAGCGTCCTTTAGTGAAGCCAAATTGTTTCTCATGAAACAATTTGTGACTATTAAAATAGATCAGCATCTGCTCTAGTATTAGTTTTTCAAATTTCTTGCTCAAGGTCGGCAACACCGAGATAGGTCTGAAATTACCCGGATCTGAAGCACTGCCAGCCTTGAAACTGTTCAAGGTATAACTTTACAGTGTTTCATCAAATCAGGAAATACACCACTTGAAACGCAATCGTTAAACACAGTTGCCAAGTGGGGTGCAATGACATCTATAATACTTGATACGGATTTTACTGATAGCCCATTAAGGTCAGCGGTTTTTTTAACATTAATAGATCTAAATGCTTTTAAGATGTCGTTGCAGTTGACAACTGTAAATTTGAACGCGCCCTCACAGGCAGCTACAGATTCTGCTAATAAAAGCTCGGCGGAGGTGGAAGACGACCGGAGAGTGTTAGTAATCTCTAAAGGTACATTACTGAAAATTTTTCGAACTCGGTCGCCACATCCATATCCCCCGAAACGTGGCGATTGTCTATCTTTAAATGAAACTTTCTTTCATTCGCTGTACACCTACCACATTCCGCATTTATAATGTTCCAAGTAGTTTTAATGACATTCGCAGAATCTAAAATTTTATTTCTAATGAAATTAGACTTGGCTAAGGTACTGGCTTGCTTAAATATCTTTGAATATTTTTAACATATTCCTGAAACTCTGGGTTGAAATTGTGCGATTTTTCAGAATACAGTTCATATAGTTTATGGCGACTTTTATAAATTCCGGGTGTTGCCCAGTCACTGAAAGCAGAGCTGCCTCCGATTGATAAAGTCTTAGGGATAAAGATTTTCCCAAACACATCATGTATCAAATTAAATAAATCAGAGTAGGATTCTTCTACACTAGTGTAATTGGGCAATTCTGTTATTTTCTTGACTAAGTTTCTTCTGAATGTTTCCAAGCGATGTGTGTTAACTGGGACAAAACTAATTATCTTCTTATTTTCCCTACTATTTCTCAGATAAGAAACAAACTGACCGCGATGATCTGATTTTACAGGGTCCACTATACATTTTTAATGGGATTTATATTAGTATAAATATTATCAATACAAGTAGCACTAGCGGCAGTTATACGAGTAGGTTCCAAAAATCTATATATATAAAAATCAATGCCACTTTTCGTTGTAATTTTATAACTCGAGATCGGGCTGGCCTATCCAAACCAAATGTTTAGGCTTTATTCGGACTATTTAGTAGATGGTTTATGTGAAGTTTGCACAAAATCGATCGAGCGGTTCTTGATTTATCACGCAAACGAAGTTGCGCGGGTCAGCTAGTATATTATACAAACCAGCTGCAGTGAAGGCTGGTCAGCAGCCAAACAGATGAATTGTAGCCATGTTGACGCTCCATTAAGAATGAATGGGCCGATTCCAGAAACGTCATCTTTTAGTAAATACTCGCCGTAATTCATTTTTAGATGACAAGCACAGGGTTTCGGTCATGGTTGAGATACTTAAACAAAAACATTGGGTGACTTAAAAATGAAATTGTTTCTCTGGTCTCGGTTTTGGTCTGATAATACAATTTTAGTAGTAAAAAATATAAGATTAACAATCGATATGAAGTAAAGTAGAAATTACAGTAGATGAAAAGTGTATACATAGCCTAACAAGCAGAATTTTTGGCCTATCTGCATTTTAAAAAGCCGTAACATCATTAATCTATTAGCCTAAACCATTCGCAGTCATTGTTGTCGGTAACAATGGTAATGTAATTATAAGGGTCTGCGGAGGAAGTTTCATTTAAAGCAATGGTATATTGTGAAGTGCTTTTAACCATAATACCAAAATGGCTGTATTAATTTTCAATAAACACAACTGAGTCAATAAATTCATGGTCTTGAGGGCCCAGTTACCACAAATTCTGATTATTTAATATTGTGGCAACATTGGAAACAGTTTAACAATTTCTATCTTTGAGTGATGCTTTAAATTGCTATTCAGACATTAGCAACTAAAATTGCTAAACAGTTATCCATCAACTTTAAATCTACGCATAAATACGCAATACAAAAATTATGACAAGTCTATAGTTACAAATTGTTTGTTTTAACTATCAGTTCGTTTTGACTTTTATTGAATAAATATCTCTTCTAGTAATCCATACTAATATTATAAAGCTGAAGAGTTTGTTTGTTTGTTTGAACGCTAGGATCTTAGGAACTGCTGGTTGGATTTAGGAAATTCTTTTACAGTTTGATAGTCCATCTATTGAGGATAGCTATAGTCTATATAACATCACGCTAAGGCGAATAGGAGCGGAGCAGAAATCAAGAATGTTTCGAAAACGGGGAATATTTTTTACCGTCTGAGAGCTTCCGAAGCGTACGCTGCGTAAATGGTTAAAGTTACGTAAAAATTGTGTATTACAAAATTGTTTCTCTTAAAAAGTTCTAAAAAAAAGTCCGTGACAGCATAAATCTATATTTTAAGGTTAGCTCACAATAACCTCATTTGTCTATCTCTTAAGGTCCGCTCACAATATTTTAAAACTGAAGAGTTTGTTTGTGCTACGAACTCAGAAACTACTGGTTACATTTCAAAAATTATTACAGTTTAATAGTCAATTTATTGAGGATGGTTAATGACAGTATAACATCACGCTAAGACGAATAGGGGCGGAGCAGCCATGAATAATGTTTTGAGAACGGGGAAAATTTCTTTCTTTTCAAAGCTTCCATTGCGTTCCACTGCGTAAATGGTTAAAGTTACGTAAAAATAGTGTACTATAAAATTGTTCCTCTAAAAAGGTTTAAAAAAAGTTCTCAACCGCATATGCCTATCTTTTACGGTTCGCTTACAATAACCCTCTTAGTAAGTTTTAAAATATGAGCGAGGCGACGACGGCAGTAATCGTGGTCTGCAGTGGTAACCAGTCATCTCGTCGTATAATAAAAACCGGTCAAGTGCGAGTCGGATCCGTACCATAAAAGGATGGGCGGAAGTAGATGCGACGGGAAACATTAGGTATATCACTTTACATATCAATACCACGCCTCTCTCCTTCTCACTCTCATGTGACGCAAACGAAGTTGTGCGGGTCAGCTCTAATAAACATAAGCGACGGAGTAAATGCAACGGGAAACATTATATCACTAAATATTTATACCACACTTCTCTCTTTCTCACTCCCATGTGACGCAAACGAAGTTGCGCGGGTCAGCTACTATTATATGTATAATTACTATTATAGTAATACAACTTGCACATTAACATCAGTGCGATCGGCAGAGGTGAATTACACATCCACATTACCAGAACTTTTACCACGTTATTGACCCAAGCCTTTTGCTATAACCGGACATATACTGGGAAATATTTATCTATACTTAATATTATATGTATAGAAGTAAAGTTTGTGTGTTTGTATATTTCTTAAGTTGTAAGGGGTAATCTCGAGATCTACTGAACCGATTTTAAAAATTCTTTCAACAATAAAAAGCTACGTTATTGTGGAGTGTCATAGGCTATATAGCATCACGCTACAACGAATAGGAGCGGAGCAGTAATAGTAAATGTTTCAAAAACGGGGTTAAAGTTATTCCTTTTGAGAGCTTTGTTGCGTGTACTGCGTAAATATTAATAGTTATGTAAAAAACCGGCCAAGTGCGAGTTGGACTCGCCCATGAAGGGTTTCGTAACAGCAAGTAACATAATATAAAAGTTCTTATAGTTCGTTGTAACTTTGATTGATGTTTTAACACGTTCGCAGTGGTAGTGATTTTTCTAACCGAAAATTGCGGTTTATATATTAAAAAAAAACTACCAGCTCTATCTTGTTCAAACTAATTTTCGTTGGTAGTTTTTATGACAATGTACATCATATATTCTTTTTAGATTTATCATTCTCTTAGTTTAGAAGTTAGAGGGGGGACACACATTTTTCCTCTTTGGAAGTGTCTCTTGCGCAAACTATTCACTTTAGAAAAAAATGATGTTAAGAACCTCAATAGCATTTTTAAAGACCTATCTATAGATACCCCACACATATGGGTTTGATGAAGAAAAAAATTTTGAGTTTCAGTTCTGAGTATGGGGACTAGGGTTGCCAACCGTCCCGCTATACGCGGGACGTCCCGTTTCTGAGGCCCATAACAAGACGTCCCGCTTACACCCTGAGCGGGACGCGTGATATCCCGCTTTTCTTGATCTAGCAACAAACGTTTACGTTTACAGTATTTCTAGCGATGCATCAAATCACGGAAATGTGAAGTTATTTCCTATATGTAGTTGTAAGATTCTATTGTCCAGAGGAGGGTATTTGCACATGTTTGCTTGATTTCTATGAAGACCCCAATAAGAAAGCGTTAGATATATACAATAACATTAAGGCCGTTCATAGGGCTAATGACCTTGACCATACAAAACACGCGTCCTTCAAGCTAGGAACTGTTGTATTTTAGATCTTATTTTTGTTGTAATAAGCTAATACTCTTACTTATTCAAAATCGAAGAAAACCAAATTATAGATGTATATTTTCTTTTTAAGTTGGCATATATTTTTCTTGCGCGTTGATAAAAATTGAAGTCATAAAATGCATTCATCTAAAAAGTTGGGCTGACTTTATGATCGTTTTAGACATTATGTATAATTAATATATTATACAACAAAAGCATATTTTGACACACATCTTGTACCAAGATTTAAAAAAATTTTTGGCTATAAATTTCCGTCTACTTATTCGACAAAAAATGCCTTTATTTGCACCTCTTTTTCGTCATTTTCTAAACCAGGCTCCTTTTGATTTGCGAAACGCATCTGCGTATTCCGCTAATAATGCTAATGTTAATTTCGGGAGAAATAATTCTGTTTTTACATATTTACGGAACCAAAATGGCGACATGATGCTCAGCACACATGTTGCATGATGCTGTTGCGCATGCTGGTGCAGAATGTGAATTTGATGTGGAAACTTTGGTTTTAAAAGTATATGGTCAACTGTCGTATCATGCACAGAGAATGTTTCGCTGATGCTAATCTACAGTACCTAGGTATACAAATACAATAGTGAGACATGTGATAACAAGTAACAAGATGGCTCTCATTACATCCTCCTGTCGAGAAAATTCTAAACGGGTTTCCTGCCTTAAAATGTTATTTTTGTTTCTTGGACAAAACTTTCCAATCGCTTTGTAGAAATTTTTTGACGAGGTTATGGGTAAAAAGACCGAATGCTATGCTATCTTGGTTTTTTGAAAGCTTTTTAAAAAAAAACCAGTACAGTTACAGTATCATGCGTTTGGAGAAAGAAAATTGCATTGTCTTGTAAAACTTACAACATAGCAAAAAGCGTACGGAAATCATATTTAAACTAAATGATGCTCGCGGCTTCTCCCGCGTGAAATTCTGTACCCGTTAAAGTTCACGTATTCTGAACAAAATTTGTAAGGTCCCGCTTTTTAAATCCTTGTCCCGCATTTGAAATCAACATTTCCCGCAAATTCGCATTTTGAAGTTGGCAAGCCTAATGGGGACCCCCAAAATTTACTGCTTTTTTTCTAGTTTTATATAAGAATCTTAATGCGGTTTACAGAATACATCTAGTTACCAAGTTTCAATAGCATAGGCCTTATAGTTTCGGAGAAAAGTGGCTGTGACACACGGACGGACAGACAGACGGACAGACAGACAGACAGACATGACGAATCTATAAGGGTTCCGTTTTGGCCATTTGGCTACGAAACCCTAAAAATATGTACTACAAAATTATTTCTCTTAAAAAATTATTTCTCTTAAAATCTTTGGGTTGGTGCTCAATAACAATTTTAATGGCAATCAAATTTTTTCTACAATAATACCACGGGATACCTCTTTCATAAACGAAATTGTATTTAAAAATAATGCGACGGGAATACACGCGACGAGAAACCTTTCTCTCTCTCTCTCTCTCTCACACGTAGTATTGAATATTAACGACAAGACGCTACGGGAGTAAACGCAACGCGGCGGGAGTAAATGCGACGGGAACAGGTTTTACTCTCTCTTATGTGGCGCAAACGAAGTTGCGCGGGTCAGCTAGTATCTAATAAACTATTCAGTACATATAATCTGAGTAATCCAAGCATAGTAGTTGTGATTATATTCTGTACTAGCTGTTGCCCGCGACTTCGTACGCGTCAAAATTGTTACAATACCAATTTGATTGCTCTCTGTTTAGCCCCTAGGACATGAAGCGTGATAATATATAGCCTATTTTAACACCCTACCCCTAGGTAGTATTTGTGCAAAATTTGAATCAAATCTATTGAGTACTTTACGAGATCCTTCCGGACAAAGCAAAGCAAACAGACAAACAGACACACAGATAAACAGACAAACAGACAAAAAAATTTCTAAGTATATTTTCGGCTTCGGTATCTTATGTTGAACACCCAGCAAGTTTTTTTTTTTAAATATTTCCAATGTACAGTTTTGACTTTTCTATCATTTTATTATATGTATAGATAAATAAACTTATCTTACCTCTGCTAAGAGAGCTAAACTACGTGTATTACTACAGTATTTTGTTTTACACTACCCTGGTAGTGGGTGGAATAGATAGTTGAAATAAGCTACTAACATATTCAGTACCCCCGCTAAACTTTCATTACTTAGCAATACACGTCAGCGTTAAGAAAGATACTTATGTCTACGCTCCGGTTGAAATCCTGCTAACGTTAGGACTAGTTACAACCTTTCCGTACATTACTAAGTTATTTTTGTGGCCAGTGAAGGCAATAGAGGCAGAACGTGTTGGGTTTTCAAAGTTCAGAATTTGTGAGAAAAATACATAATAGTTACTGCCTAGTAACTTTGCCCTCCTTTCGTTTTTATGTGGGAAGAAACCCCTAAGGGTTTCACCTGATGCTAAATGGTGAAGTAATTTTGTGCACTCTGAAATAATTTTGTATGAGAGCTTAGCTATGAGCAAAGATGTTTCAAAATCGTAAGCTGTAGCTTTTGTAGTTGATAATTATAAATTAATGAAGCACTAGCTACAAGACCTTGCAGGGCTGACAAGTTGGGTCCACTCTCAAATAGAAGTATGTGGGTATGTACATAAATAATAAAATTAATGTATAATTTATGTATGTATAAGCATTTATATTTTTATTATCATTTCGAGTAGTCAACTGACGTTTAAACACTTTTCAAAAGTAAACACATTTACAAAAAATCGGCCAAGTGCGAGTTGGACTCGCCCATGAAGGGTTTCGTAGCAGCAAGTTACATAATAATGGGTGTCCCAGTAAGAGTGCACTTTTTCATTTTAATAAAAAAAACATATTTTTTTGAGAGAGTTGTGATTTTTTTATTGAGTTGTCAAAAAGACATGTTCCGATTAAGTATGGAACAAAATATCCGTCAAATGGCCTTCACGGCTCTGATGGCAGGCCATTACTCTATTCATGAAAATTTTCATGACTTTTTCACAGAGATGAGGCTGTTTCGCACCGATGACTCGTTGGATCTCGGATTTGAGCTTAGGCATTGTTTCTGGTTTATTCGCGATTAGAGAAAACCCCAAAGAAAAAAATCGCACGGCTTTAAATCTTGGTGGCCAGTTCACATCAGAATTTATTGAGGTATTTTTTCGGCAATCGTTACTGCAATGGATTGTTTCATGCGCGGTGTAGCAGGTGGCGCCGCGCCGTCTTGCTGAAACCACATGCCATCCGCACACAACGGAAGCACAGGAGTCTTACTATCCATTACCGACCTAGTTTCTTCATTTTTTTTGAGAACTCTTCGAATGGTTCACACATTAGGTGCACTTTCTCGACTGAAAATTGTTCGTAGTTTGCGAGCGGTCTCAGCATAACTTTCCAAATTTTTGTAATAAGTTTTCACAATTATTACGCGTTGTTCTTGCGAAAAGCGCACCATTTTTATTAATCGGAACAAATAAATGTATAGGCTGTCAAAGCTCAGAGTCGCCACTTGCACAAAAAAAAAATAGCACTAAATTTAAAAAGTGCACTCTTATTGAGACACCCTTTATAAAAGTTCTTATAGTTCGTTGTAACTTTGACTGATGTTTTAACACGTTCGCAGTGGTAGAGATTTTTCTAACAGAAAATTGCAGTTTATGACGTATTCAAAAAAAAAACTACCGTTCAAACCAATTTTCATTGGTGGTTTTTATGGCAATGTACATCATATTTTTTTTTTAAATTATCATTTTCTTCGTTTAGAAGTTAGAGGAACACTTGCAAAGTGGAAAAATGTGTCCCCCCCACACATTTTTCCACTTTGCAAGTGTCTCTTGCGCAAACTATTCACTTAAGGTAAAAATGATTTTACAAACCTCAAAAGCATTTTTGAAGACCTATCTATAGATACCCCACACGTATGGGTTTGGTGAAAAAAAAATTGAGTTTTAGTTCTGAGTATGGGGACCCCCAAAATTTACTGCTTTTTTTCTAGTTTTATATAAGAATCTTAATGCGGTTCACAGAATACATCTAGTTACCAAGTTTCAATAGCATAGGCCTTATAGTTTCGGAGAAAAGTGGCTGTGACACACGGACGGACAGACAGACAGACAGACATGACGAATCTATAAGGGTTCCGCTTTTGCCATTTGGCTACGAAACCCTAAAAATGGACCAGAGCTTTACAAACCCGCATGTGAAATTCACCTGTTCAATATCCGGTAGTGATGTAGCAAACGGAAACAATACCGTTGTCAGATATCATTGTAGGCGTCAGCGTCACTCAAAAACCTTTGACGGCGCGCGTACAGACGTAATCGTTGTGACGCGCTTGATGTATGTTTGGTAATGATGTAAAATTATATTGTATTGTGTAGTCTATTTTGTGATTCTTGTTTGTTCCGTAGTAAATTCAGTACTTACGTATATAGGAATTGAAAATCTAATGAGAAAATAAACAGAAACCACACATTTTACTCGGGCTTCCATTTATAAATATTAACCCATTTATCAAATCAAGTCTATGGCAGTCCACTATTGGAAGTCGGTCTCTCGCCACAATATACGGTAATAATAGTAAATAATTACCAATAAATATAAATTTAACTATCCTAAAAAATATTGGGTCATTATCTCAATCAAAACTATCAACTATCGAACTATCAACGCTCAATCGAGACCTAGACACCTCAATATTTTGGAGTATATCATAAAATGTAGGCACCCACTAAGTGTGGTAAGAGATTTCCGAAATTCCACCGTCTGAGCCTATAATAATAAAACTACATATCGCGTGTGCAGAGATTAATAACCATTATTATAAATTATGGCAGTGCCTTACAATATTATCATGCACTGTTAGACACGGGAAACGCATTAGTCCATTGAGTCCCACCACACTGAATGTTAACACCTATCTAAGCACAATCGCACAAAGGATTGCGATTTCCTAGCCCTTTGTGTAATTATGTGTTGGGAATATACCTACTACCTACGTTGGATACCTACCTATTCATGGCGCGTCTACAAATTATATATGTTACGGCTAATACCCGAAGTGCGGTTGCACCAAGTTTTAGCCGGTTAGAACTAGGTTTAGCCACTTACTCTTGGTTAAACCTAGTATGAGCCGATTGTTTTCGGGTAAAACTAGGTCTAGCCTTCATCATGCCGGCTACAACTAGGTTCGGCCATTCCCTGTTGGATAAAACTAGGTCTATCTGATATTATTCCGGCTAGAACTAGGTCCAGGCAATCCCTGTTGGATAAAACTTAGATGCGTGTCCCGCCAATCCTATATACTTGGTTACCTATCATAATACCTAAAGTTGTTTCAACTATTTTCAAAACAACTACGGTCAAAATAACTACTGATTAAAACGCCTAAAGATCGTTTCACCTATTTTTGTTATAACTACTGGTCGAAACAAATAATGGACGATTCACCTACAATTTATTCAACTACAATTAACTGTGCTAAGATTGATTGAACTATGTATGAAATACATAATAATCAATTCGCCTACGAGTTTATTGTACGATTACGAGTCTCAGTACCAGGGGTACGTATCATAATGCATTTTTTAATAAAGTACGGTCAAGTCTAACTACCGAAAATATTATTTCCAAGTGAGTGGAAGGTAAACTACAAAACAAACAAAATAACCGCGAAGGCTAACCTAACTTATCCAAGTTTAGGTTTTAACCGTTATAAGTGAATGGTTAACACTCAGAGTACCCTGACTCGGATAGGTTAGGTTAGAAGGCTAAGGCGGGAGCGAAGCGGAGCGGAGCTCCCGCCTTAGCCTTCGTGGTTATTTTTTTGTTTTGTAGTTTGCCTTCCACTCACTTGGAAATAATATTTTCGGTAGTTAGACTTGACTATACTTTATTAAAAAAAAAGGGTGGAATCGGGAAAAAAAATAATCGTCTTTAGCATTAAATATTTTAAACGTAGTCAACATGTCCAATATCTTAAATAAACATTATATTAATCGTCCATTAGTACAAATAATTATAGTTTATTCGAAATTATGTGAATTACCGAGTAGTCGAGTCGACCAATATGCGTAATGAACATAGGTGAATCAACCGTAGTTGTTTTGAAAATAGTTGAAACAACTTTAGTTATTATGATAGGTAACCCACCGTGTATAGGTATGTTACGGCTAAAGGTAGGTGTGAACATAAACTTAAGATTAGCCGGCTAAACTTAGGTTTATCTTCGAGAAGCAGCTAAAGTTCGATAACATGTTAGTTTTGCGTCGGCATATTCCATCTTCAGCCGGTTAATGTGCACATTAACCGAAACGAAACGGCTATAAATGTATTCGATGGTGTTGAATGGTTATAAAAAAAAACCACAAAGGCTTAGCCTTCTAACCTAACCTATCCGAGTCGAGGTGTTAACAATAATAAGCGCGACGTGTCCCGCGTGAGCGTGAGTAGTTCTATCCAACAGGGAATGACTGGACCTAGATGTAGCCGGCATGATGAAGGCTAGACCTAGTTTTACCCGAAAACAATCGGCTCGTACTAGGTTTAACCAAGAGTAAGTGGCTACACCTAGTTCTAACCGGCTAAAACTAGGTGCAGCCGCACTTCGGGTATTAGACGTAACATTTAAACTACTGGACAACCGTAGCTCTTCCCGAGTTAATAAAATCCATATTTGAAACGGAGGCAGGAAGTTCCTTCCACTATCTAAAGATAAGAAATATTATTTCGAAGAATCCTTTCTTAGAGGGTAAGATTTTAGAGTAAGCTACTCTTAACAGTCATGTTAAGAGAAGCTACTCTAAAATCTTTAAATTTGTAGATGTTATCGTTTCGGCTGGGGTTGATAGGTGGCGTCGAGTGGGGACGAATTTTTTTCTGAGTTAGTCTAATGACATTAAACCGTATATCTGATCTGGAACATGAGTTAAGGGACTCCCAACAACAAATAACACAACTAGAAGAAGCCTCTCTGCAAGTCAGTATACAACAAAACCAAACCTTGTTTGACGAACTCATAGATAGGTCCCCACGGCTGGTTACTGCTGCAAAACCGATACACACAGATATTATAGATCTTACCAATAATAACCCCAAACACTCTGCAGTATCAGCTAAAATGGGTTTAGGTCATTGTAGTAATAAAAAAATTAAAAAGTATATAAAAATAAATAAGTTGATTAGAAAACAACAAAATGTGATCAATAACAATAAAAAAATTATCAAAAATATTAAAAAATGCAGAAATAGACTGAATATATTAAATGAATTAAGTCTATGCACTGCAAAATTAGAACATAGCCAAAAACAGCATGCTGCTGACACACATACATACATACATATAATCACGCTTGTCTCCCATCGGGGTAAGCAGAGACTATGGCTTTCCACTTGCTACGATCCTGACATACAACTTTCGCTTCTTCTACTTTCATAACTGTTTTCATACACGCTCGCCGATTAAGGGTACTCTTGACCTTGCCTTTTTCCAGAAGGTCTCTGATTTGATCGGCATGCGTACGCCGAGGTCGACCCCTACTACCAGTTTGCCCATTCATTCTCGCCGCATAAATCTGCTTTGTCAGTCTATTCTCATCCATTCTTTCCACGTGTCCAAACCATCTAAGCATCCCTTTTTCGATCTTAGTCACTACATCTTCTGTTATACCACATTTTTCCCTTATCACGCTATTTCTTTTTTTGTCCATTAAAGTCACTCCAGCTATACTTCGCAGACTTCTCATTTCCACTGCATTAATTTTGCTTTCATGCTTCTTCTGCCATACCCAACTTTCACTACCATACATAAGTGCAGGGATGAGCACTCCCCTATGTACAGCCAACCTGGCCTTCTCAGACACATTTTGACTGCTCATAAAGGTGTACATAGCCCCATTCACTTGATTTCCTGCCAAAACTCTTCGCTCAATGTTCGCTCAATGCTGACACACAAGGCTTCAATTTTAAAATTCAACAACTTCAAGAGTCCCTGGAGTCTGTAAAGTCCATGTATGATAAATCACAGCTAATTATTATCAAAGAATATTCTTTGGCGATGGACACGCTCTTAAATTCAACATCTCATTATGCTGATCGTTTCAACTCGTTAGCAGATAAAACCCAATGTAACTGCAGCCAACCTGAGCCAGGGAATATACAAACCCTACCTAGTGACCAGCAAGGTGGTAGTCTTAATAAATTACAGGGCAATCTTAGTTTAAAAAGTTATAATGAAACAAAGAAGCAATGGATTATGTTCAGTGATGAAATTGGGAGAGATATGGGGTCGAAATTAAGCTTTTGTACACCAGGGCAGTGTTTTATAAATCACTGCATGTCCTCTGCATCTTATGCCCAAATAATGAAGTCCATATTTAGTTATAAATTCCAAAGGCAAGATAATCTGGTTATTTTCATAGGAAACAGGGCAGGTATAACCAAACAAAAACTCATTGAATACTATAGTAAATTAAGCTCATTAGATTTAAATAATATTATTATTTACACACTGCCTTATTGCCAGGGTATGCCAGTTGCGGAAAATAGGACTAGGTACCATTTAAATTTGTCATTGGACACATTAACATGTCACATTAAAAAGTTTCATTTAATTGACAGTAACACTATTGTTAGGAAGAATTATTATTTTTACTTGACTAAAAGAAAGCATAAGCTTCTGGATTATTTTAAAAGACAGGTAGCATTTTTGCTACATTATTTTATAGATATACTAGCCAAAAATCTGGCTACCCAACCTGCTCCTTTTGAGCAGAAATATGACATTACTGATAATAGAACTATGGATAGCTGTTTATATCCAAGTAATTTAAATTAGATTATGAGACAAAAGAGCAACGTTCTTGCACGAAGCTTGACATAATGTACGAATCAATGAATGTTAAATCTGGCAATTTAGTTTTACATCAGCCACAGCAAAATTTTGAATCTGACTGCTCTCAGGCCATTGAATCTACTAATCATAAAAATTATGGTTTACACCTGGTGCACCAAAATGTAGAGGGCCTTATTAATGGGAAAGAATTGGTATTAGAGTTGTACATGGGCTTGAATGACATTGATATTTTTTGTGTCACAGAACATTGGTTAAGGCGTCATGAAGTCATGTTCAACTTTAAAAATCACCAGGTTGCTAGCTCGTTCTGTAGGACAAAATGTATACGAGGAGGCTCATTAATTCTTATTAACAAGTCTGTAAAATTTAAAGAACGTAAAGATATAGTAAGCCTCTCTCTTGAACGAGTTATTGAAATAGCTAGTATTGAGTTCGAGCAGTTCATTGTATTAAGCGTATACAGTCCCCCGGATGCTCCATACATACAGTTTGAAGAGAAGCTGGAAGAAGCTTTGTTTAAATGCCAGTGCTCTAAAAAATCAGTAGTAGTTTGTGGAGATTTCAATGTAGATATTTTAGATTCTTCGCTGGAACCAACAAAGAGACGGAAAATGTTAAATTTATTGAAATCCTTTGGTTTATATAACGTATTTCTAGAACCTACTCGTATAACTGCCACTAGTGCTACTTGTATTGATAACATTTTTAGTAATATACACCCTGTTAGGAATTGTATTGTGGACCCTGTAAAATCTGATCATCGAGGACAATCGGCTCTGTACTCTAGAAATATTACCAGAAATAAGAATATAATCAGTTTTGTACCAGTCCACTCAAAACGCTTAGAAATTTTCCGAGAAAATATAGTAAATAAGATAACAGAATTGCCCGATTACACTACTGTGGATAAATCTTATGCTGATTTATTCAACTTAATCCATGATGAGTTTGGGAAAATCTTTACACCAAAAACAGTATCGTTCGGAAGCAGTTTTGTTTTCAGTGACTGGGCAACACCCGGTATTTATAAAAGTCGTAAGAGACTTTATGAACTTTATTCGGAAAAATCATTTAATTTCAACCCTGACTTTCAGGAATATGTTAAAAAATATTCAAAGACATTTAGACAGGTCTGTTCCTTGGCAAAGTCAAATTTCATTAGAAATAAAATTACAGCTTCGACAAATGTAATTAAAACTACCTGGAACATTATAAATACTGAATGCGGTAGGTCTAAAACAAGTGAACGAAGCTTTCATTTAAAGATAACCGGTCGCCACGTTACAGGGGATCTGGAAGTAGCGACTGAGTTCGAATTTTTTTTCAGTAATATACCTATTGGTATAACGAAAACTCTTCGGTCGTCTTCCACTTCCGCTGAGCAATTATTATCAGAATGTGTAGATAACTGTCAAGACGCGTTCGAATTCACGGCTGTCAACTGTAATGGCATTTTGAAAGCTTTTAAGGCTATTAATGTTAAAAAAACTGCAGACCTATGGGGGCTATCAGTAAAATCTGTGTCTAGTGTCATTGATGTCATTGCCCCCCACTTGGCAGCTGTGTTTAACGATTGCGTTTCAGGGGGTGTATTTCCTGATTTAATGAAACATAGTAAAGTTATACCCTTGTTCAAGGCTGGCAGTGCTTCTGATCCAGGTAATTTCAGACCTGTCTCGGTATTGCCGACTTTGAGCAAGATATTTGAAAAATTAATACTTGAGCAGATGCTGACCTATTTTAACAATCACAAATTATTTCATGTAAAACAGTTTGGCTTCACTAAAGGACGGTCGACTACCGATGCTGGTGTAGATTTGATGAAGAGTATTTATGAGGCCTGGGAAGATAAACATGATGCGCTTGGTGTGTTCTGCGATTTGTCAAAGGCTTTTGATTGTGTTCAACATGAAACATTGATCAGGAAACTGCATCACTATGGGATAAGGAACAAGGCTCTCGATCTTCTGACTTCATATTTGAGCAATAGAACTCAGAGGGTCGATGTTGGTGGCACACGTTCAGAGGGATCGGTGGTTACTATGGGCGTTCCGCAGGGTTCGATACTCGGACCATTTTTATTTTTAATTTATATAAATGACCTACCCTATTACGTAGGGGACACCAACGGGATTGTTTTGTTTGCAGATGACACTTCCTTAATTTTCAAAATTAAAAGACAACTAGATAACTACGACGATGTCAACAATGCAATCCTGAAAGTAGTACATTGGTTTAATACTAATAATCTTAGCCTGAACGATAACAAAACTAAATGTATTAAATTTACCTTGCCCAATGTAACACAGGCAGAAACCAATGTTCAACTTAATGGCCGAGAGTTGGAACTTGTGAAATCTACGGCGTTCCTAGGGTTGACGGTCGATGCTGGATTGCAGTGGGGTCCACATATTGAAAAGCTAGCTGGCAGGTTAAGTTCAGCAGCATTTGCGGTACAAAAGATTAGGCATTTGACTGATGTAGATACAGCTAGAATAGTTTATTTCAATTACTTCCACAGTGTTATGTCTTACGGTATTCTACTGTAGGGTAATGCCGGAGATATAAATTCAATTTTTGTTTTACAACAACGAGCCATAAGAGCCATATATAGATTAGGTCCAAGGGACTCTCTGCGCGAAATCACAATATATTTTTGAAAATCTTATGTATGTACACTTGCAGTAACCCTCTCGCAGAACCCGAGTGACATAGTAAGTGCATATATAAAAAGGAAACCATCGTCTTCAACTGCAAAGAAAGACCTACTGCCAACCATCAGTGTGGTACTTCGGGAGGGTGTTCGAGACACATGGTTGGATACTGCCAAAAACATGACAATACCGGCTACCAGCATAGGTCAGCGTGGAGCTGAGAGAGTATACCTTCGGGAATGTCTGACTCCATCTACCGCCTATCTGTTATGGAAAACTAAGCAAGACCTGAAAGGACTGTTCAATTACATATGGTGTAAACATGGAAACATTTTAGTGCGTAAGAATGAACGAGAAAAGAGAATTTATACTGTACGCTGCATCGCTGATATTAGTAAGGTAAAGTCATCTCACGGCTGAGGGGGGTAAGTGTATATTTTATTTCATTTTCTTTTTGTAATTTTGCAATTTTCATATCCTACCCCAATGGGCATGTCCAGTGCACAAAACAAAGCACTTTCCAATGGTTTTAGCAGACCACAATATAGTTGAAGCCAACTGTCAGTCGCGGGATGATTTTGTTTCCTATGTGCCTATATCACAAAATTGTTTATATTTTTTTCACGTAAATTTAAACTCCATTAGGAAATATTTTGACCAAATTGAATACATTGTTTTAAATAGCAAGCATACGATTCAGGTTTTGATACTAACAGAAGTCAACATTAAAAATGATATGGTACAAATGTTTAATATTCAAGGTTACAATTTATATTCAGAACTAAGATCTTATAGAAAGGGTGGGGGTGTGCTGTTGTACGTTCATCACTCGGTTTCTTCCATGAGGTACAATAATGTAATTACACGTGAAATGGAATACATTGCGGGAGAAATATGTATAAATAGTCATAAATTTGGCCTATTTGCCGTTTATCGGCCGCCTGATACGTCCAAAAATCGTTTCATTAAGGAATTATTGTCAGTATTGAAATATTGTCCTACCAAACAGGATTGTGTATTGATGGGAGATATGAATATAAATATAAAACGTCGTGACAGTACGATTAATAATTATTTAGAGTCGCTGAGCTCTCGGGGATTTATTAGTAGTATTAGTTCATATACGCGTATAGAAAAATACGGTGATAGTATAACAAAATCCTGTATAGATCATGTGTTTGTTCGCAATGCCAGCTCGTATAATATCTATGCGTGTGTGGTAAACACCGGGCCAGCTGACCACTACATTACCGGCTGTGCCGTTATGAGCGCGCTTAACAACGATGACTCACACTCCCCGAGTGAACTGATAACAAAATTGGACAGTCGCAGAGTGCGCGATGAATTAAATCGTATCGACTGGAATATACCCCTTCAATACACATGCCCTAATGATATTGTGTCATTTGTTTGCTCGAATTTTGATAATGTATATGATAAATGTAAATTCACTATTAGTAAAAATAACTTTGGTAAGCGAAAAACATGTTTATGGGCAAATGAAAGGCTTAGAAATATGTGCAGGAAACGAGATTCATTGTACAGAGATTGGATTAAAGATGAAAATAATGCACAGAAAAGATTGTTGTATAATAAACATAGGAATAAAACTAATAAATATACACAATACATAAAAAATAAGTACATAATGATGAATGTTTCGAAAAACTTTAGAGATAGTAGAAAAGTTTGGAGTATTGTTAATAATTTAACGGGAAGAATTGTGAAATCTATTGAACACGTTTTACTAAGAACTTTTCGAATGAAACCATTAACTTTAGCAAATACTTTTATGACAGAATTTAATAACAATGTCAAGGACTTAAGCAGCTCTTGCAACGTACCTCTGTTGAATAAATCGACCTATATGGTAACTCCGGATAGGTCTGTAAGAATAAAATCAGCCCGTGAGGATGTAGTCGAGCTAATCATCAAACAGATGAACGACCGAAAAAGCCCGGGATACGACGGTATACGAGTAACGGATATCAAGTGTTGTTCTGGCGTCCTGGTACCGGTTATAACACATTTAATTAATTGTTGCCTAATAACGGGAACGTATCCCGATTTGTTGAAGATAGGGGTCATTCGTCCAATACATAAAAAAGGGCCTCGCAATGATATAAACAACTATCGTCCAATCACCATATTAGCGTGTATGGACAAGATTATTGAACGTTATATTAGTAATGAATTAAATGACTTTATACAAAAAAATGAAATAATTAACAACAAACAATTTGGATTTCAAAAAAATAAAAGCACCACAAAATTATTAAGGGAATTTTCCAATGAAATAAATGGGTATTTGAATGATAAAAAACATGTTTTAGCGATATTTATTGATTTTAGCAAAGCATTTGAAATGCTCCGTTGGGATACACTTTTTGACCAATTAGCAAGAAATGGAATACAGGGACTCCTTCTAGAATTACTTAAAAGCTATCACACAAACAGATACACCACTGTGAAAATACAAAATGACTTTAGTGATAAGTTTTTATCCACCCAGGGAACGGCACAAGGTTCAATTATTGGCCCGACGGAGTATTTACTTTATGTAAACGATATGACTAACGTCATAAACATAGGTTCCGTGTACCAGTTTGCGGACGACACGTGTATGTTAGTTGCCGATAAAAGCCTCGAGGAAGCCCAAAAGAGCATACAACTTAGCTTTGATCAAATGTCCAGGTGGGCCCATGATGTGGGATTGGTTATTAACTTCTCGAAGACAAAGATGGTACACATACATTCTTCACAAAATAAGAGTAGCTCAATACCTACGGTTCTAGCTCACAGCCACCCCTGTCTACATACCTCACCAATACACTGCAGCTGTCCTGCACTGGAAGTAGTAAATCAACACATGTATATTGGGCTTGTAGTCGATAGCCGTTTCTGCTGGGGACCGCACAGGGACTATGTTTGCAATAGATTGAGGTCGGTACTAGGAAAGTTAAGAATATTAAAATACAAATTACCATATAAAACTCTCAGAATGCTATATATGGCCCTTGCGGACACGGTGGTCGGCTATGGGCTCAGTAGTTATGGACAAACTTATCATACATATTTAACCGAAATTTATAATTTGCAATTAAAAATATTAAAGACTATTACGCCAAAACATGTAAAAGAAAAATACAAAAATAATTATGAAGAGCTCTTCAAATACTGTAATGTGATGAATGTGTACAGTAAGGTACAATTCCTAACACTTACGGAGGTGAATAGGCCCGAGTTAATAAACGAAAAAATAAGACCTAACTTTCTAAGACCTATGAGACATAAAAATAAATACAGTCTACCTAAATATAATAACAAGTATGGAACAAGAGTTGCGGAGTATTTGATACCAAATTTTCTGAATAAACTGCCAAGACAATTGCAAGCATTATATTTGAAGGGTTCGAAAAGTTTTAAATATAAATCAAAGCGTTATTACATCGAAACCAATTCTGTGTATGTTTAGTTATGGCTATAGTAGTTATGTGTGGTGGCAATATACATTGTAAACAAGTGAACGACTCGCCAACACACAGATAAACCCTTAGAGGTTTGTGTTTGTGGCAATTTATATTGAAATATTGTAAAGTTACTGTTGTGTGAATAAATTAAAAAAAAAAAATGTCGTTAAGTTTAGCGATATACACAGTGTAAATACCCGACATAAAAATAACCTTGCTTGTCATCAGTGTAGACTTAAAAAAGTCAGTAATTCCTTCCTGGGTAACTGTATACGTTTTTACAACAGGCTTCCAAATGAAATAAAAAGTATGCCCTTAAATAAGTTTAAAAAGTGTATAAAAAGTAAATTGTTCCGCAGGAGCTACTATTCAATTGACGATTATTTGCTTGACAAGGAAGCCTGGAAATGATCTGCTTGCTCTACTGCATTCTCAAGCAATAGTTTGTGATTTTTAGTTTAAATTTTGTAAATAGAGCACAAAAAGAAAAGCCCGTCGAGTTTCTTGCCAGTTCTTCTCAAGCGGGCCGCGTTCCGAACTGGTGGTACTATTTGCATTGTATTCATTGACGTGTCGCAAGTGCCTATGTATTAGGATTATGCGAAATAAATGTTTTTTTTGAGTTTGAGTTAAGAAAAAATAACCCTTCCAGCATGTCGGAATTCTCAGTAGTAACTATTTAATGATTATAATACGTCCTTTAAGACCCGCTTGCGTAATCCTTTAAATGAGAAAATAATATTTTAAATTCATTTTTAGTGACTTGGTCAAAATACCTTTAAGATAATACTTTCTTAATGTCCTTTCTGTGACATTATTTAACTTGTTTCTATGGAGAAACTACTAACAACTCTGACCCAAATGTTCATATTAGAAAAAAAATAAAAGCTCAAAACCCCGGGCCAGCTATTTCCGTCATCTAAGATAGAAATCAGAGATCGTGACGTCAGATCGTGAAATCAGAAGTTAACCCGCCATATCTATGCGAGACGACGTCTGATTCACTGACTTAATCGAACCGGAGTAAGCTTTATTGCAGCTTTACTCAAAATCCTGTGTCATGATTGTGGATTACCGTACATGTTCACCAATTGTAACGAACGAATTACGACTGTTTGATTTATATTGTAGACTAGCTGATGCCCGCAGCTTCGCCCACGATGGCGCTGTACGTGAAAAATGATTTTCCCGCTTTTCTGTTGAAATTTTTCCTGAATTTTCTTTGCTATAAACCTCAAACATAAACATAAACCATAAAAAAAAACAAAAAACATAAACCTCATTTCTAGCAAACCCGGCGAACTCCGTTTCGCCACCAGATGGCTTTGTTTTATGTAACATTTCGTTAATTTTCTTTGCTATAAACCTCACGGAGCCTGAGACCTTTCCAACGAATGCAAAACCGTGGAAATCGGTTCGTGCGTTCTGGAGTTATAGCGTCAGGAAGGAAAACCCGACTTATTTTTTAACCGACTTCAGAAAAAGGAGGAGGTTCTCAATTCGTCTGTATGTATTTTTTTTTATGTATGTTAAGCGATATTTTATATAATAGATAGCGTTGTCGCTGCATTGATGAAAGCTGACTTTGTTTCACCCATACGATACAAAGCAAATACGAGTCTAACCAAATTTATACTGGTTTGAAATGAGTAAATAATGTGATGTTTAGAAGTTGGCATCGCTTTTTTTAACTTGTTAATACATAGTAAAATAGAGCATCACTTCACATTCATTTAAATAGACACAATATACACATTATATAAGATAGTTTCATTTTTTCTTTTATTACACTAAATGCACATTCGCTAGCCGTACCTACTTGATCACTGAAATTAATTTTACAGAATTCCCCAATGAGTCATGATCGCACTCGAATAAAGACTATTTTCAAAACATTCATTTTCAGACCTGCAATTTAATTATTTATCCGCCTACTTACTTACATTAAGGTTGAGAGTATTAAAATACCAATTTTTTTTGGAGGAAGGATGTCCTAAGATTAGTTTAATGAGTAGTTCAAGGTGTCGTATACCGTGACTAGAACTAAAGAAAGAAAGAAAAAAAAAATTCAGCCCTTGAGATACACATAATAAGTACCTGCTTAACTTACATCTTAATATATAAAACAAAGACGGGTTTGTTACAACACTTATAACTCAAGAACGGCCGTACCGATTTGGCTGAAAATTGGTGGGGAGGTAGCTTAGAACCAGAAAACGCACATAAAATACTTTTTATCCCGTTTGACCTCGCTTTTTTTTTTTCGCTTTTTTTGGTCGATTCACTATTCTGCTGGCGACGTACACCGGTAGTCCACGTCCTATGCATGAATATGCGCAATTTCTACAATAATGCGACGGGAAATATCTATCGTTAACGAAATTATTCTGACGGGAGTAAATGCGACGGGAACGGGTGATTTACTCTCTTATGTGACGCATACGAAGTTGCGCGGGTCAGCTAGTAATATATATTAAAAAAAGTAGCTCTAACAATCCATAGGTGTATCTGCAAGCATGCCGAATAGAAGTAATGTCATCATTAGAAGGTTTTCTTTTAACAAAGTAGCTATATATCTGTTAAAGTTCCAAGGTAAACCGGTGACCTCGTAAAGGTGGTTAAATCAAATGCTGTGCTGATATGGCCTGTTGTTATGCTCAGATGTCGGCGTCTATCAGCTGAGGCTATGATAATTCATTATTATAAAATTTCTAGTGACATCAAACAGATTTTCCATTCAATATACGAGCCATGCCAAGCACAATATTCTGGTCAGCCTGTTAATTCGAGAAGCCCTTGTAACTGTCTGTATAATGGAATTGACTCGCTCGTGTACTTATATTATAAGGTTTCCTAGGAATTTGTCCAGGTTAATTACGCTGCCACACTTGAAACTGATAAACATTATTACCTATCGAAATATTTTTCAACAATTTATTTATTGTAACTTTATTACAATTTATTTTGAGTTTCAGTTCAGCTGATGGCTTTTTTCACATCATATTATTTTATCTGAACGCTCCCTAAATTATATATACTTAAAAATAATAATTTATGTTTCATGTGATTGGAATAGATTTTCATGAATTACAACTTCAACCATAATAGCACTACCGTACTATCTTAGGAAGTCTAAGAGAATATACTAAGTTTTAAAGTATTGCACCCAACTTGGTTTTACCTCACTAAGAGTTATGAATTAACTTAAAAGCCCCATAGTTTCTTGGTAAAGTGCTCTTTTAAGAGTTCGAACTTGAGTGCTATTATTTTTATCGTACTCAACCAACTTTAGAGGATGAGATAGTAAATATCTTAAAATTATTGCATAGGTAATTTCAAGGAGTATCAGTCTTTTTGAAATTCTGTGTTTATACGTAAGTAATCACAAAATAATAGAGTTTTATATAGTACGAAAATTAACCCGAAATTTTGATATTTGCAGTTTGCAGATTGAGATTGTCGTGTGTAAGTTCTAACTGGTAACTGCTAACTGGTAGAAATTCAAGATTACGGGATGCTCAAATTTGACGTGTAAAAGACAGAGGCCCATCCTGTGTCAGATTTTGCCAATAACTTTCACGCTTACTGCCACTGATTCAGCAATTCTACGTTTAATATCGGGATAACATTTTACCCTACGCTTCACATGATTTTTATTGTTATCAATTTTAAGGGAACAGCGGTACTTACAATCATAGCGGTCAAGTGAGATATAAATTTAACTTAAGAATAATCAAGCTATTGATTGTTAAACAGATTCACAGGTTATGAGAGAACGGGGTTTCCAGTGAAACAAAGCGACGCAGTTCTATGCACTGTCACTGTCGACCATAGTATCTAAAACTTTGTTGCAATGTGATATTTCCCAATCCTATAGCGGCCGCTAGTACATTGTCTGCACACCATGTTTCGTCCATGCTGGATAATATGCCAGCGATCTAAACCTTGAATATGAAAAAGAAAAGCTCTGACCTCTGGTATAGGTGGTATTGGTAAAGAATCACCAAGATTTTAGTTGGACGATGATGTAGAAAATCAAAATGTAACACATTCATTACAAATTCAGAATTATCACAAAGTTGTGTACTTAGATGTCTTCAAACGTAAACTAAAGGAAATAAGGCTGTCAGTGCTAATTAAACTAAATACGAGGCACCACTTGGCCGCTGCATGCTTTTGAATACCGGGTGCTATTCTCAAAAAGTTTCAAACGCTGATGAGTTTTAGCTTGAGGCAGCAATTTAAACTTTTAAGTTATTGCGAATTTGTCAACCAAAGATACACAGAATTCATTGTTGTGACGTGTAATTTTGGTACTTTCTTTGCAAGTGTATTTTACATTCGTTAACACTTATGCAAATTGGAAATTTGAGTCTGTTTTCACAATGCAGCATAAATAGAATCAGTTTTTCAACATTTTTATGTCAAAGCAGTTTTTCTAGTCGTTGTTCTTAAACGTGATTTTATAGGTCCTTAGTAGTATTATGCAGAAATTAACCTTGTACTTAAAGTTACTTGAGGAGTGTCTCGTCTAACAAAAAATTATCCCTATTTTCTCTCCACGAAGCCTACTCGCTCAGGCCTGAGGTAGTTTTATAAACTTGATACTCGTACTCTAGCTTCAGTCAATAGTTGACACTTTTTTGTTTGTATAGCACAATTTAGATCTTTGTGAATTTCAAGTTTTTATGTCATTTCTTGTTTCATTATATAAGTTGACAAGAAGGCTTCTCAACTAAGACTACAAAAAAATACTGTCAAATTTTTGGATACTACAAAGATGGTAGACAAATATACAGTACACCTGATTTAAAGTGATCATGGAAAATTGGAACAACATGCTGCAGAAGCCACTGTGAAACGGACAGAGGTAGGTTATCGATATCTGCAGTAGAAAATTTTCAAGCCGCCATACGCTAGTCTTGGAATTCAACGTGGCTCGATTGCTAAGTACATGCCCTCATATAGACAAGCGACGCCAACGGTTCAGCTTATCCACAGAAGCACGGAAAACGGTACTTTATCTTAAGTTTCTGGCCTAAACCATTTCTATAATATTTTAACAACCAACTTTAAAAAAAAAAGAATTCTATCAACAGTATTTATCTTTTGCTTCGTTTTCATGGAATCACGTAAATAACTAATTAAAGCTAAACATTTAAAAAATAACAGAAAGAAATATAATCAAACGTAATTGATCTATATTACCAAATTCCTGGATCCTTCCGTAGTGTTGGAATTCGGTAGGGAAGATAGCTTTGCAGTATTGTACTGCTGCAGTAAAACAAAGTCCTAAAGTTCATGGAAATTGTTTCAGTGCTTAATAATGGCAAGAATGCGTAATATTTCTGCGATAGTATTATATACATTTATTGTTAAAAATTACAGAGAAACATAATTATTACATATCTATATTTACATTATTGCTATCTAAACTAAACCTAAATAAGGCCCCCGTGGCATTGTGCCCAAAAGACTAGCAGCATTCCCCCTTTGAATAGCAATGCCTATTCGTTGAGCGAGAAAACTGCCAGCCCTTGGGTCACCAGTTGACTCTACAAGGCGCTTTTTCAAATTCTTGAAAAATTTTTGCGCATTGGGACCCCATGGACCTAGGGTCTCGACACCGACTGGACAAAAACGATACGATGAGTCGAGACCCTTATATTTATTAATTTTAATATTTTCAGCCGCTTCCGCTGCTGCACTGGCTTTTAATTTTGTTTTAGGAAGATGGGACGGGGCTAGAGTGTCAACACAAGTTGCATCCCACACCAGGACCCGACCCATCTCCCACGGTATCAAAGTTATACCATCCGGTCTCTTGCCATCGTCCCTGAAAACGCCGTTTGGCTCTAAGAGCGCAGGCACATTGGCGGTGGCAAGAGCACGGCGGATGATGTCATTCAGCGCAGCGTGGCGTGAGAAGCGGCCTGCGCTCTTTAAACATGAAAGACCATGATGCCCCAAAGTGTCAACGTTAAAACCGCAGGGGCATCGATGTGGAGCGCAAAGCGTGACGCCAAGTCTCAAACCAACTGAAATTCTTAGGATGTCCGGTTCCAAAAAAGTTCCGGTGTTGGCTGTAGGGAAAGCTTTCAACCAATCACCGGATTCCTTTCTACTGAGCGCTAATAATCTGGCCCGATCCGGGCCTAAGCTAGCATTTAAAAAGGAGTCAAAGTTTAATTTTGACATAGCGTCGTCCCAGCTCCGTTGTAAATTTGGATGGGTGGGTAAATTTTGTCCCGGACAAGCCATTAGCCAAGCATTCTTGGCATCTGTAAGGCCAGTCGTCTCATAGTCTGTAAGACAATTCGTCAGAATTTTACCTACGAGACTCGACGTGGCATGTACAGATGACAAAAAGGCTGGCAAAGCTACACTAGAAATTTTGCGGATCCCTAGCCCACTATATTTAATGGGAAGAGATGCCTGGGACCAAGATTGTTCGCTCAGTTGTATATTGAGAATTGATTCCAAAGAAGATTTGATTAGCGAATCAATAGAAAATAAATGATTTTGATGTTTCCAAAAAGGACAACAGCGAAGCAAATAAATAGATTTGGGAACAAACATACAAAATTTCAGAATTGTGATTGCGTAATGTGAACTAATAGAATGTAGCCGATCAACATTGGATTCAAATTTTGAAATTTTTTGTGCTATTAACTCGGGAATAGCATCTTCAAATATAGGGGACCCTAGGAGGTAAAGATTCTCTCTGCTAACAATTTTAATATTCGGACATAGGGAATTGAATTTTTCAACGAGTTCCGAATTGATGTGATTGTTATGAATATATAATTCACACTTATTAAAATTTAATTCCAAACCAATTAAATGAAATTTATTTTTAATTTCTATAAGATCTGACAGAACAGAAACTGCATCACCTCCAAGAGTCCCGTCATCTAAATACCAGACGTTAAATTTTGACTTTAAATTTTGAATGATGGGGTTAATGGCTAGGCTGAAAATGGCTGGTCCGAGGGGATCACCCTGCTGGCAACCGACTTCAGAAGAAAGTTCGTTGCATTTATACATTAATTTGGAAGGTTCGTGATAACAGTTAAGTAAATAGTTATAAATTTCAGGAACATTGCTTCTAATTTCTGACAGCAGGATGTCACGGTTTACCGAATTAAAAGCATTTTTGACATCAATTTTCAGCAAAACCTCACACTCACCTTTATTAAGGTAGGTGCGTAAGGCGTGGACCGCCGCCTCACACCCACCTTTGGTACCAAACCCTAATTGAGTCGGTTCAAATTTTTGTTGTAATTTTGACAAGATGTATCGGACAGAAATTTTGGATGCTAAACGCCTAAAAGTGGACCCAACAGCAATAGGACGGACTCCTCCGTCTTTTTTAGTGAGAGCAATGAGATTAGCTCCATAGATAACAGGAGCGATCTCAGGGTTAATGTTACCAGAGAGCATGAGGTTTACTAATTTTGTTAAACAACCGATGAGGTGCTTACCTGCATCACCCACACAGTGAGAGGTTAGGTTTTTTAGGTGTTGTGGAGAAAGACCGTCAAGACCAGCTGCTGATCCGACTTTAAAAGCATTAATCGCACTCACTGTGTCCTTATCCTGTGCAAGTAAACACACATCGGGTGATGTAGGCGGGTCCAGAATGTAGTCCGAGACTGGAGCTGAGGGATGTTTTGTCTGTAAAGACGTAAGGGTATCTGTTGTATCTGGAGACAGTACATCACTTGAAAACAGGAGACGTGCGGCTCCTTTTAAATCTCCGTCGCTAACTTTTGCTTCTACAAGCTTGTTAACATTATAAATCTTTTTGTTATAATTTCCAGTAAAACAGCAATTTTGAGTCGGAAGTGTGGGGTTAGAACAATTATTTTTAATTTTTTGTGTGAGAGATATAGTCTCGTCACTAAATTTAGCATGTAACACTTTATAAGGAAATAGCAAAAGATTTTGCCAATTTTCAATGCTATTACTATCCAAACACTGCGTTATAAATTGAGACAAATGTGTAGCGACAGAGATCCTGGCACCACGAGGAATTCGTTTAACTAAACTTACATTATTTTTTAAATTACTCAAAAGGTGATGAAAAGGCGTGCCAGAAGGGTTACTATCAGATGGAATAGAAGCATGAGGTTGTGCGAAATTATCTGAAAGTAACGTTGTTGAGTTTTGGCTGGGGCATTTATGTAATTTTGATATATGTATACGAAGTCCTCGAGCACTTTTAAAAGATTTTAAACAAATGGAACAAGAAAAAGTGTAAAGTGACGTACCATCTTCCGATTGCGTCAAGCTTTGCATTTACTTATTATTAGATATTATAAAACAGAAACTACAAAAACAAACACAAATAAAAATACAATAAAAATAATCTTGACGTTCGAGTTGACGCTCTGTCACACCGGGCGCCGGGCGCATGCGGAGGAGCCAGCAAAACCAGAAATAATTTTCAGCCTGAAAAAATAACAAATATAATTAGATAAATCGCATTTAGACTTACATATTACTTAAAACCAAGCCTTAGGTGGGCCAAAATTATATAATTGTTATTTAAAACAATTATATATTTTTTGTTAGACCGGTTGACATAGTTGACGTTGACGTATTTTGATTTCTGCGATTCTATCTTAAATCTAAGAGAGATAAATAAACGAGTAGATATTTATTATTATGAACCCCAATTTCTTCTTCTGTACAAAAGTGCAAAAGCAACTCTTTCAGTTTGTTACGATTTCATACCTGAACCACTTTTTTAAAGTGCGTTGATCCTCACGAATGCTAGAATGCTATGCCGGACTCCTACCGACTCAAACCATACGGCGTCACACAAACTTCCTACGGCCTATGGTCTCGGGTAAGCCATCAGAGAAACTGGTTACAAAAATAGCAGAAGTTTCGTAGGTGGCCGAAGGGATTTACAGGATTCATTGTCAGTTTTTTTTTTTTTAGTTTATTTTCAGGTAAACCAACAACATCACAATAATGAGTGCATAAATAGTTCTAACAATACATATTTAAATGATTGTGACATCCACAACGTTTACCACAAATATAGTGTATGGAAATGTACAGATTGTTTGAAGGTCAGGAGTGGGTACACCACACCGTGCATCACTAAACAAATAATCATACATAAATAGATAAGTAAATAACTAAAAATCAGTACAATAACATATCTTAATATGAGTATAGCAGAAAAAGAATACAATACAAAGGCTTACATGTACGAGTACGTCTGATATTAACTCTTAAGTTTCTCAACCACTAGTTTCTCATAAACACCCACACTATTTGCATAAATGTCAATATGGCTAAATCTTGCGTTATAGTCGTCAAGCATTCCTCGTAAGGGGGCACGCAGTCCCGCATTAGTTCGTGACCTACCCGTTGCAAATAGGGAAGTAGCACGACACCTTCGCATACGAGAGCTGCGTGGAACGCTGTAATTGATATTATCAATGATATCGGTACAGTCATACCGATTGTGACAAATGTCATACAGAAACATTGCTTGTATTTGTTTCCTTCTTGATTTTAAATCTAAGAGATCAAATTTTTCAAGTAAAGCTGGGTACGATTGGTAGCTGTGGTAACACCTGTAATGCATACTACGAAGAAATCTTTTTTGTACCTTTTCAACATTGTCGGAATATATTGTGTATAGCGGGTTCCAGATGCAAGCAGCATATTCCAGTTGCGAACGAATTAATGACCTATATTGATGTAAGTATGTATTAGGACGAGTAAAATCATTGGCGGCACGCATGACAAACCCATACATCCTAAGCGCTTTACTGCAAATGTTGTCGACGTGTACATCAAGGGTCAATTTTGTGTCCAGTGTAACGCCTAAATCCCTAATCGATTCTACCCTGCCAAGAAAGTGACCTCCCATAGCATAGCTATACTCACTGACCGACCGCTTTCTAGTAAACGTGATGACTTTACATTTCTCAAGATTGAGCTGCAATTTATTAATTTGACAATATTGATTAAATCTACGCAAGTCGTCTTGTAATGCCTGATGATCATTATTATCACCTACTGTCCGGTAAATCTTCAAGTCGTCTGCGTATAACAAAAATTTACTTTTCCGGAAGCAGGAATGAACGTCATTAATAAACAGGATAAAAAGCAAGGGTCCAAGAATGGAACCCTGTGGTACACCGGATGTTATAGTGACTGCGCTAGATTCATATCGATGGTCCCTACGTAAAGTATCGAAATTACAAAAAGGCAATATTTTTTTATTACTGTTTTGGACAATTCATGCTATTCATTTTTTGACCCGTGAACAAAAAAATAAAAAAAAACATTACTTTTCCGTTTTTTAGAGACGTATTTTATCGAAACGTATCAGTCCATCCGTCCTATAACAACGAAATTTAAATTTCGCGGGTTTACGCTGCATGACCGAGTGTGTGACAAGGACGGAACTACCACTACCGCGAGTGTACGCCGTAACGTCGCCGTCGCGTCGCCCCGCCGCCAGAGCATGCGTGTCGTGTCGTTGCGATTATAAATAAATAAATAATTTAATACATAAATAATTTTACTGTTTCCCACGTAATATATCGATTCGGGCAGTTTTGATTGTTTATGACGGGTTGTCATATTCCTGGTACAACGAAAGTGGCACTTACCATTATGTACGTGGTATTTTTTTAAAGCATTTTTATCGAAACTGCCGATTTCGATACTGTACGTGGTATGACGAATTTAAATATTTATTGAAAGTGCCAGTTTCGATTCACAGAGCAAGTTCATTTACGTGTTATACTATCGTAACTCAATTTTCTCGAAAATGGTTTATAATTATTGATTTTTGGTACAATAGAATAGTTTGTGAACTCAACGAAACTGTAAATCCAAATTTTTATGAAAAAATAACCATTAATGACAAAGTTATGCAAAAAATTAACTTCAAACAGCTCTCCTGTAAAGTAC
Source organism: Miltochrista miniata (assembly GCA_933228765.1). Taxonomy (NCBI): domain Eukaryota; kingdom Metazoa; phylum Arthropoda; class Insecta; order Lepidoptera; family Erebidae; genus Miltochrista; species Miltochrista miniata. The sequence goes on from OW121756.1 coordinate 24,281,800, forward strand.
CAATTTTCAATTTCGATACTTTACCTAGGGACCATCGATATCCCTTGATGACTACCCTTTGCGTCCTGTTTGTGTCATATGACTTAAACCACCTCCAGAGATTACCTCGGATGCCATTTAATGCCAATTTTTCCAGCAGTAATTTGTGATCAACGCTATCAAATGCCTTGCGAAAATCAGTATACACGCTGTCTGTTTGTTTGTTGGCATCCAAATTATCAAACAATTCCGTAGCGTAGACTGTAAGGTTGGTAACTGTAGAACGTTTTGAGACAAAGCCGTGTTGCTGCGGGATAATGGTTCTATGCAGCAAAGGGTATACGTTATTATGAACCAGCCTTTCTAAAATTTTAGATAAAGCTGGCAGAATAGAAATTGGCCGATAATTTGCTACATCTCGCTTAGTACCGTCCTTGTGTATAGGGGATATTCTAGCAGACTTCCAGATAGTTGAAAACACTCCCTGCGATAAATTTACTATAAATGATAAACATCGGCTTATGGATTGTTTCAGCAGTGTTTTTGAGAAGTATCGGAGGGATATTGTCTAGTCCCGCACCCTTTGTAATATCAGATCTATATCACTAATAATGGTGCTGTTAGGAAATTTTAGGTCCGCCTCGGCCACGTCACCAGAGTCATAGGAATTCGCAAGATCAGATGGTTGGTAAACTGATTGAAAGAAAGATGAAAAAAAGGTTTTGTCCAGAAGTATTTAATATTTTTTGGTATGCTGTCTTCTACCACGTTCATATAATTTCTGTAACGTGTTGAAGATTCTTTCCTGAATCTCTCTCTATACAAAGAAAAGAGCGCATAGTCTGACTGGTTTCTATATGTTTTCCATTTGATCCAAGCCTTACTATTATTTTTGTATATATGTATCAAGGCAGGAGTAAACCATGCAGGAAATTTTGTATTGGAAATGCGTTTAGTGGGAACTCGTCTTCGTATTATGTCAAAGAGATTTTCGTAAAATACTTCGGCAGCTTGTTCGGCAGTTTTATGTTGTAGCATCTCATACCATTCAATTTCCGATATATCATGATTAATTAAGTCATAATCAGCATTCCTATAGCAGTACGTTAACGTTAACCTAGTCGGGATGGGCTTGGGCTGGCCGTGGTCAGTCGGTATTAAATGGTAATAAGGAGGGTGAAGCGAGTCCGGCGGCACCAAGGTGATAGGCGCGGGGAAAGTCTCACTGTTGTGTATATTAGTCAAGGTTAAGTCCAGAATTCGATTCTTACTATTTTTAAATATAAAATTTGTCATAAAATTTCCAAGGTAAGAGTGTGGTGGTGTGAGATTTTCTATATTACGTATCCTCATATTTGTTCCATCACGATACCAGTCCAGGTCCGGTAAATTGAAATCACCTATGAGACAAAAAATTGTGTAGTCTTTTACCTGTATAATATCCTGTATAGTGTTAAAATAAGTATGGTACGTTTCTGAACTCGTCCTAGGTGACATGTACACGGCGCTTAATAAATATAAACCCTTTCCGATATGGATCTCCAATAAAATGTGGTCAATTACTGGAGGTATGTCGATAGTTACGACAGAGGGCGCGGGAGTGCATCGCGAAGCGCACAGCGAGCGCAGCACCGTGACCATAACCCCACCGCCGTCCTTCTTGCCACACGCATCGCGATCGCGGTCACTTCGGTACACGTTATAGCGGGAGTCAATTTTGTCTACCAACGCAGTCTCATCCACGCGAGTTAGGGTTTCAGGTGTTTCTCTCTGCTAGAAACGTGAGGCGTGCGTGACATTCTCACTACATGCCACCGTCTTTTGCAAGGACGGCGAGAAGTCCACCGTTTTCCCCTTTGACGTACAAGACCTTAAAACTGTAAAAACTATAGTTATGAAAGTTACGAATTAGAATTAGTATATATATTATTAAACTTTACGAAATTATCGTGAAGCTTTTAAATACATTTATCAGGCGATTTGATAAGGTACACATTTGAACAAAGTATTTCACACAGTACGGAGGACATAGATGTCGAGTGAATTACTTGTATAAAATTTATCTTCTACATTATGAAGGTCATATTTCTACGGAAACAACAGTGATATGTCATTTGCGGGCGACAATAATGAGGCACCGTCCCATACAATCTATGAACGGTTACACACAATGCCATGATTTATAGCTTGTGCCATTGTTGGTCTAATGAGATTGCACTGTCAGCACAATCAGTCTGTAGACGACAGTCCTATTTATATAGTCGCGATGTTGAAGGAAATCACACAATGCAGAAAGCGTTGGAATCAATTCCAAGGTTTTCTAAAAATCAAATGGGTTTGCTTTAAATGATGTTTCGTTTGAACATCCAAGTTTCTTTTTTTTTGATATCGCTAAAGTACAGACAGAATAGATTTACGATTTTACAATAGTATCAAGGTCTCATAGACTCAGTGTACTTGTAATAAGCATAATTTACTTTGTCGGTCATGGATGGTCGGGCACGTGATCTCTTTGTGACATTTTATTTTCTAGCGTTTCCGTGCTTCGGAAAGCCGTTAAATAAAAGCTAAAAGCTAAAGCCGTAAATAAAGTCTAGAAAAGTTTATTTCATAGTTTCGTGGCAAATGGGATATGATGCTGTAGATGTATGTTTTTTGATTAAATCACTACAAAGCGAAGAAGCTAGCACATCTGAAACAAGTTTTAATCAATATCAGTCGCAGTCGTTGCTCTTGCACAATAGCCCCGAAATAGGCACCAGGTTAGATATACCTATTTTCAAATTTCAAATACTGATCATGGATGTCTGTCAGCCATATGACGAACCGAGGGTGTGTGATGGGTTTTATTATTCCCTCCCCATCTTTACTTTCGTTCATCCAAGGTATTAAACTAGGTAGTTTTTCCTCAGAGGCACATTGTTACGAAGCATTATCAAAGCACTTGCTAAGATATGTGAGTGGTGGCCCGCCTACTGACTGCGCAATGAACTTTAAATCTCTTTTTCACCTGAGTTCGCCCACGAAATACAGTTGTTATGGTAATAAATGCGATATTATCGTACTTACGACATGCGAAGCTGAGCTTAGATTGTTTGATCGTATATTTAGTTCTTTGTAGCAACTTAGTATTAAAGCACAGTTCTTTTTATGAGTAAACTCCTTTAACACTAAAGTGCTAACATGACGTGCAGTCATTGTTCTGTTATGTACTGTAAAAAGTTCTTGTCGGTGTATACGATTGTGTAAGTTAATAAAAGGTACTGTTTATCCTACACAATAAAGATGCTACGTGGACCAAACTAGTTGGAGGAAAAGGGCCTACCACAGTATGAATATCACGCGATTAAGGAATCTTGAATGAAACTATGGCATCTGTGTTCAAGCACAGATTACTAAATGTTCAAGTCAGTTGATCTAGCAGCTTCCCTATTTCAGCATCCTTACAGCCCCACCAGGGTCTCTGATAAAAGGAAAAGAGAGGTGTTGTGTGGTTTGAGTCTTTAAGAGTCGGCAGTAAGACATACTTTTCTCGTCAACAGTCCAAATTATTGACCTCCATGGTATTAACTCTCATCTACACGATTACTAAATAAAGTCTATTTGGGACTAGCTACAGCATACATATAAATTTTACGTGATAGATGAAACTGTAATTTATACTCTGAAGCTCTGAAAATGCTATTTACTTGGTTAAATATCACAATGGCTGACATTAATATTAAACAAAACATTCTCTTGAAAAAAATATGAATTCCACCCTTTCTTATTTTTGCAACCCTTTGCCCGAAAATATGAAGGAATTTAATATGATATTCAGTTTCTCTGTGGTCCTGCAGATATTATTAAATCAAAACATTTTCCCTGAAATTTCAGCTTTATTTAAAGAGAATGTCTTGAAAACGAAGTTCTTTATTATAAAGTTCATTAGATTGTCGCGTCTACACGGACGAAGTTGGTTTAACTAGTAACTAAATGTAACTCTACGAGTATGACAAAATTATGCTTTCTAATGATTGTCTTTTAAAAAATAGTCTTGTCATAGTAGAGCATAATTAAGTTGTGATAATGTCTGTCTTTGAAATAACAAAAATCTGACCGCGGTGGCAGACAAGCATACGGCCTACCAGATGTGCTAGTGGTCACCGCAACCTATGGACGGTTGCAACTCCAGCATGATTGTACAAGATAATCTATCTCTAGGCACTAGGCTTTAAATGCAAGTTAAACATGGTATAAAATTACTAGGATTTATGTCACTCTTAAAGTTTTGCAAACATCTCTTAAGTCGCGGAAAAAGTTTTAATTTTTTTCTGCCTGCTGCAATGAATCTAAGATCACGGCATTATTAGAAAGTTCTTTAAGAAAGATTATACGTGCTCTCTCTTGAGATTTCTTTAGAAAATATTATGGTATCATAAACGAATTCTTTTTCCGGTATCTCTTAGTATTCTGTTAAAGATGTGCTATAAAGTTGAGTTTTATTTTTATTCGATGATGAAATTATGTGATAAAGAAAAATTTTTCAGAATGACCATTATTTATATATGTAATATATTATACTATTCATAAATTTAGTCAAAACAAAACATTGATATGAATACTAAATAATAATGAAAGCCACAAGGCTGCTTAATAAAACTTTTATCTTATCAAGAAATATTAAGAAAACAATGCAGTCAATGTCCCTTGCGGTACGTTTTGGAAATGAGAGGTGCAAAACGTGACACGTTTGGTTGATTTTAGAGATGTTTGGTTATTTTTGAAAACAAAGCCCACTCTAATTTGAAAAGTTAAACGACTGTTGTTTTAACTGTGGCTGTTATCAAAACGAACATTTGACTAAAACTCTCGCTGTCCCGTCGTTCTTTACTCGTATTACATTGGAAGAGTTTCTCGTCCTCACAGATAAATTGCCTTATGAAAAGTTTACGACCAAAATGACAATAATTTATTCTCATTATTTCGTGAAAAAAGGACAAAAGAGCGTGGGAATGTTTTCCAATTTGCAAACTACGTTTATTGTTTTCTTTCGTTTTTCTTGACTTTCTTCCGTGTCCTCAACATGGTGCGAATCGCAAACTTTGTGAAATCAAATAACTTATTCGGTTCTTTTTAAATAGTGTTCCCAGGAGTTCCCAGGCGGTTCAGTAGTTTAGGTAAGGTAATTTGTCCTGGAGTCAATAATTCAAGAACTCATAGTATATATACTTTTATTACCCTTTCACAGTAATAAACTTAAATCTAACTTATAACTAGGTACTCATCCGGATTCAGGGATGGGACTTCCTTTTTCTCCGGGATATGTACAGTAAGGCTCTATGCCTATATTTTCAATTATATTGCTTACGGGTATAAGCAGGGGTTTTTTTAAATCATAACTTGGAAGCTCATTCTGAAAAGAACACAATATTTTAAACACACCCTCTTCAACCATAGATATCCCTAAACTTTCCCTTACAATTTTTTTAACCCCATTTTAAGACACTTAGTATATACAACAGAACGTTACCCCCTTTCTAAATTTCACAAACGCCTGCCTGATAAAATAAATTTACTTAAAATATTCTTTTTTACATGAAAATTACCCACAGTTAATTTACTAAATAAAATTTACGCAATTGATGCTTACCAGAGCTTCCGTTTTCAAATATATAAATTTATTTAAATACTTGGGCTATGTACGCCACCCACTGGTATTTCAGTGGAAATAATTTAAGAAATAAAATTACTTTAATGTAAAATTTCTTCGACATTAAGACAGTATGATGCAAAATAATTTTAGTTAGTTCCTGATCTTTTCTTTTCTACTATTGCGCACGCTTATATATAGCTTACATCCCTCCATAATCTCCTTCCATCAACTTCCCCTACTTTGACACAAGTAATGAACCGCCCATCTAACTACCTATCTATAGCTACAAGCCTAATAAATAATATATTTATAGCGCCTACCAAATTTTATAACAATTCACTTGCGTGTATTGCTACAAGGTTGAATGGTTTAAAGGTCCTCTTCTAATCAGATTTAATTTATTTGTTGTTGAAGTTTTGGTAGATTCACCGTATTTTTATAACTGGAAAGTAAGATGGAGAAATAATTTTGGAAGTTGTTTATTTCATGTCTTGATATGATCTTGTTTCTAATGCCTGAAAATCTCACTTTATTTTCGAGAAAAGATGATCACGTTGATCAAATCTATACATATTATAAACCTGTAGAGGGTCGAGAGTCTGTACATGGAAGATATTTAGAAAATTTTAATTGCAGGGCATTCTATTTTTTTTATTATTTTTTTTATATTCAGCTCGCCAAATTGACGTCGTCACCAACCTGATGGTAAGCCGTGGCGCATCTAGCGATTGAGGGCCAGTCTCACAGTCCTTAAGACTTTCGACACTGGCCCTCAAGTTGGCGGCTCCGTGATGTGCCTCTTCACGCTCCTCTTGAAGAACCCGGGATTGTAGGATGAGGGAAAAACGTGTGCGTTACTTTAAGGATTGTTTTACACAAGTTTCAATGTTGAGGGTTTTGTAGTTCAGGAATAAGAGATATCTCAACTTTCGCCAAACCTACAATTCAAAGATTTCTTTGAATGTGAGGGTTAATCTAAACTGGCGTGTTGGCTTAATCATAAAACAGCATAATAATTAAGGCTATTGTAAAATAACTATATAATATGTATAATATTACGCCAAAGGCCCGGACTGAATTGTTTTAGAATACACTTAATCTTTAAACTCTTTTACGATTAAGCAAACAGGGCCGTTTCACACGCTGCTAGATGAGTCTGATGAAGAAGTACCTCTCCTTTATTTTTGTATGTCTGTCTGTCTGTCTGTTTGTTCAGGCTACACGCAAAAACCACCGGTTCGATTACGATGAAACTTGGTATAACTTTTCTTTAATAGCCTGGGCACCACACTGGGTACTTTTTATCCCGGAAATGTATATAGAATTCAAACCAAACTTAATTTTGCGGTTCGATCCCTAGACCCAAAGTTATTATCAATTATTGCTTAAACGGTTAATGGTACGATGATGAATCTAAGCATGAGCGTTGTTTGTTACAATTTGAAAAAAGTAATTTTAACATTTTTGCAAATTCCACCTCCAAAGTTATAAAAAAGGAGGGTAAAGTTTGTATGGGACAACGTGATTCCTTGGTCCGATCTACTTAAAATTTGGCATATAGCATTATTAGCATAATTGATGGAAGACGTGTTTCGAATTTTATTGAAATTTATACTGTAACGAGCTAAAAAGGGAATGTAAATTATTTTGGGGCTGATTTTCTCCGGAGTTGATATCAATACTCCTTAAATACTCTTATTTTATACTTAAATTACTTTTTATTTTGACAGATAATTTGTGAAAGTTCAATACAATTGACGTTTTCATTTATGTTTTATTTCAAACTTCAAACAGATGATTTTACTACATAGTCATAAAATAAGTAAAAATAAAAAGCGCTATTTTGGTATAATATTAACCAAATATGCTATATGGAAGTATTATTGCTAATTTATTCAAATTTTGTGTGACAAAAATACATTTGTGAAAAGAAGAAGAAACTTCTAAGATGGCTAGCCAGAAAAAATGAAAGACCACGCTTCAGGTAGTATGGTCAATAAAATAACACCGCATGTTACCATCTACGCTCAATCCTTACGACAAAGATTGTCAGCAGCCCTAAGCGACTGGTCATGGAAGGCATGAACTTTATTCTACATACCTATAGTGCCGACTGCTTTCTGTCAGAAACAGACTCACTAAGTCTACGTAAAATACGGGAATGGCCTCTACGTAGACTACATTCGACAGGACTGAAAAGAGCCATTACAATGAACATGAACGTCAGGTCTTAGTTGGACCATCTGAATTATGAGAACAAAGCCTACAGTAGTTCGGTTTGTCCAAACGTCGTAGGCTGGGACTACCTGAAGAAGGAACTAAGCTACGATGTCAATTGCTTAGTAGAGAAGTTGTGTCAAGTAGTAGTTTAGCCATTGAATTAAGAAATGTATTTAATAAATAAATTTACTTAGCTCATATTATTATGCATTATGAATTTGTTAATCAGAAATCTAACTAGCTATTATTATAAATGCGAATGTTTGTGAGTGTGGATGTTTGTTACTCTTTCACGCTGTAACGGCTGAACGGATCTGGCTGAAATTTGGTGCCTACAAAGCTATGTTATAGTCTAGGAACAAAATTTCACGCAGGCGAAGCTGCGGGCATCAGCTAGTACTAAATAAATATTTTCCCAGAAATAGGTTCTGGACACCCGAGTAATACCTCACGAAGGGAAAGGAATTATTGTAGTAGTTTTCACACAGATATAAAATGTATTATGTGTTTAAATAACTTAGTTGTTTAAATGTAAATGTTTGAAAAAGTCCAAATAGGGAGCTCATTAAAGCGACGGGCAGTTTGATGGCAAAAAGAAGTCGTTGAGATTTTTTCAGAACATAAACCTTTGCATTTGCTAGGAATAAGCACAAGAAGGAGATGAAGTCAAATACCTTTCAGTTGCGTTGCTCTGCTCTAAGAGCAAAGTGACTAAAGGCAGAAGATAGCCGCCGAAGAAATATATGAACACAACAGTGACAGTGTTGAATTATTTATTTAAAGTGGTGTAAAGTATAATCTAATTAGACTGCTTATCATTGTGAATATTCACTTATTCAGGATATTTCCCTAGTCACTTACATCTAAGTCAGCTTCAAAAACACTTACATCTGATGTTCTCTTATAACGTATTTAATCGAAATCCCGACAGATAGGTTACCTATATTTTAATAGTTAGTTGGTAAAAACATCTAGAACCTGGCTTTGTATAATAATTCATTTAACACGGGCTTCATCAAATTTTCCATTTAAATTGATACGGGTTCCGTGGACAGAAAATTGGATAAATTTCCCACTGAAATTAGATTCCGCGAGTACTCGGCACGTGACCGAAATACGACAGATACATCGTCATTTTAGGGTTCCCCAGCCTACAATTATTTTATGGTGCTCTAAAAACTGATGCTGTCGAAAAATATAAAGCAGTAGAATAGTAAGGTAATAAAAGGCTACTGCAATAAACACAATTAATAAGGGGCAACTACTTTTCTTTTCATCTATACTTATAATAAATCTGTAGAAATGAAAATTCTGTACATTCAAAGTATCAAAAAAATAAATAGCAGGGGTTGTTACTAGACCGACACCGAACCCAAAAATGTCTGTCTGTCTGTCTGTTTGTTCAGGCATCACGCAAAAACTACCGGTTCGATTACTATGAAACTTGGTATAATTATTCTTTTATATCCTGGGCACCACACTGGGTACTTTTTATCCCGGAAAAGAATACTTATTATAAAATAAAAAACGAACTTAAGTCGTATAAAGTTATTATTAATTATTGCTTAAACGGCTAATGTTACGATGATGAAATTCAGCATGAGCGTTGTTTGTTACAATTTGAAATAAGTAATTTTACCATTTTTGCAAATTCCACCTCCAAAGGTATAAAAAAGGAGGGTCAAGTTTGTATGGGACAACGCGATTCCTTGGTCCGATCTACTTAAAATTTGGCATATAGCATTATCATCATAATTCATGGAAGACATGTTCCTTATTTTATTGAAATTTATACGATATCGACCTAAAAAGGGAATGTAAATTATTTTGAAGCTGATTTTCTCCGGAGTTAAAATCAATACTCCTTAAATACTCTTATTTTTGATTTAAATTACTTTTTATTTTGACACATGTATGGAAGTTCAATCTGATTGACATTGTCATTTTCATGATTTTGCTCAAGTCATATCGGAAATATTATTGTTAATTTCTTTAAATTTGTATAATACAAAATAAATATGGGAAAGAAGAAAATTCGAAGATGGCTAGCCAGAAATAATGATAGACCACGCTTCAGGTAGTGTCCACAGTGCATTAGAATGAAATATTGTCAGCAGCCCTAAGCAACTGGTCATGGAAGGTATGAACTTTATTCTACAGTGCTGGCTGCATTCGGTGCAGGACACAGACTCGCTAAGTCTTTGTAAAATACGGGAATGACCTCTACGAAGATTACATTTGTCAAGTAAAAAGAGCCATTAAAATGAACATGAACGCTTAGCAGATGAAATTTACATGGTTATTAAGTTAACAGGTCTTGGTTGAACCATTTGTATTATGAGGACAAAGTCTACCGTAGTTCGGTTTTCTCATACGTCGTTGACTTACAGTATGACTGGGACTACCTGAAGAAGGAACTAAGTTACGATGTCAATTGCTTAGAAGAGAAGTCGAGTCAAGTAGTAGTCTAGCTAATGAATCAAGAAATGTATTTAATAAATAAATTAACATAACTCATATAATATGTTGACACGCTTCTGGAAAGTCCAGAGTGCTCCCAGGAGTTCCCAGGCGGTTCAGTAGTTTAGGTAAGGTATAATTTGTCCTGGAGTCAATAATGCAAGTACTACAGGGTATTATTACTTTTATTTTCACAATATTAAAACTTATATATAACTTATAAACTAGGTACTCATCCGGATTCTGGGACGACTTCCTTCCTCCAGGATATGTAAATATGGGTATATGCTTATATTTTCAATAAATGGATGCTTATTTAATAGTTGCCACACGGGCATAAGCAGGGTTTTTTAAATATAAACTTGGAAGCTCATTCTGAAAAGAACAAACAATATATTTTATATACACCCTCTTCAACCATAGATTTCCCTAAACTTTCCCTTACATTATTTTTAACCCCATTTTAAAACATTTAATATACAAAGAACATTACCCCCTTTGCTAAATTTCACAAACGCCTGCCTGATAAAATACATTTACTTAAAATATTCTTTTTTTACATGAATTTTACCCACACTTAAATTACTAAATAAACTTAAGTAATGCAATTGATGCTTACCAGAGCTTCCGTTTTCACATATAAAAATTTAGTTAAATACTTGGGCTATTAAGCCACTCACTGATTATTTCAGTGGAATATATTTTACAGAATAATTTACTTTGATGTAAATTTTCTTCGACAGTATGAAGTAAAATAAAAAATTTAGTTAGTTCCTGATTTTTTTTCCATTCTACTAATGCGCACGCCTATATATAGCTTACATCCCACCATATCTCCTTCCATCAAATATCCCTACTATGACACTATTAAGGACACACCCCTTATACCGACCTAAGTATAACCATTATACCTACGCTTAATAGCGCCTAATAAACTAATATAGCAAATCCATGATTTACGCCACAATATCCCCTCCCCAAGAGAAAATTTTGTCCCTATAGACAAAATTTAAGAATACTAATTCAATTTAAAAAATTTGAATTAGTATATAACAATCAATCTATAACAACTGTATTACTTAGATAATGTCTCCCAAAATAAATAATTTAAATATTCCAATAGAGTAACTCTGATGGTGTTCACAAGATAGATAGAAGAAAAGACGTATTTAAGGCTTAATATTAAGAAATCCAGGTAATACGAACCGCCTGAATGTAATATAGAATATGGCTTAAATTGAAGACTGAGATTTCTATAACCGTCTCAGAGAAGAAAATTTATATAACAACATATACAACGATGTAATAACATTGTATATGTCTATATAACTGAATGCAATATATTTGCATATGATAAGCAAGCCTTTAAGAGCTTCCTATAGTACCACGTAAATCTGCGAGGGCAAGCTTACCGCTTCCGAGTGGCAGTATTTACTACAAAAAAACCAAGAAACAGAAATATAGCACTGAATACACCTACAGAATCATCCTACCAGAATTCTAACCAAAAATATACAAACAACCCAGAAAAAAAAATCACATTTACCAACCTTAACATTTCACTGAAATCCAAATCCAATATGTAATAACGTTTTCAAAACGTATGCATCACTATTAACATAATGCATGTGCATAAAACTTTCATAAGTTTGTAATTCTTAATACTTTGTAATTTTATAAACTCACGGCACGTACACAACTTTCACATAACATGACAATGAATTCACAATGTGACCTCAAGCTTAACAATATTTCGAGGTACCCTCATAAATTTTCACAATTATTCATAAGGTCTCTTACACACTGACTTAAATTTCTCGTGTATGTTTGACTGTCCGCGACAACATCCTAAATTAAATCAACGTTCATTTTTAAATAACTGACCTGACATTGTTATTCTTGTCTTACTTACTTTAATTTAACTTGATTAAATCTAAAAAAATGACGTTAATTTTGTTTTAGAATAGGGGAGAGAATTTTTTTTTTTGTATATGCAAATTACCTACTGACTATTTCAAACTGTCATAATTAACCAGACTCACCCATTCCTTTGAATAATGTGCCTTTCATACCCTCATATTCATACCTTTCATACATTCATTCATCTCATACAATTCCCGCTCATAAAACACTCATGCACACTTGTGTCATCAATACAATCACATGATGACGCAATTCTTATATACAAGAGAATTTAGCTTTATTTTACACTAAATCTCAACATTATTCATTAAAACCGTATCCTGTCCTTACGCTTATGGAATTATGATATGAAATGCAGTCTGTAAGAACCCTAACGATATTCACATGATATTCATAACTACCCATACTTAGGAGAGAAAAAAAAAAGTTACTACGATTTACTTTGACTATTTTTAGCTACAAGGTTAAATTATTGAATTACTTTATGAAGATTATAATTAATTATTCTTTGTAATTATTAAGTTTAAAATCTTTTATATGCCACGTTCCAATGTTTTTGCCAAATTCATTAGCAAGCTCATAAACTAAAGGAGATCGTTTTCCTATAATTTTACACTTTATATATTTAGGAGCTAATTTCTTCGAAAAATGTTTATCTTTATCGCTTAAATAAAATGTTCGTTTCCATATTATATCACCTACGTTAAATTCTGCCTGTCTTTTGCGTAAATTATAATGCTCACTGTTTCTACTATGTGCCTGTATCAAACGTGATTGAACTTTGTCAAAAATTAAAGACAATGCACCACGGTTCTCCGCATATTCGTCTCGGGGTTGAAAAACTATACTGTCATTGCCTTCACAATCAATATAATGAGAACCACAGCTAACTAATTCTCTGCCGAAGGTCAAAAAATTTGCAGTGAATCCTGTAACTTCGTTTACTGCGCTGTTTATCGCAAATTGTATCTTTGGCAAAATTAAATCCCAACCTCTCTGATCGTCATTAATAAAGGAAGAAATGGCGGTAACTATTGTCTTGTTGTACCGTTCCACCATATTAACCTGTGGCGAATAATAGGGTGTGTAATGCAATTTAGGAATTTTATATTTTTCTAGCATACGTTTAAGCGTGACACTAACGAACTGCTTCCCATTGTCCATTATAATTGTAGATGGAATGCCATGAACTAGAAAAACCTTTTCCTCTAATAATCTAGTAATTATTTCGGCCGATGCTCGTTTAATTGGGAACAATAAACAGTATTTACTAAAACAACACGATACCACCAAGATATAGGCGTTTTGGAGACGTGTAGTCGTTAACGGACCGACTAAGTCTATGCTGAGGACTTGAAATGGTCTGGTACACTTCTTTGGTCTTCCCATTTCACCCAAAGTAGAGTGATTTTGTACTTTCTGAGCCAAGCAAACCTCGCATAAAGAAATAAACCTAACCACGTCTGAATGCATGCCCGGCCAATAGTACCGTAATGTTAACCTTTTATAAGTTTTAAAAATACCAAAATGACCGGCTGTTGGTTCCGCATGATTTTCCGAAATAATTTTTTCACGTTGTTCTGAAGGTATTACCTGCTTCCATTCAAACTCTTTATACAGTGTAAGTGAAGACTTCATATAACGATATAACAATCCTTGTTTAACGATGTAATTTGGGTAAGATAGAGGTGTACTTTGACAACCGTTAAATATATTTAAGTACCACTCATCCTGAGTGTTTAAAGAATTTATATAATTTTTGTTAATAGCGGTTATGTTACCTTGACGAGATAATGCATCAGGTATCACATTATCTACCCCCCTTCTATGTTTAATATCAAAATTAAATGACGACAATCGAATACTCCACCGTGCTAACCTACCCGTTGGATTATTCAGGTTAAGGAACCATTTCAGCGCCGAATGATCGGTGTAAACCGTGAATCTTTTCCCGTTATCTATGTAACAACGCCAATGTTCCACTGCCGATAATACTGCCAAGGTTTCCCTTTCGGTGGTACTGAAATTCTTCTCCGCCCCTGACAGAGAACGACTGTAATATGCAATTGGGTGTTCTACACCATTTATAGTCTGTGTCAGTACTCCGCCTACGCCATAGTTACTAGCATCTGCATGAATTTCAAAAGGTAAATCAAAATCAGGACACCTTAAAATAGGAGCCGTAACCAAACAATTTTTTAAAATATGGAAAGCTGTATCCGCCTCATTTGACCAAATAAATCTTTTATTATGTGATTTCTTTGTTGATGTGAGTCGGTTAAGTGGACCTGCTATTGAACTAAACCTAGGCACAAATTTGCGATACCAAGAAACTACACCCAAGAAACGCTTTAGCTCTTTTTTATTTGTTGGGGTGGGGTATTTAACTATTCTAATAACTTAATATGCGAGTTATTTCCTAAAATAGTAGCCGTACTACCAGAGTCCAATAACCCGCAATAAAACATATCGCTAATCTTCACCTTAGCATAAGGTCGCACATCATTAGACGGTATTTTATCATGGATTGCTGTGATATGATAACTTGAGAAAAAAGTACGAATTGTGGAAAGCCAATCCTCCCAATCTAGCCTATCAAATTTATAATGACTAATAATTTCCTTCGACTTTTCTACTACACAGCAATCCTTTGTAGTTAGTTTTTTGAACCTGACATAATCTGTGATTGACAATTAGAACACTGTGGAAACTTAACTCCTTTTCTACCACATCTAAAACATAGTACATCTGAACGCCTACATTCCTTAAGCGAGTGACTCGAGGATTTACATCGCGGACAAAATTTTAAATTATCTCTTTGCATTGGTGAACCTACTGCCGTAACTTAAGACTCAGACCTATTCTTGTTAAAATTATTTGGAACATTGGAGTGGAATTTATGAAAATTAATATTTGAATTTTTTGAAAAACTAGATCCATTAAATTGATTTTTATTATTGAATTTTGAAGTTTTACTGTTAACATTTTCACAATTATTGTAAGCTAAATCCGGTGCTAACAAATCAGACGACAACTTTGAAGGATCCCGCGAATGGGCTGTAAACGAGTGAATCCTTTCGTAACTTTTACAGGCATCTTTTAATGCTATTATAGACTTCAAAGCATCTTTGTTCGCGGCTAAGGTACTAGCATAACATGGTTTCATATTACGAAGCAATATTTTAAGCTGTTCTTGTTCTGAGACCTTCTCCGTCAATCTAGCGAACATTCCTGACATCTTTGCAAAAAATATTGTAATGCTTTCGTTATCCCCCTGTAATCTAGCCCTAATTTCAGCCAATAACCGATAATCATAATCAGAATGAGTAAAATCCTCTACTAACAACTCTGATAATTCCTCCCATGAAGTCACAGATTGCCTTATGTTCCTAAACCAATGAAGTGCTTCGTCCGTAAAGATCTCGGTGGCATATTGCAAAATCTTAGCCTGCGATATGTTCCTAGCCGACCTAAATTCCTCAATTCTTTGCAGAAAAGCTTGAACATTAGTTCTACCATTATATTTAATGCGTTGCAAGTCACTGAAATGGGATCTATCACAATGTATCGGTGCAGGAACATTACGCTCACATACATCCGTCTTTTCATTCTCAGAACTACTACCTTCCTTTCCACTATACATACACTTTAATTTGCCAAAAATCTCGGCTAAATTACTAGATACAGCAGCAATCTTATCTTTAAGTTTTGAATTTGACTTATCCAAACGCTGAACTCGTAAAAACAAATGACTGTACAATGCCCACGAACGATCAAAAGTAACAGTATCCGACTTGTCTTCCATCAAATTTACTCTAGATTTAAGTTCCTTAAGCGATATCAGAACCCCTCCCAAATCCTCTTCTGCATCAATCCCCGAAAACTCAATATCTGAAGCTGGTACCGACAATATTACTGAATTTATCTGTTTTCTTAACCCAATAACCGTAGAAGCCGGCTCACCACCGCGAATAACTACTTCATAAGTTAATTCATTTTTATTGAGCAAGAAATACCTAATTTTATTGATATCCATATTAAACGGCTCTGGTAAGCACCGAATCACTCACAATTTTTAATACACAAATCACTTTCTCTATTCACATAGAACTACAATATCATTCAGATTTTCCTGAAACAATACACAAATTATACAAAACAAAACCTACCGTGAATGTTTTGCATTCATGTATCTTTAAAACATTAACAACAATTTTACTTCTACAATAAGGTTCGTAACAATTTTATTAATGTGGGTATATTTTTTGCGTTAAATTTATTACAAGGAATTGTCAAAAACAATGAGGGTAGAATTGTTTCTTTACGATGAACAATACAAAATATGAATATGACTATAAGCCAACAATTATATAATAAAAGATATTCTACTATTACAGTTTCAAGTAAAAATAACTGTAACTAAATTTGGGGACAAGCTACGTTAATAAAAATGATGTTAGCAAATTTTCAAATTTCGGAATACCCGTTTAGCCAAAAAATGTTAAATGCAAACAAAAAGTTCAAAATTCGGGCATCCAGACTAGCATAGGCCAAGGGCGTCTAATCCTTGAGGTAGCACTAATTTCGGGGGAGGCTACCTGCTAGCGGGCAACAAATTACACTGTAAATTTTAATTACGGGTCGCTAGACCCAACAAATCTGTAGATATTAATCACACGTTATCAACTACCAGGACAATTACTTATGTTCGGGCGCCATTGACACGCTTCTGGAAAGTCCAGAGTGCTCCCAGGAGTTCCCAGGCGGTTCAGTAGTTTAGGTAAGGTATAATTTGTCCTGGAGTCAATAATGCAAGTACTACAGGGTATTATTACTTTTATTTTCACAATATTAAAACTTATATATAACTTATAAACTAGGTACTCATCCGGATTCTGGGACGACTTCCTTCCTCCAGGATATGTAAATATGGGTATATGCTTATATTTTCAATAAATGGATGCTTATTTAATAGTTGCCACACGGGCATAAGCAGGGTTTTTTAAATATAAACTTGGAAGCTCATTCTGAAAAGAACAAACAATATATTTTATATACACCCTCTTCAACCATAGATTTCCCTAAACTTTCCCTTACATTATTTTTAACCCCATTTTAAAACATTTAATATACAAAGAACATTACCCCCTTTGCTAAATTTCACAAACGCCTGCCTGATAAAATACATTTACTTAAAATATTCTTTTTTTACATGAATTTTACCCACACTTAAATTACTAAATAAACTTAAGTAATGCAATTGATGCTTACCAGAGCTTCCGTTTTCACATATAAAAATTTAGTTAAATACTTGGGCTATTAAGCCACTCACTGATTATTTCAGTGGAATATATTTTACAGAATAATTTACTTTGATGTAAATTTTCTTCGACAGTATGAAGTAAAATAAAAAATTTAGTTAGTTCCTGATTTTTTTTCCATTCTACTAATGCGCACGCCTATATATAGCTTACATCCCACCATATCTCCTTCCATCAAATATCCCTACTATGACACTATTAAGGACACACCCCTTATACCGACCTAAGTATAACCATTATACCTACGCTTAATAGCGCCTAATAAACTAATATAGCAAATCCATGATTTACGCCACAATGTATTTTGAATTTGTTAATTAGAAATCTATCTATATAACTACTATTACGAATACGAATGTTTGTGAGTGTGGATGTTTGTTACTCTTTCACGTTGTAACGGCTGAAGGAATCTGGCTGAAATTTGGTACCTACAGAGATAGGTTAGAGACAGTGTAGGAACCAAATTTCACGCAGGCGAAGCTGCGGGCATCAGCTAGTCCTTTAATATATTGCTTAAAATCAAATATCCATTTTGGGCATAATGACCGCAAACGACGACATTACAGAAAGTCGGTATTGTACAGCTATCAATGCGTAACGATCACAATGAACCTGACTTAATAATGAATGTGACGTCATAAAACTTCATAGGCTACTGTAGGTACTACAGGTACGTAACACATATTAATGCTTAGATAAAGGGCATGTTTTGAGATTTCTCGGTCTAAAAATGTATTTTTGAGTTCTTTCAGCATTACAGGTTTACTACGAGTACAATTGTGAAAATATTATGACAGACAAATTTATAAGAGACTAGCTGATGCCCGCAGCTTCGCCCGCGATGGCGCTGTACCTATGTGAAAAATGATTTTCCCGCTTTTCTGTTGCAAATTTTCCTGAATTTTCTTTGCCATAAACCTCACGCAGCCCGAGACCTTTCCAACGAATGCAAAACCGTGGAAATCGGTTCGTGCGTTCTGGAGTTATAGCGTCAGGAAGGAAAACCCGACTTATTTTTATATAATAGATGATTGTTTGTCAACAGAAGAAATCATTTGTGGTACACAATTTGCTAATTTTAATTTAGTTTTGATGACGAAAACATTCTTATTTTTATACCAAAGTCATTTTAAGCCATAAATTAATGTAGTTAATCCAGTTACTTTGAAGTTTTATTCAATTTTTCAAAACAGATTAGAGAACAAGTATTAAAACAAATTTGTTTTTGTAATAAGTTTGATCCATTTATCTGCCATCGTTCTGCAGAACCATACAATTTATTGCTGACAGTCCACTCGGAATTCTGCAAACTGTTCATAAATTCTCCATTTTCATTAGAACCTAACATATTTACTGTTGCTAATTAACAACGGGATGCATCACAAGAGAATAGAAAGAGAAAATTACGAAATGTTAATTATGGAAAAAAATGCCTTAAAGTAGTATAATGGAACGCTACCAAAAGAGAACTTTTCATTAGCTAAACAGATTATTTTAAAATTAATTTTAGTTGTAATTACATCCTGATCTTCAGAAATGATAATACGTAGGTATGGTTTTAGGTAATTATTTCCACGTCTTTGGGGTTGTTTGGGTGTTATCCCACTTCTTGGGCGTGTGGTGGGTTTGTTTTGTGGAGTGGGGCCAAAGGCCTGCGTCTTGAGAAATCGAGGCCTAGCCGTCCCATCTCCACCAGGAAACCGTGGAGACATGGAAGGTGCGATTTGAGCAACCAGAGGGGGGATTCGCCACAATCGCGGCTTTAGACCAGCCATGAACGAGTGGCTGGAGAGGAGACATGGTGCTCTCTCTTACCGGTTATTACAGATACTTACCGGGCATGGTAGCTTCGGTAAGTTTCTGTGGCGAAGACACCGGGAAACCACGGCCGAGTGTCAGCACTGCGAGGACCACAGTGACGGCACGCTGGAGGAGTGCACGGCGTGGGCGCAACAACAGCACCCGAACCACCCCCTAGGCGACGCCGCAGTGATAGTTGTAGGTCTGTTGGGAGTCCTGGAACATCCTATCGAGGGCTAACCCGGGGCTCCTAACCATAGGCTGTTGGGCGTTACGTTAGGTTTTTTAGTCGGTAGGAGTCCGGCATAGCATCCATGAAGGATTTTCCCTCACTTTAAAAAAAAGCTGTCCACAGATCATGGAGGCCAACGGTCTTACGCTACGTCCTAGGTAGGCGGTTCGAAGCGAACGCGATTCTGAAGCGGTGACACGCGAATTCAACGCGACGCGGTGCGACGCGGCGGCTATGTCCTACGTGCACGCGAATCGTCTCGCACAGCCGCCACCGACCGGCGAGGCTGCCGTTCAGTTGGCACTTTGCATCAGCCTAATGCAACTGCTATAGATCAAAAAAATGTATGGAGTTCTAGATTTTAGGTTTTCAGAGGCTGGTTTCCGCAAATCAACGTCATTTCTGCGCCTATTTTGGTGGGGGGTTTTGGTATGGCTATTGCCATCCCAGTTCTTCCAATAAGTCTAGCAGACTCGTCACGTTGCCGGAGACTTCCTGAAGCGACCTTGGTGTACCGAAGTGTAGCCCTGTATCCTTACCAGTTATGGGCATTCCTTAGGAATGTGACTGGCAGTTCGTCCGTCTGCAAAGGGTCTGTGACACCTGAATTAAAGAGATGATTGTTAAGTAGACTGTGACCGCAGCTTTTTAAGCTATTGCATAGCTTCTATCGCGGGCCTTGCGTGGAGACCGAATCCAGAAATTGTGTCACGAAAGTAAATCACACTCTCGGCTACCTTCGGCCACGCTCGGCCACGTTCGTGTATCTCGCACTTCATATACCAACGTGTACACGTGAGCGTTTGCATAACGTGTACCTATGTATATGAAGTGAAGTAGGGTGAAGTAGGGTGGGCTGAGGTGTGTAGGGTGGGGTGAAGTGAAGTGGGGTGTGGTGAGGTGAATTGGTGTGAGGTGGGGTGGGGTGAGGTTAGGTGGGGTGAAATTTTGGCCTTTTGGACTTTGGGACTTTTGGCCTTTTGGACTTCAGGACTTTTGGACTTTTGGACTTTTGGCCTTTTGGGCTTTTGGACTTTTGGACTTTTGGACTTTGGACTTTGGACTTTGGACTTTGGACTTTGGACTTTGGACTTTGGACTTTGGACTTTGTACTTTGGACTTGTGACTTTTGGACTTTTGATCCTGCTTTTTGTTGGCAAGTCCAAAAGTCCCAAAAGTCTCAAAAGTCCCAAAAGTCCAAAAGTCCAAAAGTCCAAAAGTCCAAAAGTCCAAAAGTCCAAAAGGCCAAAAGTCCAAAAGTCCAAAAGTCCAAAAGGCCAAAAGTCCAAAGGCTGAAATTTGGTACAGAGATACATTATGGTCTGGAATAACACATAGGCTACCTTTTATCCCGGGAATGGCTGCCCGCGGGAACAAATTTTACGCGGGCGAAGCTGCGGGCATCAGCTAGTATTCTTATATAGAGGAAGTGGGACTAATTTTGTATACTATAATCGACGATAATAAATTTACTTCTTTTATCCCATAAAATAGGACGTTCTTGAATTACATTGATTAAAATTTCTATTTCCAACATTATAAAAAACACGACGGCACCGCATCCAGTTCGCGCGCAAATATCAAACCAACTGATCGCGTTCGCTTCATTTCGCGCCGCCCCGCACCGCACCGCACTTGCGTTTGGTCACGTAGGACACTTCAATAGGTTTCAACTGTTTGTTGGTATCGCGCCGCGCCGCGCCGCTTTGCGTTCGCTTACGTAGGACGTCGCCTTAGGGCGCCCATCACACTAATTTGGTATTATCCGATAAAAAAGTTTTTAGTTTTCGGGGCATGCAGGCTGATTTTTATTAGATAACTAAAATTTTACAGGGGTGCAGCCGCTATTGTTTTGTTAGTAGTAATGTAATTGAAACAAAGTATGCTTTTATACTTTTACTACCAAAGTAGGTATATGTAAAAAAAAAAAAATATTTTATTGAAAAGGTTAACACAGCTGGTGCAACGTGTCAAAACGTCAAGTAACAAAAAAATATGAACATAATTATCCGCATTTAGGTTCTCTTAAAAAAAAGTGTGTGCGTGTAAACCTTTACGCGTGATTGAAGTAAAACTTCTTTTCCATTGACGGCATATCGCTTGCTTACTGCAAGACCGACATATCTCAAAATCACAAGATTTTCAGATTTCTATAAAAAATAAGTCTTTTATTAGCATATTTTTCAGTACTAGAACGTCAGAAAAATAATTTTACTCGATGCCGCTAGGTGGCGACATATGTCGTTTTTGCACGCCGTGGTGGCGGCATCTTGCTTGTTTCAATATACTCAGTTACGCCACGCGGACGCACGCGTCTTGTTCTTCAAGGATGTCATATTTGGAGTTGAAATGTTCTTGCAACAAATGGTAAGAACTATTTTCCGATTAATCCTTTAGTACAATATATAATTATTTTGGGTTATGACGTTATTACAATAAACAAATAAGTTTAAATATTTGTATTACTAAACTATATGACGTTATTGCTAGTAAAGCTAAGGATGTGTTTGTATTATTTTACGTTAAGTCATTATTGTAACTATGACATTGCATTTAAAAATTTAAAACGAAATGTCACATTTAAAATTAAACCGTCCTAGCAGAAAATATTCAGATTTTATAAGTATTATGTAAAAATATGTTACTATAGCAAGAAACGAAAAGTGTTTTTTTCAGTTTCTTATTGCTCTTTTTTCATTTTAGGCGTCTCGCAAACAACTACAGTTCTCACACTACCAACTGAAAAGAAGGGAAGGAAGCGCGCTAGGCGAGAGGATCAATGGAGGCGAAATATTTTGAAAAAAAGCCAAAAATATATAAAATTCTTTCTTTTGTTTTCAAAACTGTTTAACATTGGATGCGAATGTTACGAAGACGTTCAAGTCGTGGCTCGGGCTAGCTCAATCAACCGACCCAGCAGTATAGTGCCATACAGAGCCTCTAATAACTTCCGAATGACGTTTAAGAAGCCGGCCGAACTCTACAAACATGTAAGAGTTACTAAAATGCACGACTGGCAAAATCAAGAGACGACATTGTTCAAACTCTTCAAACGGATAAAAATATAGCAGAACTTGAGTCACGCCTCCAATTATACAAGAAATTCATGATGGGTTCGCAGACTGGTAGAGTGGGTTTGATTAGTATCCGGAGACAAACAGATAAAGACGTTACAAAATCTTTTATGGAGCAGGATGCGAATGACGCCTATAAGGTGCACGCGATGAACCTAGAGATGCAGAACCTGTGGCTTACTCTAGGCGAGTTTTGTATTCCCATGGCCTTGCAGTGGCGTACCTTGTTCTAAGACTGGTCGCCGGGTTTGCTTTGATTCTATCTGAACGCGTTTCAGTTGACCCTCTCTGACCAAAGTAATCTAGTCAGGTGGGGAAAAGACACAAATAAAACTTGAGAAGCAATTAGAACTGCTAGGCACCTGCTGGTACGTTGTAGGACGCTATTAGACCGGGGTCATTACTCACGCCAACAATAGGGTATTGGAAATCATACGTAAGGCTGTCAGTTTGGCGGTAGCTAGAGCCACAAACATAAGAAATGACATTGCGTTTGTAAAGGAAGGCTGTTCAAAGAAAGTTCCTCAAAAGCCATACACAGTTTTGATGGCTGCCGCCGATTGGACCATACTCGCAGACACGTATGAAAAACACTACAAAATCCCGGAGGATGTATGTACCTCGCCATCCAGACCCGACATATTCCTGTTTTCAAGGATACATAAGCGAGCAGTGCTCGTGGAGCTCACGGTGCCGTGGTAGACCAAAATATCGAAGGACCACGCCATGAAGATAAATAAATACAATGAGTTAATCAAAAATGGCTATGCGGTTAATAAATAAATAATAAATAAATAAATAATCTTTATTTCAGGTATACACCCATAAACACAAATTAATAAATTAAAAATATGTAGATAAACACATTTAAATTCACACTATAGGTCATACAGACTAACTAAATAATTTATGTACAATACTATCTGACCCGCGCAACTTCGTTTGCGTGATAAATGAAGAACCGCTCGACCGATTTTGTGCAAACTTCACATAAACCATCTACTAAATAGTCCGAACAAAGCCTAAACATTTGGTTTGGATAGGTGAGCCCGTTCTTGAGTTATAAAATTACAACGAAAATTGGCATTGATTTATATATATATAGATTAAATCCAATCAATTAAAATCAAATAATATAAAAACAATCAAATTAATTAAATAAAATCAATTAAAATCAAATCCAATAAGTAGGTACACAAAATTCAATACAATAAAAAAAAAAAAAAATATATTTTTTTTTTAATAAATATCTAAATATTCACGGACTTTTCACACAACGCTATCTGATCCCAAAGTAAGCTAGGAATAACCTGCTTGTGTTATGGGTATCAGACCACGGATATTAATACTTAAATACTTTTAAATACATACATATTATACATAGAAACACCCAGACTCTTGAGACAAACATTTATGGGTCACACAAATATTTGTCTCCGGTGGGAATCGAACCCACGACCTCCAGCGCCGCAGGCGGTATCACTACCGACTGCGCCACAGAGGCAGTCAAATAAATAAAGTGAAATCAATTAAAATCAAATAGGTACATAGAATTCAATACTATCAAATAAAATGCAATCAAATTAAATTAATTTAGATACAATCATATAAAATAAGTTAAAAATAATCAAATAATTCAATCAATATATAAATAAGAAAAATAAAAAAATTAAAAAAAATAGAAAATACTTATTCAATTTGGTACATGTACACCCTTATGCACCAATCTACCTGCCCAGAGTCCAACAAAGGGACTATCTAACTTTTCTGCTAACGTCATTAAAATACTATTAGAGCTATCCCTAAGTCTCCTTAACATCGAAGCAGATCTTTTGCGTATTATGGCGTAAAAGTCGTCTATTCTGGCTTCAGCAAACATGCTTGAAGCGCTGCACCACCGAGGCAATCCCAACAACATTCTTAGTGCATTATTATACTGCACGCGTAGTGCGCTGTAAGCCTTCTGCGTATACCGAACCCATAGACTGCAAGTGTAGAAGCTCTGACAAAAAGCTCTAAAGAGAGTCAATTTCACCTCCCTAGTACACCTTGCAAACCTACGCGCCAGCATATTACACCTAGCCGCCAACGGCCTACGTTCCCTGCCAATGTCTAGGTCGTCCTCGAGACGCTCCGTTACCACATGACCCAGATACTTAAACCTTGTGACGAACTGTAACGGAGCTCCGCATAACACGACTGGTTGCAGCACTACAGGCCCAGGTACATTTCGAGGTTTAAAATGTATGATTTCACTCTTACAAGCATTGTACCTAAGTCCATGCGATGCCGCATACCTCTCACAAACAGCTAATAATTTCCTCAGTCCGCTGATTGAAGGGCTGAGTAGCACCATATCATCTGCGTAACTTATATTATTCACCATCTTACCATCAATAGAACAACCGACGCCTGTGCTACTCAACTCCTCAACCAACCCATCAATATAAAAATTAAACAAGGCGGGGGAAGTCAACCCACCCTGTCTTACCCCGCATTCCGACCCAAACGTTACAGATTGACAGTCTGCCCATCTTACATAATTAATCTGATGATCATACCAATACCTAAATATACCTATAAATTCAGAAGGTAAATCTGAAGGAAAACTGAAAATAATAAAGTTTTAGGGTCGGCAGCGCGAGTGTGGCACCTCTGGTGTTGCAAACGTTCATAGGCTGCGGTGACCACCGGTCCTTCTGGTGGGCCGTATGCTTGTCTGCCACCTTAGTGGTATAAAAAAAAAAAATCAGATTTTTCCGACAACTTTTGCCATAGAATATCATACGGAACCCGGTCAAAAGCTTTTGACAGGTCCAAAAAACAGCCATAAACAGTTGTCTTCCTATCCGTATAATACTGCACAGTCTGCTTGAGACACAAAATAGCAGTTTCTGTTGATAAACCGGGCCTGAAACCAAATTGTGCATCATGTATTCGAATGTGTTTCTTTAACCGTCTCTCAAGCAGACCATCTAGCACCTTCCCTATAACTGTAGCTAACGAAATCGGCCTATAGTTATTTTTGTCAGACGAATCGCCTGTCTTATTTTTAATAATAGGCACTACCACTGTCGTCATAAGCCCACTCGGCAGGTATGAGTGTCCTAAACACAAATTAAACAGTAAAGTTAGAACTCTGGGCAGGTGTACACCAGCCGACCTTAAGTGCTCTACACTCAGACTGTCATGTCCCGGTGATCTACCACCCTTCATTCCCTTTATTACATCCACAATGTCCCTGGTTGAAAACTGAATAAAAGTTTCACCCTTACACGGAGTCCTTATGTCTTGCACATGGTTAGGCAATTGTGTACCTTCCGGTGAAGACTTAAAACTGTCTACTACCATATTTGCAATATCCCGCTTATTGGTCAAGCCATCAACACTCACAGGCAAGCTCTGCTCAGCATTCAAAGAGTTAGTTTTTTACCAAAAAGAACTAAACTTTTTCTCCTCATGGAGGGTGGCAATTTTGTCCATTTTAATCTGGTTTTCATGATCTTGGCACCATTTTAATTTATTATTAAACACTCGTCTAGACATTTTCATGTCACTGTAAATAACTCCCGACACTGGTTTCCCCTCACTGATCCATCTTTGAAAACTGAGCCTTGCTCGCGTGTGGGCTTCCTTCACATAATATGTGTTCCAACCACTCACATGCCTATACTTCCTACAACCATAACCTTTATATGAAGTGACAGCAGACTTCTGTAGAATGGACACAATAGAACTGTACATATTATTTATAATTTGTTTATGATGATCATTGTCACATATAAACTCTATTCCATAGAAGTAGGAGCAAATGGAATTCCAGCTAAAGCCCTGTATATATTTTAAGACCTTGCATTGCCAAGAGCTTCAGTAAGCTCTTTACTAAAACGAATATCCAAAGTGGCATTGATAGGGTCTTACCAAATCTGGTTGGGCAGGGGAGGGAATAGTAAGGTGGCCGCCCTAAACCTACTCAAATGGGTCGCAAGGCCCAGACGCCGTCGGGGTGTTCCCCCCTGTGCCACGCTATGGACCCGCACTTAGAATCCATGGAATGCTAAGAATATAGTCTCTAACTAATTATAGACTGAAATTATGAGACTGTTAATAATGAGTACCTGAGATTTTTTTTTTTTTTTTTTTATATTCAGCTCGCCAAATTGACGTCGCCACGATGGATAGCCGTGGCGCATCTTGCGATTGGGGGCCACTTCTTACAGCGGTCCTCAAGTTGGCGGCCCTGTGATGTGCCTCTTCACGCTCCTCTTAAAGAACCCTGGGTTGTAACATGAGGGAAACACGTGTGCGGGCAGGTCGTTCCAAGTTTTTATAGTTCGACAGAGGAACGATCTTTTGAAACGCTCGGTTCTGGCGAAGATTCTCTCTACTGTGTATGAGTGGCATCTCTACCCGGCACGCGTTGTTCGGGGTCGGAAAGGTGATGGTGGGATCAGATTGAAGAGCTCTTCAGAACATTCGCCGTGATACATTCGGTAGAAGGCAGCCAAGGACGCTACGGTTCTTCGCTGCGCCAACGGTTCGAGGCCTCCCGTCACCTCAGGACAACCAATTATTCGGACAGCACGTCTCTGCATAGCGTCAAGTGCGTCCAACAAGTACCTCGCGGAGTCATCCCAGAGGTGAGAACAGTACTCGACGCAGGGACGAATCTGCGTCTTGTACAGCAAACATCTCTGATGTGGCGTGAAGTACCGTCTCACCTTATTTAGGACTCCGAGTTTCCGCGAGGCCAGCCCAATACAACTCTCTATGTAGTTTTTGTGATTGAGCTCACGCCGGACGTCTATACCGAGAATCTCCAGGTTGTCCTTTAGTGGAACCGTAATGTTCTGAAGAGAGGGTAGGGGTAGGAATGGGGACTTAGCTGTAAACGCACACGCCTGCGTTTTTCTGGCATTGAACTCGACCAGGTTGTCTGAACCCCATTGGGCAATGCGACCCAGGTCCCGGTCGAGATCCGCCACGAGTTGCCGTCTCTTTTCGTCCACGTCACAACGCCCCTCCGCTGGGCGGCCAGAATAGCTCCCATGCAGAGTACTGTCATCCGCATAACAATGGATGCACCCAAGGGACAGCATGTCATTGATATGCAGAAGAAAGAGAGTTGGGGACAATACCGATCCCTGTGGTACCCCGGCATTTACCTGCAAAAAGCAGGAAGCCTGACCATCACAGAGGACCCGTATACGTCGCCCGTGCAGGAAGCTGGCCAACCAGCGGCATAACTGAGGCGATAAACCATATGCCGGCAGCTTGGAAAGAAGCGACGCATGCCATACCCTATCAAAGGCTTTAGCGATGTCTAGGCCAATAGCCAGAGATTCGCCGTGCCTCTCCATAGCCTCACCCCAGGTGTGCGTTACGTACGCTAGGAGGTCACCCGTTGATCGTTTCGGCCTAAAGCCATATTGGCGATCGTTAATTAACGAGTGATCCTCCAGATAGCGCATGAGCTGTTTGTTCATGATTAGCTCGAACACCTTGCAGATGACGGTGGTTACGGCTATGGGTCGATAGTTGGCCGGATCCGACCGATCCCCTTTCTTGGGGATCGGCTGGACGTTCGCCTCCTTCCAAGCCTCCGGCACTTCTCCCGAGGAATAGAAAAGGCGATACAGGCGTGTTAGCGTTGGAGATAATTCAGCTGCACAATTCTTCAGCACCACTGCCGGAATGCCATCAGGACCACTGGCTTTCCGCGTGTCGAGTGACTGTAGCACCGCTCGCACATCGCACTGCCGGATTTTAATATCCGTTTTTTTAGTATCCACGGCTGCCCGTCGGATGAGACGTGAGCTCCTGACCAAGCCGCGTGACGCGCTGGGCGTCCGCTCTCTTGAAGGCCCTCTTACTGGACCTAGTGGCTCTGTTGTACGCTGCCTTGAGTTGGGCCACATTCGGGTCGCGCACAGCCCGAGCCCTGATCCAGGCGCGGTAAGCCGTCTGTTTTTGTTGAACAGCTACGGCGCACTCACGCCCGAACCAGGGGCGGGCTTTGCGGATGCTGGCAACATCAGTGTATGGAATATAGTATTCCATACCTAAAGCTATCTCACCAGCAACCGCAGAGGCGCTTTCCGATGAAGCCCTCCCTGCAAAGCAGCGCTGACTCCACGGGACGGATGCAAAGTATTCTCGTAGTCCGTCCCAGTCTGCTGACGAGTAGTGCCACAGTCGCCGCGTCACCTCTACTGCCCTTGCAGGAGATGACACCTGCAGGCTGGCACGCACAATACAGTGGTCGGATGTACCCAGTGGGGCGCTAACCGACACACTGTACTGTGCTGGGTAACTCGTCAGCAGTAAGTCCAGCAGGGAGGGTTCATGGTCTGACCTGTCCGGTATGCGCGTAATCCCGCGCACCACTTGGGTCAGACCATGTGAGAGAGCAAACGCGTGGGCGGCCCGTCCCGCTGGATCGGTCACGCGGGACCCCAGCCACTCAGTGTGGTGACCGTTGAAGTCCCCCAGAAAAACCAATTCAGGGTTCGGGAACCGCACCTGCGCGTCGTCAGCCCCCTCGCTGAGGTGCTGAAACAGCCTTGTTATCCCAGCTGTCCCTGAGTGGGATCGATAGACACACACGTAGATCTGACTCATGGAGCCGTGATCTACGTGCAGCCAAAGGACGGAGAGGGAAGGGTCCTCAAGGCAGCGCAGCCGGCGACAGCAAACATCCGCCCTAACAAACGCGCACACCCCAGCTTTTTCTCGAAATAGTTCCTCGATGATATAGCCGGGGTAACTAAGGTACGACTGATCGGCAGGGCGGAGTATTTGCGTCTCCGTTAGGAACATCACAGCTGGCCGTGCCGTCTCCAGATGGTGATGGACGACGTTGAGGTTGGCATGGAGTCCGCGGATGTTAGCGAACTCCACCTCAAACGGAACGTTTCCGGGACTGGTTGCAGCGGCCGCTGTGACACTTCTTTCTCTTTTGTGCGCTGCCATATTTGGGAATTGGAGGGAAGACGTGAAGACGGAGCGACATTTGCTACAGCAGTGAGTGACAAGGCGTAGGGGCTAGCTTCATCTATGACCGTGTGGTGAGACTGAGGCCGACCCGCCGGACGGAAGGGCCCCCGTACCCCCCCGAGTGTGGTCGCCGGGTCCCGGTCCGGTCACCATCCGGCACGACGAACCACATCGGGATTATGCGCGGCCCCAAGTAACCCAACCGAGGCAGGGTTACTTGGGGGGCTTTTCACAGCTGCACGGTGGTACCCCCCCGGACCAACACTTTGTACCACCTGGCACCCACATGGGAGCCTAGGCCACCATGGGGGTACCTGAAAATCGCGGAGCCTCGTTAGTTTTTCGGCAGGTGCACCACGTGCAGGTGAGGTCGCTTGGGCCCCCAAAATTAGGTGGTGGTGGGGCCCCTTACACCCAAAACACATTTGTGTTAAGAATTGTGTTTTAAGTTTAAGCTAAAATGATTTGATTATGCTGATTTTAGAATGTTTTTAAATATTACAAAGAATGTGCCTAAGATATTTGCAATAAGTAGTTAGTAAGTGTACAGTCTAACTGTACAGTTTTCAGCACATCATCATTTTAATACAGTTTTCCATTTCATCAGCATTTTTGTAAACGCTCATTATAATTCATATTCGTTAAAATCATTAGTTCGCGTGTAGCTAGCAAGAACGCCGCGTGTCCTCACTAATCATCAAAATAGCATATCAGTTCATTTAGCAATAATTAATTAATTACAATAAAATTAGTTTTCCATCCAAGTGACTTTACATTCAAATCAACACAAAGGCGCACAGGTTGCCAAGAACCCGTACAGTAAGTAAAGAAGTATTATTGAAAGTTGATTAAATTTCATTATTTTTGTATTTGAAAATAAAAGTTTAAGCCTGCAGAGGCTGTCTTATTTCAAAAATTCAACCTTTTTTTTTGCAATACTGTCATAATTTGTTTTAGATCGCGAATTCTTGCGGATTTTGTGGTGTAATAATGACTTATTTTGAGAAAATACTTTTAATATTTAGCTTTTTTCTGCAACAACGACACAAGTGAGGACTATATTACTATGTTTTGAAACTACTTATAATAGGTAATATTTATATTATTTTTAATATACGATTTTTAAAGTACAGTAAAACACTAACACATGACATATGGTTTCCCAGTATTTTATTTGTAATATAGACGAATAAATCAAATTGATACTTTAAAACCGCTCTCCTGTATAACTTCATTTTTTTTGTTATGACATTCTTGTAATAAGCAAGCGATATATCACTGAAATGAATAAATTTTAACTTAATTAATAATTATATCTAAATATCATTTATTATTCATGTGATTTACAAAGATTATTCGAATGTTCTGCCCTACTTAAGCTAAAAAAGGGTTAACCCACATTTTGTCATTTTTGAGTTAATAATACAAAGTGACACAGCGCAAAATTCTCTACATTTCCCTCTAAGAAACATACCTGTATCATTATTTATTACGGAGATACAGAGTGTCAGCTTACCGTTAAGTGACACATTTTTTATAGTTTGCTTAGTTAAAAATTAGCTAACCCACAAGACTATATTACAACAGGGGTAAAGTATCATAACTTCAGGAAATCTAAATATTTTATGTTTAATTTTCTTGGCTAAAATAAAGTTATTCATTAATGCTAGTCTTATGTCCAGTTAACATCCTATAACTCAGCTAAAGACTAGCAAAGTTTCAACTAATCTCACTACGAAGCTAAATTATAAAAGGGTTATCATCAAAAACTTTATTAAAAAACAGTTATGATGCTTTAACCCCTTTTTAAGTCAATTAAAGCAAATAATGTTAAACATAATAAAAATCAGCAAATTGGGGTTAAACCACATTACTAGACTAGAATAAAGTTATCTGGTATTCACATTTCATCACCGGGCATCTCGGCTAGTGTATTTTTAGACTTGATTCCTGTACTAACAAGAAGTTCAGGAAAAACGAATTTTGCAATTGTGCCTCACAGAGTTTAGCAATCGAAATATAGTAAGTATAAGAAGACATTAGTCACGAAATTCTGTAGTTCTAGGTCAACGGGAAGTAGCTACCTACATTAAAAATATACGTTTCTTTGCGACATAAACAACCTTGACTTTTCCGAAATAACTTCAAAGTTTGACGTTTTTACAGCTTCAAGGAACTCATAGACTTGAACTTAACACCATTATATGGGTTTAAGTTCAAGTTAATACCTCTTCTCTTCGCATTCACGAGATAAAGGGTCTTGACACTCAGACGGATGGACGAACGGATGGACGGACGGACGGTGTACGTACTAAGCCCTCGTTGGGCTAGTCCACCTCGACTCGCACTTGTCCGATGTTATTTCAGTAGCTTTTTCGTAGCCGGGTTTTTATAAAAATAAGTTTATTTGGCGTTTTAGTTACCCACGACTTTAACAAAATTTGACATTGTTTGTTCAGCTTGTTCAGCTTCAGCTCTTAACTTAAATAACTACGGTAAAAAGTTTCACAACAATAGCTCACTTCGGTATCAGAAACACACTTCGCTGCAATATAAAAAATGTACATTAATTCTTACGTATAAAAATATATATACTTACAAAACATCAATAGTGTCCCCCGACGCGACGGGGTAGATAGGGTAGTCCCTGTCTACTCCGTCGGGGACACTTTGCTTTCTGCGATCATGGGAAACCACTTTCGCTTCTTCTGCCTTCATAAGTATCTTTATACATGATCTCGGTTAAGGGTACTCTTGCCCAGACCTTTTCTCAAAATATTATCGATTTGATCAATATGACTACCCCGGAGTCGACCCCTAGTAGTTTGTTCATTCCCTCTCGCCTCATAAAATCTGTTTCGGCAGTCTGTCGATTTTCCATCCATTCTCTCCACATGTCCGAATCAATTAAGCATCACCTTCTCGATCTTAGTCACAACATCTTCTGTTAATGTTCCCAGATTACACTACTTCTTTCTGTATCTATCGATATCACTCCAGCTATACTTCGCCAGCTTCTCATTCACTGCATTTAATTTACTTTTATGTATCTTCTGCCACACTCAACTTACAGTACAATTCATTAGCTTAGAGACAAACACTCCTCTTGTAAAGTCAAGTAAAATTTTTAGACACGTTTTGACAGCCTCTGACCCTTTCTCATGCTCCTTAAGGTGTAAATGGCTCATAAAGGTGTGAATCATTCACTTGATTTCTTGCCAAAACTCTTCATTCAATATCATAGTCACACTTTCCATCTCTCACAAGTTTTGAATCCATGTATAAAAACTTTCACGTGTTCCACGCATTTACTTTTCATAAATATCGCGCAATTTATCATACATTTCTCTCTTTCAAAAACCGTTACTTGCCGCTTGTTTACATTCACATTCATATTAATAAGTAATACTACCCACCAACTGCAACTCCTTCCCCAATGGTGCTAGTACCTTATATCAGCGTATAGGAGAAATTTGACAGTTCAAACAACCACGGTGTGAGACAAGGCTGTGTAGCGTCACCGAGGTACCGTTACCTTTTTCGATCGGAAAAGAGTTTGTGCAAGCTCCATTGATTCTGACACAAGCACCAGAACCCTCATAGCGAGATGTCAATGGTCGTATCAAGTTGTTGTTCACTTCATGGACAGTTTTGATATCATTCCTCACTACTTTGTCATAGGTTTTTCCAAGTCTACGAAGATGCAAAAGACTTTTTGCCAAAACCTCTTCAGCTAGGCATCGTAAAGAAAAGACCTGATCTTTGTATCCCCTTCCTTTATCAATATATTGTTCATATCGTAATATTTTTTGTTCCTCGATTTTATGAAACTTGATCTCATTTTCATTCCTGTTTGACAGCAAATAATTTGAATATTGGCATAAGTTTTACTTTAATAATTTAAAGACGAGTTTTTGATTAAGTAGACATTGTTATTTTGTTTAATTATTATGAAAATTTATTTTTATTCACATTTTTTCTCAGTTAATCATTCACTTTTGCTTAGCTATAACAAAGTTAACAGTGATTGAGAATTTGGTAACTTATTTTTAGCTAAGTAAAATTCTATCAAATTCATTCTATATTTCCAAAAAAGTCAAAATGCTTAGATAAATAAACGTTAGACTTCCTTAGCCATAATCTTACTTATGACTGTAAACCGCATTTTTATAATGAATACTTCGTTATACAGCAGTAAAGCAGCTTAGCGCGTTTAAAGCCAAGTATTGCTAAAAAACTTTAAAGCAATTTATAAATAATAACAGCTACACGAAATTACTGCGCTAAAAATAGGTTAGGGTATGGTTAACTCTGTTTTAGTAGCGTAACTTGTCCAACTTAAACACTAAGGCCCACTTGCGCGGAGAGTCGGATTAAATATATCAGAGTAGAGTTAGTTAGCTCTGAGTTAAATAAATAACTTCCTAACTCTGACCACGTCTTGCACAGTTGCAAAATGGCACGAGGTTAACTAACTCACAGTAAACTGAACAATTTATTTTGTCTGTGTCCACTGACCTGTAATAGTATCTGGACTGGTGATCGGTTCCATAAAAGTGTGCCTAATTGAAAATCGCCATTTGGCGCTGACGGCAGCTAGCGAATGTACTTGGAACTAATACTAGTGATGTACAACACCTGTCTTGGTGTCGATAAAAACTTTACCAGATATCGACTACAATGTTAATTTTATTTTTGTACCAATGATTTTTACATAATATGAATTACTACTTTAAAGTACCTAAGTAGGCTAACCATCAGGCTCGCAAGTTCAGTTTTGCGAGCTTAATATAAAAAAAAAAGATTCCACCATCGAACCATATGCTGAACCATCATCTAGATTCTAGGTAATCGCATGTGGAAACGTTTGTTTGCTTAAACAGTGGTCGCAGGTATGTTGCCAAAGTAGTGTTACTATTGTAAATCGGCTGAAAAATGACACCGGACACAGCCCACAGTTATTAAGGTTGTCTTTAATCATAATTGGGTTATGTTAGAACTTAAAGCTAGGCGTCCAATAGGCGGATGGGCCGAGCCGGGCCGCAACGCAAAAATCCGCATGCCATACGTTTTTAATGAAACTGTGTTTCGTTGCGGCCCGCCTCTAGTAAAGGCAGATGCTACACAATTTCATATGAAACGTACGGCACGCGAATTTTTGCTCTGCGCTGCGGCCCGGTCCGCCTGGTGGACGCCTCGCTTAACGTGAGCCGTGCGAGCGTGCTCCCCGAAGCAGCCAATGCCAACTTGCTATTCCGCCTCAATGGCAACTATTTCCCATTTACTTCCCGAAGCAGCCGTGCCCAGAGAGGAATTTTGTTAAGTGACAGGTTAATTAGGATTAGGATTTATTGTAGTTTTGTTTATTTGCAGTAGGTAAGTACAGAGGAGGGAAGGTATTTAAAAAATATGAAATCACACATTTATTACGGGATATTTTTAAATGCACATCTGTATAATTTTTAAAAGAAAATTATCACATATTTTAAAAAGATTGAAAAACAAAGTAGATTCTCTTAAAATAGGCTTGTGTCCACTAGGAATAAATCTGATTGATGTGTGTTTCTAACGACTATGTCCAATATATGAATAATTAACCATAGATGCTAAGTTATATTTCACACGCTAGTTAGTTACTGTTTCGATTATCTACTACAATTTTAAGTCTTTATTAATAATTTTAATATGTTCATTAAATTATTAAAGTACTATTACCATGCCTCTTGTTTTTTAAACTACGAATTTTGGCATTGGACAGAAAATTATCGATATACATTTTGACATCCCTATTAAACATTATAGGTTATAAAAATATTCGTAAAATCCCCGAAACTCGAAGGGTATTCGCTTATGATAGTAAAAAAAACCTAAATTATTGTTTTATAATAATTGTTTAAGAATTAGATTCTTTAATAATGTACAATAATAATAATAAATAAAAATTGAATCTATCTTACCTTAAATTAAAAATAAAAGCAAAAAAAACTAATTCATAATATATAATACATACATACATACATAATTACATACATGCGTCGTAGAATTCCTCCGAATCATCGCCAACTGGAAACGTTCCCAGAAGGCTGGCAGCATTGCCACGTTGAATGGCAATGCTAATCCTTTGTGCAAGGAAATAGCCAGCCTTCTGGTCCCGCGAAGTGTCGACTAGCCGCTTGGACAAGTCTTTAAAAAAGAAGCGGGCACTTGGACCCCAAGGGCCTAACGTCTCAACCCCAAACGGCTCAAACACATAATCACCAATTAGATTACTATATTTTCGCCGTTTGAGGTTTTCTGCAGAAGCGGCAGCGGCCCCCGCACAACCCGCTGTGCTTGGAAGATGTGATGGCGCAAGGGTGTCGACGCAAGTGGCGTCCCACACCAAAGGCCGACCCATCTTCCAAGGCAGCAACGACATACCGTCAGGTCTCTTGCCATCGTCACGCACCAGCCCGTTAGGTTCTCGTACTGCTGGTATGCCAGCGGTGACAAGAGCGCGACGGATTATGTCGTTAAGGTTGGCGTGACGTGATATACGGCCTGCGCTTCTGCTGCACGAGAGGCCATGGCGTCCAAGGCTGTCGACTACTTCTCCGCAGTGGCAATGATGCGAAGAAACACACGGCGCACCCAGACGGAGACAAGTGGCAAGGCGAAACGTAGTATCATCCAACATAGTACCTATGTTGGGCAATGGAAGCGCTTGAACCCATAAGCCCGACTCCCACTCTCCCACAGCTAACAAACGCGCACGTTCTGCAACATTGGAAGAAGTATTGATTAGACTAAGTCTTACCAAGTTACAGAGCGGCACATCCCATAGTCTCTGAGAGGATAGGATAACGGGCAAAACAGTATTGGGGCAGGCCATCTTAAAGGCATTTATGGCGTCAGTCTTACACGACACATCAGAATTAACCAGTGTGTTTCTTAAGATTTTCCTGGTTAACTCTTCAGTGCCGTAAACTGACGACAAAAACGCCGGTAGGCTGATGTCAGAAATTTTGCGAACACCGAGCCCCCCCAAGCGAACTGGAAGGGACGCTTGGAGCCAGATTAGATTCTTAGATTTACTTACTTGTGAAAAGAGACGCCACAGCCCTTCTCGTATCTTGTTTTACAATATACACACGAGATCATGCTAAATATCTACTTAATTACACTATGAACTAAATTTATACATCAAAACACTTCAAATTTATACCAATCACAGTAATAACTTAAAAATATTCGAAATTTCACACGTAAACTCCTTCTGAAATAAACAAACAACGGCCATTTGCAAACTAATTTAGTTCTCAGTGCACTCGACAGAGGCGCTTTGAATCGGCACAAAAAAGTAGCTGTCATTTTGTATGGAATAGCCAGTCCAGCGATTATTATTACAGGTCAGTGTCTGTGTCGCTCTATGCAATCCAACCACACACAAATGTTAGAACGAAGAATGGAACATGTGTCTCTATCTCTTTTACACTACAGTCTGCTACGTATGACTTGTCTCAACAAATGAACTCATTATGTCATCCACGTGCATTTCAATTTTTTAACATTGTTTGAATGCTTTGTGACTTTGTGATGCGTCAGTGTACTCAGTGTCACTTTCTGACTGTGTCTATTATCTGAAAAATTTATAAATAATACATAAATGGAAAAGAAGCCACGTCTTCGTGCCCCTCACTTCACATCTAGTGATAACATGTTATTGTGTGATATAGTGGCGATATGATTAATTTGCTGTTATGTAAATATAGCAATATGATATATTTGCTGTTATCCCAATGTGTGAGTCGTGGGCTGATCCATTCCTACGTGCAACATCATTGAATTTTAAACTAGCAGAACAGATTGCCTGGGTATTAATTGAAAAATATCCTTTTTTGTTCCTAAAGATTTCAGCACTTTCTCCTCCTAAAATGGTAAAACATGAAATGAGTGAATCTGTATTAGAGATTGATCTCATATAACAGAGAGGCAGTAGAACTGAGACGTCTTCAGATACATGATGTAAAATACCTGATGAGAATTAATAGGCAGGCCAGATGAATTGACTACTTTATAGTACACTAGTGGGCGCCACGCGGTTTCACCCGCGTAGTTCCCTTGTG
Source organism: Miltochrista miniata (assembly GCA_933228765.1). Lineage (NCBI taxonomy): Eukaryota > Metazoa > Arthropoda > Insecta > Lepidoptera > Erebidae > Miltochrista > Miltochrista miniata. Next base: position 24,319,545 of record OW121756.1, read on the forward strand.
TAGGGACACTGCCAGCTGACGCATTAGTTTTATATACCGAGGCGCAAACATTCGCTAGGCGCAGCAGTCGTCTCCCAGCACGCTATGGGTTAGGTCATATCGTATATCAGATTGTATTTTATTTAGTAATAGTGTAACTGGTACCAGTCTGCAATTATATATTTTATACATGAAGTCTCAGAATACTTATTTATCATACCCATCTCGAAAACCCGACACGTAGAATTACGGGAATAAAATACAGCCTATGTTCACCTGGAATAGTGTACCTTACCAACAGTGAAAGAATCTTTCAAATCGGATCAGTAGTTTCGGAGCCTATTCGATACAAACAAACAAACAATGAAATCGTTCCTCTTTATAATATTAGTTGACACTAGAGGACGTTACGCGGTTTCACCCATGTAGCTCCCGTTCCCGTTGGAATACGGGAAGAAATATACTGTATGTCACTGGGAAGATTGTAGCTTCCCAATATAGAAAGAATTTTTCAAATCGGTCAAGTAGTTTTGTAGCCTATTCGATGCAAACATACATACAATCGAGGGGGCGGGTTAGGGTGCTATTCCCCGTCTTTGAGGGGTTTTCGGGTGTAATCCCGCTTCTTAGGGCGTGCGTGAATCCTTCGCGTCACGCTGCCGTCTGGGGCCTGCTTCTGTAAGGACGCTGAGCAGGCTCCTCACGTCCTCAGACCTCCCGTCATGGAGGCCGATAGTCTTCGGCAAAGACACGTCGGCGGCGCCTCAGCCACCGACTGCGGAACTCGGGTGGGAGAGTTCGCTCCCGCTCCGTCGCCTCTTTCACGAGTATGACCTGCTCGCAGAAAGAGGCGGCGCAGTCCCACTTACTCCCGCTGGAGATCATGGCTCGCACCATGGTCTCGAGCGAGAGAGTGTTCACGTCCAGACCTGCCACGAGGACCTGGCGCTGTTGCGCCCATGCCGTGTACTCCACGAGCGTTTGGAGCGCTGTTTGACAAACATTTTTGATACATTTGATAGCAGCTAACTCAGAGTTAGGCGATTTAACTCACCGATGTCGGCGAGTTAAAAATTTAAAAGTTTAACTCTGAGTTAGTCCTTAACTCGTGTTGGTGCAAGACAAATTATTGATTTAACTCGAGTTAGCAGTTAACTCTGAGTTAAACACGTTAACTCTTATCTGTGCAAGTGGCCCTAAGCTGCTTAGCTAAAAGAAAAAATAAGCTTTTTAGTAATAAAAATTACAATTATTTTTGATATAAATAACATCATATACAAGCCTTCGATATAAGCTACAGATATAGCTAAGAAATCTTGCATAAACTGCCATAGTTTTTGAGAGACATCAATTCGCATGTTTTTTGATGATATCTCAAAATCGACTTGTTGGGGTTAACCCTATTTTAGCTTAAGTAGGGCAGTGTTATATTAATATCATTCATTCGAATTTTGAATAGCGGAAACTATTCATAGTCTGTGTAGTTTCCGCTATTCAAAATTCGAATAGTAAGCTTTACTTTCGTCAGAAAAAAAACCTGAGTTACTCCTTCATCGCGCCTAAAGAAGTTATACTTCAATAAATATACATGTAGCATGGAACGCGATGGTCTAAAAGTTAGTAAAGTTCAAATAACTCTTAATTATTTGGATAGCAACTTAGGACAGCTCAAGTTCTGTTGGTGATTTAATTACAAAAGCTTTCTGCGAAATGTTCATAGTTCTCCCGAAATTATTACTTCCATTTTTCACTAAAAACTTACAACAGAAGAACTTTGAGAGAACATGAGACGAAACTTCACTAAGGAAAATTTATTCTCAAATAAATAGAATAAAAACAAGACTCTGTTACGTCGTTTCTTTATTAGTTTTCTTGCACTTTGTAACACCGAGTACATCTGGATTCAAAGACTTGAATAATTTGATTCCTGTAAGTATAATTAAATTTTCGCTAAGCATTTCTTAAACTAATAAACAATTTCTTCAGATAGGCCTTAACGTTGCCAAGAATGCTTGGCTAATGGCTTGTCCGGGACAAAATATTCCCACCCATCGAAATTCACTACGGAGCTGGGACGACGCTATTTCAAAATTAACCTTTGACTCCTTGTTAAACGCCAGCTTAGGCCCAGATCGGGCCAGATTATTAGCGCTCAGTAGAAAGGGATCCGGTGATTGGCGGAAAGCTTTCCCTCCTCTCCTTCCGGCGTTTTCAGGGACGATGGCAAGAGACCGGATGGTATAACTTTGATACCGTGGGTGATGGGTCGGGTGCTGGTCTGGGATGCCACTTGTGTTGACACTCTGGCCCCGTCACATATTCCTAAAACAAAATTAATAGCCAGCGCAGCAGCGGAAGCGGCTGAAAATATTAAAATTAATAAATATAAGGGTCTCGACTCATCGTATCGTTATTGTCCAGTCGGTGTCGAGACTCTAGGTCCATGGGGTCCCAATGTGCAAAATTTTTCAAGAATTTGAAAAAGCCCCTTGTGGAGTCGACTGGTGACCCAAGGGCTGGCAGCTTTCTCGCTCAGCGAATAGGTATTGCTATTCAAAGGGGGAATGCTGCTAGTCTTTTGGGCACAATGCCACGGGGGCCTTATTTAGGTTTAGTTTAGATAGTAATAATGTAAATATATAGATAATGTAATAATTATGTTTCTCTCTAATTTTTAACAATAAATGTATATAAATTTCTTCAGTGCTAGTGCATTTTCAAACAAAGGTACTTTGTTCTAATGTCTGAAGTAAGACGGTTTGGATTTCCAGCATTGTATTCAGGGGACTACTGGAGCTATAGGTAGCGCACAAGGTGCATCAGTGAGGTCGCTGTTTTGTATTGCGATTGTTTATAAATAAACAACGATAATTCTCTGCAATCATTTCTGATGCACAGAATGCCTAACCCGATATCCGGATCTTTGGAAGACTCCATAAGCACTAACTAAATGCGCAGAGCATTGAAAGTCTTTTTAATATAATTAGTTCAACTGCTGGTGTAAAATATTTTAACAGTAAGTTGTGAACACCATTCTCTTGACTTTTTTATATTCAGCATACTTACCTTCTTATTCCCATACTGATGTTAACTGAAGTTGCAGAGGTCAGCACACCATTTTTCACGCTTCATGAAGCTCCACGACAACAGTCTTACTTGCTTGTTACACTTACCAGCGAATCAAGGTCTCAAAACCAATTTAGTCTTTTGCAGAGTTCTTTTCTACTTATTGATGATGATTTCTATGCTCACGAAAATGGAAATATCTAACAGACTATACCTCGTCTCCTTTATAATAAAATTGTAAGGCACTTAAGGTTCGTATTTCGATTATGCAAATTATGATAATATTGAGCAAATATGCTGAACACTTCAGCGTCGCGCACTTAACGAGCACAATAGCGCAATAAAAAAAAAAATCAATAAAAAATACAACCGACTTCCAAGAAATCCTGAAAAATAAAATTTACTTAGCACAAAGTAATATGTATTTTGATTTATCTGATTTTTTATTCAATATCATATTGAAGTCGGCGCCAAGTAAATTCATAGGTTTAGGGAGGTATTATTCATGGCACCAACTTCAATATTATATTGAATAAAATCTGATAAATCAACTACATATTACTTTGTGCTAAGTAAATTTTATTTTTCAGGATTTCTTGGAAGTCGGTCGTATTTTTTATTGAAAAATTTTTTTTCATAAATTTAAGTGACGGGTGAACTTAAAAATATATCTATCTAGGTGAAAGTTCTCATCAATACAATCAAGCCCCAACACAAGGTAGCTGCTGTAATTCGTTAAGTAATTCCCTCGAATCTCTTTTGGTTCCATCATCAGATCGACTCCAGACCTTTATTAATGGTAGTACATTAAAGCACTGAATTAGAAAGTTAACAAACGCACTAGTCCCATCATCAGATCCTAACCTGGTTATAATGGAACCACCTCAGAAGTAAACCCTATTCAACAAAAAAAAATGGAAGCCGTCTATAATTGACGGTGAACATACATAAAACATTGAGACCTTTCTTTTTTTTTGAAGTTGGATCTATCAATCTAGGTGTAAAGTTCTCATCAATACAAATCAATCAAGCCCAAACACAAGATAACTGCTGTAAATTGTTTAGGAATGCCCTCGACTGTCTTTCGACTCTATCATCAGATCGACGCCATACCTTCATTAAAGTGTAGAACATTAAAGCACTTAAATAAAAAGTTAACAAGCACACTAGTTGTCCCTACAATTTTCGGTGGTTGCCCTCGTTTTCTCCTAGATCCCTTCATCAGATCCTGACCTGGTGAAAATGGGACCACCTCAGAAGTAAACCCTATTCAACAAAATTTTTTTTTTGAAATCTGTCTATAATTGACGGAATTATCGCTTGACATACATAAAAAAAATACATACAGACGAATTGAGAACCTCCTCCTTTTTTTGAAGTCGGTTAAAAATACATTTTCATCTAACATGGCGCCGCTTCATCATTACTGAAATTATAATTCATGATGAAATTAAATTTTAAGAGGACATTGTTATTCTAGCGCACGTTCGGAAAATATCATTATATCGCTTATCAAAGATATTGCGCTCAAGTTCAGTAATAAAGACGAATGACTAGCAATATTTATGTATTACTAGCTGACCCGCGCAACTTCGTTTACGTAAGAGAGAAATATAAAGGTTCCCCGTCGCTTCTATTCTTATCGCGTGATTTCCTGTCGCGTGTATTCCCGTTGTATTATTTTGGCACCTACCTATTGGATTAGTTATCACAAATTGGATTTACATTAAAATGGTTATCGTAATTGTAAGTGAACCTAATTTGAAGATTGAGGAGCCAAATTAAACTCTTCGTAACTTCTTGAATTTCAGTAGTATAGAACGGAGATCGTTTGTAGTTACCCTATGTAATGCCTACAAAATGATACAAAAAATAAAGACATTAAAATATATCAGCTTCGTTAAGAAATTCAAGAAACTCCTTAATCCAGATGTTATGATTGCGGAACCCACAAAAACCAGAAAAAAGTATCTTCTGATATCTGTAGCAGAGCCACTCTGACATAAATTATAACTTTTTATCTATTGGCCAACATATTCCAAAAAATTTGACCTAAATATTTTATGCTTGTCTACTAAATACGGAATTAAACTTAATTATTATATTTTCGGTCATATTTCCGTTACTACTCAAGCGATTGCAATCAAATAAATGTAAGATTTGAAGTCTGACGAAGACCTTATAAACAAATAATACCGCATCAAAATCGGTTCAGTAGTTTTTGCGTCCATCGCAGTCAAATAAGTATAACGCCAAAAATCCGCCAGGCTGTAGGACGTAACAAAGAAATGGACATACATTCATACATACATACATACCTACATAGTCTCGAAAAAGGTAAGGTGGCTTCTTAATTCATACGGACACTACTAAAACTACTATACTACTACTATTACTACTACTGGCAAAGAGTAGTGTCAAGGTAAAAGTAGGTACAATTACCCTTAGCACTATCAGTAGGGTTACGGGATATTTTACTTTCCCGTGACTCTAGTGGTAGTGCCAAGGGAAATATGGGTCGATATCCAGCAGCGCCACTGGCGTTCCAAACGCTCATTATGCGAATTAGTCCACTACAGAAACCAACCATCAGGTGGACCATAAGCTTGTTTGCCATCTTAGTAGTATAAGAAACCGGTCAAGTGCGAAGCGGAATCCCGCACCGAGGGTTCTGTACCAAAAAACCGTATAACATCACGTTTGTTGGATGGGAGCCCTCCTTAAGCCCCCCCTTTTTCTGGCGTTAGTATTTGTTGTCATAGTGGCTACAGAAATATATCATCTTAAATTTCAGCTCTCTAGCTATTACGATTCCTGAGATACCTCGTGGGTAGACCAAGTCACGCTTTAGAACTCGTTTGTTTCATCTGCCGTCGTCTGTAGTCTTCTGCGGATGTGGCCAGCCCGCTGGCACCTTACAGTACTGTTTTTATATGTAAAAATGTTGTAAAATACGTATTTACTTTGAGCGAAGTAAATCTATATTTTTGACTAAATAAATATAATTTAATTCTACCTAAATAAATCAAAATACGTATTTACTTTGAGCGAAATAAATCTATATTTTTGTAAAAATTGATACCTAATGTCTTTGTTAATTCGTTAAGAGAGCATTCTCTGCTTTGCTAAGGCATTGATATGTCTTAACTTGTTTCTTTCTTGTATTTCTGGATTGTGTAGGTCTTCACACTTTTGAGGCTGAGGCAACCCGTACTAATACAATTTCTCCTATTTTGACCAGACATTTACTGTAGATTTCATCTGCTAAATGTTCATCTATAACACCTCTGATCGTTTGTATTGTCCCTGTATAAGTGTATATAATAAAAAAGTAAGCGAAGACAGTAATAAATACTCTGTATTTTTCGGATGAACCGTGTACATCTTACCTAGAACTGTTTTTTCATGATTGGATGGTTTTCCTTCTCTAAAATGTATTTTACACATACAAAATATGAAGGCAATTCCGCATATTAAAGAGCAAAAATCAATAAAATATGCAGTTTTAATAAAATTATTATTAGATTTTCTGACATTCATCAAAAATTGCGACCATCTTTTTTAAATCGAATTGAGCTGTCAAACATGACAATGTGTCAAAAAAAAATTAAAAAGTACCGACTACGGAGTATTAATATGAATCCTGAGGCAAATCCCCCCAAAATATTTTTGTACCCCATTTTAACCATGTTTTGAAATGAATTTCAATTAAATAAAATAAACGTCTCCCATCAATTCGGTTTAAGATGTTTTATGCCAAATTTGAAGTAGATCGGACCAAGGAATCACGTAGTCCCGTACAAACTTTGCAACCCTTGTTTACCGCCTTAGGAGTTGAATTTTCAAAAATCCCTTCTTATTGCTCGCCTACGTCACACAAGGAGCATTTGTGCAAAATTTCATGCTTTTAGACCCAACGGTTTAGGCTGTGCGTTGATCGTCAGTCAGTCAGTTCTTGTTTTTATATATATAGATAATAAAGTGTAAACTGGGGCTCCATTAAGACCCTTCGGGCCCAACCACATCATTTAGTACATTAGTTGACCTTAGGGGGTTGGAAGGTAGTCCTGGGACATCCTTCCGAGGACTCACCCGGGGCTCCCAACCGTAGGCTGTTACTTGTCTCCAAATCCAAGTAGTTTATGAAAGCAATAAGTAAGGCGATTTTTTTACGTGAGGATAAAGCCTACATGGATGCTATGCCTGACTCCTACCGACTAGAAAATCCTCTCGTATCCTGCCTAACAGCCTACGGTTGGGAGCCCTCGGAACAATACCCCAGGACTCCCAACAGACCTACGGCTACCACTGCTATCTCAAATAGGGAGGGGGGGGGGGGGGGGGGGGTTGAGGTGCTATTCCGCGTCTTTGGGGGATATTCGGGTGTTGTTTTCAGGTCTTCGTTCAGACTTGCCACGAGGCGAGGTGTGGGTGCCTTTACACCCACACCGTGCACTGCACCAGTGTAGTAGTAAGGCGCTAAGATGAGAATACAACAGCGTGGTTATTACTAACACTAAGGATTTTTTCTTTTTAAGGCCATACCCAGGGCTAACGACCAAATGGGCGATATGACTCGCTAACATAGAGTAGCGCAACTACAGAGACATCAGAGTAAAAGAACCACGGAAGAAGAAGAAACATAGTAGCGGAAATGCGTTCCTCGCTTCACCAAATAAACAAAAAGCTGTGAGACGGTCTCAACCGACTGCCCCTCTCTAAAACGTTTATTGTGAGAGTTCAATCCGATTGACGTTGTCATTTTTGTTTTATTTCAAACTTTGAACAAATGATCCACGTGACCTAGTGACGTAGTTTAATGCAACAGAGTCACAGACTACAGACAAAGTCTCGCCATAAGCCCCTCTGCACTCTATTTTATAGAGAGAGGCGAAAAGTAAATTAAAAACAAAGGAACGTTTGTATTTCAATTTTCCTTTGTTTCTAAGTGTAGTAAAATACACTGCAAAAAATGTGATTGATCATTACGTAAAATTTAAATGTGACGAATTCACAAAGACGAATGTTCATAATTATATTCCACAGACATATAAGAATAAGATATATTCATTGTTTTAAGATTATTTTTGAAAAGCAATTAGTATGCTAACTGATCATGAATTTTAAACATCGAAAAAGAATTGGTTTCGAGCAGGATTCGAACCTGCGTCTTCGGCGATCCGTGCCGACGCGTTATCCACTCCGCCACCGAAACCTACTCGGAACCAACCAAATTTTCCACCTTATTATACGTCTTGGGGCGACGTAGGCACCATCTACCGGCACTTTTTAGAAAGTTACACGGCACGAATGTATAGAATTGCACCTATATTCATTCGATTTATGATGAAACCAGCCCGAACATTAAGATTATTTTTAAAAAGCAATTAGTATGCTAACTGATCATGAATTTTAAATATGGAAAAAGAATTGGTTTCGAGCAGGATTCAAACCTGCGTCTTCGGCGATCCGTGCCGACGCGTTATCCACTCCGCCACCGAAACCTACTCGGAACCAACCAAATTTTCCGCCTTATTATACGTCTTGGGGCGATGTAGGCACCATCTACCGGCACTTTTTAGAAAGTTACACGGCACGAATGTATAGAATTGCACCTATATTCATTCGATTTATGATGAAACCAGCCCGAACATTAAGATTATTTTTGAAAAGCAATTACTTATTTATTATTAATACTAACTGATCATGAATTTTAAATATGGAAAAAGAATTGGTTTCGAGCAGGATTCGAACCTGCGTCTTCGGCGATCCGTGCCGACGCGTTATCCACTCCACCACCGAAACCTACTCGGAACCAACCAAATTTTCCACCTTATTATACGTCTTGGGGCGACGTAGGCACCATCTACCGGCACTTTTTAGAAAGTTACACGGCACGAATGTATAGAATTGCACCTATATTCATTCGATTTATGATGAAACCAGCCCGAACATTAAGATTATTTTTGAAAAGCAATTAGTATGCTAACTGATCATGAATTTTAAATATGGAAAAAGAATTGGTTTCGAGCAGGATTCAAACCTGCGTCTTCGGCGATCCGTGCCGACGCGTTATCCACTCCGCCACCGAAACCTACTCGGAGCCAACCAAATTTTCCACCTTATTATACGTCTTGGGGCGACGTAGGCACCATCTACCGGCACTTTTTAGTAAGTTACACGGCACGAATGTATAGAATTGCACCTATATTCATTCGATTTATGATGAAACCAGCCCGAACATTAAGATTATTTTTGAAAAGCAATTAGTATGCTAACTGATCATGAATTTTAAATATGGAAAAAGAATTGGTTTTGAGCAGGATTCGAACCTGCGTCTTCGGCGATCCGTGCCGACGCGTTATCCACTCCGCCACCGAAACCTACTCGGAACCAACCAAATTTTCCACCTTATTATACGTCTTGGGGCGACGTAGGCACCATCTACCGGCACTTTTTAGAAAGTTACACGGCACGAATGTATAGAATTGCACCTATATTCATTCGATTTATGATGAAACCAGCCCGAACATTAAGATTATTTTTGAAAAGCAATTAGTATGCTAACTGATCATGAATTTTAAATATGGAAAAAGAATTGGTTTCGAGCAGGATTCGAACCTGCGTCTTTGGCGATCCGTGCCGACGCGTTATCCACTCCGCCACCGAAACCTACTCGGAACCAACCAAATTTTCCACCTTATTATACGTCTTGCTTAATTTAATTGCTTTTCAAAAATAATCTTAATGTTCGGGCTGGTTTCATCATAAATCGAATGAATATAGGTGCAATTCTATACATTCGTGCCGTGTAACTTTCTAAAAAGTGCCGGTAGATGGTGCCTACGTCGCCCCAAGACGTATAATAAGGTGGAAAATTTGGTTGGTTCCGAGTAGGTTTCGGTGGCGGGTGGATAACGCGTCGGCACGGATCGCCGAAGACGCAGGTTCGAATCCTGCTCGAAACCAATTCTTTTTCCATATTTAAAATTCATGATCAGTTAGCATACTAATTTCTTTTCAAAAATAATCTTAATGTTCGTGCTGGTTTCATCATAAATCGAATGAATATAGGTGCAATTCTATACATTCGTGCCGTGTAACTTTCTAAAAAGTGCCGGTAGATGGTGCCTACGTCGCCCCAAGACGTATAATAAGGTGGAAAATTTGGTTGGTTCCGAGTAGGTTTCGGTGGCGGAGTGGATAACGCGCCGGCACGGATCGCCGAAGACGCAGGTTCGAATCCTGCTCGAAACCAATTCTTTTTCCATATTTAAAATTCATGATCAGTTAGCATACTAATTGCTTTTCAAAAATAATCTTAATGTTCGGGCTGGTTTCATCATAAATCGAATGAATATAGGTGCAATTCTATACATTCGTGCCGTGTAACTTTCTAAAAAGTGCCGGTAGATGGTGCCTACGTCGCCCCAAGACGTATAATAAGGTGGAAAATTTGGTTGGTTCCGAGTATGTTTCTGTGGCGGAGTCGATAACGCGTCGGCACGGATCGCCGAAGACGCAGGTTCGAATCCTGCTCGAAACCAATTCTTTTTCCATATTTAAAATTCATAATCAGTTAGCATACTAATTGCTTTTCAAAAATAATCTTAATGTTCGGGCTGGTTTCATCATAAATCGAATGAATATAGGTGCAATTCTATACATTCGTGCCGTGTAACTTTCTAAAAAGTGCCGGTAGATGGTGCCTACGTCGCCTCAAGACGTATAATAAGGTGGAAAATTTGGTTGGTTCCGAGTAGGTTTCGGTGGCGGAGTGGATAACGCGTCGGCACGGATCGCCGAAGACGCAGGTTCGAATCCTGCTCGAAACCAATTCTTTTTTCCATATTTAAAATTCATTCATTGTTTTGTACTTAAATTATTACAAATCCAGAAAGGGGGGTCTTCCACTCGCTTAAAATTTTTGTTACTTTTGGAACAAAATTTCATTTCATTTTATTATTACAAACAAACAAAAATAGACGTAAACGCAGTTGCGATGGTCAGCTAGTTATGTATAAATAAGAAGCGCTCGTGGCACCGCGGACTTAGGGTCCGTTCACACAGACCGGCTCGTAGAGCAGAGCAGATTCTTATCACGTTGAAAACAGAGCTTTTAATATTTGAAGTAAGGTTTATTCTTGCATGTACACTGCTTTTGTCAGTAAGAATGCTTGAACGCGCTTGGTGTGAAATAATAAGAGGAGCTGACCGGCTCCGATCGCGTACTTTTCTCGTTCGCGCAGCCGTTCGGCTCCGATTTCCTGCTCTTTCCCGCTCGCGCAGCCGATCGGCTCCGATTGCGTGCGCGCTGCCCCACGCCGACCGCCATTTCGATAGCACGATTTAAACAGAACAGTTGTGTGCACTTATACGAAAACGTGACTGATGAAAAATTAATATATTTCTTCATCGGAGCTATCTAAACCATGTTCCGAAAAGCACCCGTTAACACCGAAAACAAAACTTGGAATACTGGTACTGCCTTTGTAGTGAATCGATGCACTCGATGAATCCGACCGGCTGCGAGCGCATCCGACCAGCTGCGAGCGCATCCGACCGGCTCTGAGCGCATTCGTCCGGCTCCGAGCGCATCCGACCGGCTCCGAGCGCATCCGCTTTCAGCCGGTCTGTGTGAAATAGTTGGCGGCTCCGCTACGACCGGCTCCGAGCGTATACGATCCGGTCTGTGTGAAAAGAAAAGTGCGCGCCGATGCTCTCCGAGCCGGTCTGTGTGAACGGACCCTTAGTGTTCTGTAAGCGATCACTGTAGTAAGCTCATTCACTATGGCCAGTCCTTGGATGGGTGACCATCCATGTGACCACTTCGTGACAGTTATTTGAGCGTCGTTTCCGTGTTTCGGAAGGCACGTTAAGCCGTTGGTCCTGGTTGCCCGTAAAATGGCAGTCGTTAAGCGAAGTTGAAGGCCGTTTTGGCGGCTTGATTAATTTTAACAGCAGGCAGATACAACCTGCGCCTGTCTATCTCAACACGGCAATACAGCTCACCGCCTATTACGTGGGACAAATTCTAAAAAGGTGGAATGTGGGGACATAATAATATGCCTCTGCCTACCTCTTCGGGGATAAAGGTGTGACCATATGTATGTATGTAACTAGCTGACTCTCACAACTTCGTTTACGACGCTTAAGGTGTATGAAACATGAGGTATTTCTTCATCAGTCTCATCAACCGGCGGATGAAACTGCCCTGTTTGCTTAATCATAAACGAATTTAAAGATTAAGCATATTGTAAAACTAGCTGACCCTCGCAACTTCGTTTACGTCACATAAGGTTTGCAAAAGGAGAGGCACTTCTTCATCAGACTCATCAAGCAGCGTGTGAAACGGCCCTGTTTGCTTTATCATAAAAGAGCTTAAAGATTAAGTTTATTCTAAAACAATTCAGTCCCCGACTTAGGCGCGGATCATTAAGCTCTTTTATGATTCAGCCAACACGCCTGTTTAGATTTACCGTCACATTCCAAGGAACCCTTGAATTATAGGTTTTGAGAAAGTTGAGATATCTCTAATTCCTGAACTACAAAACCCTCAGCACTGAAACTTGTGTGAAGCAATCCTAGGTTGAATTCTAGGTTTAGAGAAGTTGAGATGTCTCTAACTCCTGAACTTCCCCGGATCAATTTTCATTCAAATCAGTAGTTTCGGCGTGATACGTATTCGGAATACAGACGGACATGAAAATTTTAAATTTCATTTTGGCTTAAGTAGGTATCGATTAGAGAACGCGTTCTTTTTTTTTAAATAGCTTCCATATTCAGACTCTCGACCCTCAACTGTTTTATTTTTATGTATAGATATAGACTAGCAAGAAACTCGGCGGGCCTCACTTTATTCACTTTCATACCTTAACCAATTTGCCGGTAGATGGTGCCTACTTGTGGCGACCCACAAGACGTAATAAGCAAAAAGAGTCAATTCTTTCAGCTTAGGTTGACAGCAGTGTCTCAAAAAAGCAGTGTGTTAATAATAACTATAGTATCAGTATTTTCATCAGTAGACAACTGATGAAAATACTTATACTATAGTATTCCTTAGCACAAGGTTATATTAGCTTAAGTTGTGTGCGAATGTCCACAAATATTACTTCATTTATTTATATTGAAATGATTAAGTACCGCTTACAATATAAGCATGATTACCTTTCGAAGTAATTTAATAAAACAATTCGAAAAATAAGTTGAAATGCATTATATTGTCATGTAATGCAGCATGCATTGTGTAACTCGGGCTCTGGCTCTGTTGCACGCATTACTCTGTACATGAATGAAAATATAACATTTTACGAGAATATTTTGCAGACCAGAGCGACACACGTCCGTCTAGCAACACGACTCCCCCCGCACTAGATTTTCGGGCGAGCGCGGGGAAGCAAGCAACGTGATGTATTCTTTGAATACATTATTAGTTATAATTAGTTAAAACTTATACTAATTCAAAATTGAAGAAAACCATTTTAGAGGTCTATGTTTTCTTTAGTCTCTGATATAAATTTTATTATCATTCATTAATAAATAGATGTCATACAACGACTTCTTCTAAAAAAATATGGGCTATTTCAGTGATGTTTTACTAGTTATTTATAATAAATACACAATTTCTGATGAAACCATCCTCTGGAACACATTTTGTAGATTTCAAATCTACTTTTGGCTGTCATTTTTCGTATACTAATACCGAGAATAACGTCTTTATTTGCACCTCTTTTTCGCAAACTTTGTCAACCACTCCCCTTAAATAAATATTTTTCATAATATATTTTATTTACAGTGAAAAAAAACAACCCATTGAATGAAATTTGAAAAAGTTATCTTTTACCTTAAAAATACATAATTTTTGTTTTTCTTAGACGTTTCCGGCTATGACCTTCCCATTTGACATTCATCATTTGCTGTCGAGCTTTCGTCAGTAGGTATAACACGTAAATCATCATAAGAGTTTAATCTAACTTACGTCAAATATTTACCTAGGTATTTATAGTGGATACAACTTCTTTATGGCCATCCAAACATTCGTTTGTTCTACCCACGCTGTATCTCTGTACCTCTGTGTATGCCTGTCTACCAAAGGTTTCCTGGAAGAGATTACTGTATGTTGTAAGGCCGCGTATTAAATTATTTACAAAACAAATAATTATTTTAATGTAGATACCTACCTATTTTGTATTGGAGAATGTGCGGAAAAGAATAGTCTCTGTATATCTAACTAAACACTTCACAATGCATGCAAAAAACTACACACCGGTATGGTATATTATGTTATGTTACCTGCCTACACATGATTTTGGTAGATTATGACTCCCTTCTAGAAATGTTCTAACGTTCATTCAAACTACGAAAACGCTAGTCTTTCAGTAACATAAGTGCTTCTGCTGCAGATAAAATTGATTTCAGTAATTGGCATGCATATTTTATTACTCGTTTATAAATTTGAAACCAATTTTTTAACGCCTTCGAGGACTTTTAATCAACTGAAGTTCCAATTAAAAACGTATTCGCCGTGCTCTGTAACTACGTCGTTTTTATCGCTTTTGATATATGTAATATTTCACGCAATATTTCAACAAAATACGTCAGCTATAGGGCATCCGTATAAAATTTCCTGAATATTATAATAAATCAGCATCAATGGAGTTTTTTATTTGAAACGAGTGAAATTTAAGTTTGAACATGATTTTACGTAAATATTGTCGTACTTTTTACATAAATATTGCCATTCTTATTACAGAATGGAACCACAGTAGTCCTCAAATTAAAGTTGCCGTATTAGAGTCAATTAGAGTAGTACTCGTAGAAGAAAGTAAATCCAATAGTAGAAACCATCTAAAAACTTTCAGTTTAAAGGATTAAAACTGTTCATGAAACTGTAATATTGACTATCGGAATGTTTATCATATATCTATATCCAATATTCTGTAAGGCTATTATAGTAACTATAGGCAATGAGGCTAAAATACCTATTTCAATCACAGTTTTTTTACTTATTTCGTGATCATGGGGCTTGCAGTGAGGTTGAAATATCGGATAATCACGATTATAAAATGTAGGTACTATGTATAGTATGATTGTAGAATGTAATTATTCCGATAATCATTATTAAATTTCGAGTCTACCACACAACATACTATACCTTCATGGGGATAGAAGAATCATACATTTTTTTTTTATACCTCTTAGGTGGCAGACAAGCATACGGCCCACCAGAAGGACCGGTGGTCACCGCAGCCTATGAACGTTTGCGACACCAGAGGTGCCACACTCGCGCTGCCGACCCTGTAAAAACCTTCTAAGACCCCTTTTGAAGAACCCCATACTGTAGGTACTATGTATAGTACGATTGTAGAATGTAATTATTCCGATAATTACATTCTACAATCATACTATACATAGTGGAGGAGTGACGTCACGGACGTTAAGTATAGCTGTCTACCTAAACGTAAATTTTGGATAAAAAAAATATAAGAAGAGTAATCATTTCAGTAAAACTTATGGGAATATACTCAGTGTGGACCAATTGGGGTCATATATTGTTAGTTAGTGCGAGTGTCGAGTTATTAAGTGATAAAATAGAATTGAAGTGAATCAATGTACAGTGGACTCCAAAACTACCCTAATTTGGATAATAATAACACTAAATCAGCATTAGGAAGGACATTTTGATAATAAAGCTGTCTTATCTAATAAATAGTACAGCGAGTGGAGCTGCTTTGCATCCATAGTAATTGCAGTGTTGAAGGCTTGATTTCTATTAATACAGCCTTCAAGTTAAATTGATAACAGCGCCATCTACTACCAAGTACGTGAACTACCAAACAATAATAAACCAACATTATCATGGCTAAGTGCAATGCATGTGGAAAGTTTCGATCGATAAAGGGTAAGGATGGCGCAAATACTTGTAAGTGCTGCATGGGGAAAGCCAGTGGCGCCATGGACAAAAGAGCATTGACGAAGCCCAATGTGCGTGTGCAAGGTACGCCCTCTGACTCGAGCAGTCCTGATCCTAGTATTGGCTTTGAGGACGCTAATGGCAGTCCGCCCGAGGGCACATCCTCGAAGCCGGACCTGGGGGAGGAAATGAGGCTGTTCAGGGCGGAACTGCGCAGCATGAGAGAGGAGCTCAAGAGGGAGCTAAAAGATCTGCGACGGGAGGTGGGGGATCTTCGGGCTAACATAGCCAGCTGTGTGAGCTGAATCGACGGTCTGGAGGAAAAAGTTCAGGAGATGGAGACTCGTGGGTCTAGTACTGAGCATCTAGAGAAGACCGTAATGAAGCTAAAAATGGAGCTAAACGACCGTGATCAGGATATGCTGGCTTGTGATCTGGAGATCTTCAATCTTCCAGAGGAAGGAGGTGAGAACACTGTGCACATCGTGGAATTAATAGCAAGAAAGATAGGAATGCAGCTGGAACCACGTGACATAGTGTTTGCTGAGAGAATGGGTTCTGTTTCTAAGAATAGGAGAGATGGGACTGGTCAGACGGCTGCTCGACCCCGCCCCCTGGTGGTCCGGGTGACCAGGAAGCACCTGCGGGACGAGATGCTGCGGTGCGCGCGAGTGCGTCGCGGCGCCACCTCTGCGGAGCTGGGCTTGAATGCCCCTCCGCACCGGTTTTATCTCAACGAGCGACTTAGCCGGTACAATAAAATGCTTTTATACCACGCTCGGGAGGCGGCTGAAAGACTCGGGTGGAAGTATGTATGGATTAAGCATGGTAGGGTACTGGCTAGGCAGGCTGAGGGTAAGCAGCGCTACAGTATTCGCTCGGAGTCTGATCTGCAGCGGGTTTTTCATGTTCAGGTGCCGCTTGACCCCACTAGTTAAATATACAAGGAAGTATTTGGGAAGGTACAATGTTACGCAAGTAATTAAACATACTCAACTTAATAGAATTAAAAATTTAATAATAAAAGAATATTATGATCCGATTTTGATTAATTTATATAATGCTGCATTTTTAATAAATTTTCAACAATTTTATATGATTCTTATGATTAATAATGACATTTCTTATTCTGATACATGTTATTATATTAATGGTATACCAATATCTATATACTTATAATAAATCTGTAGAAGTGAAAAATCTGTACATTCAAAATATCAAAAAAATAAATAGCAGGGGGTGTTACTAGACCGACACCGAACCCAAAAATGTGATTAAAAAAATTTTTGTCTGTCTGTCTGTCTGTCTGTCTGTCTGTCTGTCTGTCTGTCTGTCTGTCTGTCTGTCTGTTTGTTCAGGCATCACGCAAAAACTACCGGTTCGATTACGATGAAACTTAGTATAATTATACTTTAATAGCCTGGGCACCACACTGGGTACTTTTTATTCCGGAAAAGTATATAGAATTCAAAGCAAACTTAATTTTGCGGTTCGATCCCTAGACCCAAAGTTATTATCAATTATTGCTTAAACGGTTAATGATACGATGATGAAACTAAGCATGAGCGTTGTTTCTTACAATTTGAAAAAAGTAATTTTAACATTTTTGCAAATTCCACCTCCAAAGGTATAAAAAAGGAGGGTAAAGTTTGTATGGGATAGCGTGATTCCTTGGTCCGATCTACTTAAAATTTGGCATATAGCATTATTATCACAATTTATTGAAGACGTGTTTCGTATTTTATTGAAATTTATGCTATAACGAGCTAAATAGGGAATGTAAATTATTTTGGGGTCGATTTTCTCCGGAGTTGATATCAATACTCCTTAAATACTCTTATTTTATACTTAAATTACTTTTTTTTTGACACATAATTTGTGAAAGCGTTGTCATTTATGTTAGGGATATGGTTTTACTTCAGACTTCAAAGAGATGATTTTACAGGCAAGTTAAATAAAAAGCGCAATTTTGATATAATATTAACCAAATATGCTATACGGAAGTTTTGTGTAACAAAAATACATTTGTGAGAAGAAAAGCTAAGATGGCTTGACAGAAAAAATGAAAGACCACGCTTCAGGTAGTATCCACTGGTCAATACAATAACACCGCATGTTACCAGACAAATATTGTCAGCAGACTTATCATGGAAGGCATGAACTTTATTCTACAGTGCTGACTGCATTCTGTCAGGAAACAGACTCACCAAGTCTTTGTAAAATACGGGAATGGCCTCTACGAAGACTACATTCGACAGGACTGAAAAGAGCCATTACAATGAACATAATCTCAGGCTCAGCTGATGAAATTTACATTGTTATTACGTTACCAGGTACGATGTCAATTGCTTAGAAGAGAAGTTGTGTCAAGTAGTAGTTTAGCCATTGAATTAAGAAATGTATTTAATAAATAAATTTACTTGGCTCATATTTAATGCATTATGAATTTGACGATGTATTTTTGTTGCCGGCATAACAACAAATCTATCTATATAAAAAACCATACCACTTTTCGTTGTAATTTTATAACTCAAGAACGAGCTCACCTATCCAAACCAAATGTCTAGGCTTTGTTTGGACTATTTAGTTGATGGTTTATGTGAAGTTTGCACAAAATCGGTCGAGCGCGGTTCTTCATTCATCACGCAAACGAAGTTGCGCGGGTCAGCTAGTTAATAAATAAAAAAATTAATAATTTACAGATTGAATCAGGATTACCAAATTATACACTATTTAGAAATTTTATAGTTGTTTATAGTACTGTAAGGCGTTGCCCATGATAATGGGCCCATTCTTATGGAGTCTCAGCATGTGTATGTGGTCGCTGGTGCAGTTACTTGTAGATACGGTTTTTCGCTGGTTGACAGTGCCAATGCTTGCTGTAAATGTATAGTAATAATTTGTAATCATATTAAGAGTAATAATAATGTTAATGTTTCTAAACTGATAATGTGTATATTACTAGGGCATAAAAATGCATAGTAAACGGGAAAAACGTTTGAAACTCGGATTATTCAATGCGGGGTCGCTGGGGACAAAGCATGAGGAGTTCATCGTCGCTATGGGTGACCTTAATGTCGACATCATGGCAATCAATGAGACGTGGATTAAGGTGGACACAGGCGACCGTCATGCACCTCAGGTGCCCAACTATAGGCTTCGTCACACCCCGCGTCCTACCTACATATGTGATGGCTTTGGCGGTGGGGTTGGCTTTTACGTGCGACGGGGGATACATGTTCGGGCTGAGCCGTTTCCCGCTGCAGCAAATGTCGAGCAGATGTGGCTAAGGCTAAGCAGGAGCGGACAGTCTGTTATAATTGGCACAGCTTATAGACCCCCTTGGCTCAATGAAAACACGTTTGTGGATGCGATAGCCGACACCATTGCTTCCTTTCCTAAAGCTGACAAGGTGATTCTACTGGGTGACTTTAATATTAATCTACTGGACAGGGAGGATTATAAGACAAAGTTACTTGACTCCTTTCTGGTGGGCATGAGTATGGTAAATCTGGTCACAAAGCCCACTCATTTCACAGATCGCAGTGCAACTTTGATTGATTTAATATGTACAGATGCTGAGGCAAGTGGAATATCGGTGAGGCATATCCCTGAGCTTGGTCGGCATGCCATGATCTCGGCCGAGTTTAAATTTAGAATAGAGAAACCAACACCCAGATGGATTACATACAGGCCCTTACGGGACATATTAATGGATAGGTTTCTCTCTCCTCTTCAATATCCTATATAACCCAAAATCCCCGTCCTACCTGAAGGAGCGGTTCACATTCGCACGTTCTCCTAATACTCCTTGCAGGACACATCTTCGTTCCATCCTTCAACTCCCACGCCATAAATCATGTTTCTATTCCTATTCCTTCTCAGTTCATGCGGTTAGGTTGTGGACTTCTCTGCCACCAAATATCAGAGACGTTAAGACTGTTGCAAACTTCAAGAAAAAAGTCCAAGAATACTATTTCTCTACCACTTAACTTTTATTGCCTTATTTAAAGAATAGGTATTATTATGTATATTATGTATTTATGTATGTAAAATATGTACAAAGGTGTATATTTATAGTATATATATATATATATACTAGCGGACGTCACGCGGTTTCACCCGCGTAGTTCCCGTTCCCGTGGGAATACGGGAATAAAATATAGCCTATGTTCACCACAAAAAGTGTAGCTTCCCAACAGTGAAAGAATTTTTCAAATCGGTCTAGTAGTTTCGGAGCCTATTCGAAAGAAAGAGAAAGAAAGAAAGAAAAATAATTTATTTCTGCCAGCTGCAGTAACAGAAGCGTACATCAAATAAATAAAAAAAAAAAATGACTGACTGTAGCTTGTCTTGTCAGTGTCAAATCACAAGTTGTCAACAAAATTTAGCCCTTCAAAGTACGTATAATAGTTACATACATGTAGAGAAAAATTGTAGAGTTAGAGACTAAAAGCACTAAAAGCCTCAGACGTCTCAGACTAAAAGTCTTTCAATCTGAGAGTTACGTACAATCCCACAATACTACCTTAATTTAATACTATTACAAGAACAAAATTATAGTTGTAAATACAGTGTCATACTTTACAACAATCCAAATCGATAGCCACTGCAACTGGCGAAAGCAGGTCGTTTCTCAGCATAGTGCTGTGATGTAGAGATTTTCCACACCAAGCGCTGATTTTCGTCAACAACCTTATTTATCGTGTAAATGGCGTCATCCGTCACAAAACACGACAGGAAAAGTAAAAAAAAAGCTTGAAAACATGAAATGTTACCAGAGTGCCATAATACAATATAGTAACACGTGAGAATACAAAAAAAGTGCATTACAACAGTGATTATTAGGTACCCACCTACCCTTGGACAGTTATTTCAAAAACCATAGGTAGGTACTACAAATAACAAGTTTATTCTCTACTTATGAACAATATTTAAGTCTTTCAAAGAAAACATACCAAGAACATAGCTTCAACATCAACAATGGTATATAGTGCATAATTTAAATGAAGAATGTGAGAGAATACAAAAAAAAAAAAAAAGTGCATTGCAACAGTGATAATTAGGTACCTACCTACCTTTGGAAAGTTTTTATTGCTAAAAACAGGTACTTACAAATAACAAAATTTATTCTCTACCTATGAACAATATTTAAGTCTTTCAAAGAAAACACACCAAGAACACAGCTTCAACATCAACAATGGTAGACATATAGTGCATAATTTAAATGAAGAATGTGAGAGAATACAAAAAAAAAAAAGTGCATTGCAACAGTGATAATTAGGTACCCACCTACCTTTGGACAGTTTTTATTTATAGAAACAGGTACTTACAAATAACAAAATTTATTCTCTACTTATGGACAATATTTAAGTTTTTCAAAGAAAACATATCAAGAACACAGCTTCAACACTAGATTAACAATGGTATACACATAATTTAAAATGAAGAGTGCACAGAAACCAAACCACATAATATCAAGCCATACATATATTATACTGTTACCCACCTAAGCTTCAATATCAAAAAACTAGAAAGAGTCATTCCCCGACACACTTCAGCCACTGCGCTTGCGCTGTCGGACTGTGGAACATACCGATTCGGCATATGTGAGTATTTAAAGTGTAATATAATATTGTTGCAGTGTTTTTAAATACTATATTAATTTTTGTTGTATCATGTAGTAATTTTTAAGTTTAATAATAAAGTATTTTTTTGATTTCAGAGATCGAAACGGAGGCGGAATATTATTCCAACAGCGAGTAGCCGAGTAGGTGAAGCTCCCTCTGAAGGCACAAGTTCTGTGCTTTGGCACAGACAGTGGGGCAGTCTTGGACCTTATATATCCTGCATAGCCCACTCTCCAATTTAGTCTTTCATACAGGTATTTAGGCTTTTGTGATTTTATTATTCCAAAAAGTAAACTGGCCAAGTGCACCTGTCTTCTAGCTGCCATTTTTAAAATATTGTTCTCATTCATATACGGAGTAACATGACTTCTTCTTGGAATACTGACACAGAATCTAGTACATGCATTCTGTATACGCTGTATCAGCCGCACCGTTCGTGCCAGCAAGCATGGCCCATAAACAGTATCGCAGTAGTTCAATTTTGACATAATCAAACTATCCACCAGTCTTTTCCTCACAGTAATGCTAAGATAATCCCTAATCTTATACAATACTTTAAGTCTATAGAAGCAGTTGCGCATTGCACTAGACACATGAGCTTCAAAATGAAGTTCCGGATCAATTGTCAGTCCCAGGTTACAGGCTATCTCCACTCTTTCAATTGTTTTCCCTTGAATCTCAATTACTGGATTCGCTGCCAATATTTTTCTAATTTGATCCTTACTTCCAAGCACCATATACTTGGACTTAGCCGGGTTAAGAATCAGTGAGTTACTCTCTGACCACAGTGCCACCCTATTTAGATCAGCCTGAATCTGTTGTGTTGCTCTTAAAATGTCCTCAGGTCTAAATGATATAAATACTTGAATATCATCTGCATACATATGGAATTTGCAGTTTTGGAATGATGACACTATATCAGCACTATATAAAATATATAAAATAGGACCCAATATAGAGCCTTGTGGCACCCCTCTCAGGACATACCTAGGGGGAGATTTAAGAGACTTTCCATCCTCCTGCTGGATCTCAACATACTGTGATCTATTTAATAAGTAACTGTTAAACCACTGAACTGTTTCCCATGCAAATCCGTAGTATGCAAGCTTGGATAGTAAAAGTGTAGGACTTATGGCATCAAAAGCACGGGAAAAATCCAGCAAGGCAAGCATAGAGCCTTCTCCCCTATCTCTTGCCTCTAAAATATCTCCAATCACATTTGATAGAGCCGTTGCAGTCCCACGTCCCTTCCTAAAACCCGATTGTAAGTCTGGGAGTACATTGTTACTTTCCAGGTAATCAACCAATTGATTGCATACCACCCGCTCCAAAATTTTAGATATGGTAGGAAGTATGCTCACTGGCCTAAGATCTTTAAAGGTAGTTGGATTATTGACTTTAGGAATTGGACGGACACTGGCACACTTCCACAACTCCGGGAAAGTATATGATAAAATAGACCTGTTAACTATATCTGTTACTGCCCTAAGAGTTTCTGGCATAGTTAAAGTGAGCATCTGGGAACTAACTCCATCAACTCCCTGTGCATTGGACTTAAGACTTTTTATAACGTTTAAAATTGCATCTTGATTGACTGTCTGCAGTTGAAAAGTAGATTGGGAATACCTATTGAACTCATAGAATGTTAGCTGCGAAATACTAACAATATGATTACCCGGGACATCCAAAAAGGCCAAGTTGATTTTATCAGGATCATTAAAATGACTAGGCAAACAATCATTTTTATTAATATGTGTTACTTCTGATTTTAAACTTTTCCATAATAATTTAGGATTATCAATATTATCATTAATATTTGCATTAAAATACACTCTTTTTTCATTTTCAAGCGCCGTTCTTGTCTGTCTCTTTAATGCTATATAATAAGACCTACTGCTATCGGTTTGAGACTTCTTATACCGTTCTCTCGCAGCATCCCTGAGTTTAAACATTAATCTAATATTACTAGTAATCCAGGGTGTAGGTGGATCTCTAAATACTCGAGTCTTTTGTGGAGCATGCAGATCAAATAAAAAATTTACATAAGATGTAAATGCGCAAACCATATCATTTACACATGTCATATCAGATATTGTATTCCATGGCAACAACCCAAGGTCAACGTTAAAAAAATCTTCTAAAATATCCCCAACTGGTCTGTATGATATCACCCTTGGTTTTGCCTTTTTTTTTCTAATAACTGTGACACAGGTAATGAAAGCATGATGGCCCAGGTCACTAATATGGACCACTGTTACGCTATGAAACCCAATGTCGGTACAAATTACATCAATTAGAGTAGCACTGTTGTCTTCAAAATGGGTAGGCGAAGTAATTATTTGATTCAAGTTATGATGGTCAAGAAATTCTATCAATCTTTTGGATTTAGAATCCTGTAAATCTAACATATTTATATTAAAGTCACCCAACAACACTACATTGTCATATGGTCCAAGTGCACATAAACTATCGTTTAAACTTTCCAAGAATACCAAAACATTCATCCATTGTGGTCGGTAGGCCGTTCCAATGAGAATTCTTTTTCCATTATTTACCAATGACAACCACATCTGTTCGACCTCAGGTGTGACAGGATGAGGACTCACACATGCCCTTATCCCCACCCTAATGTCAAAACCCACCCCTCCACCTCGGTCTCGATCCACTGAACTCCGAGGGATGTGCTTTAACCTGTAACCCGGGACACGTGGAGCCCGAGCCTCCTGCCCGGTTCTTAGCCATGTTTCGTTAATAGCCATAATATCTACTGTGTGTTGACTCATAGCCATTAAAAATTCATCCTGGTTAGTAGCAAGAGAGCCTGGATTAAATAAACCAAATTTCAACTGTTTATTAATAGTCATTGGAATGAGTGTTTTATGTATGAAACAAATAAGCAATGCACATAAATGTAATAATCATGTAAATAATTGTATACAGCACATACAAATTGGTTTTTTATGTAATTACTATTGTTTATTAGTAAATTTATTATATCCTTGCTACTTTTGTTTGTATATAGCACTAAGAAAATATGTTGAATAGAACTTGCTTGTAACAAATATCTTGCATATAGTGAAATTATGTATTTTAGATTGATTAATTTTTTCAGTACCAAATAAGTATCCTTACTGATGTTACTTGTAAATTGGTTTTCAATGTATTTATTATTGTGCTTTAGTGAAGGCCCAACTTTGCTACTTATGCTTTTATATAACACTAAGAAAATATGTTGAGTAGAACTTTTTTGAAACATATAACTTGTATATAATGAAATTATGTGTTTTTGTGTGTGAAATTGTTTCAGTTTATAGTAACTTTCTTTACTTAGATTACTTGTAAATTGATTTTTAATGTATTTATTATTGTGAATTTGTAAATGCCCAGCCCTGCTATTAATTTTTGTATATATTACTAAGAATATGTGATGATTATAACTTTCTTTAGACAGATAACTTGTAAACAATGAAATTATGTATTTTTTTATGAATAATTGTTTCTGCATATAATAACTATTCTTACCTAGACGATTACTTGTTTTATATGTTATTTGGTATTCCATCTCCATGTATATTGTGAATTTGTGCACTCTTCTTAGCCCACCACTTATCTTCGTTATTAACCTATTTCCAGCTTTATATGTCACATCAACATTATAGATAAAAACAATCCATACAGAACAAAAACTACATTGAACACCATAACCAATTAAACCTTTATGAGGGGACCATAGCTCCCCCAACTCCTCCAAATAACCTCGACAGGTCCATCTCAGAGCGAACGCGATGAGTTTGATCACCTGGCTTCTGCAGGCAAGAATCTGTCCTCTCTTTGTCCACACAAATTTCCATCCCGCAGCAGCCGCCTTCTCCCTTGTCTTCCGAAACAACTGTCGGTTCAATTTGGTCAGACGCTCATTGATGTAAAACCGTCGGGGAGTGCAGCTCATATCCAGATCCTGTGTCGTAGCTCCACGGCGCACTCGCGCTCCTTTCAGCAGCTCGTCCCGTACACCACGTCTAGCCAACCGCACCACCAGCAATCTCGGACGCTGCTCGACAGCACCCTGAGAATCCGTTGCAAGCAGATGTCTTCTGCCTACTCTCTCCACGCTGACTACATCCTGCTCCTGGACATTAACACCTAGCTTAGACCCTATAGTTTTCACCATGTGCATAAGATTTTCACCATTGAGCTCCGGCATATTCGCAATCTCAATATCATTGGCAAGCAGTTCTTGGTCCCGATCGTTAAGTTCACGCCTCAGATCATTAATAACCTCCTCCACTGGCCCCACAGCATCCATACCAGGCATCTCTCTTTTCTCCTCCATCACAGCCACCCTAGCCTCAAGACTGTCTAGACGTGAATTACAGGTCTGCACAGATTCCCTCATTGCAGCCATCTCTAGCTCCATCTGTCTCCTAAAAGTCTTCACATCTTTCCTGAGCGCCTTAATTTCCTCCATAATAAGATGGAATTCTTGCCTCCTTGGAGATCTTTCAGATTCATCTGCGTCTGGCACAAACTCAGGCGTAACAGACCTCTTCTCAAATTGGATCTCAGAAGCTCGCACTGGGGTATCATCAGTCCTGGACTTATTTAAGTGCCGCTTACATTCCGGGCAACACCAGTTTACCGGGATGACACTTTTACCCATGCTTACACAGGCTTTGTGATATGTGATCAGACATTTTTCACATTTAGCGCACTTAATAGTGTCTGATGGTGATGCAAAACGTCCACAACCTCCGCATTTGTTCATTTTTACAAATTTTTTTTATGTTAAATGGGTCACAATTTATGTAATGAACACCCTCCACAACTGTCGCAGGTACCACACACACTATTGTACGAGTATTCAACTGATTGCAGCACTATAATTGAATTGTTTTTATATATTCACTAGCCCACTGGCCTTAAATTACCTCTTAATTGTAAATTATTTAATTATATTCAGTCTTTTTATTTTAAATTCGTTTTTATTTCACCCCGCGATATAGATACGTCCGCTTGCGATGGTGGCGCCACACACGACCTACAAACAAACAAAAAAACAAATCTTTCCGCTTTATAATATTAGTATAGATGAATCAAAACTTGTAGACAGAGGAAACAATCGTTAGCACCGTGCACTGTCTACTCAGTACACAGTTTAATTACCTATTACAGTTTAATTTCATAACTGTTTTCTTTTGCTGAAATTTTTTCCTTGCACTTTGAGCTCAAAATAAGCAGTACAACATCTACGCTACTCACAATGTTATGGGATGCGGGGTCCTACTAACATCTTAAGGACCCCAATGGGTCGGATCCTCCTCGTGGTGCATCCTGGGCAACGGAGTAGCGACCACTCCCCTTCCTCTGTGGGGGAGTTGTGCTACTCTGGCTAATTCCAGCCGAGGCGGGAGTAACCCACCTGTGGGTTGCTCGGTGGTGTGTGTTGCTGCCGGCTGTGCCGTTATTCACGGCCGGCAGCAGCAATGCTGGGTCGCCGTCGCATCGCCAACTTTGCTGGCGAGACGATGGCGGCAAAGTGGGAGAGGCACTGCGTGGGGGGCGGGAGTTTGGGTAAATGCGGGCTGCCGGCTGTGAATAACGGCGCGACCGGCGGCAACAGTGCTGGGCCGCTGTCACCTCGCCGGCTGGCGAGGTGATGGCGGCAAAGCGGGAGGTGCACTGTGCGGGGGAGCGGGAGTAACGGATAATGCTCCCGCTCTGCCGTGCAGTTCGGGGGCGCCGCGGTGAGGAGTCACTGCGCGCCCCCGATTGACTCTCTGTCTCCTCTATTACAGAGGGGCGCTCGAGAGCGGTGCAGGCGTGGGCTCAGCTCCTTAGGGAGTTTTGGGGAGCCGCCCATCTGGCTCCCCCGAGGATAGCCCCGAAGATACGGGGCGCCCCTAGCCGGGTCGATGTGAATAATCTTTTGATATCCCTCGGCCCGGCTAAAGGGTGAGGCGGAACACCGCGAGGTTAAGTGGGTAAGACGGTCCATTCCGGACCGGGCCGGGAGTCCCACACACCATCCCAGCTGCCCCCGCAGCTGGGATGAAGGCGCGTAAATGCGTTCCCCGCGTCAAAAAAAAAAAACTCACAATGTTATACAGATTTTACGAGCTTAGAACCGACCATTGTGTACATTTCTAACAACCCATGTAAGCCTTATAAAATTACTTTTCTATATCTCTAGCTCCCTACGCATCGTATGGACGGAGCTCGTAACTTTATATACCTACTTTGTTGTGTGAGATGTCCGTGAATATTTATTTATTTACTTTAAATCAGTGTCAATATTTTTCCGAAAGATAATTGAATAATAAACAATATTTTCTTCTATTATTTTGTATGGGTTAGAGTGCAGTGAATATTACTTTAAATATATGTTCGTAATGCAAACTATCTATATGCTTTTGTTCATCATAGCGTATTCTCAGTTACTACCGATTACTGCATGAGTTTGGAGCATTTAGTTCTCTTTTATTGACCGTACTGCTGCCGTCATCAATAAAAAAAATAAAATAAATAAATATTGTTGGACATTCTCACACAACATTATCTAGCCCAAACTAAGCTATAAGCTTGTGCTAAGGGAATTAATAGGAGCGACTGTAGTCTGAACACCCCCGCCCCGTAATACAATCACAACCTGACACGAATATAGAGTTATATTTTTAATTTATTACACGGCGTCCTTAATTACATCCAGAAATTTGCATTGCGCCCAAAGCTTTTTAAGTCTTAGGTTCACCAATTATCGTGTTCCAATTCGACTGCCTCTGTGGTGCAGTCGGTAGTGATACCGCCTGCGGCGCTGGAGGTCGTGGGTTCGATTGCCACCGGAGACAAATATTTGTGTGACCCATAAATGTTTGTCTCAAGAGTCTAGGTGTTTCTGTATAATATGTATGTATTTAAAAAGTATATAAGTATTAATATCCGTGGTCTGATACCCATAACACAAGCAGGTTATTCCTAGCTTACTTTGGGATCAGATAACGTTGTGTGAAATGTCCGTGAATATTTATATATTTCATACTAGCTGAGCCCGCAACTTCGTTTACGTCACATAAGGTGTATGAAAGGAAAGGTATTTCTTCATCAGAGTCATCAAGCAGCGTCTGAAACTGCCCTGTTTGCTTAATCATAAAAGAGCTTAATGATTTAGTCTATTTTAAAACAATTCAGTCCACGCCTTCGGCGCGGACTGAATTGTTTAAAAATAGTCTTAATCATTAAGCTCTTTTATGATTAAGCCAACACGCCAGTTTAGGTTCACTCACATTCAAAGAAATCCCTACAATTAAAATTTTCAAAATATCTGATTCTTAAAAGTTTTATAACTCTTTTATTTCTAAACCGATTTACATAAAACAAACGCTAAATGTTAACTGGAGCATACCTCAACACAATAAAAAAAACCGCATTGCAATCGGTTGAGCGGTTACTGAGATTAGCGTGCACAACCGTACAGACAAACAGATATACAGACATACAGACATACAGACATACAGACAAACAGACAAAAATTCTAAAAATCATTGTTTTGGGTTCTATTGCGTTCATAAAGCCCCCCTATAATATTTTTTCTTAATTATCTTCCATGTACAGACAGCGACCTGTTACGATTTTATTATATGTATTGATTGATATTTATATATATTGTTTTATTATAGTAGTAGTATTTGTAAAGTATGTAAAAATATTTGGTCCTACCTAGTTCTTTGACACACTTCTACCTCTCTGAATTATCTAATATCATGTTCTCATCTCGCTGGCCTGCTGGAAGAGATTTCTTTTAGAAATAAGCAGTGCCATTGTACTCTTTTTTCCTAACTAATTCTCTATTTATAATATATTATGTGTGTACATAAATTGTTAAATAAATAAAAAATAAATAGGTTTGAGGCGGATCTGGGCAGCATAGATTGGCACATATCGTAGATTTGGGTCATGTTGACGTAATGGTTCAGGCATTGAGCGCTTCTATCGTTTCATTGTTTAACTTGCATGCACCTGTGAAAAGAACTCTAGTCAGAGAGAAATCCTACCCATGGATTACCAATACCGTTAAAGATATGATGCACCTTCGTGACAAATATTATCAAAAGTTTAGTCTCTAATCAAGAGTCACATAGAAAAGCTTATTTGGAACTCAAATATCTGGTACGAAATGCCATTGAAAGTGAAAAACAGGCTTACTTTAAAACACATATCAACAGCAGTATTGGTAATCCAAGGAGACTCTGGAATCAGCTTAAGTCAAGTATTGCAATAAGTGGTAGGAGTGTTCCTGAGTTACCTGATTTCTGTAGTAACCCTGATGTTCTGTGCCAACATTTTTTAAAGGTGCCTGGCAGTGATGCGGTGTTTATTTCTGACCTTACTCTCTTCGAATGGCACCGTTTTAATGGCAATGCCTTTCAGCTGGAGCTGGTAACAGAGGAAGAGGTTGGAAAAATTATTAAGAAGCTGAAGTCGAACGCCATGGGTGTGGACGGGGTTACACTAGATATGCTGATAATGACCCTTCCTCAGACTCTCAGTATCATAACACATATTGTCAATGTGTCCATAGCCACATCAACATTCCCAACCTCTTGGAAGACAGCGAGGGTGAAACCAATACCCAAAGTGTCATGCCCTGCTGGACCAAAGGATCTAAGACCTATTAGCATACTGCCTTGTCTATCTAAGATCCTGGAACGCGTGGTCAGTAATCAGTTAACTAAATACTTGGAACTTACAAATGTGTTGCCGGTTAGGCAGTCTGGTTTTCGCAAAGGACACAGCACAGCGACGGCCCTATTAGATGTTGTGGACGACATCTTGAAAGCTCAGGATCAGGGCATGGGTACAGTACTGACTCTCCTGGACTTCAGCCGCGCCTTTGATGGGATAAGTGTGGCGCTGCTTCTCTCTAAACTTGCATACTATGGTTGCTCTAGAGGGGTTGTCAATTGGTTTAATAGTTACCTGAGTAATAGATTCCAATTTGTGCAAATAATGGATGGCAGTACTGGTTATGTCATGGAATCTGCTCATTACCCCGTGACCAGGGGCGTTCCTCAGGGTTCGATCCTCGGACCGCTTCTCTTTGTCCTGTATTGTTGTGACATCACTAGCGCTGTCACTAATTGTGGGTACCATCTGTATGCCGATGACATGCAGCTGCACTTGTCGTTTTTGGACTCTGATAGTTTGGAATCTGTAAACAGAATAAATGAAGATTTGGCTAGCATTGCAGACTCGGTTTACCACTGTTGACCGAAATTCATTTGATCATTTGACGTGTGACCGAAAAAACATTAGCCCATTCTATTACTGATCAATTGAACAACTGGCCAAAAGAGTTTTTATCGAACAAACATTCGGTATTTTTACTACTGATCGAATGAACGTTTGGCCGAAAAACAGTTGACTA
Organism: Miltochrista miniata; assembly: GCA_933228765.1. Taxonomy (NCBI): domain Eukaryota; kingdom Metazoa; phylum Arthropoda; class Insecta; order Lepidoptera; family Erebidae; genus Miltochrista; species Miltochrista miniata. Next base: position 24,350,554 of record OW121756.1, read on the forward strand.
AAGAATATTTTAACAGGGGCTGAATCAAAATGGCTAGGTTAGGTTAGGTTAGAACTGCGACCACAACGCACGAGCCGAGCGAGCGAAGCGAGCGTGCCGCGGCAGCGGCCGGCGAGTGCCAGAACCGAATTCTACTTATTTCGCTTTTGTTTGTTAAAATATTCTTTAGTCAACTGTTTTTCGGCCAAACGTTCATTCGATCAGTAGTAAAAATACCAAATGTTTATTCGATAAAAACTCTTTTGGTCAATTGTTTATTCGATCAGTAGTAGAATGACCTAATGTTTTTTCGGTCACACGTCACATGATCAAATGAATTTCGGTCAACAGTGGTAAACCCTTGCAGACTGGGCCCGTAGGAACGCTTTGGTACTTAACCCAGAGAAGTGAAAGTTTATGGTTTTGGGTACTAGACATGTGAGAGGCCAGATTCTCCAACATCAATTGGACGTGAGGATTGATAATTGCCCCGTGGAACGGGTGTCTGTGGCTCGCAATCTAGGTATGATATTTGACGAGCAGCTTCGTTTTGAGACTCATATCATGTATGCAGTCAAAAATTGTTTCTACCGGTTAAGATTGCTGTACAGAATACGCCCATACATCAGTGTCAGCATAAGAATACTGCTTTGTGAGTCACTGATTCTTTCTAAACTCAACTATGCTGACACTGTGTATCGAAGTTGTCTTCTGAAGAGAACTGAGCGACTGATACAGAGGGTCCAGAATGCTTGCGCTCGCTTTTGTTTTGTAATCCCACCGCGCTCACATGTAACACCCTTCCTGAACAATGGCAATATGATGAAAATGGTGGAACGGCGTAAGTTGCATTTTGCCACAATCCTATTCGGAGTGGTGAAGACGAGTAGACCCAAATACTTGTACGATAAGCTATCCTGGTCGAGAGACATAAATACACACATAACAAGAGCGTCTGCTTACCTTATGTTGATACCGAGGCATTCGACCACTCTCTATCGCGGAAGCTATAAATTCATGGCAAGCCATATTTGGAACGACCTGCCACCACCATTTTACGCCCTAACTTCAGTCCACACATTTAGAAGAAAATATAAGTTTCTGCTGCTAAATAGACAACAATCCGAATAGTATCCATGTTTTTAGTCACTTTCACTTCGAAAAATCTTTTGTTTGGTTATTGACGCCATGATTTAAAATTAGCTTGAGCTTGGGTTTAGGTTATAATTGTTAATATACGTATGTACTCAAATAAAATTGATAGTATACACACTTAATCACAATTCACACGTAAACACGTTGTGATGAGCCGGTTGTGCTTGTGCGCTTGTGCCTGACAACTCAGTGACAGCTGACTGCTTAATGACAGCTGACAATTAGTAGTAAACGATAGAATCTGTATAACTATGTCGAAGTCGTGAGAACGTAATTAAAAAAAAAAAGAATTTTTAGTAAGTAATTTGGTTAAGTGTTCAATATGTCATTTTGCTATGTTTTAATTATTTTAATATATTATATCTGTTTAAATCAGTACAAATTAATTCATTAAAGTTCAGTTTAGGTAAGTATGTATTATTTTATTTACGCAAATGGTAGGTAATTTTAATGTTTTTATTTTTGTAAATTATATGATGATTATTTATGATGTACATGATGGATTGTTAATAATAATTTATTTAATTAATGGATTATAAATTTATTGTTATTGTTTATTATAATCATGTGTAATCTACTTGCTAAGTTTGTTTTGCATAATATGTTAGTTGGATAATGTGAAAATTAATAATTACTTAACTGTATTTATGTCATTTATTTAAATTGTTCGTGATGTCACATAACTTACGAGTAGGGGCCATCTGAAAATCAGCGCTGCATACCTTTCAATATTTGGAATGGTATGTAGCTATTGGCTGAGATGGCTTCCTTTTCGGGTGCATGATTATTGTTATTATTTATTATTTTTCTTTTTCTAATTGTTTGTGCCTGAATAAATTTCTTTCTTTCTTTCTTTCTTTAGGCGTTTGAGAGGTGGTCAGGGAGGTCATTCCACAACCTAAGCGTGCGCGGAAGAAAACACCTATCGGATCTAACCGTGCTGGAACGCACCGGACGCAGAGTGTGAGGATGAACTCCCTGTCTGTGGCGAGCGGCGCGATGATAGAACGTAGCCGTGGGCATCATATCAAACAATTCCTCAGAGCACATACCATTGTACAGGCGGAAGAACACGCATAAGGAGGCAAAGTCTCTCCTGTCGCGAAGAGGTTCCACACCAGCTGTAAGTACAGGATCGTTGACAATTCTTACAGCTCGTCTTTGCACCGAGCCAAATGGACGAAGCTGATATTCAGGTGCTGCCGCCCAGAGGTGACAGCAGTACTCCATATTATGCGGCCGCACTTGCGACTTATAGAGTTATTGTAGTAGTTATTGTAAATAATAATTTATTTATTTTGCGTAGATTTGTTTTAGGATTAAAAAATGTTAACATATTTTAAACTAAGCTCGTACACATTAACTTTTCCGAGGCGTCGACCTGAAACACAGTCACAACTTCGATGAGTATTTATGCAAAGTTAAGTCACCCGACAATTGTGAAATGGCTTAATTGGAAAGTTGGTCGGGCAATTTTCGTGACTAAGTGACTTATACCAAGGACTTCGTCGCGTGCTAGCATATTTCACGGTCGTGAAAGCATACTATTATATATATCTTTGATGGAAGCTAAATTGAATAATGATTAATTACGTTTTTATCTAAGTGTGGTAATGCAAATAAAGGATCGTAGACAGAAATATTGCAAATCAATATTTTTTTAAATTATAGATGCCGTTAAGAGTAGGTAGGTACTGCAAAGAGATACTTTTTGTACCCAGATAATACCCGCGGTGCCGTAATTCTTTGTAAAGCTTATGAAACGCTGTTGGAATTTTTGATAAGTACCATAATCACCATTTAAAAGTAAATTGTGATTGCAATCAGTACCCTCGCTTCTGAGAATGGACCTTAATTAAATAAGAAGAGGGATAAGGTGTGAGGAGTCATCAGGGGGGGTAGTCAAAGTCAAATATTTGACTACCCGCTGCAGTTTTGTGCGGCTTTTGCAGTTTTTTTAATAATATAAGAATGAAGGCTGAATCCATTATAAGCATAAACAATTTTTTTTGTTATGAGTGAGGTGTCCCTAGGCAAGGCCGCAGTGGTGGCCGTGGGTCTGTTGGGAGCCGTGGGACATCCTTCCGAGGGCTTACCCGGGACTCCCAACCATAGGCTGTTGGGCGTAATGTGAGGTTTTTTAGTCGGTAGGAGTCCGGCATAGCATCCATGAGGATTTTCCCACACATAAAAACAAATGATAGAGGTGTTTAAAAAGCTTTGAATGTGGATGTCAACTGTACAAATTACCCTTTTGTTCTTGTTACATCCTCCGTCATCTATTTAAACATTACTCTTTACAATGTTGTACCAATATTAAACACAAATTTTTCATGATGGAAACAGTTTTATGTGAGAAGATACAGTCAAAGGCATAAATATACGTGTACCTGCCAATATTGGCAACAAATTGATCGTTGGCTATAATTTTTGCATTGTAATGGTGCACATTTCCTGTAAATAATATTATTTATGTAGGTATACATGGAAATTACCATACGGAGAATGCGTTGGTTACCATTCATGTTTAACTAATAAAACATGTTTTAGCATGATGTATTAGGAATTTCTGAGTCTAGATTTATTTATAAGCATATATGAAGTGTGTACTTATTCGTTTTCTCTAGACATGGCAAAAAAGGCATCACGTAATTTTAATTTGTGGACGTTTAAAATTTTGATGAATTACACGTAAGATCTTACAAACCGATGAAAACATAACCTGTCGAATGTTGCAATACAAGATACCCGACACCAATGGCAATAAATTTAGTACAAACTGCAACTAAATAGGAAGCCCACATTCAAATAAAACTATGCCGTTATCTTAGCACAGTGCTCAAGACTAACCAAACTTCTTAATTAATTAATATCGTTCGAGCGCGAACTTGGGTAATTAATAGAAACATGGTCCCCAACACTAAGATAACCCTTTGAAAACTTCACGTATTAATCCCATGAACACACAATGAAAACTCCGAACAAAAGTTTGATACTCTATCAAGCACTGAGACTTGATAAAGTTCACCTCCTACTTCCCTGTACGTTATAATCTATATGTTGTATTTAAAGCTATACGTAAATTTATTTGTTTTCGGAGTACGTGAGTACGTTACACTGATTGTGTTATTTAATGTGCTATTTGCATTATGAAACCTGTTCTTCTAGAATGAAAATTTGTGTCGTACAATTATAATCATCATTCTTACTTCCATGCGCAGAATAATTAGGAAAGTGAGTTTAAGTTGTAGTGATTTGTCCTTATAGCCTAGAAAACGAATAACTTGTGGATGGAAAAGTCGAAAGCAGAAACTTTGACTTAGGAACTTTGTTTGGACTAGTTTGGAGATAAACATACTAAAAGTCCTTACCCTTCCGAGTTAGACCCGAGGGGATTTTTTGGTTTTTTGCTTACTTCTCGAAAACGGTGCTGTGTACGAAATTGTGTTGTAGAACATAATAAAAGCTAATTAAATTCTCTACAACTTTGACTTTCGCATTTTGTATCCATCTCCAATTATTGCCTAGCTATGAGCTTTTAAACGTAATGTTTTATAAAGTAGCTAAGTTTCCACATCTTATTTCTGCCTGCAAATGTTGCCGACAAAGTAAAACAGTAAGTAGCTAAAAAATCACAAAAGAAATGTAGAGCTTGTTTTTTTGCTTTTCAGTTGTATTTTTACTTTGCAGTCGGGTTTTTTGTATTCTTAATAATTAAGTTTAAGCCCGTCACTAGGTCACGTGAATCATCTGTTCAAAGTTTGAAATAAAACAAAAATGACAACGTCAATCGGAGTGAACTTTCACTTTCACAGAGGGGCGGTTGGATGAGACCGTCTCACGGTTTCTTGTTTTACTTAGAATTTATTCAGAGTTCGTTTTGAAATAAACCTTCTTTTAGCTTGGTGGTATTTGATTTAAAAACGAAAATAGTGTAAGAAAAAGAGACAAGCTTACCTATATCTTTCTGTTTCTCTCTTGTTTTAGCTTCAAACAAAAAGAATGCAAGACTGTAGAGTTTTACAATAGAATTACATTAATATGTTATCTGTGGTTCTAACTCTACCGTTTGCAATCATCCACTCGATTTTTGTTTAATAGCTTCCTTGACTTGGTTGATGATGAGGTTCTGGATACAGTCTGGATCGCGTCGTAGTTGGTGGTCCATCTTGTCTTCGCAGAGGTACCAGTTGTTATACTTCGGGCATTCAGCCTCTATGTACACATAACCATTCCTGTTTGTTGCAATCAACGGGTAAGGAGGGATAAGTACATGCTTGAACTTATTAGGGACTAGGGATAACTTGTACAGGTCGTAATTATCTACAGCGAAAATAGGAAATTTAAATGAGATAACTATTTGATTACCCGAATAGTAGTAGCCGGGTTTAATTATTTCGTAATATTCTCTAAGTTCTAAATCTAATACCTTATCTTTACCATAAACCTTAACTAACTTTTTAACCATATGTCCTAGACTTTCTATATTAATCATGGAATGATGCGGGCTTGAACTATGTATGAATGCTAAAATGTTTTCTATTCTAATTAACTCATTAAGTATCTCATCTAAGTTCTCACTTATTAATGTTAAGCATTGGCTAAATTTTGCAAATGTTATAAGATTATATTCTCTATTAAGGTCTTTATCTAGTAGAGCTATTACAGTCTCATTCAATTTGGATTGATTTTCTACAAGCTGCATGATAATATCGGAATGTTGGGTCATCCACTCTTTACTCAAACTAATATGATTATTAAATTCCTCCTGGATCTGGTAGTTATTATCTTGTAAGATTTTGAGAGCCTTGTCGTATTTTATTGCATCAGAGTAGTCTAGATTACCTGTTATACCTTTTATTATAGAACCCAGACCATCAATGAGACCTCGCTTTACACGATTTGGTTTTAACGTTTGTATGTAGCTTATAATTTTACTTAATTTATTAGAAAGATAATCTATTTGGATTTCGTGAAGCACATGTATACCATCAACTAAATACTTCTTAAAATTATTTAATTGGTCCCTTAATAGAGCAATTTTACTGTCAATATCATCTAGCTTAATAAATTGCAGGAAGGTATGGTAGTGCGTGATTAGCTTAGTCCCACCAAGGCGAAAAGGTAGAAGTCCCGGGCCATCATCTAGGTTCTCGAATGTTATTTCCGGGTTCGTTTCCTGGGCTGCTATCAAAGGAGTAGTCAGGACCAGTAGCACCCTGTAACAATTGAGCGCTTTTAGGTACCCTTTTCAAACGGTTTTTAGCAATGGGGCCGCGTTTTTTAGAAGTGTATATGTGTATTGGCAAATCAGCCAAGACGGTGTCTTGGGTATACCTAGGGGCTGTCTTTTGGCAGTTCGCTAATGGGTTGCTAATATAGATGCGTTGCTGGGGTTGATATTCGATTTCGGGATCGCGGTTTTTGTTACGGTTTTCTATTATTCTACTGCGATTGGACAAAGAATCCGTATTTATGGCTTCGTAAATTGTTTTCATTTGCTCCCTATGATTTTGAGTGTACTGTTGCATGAGATGTTTCGATAAGTCTATGTTGAGGGGATTTCGCGGATCGAAATGCCCGGTTATTATATCAAATGGACGGCATTTGGTAAAACTATGGATCGCGCTATTATAGGCTAAGATGGCGTATGGTACGAGAGTAGTTACATCCTCACCTTTATGCGTTAGCTTTAAAATGCGTAAATGTTCTAACAAAGTTGAATGAAACTTCTCCACGATGCCATTATCGTTTGGGGAATGTGCTAAGGTGCGGTGATGATTAATTCCGTGTAACTTTACAAATTCGCTAAACAATTGGTTGGTGAATTCCGTACCGTTGTCCGATATTATGGTTAGTGGTAAGCCATGATGAGTTGCAAACTTTAGTAAAGCCTGCAGTATGGTAACAGCTGTACCATCTCTTATGTGGTATGCTTGTGCATACTTCGAGAACGCGTCCACTATTGTTAAGTATTTCTCCGATTGGATACTCAAAAGGTCTATGTGAACGGTTTCGAATGGTTTAGTAGCAGGTGGTACTAGGTTGAACTGCGGTTTAATTGGGTGGCGATCGTATTTAGCTTGCCCACAAACGGTACAGTTGTTAATAAATTTAGTTATGTCCTCCTTCATTTTTGGCCAGTAATACTTATGAGATAGGGCTAAGTAGCACTCATTGATGCCACGATGGTTAGTTTTCCCATCATGGTAATGTTTGATAATGTCCTGCTGTTGTAGATATTCCTTAATATTCTCTACCTCTCTTTTGGCCAAAACTAAATTCATGGAAGAACTTCTAAACTTTTCTTGAATGATAGGAATGATGTCATACATGGATAAGGCAGGACTGATTAACAGGGCTGTTTTCACTTTAGGATTGACATATTCCTTGATGACATTTACGATATCATCTTCTAAATTAGTTTGAGATACTTGTACAGAAGTTCTAGTATGAGTATCGAATGGCTTCGATGCTGTTGGGCGCTTTTTGAGGTCGCCAACAACGGTGATGAAGATCTGCCTATGGAATTTATTTAGTGGCTCGTCAACAATAGGAATTTCAAGTATAGGGTTTTCCTGACTGGTATGTGCAGTTAAGGTTGATGAGTCGCCTTCTGAGGGTGGACGTTCGGATGCGTTCACTGCCATAGAGCTCGTTTCTTCATTATGGATTTGGATGCGGGAGAGAGCATCAGCATTGGTATTGCTAGAACCTTTTTTATAAATGACAGTGAAGTCATATTCAGATAGCTTAAGCTTCCATCTAGTCAGTCGAGAATTGGGCTCTTTCAGGTTCATAACCCACTGGAGTGGTTTGTGATCTGTTACTATTTTGAATTTTCTACCGTATAGGTAGGGTCTGAAATACTTGACTGCCCAGACTATAGCGAGAAGCTCTTTCTCAATCGTACTGTAGTTGATTTCGCTCTCATTTAGAGTGCGAGAAGCGTAGCACACGGGTTTATCAGAGCCTATAGTACCCTGTGATAGGATAGCGCCAAGAGCGACGTTAGAAGCATCTGTTGTCAGGATGAAATCTTTTGAGAAATCAGGGTACTGCAAAATCGGATCGTTGGTAATGAGCGTCTTGCACATTTCGAAACTTTCAGTGTACTCAGGAGTCATTACTACTCTTCTGCCTTTCTTTAGACACTGAGTGAGAGGTTTGGTAATACGGGCAAAATCAGGTATAAACTTTCTATAGTAGCCGACTAAACCTAAGAATTGCTTGATTTCTTTGGGTGTAGTCGGGATTGGGTATTTTTGGATGGCTATTATCTTGTCGGGTTGTGGCTTAATGCCTTCTCTGGTTATTACATGGCCTAGGAAAGAGGTTTCTAGTTTGAGGAACTCGGACTTATTTAGCTGGACTTTGAAATTAGATTCGCGTAGCTTCATAAATACTTTCTCCAAATTGGTCATGTGTTCTTGGAGCGAAGTACTGAAGACTACAATATCGTCCAAGTATACCAAGCAAACGGTATTCTGCAGTTCTTTCAGGACGTTATCCATGACGCGCTGAAATGATGATGGAGCGTTCTTGAGGCCCATTGCCATTCTCAGGAACTCATAGTGTCCATTTTCGACATTAAAAGCGGTCTTAGGGATGTCCGCCGGGTCCATTTCAACTTGGTAGAATCCGCTAGCCAAGTCCAAGGTGGTAAAGTACTGGCAGTTTCCCAGTTTGTCCAACACATCGTTTATGTTCGGGATAGGATACTTATCGTCGTAGGTTTTCTCGTTTAGCTTACGAAAATCTACGACTAGACGCCACTTAGTCTTGCCTGACGCGTCACCCTTCTTTGGCACTACCCAGATAGGTGAACTCCAGGCGGACTCGGAGGGTCTAATTATACCCTGTTCCAGCATTTTGTTTATCTGACTCCTAACTTCGTCCCTATGGATATACGGGTAACGATAGCTTTTACCGTGTACTGGTATTTCATCCGAGGTACGAATTTTATGTTTAATTTTATTTGTGAAAGTCAGGGCTTCTCCCTCTATGTAGAATATATCGGCGTATTTACTGCATAGAGTCTCTAAATTAGCCCGTTCCTCCACATTAAGGTGTTCGGTACGTAACTGAGAGATGACAAATTTGGCACGTTCGGGAAACTGATCTATGTACGTATGCGGACTTCTGTGAGAGTATTTTGCATCACACTGAGTATTATAAACCTCTGCTTGTACGGCTCGGTCCATTGAAAATATTACATCATTAGACGTTGGGTTAGTAATTTCTAAAAATCCGCGGTTATTCTTTACAGTGGTAAGGCAATCTCTGATGGTACAGTTAGAAATTCTCTGTTCGGGTATTAATGCCTCTCCATCGTGAAAGTTAATGGGTACTCTAAGTAATTTCGATGAATTGGCTGGTATAATATCCTCGTAAAGATTAGCATTACGTGAATTATGCATCTTGATTTCGTTAATAGAATTACGCGTTATCAACACTCTATCTTTAAGGTCAATTTTAGATTCCCATTTCTCTAGCAAATCTAATCCTATGATTCCATCAAAATAATAGTGACATTTAAAAACGTATAGTTTCATGGAATCGAGCTCTTGAAATTCGCTGAAAGTCGGGATATCTATGGTATGATCGCTTCGCGCAGACCCATGGATGTTCGTAACTTCAAAAGGTTCGTAGTTAAGGGGAAAATTATTATAAAATTGATTCACAGCTTCTGGGCTAATAAATGATTGATTTGCCCCTGTGTCAAGTAATAGTTTTAGGGGCGGCTGTGAAATTTGCAGATATGGGAGCTGCCTTTGTGTTTGGAGATTTACTTCTATTTTAATTTGCTTAATATCCCGCGCTCCTGAAAATCCTGCTCTGGTTCAGAACTAGGTCCAGGAATAGGACTTTCGCAAGGCTGGCTATGTTCCGGGTAACCATAATTAGGATTCTCATAATAAGTATAAGGCGTTGGCTCTACATTGTAATATTCCGTGCCATCACCGTACAAGTTACAATTGGGTTCGTCAAAATAATCAGGGTAATAGTGTTGTTCACTGTGGTAACCACACTCGTTCATATTCATTTCCTTTGACTTAAAATAGTTGTTAGGGGGCGGGTTACCGTTTTTACGCCAGTCATGACCTGCTATTTGACCGAAGGAGGGTTTTTCTTTCGGTACAAAGTGACTAACACCGCTCATGGGCTTAGGGCCCGTATACGGCTGCTGGAATGTTCTAGGTTGCGGTTGGAAATTGTTGTTGAAGCGATTATACCCTGGTGGTGGCCCTCGGAACATTTGTTGCGTGCGCGTGGGCATACCTACACCGTTACCGAGAGTGGCAGGCCTATTAAAACTGTTAAAAGGTTGCACATTGCCTTGAAAAGTATTTGGTTTCCATAGCTGCAGCGGTGGCTGAAAATTGGTAACAGGCCCGGTTCGTACAGCTGAATTGAACTGTTTCTGTTGTAAACTACTAGAATTATTCATGGGTGAAAAAGGCAAAGATCTAGGTATGTTACCAGATTTCCTTTCGTTGTCGTTTCGATTTATTAGATACATCACGTTCAATTCCTCTTGTACGAATTCAAGGGCTTTCTCAACGCTATCAGGACGCATACATCGTACACGAGATCCTAAAGGTTCTTTTAAGCCGCGAACAAATGCTTGCATAGTTAATTTTTTGTATAGTACGCGCTTGGCTTCTACGGTGGTAGGTATCGTCTCGTGTAGGGTGACATATGTCATGATAGTGCAGAATAATGAAACACAACGGTCATAAAACTCCTGGGGAGAAACATTTCCTTGGGTAGCTAGCATAAGATCGTTATTAAGTGTGGTCTCATCCCGTTGGTCTGCGAAGTTGTTAATCAAAGCCTTTTTGATATTGGCCCAATCTTCAGGTATACCATTCGCGTTAATAATCTGAGCGGCTGGGCCGGTTATTTTATTTAATATACCGTTAATAAGGCACAGCCGCGCTAATTCGTTACCAGGATTAGCATCTATATACTCAGAAACAATTTGGTCGCAAAGCTGAATAAATCTTGGCAAAATGTGCGGATTCCCATCAAAATTTGGCACTAAACGTAGGGTTTTATAAATTATATCTGCGTCTGCCATAGTGTTAAATTCGGAACTTACAGACCTAACGCTGCTATTTAAACTATTACTAATACTATTAGAATCTCCGCTAATATCTCTATTCGAGTCTAAGTCTAACCTACGTGCTTCTCTAGAGCGCACAGGCCCTCTGGGAGTAGTTTGCTTAGGGTGAAAAATGATTGCTAATTACTAATACTAACTATAGGAAAAGGGAAGTTGAGAGCAACACACAAAAACAATTTTTAGTGTACTTACATCAACTGCATTTCAGCACCTCTGGGATCGATGTCTGGATTTCTCCTCCGGGCACGACGTCAGGTTCTTCTTTCAGGATACTCGGCGAACGCGATCGCTCGCGACGGCGGTAGCGATTTAGCGGTAAGGGTACGATATTCGATGCGAGAACCACCCTAATTAGCTATTTCGAGACGCCTCGAGTATCCTACCGACTGCGCCAAATAAGGAAGTCGCTGCCGGAGGACCCAAAAAAAACCAAAATGATTTTTAACTAAATTTAATTAATACAAAAATTACAAAGAAATTACAATTAAAAGTAAGTGGTTCCGACCGATGTTAGAATCAGAATGATCTACCGCTATTACACGAGTATCGGGTAAAACTGGCATCCGGTTGCATGTGACGAACATCGCCTCATCAAGTCAGCAGTTTTGTCTCCACGTGTAAGTACGGCTGCATTGCGTCATCTCGCGTCAGCAATTCTGTCTCCGCGTGTAAGGCTTGTTACTAAGAAGGGCAACGGGGTCGCTGCATAGTTGCATTTTCTATATTGCTAGATACTATAACACAGTAATCAACGTTACCAAAAATGAAGAGCAAAAGTCGATCGAAAGATAAAAGTTATTTACATTTCTCATCAAACTCCGAAAGATTATCTACGTAAATAAATCTTTTCAATTGTTTCGTAATGATTTTTGTATGTCGGATTTCAGAACCCGAATACCTTATTGCTTTTATATTTTAGCATCATACCGTGAACGTATTTTAATATTGTGTCGTTAAATTTGAATTTATTGGTATTTTTTCATTAAACGATAACACAGAAGCGTTTTCTAATGAACTGTTTTATTTTTTTATGATAGATCCGCTATGGTGTGGTTTATTAGTGTGAGGGGCTCCATTAAAACCCCCGATTCCAGGTTTGATTCTTCTAAATTACAGATGAAGTTGCATTCTTTTTATGGTTCGACAGAGAAAAGATCTTTAGAAAAGCTTGGTTCTGGCGACAATTTTCTCTATTGTATGAGTGTATAAGAGTGGCACTTGCACTGCATTGGAACACATTATTCCGTATCGAAAAAGAAGTCATGGAAATAAGTTGAAGAGCTACCCAGTACATTCGCCGTGACAGATTTGGATTTGAAATACGAGTAGTAATAATAACTCGCTTAGTGAGCGTTTAATCTATTTATTAATCATTCGACACCTATGTACCCACAATTTTATGGAACTTTTTACAAATTAACCACCTCTTTGTGAGTGTTACTAAGTATGTATGAATAATTCATTTCCACATGGCTAGCGCCTTTGGTATTTGAGCTATCGGCGTTGAATGACGACTGTATTTAAGTTAATAGCTCTATTATTATAATAAAACAGTGAGTTATTGAAAGTCGAATAATTTCATAATATAGTCGAGAATTTGGTATTGAACAACTCGTAATTATAGTGCGTCATAATAACAGCTTGAATGCGCACTTTATTTCTAAAGAAATAAAAGCTAAGCCTAGCCTATTGAACATTTTGCCACGTACTTTTAGAGCAATTTACTTTTCGTACGAGTATACTGTTATTGAGAAAATTATTTGTTCGGAATCGATAGCTGAGTCGATATGAATAGTTTTTAACGTGTATTAGGTAAATACTTTCATTGTTGTTTCAACTAATTGTGCCTGCTGTGCTGTTTAAGTTAAGTTAGTACAGTAGGAAAATAATGACATGTGTTACAAGAATTAAAATATCTAGTTCCATGACAATCTGTAAAATTATAAATTTCAGCGTTTGAAAACCTGATGACTTAAACTGTAACATAGCTAAATATTTTTTTACAAAATTATACGTTACAACTAAAATTATCGAAATATTTTTTCTAAAAAAATCAGATTATAAAAAAACAATTTTTGATGTTATTCTCATACTCCTTAACCTTAATACAAGTTCTTATATTATTTCTTCTCATCATAGTATTTTTACCGATAAGGATACTGTCATATTAGGATAATGTCATACAGAGAGCGTTTACGCGACCAAGCGAAAATAACTGTGAATAAATCAGTTCGCTTTTAAATCATCACACGAAAATATCATTCATTTTAAGGCACAGTTTGCCTTTTCAGAGACCAGTTTTACCTACGTCAGTTTGCTTGTCAAAAATGCCAGTGATTTTGATGTAGCGAAATTTGACACATCGATAATTTTATTGAGAAGCAAATTTCTCTAAAAAACGAAATTGAACAAAAAAAAGGGATTACAATTTTGCACTAAAATATCCGGTGAACTCACTTTTCAATGTTACATTGAAGATTGAGTACACGTTTCAGGAAGAATTAAATTTAAAAAACAGGGGGTATGTTTTTAACACTAAAAAAAAAACATACCCCCTGTTTTTTAAATTTAATTCTTCCTGAAACCTGTATGGTATGTTTTTTAACACTAAAAAAAACATACCCCCTGTTTTTTAAATTTAATTCTTCCTGAAACCTGTACTCAATCTTCAATGTAACATTGAAAAGTGAGTTCACCGGAGTACTTAGTTGCATCATTAACTTACGTCACGTAAAGGTTGTTTATAATAACGCTTAACATTATGAATGATGAATGCTTTTTTTTTTTTTTTTTAAACAGTCTGATCCCAAAGTAAGCTAGGAATAACCTGCTTGTGTTATGGGTATCAGACCACGGATATTAATACTATATATATATATATTTTGAATACATAAGTACATAATATACATAGAAACACCCAGACTCTTGAGACAAACATTTATGGGTCACACAAATATTTGTCTCCGGTGGGAATCGAACCCACGACCTCCAGCGCCGCAGGCGGTATCACTACCGACCGCGCCACAGAGGCAGTCAAATTTAATAACTTATTTCATATTATCAAGATTTGAAAATAATTCTAATAATCTTTACCATGAAGTCCTATCATTCGATACCTATGTTGAAGGGTGGCAAACCTGATCAGTGTGGTTACATCTGCACAACACTGTATTAAGTTTTTATTAATTTTTGCTATTTCATTAAACTAGCTTCAAAAGGTGTCAAAAATAATATTACTGTATCTTAGTACCACACGAAGCGATGGCAGTAATTCGTGGTAGTACCTATGTGCGTACATAATGTTAGAAGGCTTAGTACCTCCGACGTCTACAGTTTCATATCGTTTGCAACTGTGCATTAGTTGCTAATTCCCAGGACACGCCTTACAGGAATAAACATACGACATACAATGGAGTATCTCATATGAAGCCAGTCAGAACTAACCTATTATCTGAAATATTCTCCTGTATAAGAGTTATAGCTGGTTGTGTAAGACATGCATCAAATTTATTACATTTCATTTTGGTTGAGAATGAGATGAAGAAAGAAAGAAACTTTTATTCAACCCTTGAGATACACATCTCTGCACTTACATAATATACTATGTAGTTCTAACATTCATAGGTACCTACCTATGTCTGCAAGCATGCTGAATGGGGTCTTGTTCAGCATATTGTGCTAGACTGGTGCCTAGAGATGGTTTTCAACAAAGCCCCTTGCAACCCACAGATGCCAATCAGCCTACTGGTTATCACCATTACCTTTAGTAATAAATAAAAGACAGTACATACATAAAATAAAATAGGTAATGGAACCCGTTAGCAACAACAAAGTGGCAGATGGGTCTGCAACCAATGAATAAATAAAAGAAAAAATAAGGTAAGTACTTTAGGTGAACACTGTTTAGTGTTGTTTCAACAGTCGCACGTACACAGCAGGCGTTCCATCGCCCGTCGCGTCCCATTCTACAATGTTGCCATTTCTAAATGGCAGTATTGCAAAATAATACAACATATTTGTAATACCATAGCCGACTTAAAATATATTCAAATATATTTATAAATGCAGCAATGCAAGTACTTAATTTAAATGCTCCTGACAGTATCTATTTTACAATTTAATGGCGTTAATAATACCAGAAAAGTTAATAAATACAAATCCATCAATACCTGACTGTTTGTTTATTTAGAAAATAATGAGGTTATGTTTTATACCTCTTTATTGCCTGAAGTTTCTGTAACAACGACCACGATTTGTGATACGAGTGATACTTTGAAAGTTTGCACATGGAACTGATTCCCACAATTCTAACCAAATAAAATAATAGACTATGCTAACCTAGTCTAATATTTTATTTGGTTGGAATTGTGGTCAAAAAGTAAAAAAAGTCAAAATTTTATATTATGCATGGAGATGTGAATTACCATTATTGTATTTAATTACGGAAATACTTTCATATTTCATTGGTGTAAAAAAAAACTCAAAGAAAAATAAAATGGCCTCCCATTACGCTTTCAAAATATGATAATTTTTCAGTTTTATGTTGGTTCTATAGAATAAAAGAGTTATATCTGAATAATAAAGAACCTCAAGTGTAATAATGATGCGGTAGCATAAAGAAAAGTAATCTCCTCCTTTCATAATCTCTGGTTTGAGATGATAAATGACTTTAAAATTTCTTATATTTTCAGTGAATAGGGGAACTTAAAGCTATACTTACTTGAAGAAAAAAATAATTTAATTAAGGCCAACCCTGATTTAATAGGCCATAATGGCGGACAAAGTCTGTGGGCCTACCGGCCGTATTGAGTTGGAAGGGTGTGATGGTGTTGTTTTAGTTGGTAAATGTCCAGCATGGCATCAATGATGATTTCCACACGAATAAAAAACATGCACCCATAACACTAGTCTCTGTAGAAATTTTATGTATTATTTATTGGACTTTTATTACAATACATTTTTCCCTCATTGATTTCCAGGAAATAACATTGGTGAACTTAAATTTGGTTCTCATAAAGCTACAAGAGCAGCAGATCAAAATGACACACAAACTATACCTAACTACTGAGATGATGTTGGGTGAGAATATCCAAATACAAAAAAGAAACGAGCGAATTGACGTGTGAATTTCTTACGGTTCGATTTATGACTCGCGGACTCAATCTCTGAGAGTTTCGGTAGTTATCAAATGGCATAACTTTATTTACGAAATCAAATACCAGGTTCCCGTATCCCGTGTGGGTATGGGAACCTGGTATTTCATTTTGAATTTTTTTGTAAGATTCTAAAGAGCTTACAGGCCGGTCAGTTCCCCCACGGAGGGTTTTGTGCACTAAAATGCAAAAAGAAACCCGTTGGTTGTATGGGAGTCCCCGTTAATTTATTTTCGTGGTTTCTGAGATACAGCCTGAAGATAGTCAGATGGACATCGGAACCCTTAGTAATATTGATTCTTAAGAGACCCTCTTAAGAATCAATATTGTAAACAGATGAAATAATCGTTAGCACGGTGCACTGTCTATTTAGTACACTGAATTGACTGCACTTTAATTTTATAAACGTGGCTAGTGTATTGCTATTTTTTTTTCTTTGAGCTCGAAATTAACTGTAGGTACAACATCTTCGCTACTCACAATGTTATACAGATTTTACGAGCTTAGAACCGACCATTGTATACATTTCTAACAACCCATGTAAGCCTTATTAAATTGCTTTTCGTATCCCTAGCTCCCTACGCAACGTATGGACGGAACTCGTTACATTATATAGCTGCTTTAAATCAGTGTCAATATTTTTCAGAAAGATAGTTGAATAAAAAGCTATATTTTCTTCTATTATTTTGTATGGGTACTAAGTGTGAGTGCAGTTTTCGTAATGCCAACTGTAAGTTTTTTGTAAGTTGCATGCTTTTGTTCATCATAGCATCTTCTCAGTTGCTTCTGATTTCTGCATGAGTTTGGAGCCTTGGGTCCTCTTTTATTGACTGCACTGCTGCCGTCATCAGTAGGAGCGACTGCAGTTTGAACACCCTAGACCCTTAATACAACCACAACGTGACACGAATATAAAGTTATATTTACAATCTATTACATGACTTTCTGGATGCGTCCTTTATTATACCAAGATAAATATAATATGCACATTGTGCACAAAGATTTTTTCCCCCATCTTGGAAAGAGTATTTTTGCACTTCGATATCTAAGTGCAAAAGCTGTTTTTATCCTCTAGAGGGTTAAGTAAATTTAAATTTGGAACATCGTCGGCATTATGTTTGTGACTTCAGAACATCATTAGAACTATTTACTTTAACCTGAATACTACTACAGTACTGAACCTGAAAGCTGAATTTTTAATACAACTTTTTTTTTATTTATTAAAAACTCAGTCTTGGAACTTCTTTGTTGTACCTACTTTTTTATTTGCTTTACGCGCGTTTTGTTGTTTTCACTTCATAAATGTGAAAATCTTATGAACACAGGTGAAAAAACTAAATCTAAAATAATGAGCAATTCTAGCATCGATGAAATTTATTTGACGCCAACAAAATTGATCGTAACTGTTAAGTAGTAATGCGCAAATGAGCTTTAAACGAAAGATTATTCTGTTTTATATACGTATCACAATGTAGTATTTAATACCTAAACCGAAATAAAAGTATCTTGTGATTGTAAACAATACATCCCAAAGGTTACGTAAAAGGCGACCAAGGGAACACTTTCGCAAAAAGATCCCGGTTATCAGTAAATTGACAATCGTTAAACCAAGTTGAAGGCCATATGCGCGGCTTGAAAAATTTCAACTGTGGGTCGCGGCGACCTGCGCCGGTCCATTTCAACATGGCAATAGGCTCACCACCTATTACGTGGGACATAAAACTATAAGGTGACATGTGGGCGTATACTATGCCTCACCCTACCCGTTCGGGGATAATGGTGTGACAATAGTATGTTTGTATATGATTGTAAATGATTTTTGCATTCAGTCATTTCCTCGCTGAGGTGGAATGAAAAGTTATGTGTTGCACTCGAGTGCAAAGATTTTTCACCGCGTGCTCTATTAATTCCCTCGCTTACGCTCGGGATTCTAATTTTTCCTTCGCTTGCTCGGTCATCAAAATTGAGCACGCGGTTAAAAAGCAACTTTGCACTCTTGTATAACAAATAACTATTAAGTCTTAGGTTCACCAATTACAATCAAAAACCTAGGACTTATTGAATATTTAAAGCAACACACATCCAGATAATAGCAAAATATTTCAATATGTTATTACCTGTGTGTGTGTGGTCTGGTTGGACTGGGACAGACAAGAAACAAGTTTAAAAATATCATCCATACGATAACGTAAGCTACGTCTATGCCTAATGTAGAGTACCTACTGTTAGTAAAATATTTTTCTCCGTTTAACTTTTAACAGTCTTCAATATTTTTATCGGATTTTCTTTTGTAAAAGTAATTCACCAAATCTTTCTTGCTTGGCGTAAATTTTACCAAAGCTTTTTATGCAAGTGCTTCTTCTTCAGGGTTTATTTTGTTTTATTCAAAGACAGCGAAGTTTTTATTTTTTAATCAATAACAAAATTAAAACAACGCAATGCATAACAAAACTGTTAGCTCTTCATCATATTTTAAAAACATTTCTAAGTTTTGGTAAAGTTAATGACCATTTTCGTCTAAGTATCTAATAACTAATATTAAAGTTCTAAACGTTTGATTATAGATCTTCTCAATATATTTAATACGTGAAATAATTTTTATGTATTTTTCATAGTAGATTTTTGCATACATACTTAAACTAATTTCCATGTTGCTCTAACTCAAAATCGAGTTCCATGAATGTTTATTTCATACAGTATGCCTTAAGGGAATTCACCAAAATTACACGTCACAAGAGCAGATTCCATATATCTTAGTTGAGGAATTCATTATAATTTCAAAGTTTAAATTGCTGCCTCAAGCTACCACTCATCAGCGTTAAAAACTTTTTGAGCATAGCACACGGTTTTATGTAACATTCGTCTACGAGTGACGCCGTGTGTTTGTGTTTCAGTTTGTTTGTTTAAATTTGTTTTGACTATGTGTGTAAAAAATGAATGGAGCTACTGAACGTATAGTTATTCGGTGCAACATTTTAATTTTAGTTTTGAAAACTTCAAGGCAACCATTTTATTGATTACTAGAGGACGTGAAGCGGTTTCACCCGCTTAGTTCCCGTTCCCGTGGGAATACAATATTTTTTCTTCCATAAGAACCTTCTCCTGACAATACCTTACACAACAAAAAAAGAATTAGTGAAATCGGTCCACCCGTTCTGAAGTTATGCGCTTACCAACACATTTTGCGATTCATTTTTATATTCAAGATTGAGAACTGTTCATACAATAACTTTCAGGGATATAGTAGACCTGCTGGCCTGTTCCATGTAGGTGGAAAATTACATTTCTGCTAGTTTACTATAAATTCCCAATAAAAAATCCACTTACATTCAGTAAAATTTCATATTCTCACAGATAAAGATGGGTGCAGACAACGTTGTACAGTATACAATGAGCTCGAGCGTTTCTCCCTATTCGTCTCGACCACGCTTGCTTGTTACCCAACACTTTTTCTCCACCTCAACGATTACGCAACCGTAAAATATTGAAAAATTAGAAGCCGTGAAAAGCTTTTCATGTTCCTTGAAAATTAAAGCTTATAAAATTTCCTTGTAATATTCTCTTTTCGATATTATATAGGTTTAAAATTATTTTTCATTAACTGCGTGCTACATGTTACGTAAACGACGCCATTTTTTTTTAGAATAAATATCGTTATCATTTACATTTTGAGCGAAAGAACAAAGTATAATAAATCTTTATTCTAGGTGTTACTGCCATGGCTGTCCAGTGGCTATTATACCTCATCCAACATCACGGACTAATGTTTTAAGGACAGGTTTCCGAAAACATTAATGGTGATTTTTGGCAAAAAGAATATTGGACTCTTTCCTGCTATTCAAGTGTCACTGAAAGGTCGTTTATCAACCCCAGTATATTAGCAGGACCCTTTTAACTTTGCGTGTATTTGTTTGGTCACGTCACGAAGTGTAATATTAAACAAATGTATGTTCACCCAAACAGCAACTTTAGGAATAAGGTCTGATGCAGAGGTTATAAATTGCTATTTCTGTACCTTAATAAAATTTTAGTGGCTGTAGCGGTTATATAATTTACTATTTAAAAAACATTATTCGTGTTCTGATTATTACAAACTTTTACGTATTCGTTGACTCTAGTAGCGTTTATAGCCAGAAAATACAATTCTGCGAGTCCTGCGACATCCTTCCGAGAGGTTTTACAAGGGGCTATCAGCTGCAGGCTTTGGTATTTCACTGTGTGGTTTTAGTCTGTAAGAGCCCGGCACCACATCCATGAGGAGGAAAGACAACGCCTTATAATATAAATATTTACACATTCTGTGATAATTTAATATTTCCGATTTAAAAATCAATATAAAGTTGAACCAAGCGAAGTGTATAAAATGCAAAAAAGATTTTCATTAGCAGTCGGTTTTGGTTCATTTCTTTTATAGCGGTTTTAATAAAAAAATATTCCAGTGTCACCAAATAATTGTAACAGAAGTTAATTATAAAGAAATAGTTATGCCCGCGAATTATATTATTATAGGTACGCGTGTATATTTTAATTGTGTGATGGACAATGTCCTTTCTGACCATTATCATCATCATCTCTTGAGCGTCAGTCTCAGTTTTTTTATCTGCTTTGCGCTCTTACTACTATCTAATGGTTTTTTTCGCAACTGGCAACATTAGTGAACTGTCAAAATTTTTATAGCTCCGAGTAAATTTAATTAAAATTAATATATAAAAACTAATTTGAAAGAAAGAAAGAAAGAAAGAAAATAATTTTTATTTTAGATCACAGCGCACATAGACCAAACAGTAACCTTTTTAAAAAATAATAATAAAAACAGAGAAAAACAAACATAGATATAAAAATAACATGTACATAAACAACACAACGATCTTAAAGACAGGCGGCAAAACGTTCAAAAACCTATAAATAATCATCTGTGGCCGCCGCCTGTGCAGTATTTATGTCAGCTGTCATTTGCCGACGTTTGTCACAAAATGTCGACGGTCGACGTGTCTTTACGTGGCAAATGGCAGCACGTGTCTTTCTTGTTGAATAGTACTTGACTTACAAACTGTAGTTAATAAATAATATTGTTTGAGCTTAGTATGAACGCTGTGTCCGCAATCAGGAATTGACACTCAGCATACACTGTAATGGATAACAACCATCCAGTACTGATTTTCAGTGCCAACCTTAAAATGTCGCCTGACGTCTACAGGCAATAACCTTTCAACAAAGACCTAGTACTCATAATATCAACAAACAGACATAATTATGAAAAGGAAAAGAATACAAATTTAAAGCCATTAAAGGTAAGTAATTTCTTAAAATGTTTCACTTAACTAATAATAAAATAACAATTACACACATGCAGTTTTTGTTTTTTTTTTTTTTTTAATTCAATGTACTTTCTCTCTCATTTCAGGCCTCCAACCGCACATCTAACCAATACACAATCAGGCCATCCAGTGTCCACCTCACGGCGAGGCGACTCTGGAATGACATAGCCCAAGAGCCAAACACCAAGGTAAGATTCTTGTATCTTACATTATTTGGGTATACGTTGAGTCAAGTATTCCACCCACATTGGTCACACCTTCAATCCCCTAAGTTGTAGGCAGAGGCATATTGCATGTCTCTGCTCATCGTATTGATATGGACAGTCATAATTTTTAAATTTATTAATTTATTTAAATAAAAAACAAAATACATCTATTGTTTATAAACAAAACTTAAGGCATGCTCTTTTGATATTGCAAGAGCAATGCTTTGTACCTAACCTTAAATGTGTGTTTGGATTTTAGGTCCCTAATAGGCGGTGGCAGATCATTCCAGATTCGCGTCGCCGTGAACTTCAGACAACTTCGGAAGGCCATAGTTTTATGCCTCGGCACCGATAATGTACTAGTTACAGACCTGATAGGGTAACGATAGCGGTTTCGTCTAAAACATATTTTCTCATACAAATAGCTAGGTTTTTTACTCTTTAACAAGTCAAAAAGTAAAGTTGCCAAATGTAGCCTTCTTCTGGCCTCCATCTTTAAAATATTATTACAATTAATGTAAGGCGTTACATGTTGACGTCTTGGTATTTGAAAACAGTATCTGGCACATGCATTTTGAATACGCTGTATAAGGTTTTTAGTTCTAGCCAATAAGCATGGACCGTAAACTATGTCACAGTAATTAAATCTAGATAGTATGAGACTGTCCACCAGTTGCTTCCTAAGTTGCACCCCTATGAAGTCACGAATATTGTATAGAACTTTTAATCTATAAAAGCAATTTTTTACAATCTTACTAATGTGTCCCTCAAACTGTAGCTGAGGATCCATCACGAGACCAAGGTTGGTGGCTTCTTCAACCCTTGTCACTCTCTGACCATTTATGACTATGGTGGGGTCATATTTCAAAATTGACTGAATTTGTCGCTTACTACCTAGTATCATTAATTTAGAATTTAAATGTTAAAACTTATTGAAATTAAAATACTAGTGTTATAGAAGTGTAAAAATACAAAATTCCAAAGTTTTGGTTATAAATTTTTGAAAAACAAACTAATGAGTCATCCAACCGTTTTAGTGAAGTGATTTTGACGTAAATATTCAAAATTTATTGCCTATTTCCTCGGTGTGGAATTAATATAAGTGCCAAAGTGTTTAATCAACTTTATCTAACGATTTTAGAGTTGTGTTAGTACTTAAAATAAAATTATTGCCGGTAACATAACCTTAGTCTACTTGTACACATAAACCTGCAAAAATTATTAATATTGACGTTTAAAACATTGAAAGTTATAAAGCTAGTAAGTATTTAGTTAGTTCAGCTGGTAACAGACAATTTTACTTCGAATAATTAAATAAATTACATTATAGATTCACAAAAGAAGTGTCAGAAGTTGTTCAGTGGATAGCTTAGGCGTGCCGGTGAGTTTGTTTATCTGTTGTTCACTTGTATATATGTCATAATATATTCAATGCTGATATTAGACAGGTAGATCAATCAAATCCCACCTTCGCTTTGAAAGTTCATAATAGGTACAGTAGGTGTGTGCACCTGTTGTTCACTTGTAATATAACTATTATTATATTCTATGTTGAAAACTGACAGGTATCACACTCAATCTCGCATTAATATATTGCTATCCTACTTCTATCCATCCATAGCTTCATAGGCTACTTCTTGTTTTTAATATAAAGTAGTTGTCTTGTAAAAAATTACAAAATGATGACTCGAAGAGGTCTGGCCCGTCAGGAACAGACTAAACTCCAACTGGTTTTAGAAAAACTGAAAACTTCCAAGGAGCAGGTTGTGCAGCTCAGTAATGAACGTGAGGACAATGAAACAGAGCTTATCTCGGTTGTAAAACACAACGGCAAACTAAAGGAACAGTTGTCCTTGCTAAGTGTACGGTTAGATGAAGTGACTGGGGAACGGGATGAACTGTTAAGAATAGTTAATAATTTTGATAAGTGCAGTGCAGAGTATGAGCGCGCCTTAAACCGCATAGCTGACCTGGAACATGAGGTTAGGGACTCCCACCAACAAATAACTCAGCTAGAAGAGGTCTCTTTGCAAGTCAGTACGCAACAAAACCAAACCTTGTTTGATGAACTCATAGATAGGTCCCCACAGTTAGTTACCGCTGCAAAATATGAACAGACTGACATTATAGACCTGACAAATGATACTCCCAATCACACTGCACTATCGACTAAAATAGGTTTAGGTCATTGTAGTAACAAAAAGTTAAAACATTATATAAAAATAAATAAGTTAATAAGAAAAAATCAAAATTTGCTTAATAATAATAAAAACTTCACCAAAAATATTAAAAATTGTAGAAATAGATTGGATATATTACGTGAACTAAATTTATGCACTGAAAAGTTAGAAATTAGTCAAAAACAGCATGCTGCAGACACACAGGAATTCAATTATAAATTACAACAGCTTCAAGATTCCCTGGAGTCTGTTAAGACTATGTATGATAAATCTCAGCTGATTATAAAAGAATATTCTTTGGCTATGGATAAACTCTTAAATTCAACATCTCATTATGCTGACCGTTTTAGCTCTTTAGCGGATAAAACTAAATGTGACTGCAGCCAACCCGAGCCAGGGCCGAGTCCGAGCCAGCCACTTACCCTATCTGGTGACCAGATGCATAGGACACAAAAACAGGTCAATATAGGTCTAAAAAAAGATAACAGCGAATGTAGTCGATGGATCATGTTCAGTGATGAAATTGGCAGAGACATGGGGTCAAAATTAAATTTTTGTACACAGGGGCAGTCCTTTATAAATCACTGCATGCCTTCTTCATCCTATACACAAATAATGAAGTCCGTATGCAGTTATAAATTTCAACAGAAAGACAATCTGGTCATTTTTATAGGAAACAGGACAGGTATAACCAAACATAAACTTGTTAAACATTATAATAAATTAAACTCCTTAGATTTAAATAATATTATTATTTACACACTGCCTTACTGTAAACATATGCCAGTTGCGGAAAATAGGATTAGGTACTATTTAAATTTGTCATTGGACACATTAACACTTCATGATAAAAAGTTTAGTATAATCAGAACCACCAATTGGAAGAAGGGAATAAATCCAAAAAAATAGAATGGAGATAATTAAAAAAAACTTAATATATTTTTACTTTCGAGGTATAGTTTCATTAAACGTTAATACAATGAATAAAATATAAATTCTGGTTGATTTATAGATAAACATGGCTAAAATATATAATATTCATCTATTTAAATATGTATAAATGTGTTGGATTTATTCCCTTCTTCCAATTTATCATTTACTGTATACAAAATAATTTGGAATATAGTGACAAAACGATTTATTTATTAGAAAAACATAAAGAGACTATTATTTATTCGTCTATTTGATCACTTTCGGATCTTGTAGTTGGCCAGGTCAGGATAATATCGTAAATATCTTCAATTCTTCAATAATAATATTGGATTATTTTTGTTGGTCGTTAATTTTTTCTCATTTATAGGTATTTTGGGAACATTATGCCAGAGATTCTGGTATTTTCGGGTTTGTAGAAGGTTTTTGGAGCAAAACTGTAGATTTAACAAAACCATCGATGAATTCGGAACATGTCAAGTAACCCTTATGACTCGAACTATACTCAAAACCTCTGTATTGTAAAATCTTGAATTTTGTTGCTATGTCTAATGACTTTTATTCTTGAAACACACCTGCCAGGAGTTTTTAAAATCAAGTATATCATTTGAAGTAATGGATTTAACTGAAAACCCCTGAACTTTGCAGCCAAAAAAAAACTGTTAGATTCATTCGAAACGTAAATGTCCTTTTTCCTAATGAGTCTTTTAGCGGTTCCATCACACTGTAAAAACGAATGGCCACGTACCGGAAAGTATTGATATATTTTCTCGAAACGATTCATTATAACAAGACTGGTAAGAATCTTATAAGAGTATTATTTTTACTTTGTCCCCCGCAAGATTCGCTGAAAACATGTAGGTAGTTCTTTGACAGAGGAATCCATGTTCCGTATCGTCTTCCACAGTAAACTGCATACTTCATCCGGGCCTCGTTTGGCTTCACCATCATGGTAAGTATAGAAATTAGCTGAATTTGTCATTAAATCGTGAACAAAAAACACGTAAAGCCATAGTTTTCTTTGATAAAACATCGCTTGAACTGGGATCTTAGGAGTGGGCATATTTTGTATAATCAAACACACTCCTGCATCTTCTCTTTACTGGCACAAGGCCAAAATTTCTATCTGTTCATTATAAAACTTTTTAGCACGTCTAAGATATGTATAGCGACAAAAAAAACTCCCAAAAATAAACGCTATATCTGCCTATATTCATAGTTGATAGTTGGAAGAAAGGAATAAAGGAAGGATTTATTTCCTTCTTCCAGCTAACTATTTTTATGACCGCATGAAACTATACGAAATGAATGGATTTTGTTCCTATCTTCGAACTCACAATAAAGCTCTACATTCTAAGAATGTAAAAATGTAGAAAAGTGAATATCGCAAAAAGTGGTGTTTATTCCCTTCTTCCAATTGGTGGTTCATGACACTAACACTATTGTTAGAAAGAATTATTATTTTTATATGACTAAAGGAAAGCATAAGCTTCTGGATTATTTTAAAAGACGGGTAGCAATTTCGCTACATCATTTTATAGATGTTTTAGCCAAAAATCTGGCTATCAAACCTGCTCCTTTTGAGCAAAATGACATTGATATTAGATCTCTGGATAGCTGTTTATATCCGAGTAATTTAAATTAGAATATAGGACAAAAGAGCAGCGTTCTTGCACTAAGCTTGACATAATGTATGAATCAAATTTAGTTCTACATCAGCCACAGCCCAATTCTATATCTGATTGCTCTCAGGCCGTTGAATCTATTAATCCTATTAATCTTAAAAATAATGCTTTACACCTGGTGCACCAAAATGTTGAAGGCCTGATTGGTGGAAAAGAATTGGAATTGGAATTGTACATGAACTTGAATGGCATTGATATTTTTTGTGTAACAGAACATTGGTTAAAGCCTTATCAGGTCATGTTCAATTTCAAAAATCACCAGGTTGCTAGCTCATTCTGTAGAATAAAATATAAACGTGGAGGCTCATTAATTATTGTTAATAAGTCAATAAAGTGTAAAGAACGTAAAGACATAGTAGGCCTCTCTGTAGAACGAGTTATTGAGATATCTAGTATAGAGTTTGAGCAGTTCATTGTACTAAGCGTATACAGCCCCCCGGATGCTCCATATGTCCAGTTCGAAGAGAAGCTTGAAGAAGCGTTGTTTAAATGCCAAAGTACAAAAAAACAGCCCTATTTTGTGGGGACTTCAATATAGATGTTTTAGAATCTGCACGGGAACCTTTACAGAGAGAGAAATTGTTAAATTTGTTCAAGTCGTTTGGTTTGTATAATATATTTTTAGAACCTACTCGTATAACTGCCACTACTGCTACTTGCATTGATAATATTTATACTAATATACATCCCATTAAAAAATGTATAGTGGACCCTGTAAAATCAGATCATCGCGGACAGTCCGTTTCTTATTTGAGAAATAGTAGGGAAAGTAAGAAGATAATCAGTTTTGTCCCAGTCAACACACAGCGCTTGGAAACTTTCAGAAGAAATTTAGTGAAGAAATTACCAGAATTGCCTGATTACACTAGTTTAGATGAATCCTACACCAATTTATTTAATTTGATACATGATGTGTTTGGGAAAATTGTCACCCCGAAAACATTATCAATTGGAGGCAGTTCTGCTTTCAGTGATTGGGCAACACCCGGAATTTATAAAAGTCGTCATAGCCTATATGAACTGTGGGCGGAGACCCTGACGGCCATCAATGTGGCTAGACTGCTGAGCCCGCAGAGAGTGATGACCGTCAGGGTGATAAGAGGATACGGCACGATCTCCGGTGAGGCGGCTTGTCTCCTAGCCGGGACCTCTCCATGGGACCTGGAAGCGAGAGCCCTTGCGTCACTGTTCAGATGGCGCAAGGAGGCGCTGGAGCGGGGCCAAAGGCCCGCTTATCGAGAAATCGAGGCCCAGCGGTCCCTACTCCACCAGAAAACCGTGGAGACATGGAAGGTGCGACTTGAGCAACCAAAGGGGGGATACGCCACAATCGCGGCCGTCACACCGGTCATGGACGAGTGGCTGGAGAGGAGACACGGTGCTCTCTCCTACCGGTTGACACAGATGCTTGCCGGGCACGGTAGCTTCAGTAGGTATCTGTGGCGGAAACACCGGGAAACCACGGCCGAGTGTCAGCACTGCGAGGACCGCGGCGATGACACGGCGCTCCACACACTGGTGGAGTGCACGGCGTGGGCGCAACAGCGCCAGGTCCTCGTAGTGGGTCTGGACGTGGACACTCTCTCGCTCGAGACCATGGTGCGAGCCATGCTCTCCAGCGGGAGTAAGTGGGACTGCGCCGCCTCCTTCTGCGAGCAGGTCATGCTCGTGAAGGAGGCGGCGGGACGGGTACGGGAGAGAACTCTCCCACCCGAGTTCCGCAGTCGGCTGCCTGGGCGCCGCCGACGTGTCTTCGCCGAGGACTATCGGCCACCATGACCGGGGGCCTGAGGACGGTGACAGGGCGGCTCACCGTCCTTACAGAAGCAGGCCCATGACGGCAGCGTGACGTGAGTGAGACAATTCACGCACGTCCCCCTCTTAGAAGCGGGATCACACCCGAAACCCCCCAAAGACGCGGGATATCACCCGAACCACCCCCTGGGCGAGGCCGCAGTAGCGGCCGTGGGTCTGTTGGGAGTCCTGGGACATCCTTCCGAGGGTTTACCCGGGGCTCCCAACCATAGACTGTTGGGCGTGACGTGAGGTTTTTTAGTCGGTAGGAGTCCGGCATAACATCCATGAGGATTTTCCCTCACGTTAAACAAAAAAAAAAAAAAGCCTATTTCAAAAGTATTCTGAAAAATCATATAATTTCAACCCTGAATTTCAGGACTATGTTAAAAAATATTCAAAGATATTTAAGCAAGCCTGTTCCTTAGCCAAATCTAATTTCATCTATACTTATAATAAATCTGTAGAAGTGAAAATTCTGTACATTCAAAATATCAAAAAAATAAATAGCAGGGGGTGTTACTAGACCGACACCGAACCCAAAAATGTGATTTCAAAATTTTTTGTCTGTCTGTCTGTCTGTCTGTCTGTCTGTTTGTTCAGGCATCACGCAAAAACTACCGGTTCGATTACGATGAAACTTAGTATAATTATTCTTTAATAGCCTGGGCACCACACTGGGTACTTTTTATCCCGGAAAAGTATATAGAATTCAAACCAAACTTAATTTTGCGGTTTGATCCCTAGACCCAAAGTTATTATCAATTATTGCTTAAACGGTTAACGGTACGATAATGAAACTAAGCATGAGCGTTGTTTGTTACAATATGAAAAAAGTAATTTAAACATTTTTGCAAATTCCACCTCCAAAGGTATAAAAAAGGAGGGTAAAGTTTGTATGGGACAACGTGATTCCTTGGTCCGATCTACTTAAAATTTGGCATATAGCATTATTAACATAATTGATGGAAGACGTGTTTCGTATTTTATTGAATTTTATACTATAACGAGCTAAAAAGGGAATGTAAATTATTCTGGGGGTGATTTTCTGCGGAGTTGATATCAATACTCCTTAAATACTCTTATTTTATACTTAAATTACTTTTTATTTTGACACATAATTTGTGAAAGCGTTGTCATTTATGTTATGGTTTTACTTCAGACTTCACAGTGATGATTTTACTACAAAGTCATAAAGTTAAATAAAAAGCGCTATTTTGGTATAATATTAACCAAATATGCTATACGGAAGTATAATTGGTAATTTATTCAAATTTTGTGTGACAAAAATACATTTGTGAAAAGAAGAAGAAAATTCTAAGATGGCTAGCCATGGGCGAGGCCGCATTGGCGGCCGTAGGTCTGTTGGGAGTCACGGGACATCCTTCCTGAGGGCTTACCCGGGGCTCTCAACCATAGGCTGTTGGGCGTTACGTGAGGTTTTTTAGTCGGTAAGAGTCCGGCATAGCATCCTACGAGGATTTTCCCTCACGTTAAAAAAAAAAAAAAAAATGATGGCTAGCCAGAAAAATGAAAGACCACGTTTCAGGTGGTCTCCACTGGTCAATAAAATAACACCGCATGTTACCATCTACGCTCAATCCTTACGACAAAGAATGTCAGCAGACTGATCATGGAAGGTATGAACTTTATTCTGCATATAGTGCTGACTACATTCTGTCAGGAAACAGACTCACTAAGTCTTTGTAAAATACGGGAATGGCCTCTACGAAGACTACATTCGACAGGACTGAAAAGAGCCATTACAATGAACATGAACGCTCAGCTGACGAAACTTACATTGTTATTACGTTACCAGGTCTTGATTGGACCATCTGTATTAGGAGGACAAAGCCTGCAGTAGTTCGGTTTGTCCAAACGTCGTAGGCTGGGACTACCTGAAGAAGGAACTAAGTTACGACGTCAATTGCTTAGAAGAGAAGTTGTGTCAAGTAGTAGTTTAGCCATTGAATTAAGAAATGTATTTAATAAATAAATTTACTTGGCTCATATATTATGCATTATGAATTTGTTAATCAGAAATCTATCTAACTAGGTATTATTATAAATGCGAATGTTTGTGAGTGTGGATGTTTGTTACTCTTTTACGCTGTAACAGCTGAACGGATCTGGCTCAAATTTGGTGCCTACAGAGATATGTTATAGTCTAGAAACAAAATTTTACGCAGGCGAATCTGCGGGCATCAGCTAGTTAGAAATAAAATTTTAGACTCTGCGAATGTAATTAAAACTACATGGAACATAATAAATGCGGAATGTGGTAGGTGTACAGTGAATGAAAGAAAGTTCGATTTAAAGATAAACAATCGCCACGTCTCGGAGGATATGCAAGTAGCGATCGAGTTCGAAAAATTCTTCAGTAATGTACCAATAGATATAACTAACACTCTGCGGTCGTCTTCTACCTCCGCCGAGCTATTATTAGCAGAATCCGTTGCTGTCTGTGAAGGCGCGTTCGAATTCACCGTTGTCAACTGCAACGACATCATAAAAGCGTTTAAATCTATTAATGTTAAAAAAACCGCTGACCTTTGGGGATTATCAGTAAAATCCGTTTCAAGTATTATAGATGTCATTGCCCCCTACTTGGCAACTGTGTTTAACGATTGCGTCTCAAGTGGTGTATTTCCTGATTTGATGAAACACAGTAAAGTACACTCGAGAGCAATGAATCCGGGTCACTTAAAGAATCCTAAAAATCTCGGAAACTAAAAATGCTAGGTTAATGCAATAAATTGTATTTAATAGACAATGTAATACTCCTTAAATGAAGGTATTAAAACTTCTTAGTTATTGTAAAGTTATATCATAAAAAAATCAAATTTGAAAAAAGGCCACTTTCGAAGATGGAACTACGAAATTACAGCATTTGGTGTTGCTTTTGTTTGTAATCTGTCATTTATGTGGGTACATAAACCATGTTGATAGTGCTCTATATTCATTAATCAAGCTGAAATTATGTCGCTTACGCCTGAAGAATGCACCAGAATACTTACAATGCTGGAAACCGGCCGGAGTCAGCGCGATACAGCCAGGACTGTCGGTGTGTCGCTGTCAACAGTACAAAGAGTTCTCCGACGTTACGAAGAAACTGGTTCTAACCTACGCAGACCAGGAACGGGCAGAACCAGGTGTACCACAGCACGAGAAGACCGATACTTGGTGAACACCATGCTTCGAAATCGCTTTCTCACAGGAACTGAACTCACCAATCAGTTTCGACGCCTCGGAGGAAGTAACCCAAGTGCATGGACAGTAAGACGTCGGCTTGCTGAATCTAACTTAAAACCCCTTAGACCTGCAAACGGCCCTAAACTGGAGCGTGGGCATCGTATTTCGAGACTAAGGTATGCCCAGAGCCACGTAAATTGGAGTATTGAAGATTGGTCAAAAGTTATGTTCTCCGACGAATCAAAATTTATGCTCTACAAGCACGATGGAAGACACAGAGTGTATCGAAGACCAGGGGAAAGATTCAAGCAAGCATGCATCGAAGAAAAAGTAGCCTACGGTGGTGGGTCTGTACTTGTGTGGGCCGGAATTTCTTCTGAAAGTCGCACAGAGCTGGTGATCATAGAAAACGGCTCTTTAACTAGCGTAAGATATGTGGAAGAAATCCTCAATGATCACGTTGGTCCATTTATGGTCAATTTAGGTGAGGATGCTATATTTATGCATGACAATGCCCGACCTCATACAGGTAGGATTGTGAATGACTACCTTCAAGAGATGAACATTACTCGTATGGAGTGGCCAGCGCGCAGCCCGGATATCAACCCGATCGAGCATGCTTGGGACGAGCTAGGCAGATGCGTAAAACAACGAAACCCTCCCCCAATCACGCTTCGTGAGCTCAAAATTGCTCTCACAGAGGAATGGGAGAATATTCCCCAAAATCGTATAAGGAACTTGGTGTACAGCATGCCAAACCGCGTAAACGCAGTAATGGAAGCACGAGGAGGCAATACGAAGTATTAAAATTCAAGAAAATCGTAATAAAGTTCAAAAATTTCATGTTTCCTATTTTTGTTTTAAGGAGAGATCAGCAGTTTTTTCTTTACGTAATTTTGTGTTAATAAAATGTATGGTGACTCATATTTTTTTTACTTTCATTTAAGGAGTATTACATTGTCTATTAAATACAATTTATTGCATTAACCTATCATTTTTAGTTTCCGAGATTTTTAACATTCTTTAAGTGACCCGGATTCATTGCTCTCGAGTGTATTACCACTGTTCAAGGCTGGCAGCACTTCAGATCCGGGTAATTTCAGACCTATTTCGGTGTTGCCGACCTTGAGCAAGATATTTGAAAAATTAATACTAAAGCAGATGCTGATTTATTTTAACAGTCACAAATTGTTTCATGAGAAACAATTTGGCTTCACTAAAGGACGTTCGACTACCGATGCTGGTGTAGAGTTATTGAAATGTATTTATGAGGCCTGGGAGGATAAACAAGATGCAATTGGTGTATTTTGCGATCTGTTGTGTGTGTGATGCGGGTTATTCTTTTAACTAAGAGTAGTTATTTACTTTATTAATGAATCTAAAAACTATGCATTTTAACAGTTTTTTGAGAATCTAGCAGAGCAGGTCATTTCCAGGCTTCCTTATCCATCATGTAATCACCAACCGTATAGTAGCCCTTGCTGTATAATTTACCTTTAACAAACTTTTTGAATTTATTTAGGGACATACTCTTAATTTCGTTAGGTAACCTGTTGTAAATACAGGTTACCTCTATACTGTTACCCCTGAAAGAATTACTGATTTTATGCAATCTGCTATGATAAACAGCGAGGTTATTTTTATTTCTAGTGTTGACATTGTGTCTATCACTTATGGAAACTATGTAAATTTCTTTGTACATACATAAGATTTTCAAAAATGTATTGAGATGCTACTGTAAGAATATTAACCTCTTTGAATGTTTCGCGCAGAGAGATCCTTGGACCTAATCTATATATAGCTCTTATGGCTCGCTTTTGTAAAATAAAAATAAAATTTATATCTGCAGCATTGCCCCACAGTAGAATACCGTAAGACATTATACTGTGAAAGTAACTGAAATAAACTATTCTAGCCGTATCTACATCAGTCAAGTGCCTTATTTTTTGCACAGCAAATGCTGCTGAACTTAATCAACTAGCTAGTTTTACAATATGTGGACCCCTTTGTAAACCAGCATCGACCGTTAACCCTAGGAACGTCGTTGATTCCACAAGTTCCAACTCTCGACCATTAAGTTGAACATTGGTGTCTGACTGTGTTACATTCGGCAAGGTAAACTTAATACATTTAGTTTTATTATCATTCAGTCTAAGATTGTTAGTGTTAAACCAATGAACCACTTTTAAGATTGCATTGTTTACATCGTCATAGTTATCTATTTGTCGTTTGACTTTGAAAATCAAAGAAGTATCATCAGCAAACAAAACAATCCTGTTGTTGTCCCCCATGTAAAAGGGTAGGTCATTAAAATATATAAGGAATAAAAATGAGCCGAGTATTGAACCCTGCGGGACGCCCATAGTAACTACTGATCCTTCTGAACGTGTACCATTAACATCGACTCTCTGAATTCTATTGTTCAAATATGAAGTCAGAAGATCGAGAGCCTTGCTCCATATGCCGTAATGGTGTAATTTCCTGATTAATGTTTCATGTTGGACGCAATCAAAAGCCTTAGACAGATCGCAAAATACACCAATTGCATCTTGTTTATCTATGACTACTCTTAGTTAAAAGAATAACCCGCTGAGTTTCTTGCCAGTTCTTCTCAGGTGGGTCGCGTTGTGAACTGGTGGTAACTTTTTGGTTTATATAAGTGACGTTTACAAGTGCATTTGTATATGCCTAAGTAAATAAATGATTTTTGATTTGATTTGATTTGTATTGTCACTCTATATCACCGAACTTTATATGAAATTATAAACTTTACTTACATAGCCGACTTTAAAATTTAATAAAAAAATATCTTTTGGTCTATTTGAAATAACATAGACTATCGATTATCATGTTAGTACCAAAGAGGTAGGATCATGTATACAATATGCCAACAAATCTGGCAATTTCCTGACAGGGTTTAAAGGGTGTTTAGGAATTCTTAGTATGCCACAGACGAAACAATCGTTTAATATAAAGTTACAATCGTATAACGTATACGATTGTTACTTTATGTAACACGATTGATTTAGGAATAAAGCAGTAATAGTTATATTGGTGTGACAGTTATTTCTTGTTCACTACTTGACATTCAAATCATGTTGGTCTTTATATATTATTTGTCTCGCACGAACAGATAACATACTCTCAAACAGAAATTGGTTGTGTTTATTCTAAGTTGTTTCGTCAATACTAGTATCTACGTATGAACTGAATTTAATAGTCGTCACAAAACATATTCTAACTCATACATTGTTTCATAATAATAAATCAATATTTGAACGAGGATTCCATCGGAACCCGAAATCGAAACAAGATAAACCCAGCCGTCGTGAAATATCCACATAAAACCGCAAAACATACGAAAATGATTTATACTAGCCTCGATCTGTTAGGGAGGATTTGCGGAGGTAGAAACAGATTATCGAAATCCCAGTTATAACCAACAATCGGTTTAGTTTATTGATGTACGAATGTTGGATTCATAGCTGAAAATTATTATGAACCTTAATATAAAGCCAGATCAAATGGGATGTTTCATAATGGCTATAAATATTTGCTTATTATATTTTGTGTGTTCTGTCGTGTTTTCCTACTATTGTACTATATTTCATACTGTACTCGTCTTTCCAATTAGCAGGAGCATTGTTTAGACAATGAATAAACGTAATATTGTCGATTAAATTAAACATGGAGTATTAGTTGTACCCTCCAGAAACCGGATAAACGTGACGCCCTCCAAACTACCAGTAAATAATTGAAACTATCAGTCTTATGGTTTATCCACAATGCCGTGTATGAAATGTATAGACCATGAGTCGTCTTGGACCCGCTTCTGTAAAGACGGTGAGCTGCACCCTCACCGTCCTAAGACCCCCGGTCATGGAGACCGATCCGGTGGCAGAGTTCTCTCCCGCTCCCTCCCCGCCGCCTCTTTTACGAGCATGACCTGCTTGCAGAAAGACACAGTGGTGTTCCACTTACTCCCGCTGGAGACTGCTCGCTCGCACCATGGACTTCAGCGAGAGAATGTCCACGTCCAGACCTGCCACGAGTATCTGTGCACTTCACCAATGTGTGGAGCGCTGTGTCCTCGTTGCCTTCATTGCAGTGCTGGCACTTAGCCGTGGTTTGCCGGTGTATTCGCCCCAGATACGAATATATACCGAAAGAGAAGGAAGAATAAAGTAGAGAGCGCCGTGGCTCCTCTCCAGCCACTCATCCATGAACAGTGGACTACTATAGACTAATTTATTAGGCATTAAATATTAAATTTGTCCTAATCACATATTGATTTAAAAAGATCGCCACCCTTGATGAAACTGCGACTACAAGTCTTTGACAGTCACCTGCTAAAGAGATTTTGATAGGAATCATGATAGCAAAGAATCATGCAAATTTCAATCGCATAATCAACAACAAATATAAACTTAGTCAGGTTTACTATAACTGTATTTACAAAGCGAGCGGTGCGTGTCTGTTTTACGTTTATTACGTATACAAATGTTTAACGAAGCTTACAAAATATTTTTGGTACAGAAGGTAACACAGGCTTTAGAAAAACATTTTTGCGAAACACTGAGTTACGAGTATTATGTAAATACTCCCTTTCGTATGTCTAAATATGCAAAAGTATTTTATAATAAGCCCTTTCAAATAGGTATAACCATTTCATGAAAGTTCTGACGTACGATCTTTACATAATACAAAACAGAAAATATATTTCTGCATATTTTGGCGTGAGAAAAGATTGAATCAGGAGGTATCTCCTGATGAAAAACTTTCAAAGATAGAGTGAGAGGCAGAGATAAAATACGTACTAAATAACATAATTCTTAATTATAAATACACGTAGGAACATACCACACGAAATTCTAATACTGTGTCTAAAGTTCTAAAATAAATATGATACAAAATACAATCGAAACTTGGTTTATATTAGTGAACCATTGCTTAGCATAGACCGTATACAGAAATAAATAGAGTAGAGTAGAACTACATGGATAGTAATAGAACAATATTGAACAAGATGCTGTCCTATTTACCCAATAGTAATAAGATGCACTTTGCCCAGATTATTCTAAAAATGACCAAGTGCAAGTGGAACTATTCATGAGGTGCAGCAAGGTGACAGTAAGACGAAGAAAGTCTAAGTAATAAGGTTCCCATTTTGCCCTTTTGGTACCTTCCACTAAAATTGTATTACGTCAGATACCGGTATAGGATTCCGAGAAGCAGAAGTACACGCTCCTTTCTCAACCGTTTCTTATGCTGTTTACAAAACCGCTTACTAAATTTATTCCTTGACGAAATACCACCCGAACTCTTAGATGACTCCGCGCCGGTAGCCAAAGCTCTTACAAGGAACTTCTCAGGTGGTTTACATACAGTATGGTTTGAGATGGTTCGAGTCCAGCATAACATATTCGTGGGATTTTCCACATGATGCAAAAGGAAGTATTTTCCTTGTAAATTGGAAGATAATTAGTATTTAGATATTTCATTACCAATATTGAACAGAGACTAATAGTAAAATATGGGCATATGCTATGCCTCTTCTTTACAATTCGGGGATAAAAGCCTAATGTATATTTATTTTCAGAGCTCAATATATAGGAGTTATAAAAAGCACACAAAATTCACTACGAGATAAGATAATAAAAATATATACTGCCCTCTCCAAGTTTTATTGCAGTTTATTCGTAGATTAATGACACTTGCTCGGATTTGAACACATTCATGTCATAAAAGTTTTCTTTTCCACAGAACGATCCAACAAAATCTAATGGCATCATAAAGTAAAAGATAGTAAACGACCCAACCGAAAGATAACTTCAAAAGTTTGGCTTTATCCAGAATGGTATAAAACAAAAGTAAGACTTTGGAAAACCACACTTATAAAATCAGGTTGAAGTCTTCCCAAGTAACTTGGCTAGTGTTTGTTAATTTAACACCTCATTTTTGGGATGGGTGCCTTACCTTGTTTTGTATGAGAGCTCCCTTTAATATTTGTTTATGTTTTTAGTACTTGCTGTCTATAACAACAGAAATATATCATCTCTGGCAACAGAAATATATCATCTGTGAAAATTTAATTTTCTAGCTATCACGGTTAATGATATACACCCAATGACAGATAGTCAGATAGACAGCACAGTATCCTTTGAAACCCTGAAAATATCAGTCTATGCCATTATTGACCATACATAATGTATTTATTATCTCAAAGATGCATCGATTGGAAGAGTGTTTACTTTGAATAACAGAAAAAAAATTGGAAATAATATACTTTAACTTATTTAAAACTAGCGGATGTCATGCCGTTTTTTCCCGCGTAGTTCCCGTTTCCGTAAGAATCAATCAAATCAATCAATCAAATCAGCCTATAACACTACACTGCTGGACGTAGGCCTCTCCCAAATTACGCTACAACACACGGTCCTGCTCCTTCCGCATCCAGTCAGTGCGGAACCTTTTTTAAGGTCATCGTTCCATCTGGCGGGGGGTCGTCCTACCCCACGTGTATTAAGTCACGGTCTCCACCTCAAAACTCATTTGCTCCACCTACCATCGGTTTTCAAACTGCATACTCTGCAAGCTATGTCGACGACTCTAGTTCTCTGACGGATAACATCGTTCCGGACTTTATTCCTCAGAGACACCCCAAGCATAGCTCGTTCCATTGCTCGCTGCGCAACTAGAGAGCATGGACTAGCTTCACTGTGAGTGTCCACGTCTCGGCACCGTAGGTCATAACTGGTAGAACGCACTGGTTTTAGACTCTTGTCTTTAGGCATTGCAGAATAGGTGAAAAGAAATCCGACGCAGTTTGCTGAACGCTGAATACAGGGATAAAATAAAGGCTTTGCACCGAGGGAGTGTAGTTTTTTAACAAGGAAATAATTTTTCATATCAATTCAGTAGTTTCGGAACCAATGCAAAATTATAAGTTATACTAATATTATAAAGAGGAAAGATTTAATTGGTAAAGTAACATCAATATAAATAACTAGCTGTTGCCCGCAGCTTCGCCCGCGTAAAATTTGTTCCGGTTCCCTCTTCCCGTATTTTATCCCCTTGGGGGTAGAATTCATCAAAATCCTTTCTTAGCGGATGCCTACATCATAACATCTACCTGCATGCCAAATTTCAGCCCGATCCGTCCAGTGGTTTAGGGTGTGCATTGATAGATCACTATGTCAGTCAGTCAGTCACCTTTGAGTTATAAATATTAAGATAATAATGAAACTACATTGTAATACGTATGGGCTTAAATTAGCCGAGCTAGAGAAGTCAATGTCAAAATAATAAGCTCGGGTTGGAGAGATGAAGCTGTTCACATGCCAGTATTTGTACCATTGGCGGATATTCATCAATTTCCACGCACGTAAGCAGCACACTAATGAATAGTATTCCGTAGAAATGCAATTAGGGTTACAAAAAAAAGTAACCAACAAGTAAAATATACTTTATTTGTAACTAAATTACGTTGAGCTAAATTTCCTATCCGCATTGTCAACCTATCTTTTATCTGGTTATATTCTATCATAATGACGACAATCTGCGACCAAAATCTAGCTACTCTGTGACCGCCCTTATTTAACATTGTATTTCGTGACCGTTCGGCTGTTTCCGTCATCCCCGAGCGAATTGTACTGTCTATATTTGCAGTTGTCTTTCGCAGCCGTAGCATTCGGTGGCGTAGCACGGCAGTCGCGTAGTAGCCCTCGTAGCGGCTAGGTCTACGCTTCGTTCTACAACATTTTAACGCAGAGATCTCATTTCATAGCTTGTAATTGTATAATTAGTATAAATAGTATAATAATTGTTTAGTAATACTGGTGTTAAATAACTTCGTTAGTTTATACGTGCTTGGAAAGAGAGTATTCTATCCCAACAGGTAAGTCATTTCATATTTAGTTATTTTTAGAAACCGATGGTAACTAAAAATTGCGCTAAGAGTTAAACACTGATTTAGGCCTTATTATTCGTTAACCAGTTATTTTTATTTTATGATTTTATTGATTTGTAATACTTATCAGTTGTACCATAAATTATGTTTGCTTTGGTTGTTTAATAATAACATTTATTCCGGTTGTTAAAATATAATGTTTGTTTCAAACTATTCTACCATTTGTGTACAGTTAGCAACGTTAACAATAATAGAATAGTACAATACTAGCTTTAGCCAGGCAATGTAGCCAGGAAACCTGATGTATCTAGAAAGGGAATTTAATAGACCATGACTACTAGCCCTGGTTATCTGGTATAAAAGATGTGCTTAGATACCTTTGATTATAAACCCTGGGTTTAATCTAGGTACCTACATTTTTAGGGTTTCGTAGCCAAATGGCAAAAACGGAACCCTTATAGATTCGTCATGTCTGTCTGTCTGTCTGTCTGTCTGTCTGTCTGTCTGTCTGTCCGTCCGTGTGTCACAGCCACTTTTCTCCGAAACTATACGGCCTATGCTATTGAAACTTGGTAACTAGATGTATTCTGTGAACCGCATTAAGATTCTTATATAACACTAGCAAAAAAAACAGTAAATTTTGGGGGTCCCCATACTCAGAACTGAAACTCAAAATTTATTTTTTCATCACACCCATACGTGTGGGGTATCTATAGATAGGTCTTCCAAAATGCTGTTGAGGTTTCTAACATAGTTTTTTTCTAAAGTGAATAGTTTCCACAAGAGGGACTTCCAAAGTCGAAAAATGAGTGTCCCCCCCCCTTTAACTTCTAAACTAAGATAGTGATAAATCTAAAAAAAATATATGATGTACATTGCCATAAAAACTACCAACGAAAATTGGTTTAAACGAGATAGAGCTGTTAGTTTTTTTTTTATACGTCATAAACCGCAATTTTCGGTTAGAAAAATCACTACCACTGTGAACGTGTTAAAACATCAATCAAAGTTACAACGAACTATAAGATTTTTTATATTATGTTACTAGCTGCTACGAAACCCTTCATGGGCGAGTCCAACTCGCACTTGGCCGGTTTTTTTTTCTTAGAAAACAAATCTTATTTATTTTCTTATCTTAATACTTTAACGAAGCAGCCTATAAAATTTTGTTCTTATCTCAACATCACCGCCTCAGTCACCCTTTCGGGAAGACTTACAGACGCAATTCATTTTGATCACCATCTCTTGATGACAGCTCTCGTTGTTCGAACACGAATTTCGGTACCTCAAGTATCTCATCAACGTCTTAAGCTTGCTTAGAGAGCAAATACTTGATTAAGTACACCATACGGGCGTCTGAGGGAGGAGAATATCTTCAATATTGTAGAGAGACAAAAAAAGTGGTTGAAGATTTCAGTTTGATTTTTAAGACATCTTATCTGCGTTGAAGAATTTTTTGGTGGTTTGTTAAATGAATGACGGATTTTATTCGTGGTTCAGACAACTCAAGTTATTCAGTAAGTTAGTTATTTTAAGTTCAAGTTATTTTAAAGTAGCTTAAAATGTGTTCAAATCAAAGTGAAATCATTTCTGAAATTACCTAGAATATTGTAGATCTAAGTAGGTAATAGGAAAGCCTTGTAT
This sequence comes from Miltochrista miniata, assembly GCA_933228765.1. Classification (NCBI taxonomy): domain Eukaryota; kingdom Metazoa; phylum Arthropoda; class Insecta; order Lepidoptera; family Erebidae; genus Miltochrista; species Miltochrista miniata. The sequence continues at coordinate 24,391,828 of OW121756.1, forward strand.
ATCTTTGTACTACTGCTATAAAAGAATTTGTGTGAAATATATTGTTCTGTCAAATCACAGTTCAAACCGCTGAACGGACTTGACGTAGGCAGTCATTATAACGTCAGAAAATATTACTGAATTTTTTCCTCTTACTTAGACTGCAGAGGGGGTGACTTCGTGTCTAGTTCGTATATAAAAGAAAATCGTGGCTTCGGTACTGATGATTGATGAACTCTCTGCTCAAAATTCTGTACATAGATATTGTTTTTGATATAGACATCCACTGACTTTTTTATTGTCTACCTTGTTGGTTTAGAGGTCGAAATAAGTGCCTGCAGAACAAAATTAAATAAATCCATTAAATGTTTGTCTCGAGAGTCTGGGTGTTTCTTTGTATGATAAGTTTGTATTTAAAAGTATATAGGTACCTAAGTATTATTATTCGTGGTCTGATACCTATAACTCAAGCAAGTTAATCCTAGCTTACTTTGGGACCCGATCCCGAGCGGCGCCGTAGACTCGGCGGAGCACACTCTCGCCGAGTGTGCGGCGTGGGATGGGCCGCGTATGGCCCTCTCGGGCATTATCGGCAGGGACCTGTCGCTGCCGGCTGTGGTGCGAGCCATGGTCGGCAGCCAATCGTGCTGGGCCGCCGTTGCCTCGTTTGCTAGCGAGGTGATGGCGGCTAAACGAGAGGAGTTGCGAGTTCGGGAGCGTGCTGGTCAGACGCTCCCGCCCCGCCGTCCCGTTCGGGGGCGCCGCATGGCGGCGTGGATGCGCGCCCCCGACTAGTTCCTTGAATCGTGGGCGGTGGTCGGGGGACCTCGCCCACGATGATCAAACAGCGGTAGGCACCTCCCCGTGTTCCAGGGGTGCCTTTTTTCGGTTCGGGGGCGCCTTACGCCCACCCGCTCGACTGCTCTCTACCCCCTCTGCTTACAGAGGGGCATCCGAGAGCGGTACGATGCCACCTGAACTTATAACTCCTTTAGGAGTTTAGGGAGGGGGCAGACCATCAAGTCCCCCCCCCCCCCGTGGAGAGTCCCTACGTAATGGGGCGACCCTTTGCCGGGCCGCAGTGATTTATCCACCGGCCTATCCTGTGACCCGGTTAAGGCGAGGCGGAACACCGCGGGGTTTAGTGGGTAGGACGGTCCCGCATATCAGACCGTGAGTCCCACACGAAGCCGTCTTGTTCCCCCGGAACAAGGCGGCGAAGTGCCTAACCTGCAGTCCCCGCGTAAAAAAAAAAAAAAAAAAAAACTTTGGGACCCGATAGCGTTATGCGAAAATGTCTGTAAATATTAATTTATTTACTTGCTAATGGTGAAAACATTTCTGAAATTTTTCTGGCCTTAGAGGTATAAAGGGGATTCTAAGTTTGTACAAGATGACCTAAATCTAATAAGGTACACATATACCAGTGTATATTTCATGTGTTTAGTCCCACTTATACCCAAGGGTCATATTCCTAGCGTGCGCGAACTAGAACTCGGCTTAATTAATTAGCCGCTTTGATCCCGACATAGATCGCTCCGGTCCTCATATAATCTTAACTTGAGATTAACTAGGCTTCTTATGAACTGAGCCTGTCTGCAACTTCGAGCTAACTCACTCAGCTTGTAATAGAGTCTGTGTCTTTTTATTAACTAGGTTTACTGTTCATTGTGATGTTGTATACTTTAAGTTCGTGCATGATATTTTGAATTTATTATTCGTTTAAGAATAAGCTGTACTGTATTCAATTTTTTTCATATACACACGATATAAGTAGTACAATTTACTTTAAAAAAACTTATCAGAAAACCAAAAGTGCACTAGTTGGTTATTTACTACTACTACTAGTTGGAAATTTTCGCACACTTTGGTTGTATTCTCAAATGCGAGGGTGATTACGGTATGGACTGTCGGCAACGTAGTAGAAGGAACTGAGAATCAACTCCTTACTAACTCAAGTCTCACATGAAAATTATCTTATAAATTAAAATTAACATAATCGTTAGTTTGAATAAATACATAATTATTAACATACAAATGAATAAAACATAAGCTGGTCCCGTATAAATTAATATTAAATTGTGGCGACTTGTTATGAAAGAGTAAGTAAGTCACATTAAATCAGAGACCAGTTGATAAAATTCAGCTCAAAGCAGCACCAGCAGCAGCTTAAATCTAGAATTACTTATTCTATTTTGGCTGTAAAAATCCCTTCATATACACATATTTACAAGATAAGGGTAAAATGTTGCTTAAAAAACGTGTAGTACTCGATGGGAACCCGCAGAACTTTACAGCACTTCAAACCTTTAGGCTAGTGGTTTTTTTCTAGAATTATCTACCAATAGATGGAACTTGTTATTTATTATTCAAACTGACACTTGTACTAGTAAACAATTTAGTTTTAATTACACATAACCTGACTGATATCGCCTTACGACGTTAGCAAAGGTACTGTTCAAACATTTTCTTTTATTTCAAGTATTAGTTTGAATAATGAATATTCAACTAATCGTCGGGCGTCGGGCTCGTGCAAGGACCCTCTTTGAGCAAGTCCAACACGCCCTTAAATATAAAGTTTTCTATTTTTTGTGTCTATCTAATATATTTAAGTAGATAGACAGACAGACAAACAAGCGGACAGCGAAGTCTCAGTAACTCGATTCCGTTTTTACCCCTAGGGAACGGAACCCTAAAAAAAACTTTACCTGTTCACGTGCGGTTTTATCTAAGTTAAAATTACAGATTGGAAACCTTAATGTGTAACTTACGTGTACAGGGAATATTAAACAATTTATGAGGAAGTTTCCTGATCGAATCAATATACAGTTACGAGTTCACGTTACAAGAGTGGTCAAGGATTTTGTTAATATTTGCTTTTCGTCGACAAATTGGTTTTATTACCCTCTTCAAGTTTTAATGATTCAGTGTACCTTTGAAACAAGCATTTGTGACTTGTTTTTGTTAGCTCTTATTTAACTTGCCGTGTATGTATTTTGTTAGGATGGAGTCTTACAACTCAATTTTGGAGTTGGAATTTTGTTTTTGTTGGATCAAAGACTAATTGGAACGCAAAGGGTATTTCAAGTATTACGTCGTAATGGTTTGAGCATTTTTTTTTAAATTGCCTTTATAGGTGTAATAGCTCTTCCCGCGGCTTTGTCCGCGTATAAGTCGTTATCGCGTATAATTATAGCCCTCCTTTTGCGCAGTCAGTTCAAAAGTAGCCTATAACCTTCCATTGGACTCAAACTATCTTTATACCAAATTTTATCAGATTCAGTTCAGTGGTTTAGGCGTGAAAACGTAACAGAAAGAGACGGCAGGGCGGAAGCGGGAGAGAACTCTCCCACCCGAGTTCCGCATCAGCGGCATAGGCGCCGCCAACGTGTCTTCGCCGAAGACTATTGGTCACTCGGGGCTCCCAACCGTAGGCTGTTGTGCGTTACTTGAGGTTTTATAGTCGGTAGGAGTCCGGCATAGCACCCATGAAGGATTTACCCTCACGTTAAAAAGGAAAAAAAAAGAGTAACTTTCGCATGTATAATATTAGTAAGGATTTTTTGGGTTCCGTACCCAAAAGGTGAAAACGAGACCCTAGTACTAAGACTCCTCAGCTGTTTCTCTTCTGTCACCATGCTGCACCTATCACACTAACAGTAACAGAGAGACAGTTGCAATCTTCACAGATGAAGTATTTTTATTGCCACTTGAACTACAAATACGAAAAACATTAAAAAAGCGTTTAAATTTATAATTTTTGGTACGGAACTCTCCGTGCGCAAATCCAGCTCTTGGTCGGTTTTTTCTACACCTTTATGTAACAGCATTACTTCACCGGTACTTAAATCAGCAAGGTAGTGTATATAACACGCCAATGTTCAATAACTGGTACTTAAGCATAACCAACAAAGAAAAATTCCAAGTAATTTTCTTCAATTGTAACTAACTTTGTTACAAATGTATTTCACTACATTTGTAACTAAACTACTTTGTTCTAAATTTGAGTCAACTATTATTTTTATAGCTTTTTGTTACACTTCAGTGTTGATACTTTAATAATATATGCATGTATACCTACTTGTTACTATCCATAGAATCGTTTTGATTTGACCACAGTGATTTAGTTTTGATGATCATTAAAGTGTTAGATTGGTCTGGCCCACATACGTAGCTCTTATTGCCATTATAACAACTCGAGTATGGTATAGCTTATCCGCAGTATTTATAGTATAACACCCCTCGTTTTTCGCTAGGGTTTAAAAAATGTTTTCATCATGGCAGGTATTACACCAAAATTTTACAATTTCAACCTATTTAACCTACTAAACTTTAGTCTTCGAGTATTAAACAATAAAGCAAAATTAGGGATATTTTTGAAATTACCACGCTATCCAGACGAATTGGTTTATACACATTGTGCACAGGAGAAAAACACGAAATAAAACACTATTTTGTTGTTTTTCAAGTTTTCCTTTTCTACACAATGGGCACTTTTGTAAAAGCATTCCTTTATTTGCCTTTTACGACACCCAAGGGGATGAATTGGGGTAGTGACGTTGTATACCGTCTATTCCGTCACCACAGGAGATAAATAATACACTACCCATAATTTAAATTAACATAATCAAGTTGAATAAATACATAATTATTATAACATAATTAAGTTGAATAAATACACAATTATTAAGATACAAATGAATAAAACATAATCTTGTCCTGGTGGACGTGTACTAGATATTCCACGCTCTTTATCGAATGGGGTTGCAGCGACAGTTCATTGACACAGCGGATCCGATTAGCGCGTATTTTCTGTCTTATATTATTATTTTGTCGACCGCGACAGTCACCAATTTACAACTTTAAATCCTAGACTAAAATTTACTAGGAATCGAAACATCTAAGCCTGAGACAAAGGATATTTCATCAGTTAACTTTTGGCTACATTTTTAAGTCGTAGAATGGAGAATTGACGCCCAGTTCTCAACTATAATACTTTGCGAGGGAGGACGCACTGCGCATTTTCCATACAAACGTATTCTCTCTCTAAAAGAATATTTTTCTTATATATAAAATTCTCGTGTCACAATGTTCGTTCCCGTACTCCTCCGAAACGGCTTGACCGATTCTCATGAAATTTAGTGAGCATATTGAGTAGATCTGAGAATCGGCCAACATCTATTTTCATACCCCTAAGTGACCGGGAATAACATTCCACGCGGGCGGAGCCGCGGGCAGTCTCCTAGTAATTTTATAAAATCAAGATTATAAGTAGTAAGTGGAAAGCCATAGTCTTTGCCTACCCCGTTGGGATACAGGCGTGATGTTATGTATATATGTATTACTAGCTGTTCCCTGCGGCTTCATCCGCGTAGAAGTCGTTATCGCGTAAAATCATTACCCTCCTTTTGCGCAGTCAGTTAAAAAGTAGCCTATGTCCTTCCCTTGAACTCAAATTATCTTTATACCAAATTTAATCAAAATCGGTTCAGTGGTTTAGGCGTAAAAACGTAACAGACAGACAGACAGAGTTACTTTCGCATTTATAATATTAGTAGAGATTTCTATATTACAAAATAATCCTTATAGCATGATTCAGTATTCACGTGCGACGGTGCGATGGCTTACCTATATAAGTTTGGTGTTTCTATACCGATTTCTATGATTCTTTTTATATTGAATAGGTAATAATGTTAACTTTTTTAAATTAGGGATGAGTGAGAGTATTATAAACGTAAGAGTAAACAAATATAATCAGAATGCTCCGAACTGCTAAGCTATCAGGAGTTACACGTGTTATTGTGAGTCAACCATATAAGATAGACATAGGATATTTTTTAGACAATTTTATGTAGAATACGAATATGTATTTCCGTCATACATGATTTCTATGTAACTTTAACCATTAGCTGCACACGCGACGGAAGCTTAAATAAAACCGGCCAAGTGCGAGTTGGTCTCGCCCATGAAGGGTTCCGTAGCAGCAAGTTACATAATATAAAAGTTCTTGTAGTTCGTTGTAACTTTCATTGATGTTTTAACACGTTCGCAGTGGTAGTGATTTTTCTAGGCGAAAATTGCGGTTTATGACGTACCTATTAAAAAAAACTACTAACTCGATCTTGTTGGAACTAATTTTTGTTGGTAGATTTTATAGCAATGTACATCATATATTTTTTTAGATTTATCATACTCTAAGTTTAGAAGTTAGAGGGGGGGGGGGGACACATTTTTCCACTTTGGAAATGTCCCTTGCGCAAACTATTCACTTAAGAAAAAAATTATGTTAGTAACCTCAACAGCATTTTTGAAGACCTATCTATAGATACCCCACATTTATGGGGTTGTTGAAAAAAAAATTCAGTTTCAGTTCTGAGTATGGGGACCCCCAAAATTAGCTGCTTTTTTTCTAGTTTTATATAAAAATCTTGATGCGGTTCACAGAATACATCTACTTACCAAGTTTCAACAGCATAGGCCTTATAGTTTCGGAGAAAAATGGCTGTGACATACGGACGGACAGACAGACAGACAGACATGACGAATCTATAAGGGTTCCGTTTTTGCCATTTGGCTACGGAACCCTAAAAATGGAATAACTTCTCCCGTTTTCCCAAAATTTCCCTTCACAACTCTTCTCCTATTGATTTAGCGTGATGAAAAGTATATTATAACCTGCCCAGGAGTATGAAGAATAATTGTATCAATGTTCGTATCTTAGATCATCTAACCACAGGATGCGCCTTACTTAAGCATTGTTTTCTGCCATTGCACATGACCATTTGGTCTTTTGGCTTTATGAAAAGCCTGTACATCAGTACATCATTTTATATGATTAAACTAGTACATTACATTGTAGTTGACCGTACAATAACAATTAACACACAACAGCCATTACGCGTTTGTCGATTAATACATTTTTAAATGCAATGAAATTTTATATGTCTTTGTGTTTCCCCCTTCACTTCTATGAAAACTGGCAGAATATTTTTGTATGCGGTGGTTCGCAAAGGCTAGTCCCGTGTTATATGGTCTAAGGTTCGTATAAATCCGTCGAGTAGTTTTTGTTTCTATAAGAAACATACAGACAGACAGACTGACAAAAATTTTACTGATTGCATTTTTGGCATCAGTATCGATACGATTTTGAAAATATATTTCATGTACAGAATAAAATTGACCTCTCTACAGATTTATTATAAGTATAGATTTATACATCTCTTTTTGGCAAATAATAAATTAAGAAATTATACACCTTAAAAACGGCAAAAGATTACCAGTATCTATTGCCATGGGAAAGGACTTTCAGACGCATTTTAAAACCTTTAAAATTAAAACAAAAAGTGAAATGCACCTAGACATACTCTTGTTTAAAACCACCGTGTCGAAAATATTTGAATTGAGACATTTTCACAATTCTAAAAGGAGCTATAATGTCCGTCTTATATTTTTTATTCTTTTTATACACTGAAGAGTTGCCTGTAAGAGATTGCTTTTTAGCGATAAGGCCGCCCTCTGTACATTTATAAATTTGTAATGTCTTTCTTTTCTGTAAGCTACATATTAGTGTACAATAAAGTTTATTCTATTCTATCATATTCTAAGAGTTTTAATTTAAGGTTACTTTTAATTTAGTGAAGTTTTATACAATTCAATTTCTCCATTCTGCTGACTTGGAAATTTTCATATCTTAATGAAATATTTATTTAGTTAAAAAGGCACGCGACCAGGGTATTAAATATGACTGGTGGGCGTTAATTATTTTCAACCTATGTTTTTGGGCAAAAATACAATATTTCACCTGAGTACATACAATAACAAAACTGTAGAGGGTCGAGAATATTTACATGGAAGATATTTAAAAAAAAAATATTGTAGGGCATTCTCTAATCGATACTGATGCCAAAAATATGACTGAAATATTTAATGTCTGTCTGTCTTATCAACTAACAGCTCGATCCATTGAAAAGCTCAAATTTGGCATATAAACAGTTTACAATGACGCGGAATAAAAATTAACCTCCCCCACTTCAAACGGGTAAAACGAGGGTTAAAATTAGGTACGTCACGGGCGCGACACGATGCGAAATCTAGTTTAATAATAAAAGGGATCAATAGCTAGTATCAGACTACTACGCTACTTGATGTTTTGACAAACCTTTGGTCATCTAACTTGTTAACTTTCTTGAACGAATGTACTGATATATTTTGGAACTTTATTTAAAATGTTTTTGTTATTGCAGTTTGTAACTATATATCAGTACCAATAACCACACAAAACGAGCTTGCACATTACCAGCTAAAAGTTTTAATACGTTAATAAAAAACAAAAGTATTGTTTTTAGGAAAAAAAAGAAACAAAACAAACATCTATCATCCAACTTTGTCTTGTTAAATACAGTGTCAATCCAACTGCGAGTTACGGAATCTCTAAATTCTCGTGGGTCTAACTGTCGTAAAACAAATTAGTATACGACAAATACACCCCACAGAACTCCATTAGGAGGCGCGGTAGGTACTGTAGGCGGGAAACAGCCTTTGTTCTTTATAGACGGCGAAGCCATATCTTAGATACTTTACTAGATCGCAACAATGGTTTCGTTGATTTTACAAGCAGTCAGCTGTAATTTTATTTAAAAACTTTCTGCCATTCGTAGTATACTTTTGAGAAAACAGAAACTAAAGCAGTAAGTGAGTTATAGTTTGGGCTCCCTGTGTAATTTGATAAATCGAAAATGCATAATTTATTTCGGATATGGGGAAGTAGTTTTACGGCGAATTCACTGAGCAATACTGAGGATAAGTATTTTAACAGACAATACAACGAGTAGATCGTTGTCAGTCTATTTAAATAGAAATGATTGGCCTAGTCGCTCCCCATCTTTTCATATGCAAACAGTAAGTAGGTACACTGAAATACTAATTCAGTACCTTGTGACTGTATTAATTTTTCTCGGATTTGTCGGTCAACTAGTCATACTTATTCCGGACTCGTGACTAATTTATGCCATAAGTGGGTCTCAACTGAAATGATGCGACATTTCACCTCTAGTTCTCTAAGCAAATATTCTTCAGGTCATGTATTTCAGTCACCTTTTATAATCAATCATATCGATTACTCTCATTCTTTTACATCGCAAAGATTTGCTATTTGTTAAAAACCAAAACATATCTGATTATTTTGTTTAAAGAAGTATTAAATTAATTATTTGCTTACCTTAAGAAGCTAAATAATTATTATATTCCAAGAAAATCGTAGTTATCCAACATCATATTTTCACAAAACTTACACATATAAGAACCTTACATTACATCTCTAGACATGTGACGCTAATTCCCCAAGAGAATAGATATTACTTTGTATGAGCGAGATTGACAGTGTTGTGTGTCTGATGTGATTCCCTAAACCCTTACTACACAGATAACTTAATCCTTGCTATCACTCTTGTGATACGGATTTCCTCCTTTAGTGTTCTTAAGATGCTTTGATGAGTAACTAAGTAAATCTATACTTATAATAAATCTGTAGAAGTGAAAATTCTGTACATTCAAAATATCAAAAAAATAAATAGCAGGGGGTGTTACTAAACCGACACCGAACCCAAAAATGTGATTTAAAAAATTTTTGTCTGTCTGTCTGTCTGTCTGTCTGTCTGTCTGTCTGTCTGTTTGTTCAGGCATCACGCAAAAACTACCGGTTTGATTACGATGAAACTTGGTATAACTATTCTTTAATAGCCTGGGCACCACACTGGGTACTTTTTATCCCGGAAAAGTATATAGAATTCAAACCAAACTTAATTTTGCGGTTCGATCGCTAGACCCAAAGTTAATATTAATTATTGACTAAACGGTTAATGGTACGATGATGAAACTAAGCATGAGCGTTGTTTGTTACAATTTGAAAAAAGTAATTTTACCATTTTTGCGAATTCCACCTCCAAAGGTATAAAAAAGGAGGGTAAAGTTTGTATGGGACAACGTGATTCCTTGGTCCGATCTACTCAAAATTTGGCATATAGCATTATTAACATAATTGAAAGAGGACGTGTTTCGTATTTTATTGAAATTTATACTATAACGAGCTAAAAAAGGGAATGTAAATTATTTTGGGGCTGATTTTTTCTGGAGTTGATATCAATACTCCTTAAATACTCTTATTTTATTCTTAAATTACTGATTTATTTTGACACATAATTTGTGAAAGTTCAATACAATTGACGTTTTCATTTATGTCTTACGTAGTATTGTATTCTCTTTGGTATGTTTTATTTCAAACTTCAAACAGATGATTGACAAAGCCATTAAGTTAAATAAAAAGTGCTATTTTGGTAAAATGTTAACCAAATATGCTTTATGGAAGTATTATTATAACTAATTTATTCAAATTTTGGGTGACAAAAATACATTTGTGAAAAGAAGAAGAAAATTCTAAGATGGCTAGCCCGACAAAAAGGAAAGACCACGCTTCAGGTAGTATCCACTGGTCAATAAAATAACACCGCATGTTACCATCTACGCTCAATCCTTACGACAAAGATATTGTCAGCATCCCTAAGCGACTGGTTATGGAAGGCATGAACTTTATTCTACATATTATAGTGCCGACTGCATTCTGTCAGGAAACAATCTCACTAAGTAAGTCTTTGTAAAATACGGGAATGGCCTCTACGTAGACTACATTCGACAGGACTGAAAAGAGCCATTACAATAAACATGAACGCTCAGCTGATGAAATTTACATTGTTATTACGTAGGTCTTGGTTGTATTAGGAGGACAAAGCCTACAGTAGTTGGGTTTGTTCAAACGTCTTAGGCTGGGACTACCTAAAGAAGGAACTAAGTTACGATGTCAATTGCTTAGAAGAGAAGTTGTGTCAAGTAGTAGTTTAGCCATTGAATTAAGAAATGCATTTAATAAATAAATTTACTTAGCTCATATTATTTTGCATTATGAATTTGTTAATCAGAAATCTATCTAACTAGGTATTATTATAAATGCGAATGTTTGTGAGTGTGGATGTTTGTTACTCTTTCACGCTGTAACGGCTGAACGGATCTGGCTGAAATTTGGTGCCTACAGAGATATGTTATAGTCCAGGAACAAAATTTCACGCTGGCGAAGCTGCGGGCATCAGCTAGTCTTTAATAAGTAACTAGCTAGTTCCTGCGATGTCGTTCGTCTTTTACTGCAAGTTTACTTGCACCAGTTGTAGCGTGTATCCGTAATCTATTAGTTTTACAATAATTTATGAGTAAACCTTTATTTTTTGACTTTATGTGCATTGCTTCGATACCCTTACTGTCTAACCCTTCGAAGAATATGCCGTGACTTTATGCATGTATATCCCTACTAATATTATAAATGCGAAAAAAACTCTGTCTGTCTGTCTGTTACGCTTTCACGCCAAAACGGCTGGAGCGATTGAGACGAAATTTGGTATAGAGATAGGTCGAGACCCAGGGAAGGACATAGGCTACTTTTTACGCGATATGATTATGATTTTATGCTATAAACGACTTCTACGCGGTCGGAGCCGCGGGGGACAGCTAGTATTTTAATATTTTGTTATATAGCAACATTGTGATATTCTGAAGTAGCAATATTCCAATCGAATTATTACTCGGACCAGATGCGAATGTCATAATCATAATTTACGGATTTGAGAGGTACAAAAGCCTTTTAGCGGTCACCTGCCCACTATTGCAAGATTATACTTCCATTAAACGAGGTCCATTCGGAACATAAACCACCACTTCTGTTTAATCTAGGATGACAGGTTTCTCAGTCCGTTGCACTTCAGTCTGATAATGGACATTTGCGACATAGCTACGTAAAGGGAAGATCAATATAGGGAGCAGGCCTCTTTTCAATATTTAAATATCTGATGACGTAGTCACAGTATAATTAAAGAAAAGAGATGAGATTTGTTTTAGATTTTTTTTGTTGCTTTACACGGTCTAATTTGAATTAAAGAAGGTTCTTCCCCTCAAGCAAAAAAAAAATCAAAATCAAACTGTAGATAAAGGTATTAGAAACAATGTATTATACTTTTTATGATATACATATTCGAAGAAAAATAAATGTCAAAGAAATTAAATGTTCATTCGTATAAACAAATAAATCGGATACCCGACTTCCTGCTCGTCCAACATATTAATTACATGAGGGAATAGAAAACTCAGACGAGTTTTTGTTGCTTTACTGAAATATTCTTTTTAAAAAAGACATGTTGGGATGTAGTATAACCGGTTACCCAAAGGGACTTGTCGTATCATGAACTTTAACAACTAAGATTCATGCAATAGAGTACATCTAAGTATGTAGAGTAGAAAGTATAAGAAATTTTCAAATTATGAAACTTTGACATTTTTACATGATTAAAATGAAACATGTTGTTTAAAATTAAACACACAATATTAGGTCAATAGTAATTATGTAGCCTTACTTTTTTCAACTTGAAAACGCTCTAATCGGGACTCTTTCGTGTTCAAAGTTAATGTTATCAAGATGACCCGTGAATGTATTATGTTTTTAGAGATAGTTATAATAAACAAAGAAATAAATGATTATAAAACTTTGTGTCGTTTATATGAGACGGCTTTTATTGAAAATGTCTTAGTCAGAGTTATAAACTGCTTAAATTTGATTGCAATTGATTTAATAGAACTAAAGATAGGACCAATGTAATTATAGAATGGCTCATTTTTTGTATGCCAATAAAACATTTTTGCTTTAGCGTATTCTTACCGCAGAGTATTTAAGTTATTCCAACAACACAACTTCAACAAAAAAAATATAATTTCAATTCCAACTTTACTAATTAGTAACTCATTGCCTCAGTGCGATCGGCCACACCACGTATTATAATTCCAAAATATTAATTTCACTAGTTTATATTTTCGACTAAAGGCTTTGCCAATAATAATAAGCACGTACAAACAAAATTATCTACCAACTTAAATTCCACATTACGAACATAGAATAGAACTCAAACTTTTAATTCCTCATTTGAATGAGAATTAACTTCCAGAAGGTCTGCAGCAACTCCAACTATTTAAATTGAGCTAAACAAACAAGTACGTTCCTGTGGCACTTTTGTCACTCAAGGACTGAAATGACCCATGAATTTAAAAACACCATGTCTAAAATATTTGAGATGAGACATTTCATCAGTAAATTTACAATCACACTTCTAAAAGGAGCTCATGTCCGTCTTATCTTCAGGTTATTTAATGAAATTTTATACTATTCAATTTCTTCATTATGCTGACTTGGAAATTTTCATATCTTAATGAAATACTTATTTAGTTAAATAGGCACGCGACCAGCGGTATTATTTATGACTGGTGGGCGTTATTTCTTTTCTAACTATGTTTTTTTTGGCGATAATACAATATTTCACCTAAGTACATACATTAATAAAACTGTAGAGGGTCGAGAATCTGTACATGTACCACATTTTGAAAATTTTAATTATAAGGCATTCTTCTCTAATCGATACTGATGCCAAAAATGTAATTTAAATATTTAATGCCTGTCTGTCTTAACAACTAACAGCTCGATCCATTGAAAAGCTCAAATTTGGCATATAGACAGTTTATAATGACGCGGAAAAAAATTAAACCTCCCCCACTTCAAACGGGTGAAACGAGGGTTAAAATTAGGTACGTCACGGGTGCGACACCATGCGTAATCTAGTTTAATAATAAAAGGGATCAATATCTTTTTATACCTACAGTAGCTACTTGATGTTATGACAAACCTTTGGTCATCTAACTTGTTAACTTTCTTGACTTCGTGTCGGTGCAAGTTATTATGAAAGATCCTTAAACGAATTTCATGATACATTTTGGTACATTATTTAATTACTTTTTTGTTATTGCAGTTTGTAACTATATATCAGTAGCAATAACCACCGCATTGTAGCAATCGCACATTAGGTACCAGCTAAAAGTTTTAATACAATAATATAAAACAATAGTATTGTTTTTACAAAAAAAAAAAAAACAAAAAAAACAAACATCTATTATCCAACTTTGTCTTGTTAAATACAGTGTCAATCCAACTGCGAGTTACGGAATCTCTAAATTCTTGTGGGTCTAACTGTCGTAAAACAAATTAGTATACGACAAATACACCCCACCGAACTCCATTAGGAGGCGCGGTACTGTAGGCGGGGAACAGCCTTTGTTCTTTATTGACGGCGAAGCCATATCTTAGATACTTTACTAGATCGCAACAATGGTTTCGTTGATTTTACAAGCAGTCAGCTGTAATTTTTTTTTAAAACTTTCTGCCATTTGTAATATACTTTTGAGAAAACAGAAACTACGACAGTAAGTGAGTTATAGTTTGGGCTCCCTGTGTAATTTGATAAATCGAAAATGCATAATTTATTTCGGATATGGGGAAGTTTTACGGCGAATTCACTGAGCAAAATTGAGGATAAATTTTAAAATTTTAACAGACTATATACAACGAGTAAATTGTTGTACAGTATTTTTTAAATTGAAATGACTTGCCTAGTCAGTCACTCTCTATCTTAAAAATGCAAACAGTAAGTAGAGACATTGAAATAATTATTCAATGCCTTGTGACTGTATCGAATTTTTCGGATTTGTCGGTCAACTAGTCATCTTATTCCGAACTCGTGACTAATTTATGCCACAAGTGGGTCTCAATTGAATTGATGTGACATTTCACCTCTGGTTCTTTAAGCAAATATTCTTCAGGTCATGTATTTCAGTCACCTTTTATAATCAATCATATCGATTACTCTCATTCTTCTACATCGCAAAGATTTGCTATTTGTTAAAAACCAAAACATCTGTGATTATTTTGTTTAAAAAAGTATTAAATTAATTATTTGCTTTTATTAAGGAACTAAATAATTATATTCCACGAAAATCTTAGTTATCCAACATCACATTTTGACAAAACTTGCACAGATAAGAGCCTTCCATTACATCTCTAGACATGTGACGCTAATTCCCCAAGAGAATAGATATTACTTTGTATGAGCGAGATTGACAGTGTTGTGTGTCTGATGTGATTCCCTAAACCCTTACTACACAGATAACTTAATCCTTGCTATCACGCTTGTGATACGGATTTCCTCCTTTAATGTTCTTAAGATGCTTTGATGAGTAACTAAGTAAATCTTTAATAAGTAACTAGCTAGTTCCTGCGATGTCGTTCGTCTTTTACTGCAAGTTTACTTGCACCAGTTTGTATCGTGTATCCGTAATCTATTAGTTATAATGTAAATAATAAATAATAAATATTCACGGACATCTCACACAACGCTATCTGATCCCAAAGTAAGCTAGGAATAACCTGCTTGTGTAATGGGTATCAGACCACGGATATCAATACTTATATACTTTTAAATACATACATATTATACATAGAAACACCCAGACTCTTGAGACAAACATTTATGGGTCACACAAATATTTGTCTCCGGTGGGAATCGAACCCATGACCTCCAGCGCCGCAGGCGGTATCACTACCGACTGCGCCACAGAGGCAGCCAAATGTATGAGTAAACCTTTATTTTTTGACTTTACGTGCATTGCTTTGATACCTTTACAAGTAGTGTACTGATGTTATGATTTATTGTATGACTGCCTACCCCTTCGAAGCATATGCCGTGACTTTATGCATGTGTATCTCACTAATATTATAAATGCGAAAGTAACTCTGTCTGTCTGTCTGTCTGTCTGTTACGCTTTCAAGCCTAAACGGCTGGAGCGATTGAGATAAAATTTGGTATAGAGATAGGTCGAGACCCAGGGAAGGACATAGGCTACTTTTTTACCGACTGCGCAAAAGGAGGGTTATGATTTTATGCAATAAACGACTTCTACGCGGTCGGAGCCGCGGGAAACAGCTAGTATTTTAATATTTTGTTATATAGCAACATTGTGATATTCTGAAGTAGCAATATTCCAATCGAATTAATACTCGAACCAGATGCGAATGTCATAATCATAATTTACGGCTTTGAGAGGTCTCTTAGCTGTCACCTGCCCACTATTGCAAGATAATACTTCCATTAAACGAGGTCCATTCGGAACATAAACCACCACTTCTGTTTAATCTAGGATGACAGGTTTCTCAGTCCGTTGCACTTCAGTCTGATAATGGACATTTGCGACATAGCTACGTAAGGGGAAGATCAATAAAGGCAGCAGGCCCTTTTTCAATATTTAAATATCTGATGACGTAGTCACAGTATAATTAAAGAAAAGAGATGAGATTTGTTTTAGATTTTTTTTTGCTTTACATGGTCTAATTTGAATTAAAGAAGGTTCTTCCCCTCAAGCAAAAAAAATATCGAAATCAAACTGTAGATCAAGCTATTAGAAACAATATATGTATTATACTTTTTATGATATACAATTTCGAAAAAAAAAATGTCAACGAAATTAAATGTTCATTCGTATAAACAAATAAATCGGAAACCCGACTTCCTGCTCGTCCAACATATTAATTACATGAGGGAATAGAAAACTCAGACGAGTTTTTGTTGCTTTACTGAAATATTCTTTATAAAGAAGACATAATGGGGTGTAGTATAACCGGTTGCCCAAAGGGACTTGTCGTATCATGAACTTTCACAACTAAGATTCATGCAATAGTGTACATTTAAGTATGTAGAGTAGAAAGTATAAAAAATTTTCAAATTATGAAACTTTGACATTTTTACATGATTAAAATAAAACATGTTGTTTAAAATTAAACACACAATATTAGGTCAATAGTAATTATGTTTTTAACTTAAATCGCTCTAATTGGGACTCTTTCGTGTTCAAAGTTAATGTTATCAAGATGACCAGTGAATTTATTATGTTTTTAGATATAGTTAAAATAAACAAAGAAGGAAATAATTATAAAACTACACCTACAACAAGCTTTGTGTCGTTTATACGAGACGGCTTTTATTGAAAATGTCTTAGTCAGAGTTAAAAACTGCTTATATTTGATTGCAATTGATTTAATAGAACTAAAGATAGGATCAATGTAAATAAAGAATAATAAAGAATGACTTATTTGTTGTATGCCAAAAAAACATTTTTGCTTTAGCGTATTATTACCGTAGCGTATTGAAGTTATTCCAACAACACAATTTCAACAAAAAATCATAATTTCAATTTCAACTTTACTAATTAGTGACTCATTGCCTTAGTGTGGTCGGCCACACCACGTATTCATATTCCAAAATATTAATTTCACTAGTTTATATTTTTGCCAATAATAATAAGCACCTACAAACAAAATTATCTACCAACTTAAATTCCACATTACGAACATAGAATAGAATTCAGACTTTTAATTCCACATTTGAATGAGAATTATCTTCCAGAAGGTCTGCAGCAACTCCAACTATTTAAATTGAGATAAACAAACAAGTACGCTCCTGTGGCACTTTGTCACTCAAGGACTGAAATGACAAATTAATTAAACGAATGACCCCGAGACAATAAAACCCGAAATACCAACCCTAAACTCGGCCGAGGGGACCATTGTTCCCTCATTGTTATCATTTGAGTGATCAACAAACAGAAAGAACAACAGGTATTATTGTGACGTCATAAAGCGTCACAAGTAAAATTTATTATTACGACTGGGTTTTCACCAACAATACTGATGATACTTTTATGGTTATATTAGAATGTGCTATATTCTACCGTTTTAGTATTTTATGGAAGTATGTTACATGAGTTTTTTTTTACGTGAGGGTAAATCCTACATGAACACTATGCCGGACTCCTACCGACTAAAAAACCTCACGTATTGCAACAGTCTACGGTTGGGAGCCCCGGGTAAGCCTCGGAAGGATATCCCAGGACTCTCAACAGACCTAACGGTACCACTGGGATCTCACCTAGGGGGTTCTCTATGTATTTCACGATCATTCACAAACATTTTTTTCCCACATGCGCCATCGAATTCCAAAGTAAGCCAGAATTAATTCACATAATATTAAGTAAATCAATCCTGGCTTACTTTGGAAGGGTATCTATAATACTATTATAAATATCCTTCAATGGATAGGTATTAATACTTATTTCCTTTTTTATAGAAAATTCCAGCCTCTCGAGAAAAATATTAATGGATCACACAAACTTTGTCCTATATTGGGAAGCGGATCCACGACTCAGTGATCAATAGTCGCATTTTACGTCCATTAGACCAAAAATGCAGTAAAATAAAAATATTTTGCTTTCCTTCTCACGTTAGCTTGCTTTAATACCCGAGTAGTAGTTGGATGAGGGCTGCGAGCACCCTTTGTACGTGTCAAGGAAATGTTGCTTAACATTAAGTTGTGAAACTTAGTTTAGTTTTACGTCAATAAACGTGATGAGTTGAAGTAAGATAGGAACTTTGCTGGCAAGTTCATTAACATAATAATATGGAAGTGAATAAGTACTAGAGGACAATTTTTGGATTGAAAGTGTCGGTGAAGCGTAGATTTTATTATATTGCATAGTTCGATTTGAAACCAAATCAACGAAAAAACCAATTAGAGAAGGATGCAATAAAAAGAACTACAACTGTATTATGTTATAGTTATTATACCAATCTATGTCTGGTTATAATAATTTCATCGCAATAATTTTAATCATATACGGTATTCCTCATTTCTATTAAAACCTAGCAATGATAGAAAATGATGACTGCGAAAGCTTCTGCGAATTTGTTTTGATTTATGACCAAAAAAGAAAAACGGGGAAAAGGATATAATTCTAGCAGTATTAATAATATCTTGGGTGTAGTGTTTGTTGTTGACAGGTAGGTAAAATATTTGTTCGCCGAACGTAATAATATTTTTCTTCTTTCGCGTGACTGAATATTACTTGAAAAATAAAATAAAACTAAAATTTGAAACAGCCAGCAGCTACTACTACTCTCTCTCTCTCGCTCTCTCTCTCTCTCTCTCTGTATGCTTTAGTTTCCTGAGAGTAAGTACTATTTTATTTTTTATTATTATATGTATAGATAACGTGAGGGAATATCCTTCATGGATGCTATACCGGACTCCTACCGACTAAAAAACCTCACGTAACAGCCTACGGGCAGTAGCCCCAGGTTAGCCCTCGGGAGGATGTCCCAGGACTCTCAACAGGCCTACGGCTACCACTGCGGTCTCGCCTAGGTTCGGATGCCATCCTGTGTCTTTGGGGGGTTTTTGGGTGTGGTCCCGCTTCTAAGACGGGTGTGCGTTAATCCCTCACGTTACGCTGCCGTCGTCATTGGCTTGCTTCTGTAAGGACGGTGAGCAGCCGACTCAACGTCCTCAGGCCCCCGGTCATAGAGGCCGTTCGTCTTCGGCGAAGACACGTCGCCGCGTCGGCTGCGTTTAAGCCGCCGACTGCGGAACTCAGGTGGGAGAGTTCTCTCCCGCTCCCGCCCCGCCGCCTCTATCAGGAGCATGACCTGCTCGCAGAAAGAGGTGGTGCAGTCCCACTTACTCCCCTTGAAGACCAAGGCTCGCACCATGGTCCTGAACGAGAGTGTTCACGTCCAACCCTACCACGAGGACCTGACGCTGTTGCGCCCACGCCGTAGGTGACAACCGGTAGGAGAGAGCACCGTGTCTTCTGTCCAGCCCCTCATCCATGACCGGTCTGACGGCCACGATTGTGGCGAATCCCCCCTTTGGTTGCTCTAGTCGCACCTTCCTTGTCTCCACGTTTTTCTGGTGGAGCTGGCTCTCAATTTCTCGCAACGCAGGCCTTTGGTCCCGCCCCAGCGCCTGTTTGCGCCATCTAAATAGTGACGCAAGGGTTTTCGCTTCCAGATTCCATGGAGGGTCTCGGATAGGAGAATAAATACTTTACCTGACATGATTAAAATACGAATCCCTAAAAGAACTCTTAGTATTAAAACATTATTTTGATAAATGACTGGCAAGATTATTGGTCAAATTTGTAAGAGGATTAGTTCGATGCCTATTTTTTTTTTTTGTTTTACGTGAGGGAAAATCCTCATAGGATGTTATGCCGGACTCTTACCGACTAAAAAACCTCACGCCACGCCTAACAGCCTATGGTTGAGAGCCCCGTGTAAGCCCTCAGGAAGGATGTCCCGTGACTCAAATATTTCAAAGGTATTCCTGGTTATTATATTCCCAGTTTACGGATATAATCGCAGTCAAAATTAGTTAAAATTTAATTTTGTTAATTAGAATTGGCAGTTATGTTAACAATAAACTTATAAATGCGCTCGAATTTCAAATTTGAAAAGTTTAAATTACATCGCTTTGGTAAATTTGATAATCAACGTTGAAACAATCTGTTGCAAAGTTACTTCATTGTGTTACAGGAAATTATGTTTCTACCTGACTTAGTAAAAGGCGAATAGATAGAACTTTTTTATACAAAAGCTCTTAAAGTTCACAATTCGAAATATATACATTTTAATGTACTATTGTAGTTATCGCTTCACAGGTTTCTCATGCGTCTAAGTTTATTTAAAAAGAAATCACTTTCATTTTTTACAGCAAATCATTTTTTTATGTATATGTTTCATAATACCCAGCATCTCTAGAAGTCCACCATCAATAGATTTTGAGTGACGTCGTTTTAGTTCAAGTTGTTCTCACCAAGATTATCTAGATTAGTTGTTCATACCAGACTCCGGCTATACTCTACCAATCGCAATCAAATAAACGTAAAATTGAAATTCTGAATAAATCTTTTTATAAAAAAACTGCATTAAAATCAGTTCCGTAGTTTTTTGGTCCATAGCGGTTAAACAAACATACCTAACGACGAATTACCGATCTCTTAAAAAATGTTCTTAAGCCCGGGTTAAAGACACTTTATCAAAACTCAGAGAGGGAGTTGGGTAATTAGGTACATAACTTATCAGACTTTATGACAATAATATAAGCGATCCCGACATAAATGCAGGAAAATGTGCTGCTTGTTACACATTCAAGTTCACAATACGTTAATGGAGAAATACAAGTATCAGCATACACGCCTCCAAGTTTCATAATAACACAGTAACCAATTTAAGGCTTCATAAACAACATCGATTTAGACCTAACTCCTCACGGTAAAGTAACACCTGGAATGTCACGCCTTAAATCCAAAGAGCTTATATCTTTATCACACCTGGTGCCCGGACTTTATTTTCAGTACGGCATGGTCACCCTCTTGTGTGTTTTGATCGATATTTGAAATCAGACTTTAACGTAATCAAAATAGAGTCTCTTTCAGAAAATTTTGAATTAGATGTTACTTTTTTGTTAATAGAGCAATATTTTTTAGTAAATAATACATTTATTGTTAAAAATTACAGAGAAACATAATTATTACATATCTATATTTACACTATTACTATTATTTTTTAGTTAATCATATAATAAGTTAAATCAATTGGAAGAAAAAAAAGATCCAATTTGCAAAATAATTTTATTTAGCGCATAAGAGTATGACCTATGTATATTAGTAAAAGTGTAATTATAAGAAATTACTTCATCAGCGGACGCGGTGTTCCTCGTTTGGTGTTGCACCACGTCTATAGGCTACGGTGGTCACTTGCCATCAGTTAGATCGTATCTACCTCTTTAATGGTATAAATAATAAATTAAAAGTTTGAAAAACACTAGAAAAACACGCTATAAAACCTTAAAACCTGATTGTGGTCAAAGTTCATTAAAAGACTTTTCTAACAAATTGGAACACAGCTAAAATACGATGTTTCATCATAAAGTTCCAGTTTATATCTTCCAGCTCCATCATCACATCAGTTCGACGGTACCTTAATACTGTATTGTCATAAAAACTACATACAGCTGCCAATTTTGATGACCCTACAATCCTTGGAAGATGGTTAAATTAGTTACCTCAGATTTCATTACCTACATAGTTAACAGGTCGACCTGATAAAAGCGTATTAAATAGAAAAGTTTTTTCTTAGCCACTTGAAATTGTTACAGTCAAGAGTAAATATTTAATGCAGTAGCTATTTATTCCGATTCCTGTTAACATAATAATATGATTGGCCTCTATATTGTATTTGTGTTCAATATTTGCCATACTCTGTGTCATATCATGATCAGTTTTATTTCTGTTTGCTATTTTCTCCCTTACTAAATATTATGATGCTCTAGGGACCAAACTTAAGCTGCATGGATATGTAGGTTCTTCACGCCGCCGAAACAACAATTTTGTACAATAACGTGACTTTTAAGCTATAAACTTTTTTGAATCCAAAATGGACGCACAACTTTATCACTTCTTGTAACGTCTAATAAATAGCCTACAGCACTATTTATAGTTGAAAAGTTTTAGGTTATACAAAATTTACAGCATTCTGTGTTTCCTTTGACAAAAAATAATTATTTGAACACATTAATTTTGATGTATCATTTGTGCTCTATCATTATACCAACTGTCCTTTGAAAGATGGCACGTAATTTCATGTTAATATTCGGTAAATGTGACATACCTACTGGTAATTTATCATAGAAGTAAATTATTATACTTAAAAGCAATATCATGAGCGGTAATGACAAAGGGACCTTGCGGAATGAGTACATTCATTTTAAAACGCATTTATTTATCTTGTTGTCTTCATAGTGTTGAAGTTTGAAATCACCTCTTATATTTGCTCCATGGAAATCACACAAGAAATGAATTTCTTTTTTTTAGGGTTTCGTACCCAAAGGGTAAATAACGGGACCCTATTCATGAGATTTCGCCATCCGTGTGTCCGTCTGTCGGTCCGTCACGAGGTTGTATCTCATGAACGGTGATAGCTAGAGAGCTGAAATTTTCACATATTTGTTTATACGTATGTACGTGTTTTGACTGCCGCTAACTCAACACTACACAACAACAACGCTAACGCAACAAATACTAAAAACAGAAAAAAATTACGGGGGTGCGCATACAATAAACTTGAATCTTTTTTAAAATTAATAACGGCAATAAGAAGACGTTTGAAATGCTAACAGAACATCGAGCTGTATATTTTCATTAAATTTGAACTATTTCATTAAAATAAAATTGACATTTAAGGGGGGCTCTCATACAACAAACGTGATTTTTGGTCGTTTTTTTGAAACGGAACCCTTTGTGCGCGAGTTCGACTTGCACTTGACCGGTTTAATACAACATTTTGTTTATGCAAATTTTAACGACACGATGAATACATTGTTCAGAAATTTTCATACTATTCTACTTTATACAGCTGCTGATGCGTCTGACCATGTCTGCTGCATGACATGACAACTATTATCACACATGTATTTTAAATAAAACCGGCCAAGTGCGAGTTGGACTCGCCCATGAAGGGTTTCGTAGCAGCAAGTAACATAATGTAAAAGTTCGTTGTAACTTTGATTGATGTTTTAACACGTTCGCAGTGGTAGTGATTTTTCTAACCGAAAATTGCGGTTTATGACGTATTAAAAAAAACTACTAGCTCTATCTTGTTCAAACCAATTTTCATTGGTAGTTTTTATGGCAATGTACATTATATAATTTTTTTAGATTTATCATTCTCTTAGTTTAGAAGTTAGAGCGGGGGACACACACATTTTTCTACTTTGGAAGTGTCTCTTGCGCAAACTATTTATTTTAGAAAAAAATGATGTTTGGAAACTCAAAAACATTTTTAAAGACCTATCTATAGATACCCCACAAGTATGGGTTTGATGAAAAAAAAAAATTTGAGTTTCAGTTCTGAGTATGGGGACCCCCAAAATTTACTACTTTATTTTCTAGTTTTATATAAGAATCTTAATGCGGTTCACAGAATACATCTAGTTACCAAGTTTCAATAGCATAGGCCTTTTAGTTTCGGAGAAAAATGGCTGTGACACACGGACGGACAGACAGACAGACAGACAGACATGACGAATCTATAAGGGTTCCGTTTTTGCCATTTGGCTACGAAACCCTAAAAATCATCCATCCGTTGTTTTCGAGACGATTATTTTTTTTCATGACGGCAATTTCGGTAACGCAATCGGAGATCCCCCATTTTGCAAAACCGTCACTTAGTGTAAAAGCCAAAGACGCGTCTCACAACTAAAGTTACATCGTACACGTTAAGTTCCACACTTACACAGGTAGAGCCCGATATTCAAGTTACCAAAGTAAGGAGTTTCCGGCTCTCGTCGCACTCTTTGACAATCTACACCCGCGTGGAATTTTGTTTACGTTCCAGCTTACTATGAGAAATTGGTCCCGAGTTAAAAAGTAACCTATGTGTCCTATATTATCATGTATTGTATCCAGACTATAATCTTTTCTTATACAAAATTTTGATTTAAACCCGATCTGTTCAGCCCTTGGAGCGTGATTGAATAGTAAACATCCACACATCTTCACAAACTTTCACATTATAATAGTGGTAGAATATAAAATTCTTAAATTTTTACATTTTTTAATTTTTTTTTCTTCAATTTTTTTTTTACATTCGTGCCGTGTAACTTTCTAAAAAGTGCCGGTAGATGGTGCCTACGTCGCCCCAAGACGATAAGGTGGAAAATTTGGTTGGTTCCGAGTAGGTTTCGGTGGTGGGTGGTTAACGCGTCGGCACGGATCGCCGAAGACGCAGGTTCGAATCCTGCTCGAAACCAATTCTTTTTCCATTTTTAAAATGTATGATCAGTTAGCGTACTAATTGCTTTTCAAAAATAATCTATAAAATTCTTGTCAATGACTTAACATTTTGACCCTACTTACAAGTGTACTTCTTCAATACTACTTAGTAGTTATAAAGGGTGTTTTTTTAGAGGTATAGAACTTTGAAATGGAATAAAACGAAGGTGATTGTTTTTATTGATATGAAAATGACTTTATTCGAAAGGAAATCTTCTGGCATTATAATTAAAATATGATTTCTGGCAAATAACCGCCACGGCTGGCTCGGACGTAGTCTAATCTAGAGGTCCAATTTTCGATGACTTTCCCAACATTTTTGGCCGTATATCGACAATAACGCGCCGAATGTTGTCCTCCAAGTGGTCAATCGTTTCGGGCTTATCGGCGTAGACGAGCGACTTCACATATCTCCACAGAAAATAGTCAAGTGGCGTAAAATCGCACGACCCTGGAGGCCAATCCACTTGTCCAAAACGCGAAACTATGCGGTAACCAAACGTTTCCTTCAATAAATCAATTGTGGCACGAGCTATGTGACATGTTGTGCCGTCTTGTTGAAACCACTACTACAGCACATCATGGTTGTTCAATTGATGAACAAAAAAGTCAGTAATCATCGCTCTATAGCAGTCACAATTGACTGTAACGTTCTGGTCAGCATCGTTTCTAAAGAAGTACGGACCAATTATTTCACCAGCCTATAAAGCACACCACACAGTCAGTTTTTCTGGATGTAACGGTGTCTCAACACTTGAGGATCATCTTCACCCCAAATATGGCAGTTTTGTTTATTGACGTATCCATTCAACCAAAAGTGAGCGGCACCGCTAAACAAAATTCGCTTATGAAAATCACGATACGCATTACGGACAGAACCAATATTTTCAAAATAAATTTGCACAATTTGGAGGCGTTGTTCAGGCTTCAGTCTATTCATGTTGAAATGCCCAACCAAACTAAACATAAATCACTTTACAGCTGATAATAATACCGCCAGTTAAAACAGTTATGCCAACTTAAAGTTCTATACCTCTAAAAAAAACACCCGTTAGTTATATTCCTACGTGATATCTAACATTAAGTTCCGTGTTCATATGATTACAGGCTATTATTTTTGATTGATGAGTATATACATACCAGTTTTATTTACCATAGTTTTTAAAATTATTAATGATACTGCGTACGTTTATTTTTTCAAATAGGTACATTATTGATATTTACTGTTGTCTGTTCTATTCTCGTACTCCATATTTTTTTTATAAAATATTACTATGTTAATTGTTTTAGAATAGTTATTATATTTTTCATAACAGAGTGGTGTAATTAAGTTTTATAATAGTGGATCTTATAACAATAGTAGATGTTTTAAAGGAACAGTACTTAAGATTTACGTAAACTATGATTATTAATTTCAGTCAGTAAAATGACACTTCTTGAATGAAAATTTAGTACTAAATTTAGTATAAGTGACAGTTAGCACTTGTCATTTTACTGACTGAGATTAATAATCGTACTTTAAATTAATTTTACAATTTTTATATTTTAAAGACGAATTTTCTTTCGTTATTTTATCATGTAACTACAAAAATGGAGCAATAGGAATAAATGTCAACCAATCTGGCAGATTTTTATACATTAATTGTTGTAAATACGATAAACGAATATAGATTCCTCTAGTGTTACAGGGTTTTCGCTATATCACAGGAGAAGACGTTGGGTAAAGCTAGCATTTTAATAACAAAATCTAAATTTTTTTTTGCATAATCCTAATACATAACACTTACGAAACGTTAGGAAAAAGGTACCACCACTAGTTCAAAAAGCGACCCCTTTAGAAAAAATGGCAAGAAACTCGGCGAGCTATACTTTTTAACCGACTTCAAAAAAGGAGGAGGTTCTCAATTCGTCTGTATGTTTTTTTTATGTATGTTCACCGATATTTCCGTCAATTATGGACGGATTTTAACTTTTTTTCTTTTGTTGAATAGGGTTTACTTCTGAGGTGGTCCCATTTTCACCTGGTCAGGATTTTGATGATGGGATCCAGGAGAAATCGAGGGCAACCTTCAAAAATTGTAGGGACAACTAGTGCGTTTGTTAACTTTTTGATTAAGTGCTTTAATGTACTACAATTTAATGAAGGTCTGGAGTCGATCTGATGATGGAACCGAAAGACAATCGAGGGAATTCCTTAACGATTTACAGCAGTTAGGTACTTTGTGTTTGGGTTTGATTGATTTGTATTGATGAGAACTTTACACCTAGATAGATATATTTTTTGGTTCACCCGTCACTTAAAATAATGAAAAAAAAAATTAATAAAAAATAAAACCGACTTCAAACCAATCCTGAAAAATAAAATTTACTTTGAACAAAGTTCTACTTTGCACAAAGTAATTGTATTTTGATTAATCAGATTTTATTAAATATAATATTGAAGTTGGTGCCATTAATAATAATTAACTAAACCTGTACGTTTAGTTGGCGCCGTCAATATGATATTGAATAAAATCTGATTAATCTAAATACAATTACTTTGTGCAAAGTAAATTTTATTTTTCAGGATATGTTTGATGTCGGTTTTATTTTTTAATAATTATATTTTTAGTGATCTATTTATTTTTATTAATAGACTGAAAAAAAAAAACATATTGTTTAAGAATCTAGCAGAGCAAGCAGATAATTTCCAAGATTTCTTATCAACCAAATAATCGTTAACTGTAATAGTAGCCCTTGCAATATAATATACTTTCTATGAACTTTTTGAACTTTAATAATGACAAAATAGAATAAAATTCTGAAGTAACTACAATTTATCGTCGATCCAATTTCAATTCTCTTCAAATGCAGAACAAGCATCTTAAGATATTTCCCCACTCAATAAATTCTTAGAAACGAGACTGGGGGACCAAGTTGTCTATTTTGAGTTATTAAATTATTTTAAAACGGAAAGTTTTGAAACTGGCCTTTTAGCCATATATTACTAGCTGACCCGCGCACCTTCGTTTACGTCATATAAGAAAGAGTATGTTCTGGTACGGAACCCTCCGTGCGCGACTCACACTTGGCCGGTTTTACATAACTTTTACAATTAACGCAGCGCACGTAACGTAAGCTCTGATAAGGAAAAATTTTCCCACGTGCTTGAAACATTTATCATGACTGCTCCGCTCCTATTCATTGTAGCGTGATGCTATGTAGCCTATAGTCATTTACAATAAATAAACTATCGAACTGTATAAAAAAAAACATAAAACCAGGATTTCCTAAGATCCTAGTGTTCAAACTAACAAACTAACTCTTCAGCTTTATAATAATATTATGATAATATTAGCGGCGTTTTCCCTGAAAGAAAACGCATATTAAAATACTTACCTAATTCGAAGCTTATATAATGAGATAGGCATATTCGTTACCCGTAGGCTTATCTTACTCATGTTTGATGACGTATTTCCGTCGACTCACCAGTAGGGGGCGCCACCTGTGAACTTATAAAGAACATGGCGTCCACTTTGTCCTCATTGGCTTTTATTCACCAGGCAGATTTAAAAAGTAAGCTTCGAATTAGGTAAGTATTTTAATATGCGTTTTCTTTCAGGGAAAACGCCGCTATTAAAAGTACTTGACCGTAATTCGAAGCTTATATAATGAGAAATGTTTGTTTTCGCCTGGTGAGTGACGGAAACGCCAATGTGATTCTAATTTATTTTTAGGAAAATAATATTATAGAATGTTGTATGTATGGTATCTAGATTTATAATCTTTACCATCTTGAACAACTTCATATGTAATCTTAAACAGACTAAATAAGGAATCTTATTTAAGGAGTAGTAAGTGTAGAATAAAAATGCTGTATTTGAGCACTGAACTGTAATTTAATTTAACTTTTGAAATAGTTACAACTTGACCGTACAATGTCTCGAATGGAAGAGGAAGAAAAATGTGTTGCCACAATACAAATTTAAATGACTTATTGCAATACATAAAAATTAGTTAGTAATTACTACATCGACTAAACTTAATATAATTTTATGGTTGAGATATTTCTCAAACATAGTTGGGCCAGGGGCCAGAACAACATAGTATGTAATTTTGTTATCTTAAAAAGATCTAAAATAAAGAAATCTAATTCACATCAATAGCTCAGCAAATTCAGAATACATAGTTAAATTTTACTCCAAATTTTTAAAATATTATACAGTTCAGTTAGCTACTTTAACTAAAAATAGTTATAATCTTGCAAAAACAAGGAAATTAATTTTAAGTATGAAACCTAAGAATAATCTTCACAAAAATAACGGTAAAGACTGTGTAAATAACAAGTAGTAATCACATATACTTATCTACTTACATAATTTGTATAAATGTTACAGAATAATGCTTTATGACCATAACTGGGTATATAATATACAAACATTTTTAAGATAAATTGTTTTACTGACCCTACTACAATGGTAAGGGACTTAGTTTTCTAAAAGACCTGGTATAGGTTTTATTATTTGACATTTTTATTTCAGCTACCCTGACTCTACCATCGGGTCCCGGTACCACCTTAACGATTCTTGCCATGGGCCATGACATTGGAGCAGTGTTGTCACTGCGTACAATAACAAGATCTCCTTCTTTAAGGTTAGGCTGAACATGATGCCATTTAGGTCTACTTTGCAATTGGGTAAGGTAGTCCCTGGACCAGACTTTCCAGAAGTCTTGTTTCATTTTTGATAAAATATTCCAAAATTTTAATTTATTTATTTGTGTGGTAGACAGGTTAAGTTCAGGGTAACTCATCATAGCACTGCCTATAAGGAAGTGTCCAGGTGTTAAATATTCTAAGCTTGATATGTCAGAGCTCATGGGAAGCAGTGGTCTGGAATTTAAAACAGCCTCAATCTCTACAATTACAGTATACATAGCTTCATAGGTTAAAGCCATTGTACCAACTATTCTTTTGAAATGAAATTTAAAACTTTTGACCCCGGATTCCCATAATCCAGCAAATTCCGGAGCGTAGCTCGGAATGAACTTAAATTTTATACGGTTACTTAGACAGTAGTTGTGCACAGCATCAACATGATTTTTAGAATTAAAAAGGTTATATAAAGCATCTAGCTCATTAGCTGCACCCTTAAAGGTTCCAGCGTTATCACAAAATATGCTTACTGGCATCCCTCTTCGGGCAATAAATCGTTTGAGGCATGCCAAAAATGCTTCAGTGGTAAGATCGCTAACAAGCTCTAAGTGAATACATTTTGTAGAAAAACAGACAAATAGTGCCACATAAGCCTTTGTTATCAATGGTTTTCTCATCCTAGAAACCTTCATGTCAAATGGTCCACAAAAGTCCACCCCAACTACTTTAAATACCTGAAGTCTAGAGACACGCTCCTGAGGGAGTGATCCCATTAACTGTTTAGCAGCTGCAGCCTTCAGACGGAAGCATTTCACACATTTATTTACTACCTTCTTAACCTCACGAATGCCACTGATAAGCCAGAATTTTTGAGAGAGAGAGCTTAATACCAGCTTTGCACCAGCATGTAACAAGCGTATATGTTCCTTGTGAATGAGAATATTTGTAAAATGACAAGACTTAGGCAAGATGACAGGATGTTTTTTATCAAAAGATATATCTGTGGCATTCTGTAAGCGACCACCAACCCTAAGTAAGCCATGTTTATCTAAGAATGGATGTAGGTTAACAATGCCACCTTTTATTATAGAACCATTTTTAAGGCAATTAATTTCTTTATAGAAGTATTCTTCTTGAACAGAATGAATAATTAGGTATAGAGCATTATTGAGCTCTTGTGGAGACAATGGATCAAGATTTTTATTAAACCGGGATTTGGCATTGCAGATAAATCGCAAAACATAGGCCAATACCCTTTGCATTTTGTTTATGTTTGAATATTTTTCACAAAAATGCATTAAAAAGGAGTTGTTATCTGATTCTTTTTTATCACAGACATTTACAACATTAGTTTCAGAGAGTAAAGGACATTTTATGTCATAGTTTATAGTGTGTTGGAAATTTTTACTAGAGAACTCAGGAGGACCGTGCCACCACAGACTTTTCATTTGCAATTTATTTGGATCACAGCCTCTTGATAAAAGGTCAGCTGGATTTTGATCTGTACTAATGAATGACCAGTTGAAGTCAGCCGTTAGCATTTTGATTTGCTTTACTTTATTAGTTACATAAACATTTGTTTTAGAATTGGGTGATTTTATCCAAGCAAGTGAAATTTGTGAATCGCTGTACAAGTAGACAGAAATTGTTGGAAATCTTAATTTTAAAATATTATAAACCCTATGTGCTGTCTCTGAAAGTAGAAGTGCACTATTCAATTCTAATTTAGGTATAGTTAAGTTTCTATTCAATGGTGCAACACGAGATTTAGAGCAAAGAAGATTAATATTAACTGTGTCATCTATATGGTTAATAATTCTTGTGTAAAGACAACAGCCAAAAGCCTTCATAGAGGCATCTGCGAATCCAACAAGTTCCACTACAGTCACTGCATGTGAGTTAATAGATCGAGGCACGGTAAGAGTTCCCATTAGCTTTAAATTATTAAGGAATTTATTCCAAATTTTTATAACATCTTGGGGCAAAGTTGAGTCCCAATTTATTTTTAAGGCCCATAATTGTTGCATAAATAGCTTGGCCACTATGATTACTGGCCCAATCAGACCTAAGGGATCGAACATCTTGCCAATGAAGCTCAGAATACTCCTTTTGGAGTGCATGTCATCACAGCTAACAATTGGACAAGAAAATGTAAAGTTGTCATTTAAAACATCACATTTTAAACCTAATGTTTTTATTATATTATTAGCACTAAATTCTATGTTTTGAAAATATTTTTGATTATTAGGGAGATTGTCAATTACTTGGGGAAAATTGCTACACCACTTATGGAGGGTGAAATTGCCTTTTTCAAACAGTGCAATAAGCTCTTCCTTAAGTTGTTCAAGTTCTGAGATATTATCTGACCCACAGATGATATCATCTACATAAGTACTCAATTTAATAGCCTGTGCAGCAAGGGGGAATTCATCCTGATACCTATGAGCCAGCTCAAGGAGACAACGTGTTGCTAGGAAGGTTGATGCTTTTAACCCATAGGTAACTGTTTGCAGCTGCAAACAGGTAATGGATCTAGTGACGTCATCTCTCCAAAGAATGTTTTGGAGACAGCGTTGATGTGGGGCCAGTGAAATACACCTAAACATCATCTTAACATCACAAGTGAGTGTGTAAATAAAG
The DNA here is from genome assembly GCA_933228765.1 of Miltochrista miniata. Classification (NCBI taxonomy): domain Eukaryota; kingdom Metazoa; phylum Arthropoda; class Insecta; order Lepidoptera; family Erebidae; genus Miltochrista; species Miltochrista miniata. Next base: position 24,423,713 of record OW121756.1, read on the forward strand.
CATCTCCACCTCAATAAGATGTCAAAGAGCTCACTTTGTACAACTGGACCATTTAACATGACGTCATTTAGAGAAACACCATTCCTAGACTTCATACTCCCATCAAACACTACACGTAATTTAGTTGTTAAGCTAGATTGATTAATAACAGCATGATGTGCTAGAAAATACACATGTCCAGAGTGAATATTATATTCATCAATGTTGATACTTTTGGCATGCCCCAAAGTAATATACTCCTCAATAAACTGTTTATACTTTTCAAAATATAGTGGATTGCATTTAAACTTTTTCTCCAGACTCAGAAATCTTTGCAAAGCCACTGAGAATGAGTCTCCCAATCCTAAATTTTCTAAAGGTGAGACTAATGGCATTTGAACTTCAAAGTTATTATTTAGAAGTTGAATAGTATCACTAAAACATTTTTCAGATTGATCAAATTCTTTACAATTCTTTTTTGAAGGTTGAGGGACACTCTCAGATAGCCAAAATTGTTCCATCACATCTTCCAACTTGTTACTATCACAGATAGCTAAGTTAGCTACTACACCTTGTTTTTCTGTCTGACTGCAAACCTTGCCACCAACAGTGTAGCCGAAGGAGGTGTTTTGCAACAACAAGTTATTACCTAATCTGATTTGACCAACCCCTAGAATGTCGAAATAGATGTCAGCACCCAAGAGCATGGAAATCTCAGTTGAATTATAGAAATCCTCATCAGCCAACTGAATGTGTTCAGGTATATTAAATTTAGAAATATCCAATGTTTGCTGAGGCAAGTCAGATGTGATAGAATTCATAACATAACAGTTTACATTTAATTGAAAGTGAGTAACTGGAGAGGATATAGTTACATTTACACATTTGTTAATTTTATTATTTTTATTGCCAATGCCAATAATCTTAGTATTACTGCTTTCAAGCTTTAAACCTAGTTTATAGACTAGGGATGAAATAATGAAAGAACATTGACTGCCAGAGTCCAAAAGCGCTCTGACAACAAGTTCAGAACCACAAGAAGCTGTTAATTTAACCCGTATAGTAGGTAACAGTGTGGTCATTCTAGCGTTAACGTTAGAATGAAGTGCAACAGCATTGTTACAACTGTCGTCTTTATGTAAAAGCGAATTATGATTTGCCTTACAGTGTTTGCATATAAAAGAAAATCTACACTTACCAGTGTGACCTTTTAAGCAAAGAATGCATAGAGATTTTGAATTTACAAACTTCTCACGGGCCTCTATAGGAGCCAGTTTGAATTTGGGACAATTATGGAGTCCATGGTTACCCTGTGTACAAAAAGCACAGTGGTTTATATTTTTAGTGACAAAATTTGTTACCTTACAATTTTGAGTAGTCTTTATATGGTCAGACATACTATCTTCTAGCGCTATAGCACGCTTTTCAAGAAATGAAATAAACTCTTTCATAGATGGAAGAGTATCTAGATCCCTATCTAATTGATAGGCACGATTGGTATAGGTGTCCAATTCCTTTGTAAGTATTGCAATGAGCAGCATATCCCATTGCTCAATAGGTTGCTCAAGATTTTTAAGTGCATACAATTGTTGCTGCACATTAGATACAAATGACCTTATAGAGGCCGAAGTGCTCTTCTGCATAGACGGCAGTTGTAACAAAATGTTAATGTGATTAAGTATTATTCTAGACTTATTGTCATAGCGCTTCTTTAGCAGATTAAGAGCCTCAGTGTAGGAGTCATTCACTAAAGGCAGGTTTATAATTTCTGTTAAGGCATCATCAGTTAAAAACTTTCTTAAATAAAATAACCTCTGTACATCCGACAGAGCTGTGTTCTTGTGTATTACAGCAGTAAACAAGTCTATAAAAGGTGTATACTTAGTGAAATCTTTCCCACTGAAAGTAGGAATATCAATGTTGGGTAATTTAGAAGTTGAAGCGTTAGGACACTGCTGTGCCTTAGATGTACTTAAGTTATTTAATGACATCTTTAATTTAGCTATTACAGAAAAATACTTATCTTCTAAGGCACCTACGTTTTCATTGTCCTTAGGATCCAAACTTAAAATGTCCAACTGATTTTTCTCTAAGCCCATAAAGGTGTTGTTGAGTTTTTCGATACGAGCCTGTATCATTTCACAAGTGGCAGACGAAAGAGAATTCTGGTCGTTGGCAAAATTTTCTATTCGGGTCAAAGTACCTTTTAATTGACCACGAGATATCCGAAGTTTCTTTAAGATCTCTTCTTGTGCCATAGTAATTGAAAAACGTGAGATTGATAAATACGCAAGACACTTCACTTGAAAGTTATTAATTCACAAATTTTTCTAAGTTTCACTAATTATTGTTTGTTTACAAAATTCACCGCCAAGTTGACCACGGCTGACCGACAGATCGGATGTATTGTCAATTTTGACAGCTCCGCTACTTCCGCTCGATGCGTAGTGCCAACACAACGGCACGTCGCGGCACGAACCAGAAAAAAATGGCTGGTGGATTTGAACTTGATTTTTATGATGTATCCATAGGTCGCTGGTTCATATCCGGCTCGAAGGACCAACAGCATGTAGAATAAAAATGCTGTATTTGAGCACTGAACTGTAATTTAATTTAACTTTTGAAATAGTTACAACTTGACCGTACAATGTCTCGAATGGAAGAGGAAGAAAAATGTGTTGCCACAATACAAATTTAAATGACTTATTGCAATACATAAAAATTAGTTAGTAATTACTACATCGACTAAACTTAATATAATTTTATGGTTGAGATATTTCTCAAACAGTAAGTATTCCTTCTATTGACAGGATTAAATAATTGCGAATTATTATTATATTTCATTGGTGGTAGTAGCTGACATTATTACTCGACGATAAAAAATTTTGAAATCCATCGTCAATTACCTCTTGTTAAGGATTAATTTGATCTTACCACCACCACCAATTCTTAGAAGCTGCTGTTGACCGGGAAGTGCCGGGGCTAGAATAGTTGGAGAACCTCTAACAGTCATAAATAAACTATTAGACTGTGTAGTCTCATATCGGTTACTTTGATATCCTAATTTCTATCTAGAATAAAGGATTCAATTGATTAGTCGTAGGTGTTATCTTTGTTTACAATGTTTTCCAACCAGATTGTCTGAAATGAAAATGATCAGTTTCGGACTCTTAATTCGGGCCTAAAAGTAGTACCTATGACGCGAGTTAATACAATCGAGCAAAGTTAGATCGTGGTTGCGGCGACCTAAGCATAAAATCACTATGACGAGAAACCTGAAAAATGTTTTCTGTGTATCAATACTTAGTAATATTGAACTAAGTCATCAATCCCAATATCAATGAATATGTGACTTATCTTTCTTTACATTTTTTAAAGAGATCGACCAAGATATGTTTAACCAAAACATGCGAACTATGTAAAGTTGACTAACGGTTTCTATATTATCAAGAACAGCAACAACAGATTTATGTAACAGAATCGTATTATATAATAACCATGAATAAAATGCAAGTCGGTTAAAACATCTTAAAAGGTAGGTCTCAAGGAGCTCAAATGTAGAAGTTTTTGATTTAATATCTGTTATTTACCTCTTCGCCCCCCCCCCCCCCACATTTCCACAGATTCTCTATGTGAGGTGGTGGGAGACCTGTCGAGGTGTTTATTAGAAGGAAAGAAATAATGTTCATTAGGTTCTTTTGCAGGTTCTGCAGAACGAATGGAGCTTACAGAGCTCTCGGTTTGAGATCTGCCCTCTATTATTACCTTGTGCCATCGCGGCGCCATAAACACTCCTGTTGACCGATTAAGGTGTGACAGCATCTTGGGTATTAAAAATGGTGGTGGAAGTAATATCCACACATTACAAACAGGCCTATCATGTAGTGTTCTCCATTTCATAATAGGAATATTGTTTGTAGGGAATCTTGCCTTAGTGGTGTTTGAAGCAGGATGCTCACAAAAAATACCCGGAGGAGCTGATACATATGGTATCGGCTCGGAATGCAGTGTATGGTGAAGTCAATTTGATGTCGGACCATTACACGCAAGCTGACGAGTTAAGTTCGTCAAGGCAATTGATTTGGTCTCGTCCCTCTGGGGGGATGGACTACAACTGCTTTGAATGAGTACAGACTGTAACACAGTACCGGTATATGATTTCGAATCATGTGTAAGATTATCAACATCTCTCTTTGATGCAGTGCAATCTTTGTTATTCTAGGCCCTCGAGCCTGTTAGAGAAATGTTTTCTAGCTGGGCTCCCAAGCGAAATCTGACGCGTCCGTGGTAAGAAAGCATCTCGGATGGAAAGCTTGTAAAATTGACGAGAACCGGTAATTGCGGACCCACTATTGGAGTTCCACTTGTACCACTCCGTGCACTACTATTTTCTTCAGTGGGTTGTCGGTTAGGGGATTGACCGAATGTGACGCCGAGGTAAAGCTACCTCTAGGCACTGCGAAAGGGGTAAAAAATCAAAAGACCCACCAAGTTTGAATTTTCTTTAAAAGAACTAAGTTTCTTTGATTTGGAATTAAATAAATCTTCCTTTTATGTCTAATATCTTTTCTTTTGGTATTGGACTTTCAGGTAGTTCTATGTCTATCGCATAACGATATGAGAGGTTTCATTGGGAACCTATTATTGTTTTCTCCCAATTGTCTAACCATCTCTGGGTTTGAAGAGTTTTCAAGGCTATTTGTACCTTTTTGTGAAGAGTAACAGGATTTTGATGCGCAAAATGAGATTTTGTGTAGGTAGACGAGTATTTGAATACTCTTATTCTATAGAAATCGAGGCACCCAGATGGTGAGAAACGAAAATGTTTTGGGTGCGGCTTACCCGAGCGGAAGGCAAGAATGTGCTCTGAGAAAGAATAATGTAAACTGTTTATCATGAAAATAAGCTTGACTGAGATGTATTTTGCACATCCAATCTCGTGGTTGGAGGAAATCTGGTAAACGGAACATGCTGAAAGATAGAATTATTCTGGCTTCACAAAGGCGTACAATGTCCTAAAACTGAATTCTGGGCGGATGACCCATCGCTATTTGAAGTTAGGAAAAGTGGAGAAATCAAACTTTTTGACAAAGGAACTAGTTTTAGAGTGCCTTGAGCATTCATCTTTTGAACCATTGCACAATGTGGTCATTTCAGTTAATAAGGAAACTTTTCGTTGTATGGATTCTTAAGTATTTAAAGCAATTAGTATTCCACCTTGTCAAGTTTTCCATAGCATTTTAACATAAAGTGAAAATTTACAACTTTGTCAGGACGGGACTTGAACAGAGTTCGGTGTAAATTTAAATGTGGGAAGGTTATCAGTTTTGAGCAGGATTCGAACCTGCGTCCTCTCGAATACCGTGCAGGACGGATTGTAGTTTCTGGATAAAGGGAATGCGGTACCCTTTTATAAATTTAAAACTTTTTGGTACTCTGGTTCCTTACCAACGTATTTTGTACAGAGTTAACTGACCGACATAGAATGACAGGGTCATATTATTTAGTGTTTCCTTTGCTGGTGTGGGCAGAGGATGTTAGACCTCTCCTCGTCTCTTTGAGAGCCTCGAGCTCGGAAATTTCGTAATTGAAGGGACATCCTTGCATGGTTACTTAGTATGTTATCGTACGCCTGGTTACTATCGTATACCCAATTATTATAGATACACAATATTGTACATACCCCTCGAGGGTGGTAACTGGTTAGTGTTCCCTTTGCTGGTATGGGCAGGGGATGTTAAACTTCTTAGTCTCTTTGAGAGCATAAAGCTCAGAAATTTCTTAATTGAAGGGACATTTACTGTAGTATGCCCAATTATTATGGATATTGTACACACCCCTCGAGAGTGGTAACTGTAATACAGGCCTAAAAAGGCTCTTGGTACAATGGAATCTGGACTCCATTCGATGGAGATCTGATCTTGACGCCTGATCCTCTCGAAGGCTGGCGTAATGATTTGGATGAACTTTTTTCGGGGTCATCCTTTTTTGGAGATCGAAGACCAAAATGCATGCCTTCCCGCGTGCAGTTGAAAAGGCTTCAGCCTCGAAAATGTATGTGTTTGAAGGCGATATTTTATCAAGGTTCATTTTTAAGAATTGGATCTTTGACAATTCTGAGAATAATATATAAAATCAGATCTATGGCCGCAAGCCATTTGTAATAAATTGATATAAGATTTATGGAAATCCTATTATTAAAGTAGGTCTTCAATTTTGTCATAAATATTTTCGAAGAAACTTAAGTTTTTCAAAAGATTCTGTTTAAAAATACAAAAGGTTTTGGCAGCAAAAGCCTTTTGGCAGAAAGAACCTTGTCAGCTTTTTCAAAATGTAGCAGGGATTCGAATTGTCGGATCTCCCCGTTTTTGTTTAGGTTGACGAACCCAGGACTATGATTTTACAATAGTGGGTATCAGCATATTATCTTATCAAGGCAATTTGTCGCCAAAACGTGTCTATCAACCTCTTAGGTTATACTGACCGAAATCTCTTTTAATGCTGTCCCTATATAAAATACGAAGCAAGGATGATTGTTTCTATCATCCTCGTAAATTAACCTCTGATCTGTGAAGAAATTTACACTTGGTCAGGACCAGTGTTAGGTAATAAGAAATAACTCACCTATTTCCATCATCCTTATCTGGTTTAGTGGAAGTCGGCTTCTTTTACTCCACTTACGACAATGCACGTGGCGTCGCGATTGCCCTTATTTGAAGTTCGAGCTAAATGATCTGGAACTGTAGCTATTTGACGTACCTAATACAGTAACTGGAGCTCAGAGCGCGCTTCTGAAATACTCCACTTGGAATTAGCTCACTTTCTAAGGATGGAGGATTCATTTCTATCAAGAAACCAAACTAAAAGAAATAGTATTATGTTACGTACCTAAAATTTAAGTACTACTTTCATGGTGAACATTTAGTTATTACTTTGACACACTCGTACGTATTCAGAAACTTGGGATGATTACGATTTTACCCATAATAGGCCATATTTTTACATGTATAGGAACATCTAGTAATTAATGTGCCTTTATGTGGGTAGGTATAAAAATATTTTGAAAATATTTTCTATATTCGGCGGTACTTACGCTGTACATACACGAAGCAAATAATATCTAAAAAAAAAGTATTAGTACCTATGAATACAATCTATAAAATCAGTTTGATATTAGCTGTAACTAAAGATATTAAATGAAAGAAACTGCAACCTCGAAAGGTTTACGTGCTATTTTAAAATAATAGGTTATTTCACGTTATGACGTATCACACTCATATGTGATCGTAAAAATATGAAGTAAAAACATACCTGAGACTTAAACGAACGGTCAAACCGTTAAATATGTCTGTAGGTTCACTTACTTCAATCACAAGTCACTTGTTTTAGATTCACTGTATATTCAAACGAACGGCAAAGCCGTTAAATAATTATTTCTGTAAATTCACTTACTTCATCCCAAGTCACTTTTTATAACTTTACTAGGTATATAACTAGTAACTAGAAAAAATAAATGCACTAGCAGGTGTTCCTGCTATAACCTTTTGCTACGGGAATCAAAACGCCAATGAGGACAAAGTGGACGCCATGTTCTTTATAAGTTCTAAGGTGGCGCCCCCTACTGGTGAGTCGACGGAAATACGTCATCAAACATGAGTAAGATAAGCCTACGGGTAACGAATATGCCTATCTCATTATATAAGCTTCGAATTACGGTCAAGTACTTTTAATATAATATTATGATTTATTGACCATTGAAAAGCGGGTACACTGTGCCGAGGTAACACGCTATCACCCAGACACTTCCATAATATTTACTACGTGGCAAATTATCTCTCACCACTTTTATTTAGAATTCATGTAAACTATGAAAAGTAGATTTAATTCGAATAATTCAAACCAAACAGATGTACGAGTGCAACAGATGCTATGCCGGACTCCTACCGACTAAAAAAACTCACGTAACGCCCAACAGTCTGCGGTTGGGAGCCCCGGGTAAGCCCTCGGAAGGATGTCCCAGGACTCCCATCAGACCTACGACTGCTGCCTCGCCTAGGGGTGTTTCGAGTGCTATCACGCATTTTTGGGGAGTTTTCAGGTGTTATCCGCTTCTTAGGAGGGCGTGCGTGTATCTCTTACGTCACGCTGCCGTCTAGGACCTGCTTCTGTAAGGACCGTGCTCAGGCCCCCGGTCCTGTAGGCCGATAGTCTTGGGCGAAAACACGTCGGCGGCTACCCAGCCGCCGACTGCGGACCTCGGGTAGGAGAGTTCTCTCCCGCTCCCTTACCACGGCCTCTTTGGACATCATGGCTCCCACCATGGTCTCCAGCGAGAGAGTGTCCACGTCCGGACCTGCTACGAGGACCTGACGTTGTTCTTTTATAGCGTACTGTGCACTTAAATATATATATTATTACAGTAGGTATTTTATAAACAAATTGTTAAATTTTGTTTATTTTTGTTCACAGATTCTATGAAAATGAAGACATGAGTTCGGAATAGCTGTACATAAGAACGAAAACAGAAACTGAAATAGATATTCAACGATTGAAATAAACAGTGTACATGACTGCATTTTAGCTATGCATCGTATAGCGATGTTCACTGCAGTTGCCGCGCTGACACTACAAATAATTGGTGCAGCGCGGATTATGTGTCCCAGCAACCCTAACTGCATTTGTGGTGGCACACTAGCCATTGAAATCAATTGCAACATCGATGGTGAGTGCACTTAATATTGACGTTCTCGAATACCTTTTGCATGTCAAGCTTTCACTAGAAAGTGCTATTGTCTTTAGGTTTTATTCACAGCTCATGCGAAAATTTTCTATTTCATAAATGGATACAAGTTGGAAAGTTGTCTATATTGTTGAGTAAAATATATGTTGCTTATTTAATATTTGCTGCATCTTTGTTGCAGGACAAACAGTGAGAATAAATTTATTACCAGATATTTACATAAATATAAAATGTGAAAATATAACGAGTCTTGACTATGAAAAGCTACCGAAATGTGCCAACAGTATGAGTTCATTCAAAACTGTAAGCTTCAAAGACTGTCCACTACCTTCTTCTTCCTTTAACGATGTGTTAATGAATTTGGGAGTATCTAAAACTATGGCACTGATATTTCAAAATGCAAAGAATCTATCAGGATATTTTGACAGGAAGCATTTTGCAGGTTTGCAAGATTTGACAAAATTACTTTTGTCTATAAATGGTGTTACTCATTTACCGGACAATCTCTTCACGGACATTAATAAATTAACATGGCTGAATATACGCTCGAACACTATAAATCTTTCAGAAGAACTTTTTAAGCCATTGGAAAGATTAGAAACGCTAGAAATTAGTCATAATCATATGACCAATATTTCATCAAGTCTATTTTCACATTTGTCTTTCTTGAGAAAGCTCTCACTGTGGCAAAGTAATGTCACATGGTTCTCCAAAGATCTCTTCACTGGTGTCAATGTGCTTGAAGAACTAGATCTCAGCTCCAACGGGCTCAATGAAGTTCCAGCATCAATATTTAAGCCTTTAAAAAAATTAAAGAAGTTAACGTTGTTTTCTAACAAATTTGCATTATTACCACAAAAGTTATTTGAACATAATAAACAACTAGAGACAGTAGTGATTTTAAACAATGATGTTAAAATGAAAGAATTGCCAAAGAATCTGTTCGGTGATTTGCCTAATCTGAAACTTGTATATGTTCAAAGAAGTGGACTTGAAACCATACCGTGTGATACTTTTGCAAATTCTGCACAAATAACGAATATATCTCTAGCACATAATGATATAACAATACTCCCAGACTCAATATTTAACGATCAAATAAATTTACTTGAGCTAGATTTGAGCTACAATAAGCTGTGTCAGCTCAAAGGAAAGCTATTTTCATCGTTAGTAAGGCTGGAAAGTCTTAATCTATGTTACAATTCTTTGAAGGAAATATCTGGGTAACTATTGAAATTATGTTAAATTATATTCCGATTATTATTTGTAAGATAATTCAATATTTCACTTTAATATTAATTCATCTTTCAGGGAAACCTTTGATTCTCTACTGAGCCTGATGTACTTTAACATGGAACACAATAATTTGAGGAGGATTTCATCTTTTTTATTCAAGAAAAATAAACAGAGAATGTCAATATCTTTTGCATACAACAACCTCACTTCTGAAGACAACGAGGTTCCAAATACATGTCCTTTGATCTTAAAGACTTCACCCTTTACTTTGATTTACAATTCGAAGTTATTGAATCTCAGTCACAATGATTTTAGACTGACTTTTAGGGATTGGTGGATAAATGGTCATGAAAATTTAGATATCAGCCACAATCAAATTAAAAATTTTTGGGTAAGTACTTCAACGATAGTTAACTGTGGAAATGGATATAAAATAAAGGCCTTTTTCAGTGAAGTTACTTTGTTACAGCCGCATGATGAATTACCAAGAAGTTATGAAAAAAGCATAACAAGAGCTATGAGACACGTTTGGGTTTCTAATAATCCAATGGATTGTGAATGCCGTAACTATTTATTTTTAGATGCCATACAAAGTAAACATACAAAGGTCGGTACATAATTTGATAGGAATCTTAAGGCGGTTTGCAAACAACGGTGCGGGCCGGGCCGGGATATTTCACCGCGAACGATATCGCTAAGGGAATCTTATACTACCGTCGCATATGAAGGGCAAATAGATCGCGCCGCAGCTGCAAGCCGGACACTCATTTTTTGCAGTCGTGGGCATCGACGGGCAGACGCGGTCTTTATTACATCGCGGACCAAAAAAAAAGACCGACCCACTTCGTCGTCTGTTAAGCGCCTAAAATCGTCTCGTATCAAACATAAATTATATTGTGTCAAAGAACTAAACACGTTAACACTAATTTATACAAACTGTTTCAGGTCGTTGATCTACAACTTATTCAATGCCCCTTGTGGACTGAAATAACTTGTTACCTGACATTCGCATTGTTGATTTCATTTATAATATATATGACACTACTGTACGTTATAGTAATTACTGTATATTTGTTCTTGAAAAGACACATAATGCACTTGATGAAGAAGAAGTGCTGCATATATGCACGAAACTCTCCGCTCAATAAATCAGACAAGCACAATATTCTAATCAGTTACTGTGAAAAAGATGAAGAATTTGTACTAAAAGAAGTGTTACCAGTGATGAAGTGTAATAAGGCCTTAAGAGTTCACATCAATCCAATCAATAATCGTAATAACAGAGACAGTTTTATAAGGCATTTAACATGTTGTGTCAAAGATGAGGGCGAGTGTACCACATTAGTCATATTTTCTTCCAACTTCTTAACGTCTAAATACTTTCATGTAGATATAAAGAAGATTCATAGTGAAATGTTGAAGACAATGAACTCGATTTATGTTTTCGTAGATATTGGCCCAGAAAATTCTATATACGCATTTCTGGAAGAGCAACGTGATGTTACGACGACTATTGTGTGGAAAGAGAGTAGTTTTTGGGAGAAATTCTTTGGAATTTTATATAATATTCATTCTAAAGGAACTTATATAAGAAATCACGAATTAATGCGACCAACACAAGATTCTGAAACAAAATTTTCATCAAAAACTTCATTTTCCCCGGCACCTGAAGGGCCAAATATGCACAATTTGAATACGCTGACAGACAGTCAAGTTTAATTTCACTTTCCGTGCTTAATTTAGCGAGACAAAGACTGACTTTTCCGCTATAAATAATTGTAACCACACTAACAATATTTAACTTTTTTTTTCGTGTAAAATAATGATTTATTTATGGTAATATATTTCAACAATTTAAACATTTTAGAAAACCAATGTATACTGTGAATTTGGGGCATATTCGTATTGTTCTTATAAAAATTGTATGAAAACTCCTAACTTTGAACCAGTACGATAAAATCAATTGATGCCAACTTGAAAAAAGCTCACAATGTCAGTGACTTGATTTTGTTAAGCAAGAGTAGGTATATATGTATAAATGTAACAAAACTTTATTATAAACGAAAACATTCAAGTTTCATGGAAACTCCAGAATAATATTGTTAAAAGTTGTAAACTGCAATTTATAATAAAACCTCTATAAACAATGACTATTTTATTTGTGTCAGTTCGTAATGTAAATTATCAAACCTACTTTTATTTCCTGCAATGGTAGAAATCGTCAGACAAAACTGTAATGGGTCATAGAGCAACACGATCTATGACAATTTTTAGAAGGTAGTCGCCATACCTTCGACAAAGCGGGCTCCAAAAGGGGAACTTATACACACATGACTATTTAATAATTGTAAATGTAATCGTTTTGTGGGAGTTCCATAGTAAGAGCCGATGACTTTTGTTGTGGTGTAGCATCCTTGGCTGCATTTTACCAAATCTATCACGGCGAGTGTTATAAGGAGCTCTTCAACCTAATCCTTCCGTCTCCTTTCTGATCCCCATGCGTGCTGGGAATAGGTGCCACTGTTTTACAATAGAGAAAAATTTCGCCAAAATTGAGCGATTCAAAAGATCATTTTTCTCTATCAAACCTCAAAATCTTGGAACGACCTGCCGACAATACTGGTTGAATTTATCGTCGTTCTGGAACGGAAAGGTTTAGGCACAGTATCGATAACAGAACCGATCGGCACTGTCAATTTGAAAATCAACAAAAAAAAATTACGAAAATGTTGCCAGCGTCGAATACTGTTCTCACCTTTGGGATGACTCCGCGAGGTACTTACTAGACACGCTTGACGCTTTACAGAGACGTTTCTGAAAAGCGTAACCTAAACCTTTCCGTTCCAGAACGACTATAAATTCAACCAGTATAATAGCCCTGGCTGTAAGAGGGAAGAGGTTTTGAAGTGGAGCGTGAAGAGATGCAACATAGGGCTGCCAACTTGAGTGCCTTGGGAACTGTGAGAGTATCTGGTGAGCAGAACGGACGCATTTCAACGAGCTTAATATTAAAAAAACGTCAAAATCAAATAACATAAAAGTAGCCATAAGCATCAACGTGAATGCTTCGAGTGCCCACAAAGGTAGGCAGCGCCCTTTTATAATGATGATAAAAAATGCAAAATGTAAAAAATATGGGTTCCATTGCATTGGTACTGAGATCTTTAAAGCTAGCCTCACCTCCAAGTGGTGCACCAGTGGGCTGTAATCTGCCAATCTGATTGATCGACATTCAAGTAAAATTAGAAATTGATTCAGTAATCTACTACTGCTTCCAAAATGGAATATATTATTATATGTACTTAATTGACACAAAATTAAGTTCAAGCTATAATGCTATTTAGTAACTCTATAGCTATCTATTTATGTAACCGCTAAATCGTATATTTAGAAGTTTAACATATACGGTACATTTGACTTAACGCGAGTTACAAACCATCGAATGTAATTAAATGAATTAGATTATTAAAATTTTGTAAAAGACAGTTCATTTTTAATATAAACGTCGGACTCACACTGAGCGAATTGTCAGTGACTAAACATTAAAAAACTGCATCGAGTGTTCCAAAATGACGGTACTGAATTCAATCAAACGCGATCGAAATTGATGATTATTTAATAAAACATCCAAACATCTTCACAAACTCATTTATAATATTAGTAGGAAGAAGGATTATAAAAACTGCCTTATGCACGATTAAGCGGTCCGCCAATTAAGCACAGAGGCTGTCACCGGTGCGCCGCCGGTGGTGCTCTCGGCGCTTCCCATGAAATATTCATGGACACGGATGCGGCTGAATGTACCGTCACGATATATTTACCGCTGACCACGCCGGTCACCGAAATAATAATTAACCGCGATATTGTCCTATCGAAATAACCTATCGAGTATGGAAAGCGAGGGTGAAAATTACTTGTGTTAAAATGGCAAATGCAAGTATATTCACGATTTTAGTGGATCAAATCAATTCATTTTCAATTAATCTACTGAAAAATGGATGAAGTAGTAGCGTAGGCGTCAATAAAAACAAACCGGTCAAGTGCGAGTCGTACGCGTACACGGAGGGTTCGGTACCTACAAACGGTAAAGAATCACGGTTGTTGTATGGGAGCCCCCCTTAAATATTATTATTTTTCTGATAATTATGTGTTGTCGGAGTGGCAACAGAAATACATCATTTGTGATAATTTCAACTCTCTAGCTACCACCCTTCATGAGATACAGCGGAGGCTGTGAATCTCTCATGAATGAAATACGGGCCTGTCTGTCCGTGATGAGTCACGGACAGACAGACAGACAGACAGACACACAGACCCGTATTTTACCCTTTGGTTATGGAACCCTAAAAATGAAATGAATGTCAAAAATTTAACACTCACTAATTTACCTAATTGGTGCTCGGGCAACGCTCTAGAAAATGATGATGTAATTTGAAGACTTAGAAGAACGCACATGCATTTAAATCTAACCCTAGGAGTATGACAATAACAGCTAACACTTTGCTTAACTATACTTTCAAGCAGTGCTCCTTACCCGGGGCTCCCAACCGTAGGCTGTTGGGCGTTACGCGAGGCATAGCATCCATGAAGTATTCTCCCTCACGTTAAAAAATAAAAGCATTGCTCCTGCTAATTGATAACGATTGCATAGAATATTACATAGTACGTGGTAGCTATAATGTATTGAGGTTAGGATATCAGACTCGGAGAGAGCACTCAATAAGCGACCTGAGGGGTAAGTGCGAGTTTTTGCCTGAGCTTGTCGACATTCACGGCGCGCCAATTCGTATGGAATCGAGACCCCGCCACCTAGCTGTAAACGCGGGAACTTGTCTCGATTCCATACAAATCGGTGATAACGCGCTCACCCGTGAAGTCGACAAGCGCTCGCCGAAACTCGCACTTGCCCCTCTGATGCAGTAAAGAACGGTTTGTTACAGAGGTTGGATAATATGCTATGGAGAATGTCCAAAATCATGACGGGTTTAACTGAGTAAGAAACATCCGCATCCACGATAACCTTACTGTAATATCGTGAACGACGATACCTGAACTAGTAGCGCTACTAGAAATGTTCATGGCGATAACGGGAGAAAAGTTTAAAATAAGACTCTGTGTTCCCCAACGAAGAGATTCGAAATTATTGTAAATAATAATTGGATAATGAATATTGAAACATGATGAAGTAGCAACGGTAGCTTTTCAAATACTTCACATTAACAAAGTTGCGGGAATCAGCCAGTTATAAATATAGTTCATAATGGCAAGCAGTGAACCTACCAACTTGAGAATATAGATGCAAATTTTCATTTCTTTGGAAAATATTCTTCCATTAGCATCATTAGTTTTCATTACTGTACCGTCCACTGAGCTCATTATTACTCCCAATATTACTGTTTCCCTTTCAGGCCATTATTTGTCATAATAGCTTCGCACAAAGTCTTCTGTTGTAAGCTTAATAAGTTTCTCGGTGTTGTTTATAGGCTTCGTTGTAACTGAAATATCTTATAATATACCGTAATCTACGATTATCAAGAACGTTATTGTTTCTGCTACTTTTTTTCTGCTGCAGTATGAAATAACGTATTTCGAACCGCATTCTGATACAGGTATAGTGAAAATTGAATTCATTTTTTCGTTTGTTTTTAACCGCCTTCAAAAAAAGAGAAGGTTCTCAATTCTACGGATTTTTTTATGTTTGTTATCTCATAACTTTTGATCGGGTCAACCGATTTTGAATTATTTTTTTATTTGCATGCTTCCCATTTGTGTGTCCCAATTCGTAAAATCCCTAAGTCCAACTTAGGCATTTTTCACTGAAATGTTTTTTTTCTATAAGTACATAGATATTACAATTTTTAAATATGAAATTCCTATGTCCGTTTATGATTATTAAAACAAAATATCCAGTATTTTCAGTTCTTAAAATACCCAAGTCCACTAATTTGTACCTGAAAATCCCTAACTTCAATATAGCTCTTCAATTTGATACCCTACCTACTCGATTAGTTCGAGCGAAAGTTTATAAAAATATAATAAAATGTATTCCCTTTGAAATTTTAAATAAAAATATTTAGGTCTGTCAAAATTTTTGTGACTCTACCGGGGGTTCGAAAATGCTACAGACTGAGAAGAACACCCCAAGAAACTCAGTCCGGTCCCTCTTAATTCATCTTTGTATCTAATACAGTTTTTGAAGTTATACTTCTTTAGGCGCGTTATGAAAAAATGATGAGAGTGAAATTTTAAGATCTGTGACACAAAATTAACAGTATGAAGTTGTCTGCTTAACCGCTCATTAAGTCTCGAAAAAAAAGCTACCAACAAAATAGAAATTGAACCTCGAGATATTAGTCGCGCATGTTGGTACGCTCGTCACCTCTGATCACTTGTGTTTTCATATTTATAATATTAATGTTGATAATTTTTTTTTTTAATTTAGAAAGGAGCAATTCGTGTCACTGCCAGGCAGCCTTGTCTTCTAGAAAGTCTTTAATGCTATAATAAGCTTTCTGGCACAATTTAAGTCTTATTAGTTTTTTAAATTTAGTAACTGACAAACCTGTTATGGCTGTCGGGAACGTGTTGCAGTTTTTTGTGACAACACACATTTTGCCGCCTAAAATAACAATAAATAATTTTACTTACTTTCTTTCAAAGAAAACAACATACCTACATACATAAATACGCGGGAAAAACATTACCCACGCTGGCGCAGTCGGGTAAAAAGAAACAAATTATAAAGGACTTACAAAACTTTAAGAGAAATCCCTAATAGTCCCAGAGCCAGGTGAAAATTTGGTTAATTATTTCTTCTCGAGAGATAATTGGTGATACGCATCAGACAATAGTATCATGAAGCCTTATGACCGTCAGCTGCGGCACGATGGGGGGGAGGAGCAGTTATAACCTCCCACGCTCGAAGAAAAAAAAAGTACATTCACTCATTTCCTCTCGGCTAAAAATTTATCAAATTATAGCTAATCCAATATCTCAACAAAAAAAAATCAGCTGGCTATAACATAGTGTATTGTACGTCAGCTGATGTCTCGATCATGGAAAAAAAAATCTTCACTTTCAGTCAGATCCTCTCATATAAAAATTTACCTGATGATAGTTTATATGTAACTATTGATAAATATATACGTCAGCTGGCTGTATCTCGGTGGAAAAATCGTCAGCTGATACTTTGAAGGTCGTTACGTAGAAGTTAGCCAGAAGCATTTACTGACAATTTAAATGCATCAGCTGACTAGGTTTCCCTCGACTTACAGCTAGCTGATTTTTTTTATTTATCACAGAAACATATTTAAAATCAGCTCACAAATTTTCATGTGGGAGGAAATGACGTCTCTTTAATTATTCTTCTTATTTTTAAAGATTCAAACAATACACGCTAGCATAGCATAGACAGTATTAAGGTACGCTTGAAGGGGGCTAGTTGTACGCATGCTCGGGGTACCCTTTTGTTGAGGTCACTGGAAAACATGTTTAGAAGTAGAAAAGAAGGGGACTATAGTTATCGTATTATATATATTTAATACCCGATAGAAGCGCTCGTGGCCCCGCGAATTCAGTGTTCTGTAAACGATCACTGCAGTAAGCAACTTTCACTGTGGCCGGTCCATGGATGGGTGACCATCCATGTGATCACTTTGTGACATTTATTTGAGCGTTTCCGTGCTTCGGAAGGCACGTTAAGCCGTTGGTCCCGGTTGCCAGTAAAATGGCAGTCGTTAAGCTAAGTTGAAGGCTTTATTTCAACAGCAGGCAGTCACAACCTGCGCCTGTCCATTTAAACACGGCAATACGGCTCACCACCTATTACGTGGGACAAATTATACAAAGGTGAAATGTGGGCATATGATATGCCTCTGCCTACCCCTTCGGGGATAAAGGCGTGACCATATGTATGTATGTATGTATGTATATATTTAATCGTTATCGTTATTGTAATATATATATTTAATCGTCTGAAAAAGGTCAATGAGGCAAGAGTTGCGTTGTTTGAAAAAACATATAAATTCTTGGATACTGAGACATTCAAGTTACCAAAAAAAGGTATTGATGACTCTTCTCTACCACCTTGCGAAGCAGAGCTATATCAGCAATTTTTAAGAGCATGTTACATAGCTCAAATTTGGTCAAATGCACACCTGAAGGTTCCAACTTCTGATGATCCGGAAGACTATGGTTGGGAAGAAACTGACAATAGATATGGTTTCACCTGGTTCTTTGGAAGTCAGTTACCGACATCGTTTGATGAAATCACTATCCAGCCCGAAAAAGGTAACATTTTATTATCATATTAATGATATTATGCTAAAATACGCATTCTAATTTTTTTTTGTACAGATGATGACGATGAAAATATTACCGCAGACAGCTCTGACAGCGACTCGGACAATGAATCAGAGAGAGATGGTTGTGACTCAAGTCATAGTGAATACGAAAATGATTAAATAACATTGTCATTCTTATTGTAATTTTTCATAATTTTTTTATAATATTTTTTTTTTATCAAGTAACTAGTTACTTTATACTAAGCAAATAGATTATTTAAATATTGGAATAGAATTAAAATTATTTGAATATACACGTATAAGTTTCAAAAATATTGATACGAAATATTTGTTTCACCTCAACACTCATATTGGAGTGCTATGCCGAATAATTAGTAAATATTAGTAGTAACTTGAATGTCTCAGTATCCAAGAATTTATATGTTTTTTCAAACAACGCAACTCTTGCCTCATTGACCTTTTTCAGACGATTAAATATATATATTACAATAACGATAACGATTAAATATATATAATACGATAACTATAGTCCCCTTCTTTTCTACTTCTAAACATGTTTTCCAGTGACCTCAACAAAAGGGTACCCCGAGCATGCGTACAACTAGCCCCCTTCAAGCGTACCTTAATACTGTCTATGCTATGCTAGCGTGTATTGTTTGAATCTTTAAAAATAAGAAGAATAATTAAAGAGACGTCATTTCCTCCCACATGAAAATTTGTGAGCTGATTTTAAATATGTTTCTGTGATAAATAAAAAAAATCAGCTAGCAGTAAGTCGAGGGAAACCTAGTCAGCTGATGCATTTAAATTGTCAGTAAATGCTTCTGGCTAACTTCTACGTAACGACCTTCAAAGTATCAGCTGACGATTTTTCCACCGAGATACAGCCAGCTGACGTATATATTTATCAATAGTTACATATAAACTATCATCAGGTAAATTTTTATATGAGAGGATCTGACTGAAAGTGAAGATTTTTTTTTCCATGATCGAGACATCAGCTGACGTACAATACACTATGTTATAGCCAGCTGATTTTTTTTGTTGTTGAGATATTGGGTTAGCTATAATTTGATAAATTTTTAGCCGAGAGGAAATGAGTGAATGTATTTAGTTTTTTCTTCGAGCGTGGGAGGTTATAACTGCTCCTCCCCCCACCGAGCCGCAGCTGACGTTCACGAGACTTCATGGTTCGATTTTCTGATGTATTTTACTAATTATCACTTGAGAGGAACTTGGTCATATATATCTGTTACTGGCTCTCGGACTATAAATCCAGTTGACTTATAATAAGTCCAACACAGTATTGATTAAAATTAAAGTATTAGAATGTCATTCTAAGGTACGCTTTTAATATCAAAATAAAGATTTTATACTAAGTATGATTTCACGGTATTTTTATATCTCCCCTTTGTACCTATCCTTTTCCGGATTTATTTGCTGGTTTCGCTTTCTGTACAAAAGTGAAAAATTTACTTAGGGATTTTACGTATTGCGACACCCATTTGCTCCTATTATCTGATGATGGAGCCGGAAAACAGTCCTTAACGATTTACAGCAGTTACCTTGTGCATGTGCTTGATTAATTTGTATTGATAAGAATTTTACTCCTAAAATATTGTACAGATACTCCTATTATCTGATGATGGAGCCGGAAAACAGTCCTTAACGATTTACAGCAGTTACCTTGTGCATGTGCTTGATTAATTTGTATTGATAAGAATTTTACTCCTAAAATATTGTACAGATATACCGTGCCTACCTACTAATATCAGCTTATGTTGTTAGAGAGTTTAATAAAATATTTACCTAAACCTAGTTTTACTTGGCACTGACTTCAACATTATATTATGTAATAAGTGATAAATAAAATATGTAAGTACGTATTAATTTATTTGAGATTTTTTAATTTTTACTTTGAATTTGGTTCTTTTTTGTTGATTTTTTTTTTATTTTCCAATATTAAAGCTGATCTCCTAGGTAAAGATAAAGAAACGGCTAGAAATGTGCAAAAAGAAAACCTTTAGAAAAAATCAGAGAGGTGATAATTTATTTCTTAAACATATTCCATTTGCATAGCTTTTTCATGTGTTTCTTTGAGTAAGATAACATATGTTTCAGGAAATTTTATGCGGTGTTTTGATAATATTACTTTTAGGATGCTTACTTTCACGCGAACCGAAAGCTTAAAATCAACTGTGTCTTTGGTCGACTCGCTTTTATAGATCACATCTGAAAAGAGGGAACGCTGAGGACGGTCCTCGTTTATTTATTACGATTCTGTGCAGTAAATCGACAGTGATTTTTTACATTGAAATATTAGTGGTTTCAGTCTATCTTTAGGGTTTACAGGGACGAGCCTGTTAATAAAAATAGATATTTTCCTCGTACCATGAAAGCGAGGAAAATGTAAATACAACTGAATAAAATACGAATTTTTATACAGTGGCATCACATAATGAAGTGAGTGAATAAATTGAGCATTTTTGTCAACGTCTTTGGGGGAAAAGGAGAAAACAATGATTGTGTGAATCAGTCTGAATTTCGTTCTCCAAAATTTATCGAAACAAATAAACTTTACCATGACAGAAAGAACTATTACTATGCTTTTGGTTGGTGGTTCTTGTGACTGGAAGGCTGGCCTCTACTTGATCAGAGGCTTAGAATTGTCATTTAGGTATGTGGACAGCATCTGCGCGTGGTTGTGATTTTTTAAATCATAGCTTAAGTTTTAATTTGTTTGACTTGCATCCTTTCTTTTATTTTTAAGCTATTGCATAGCTTCTATCCCTTTATTCTCATCGAGTACCCTAAAACGAGTCACAGTGTGACTCGTTGAGAAAAAAACTCGCAAGGAGTAACAGTGTGACCCGTTGTTGACATTTTATTCTCATCTAGTACCACTGGGTCTTGTAGTGTGACTCGTTAGGAAAAAATCGTCGTATCGAGTAACAGTGCTACTCGATGAGAGTTTTAATTCTCATCTGGTATCACGAGTGTTACTCGTTCGGAAAAACAAATCTCTACTAGTAACAGTGTGACTCGTTGTGGAATTTTTATTCTCTTGAAGTAACACTTGTAAGTACTCGTAATATATTATTTTTGTAATTAACTAACAAGATTCTATTTGTAACTTCTCCAAAAGTTATTAATTTACTTGTCTTTTAGAGAAGTTACCCAAAAATTAAAAAAAATAAATTGATATTAAGAATAGACATGGATTGTTCGGTTTTTCGATCCCGTACAATGCAAGGCCGGCAAAGGTGCACTCTCATACTACTCTTTACTGGGTGCCTCAGAACCCTGCTGAGGTCCCGTATTCGATTACCAGATTGAACCATATAAATATTTGAGCAAAAAAAATTATTTAGAGTTTTCATTGTTTGCTAAGTTTAATGTGTTTAATATGTAAATTACAATACCTATTCTGAACAAGATTTTATTATTATATTTAAAGAAACATTGATAAACGATTTACTATGAAACAACGAAGAAAGCTTGTGTCATTCAGTATTAAGTCAATAAAGTGACATGAAAATTTGTTAATCAACTTTAAAAAAGGAGGAGGTTCTCAATTCGTACGCTATTTTTTTTGTATGTATGTTAAGCGATAGCGGCGCCAATTTATGGATGGATTTTGATTTTTTTTTATTTGAAAGAGGCTACTACTAAATTGGTCCCATATCCAGGGTATCAGGATCTGATGCTGGGATCTTGGGAAAATCGAGGTAAATCATCAAATTTACGGCAAAAATTCTGTTTTTGATGCCTCTGTACATAATAAACCTCATAAATAGGTACTTTTCTATTTATGTACACTAAAAAGTAAAAAATAAAAAAAATTAACTAAAGTCGGTGCCAATATGACTGAGAGATTAATAATGCCTACATAAGCCTATATAGTTTTACTGGGCACCGATTTCTGTATTATATTTAATGATATCTGATAAATCGGAATTTAGGTACTGACTTTGTGCTAAGTAAATTTTATTTTTCAGTATTTAGTTTTATTTGAAGTTCGTGTCTTTTTTTGTTAATTTTTTTTTTATTTTCATCATATTCGGCATACATAATTAACTTATTATAATACTTATACTTACATGATATACTATGTATATGATGTACTAACTACTAGATAAGAATAAAAATTCACACTATTACTAGTAGAGATTTGTTTTTCCGAACGAGTAACACTCGTGATACCAGATGAGAATTAAAACTCTCATCGAGTAGCACTGTTACTCAATACGACGATTTTTTCCTAACGAGTCACACTACAAGACCCAGTCGTACTAGATGAGAATAAAATGTCAACAACGGGTCACACTGTTACTCCTTGCGAGTTTTTTTCTCAACGAGTCACACTGTGACCCGTTTTAGGGTGACTCGTTGAGAGTAATCCCTTCTATCGCGGGCCTTGCGTGGAGACCGAATCCAGAAATTGTGTCACGAAAACGAGTCACACTCTCGGCTACCTTAGGCCACGTTCGTGTATCTCGTCTCGCACTTCATAAATTTTTTGTTTACGTCAATTATGAACTCTGCAGTCGTTATATATTATTATATTGTGTCAAATAATCCAAAAATTGATGCTTGTACCCAGAATCGATTTTGCGCCTTCTGCGTACCGATCCGCGTCTTAACCACTCGACCAAAGTTGAATTAAGAGTGCTGGTCGAATTTAGAGTTCATAATGTGAAATGACAATTTCGATGCTGTCAATTACATTAGTTGCTGTCAATTTACTTCGTCTAAATAAAAATTCGACTATAGGTCACAGACGTATAGGTCTATTACATAGGTATTCATCATCTATGTACAACAGTGAACTGTACTCGTATAATTTGTGTAAAAAGTGTTTTAAATATGAATAAACAAAGTGCATTTATTAATGAAGAAAGTCACGAAAAAATAGTGAAAGAAAATGAGTACTCTATAAACATACATTTTATTATTATTATCACCAATGCAGTATTATTTTTTGTTTTGTTAATTTATATATAATACTGCTAATCAAGTAGCGTGTGAATCTGCCCTGTTTGCTTAATCAAAATAGAGCTTAATGGTTAAAGCTATTCCTCAGTATAGAATTTTCCTCAGTATAAACAATTTACATACAAACACCGGGGTGTTAGAATTTTATTACATGTATCAATGTAGTAGACGTAACGTGTATAAAATGACATCAATCAAATGTCATCAATATTCTGAAAAAGAAATTAAAAATAGAGTTCACAAACTCTTTTGAAAATACGTACTGTACCTACCTTAGAGGATCGTTATGAAGATAACAGGATAGTTAACAACCATCCATAGAAAATAGATGGTATAATGCTGAATACCGCAAAGAACAATCGGCGCGGCATAGAATGGGGCCTATACTGATATCCTGGAGGATTTAAATGATGCCGATGTCCTGTGCCTGCTGAGGCACACACACGCCGTCATGCATGTCTGCAGGACAACGTGCAGGACAACGAGCAGGATGAGGCAGCGAATGGCTGGACTGAAATTAAAATCGACAGACGCAAGAGATGTGGTGGAGGCACTAATTCACGTACCTCGGGAGTGTCGTGTCAGAAACTGATGGGATAGAAGAGTACCTTACATCATTTCGAGTCTCGCCAAGGCCAGAACAACCTTTACACAGCCGCGCCCCGTGGGCAGTTGCGAAAATGGACACGAAGAGTGAAACTCAAAACAAAGTAAACGTTAAAACTGTACTGCTAACTGCTATACGGATGCGAGACATGGAAGGTCACTAAAGACATTTCGCACCAGCTACCAGCTATAAGTCTTCGTCAAACGCTGCCTCCAATGAATCCTCGGTACATACGGGCCCGAGAACATCACGAACGTAAGACTATTGGAACGCTGCAGTGAGACCAACAGATCAAACGTCGGAAGTGTAGCTGCTGCGCTAGATTGGACACACGCTGCAAAGGGACCACGATCACATCATACCAAGGCAAGTCTTACTGAAACTACTGGTAGGGTTTCAAAAACTGTTCGATAGTAAGTAGGTACATTAATTGATAGTGGCTATAGGCTACATAACATAATGCTAAGATTCCTGCCTTTTGGCCTTTTGGACTTTAGTCCAAAAGTCCAAAAGTCCAAAAGACACGAAGAGTGAAACTCAAAACAAAGTAAACGTTAAAACTGTACTGCTAACTGCTATACGGATGCGAGACATGGAAGGTCACTAAAGACATTTCGCACCAGCTACCAGCTATAAGTCTTCGTCAAACGCTGCCTCCAATGGATCCTCGGTACATACGGGCCCGAGAACATCACGAACGTAAGACTATTGGAACGCTGCAGTGAGACCCCTATCCACCAACAGATCAAACGTCGGAAGTGTAGCTGCTGCGCTAGATTGGACACACGCTGCAAAGGGACCACGATCACATCATACCAAGGCAAGTCTTACTGAAACTACTGGTAGGGTTTCAAAAACTGTTCGATAGTAAGTAGGTACATTAATTGATAGTGGCTATAGGCTACATAACATAATGCTAAGATTCCTGCCTTTTGGCCTTTAGTCCAAAAGTCCAAAAGTCCAAAAGTCCAAAAGTCCAAAAGTCCAAAAGTCCAAAAGTCCAAAAGTCCAAAAGTCCAAAAGTCCAAAAGTCCAAAAGTCCAAAAGTCCAAAAGTCCAAAAGTCCAAAAGTCCAAAAGTCCAAAAGTCCAAAAGTCCAAAAGTCCAAAAGTCCAAAAGTCCAAAAGTCCAAAAGTCCAAAAGTCCAAAAGTCCAAAAGTTCAAAAGTCCAAAAGTCCAAAAGTCCAAAAGTCCAAAAGTCCAAAAGTCCAAAAGTCCAAAAGTCCAAAAGTCCAATAGTACAAAAGTCCAATAGTACAAAAGTCCAAAAGTCCAAAAGGCCAAAAGTCCAAAAGTCCAAAAGTCCAAAAGTCCAAAAGTCCAAAAGGCCAATAGGCCAAAAGTCCAAAAGCCCAAATGTCCACAGTCAAGTAGGTACTTGGTACTTTACTTTGTTGAACATAGGCCTTAAAATCTTACTAATATTATAAATGCGAATGTTTGTGAGTGTGGATGTTTGTTACTCTTTCACGCTCAAACCGCTGAACGGATCGGGCTGAAATTTGGTAACAGAGATACATTATAGTCTGGAATAACACATAGGCTACCTTTTATCCCGGGAATAACTTTCCGCGGTAACAAATTTTACGCGGGCGAAGCTGCGGGCATCAGCTAGTATTCTTATATAGAAATAATTATACTAGCATAGTCGGTAAAAAATGCTATGTAATAGCTTTACCGCGGCAGTCCCCGAGTGCCACACGTCTTTTTTTTTTAACTGCTTCTATACTTTAGACATCAATAAACACGACAATTTCTACCAGTAGTTCAGAGAGGGGGAAAAACTGACAAAAACATTAAGCAAATCCAGTTCCATGAGAAAATATTAAAATAATTTTCAGGAAATAGAATTTTTGCCCATTTACATCAATTCATGTTTGTTACATACATAGGTTAAAGAGTTATTGTGTGCATCGAACTGTAAGAGTTTTTACTGTTGATCAAACAATTTTGCTAGGAGATTTTCAATCCCAATAGAATATTCAAAGGTTGGGCGGTAAAAATATGGTTCAATTGAAGCTACGTTTCGCGTGGGTTTTTACTTTAATATTCAGGCAATGAAAAATATCCCCTCATAAACACTGGGACCGTATGAGCTTTCAGAGGTTTCGTGTATTCAAATATTAATGTTGATTGAATGTATGGTACAAATGTAATGTGCTTGGGTTCTGAAAACGATTTGTTGTAAAAGTAACCGCAATTCGTAAATTCTTTAGAATGGAATTTGGTTTTGAAGAGCGTTGCTGTTATAAAATTTAAAACAGCATTGCCGTTAAAGCTAATGTGGAATGAAAAGATAAATACATATGTTCTGCAGTTTCAAAGACACGGAGATAGTTTTTACTTTATTTAATACAATGTAAAAAGAATTAAGGGAAAATTTAAAATCGACCGAAATTTAGTATATTTACGAGTATCTCTTAGGTAGTCAATTCACCATCTGTTAACGGGCTTTAGAAAATTGCGATTTATTAGCTTGTTAAGTAATTATACTACCACAAATAGTATTATGTCTATTTGTGACAGTTTTTTAGTAGTTTTAGTTTTTAGTACAGTTGTGACAGTAGCGCTCGTGGCCCCGCGGATTCAGTGTTCTGTAAACGATCACTGCAGTAAGCAACTTTCACTATGGCCGGTCCATGGATGGGTGACCATCCATGTGATCACTTTGTGACATTTATTTGAGCGTTTCCGTGCTTCGGAAGGCACGTTAAGCCGTTGGTCCCGGTTGCCAGTAAAATGGCAGCCGTTAAGCTAAGTTGAAGGCTTTATTTCAACAGCAGGCAGTAACAACCTGCGCCTGTCCATTTAAACACGGCAATACAAAAAGGTGAAATGTGGGCGTATAAAATGCCTCTGCCTACCCCTTCGGGGATAAAAGCGTGACCATGTGTATGTGTATGTGACAGTTTTTTTGTCTTATATTTAGAAAGTAAAATCTACGCAATACCCATATTCCTGAATAGATACGTAAAGTAGCATTATAATGACCACAATCCATTGCTTTTAATTAGCCCCATATACAATGAACTTATTCCGGTCATGCAAGCAGTTTATGATGATAGTTGTGAAATTAGAGGAGATATCGCTAAAGGGATAGTTTGAGTGTAACGCATGAGAGGACTGTGAGGTTTGGGTAGTGTCCTTAAACACCAACAAGCTATTGTTAGATCCCAGTCCTTTTCCCCTAACTTTACATAGGTACAATATAAACTGAAGGACCAACGGCTTGATAAATGATAATAGAATCGGCCCTTATCAAGGCGAGACCTACGCTGTTATCTGTGAAAGTATACGATTTCAAATTTGAATTCACTTAGATTTTTGGGATGCTCTTATCTTTATAGAATCCTTTGACAAGTTTTGACATTGTAAATTTAGAAGTAGCTAACAAAATGTAATCGTTAAATAACATTAAATAGAAGTATTTTACTCACCCTTTAATTTTGTATAATAATTGCCCAATATTAGTAGACTACTCAAACGGCTAAACCAATTAGGTCAATACTATGTACTTTTCTTTGTAATTATCTTTCGGATGCCATAAAAATAAACGTTGTAAAATATGTGGTGAATAGTGAAATCGCCGGTATTTGATGAAGAAATGTTGTCTTGGGGTCAACAAACGATGTTCTATCATAGCAGTGAATAGAGAATAACAAAGGGTATAAAACTAAGTAATGATGCCGCAGCGTAGCACAAGTCCATTATAAAAATAATCCCAGCGCTCCCTAAGAGACAAAGTATATTTTATTCAAAGAAAACTCTTGGTCCATGCACGTAACATAAGCATCAAATTTTGCCAAAACATTGAGGGCACAAAAGAAAAACCTTTTTAAATAAGTATTTTTATAAAGAATTGAAAGGAATAACAAAAGCACTGAAAGTTAAGAAATATTTCGTAGCAAATGTCTTATCAAATGTAATTAATTATGTTTACGTTTTTAAAAAAGGAAGTATCTAAGTTCATTTGTATGTACTTTATCATAATACTAACTGTTATTCTGTTACAGTTTACATGAAAAATTGCAATAATAGAAGTTCTTAGTTGATTTCATATTAATTTATTTGGATCGGCTAGGCCATTCAAATAGAATTATGTTTTCTTTGGTCTAAGACAATCTTGAAATAAGCTACGAACCTTACATAATAGCCCTTAAGGACGCGAGGGAATTGTCTGACTTGAAGTACTATACAATGGCAGACAATGGAACTCTTCACCGACAAAAGGCATGAATGACCCTTGTAATTTATTGTGGGTAAAAGTAGAACAAACGAATACATTTTCGTATTTTATTATATTAGTCTGGAAGCATGAAGTGGTATACTCTCGTTCTCTCTCAGATCCATATCAATTAAAGAGTGCACCATGTGAATTACCATTGTGAGAAGTGGGGCAAAACACACACAAGAAATCAGGTGAACCTCGTACTGAAGAATCGATGGATACTCCTGTGATTTACCTTTAACTATAGACAATGCCTCTTTTATTTGAAAACGTTGTAAAATTGTAAATTAGACATTATATTACCTGATTTCTTGTCAAGACACAGTTTCAAAACTGACTAAAACACAATTTGTGACAAATTGTAAAATGTATATCTGTTGAATTTAGAACCCACTTTTCAATAAAACTTTTTATAAAATGTGTGATATTAAAATTTCGCTTTTTCGTAGTTACGTGAGTACTGAGCGCTCGTACAATTCATTAGCGGCAAGAAACTTTTAATTACAATGTTACAAGTTATGGCATGGCAAACGCATGCACTTCGCTTAGGCATTTAACTTAGTTGTTGTACCGTTTAATTAAAAAGATAAAATAACTTATGCAATACATTTTGTTTAAATCTCCATATGTCATACATGCTGTATCAAAATATTGGGTGCAAACCCGACAAGAGAACTACTAATAAAGCTCATAAAGCTGACTGACGGCGCAGCCCGTTACAAACGCCACGAGGGCGGGGTTCAGTGTAATTCCATTCAGTTTTAAAATCCACCAGTCTGGAGCAGTTTGTTACAATTGCTTTATTTGACTGTAATATGTCACTATTATTTAGTTTTTCTATGAATCCCAAGATGCAACCGCTTTCAAATCTATCAATTATTATTGAAATTATACATTATTTGCTGAAAAAAGCTAAGAAATTTAGGTACTACGAAACTTTAGACTACAGTATTCCAATAACACGCCCGGTATTAATCCCACCAGCAGCGACTGAAAGGTTTACTATGCATATTCAGGCAGTCAATAAGCCCATCCTAGATAAATAGGATTGAGGCATACATTGGCCATCCTTCAAGCGTTATGATGAAGTGATCGCATGCGAACTACTCATGTAATATTCATGGGTCGAGAATGCGGCAATTTACGCGACATGTTCTGTGTTCTACAACACTACACGCAGATGTATAAAAACTTAGGACATAGGGTTATCAAAAAGGTTCACAGAAAAGTTCCAGTAACATTAATTTGTTTTAGAAACTTAAAACGAATTTTATTATACGAGTACTAGTATAGTTTGAAGTAAGTGTTATTTCAGTTGATTAATAGGCATCGTTTATTACTAATAGAATAATAATAATTGAATGAACTCACGTTTTATCGAATTAAAAGTAAAAGGATGTCATACCAGATCCCTACCAGCGAAAAAAACCACATCATACTTTTCCATCTACCAACGGCAACCTAAAAGATAGACCCGGGTTTTTATTTATCCCATGAAAACATCGTATTCCCATGGATTTTTTCAATTAATCATAGAAGTAAACTAATGTAAATACCAAAGTCTTTCCTAAGAGTGCACTAATATTGTTAAAATACCCGGCAGATACGTTACCAACGTTATTACGTTAAAAACCAATCTTTTATCGGAGCCACGAGGGATATAAAAGAGATTAATGTGGTTCCAGGAGCAAGTAAACTCAGCACTTTCAATGAAGATACATTTTCATTAAAAACTTTGATTTTTAGTAATATTATTATTGTAGTACTGGCTAATGTATGCGACTCCGCCTGTGTAGTGTAGTGTAGTTTCCCAAAAGAGTTTGTTAACAGTATCAAAAGCTTTTGAATATTCCATTGTGAATCACTCGTTAGTTTTTAAACTCGCCAGCTAGAAGCTTGTAAACTCGCTCCGTGAGATCTAGGCTTTGCCATTCATTACATAAGTGTTATTTACATACATATTTTGTTTGTAACCCTGCGTAGTTTTTAGGAGTCCTGGGGACCACCAACTAAGGACCAACCGTAGGCTATTAGGTAGGATACGTGTTGTTTTTAGTCGAAAGGTGTCTGGCATTGCATCACTGTAGGATTTTCCTCACGTTAAAAAAAATCTGCGTAGGTAGTTTCGCGAGTCACTGGATATTATGTTCGTATTGACTGCGCTTGCTTGGTTAATTACTAATTAAACCAACTACTAGCATCTCATATAATAAGTCGCGTTGTTTAAATTCCATTTCTGTTAATGAAATTCTTTAAGCATTCTGTTGGAATTTCTCTTTACGGCAAACAAAGAGCGAGATACAAATAAAGACGGATATGCGGATTTAAGAGCCAAGGAAACTTGACTGGAGTAGTTCAGAAAGTTTAAATACATTAGTTAATTTCCATTTGTGTCCTTTTTAAGGTTCCAAAGTTAAAGAATAAAAACGGAACCATATTACTTAGACTTGACTTGACCCTGTCTGTCACCAGGCTGTATCTCATAAACCGTTATAGCTATATGGTAAAAAAAAAATACAAAAATTTTGATGATATCGTATTTTTGCTCGCTAGGCCGATGCCGTTTGCCAATCAAGAAAAAATTGAATTGAATTGTATTTTTGCTGTCGCTACGAGTGGAAATACATAAAATAAATATGTAAAGGGGGCTCCCATACAATAAACGTGATTTTTGTTGATTTGTCTAGAAAATTGTGTAGATTCCTTCGTGCGTGAGTCCGACTCGAACTTGGTCGGATTTGTAAACTGCATACTAAGTAGACTCATTTTTTTATTCTTCGTCAAATTTCATTAATTTTTTTTACGTATAGAGACATAGACTGACAGTGCGCGGAGCTTGGACTCAGAGATACTGCAAAAATTAAAATTTCTAGATATAAAAA
Organism: Miltochrista miniata; assembly: GCA_933228765.1. Classification (NCBI taxonomy): domain Eukaryota; kingdom Metazoa; phylum Arthropoda; class Insecta; order Lepidoptera; family Erebidae; genus Miltochrista; species Miltochrista miniata. The sequence goes on from OW121756.1 coordinate 24,454,683, forward strand.
ACTAGACGCCTAGGGTTCCATCTACGTTAATTTTGAGTTAGGTATGTTTTCTGAAAATTGATGAGTATCCATTTCAATAGCTAATAGCTTCGCTTGACAATGACAATATTGACTTGCATTATATTGTTCCTTGTCAACTAGTTTATTCCCAATGGATGTCGAAATTGTTATCGCAATATGCAGATTCAGTTGGCTAGTGCACTCTAAGCGACAATTTTGGTATGTTGCTATTGATCGTTACTGCCCAATAAGCTCTCCGAATAGTTTAGCAGGATGCTTGTTTATTTACATAAAGTGACTATCAAAACACAGGCGCCTAAGTGCTTCTAGTTTCTATTACGATTATTATTATTTATATCTATTTCTATTAGTTGCAATTAAGTTTATTGGAGTGAATTATAGAAGATATTCACCAGCCACGTTCCTTGTTTTAATGAACGGACCACCAATCCTTTTATAATATTTTGTTGCTAAGGCAGCGGCTGACGAGTATAAAGTAGCAAGTCGATGCCCATTCTAATTGACGGGGGATGCTTAAGCTTATATGCCCAAAGCGTACAAGGAACAAAACATAAGAGAGAATTTTTAATAAAATTTAAAAATAAATATTTTTTGGACGTTTTGTCTATATAAACCGCACAAACAAAGCAAAGAAATATAATTTCAGTTTTGGGGGTCTAAGCAACTCAACAATTTATTGACACAATTTATTATCCTATGACCCGATTTGTATTAAATATTATACAACCTTGCGTCTTATCTATTGTATAATCATCATCATTGTTAATAATAATTATTATTCTTTACGACAGACCTTCCCGGGAAAGAATAATATTAAGCATCAGTATGCAACGTTATAAAATAATAAAATAATTTAGAACAATGTTATCCTGGCTGTTATATTTTCTGGAGTCGTGCCAAGCGTAGTCGCAGCTACAAGTACAAACTTTTAAGAAGCTTTCTCCTTTCTAACTTGTTCGTGTAAAATTTGAGGGATATGGTGCAAATGGCTTAGTGGCTAACTTTCAATGGGTTTCAAATGATTTTATCAGCTGTTATGGCTTGGATAATGTCTGTAAGACCTTTTATAGCTGTTTCTTTTAATGGAGGATGCACAGACTCTAACAATCTGTGAATGACCTTTCCAGTAAATGTTATTGGTAAGTTATCTAAGTATTATGTTGAAAAATCTCGGGTATCTTGGGAAACAATATCTGCTAGTAGTAGGGCAATACCTATTCGAGGTGATACATACAATACCCATTTAAGATCGCAGGCGTATCTCGTGCATCATTTATGCATGTGCATCCAATCGTCCATACAATTTAAATTTGTGTACCAGTATTTTCGTGATAAATAGCCTATTAGATCGAAACTTATAGCACCTACCATCACGATTGCGCTTCTATGTGTTATATCGTTATCATTTAAATCAGATTATTCCTACCAGCTATCAAGAGATCATGTGAATTGCATGCGCACAAATTTAAGTTATACGCGTAGGCTACCGGGGAATCCCGACCGTAGACAGTGGAGGGCAACGTGTGAATTCGGTCGGTAAGAGTCTGGCGATAAAAGTCACGTAAAAAACTCAATAAACTATTTAAGATTAAGTATCACATTGAAAAACTTAAAACTAAACTTCCCATAACTTCCGTAACTTCCTGTAACTTTAACTTTTAAACTTCCCGTACTCTCCGAAGACACACGCGCTTTGGCTCAGGCACTATAGGACTTATCACAATAGTGACAATATTTTCATTCATTCTTTTTGATATAATTAAAAATATTACCTTCAAAATATTTTACTTTGTGGGCAAAAATCTCTGACATTATTAATTACGAGGCTGTAATTCAGGAAACAGAAATAAATTGGTTGGGTCAGAGCTTATTACTGGCGCATTTTCAATTAATAACTTCAATTCAATTTACCAGTAATGCCACATAGTATGAAATACTGAGGTAGTAATAAAACAGTTTATTAATGTGTTAACTTATTATAAATTTTAATGAATATCGAAGTTCATTTTATGAGGAAGTAATTTTTAATACATTGATTTAAATATGTTACATAATATGGCTATTGTAGAATCAAAAGTACCTACGTGAGGATGGCAATTGATACGGACGTGTTTAAACGCATTTAAGATTTGTGTGAAATTTGAAGACTTCAAAATTCTTCTTCATTTTTAAGTACCCTTTACTACCTGACTTTTTAAGTCACGACCGGGAAAGCAACACTCATTTGTAACTTATGATAGTAATATAGACGTACAAAGTCGTGAGTCCAGTTAATAATTAAACCAAAACTGACTTAAATCAGTTATTAGAACACGACATTCGAGTTAATAACTCTTTTACTTGTAAACCAACATGCGGTTTCAGGGGAGGCTTGCCCGTGCTTCTTAATCACCAAAGCTCACGAACGGCTCCGTGTAAGGCTGCGACTGGTACTTATTTTTAAATCTAAATATTCCGTCATAAATAAAAATAGTGATCGGCAGTTCATAAGGTTTGTAACTGGAATCAGTGAATTTATTCTCAGTTCCAATAGGTACACAATTTTTTACATTGGTCAATGAAAATAACATTTTGGGTAGTATAACCATTATATGGATGCCTTTGAACAAGAGATGGTAAAAACGAAATCTGTTAAAAACAAGGAATGGTATATTATAGCTGATATTAGCAGTTTTGTACATAAATAGTAAGTAGATCTCTGTTCGGGAAACTTTATAAAAATAAATAGTAGCTGTTATAAAAGCAACCTCGGTTTCTCTATGATGTCATTCATCATCCAAGTTCTAATAATATTCATCGCGTGAGAGCCTTATCCGAGTTTCTCCTTTCACTTCGTAAAGAAGCAAGTAATACTAATCCACATGATACATTTCGTCGCTCTCTACAGGAGACTGTACCTGGGGATCGTGAGAAGTATGGCCCTATACGGTGCTCCCGTATGGGCGGAGACCCTGACGGCCAGTAATGTAACTGGATTGCTCAGTCCGCAGAGGGCGATGGACCCCTCCATGCGACCTGGAAGCGAGAGCCCTTGCGTCACTATTTAAATGGCGCAAGGAGGCGCTGTAGCGGGGCCAAAGACCTGCGTCTCGAGAAATCCGGAAACCGTGGAGACATAGAAGGTGCGACTTGAGCAACCAAAAGGGGGATTCCCCACAATCGCGGCCGTCGGACCGGTCATGGACGAGTGGCTGGAGAGGAGACAGGCTGCTCTCTCCTACCGGTTGTCACAGATACACACCGGGCACGGTAGCTTCGGTAAGTATCAGTTGTGAAGACACCGGTCCACTGAACATCTACTGCAGTACATTCATATCTGCAGACGGTAGTATTTTCTTTTGTTGTTTACGGATTGGTCATGTTTCACAGCATAACGCCATCCTCATACATGTGTTAGGCTGCGTAAGCTCTGGAGTTAACCTGCGAAAAATAAAGTGAAGGGAAATGAAAATATTAATTAGAGGTTCAAATTGAATAGTACCAGAAACAAAATTATATTGGAGTTAATACTTATATTATAGGCAGCATATAAATTAGTACACTGTGAGTGGAAGTTGTTCGAGAGCGATTAGTTAAACCACGGTCAGCTCCTCCAACAATTAATTGAATAAAATTACAAATGAAGCACTTTCAGAATTTACATATTGCCGGTCGAGTACTTTGGGTGGGTAACGTAATTATCTCTTATGAAATTGATTTATGAACATTGGAGCGAAGTAAACTTTATATTAATAGTGAACTCTTCTGTAATGAAACCTTCCAAGACCTTTTCCAACCATTATGTGAATATCAGAAAAATCACTCCATATCGTTGGAACACATGAAGTTATCTCACTCAAAAATTGAAATTGATATATTTTTTTATTCTACATTTTCTTAATTTACTGTTAAACCCCACACAGTATTCACATTAATCCACACATTGATAAAGTAAACGTTACACTCACGTTTTAGCATTTACTAGTGAAAACAAGTTTCGGAAATTATATCCTACGTAGGTACAACTTCCTCAATATTTTCAAGCCGATAACTTAGCATACAAATGATAACCGAAAGGTAATATTGCCCCGGACTCTGTTTTGGAAGCTGTACAACAACATTTAGATACAAACTTACACAATATCTGTTGATTACTTCGTTAGGGCGGGACAGAAAAGGATTCAAATTATCTACGGACCATGTGATAGCCAGCATAACCGTCAATAGAGGCGCAGATGGTAAAAGAAATTGTCGCCCATTATATAGGCTTTGCTGGACTATTCCATTGAAACTGATGGCAAATTGTTTGGAACGTGGGGGAAAATTCTACCTCAATATTCATGTCTCGGGTGGAATTCATGTGTGCATGAAAGCTTTCGACCACAGATAATAGCAAAAGCTTTCTTAGTTTTCTTTTATTCCACGTGCGTATAGAGCCTATAATATGAACGGGACAAATTCTCGCCCCTAACATAGATTAAATTGTGTATTAATTTTTTTGTAGCACTTTTCTCCAACAGGGATATACCAGGGCTGTATACAAAATAGGTGTGTGTATTTAACGAAATACCGAACCGTAAAAAAAATGTTAATTATAAAAATTATGACTCGCTTAATGTATACTTGATCAAAAAAATGTGTAACGACTTACACGTTTCATACAGTCATGAAAGTACAAAAAATAAAAAGCGGTCAATTGCGAGTAGAGCTCACGCGCGAAGGTTTCCATACCAAAAACGGCAAATAATAATAAATGTATGGGAGTTTCCTAAAATAGGTACTTATTTAATTCTATGTTCAGTATTTCTTGTTATAGCCGCAATAGAAATACATCAACTGTGAAAATTTTACCTGTCTAGGTATCTAGGTTCATGAGATTCAGTTCGGTATGGTAGCAACACAAACAGACATACAAACGGAGAGTGGAGTCTCAGTAATAGATGTCCGATTTACCCTTTATGGGATGAAAACGTAAACAGAAAAAATATGAAATGTACTAACAAACAATAAAATAGGGATTTTGACACAAAAACACTGAAATTATCGTAATTATCAAAGCAAGCTTTAATGTGAATTTGAAAGCTAAAAACTACTTGCGGTAAAAGAGTAAGTACATTATAGCTTGACATAATTGCAACTCCCATCTACGGAGTTGAATGAATAGCTTTGTGACGAGCTCTGATGACTCCAGACTGTGCGCTAGTGTGTACTGCGTTTTGATTACACCATACATAAAGACTCATATTATGTGATGTGCGTCTGTGGATTAAACGTGACTAGAAGTGACAGAGCATATTACTGTTATAAGACATGACTTTTCTGTGGTAGGCTCAGATTATAAAACTAAGCTTAATATGTGGAGGCTTGTAATCGGCGAATGTCCTCAATATAATATTAACTTTAACCTAGAAGCTTTCTGTAAAACAAAAAAAAAATAGAAAAAATAAAAAAGCAGATGACGCTTGCCGAATGAAAATGTAAGATGAAAGCAAATAATACATTCTTACTCTTTACGATCTTTTAGAAAAGGCGTCTTACTGCTCACAAGTAATGAGTGCTGTCCTATTTATGTAATTATGAAAAGTGTCGTCATAATATGATAACATTCAATAATAGAGAGAATACACCGCATTTACTTTTGGATTTAGTATTTGCTTTCTTATTCGTTAAGCGTCCTCGGTCTTTAGTTCTATAATCTGAGGTTGTAGATACCACAAGATGACTACTCACAGCATCGTGCGTATTGATCGACGTAACTAACTTGGATCAAAATGAACTAGGTAATCTAATCTATTATATAAAAATAAGTCGGGTTTTGCTTCCTGACGCTATAACTCCAGAACGCACGAACCGAAGCTGCGGGCATCAGCTAGTACCTATATAAAATTCTCGTGTCACAGTTTTCGTTGCCCTACTCCTCCGAAACGGCTTGACCGATTCTCATGAAATTTTTTAAGCATATTGAGTAGGTCTGAGAATCGGCCAACATCTATTTTTCATACCCCTAAGTGACCGGGAAGCGGGAATAACATTCCACGCGGGCGGAGCCGCGGGCATCAGCTAGTATAATATTTATTCCACATTCTTACATTCATTACATATTTTCAAGGATCATTGACCTTTTAACCGACTTCAAAAAAGGAGGAGGTTCTCAATTAATCTGTATGTTGTTTTTTCTCAACTCTCACCAGAGTAACACTTTAGTGTTTTATACAAGGGTATTATTCCTATCGTATCCAAAATACTTAACATTATAAATAAATAACACTCAAGAAAATCAAAACATCAGTAGTATATTATTGGGCATTCTACTCCACCTTAAGTTCCATCAGCTCTCTCCGATCGCCTCTGGCACTCTCAGTGGAGTAGAATACCCAATAATATTTTTGCCATCCAAATCAGCAGTGTGCATTTGCGCTTCCACACTTAAAACACAGTCGTCAGACATAGACATTGCGGTTTTATGTAGTCGTCGACATAGACATGTGCGTTAAGTGCTTCATCGCATTAGTAACTACGTACAACCAAGAGACAATGTAAGTAGTATGCATTTGCGCTTCCACACTTATAGCACAGTCGACATAGACATGTGCGTTTAGTGCTTCATCGCATTAGCAACTACGTACAACCAAGAGGCTAAGAGACGGATGTATGCAGTATGCATTTGCGCTTCCACACTTATGGCACAGTTGTTCGACATAGACATGTGCGTATTTATGCAGTCGTCGACATAGACATGTGCGTTTAGTGCTTCATCGCATTAGCAACTACGTACAACCAAGAGGCAATGTATGTAGTATGCATTGGCGCTTCCACACTTATAGCACAGTCGACATAGACATGTGCGTTTAGTGCTTCATCGCATTAGCAACTACGTACAACCAAGAGGCTAAGAGACGGATGTATGCAGTATGCATTTGCGCTTCCACACTTATAGCACAGTTGTTCGACATAGACATGTGCGTATTTATGCAGTCGTCGACATAGACATGTGCGTTTAGTGCTTCATCGCATTAGCAACTACGTACAACCAAGAGACAATGTATGTAGTATGCATTTGCGATTCCACACTTATAGCACAGTCGGCATAGACATGTGCGTTTAGTGCTTCATCGCATTAGCAACTACGTACAACCAAGAGACAGGGTGCGTAAATTGTTGAACAACAAAAGAAACACACCCCAAAAGTAGAATGAGATTTTATTTATTAATTAATAATTACTATACAATGTTAATTATTACAAGTACAAAAACTCATCGTTATTCGTTTGAGATAAACCTAGGTTGTTCGTCACATAATGCGTCAACAGATTGCACGAACGCTTGAAGCTTACGCCACTCAGGAGTGTCTTCGTTGGTCTGGAATTTTATTCGAATCAACGCTTTTTTCCAGAGCGTTAGTGGATCTGCTTGGTGAACATCACTTGTTTTATACACCTTGACATCCACAAAGTAGTCGCCCGTGGTGTTGAGATCTCGACGTTCGTTACCATTAGCCACTCTATTTACGAAATATGATGATAGCACGGGTGAGGAAGACTGTCTGTATTCACTTGCGCCACGACTAATGTTAAACACATCACTTGTTTTTACAGGTTTTCTGAAACAAAAAACAAATACATATATATAAAATAAACTGTTGAACTGGTAGCACCTATGGATTTCTGAAAATTTAAGTACTAAGTATATAGATTTTGTTCAAATAATTACCTTATATTAGCAAGAGACTTTTTCACTCTAGAACCTTTAGTCTTGCTTTTAGGTATGACTTGATTGCATTTCGTAGAATTATTGTATAGTTCGCACTCGGAACCTGTCGTCCGACCTGTAAAAAAAAAATGTCAATAAACCTGTTAAACATTAAAAAAGATGTTATATGTTAGGGGTGTAGTGGGGCCCAGCCAACACCTCCGGGCCCAAGTCAACCTCACGTGCAAGCTCGTGCACCTGCTGAACAACGGACGAGGCTCTGACGGCGGCAGTCCATTTCAACACGGCAATCTGCTCACCACCTGTTAAGTGGGACCGAATTGTACACGGTGAAATGCGAGCCGGTATAGGCCTCTGCCTACCCCTTCGGGGATGGAGGCGTGAGTATATGTATGTATGTTAGATAAATAATATTTAAACACTTACATTTTTAGTTCTGCTGTGGAGGGTTATTGAAGAAGGATAGATACTGTTTACTGTCTATGTCGTCTGACTGAGTTTTCCCAGACCGACCAGGTTTCTACCAAAACCCTTGTACCGTAGCTGAGATGAGTTCTAATGTATCTAGCCGGATGGAATTAACCTTAGACCGTCGCTAGTAATTACACAAGAGACAACTCGAATTGTAATGGAAGTCTTTTGAAAATTATGAGATTATAAGCTAAAACAAGGCTGATAGCTTGTCTAATTAAAAATTAGTGTAATTCATTAACAAATAACAAACAATCAAACATTTTACCTTGGATGTATTATAACTGCTAAAAATTATCAACTAAGATATTTAATAAATAGTCAAGGCAGCAAATAGCAATTATTTAGGGTTGTCACACTTACCAGGTATACGAGTACAATTATACTAGTATCTGGCCCCGGTTTTCATATGGATTCTGCTAACTGTTCATATTCCAAAGTTGATTGCTACATTTTAATAATCGATCACAATCTATGGAGATATATAGGGTTTTATGTCCTCACTGGTTTGTTTATAAAAACTTACTTAACATAGTCTTTCTAAAAATTACTTAATAATAAATAAATCTTTGTTAATATAAAATTTTATAGCATTGTTTATAATGTTTAAATTCTAGCTTTACATTACCACAACAATGAAGAAGTAATGATGTAATTTTTACAGAACCTAAATTTGTGGAAGTGACATCCATAGTCAAATTAGCTGCTATATAATAATGATGTTTTACATTTTAATAGATTGTGCAATATTTAGAAAATAGTACTGAGAATATGATACTTTTGTTTTGTTTGTTAATGTTGAAATTCTAAACAGCGATTAAGGTTGTCAACAATACAAATTTCAAACAGTACAATATTTATGATAGGTATATTATAAATAAAAATATCTCAATAAAGATAATTTATCTTTAGTATTAATAGGATCTAATTATCTATAAGTATGATAATTACGAATAATACGAATTAAAAGAGCAATCTGTGAGTACCTAAGTAATTCTTTTTAACTTAAACAACTTTATAATTCTTGTTTTTGTATTTCATGCTACTAGATTAGTTACTAATTATACTAATTACTTTGGTATATGGGTTCTTATAAAATTTTCACCATGTACTGTATTGCAAATTACTATACTAATGTAATTTACGATTTACTGCTAGTCTGCTAACCCTATTTGAAACTACAATCTTGCAAAAAAAATAATAATAGGTAAACTACTACCGGATGTATTGATTGAATAACATTATACTTTTGTTTCGCATTAGATTTCGATTGCGACAATAATGCAGTAAAAAGTGTTTTTAATTTGTAAAAGTTTTAATCTTTTTTAATACAAATTATTTAATAACAATTTGCTAAAGTGCCACCAGAAGACCATTATAAGGTAATTGTTACGTTTAAATATTATTTTATTTAGAGAGGATATTTATTTTTTAGTAATTATAACTATATTTCAGTAATATTGTGCTATTATTTGGCTTATTGTAAGCGTAATTTTTAATTTCAGACGATTAAGTGCTTAAACTAATTGCGGATCAGTAGAGGTGTTGGTTTCAAGCAAAATATTTTATTCAAGACGTAAAGATTATATGAGTAATGAACGAAAATTTACTCTAAAGTGGATGCATCCAGAGAGACGAAATTATTTTTCCTATAAGGTTTGTACCTAATTATTATCATGATAGTTTTCTAGCAAAAATATGTGTCCGATCAGCGACAATAAGCTCGCTACCTATTACGTGGAACGAAAAATAATACTCTGGCGTAAGCATGTTATGTGCCTTTGCCTATCCTCAAGAGATTTTGGTGTGAAGATATGTATGTATAGTGTTCATTATTTTTATCAAATATCCAATTAAAATATTTTATTTTTAAATAAATAATATTTTATGTACCTATGGTTTGAGCTCTATTCTATCGTTAAGGAGGTATAAAATTTAAATTTTGTGACTAGATTATCTATATCTGCTGTTTAAATATATTATCCATGACTAAAGAATTGAACGTTTATTAAATTTCATATGTATTAATACATTTGTGTTTTCAATTCCAGAATACCATCGCTTTGCAAGGCGTTGACTGTTAATAGAAGAAAAAAGTCCATCTGCAATAGATAATATTAAAAATTGTAAATTACTTAAGTAAATTTAACTTAAGTAGGTATACAACAGGTAACTAATTTTTATATAATTTTAAAATGCCTTTCTGTTCGGGTTGTAACATCAGTTTTCGTTGTTGGAGTAGTCATTTGCGAACTAATAAGCATAAAAATAATATTACTGTACCTATCAACGATAACGTCCAAATAATACATTCCTGTTTCAAAGGACGTATTGTAAGTTATCGTATTACTATATCTAAAACTGAAGTAAATATTTACCCAGAGTGTTTCTTAAAAATATTTTTGATCAAGTTAAATCTTTAATAGATAGCTCACTTCAAAAACATTATTCTGTTAAAGTTAATTTTGAGTATTTCGCTTTCTTTTTAATGTTAAAAAATGATCTACAAGAGTTAAAATCTTTTGCAACAAAAAACTTTACCATTCATTAAAATTACGATTTTAAGTCCACATATGAGAAAGTTATGTCAATATTATTAAAAAAAATTGAGGAGTTTCAAGAGAGAGATAGTGGATGGACGTTTTTCAACAATTCACATTTAGAAATTAATATTAACAAGTATCAACCTCTTAGTGGATCTAAATTTATAGATTTACCAAAATGTATAAAAAGTAAAAGAGCATGTTTGAATATTCAAAATGATGATAGATATTGTTTTTTATGGTGTATAGTTGCTGCTTTATACCCAACCAATCGACATCCTGAGAGAGTAACGTCATATCCTCATTTTCGTGATGTCTTGAACGTAAATGATATTTCATTCCCAATGAATTTTTCAGACATAAATATTTTTGAAAAAAACAATCCTTCTTTTAACATTTTCATTTATGGTTTAAGAGGTAGTAAGACTATAACAGGTCCTTTGTATAGACCTAATAAAATCAATCGAAAATCTAAAATAATACTCTTATTATTTTTAGAAACCAGTGAGTCGTCTCATTATTGCCTTATCAAAGATTTACCACGGCTCGTTAGAAGTCAAATAACTAAGCATCACGGTAAGCTATATTTTTGTCAAACTTGTTTAGTGTTTTTTCCTAGTGAAAACGAATTTGATAACCATTCATGTGGAGGAGTTGTTACTGTTTTGCCTGAAAAAGGCTCATTTTTACAATTTAAAAACTATGATAGAAAACAAAATGTTCCATTCACTATCTATGCTGATTTTGAAAAATTACTCGAACCTATTTGCAACCATGAATCTGATACCACAAATACGTTTCGCTTTCAACGTCACATTCCTTCGGCCTTTGCGTATAATATTGTTTCATCATGCAGTAATAATTTTAATGAATTCAAAACGGATCGTGGAATTGATTGTATTTCTAAATTTGTAGATTTTCTTACTGAAGATATCAAGAGAATTTACAATATATTGATTCAAAATGTATCTATGATATTCACTGAGAAAGATGATAGGGATTATAAAAATGCTTGGAAATGTCATATATGTGAAAATCTGTTATGGAATAATAAAGTCAGAGATCATTGTCATATAACCGGACGATATCGGGGCGCTGCGCATCGTCATTGTAATTTACAATATAAGATACCTATGTTTATACCCATTTTTTTTCATAGTTTGTCAGGATACGACTGTCATCTATTTATTAAAAAAATAGGAGAAACGCCTGGCAGGTTAAATATCATACCTAAAACGAAAGAAAAATACATTTCGTTTTCAAAATTTATACCTATCAACTCGAATGATTATGTACAGATTAGATTTTTAGATTCGTTTCATTTCTTAGGTACTAGTTTAGACAAACTCTCAAAAACTATGCAAATAGATGATTTTATTAATTTGCGCAAACATTATCCTAATAATGACCAGTTTCTATTACTTACACGAAAAGGTATTTATCCCTACGATTACATGAGTAATTGGAAATGTTATGAAGAAAAAACATTACCAGCAAAACATTTGTTTTTCAATTCTTTATGCAATGAACATAATATATATCACAGGAGGACTATGACCATGCTAAATTAGTATGGTATAAATTTAATATAAAGACAATGGGTGAATATACAGACTTATATTTAAAGACAGACGTACTTTTACTTACCGACATATTTCAAAATTTTCGAAAAACTTGTAAGTTACATTATAAACTCGATCCTGCGTTTTACATTACTGCACCTAGTTTATCATTTGACGCAATGCTTTTGAAAACAGGCGTTAGATTAGAACTCATATCAGACTTATCTATCTTGCGAATGATTCAAAGCGGTATTAGAGGAGGTTTATGTATGTGTTCCTATCGTTATGCTAAAGCTAATAATAAATATATGCCTTCGTATGATGCAGCAAAACCACAATGTTTTATAACTTATTTAGACTGTAACAATCTGTACGGATATAGCATGTGTCAATACTTACCGCATTCAGATTTTCGATTTTTAAATCAGCATGAAATAAATCAGTTATACATAGAAAATATCCGAGACAATGCAGAATGGGGATTTATACTAGAAGTCGATCTTTTATATCCTGATTCCTTGCATATTTTACATAACGACTTACCTTTTTGTGCTGAAAAATGCATACCGCCCGGCGGAAAAACGGAAAAAACTTATTTCAAATCTTTACAATAAGTATAATTATGTGATTCATTATGTTCATCTAAAGAAATGCCTTGAACATGGGTTAATTTTACGTAAAATACATCGGGTCATTACGTTTTGCCAAAGTGCATATTTGAAAGAATATATAGAATTAAATACACAAATACGACAAAAGGCAATAACTGTATTTGAACAGGATTTCTTCAAGTTATTAAACAATAGCGTTTTTGGAAAAACATTAGAAAACACTGAAAAGAGGGTGACAGTTCATTTAGTTAACTCTTGGAGTTCATCTAACAATATTACCAAAAAATCTTTCTGCGCTGAGAAACTTATAAGCAATCCTTATTTTCATAGTGCATCAGTTTTATCGGAAAACTTAGTGGCAATTCAAATGAAGCCTGATCGTTTAGTTTTAGATAAACCAATATAATATAGGTTTTTCAGTTTTAGAGCTATCTAAAGCACATATGTATCATTTTCATTATAATATAGTTAAGCCTTTTTATGGTAACAGAATACAACTATGCTATACCGATACAGATTCTTTTGTTTATTTAATCTACACCGATGACTTCTATAGTGATTTAAAATATAACTTTTTACAGTATTTTGATACTAGTAACTATAGCACGCAAATGAATTTATGATATCTCAAAGTAATAAAAAAGTAAAGAATTTTGTACTTATTTGCATTTATATTTGATAACAGACCATCATTCCTTTTGAAATTGGTATAGTTACCATATACCTAAATTAAATAAACAGTTCACATTGGTTGTTTTGAACTGCAAAAGTGGTTTACATAGTGTAAATACAATTATACTTAGGTACTTTTCTTACATACTTGTTCAGATTAACAAATTGTTCATATATTCCCTTTTTTAAATAGGTAATTATAGTTATAAAGTTTTATAAATTACTTGTAAATTATCTTAAGTGACACTACAGCCTTCTCTATTATTTATTTCCAAAGAGCAATTAAAATAAAAATGATGACCCGCAGTGCTGTAACCCGTGACTTGCAACAAAAGTTCAATCTCACCATCAAGGAACTTGAAATTTGCAAAAATCTCAATAAGCAGTTGTTGGAGGAACGGGATGATAGTGAAAAAGAAATATTAAAAGTAATTGAAAAAAATACCCAATTCAAACAAGAGTTGGCTGAGCTACATACACAGGTAATGGAGCTCACACGTCAGCGGGATCATCTTCAGGAAACTGTAGTAGGTCTGGAGGAGTGCAGCAACACCCACGAGAGAGCCTTAAAACGTATCAGCATTCTGGAGTGTGAACTAAGTGATGTGCACAACTCCATCACTCACAAAGAGACTCTCAAGTCGGCTGAACAGGTTGCCCTCTCCCACAGTCTGTATGATGAGCTGATGAGCGGAAAGTCAGATTGTATCTATCTTGACCAGCCCATGACCTCAGATGTGATAGATCTCTCGACACCTGATACTTCTAGTGATAATACTTTAGCATCTAACAACACCATTAGATTAGTTAGTAGTAGCAGGAAAAAATTTAAAAAATATATAAAGCTCAATAAATTTATTGCTAAATCACAGAAACAAATTAAAAGGCTTAAAATAGGTGCGAATAAATATCTCAGAACTTGTAAATCAAATGTTCAGCTACAACAAGTAATAGAAACTAGTAGAAAACAATTGACCATTCAAACAGAGCAGTATGAGACTGATAAACTTCAATTGCAGTCAGAAATCATACATTTAAATAAGTCTTTAGAGTCAACAACATTAAAGTACAAAATTTCACAAAAAGAAATTGGAGAGTATATTGAGGCACTGAATAGCTTGGTTGAGTCTTGTCACAGCAATGAACAAAGGTTCCATTCACTTGAAAAATTATATAATCAATCACCAGCCTGTGATGAATCTCTGCCACACTCTTCCTTGCCCACACCATCACAGACTGAGACAATGTTTCCAATGATTGACTCTGTGGGCAGTATGGATGAACATACTATACAATCAAACTTAACTTCCTCTGCTGACCCTGTAACAAAAGTTTCACAAATTTTAAATACTGGAAAGACAGTTGTTTATTGTGATGAAATCGGCCAGAACTTAGGTTACCACTTAGTTCAACGTATGGGTAGTTCGGTCATAATCAATTCATTTCCTGGGGCCACCTACTCTCAAATAGTTAGTAAAGTATTGACTAGTACACACTGCCCACAATCAACAATAGTAATACTTATTGGCAGGAGAGATTGTGTAAATATCAAAAATATTATTAAGTTTCATAAACAGTTGTCAAAATTGTCAGTGAAACAGGTAATACTTTCTACATTGCCTTATAGTAAATCTTTCACACGTAATGAAAACAATATTCGGTACAAAATAAACCGAAAATTATACTATTTGACTACAAGTAGTAGGAATAGTGAATTATTTGACTGTAATCTTGTATTACGTTATTCTTTTATGACCTTAGATAGATACTTACTTTCAAAGTTTTTAAGACGACAGGTAGCGATAACGCTATCAAATTTTTTATTGAATCAAGCCAATCTTTTGGCTTATAATAAAACTGCTTGTATTGTTTATAATCATAGCAATAATATTGACATTTTATCTTGGGATGGATGCATCATCCCAAAAAACTAGGTTGTAAGACAACAGATAAAAAATCTGGCCATGGCTTTAGGGCTTTTGAGCCTATTGAGACCTCTAATAATGTTAGTGTAAGAAATAATTTCGAATTTAACAACAATATAATTACTAGTAGTCTAAACTTAGTACACCAAAATATTGAAGGCATATCCAACAAACTACTGCAAATAGACCTTTATATCAAGGAACACAATATTCATGTCTTTTGTATTACAGAGCATTGGTTGGAAAGTCATGAATTAATGTTTAACAGTGAATTTTACTCACTGAACAGTGCGTTCACAAGAAAATATGCTATTCGGGGTGGCTCGCTAATATTTGTTTCTAATAATATAAACTGTAAAGAACGTAAAGATATTGTGGCCTTTTCTATTGAGCGCACTGCGGAATTATCATGTGTTGAGTTTGAGCAACTCATAGTCCTTTGTGTCTATAGCCCGCCAGATAGCGATTATAATTTGTTTGAAGAAGTAATGGAAAATGTATTGAAGCACTTGTGCACTAGTAAGAAACGTATTGTGGTGTGTGGTGATTTTAATGTTGACATACTTGTAAATTCGACGAAACGTACTAGTTTTATTAATTTATTTAGTTCCTTTGGCTTACAAAACTTATTTTGTGAGCCAACTAGAATCACCTCACATTCTGCGAAATGTATCGATAATATGTTTAGCAACTGTGAACCACTGACAAAAGAAATATTAAGTAACTTTCCATCAGATCACCTTGGGCAGAAAGCTGCGTTTCCCATTAATATAACGGCTAAATTAAACAAAATTTCTTGCAGGCCAATGAGTACATGTCGCCTAGCACAATTTAATGAAAAAGTTTCTGCAAAGGTTGCCAATCTTAACGTTAATGAGGAAGATCCAAACGGCCTATACAACTCCTTATTTAATACCATTCAGTTTGAGTACTATAACATTTTCAAATCAAAAACCTTTTATAAAAATAAAGGCATGCAATTTTGTGATTGGGCAACTACTGGTATATACAAGAGTAGGGCGAAGTTATATGAGTTATATGGTATGAAGCAATTTAATTTTGATCCTGCTTTCATTCAGTATGTTAAACTTTATTCAAAAACCTTTAAAAAGGCATGTGCTGCTGCCAAGTCATTACATTTAAGTCGGAAGATTAAACAGTCGAACAATAAGGTAAAAATGACATGGAATATAATTAATTCTGAAACCGGACGCCACAAAACTCGTGACCATGACATTGAATTGATTGTTAATAATAGAGTGATTAATAATAGTTTAGATATAGCACAAACCTTTAATAATTTTTTTATAGACATACCCGTGACTACAACGAGCTCCTTAAATTCTTGCCCAGTTAAAGCTCAACGAATGCTTAGGGGCAGCGTGGACCACTGTAGAGTCTCATTTAGATTTAAATATGTGAATCCCAACGATATCGTTAAAGTATTTAAGTCGCTTAACTCAAAAAATACAGCAGACTTGTGGGGTTTTTCTGTGAAATTAATGCAGTCAATTATTTTAATTATATCTCCTCATCTAGCTGCAATATTTAATATATGTGTTGATAAAGGCGTGTTTCCAGATTTAATGAAACACAGTAAAGTGATACCTCTTTTTAAAGCCGGATCCAAAACAGACCCTGGTAACTTTAGACCTATTTCAATACTGCCTGCCATTAGCAAAATTTTTGAGAAAATTATACTGCAGCAATTACAATCACATTTTAGTTCAAATATGTTACTACACAACGAGCAGTATGGGTTTACAAGAGGTCGTTCTACTACTGACGCAGGAGTGACACTTATAAAACATATATTCAGCGCTTGGGAAAATCGACAGGATGCAATCGGGGTATTCTGCGATCTGTCCAAGGCTTTCGACTGCGTTGATCATAACACTTTATTACGAAAAATAGATCATTATGGTATAAGGGACTCTGCAATGGATCTTGTTGCCTCCTATCTTAAAGATCGAATGCAATATGTTGACATTAATGGAAGTCGGTCCTCTGGAGCTTCTGTAGCTATGGGTGTGCCGCAAGGATCAATTCTAGGACCTTTTTTATTTTTAATTTACATCAACGATTTACCTTTCTATGTACAGAACTTGTGCGATGTTGTTCTATTTGCTGATGATACATCACTTATTTTTAAAGTTGATCGCAATCCAAGTACTTTTGACAACGTAAATAGTGCACTAGCCCAAGTTGTAGATTGGTTCACAACCAATAATTTGCTATTGAACGCTAAAAAGACAAAATGTATTAGATTTACCATGCCCAATGTCAAAAATTATGAAACAAATATAACATTGAACAGTGACACCCTTCATCTTGTAGAATCAACCGTATTCTTGGGGATCACTTTAGATAGTAAATTACAGTGGACTGCCCAAATATCGTGTCTAGCAGCAAAACTCAGTTCGGCGGCTTTTGCCGTTACCAAGATCAGACAGCTCACTGATGTCCAAACAGCCAGGCTGGTTTATTTTAGTTATTTTCATAGCGTCATGTCTTACGGCATTTTGCTGTGGGGCAAGGCAGCAGATATACAAATAATTTTTGTACTTCAGAAAAGAGCTATACGTGCAATTTATAAATTAAATGCTCGAGAATCGCTTAAAGAGAAGTTTAAAGAAATAGGAATTTTAACGGTTGCATCGCAATACATATTTGAGAACATCATGTCTGTTAAAAAGAACATACATCTTTATCTTAAGAACAGTGACGTACATTCAATAAATACTAGAAATAAGCATAAATTGATTGGAAAGGTTTTTCGATTACATAAGGTACACGACTCATTCGAAGGACTTGGTGTACGCCTATTCAATAAAATTCCTTTAAATATTATGAACCTTCCTTTATATAGATTCAAAAGGGAAATCAAGACACATCTTATAAAAAGGGCATACTATACTATTGATGACTATTTTAATGATACAGAGACATGGACATGAGTTGCTTGCTCCTCACTTAATTAGGCGCGATTATAAATGTCGCTTGTGTAGACAAAATTGTTGATCTTTATTGCATGACAAACGAATGTACTAAGACTATTTGAAAAGAGTGGCCGTGAGTTTTCTTGCCAGGTTCTTCCTCACAGGCTCTACCTATTGCTTTGCGAATCTGGCAGTAAATGTAAATGTAGAAGCAAAAATTTTGACGTTCATAAGTGTTACTTTGTAACCTAAATGAATTAAAAATAAAAAAAAAAAAAAAAAAAAAGTACCAGGATTGATGAAAGATGAGATGGGTGGTAAACTTATTACTGAATTTGTTGGATTGAGGTCAAAATTATATTCATTAAAAACAGTGAATAATGTAATTAAAAAAGCAAAAGGAATTAAACATTCGGTGGTGCGTGATTTAACGATAGATGATTATCAGAATGTGTTATTTAAGAATCAGGTAATTCATAGGAAAAATATTCTATTCAAATCTATTAAACATGAAATATTTACTCAAAGCGTAAACAAAGTAGCATTATCAAGCAATGACGATAAACGTATCATATCAAATTGCAATGTTGCAACCTGGACATGGGGACATTCTTCAATTTTCAAAGGTTAATTTAAATTTGCCTCGGTGGCGCAGTGGTCTCCGGTTCGAATCCCGGACCGACTCAAATATTTGTGTGATCCACAAATGATTGTTTCGGAGTTCGGATGTTTTCTATGTATAATATGTATGTATTTAGAAATATTTAAGTATGTTTATCAGTTGTCTAGATCCCATAACACAAGCTTATAGTAGCTTACTTTGGGCTAGGTGACGTTGTGTGAAAGTGTCCCACAATATTTATATTTATTTATTTAAATTGATGAACCTAATTGTCTTGTTATAATTAGAATGTACTTAGGTAAATAAGATGATTGTTAGTAACACAGTAATATGTAGATAAAGTATGTAGTTAAGTGTCTGAAAGTGACCGTCGATTGTATCAACCTTCTTATGTTTTATAATTAAGTATCTATCTATCTTTGTAATCCAATGTGGTGTACAATAAAGAATATTCTATCTACCTAACTAAGTAATATAATGAGATTGTATTAAGAATAATATAAGATTGTATAATTGTAAATATGCACATACAAATAATTTTATTTTTATAAATAAAATTTGATAAGTTTCAGTTTTGTTTTATTAAAAGACAACTTCCGCACTAAAGAACTTAGATCAATAACTCAGAACATACATTTTACTAATAATATGAATCTTTTCATACATACATACATACATATAGTCACGCCTTTATCCCTCAAGGTATGGACATAGGCATATATAATATGCTCAAATTTCACCTTACGGATCACCACGTAATACGTGGTGAGCCGTATTGCCGTGTTTAAATGAACAGGCGCAGGTTGTGGCTATCCGCTGCGTTGCGGGGCCACGAACGCTTCTATCTATCCCTTAGTCGTTTTCTACGACCCCCACTAGGAAGAGAGGGGTTGGTCTATTCTGTGTCACCAGGAACCACACGACTTAATATATATGTATGTATGTAATATAGTATGTATGTATGTGATATTAACCTTTAATATTTATTCATTTTATCGAAAATATTGTCCTGATATATGAAAGCTTACACTTTCGGTTTAGATATACCTATCAGAGTCTTGTATAATAATAATAATAAGCTGTAAAAATGTTAACAGCAAAACAGTCACAACCTGCCCTAACCATTAATACATAGCAATATACTCACCTACACTAAGTGAAACAAATTTTCATAAGGTAAAATGTGGACATTATGGATATGTGCACCATACCATACCATACGTATATGTGTATACATACCTAACTCAAGTCTCCAACTCCTTTCTACATAGATTGTTAAACGTAATCTAGGATTTGAATCAGTTCCAACCCTTTGTTGATTAATTATTATAGATAATGTATTTTATTTTGCAAACTTATCTAAATTTCATGTTGAAACATGATCATATACGTATGCGTATCACATCATTGCCCCTTCCAATATATATTGAAAGGACAGTGACCTGATTTATATGTTGCTTTTCTAATTAATTAGAATTTCGATTTATTAGTCACAGTAAGACGTCTAAATAAACTACAGTCATGTCATCGGTAAGTAATTTATATCGCTCTATTACTGATTTATGTACCTGTTACATATACGAATTGAAGAAGTTAATATATTATGATAGGTAATATATATTTAATATAAATATTCTAAAACAAAAATAATTCTTATGTATGTTTTTATTTGTTATAGATAACGGATTCAGAGATTATCCTAAGCCAATATGCTCAAGACCCTTGGACCCCCAGAGATTTCTATGAGCTGATTGAAAACAGGCCTACCGATCTATCTAAGGAACCAGAAGTGAGGCCATTGGCAAAAGAAAAGAAATACAAGAAACGTTGCAGAGAAACTATAAAAAAATGTAACGTTAAGAAATCTTTTGTTATCAGCGAATCACCAAGAAGAGGAATTAAATTAATAAAAATTTTAGTAATTGATTTAAGTAATAACAATTCACAAGCAAGTTATAGTGAAAGTGAGAACATTTTGTTGAACGCACAATATATTGTTAAGGATTGTGTCGACAGTGTTATGGACGATACTGAGGCCTTAGTTAAGAAAATATCAAAAACTTTAGTTGATTGTGATTTTTAGTAGGTACATAAAAAGTGTTTGTTGATATTTTAAATTAGATTTATTAAGATGTTAAAGTAGGTAATTGACTGAAAATAAAAACATGATTTACATGAAAATTTTATTTTATTAATACATAATGCCTACACATTACCCAATATAATGTTTCTAAATAGTTTTTTGTACATCATTCCTAAGCGCACAATGCTTCGAATAGCGTAGGTTATCTTAATATTATAAAGAGGAAAGGTTTGATTGTTTGTTTTGTCTCTAATATGCTCCAAAACTACTGCATCGATTTCAAAAATTCTTTCACAGTTGGAAAGCTACACTGTCCCTGAATGACATAGGCTATATTTTATTCCCGTATTCCTACGGGTGCGAAAACCGAGGGAAATCGTCTAGTACATTATATAACAGATATTCTTATCATATTGTTTTTATATCAAAATAAAATAAATTGATTATGATATGCCTCTGTCTACCCTTACTAGGAAAGAGGCGTGAGTCTATGTATGTAGATAGCTAATATCTTGGATTGAGACGTAAGTATATTTTTATCATGGTATAAGTATTTGTATTATAATACGACGTGTTATTGATGTCTGCAAATTACTTTTTACATTACAATACGTAAGTAAATTTCAGCATCATCGACAAGCGTACAAATAGCTTGGTTAAATATCAGGCGGACTCGAAATCAGATGACCATGGTTCGATTCCAATTGAGTTTATTTTTCTCTTTTTGGATATTTTTTTTCGTACCTTCTTTTTTTTATGAAATAATATATTTTTCAATATACGATTTACCAATACTATATTAAACTATATTACATATACCTACCATTCGAAATATCTGTCATCAAGGTACTTCATTATGAAGTCAGCTATTTAAAATCATCCAGGCGTCGCATTTGTTTGAATCATATTAATGAATTCATATTATGAAGAGTGCTATTTAAATCATTCAAACGTTAAAGTTACATAGTCTAGCTGATACTTAAATCATCTCAGTTTTTTCAAACCAACATCAAAAAGGTTTAAGATCAATGTAAATTATATTAGACATTTAATAAATGGTATAATATTGGGAACGATGACGATGAATAAGTATATTATTGGGCACTATGTGGGGTAGAGTTCGAGAAACCTTGGGTAGGAAATAGTATGAAAAACAACAGTATATTAGTAAAACATTTATTAAGTTTATTCAAATTATAAAATACAAAAGTTATTTTTTAAACACCATTGCTTAATACACAATACATTCCTTAAAGCACAATAGTTCTTATGAGCAAAACAGTTATACAAAAATAGATCTTTACAGTAAAGATCACTAAGAGTCTTTAAATTAGGAACACTTTTATTTTCACATATGTCAGAAACATTATTATGACCACATAGCTCTTGAACCCACTTTATTTTCTCACTACCTTTAACAAGAACCTTTTTTTCCTTCAAATAGGGTTTGATTATTCTAGAAAATTCTCTGTAGTCTATATATCCTTCGCTCCAGCAGTAATCTCTATTCCTTTCAATCCACCTAGTACGTCTTTTTTCTTCATCAGTCAGCGAAGAGAACGGATAAGGAGGTTTTATTAAGAATATATGAGTATGTTCCAAAGTAGCTATAGCTAATTCCTTGACTATAAAGTTATTATAAAGATCTTTAAAACCTTGAACATCTACTATCATAGTATTTTTGTTCATGATATCTTTCTCACGGTGCTACTTAACGGTTTATACTCGATTATACAGTCGTTCAAAATAAGACAATATGCTGAAGTTTGATCTGGTATATCAATATCACTTTCAATTTCTACTCTAACATCGACAACAGGACCTGACTTAAGATTTTCTGGTTGTCTAGAACAATCTACGACAAATAACGGAGCAATATTTTTAAATTGTTTCTCACTTAATAACGGTTCACCGCGACGACCTCCGTAATAGGAGTGTTGGAATCTGGTGTATTGTTCATATATTAAAGCAATTCTGCTATTTGAGAAACTTGAATTTAAATTTTCATAAGGGAAGTAGGTTGAATTTAGGTATACTCTTACATCACGAACGTCACAGTGATCAAACCGAGACATATCCAATTTTGAATTATTTTTTCTATTTGTTTGCAGCCCAATAATAACAAATCTTGGTTTCTCTATTTGCGATGATGTTTTTATGGACCAAGTATGTTTAGTAGTTTTTGGTAGAGCCGGATATTCATATAAATCCCAATTTCTGAATATCATCTGGAGTGGTCGATCTTTTTCTAACAGTTTTAACATATTTATTTTTTCTCCATCGGATACTTTGACATGTGGTACGCGCCATATTATTTTATTTATAATAATATCTTCTACCGTTTCACCTTCGTTAAGTTTTAAGGCGTTCAGATTAGAATTACTTCTCAACAATATTTCATGTTTGCTGTTTATCACTACTTTCTTGAAATCTTCTGCAAAACCAAGAATGTTACAGAGGGGTATAGAAGCAGAAAAGCTACCCCCCCATTTGTACTATTTATGCCATCGATATTCCAACCCCAAGCATTAGATACTTTAGACTCGTTTTCGTTCATTGATATTAATGATTTCATTGTGGTAGTTATACCAGCGTTTTTTATTTTATCTATTTCCACTCCATTTATCTCATACCTTATATCTTGAAACAAGTAAAGTAAACTATTGTTTGTGAAATGAACGCTACTGACTCTCTCTTTCGAATTTCCACCCTTGTTTACAACAACAGTTCCTTCCAAAAACAAAGTGCTTGCTGAGGGTAATATATACAAGTCTTGTTGATTAATAGGTATCCTGATTTCATCGCTTCTATTGAAACTTGTTACGTAAGGCTTGTAAGAGTGAAATTCAATTCCTTCCACTGAGTTGTTGTTTGCAGGAGCGGATAAAACATCTAGTATATTCATTTTAATAAACCGATCGCTTTAAGAAATGCTTTATTATTATTATTCAATTTTATGACCTTTTTTGAGCGAGCTCTTATGGGTTTGATAGTTTTAGTAGGACTGTTAGTTTTAGTTGGACGAACCACATATTTTTAATAATCTATCATTGTTTTCTTCTGATATGTAGATACAACTGCACTTCTTCACCTCGCAAATTTATTAAGTTATTATTTATATCTAACAGCCTTATCTGTATGCAGCTTATATTGGTTTGATTTAACGGAAAGTAGATTGCGTTTTTCGGAATTTCTATAATCCTGTATCCAGGTGGAACATTAAGTGCAAATTCGTGTAAGATGTGACTGGATTGACCGTTTATATAGGAACCGCTAACTATGTCACATTCAATCCTTATGACAGTCGTAGGCAAAATGTTAACTGGAAACTCTGATACATGATATTTATTTGCCTCTAAGATCTGCTTTTTAAATCCCAATAAACTTCCAAATGTATCTTTTTTAGTAAAATCTATACTTGATGTACAAAATAACATCGTTTTTAAGGTGTTCTTATTACATTGGAGTTTTATGGATGCATCTTTTATCTCAGTTTTTAAATAGTCACTAATATCTTGTAATTCATAAGTTCCTTCAGGTATCTCAATAACATTTTTAGAACCATAGTATAATTTATTGTTTGTATTATCAAAATTTGGAATAGAATTATATGTAGAGAAAGGTAATAATGCACATTCATACTCCTCAGCTAATGGCAACGTGTCTGAATAATAGGTAGATAATACCGATGAGTTTCCAGTTATCGATAAGGTGAGTGACATCTTGCAAATGATGGAAATGAAAGAGTGATATAAGATTTATAGTATTTTTATTTAAAGTATTATAATTATAATAAAGATTTATAGTATTTAATCCAAAAAGTTTGCAAATAACTTAAACACATATGTCCACAAACTATTGTGTTAAATTGTTGATATCTATCATAGTTATAATGAACATCACAGTTCTTAAAATATAACATTAATTCTCTTGGCGGTTTTAAATCACCATAGCTATCAAAATATTCACAATAATTGTTTATTTTAACATAAGCTACCCAATGCGTTCCATCATTTCTCGAATTATCTAGGTTAACTATAGCACATTCAATTCGTTTAGGTGTTTTTGGTAACTGATCCTTCATATAAACTCCTCGAAAATGTGGAATACAATGGCCATACTTCTGAATATCGATATTAGTTAAAGCACGATTAGGTAGCTGATCAATTAGTTTTTTGATGGATTTATAAACAATCCCTGACCTTGCTTATGCGGTTTAATGTATAGACCTTTACCTATTGCTATAGCCTCCATAGTTTTATTATGACGTTCAGTTTCTTGTAATTTTTTCTGACCATGTTTATAGTCATTCACAGTTTTTGCAATACCAGCTGCACCACCAGCTAATGCTCCTAAAGCAGATAAACCAGCAAAAATTGGGATTAAAGGTAGAATGCCTCCAGTTTTCGGTATAGGTATCATTCGAGGTACTCGAACTTTTGGAATGCATGGAACTAATTTTCTGGCAGCCATATAAGCTACATTTATTAATGACTTATTATCTTTAGGTGAGAGTTTCTTGATTTTTCTTTTTATTTTTCTAACAAAGTTATTAAAGGTCTTAACACCAGCACCAGACTTCAATTTAGCTTTCATAACTTTGTTTACTATCCACGAACTAATCTTTTCCCCTGTTCGAGCATCTTTTGCTTTAAGTCTTTGTTTAGCCATATCTATAAGACGTAAGTCGGCTTTTTGACGGTTAGGCAAGTCTGTGTAGTTTGCGTATGCGATATCGTGATGCATACAAGCTTCGTCTAACTTATTTACACCTTTATCACCACGTAGTAATCGTTTCGAAAGCTTTTTTCCTGGTCCACAATAGTTATAACCGGGTATGTGTAGTTCGATCGGTAAATGATTAATGATATTGTTTATTAGTCCACCACCTTGCATTATCCAAAGAATAATGAATATACTTTAAAATTACATATCACTTATATATTTAACTTATTCCACTATTGTAGTCTTATCAATCCAACTGTTCTCTTCGTTATTTAAACCCAACCATTTTACAAACAGTTTGTTTCCTTTCTTTTTTAATACCTTTTCTATTAAATAGACACCAGGACAGGACGACTTTTGAAGCTCTTGTTCGTAAAAAGTTCCTAATATGACTTGTTTTTGATTATCTTCGAGGCGATATGTTATTGGTTCAGTGTTATTTATCTTTTTTATAGTAAATAATTCTGTTGACCAGTTAGGAGTGTATCCTTTCTCAAATATATGTTTGTACTTACTAATTCGAACTTTGTCACCAATTATAAACTTTGGACGAGATTTTTGGGTTGCCTTTATCATGAAATTCGTAATATTATTTTTAATGTCCGTTTCATTAAACTTATTGACATTAACAGGTGCAAATTTAATAGTACGATGTTTTGAGTTGTTATATGTCTTCACAATACCGTTCAAGCCACCATCTATCCACTTATAGTGTCCGTTCAAGCTAAAGTATTTGTACAATTTATTTTAATAGTTTTAATAACTCGTTCTACAATTGAAGCCTTTTTGGTTGAAAATGTAGAGTAGTGATTAATATTATAGTTCTGTAAAAGCTTTTGAAATGTAGAATTATAGAACTCGGTACCCATATCAGTTTGCAGATGAGTTGGTATCCTGTGATTAGTAGAAAGTAATTTTTCAAATGCAAGAGAGACCTCATGTTTGGATTTAGTTTTTAATGGTTCCACCGAAACGTACTTTGAGAAGCAGTCAATAACTATTAAAATATAGTTATATCCTTTATTAAAGGTTTTTAGGTTTTGCATATCAGCTAAATCTGCTTGCCACAAATCATCAATACCTTTTAAAATTACAGATCGTCGAGGAAAATTTTTTCGTGCTGCTTTATGTATTTCATTGACGACTTGTTGTTTTGTCATTTTAACAAACTTTAAGGTCTATGTTTTTCGATCTTTTAATATAGATTGAATTGCGTCTTGAACTAGTTTATCAACTGCTTTTCTTGTGTAAAATTTGCTTTCCAAATGAGTGTCTATCTCAGACATTATTGTTTTTAAAGCTTTCTCTATGTGGTTTTGAACACTATTTGGAATAGAACTTTGCAATTTTCGTAAGTCATTGATTAGTACACCTTTCAATTCATCTACATATGCTTTATTTACTGCATCATCTGCGTATTGAGGAGGTTTGACACCTTTTAGCCTCGATGTCTTCAAGTCATAATCTCCATAATCAGATTTTATTAATGCGTTATCATTAAAATCAAGTATTTCCGATATACGCATTCGCTTATGAATATAATGTCCAAATTTGTCTACATTCATATTAAAGGTGTATTATGTTGAACGGTATATAGTAAAATGATACACATACAATATTAGTAGATTTATTTATTTAATAATTTTGCTTTCACGTAGTTCTTCAATAATAGATATTATTTCATTGTCTAGTCCTGTGTTACCAGCATCTCGAGAAGCAATTAATAACTTTAATCTATCAACCAATTCATTGGGATCATCCCAATATACAAAATCTGTGTTTTTTTTCCACATTTTGTTAAAGGTAATCCTTTTCCTACTTTTTGTCTACAACTTGGACTTCTACTTTCTTGATCGAAAAGTGGTTTAATAACTTGCTAATATTTTTGTCCTTTATTACTTTTAATTGGTTTTTTTGAATCGAAATCACGACGATGTGCATTCATTACAAGTAACATTGCCTTATAATTTTGCTTGTCATAGTCATTAACCAAGCTCAGATCAATGTCCTTTTTTAACAGTAACTCTCGCAACCCAGGGGTATTTTCATACTTGTGTCCGGCTACAGTAATAACTTTATCCCCCATAGTTATGTTAGAGGAACCCATCATTAACTTTCCACGTTCATTTCTTATACCAAACGGTACATCTGATAGTACTTGTGAAGATAACGACCAAGATGATGCATCTGGATTAGTACCGACTAATGACTGAAATGAAGAGTCTGATGAGGGTTCCGATTCGTTACTAGCAATACTGCTATCGTCTGTTTCTTTCATATCTTGGTCTTGTGGTTCTTGGGGTTCTACTTTTTCCTCCTTTTTTGTTGGAGCTAAGTGGTTATTAGTGTTGGTTATTAAATTGAGTAATTCTGTAACAGGCTTAAAAACTGCATTAAGAGCATACCTATTACTATCTTCAAAATCCTTCATTTTACGTATTTTTTTCTTGACAGCTTGTGTCGCATCAACAATTTGTTTTTTCAATGATTTATCCATTATGTAAAATATGTGGTAATCGAATAAGAACCAATTAAAGAATAACAATAAAGTGACTGCAGTCTACTTAAATATTCAAATTTCATCTAATAATACAAAAGTGTCAAACGTTTTTCTATAGCAACCATTGTTTTTTGAACAATCTTTATTAATTACCACATAATCAAAAGGCTCTTTCCATATTAGGGAACACATTTCTCGAAATTTCATCCATGTCATATCGGTGTTAACATGTTCTTCGTAAATATGTTTCAAATTAACTTCATCCTGCTTAAAAAGCACAATTAAGTTAGCATTATCTCTAACAAGTTGTTTAGGTATTTTGGTATAAGTTTGATTTAAATAAAAACAGTCAATCAATTTATGTCTTCCCATGGCAAAATAATCACGCATATTACTTTGATTTTCACATGCTACATCGTCAAAAATAATCACAGAATTAGGTTTTGCATCTGAAATCTTCAAAACGTCATCATTTGCTTGGTATTTCTGGAGAGTGATACCAGGTACCCTTCGTAAAACCTTTTCTAAAAAGATGTACTTCGGTTGATGTAGAGTTTTAGAATACACATAAACATTCTGAAATGTCAATCCATTTTCGTGCAATAGAAGACCAATCAATAAGTTAGTTTTTCCACAATTTGATGGTCCGCAAATGATGCAACGTACAGTGTTCGGTAATAATTCTCCATGACGTAACTTGTTTTTTGTTAAATCGTCGCTGATTGGATTGACTTGCAACGATTGTGCT
The DNA here is from genome assembly GCA_933228765.1 of Miltochrista miniata. Lineage (NCBI taxonomy): Eukaryota > Metazoa > Arthropoda > Insecta > Lepidoptera > Erebidae > Miltochrista > Miltochrista miniata. Next base: position 24,483,794 of record OW121756.1, read on the forward strand.
TGTTTAACGAATTTCATGTTTGCTATGCAATACTGATGGATTCGTAGTGAAAAGATGAATTTATAACATAAATATTTATAACTACAAGTAGTCGAGCCAAACTGGCTACAGAAAACGTCGTAGGTTATAAATGGTAAATTCTGTCTCATCTGGAGCGAGGCGTGTCGCAGAGCGACAGGAGGGATGGAATGCCTAAGTCTATATCTGACGACTGTGCTATTAGTGTGGAAGCGCAAATGCATACTGCTGATTTCGATGACAAAAATATTATTGGGTTATTCTACTCCACTGAGAGTGACAGAGGCGATCGGAGAGAGCTGATGGAACTTAAGGTCGGAGTAGAATGCCCAATAATATACTACTAACATCCAGTAAACCGATATCAGAATATTTGTCTACAATTGTATTTTTACTACTATAGGTATAGGTATAGTCTACGAGAAGCTAAATGGTGTAAGCAAGACAAACCATACATTCCGGTTTTTGGCCTGAAAGGAACTGGCAATACACTCAAATGCAGACCACTTGTTTCAATTCTGGCAGTAAAGAAAGAAAGGGACGCAACGCTAACTATACCCAGTAGAGTATATAAATTTGAATTTAAAACGGTTACTTAACTGCGTTGAATATGGTTATGCGGGATAATTCTAATTCTTTTGTTTTTTATTAAGGACTGTTACTACTTTGTACGCGTGAAGTATCTCTGCTCGCAAAAGTTTTTCAAAATAAGGTCAGTTGTTTGATATATCACCGTGTTTGCTATACAACGCTACTATAACTTTCCTCGAAACCCGTTGAATGCGGTCGCATAGGAGCTTTCTTCCTATGTCTATTTAAGCACCTGTAGTAGTATCACTAATCCACATCCATAATGATTTATTACCTCATCTGACCAGGTGTCATAATTTACCTCCAGTGACTCAGTTTAAAAAGCATTGCGAGACTTATATTCGCCGAGTATTGAGATGATCCATAAAATCGTTTGGGGCAATTCTGACTTTGCACATAAATTATAACAAACTAGCTGATGTCTGCAGATTCGCCCACGTAAAATTTGTTCCCGTTTCTGCTTCCCGTAGGAACTTATTCTCGGGATAAAAAGTAGCCCATGTGTTATTCCAGATTATAGTGTATCCCTGTGCCAAATTTCAACCAAATCCATTCAGCCGTTCGAGCGTAAAAGCACAAAATTTAGCATATCGACTGTAGCCATATGTTAAGGTACTTATTTTTTGTGTCGCTCATTTAAAGTTTTGCTGTGATTGATAGGCGGTATCTATACACTTAATATGTGCTAGTTACTTCATTTTTAGTTAAAAAATGACTTAAGCAATTCCACAATGAGTCTTGAATTTAACAAACCGCATAACATGGGGCAGAGAAAAAAAAATACAGCATCCAAACTTTAATTACTGATTTTATTCTTCTTCTCTGTTTTCAGTGATTAATTAGGCGTGCCTAATTACCGTTTCTACTATTAAGAGTTGCAGAGGACCAAATGAATAAGGTCAAAAGACTAAGCTTCATCGACTCTGACATCATTTAAAGAACTAAAAACATTCATCCTTTTACACAGAATCACTCTAATACCAAACTCGATTAAGCACCACCGTTGTTGGAACATTTGTACTTTGAAAGTTGGTGAAAGTTTTGCAATAAGTAAATCCAACATCTGTTAACCTTTTTGCTCCATTTACTCAAGACTTAAATTTTGTCAATGACTTGGATTTAGACATTACAGGAATGAACAAATTGCTGTAAAACATGGATTTTATTGTCTACTGTCTTCAGCGGATATCTTTCCGCTATAGGAAAATACTTTCGTCAGTTGATTACGCTTTTTGAGCCTTTTATCTATCTTTGTTTGTTTTAGGTCCAGGTCAAAATTCAAGACTAATTAGTTCATATATAACTTTTTAAAGGTGTCTACTTTGTAATGATATTTTTGAGTCTAATTAGTTCAGCAATTTCACCCATACGTCGATCGTCTTTTAGAATCAGAATTTAATTTTAAATAAATATTCAATATATTCGAAGACAATATTGTTCGAGATAATATTTTGTTTTATCTTACATTATCTTAATTTATAAACCAGACAGAGAGTGGGTTCCCAGCGCGCCCGCCTGACTGACAAGGCGCCATCGCCAGTCAAGCGGACTCTGGTACCTACCTACTCGAATTATCATTTTTGCCACAATTTAGACAATAACTGTTTAGTAATTTCGAAATAGTGTTACTTCTGCCAAGCGGGTATACTACGCCAAATCGAATGCCAAATAATCGAACGCTCAAAATATCGAACGTTCAATATATCGAACGTTCAAAATATCGAAGATTACAATATCAATGTTCGATATATTAAACGTTCGATATTTTGAACGTTCGAGTATTTGAATGTTCGATTATTTGGCATTCGATTTGGCGTAGTATACCCTTGCCAAGCAATATTTCATATTACTCTACGAAAAGTTTATAAACGTGACAGAAATAGACACTCCTGAAAAAATATTTTGATAGGTACCTCTTTTATACCTTACCATAGTTATTGTGACTTTACACAAACAAATTAAGGCTAGTATTTCCGAAATCGACCAAAATCGACCCATTTTGAAGCGATCTTTATACTAGGAAATATTCTTTGATTTGATCTGATATAAATGTATTACTATAGTTTAATAGATGCTCGTGCTTCCTTTAATTTTTAAAACACGATTAATAAAACTTTATATGATAAAAATCGTTCTCGAAAAACTGTAAATGTGCAAAAATTTTAAAGATGAATGTTGTTATTGCTCAAAATATACTTGTTTATTTTATATAAACACATGTCTATATTAAAGATATTGATCTTATGAACAATATTCATGCTATTATTTATTTTTTAAACACCTCAGATTTTAAAACAATGATAAAAAGTGTAGAATCTAGAACAATTAGGCATTTAGCGTACACTTCAATCACTTCATACGCCTGACAGGGCTGTTCTGGGTAGGACCTGTGTCGCTCTGTCATCCGTGACCCGTTCGCGCGAATCGATCGTTTTAATTAGTAGTAGCTGCAGAAATCTGTAAATATTATTTTGTTTTTATTTGTAAATATTAGGATAAGTACGTTATTGTGTATAAATAAATAAATATCGTGATTAGTGACTAGGTACTCGTATCGTGATAAGTGATTAATGACTAGGTACTCAGTGAATATGGGTAAAAAAAAGCCAAGATAAATAAAATGCCCAGATGTCAATTGCGGCTACTACGACGGCAAGTATGGTAAGTTCCTACAAGTATTGTTTTATCTTTATTATATTTATAAAAATACACAACCAAATAATTCACTGACGGGCATGATGAAATTATAAGGTTGATGCTGAGCGAAGCGACTGAAGCCAACAGCTGCCATTATTTTGCTACCTGCTGAAGAGGCAGTACAGTAGCTAAACGTACTCTTATAGGCTTAGAGATCTCCCATTCCAGTCCTCTTCTACGTAGGTACAGGTAGGTGTCATTTAGCAAAGGCCAAGTAAGTTAGATCACGGCTGTTTTTGGTAATGAATGACTGTGAGAAATGAACTCGGTGCCCCAAAGTTGCTTGGGACCTTACGATAAGAAGAGTGATAGTATATACCTAAACCACAGTAACTACTAGGTATAAAATATTCTCTTTTTACTATGCCTGAACAATCAACGTATTGCCCGTTCGCTCTAAGTTTGCCTTTCGCCTCCCATACTCCGCCTGTACACTATCCTGTCCGCCAGCGGCAACCTTAGCGCGAACGGGTAGTAAATAATATAATGTTTGACGCTTAGAGTATAATAGTAGATTCACGTTGTTATTGCTACACTGTATAAATTATAACAGTAGTACCTACCCACTACCGACATAAAAGAATAAACGTGTAGTTTTATTTTTCGTTGTAGTCGAGCCGTTTCGTTGTAGTGTACCCTCAAAGTCTTTTTTTTTTCAGCTCATCGATTCCGAGATTGAACGGTGGTTCATTTGCAAAAAAAGATACACGTGAATCGTAAGTACCTAGTACTCGTAGGTACTTTCATACTTTAATTTTGAGTGTAATAATCGTTACTTTCTTAGTAAATATGAATGTATGAAAAAGTGGATAATTTTTAGGGTTCCGTAGGTACCCAAAGGTAAAAAAACGGGACCCTATTCATGAAACTTCGCTGTCCGTCTGTCTGTCTATCGGTCAGTCTGTCTGTCGGTCAGTCTGTCTGTTTGTCTGTCCGTCTGTCTATCTTTCTGTCTTTCCTTCACGAGGCTGTAGCTCATGAATGCACATAGCTAGAGATCTGAAATTTTCACAGATAATGTGTTTCTGTTGCCGCCATAACAACAAATATTGAATTTTGCATGCCAATATTTCAATCAATGATGAAAAAGCTGATTCACCGAATTGACATACGAGAGCGAGACTTTGAGGACATGTACCTTTTTCATTCAACTTTGTAACAGCTTTATTTTTTGTAAGCAAGGGTTATAAACCCTTTTTTTTTTCTTTTTAACGTGAGAGAAAATCCTCATGGATGCTATGCCGGACTCCTACCGACTAAAAACCTCACGTTACGCTCAGCAGCCTATGGTTGGGAGCCCAGGGTAAGCCCTCGGAAGGATGTCCTAGGACTCCCAACAGACACACGGCCGCCACTGCGGCCTCGCCTAGGGGTAGGTTCGGGTGCAATCCTGCATCTTTGGGTGTTTCGGATGTGATCCCGCTTCTGAAGGGGGTATGCATAAATCCCTCACGTCACGCTGCCGTCATGGGCCTGCTTCTGTAAGGACGGTGAGCAGCCCCCTCACCGTCTTCAGGCCCCTGGTTATGGAGACCGATAGTCTTGGGCGAAGACACGTCTGCGGCGTTCATTTCAAGTGTGTACTTGTTGCCGTTATTAATAAAAAAAGGCAAAAAAAAATCACGTTTGTTGTATGGAAGTCCCCCATAAATATTTATTATTTTTCTGGTTCAAGTACTCAATTCAATCCTTTATTTTTGCAAACAAGGGTTTATATCCCTTGTGCTTCCACGGACCTCGGAAGGGGCCACCTGCGGGATCCAGCCTGCGGGAGACTAAGAATAGGTTTTTGAAAACTTTCTAGGCAACCTAAGTTCCTAGTCTATATACATATAATAAAAAGATCTAAAGTCAAAACTGTACATTAAACATATTTAAAAAAATACTCGCGGGGGGTTCTACACAGGATACCGAAGTCGAAAATGTAGTTAGAATTTTTTTGTCTGTTTGTCTGTTAATTTTGCTTTGTCCGGAAGGATCTCGAAAAGTACTCAATATTTTTGATTAAAATTTTGCACAAATATTAACTAGGGGTAGGGTCTTCAAATAGGCTTAAAATTGACTTCAAATTGACTATGTTGGTGTCAGCGCCATCTATCATTGGTTGTATTTTGTAACACAGGTCTAAGCTGACATGCGGCGTGCGTGTTACTTGTCTTATTCATATTTTAATGTAAAATAAATAAACGCATTATTTTACTCACAAGATTTTTTTTTTTTAATCTTTATTTTTATAGGGACTTTTGGCTAGCATAAGCCATGTCAGCCCCATCGTAACTCACAAAAAAAGTATTAATAGGCACTTATAACTAGGTGCCTAATGTCTATAGAAATATCTGGTAAGAGACATTCTCTCATCCGAGAGAATCGCAAACAAATTTGTATATCTTCCTGGCTGTAACGCCACCCGGATTGGATAAGAGGCTTTGAAAACCACCCACATCCATACTGTTTATATTCAACTCGGCTAAGAGAGCGTCTCTTTCCCTGCAATTTCGGACACATTCCACCAACAGGTGGTACACATCCTCCACCACCGCACAGTGTTCACAATTAGGACTGCTAACTTTTTGCATCAGAAAACCAAACTTTTTGAGTGGCATATGTCCTGATCTTAATCTATGAGCTATCACAATATATTTCCTACAGAGTTTCACATCGGCCCACCATGGAATTCGTGGAGGTTCACATTGCACTGTTTTATACCAAATACCCTTTTCTTGAGATTTTTCGTCAAAATATTCTTTCCACATATCATTACACTTTTTTCTAAATTTACCTAATAGTTCGGAATAGTGACATTGTATTTCGATATTCAATCAGTTTGACACAGATTGTTTAGCCAAAACATCAACCTCCTCGTTTCCCGGTAAGCCAATGTGAGATGGAATCCACTGCAGCCTCAGTTCAACGTTACTTGTACAGTTAAAGTCGTGAATTTGCTCTAAAATAGCATAAGCTTTCGAGACACCTCTGTAACCAGAGGCGCATCGAGCTATATGTTAACTCACAAGTATACTCACAAGATGCATTCTATTATTTTTTGCTACTTATGTTATACCTATGCTTACCTCTTCGAAGACTGTTCAAATTGATTTCATAAATTATTGACGGATTTTTTTCTTATTATATTAAATGTATTTTGATATATATATAAATGTATTTTGATTCTTCATATTTTATTCAATTTCATATTGAAGTCGGCGCCAAGTAAACCCATAGGTTGAGGTAGGTATTATTAATGGCACCAACTTCAATATCATATTGAATACGATCTGATAAATCAAAATACATATTATTACTTTGTGCTATGTAAATTTTTTTTTCAGAATTTTTTTGAAGTCAGTTCTATTTATTAAGCTAAAAATTTTTTGATCATCATTTTAAGTGACGGGTGGACCGAAAAGTATATCTATCTAGATGTAAAGTTCTTATCAATACAAATCAATCAAGCCCAAACACAAGGTACGTGCTGTAAATGGTTAAATAATTCCCTCGACTTTCTTTCGGTTCCATCATCAGATCGACTCCTGACCTTCATTAAATTGTAGTACATTAACAGTGGGCGCACACTAGGCGTCTTGTCACGGCGACAAGCTGTAGGCGCCAAAATACATACATTTTGTTCTAAGCTCCGCACACTAGGCGACTGTCGCCGCGACTCCTAGACAAGCAAGGGGAGTCTTCGCGTCTGTCGCGCAATTGTCGCGGCGACACGGCGACAGTCGCTCAGCGACAGCTTTGGACAACGTGTTCCTTGCACAACGTCTGTCACGGCGCCAAGTCGCCCGATGCAGGCGCACACTGCGCGATAAGTCGCCGCGACATGTCGCCGCGACTGTCGCCTAGTGTGCGCCCACTGTAAAGCACTTCATTAAAAAGTTACCAAACGCACTAGTTGTCCCTACAATTTTCGGTGGTTGCCCTCGATTTCTCCTGGATCCCATCATCAGATCCTGACCTGGTAAAAATGGGACTACCTCAGAAGTAAACCCTATTGAAGAAAAGAAAAAAGAATTAAATCCGTCTATAATTGACGGAAATATCAGTGAACATACATAAAAACATACAGACGAATGTAGAACCTCCTCCTGTTTTGAAGTCGGTTAAAAATAAGGAAAGGTTTCTTTTTTTTTTTTTTTTTTTTTTTTATTTACCATTATAAAAATACATTAATTTACACATAGATAAATTATAGCATTATAAAACCACTAAGGTTTGTAAGTAAATGCTATAAAATCAAAAAGTTGGTTCTTACATAGCAAAAGGTATCATAATATTAAGTAAAATACATATTATATACGTAGTTTCGTTGGAATCTGGTAACAGTCATACTAAGTCTCATCAACTTGCAAACTTTGCAGAAAATGAGATTTTAACTTATATTTTATATTTCGTTGAGTAATGTTATCTTCCAATTCTGAGGGTAGCTCATTAATAAGCCTAGGAACCAAGTATTTTGTCGTACGTTCTCCATAATAATTATTTGCACGGACCGTGCAAAGCCGGTTCTGAGCTATGGCTCGCGTGTATATAGGTAACATCCACACTAACAAACTTTCACCTTTATAATATTAGTAAGAAGTAAGATGGCAATCACTCAGGCAATCCGTGACTTCCACTAAATTACTCGCCTCGTCCATTCATCATTAAAGCCTTTGATGCTCTTTCTGCGTTCTGCACATTTTGCTTTTGGTGCACATTTTGCGTTTTGCACATTTTGCATTTTGAACATTTTGCGTTTTGCACATTTTGCGTTCTGAACATTTTGCATTTTGAACATTTTGATTGTAGTACTCATTTTGCTTTTTGGTCATTATGCTCTGAAGGGATTATTATGCTCTATAATTTTTGGAAAGTCATTTTAATCTACGTGCCGCTATCGAATAAAAAATAGTCAACCAGAAGTCGTGTGCCATTGCTCCTCTCGTAATTGAACTGTACAATAAGTCGTATCAAGTTCTCGAATCAGTCAAATCGTTTGGGAGCTACGCGTGTAACAAGAACTGGAAACTGGAAAAAATATTTGAAACTACTAAACTGATTTTTAAAGTTCCCCTACCGTTAGAAAGCCAACTACCTTGAAGAAGCCCAAGTATGCCACCAGGTTCATCATGATAATAACCAAAAGAACTAACTAAGTCTAATATTTCATCTTTATAAAAGTTTATTGAACCAAAACTTATGAATTGCCACATTTCTCTTATAAATGAAGTGCCTGATATTGCCACAACTTCAGTTAAAGAAAAAAAATGTGCAGGTAACATAGCACAAACAGTAATAGCACTGATGTCAACAATTTTTGTTTTCTCTCGAACAACATGTAAAACCAATAAATGCACATTACGGATAAACTAGAAACTAGTTTTTTTTTTTTTTTTTTTTTTTTTTTTTTTTTTTTTTTTTTATTTACCATTATAAAAATACATTAATTTACACATAGATAAATTATAGCATTATAAAACCACTAAGGTTTGTAAGTAAATGCTATAAAATCAAAAAGTTGGTTCTTACATAGCAAAAGGTATCATAATATTAAGTAAAATACATATTATATACGTAGTTTCGTTGGAATCTGGTAACAGTCATACTAAGTCTCATCAACTTGCAAACTTTGCAGAAAATGAGATTTTAACTTATATTTTATATTTCGTTGAGTAATGTTATCTTTCAATTCTGAGGGTAGCTCATTAATAAGCCTAGGAACCAAGTATTTTGTCGTACGTTCTCCATAATAATTATTTGCACGGACCGTGCAAAGCCGGTTCTGAGCTATGGCTCGCGTGTATATAGGGTGTTTCATTTTGGTTTTTAAATTATCGTTAAAAAAATGTTCTTTTAGTAGTACATATTTAATTTGTGTGTATATAGGTAGTACGTTACAATGTTTGAAAATAAGTTGTTCTTGGTTTTTAAATTGATCTTTAATATTTTTTGACACGATGTTCTTGAGTATTTTCAATTGAAGTCTATATATTTGACTAATATACGATTTATACGTGCGACAATCTTACAACCCCATTTTGAATATACCTGCTAAGAGGCACTTACTAAATAAAATGTCTTATAAAGGTTTGATAAACTTATACTTCTGTTGTAATTTATTTGGTGGTACAAAATGTGCGGCATGAAATACACGCTGCACCAACTGTCAACGTCCAATTGCACCAACTGGCAACGTCCAAACAAAGTGCTTGGGGTCAAATGAGTTCATGTCGATCGCATGCTACGGGGGTATCGCCCGCGGTGAGGTGAGGTGGTAAAAATACCTAATGCGCTCTGGCACTCGGCCCTTAAATACAAGCAATTAAATGTTTGTTTCAAGAGTCTGGGTGTTTCTATGTATAATATGTATGTATTTAAAAAGTATATAAGTATTGATATCCGTGGTCTGATACCCATAACACAAGCAGGTTATTCCTAGCTTACTTTGGGATCAGGTAGCGTTGCGTGAAATGTCCGTGAATATTTATTAATTTATTTATTTATTTTAAGCCTTTAAGAGCGGGACTTTTGGTCTCAACAAAAAATGGGATTGTCTGTAAAACCGGTATACTAACAATAATTTAAAGTGATAACTTCATTAGAAAACGTCTTTAAAACTTTATCAACCGATGGATTCGAAGAGACATAGATGCGTCATAAGCCGAACGCTTAAGCTGATTGTGCCTCTTTATCGCTTGCTCCGCGCTCTCGACCCGAACAGGCAATGTTCGGGTCAGGCGGAATGTGACGTTGTTTCGTGCGTGCAGCCGGCGTTAATCGATTTAATCATAGATTTAGAATTTTTCGATACATGGATTTAATAGACGTTCATCATCATTTCAGTCGATTTGATGCCCACTGCTGGGCAAAGGCCTCCCCCAAAAATAGCCACATTGTTCAGTCTTGGGCTGCTCGCATTCAGAAGACTCTCCCTTAAAAGAAGTTATTACGTCAAAAATAACACTTTCGACGCACAAAAAGATCAAAATGAAGTGAAAATACCTTTTTTTCACGTGTGGAAATCCCTCATGAAAGCTATATTATATATTATATTATATATTTATATATATATTTATTTATATATTTATTTATTTTTTCTCTTCCACACAAAGGTACATAGTTTTATTTTTACACAAATAATGCACAACAACAATCCTTTGTGGGAGACTGGTATCCGCACTAGGAAGCCCTGTCACACGGATTACCAGGCCCACCACCAACAGATGTATCATAGAAAAGTGTGCTTTACAAACAGCAATTCAAACAATATTAAAATCATAATAACATTATTAGAATCCAATAAAAATTTAAACTAATACTGTGTGTGTGTGTGTGTGTGTGTGTGTGTGTGTGTGTGTGTGTGTGTGTTGTGTGTTTAGATGTAACTCACTTATTTGGGGACAAGTAGCAAGTCTTCCGTGAACTGATAGTCTAGGCCTAACAAGTATTCCGTAAGAGCATGTTTGCATTGTCTACCGGTTAGGGGGTAGATGTTAATCAAAGCGTTTACTTTATTGTATAAGTAATTGCTCAGAAAGCAATAACTGTGATGCGAATGCTATGCTATGCCGGACTCATATCGACTGCAACCGCAACATGCTCTACCACTGTCTATGGTCGGGAGCTCCGCGTAAGCCCTCGGAAGGATGTCCCAGGATAAGTGAAAATACCTTAAGGAAGATTATCTGGAACAAAGGTTCTAATTAACTTACAAACTAGTAATCCAACAGCAAGATATATTAACATTAAGTAGTATTTCTAAGTCCAACGGTTGTCTTAATTAAATTGTGTCTAAGGCTAAACGATGGCCATTTTGTATTAAGGGAACATTAAGCTTGTTTTCCACGATATTGGAATAAAAACGTGTAGCGTTTTATTTTAATCTTTATGGTAATTGAAGTAGTATTATTTTGCTGTCTCAAAAATACATACAAGATATAAAGAAATCTTGTTTCTCAAAATGGTAGGCAGAGGCATATTTAAACTGCTATTTTTCACCAATTGTACTGGGTCCCAGTTATGGTGGTGTGCCTAAAACTGCCATATTAAAATAGGCAGGTAAAATTTTTAAGTCACCAAATTACGGGTATAACCATAAATATAAAATAAAAATTCAAGTTGAAAGCCAATTTGGCCGTAATGAAATTTTGTATTGAAATATTGTGTCCCTTATATTTCCTTTCATTAAGAAACCTTTACATGTCTCTATTGTAAGGTAACTGGAAACCGCTATTTGTGTAGGACACTGACGTCACCGCTGTTGCTGTAATAATTTTGGTAACAAATATTAAATCTAAAAGTATATTTTTAGAAAAATTCTATTCATCCTATGAAATAAGCAGGTAAAAATAATTAATTAGGGTATATAGGTAATTATACATATTAAAGATTTAATTTCATTTTGAGAAAAAGTGATTTTGTTTTAATCCCTCAACGGTAGAAGACCTTATTTCTTAGGTCTACCTGTCAACTTGGTTTAATCGTGCTTTTACACTTTTTTAATCAAAGACAAAATATTATGCACTCTTATTTTTCACTTGTATTTGTGCACTAAAGATAATTGCTGTAAATGTTCTCCCAATGCAAATACAACCCCAAAAAAAAAAGAGAACTGAGGACCCACTGAGATTTTCTCGGCCCAAACTAACTTCGCCTGCATCACCTGCGAATGATGTACCAATTGACCGAGGAAATTTGGCAGCAGTCACTCCCAACAATACGAAAACAAAAAGCTAGATTAAAGCTGTTCGTAACAGCCACTAGGAGTTTATCTCAGGCTCGAAATGCAGGTAGTATAATTTGGAAGTAACTAAGAAGAAACTCTCAAAAACACAGAAAAAACTAGGTGATAAATTGTTGCTACCGTAACAGATGATAATAGTTGATCTAAAGTACATTAAAATTTACGTAACTCCAGTTCTCGACCAGTTCTCGACATTTATGTTTCGGCATCAGTTTTATCAATTCCATCCATTTAGAGAACATAAACACTCCCCTACAATCTTAGGAGAAGGTAAAGTACACGTCGGTGCTGCCTCTTCAATATGTGTACAAAGGGCTACAAAAATGTTGTTATTCAGATTTCCCAAAGGCCTCCATTATGTGTGTATTAGGGCTGCGAATTTCCTGCCCTCTTTTCATTGTGTAATCTGCTAATTAGGTGGGCATTTTACTGAACTAAGTGAATCCTGTCCAAGCAAAATCGTTTGTTATATTACCCTTAAATTGTCAAAATAGCTATGACAGTACTTTAGTAAACTATTTTTGGGATTCTGTGTCCAAAGCCATGATTTGTCTATTTCGTATCTTAATTCTGGCATTAATTTATTCTCGCCTAAGAAATTTATAAATACATTAAATTATATTATTTACAACTTATATTATAATTTATTTACAATTATTATAATAAAATATCTACAAAAGGCTAAAACAAACAATTTAAATAAGAACTAAGAATTTTATTATACATACCTTTGCATTGAATATTTTAATTAAAATAGAATTATTAAAGTTTAGTAAAGTTTTGCTGTACTATCTGTCTGTGTACATGATAATAAGTGTGTACACACATTTGTAGCAGTACATGTGAGTTACTTACAGTTTAATAAGCCACCTACCAGCATTCGTCACACTACACTGAACTTATTATCACTATCACTGTTTGTTGCTGTCCTGAGTATCATGTCTAGCTTGAGGAAGTACAGTCTGCGCAGAAGACCCTGGAGGAGAACTTTATCCGGAAGATGGATGAGCTCCAAGCCCAGTTACAAGGTGCGAGCCATGCTCTCCGGCGGGAGTAAGTGGGACTGCGCCGCCTCTTTCTGCGAGCAGGTCATGCTCGCGAAGGAGGCGGCGGGCCGGGTGCGGGAGAGAACTCTCCCACCCGAGTTCCGCAGTCGGCGCCCTGGGCGCCGCCGACGTGTCTTCGCCGAGGACTATCGGCCTCCATGACCGGGGGTCTGAGGACGGTGAGAGGGCCGCTCACCGTCCTTACAGAAGCAGGCCCATGACGGCAGCGTGACGTGAGCACTCACGCACGCCCCCCCTTAGAAGCGGGGTCACACCCGAAACCCCCCATAGACGCGGGATTGCACCCGAACCACCCCCTGGGCGAGGCCGCATTGGCGGCCGTAGGTCTGTTGGGAGTCACGGGACATCCTTCCTGAGGGCTTACCCGGGGCTCTCAACAATAGGCTGTTGGGCGTTACGTGAGGTTTTTTAGTCGGTAAGAGTCCGGCATAGCATCCTACGAGGATTTTCCCTCACGTAAAAAAAAAAAAAAAAAAAAAAAAAGCCCAGTTACAAGGAAGTAGTACAGCCAAAGACACTGTGGCTAAGGTTGCTGAAGAGTTCCGCACATTTCGGGAGCTAATATTTAATATCTTGGGCGTTCTTCGGAAACAGATTGCGGAATGTGCCAGGGCCACGGATGCAGTCAACAGTTGGCAGCGAAGGAAGGTCTTGGTGTTCAACGGTATCGCAGAAGTAGACCGAGAGAACTGTACAACCACTATTATGGAGTTACTGCAAACTAAGATGGCTTTAAAGGATATTCCAGCAACATCTATTAAGACCTGCCATCGCCTGGGTACCTCTAGTACCGGACATCATCGTCCCATCCTGGTGAGATTTTGTGATGTGAACATCAAGTCTACAGTCTGGAATGCAAAGTCTAGATTCAGAGGGTCTTCTATATCAGTTAGGGAGTTCCTAACTAAGACCCGGCAAACATTGTTTGTCAGGGCAAGGCTTCATTTTGGAATGCGCTGTTGTTGGACACAGGATGGTAATATCATGATTAAAGCGCCTGATGGACGTCGCCACAGGATAACCACTTCTGATGAACTATCCGCCATTCTCGATAAGCATCCGAAAGCGGTCAGACGTGAGTGCTCGGAAAACATAGTCTCGATCTTGAAGATTTTTCTCAATTGACCTTTTTGCATTACTTGCGATGATAGTGTTTATCTGGACATTGATTGTGCCTTTTTCAGTTCAACTTCATTTTGTTTATATGTTTTATTTTGTCCTGGGGTGCCTACTGATGTGTTATACATTCAAACTTCATTGATTCACTTTCTTCTTTGCAAATACCGACTTTTTTTTTTTTTTTTTTTTTTTTCTTTATGGCGATACTATTTTCCGCCAATGACTCAGTGTGGATTTGGAAAGTGTTTATGCGGTCCACACCTATTAGGATCAAAGTTTTGTGAGTGTACAAGGAAAAACAGAAACAGTAGGTAACTAAGTAGCCAAAATCCAAGATTCGTGTTGAAGTACATGTAACAATAAAAAAGACAGCATTAAAGCACAAAGAATATGTTAGTAATTTAGCAGACACACACAATGTTCTACAGTTTAATGTTATTGGAGTCAATGAAAATACCGACTCGTATCTATTGTTGTGTATCGCTTTCATTTTTCATTCGTATCAAAACAAAGCATGACATGTCAATGTCAATGTCATAATTTTGACAATTAGACATTAGGGTTACAACACACTGGGGCGATGCGATGGCATCTAGATTTATCTTTTTTTTTTTAGACGGATTGTATACGGTCAGGTTATTAAAGTCTCCCCATAATTTTGACAATGTTTATAATCATATTTAGTGGGCACCCACAACTGTTTATTTGTCTATGGTGGTGTGTGTTTGCTGGTGGGTGGTGCAGAGATATTGAGTAAGTTACTTCTACATGGCACAGGAATATTTTAATAGTGTTTTGTCTGTATTTATTTATTTAATATTTTATATTTATACTATATTTATTTTATTTGTTTACTATTATGAGTAGCTCATCTGATGAGAATTTGTCATATCATTCTGCATATGATGGAGATTCCGTAACTGAAAATGACAGTTTTGACTCTGTAATTGGTACACTAGGTGAACAACTGTGTACGCGTTTAGAATCTGAATTGGGCAGAACACTGAATATTTGCCATATAAATGCGGAAAGCGTACCTTATCACTATAGTGACCTCTTAGAAACGTTTTCTGATTCCCAGGCACATGCAATTTTGGTTTCAGAGAGTTTCTTTAAAGATAATCATCTTTCTGCATACTATGCACTGCCAGGTTTTATTTTGATTCGAAATGATAGAGAGGGTAGGGAGAGGGGTGGGGTTGCAATTTATCTCCGTAGTGACTTTCCTCATAAAATTGTAGCATCATCTCCACCGCAGTACGCTGCTACTGCAGAATTTATTTTCCTTGAAGTGTGGGTTAAGGGGGTAAAGGTCCTTCTTGGAGTTGTTTATTGCCCCCCTACTGTTGACTACTTCACTGATTTGGAATCGGTTTTAGAATCCTTGGGGCCTGATTATGAGCATCACATCATCATGGGTGACCTTAACACAAATCTCCTCATTCCTAACTCTTCTCGAGCTATTAGGCTACGGCACATAGTTGAGTCGGCTTGTCTTCATATATTACCACTACAGGCCACACATCACAACGTGGATGTACCTGACACTTTGCTCGACCTAATTATTACCTCTTCTCCTTCTTTAGTTCACTCTCATGGACAGCTTCTCGCTCCTGCTTTCTCTCATCACGATCTCATTTACATGTCCTATACGCTCAAGCCGCCGAAATTAAAACCTAAAGTTCTGCACATGCGTTGTTTTGGGCAGGTTGACATCAATTCATTGCTGAAGGATGCTTCTGGGATTGATTGGGACCTACTGGTGGAGGCTAAAACTGTCGATGATAAGGTTCATGAGTTTAACCAAGTTATCATGGAAATTTACGATAAGCATGCACCCATTAAGAGGGTTAAGTTAAAACGTCCTCCAGCGCCATGGATTACGGATCAGGTCCGTTTAGCAATGAAGGGTAGAGATCGGGCATTTCGTAAATTTAAAAATAACAGATCGGATGTCAACTGGGATCTATACAAAACTGCTCGGAATCGGTGCAATCAGGTGATACGTAACTCTAAACGCCGCCATATATTTGAAAGCATTGCCTCGTCTTCATCTGTAGATATATGGAGATTTTTGGGTACGCTGGGAATTGGTAGGACTAGGCAGTTGGATTTTCCTGAGACAATTGGGTTGGATGTCATTAATAAACATTTCTCCACTTCAAATGCCATGGCCGATCCAATTAAACGTCAAACGGTAGATTCTCTGGCTGTTCTGCCGGTTCCCAGTTATGCTCCTTTTAGATTTTCTCCGGTCTCGGAGGATGAGATTAAAAAGATAATTATTTCAATAAAATCCAAAGCATTTGGCTGTGACAACATCAGTCGCCGCATGATTACCACCATCCTTGAACAGCTCCTTCCTGCTATTTCTCATATCATTTACTTTTCCCTCGTTTCTGGCCAATTTCCTAGTCTGTGGCGTAAAGCCTACGTACGTCCCTTACCCAAAATTTCAAACCCATCCCTGCCTAAACACTTTCGTCCAATATCCATACTTCCTTTTCTGTCTAAGGTGTTGGAGGCATGTGTGCAAAGCCAACTGTCTAAATTTATTTCCTGTAACGCTATATTGAGCCCTCTTCAATCTGGTTTTAGGCCAGGTCACAGCACCACTACTGCCCTTCTTAAGATAACTGGTGATATTAGGGAAGGTATGGAGAGGGGCATGGTTACAGTTCTGGTGTTAGTGGACTTCTCTAATGCTTTTAACAGTGTCAATCATGACATCTTATTGGCTGTTCTTGCTCACATTGGAATCTCATCTGACGAGTTGGAATGGTTCTCCTCTTACCTTTGGGACCGCCAGCAATCAGTTTCTGTTAATGACACTTCGTCATGCTGGTGTAACCTAAATGCTGGGGTCCCACAAGGCGGTATACTCTCTCCTCTTCTATTTTCTATATTTATTAATTTCCTTATTACTGATCTTCAGTGTGCGTATCATCTGTATGCTGATGACTTGCAGATGTATAGTCAAGCTAGGGTTGATAACATTGGGGAGGCTATGGACAGGATAAATAGAGATTTAGATTCTTTAGGGAGCTGGTGTGACAGGTTTGGCCTATCAGTTAATCCGGAGAAATGTCAATGCATTATAATAGGAAGCTCCCGGATGATGAGCAAGCTAGAGGGTGTAAGTCTGCCAAACTGTATATTCAGGGCTCAAACTATCCCCGTCACGACTACTGTTAAGAACCTGGGATTGTATCTTGACTCCACTCTTGATTGGCGTGCTCAGGTTAGTAATATCAGCCAGAAGGTTACTGGAACACTACGGGCATTTTACAGACTCAAAAACTTTCTTCCTGTTAGTACCAAGATAACGCTTGTGCAGATGATAATCTTTCCTATTATTGACTATGGTGATGTGTGCCTTTTTGGCCTGAATGCAGATCTGCTCAATAAGCTTGACCGACTTCTCAATAATTGCATTCGATTTGTTTTCAAACTCCGAAAATACGATCACGTCTCGGCTTATCGGGACGAGCTGGAATGGTTGACCATACGTCGCCGGCGTAGTGTGCGTGCGGTGACTATGGTTTATTCAATACTACACTCTCCTCATGCTCCTACTTACTTGACTCCTTATTTTCAACTGCTATGTTCTAATCATAACAAAAACTTGCGTTCATCTAAAAACCTTCTTCTCCGTTGTCCCTCTCACTCCTCTGATTTTATACACTCTTCTTTCGTGGTTCAGTCCATTCTTTTCTGGAATGCTCTCCCTCTTGAAGTTAGGTTAGCCACTAGTAGGGAATCCTTCAAGGAGAAAGTACGGCTACTTTATAGTGTACCATAAAGGAAAGAATCTTGGCAGTTTCGCTACAATCTTCAGTACTGCTCTAAAACTGAAATATCATTAAGGTTCATTGTTACCAAATCTATTTTTCCCCCTTTATCTCATCTATGATATTTTTGGTTATATGTTTATTTAAGTATGTATTTTTTTTATGTATGTATGTAGGTATGTATGTGTGTATATATATATATATATTTATGTATGTATTTATGTAGGTTTGTATGTATTTATATATGTATGTAAAATCACTTTTGTACTTTAATATGACGATGACGGCTTGAATTATTTTGTAAACAGCTCTCGACATATCCCTGAGCACCTACCTAATGTTATCTCTGCATCACCCTCAGGTAGACTGGTAGATAATGCCTAAAGCATTAAGTCCGCCTTGTACTTAGTGCTAAAGTTTAAAATAAATAAATAAATACCTACATACATGCGTCCTAAGAAATAGTTTAAATAAATTCCGAAGTTCCAAAAACTCATTTTGAGACCCAGCTATCACACTTTTATGAACAGTAACTTCAAAACAGATGATACAAAATAGGTAGGATTTGGTGAAACCACAAAGTAGAAGCTGAAAGTAGCACAAAGTAAAAGCTTAAAAGCTCTATTGACAGGCGGCTCTAGTGAACGTTCAGTCATGGAAGATGCCAGGTAGCATGTATCTACAAAACACGCTTACAGGCAGCCTTTTGAATATTTTCTAACAACTTCAATGGTGCTTTCAATACACTTTTGAAAGCATAACATTTCCACTGCCTATTCATAACTTTTTAAAGAAAGATATTCGTATAATTATGACATGTGAAAATCTGCAGTTTTTAAAGGCTCCATACACAGAGGGTAACACCTGGCCCCTAATACTGACAATCCACTGTCTGTCTGTCCAAATGTCTGTCACCAAGCTGTCATGTATTTTTGATGTCACTGTAACCGCACATACTAAAAACCAAATAAAATACAGGGTTCCATACAACAAACGTGATTTTTATCGTTTTTGGTACCCCACATGCGCGAGTCTTACTCGCACCAGACTGCTATTATATTAAACTAGCTGTTCCCCTCAGCTTTGACCGCGTAGAGTCGTTATCGTGTAAAATCTAACCCTCCTATTGCACAGTCGGTTAAAAAGTAGCCTATCTCCTTCCCAGGGCCTCGAACTATCCCTATACCCATCTCAATCGCTCCAGCCGTTTAGACGTGAAAGCGTAACAGACAGATAGACAGACAGACGGACAAACAGACAGATAGACAAACAGACAGACAGACAGAGTTACTTTATTTATAATATTAGTAGGGATAGGGATTAAAGGCAAAAATAGTTAAAACAGCGTCCCGCTTGCTCAATGTTCGTTAAAAGGTTACTGTGTCCAGCATCTGACGCTACGATCGGTTATGAGATGTCTTTTGTTCGTAGACTCTGCTTACCCCTTCAGGGATAAAGAAAAGTTTCGGAGTAATTTATAGAAAGAATTTATATTTAAACACAAGTATGTACTACGTATGCGTATCATTCCCCTCAGTACGCGGCCATGTTATCTATTCAAAGATGGCAACTTGAAATCCAAATGGATCTATAACTATTTCCATTATGTCTTTGTCTCACAAAGCAAATCTCAAAGGAATTTCATATCTCGACAAAGAAAATGAATAGAATTTCTGAGGAATTCTGAATTTAAAACAAAACATATAATAAAATCGTAACAGGTCGCTGTCTGTACATTAAAGATTTATAAGAAAAAAAATGATTGGGGGGGCTTCTTGAACGCAATAGAACCCAAAACAATTATTTTTGGAATTTTTGGCTGTTTGTCTGTACGTTTGACTTGTGCATGCTAATCTCAGCAAACGCTCAACCGATTGCAATCTGGTTTTCTTTATTGCGTTGCGGTTTGATCCATGTAAAATTTAGTGTTTGTTTCATGTCAATCGGTTCAGAAATAAAAAAGTTATATCAATCTAAAGAATTTGCAGCGTACGAAGTCGCAGGCAACAGTTAGTTGACAATATAGTTGCATTTCCCTAAATATGACTAAAACGGCTTTTTGGAGCAATAATGTAAACAACCAACTGAAAAGTTTTCAGTCATTACAAAAAAAAAATTAAAACAGAATTCCAGATTCAGCTCAGCGAATACTGTCAAAAATGTTAGGCATTTGTTGATTTTTAAATCAATTATAAATACAGGTTTGGTTAGAGATGCTCCTGTTCCACCGAGGACGAAATCACGTATGTTATGGGTTTGAGTTCCGCAGTCTGCGGCGAGGACGCCGTAGATTTGTTATCGTCCAAAGCTATCAGCTTACTAGTACTTGTACCCGAATCCCCTAGATAAGGCCGTGGTGGTAGCCAAAGTCTTTCGGGAATCCTGATCATTCTTCCGAAGGCTTACCCGTAGAGCCGTAGGCAACGGTGGGGCACCGTGTGGTTTAAGTCGATAAGAGTCCGGCATAGCATCCATGATGGATTTCCACAAGTAAAAAACGAGATGGTCCTGTTATTGTGATATTCGACTAAATTTGGTGTTCACTGTACACCAATAAATATTACAGTTTTAAGAATTATTTTCCCAGTTCCTAAGTTGTTTTAGATGAGGCTAATATTGAGGTCCAGTATAATAACACATGGTTACATAGCCCGATATGTTTTTATTTACTTTCATTCTTTAGAAAATTATTGAAAACAAACGGTCACCGCGTAGCAAAAGAAACTTATATTATTATATTACCAGGGTGAGCTTTTGCAGAATACTGAGTAGGCGAGCGCGTCTTCGCTTACAATTACAAAAATGTATATTTAAAAAAAAAGTATGTATATCAATAAAATGTTATGAATTTATATCTTAATTTTATAAAGACGTTGTTTGCATATCATTGATTGAATAACTGCGAAACTACCGAACCGAAACTAATTAACTTAATTCCTTTATTGAAGGAACTACTTGAAACTTAAATGGTTTGAAAAAAAGGGACCGCGTCATCGTGGTAGGGTAGCTAGCTGACGGTAAAATTCATTTGCCTAATTCAGTTAGTAAAAAGAAACCGTAACATTGAACATTTTATAAAACCTTTTCATTTCAATGGTTGATCGAATAAAAACTCGGGCAAAGTTGTTTATAAAATTAACTGGAGTACATTTTATAACGTTCTATCTTTTCAATTTACTGCGCAAAAAATTTTCATATATTTTCAACCCCTATAATTTTCAGCCTACTGATCCGATTTTGCCCAAATGCAATACCCAGCTATAAATTATGCTTCAAAATTTATGAACTAAGTTTTGTTTTGTTAAAAGAAAATTCCACCTGTACAGTTTCTGACGCCATTACAACTTAGAACCGTAAATATTTACACTTCTTTTAAAAATAATAAGAAACTTTTTGCAAGAAACATGTTTCATAGCTCCAATAACGGTCTACCGAATTTCTTCAGAATCAAAATACAATTCCATTATGTACTCGTAAAAACCGGGGAAGTGTAATGTGATGAAATCGAATCTCGCAGTTTTTTTTTTACATTAGATCATTTCTTCATCATTAATTAATGACAAATTATGTAGCCTCAATATTTACCTAGTGTTCATCTCAATACCTCCACGCGTTCCCGAGATAAAGGCTTTTGACAGACAGATGGACTTATATATACTACTAGCTCACCCGGCGAACTTTGTTCTGCCATATTAATATTTTTTTTTATGCTTATTTTTTTTTTCAAACCTATAAACCTTGCGCTTGCTACAAAATCGGTCCAGCCGATCTAAAGTTATGCGCGAACATACATTTCGCAGATCCGTTTTATTATATAGATTATAACGCCACGTTTATTATTTTATTATTATTACGCTTTGGAAACACCACGAACTTTTAATCAATGTTGATGAAATTATCCGGGATACACTTATAGATACCTATTTTAAACGTGAATTTGGACGAGCGAGCTTGGACACAAGTGACATTACCTATCCGACTAGGTGGTCTCGACATCCGCAAAATTACCAGTATTAGTTTACCGGCAATTTTGTCATTGGTGTATGGTACAGATATGTAAACTAGGAAAATTTTACCTTCGTCACTAGATAACTTTGAAGTACCGTATTTCTCTGATGCCCTGAATGCCTGGAAAATGACCTGCCCAAGCACAGAGTTTCCCGTTAACTACTCTTCCCAGAGACAGTGGGATGTGCCGCTTTGCAAGTTAGTACAGCAAAACCTTATTGAGACTTCGTCCACTGCAGCAGAGCGAGCGCGCCTACTGGCTGTGGGACAGTGGGAATCGGGTCTCTGGCTTCATGCGCTGCCCTCAGCCCATATTGGAACTTTGCTGGATAATGGCACTTTCCGCATCGCTGTTTGCTTACGCCTCCGCACTTCTTGCATCGTTCCACATCGTTGTCACTGCGGAGTGACTGTCGACCACCTGTGTCACCACGGTCTATCCTGCTATAAAAGTGCAGGACGCTTTCCGCGACATGCTAGTATAAATGACATCATCCGTCGCGCTCTTTCCGCCGCCGGCGTGCCAGCAGTGCTTGAACCCAAGGGCTTGACTCGAGATGACGGTAAGAGGCCCGACGGGATGTCATTGGTGCCATGGAAGATGGGAAGACTGCTTGTGTGGGATGCCACATGCGTGGACACCCTTGCGCCTTCTCATGTTTCTGGCACCGCTAGCTGCGCGGGAGCTGCTGCCGCATCTGCTGAGGCAAACGGCGCAAATACATAAATCTTGCTGGGTCTTATTTATTTGAGCCGTTTGGGGTTGAAACTCTTGGACCGTGGGGTCCTAGTGCAAAGCTTGTATACAGAACTATATGCAAGCTTTTGGTCGACAGTTCCCCGTGACCAGAAGGCCGGCGTGTACTTGGGCCAGCGGCTCAGTATTGCCATTCAACGTGGCAATGCCGTCAGCGTTTTGGGCACGGTTGTGATCGACAGCGATGTGGAAGAATTTTTCGTTGCCTAAATCGTTTTCTTCTTTTCATTTTTTTTTGTTTAAAAGAAGAATGACCATTCATGGTATCACTTTCAACGAAGTAGTGCTTTAAATCGGAAATTATGTTAATTACTGTAAATGTATTTTAAGATTAAATTTAACAGTAAAACATCCTTAGTACTAGGGCAAATACAAAAGCACTTTAACAGTTTCTAATGCATTTTCCGCCCTGACAGCCAAATATATCATGGCGGCTGTTGACTTGAGGGAAGAGCATACCTATTCTAAAATAATTCAATTTATTTATATGCATCGATTAAAACCAATGATCAAACGAAATAAAGAAAATCGAATAACTATGTAAAGAATTACATAGTTATTCTATCGATTGAGATAATAAGAAATCGATCAACAAGCTTCTTTTTTTTATACCACCAAGGAGATAGACAAGCATACGGCCCACCAGAAGGACTGGTGGTCACCCTAGCCTATGAACGTTTGCAACACCAAAAGCGCCACATTTGCGCTGCCGACCCTGTAGAGACCTTCCAAAAACCCTTTTAAAGAACCTTATTAAGTGCTTTGATTATTTATTTATATTTACGACTGGCTGAGCCGCGCAACTTCGTTTGCGTCATCATAAGAGTGAGAAAGAGTATGATATTAATATTTTAAAGTAATATAATGTTTCCCGTCGCGTCGTCGCTTACTTTCGTTAGAGCTGATCCGCACAATTTCGTTTGCGTCACTTAAGAGGGGGAAAGAGAGAAGTGTCGTATTAGTATTTCAAACGTTTCCTGGCGCATTTATTCCCATCACGTGTACTTCCGTCGCGGAGCGCAGCGTCGCTAATATTTTAAAACTTATTAAGCAGGTTATTGTAAGAGAATCAATTTAGTAATACTCAATTTTCACCAAACTTCAATCATTTACGCAGCGGACGTAACGGAAGCTCTCAAAATAAATATTTTTGTCCTTTTTTCAAAACATTATTCATTGCTGCTCCGCTCCTATTCGTCTCAGCGTAATGTTATATAGCCTATAGCCATTTTCAATAAATTGACTTTCAAACCATTATAGAATTTTTGAAATCTAACCAGTAGTTTCTGAGATCCTATTGTTCAAACAAACTAAAAAAAAAGCTACAAATAAACAAACTCTTCAGCTTTATAATATAAGTATAGTATTAGTATAGATTCATTAAAGTAATTACGTAATAAACTAATTCAGCAATATATAAAGGTGAAATCTTGATTTAAAATAGGTATCGAATTATTTAAAGAGAAGTATCGATTGATTTAACGATTAACTGTCATTATCCACAACTGTCAGCACTATTTGTCAAAGGCCGCCCGGCGCCCGCATGCCATAGATCGGTTCATAATTTCTTTCATTGGTTGTTTCAAAACATCTTTTTAGTAGTAAACTATGTTAGAATTTACTGCAAGGAGTGCGAAAAGAGTGTACTTTTACGTTTCTAACTTTTATATTAGGTTGTATTGAATATATTCGTCGATGTGGCTTTTGTTCGGTTCAATTGTTACATCGCCGGTGGCAGTCATTATAGAAAACATGGAAAATATTGACATAAATCAACACTGCCATTATCCTCAGGGGTTTCGCCAACGTTGGTAAGTGTATATTATTATTAATACCTACACAATATGAACTAAACACCTATAACCTATAAATAATGTGACCGACAGTTAGGTTATAATATGAGCGGCGTTTTCTATTCTTCACTTGCCATAGCCCCAATGCGGTCCCTAGACGATTTAGTAGCAATCCTAGAAATATTTTATTGCCAAATCACATTATCTAATAACAAGGGACAAACTATCAAATCTGTGATAAGTGCTGAATTTACTGCAGTTTTCAGCAACAGATAGTGATTCAAGGGGAAGGTTAACTACCTATAGTACATACAATACACTATTGTACAAAATAGCCAAGCTGTAAGGGTAACATTGTTGCGCGGGTCAGATGGTTTAATAAATAAATAAACACAAGTTCAATGATCTAATCCCAAGATTTGCTAGTGCATTGAAGCTTATTAATTAAAAATTATTTGACATAGAAACTGTTTATGTTATAGATATCACATGACAATACACTGTGCATAGAATATGCAATGAAAATTGTTGCAATCTGTTCTTCAAACTGGAAGGAAGTAGCCCCATCATTTGGACGTAGATTTAATATCTACGCTATGTCTAATTGTTTTATTGTGAAGAAAAGAACATATGGCTTACCAGGATATCTCCTCACTTGGTATGTATTTAATTATAGTTATTTTGGTAGAATCATCTGAACATCAGTCTTGTTTATTTCTAAAGTGCTCGCAATAAATAACTCTGTTATTAATTATATATTATGATTGACTAGTGGACGTCACATGGTTTCACCCATGTAGCTTCTGTTCCTGTAGGAATACGGTAATAAAATCTAGGTTACCTACCCGGGGATAGTGTTGCTTCCCAACCGTGAAAGAATTTTTCAAA
The DNA here is from genome assembly GCA_933228765.1 of Miltochrista miniata. Lineage (NCBI taxonomy): Eukaryota > Metazoa > Arthropoda > Insecta > Lepidoptera > Erebidae > Miltochrista > Miltochrista miniata. The sequence continues at coordinate 24,509,251 of OW121756.1, forward strand.
TCGGTCGAGTAGTTCTGGAGCTTATTCAATACAAACAAACAATGTTATCATTCCTCTTTATAATATTAGTATAAATGGTATAATATAGACTAAGTGATGTTGTAATGAGTTCAGAATACACAATGTTTTATTAACATTGTTAAATGCTCTAGTCGCCATAGCTCGCTGAATAAGTAGGTACATTAAAGTGACAGTGGGCTGGCCATATCTGCAGAAGAACCGACTGTTGATGGAGCGAATGAGTTCTAAAGTGGAAACTGACATTCTAGAGTAGGATGTCCACCCACCACATGGACCAATAAACCAGAAAAGGTTGCAAGTTGTGACTGGATGCAGACTATTAGTTATTTAAACAGTCTATCTAATGTTGTATATATTTTTCTATTCAAGGTCCTCACCTGGAGAAAGTATGCATAGCTATTAAAGGTGGGCTAGAATGGCAGTACAACAACATTCACTTCATAATTCCAACCATGTGGTCCAGCCAGAGCATCTGTATACAAGACAATGCAGCTCCACCATCATCTCTACCACCAGAACCTTGGTACCAGCCACAAGTTAAGCACAAGGAACCAAACATAAATTCAAACAAATACAAACTTGTAGCCATACAATGACTGTTGGAAGGATTAGCACTAAAAGCCAGATTTCAGTAATGTTCATACAGTTCAATAATCTGTGCCACTATTGACTAGGAATAAGTGCTACTCCGTTCTATGATCTATTGAATATAATACATTTAGCACTTAGTATCTACTTGCCTTCATTTAAATTAAGGACTGGTGACAGTAAGGAAAGGTTGACTGGGTTATTTAATATATCCAGGACTACACTTGAATGCTACATGAATAAAGCTAGAGATGTTTGGACTGAAAATTAGTGCCACGGTATTTGGGTAAAGGTCACATGACAATCTGAGATGACTTTTATGGAAACATACTATGCCTATTGAATCTAAGCCGGCTATAATTATCTGTGTGAATGGTTATTATGTATAGCAGTTATTTGACTCTGAAGACAATAGCACCATGCCAATATGACCTGTTAATGTGACTTGATGAATTAAGATATAAGCACTTTAGGATGGGATGCTCCGTTACTTAAGATACTGGTGCTACGAGGTGTTCTGTCATTTAACTTTGTTATATAAGAGGCGCTTTTATTTAACTAACTATGTAACAGAATATTTTATGATAGCAGTTATCATGACATATTCTATTCACAGATTATAGAACTTAAATACAGATGGCGTTATCATCAAGAAAGTCAGCCCATGAAAGAAGAAGCGAATATTGAATCCAAAAATAAGTACTGTAATGCGACAGTGCTGAACACTATCCATATGTAACGAATGATTTCTTATGTGCAGCGAATAATGCCGTCATATCATGACGGTGTTATTCGCGTATTCACTTCCAGAGATATACAGTACTTACTTACGTTTGGATTTAGTATTTGCTTTCACCTCACTTTCTTGTTCGGTTAGCGTCCCATTTCTTAGTTCTATTACTTGTGATTCTAGTAGGCCTCAAATTGGGTGTCTGCGGTGAGTGGGGCGATGGCTACTAATGCGAGAGCGCGGCCCACGCGTACAAGTGAGTAGGCAACTTCGAACACACGATAACAAACCCACCGAGTGTGGTGTGCATTATAATTATGCGAGCACAGTGCCGCCCGCGCCGCCCTCTCTTGTGCTCTGCGCGCTGTAGCATCACTTTGCCCCGCTCGCCGCGGACATCCAGTTTGAGGCCTTATTTAAGATAGTAGTAGCTAAACACCTGCCTACTGAACCCTCAAACATTTTCTACCTAATAGAGTAGTCACGGAATGGAATAAGTTGCCTGAGCATGTCGTGGGTGCACCCACTTTTAATGCATTCAAAAACCGTCTGGACAAAGTCTACAGATCTATCGATTAGATACACACACACATTAGCTCACTGAGCTGCCAGTGTGCTTAGTTAATATAATAATAATAATACTGTAAATTCAATAGGAGTTCAATTTGCCATTCCTAACGGACACGGTCATGGAAATGTTATTTTTGTCACTAGTTTTATAATATGCTCAAATATTTAAGATAGTAGTACCTTCTGTAAAAGGTTTGTTAAACATATCACCTTTTATAATACTATTGTCTTTTCTATCAGGAGTTTGGTGTGAGTGTCACAGAATAACTGTTCTGTCACAGTCCTATTAAATATTTACTTGCCTATGAAAATGTATATTATGTAGCAATACCGCCATCAATAGTATGTTCTCGGCGCATCATAGGTTGTTATTTACAAATAAATAATTCATATTGTACTGTATTGTATTGTATTATTTATTAGTAATAATTTCCATTCTCATTAAATCTGTAACTTTTGAGAGTGCAATCAACGCCAGAGTAACTCACTTGCAATTGATATGTTTTCGCTGTATGCTGTTTTCATTAGCATTCGTTATAAATATCCTTTTTAGTGCCTGTGTTACGCTTTTGTTGATGATGGAGAATCTAGAATCCCACCTTACATGAACATCTGCACCAAAGCCTCCGCTGGTCAGCAAGTTCACCACTTGCAGTTGACGTTGACCCAAAAAATGTCAGGAACAACGCTCGGATGATGATAATTACTTACCACAAGCTTATCCAACAATTAGCTTCGACTATCCATTTATCATTTGGAACTCAATAGGTAATCAAAAAGGTATTATTGAACTCTTTGTGGCCAATAGTACAGAAAATCAAGGCATTCCACACCTAATCTAATGTACGATTTGCCATGAAAACCGGAGTGTCACATAATAATTTATTTTTATTTCTTAAAATACACGATAATACCATCACGACGCAGGTTTTTTATCCTTGGTACCTCAAACTTCAAAGTGATACGAGCTTCCATAGTCATTTAAACATCGCCCTTTACGTATTTATAGTGTGGCGACATCGACATATGTAATATGATAGGCGACGGCGACGAACCCTTGCCCCGTCCCGCGGTAAGTTAGTCGTCTCGGGAATCGGGATCGCGCCACATGTGTGTGCGAATAAATTAATTATTTCGTATCCGCGTTTTACTTTTTCCCTTTGCCTACTATCTGATGCTGGCTGCACTAGTGAACACAGCGGAGTACTACAGACCTACGCACGATAAGTATACGGCCAGCACACTGGTGACCCGAACGTACAATTAGTGAAGTGAAATTTTGTAAACGTGACTTTCGTGAGTGAATAATGGATCCCCGATTAGCCCAAACTATGCCGTCATGGCAGTAGCGCCCGTAGCCGTTTCAACAACCGCGCTACCGAAAGAAGAGGTGGACGTCAAGGCTGATATTGCAGCAATTTCACTGCAGACGAAGATACCGGATTTCTGGACAGACCAGCCACGCGTGTGGTTTTTCCGCACTGAGGCGATCCTCGCACCTCAGAAGTTAGGGGATGAAGCCAAGTTTAACGTGGTCGTGTCGAAACTGGGTAAAGAGCCAATACAGCAAGTTACGGACGTATTGATGAACCCGCCCAAGGAAAAAAAAATCGACGCATTGAAAAATAGATTGTTGGCTGTTTACGAGGAATCCGAAAATAGGCAAATTCAAAGGCTTATTAGCGAGATGGAGCTTGGTGATCAGAAGCCGTCCCAGCTCCTACGCCGAATGAGAGATTTAGCCAGGGGTAAAATTCCCGACGATACGCTAAGTATTTTATGGCAAGGCCATTTACCATCCTCAGCGCGAGCGGTACTGGCAGTCACGGAAATTAAGGACCTAGAAAACCTAGCACTGTGCGCTGATAAAATTATAGAGACGACTCGGCCTAGCGTATCGGAGGTATCGCAGGTCTCAAATTCAACCTCTGACAAGATAATGGCAGAAATAGCTAAAATTAACACAAGGCTATACAACTTAGGTAGATCGAGGCGACAACAAGGGACGGCACGTTCACTATCGCGAGAACGCAGCGTTTCCCGTCCCCGAACTAAGGAGAATCCGAATTGGTTGTGTTTCTATCATTACCGATTTCGCGAAAATGTTACCAAATGCGTTAAACCTTGTACCTGGAAGGAACAGGGAAACTAAAAGTAGTACAGACTAAGGTGGAAGTCTGGACCATATTACCATCCCACCGTTTAAGTGTAACAGACAGTAATAGTGGTTTAAAGTTTCTGGTGGACACGGGTGCGAGTGTATCAGTTATACCAGTGAAAAATAAACGTTATAGTTCAGATAAGACGCGTAGTGACTATACTCTATATGCAGCAAACGGCACGGCGATAAAGACCTACGGCTCTCAAACTTTGACATTAAACTTTAAATTAAGGAGACCGTATAGATGGACATTTATTATTGCCGAGGTAAATAAACCCGTTATTGGTATTTTTTAAAATATTACAACATACTAGTGGACTTGAGTGGTGGTAAACTTGTGGACAAAGTGACTGAACTTAGTGTTATTGGATCAGTGGTAAATCACCCCGAGCCACCCATTCATACAGTGGATAGTGAACATCCGTATTACGAACTTTTACAAAAATATCCAGAAATTACTAAGCCAGTGTTATCATTTCGTGAGCCTACTAAGCACGGAGTGTACCATCACATAGAAACGTCGGAACCTCCCGTATTCGCACGGGCCAGGCCGTTACCACCGGCCCGATACAATAAGGTGAGAGAAGAGTTCCGTGTGATGCAAGAGATGGGAATATGTCGACCATCAAAATCCCCTTGGGCCAGTCCATTACATGTGGTCCCAAAGAAAAATGGAGAGCTCCGTCCTTGTGGTGACTATCGCAGGTTGAATGCTATCACTAAACCCGATCGATATCCTATCCCAAGGTTACAAGATTTTACATACTTGCTAGCAGAGAAGCAGATTTTTACCAAGCTAGATATTTTTAGAGCGTACCACTGCATAGAAGTCGCTCCAGAAGACGTGGAAAAGACCGCTATAATCACGCCATTCGGATTATGGGAATTCCCCCGGATGGCTTCGGATTAAGAGGAGCTGCAAATTCCTTTCAACGCTTCATGAATTCCACAGTATTACATGGTTTAGATTTTTTATTCTGTTATCTGGATGACGTCATTATCGCAAGCAATATTTCTGAACACAAACATCACCTAGAGCAAGTTTTCGAACGTTTCAATAAGTACGGTATTTCGATTAACATCGCTAAGTGTTGTTTTGGAAAGACGAAAGTCGAATTTCTGGGCTATGAAGTATCTACAAAAGGGATACGCCCTTTAGAAGATAAGGTGCAAGTAATTAAAACATTCCCCAAACCAGAAACTGTCGAGGAGCTACGCAGGTTTATGGGAATGGTAAATTTTTACCGCAGTCACCTTCCGAAGGCCGCATCGTACCAAATGAAATTAAACAAGTATTTACAAGGTGCCAAAAGAAAAGATAAAACTATAATTCAATGGTCGGTTGAAGCGGATGAGGCGTTCGAACAATGCAAAAAAAGTTTGACAAACGCTTGCACTTTATTTCACCCAGTACAAGACGCACCGTTATCGCTTATGTGCGACGCCTCGGATGCTTGTGTGGGCGCAGTACTGCAACAATATACCGATAATTCGTGGAAGCCGCTTGGATATTTCTCGAAAGCTCTATCAACAGCGCAACAGAAATATTCTACATACGATCGCGAACTTTTATCTATATATTTGGCAGTGCAATACTTTAGATACATCCATGAAGGACGTCCGTTAGTAATATATACAGACCACAAGCCCTTGGTTTATGCTTTTACCAAGATGGGCTCCGATAAAGAAACGCCGAGACGCACACGTCATCTGATGTTTATAAGCGAATTTACGACAGATATTCGACATATAGTGGGTTCCAAAAATCTGGTAGCAGACGCTTTGTCGCGCATAGAAACAATAGCATGCCCCATGGTTATCGATTACACAGCCTTAGCGGATGCGCAGGAACATGATGACTACGTCACCCAAGCGTCAAGTAACAACGCGCAGTTACAACGTGTTTATTTACCCGACATTAACAAAGAAGTGTAGGTACTGTAATATTTGGAATGATTATCTTCGACCATATTTACCAGACGTTTTCGGAGAACAGCATTTGAGAGTATACACAATTTGAGTCACCCTGGAATACGTACCTCGCGTAAAATGATTACCCAAAAATTTTTTTGGCCTTCAATGAACCGAGATATTACGAAATGGGCTAAGACGTGTGTGCGTTGTCAACGAGTAAAAGTTCAACGTCACACTATAGCACCACTACAGGACTTCGTAACGTGTGGTAGGTTTGAACACATACACGTGGATTTGATAGGTCCTCTGCCTACCTCACCAGAAGGCTTCAGATATTGCGTAACAATAATCGACAGGTGTACCAAATGGCCCATAGTATTTCCGGTCACAGATATAACAGCGAACACGGTCAGCAAAGTGATATACGAAGGCTGGATCGCAAGATTCGGATGCCCTATCAGAATAACCAGTGACCAGGGTCGTCAGTACTTATATACTGTAACGTTGTGCAACAACGTGTGCATAAATTAATAAAATTAGTTAATTAAAAATGAAATTTTAGTGATAATAAATGAAAGCGCCATCTGCCGACAACTAGTCACATCAACACCAGCACTGACGTAACCAGAGTGACGTAGTACGTAGGGACGCTACTTGCCGCCAGAGGCGCTGTCCAATGCTATAAATAGGACTGCGCGCGAAGTTTAGAAAACCATATCACAAATTTAAATTATACTGTCGCGAAGGTGTCTTTGTATCGGGGATTAATTGAGTTAATTGAAAACTAATTATAATTTTATAGGGAGCGAAATTCTCTCTAAGTGAACAATTGTTTAGCTGCAAACGTCAAGTACCCCATCACTGGGTGAGTTAAATTATGTATAATGTAATCTAAATTTTAAACAGTGAAAATTAACGGCTGTTGGTCAACCCTGTTATAGGGGGGTAGTTAACAGGGGTGTGAAAAAACATCTCTGTAAAATTAGTGCTGTAAGCAGACATTTCTGTCTGTAAGACTCCCGATTCCTGCAATGGTTAGCAAGGGTCGGCTGTCTTAGGGAATAGGCGGGAAAAAGGGTTCCAGCTAACCCCTTATCTGGAACATTCCAGGGTCCACCCTTCGGATTCTACGAGAACCATCCACCCTACGGGTTGCGGAAGTCTACCCTACGGATTGTGAAAATCCACCCTTCTTGTTCCACAAAGGTGAAGACGCACCCTTCGGGTTCTACAGCAACCATCCACCCTACGGGTTGAAAACACCGTGCCAGCCAAATTTGTGGACGGCACGGCTACCTCGCGGACTGCATCACCATCCAGGAGACCCAAGATAAGTCGAACCCTGCGAAGACTATCGGAAGTCGCAAAGCCTCTTGCTGCCCGATCACGAACCACGACCCCGAGTTTTTTAATCTATAATAAAACATCATTGTAAATTCTAATTCTCATCTTCTTATTTCTTTCTCCTTTCCTGAAAGCCCATAGCATTTCAGTGGCGCCCATATCGTGGTTTCGGGTAGCGAGAGAGCGATTTCCGACGGGAGTCGGGAGGTCATAGTTATAAGAAATTTTAAGTTGTGCAAAATAGTCTTAAGAGTGCCCGTTAGCGGGGTAGTTTCCCTCAAAATTAATATAAATACCCAGGAATTTGGCTCTCCTGACCTCTGCTGCCAACTTGTTCTTTCCGGCTTATTTTGTGTGTTTTTATTAATTTTAGACAGATTTCGGCATAAACAAAAACAAGGCCAAATTTGAATTTTTATCAACATAGAATTGTAATTTTTCCAAATTTTAACGGTCCCCAATTTATTTTTCACACCCTCAATAGTTATTTTATGGTGGAAAATTTTTAAGTAAATTTACAGCAAAAGTTTTTGTGGTTCAATTTGAAATATTACAGTTGTTAAAGTTCTGAAGTGAAACTTCTAATTTGAAACGCTTACATTAAATTTCGTAAGTGAGTTGTATAACATATATTCATCGTAAAAAGTAGTCACAGTATATCACCACCACAATTTTTATTTTTTTACGGCGTCAAACCGCCTCAATTTGTGTATTATTTTGTTGTATTTCCTATATGTGAATTTACAGCGAGACCAACAGCCGATAATCACACTTCTGGGTAACAATCCCTATTGAATTTTCACTTTAGTAAAACGGTAGAACAAACATTTTACGAAGTTGCACTTCACGTAAATAATAAAAGATTTATAATTGTTTTCACTTTTCGAATTACGTTGAATTCTGATACACTGAAATAAAACTGTAAGAAAAAACATTCCAAACGTAGATTACGCAGTGAAAACATTCTTGCCAAAAACAATTTTAAACTAGTAACTTTGATTCGTGTTCTGAATAAACAACGGCAGATTTTGCTTTCATAACGTTTACGAGTATGGTTATTTACTAGCTCGATAGTAGCGGAAATTTTTTTTTTCATATAAACTGTGGGTGGAAGTGAATAAAATATACTCCTGACACCAACAGTTTGATACAAAATAGTTCCAGAATCGTCCAAGTACGAATCGGTTTTTTAAACAATTCGAAATATTCAAGGGTTCCGTAGTGGTAAGGAACAATTTACATAAAAAAGTTAGTTACTACTATATAGTTTATTTCCAGAACCGTCCAAGTGCGAATCGTCTTTGACACAGTTCGAAATATTTAAGAGTTCCGTAGTAGTAAGGAACTATTTAAAAAAAAAAAATTAGTTGGAACGAGTTAATATACAATTAACTCTTAGCACGTTCGTGGGAATTGTTACATTTAAATAAAAACAATATTAGGGTCAAAAATTGCATTAATCGATTAAAACTGTCAAACATTTAGCTAATTTCATCAACCCATCATCATACACTTCACTTTCACTACTTACTGCTTCTGATTAGATTATATTCAAACACAGACAGACAGACAGACAATTAATATCTAGAAGGGTCCAATTTATTATTTGAGTGAAGGAACCCTAAAAGGTAATATTTCCAAACTTAAGTATTTCCTAAAGCAAATACTAAGTTTCATAAAGGTTCAATTTATAATTCGGTTCAACGTGTAGCATTTATTTTCTATAGATGCAGTATTTAGGATGTGAAAGCAGCCTTATCGAGTTATCTTTTTTTAATCGGTTGTCAGTGGTGACATTTCTGCTGTCAGAATGACAGGATGTCATAAGTTCGGTGACGAAGCGTTTCGCATTTAAAGGAACAGGTTTTTGTTAAGATTTTTCGTGAAAGACGGGACTTTGACCGAGACCTGCTTTGGGGTAGTTGGAGGTCCTTTGGCTTATGCTCTGAGACTGTGCCGCGAATCAGTTTTTCGCTCAAGCGCGATTATTTGTTACCTCGCGTGGCCTAACGGGCTGTGATTGGGTTGCTGCATTGCATCTTGCTACATTTTACCCAGAAAACTGGTGAGTCACTTCTTCTTTTGCAAAGCGGGTCGATTGTCGTCTGTCGCGCAGCCAAGATCTTAATTTGTCGTTTCTTTCATGACAGGGTTTTTTACTACGGGGCTAGTTGCCGGATGAGATATCTGGTGCCGCACCTATAAGTTAGTGGGCTGCACGTGGTACGACAACGTGGAAGTGCGGACTACACGAGCTTCTCATGTGAGAGGTATCTGCCGTCATCACCTGGCAGTAACAACAGGCAGTCACTCTCACTCAGCTCACTCTGCAGGCCAGTAAATCCACTACTTATGTGTAGCTTAGTAGCATAAGTACCTAAGCACTGACTATACTTCTGTGTACCTGTGATATTTGTGTCTATCAGTGAATAAGCTCTCTGTGTGTCTCTGTGTATCTCTGTGTTATATAAATATATGTGTGTACACCCTACCTGACTGTTTTCGTCAGAGCCCTGGCCTACCCTTGCACGCACACTGGAATCTCTGTAGTAAGGCGCCCTGGGAAAGAGTTCTCTGCATAGCTACCTCGCGCTAGTTGGTGAGTAACACTGATCATCACTGTGTTACAAATTGGCTCCCAACGTAGTGGCAAATCTCTGGGTCTACTCTGCGGTAGCCTCAGTCTAGTGTGTGTGCATAGGTGGTTACCTCTGGCGAAACCATCCTGGTGAATCGTCCGAGACGCTCCAGGACGTTAATTGGTGGTGCTAGCAGCTAAGCACAAAACCTTCCCTTTCGTCTTCTTCCAGCTTCCTACATCTTTGGCTGGAAAAGACACAAAATTCTAAATTCAAAAATTTAAAATAGCTGTGATTTTGGAAAAACTTTTTGATTTTATTTGGCATACCCACTTCTTTTCTTATTGTGTTTCTTTTCTTTGTTATGTTCCTTTTTATGGTGCACACATATATTTATTGTAATATTATATTAGCATAGATTAATATATTACATATATTATTCTATAGCTTCACCTCTGTGTTAACTTAGTGAATTTCACTCTGTGTAATTATAAATTTTTTTTTGAAGGTATGTTGATACCTTGTAATTTTAATTATTAACCTGAACTGTGTTATCAGAAAATTTAGAAACTTTTCTCTCTTAATATACCCTTAATCTTTGTTAAATTCTAAAAGTCAATTTGAAACATAATTACCTAACTTAGTACACTTTGTTGCAACTCAATTTACATTTTTACTTTGTAATTGATCCCTATCTGTGCCATTTTATCTTTATGATTGTTGTAAGTAAATTTTTACATAATGGCACAGATGAAAAAATATATAAATTATTTAAGAAAGGATGAACTTGCTAACGAGCTGTCCCACATGGGTATTTCAGTGGAACCGGAAACGACAGTGTCTGGCCTTCGGAGTGAGCTAAGAACGGCACACCGACTCGTCCGTCGAGGTAGCATCAAAGCGAGTGCTCCGGTACCCGCTGATGCATCGGCTGAGCTCTCGACCTGCCTTCCGAAGGTCTCCGAGTTGGAGGAGGCTCTTCAGTCAGGTGAGTTTTTGGCCAATAATAATTCTCGTCTTAGGGTGTCCATCAGGGCCAACTACTTATTGAGTAGGTTAGCTCGTTGTGGTCTGGATTGCCCCGACCTGGTGGATATTCGTGGTAGGCTAGTGAAGATCATCGCTAGGGCTGAACCCAGTAGTGATTCTGAATCCGAAGGTTCGGATGATGATGGTGATGATCCTTCGGGTCGTGACCAGGTGGAATATACTTCACCAGTAGTGAGAGAGGACCGCTCGGTGCGAGCTAGTTCAAGTAGGAATAGTTCTACATGTAACATAGTGTATAAAGAACGTCCCCTTAACTTATGTTCATTTAACTTAAAATATGATGGTTCTACTTGTGTACGTGTGTTTTTAGAGAGATTAGAGGAACTTAGATGTGCTCGGGAGGTTACTAAGCCTAGACTCCTTATGGCTTTCTCCGACCTGTTGGATGGACCGGCTTTGTCTTGGTTCCGTACAAACAAAGCTAACTTCATCTCATATGAGGATCTTATTAGTGAGCTTAGAGATACCTTCGATATTCCTGATTATGATTACCGCCTCAGGAACGAGATAAGACAGCGTACACAAGCCCGCTCTGAGTCCTTGGTTAACTATATATGTACAATGCAAGCCATGTTCTCAAGGTTGTCATGTAAGATGCCCAGTGAGGAACAGCTGGACATTCTCATGCACAACATTAGACCTGACTACATGAAGGAACTGGCCTTGCATGATGTCAACTCTGTAGATGACTTGAGACGTTTGGGTAAGCGCTTGGAGCTTGCGCGTACTAGGGCAGACGCTTTCCATGAGCCTGCTCTTGACAAGTTTGAGATTACATCTGACTTACACCAGCTTAAGAACAAAGGTGTACAAAAGCCCGCTAAGCAGGTGTCTGCAGTGGAGACGCCGGTTACCCCCCACGATCGCAAATGCTTTCGTTGCGGCGGGGGCGGTCACACTGCATACAGCTGCACACAGTCAAGGGAGCTGGTGTGTTTCCGGTGTGGTCTCAAAGGAGTCAAGACCCCAGACTGCTCACACTGTACTAGCAAGTCAAAAAACGCGTAGGCCAGGGCCTTATTAGGAACTCTGTGCATCACTCTGTATCTGAGTCTATTTCTGATAAGGTCCTGTTTCCTAAACGGGATAGTGACATTAGACCGTATCTAGTTGTTAAGGTTTTAAATTTAAATGTCTTAGGCCTTCTAGATTCCGGTGCCTCCTGCTCTATACTAGGTAAGGGAGCGCACCGCATCTTCTTGGAACTGGGTTTTGATCTTGTGAGTATCAATCCTACTTTTCGTATTACAACTGCAGACAGCACTCACTTGCAATGTCTGGGTTGTATCTCTTTGCCAATTGAGTACAATTCGGTTATCCGAGTTGTCAAGTTCTATGTTGTCCCAGGTATAACCACCTCCATGATATTTGGAGTGGATTTCTGGCAACAATTTAAGTTAAGTGATAAGTTAATTTTACAAAATATTAGTCTTGATAGCTTTAGTGATAATAATCCTATAGAGTCTGTGTCCCTTAACGGTGGCCTCGAGGATTACGACAACCTGACAACTAAACAAAGGTGTGTAATCAACGAGGTCATTGAAAAGTTCGACTCGTTGAACACTGATAAGGTGGGTTTAGGTCGGACCTCACTTGTGCACCATGTCATTGACACTGGTGACAGCAAGCCGATCAAGCAGCGTTATTATCCGCTCTCTCCCCTTAAGCAGAAGGCCCTGGAAGCCGAGCTGGACCGAATGCTGGAGATGGGAGTAGTGTCCCCGTCTCAGTCCGCCTGGAACTCTCCAGTGGTCATGGTGGAGAAGGCGAACGGCGACCTCAGATTGTGCTTGGACTCTCGCAAGCTGAACTCTGTGTCTAAGAGTGACGCCTACCCCTTACCCTATATCAATCAAATCTTAGACCATCTTAATAATGCTAAGTATTTAACCTCTGTAGATCTGAGTGCGGCCTACTGGCAGATTCCATTCGACTCACTCCAGTCTGCTGAGAAGACTGCTTTTACGGTTCCCCGGAGAGGATTGTTCCATTACAATTCCATGTGCTTCGGTCTTGTCGGTGCCAGTGCCACGATGCAACGCCTCATGGACCGTCTGTTTGGTCCCGAGTTCGACAACAAGGTATTTGCGTTTCAGGATGACATAGTCTGTGTGTCCAGCACCTTTGAGGAGCATGTAGAGCTCTTACATAGAGTCTATCAGCAACTCAAGGATGCTGGCCTAACTATTAATATGAAAAAATCCCACTTTTGTCGGAGTGAACTCAAATACCTGGGGTATTATGTGGACAAACATGGCTTACGGACAGACCCGGGTAAAGTTGAGGTTATCCTCAACTATCCCACCCCTTCTAACCCTAAGGAGGTTAAGAGATTTCTGGGAATGGCCGGCTGGTATCGTCGCTTTGTTAACAACTTCTCGAAGATTAGTAAACCTCTGTGCAAACTCACTTCTACGAACCTTAAGTTCGAATGGACCCCTGAGGCTGAACAGTCCTTTAACCTGCTAAAGTCAGCCTTGGTTTCTGCCCCTATATTAAAAATGCCTAACTTTGAGATGCCCTTCCGCATTCTTAGTGACGCGTCAGCTTACTCAGTTGCTGCTGTACTGACACAAACTCACGATGGTGTTGAGCACCCTATCGCCTACTGTAGCCGTTCTCTCAACAAGAACGAGGTGAACTACAGCACAACTGAGCGAGAACTTCTGGCCGTGATTTTCGCTTTGGAACAATTTCGACAGTACGTCGAAGGCCAAAAATGTACGGTCGTCACGGATCATTCATCTCTTCTGTGGTTCCATAAGCTAAAAAATCCCACGGGTCGTCTAGCACGTTGGAGCATGAGGCTCAGTCAATTCGATTTTGACATAGAGCATCGAAAAGGTAAAGACCACGTTGTACCTGATGCTCTGTCTCGTATCAAAATTGATTCCCTCGATGCAGTACCCACTAAAGACCCGTGGTATGACCACACCATGAATAGTGTTCGGAAGAACCCTAGGAAGTCACCAAATTATGACATTCGTGACAACCTTCTATATAGGTTAACTAAAAATAAATATTCTTTGACTTCAGACTTTGACTGGAAGCTGGTGGTACCTCAGGAGGATCGCTTGCCCCTGCTCTCTAAGTACCACGATGACACACTTAGTGCCCATGGTGGCGTTTGGAAGACGCATAAAAGGTTAGCCCTAAATTATTACTGGCCCAAGATGTACGAGGACGTCAAAGAATATGTTGGGAATTGCGAAACATGCAAGCAGTACAAACCCGTAAATACGTCTCGTCCCGGCCTAATGGGTAGCCCGAAGCGGGTTTCGAAGCCATTCGAAGCTATCTCTGTCGATCTGCTTGGTCCCTTTCCCACTTCGAGCAATAGAAACGTACACCTGATCGTGGTCTCCGACTACTTTAGCAAATACGTCATGTTGTGCCCTGTTCGGGTTGCCACAGGCGCTGTAGTCGCGAGGTTCATAGAGAAGAGTGTGTTTCTCGTGCACGGAGTCTGCAAGACTATTTACATGGATAATGGCCCTCAGTTTGTGAGTAAGCCATTTAAGGATCTGTTGGCTAAATACAATGTACCTAATATATATTATAACCCTAGGTATCATGCCCAAACTAATCAAGCGGAACGAGCTATTCGCAATGTGGTTCAAGCGATCTCATGCTATGTGAAGTCACAACACAAGTCTTGGGATCAGTTCTTGGTTGAGATACAGTGTGCTTTAAACACTGCAGTTAACGAAGCAACTCGTTTCACCCCTTACTTTTTGGTACATGGTAGGGAATTTATTGGGGATGGAGTGCTGTACAGGCAGACAGATATCGCGTGCCATCCTACTTCAGTCTCTGTAGACGATCCATCAGCCTTCGGTGTCAAGCTGAGAGAAATACAACGCATTTACGACCAGGTGAGGAAACATTTGAACGTTGCCCACCAGCGTAATGAAAAGTATTACAACCTCAGAAAAAGGCATGTAGAGCTGAAAGTGGGACAGATAGTTTACAAACGCACGTTCTACCTGTCCAACAAGGCCAAGAATTTTACTGCTAAGCTAGCTCCTAAGTTCCTTAAATGTGTGGTGACTGCTAAACGATCCCCTTTAGTATATAGGCTGTCAGATCTGGACGGTAAGGATCTTGGGGAGTACCATATCAAGGACATCCTGAAGTATCAGGAGGAGCAGTCTCCAATACCTAACGTAACTACATAGCACTGTTTCTCTAGTTTATTAAACCAGTGCTATGTGATCATTATGTAAGACTATTTTAATCTTTTGTTTGTATTTCTATATGTGTACGTGACTTTAAATTGTCACGTTGTAGTTTCTTCTATGCACCGCACCGAGCGTTTTTCTCTCATTCGCTTCTTAGTACTCTACATTATCCTGAGAGCTTGGGTAGTGTTAGGGTATCGGCAGTGAGTAAAGGGAGCATTCGTTTTCTATGAAGGGCATTAGACTCTAGTTACTTAGCCTAACCGGTACACGAGTCAGTGTCTAGTTAGGTACATAGGAGGATCTTTCTTTGGTATTGTAATGGTCGTAGTCAGCTGGTGTTTGAAGGACCTAGCTGGTTGTCTTTGTTTATTAGTCAGTACTTTTCTGTTTTCTTTATTGTGTATTTCCAGCGTGTCATATCCGCAGGAAATACTATTAAAGGGGGGGTGGTTGTAGCATTTATTTTCTATAGATGCAGTATTTAGGATGTGAAAGCAGCCTTATCGAGTTATCTTTTTTTAATCGGTTGTCAGTGGTGACATTTCTGCTGTCAGAATGACAGGATGTCATAAGTTCGGTGACGAAGCGTTTCGCATTTAAAGGAACAGGTTTTTGTTAAGATTTTTCGTGAAAGACGGGACTTTGACCGAGACCTGCTTTGGGGTAGTTGGAGGTCCTTTGGCTTATGCTCTGAGACTGTGCCGCGAATCAGTTTTTCGCTCAAGCGCGATTATTTGTTACCTCGCGTGGCCTAACGGGCTGTGATTGGGTTGCTGCATTGCATCTTGCTACATTTTACCCAGAAAACTGGTGAGTCACTTCTTCTTTTGCAAAGCGGGTCGATTGTCGTCTGTCGCGCAGCCAAGATCTTAATTTGTCGTTTCTTTCATGACAGGGTTTTTTACTACGGGGCTAGTTGCCGGATGAGATATCTGGTGCCGCACCTATAAGTTAGTGGGCTGCACGTGGTACGACAACGTGGAAGTGCGGACTACACGAGCTTCTCATGTGAGAGGTATCTGCCGTCATCACCTGGCAGTAACAACAGGCAGTCACTCTCACTCAGCTCACTCTGCAGGCCAGTAAATCCACTACTTATGTGTAGCTTAGTAGCATAAGTACCTAAGCACTGACTATACTTCTGTGTACCTGTGATATTTGTGTCTATCAGTGAATAAGCTCTCTGTGTGTCTCTGTGTATCTCTGTGTTATATAAATATATGTGTGTACACCCTACCTGACTGTTTTCGTCAGAGCCCTGGCCTACCCTTGCACGCACACTGGAATCTCTGTAGTAAGGCGCCCTGGGAAAGAGTTCTCTGCATAGCTACCTCGCGCTAGTTGGTGAGTAACACTGATCATCACTGTGTTACAAACGAACCCTAAAAAGAACAAATTTATTTTTCGTTATTCCGCGGGTGGGTCGAAAAATAGACACATTCTGCCAACATTCAAGTACGTAAACAGACAACGGTAAAGGCCGTAATACACTGCGCTAAGATGCGTATGCGAATAGCTTACATAGCATATGAATACAGATACACAATTTTGTTTCTAATTATTAAATTGATAGGAAGGTTAAGGGTGTTAGCACACCGTCATATAATTTTAATACTGAGGTGGCACATTAGGTACCACATTTCGTGTCATGTTACACGCATACATATTTTCATACGGAAGTTTCACAATTACACTTACATAATAATTAGGTAGTATATATAGTCATTACACATTCATCATTGTGCGCATCACCTGTATGCAGACGACCTACAGTTGTATAGCCAGGCAAGGGTGGATAATATTCTAGAAGCCGTGACGAAAATAAACAATGATTTAAATGCCATGGGACACTGGTGCGACCGTTTTGGACTAACTGTTAATCCTGACAAGTGTCAAGGCATCATAATTGGAAGTAGTCCAATGATGAGTAGACTGAAAGATGTGAATTTGCCGTCAATAACTTACAACACTAAAACTATTTCAGTGACTTTTAATGTGAAAAATTTAGGCCTACAACTCGACGATACATTCAATTGGAGACCTCAGGTTACTAGCGTTTGCCAGAAGATTACCGGTACGCTGCGTGCCTTTTATCGGCTTAAGAACTTTTTACCACCGAAAACCAAGGCAATGCTTGTTCAGACTCTTTTATTTCCCATCATAGACTATGGTGATGTGTGCTATCTCGACCTGAAAGCAGATCTGCTCAATAAACTCGATCGGCTTCTCAACAATTGCATTCGATTCGTTTACAATCTTAGAAAGTACGATCATGTATCGGCTTATCGTTCCGAGTTAGGTTGGTTGCCTATACGAAAGCGTCGCAATTTGCGTGCGGTCAGTATGTTGTTTTCATTACTGAACTACCCTAATGCTCCTTCTTACTTGACATCTCATTTCAAATTACTCTGTTCTAATCACGATAAAAATTTGCGTTCTTCGAACAATCGTCTTCTTCTCTGCCCTTCTCATTCTTCAACCATGAATCATTCTTCCTTCGTAGTGCAATCAACTCTTCTCTGGAATGCACTTCCTTCGGAGGTCAGGACATGCACCAATCGGTTTACATTTCAACAAAAAGTACGCGAGCTTTACAAAGATTAGAAAAACATTATGTATTCAATGACTTGTATAATGCTAATTAGTTATGTATGTATATATGTTATAAGTATGTATCATTATATATATATATGTATATATGAGTATGTATATTATGTATGTACTGTATTAGTAGGTATGTATATGTATTTGTTGTTAATTATAATATCAATTTAGGGGTTATTGTGACTGTGTGTTTGTTTGGTTCGGAGCTGCTGCATTTACTTAGGTAAATAGTTGCTTGAATGAGTTCAGTGGAGCTGGGCTGGGAGCACGTAGTCACACAATTTACACTTTATTTAATTGTACCATTGTAATGTCTCAACATTAACCTAGAGCACCTTCCTCAACCTTATTATCTCTGCATCACCCTAAGGTTGACTGGCAGAAAATGCCTAAGGCATTAAGTCCACTTTTGTACGAATCTGTGCATAAAGTTTTTAAATAAATAAATAAATAAATTCATCATAATTATCTTCACACACAATTCCCAACACTTAACAAGCAGTTTTTTTTGTTTATTTACATAGTGACACTTGCATTGCATGTTGTATGACTCCCAAAGGCGTAAGGAGGGGGCAGACTAGCTACAGGCGAGTCACATTCGTAGATTAGAGAAAGTGACTCAAATGTCCTAAGTTTTGTTTCCCGACTAAAGCTGACGGGTTAATATAGCATGACATGTAGTGTAACACTAGCCTTAGATACAACGATAGATAACACGTTTACGTCAACATTATACTCGCTAGCAGAACATAACTTACACAATTTTGAATTCTTACATACATGCATACATACTATACAATGAAGTATGCACATACATTTTATACTACGATGGTGGCACACAAGGGCCCCATCATTTGTTAGCAATTGGCATTATGGCCAAAGATCATTAATTATACACGCTTGATTTCTTACGCACACTCATACATACTATACAATGATGTACGCACATACATTTTATACTGCTATGGTGGCACACAAGGGCCCCATCATTTGTTAGAAATTGGCATTATAGCCAAAGATCATTAATTATACACGCTTGACTTCTTACGCACACACATACACATGATACAATCAAACACTCACATACATTTTATGCTACTATGGTGGCACACGGGGGTCCCATTTTTTTTATATAATTGGCATAATGGCCAAAGATCAATTATCTTCGTTATCTGTTAGGGTTGACATAATAGTCACAACAGTCTACCACTAAGGTTGCGAATAAGCACTTAGTTTTTGGTTATTACTACTAAGGTTGCGAATAAGCACTTAGTTTTTATTATTTAATTTGTTAAATGGCTAAATAGCATAGTTATTAGTTAGGGACACTACACATTACATTCAAGTGACTACACAACGTGACAAACACATGCCGTGTTCGTCATGAGGACATAGGGGTTAATTAGCATCACGAAGGATTCTGCAATTTATTTTCTATCACATTTCTGTTTCTTGGTTTAGTTGGGAGTTACTGTTAGTTGGAAGCATGGGTCTATCCCTAACAGAGTTCGTCGTTTACTGTTAGTTGGCAGCATGGTCTTGCCCTAACAGATTTAGGTGGTAGGTTGGTTACTGTTACGAGGAAGCATGAGTCTTACCCGAACAGATTTATGGTGTACTGTTATTTGGCAGCATTTGTCTTGCCCTAACAGTCTTAGGTGTAGGTCACCGTTATGTTATTTTAGTTATATGGCTACTCCCACCAATCGGAAGCTAGAGGCTTGCCCTGGGGGATAGTCCATCCTATGATTCGGAAGTGTTACACTAGCCCTAGTAGGATGTTCTTCTCTGGGACGGTTGTATAAATCCCAGCCTTCAGCAAAAAGCCTTATTATACACACCCCACTTTCAGGCGGTGCGTATTACCTGAACCTTCAACCCAAAGCCTCAAATACGTCTTTTCTCTTTCTGTCCCATAAGATTCTTCAGAATCACCTACATACAACCTGCGAGTTGGTTTCATTAAGGTTAAGGCCAACTCTTCGCTATACCCAGCATCACCTCATTCACACAGCACAATAACATACACACACACATAGACGAGTAGTAGGTCTTATGTTAGGGGCGTTCGAGGACGAACGCAGCATTTGACGTCTTAGAGTACGTCAAACGCTCACCGGAGCGGGGGAGTATGTAACGTTGTGCAACAACGTGTGCATAAATTAATAAAATTAGTTAATTAAAAATGAAATTTTAGTGATAATAAATGAAAGCGCCATCTGCCGACAACTAGTCACATCAACACCAGCACTGACGTAACCAGAGTGACGTAGTACGTAGGGACGCTACTTGCCGCCAGAGGCGCTGTCCAATGCTATAAATAGGACTGCGCGCGAAGTTTAGAAAACCATATCACAAATTTAAATTATACTGTCGCGAAGGTGTCTGTGTATCGGGGATTAATTGAGTTAATTGAAAACTAATTGTAATTTTATAGGGAGCGAAATTCTCCCTAAGTGAACAATTGTTTAGCTGCAAACTTCAAGTACCCCATCATTGGGTGAGTTAAATTATGTATAATGTAATCTAAATTTTAAACAGTGAAAATTAACGGCTGTTGGTCAACCCTGATATAGGGGGGTAGTTAACAGGGGTGTGAAAAAACATCTCTGTAAAATTAGTGCTGTAAGCAGACATTGTAAGACTCCCGATTCCTGCAATGGTTAGCAAGGGTCGGCTGTCTTAGGGAATAGGCGGGAAAAAGGGTTCCAGCTAACCCCTTATCTGGAACATTCCAGGGTCAACCCTTCGGGTTCTACGAGAACCATCCACCCTACGGGTTGCGGAAGTCTACCCTACGGATTGTGAAAATCCACCCTTCGGGTTCCAACCATCCACCCTACGGGTTGAAAACACCGTGCCAGCCGAATTTGTGGACGGCACGGCTACCTCGCGGACTGCATCACCATCCAGGAGACCCAAGATAAGTCGAACCCTGCGAAGACTATCGGAAGTCGCAAAGCCTCTTGCTGCCCGATCACGAACCACGACCCCGAGTTTTTTAATCTATAATAAAACATCATTGTAAATTCTAATTCTCATCTTCTTATTTCTCTCTCCTTTCCTGAAAGCCCATAGCATTTCAATACCTAGGGTGAAATACTTAACCAACTTACATTCAGGATGTTTATACATACATACATACATACATATAATCACGCTTGTCTCCCATCGGGGTAAGCAGAGACTATGGCTTTCCACTTGCTACGATCCTGACATACAACTTTCGCTTCTTCTACTTTCATAACTGTTTTCATACACGCTCGCCGGTTAAGGGTACTCTTGACCTTGCCTTTTTCCAGAACGTCTCTGATTTGATCGGCATGCGTACGCCGAGTTTTACCCCTACCAGTTTGCCCATTCATTCTCGCCTCATAAATCTGCTTTGTCAGTCTATTCTCATCCATTCTCTCCACGTGTCCAAACCATCTAAGCATCCCTTTTTCGATCTTAGTCACTACATCTTCTGTTATAAGGATGTTTATGTATAAGTATAACTCAAGTACAACAGAGAGGTTTCATATTTTATAACTTTAATAATTATAAAGCGTTAGTTGTGTTCATATGTTTACATAGTAACATACTTTTTGCAACCATGACTTTTGTCGTCAGGTAAGCAGACACGGTGTCACATTCGCGATTGCGAAACGGTATAGCCGAATTAGTGAATAGTTGAATAGTTTTAGCATTCATTATCTATTTGATTTTCAACCCTAATAGTTCCAAACGCTAAAAATGGGTAAAGCATATAGTAAAGAGCAGGTTGTAGTAGCGCAAAATGGGAGCCAGTTGGAAGCTCACATATCCAATCAAGGTGTTTTTATGGTTGTAATTACCTGTTTATTGGTGATTGTCATAGCCTTTGCTGTTTGGAAACAATGCAAAGGCAAGGCGAAGAGTTGGCTCCGGAAGGAAATGGCTTGCAACGCCATTAACGGGTCCGTAGTTGCGAGGACCCAGATGCAGCCAACCATTGGCATCCCAACAGTAAACCCGGCGCATATCGTTTAAAAAGTAATGGATATGCAAAATAAAGGTAGCAAATGATATAATGTGACACTGTGAGTACTTTCCTGTTAACCTAGAAACGGTAATATTAACGTGAGTGTTGTGTTTACTTTTCTAGCATATTTTATATAAATTTGTAATAAATGCATACCTCCATACATTCCCCCGTGCCGAACCTTACAAGGGTAGGCAGAGTTGATTTTTTGTGTTTTGTTTGTTTTGTTTTATATAATTTTTGTAAGAGGGGGTGTAGTGTGGCGACATCGACATTATGTAATATGATAGGCGACGGCGACTAACCCTTGCCCCGTCCCGCGGTAAGTTAGTTGTCTCGGGAATCGGGATCGCGCCACATGTGTGTGCGAATAAATTAATTATTTCGTATCCGCGTTTTACTTTTTCCCTTTGCCTACTATCTGATGCTGGCTGCACTAGTGAACACAGCGGAGTACTACAGACCTACGCACGATAAGTATACGGCCAGCACAATAGCTTCTTTTCTTATGTAAAAAGTGTATAGTAAATATAAGTTGTATATAGATTATTAATTAAAATGAGAGCAATTTCCCTGCTGAAACAAATAAAAACTGGAATAACTAGTTTCTATTTTCACGCTTAAATGAACTAAAAGGCTTTCAGTACCACACTGTGCAGGATGCGGCCGTCGCCGGATGTCCGGCTTTACGTGCTTCATGATTTTCCATGCAGTTTTATTTCTAGTCACTTTTATGTGTAATAGTCCTTTGCAACGTTTCAGGAGACACTGTTAGAAAAAATGAAAATATGTAAGTTATTTTACTACAAGCAGGTGCCCGCAGCTTCACCCACGTAGATTCTGTTTCCGATCGAGCATCCCATAGGAACACATTCGGATGAAAAATAGCCTATGTGTTACTCTGTACACATACTTCACAAACATTTAAATATATTTATTAGTATCTAGAATTATTGTTCTGTTATTTGATTGTGATAATCTGTTGCACCAAGAGAACTTATATGGTCGCTACATAACTACAATAGGAAGTCGGATCGAAGAGGTAGCCTGAATCTTGTGATTACAGGAGCTGTAATTTCCGTTTCTTTCGTCGGAGAGAGATTTTATAGCATTCAAGGGATGTTTAAAACAGATACAATTGTTTGTATTAGGAAGTAGCACAAGGTAAAAGCTCCTAACCCAATTCAAAGCCCATTCAAAATGAACGTTTAGTCTGTGATAAGATCTCAGGTAGGGAGTATGTATTTACCGTCTTCAATGGATTGGAATACTTTTGAAAAAATATCGTAGAGTAAAATATACCTTACATATTTTTAGTTTTATAATAAAGCTTTCTCAACTATGGCTGTAAGTTATAAATGCTGTCAAAGCTTTATATAATCCATTCATTGAGTTATCCTTAAAAATAATTCCAACTTTTTCATAGTTCTGCAATAAAAACCAAATCATTAAAAAATCAATGCCAACAAATCAACAACTTCAAATCGTATAAGTTTAAAGAAAAGTTGTACGAAATGCATTTTGAGCTATTTAGCCGTAGTTTGTAAGTATGTCCGGCGGCAACAGCTGGAACTCCGCGACAACGGCGTATAAATCAACTTCGAATATCATCCCATTGTGTTCGTATTGAACGCGAATATGTTCCTCAATTTAGAGCGAATAAAATATTTGTTTTTGAGATTCAATTTCCAACTTATAGATAGAGCACACTTTACCGATTTAACTTAACGTTGTAAAGCAAACATGGTGGTAAATATTGCAGTAAATATTTCATCTTACCCTTGTGGGTAGTTTGTTGATTTATTGGGGCGTTGTAAGATCAGCAAGGTAAAATTTCAAGTTCTATACTTTGCCTTTCAAAATTGTCTCAAGTTGTAAATGGGTGCCTACAAAATAGTATTAACAAGTTTCAAAATGATAGCTAGACAAAGGATTGATACTTGTTTGAACTTTACGAAACACCGCACTGGAGAACAAAGCCCGCCCAAGTCTATGATGTAAACAACTTAACTTAAGACCTATGGAAGTTCACAGTAAAAATTTCGCAGCACCAGTTAAAAATTTCCTTTATTGTTTTTGAAAATTTATAGAAATTGTTTCAATCTTGAATATCTTACAATTTAGATGTAAATATACATTGTAGGTAGTCATTTTCCAGTAGTTCTGGCTGCTTTCAGAACTTGATGTTAAGTTTCCTACTTTGGTCTCTTCACTCCGTATGGTCTTGAGCAACTTTAATACCTCATGTCACTCATGTCATCATCGAGTACTCAGAGATCCGTCAAAGATAGTATGATCGGACGGGTTAAGTATCTCATCGCGCACACATATTCAAGTTTTCTGTAGCATTTTCGCAACATAGAAGATCAGTGCCATACCGTGCTATCCCAAACGCTGTCTGGTTTGGAATTAGCAAGTTGAGAAATTCTAGTACACATTGTACCACTTGGCTTTTGCATTACCATGTTTATAGTAATAGTTACCAGAAGTAACGCCCTTAGCACACCTCCGCCACGAAACCAGAACAGCGGAACCGCTAGATGAATTCATCTGTGTTCAAGTGTAGATTGAGCAGCGGAACTGGGCAACAGAACCTGACGCGAGTTAGTCGCTGTGACGCTATCGCAGTTTTTCATATTATTTTTATGATCAGAATGACTTAATAAATATATAATAGGTCGATTACTGATGGCTTGAAGTAGTATTTCCGTAAACTCCACGTCCACTTTATGAAAAAATATTAGTTTCGCTGTTTCATTTTAAACATTTTTGTAAATTTTGACAAACCCGCGCGTAGACAATGCGGCACCGCAACAAAAAGGCGGCCGAAGTGCGGAGGTTTAACTGGCGTAGGAGCAGACTGGCGAAACCACGCGGGGAAAGAAATAGAAGATAGTTAAATCTATGCATTAGAACAGGCGGATTCGCTAGTCTTCCGCTCCTCCTACACGGGACTAATCTTGGCGAAATTACTGCGGTTCGGCTACCATGGATTCGCGGCGGAGGTGTGCTACTGGCGTAATGTGTATAACCCTAAGAATTAGGATAAAGTGTCAGTCAGTCATCTTGATGTATTATATTTTGTATCAGTTACCATACTATTAACCAGGCTGGTATATATAATATATTTTGACGTTGAAACGCGACTAGTTCAATCTTACAAACAGATGTTTAGAACAAAATTGGTCCTTTCTTGTTTCAACTTGATAATGACATCTTTCCTTTGATTTCCTGGCAAAAGATATTTAGGGACCACTTCCAAATAACTGTCTCAATATTTCTTCAGTACTTCAAAAGGATTTTGTTCCCATTTTTAAAGAGCTTAGTAGTATGTGAATGGAAAATGAGAGCAAATTCAAAGTACTGTATGAACAGATTGCCTCAAAGAGACTCTAATGAGTTCTCACTTAAAGTGTTTTGGAATTCCACGTCTTTGTTGAGTGAATATGCCCGCTCGCCCTTAACCCTTAACCCCCTACCATACGTCTCACAGATCCAGCAGATATTTAAAACGTAAATATATCTGAGACCGAGTCGTTTACGAACTCGTCCGTTCCTGTACCTTTTCCCGCCCCCCTTCAGTGCCGTGCAACTGCTCATCAAGGTCGAACGTGCGTTAATTGTGCGGTAATTGCAATAATTGCAATAAATGCCGTAAAAAACTTTAAGTTTAGGGCTTGCAATTTTGTTTTAATTAAATTTAATTTTCATCTTTCTGTTTTTTTTTGCTATGGTTGATTATTGAATAAGTAAAAAATTATAAAAGAAGTTACTATCCATGTGATTATTTTTTATAGATCTCATTTACCAAATGACTTAGTTTGTAAGCTAAAAATATGAGATATTGTTGATTAATAGTAATTAAGACAAAATGCCTATAAAAATGATTCTCTTGTACCTTTACTAAAGAGTTTAATACTTTCCTAAGTTGATTATTACTAAAAAATATACCTCGATAAACAAGATTTTACTTTAAAGAACCATTTTACTCAGGAGTCTCATAGACGTATGGTAGGTGGTTGTGTGACAAAAAGTTATGGTAGGTGGCTAAGGGTTAATTAGCTTGCTATGAGCTCTGAAACTTAATTAGTATTTTGACGTTAGTTAATGCTTCATAGAAAATTCATTATAGCTCTACCTATAGTGAATGTTTAATGAAATACTAGAGGACATCACGCGGTTTCACCCGCTTCTCACTCCTGTTACCGTGGGAATTCGGGAATAAAATATAGTCAATGTTCCCTGGATACCTGTTACCTGGGATGGTGTAGCTTCCTAACTGTCAAAGAGTTTTCCAACTCGGTTCAGTAGTTTAGGAGCATATTCGCGAAAACAAACTATCAAATCTTGTCTCTTTATTAATATTAGTGTAGATAACATACTAGCTCTTGGTTTCGCCCGGGTATAACTCTGTTCCTATTTCCGTATCCCGTGCCAACATATTCCATACAAGCTTATATTAGCTTAATTAGTAGCTAGCATAGCTAGATGATGTAGTTTGTGATTGTCTACAAATATTAATACACAGCTCCTGAGGTACCTTGAGGAAAACGACCTGCTTAGTGTCCGGCAGTACGGTTTTCCTCACGGTCGCTCGACGGGCGATCTTCTCGTGTGCCTTACACACCGATGGGCGACGGCTATCGAGACTAAGGGCTAGGCTCTAGCAGTGAGCCTTGACATTTCTAAAGCCTTTGACCGGGTCTCGCACCGTGGTCTTCTTAAAAAATTGCTCTCCTACGGAATGACCGAGAGATTATGCGGATGGGTGTCCAGCTTTTTGGCCGCTAGAAGCATCAGGGCTGTTGTCAACGGCAGCTGTTCTGACTGCATGGCCATTAACGCTGGAGTGCCGCAAGGCTCAGTGTTGTCCCCTACCCTGTTTCTGCTGCATGTCAATGACATGTTGTCTATTGATGGCATTCATTGTTATGCAGACGACAGTACGGGGGACACTTGTTGCACAGGCCGCCCCGGTATCTCTCGGGACGCAGGGACGCAATTCCAGGGCACATCTCTTTCCATCTCTAAAAGTATAGGGATCCTTGGTGTTGACATCTCCAGTGACGTTCAGTTCCGCAGTCATTTGGAGGACAAGGCCAAGCTGGCTTCCAAGAAGCTCGGTGTGCTCAACAGGGCGCGGCGGTACTTTACTGCGGCGCAAACACTGCTTCTCTATAAGTCGCAAGTGCGAACACATATGGAGTACTGCTGCTACCTCTGGGCGGGGGCACCTAAATATCAGCTTCGTCCATTTGACTCGGTGCAGAGGCGAGCTGTGAGAAGTGTCAACGATCCTATACTGACAGGTGGTCTCCTTGTGCGTGTTCTACCGCCTGTACAATGGTATGTGCTCTAAGGAATTGTTTGACATGATGCCCACGGCTACGTTCTAGACGCCATAGACAGGGAATTCATCCTCACACCCTACATCCGGAGCATTCGAGCACGGTTAGATCCGATAGGGGTTTTCTTCCGCGCACGCTTAGGTTGTGGAATGATCTTCCTGCCTCGGTTTTCCCAAACGCCTATAGTATGGGGTTCTTCAAAAGGGGTCTAAGAAGGTTTTTACAGGGTCGGCAGCGCGAGTGTGGCGCCTCTGGTGTTGCAAACGTTCATAGGCTGCGGTGACCACCAGTCCTTCTGGTGGGCCGTATGCTTGTCTGCCACCTTAGTGGTATAAAAAAAAAATTTATTAATTATTTTTTATTTATTTATACATCCCTGTACCAAATTGCAGCTAGATACGTTCGTGATAAGTGTAAGAGTTTCAAACATTCAAACATCTTCACCAACTTTCAAATTTATAAGTTTAGTAAGGTAATAAAAAATGATGTGTTTTTGTCCTTCTGTTCAGCATTTTAAGCAGATATATAGGAAACTTACTTATATATACAGAAAATTTACTTATTGACTGATTTTATGGATATTTTTATCGTTTAAATTGCTTGAGAGCCGAATGTTCCTTGCCCTAATCGATATCCAGCCAGTCGTCCGTGTAATGGTGGGCGAAGGATCTCGTAAGCTTATTTTCCGGTGATGCATAGTTTTCTATAAAATACTTTGGTATAAATGAGTATAACTCGCAATAACAAGCTAAACAGAAAATATTATTATACAGAGACATTGGATATTCACAGAAATTGATGAAAAGGCTACAAATGCAAGCGGAAATTAAAGAGTCCCTTCCGTATCCGTTCGTTGTTTGCCGTATATCACTTGGCAGAATATGTTTACGAAAATCATTTCTATCTCAAGCAAGCATACAAACAGCCTGTCTAAAAACATACAACTATAATGATTGATTTTAGATATGTATTTGTGGAATTGATTGTAAGCGTGATGCATGAAAGTAAACGTTGTGAACGAAGTATTGAGTATTGAGTGAGAGTAGTGACCGAGACGAATGAATGGGATGAACATACGAGTGTCCGGAGATCCGGAGTCGTAGAAAGATTATCAAGGTGTTAACAATGGTGTGCTTTTTTTTTTTTTGTTTAACGTGAGGGAAAATCCTCATAGGATGTTATGCCGGACTCTTACCGACTAAAAAACCTCACGCCACGCCTAACAGCCTATGGTTGAGAGCCCCGGGTAAGCCCTCAGGAAGGATGTCCCGTGACTCCCAACAGACCTACGGCCGCCGCTGCGGCCTCGCCCAGGGGGTGGTTCGGGTGCAATTCCGAGTTTATGGGGGGTTTCGGGTGTGACCCCGCTTCTAAGGGGGGGCGTGCGTGAGTTGCTCACGACACGCTGCCGTCATGGGCCTGCTTCTGTAAGGACGGTGAGCGGCCCTCTCACCGTCCTCAGACCCCCGGTCATGGAGGCCGATAGTCCTCGGCGAAGACACGTCGGCGGCGCCCAGGGCGCCGACTGCGGAACTCGGGTGGGAGAGTTCTCTCCCGTACCCGGCCCGCCGCTTCCTTCGCAAGCATGACCTGCTCGCAGAAAGAGGCGGCGCAGTCCCACTTACTCCCGCTGGAGAGCATGGCTCGCACCATGGCCTCGAGCGAGAGAGTGTCCACGCCCAGACCTACTACGAGGACCTGTCCCTGTTGTGCCCACGCCGTGCATTCCACCAGCGTGTGGAGCGCCGTGTCATCGCTGCGGTCCTCGCAGTGCTGACACTTGGCCGTGATACCGTGGGTTTCCCGGTGATTTCGCCACAGATACCTACCGAAGCTACCGTGCCCGGCAAGCATCTGTGTCAACCGGTAGGAGAGAGCACCGTGTCTTCTCTCCAGCCACTCGTCCATGACCGGTCTGACGGCAGCGATTGTGGCGAATCCCCCCTTTGGTTGCTCAAGTCGCACCTTTCATGTCTCCACGGTTTCCTGGTGGAGCAGGGTCCGCTGGGCCTCGATTTCTCGAGACGCAGGCCTTTGGCCCCGCTCCAGCGCCTCCTTGCGCCATCTGAACAGTGACGCAAGGGCTCTCGCTTCCAGGTCCCATGGAGGGGTCCCGGCTAGGAGACATGCCACCTCACCGGAGATCGTATGCCCGGTATGCCCGGTCCTCAAGGACGCCAAGGCGTCGCTCGATGGCCTCCAGCAGCTGGACCATCGAAGGTGTTGTCTTGGGTGGCGCACGAGGAGCGGGGGTTTTCACACCCCGAGCATCCCCGGCGGCCCCCTGGACCAGCTGCGTAAGCTTGCCGATCTCCTCCCGCATCAGCTGTTGCTGGTTGCGGGAATCGGCAAGCTCCTTCTCCAGGCTCGCAACCCGAGCCCGGAGTTTCCCCTCCTCGCTGGAGACGCTCCTTTCCAGGACCCTCTTCTTTCCCGCTACATTCTTGGCGCCTTTTACGGCGCCAGAAATGCGGGAAAGAGCCGCCAAGATGTTCACCGCCGCCGGCACCTCCGTGACCTTCCCACTTGGCAGTGGGGTCACAATCGCCGGCGGCTCTGCTGCTGTTCTGCTACCCTTCGCTCTGTAGAGGTCGGCTTTCCGACCTCTACCCGCAGTTGTAGCCGCGACCTTTCGAGGAAGGTCCTCCTCGCTGCTGGAAGATTCGGACCCAGGCCGACGGAACAGGCCTTTGCCTGGTCCGCTTGACCTAGGTCTCTTCCGTCCCGCTTCTTCGGCATGGAGACCGAGGGTATCCTCGGTCTCAGTACCCATATCAAGTGCCGACTCCATCTCGGAGCCGGCACGGGTTGACGCGACCTCCGCGTCACTGGGGGTGGTTTTTAGGCACACCCTTGGGTCTGTAGGACTGTGGTGACCCCTCCCATATACCACCTGGGTTGAACCCTGGCAGGGGTCGACATGACGGATCATGCCAAGCGATTCCCCGGACACTGTCCGGGTGCGCTCCTGGGTAGTTCCTTTCGAAATATTTACCTCAGTCATGTTGTTTTTTGCGATTATAGTCCGCTGACTTTTTAGGGTGGGAGTGGGGAAGTTGGGAGAGGATGTGAGGATGGGAATGGTTGGAAGGTGGGAGTGACGCCCTAGGCACTGAGTTCCCCCCAGCGATGCAACAAATAGCCGGGCGTCAGAGCGTGAGTTTCGGGGTAATTTTTTAAAGAGGTTTTCTTCCTCGCAACTCCAAAGAGCCATCGTGCCCATCTGTTGCCAGACGGGGTTACGGCTCGGCCGAACGGTGGTTCCTATGGAACCGTGTACTTCGCCACTGATCGCTCAGTGGCGAAGTACTCGTCGCCCTGGGAGTTCTCCACTAAGTACGCTTTGCATAACAGAGCGCATGTGGAGAACTCCAAACCGGCCATAAAGGCCCCCCCCTCCTTGGTGGACTATTGGCCGTGGGCGACGACGTGCGCCTCAGGCGAAGTCCACATCGTCGTCCACGTAACCAGGATGCACCACGTGGAGGTTGTCCTACCCAGCACCCCACAATGGTGTGCTTAGAAGTAAGAATTTTGAAGACGCTCATTAAAAAGAAGTTGAAGATCCACAGTCGCTTTATTTTGAACAAAATCCCACATATTTAATTCCAATGATTTTAATCAGTCAAGCAGTAATATAGTGAGATGCTATTTGGCTATGACACAAAAATTATTTTCCATATTGTTTCTCAATGACAACAACGTAGCTCAAAATCAAACGTTTATAACAGTTCAATCAATTTTTCGAACGACTCTTGATTTTACACAAGTTTTTGCTGTAGACTTGATGCGCGCTTCGACTATCATAGCCAGCAGAATTGAACGACACTGACGCAAAAACAAAATTCGAGGCCAGATTTCTGAAAGCAATATTTTTTCCGTTGCTTCTAACTTCGTGGAAAATAGGGTCGAAATATAATTACAGTTCAAACACTACTTTTTGTGATTGTATTTACTGGTAAGTTTCTTTGATAAACAACGATAATGTCTTCAAAGTATAGGTATAATATAACTATGAAGCTTTGATCACTTCTCTTCTCTTTGGGTACGGAACCCTCAAAAAGAAAGAAAAACTTGTAAAATTAAAAAGCTTTTTAAGCTATATTTAACTTCAATTGTGCTTTTAATACCCACACAGAATTTGTACCCTACCTAAATCCTTGAGCAATAGAAATTGGTTACAATGAGCGTGGAATATAAAATTGCCTCGCGTGAAGCTCATTGCGAGAGATATCACATTTCATTTGGAGAATTCGCTCAAAAGTTATACGAATCTCTTCTGCCTGAAATAATAACTGTCGCATAATTTTGATATAAAATACCAGTGTGACTTCTAGGTGAGCTGAATGCTATTATATGCTAACATTTAATTTGATTAAATTATTTGTTACGAAAATCATCTCTATAGATATAAATTCTTTGTAGAATAAAATTGAAGTAAGTGGATTTAGATTTTTGACGAATTATGACTTTTGACGAAAGCATCATGGTCGTATATTGTTTGTCATTTTGCTTTTAAGGCTACTCTTAGATGTAGTGCCCTCTATTATTTTGAAGTGGCGCACCGAGCGACGCTTGCTTTGCACAAAATTGAAAGCTGGGCATTGTTCTTCTTCCTCTATTTATTTATTTATTTAATAGTTTATGTACACACATTAAAATACACAGAGATAATAATAAGGAGAAAAAGAGTACAATGGCGCTGCTTATTTCTATTAGAAATCTCTTCCAGCAGGCCGGCGAGAGGAGAATGACATGAAACATTAGAGAAAGGCATAAGTGTGAGAGAGAACTAGACAGAAAATGCTTACACATACTTTTATAGAAATACGTAAATATACATACACATACATACATATATATACAAAACAAATAATAATTACTTACATATATATATATAATAAATAGGTACCTAAATACCTGTGTGTGTTGATGTAGATAATATACATACAACCATTTTATAGGTATGATGACAATAGATAAAATGGATAGTAGTTGACCTCAGAAGTTAATTGTTAGAAAGATAGTATTCGTGAACTTTGTATTTAAACATCGCAACCGTTTTAATGTTTCTGATGTTTGGTGGCAGAGAGTTACACAGCCTAACCGCATGAACTGTGAAGGAATAGGAATAGAGGTCAGATTTGTGGGGTGGAATTTTAAGGATGGAACGAAGGTGTGTCCTTCAAGGAGCATCAGGAGAACGTGCGAATGAGAACCGCTCCTTCAGGTAAGACGGGGATTTAGGGTTGTACCGAATATTGAAGAGGAGACAGAGTACCCGAGTGTTCCTGTGAAGACGGATTGGGAGCCACTTGAGTTCTCTGCGAAAAGGAGAAACATGATCATACTTTCTGAGGTTGAAAATAAATCGAATGCATAAATTTTGCAGCCTCTCAAGTTTGTCTAACAGCTCCTCTGTGGCATCTATATAGCAAGCATCAGCGTAGTCTATAATGGGCTGAATAAGAGTCCGGGCAAGAGAGATCTTAATCTTCAATAGGAGGAAAGTCTGAAGGCATTTCAAAGAGTGAAAGGTATAGTGTACCTTTTTACTGACCTCACTGATCTGAGTACGCCAGAATAAACTATAATCCATGACTACTCCTATATTTTTAACTTTCTTCGAATAGGAGATAACAGTCCCATCCAACAGTATAGGCGATAGCGCCGCTACGTCTAGCCTACTCCGCATATGTCCTTTGCCTATTATTATGGCTTGTGATTTTTTCTTGGCCCAGTTGGATATGAAAGACAAGTCCTGGTTCATAGACGCTACACTAGCTGGGGCATCACACGCTCTAAAACGATGATAAATCTGTAAGTCGTCAGCATAGAGATGGAAGTTAGTAGAGATTCAACTTGAGACAGAGTTAATGATGATAGAGAACAAAAGAGGAGAGAGGACACCATCCTGAGGTACGCCCGCATTGAGTTGGCACCAGTCCGACGACTTGTGATACAAATGGACTCATTGCGAGCGCCCTCGAAGATAGGAATCGAACCAAGATAAAGATGAAGGAGAAATGTTGATAGACTTCAGTGTACCCAGCAACATACCGAAATCGACTGAATTGAAAGCACTACTGAAGTCCAGCAAAGTTAACAAAGTGAGCTCTTTCCTCTCCATAGCTAAACGAATATCATCAGTTACTTTAATGAGGGCTGTAACGGTACTATGTCCCGCACGAGAAGCCGATTGAGATGATCTAAGAAGATTGTTGGTGGAAAGGAAAGAGGAAAGCTGCTTATGGACGATATGCTCAAGAACTTTAGACAGGCATGGAAGAATGGAAACAGGACGAAAGTCATTAAACACAAAAGGCTTAGAAGTTTTCGGCAAAGGGATAACATATGCCCACTTCCAGGAATCAGGTGACACGCTTCTGGGAAGTCCGTAGTGTTCCCCAGGAGTTCCCAGGCGGTTCAGTAGTTTAGGTAAGGTAATTTGTCCTGGAGTCAATAATGCACGAACTCAGAGTATTAATATTTTTATTACAACTTCACCAGTAATAAACTTAAATCTAACTTATAACTATGTACTCATCCGGATTCTGGGATGGGACTTCCTTCCTCCAGGATATGTAAAATAAGTAATATGGCTCTACGCCTATATTTTCAGCAAAGATATATTACGGGTATAAGCAGGGGTTTTTTAATCATAAACTTGGAAGCTCATTCTGAAAAGAACAAACAATATATTTTATATACACCCTCTTCAACCATAGATATCCCTAAACTTTCCCTTATTACTAATTTTTACTCCCCATTTTAAAACATTTAATATACCAAAGAACATTACCCCTTTTCTAAATTTCACAAACGCCTGCCTTATAAAATAAATTTACTTAAAATATACTTTTTTTTACATGAAAATTACCCACCATTAATTTACTTAATAAAATTTATGAAGTTGATGCTTACCAGAGCTTCCGTTTTCAATGTATAATTTTATTAAAATACTTGGGCTACGTACGCCCTCACTGGTATTTCAATGAAATATATTTTATAGAATAATTTACTTTGATGTAAATTTTCTTCGACAGTATGAAGTAAAAAAATAAATTAATTTTAGTTAGTTCCTGATTTTCTCTCTTCTACTATTGCGCACGCTTATATATAGCTTACATCCCACCATATCTCCTTCCATCAACTACCCCTACTTTGACACTATTAAGGACACACCCATTATACCGACCTAAGTATACCCAGATATACCTACGCTTAATAGCGCCTAATAAACCAATATAGCAAATCTATGTTTTACGCCACACAGGGAAGGACCCGGAGAAAAGAAAGTAATTAAATATGTGCATTAAAACAAGGATGATAGCCGGGAGTATAGGTAGGATCATCCTTGAGCATATATTGTCGTTACCAGTAGCAGTTAAAGAAATGGATAGAAGAGATTTCCTAACATCAGTTACAGATACCAGTTTAAAGTTAAATTGAGAGATCTATGGAACAGGCTTAGACGAGAGGGCCAACAGTGTCATGTTTTTAGTAACTGTATCCATGGAATAAAGCGTTAATGCGAAATGTCTATTAAACCCATCTATATCTATGTCACTGACATCAGACACAGATGCTTTACCTATTCCGACAGACTTGAGAAATCTCCAGGTATCAGAGGAGCTACGAACAGAGAGAGATTTATTTAAATGGTGCCTCTTAGCATCTCTACACATCCGACTACAGTGGTTTCGTAGAAACTTAAATAATAATAGGTTTTGCTCTGACGGGTAATGCTTATAGCGCCTCATTAAGCTTTGTCCCTGCGTGCCATTAGATATTAAATATTGTCATTCAAGTCAAGGCGCAGTTTGCAATGTTTGATCTTAATTTTCCTGACCGGAGTATGTCGATCAAATACATGCATGCATGCATGCATGCATATGGTCACGCCTTTATCCCCGAAGGGGTAGGCAGAGGCATATTATATGCCCACATTTCACCTTTGTATAATTTGTCACACGTAATAGGTGGTGAGCCGTATTGCCGTGTTTAAATTTACAGGCGCAGGTTATGACTGCCTGCTGTTGAAAATAAAGCCTTTAACTGAGCTTAACGACTGCCATTTTACTGGCAAGCGGGACCAACGGCTTAACGTGCCTTCCGAAGCACGGAAACGCTCAAATAAATGTCACAAAGTGATCACATGGATGGTCACTCCATCTCATGGATGCTCACCGATCACTCATGGTCAGTTGTCATCCCATGAGTGTCAACATCATCAGGGGATGAAACAATGATGAGGTCGATTAGAGAGGGAGTGCAGTTGGGAAAGTGATGAGTGGTTGAGAGAGGTAAAGTAGTAAGATTATATGAAGATAGAATAGACAAAAGCTTACGAACTGGGGTCTCATTTTTTAGTAAACAGTTGTTAAAAATTAATACAAAAAAAAATCAAATACAAGTGATATGATCTCTCAACCATGTGTTCAGTTTTGGTTATATAATGGTTTAAGTTCTTGTTCACTGCAAGTTTCATGAATTTTTTGCTAGTATGGTACGTTTCATTACTCTCCCAAAATGAAACTTGGAGAGGCCAGCAATGTACTGAGATAGGAGGACCGATTTGTTTCATTTATGTGCATTATGCGGACAGTCACTGTTAGTCACTGAACAATGGTTTTCTATTTTATTTTTAAAAATGAGTTTATTGAAATCCTTAGGATGTATAATTTAGATTATTTAGCATTAATAAATAGCTCCCTGGATGCAAAAAGCGTAGAACCGTGTGTTGTGACATAAATTAGGAGGGGCCTACGTCCAGGAGTGGACTGCCATAGGCTAATTTGATTAATTGATTGAAATAGCTCCCATTCTGTTTTCTTTTATAACTTTTTGCAACCAACCCATTTTTTTTACTAGAACAAAAATAACCTGAAAGTGAACAAGCGTTCAGGTTATTTTTGTTCTAGTATAAAACAAAAAAAACCCCAACGCCTTTTACTGAAACAGGAATCGCAACGTCCGCCATTATGTCAATACTATCCCATGATCAAACACAAATGATTTAAATCGACTTGTAACAAAGGAAAACCTTTTCCTATTAGGGCAAAGCAACCCGTAGTAATTGAGTTTGGATTGCTTTAGAAATTGATTTCCACTATGTTTGTGTAAAAAATAACGATTACATTTCAATTGAGTTTTAATTGAAAAAGCTGACCTTATTGGGAAAGGGTACGTAATCTGACTCCAGCCGAATGAACAGACATCAAAGAGATCGTCCTTTACAGATAGTCAATTTTTGGAAAGCGTGAATATCATAAACCTATGATATTTTTCGAAGCAAAACAAAAAATGTTGTGACCCTGCAAACTCAATGTTCGGGTGACTTGTGGCATTTCCGTTTACACGCGTTTCCGTGCTACAAAAGGCACGTGAAACCGTTATTGTTTCCGGTTGTCAGTTACAGGGCAGTCGTTAAACCTAATTGAAAATTTGTGAGCTGCTTGAAAAAAAAACCGGCCAAGTGCGGGTTGGACTCGCCCATGAAGGGTTTCGTAACAGCAAGTAACATAATATAAAATTTCTTATAGTTCGTTGTAACTTTGATTGATGTTTTAACACGTTCGCAGTGGTAGTGATTTTTCTAACCAAAAATTGCGGTTTATGACGTATTAAAAAAAAACTAGCAGCTCTATCTCGTTCAAACCAATTTTCGTTGGTAGTTTTTATGGCAATGTACATCATATATTTTTTTTAGATTTATCATTCTCTTAGTTTAGAAGTTAGAGGGGGGGGGGGGGGATACATTTTTCCACATTCGAAGTGTCTCTTGCGCAGACTATTCATTTTAGAAAAAAAATATGTTAAGAACCTCAATAGCATTTTTGAAGACGTAACTATAGATACCCCACATGTATTGGTTTGATGAAAAAAAAAAAAATTTGAGTTTCAGTTCTGAGTATGGGGACCCCCAAAATTTACTACTTTTTTCTAGTTTTATAATTATAATAATTTTAATGCGGTTCACAGAATACATCTAGTTACCAAGTTTCAATAGCATAGGCCTTATAGTTTCGGATTTCGGATGCGGAAGGCGCAGGACCGAGTATAGAGGTGTAATTTGGCAGAAGCCTACCATTATGTGTGTCAGTGGACTCCCATTATGCTGTTTGATTGATTGATAGATTGAAGGTAGCAAACAAGCATAAGGCCTACCGTATCGAATTTAGGCACCGTAGTTTATAACAGTTTGCCAAAAGAAAAGTCATACTCCATATGTGTATATATTATTTTTTATTTTATTTATTTTGTTTAATGTTAATTACACAAAAAATCACATTACTACTCACCCGTAACTAACAGATACTTATTTCCGGATTGTTTTGGACTGATTGACTGATTGTTTTGTTGTCATTTGCTCTGAGCTCTGTTGCCTTTGTATCCGATCGTCAAATTTGTCAAAGTTTCGACTAGATAAATGATTGGGTTTCTTGTTTCATAGATCGTGTACACGTTTATATTCAAGCTTTTCATTTATGTCTTGCATGTATTGTAGTTTAGTTTTAAAAGTCGCGTTGCTTGCCGTCGCTCGCGTCGTTTTGTTTTTCATGTCATAATATACTTAACTTTACTAAAACAGTGCTCTTATAACTATACTACTGGATTTGAGTTTTATTTATTTCTATGAATATCTGAAAAGAAACATTCACTAACATCACCAACGAAGGTGAAGTTGCTGTTTCCATAGCGTTCCACATCTCAATTAATGGTCACACCCGAAAAAACGATAGCAAAAGAATAAAGTAAGTTTCGACTAATTAGTTAGATTACATGGTAAAAACAAAAACTTATTGGGGTAACACAGCAATCAAGATAGGCAACCTGAGTGCTGGGGGTGATGTATCTCTGGGCGGACTTTAGTCACAGAATCCACAGATTGGAAATTTCTAGTTGATTTTTTTTTGATGGTTGCTGTATGAACTTGCTATGAGCAAAAAAAGATAAAAAACTTCTCGTCATTTTTAATTGTTTTCCTTGTTGTTTTTAAACTGTATTTTTGTAATAATTTAGTCAAGTAAGTATACTTATAATTTAGGCATTCAATTTTTTTTACCCAGTGGGTGCCAGTTGAAAACCAGCGCCGAGTATCTACTTGTGCTCGGCAATATGCTGAACTGGATCCCATTTTTTGTGCAACGACGTATGCAACTAATATATATTGTATTATAATTATTGTATTTATTTGTATTTTTTTAATAATTAAGCCAGTACCTACTGTTGTTGCAGCAAAAATAAAAATATTTTTCTATCTTTCTTTCTTTCTATATGCCAAACAGAATGAATTTCAACATCATTCTATATGACTTTCATACAAATCGTTTATTTATTTAACCTAATCAATATTCGCGATGTCATGCGGTTCGAAAATATTAAACTATAATATAACTTTCAAATGATTTATATATTTATTAAGACTACGTAGAGGGCAGATTTGACTGATGATGGGATGAGAGTATAGTTTTCATTTCCATAGGATTGTATATAACGAACCTTTTATTTGAGAGAATAGTTTTTTACAATGAAATCACAAAAAAACGAATCTATGTTATTATACACCACTTAATACATAATTATTATATTAGAAAAAGCTTAGGTTCCGTAAACGATCACAGTGTAACGTAAGTTTCGCTTTGTGATAGGTTCATAAGCGAGACAGAGGGTTTCCGTTTCGGATGGCACGTGAACCTGTTGGTTCAGGTTATCCGTAACATCGCAGTCGTTAAGTCAAGCTAAAAGAGGCGGCTGGAAAAACTACTTTTTTTCCGTGTTGAAATCCTCATGGATGCTATGTCGGATTGTTTCAAAACCACACGGTTCTCTACAAACTGTCTATGGCCGGGTGTCCTACACCATTTGATCGACTCAATTTTGAACCACTTCAGGGGGTTTACCACTGTTGACCGAAATTCATTTGATCATTTGACGTGTGACCGAAAAAACATTAGGCCATTCTACTACTGATCGAATGAACAATTGACCAAAAGCGTTTTTATCGAACAAACATTTGGTACTTTTACTACTGATCGAATGAACGTTTGACCGAAAAACAGTTGACTAAAGAATATTTTAACAAACAAAAGCGAAATAAGTAGAATTCGGTACTGGCACTCGCCGGCCGCTGCCGCGGCACGCTCGCTTCGCTCGCTCGGCTCGTGCGTTGTGGTCGCAGTTCTAACCTAACCTAACCTAGCCATTTTGATTCAGCCCCTGTTAAAATATTCTTTAGCCAACTGATTTTCGGCCAAACGTTCATTCGATCAGTAGTAAAAATACCAAATGTTTGTTCGATAAAAACTCTTTTGGTCAATTGTTCATTCGATCAGTAGTAGAATGGCCTAATGTTTTTTTCGGTCACACGTCAAATGATCAAATGAATTTCGGTCAACAGTGGTAAACCGCACTTCAGGTCATTTTCAAGGTTATGTTTTAAATAAGGGCGACGTCCACAGGTTGTTTTTCGTCTAATACTTTTATTTAACGTGAAGGAAATCTAAAATCCTATATAAATCTATAATCCTTCATGGATGCTATGCCGGACTCCAACCGTCTAAAAACCTCACGTAACGCCCAACAGCCTATGATTGGGAGCTCCGGGTAAGCCCTCGGAAGGATGACCCAGGACTGCCAACAGACCTAAGGCATCGCCTAGTCTAGGGGGTGATATGGGTGCTATCCAGCGTCTTTGGGGGGTTTCCGGGTGTTATCCCGCTTCTTAGAAGGGGCGTGCGGGAATCCTTTGTGTCACGTTGCCGTCTAGGGCCTGCGGCCTAAGGACAGTGTGCAGCCCCCTCACAATCCTCAGGCCCCCTATCATGTGATACTTTGTACTAATTATCTCAAGAATTATGTTTGTAATGTGATTTGGGTTTCTGAAGTGTATAATACTTCATTCGATTTCTTTACTCGATCACTTAGTAATTATTCTTCATCATATTTAAGGTTTCTACCATTAGGTACCGTATCTAAAATAAATCAGAGTTTGTCAACTTAAAATTGTTCCCACCCTGCGTTCTACGTGGTTTTGATTTTCAGTTAACCCGATAATACTCGCTGAGTATGTTAATACCTACTCGGATAACATCACAACTGAAAATAAATGCATGTCGGTTTACGAGTACAAATTTCTGTGGCCAACAATAGTCGTAATTCCAGCGTGTGTCGCCGTCGCGTCGTTCGGACGTGGCCGGACGTGGAAGTGAATACGTAATGACATCCGATGATCACATTTGCAATTTTATTACCACAGTGCCATTCTTATTATGATAATTCGAATCACCGGACGACAGGGCGTTCTTGCAATAACTTGTAGCGACGTTGAACAGTAAATTATGAACTCTTAAATATGCCACTGTGGTCTTCGGATATTTATCACGATCGGAAAATCACAATGAATAATTATAAGTTTATAAGATCTTAATAGTTGTTTAAAGAACGTAATCTTTTTTATTTTAAGATGGCAGACAAGCTAAGCTTAAACAGATAAGTAGTTTTTTAGATTACTTAGAAACCCTTTTACAAGTAGTTGAATCTGTGGTCGTAAGCATAGCTTCACAGTTGCGAATAGACTGCAGCCAGCAGCTAGAGCTTGCACGTACCTTCTTGTGTTCCTATCCTCCTTTATTGTGACAATAAAGATAATACCGGTGATATACCTACCACACTCACAATTTAATTTCAAGAAATCTACAGGCAGTACAGCTTTATTAACCCAAAGCCATTTACGGCGATTTTCATCCGATTATAATGCGTGAAGCTAATTTTAATGACGAAAAGGCAGTAAAAATATTATAAATATGCTCGGACTGCAGAGATAATACTTGTGGGTATGTGACATCTGCTTTAGCTGTTAGAATGTCGGTTTGGATTGCAGAATAGTCATAGATTCTCCAAGCAGCGTAATAACATCCGAACCAAATCTCCAGACGCTGGATAGCACCCGAACTCCCTAGGCGAGGCCGAAGTGGTCGCCAATGTTTATCAAGAGCCCTGGGACATCCTTCCGAGGGCATGTAGAATTTCCACAAGTAAGA
This sequence comes from Miltochrista miniata, assembly GCA_933228765.1. Taxonomy (NCBI): domain Eukaryota; kingdom Metazoa; phylum Arthropoda; class Insecta; order Lepidoptera; family Erebidae; genus Miltochrista; species Miltochrista miniata. Next base: position 24,550,392 of record OW121756.1, read on the forward strand.
AAAATATACTCATACTTATAAAAACTCGGGACTTCACGCGAAATACATCTACTTACATTTTCACACCGACGTTTCGAGCACGTTGCAGCGCCCGTGGTCGCGGTTGGAGAAAAATATAATGGAAGTAGATTTTATCCTGTTTTAGGGCCGGTTTTTATCAATGCGGAGACCAGATGAGATGTGTTTCAAATAACCAATCAGGTTAAATTGCGTATTTCCACATCTGGCATCGCGTCATCAATCGCGACAAAATCTCATTGGTTTAAAAACAAACCATAACATTTTAAATAGGTATCGAAAATGGTTCCAAGCTATCCAGGATGTGGAATTCAGTGATTAAGAAACTTACAGACGCAACTAAATTGTATTAATAAAGTGACTAAATGTCAAGAGTGTGGTGTATCGCCAGCTTTTTCTTTTATTGTAACAATAAGGGAAGGTAGTCACACAAAAAAAGCGCTCGCCGCTCTTGTTACAGTCTAGCTACGAACACGGGCCCTACATCGCGTTTGAAACTTTTCTGGTACAAGAAAGTAATAAATATTCCGAGTAACTTCCGAGGAGTTCCTTAAATAAGTACAGTATACACCGCGAAGCGTTAAGAAAAACTTACAATAATATAATTAAGATTTTCTTTAGCTAGCTAGTTAGTTAGTTAGTTATGCATTATTGTGACACCAAAACATATATACATCAGTTATATTGGTGTAAATCTTGTGCAAAGTTATGCCACTATTTTATTGTTTTTAAGTGTAGTTAAAATTTATATAAAAAAAAATTATAATAATTATGATCTAAATTAGAAAACTACACTAAAAACATTGAGAAATGCGATTCTGAAATTAGCTCAAAATGTTTTTAAAATATTAACTCTAAATCTTTGAAAATCTAATAACGCTGTTTAATTTTTTTACATTTTTAATTGTCAATCAGGCATTTTGTGTTTTAAAATGCCATCCTCTAAGTGGTCGCTATGAGGTATTAGAATTTATCGAAGTTTGCGACGCAGGTATACGGGGTCACAGTTGGTATTCCACATATTATTTTTTAATATTATTCGTTTTAGGAGATGGCCGTTAAAAAGTTTGAAAATTAAAAAGATAGTCTGTCTGGATAGGTTCTTTATTATTATTCAGATGAAATCTGCATCTTAATACCCTTCGGATGTTTTCGTCAAGCGACAGGGGGTAGATAGATACTTCACAGGAAAACAAGTAGGTATCGCGCACTGCTTTCTTTTGAATGCAAATACTTCGGCAAGCAAGAGCTTTTTTGATAGTGTTTGTGAATAAAAAAATGTTTTGGTAGTATCGTTAGCGATCACAGTAGCATTATTGTATTCTCTATGCTACTCCATCTCTTTATTACGTTTGAATATTTTTTACGACAGTGAAAGATGTCACTTTGATGATTTCTTTCATGTATTCAGAACTTTATCACTTAGAACGAAGTCAAGAAATCAAGAATAAATTATTTCACGGAAGGGCATTCATATAAAAAGCACCATCTCGCCACAGACAGGGAGTTCATTATCACACTACGTCCGAAGCGTTCCAGCATGGTTAGATCCGATAGGGGTGTTACGTCACGTTTAGGTTGTGGAATGATCTCCCTGCCTCGGTTTTCCCAAACGCCTACTGTATGGGGTTCTTCAAAAGGGGTGTTAGAAGGTTTTTACAGGGTCGGCAGCGCGAGTGTGGCGCCTCTGGTGTTGCAAACGTTCATAGGCTGCGGTGACCGCCGGTCCTTCTGGTGGGCCATATGCTTGTCTGCCACCTTTGTTGGTATAAAGAAACCCAAGATTGACATTCAGTGTCTGAAAACCTAACATAAACATCGCATCTACTAAATACAACTTTATATTTATGTCATACACGTAAGGTCGAATTTGTAAAAAAATACGTTTACGTCATTACTATAATTGCGTCATGTACAGTTGGTGACACTTTTAGGTGTTCTTATTGTTTGAAATTTTGCATCTAGGTATTTTCGTCGATCAATAGGGAAGGGCTTTAGATTTCTGAATACGTCAGGCTTAGTAATAGTGCTCGTCGTTCTTACAGAAGCAGGACAAGACAGTGGCATGTCTCTTCGCCCCTCATATTAGTGGGAGAGCACCCAACTATCCCCCCTTCCCCAAGTAGCGGGGTAACACCCAAACAAACACCCCAGACGCGGGATAGTGCCCTGGGATATCCTTCCGAGGGCTTACCCGGAACTTCCGGCCATAGACTATTGTAAGGCATTGTGTGGTTTTAGTCGGTAGGAGTCCGGCATAGCATCCATGTAGGATTTCCACACATAAAAAAAAGGTTAGTAATAATTTTATGAACCTAGTGGTTGATGAGAAAACTATTTTTCAAATCAGCCTATTGCAGTCCACTGCTAGACGAAGGCCTCTCCCAAATTGAGAAAACTTAGGTAAATAAATTTTATATTTTGGTGAAATTGTACATGTTGGTACAAAATCACATAGCATATCTCTAGGTAGGAGTCTCAAGACGGCGCGACGGGGTGGCGTTACGTGAGAACTTCACAGGTGCCTCACGTCCCAAGAAGGAGGAAAACACTCAAACCCGTACACCGTAAAGAAGCAAGATACTAACCGAAGCCTTAGGTGAGACTGTGGTGGCAACTACATTTTTCCGGGAATCCTACGATACCCTTCTAAGGAGTTCCAAAGAGTGCACGGCTCCCAGTGCTAAATGCTTAAACATCCGTTAAGAATTCCACACGATAAAAAAATTGGAGTTAGAAATGGAGATTAACAGCTTAGACGCTGATTTCAAGTTTCTAGACGCTCGCCTTTACCTTTTTTTTTAAATGCTGCGATAGTTCTAGAATTCTTCAAATAGCGCTTGCTTTGTTATTCTAGGGCGCACCTCACATAGCTCAAAGTTGCATTACTAAATCATGGATTACGTTCCATTTCATAAAAAAAGGAAATTAAATATTTATACATTATTAAGGGAATGTAGGAGTACATATTTTTCCATCTACGCCTATATTAATATCGATGCATGAGCTACGAATATGCGCGGTGTTGCGGGAGGATTTTTTCATTGGCTTCGGTTCTCATTTCCAACAAATTCATTTTTCAATTGCTTATAATATTCAATCGAGTCGGTTTAATAAAATTTTAACTTGCATATCATATTTCTTATTTTCTCGGAACTCTGACTTCAAAAAGAAAATAATATTCTACACGTTTTCATTAAATTGAGTTATTTTAATATTGTTTGGGATAACTATATGAATGTTATGAATAATAACATAACTATTTTTTATCAGTTTTAATCTGACATACTTTACAGAATATGGGGTGCTAGGTCGGGAAACCTCCTAGTGAGCTTGGTCCGGTTTTCTATCCCTTTGGGCTATATGCCCGGGGGGAGTGGCAACTGGACTAAGACGGTGCACCCTGGAACATCGGCTAATGGGTGCGGCGTCCTGCCCCTATTAGTCGATGTACCAATATCCCGGCAAGCTGACCCCATGGCGAGGGGGTCGCAGTTGGGTGGGACTGCTAGGCCTACGGTGTTGCGGCGTCTCTGCACCGCAACACACCTTCGCGGACGCCCCAGTGCTCCCGGCTTGCTGGCCGGTGGAAGCATTGGGACCGTTTGTCGGCCGTCGTTTGACGGAGTTGACCCCATTGCACGAGTGGGTCGTGGTATGGCGGGCCTTCAAGGCCCGTGGTGTTGCGACAGCTCCCGGATACCCGGTGGAAGCCCGTTCGCGACAGTGTGGAGGTTCGCTCCCGGCTGCGGTCGGTTGGAGCAAGTTTGCTGTGCGGCAGCGGCCGCAAGTGCGGCTGTTCCGCCTGTGCGGCTGTTTCTGCCTGTACGGCAGTCCACCTGTGCGGCAGTTTCGTGCCGCGGCAGTTTGCCAGAGACTGCTGCGTGTGTGCGGGCTGCCGCATGTCCGGTGGTTCCGTCTGTGCGGCTGTTACGCCTGTGCGGCCGTTCCGTCCATGCGGCCGCTCCGTACAGCAACAGTAGGGGCCTGTCACTGCTGGTCATGGTGCAAGCCATGGTCGGCAGTCAGGCGTGCGGCAAAGCGGGAGGTGCACTGTGCGGGGGAGCGGGAGTAACCGATAATGCTCCCGCTCTGCCGTGCAGTTCGGGGGCGCCGCGGTAAGAAGTCACTGCGCGCCCCCGATTGTTTCTTGACCGTGGGCGTAAGGTCGGGGGACCCCGCCCACCAACGGTCACATGGCGGTGGGCACCTTCCCCGTGTTCCGGGGGTGCCCATTAGCGCACGCCTGTGCCAGCCGCTCTCTGTCTCCTCTATTACAGAGGGACGCTCGAGAGCGGTGCAGGCGTGATCTTCAGCTCCTTAGGGAGCTTTGGGGAGCCGCCCATCTGGCTCCCCCGAGGAGAGCGGAGCGCCCCTAGCCGGGTCGACGTGAATAATCTTTTGATATCCCTCGGCCCGGCTAAAGGGTGAGGTGGAACACCGCGGGGTTTAGTGGGTAGGACGGTCCACTCCGGACCGGGCCGGGAGTCCCACACACCATCCTAGCTGCCCCCGCAGCTGGGATGAAGGCGCGTAAATGCGTTCCCCGCGTCAACAAAAAAAAAGAAACTTATCAGAATATCCTTAATTTATTGTTTAATGATGCGTGATGAGTTAATATATTACATTATTCATACTGATGTTAAATTAAATTGCGATCTTAATAATTTCTCGAATTATTTTATTAATATAACAATGTTTATATGGGTATAAAGTTATTGCTGTATTTCGCATTTTAAATGAACAGATAGAGGCATTAATTATTCTTCAGCTACCTCTCTGTTTCCACATCTTGTTCATAATCATAATCATTTATTTGCATATATAAAGACACGTAGGTAGAAGACACAATGATCCCATAGTCAGAGACATCAACAAAGTCATATAACATTCATTAATAAATCACATCACTAATACATAAAAGTATGTTATAATTCAATACCTGACTAAATAAACTAAAATGTCAATGTAAAATTTACAAGTCGATTATTAATAATCTAAATTATTGTCAAATGTGTCAGAGTATTTCTCCATTTCCAAAAGGAAATCTTATCTATCCATGTTTAATATGGCTTTCATAATAATGTAATGTTCAACCATTTTTCTAACATTGCTGGACATTCTAAGACCAGCTAAGAATCTGAAATTAAAAGTAATTTTATTAAAATAAACACAATATATACCGATGTGACTCAGCATCTTCATTTAATATTTTAATGAAAGCATAAAATATTAAATGACGATTTTAATGAAGCCAATGTCGAAAAATAATTTTCATTTTTTTACAGTTTATGTTCACACATATTTTACAAAGAGACTGGTTATTTATAAGAGAAACAACATACGTATCCTTATACTGAATACGTCATTTTTGTGCCCGAAATATGGGTTGCGTGTAAAAGATTGTTGCAAAATTTACAAGGATACTCACATTATACAGAGAATTCTCTAGAAGACACTGATTAAATTGTAAAACGGAGCAAAGAGAAACCGGGATTATTCGAAATAAACAGTTTTTTACGCTTCCTGAAAAGTTCTCAATTTTGTCTTACTTTCAATATTTATAAACTATTGAGTGAAAGCAGGAATTGACTCGTAATTTTTCATGCTAAGATATTGTTACTGTTTTTTAGATATCGGCCATTTGTATAATACATTGATCGTAGTTTAAACCCCAGGCAAACCAAAATTTGTTTGGGTTAATCGAGGTACTTTATACAAATAGGTATCAGTAGGCTTTAACCCAGGGATGTCACTAGATTCTAAATTATTCCACAATAGGTTTTCTAGATACGCTTTTATGCTGAAAATGGATTGTTCTATGTCTATAAAAAGATACAAAACATTGATTTCAAGATATAAAGCGAAATCAAAAAAAAAATCAACGTAAAACGTGATCCAATTTACAAAGCCTTCCAATATTTCAAATTAGTTACGATCAAGTTTATTACAAATTGGAAACGTCTCAATTTATCCCCTGAGAACGGGTGGTAGTGCCGTCATCTTGGATTCTTCCACAAGTTATAAACCTTGACAGTCATTTCCTTTAAGATTTATAACGTAAAAAGGTCTCAACGGATGAACTGTCAACTTGTGCCTGATATTTATATTTTAATCACTGGGAACGGGGATTTATTCCCAGTTAGATCTTTCATTTTCATTTTTTACTACTATTTAGGTCTTCAGCATATTTGTGTAACAGCATTATCATATAAGTCTAGTTTCTTCTTCGTAGTACAGACTCCACTTAGATGATCACTGAAACATGATGAGTTAATGCTATAATGTAAAAGTTCTTGAATTTTTCTTTCACCCTGCAGGAAACAATAAATTGATACTAATGACGTTTGTGTATGAGGTTAAATGTATTGTTGGTCTACTCTAGAGCCTTACATTCACTTACGTAGCACTCTCGTGTGCTACAACTATCTCTGTATAAAAATATTAGTAGACTTCTTTTGATATCGGAAAAACACTTAAGTCACACGCAGTCTCTTAGCTACACGTTTTCGATAGCAAAAACACACGACTGAAAGTACAGGGTTCCTCTAGACTCTAATAGATTTATATATTAACTAGCTGATGCCCGCAGCTTCGCCCGCGTAAAATTTGTTCCCGTTCCCACTTCCCTTAGCAACTTATTACCGGAATAAAAAGTAGCCTATGTGTTATTACAGACTATAATGTATCCCTGTATTAAATTTCAGCCAGATCCGTTCAGCCGTTCGAGCGTGAAAGAGTAACAAACATCCACACTCACAAACTTTCGCATTGATAATATTAAGTAAGTAAGATTTTTTAAAAGTTTACTTTATACATATAAAAGATCGTCAGTAGGACGCTAATGATATGAACCATCTGTAAAACATGCCAAAATAACTCTAATATTACAATTAAATACTATACTAACTTGTATTATTATTAATAAAAGAATGGTTTTAATATCAGTTTTTTTCTTGGCACAACGTTGAATAACTGAGCACAATGGCTTATTATTCTCTAGAAATCATCAATCAAAAGTAGATAAACATGAACGTAACGGCAGTAACGGTACTGAAACACATTTATCACACTCTAAGGCTGATCGCACATTTGTCAGCACCGTACGCGCCGCATTTCCAGATAGCCTCGCACATACGCGCCGTACGCGCCGCACGCGCCGTACGCGCCGTAAGCAAATCTTTGGTATTGCCAACTATAGCAGTTTCTTTTACCTCTGGTGTAAACCGGTACAGTGAGTGGTATTGTGACAGTGGGCTATGAGGGGAAGATCCCTTTGGAACAGAATGTACAAAACGCAAAATGAGGACCACAAGCAAAATGTACAAAACGCAGAATGTACTTAAGCAAAATGTACAAAATGTAAACAACTCGCAAAATGTAGACAACGCAGATTGTGCACGTTATGGCTTGTCTTTATATTAATAGGTCTAGATCGGCAAAACAAAAGAAGATCGGCGAAACAAATGAAAATCGACAGTACAAATGACGATCGGATAAACTAATGACGATCGAAAAAACAAATGCAGATCACTAAAACAAAATACTATAAGCAAGTTGATAATGTCAAAATTACTTGCAGCCATATTTTGTAATCTAAATGCGATTGTCATTCAATAAAATAGGTGCAAGCAAATCTCGACCTTAATTACTTTTCTCTGAAAATGTGCTTCTAGGCGTTTATAGACATCACTGATCACGAATATATAAAAAATAAATAGATAATATGCATGCTCATAAGGTTGAAATTTGCTTGAACCCTATTTTTGTAATCTAGATGCTATAACCATTCATAAAAATAGGTGCAAGCAATTCTCGACCTTATGAACATGAATAATATTTATTTAATTTTTACATATTCGTGATCAGTGATGTCTATAAACGCTTAAAAGTACATTTTTAGAGAAGTGTCATTAAGGTCGAGATTTGCTTGCACCTATTTTTTTGAATTGCAATCACATCTAGTTTACAAAATATGGCTGCAAGTATTTTTTAATCTTATCAAATTGCTTATAGTCTTTTGGTTCATTGATCTGCATCTGTTTCTTCGACCTTCATTTGTTTTGCCGATCGTAATTTGTTTATCCGACCGTCATTTGTTTTGCCGATCGTCATTTGTTTATCCGGCCGTCATTTGTTTTGTCGATTTTCATTTATTTAATCGAGCGTCCTTTGTTTTCTACATTTGAAAATAAAAATAGAATATTAAAGGATTTCAACATTGCTAATAAATAGGTGAATGTTACTGTGATTGTAATCGCTCACTATAAAAATCCGTGTGCATGTATTATGTATTGTCCGGTTTGAACATTATTTCCGTATAGATACGGGCAAATACGTTTATATGGCAACACTGAGCATGCATGCGGCTACACCGAGCATCAGCACGCGCCGTACGCGCCGCATTATGACGTCATCAGAATGTTATTCGGATGCCTACCGCATTTTACGAAATGCGGCGCGTACGGTGCGGGTGTAATGTGCGAGGTTCCATACAATTTCATACAACGAATTCTAAAATGCGGCGCGTACGGCGCGTACGGTGCTGACAAATGTGCGAGCAGCCTAAATCTGAAAGGAATAGACATACCTATTTGTTCACTACAACATACTTGTATGATATATGTCGGCTGTGATACTTGATAATAAAACACTAGTGGAAACAAATGTATCTTAAATGTATCGTCACAGCTATTATAAAAATTTAAAATAATAGAAATTTGTCTATAGAGTAGGTATCTGGTGCCCTGTCCGGTTTCCTACTTTCTCAGCAAAATTCCCAAGATCTACAGCATTCTGGGTAATTCCATTAAATTCACAATACCTTACTACCCTTGATCTGTGACTCGAACTTGGACCAGGTGGATGTGTTACATTAGGTACTCTTGTTTCTCACGTAGGTATTCAATTTCTCAAATACGTAAAAAAAGCGCTTTAAAATTCTCTCCACCTATTACCAGACATACAAACAGTTGGATAGAAAACAGACAAAGAAACATTAGTTAAAATATTGTCAATTCGTGTTCTATAAAGTATTTCATAGAGCTCCAAATCAGTTTTTTGTGGAAACCCATGACTTTTTCACCTTCGTGGTTTTATTCCAACAGAAATAGTTTTACATGCAAAAAGAGTTTGTTCCATCATAATGTGAAAACTTTTACCGATTCTCTTCAAATGGAAATGCTAATGTTTCAACTTTGCATAATATAAACTAATGAACTAGCAATTCTTTATACTAGTATTGTAAGTTTGATCTACTCTTTGCAATAATATCAAAGAGTTATTTATGTATCTATAGATAAGTAAGCAGATAAGTCTAGGTACCTACCTGTGGTGAGCCTATTGCCGTGTTGAAATGGATAGTCGCAGGTCTTGGCGACCCGCATTTGATTTTTTTCAAGACGTCCATAAGACCTTTAACTTGACGATTGTCATTTTACTGACAACCGGGTTTCATTTCGAGTTTTTCTTCTTTTTTACCTTAGTCACCTCTTATGACACCCTCGGGATGAATTGAGGTGGCGACATTTTGTACTCTTTCCCGTTGTTAACACAAATGAGGCAGTCCAAGCGTTATTCTGCAGATAGGTATTATAATTTCAGGTCCCCATCACTGTTTCACAACTGAAAGTTATTTAATTATTATACTCATGACTTCCACCCTAAACTACAAAGGTCCAAATTTTACGCCAGATACTCGCGCAGTAATTTTAACTAGTAATAGTTGACCCAGGACAGGACAACAAAATGATTGTGGCTATTATGACGACCCGAAGGACGTACCTAAAACTGACTATGATAAATATTAGTCTCATAGAAAATATCAGTTTGGTTGCAAAAATTACTTTTGAACTTGCAATGTAAATATCATTCGTTTATTATTTACCAGACTAGAATCCATCTCTGTTACAAAGCTCTGCCACTCATTTGCCATCAGATTCATATTCACTAAAGTTCTAGGATTGCCTATTTAGGAAGTAACGAATATCTAAAGTGGAATTCCTAGAAGGAACTTATCGAATAGGTTATGATCAACTATCTATGATTCACAAATACAGATAATTACTTGCTATAAAATGTATTGAACAAGGGAAGCGAACTATTGGTAGGAGTTTCAGTAACCACAATATACGAGCTGAGCAATATACTGGGGTCTATTTTCAGACAAATAGGAACATGCTGTTTTTAATCTACACGTATCAAATAGGTACCAACTACTTTTGAAAGTTCTATTTCATTCGTATTATTAATGTTACGGTACATTTGTTTGTTAACAGGTTCATCATCACGCCTTTATAAAGTTAGTTAACATAGAACACGAATGCAATGAAAACTAAAGTTGATCCTGAGTCACAGCTCGTACTAAATGCTTTGATTCAAACTAGTTGTGCAAACTAAATAAAATAAAATTGAACACGAAGATGTACATACATGCAAGCGTATAATAAGAATCGTTTACAGTTTTAGTGTATGTACAATATGAAATATCTGGTGTAATGTGTAGGTATACGAAATTTTCTTTTACTCAGAACTTTAATTTGTGCAGAGATCTTTGCACACAGACTTTTTAATCTATGTCACAAAAACTCGTTCTTTAAAATTAATCATACATACTTATATTCAGTCTAGAAATGGTCGGAAGTTTCCATACTTAATACACTATAATGTTATGATAAGGAAATACTTGATTATTTGTTTGTAATTAATAGTCCATGCTTGAACGGAGCTACTGACCCAATTTAAAAAATCTTTCAGTAGTTGATAGTTATATTATTGGTAACTAACAAAGGCTATATAAAATCTCGCTACAATTAAAAGCTATAAAAATTGTTGCAAAAACGGGGAAAAATATAAAGTGAGGTAAACTTACATTGCTTGAACTATAAAAGTTAATGTGTAAAGTGGGTGATGTGGGGTTCATAATAAGTTACAGACAAAGCCATAAGGAACAACTAGAGATGGACATTGCTTTAATTCTTGAAAAGTGTACAAAAATCACTTCAAATATCAATACTCTCATCGAATGTCTGTGTTGAAAAACTCATTGCCATATAATTTCACCCCTCGCTTCACTTGACCTAACTTAAGTCGATATTGCACGTTGACCCTCCCACTCGCGTTTCCCTCCTACGCTTAGATCATCTAACCACAGGATGCGCCTCACTTAAGCATTGTTTTCTGCCATTGCACATGACCATTTGGTCTTTTGGCTTTATAAAAAGCACTGTACATCAGTACATCATTTTATATGATTAAACTAGTACATTTCATTGTAGTTGACTGTACAATAAAAATTAACACACAACAGCCATTACGCGTTTGTCGATTAATACATTTTTAAATGTAATGAAATTTTATATGTCTTTGTGTTTCCACCTTCACCCGCTATGAAAACTGGCAGAATATTTTTGTATGCGGTGGTTCGCAAAGGCTAGTCCCGTGATATATGGTCTAAGCTCCTACGTACCGTATACTATAAATAAATCTCTACCTCACGAATATTTCGTACAGCTTCGGTTTGTAACTCGTATTTTACTGTTCTATACTTTGTTATACGATACTGTCACCGTTTTATCTCCTCAAGTTACTGCAACTGTGTGATATTTATTTTAGATCGCGCCGAAATCTTTAGGTTTGCAGTGAAAGAAATTCAGAAACAATTTATTCCCACTTTTAAAATTAACACCTATGCATTAATCAAATGAACCTATCGTGGCTGCTAGACCTAGGCTACGTGATTGCCTTACTGTACTACAGTGGTCAAAATAGTTAAAAAAAAGTGGCCAGTTTTTTCTTCTCTTTGCACCCCGTTTGTTAGTCAACAGGCACTACTTACAGGTGAGGTTGACTAAGACCCCAGTACCAATCCTGCGTGGTACAATAAGGTCAATCACCCTCCCAAAACGGTAGCATACAGACTGTGGCATATCATGCAAAATCTTTGTCAAAATAAAATGAAAAACAATAGTTACTCCATTACACTCAATTTATTTCCAAAAAAAATGCATAAACCATATTATAAAGCCTGTGTTTTAATTCCAATTTAAATATATCCTGATCTTTTTAAATGTTAGCACAGCGTAAATAGTGAGCATTTTATTGTGCTATAAAATCAATGATGCTGCCCGCGGATAATTTTAATGTACACAGGTCAACAACTGGATAGACAAATATAGGTGTTTTTAGACTAAATAATTGTTGGTTTATCCAAGCGTTATTCTGCAGAGAGGTATTATACTTTCAGGTCCCCATCACTGTTTCACAACTGAAAGTTATTTAATTATTATACTCATGACTTCCACCCTAAACTACAAAGGTCCAAATTTTACGCCAGATACTCGCGCAGTAATTTTAACTAATAATAGTTGACCCAGGACAGGACAACAAAATGATTGTGGCTATTATGACGACCCAAAGGACGTACCTAAAACTGACTAAGATGAATATTAGTCTCACACACAAAATATCAGTTTGGTTGCAAAAATTACCTTTGAACCAGCAATGTAAATTATATTATCATTCGTTTATTATTTACCAGACTAGAATCCATCTCTGTTACAAAGCTCTGCCACTCATTTGCCGTCAGATACATATACACAAAACTTCTAGGATTGCCTATTTAGGAACTAACTAATTTCTAGAAGGAACCTATAGAATAGATTACGATCAACTGTCTAGGATTCACAAACTCAGATAATTACTTGCTATAAAATGTATTGAACAAGGGAAGCGAACTGTTAGTAGAAGTTTCAGTAACCACAATGTACGAGCTGAGCCATATCCAGGGGTCTATGTTCAGACAAATATGAATATGCTGTATTTAATCTACACGTATCAAATAGGTACCTACTACGTTTGAAAGTTCTGTTTCATTCGCATTCTTAATGTTACGGTACGTTCGTTTGTTAACTTCTTTTACTTATCAAACTACTACAATTAAATGTAAAATATTATAATCTTCGTAAGTTCTTTTGCTCACAAGGGAATAATATATGCGTAAAAGGGAAATACAATTTCTGCGGTGGCGATGGATAATGTATTTTGTTATTTAATAAACGTCACACTATGTCTCACTATATGAAAAATAATATGTACTTGTCGAACGTTAATGTCACGACGATCGACGTCTCCCTTAATATAGAGCTACGAGGAAAATTTTGTTACGTCACATAAATATGTGGTTCTCGAAGTACGTAAAGAGTATTTTAATGTTGTTACGATTATTAAACTTGTGAGTAACGGGTTCTTGACGTTTATCGTGAGTTCTACGACAGTGGCGATAAACTTGGTGTTATCACAGAATGAATAAACAGGTATGATGCTCTATACTACGAGTTGGTTGGTTGTACATGTAACTAATTATAGTAATGATTAGGGGAATGATAATGATTATGAAAAGGGGTCACTTGAGACCTTTTCAAAGTAAATGGAGAATGCGATTTTTTAAGTAGCGTCGGCGAAGACCGCGCGTGTCGGGAGGGAGCAGGAGAGAACTCTCCAAGCCTAGTTTCAAAGTCTGCGGGGGGCGTAGCAGACGTGTCTTCACTCAAGACTCGGCCATCATGACCAGGGGCCTGAGGATGGTAGGAGTCAGGTATTGCATCCCTGAAGGATTTTCCTCACGTTAAAAAATAACCGCGCGTGTCTCTGTTCTAAAAGGCCGCATCCCATTCTCGTCGCGCGCGGGTTATTCTGCACGGTTAGTGAAGCATTGGCTTCAAAACATAGGTGAATAATTTGCAAAATAGTCAGATACTATGCTTACTCATGGATGAAATAAATATTTTAATACAATAATGAGATAAACCAATTACTTCAAAGTAATGTATTCAGCGGTCTTTGACTTCGAATTTAATCCTCGCCGCATTCTAAACGAATTACAAGCTAATCGAAACTTTGTACAATTGTATCCAGCCACATTTAAATTACACTGAAATTGTCAAACTTTTAATTGTTATTAACATAATTAAAACGTATGGTAAAGCAATTCTGTGTCCTCTTTGTTAGTCATGCCATTTTCTTTTCAACTTAAAGTGTGTCTAAGAATTATTATGTTTGTTACGTTTAGTTTTAGTTTAAAATACTCGTATTAGTTATTTGTCAGAACAAATATCACTTATTTCATTTTTTGTACAAAATAAAATCGTACAAAGGCGGTTATATTAGCAAAGGTATTGACAGCCAATTTTTGGGTGATGCAGAGATTAGTTAAAGTAGGTACCGGAATAATTGTGATGATAACTTGAACTAAAAAGCTACACCGCACATCATCCCAAAATTAGGAAGGAACTGCAACGAAAACCTCGGCAACGGTCAGTTCAACGCAAAGGTATTAAGAGAGGATACTATGAACTATTAGAGCATTATCTCGATAGACAGTTTTCTGCAACTTAGTCTCCTTCGGCTTCACACTGATATCAAAATTCTAAAAGGTTACTTTCCGATAAACTACTTCAATTTAAGATACGTATAATCCTAGTTGTTAGATTCCAACTCCAATACCAACGCTTCAAGTTATACAAAATCGTTTAATACGACCAAATTTTAAGTAATTTCTGATCATGAACTGACTAGAAGCATATTTTTAAATTATAAAGTGAAAAAAGACAACTTGGCCCATACGGGAGCAGAAGCAGTTGATTTTCATTAAAATATCTGAAAACCGTTTAAAGCAACTGGGTGGTTAGTGCGGTCGTACATGAAACATTTCTATCTGACAATAGAACACTTTGATCTCAGCTATTCAATACGTTTCTAATACTCTTACAGACATTTGACTCGGTGCAAAGACGTGCTGTAAGAGTTGTCAGCGATCCTATACTTACAAGTGGTGTGGAACCTCTTCTCCTCAGGAGAGACTTTGCCTCCTTATGCGTGTTCTACCGACTGTACAATGGTGTGTGCTCTGAGGAATTGTTTGATGTGATGCCCACGGCTACGTTCTATCACCGCACCGCTCGCCACAGACAGGGAGTTCATCCTCACACTCTGCGTCCGGAACGTTCCAGCACGGTTAGATCCGATAGGGGTTTTCTTCCGCGCACGCTTAGGTTGTGGAATGATCTCCCTGCCTCGGTTTTCCCAAACGCCTATAGTATGGGGTTCTTCAAAAGGGGTCTTAGAAGGTTTTTACAGGGTCGGCAGCGCGAGTGTGGCGCCTCTGGTGTTGCAAGCGTTCATAGACTGCGGTGACCACCGGTTCTTCTGGTGGGCCGTATGCTTGTCTGCCACCTTAGTGCTATAAAAAAAAAAGACAGTAACAGTCAAAAGGTCTTTTGAATCCTGTACATATGGGTATTGGAGGACTATTACGATCGTAATCCTTTCTACAACGTCTGGTCTGATTTCCTTGATCATTTGTAAGTTCTGAATTATGTAACAATATGAAACGTTATTTTTAATAAAGTTGTTTTGTAAATCTATTGAACAAGAATCTGAAGTCGAAAATTAAATTTGGTTTTTTTATCTTACTCTAAATGAAAAGTACTTAAAAAAATACGATGCATCAAGAATGCTATCGATCTAAGTATATTTTCAACTAGCTGAGCCCGCAACTTCGTTTACGTCACATAAGGTGCATGAAAGGAAAGGTATTTCTTCATCAGAGTCATCAAGCAGCGTCGCTTAATCATAAAAGAGCTTAATGATTAAGTCTATTTTAAAACAATTCAGTCCACGCCTTCGGCGCGGACTGAATTGTTTAAAAATAGTCTTATCATTAAGCTCTTTTATGATTAAGCCAACACGCCAGTTTAGGTTCACTAACATTCAAAGAAACCCCTACAATTAAAATTTTCAAAATATCTGATTCTTAAAAGTGTTATAACTCTTTTATTTCTAAACCGATTTACATAAAACAAACGCTAAATGTTAACTGGAGCAAACTTCAACACAATAAAAAAAACCGCATTGCAATCGGTTGAGCGGTTACTGAGATTAGCGTGCACAACCGTACAGACAAACAGATATACAGATATACAGACATACAGACAAACAGACAAAAATTCTAAAAATCATTGTTTTGGGTTCTATTGCGTTCATAAAGCCCCCCTATAATATTTTTTCTTATTTATCTTCCATGTACAGACAGCGACCTGTTACGATTTTATTATATGTATGATGATGATGATGATGTATGATGATATGATGATGATGATATGATGATGATTATTTTTTAAAATGTAAGACATGTTTTATCATAGCAACGGTAGTTGTTTAACATAGTCTTAAAAAGTTTGTCAAACAAAAAATGAAGACAAACATTTGTGAATCGCACAAATATTTATTTTGGTCTGACGCGGAATTTGAATCCAAGACCAAGACGGAAGTTGGAGACACTACTGCCTGCTGCTAAGAGGATGTGAAAGAAATTAAAGTATACAAACGGAATGAAACATAAGCCCGTTTATTCTCGTCAAAATACATTATTTTCTCTCCGTTCTATATAATGTAATCATTCCCACCAACTTGCCAACGGGATGATCTAGTTGCAAATCAAAAAAGTATGTTGAAAGAAATAAAATTGTTACAAGCATTCCGTGTGCCGTGGTGGATATTAAATTCTTTCTCTTTTGTTAGTGTCGCCTCGCTGATTTTATTTACGATTTGCGGAAAATTTTCGACGCCAGTCAAGTTTTTACGATATTTACTTGCTTTGTATGTTTTGTTTTATTTCATTATAGTTTTTCACAACTTTGGTAACAATCCAATATTTCACCCAGTACATTACATTTCGAAGTAATTGACGTAAACTTTTCAAAACGATTTTAAATTATTGAATGGCTTCACACAAAACACAGAACTTACATAGGTCACAGGATTGGAATGTTGAATCAATTAGACCATACGATAGATGAAATTGATGATGAAACCTTGTAACATTGCACGCAGGCTTATTAGTATAATCATTTTGGCAGCGCTGTATAAATTATAAGTCAATGTAGGTACATATATTGTATGTTAGGTTTCAGACCCTCAATGGGCGGGGCCAAGTATTGCGTTCATTCATTCATTTATTCATTACAATTTGTTACAATTGTGTCTGAAAGTGCAACAATAAATAAACCAAAAACATCAATTTACACATATAAAACAACATAGTATAAAAGTTACATTTTTTTTTAACACTAAAATAATTAACTAGATCAGCAAAAGGCATTGTCAAATAAACATCATTAATAAATTAAATTAATAAATTAAAACATCAATTTACCTGCATTATACAACAAAAACAATAATAAAACACATAATTTATAAGAAACTAGCGGTACCCTGCCACGCTTCGTTGTGACTTTTTTATGGTGGTTTTATGTACCTATGAGAAATGAGTAACAAACTAAATGATGGGTACATTTAAAAAAAAATGTGTGCGTGTACTATTGTACACACGTAAGAAGTGAAACTTCTTCATGACCTTATTTTTCGAAAGAAATATCATGAAATATACATAGGAGTTAGTAGTCCAAAAGTTAAAAAGTCCAAAAGTCCAATAGTCCAAAAGTCCAATAGTCCAAAAGTCCAAAAGTCCAAAGTCCAAAGTCCAAAGTCCAAAAGTCCAAAACTACAAAGTCTAAAAGTCTAAAATTCTAAAAGTCCAAAAGTCCAAAAGTCCAAAAGTCCAAAAGTCCAAAAGTCCAAAAGTCCAAAAGTCCAAAAGTCCAAAAGTCCAAAACTCCAAAACTCCAAAACTCCAAAACTCCAAAACTCCAAAACTCCAAAACTCCAAAACTCCAAAACTCCAAAACTCCAAAACTCCAAAACTCCAAAACTCCAAAACTCCAAAACTCCAAAACTCCAAACTCCAAAACTCCAAAACTCCAAAACTCCAAAACTCCAAAACTACAAAACTCCAAAACACCAAAACTCCAAAACTCCAAAACTCCAAAATTCCAAAAGTCCAAAAGTTCAAAAGTCCAAAAGTCCAAAAGTCCAAAAGTCCAAAAGTCCAAAAGTCCAAAAGGCCAAAAGTCCAAAAGTCCAAAAGTCCAAACTCCAAAGTCTAAAACTCCAAAACTCCGAAACTCCGAAACTTCAAAACTCCAAAACTCCAAAACTCCAAAACACAAAAACTCCAAAACTACAAAACTCCAAAAGTCCAAAAGTCCAAAAGTCCAAAAGTCCAAAACTCCAAAAGTTCAAAAGTCCAAAAGTCCAAAAGTCCAAAAGTCCAAAAGTCCAAAAGTCCAAAAGTCCAAAAGGCCAAAAGTCCAAAAGTCCAAAAATCCAAAAGTCCAAAATTCCAAAAGTCCAAAAGTCCAAAAGTCCAAACTCCAAAACTCCAAAACTCCATGCGTGTACTATTGTACACACGTAAGAAGTGAAACTTCTTCATGACCTTATTTTTCGAAAGAAATATCATGAAATATACATAGGAGTTAGTAGTCCAAAAGTTAAAAAGTCCAAAAGTCCAATAGTCCAAAAGTCCAATAGTCCAAAAGTCCAAAAGTCCAAAGTCCAAAGTCCAAAGTCCAAAAGTCCAAAACTACAAAGTCTAAAAGTCTAAAATTCTAAAAGTCCAAAAGTCCAAAAGTCCAAAAGTCCAAAAGTCCAAAAGTCCAAAAGTCCAAAAGTCCAAAACTCCAAAACTCCAAAACTCCAAAACTCCAAAACTCCAAAACTCCAAAACTCCAAAACTCCAAACTCCAAAACTCCAAAACTCCAAAACTCCAAAACTCCAAAACTCCAAAACTCCAAAACTACAAAACTCCAAAACACCAAAACTCCAAAACTCCAAAACTCCAAAATTCCAAAAGTCCAAAAGTTCAAAAGTCCAAAAGTCCAAAAGTCCAAAAGTCCAAAAGTCCAAAAGGCCAAAAGTCCAAAAGTCCAAAAGTCCAAAAGTCCAAACTCCAAAGTCTAAAACTCCAAAACTCCGAAACTTCAAAACTCCAAAACTCCAAAACTCCAAAACACAAAAACTCCAAAACTACAAAACTCCAAAAGTCCAAAAGTCCAAAAGTCCAAAAGTCCAAAAGTCCAAAAGTTCAAAAGTCCAAAAGTACAAAAGTCCAAAAGTCCAAAAGTCCAAAAGGCCAAAAGTCCAAAAGTCCAAAAATCCAAAAGTCCAAAAGTCCAAAAGTCCAAAAGTCCAAAAGTCCAAAAGTCCAAACTCCAAAACTCCAAAACTCCAAAACTCCAAAACTCCAAAACTCCAAAACTCCAAAACTCCAAAACTCCAAAACTCCAAAACTCCAAAACTCCAAAACTCCAAAACTCCAAACTCCAAACTCCAAAACTCCAAAACTCCAAAACTCCAAAACTCCAAAACTCCAAAACTCCAAAACTCCAAAACTCCAAAACTCCAAAACTCCAAAACTCCAAAACTCCAAAACTCCAAAACTCCAAAACTCCAAAACTCCAAAACTCCAAAACTCCAAAACTCCAAAACTCCAAAACTCCAAAACTCCAAAACTCCAAAACTCCAAAACTCCAAAACTCCAAAACTCCAAAACTCCAAAACTCCAAAACTCCAAAACTCCAAAACTCCAAAACTCCAAAACTCCAAAACTCCAAAACTCCAAAACTCCAAAACTCCAAAACTCCAAAACTCCAAAACTCCAAAACTCCAAAACTCCAAAACTCCAAAACTCCAAAACTCCAAAACTCCAAAACTCCAAAACTCCAAAACTCCAAAACTCCAAAACTCCAAAACTCCAAAACTCCAAAACTCCAAAACTCCAAAACTCCAAAACTCCAAAACTCCAAAACTCCAAAACTCCAAAACTCCAAAACTCCAAAACTCCAAAACTCCAAAACTCCAAAACTCCAAAACTCCAAAACTCCAAAACTCCAAAACTCCAAAACTCCAAAACTCCAAAACTCCAAAACTCCAAAACTCTAAAACTCTAAAACTCTAAAACTCTAAAACTCTAAAACTCTAAATCTCTCAAACTCTAAAACTCTAAACCTCTAAACCTCTAAAACTCTAAAACTCTAAAACTCTAAAACTCTAAAACTCCAAAACTCAAAAACTCCAAAACTCCAAAACTCCAAATTTCCAAAAGTCTAAAGTCCAAAACTCCAAAATTCCGAATGTCAAAAAAGTTCAAAAATAACATGCAAAACATATCTGACCTCTTTATTAGGTGCGTACTCTCTTTCATTATTCTGAATGCAAGGAGGCCGCAATCAAACTTCTCTTAAAAAACATCAATCTGGTAGGTACCTTCTAAATAGGTTGTTTATAATAATTTTGTTCTGAAGCTGGCAGAATATAATTAAAAAAACAACGACCAACGCCATCTCTTGGTAATATCACTTTTTAAAGCGATTTTATTCTTATTGCTGTTATGATAAAAGTGTATAAAGTAGCCTAAAACGATCTCTGAATCCTATTGTATATCGTGTCCAATTTTGAGCTCAATCGATTCAGTAAATTTTGAGTTTTTAATAGATACACAAACGCACACAACATTTTTATATATATAGATTAAATTAATTCAACACAATGTCAAACAATTTATAATCACAAATAAAAGTCAAATTGATCATTTTATAATATTTGAAAAATAAAATTAAATCATTTTAAAAAGTCAATTACATAATAATGTATTCAATACCTTGTCCAATAGTGACTATCATACGTAAATTAAACAACAAATTGATAAAAAGTTTGAGTCATAATGTATTATTGGTCACTGCCATAAATTCGTCAAGGGAATAAAAGCAGCTAATAAGTAAGTATGCTTTAAGTTTTATTTTAAACAAGTGTGCCTTATGTATTATATTTTTTAGTTCAGTTGGTAGACAATTGAACAGTTTAACTGCCTGGTATGATGCACCGTGTTTTACAATATTTAATGTGGGGAGTAAGGCAGTCTTCATTGTATTTCTTCTTGTGCTCATTCTTAATTCCCTTTCATCTGCTGTTTCAAATTTGTCAATATTTTTGGACAGATGGCTTAGAACAATAAGTATGTAGAGGCCCGGAACAGTAAGTACTGATAATTGTTTAAAATATTCTCTACAAGACTTCCACTGTGGAATGCGAACTATGGTCCTAATGGCCCTTTTTTGTAAAACAAAGCGTCGATTGTCTACTCTAGGAGAACGGTTAGGTCGTTATATACAGGGTGTGGCGTAAATAGTGGTCCAACCATCAGGGTGTGATAGAACAGGTGCCCCACTATAACATACTACAATATCATCCAAATTTACCCTAGGGTCTCAGAAAAAAATAACTTATTTTGAAAAATCGTCCCTTTTTTGTAAAGTTGCCTGTAGATTATAGGAAAACAGCTATTTCTGATTTCTGTTTTTTCTCTCTTAAAGCTAAATACATAAGCTATCAAAAAATAATATTGTTAATAAAATTCCACAACAAACGTTTGAAATAAATATAAGTTCATCTCAATTTTCTCTCTAATTTTCAGGTATCATGAAAATTGTTCAACGTTTTTTATAAAAAATATGTACTACACTGATGCTATCCAAACGTTTAAAAATATGCTTTTGTAATATTGATTTCAAAATGATACCATGAAAGGATTTCGCATAAACAGAAACTAGTAATTTTTACTGTTAAAGTTCAAAACGGGTTAAGAAAAATGACCAAAATCAACTTACATACATCACACTTATAACGTTTTTTTCATAGTAATAGTTCATAGTCGACATTATTATTATTTATTTAAAATCTTATAACCTAGATAGCGCCCGCGGCTCCACCCGCGTGGGATTTTGTAACTATTCTCGCTTTTATTTATTTTCTATCTGAAATTCTGTTCCCATTCCATGACAAATTCCTAGCGCGTGGAACTGCGGGCGCCTATAATAAAAACATTATAAGTGTGATGTATGTAAGTTGATTTTGGTAATTTTTCTTAACCCGTTTTGAACTTTAACAGTAAAAATTACTAGTTTCTGTTTATGCGAAATCCTTACATGGTATCATTTTGAAATCAGTATTACATAAGCATATTTTTAAACGTTTGGGTAGCATCAGTGTAGTACATATTTTTTATAAAAAACGTTGAACAATTTTCATGATACCTAAAAATTAGAGAGAAAATTGAGATGAACTTATATTTATTTCAAACGTTTGTTGTGGAATTCTATTAACAATATTATTTTTTGATAGCTTATGTATTTAGCTTTAAGAGAGAAAAAACAGAAATCAGAAATAGCGGTTTTCCTATAATCTACAGGCAATTTTACAAAAAAGGGACGATTTTTCAAAAAAGTTATTTTTTTCTGAGACCCTTGGGTAAATTTGGATGATATTGTAGTATGTTATAGTGGGGCACCTGGTCTATCACACCCTGACGGTTGGACCACTATTTACGCCACACCCTGTATAAATCGAGTGCGCATCATTAAAAGAGGAAAAATGAAGAATAATTATATTTCTAAATATTATCTAACTAGGTACTACAGTTGTATTAAAAATAGAAAATTGATCAAGCTCGGCGAATTAAATTTCAATGAAGTGCCAGTGCAGCAGTGCTTAGAGTTTCATACCAAGTTATTTTAAAGGATAAATTCTTTATTAATTGCGAAGTGAGGCTCTGGTAAGCATCGAATTGCATAGATTTTTATTTTATTAATTAATTGATTACATGTTGTGTTTTTTGTTTCTTCTTATTTTTACTTTATGTAAAATGCAGGCGTTGGTGAGAAATGTAATAGTTATAGTTCTTTTGTTTTTAGGTATAAGGAACTCCTGGGAACAAACAGGACTTCCCAGAAACGTGTCATGGCGCCCGAACAGGGATTGAAATGAAATGACATTATTCTATGCTTAAAAGTAATGTATCTAACAATAAATGCTGTGATTAAAGTATCAAGGTTTCGTTTAAAAAATGCAAATGTATTATGAAACATTATTCTCATTTTTTAATCAATTAATCATTGTTAAAACTTTTTATTCAATCTTTGTACGATTCATTCTATCATACAAAAGTGTAATAATGTACACAACATGACTAGAAGCTTTCAGCCATCCATAAATCACGCAACAACTCGACTAAAGACTTTTTCGTGTCGTGTCAATAAATCACGGTCGTTGTAGATTTGTACTCCATTTAGAGACATAAAAATCCACAAACAGTCTTAGTTAATTAATAATAGCCCACAGTTTATAAGTAAATTTGCATATAATAATGTGTCCAGTTTAAAAACGGCTTCATAATTTTTTAATTTATTAAAGTTTGTAATTTAGCACTTGACTATAACAAATATTACAGGTATAAAGCATTTAACTCGAAATATTTATAGATTTCTTTTGTTGAGTGCCTCAATCTAACAGAGTAAAGACTCTAGAACTGTCAACTGCCAATGGGCTCTACAAACAAAACCTTTGTCCTGAATAAATAAGGTCGATAGACATTTCCAGTCGGAGTAATCTAATTTGAACTTATAAAAGAAATACAGCGAAAAGTACATATCCCTTTTTGTGTTTATACGTTCTATTTTTAAGATCTTTGTTTAAAACGTATGTAATCACTCCTAAACTCTTGACTGTTGGCACTTGATGGAACTTGTTATAAAACATTTTGAAAATTCACGCACTTGCACTATTCCTTTTTTTTATTTTAGTTTTAGGTCAAGAATTGTTAAAATTAAAACAAAAGTGGAATATAATACAAGTAGGTAAGTGAATGTTCATAATGTATTATGTAATGTCTATCTTATATATAAAATTCTGTAGTCACAATGTTCGTTCCCGTACTCCTCCGAAACGATTCTCATGAAATTTTGTGAGCATATTGAGTCGGTCTGAGAATCGGCTAACATCTATTTTTTATACCCCGAAGTGACCGGGAATAACATTCCACGCGGGCGGAGCCGCGGGCATCAGTTAGTTTTCTTATAAAAAACTATAAATGAATATTTATAAAGGTTCAGTAGAATGAATTAATTGTGAGTCGCAATAAATTTAAAGTTCATTAACGACCTTATTAATATCCATTACTTGGAACTATTTTACAAATGTGCTAATACACTCAAGTATGCGTGTTGAACTTTAGTTTCACAAGCAAATACCTACCTGTTTAACGAAGAGTTTTCTACTAGGTACCTGTTTCTTAGGGATGAGGAAGGTGAACACTAATTTTATACCTGAGTTGGATAGTGGTATAAGTATAGTAAGTGTGCCATTGACATGTATGGGTACCCACGATAATACAAAATACTTGTGCAATAGATTTGACCAGAGAACTTCATAGCGAATATTTTATTCTGTAAAAATTCACTATGACACAAAAGCTAAAAAGAAAAGTGAATGTCATGGTTCACAAATACGAGATTTTGTAAAAAATGTGACAAACCATTATGTTAATACTAACTGATGCCCGCAGCTTCGCCTGCATAAAAATCCGCTTCCCGTGGGAACTTATTCCCGGGATAAAAAGTAGCCAATGTGCTATTCCAGACTACAATGTATCCCTGTACCAAGATCAGCCGTTCGAGCGTGCAAGAGTAACAAACATCCACACTCACAAACTTTGGCATTTATAATATTAGTAATAAGTAAGAAGTAAGATTATGTGGTCGCCAAACATTAGAGGTATTGAAATTCATGCGTTCCAAAGGCCATTGCCTAACTGCAGAAGCAATCAATCACCGGCCAAGGGATTTACGTGAAGTATAAAATTGAATTTTCGCTTGACCATGCGATCGGCTGCTGACATTCCATCCACAAATATGCCAGGACTTTATTTCATAATAATTGCACTGTACTTTTATACATACTGTACGATACAACCTTCTGGCCATTTACATGGTCAGTGCGACAATCTATATACTATCTATACATATAATAAAACTGTACGGGGTTGAGAGTTTGTACATGGAAGATAGTTTTAAAATTTTAATTGCAGGGCATTCTCTAATCGCTACTGAATCAATTTAAATGATACTTGGTACGATCTGAGCTTATGGTCCGAGAAAGGTTCTAGGATACTTTTGATCCCGATATTTTGCGCGGTTCCTGTGGGAGAGGGGATGAAAGACATAATGGTTTTTCAGTTATAATTTCTCAAGGTGTGGTCCGATTTCAAATATTTTTTTGTGTTAGAAAGGAAGTACTTTAAGGATTGTTCCACACAAGTTTCAATATTGAGGGTTTTGTAGTTCAGTAATTAAATGCATCTGAGCTTTCGCTCAACCTACAATTTAAGGGTTACTTTGAATGTAAGGGTAATTCTAAACTGAATTGTTTTAAAATAGACTAAATCTTTAAGCTCTTTTCTGATTAAGCAAAAAGGGCAGTTTTACACGATCCTAGGAGTCCGATGAAGAAATACCTCTCTTTTTATATACCTTATGTGACGTAAACGAAGTTGCGAGGGTCAGCTAGTTAATACATTTTAAATGTATGAAGAATGAATCTGACTGACTGACTCATCAACGTGAAGACGAAACTAATAAACCTAGAGAAATAAAATTTAAACAAAAGTTAGCTTGAATTAATAAGAAAGAATTTTTGGAAATTTCAACATTGAGGTCATAATTTCATAAACTAACGTATAAACACTTGTATTAAAATTCGTAAGTTTCAAAGTTAGCGTCATGAAATAACGTACATCTATTTTTGGTTTGATTGCAACTTTTTTGCAATTTGGGAGTAAAGTGGGGGTTGTACGTTTACACGGGATTTTTTTTCCGAAGAACCTACTTCAAAATTTTTATACATGCATCAAATTAATTAACCGCGACAGCTTTGTCACTTCAGCCGTTAATCAGCAGGTGGCACTGCCAGCACAAGTGAGGTTGCTTGGTCCTACTTTTCGGTCCTTTCCCTTTGTACCAAATTTCAACAAAGTCCCTTTTTTGGACTAAGCTCGCAGCCGGGAACATGGATTTGTAACTTTCTCATTTATAATACATTCATATTTTCAAAGAGCCTATAATGTGAGATTAAAATTTAAACACCAGATTAAAATAGATATAAATGCATTTAATTAATTGATAGGGTTGAAATTGGGATTTCGTTAAATTGAGCTTAATATATCATATCCATGTTTATATTAACTCTAATTTATAATTTTAATAACTTAACGACTTATAATAGGCTCATCCCAAAATGAGAACAGTAAATCTTTTAGTTGAATGTCCCACATAAAATATTAGTTTGATCTAAAATTTAATATTCTCAACAAATTACATTTAGGTTAAATTTGCTGCAAAATTTACAATAGCACTACCCGAAAATTTAATTTAGTCCGATCCTAACTACGTTATCTCAATTCGTTGTAACGATAAAATATACTACTTGCATTTGAAATTCTCCGTTGCAGAGTCTGTAAACTATTTGGTTACTAACTGCTTGACTTGGATATTCATCCAGTATTGTCAGGAGTAACTGCTGTCTGACGAGCCAAGCCCTCTAAGATGGTCTACGTCAAAGCGATTCTTCTAAATGAAATGAAATGTATAAAACAGTTCTTGGATTTTTTTCACTACGAAAATAATTATAATTGGCCTTGTATTAGGACTCACAAAATATTTGTTCTATTTGAACGCGCTTGATAAAATATCCATGGGGAAGGTTGCTTCGACACTTTGTAAATAGCGACATCGCCCATAAATAGCCTTTGACAACAAGAATTGATATCACATATTGGATAAGTTTGTGAAGTTCAGAAAATGCTTCTGAGTAGGTAGTATATGAACTGAAAACACCGAAACTTTGAGACCTCTCTAAACTTAAAGTTATCTGCAGTTGATAGCACCTCGGAAAACTTTTGGAATATATTGTGGACCAGCGTATTGGGAGTTGTAGAAGATGCACGTGTTAAATATTTAAGTTGTTGACAAGCGCTTTAGAAGAATCGAAATTTTATCTCACTTTGAATGTTTTACATCAATGTGTAAAAACACTTACCACCAATTTCTTGCAGTTTTTTTGTTAATAGACTTTTACATCAAGTTTTAGAAGCTTATCTTAGCTCTAGCACAGCGAACCATAAAGGCTACGCGACGGCCAATTTCTTACTTGATTGGCTCCCTTGATGGGTTCCGAAACAAAGGAAATGATCAAAGATGTGCAATAAATAAGTAACATCATGTCGTAGATGTTTTTGTTCTTCGTATTTTGTTGTATTTACAGAGCATAATCTGTCAGCTTTCTTAACAAACAATATAAAATAAATAGGGATTTCCTATCCTGAGTGCAGTAGCTAAATGATCGATCAAGTAATTCATGAATGCGGGACAAAAACTCTAATGCATTATCTTGACGAGAAGAATGAGTGGTACCCGAATTAAGTACAAAGGCTGTCACGGGTGTCCCATGGGTGCT
Source organism: Miltochrista miniata (assembly GCA_933228765.1). NCBI lineage: Eukaryota > Metazoa > Arthropoda > Insecta > Lepidoptera > Erebidae > Miltochrista > Miltochrista miniata. Next base: position 24,577,651 of record OW121756.1, read on the forward strand.
CTGCCTGCTGCTCATGAAATATTCATAGACACGGATGCGGTCGAATGTACCTTAACGATGTATTTACCGCTGACCACGGCGGTCGCCGAAATAATAACTTCCTAAATGAGATATTAATAATGAACATTTATCCGCAGGGATATAGTCGGCGGAAAATATATAGTAATTTGAAATGAGCAAGTTTTTTTCCCTCGGGGTTTCGGGGACATGCGTTACTTCTCATGGAGTTAACGTTACACCCTGAGGGTACAGTAGTGGCTTCTTCAATCAGATCCCTAAGATCCAATATCTTAGGGATTAACGAAAAAGCCCACATTAGGAGGAAGGGCCTAACGGTACTCCGTTCGTTGAGCAGCCCGCCTGGGGCAGTACCTCCGCCCTGCAGAAGACCGCGGTAATAGTAACCTGACTCCGGTCGGGTTATGTTCTCCGTCGGTTAGCAGGGATCCAGAGCTCATTGGGGTGACATTGTGCCGGTGACGGTGAGACCAGAGGCTTATCTGTCTCCATTGGCAGATCGAGGCGCGGAATATTGGTACGGCGATCAGGGAGACCCGGTGAAACGGTTGACCGCTGACCGCCCGCAGGCTGTACGGGACCCGAACCTGGGGATTACTTAATCTCCGCCCCAGGAGGCTGAACCAGCAGCCTGTGTAAAGTCCTTGGTGCTGTGGTCGTGCCGGAGGAGGATACCGGAGTGGACGCGGCTACTGCATCGGGGGGGGACCGGGGGCCCTTCCGTACGCCGTGCCAATCTACCGCACTACCTCTGTCTGCCTTCGGTGAGTTCGAGCCTCGCCTAGTCTCCTGCGCCACCGGCACAAAAGCGCCCCCTTCACCTTCTTAATTCCCCATATTTTTAAGAACTATGGCTACAAAGAGAAAGAAAAAGGATTCCACAGCGGCATCGTCGTCCACACTTCAAGTGGACTTTTGCAACATCAGGGGTATGCGCACGAACATCAACGTAGTCCACCACCATCTTGAAACTGCGAAGCCGACCCTTCTTTTCTTAACGGAGACGCAGATCTTACGTGCGGGCGATACATCTTGCTTAATGTACCCTGGCTACAAGCTTGAGTACCACTTTAGGCAGAAAGCCGGGGTATGTATGTACGTCCGGGATGATGTCTGCTGTCGTCGTCTTTCAAGCCTCGAAGACAGGGACCTGTCTACGTTATGGGCACGCTTGGATCACGGGGGCCACACTCGGATCTACGCGTGCGTGTATAGGAATAAGAATAAGAATAAGAATAAATTTATTTCCAACTAATTTACAAAAATTATACAAAATTTCTTAATCAGTTACATACAAGTACTTATTATTATATTATTAATAGTATAGGTCTCACAGCGGTGGTAACACGGACACAGTTCGCCTTTTTGACCACCTGCAACAAGCGACTGACAAGGTGATTGAGCAGTATCCCTCCGCGGAGATAGTGATTCTGGGGGATTTCAACGGACATCATGTTGACTGGTTGGGCTCCCGGACCACCGACTTCGCGGGGAAAGCTGCTCACGAATTTGCCCTGACCTATGGGTTCTCTCAACTGGTTAAATCCCACACAAGGATACCAGACAAGAAGAACGAGCATAGTGCATTGCTGGATCTCCTGCTGACAACGCGTCCGGACGGATACAGTGTTTCAGTGGATGCTCCACTCGGATCGTCGGACCACTGTGTCGTTCGGGCGCATGTGCCTCTCGCAAGGCCTGAACCACCTCGGCCCAAGGAGTGGCGACATGTATGGCACTATAAGTCAGCAGACTGGGATGGACTGCGAGAGTTTTTCGCGTCGTACCCATGGAGGCGGCTTTGTTTTGCCTCAGAGGATCTGGATTCTTGCGCTGCAGCAGTCGCTGCGGGGATCTTGGAGGGCATGGAATGTTACATTCCTAACCGTTGGATCCCTATAGGAGCAAAAAAGCGACCGTGGTTCAATCGGCTCTGCAGAGAAACTTTGATGTTGAAAGAATCTGCTTACAGGGCTTGGACCACGGCTCGTGCAAATTCAGATCCAAACATCTCTGAGGTGAAACGCAAATTAAATGCCGCCTCGAGAGCCAGCAAAAGAGCAATTGTCAGGGCTAAGTTCGATTTCGTCGGCAGAATTGGTGAACGGCTAGCAGGCTACCCTTCAGGGAGTCGCGAATTCTGGTCGCTTGCCAAAGCTGCCGAGGGAAATTTCTGTCGGTCAGGTTTACCACCTTTACTTAAACCCGACGGTAATTTGGCCCAGAGCGCTAAGGAGAAAGCCGACCTTTTGGGTTTTCTCTTTGCCTCTAACTCGACCATGAGCGACGGGGGTGCTTTGCCGCCGGATATTCCGTGGTGTGGAACTTCCATGCCGGAAGTAAAATTTACGCAGCGGAATGTCCGACGTGAGCTTCGATCCCTGGACGTTCATAAGTCGAGTGGGCCGGATGGTATACCCGCGGTGGTACTGAAGCAGTGTGGTCCAGAGTTGTGTCCGGTACTTACACGTCTTTTCACGCTTTCATATTCCAAGCAACAAGTCCCGGCGTCGTGGAAGATCGCGTATGTGCATCCTGTGCCCAAGAAGGATGACAAGACCGACCCGGCCAACTATAGGCCTATAGCCGTCACCTCCCTTTTATCTAAGGTGATGGAGCGTGTAATTAATACACAGCTCCTGAGGTACCTAGAGGAACACGACCTGATCAGTGACCGGCAGTACGGTTTCCATCACGGTCGCTCGACGGGCGATCTTCTGGTGTGCCTCACACACTGATGGGCGACGGCTATCGAGAGTAAGGGCGAGGCTCTAGCAGTAAGCCTTGACATCTCTAAGGCCTTTGACCGGGTCTGGCACCGTGGTCTTCTTACGAAATTGCCCTCATATGGACTGCCCGAGAGATAATGCGGATGGGTGTCTAGCTTCCTGGCCGGTAGAAGCATCAAGGCCGTCGTTGACGGCAGCTGTTCAGACTGCATGGCCATAAACGCTGGAGTACCGCAAGGCTCAGTGTTGTCCCCTACTCTGTTTCTGCTGCATATCAATGACATGTTGTCTATTGACGGCATTCATTGTTATGCGGACGACAGTACGGGAGACACTTGTTACACGGGCCGCCCCGGTATCTCTCGGGACACAGTGAAGGAAAATCGTGAACAGCTTGTGTCTGAAATCGAGGCTACTCTTACTAGAGTGTCCGATTGGGGTGGACAAAATCTTGTCCAGTTCAACCCTTCCAAGACACAAGCGTGTTTTTTCACCGCTAAGCAAACCCCAATTACTGTAGTGCCGCAATTTCAGGGCACATCTCTTTCCATCTCCAAAAGTATAGGGATCCTTGGCGTTGACATCTCCAGTGACGTTCAGTTCCGTAGCCATTTGGAGGACAAGGCTAAGCTGGCGTCCAAGAAGCTAGGTGTGCTCAACAGGGCGCGGCGGTACTTCACTGCTGCGCAAACACTGCTTCTGTATAAGTCGCAAGTGCGGCCGCACATGGAGTAATGCTGTCACCTTTGGGCGGGGGCACCTGAATATCAGCTTCGTCCATTTGACTCGGTGCAAAGACGTGCTATAAGAGTTGTCAACGATCCTATACTTACAAGTGGTGTGGAACCTCTTCGCGACAGGAGAGACTTCGCCTCCTTATGCGTATTCTACCGACTGTACAATGGTGTGTGCTCTGAGGAATTGTTTGATATGATGCCCACGGCTACGTTCTATCACCGCACCGCTCGCCACAGACAGGGAGTTCATCCTCACACTCTGCGTCCGGAGCGTTCCAGCACGGTTAGATCCGATAGGGGTTTTCTTCCGCGCACGCTTAGGTTGTGGAATGATCTCCCTGCCTCTGTTTTACCAAACGCCTACAGTATGGGGTTCTTCAAAAGGGGTCTTAGAAGGTTTTTGCTACAGTGATAAAGGCGTAATTATAATGTTCGTTTGTAAGTATCAGATATATCTAAATCCAGTAGCACAGTTTTTAGTAGCTTAATTTGGGCTAGATGGCTTTGTTAAATGTACTACAACCTAAGTTTATTCTTTAAAATACAGTGTTTACAAATAGCTATGAGTAAATACATAAAGTATTTAATGCACAGCGGAAAAGGAGTCAAGACAGATTTCTAGTGAATCCCAACTGACAGGGCAGGATTTCACGTGTCCGTTAACAGTTCCTGGTGCATCAATCTCTGAACTCTGTGAACTCGTTTCTAGTCAAGGAACAGGTAACATAATTTGCAATACAGCTAATGTATTGTACGTGATTTATCGTGTGTGTAATGTTGCAAAGGTATTTTCAAACTATGCATTTGCAACTATGAGACTTCTTCAAATTAAAGCACGAATTTTGTTGATCTGGTAAATATTGATAACCATTCCTAAAATTTTGTCTAGAGAACTTAAAAACCCGTTGAACTAGCATATTTATTTTGTTTCTTTACCACAAATATTTAAAGGATAACACACTATACTGGTTGGGTAGCTCATGTGTGGCAAACGTTACATTGAAGAGATAGAAAAATAAAACAAACCTGCAAGTGCTTTTTCACTCGGCACAAAGAAGAGCTTTAAGGATTATTGGCTATTCCAAACTCGCAAGCATTATTGAGCCTTTTAGACTTAGAAGAGATTTTGCCTTCTCGCGCATTACGTACCGAGCGATTGTATAAAAACACTTACTCAAAATACTTTATTACAGGTAATGACATTTTGCAAAACGTTTTGTTACAGAGTTTCAGTTATACTGAACTTTAGAAAAAAAAAAAAAACTTTATAATTTATTATTATTTGAAAGTAAAAGCTCATTGTCAGAACTGGGCTCTTCTAAATAATAATAATCTTCAAAAATAAGTAATATTTATTAACCTTCGTTATTATTTACCAAATCCAGTGAAAGCTTGTCTCATTGTCATATCCTGAGGTCATAATATAGCTTCTATGAAATTTACCTAATAAGTGAATTGCGTAGCAGATATTTTACAAACCAAAGGCGATTGATGCCAATATGTTGACGTCAAATGAAGTTTATTTGAAAAGTCTTCATTATTAGGTTATAAACACATTTTATTTTCAAAATTCTTCTAAAAAACTAACTTTATAACTGGTAATTTCAATTTTAACTGGATGTCCCTAATGATTTTGTTGTCGCGAACATGCCACGACATTTACTGTTCGCGTCACAGACTTGCAACTTCAAATGAATATCATTCCATTTCAGTGCTAGGTATCTATATCTACCTACCCGAAAAAGAAGACAATCAATAATGGTGGTTACGTTTTTCAATAAAGTGACGCTATAGAAATTAACATAGTGATTTGTTCCTGGAAAAGTATTACACGGTCGACCGTGACGTAACTTTTGACATGACATTATTTCGGGATGAACAAAATACAAGGTAAATAACGGCAATAAGTGCCGTTTTTCACCTAATAAGGCGAGACTCAGCCCGTACGTCGGCTATGACTAGCAATGACATAATTATCCATTTCACCGATGCCACACATAATCATTCGTCCATTTCAACCTGCCAGGTCGGGAGCGCTGCACTACCGCAGACCTGGCAAGTCCTCCATACTGCGATCCCCTTTTGAATTTGCATAACGACTAATACGGGCAGCGCTAAGTATTGCCCGTCTTAGCTTTATAGCTATGTCATCGATGCCGCACCTTACTCGAGCCGCATGCTACACAAAATTATTTAGTTTTTATAAACAACATAGGCGAAAGCGAAACGGGTTTTAGAAAACAAAAATGTACAGTCTTTTTCACATTTACTTATTTTATTATAGTAAATTCGATTTGTCTTCATCTCAAATAAATGAATAAGACCAAAAGCACATCAAAATATGTTTTTATCTATACTTTTTTCATACAATGACATGGCAGTGAAGTGACCGAATAAATTGTTCATTTGTCAATGTCTTCGCTTTGCTAAAAGGAAATATAAAACTGGACAAGTGCGTGTCGGGCCACGTGAAACAGCGGGTTCCTTAAATTCTGATGTGTAGATAATTTTACACTCTTAACTTAGGGGTCTTAGAGGTTTTTAAAGGGTTGGCAGCGCGAGTGTGGCGCCTCTGGTGTTGCAAACGTTCATAGGCTGCGGTGACCACCAGTCCTTCTGGTGGGCCGTATGCTTGTCTGCCACCTTAGTGGTATAAAAAAAAAAAGAAGTTACTTGCAGTCACTCGTAAATTTATGTTAGCTTCGGGCTAGATGGCGTTGAGTGACAAAGTGCCAAATAATTTATTATTTAATACTAACGGTCTCTGAGCTAGACTTTGGACAAATAGACAGTAGGACAAATGAACGAAAAATGCGGCACTGTGCATACGTGTTCTCTACGGGACCCTAAAGGGCCCCACTCACTAACAGTTTACCGGACGATATCAATCTGTCAGTTAATTGCAATAGCCCACACACTAACAGTTCTGTTGAAGGTATTGGAGGGACGACTAATACGAACTGAGAGTGTGTGACCGCTCGACGATTCCGTTCAGCACCGACAGATATCGGCCGGACAGTTTAAAGCCTGACTCGCGATTGAGCACACATTAGCAGGTAGCCGGCCGGCGCGGCGGCCTGTCGACCGACGTCTTGCATCAGTTTCAGGCCGACAGTTTTAAGTTTTTCGACTTGTTTAATTTTTACCGTCGAAATGGACAGCTAACCTCAATTCGTATCTATGTTTATTGAGTTATAAAGAAGTTTCCTATGTTTATGGAAGGTGAAAGATGATTTTCATCACAATAAACGATTGAAGGACGAATGAAGGATGCTTACAACAAATTATTAGCATACTATCAAACCACAATACCTTTAGCAACAATTGACAATGTGAAAAAAAAATCTTAAAAGCACATTCAGAAAAGACCTAAGTTAATTTTGATTTTACTCTTGTATGAAAATGCTAAATACGCTTTTTGGTAGATAGCTATCTAGAGGGATAAACCTATATATCTTATACCTATCTATAATTTACAAAGATTTATTATAAAATTTAAATGTATATTTATTATTATTATCCAGATTATAATAGTTTTGTCAAAAAAATGAATAAAATATTTATGGTACGTGAATACGAACCTTATTTTTATTTTAAATTCATAAAATATCCATCTACCTACTTTCAGGTCGATGAATCTAGTAGTGAATCTGTATGTAGTGTATGGACCCTCAAACCGATATCAGACCATGGCCGATGGGCGATCGTACGGTGAGTAACTGCCGACTCCTGACTGTTAGTGTGTGGTCGCAAGACTGACATCAGGGCCTTGCCGGCAGGCAAAAATCGCTTTAGTGTGTTGGCGCTATTGGTCTAGGACGGCAGGCCGTCCGATAGGATCAGAGACTGCAGGCGGACTGTTAGTGAGTGGGGCCCTACCGATATCAGACCATGGCCGACGGGCGATCGTACGGTGGGAAACTGCCGACTCTCAACTGTTAGTGTGTGGTCGCAAGACTGACAGCAGAGCCTTGCCGGAAGGCAATAATCGCTTTAGTGTGTTGGCGCTATTGGTCTAGGACGGCAGGCCGTCCGATAGGATCAGAGACTGCAGGCGGACTGTTAGTGAGTGGGGCCCTTAAGATCTATAATCCCATGCACATTTGAGTCCAAACTACAAAAACTCCGCTAGATGGCGCAACTTTACTTGAATATAATATTGCATAGACACCTTAGAATCACAAAAAATGTACTAGATGGCACATTTACATTGCTCAAAAGATTAAGGAGTTGCTATTTTGACAATAATCGCGTTCCTGTGTGAGTATTAAAAAAATCGGTAACGCTAGATACTTGACTTCCAATATTATCCGATAGATGGCGTCAATTCTCAGTGCAAAGCAATTTCGTTTCGTATTGACCATGCATTCTCAAATTCGTCTGTACATACCACAGTATAAATGAGGTTACGGTAGCCGTAACAATGTTGCGAGTTATAGTGTTTTTTCAACGCTTTGAAGATTTATAAAACATCAAAGCGGTGGAAAAAAAAATAATATTTAATAAATAAAAATCATTTAACCATGCGAAAGATTAGTTTTTTTGCCTAGGTAAGTTTTAATTCATGATATTGATTCTCAATGTATATTTTTTTTGGCTAAAACTTCCAGAGTACTTAATAAATCTATATTTATAAAAATCAATGCCACTTTTCGTTGTAATTTTATAACTCAAGAATGGGCTCACCTATCCAAACCTTATGTTTAGGCTTTGTTTGGACTATTTAGTAGATGGTTTACGTGAAGTTTGCACAAAATCGGTTGAGCGGTTCTTCATTTATCACGCAAACGAAGTTGCGCGGGTCAGCTAGTACTTTATAAAATACTTAAAAGTTTTTTACGTTAACCGGTTGAGTTGTGTTCACCGTACTGTATACGTGGGCTCCAGCTGTATACATTGTACAAACAATTCGGTCAGGTGATTTTCCACCCTTATAAAATATTCAGCTTCGGGGGCTTTGAAAATATTTTTCAGTTGGACCTAAATCCTGTGTGGTATACTAATTTACGAGCAATAAAAATATCCCTCAAACACATAATTTGGATGGAGGGATAAGATCTTGAGTTATATGAATATTTTGTCAAGTAGTCAGCAGGTGTGCTAGCTGGTATATGAGGTTGACTTAGGATCCGAACACCTTATTGGGACAAGTTGGAACCCTTTACATATTTGGTTATAGATTATCTATTGAGGCAAAATGTGGAACCCGTAAATTCTATAAAATCTATTAAAGCAGCTCCCAAAACGACGGGAAGTCATGAAATTCTTAATAGTAGTGAAAAAAAATTGTGGATAAGTTACACGAAATAGTTTGTATACCAATGTTTAGGCGCAGACTTTACGAATTTATCACGCACGCAAAGCTTTTATGTAAAAAACTTTTTCACCAATATTTTTTTCCGAACGTGACCCTTGTATTCACCAAAAATAAAACAAGGACCAAACTTTTCACCAATATTTTTTTCCGAACGTGACCCTTGTATTCACCAAAAATAAAACAAGGACCACTTAGCGACAACCCCCCGCGGATAAAAAAGAGCATTAAGGTATAATTTATCACAGTTTCCAGGCCATTAAACATAAAGACTGCAAAAGCCGCAGCTATACGTGATAAGCTCTATGAGAACAGTATTGTCTGCTAACATGGTGAGAGAAAAAATGATAAAAATAATGAAAATTCAATTTCACAATCTGTATACCCAATAACACATGAAGCGTAAATTCAATAATTCTTTTTAAGTAAATAGTACGAACTAAGGAACGTGAAATTTGATACAGTTAAAGTTTATAATGAGAAAAAGTGCATAAGGTTCATATGTTTAATGAATTACTATAGAATCTCAACAATTCCTAGTATACCTAAATAGAAACAGAACATTGTTGCCAATGAAAAGGCCTGCAACCCACATTAGTCTACTTTTGACTTAGGTATATAGAGCATTTCTGAACCTGCGTTATCTGTCGTTATTACAGAAGTTTAAATGAATGCATAGTAACTAGTGGTAATGCATTTTGTATTGTTTTAAAAACACTCAAAAGGTGATCCTTTCTGTTTGTTGACATTGTCATATTATACACTTCCAAAATTTAGTAGAACACTAATAGTCATTCCAAGTAAGGTTTCAGTTATTCTGAATTTCATTTTAATGAAAAGGTGCTTGATTGGATTGTACTACCAACTACGTACTCTGAAAATCTCTTTTCATCTTTATATGTTTAATGCTACGATCACAACTTAAGCAATACCGCAACGTAGGTTAAATGTTTCATAAAAACTAATCCCGAAATCCCTTTAGAGACAAAGTACGGGTACTTTATTCAAATATCGCTCGCGGCTCAGGTACGTATCGAAGGTAAGCAACGATTTTTACCAAAAAGCCAAATGATAGCATAAAAGATAAACCTTTTAGAAGATTTATTGTGATAAATTGGAAGAAATAAAAAAAGCTTAGGTCAAATGTATCGAAAGGTTTCTGTCAAGCAGACGATTGAAATATTTGATATATTCCCTTTCAGTCTTCTTATCAAATAGATTGGTAAAAAGCAATTATTTACAATCCTTCATCGAGCTTGTATATCCACCAAAATGGTTTGCAAGAGTATTTTAAGCTTCAGTTGAACCCAAAGAAACAGAATACTAGTACTTTGCTTTAATTGAGTGTGAAAATGGAGGTTGTAGTTTGCGTAAAATTATTTTAAAGTACTATCAAAAATCATTCAAAAAGTTGGAACATTACCTTTGATTCTTTTCCATTTATTTTAAAATAACATAATCTCAAAAGAAATTAGAATTGTTGTGAATAATCTTAGACGCGCCCGAACATAATTTTAGTCAAACATGCAAAACGAACTCACACAACGAAAAAGAGCTACGATGTGACCACGTCTACGGCGTAGGGGATCACTACAATGCAAACTGCAAGAGCTAACGTCAGTCTACGCCGCCCGTAGAAATGCAATAACAGTCAGTTCAAAGCAGGTAGAAAATATTTCGTATCGCTGAAAAAATGTTGACAAGGTAATTCTTGTTTACATTGTTTTATACAAAAGGAATGTTTCCAAACGACTACTGCTAAAACTGGATCAACACTATGACCACTGAACTTTCCGCAGAAACACAGATGAAGACCTTTCGTGTAAGTATATCCATTGTTTCGTAAAAGGCTAATGACCGACGGTGCGGCGTTATTCAAGTGTCAAGAAGATGAATGTCACGTTATTTATGAGCTTGGGAAAGGGTTTATTTTGATACCTGCCTTTTGGTTTTGTTGTATGATTTTATGAAGGTACTTTCTGAATCCTTTTAATGGCAAAGTTTTATTGATTTGTTTTTTTACAGTGCCTAAAATTTTACGTTCTATGAGGATATAATAAACTCCTGATGAGTTTCAAATATTCGTTTGTAAAACTTTCGCAGTAACATACATCGCTATAATGGATTTAACAGTCAATGATTAATTAAATTCTTTTGGAATGTATTTTTTGGAAATAAGTTCCTTAACGCGGCTTAAAGGCAGTCGATTTATTAAAAATCGGTCAGGTAAGAAAATGCGTCTGAGTATATTGAGCTTACATAGTATAAACAATTTTTATAACAATTGACTCTTTAACGTTTCAGTATACTATAACGACTCCGAAGCGCAACGGTAGCGCGACAATATATCAGAAGGTTGGGTGTTCAAATTACGCCGGGGTTAAACTATTCTGATTATCAGTAACTTCCTGATACTGCCGTATACTTACGATTTGTGTAAGTAAATCATCTATTGTAAGTCTTAACTTACAAAAGATGATTTTGTCTTTTTACTATATAAAAAGCTATCTGACATACTTATAATTATGTCTAATAGCTTTTCATGCAGTGGCTTACAGTGACTTGGATACCCACGGGAAAATTTTGGGCTGTTATAGCTTTCATATCAAATCTTGAAAGAAAAATATTTACAATGATGTACCTAACTATATTTCTAAAATCAATTTTTCATCATAATTTTCGGAAACAAATGGTTTATACACATATTTAGTTAGAAAAATTATAGTCAAATATGAAAGTAGGCTAAAAATATATTCTTATATGCGTCGTATATATGCTATCATGCGTCTCCGTACGGCCTTAAAAAAATCTTGCAACTTAGCTAATAAAGATTTACCCTCGCGATAAAAAAAATCATAGCAGTAAGTTCGCCATAAATAATTCGTGGCATACCTGCGAATGCTGATTTGACATGGGTCAGGGCCTTAAAAACGAGGCGTATAATATTTCATTTCGGCCACTGAAATTGAAATCTGGGTCGGATTCCACACATATTACTGTTACTTTACGCATAGTTACTTTTACTGAAACTAAGGTTGTGGTAAGGAACCTACGTGATAAACAAAATAAATACATAGAAAATATCCGAATTCTGAAACAAATATTGTGATAGATACAAATATTTGGGCCGAACCCGAGATGCGGATCTAAAACGTCAGAATGGTAGTCTGTGACACCTACCGCTACGCGATATCGTATTTTAGACTATTTACCATTCATATTAATCTTTTGGACTGTATGTTTGTCAATTATGTAGATTAAGTCAGACATAAATCACCAGAATACACCAAATAGTCCTGTTTGCATCAAAAATTAGAAACTCAATTTTAAAACTGACTAGAGTCGAAACTCTTTGCTCTCTGTAGTATCCTCTCGTTCAAAATATCGTTTAAAGTCAGACGACCGAACGACGGATTTTTGGCATCTTTAAAAGCAACTTTAGATTCAGTGCAGCTGCGAGCTGGACCTACATGTTAAAGATCAATACGCTGCAAGCGATAAATGTCCGAAAAAATGTTTTGTCATTTCTCCCAATGCTGTACAATATTTATAGGAATACTTAAGCAAATTTTGTGGCGATCAATTTCCACAGTAAAATTAAAATATTCTCATTTTTTTAAAACCCCATCATTTTTGTAAAACCGTACCTAATCCTGACGTTTCACCCGCGTACATATTAAAAACGTCGAAAAATCACGATTTTTTGCATGGTAGCCCCCTTAAATGTCTATTTTATTTTAATAAAAATTTATTATTAATATTGAATTGAAATTTACAACTCAATATTTTGCAAGTATTTTCAACCGTCTAATTGTTGCCGTTATTAATATCAATATCAATCAATACATATAATAAAATCGTAACAGGTGGCTGTCTGTCCATGGAAGATAAATAAGTAAAAACATTATAGGGGGCTTTATGAACGCAATAAAACCCAAAACAATGATTTTTAGAATTTTTGTCTGTTTGTCTGTACGTTTGTGCACGCTAGTCTCAGTAGCCGTTTAACCGATTGCAATGCGTTTTTTTAACTGTGTTGAAGTTTGCTCCACTTAACATTTAGTGTTTGTTTCAGGTCAATCAGTTCATAAATAAAAAAGTTATAGCACTTTAAATAATAATACAAAGACATAAAAATTTAAAAATGGGTAAATCTAAACTGACGTGGTGGCTTAATCATAAACGAGCTTAATGTTTTTTAACCCTTTGGGTACGGAACCCTAAAAATGTAAGAATCATACATTTTTCGGGGTGTAAAACTTATATAGATATCAAAATCGCTTCTTTTTTACAAACTACTATTTTAACAAAATGCAAAGGAATGAATATATTAGTTTGGATTAATATATTAGTATTTTACAGGTTTAGGATATACAGGCGTCTTATCTTTACTAGGATAATAAATTATGGTACCCATGGCTAAGTAAATACAAAGCCGTTTATACAAAATTTTGTATTACACTTTATAGAAAGTTTTAGTGGTTAACTCTGTTGGTGTTGGTCTAACTTTATGATGAGTTGTAATTATTACAACAACATATTTTGTGACTGTATCTTAGTATTACTTATTTCTTTTAATATCTTTAAATTTCTTATTGAGTGCATATTAAACCTTCTACTTTACGTGCTGTGTAATCAAATTACCGGGTGAGATAAAGTTAGTATTTTTTTTTTTTTTTTTTTTTTTTTTTTTTTTTTTTTTTTTTTTTTTTTTTTTTGGCAACACTGATATCTGTATGTGTACAGTGTCTCCGTATTTAATTATTCATATAATTTATATCAAGTTGATTTTTAAGTAGAAGAAGTAGTGTAATATAGTGCCAATATTGTGCTGACCGAGTGTTATTATAGTTAACAACTTTAAATAACAAATATAAGTGTTCTAGCAAAAGCAAGTTATTTCATATTTATAAACAATAGATACAAAATGTGTACTTAAATACGATAAATTACTCAACCTATATAATAATTGGACTAAAGTGACGGTATTATCTTCAATTTACAGCTGTGTGTTAAAAACTTTATCAACTTATTTAATTTACAAAGACGTTATGAAAAAATAATTTAAACGAACGTACTACTAGTGACTCCCAGTGGCGAATAGCAAATCCAAAACCTTGCAGTGTTACAGAAGCAAAAATACAAAATTTGGAAAAAGTTTGACATATCAATAGTAAACAGATAACTTTAGGACACTCAATAGCTGTCAGCGCCATCTAGGGGCAAATAGTGAAGTCGTTAATGTGACCGTTACAAAAAATTGCCAGGGTTACGGAAGATTCTTTGGAATACGGAAGATTTGATTAAAACAGTTCGGCAACTTGGGTGCATATGAAAAATGACTAATAAATGCAGCGCTTGTGGTTCATGTATACTCAATGGCATGTTTATGGAATGCTCGAATGTAAGGTGCAAGAAAAAGTACGATATAAAATGCCTAAATATTAAAGTAGAGACATTTAAGGCATTTTCGTTGGAGTATAAGAGAAAATGGATTTGTCCCGATTGCGTTGCGATGACTCCTAAGCCCAGAAACACTGACGATACTCCAGTTCGAAATAATAATAAAGCTGGAACCTCTCCTAGTTATGTAAACTGCGTGCGAGGTAGTCAAGCTAATGTTACACCTACAAGATCTGATAATATGGAGTCCGTAATGCTGGACGAACTCAGGGAATTACGATCTGAAATGATAGCTCGCATGGATAGCCAGGCAAAAACAATTACAGACCTTAAAAAGGAATTTTCTGAAACGAAATTAGAGTTAGTTCGCTTACTAAAAATTATGAATTTGCTAGAAGAAAAGGTCAGTAAGAGTCAGGCAGTGAACTGTCAAGTACAAGATACAAACAAATTAACCCCGGAAACTGTGGATTCCCGATCTATTTCCGAAGTTGTAGATCAAACAGGTATTTCTAAAAAAAATACCAGTTCAGAATTCGGTATACTACGGGGAGAACACAATAGTGTGACTGCGAAGTCTGCAACTAAACCGGTTTCGGATTGTATTCCTGGTATGTCACTAAGGGAGGAAGTATCTATTGAGGCAGACCAGAATATCAATACAGGTTGGACAATCGTTCAAAACAAGAAACAGAATCGGTTTTCAAGGGAGATTGGAACTGGCAGAAACAGACATTTGACAGCCATACAAGCCACGGAAAAGAAACGATTTCTACATGTGTGGCGATTACACCCGGAAACTACATTAGACGCAATGATAGATCATGTAAAAAATATTTGCGGAATTGACATTGATCTAAAAATTGATAAAATCAATCCCAAAACGGACAGGGATTACTCGTCATTCAGAATCGGTGTTCCAGAGCAGTTTTTTGAGAATTTGACACGTTCTGATGCATGGCCATTAAACGCCCAGTATAGCGAGTGGATCTGGTTTCGAAAATTGCCAAAAAAATCGGACCGAGAGTAAGAAAACAGAAATATTACTATACTACCAAAATGTGAATGGTCTTCGTACAAAATTAAATACCTTTAGAAATAGTTTAAGTTTGGTATACTCGGACTTATATGCTATTACAGAATCAGGATGCTATGAATCTATATATGATACGGAAATAGTTCCCCCGGGATTTCAAATACTTAGATGCGATCGATCAGATGGACGGAAGCAGGGCGGTGCGTTTCTCGTGGCCACAAATCGTTTTGAGTTACGACGAATACAATTTGCAGGCGTCGCCGGAGGGTGCAGTTCACGCTGTGCCTCTGCAGCTAATGTATGTATTGATAAATGTGTATTTGAAATAGTAGGTGCTTCAGTTTATTTAAAGAATAAGTTTTTATTTGTATGTTGCGTGGTTTATATTCCTCCAAGTAGTTCAGAAAATGATTACATGATTTTGTTTAATGTATTAGAAGCGTTATGTACAAGGCATAAGGAAATAATTGTAATTGGCGATTTCAACTTATATTCTGCTCCGTCTAGTATTCATAGCTATTACGAGTATCTTTTATCCTATTGCGAGTTCAACCAAAGTAATGAAATACCGAATTGTTTGAATCGTCAGTTGGATTTGGTTCTGAGTACAGGCATGGCTGGTGAGATAACAGTATCAGGGGCGGATGAGAGCTTGGTGCCCAAGGACCCGCAACACCCAGCACTGATGGTGAGGGTGTGTCCTGCACCTCCTTTAGATGATGCGCTCGCCGGGGAAACCACTGCTTCACTTTCGCGTAGTGAACCCTGTTTAAGACCACAGTGGAATTTTTTTAGGGCGGATTTCCATGCATTGTATGGTAGGTTGGCTGCGACAGATTGGGAAGCATTATATAGGGTTGAAAAAAGTGAGGAGGCAATTGATTATTTTTACACTATTTTTAATAATATTTTAGATGAACACGTGCCGAGAAAAAAGCAAATCCACAAACAATCGTGTAACCGATATCCGGAATGGTACACAAGAACAATTATAAAAGACCTAAAAATCAAATCCAGGCTACACAAAAGGTATAAAAGGACCAAATTGGACACTGATTACAGGGAGTTTGCTAGGTACAGAACACGTGTTAAAGTCGCAACAGAGGTAGCATACAAACAGTATGTGAATAACATACAGAATAAACTCAAAAAGGACCCCAAGTCGTTTTGGGAGTTTTTAAGAAGTAAAAAGAGCACGGCCCATAGACAGGCTATTTTGAAGGATGGTCGGCAGATTACTGATGAAGAATGTGCTGAACACTTTGCTGATTTCTTTAAGTCTGTGTACAGTAGCTCGCCGCCGCAACTTGATGTGAAAGCTGCTATAATGGCAGCGCAGGCACATGGCACATCCGGAGTATGCGTGCATATAGAGACCCTTACCTTGGATAGCGTTAGCAAAGCACTCACAAGCTTGAAACCAAAGCGTTCGACGGGCCCTGACGGCATTCCTCCTTTTCTGTTTAGGGATTGTAGCAGAGTTATAGCGAAGCCGCTTCATTACATATTTAATATTATATTACGGTCCAAAATATATCCAGATAGATGGAAGACTACTCGAGTTATTCCAGTTCCGAAAGGCAAGTCAGGACCAGATGTCACAGGATATAGACCGGTAGCGGTGTTGTCCACTCCAGCAAAGGTCTTCGAGTCCGCCGTTCAACGCCTTATACAGGAACAGGTGCAAGTGCTAATATCGGATGCACAACATGGATTTCGCCCAGGACGTAGCACTTCCACAAACCTCCTGAACTTTATGGCTCAAGTGGTGCCGGCGGTTGATTCTGGTGGGCAGGTGGACGCAGCCTATTTTGATATTAAAAAAGCGTTCGATATGGTCGATAATGACGTCCTATTAGAGAAGCTTGCGGCGGTCGGATGCACGCAGCACTTGCTGGAGTTTTTTGCAAGTTATATGGGAGATCGGCAACAGTATGTTGACTACAAGGGACGTGTTTCTGAGCCGTATTTCATTAGATCAGGCGTGAGTCAGGGAAGTAACTTGGGACCACTTGAGTTTCTTATAATGGTAAATGATTTACCAGATGTAGTCAAACATGCTACGTGTTTATTGTTTGCAGATGATCTCAAGTTGCTACTCGAAATAAAAGACGACTCTGACTGTGAAGATTTGCAGCATGATGTAGATAGAGTGGTGAAGTGGGTTGAGCAAAACAAATTAGCTTTTAACATCTCTAAGTGTTCCACTATAAGTTTCACTCGAGCTCGCCTGCCGATAACTCACGCATATAAAATAGATACGGAGCCTATTCAAAGAGTCACACAAGTGAAAGACCTAGGAGTTTTAATGACTGCTGATATGTCATTTCGTATTCACATATCTAATATTTGCAAGAAAGCGTTCAGGAACTTAGGATTCGTGTTAAGACAATCACGAGATTTTACAAGTATTAGCGCGGTGAAGGTTTTGTATGATGCACTAGTCAGGAGTCATCTTGAACATAATGCTATGATATGGTCTCCACTTGAGGCGAAGTACCAACTCATGATGGAAAAAGTCCAGAACAAGTTTACGAGGTACCTGTATTTGAAGTTGTACGGAGTATACCCATTTTACCCACTAATGTATCCGACATTATTTGTACTGGGTATGGTTGGGTATGATCAGTTGAGAGTGCGCCGTGATTTTTTTATTACGGCCTATGTACTTAATCTCCTGAGAGGAAAGGTATGCAACCCAGGAGTACTTAAGCATCTTAACCTCTGTGTTCCAGATCGATACGTTTGGAGGCGGAGACGTCCACCATTGCTGGATATGCCTGTAGCCAGGACCAATTTACTTCGTAAAACGCCTCTCAGCCGGTCAATAAAAATTGTTAATGATGTTTGTGACAGGATAGATATATTTTCTGGTCAATGGAGTGAGCTCGTAAAGGTGTTATTATATGTTTTATGTTACAGTATTGAATGATTTTGTTTTATTTATATTATATTTTTTATTTTTTTGTTATTATTAGACTATTTTGATTTTGATTTGTATCGATGTATGCTTCTCGTATTTTGTTTCTTTGTATTTTTTCATATTTTTAGGTATCGTTTTTATTTGGGTGTATTTAGTTTTAAGTTTATTTTATTAGTTAATTGTATAATTTTGTTAAATATAAGTCCATTATCGTTTTGGGGTAATCCCTGTCAAGATAGTGGAAGAATGTTATAAATAAATAAATAAATAAAAAATAAATAAATAGTTGGTACAAAGCTATTTCAATAGATTTTTCTCTTTGTTATCGTGCTCTATTATTACTTTCTCTTTGATATAGTTTCTTTGGACGTAAAATTTTCATAAGAAAGCTCATAAATCAAGCCTACCCTTCTTTTAATTAGTCTTTTTACTTCGGAAATTAGTTTTCTAAAGTCATGTTAAATGTACATAATGTGAATTTATCAAAATATTTAAAACTAACTGCTTTTTTCTACTTAGTTTTATTAAATAGGTAGGTATATATTTTGTTCGATAAACTGCTACTTCTACTAAATAATTACATTTGACTGGTTGATCCTAACTAATATTACAAGTGAAAATTTATATGTCCAAATGTCCATACATACAAACATTCGCGTTTGTATGTACGTATAAAAATACGTATAGGTATGGCTGTTTCTTACTCACTCTACCTCCTGAAGGAATCTGTCTGAAAATTGGTACATTGATAGATTATAGTCTGGAAAATCACATAGGCCACTGTTTTCTTCCGAAATAAGTTCCCTCTGGATGCGGGAACAGGACCAAATTCCACGCTGTGTCGCGAGCATCATCGTGTTCACTATATTATTCCATTTAAGTAATATCTTTTACACCCAACTACTAAACTAGAGTGTGCACTAAATTCAGATCTTTTATCTATAAATCAAGGACGAAAGCGTGTCACAGAAGGCTCGCAGATAAACCGAGCAGTAGATATAGGTATAAAAGACAGTTATCTCAGAACAGCTGGGATGTCGTGAACTCCGTGACATTACAACGGTTTTATGTGAGACTTGGGCGAGTTTCATTTTAATAATGTGGGGTTCTTGATAACTTTAACAAAATTTAACAAAAGTTTTGTATAATTGGGATATTTGTTAACTTGTAAATGTGAAAATTTAAAGAGAAAACTGTTTTCGTGGTTCATGTTCTAAGTATTTGGCAACTGTGCATTGCTGGTTGGAACACCGCTTCACGGCGTTCAGATTCCAGTGTCATTTGGATAACTTTTTTATTTTTATTACTTTTGTAGAAGGCTTACAGACTAATATAAAACTAGATAAAACAAATAGATTACAATATTGCTACAATATTATATATATATATATATATATATATATATATATATATATATATATATATATATATATATATATATATATTTAAAAATAAATAACTACAAATTTAAATGAGCGTAATAATGAAAAAATAAATAAATAACACTTCAATACATAATAAACGTCTCACAACAAGTATATAAACATAATAAAAGAATAAATGCATCTGTGTGCATCCCACTAACCAAGTTAAATAATAGCAAACGAAAAAAAAAAATCGCTATGATTTGTTTGGCTCGTCAGGTCAAACGTCAACTGTCAACATTGTCATCCTTCCTTCATCCTTGTTAATGTTGTGCGCATAAATTTTAATATTTATATTATTTTTTTACAAATTACAGCTACGATAATTAAATACTATAAACACATATTATAATAATGTAAAATAGAATACAATGTGCAACCTTAGAAACTTTCCACTTACAAAGTAGTCAGAATAACATAGTGTATTAATATTAATACTCCACAAGGTAGACTGTTGCCGTACCTAAATAATAATTAATAATACGAAAGAAAGCTGTAAATACATATTTAAGTACAAACACTACATAATTGATTTGCGTTTGGTTACAGACTGACGCTGAGAAACACATATTATGACTTAAACATCATGATCCACATCATGATATATATATAATATATAAGAAAAGAAAGAAAGAGGTCTCTGGCGGAGTCCAAGCATATTTGTTCTTAAACCTATACCACCCTACAGCTCACCACTCCTCACTCTGCCACCAGCAATGTCTGCTAAATAACAAACATCACTGATGTGGCGCCTATGTTCTTGAGTCAGGAAATGGTACCGCCTACAGCGATGTTCATAGTCCAGTGAAATTTGCTTTGTGCTATAGTCCAAATACCTGAGGAATTTTCTTTGCACTTTCTCAATAGCAGATGTGTATATCTCATACTGTGGATTCTATACTTGGGAACAGTACTCCAAGTGACTGCGCACATATGCACAATATAGAACCTTGACTGGCTTTATATCTTGGAAGTTAGCTGATGCTCTCAACATGAAACCCAAAGCCTTTGATGCTTTGGTCACTATATTATCAATAAGTTGAACTTATTTGAATTGTTTATTCTATGCACAAATTATGTTGCTTTTGGTACTGTTTCTAGTTAGATGTATACGAGAGAGAGATAGGGGGAGAGATAAAGAGAGATAAGGCTAGTATAAACTACATGTCTTACAAAGTAAAAAAAACTTTTTATGCGTTAGTGATTGACACCATACCAGTTGTACTACATTTTAAGGATATAAAAATATATTTAATACTCGAGCAATTAAACTTGAAGCAAGTCATAAAAATTCAAATAAAAAAACAGTGGAGATTATTTTCAAGCGAGCGGCAATACACGTATTCTTTTCTTTGCCACCACGAAAGCTTTATTTCATTACAATACATGTATTTCCTCTTCAGTTAATCCCGGGTTGTATAAAAGGGGCGTCAAGGCTGTCACGATAAAGACAAAGTATTTCTTTATAATTCCTTCCTGGTATGTTATAATGTAACTGTGATCAATGTTTACAAATTTGAGTTCGATATATGCCCTTAGGCTTCAAACGTTAAAGGGTTAGACTTATCTAAGTCTGCAACTGTAAGCGCGAACATAAAAATAATAAACTGATCCTATGAGGGTTTTCTTTTCCGTTTTGAGTTACGGAACCAGCAAAATATGTAAAATTGACTCGATGGACATTTTTTTTTGAGTTTTCTTCTCGCTTCGCCATGGGGTCCGTTAGACAGCACACATGTGGCTAGTTAAAGACCAAAGATCTCGGTAAAGTCTCATTTCACAATAATTACTTGAATACACTTTTTTATTCCTAATAGTGTACGGCTATACGGTCGTCGTACACGAATCAAAATAATGGCAGGGTAGATAACCGGTTAATAATCTAAAAGATATTAGTGATCAACCGTTCCATACCCAACAACTTTATCCACTACGGAAATTGGAACTGTTATCTCAATATGCAAATTATATTGCGAACTGCACTCTAAGCGACAACTTTGGGATGTTACTATTGATCGTTACTACCCAATGAACTCTACAAAATTGTTTCGCCGACGTTTCTTTATTTACATAATGTTTTATTGTAATGGCATGAAGATGGGGCATATTACCTACTAAAGAGCAGATTCTTGCGTTCTTTTTGTTGTTGTTAATGTTATTGAGTAAATAATACACGTTTTTGCCCCTAAAGTTCTTAGTGTTTTCAACAGATTTGATTTCAGAAAAAAAAAATTCTATAGGAATCCTAATTTATTGTTGAAAGATCTCATTTCTATTGGACTTGTGGAGGAAGGGGTAAGATGTTCCTCCGACACACAAAGGGAGGATCCTCCGACCAGGCTAGGTGATTGCGCCTTACCGGCCGAAGTCCAACGGTTGATGTTGGACTGTTGTTAATTTTTCATTATCGCCGCGAGAACTCTGATATCACGATTTAGGATTTATTTATTCTTTGTTGCGAGAACTTTCATATCGCAGGTTTTCAGGTGATCTTTGCTATGTTGCGGTTACCACAGACTCATTATTCATTACATTATCATAAATTTGTAATATGAACCAATAATCTCATAAGAAATCTCTAAGATTAATCCGTGATTGCGTGAACTTTAATATAGATTGATTGATAATTTAATATCGAATACCACGCATGGATATATAAATAATAATACAAAGACATAAAAATTTAAAAATGGGTAAATCTAAACTGACGTGGTGGCTTAATCATAAACGAGCTTAATGTTTTTTAACCCTTTGGGTACGGAACCCTAAAAATGTAAGAATCATACATTTTTCGGGGTGTAAAACTTATATAGATATCAAAATCGCTTCTTTTTTACAAACTACTATTTTAACAAAATGCAAAGAAATGAATATATTAGTTTGGATTAATATATTAGTATTTTACAGGTTTAGGATATACAGGCGTCTTATCTTTACTAGGATAATAAATTATGGTACCCATGGCTAAGTAAATACAAAGCCGTTTATACAAAATTTTGTATTACACTTTATAGAAAGTTTTAGTGGTTAACTCTGTTGGTGTTGGTCTAACTTTATGATGAGTTGTAATTATTACAACAACATATTTTGTGACTGTATCTTAGTATTACTTATTTCTTTTAATATCTTTAAATTTCTTATTGAGTGCATAATAAACCTTCTACTTTACGTGCTGTGTAATCAAATTACCGGGTGAGATAAAGTTAGTTGGTACAAAGCTATTTCAATAGATTTTTCTCTTTGTTATCGTGCTCTATTATTACTTTCTCTTTGATATAGTTTCTTTGGACGTAAAATTTTCATAAGAAAGCTCATAAATCAAGCCTACCCTTCTTTTAATTAGTCTTTTTACTTCGGAAATTAGTTTTCTAAAGTCATGTTAAATGTACATAATGTGAATTTATCAAAATATTTAAAACTAACTGCTTTTTTCTACTTAGTTTTATTAAATAGGTAGGTATATATTTTGTTCGATAAACTGCTAGTTCTACTAAATAATTACATTTGACTGGTTGATCCTAACTAATATTACAAGTGAAAATTTATATGTCCAAATGTCCATACATACAAACATTCGCGTTTGTATGTACGTATAAAAATACGTATAGGTATGGCTGTTTCTTACTCACTCTACCTCCTGAAGGAATCTGTCTGAAAATTGGTACAATGATAGATTATAGTCTGGAAAATCACATAGGCCACTGTTTTCTTCCGAAATAAGTTCCCTCTGGATGCGGGAACAGGACCAAATTCCACGCTGTGTCGCGAGCATCATCGTGTTCACTATATTATTCCATTTAAGTAATATCTTTTACACCCAACTACTAAACTAGAGTGTGCACTAAATTCAGATCTTTTATCTATAAATCAAGGACGAAAGCGTGTCACAGAAGGCTCGCAGATAAACCGAGCAGTAGATATAGGTATAAAAGACAGTTATCTCAGAACAGCTGGGATGTCGTGAACTCCGTTACATTACAACGGTTTTATGTGAGACTTGGGCGAGTTTCATTTTAATAATGTGGGGTTCTTGATAACTTTAACAAAATTTAACAAAAGTTTTGTATAATTGGGATATTTGTTAACTTGTAAATGTGAAAATTTAAAGAGAAAACTGTTTTCGTGGTTCATGTTCTAAGTATTTGGCAACTGTGCATTGCTGGTTGGAACACCGCTTCACGGCGTTCAGATTCCAGTGTCATTTGGATAACTTTTTTTTTTTTATTACTTTTGTAGAAGGCTTACAGACTAATATAAAACTAGATAAAACAAATAGATTACAATATTGCTACAATATTATATATATATATATATATATATATATATATATATATATATAATATTGCTACAATATTATATATATATATATATATATATATATATATATATATATATATTTCCTCTTCAGTTAATCCCGGGTTGTATAAAAGGGGCGTCAAGGCTGTCACGATAAAGACAAAGTATTTCTTTATAATTCCTTCCTGGTATGTTATAATGTAACTGTGATCAATGTTTACAAATTTGAGTTCGATATATGCCCTTAGGCTTCAAACGTTAAAGGGTTAGACTTATCTAAGTCTGCAACTGTAAGCGCGAACATAAAAATAATAAACTGATCCTATGAGGGTTTTCTTTTCCGTTTTGAGTTACGGAACCAGCAAAATATGTAAAATTGACTCGATGGACATTTTTTTTTGAGTTTTCTTCTCGCTTCGCCATGGGGTCCGTTAGACAGCACACATGTGGCTAGTTAAAGACCAAAGATCTCGGTAAAGTCTCATTTCACAATAATTACTTGAATACACTTTTTTATTCCTAATAGTGTACGGCTATACGGTCGTCGTACACGAATCAAAATAATGGCAGGGTAGATAACCGGTTAATAATCTAAAAGATATTAGTGATCAACCGTTCCATACCCAACAACTTTATCCACTACGGAAATTGGAACTGTTATCTCAATATGCAAATTATATTGCGAACTGCACTCTAAGCGACAACTTTGGGATGTTACTATTGATCGTTACTACCCAATGAACTCTACAAAATTGTTTCGCCGACGTTTCTTTATTTACATAATGTTTTATTGTAATGGCATGAAGATGGGGCATATTACCTACTAAAGAGCAGATTCTTGCGTTCTTTTTGTTGCTGTTAATGTTATTGAGTAAATAATACACGTTTTTGCCCCTAAAGTTCTTAGTGTTTTCAACAGATTTGATTTCAGAAAAAAAAAATTCTATAGGAATCCTAATTTATTGTTGAAAGATCTCATTTCTATTGGACTTGTGGAGGAAGGGGTAAGATGTTCCTCCGACACACAAAGGGAGGATCCTCCGACCAGGCTAGGTGATTGCGCCTTACCGGCCGAAGTCCAACGGTTGATGTTGGACTGTTGTTAATTTTTCATTATCGCCGCGAGAACTCTGATATCACGATTTAGGATTTATTTATTCTTTGTTGCGAGAACTTTCATATCGCAGGTTTTCAGGTGATCTT
Organism: Miltochrista miniata; assembly: GCA_933228765.1. NCBI lineage: Eukaryota > Metazoa > Arthropoda > Insecta > Lepidoptera > Erebidae > Miltochrista > Miltochrista miniata. Next base: position 24,602,734 of record OW121756.1, read on the forward strand.
TGCTATGTTGCGGTTACCACAGACTCATTATTCATTACATTATCATAAATTTGTAATATGAACCAATAATCTCATAAGAAATCTCTAAGATTAATCCGTGATTGCGTGAACTTTAATATAGATTGATTGATAATTTAATATCGAATACCACGCATGGATCTGGATATTAAATGATAATAATTGAAATTTGAAATTGGCGTCTTCGTTCAATCTCTAGAAATGGAATGGGCTTCTCATAAAATATGTAAGAAGCACAATAATATGTACCTATTTATTACCATGGCTTATTTAAACGTAATTAAACCGTGGCTTAAGCTGGTTACTTTCTGGGATATGTCCTATTGACCGAGGCGCATGCAGGATTAAATGGGACAATATAACATCTACGTCGGTAAATGTAAAGGAGAGCTTTACATTTACCATTTCAGCAACTTTATTTTGCCAGATGCATAGAATCTTTCAGTGACTACCTACGTGCTTTTATTTTAGAGTTTGAAACAACTACATAACGTATGATGTTCACAGCATTTCAATTTGTTACATAGATACATATTATTGGTGTCTCTTTTATAGCGCTGTATAAAAACACATACTTAAAACAAGTAATTTCGAGTACTTATGGTCTGACTTTTTTATCCTTACTAGATTCATATCTACTAATAGCCGCTTGTCTTGTAAATCAGTTTCCTCAGCCTGCTGTGTATTCTTTGTTCACCAATGACACTCCAGTTATACTAGTGTACCTACTAAATGCCATAATTATAGATCCTTTTTCTTTCATTTTACGTGAATTATTGATCTAAGTAATACAAAAGTTCTTAGCAACTCGCGTCGCAGATAAGGTTCAGATTGAAATATAAAATTCTATCTCAGAGAACAATTTCAACTTGTCCTTAGATAAAACAGAGACTATTCTGAAACTTCATAGCCTATAGAGATATTCGAAATAATTCCAAGTTTTCGAATTATTTTGAAACAAGACGAGTGAAATTCTCAAAGAATAAAAGGATATTTTAGTAACGATGATAAAAATAAATCACGATTAGTTTAAGGGGCAGTGGTATTATTACCACATAATGTGTATAAAATATTAACCCGTAGCAAACTGCTTGGATCTATTCACAACCAACTGCTGTAAAGTTTCCACGGTAACATATCTTTGCCTAACCAATTGATGCAGCTACTTGTGGGAGCTAACGCTTGAGATACTGATTCAGGAGTGTGGTAATACTGTTTCAAGAATATAAATAGCCTCAGGATGCAAAGTAACCTGACCTTGTAACTAACCCTGTAAGCTCTTAATGTTGAGCTGGTAGCTATAGACTCTTTGGCTTACTTATGTATGAACTTGAGGTGACAGTATGATCTGGTTGGTAGTTGACCCTGTGTTAGCAAGTATCGTTTTTAAAACTCATATCTTTCCATAGTGGTTGGGGGATTATTAGACTCCCAACCGCTAACCTAGTATGTTTACTAGTGTCATGAGGGTAGATCATCCCAGGATTTAAAATTCCTAGTATACCTTATCAGATATCTCTTTCTCTTTGCAAACAGTAAAGCAATCAAACAGTGAAAGCAAATCCAAATGTTTCTACTTCTGTGATTAAATTTTTATTTATGCAGATAGCTTTTCTTTTTGGTTTTGACTCCGTCATACCATAATTTAACATACGTAGGTACCCTTGATGGATGATTTTTGGTGCGTAATATTGTGTTATCTAAAACCTTTAGTATTTTATGAGGTAAAATGTAGCGAAACCAGTACTGGAAATTCTTACATACAACGTGAATTCAATTTTGATAAAATAGAGGATCGCAGAAGGTAGCGCGCTTTTTGTGAATCTGCCGTAATACGGAAATTTATTTTGTGTAGGTACTCTAATATTTATAAGATTTTATTTTAGGTAAGACTTGCCGATGACACGCGGTTATAATTTTTTTATACCACTAAAGTGGCAGACAAGCATACGGCCCCATCAGATGTACCGGTGGTCACCGCGGCCTATGGACGTTTGCAATACCAGAGGTGCCACAATTGCGCTGCCGACCCTGTAAAAACCTCCTAAGTCCCTTTTTGAAGAACCCCATACTGAGGCGTTTGGGAATACCAAAGCAGGGAGATCATTCCACAACCTAAGAGTACGCGGAAGAAAGCCTCTATCGGATCTTACCGTGCTTGAGCGCTATATGAAAAAAGGGTATAAAAAAGGTTTATTTTCTGGTTAAAAACGGTCGGCATTACATTAAGCGTGTATGTTAAAAAGTACCAATTTAGGAACTAAACCAATATCATTTAATTACTTCACCATTGGTTGAGGGACAAAAAGGGCCGCAATTATCTACGAGCCATACGATAGCAATTTGCCGACATGAAGACACAGGTGGAAAAAGAAATTGTTCCCCATTATGTTCGCTTTGCTGGACTATTTTTATACAAACTGATGGCAAATTGTTTGGGATTTTGAGGAAATTTCTCTCTTAATATTCATGTCTCGGGTGAATTTTATGACTACAAAGCCTTTTGTTTCGAGATTATTGCGCAGATTTTTTTTACATTTATATTTTCCACATGCATTACTGAATCGATCCAGTTTGCTGATAGAAATTGTGCAAAAAGTACACTGGTAGATGGGTTGAGAACCGACGATAAATGGAATAGTAGTACTATCTATGTATAATGTATTTATCGTCTATCAAGACACACCTTTCGGGTCAGATGAAAACAGACAATTCCCATATAGATATAGATTTTAGCCTTTCTTTATAAAATAGAGTGCAGAGGGTCTTATGTCGAGACTTTGTCGCATTAAACTACCTCACTAGGTCACGTGGCTCATCTGTTCAAAGTTTGAAATAAAACAAAAATGACAACGTCAATCGGATTGAACTTTCACAATAAACGTCTTAGAGAAGGGCAGTCGGGTGAGAACGATCTCACGGCTTCTTGTTTCACATGACATCTGTGGCCTAGATCTGTATTCTAGAACAACGTTACTCTACAACGTTATTCTACAACAATGTTTGTTTGAACACGCATGTGACTAATCATAAACTAGAAAACAGATAATGGGCTTTTAAATCATGAGCGCGTCATACATGGCAGATAAGATCCTTAACTTTAACTCTATAATTAGTTTTAAGGAACTTAGCACCTACAATCTCAAAAAAAGAAAAATACTTACCAAGAATGTAATCTAACCTGTACGCTTTATCAATTTCCAGTTTCAAAAGTTAAACGCTTTAATACAAATATTTTTCCAGAACGCATAAACTTAACCTAAATAAAATGCTTAGTTATAGATTTAGAAATGTGACTGATAGTATTAAAACTATTCCAAAGACAAAAAAAAATAGGATACTATGTTAACAGCTAAAACAGTTATAGTTAAAGTATGTGTGCATTCATAGCTTGACATTAATTGCAACAGCCATCAACGGAGCCGAATGAATGAGTTCGTGACGAGCTGTGATGGCTGCGGAGAGTGCGCTAGTGTGTACCGCTCTTTTGATGAAACCATGATTATACCGTACATACTCATACGTGTTTATATCACAATAAATTACCAGAAGCGGCAGAAAAAATACATAAAAGTATCAAACTATTAATACAAAATGCTTTTGACTCACTGTGTATTTACACAGTGAGTCAAAAGTTTCACTATAAAAATTACTTCATTTAATAGTAGATTCACGCTTTGGTCTTCCATAAAAAATCTATTTCAGTAGTTGTTGATTTATTTCTTAATTTGCTTATCAATGCTCTCAATAAAATTATGTGTTAAGATTTACCCAATCAAACTTGTTACTGTCTCCGATAAATTTTGGAATCCATAAAATCCTGTGTCTGAGATGTTCAATCGATAAATTGTTTAATAAAATATAAAGAAAAGTTTAGTTTAAGTTTAAAAAGTGAGATTTTCAAGCCATACAAAACGTATCAAGTACATTGTTATCCACTGAAATTTGATACAGGGATAGATTATAGTCTGGAATAATACATAGGCTACTTTTCATCCCTGGAATGTGTTCCCACGGGAAGTGAGAACGGGACCCGAATTTCACGTGAACAAAGCCGCGAGCATTAAATGTAAACTATTTTACCTTTTCCTACTAATATTATAAATGTGAAAGTTTGTGAAAATGTTTGGATGTTTAGATGTTTGGATGTTTTTTTACTCAATCACGCTCTAACGGCTGAACGGATTGAGCTCAAATTTGGTACAGAGATAACTTATAGTCTCGAATAACACATAGGCTACTCCCGTTCATCCCGGGAAAATGTTCCCACGGGAAGCGGGGACGGGTACCGAATTTCACGCGGGTGAAGCCGTGAGCATCATCTAGTATATTATAAAACCTTTACCATAGTATACTACTTAACTAAGCAAAGCATGTCGCTTCCAGAAAACTGCAAGTCATAGGTATTACATGTCTACGTTGACACGCCTTTGTATTTCGCGCATTCAGCTAAGGGTTAAATAAAAACAGCACTGTGAAACGTAAAAAAGAACTATTTATTCAACAAAATTCTCTTGAATTTTCCGTAACAATTATTTTAAAAAGTTTTAAACTCCAAATGCTTTATTTACTCAGAGTTTATTTTATATAAATTCCGTGATTATGATTATACTGGGCAATTTAAACTATTAACTTACAAGTCGTAAGTTTGAATTAGATATTATACAATAGTAATTATAGTACAGGGAATGTTGTCGGTTTTTCTAAGAGTAGGAGTCAATACCCATTTAACCCGTGCCTACAACCACGTCCTACTACTTGTAAAAGTATAAGTACAAAAATTTCCAAGGAAATCATTATGAACCTTTAACTACGTAATGATATTTGCATAAATCTTAAGGAAATAGTACCGTTGTATTCTCGGATATTGCGTATTCAAGCTATCACAAAGCTACCGTGGTTACTCATAATAAAGTTTAATTATAACTTGATTAAGTTTCCACACACCCTTTCCTGATTAATAAGGTGCGTGTTATTGGAGTAAGTTTAGACTGAATTTCGACACAACCCGCCCTGCAGGACACAGGGCCTGTTAGTATTAGGTATATGTATGTTACTAGTAGCCAGCATAGGTGTTAGCGGTACAATGTAGTTTGGTGACTAAATATAATATTAGTAAAGAGTTTTAGTTGACAATCAGATCAGTTGAATTATAGATTTCTACGAGTATCGAATGACTTTTGAGAAAGCTCAAGTTATAACGTCAGTACCATCAATGAAATCAGCCAATAGCAGTTCAGTACTGGACATAGGCCGCTGTCAATTTACGTCACTATACACGATCCTGCGCCTATTGCGTTCGGTCCTTCCCTGAGCCCTTTTCTAGGTCGTCGGTCCATAGCCACCTCCATGCCACTTTAATGCCTATGTATATTAATAATATACTTATACTATGTTGACCAATTCAGTTCTCTGACAAAAAAGTGAGAAAAAGAAATGGAATTATTAAAGTCTGACAGTATAACGGCCACCTTATAACGAGAGCTAATTAAGGTGATGGGATATTTTCAAGATACGTCAAAGTTAATGGTTCTATTTTTTTGTTTTGGGCACAACTTAACGGAAACCGAGTTAACATTACCTTATCGGATCGATTTGTTTAAACTGGGTAACAAAAGTTTTTCTGAAAGCTTTTAACATTATTATTGAAGAGTCTTATCTTTTTATGTTCCATTAACGGTAGCCAGCAATTTTTTTCGCTCAAATTAGGTATCTGCTAGTGAAACTTTTTTTACAATATTTTGTCCACCCGAATGAATTATTGCCCAAAAGGACATCTCAATTTTATCAACATTTATTCGTATTTCTCTCATTTCAATTCTGTATTTCAGTTCACTTAAATCTGATCAACACATTTCGGGGATATAGCCTAAGGGAAAATAGACAGATGTGTTATTCCTGTTCCATAACAACTAGGTATCATACCCTACAGTGTCTATTCAAAATTTGCCTCATAAGAGATTGCCATACACGATAAGGTTGTCAGTTGTTATACCCACGTTACTATTCGGAGATTACGAAGTATAAATTCTGATAGATAGCAGATGATGTGGGTATGGGTTTAAATTTCATGCTCATGGTTACCGTGCCGCGCCGTAGGGAAGACTTTAGGCCAAAGAAAAGTTTAAAGAAACCTTATTCCTCATAGTCTATGGATTCACCGAGCGGGTGCCAGGTCTATACCATGTCACAAGGAGAATCCCTCAACGGCATCAGAGAATTGCGACCTAATCTATATTAATAAAATTACATGGTAATCTAGTCACATATCATCTTATCATTCTCTGTTTGCGATTCTGGGACTCACTTTGGAATTTCATTATAAATTTACCTACCCACATAATCGGAAGAACATTTAAATACTTTAACAATGATATAATTATATTTATCTACTCTGATACTATATTACAAAGATTATAAAATTGTAATCAATACTCTTATGACAAACATTACGCACAGGCCAAAAAAAAAGTTTTATTACGATACAGGTCTTGTATGGACCCCTATATCATAATATAACTTTTTAATCATTACGATACACCATAAACAACCTCCAGCTGGAAAAAGAAGTTTGAGCCTCTACTTTAAAAAAAAATTGTACCTCCGCAGCCTGAAAAAAAAAGAAACACGCATGCGCAATCGATGTTTGCTCTTGGCGCCAACATTTTACATTTAAATCAAACAAAGTTTGGTTTTGTTTGTAAAATAAATTAGTTTTTTGTGTCAAAACATGTCTTAAGGCGAGGATGGTGGTAATTGTACACCACCAGACATTCTGGAAACTGCATCAAACATGACCATGAATCTGTTACCGGCGAAATCAAGGAGCAACTATATATCACAAAATGAAATCTGGTATTATAGTATGAGAGTAGATAAAGTAGTGTATGACACTGTACATAACTTGGTCTTATAACACTCGTGTGATACTATAGAAAAACTCGCCTAAAACACACTCGTGTTATAAGAACCCTCATTATGCAACAGTGTCATAAACTACTATTACTTGATGGGTAGGTTGTTAAAACTTGGAGTATTGATTGTGACATATTATTTTGTGATTGGAGTAGATAACAAAATATCTACAAAAGGCTAAAACAAACAATTTAAAAAAGAACTAAGAATTTTATTATACATACCTACATACATGCGTCGTAGTATTCCTCCACATCATCGTTCACTGGAAACGTTCCCAGAAGACTGGCAGCATTGCCACGTTGAATGGCAATGCTTATCCTTTGTGCAAGGAAATAGCCAGCCTTCTGGTCGCGTGAAGCGTCGACTAACCGCTTTGCCAAATCTTTATACAAAAAGCGGGCACTTGGACCCCAAGGCCCCAACGTTTCAACCCCAAACGGCTCAAACATATAATTACCTATTAAATTACAGTATTTGCGCCGTTTGAGGTTTTCCGCAGAAGCAGCAGCAGCACCTGCACAACCTGCTGTGCTTGGAAGATGTGACGGCGCAAGGGTGTCAACGCATGTGGCGTCCCACACCAAAGGTCGACCCATCTTCCAAGGCAACAATGACATACCGTCGGGCCTCTTGCCATCGTCACGCACCAGTCCGTTTGGTTCTAAAACGGCAGGTACGCCCGCGGTGACAAGAGCCCGACGTATTATGTCATTCAGGTTGGCGTGGCGAGAAATGCGGCCGGCACTTCTGCTGCACGAGAGGCCATGACGTCCAAGATTGTCGACAACTTCTCCACAGTGACAATAATGCGGAGAAACACACGGCGTACCTAGACGGAGACATGTGGCAAGGCGAAAGGTAGTATCATCTAACATAGTACCTATGTTGGATGATGGAAGCGCTTGAATCCATAGACCCGACTCCCACTCTCCCACAGCTAGCAAACGCGCACGCTCTGCAATATTGGAAGAAGTATTGATTAAATTAGCTCTTACCAAGTTACAGAGCGGCACATCCCACAGTCTCTGAGAGGATAGGTTGTCGGGCAACGGAGTATTGGGGCAGGCCATCTTCCAAGCATTTATGGCGTCAGTCTTACACGACACCTCAGAATCAACCTGTGTGTTAATTAAAATTTTTCTGGTTAAATCTTCAGTGCCGTGAACTGACGACAAAAATGCTGGCAGACTGATGTTAGAAATTTTGCGAATACCGAGACCACCCAAGCGCACTGGAAGAGACGCTTGGAGCCAGGCTAGGTCGTTCAAGGCCACATTTAAAATTTTGCATAAGGTGTGCTGAATCGTAGTATCTATATTTTCCAAAAATGGCATAAATTTCCAAAATTGTGATGAACGAATGGCATGAGTAAATTTTGGAACGAAAAGGCAAAACCGGAGTATAGTGAAAGCTGAATGAACACTAATTTTAAGTAATCGATCAGAAATAATATCGAAATTTTGTAGCTTTTCTTCTAAAAAGGGTTGAAAACCTTCTTCTAAAATCGGGGAACCCAGGAGGCGAAGAGATTTGCTATCTAAAATTTTTATGTTAGGAGCCAAAGAATTAAATTTGTTAATTGTGGAAAGACTGTCTACTTTTTCAGTAATAAAAAGTTCACATTTATCCGAATTTAAATTCAGACCAATGGAATTAAATTTATTTATTATTAACTGTAGGTCTTCTAATACTGTTTTTACATCGCCTCCTAGAGTCCCGTCGTCTAGGTACCATATGTTGAATTTAGAATTTATTTCTCTAATAATAGGATGTATAGCGAGAGAAAAGATGACAGGCCCCAGTGGGTCACCTTGTTGACAACCAACAGCTGATTCCAAAAGGTGGTTTTTATATACTAATTTTGTAGGAAATCTGTAACATTGCCAAAGGAATTTATAAATTTTAGGAGTTTCTAATTTTGCTTGGGTCAACAAGGTGTCTCTGTTTAATGAATTGAAGGCATTCCTCAGGTCAACCTTCATGATGACCTCACCTTCACCACTGCCAAGATATGTGGAGAGAGCGTGCAAGGCTGCCTCGCACCCTCCTTTGGAGCCGAAACCAAGTTGTAAGGGCTGAAATTTTTCGGCAAGTTCTGTATTATAAAACTTACAACAAAGTTTGGCTACCAAACGTCTTAAGACGCTTCCTACGGCAATGGGACGAATGCCACCATCTTTCTTGCGTAAGGCACACAAATTGGCCCCGTACAAGATGGCGATGATGCCATCATCCACATTGCCGGAGAGCATTAAATTTATGAGAGCCGTTAGCTCCTTCAGCAGAGCATCGCCAGCCTCACCTGTGTTTTGACACAACAAATCCTTGAGGTGTTGTGGTGTCAGACCGTCAAAACCGCCCGCAGATCCACTGCGGAAGGAGCAAACGGCTGCAAGTACGTCCTTGGCAGTGACACTGAGACACTCAAAGTCATCACTGGGTGGTTCAGGAAAAGTGAGATCAGCTGACGGCGGTGGATGCTTATCCTGCAAACACGCGAGCGTGTCTGCAGAATTAGTCGCCACCACATCGCTACTAAAAAGTAACCTCGACGCTCCCCTTATGTCACCTTCCCTTACTTTATTTTCTATATACTTAAATTGGTTTGTACTAACTGTATTATTATGTGTGATTGGCAAAATAGATTGAAAGATAGAAGTGGAATTAGAACTATGGCAATTTTCTTTAATAAGGGTAGTCAAGGATCGATTGGAACTGTTATTTCTATTTACATGTAGTATTCTGTAAGAAAAGGTGAGCAATTGCTCCCAGGCCGTTGTAGAATTCTCACGAACGACAAGGTCTATGCAGCTTGCCAAATTATAAGCCACAGTAGGCCTCGCAGCTCGAGGAATTCTTTTTAAAACCGGAATTGAATTTTTCATTACACTCAAAGTCTGCCAAAAGGGAATTTCGGAGGTATCAGATATATTATTGACCCTCGAGATTGGGTTAACATGGCCTTGAAGTACATTCTGGGATTTGTGTATTTTCCCAATATGCACCTTCAAGCCATGTTCACCTTTAAAAAACCTGGCCTGGGGACAAAAGGGGCATTGTTGAAAATTACTTACAGAGGCAGCGGGTTGACCTGAACCTGCTTCCACATTGCCACTGACTGCAGAGGTGGACGTCATAAAAATAATACACGATTTATATACACTTAAAAACACAAACAAACACAAAATAAAAATAAATACATAGACAATGAAAGTCTTATAAACTATGACATTTTCAATCATCTGCGCCTTTTCCATAGCAACGCGAGGGACCTACGCCCCCCGCGTCGCATAATGTACTATGTCCGAAATTCTTCCTTTTGTAAGATGAAACTGTAATTTTGTGTGGTCCAACCGGTCCAGCCAATAAAATTTCAAAAAATTGTCCTGTTGGATAGAAGATGGCAAAATTGGGTCTGTTTTCAATGGACCTTGCTTCTCATCAAAAATAAATTATAATAACGTAATACACGAAAAATACGAGTATTGGAAACCTGCCAAACTTCTTGAAATAGTTGTTTTTGAATATTAAACAAAATTAAATTACAAGGACATGTTTTAGGTTGCCATGTTTTTTTTTTTTTTTTTAGATAACTAGTTTATACTTTAAAAGGTATAGCAAAATCAAAATATTTTGCAACGAAATTAATTTCATGTTACCATGATTGAACATTATAAGGGTCATATACGTTATTTTTTCGACTTTCATCGTAAAATTATTTCTTTATAAGTGAACAACGCTTTCAGCAGATCACTTTATGTGGGTCTAATATTTCAAAGATAGCAATTTTATAGAATTCCTTCCAGTAAGAACAATTTACGTACAAAAACACAATATTATAACATGTACCTATGTTGCAGATGTATCGTGTTTATAATGTCATCATTTAAATGTCTTCAATATTTTGAAAAAGAAATTATACATAAACGAGACCGATAAACCTTGAAATAGTAAAGCTACTTCAGGGTTTATCTGTCGTCTGTAGTTTACAAAAACAACTCTAGTAGGGCGAGAAAAAAAAGATGGCAGTTGGACAATCTAAAATACATAGTTCGTTAATTTTCTTTAAAAAGTAACACCGTATCTTAACTTCTCCAGTCGTTTTTAGGGTTCAGTATCTAAAGGGTAAAAGCGGGTCCCTATTTATTAGCCTTCATGTCCATCTGTCTGTGCTGCTGCGATGGATAACTAGAGAGTTGAAATTTTCACATGATGTATTTCTGATGCCGCTATAACAACCTCAGGACTCCCGACACTATCTTCAGTCGTAAATTAAAGTATTGTGAGTATATTAAACACAATTAAATAATAATAAATTATTTCTTTAGAGTCTGGTAAGAATAGATGTTTTTGTTCCACGGCAGAAGACATAAAAATGAATGATTCGGTATTATTTCGCTGTTATATTACCACAGATAATTTTGTTGGTTACGTATTGTATTCAAATGTGTATTACTTCTCTTTTCTTTAACAATTTTGTTTCTTCAAAGTTTTGAAATTCCGATGGAGTCAAGTTTCAATACCAGAGTACGTTAAAAGTATGATATGAAAACTTACTACAAACTTTTTCCTGTTACTGAATGCAAATTTGAACCAAAGGAGTTTACTGAACGTTATCATGAAGTATAGAGGAAAAATAAAAATATATTTATAGCTGGAAATAATCTGAGGGAGAGGTCCACATAAAAGGCAAACCAAAATGTCTTACGATTAAATCTGTCTGTACCCGCAGTTCTGTCCAATTGTGTAATATAATTCAGTGGAAATACTGAACGTTTGGGGTCGTGTTCCAATTTAGTACAAATTCAGTAAACCTGTGATTATAAATTGCAACTTATTTACCCGACTTCGGCTTGTTAGATGTTACATGTGTTTTTTTTTGTTTCATTACCAGAGTCTTACAAAAGTGTGATTATTATGAAAACTTGGGTTTTGTGGTAGGGACTGAATGCAAATGACTCAAGATCGTATGTTTGGCGTAAATTATGTAATTAAACCCTCTATAAATAAATGAAGAAACAAACACTTTCAAGTTGTTCAGCGAAACGTTATTGTTAATAGATAAAAATATCCCTTCCGCCAGATTGGAAACCAAAGTTTGGAAACCGGTTTCAAAAAAATAATGATTTTTTCATTACATTATCTGAGACAATTTGTAGATCAAGCTACAAAAAATATCTTTGTAATTAGCACAGCCTCTTACGTTTAGGACTGATTTTATTAATGGATTAATTGGATTTTATAACTTGTAAAATATAATAACCACTAACACTGGCCCATTGAAGAGCATACAAACATTTGGGAATAGTCACCAGCCTCGCTGAGTCGTGATTATACTCTACCATAAATTTCTCTGTGAGAGTGGCATGGCTGCCCCTAATATTATGATGTTTGAAATGCTTTCTAGTGGTTGAGTTTTGATTCCTAAGCAGTTTTTAACTCCATAGAAAAAAGGATGAGAATTGTTGTGGTGAAAGTTTAACCTGTGTATAATTATGTCTGTCTGCCTATTGTATTATAGATTCCAAACTGATGTTGACATTTTAAAGGTTTTATTAGCTTACTTCCTTAGTGATGTAGGTGTAAGATCACAGGTCTGATGTATCTAAATGTAATGTACAAGTACTGTTACTTTTATTACATTTTCAGGACATGGTACTCTTGAAGTTGCTCTTGCATCAAGTGCTGGTGGCTTTTAATCTTTTTTTTACTTTTTTATTTTACTGTCTCAGTTTAAATATGGGTCACCGTAATTGAAATATTTAGAAAAATCTGCAACACCACTTTACTAACCTTTAAACTTAAGCCGCATATATATAACTCACTACCAAAGTATATGTGGGAGTTACCATTTAGAACGTTTTCCGGGTGCTAAAAGAGTGGCTAATACAGGAAGTCTTCTACGTTACCGCAAATTTTCTGAATAAAAGCTCAAATTGTTTCTGCACTTACTAAGCTTTTGTTTTTCATTGACTTTCTATTTATTTGACATTATCGAAAATATTTTAACATTGTTACTGCCATTGTTTATTTTTATATGCTTAACTGATATTACCCAATTGTTTATAATAATGATCATGATTAATTTTGATTTCTCTATATCTTGTTTTAACTTAATATTTAATTGATATTGTTTTGTGTGTGGTGTGTTCTTTTTTCGAGTCTTCAAATTGATCATATGTATTTTGAATTGGATTAACTCATTTGACATTTCTCTATTTTATTTAATTATTCAATTGCCATTACATGTGAACTAGGCTTATTTAATGTTTATTTAATTATGATTGTTTGAGTTTTAGTGAAGTGAGGTTACAATATCATTGTCTACAAATTTTGCATGCTTGTATTACAGGCGAAATAAGTCTCGGTCTTATTATGTAACAGAAACATGCCATCCTGTTAACCATATTTCAAGCAAATTAATGATTTGTTATTTTTTATAAATTAGTCACTGGCCACAAGCACATTGCAATAAATCACTATTGATTAAAAATTGTATTCGACAAAAAATGCTTCTGTTTAAAAATAGTGTAGATTGCTTAGACACACCAGCTATTACATGGCACGCAGTACAAACGGCGATACCGTGGGTGTCTCTGCCTACGCTTTAGATGAGAATGGCGTGATTATGTATGTAGATTTCTTATATTTGTGGCGAGACACCAGCGATGACGTCAATATTTGCCACAGTGACGCAGTAGGTTAAAAATAGCATGGAATTGAGAATTTGTGGGGGCACATTTGTGAATTTCGATCTTACTATAACTTAAAACGAACACGTTTTGATGATATCAATGTAAACTTTCGTACCTCAATAAATTGGAGATAAATCAAGAACTAATTTCAAAACCCATCGTGCCAAAAAAAACTGATGTAAAGTAAAATCTTTCCAAGTGTTCATACAGGCCCTCTACAAAACGTATACAATACCTGCTTTGTTAAGTAAGTACGTGATAAGATGCTAAGTAGCATGTTTAGCAAAATATAGCTTTTATTACGCTCCTTGTGAGCTTCCAACGATTTGTACAACAGCAGCGTCTTCGATGCACGAGAACTTTTCTGATATTGAAAATATTAACATTTCCATTACAGAAAGCGTTTTATTTGTACAAAGCATTTAGGGATCTTCCGAGTAAAGAAGAAAGATCGAAAAGGAACAAAATGAAATCAGATTTCAAAACAAATATAAAAAGACTTGTATTTCAGTATTTTAATCATTTGGCCAACAAATAACAATGGGCCATAGTTCTTATAGTTCAAAATGAAATGTCTTTCCTTTACTGGTCATATCAGCCAGTGACGCCCACTAGTGGACATGGGCCTTCACAGAGATCGCCACAAGGGCCCCGTGACGTCATCAATTTAGAGTTATCAATCAAAATGCTAAAATCGACTGACCAGTGTTGTGATATCAATCATAGTACTAAACTACATCTTACCAACATATATTTTTGAGTAATATCAAGAATATATCCACTTTGAATAGAATTTAATTTCCCTGTAGTCTCATAATTTCCTTTTTATCCGTTCCAGTAACTAAATTTCTAATTAAAACTAAGTGCAGAATTAAACTGGATAATTTGTTCTATTTTATTTCGTAGTACCCACGTTGTTACCTGAAGACTGTGCCAAGTGGAGGAGCTAGAGGGAGAAAAGTTGGTAAGCGGATATCAGGCTCCGTAGCAAGAACTTAAAAATTGAATGTCAATCTTATTACATTACAAAAGTTTTTGATTGTGTACTACTTTTACACATTCTAACGGCTGTTGAAATTTGGTACAAGGATAGAAACAGAATTTTCCGCGAGAGTGGTTTCCGCGGACCATTTGATATATTTTATCCTGCAAAAGCCCTATTTGTGTACAAAATATTTACCAAAGTTATAATATTAATAAATGGGCAATAAACAATTTTAATTCTTAAACACTAACCCATTAATATTTAACGGATTTTTATTAAATAATGATATTTAATTAGTTGACATAGTAAAATCTTGATAATTTTTTTGTATAATTTTATCGGTAATATTTCGATTTCAGTCGGTTTATATTAATTTTGACACCTATCTAGATAATATATTTTCAGACAACGACGGAAGACGACTTTTTTAATAGACAATGTTATGTGTTTTTGTATTCTTGTAATTGGTATTTTAGCAGCAGACAACCAGGTAACTACAACCTGGACCTGTTCATTTCAACACGACAAAAGGCTTCCATATAACGTAGCACAAATTATTATTCATGTGGTAAAATGTCGGTTCAAAATATGCTTCTACCTACCCCTTCGGGGATAAAAGTATGACTATAATGTATGTATAATGTATTTTGTATTAGTCCTTAATCGATTTTTCACCCTAATAGCGTAGTAATGTACCAAAAACCACCATTATACTATTAACGTGAACACACAAAAGCCGCAATGTTGTTTTAATATAGTAATGGGTCTGAACGGGACACTGCCCATATTTCAGTTCTGCAATAAGTATTAAGTTATTTATAGGTATGGTTTTTAAACTCACCCGGCTTGTACAGTCAACTACAATGAAATGTACTAGCTTAATCTTACAAAATGATGTATCCCCGCGAGTGCTAAAATGGAACTGACCAAACATGGTATATAATAAAATCGTGCTTATATATGTGCATGTATCACGTATTTATTACGTCAATTGCAAAGCGAATAACAGACACGTAAAGCGTTTGCATGATGATGATAGAACTGATTAATCCTCCTAACTATAAGTACCTTTCCAGCTGATCTATCCTTTGCAGAAACTTGAAACCTGCCCATTAGAGATGGATAGCTTTTCATTGATGTTCGATAAACTGTTTCCTAGTTTCCATTGTTTTAATAATTGCTAACAGGCAACCGCAGGGAAACAATGGTCGACGATTATTATCACAATACTCCTGAAAATCTCATTATCTGCAGATATCTCAAGTTATTCTTCTTCTCCTTTTATTTGTTTGTTGGAATAGAAAACAAAACACGTTGATATTGCCTGATTATTTTTGGATAGCCAGTTTTTTTTATAGATACTTGAGAACAGCTTTGATTTAATTATACACAAACATCAACAGTGGAATTTCAAAAGCTTGCTATCAAAAATATACGAATTGTAATTGATCCAAAACCAACCTTACCTGCAATCTCGATACCTGATGGCCAACAGTCAAAACTAATTGTCTTCGCAGAGTTTTGCGTCAGCGCGAGTGAAGCGTCTCTGGCATTGCAAAAACGTTCATCACCTACGATGAGACTTCCACAGGGTAAGCCGTTATTTAGTTAGTCACCTTATGGTGGATCCACACTGGCATGCAGCATGCGCCGGCGGCCTGTGTGGATCCACCATTAGTGGTATAAATAAAAGCCGGTCAAGAGCGAGTTGGACTCGCCCATGAAGGGTTTCATAGCAGCAAGTAACATAATATAAAAGTTCTTATAGTTCGTTGTAACTTTGATTGATGTTTAAACTTCGCAGTGGTAGTGATTTTCCTAACCGAAATTTGCGGTTTATGACGTATTAAAAAAAACTACCAGCTCTATCTCGTTTAAACCAATTTTCGTTGGTAGTTTTTATGGCAATGGACATCATATAGTTTTTTTAGATTTATCATTCTCTTAGTTTAGAAGTTAGAGGGGGGGGGGGGGACACATTTTTCCACTTTGGAAGTGTCTCTGGCGCATATTATTCACTTTAGAAAGAAATGGTGTTAGAACAGACAGACAGACAGACAGACAGACATGACGAATCTATAAGGGTTCCGTTTTTGCCATTTGGCTACGAAACCCTAAAAAGCAGTACGAATTTACTCATACCAAAGTGAAAAGAATATTGTGCCCAAATTAGAAAGAATTTAAACTGACAGTAATTTGTTTGAGTCAGCATCTGCTCACTCCCCGCAGTACTAATTTTATATCAGATGAACTCATCCCACGATTTGGTATCTCGTGCCTCAGAAAATATATGTCAACACTGCTTAGACGAATTAAACATGGAAAGATACATTGCTCGCGTGGGCACGCTACATTCGATTTATCTGACTTGTACTGCGCGAAGGTATAAAGGGTCAAAATAAATGTGGAGTGCAAAAACTTTTTTTTTAATTGAAAGGGGTGGAAACGATAAAATTTGTTGCAACGTCGTCAAACACTCTATATGCTACAATTTATAATTTATAGAAAGTAAAAATTAATAGCGGCGCATAGCGTTTCTATTAAATCAGGGATGGGGGTTGAAAATTTAAAATGGCAAAAACTCATAGGGCCATCAATTGACCGTACGGTCCCTATCTAAATTTTTACTCGTAACTAGCAGTTGCCCGCGACTTCGTACGCGTGAAAATTATGTTTTAACGCCAATTTGATTGCTCTCTGCTTAGCCCCTAGGATATGTAGCGTTATAATATTTAGCCTATTTGAAGTCCCTACCCCTAGTTAATATTTGTGCAAAATTTAAATCAAATCTATTAAATACATTTCGAGATCCTTCCGGACAAAGCAAAGCAAACAGACAAAAAAAAATCTTAGCATATTTTCGACTTCAGAATCTTATGTTGAACACCCAGCGAGTATTTTTTTAAAATATTTATAATGTAGGTACAGTTTTGACTTTTCTATCATTTTATTAAATGTATAGATTAATATATGCATAGATAACTTTTGTCTTCAAAGGTTTCTGAAACAACCAAAAAGGTGGTTTAATAAATGGAATACTTTCTGAAATATTCCTGATATATACGCTTACATGGTTGCCCTGCCACTGTTATTTAGTATCTTCAATCCTCATAATCACGATGATTAAAGATTGTAGTTCGTTATATCAAGGTAACATTTCATCTATCACATTATAAAGTTACTGAAAGTTTTTACAGTCTTTTGCGTCCAAAATTGACTTGAATGTCATTCTAAAAATAATAACCGCACAACTTATGAATTTGACACAGGTGATCATCCAAAACATTTTATTTCAAGTAAATTTCAGTCTCATAGCTGTTGTTGTTAAGCCTTACGAACTATTCTAGCCTCAATGCTTTCAAATCGTCAAATTACAATAGAAATTTTCCTTCCAAAATAAAACACAGAAATAACTGAAGTCTTTTAAACGCTAAATTGAACTAAAAGGCTTTCAGTAACGGACAGTGTTGGATGCTGCCATCACCGGATTTCCGGCTCTAGTTCACTCTTATTTATAGTCCTCTGCATTGTTTTGAGAGAGGCCTTTTAGCAGTTTATATGACATATCTAGCCTGATGGTCAGTCATTATATATTAATGCAGCCAAAACAATAGTTAACTGCCAACTTTAACTTAAAGTAAACTAGACTGCCCCTAAAATATGATTTTACATATTAAAGTTAAGAAACCTGAAAACAAAAGGAGAGATAGTGTTTTTTTTTGTACCGATACGTATATCTAAGCCCCCGCATAACACATTTTTTTAAGTCAACAAGTAACTTACTTTAGGTTTTAAATGAGGGTAGGTAATCTTTAGATATATACGACGCTTTGTACCCTGAACCTGGACAGCTTTTGTTATATGTGAGCATTTTTGGAAACCTACTGCCCTTTGTACTGTTGATGCTTAGAAATACGTTACACTCAGAGCAAGTGCCAGCTTAGAGATATGCAGCAAAGCTTGAGCAGCAAAGAACTCTGTAGGGCACCACTAGATCTAGTTAAATCTGTAAACGTTCTTTTAATTTCGCAGAACATAAATATTTTTAGTACTCAAATTATATTAAAAAACGTAACAAATTTTAAAAGAAAATTAAGTTATTTATTAGTTTATTGAATTAACTGTCATACAATTTATTTTACAGGTTACTGGTTTGGTAACCAGTACTAAAAACTCTACAAAAAAACTGAGGTTATATTTTGAACTCCTATTTATCAAGGAAGTAACGTAAGCCGTAACATTTGTCTCCATACTCGTACAACGGCTAACATATCTTTACGGAACATAAAATTAATTTCCCGTAAATCCTCCAAAACGACATATTTACAGTGAAATATGTTCTCTTGAAAGATATTACCTTTTTCGATGACATTTGTTGCCAGAAGTTATCAAGGGGAAGAAAAGAAGGTAAAGTACATATTTATCTAACACGTTTTCCACATTCCCTATATGTTGCGTAAAATGTAGAAAAATAATCTCCTAAATACTTTCAAAGCATTTTTTTTTACGTGAGGGAAAACCCTCAGAGGATGTTATGCCGGACTCTTACCGACTAAAAAGCATTTGATTTGACGTAATATAGTGTTACATGCGTTATGTCAGGCTATTACAAAGATCCGTACAAAATACATGGAACAGAATATTAAAGTGGACTCTAGACGCAGAAACTATTTTAGAACATCCTTTGAAGGGTGTGTTACCCGTGTGGTTTTAGTCGGGAAGAGTTCTTTGGCATAGCATGGATTTCCACACGTAAAAAGAAGACTCAGAAACGAGAGCTTTGAACTTAACCAAGATTTATGACAATCACGATGGAACATTTCTAATACATATGGTCATGCCTTTATCGGGTATGCAGAGACATTTCACCTCTTTAGATTATATACACGTAATATATTTCTAGACAGATTTATGAGGCGAGAGTGAATGGGCAAACTGAAAGGGGTCGACCTCGGCATACTCAAGTCGATAAAATCGATAATCTTCTGAGAAAAGGCCAGGTCAAGAGTACCCTTAACCGAAGAGCATGTATGAAGACACTTATGAAAGTTGAAGAAGCGAAAGTTGTTTGCCAGGATCGTAGCAAGTGGAAAGCCATAGTCTCTGCCTACCCCGTTGGGAAACAGGCGTGATGTTATATATGTATGTATGTATGTATGTATATTTCTAGAACATTAATTTCTAGATTCAAGCAAACATAAGATACCTTTTTTTTTTTTTTTTATATTCAGCTCGCCAAATTGACGTCGCCACCAGCCTGATGGTAAGAAAGCAGTGGCGCATCTAGCGATTGGGGGCCATTTAAACATGATGTATTATTTTGTTGTTAGCTCTCATTTTCCTGTAATAATAAGTGTTCTGTTGCTCTACCGAAACTAATTGGATTATTAGTCTAATTCCTGTTCAAATACGTAGGATAGTTGGCTACGGTAAGCGCCACCTACGATTAATGGTAATAACGTACATGTCATGGGATACGGCGCTACATGAATACTAAACTTGAAGGTAACCTACGGTGATAAAATCAGAGATTTTATTCATCAGACACGCTAAACACATCATTGCAGCTGTCAAGCTCACACCGCCTGGAGCCTCAAACCGTGTCTATGTGTACAGAAACAAGCTGAACCTCACTTGCTTTTGAATTTTTTTAAACCAAATATAGGTACTTCAATGAAAACTTCACGCCTGTATTAATGTTTTAGACCGAAATTCGGTAAATTACGGTATATATGTATGTACTTACTAGACTCTTGCAGTGTGTGTAACGTGAGTGTCGTAGAAGTTTGTGGTGAAATGTTTTTCTTTCCGTCACGCTTTAGTTTATAACTTTGAAATTTATGAAAATCTAATGCGAAATGTACTTTGCTAACAACAAACTGCGCTTTTACTAACAAAGTCATCATAATTAATATTTGTGGTGATAATAAAAAGTTGTTACAATTTTAGAAGAGACAACAAAATAAAATCTTTTGAGCCTTAATCTAAGTTTAAATAATTTTGTTTGAGGTAATGTATATCTATTTGTTTCAGACATCTTGGTGGATCTCTATACCATAATACAGACCGCATAATCTAAGCGTGCCAACCTCTGTGACAACATGCCATGAGCAGCAGTTATATTACATTATCCAATACGGGTTGCCCCAAAACGTCCATCGTTTCACTATGTACCTTTATTTTCTGACTAAACTCTTTTATTCATTTTATTACCCGTCCGCTCCTTGAAAAAAACCTCCTTTGAGTCTGAAACTCGTCAGAAAGATACGGTACGAAATAAACATGTAAGTTTATCCGTTTAGGTAGTAATACTGAAAAAGAATCATGGAAGCATTTAAAATATGGATAAGTACACCAAAATGTACTATTTATAATGAAAATAGGATAAACCTTAAAAAAATCCCGTTGGTGATACTCTGGGTCCAGTAACAAAAGCGAATAAATCTAGCGAGAATGCCATGCATTGTATTCGTATTATGTGTGAATAGACGCTATTACTACGGGTGACAAAGGCAGAGATGCTTGCTGAAATTTCCTAATGTAGGAACACAACGAAACAATGAATAGAATTTTAGAGAAACAGCTCACTAAGTAAACTTTTGGACTTGTTAGCTATTTTTGTCAGCTAATATATTTTTTGTTTTTATTACAAAAATCTAATATAAATCGTTCTTAAAATAAGTTTTTTCATGCATCTGCTTATATAGTATTGTATTTCTTGTAATATCACGCTAAAAACAATACGAATAGTAGGCGGTGTAATGTTGGCCTTTTCTACTAAACGGTCAACAACAGGCTAAAATAACACTGAAAATCAAATGTGTCATCCAATTGAACATTTTAAGTTGCTGATGCATTTCCATACGCTGAATACTGCCAAGTTTTCTTTTAAACTATATTTGACTACATCACTCCCACTGAAAGAATAAACTGTCTGACTATTACTGTTATTACTTTGGTAACACAGTTTGATATTAGAAAACTTTTCGTCACAATGTTTTGTTGTTATGTATTGCATTACTATACTGGTGATTTTATTTAATTTGCATGTGATTTTCATTTTATAATTCCGGATTATTCCCTAACATCATTTGTTTTCGTTCCGTTCAAAGTACCTACAGATTTAACGATATATTGATGTATTACATTTTGGTATTAAACGATGACATAATTATAACGTTCAAGATAACTCAGTTGAAGTTTAATTTTCGAAAACACCTTTTGCAAGTACCCGAACCGCCGAAATGAGGCTGCAGTGGTAGCCAAAGTCTGTCGGGATTCCTTGAACATCCTCCCGAGGGCTTACCTGGCGCTGCCAACCGTAGGCGGTACGTGTGGTTTTAGCCGGCTTACCGGCTAAAACCACACGTACCCAACCACTGCCTTCCACTGCCTTCCACTGCCTTCCACTGCCAACCACTGCCACCATCCTTCATGGGAAGAATAGCTTCCATGAAGGATTTTCACACGAAAAAATTAAAAACCCACCTTCTGCAACATGTTTCTTAAATGCGGTTTCGGGTTCAAGTACCTAATAGGCACTCTTGTGTATGTATAATTAATATAATTATGCAACTTATTGTTAATTTAGGATCCAATGTGACAAACATTATTGTAGCTAGATAGGTATGTTATTACTAGTCACACTGGATGCATAGGTATGCATTGAATGAGTGTCACGCTTTCGCGTCACGGCTGTGTGAAGGGGAATTCTCATTAAATTTCAACGAGTATCTTTAGACCATGTTATTGGCTGATATACCATACCTAGTACATATAAATGTGTAATTGTATAAATTCAGGATTCAATAAGTATTGAATCAGGAGCATTTTATAATGATTAACTTTTAACTAAAATTGAGATGTTCGCATTGTTCGCTACGAAATTCATTACCCTCAAACAAATAATTGCACAACGCTATTGATTTCTGATCGACAAAGAAAAGCATCACTCATTTATTTCTTTTCAATATGTTAACACGTTCAATTTCAAACCCAGTTTATCGCAACTATGATCTTTCCAGCTATGTGTCAAAGGCAGCACAGGCAGGACCATCAGCAGATTAAACCACAGATATACCTACTGACCGCAACAAGACTACGTAGCGCTTGTACCCTTATGAAAAATGTAAGTAAACACTAATTACATTGACAAGCAAACTTTATTTTACTAAGGTATATTTTACTACGTTCGTCCGCACTATCTAGTAAAGCCGCTATAACTCTCAAACGGCTTGAACATGAACGTCTACTTTACGAGTATGTATAGTGTACAGTGTAATTCGAAAATGGTGAAAAATCGTTCAAAAACAAAACTCGACCACGGCTATTACCAATATTTTCTTATTTGATATAATTTTTACAAGTAGAGTTTTAGATTTCAAGCACATTTTTATAGCACAAGTACTATCCTTAAAGCGTTATCAATCTTACTCAAAATGTAAGGAAACTTTTGTCAAGACGCCTCTATTAAAAACAGCTCTATTTAAAATCGCGGAGCCACGACCAAAATCTTTAATGTCCTTGTCTTAATAACTTTTAAAAATACTTACAATCATTTTTAGACATTTATTTTGCAAAAAAGGATTTTTTTTTTGTAGTACGCTGGATGCGATCAAAGTCTGTGAGTTGTAAATAGGAGTAAATTCAAAGTAAATGTCAAACAAGCTGAGCCAAAGAGGCTCTAATGAGTTCCTGATCAAGTATTTCGGCATTCAAAGTCTCTTTGTTGAGAGTGTATACCTGTGTCGTACCCAATCAGCTTCCGATCGAGTTAATTAGTGTTTCGACGTGTAAATAACTAATGTCTTTACAGCTTTCAATACTCTGCAAATAATACTAATTCAATTATTTTGTTAGAGACTATCCAAATTATTTCAAAAGATACTAAATATCTGTATGTGTAAACCTAAGTCGTCTTAGTTACACCATTACTTTTATATCTGAAGAATGGCAGTTCCGATTCTTTGATAATCAATATTTTCTCTACCCTACAAATTAGATAAAAATATTCGTATACATTTTCGTCCAAATTCGTCAGGACCATTAGCTCACACAAAACACGGTAAATTTCAAAACATTTTATCCTTCCAACGTCAAAACAAGTAAGATTACCTATCGGAAGGTACTAAACCGAATTCAATAAATGTTTAGAATAAACAGGATACAAGAGGATGCGGAAATTAAAGGGACCCAACCGTAGCCGTTATTTGTTGTCACAGACAATACAATCAAACAGACAACGCTTTACCAATTGTGCGTAATCTTGGTAAAGCATTGTCTTATTAGGTTCACCGACGCTAAGTAGTGAGGCTACCGCCAGCCAGTATGGTAAAATACATATATGCAGAGCGAGATAAAGATACGTGAGTAAAGGAGCGGTCCTTTACTCACGTATCTTTATCTCGCTCTGTCATTGAATCAGGCGTAATATTAACGTCGTACGAATGGGTTTGTTCCCGTGGCCTAGAAGAAGTCAATTGAAACTAGTCAATATCTCCCCGCACCACCACAGTATTTAGCGATTACGTTCTCGAAGTGTACAAAAGCGTTGTCTTTTAGGTTGTATTGTCTGTGTTTGTTGTAAAGCGTGGCAGCAGAAAAACAACAATATCCCGCACACAAACAACAATACCGGGGGTCTGAGGACGGTGAGAGGGCCGCTCACCGTCCTTACAGAAGCAGGCCCATGACGGCAGCGTGACGTGAGCAACTCACGCACGCCCCCCCCTTAGAAGCGGGGTCACACCCGAAACCCCCCATAGACGCGGGATTGCACCCGAACCACCCCCTGGGCGAGGCCGCATTGGCGGCCGTGGGTCTGTTGGGAGTCACGGGACATCCTTCCTGAGGGCTTACCCGGGGCTCTCAACCATAGGCTGCAAGGCGTGGCGTGAGGTTTTTTAGTCGGTAAGAGTCCGGCATAACATCCTATGAGGATTTTCCCTCACGTTAAACAAAAAAAAAAAAATATCCCGCACAAACAAGAGTCTTGATTAATGTTATGGTTGGCCGATGAAACAACACATTGATGTTTTATTAAAAACTATATTTGTAGCTCATAACTTGCGTATCGTGATCTGACCAATTTGTTTGTTTAGGACGATACGTGCTTATTACTTTTTATACTATTTCACGTTCTGCCATTTATCATGAGATAGAAAAATATCATTTTTTTTACTCTTATGTTGTACTGTTGTTTATTATTGTGATCATGCAAATAGTCGGCCAAGTAAGGGTGGACTAGAGCACAGAGAGTTCCATACCATAAAACGGCAAAAAATTACGTTTGTTGTATGGGAGCCATCCTTAATCCCTCATTTTTTCTGGTTTAGTATTTTTTTGTCGTAGTGGCACCAGCAATACATTATCTGCGAAAATAACAGCACTCTAGCTATCACGGTTCCTGAGATACAGACGGAGCACATGACGGACAGACAGACAGACGGACAGCGAAGACTCATGAATAGGGTCTCGTTTTAAGAGGAGGTCCTCCATTCGACTGTTTTTTTTTATGTTTGATATCTCATAATTTTTGATGATTGGGTGGATCGAATTCGAAAATCATAATTTTGTTTGAATGCTTGTTGTTTCTCAGATGATCCCAATACACGGAAACCAGCATCTAATGATTGCATCCCAGAGAACTCGAGCAAAATATTTAAAAATTGTAGGGGTAAGTAGCGCGTTTGATTTTTTTAAATTAAGAACTATAAAGCACTACAATTTATTAAGATCTGGAGTCGATCTGATGGTGGAACTGGAAGACAGTTGAGGGAATTTCTTATCGATTTACAGCAGTTACCTGTATTTGGGTTTCTTTTAGGTCATATCTATAAATATTAAGTTTTTAAAATACTAAGTGCTGAAACCTTACATTATTTTAAACTCTGACGTGTTCAGAATATTAAAATGATCCGAATAAAAGCAAACAGGACCAAGACTTTATTGAGCCTTTTCTCACGAACGAATATTAAACTACAAAATTTAACTCAAACTCAAACTCAAACTCAAAAAAACATTTATTTCGCATAATCCTAATACATAGGCACTTGCGACACGTCAATGAATACAATGCAAATAGTACCACCAGTTCGGAACGCGGCCCGCTTGAGAAGAACTGGCAAGAAACTCGACGGGCTTTTCTTTTTGTGCTCTATTTACAAAATTTAAACTAAAAATCACAAACTATTGCTTGAGAATGCAGTAGAGCAAGCAGATCATTTCCAGGCTTCCATGTCAAGCAAATAATCGTCAATTGAATAGTAGCCCCTGCGGTACAATTTACTTTTTATACACTTTTTAAACTTATTTAAGGGCATACTTTTTATTTCATTTGGAAGCCTGTTGTAAAAACGTATACAGTGAACGTTCAATATCGCAATGAATTTTCATTGCTCTATTTTTTTATGTTGCGTTGGTGGGATTTATCAGCCGTCTATAGCCTGCAAAATTGAAGTGATATGATACCAACTTCAAAAATTTAAATCCCTGCTAGATGCAATATTTTTCCTTTTGGGTAATTGAAAAATTGCGCACTCGTTCGCTTTTATAAAGCATTTGACGGATTGGGTCTAAGAATAAAAGTATTTCGATTACAAAATTATTGTGACTTATACATTTTTTGATTCATGATGTGGTGTTAATGTTCATCGATCGTTCATTTAATATTCAATGACTTTACTCTCAGCAATCACGAATGCTCGTAAAACCTAACGATAGAAAATGTTTACATATCTTCACAGCACGTTATAAAAATCTCAAAAATATTAACGGCAAACAAAATTTGGGATCACAAAATACGCGTTGAAAGTTTCAGATTCAATAGTGATTCCGTTTAGTTTTTAGTGTAGGTTCTGCAGAAAAACAATACTATTACTGACCCATTTGAATGATTGCCGAATCTCACAAGAGTGAATTCACCAATAAAGTTGTTCATTACTACATACTAAATTAAAATTTACTATAAATATATAATATAGGTATTAAATTATCAGATATGAAACATTCATTTGCACTAATCGTACTTCGTAATATATTAATGGGACGCTATAAATTTAATCGGTAATAAGTCAAAAAAAAGTGTGTGCGTGTAACCTTTACGCGCGATTGAAGTAAAACGTCTTTGCCATTGATGGCATATATCACTGAAATGATTAAATTTTATCTTAAATAATAAATATCATATTATAATTTAATTATATTTATTATTTGTGTTTCACAAAGATTATTCAAATGTTATATTAATATCATTTATTTGAATTTTGAATAGCGGAAACTACACATGGTCTGTGTAGTTTCCGCTATTCAAAATTCGAATAGTAAGCGTTACTTCCGTCAGAAAAAATATCTGAGTTACCCTAGTCGCGCCTAAAGAAGTTCTACTTCAAAAATTATGACATGAAAAAGTTAGATTACAATTTACCAATAACAAGAATAAAATATGCTTATATTGAGACCTGGGCCATTGTAATAAATTTGATGTTGCCTACGCAATATAAAACCTTTGTACAGAAATAGTCACTAAATAAGAATGGCCTGTTACGTATTACTTTTCTCATTTCAATTCATTGCTTTTCTGAAGTCGCTATTCGGACTTGTTGATTGTAAGGAATGTTTTTGTAATA
This sequence comes from Miltochrista miniata, assembly GCA_933228765.1. Classification (NCBI taxonomy): domain Eukaryota; kingdom Metazoa; phylum Arthropoda; class Insecta; order Lepidoptera; family Erebidae; genus Miltochrista; species Miltochrista miniata. Next base: position 24,629,976 of record OW121756.1, read on the forward strand.
TAGATTTATGGATTACTAGCTGATGCAGCTTCGTCCGCGTACAATTTTGTTCCCGTTACCGCTTCCCGTGGTAACTTCTTCTCGGGATAAAGTAACCTATGTGTTATTCCAGACTATAATCTATTGCTGCACCAAATTTCAGCTAAATCCGCCCAGCCGTTAGAGTGTGAAAGATAAACAAACATTCACACTCACAAACTCTCACATTTATAATATTAGATGTCAACTATTTTACAGTCACAATAAATATAATACCTACTAAGTAATAATACCCCATTACAATGTGATCTTTATTGGGATCAAAGTGGTTGTACTTTGGTCTATTGAAGGCCCACTTAATGTAATAAATGAATGTATACAGTGGCTTTAAGAAATTGTATAATAAAAATATGCGACACAAGATACGACAAAAATAACCTCAATTATACAAATTCACATTGTGAACTAAATTTGACGAACTAAAACCTACATAATATTATTATTTTAGAATAAATTATCAAGGTATAATTTTATTACAAAATTGAATACAAAGTTTGATGCGATCAAAATTAATAAATATAACTTTTATGACCCCGTAGAATACAGAACTATTCAGAACTAACCCCAACATGCATAGTTTAACACATAACTTGTCCGTGTTCTACTGGAATTTTGAATTGCTAACTATCCTACGGTGAATAACAAAGGCGGTAAGCCACTTTTAGTTTCATCAGTCTTAAGGTAGCGAGGGTCGTAAATTCTCAGAAATTGGCGAGTGCCTGAGAAAATATTTTCCGTAACATTGTCAACTAGCGAAAAGAACGATTACAAAAATAATATGAATAGAGAACCTGACGCTCACTGGCTGCTGCAGTGGCCAGCTCGCTTCGCTCCATCTACAGTTTACAATCCTGCAACATAGAACGAACATTGAGAAGGTAACTATGACGCACAAATTTAAAGCTAATATTTGTTCAGTTAGAGCACCGGAAAATGGCTAGCGCAGTAATTGGCCGTACCACATGGCAGGATTTCAAATACCCAATCAGAGAACGAGTACAATTAAATTCAATTGAATGGACAAATACTGACTACGTAAGGCATTTTGTGTTCGCGCATTTATAGACTGACTCAATCAATACTGATATTGTAGGATACTGCAGACATTTTTGAAGAATTTAATTAATAAAAATTTGAAAATATAGAAATCTAATTGGTGTTTTAGAGCTGGGTTAGAACGAGGTTCCTCGGATATCCAGTAAAAAGACAAAATGATTTTACAGTTCAATGACAAAAGAAAAACAATAAATACTCAAAACACTCGTATAAATGAACAATTTATGACTATCGCGTATCGTATTGATTTCTTATCGTTATTCATAATAGCTGCCGTTCCATTTTTAGGGGCCCAGTAAAACTGCAGTTTTCTTATTAGCTCGACGAACCTAAATTAACCTACCCTTAGGCTTAAATTAAGTTCGGCCATCTCAAAATAGATACGTGGTTACAATTTTGTTCAGCAATTTACAGATACTATGACAAATGAAACCAAGATTTAAATAAGTAATAGTCACTGTCAAGTTTGTTGTAATATCGAAAAATATGATCACTTATCTATTCGGGCACCCTTCTCTCCAAGAAATACTCTAGTCACATGACACTGACAGGTTTAGTGAGTAGGGTAGCAGGTCACACTGTGTCTATTGCAAATCTTTGAAAAGATACAGGACCAGTCCTTCACGATAAGCGAATTCAATCCGTTAAAAGTTATGAAAAGAGAAACTTTAGCTGTCAAAAGAACATCATCCACAGTAGACGGGAATAGATGGTTTCTCTGTAGAGTAGAACAATATTAAGTAGCTCTCTCCATACCAATTTATACTTTACAAATAAATAAATGGTTTAAAAACCCCTAGAAAAATACGCTTTTATAATGCACGAAAACACCAAAAATAAATTATGGATCGTTCAAGTTGCCTCTATTTCTAGGCTGAAGTGTAAACTATGTGCTTTTAGTTATAATATTTGATTGCAAAAGCGTGGGGCGCTGGAACAGGAAAGTGTTTTGTCAGATTAAGGATAAGGTCACATTTATAAAAGCGTGTTTTTCGCGTGTTTAAACTATTAATTTACACTGTCACGCTTTTATATATCTATTGTGACTTTTACTATTATTATTATCATTTTAAATTTCGGAAATGTATTAACGATGATAGGCTTTAATTGAAATGCATAACGTACTTACTTGAAAAGTAAAGTAGTTAATCACGCCTACGCATTATCAACACCCACTTTTTCGTGACGCCCGGCGCCCGCGTAATAGGAGCGAACCTATTACCGTTACGGATCTCTATTAGATAATTTATAGGTAGATCCTTAAAGTTTCGATATTCCGAGATATTTAGTACAATATGTAGTAAACATGTAATAAGAATACAAACGCATATATCCCTAAGCGGGTTTTTAACGGTAACCAAAGATATCTCGTTCTCGAAACAAGAACTCTACATTATGCCAATGTTAACGTATTCTCATGTATCTACTTAATTGCCTGAAAGAAGAGGCCTTCCCTTTGGCAGCATAAACGTTATGCTCTTGTGCTACCTCATGCAGCTTTCGCCAGGATTTTTATTATATAAGGATTAGTATTAATAGGAATTTGCTTACAAAAAAGTCTTTCTTGTTCTGGCGCCCCACGCTTTTACAATCAAATATTATAACTAAAAGCACATAGTTTACACTTCAGCCTAGAAATAGAGGCAACTTGAACGATCCATAGTTTATTTTTGGTTTTTTCGTGCATTATAAAAGCGTATTTTTTCTAGGGGTTTTTAAATCATTTATTTATTTTATACTTTTTGGTCACTACATTTATACCATTACTAGCCGTTCCCTTAGGAATTTGCTTACTAAAAAGTCTTCCTTGTTCTAGCGCCCCACGCTTTTACAATCAAATATTATAACTAAAAGCACATAGTTAACACTTCAGCCTAGAAATAGAGGCAACTTGAACGATCCATAATTTATTTTTGGTTTTATCGTGCATTATAAGAGTGTATTTTTCTAGGGTTTTTTAAACCATTTATTTATTTTATACTTTTTAGTCACTACATTTATACATTTACTAGCTGTTCCCTGCGGCTCCATCCGCGTAGAAGTCGTTATAGCATAAAAGCATTACCCTCCTTTCGCGCAGTCAGTTAAAAAGTAGCCTATGTCCTTCCCTTAAACTCAAACTATCTTTATAACAAATTTCATCAAAATCGGTTCAGTGGCTTAGGCGTGAAAACGTAACACACAGACAGACAGAGTTACTTTCACATTTATAATATTAGTAGGGATTTCTGTATTACATGGTGTTTTGTCTGAGTTCGACTAATGTGAAAATATTTCATTATTACTCTAATACATAAAATATACATTTTATGCAGGTACCTATGTCAATATTTACACTCAATATTATCTTCAATTTATAACAGGGTTCTTATACCTAACCATAACCTTAATCGTGGTCAAAGTTCATTACACGACTTTTCTAACAAATCCAAACACAGCTATGATACAATGTTCAATCATGAAGTTACAGTTCATATCTTACGACCCCATCATCAGATCAGTTTGACAGCACCATGTTATTGTATTGTTATCAGAACTACAAACATTTGCCAATTTTCATGACGCTACGATCCTTGGAAGATGGTTAAATTAGTTACCTGAGATTCCATTGCATAGTTGTAAAACTATGCAATGGAATCTCAGGTAACTATTCAATAATAACTAACTAGTCAATTAAAAAAAGGTTTGTTATAACCTTGAAACCTAAGCCTGGTAAAAGTTCATTACAAGACTTTTCTGACGAATCCAAAAACAGATATAATACGATATTCCATCATGAAGTGCCAGTGCCTATCTTTCGGCTCCATCATCATATCAGTGCGACAGTACCATATTATTGTATTGTCATCAGAACTACATACAGCTGCCAATTTTCATGACGCTACAATCCTTGGAAGCTGGTTAAATTAGCTACCTTAGATTCCACTTGATTTCAGTGCCTATCTTTCGGCTCCATCATCATATCAGTGCGACAGTACCAAATTATTGTATTGTCGTCAGAACTACATACAGCTGCCAATTATCATGACCCTACGATCCTTGGAAGCTGGTTAAATTAGCTACCTCAGATTCCACTTGTTTATATTCATAATATGGTACTATCAATCTGATATGATGATGGTACTATCAATCTGATATGATGATGGTACTATCAATCTGATATGATGATGGAGCCGATTTGCATGCCTAACTCAATATGTCCTTTGAGGTCGTACTCATGTTTATCATAGAAAATCCACTTACGAGAATAATATACGCTTAGTTATTAATGCTTTACTTCTGAATAGTTTAGGTACAAAATGTGTTTGTTTCATTCCTGATGTGAAAACTTTTTGTGGCTTCTTCAAATGTAAACGTTAATGTTTTTACTTTGAAAATATAAATGAAATGAAAACTTACAATACACATTATTAACTTACAATGTATAATTATATTGTTTGTAATATCTTCATAGAATTTTATAATGCAAATCGAACCATATAATTAATAAGTATTTTTATTGTAGTGTTATGAAGAAATGTATAAGAGCTCTTGCAGCCCTTGTTCTGTAAACGATCACTCCTGAGATGGGTGACAGTTTGTGGCATTTTAAGAGTCTTTGGTTGCAGCTATCAGTAATATGGTAGTACGTACTCCATGTTAAAAGCATAATGGCAGCTTGAAAAATGTTGACAGTAGGTCGTCAGATCCGCACACATGTCATAAAATACAACGTGTGAAATGTGGTGTTATAGTATGCTTCTGTCTATATCTTTGGGCAAAAGGCATGATTACCTATCTTTGCATGTGGCACTTAATTTTAATGAAAAAAAAAACTAATATTTCGTATAGAAGAATTATTTACGTTTTTATACTAGACTGACGTGATCAGCACACGGCTTCGTTGACAAGGTGAATTATTTTAAATAATTGGATATTTCAGAGTGCGAGGCAAGCCAGCAAAAGCTAGGAAATAAAAGATAAAAGTTGTGTATTCAGATTCAGACACATAATATCGAATGACTAATGAAAATATTTTCATACACCTTTTGAAAAGTGTTAAAATAAATACAGGTGAAATTGTGTTCATAATTATAATTATAATTGGTTTAATAACAAATATTTTACCATCGAAAAAGATGATAGGTGGTTTTCTTTATTTTGTTTTCTCTTTTTACTGTACTTTGTGTGTAAGTACATAAACTGATAAATAAATAAAAATAAATAAATGGACGAGACAAATGTCAGTGAATTAAATCAGTTTATTGCTGAATGTAGGCTGAAAACTTTGTTAATAATTTTCTCAACAACGAGCTTTTCTAATTCGTCAGTTCAAGGGCAGAGTCGCGGTGTCCATCCCCCAAGTGCTTTTTCTTAGAACATAATTAATAGCACACATATACGAGTATTTTCAAGATGATCTATTTATTTATGTTTGTTACTGTTTCACGCTATAACGGCTAAATATTTGTACAGGAATAGACTGTAGTCTGGAATTGTTATTCCAGACTACAGTCTATCTATTCCATAGACTACTTTTCTCTCTGGAATAAGTTCTCATGGAATGCGCTTATTTATAGTAATAGAATTCTACGCGGGCGTTTATACGTCGTATATACAATAATTGAATCCTGGTCGTATATTACAAGAGAGCTCGTAACTGTCTTTGTCTAATTGATTAGTATTCAGTTCGTAGACATAATTTATGACCAAGTGTGTTGTGAGCAAGTTCCGATACTTTTCAGGTTTTGATAATGATAAATGTGTGTTCCTTGACGTTACGTGTTTATCTGTCATTGTGTGATGGACTGAGGAGTATAAAGTTGTCATACAAGGTTGTTTTGCTTTTCCCGAAAAGAAAAGTCGTTTGTATCTCTATAAAATAGAATTACTATCAATAAAATTACCTTGTGACTCACTTATCTATCAACGTCAATGCAAACTTTTTATACCAAGAAACCTGGAAGTTATTCATATAGGGTACGCTAGTTTTGCAACGCATTCACTTACATAAATATAATACACATTTCCGTCCCTAGGTATGTAAAATAGGGATTTACAGTTTATCATAGCATATCTTCGCCGATGTTGGAAGGCACAGCTAGAATCATTTATAAAATTTTGGATGGAAGTAATCTGAATAAGAAATATGTTTTTATGCCTGTCAGTCTTGTGGTTTAATATGTTCCTTTTTAGTAGGCTCACAGTAAAATTAACACAAGTTTTGTTCAAACTGCTAAAATAGTTGAGTCATTTTGTTCTCGTCGTGTCACTAAAATGCGTCTTTCCTGTTCTCATATTTCGCAGAAAACTTAAAATCGTCCTCCAGGTGACGCTTAAACACTTAATTCTGTATAATATTACAATGAAATTATAAAACTATGCATAATTTCAACGCAGATAACATTTGTATGCTGGAACATGGACTTAGTCCATATTAAAAGTAACTTAACCAACGCCATGGTGAAACACGTAAAAAGCTAAATTAAACTAATATTTTATCATTTACGGGGGTGTTGTAATTATGCGGGAACACGTTTGGTATAATAAAACTGTAGAGGGTCGAGAGACATGGAAGATATTTAGAAAATATTGATTGTAGGGCGTTCTCTAATCGATACTGAAGCCGAAAATGTAATTTAAACTATTTATGTCTGTCTGTCTGTCTATCTGTATCCCGAATAAGTATCACGCCGCAGCTAGTGAATGGATTTGAATCATCAAAACTACATACAGCTGCCAATTTTCAAGACCCTACGATCCTTGGAAGCTGGTTAAATTAGCTACCTTAGATTCCACCTGTTTTCAGTGCCTATCTTCCGGCTCCATCATCATATCCGTTTGACAGTACCATATTATTGTATTGTCATCAAAACTACATACATCTGCCAATTTTCATGACGCTACGATCCTTGAAAAATGGTTAAATTAGTTTTCTTAGATTCCATTACATTGTTAGTTACATACACGACGACCTAAAAAAAGCGTATTAATATAAAGAAAAGCCTTTCTTCTTTGTTTAGTTATTAGAATCCTCGTCATTATTAAATATCTAAGACAAGACGTTAAGAGTCGATTTACTGTGTAAGTACATGTAAGTAAATTACGGTATCTCTCTAAATCTAAACCTTTACATAAAACAGTCTACGTTCAATTTGACCTTAATAAAGACCACAGAATGCATCCAGTGGTTAAGGCTTTAGATATTAGTTGTGAACTTTTTTTAAGAGTGTTCATGTACGGTGTAAATCAACATTACGTTTCTTTGTTACTGGTTCTGTGCCATAAATTTTATAAAAAAACAATTTTAAAACAAAATAAGTTCAAACGTTTAAACGATTTAAATTGATTCGTATTTTTCGCAATTCTCTCTCAGCTGTCAGTTCCAGCAATTTGGAAACAGCTTTCAGAGTAAATTAAATATTTTGTAAGTAGCACGTTTCGTAACAACTAAACTCAGCTAAACTGAATAAAAATATAGGTACAAATTTACAGATCACAATAGCCTATTATCCACTAAAAATCATTGACCAAATTAGATACTCGTAAACAAGTGCCTAACATCAATGAACACACAATTTTCTTATCTACTAGCTGACCCGCGCAACTTCGTTTACGCCACATAAGGTGTAAAAAAGGACAGCTATTTTTTCAACAGACTCATGGGAGCGTATGAAACTGCCCTGTTTCCTTAATCATAAAAGAGCTTAAATGAGCTCTTTTATGATTAAGCCAACACGCCAGTTTTGATTTACCCTCACATTCAATCGCAATCCTTGAATTGTAAGTTTTGCGAAAGTTGCGATGTCTCTAATTCCTGAACTACAAAACCCTCAATATTGAAACTTGTGTAAAATAATCCTTAAAGTACTCCCTCTTTAACACTAAAAGAAATTGCAATCGGACCACACATTGAGAAGTTACAACTAAAAAACCGTTTTGTCTTTTATCCCCTCTCCCAAAGGAACCGCGCAAAATATCGGAATCAAAAGTGTCCTAGACCTAGACCTTCCTCAGATTATTAGCTCAGATTGTGCCAAGTATCATTCAAATCCATTCACTAGCTGCGGCGTGATACTTATTCGGGATACAGATAGACAGACAGACAGACATAAATAGTTTAAATTACATTTTCGGCTTCAGTATCGATTAGAGAACGCCCTACAATCAATATTTTCTAAATATCTTCCATGTACAGACTCTCGACCCTCTACAGTTTTATTATACCAAACGTGTTCCCGCATAATTACAACACCCCCGTAAATGATAAAATATTAGTTTAATTTAGCTTTTTACGTGTTTCACCATGGCGTTGGTTAAGTTACTTTTAATATGGACTAAGTCCATGTTCCAGCATACAAATGTTATCTGCGTTGAAATTATGCATAATTTTATAATTTCATTGTAATATTATACAGAATTAAGTGTTTAAGCGTCACCTGGAGGACGATTTTAAGTTTTCTGCGAAATATGAGAACAGGAAAGACGCATTTTAGTGACACGACGAGAACAAAATGACTCAACTATTTTAGCAGTTTGAACAAAACTTGTGTTAATTTTACTGTGAGCCTACTAAAAAGGAACATATTAAACCACAAGACTGACAGGCATAAAAACATATTTCTTATTCAGATTACTTCCATCCAAAATTTTATAAATGATTCTAGCTGTGCCTTCCAACATCGGCGAAGATATGCTATGATAAACTGTAAATCCCTATTTTACATACCTAGGGACGGAAATGTGTATTATATTTATGTAAGTGAATGCGTTGCAAAACTAGCGTACCCTATATGAATAACTTCCAGGTTTCTTGGTATAAAAAGTTTGCATTGACGTTGATAGATAAGTGAGTCACGAGGTAATTTTATTGATAGTAATTCTATTTTATAGAGATACAAACGACTTTTCCTTCTTGGGAAAAGCAAAACAACCTTGTATGACAACTTTATACTCCTCAGTCCATCACACAATGCCAGATAAACACGTAACGTCAAGGAACACACATTTATCATTATCAAAACCTGAAAAGTATCGGAACTTGCTCACAACACACTTGGTCATAAATTATGTCTACGAACTGAATACTAATCAATTAGACAAAGACAGTTACGAGCTCTCTTGTAATATACGACCAGGATTCAATTATTGTATATACGACGTATAAACGCCCGCGTAGAATTCTATTACTATAAGCGCATTCCATGAGAACTTATTCCAGAGAGAAAAGTAGTCTATGGAATAGATAGACTGCAGTCTGGAATAACAATTCCAGACTACAGTCTATTCCTGTACAAAATTTTAGCCGTTATAGCGCGAAACAGTAACAAACATAAATAAATAGATCATCTTAAAAATACTCGTATATGTGTGCTATTAATTATGTTCTAAGAAAAAGCACTTGGGGGATGGACACCGCGACTCTGCCCTTGAACTGACGAATTAGAAAAGCTCGTTGTTGAGAAAATTATTAACAAATTTTTCAGCCTACATTCAGCAATAAACTGATTTAATTCACTGACATTTGTCTCGTCCATTTATTTATTTTTATTTATTTATTAGTTTATGTACTTACACACAAAGTACAGTAAAAAGGGAAAACAAAATAAAGAAAACCACCTATCATCTTTTTCGATGGTAAAATATTTGTTATTAAACCAATTATAATTATTATAATTATAATTATGGACACAATTTCACCTGTATTTATTTTAACACTTTTCAAAAGGTGTATGAAAATATTTTCATTAGTCATTCGATATTATGTGTCTGAATCTGAATACACAACTTTTATCTTTTATTTCCTAGCTTTTGCTGGCTTGCCTCGCACTCTGAAATATCCAATTATTTAAAATAATTCACCTTGTCAACGAAGCCGTGTGCTGATCACGTCAGTCTATTATAAAAACGTAAATAATTCTTCTATACGAAATATTAGTTTTTTTTTTCATTAAAATTAAGTGCCACATGCAAAGATAGGTAATCATGCCTTTTGCCCAAAGATATAGACAGAAGCATACTATAACACCACATTTCACACGTTGTATTTTATGACATGTGTGCGGATCTGACGACCTACTGTTAACATTTTTCAAGCTGCCATTATGCTTTTAACATGGAGTAAGGACTACCGTATTACTGATAGCTGCAACCAAAGACTCTTAAAATGCCACAAACTGTCACCCATCTCAGGAGTGATCGTTTACAGAACAAGGGCTGCAAGAGCTCTTATACATTTCTTCATAACACTACAATAAAAATACTTATTAATTATATGGTTCGATTTGCATTATAAAATTCTATGAAGATATTACAAACAATATAATTATACATTGTAAGTTAATAATGTGTATTGTAAGTTTTCATTTCATTTATATTTTCAAAGTAAAAACATTAACGTTTACATTTGAAGAAGCCACAAAAAGTTTTCACATCAGGAATGAAACAAACACATTTTGTACCTAAACTATTCAGAAGTAAAGCATTAATAACTAAGCGTATATTATTCTCGTAAGTGGATTTTCTATGATAAACATGAGTACGACCTCAAAGGACATATTGAGTTAGGCATTTAGTAAGACTAGATGAAAGGTGAACCACAGTAAAACAAATTTTCGAACAGGAAACTATATCAGTTACAGTCAGAGAGTTAAGCCATCGTTTTACCTATTCATGTACTCACTGCCCAGTAAGCGATAGTCGGTTTGGTGTGCACATTTTGATTTAATAATTTCATGGTCCAAATGGTACATAGGTGTTGTGTGTGTTAACTCCTTTATTCCTGAAGAGCTAGGCAGCGGCATGGCGGGCATGGCAGGCGCCCACAATTCAAATTATAGTTTTATGTCCATGTAATAGGCGATCAATGGTCAGCCTATTTCCGTATTGAAATGGACAGGCGCAGGCTCTAGTGTAGGATGAATTGGGGTGGCGACATTTTGCACTGTCTCCTGTCAACATTACCCAAATTTTACTGTGGAATTACCAAGGTAAGAGAATTTAAAGAAATGTCAACTGTTAATTCAGCCACAGATATTCTAGACTTTTTGTAAGTCTTCAGTGCTTATTTTTTTCAAATCCTACTATAATAAATGCAGCTGATACGAGTACATTTAGCAGTTCTATAATGGTAACACAGTTTTCTTGTAATATCAACCCTACACTATAATATCGCATTAATGTTGTGAACATTTTATTTTATATTATTATGTTAGAACATGTTGTAGCCTACTTGACAGCTAATGAAGTAGGTAGTTACATTACTTCGGGTACGGAACAAACAACTGAACAAATGAACAAGCTAAAGTAAAGAGCACCTAATTTTGTAAGCTTTCCTTTCGAAGACTACATAGACTCTTATTAGCCGGCTAAGTAAGCGTTTCTATTGTCTTAAGTTATGCTTAATTGTACTTTATGAAATATTAATTAACTGTTAAGTAGTTGAGTTGAAATGTATAGACTTAATCCTACTAAAATTGTAAATGATAAAGTTTGGGAGTACGGATTTGTGGATGTTTGAAAGTATTGATGTTTGTTACTCTTTCACGCTGTACATCTTTTCACATTGATAAAGCATCGTCTAGAATAACACACGAATAATGACATTAATTGAAATAGGTCTAAGTACAGCAGTGGATTGCTACAGGCTAATATTTTGCGTGACATAACCGCAATAAAAAAAAAATGTTCTGTGTTATATCAAACATCATTGTGTTTAGTATATTTTGAATCCTGAGACGAATGACTCTTTACTGCATTTCATGAGAGCTTCATACCGGTTCGGTTCCCGCTTTCAGCAGCATATAGTAGTCCTTAAGCCAAGACGCAAGCTTCATGAACCATTTGAAATTATTCTACAGCATCTATCTACTTCTACTCACTTATACACGTAGAAACTTTTATTTCATCTGTATTTATACTCTCTTCTTATCGGCCTACTATAAGAAATTTCGGTTAAAAATAATCAGTTATACAGCACAATGGACCTGTATCTCTGTATTTATACATACCTACTAATAATAATGTGTGTAAATAAATTGTGAAAAAATATAAATACCCATCAAATTGACTTAATTGTTGTCTAGACACCCTTTATTGCTTCTCTACGTTCGATGACAATACATTTTATGAAATTCCGATCTCACTTAATGAAAGTTGTGATTGTCAGAATTTATAATTTCATTTACTAAGTACTTAAATTGCCAAGTATTTTTATTGCATAACTTTAGAAGCTTAGTACAGAATTTCTCATTACCTATATGATTCCTGAGGTATTTATTAATTTGAGACTGTTATAAGTTTCAACATGGAATGTTTACATAAAGACACTAAATCAAATTTTATATAATAGCTTTAGCTCGTAGTAATCCAAAATGAATTTATTGCTCTTCACGCATTTAAAACGGCGTATGTCAACAATGATTGTACAAATGATTTTTCTCTTGAAGTGGAATTATTAAAGAATTCCGTATGAACATAATATAATTTGTACCTACATAACATAATTGAAAAACACTTAACATAACATAAATTAATATAAAATAGATACTCTTGCGTCGTTAGATTTATACCGCATACCATATGCATTTCCTTAAAACAATCGCAAGATTAGTACGTTTCATTCGGCATTGGTTTATGGTTTTTGCAGTATCTAACCCTTGGTTTACTAACATCCATCTATTCAACATTTTTTCCATTCCCTCCTTTACGACTTGAGGTCAATGTCCATCAGAATTTTTCACTACAGGTACGGCGTTCTACCTTACGTTTGCTATCACGCAGTTTATTCACCTGATCTGTGAAAGATATACTTCCTAAAGCTATAACAAAAGCTTTAATTGTTTATAAGAATAAATAACACTAAAACTACTTATATCGACACGAGCTGGCTAGGGCCAGGTCGGCGGGATGTGTCGTGCGGTGTTCCACAGGGATCGGTATTAGGGCCGCTCCTGTGGAACATCGGTTACGACTGGGTGCTGCGTGGTCCGTTGCTCCGAGGGGTCAGCGTAACTTGTTACGCCGACGACACCCTCGTTACGGCGCGGGGAGCAACGCACCGTGATGCAGCACTAAAGGCCACGGCAGGGGTTGCTCAAGTCGTGGGTCGGATACGGCGGCTGGGTCTCGAGGTCGCCTCTGTGCTTCCACGGACCTCGGAAGGGGCCACCTGCGGGGTCCAGCCTGCAGGTAGGGGGCGTCAGCATCGGCATCGAGCCTTCGATGAAGTATCTGGGGCTCGTACTAGATGGCCGGTGGAACTTGGGACATCACCTCCGAAGTTTGGTCCCAAAAATGGGGGGGGGGCATCAGCCCTACAGGAGACTGTACCTGGCGATCGTGCGAATTATGGCCCTATACGGGGCCCCCGTATGGGCGGAGACCCTGACGGCCAGCAATGTGGCTAGACTGCTGAGCCCGCAGAGGACGATGGCCATCATGGTGATAAGGGGATACCGCACGATCTCCGGTGAGGCGACATGTCTCCTAGCTGGGACCCCTCCATGGGACCTGGAAGCGAGAGCCCTTGCGTCACTGTTTAGATGGCGCAAGGAGGCGCTTGAGCGGGGCCAAAGGCCTGCGTCTCGAGAAATCGAGGCCCAGCAATCCCGAAACCGTGGAGACATGGAAGGTACGACTTGAACAACCAAAGGGGGGATTCACCACAATCGCGGCCGTCAGACCGGTCATGGACGAGTGGCTGGAGAGGAGACACGGTGCTCTGTCCTACCGGTTGACACAGATACTTGCCGGACACGGTCTTATTTTACGCTAATTCAACTAACAACTCCACTTCCAAGTCAAATATATTTTTTATAGAGAAATTTTCTATTTTATAAAGTCTGAAATGCTGTGTCAGTAGGAGTCCGGCATAGCATCCATGCCGAGGCTCCTACAAGAGCCACTACTAGAAACATACCAAAAATTGTTGGTTCATCCTTCCGATGGCTTACCTGGGGCTCCCAACCATAGGCATTAAGTAGGAAACGTGTGGTTTTCATCCCTGTAGGATTTTCCTCACGTTGAAAAAATAAGATACTTATTCATAAAGACTTTCGTTATTATCATCTGTTGAAAGGGTAACAAAGGGTATTCGCATTTATGCCATGGCTACCCTACGTACAGGCAGTTGGTAATTTTTTAACGATACTTTTATGCAAATGTACTGTGCAATTCATTACAGATATGAATCTCTAGTGAGTAATAAAAACAAAAGCAATAATATATTCGATCAAATTACATGCAAAATTAAAAACTGGAAAATGCAACACAAATGCAAAACAGTATTTTTAGTTCCAATCTTATTACAATTATATATTTATATTTTCTTTTCGCATAAATATTCTGGATGTTTCATCGGCTACAAAGAGAGTTTCGCCAAACTTCGCCTAGGATAAGAAGAAAAAAGTTCAGTTCGAGAAAAGAAAATAAAACAGTTGACCCTCCAAGTTGCCCACCTGAAATTCAACAAAGGAAATGGTTTTATCTTATTTTTTGTTAGTTTGGCGTTATCTACATCTAAAATAATACGAATAGCAACGTACGAATGTGATGTAAGTATGTAAGGTATGCAATTCTATATTTTGTAAAAAAATATTTTGTATCTATAGGTAGCATAGCAGTATATCTGTAATAAATTCTATACCTCCATATTACACCGAATTTCTGTTAGAAAATGTTACATCTGTACTCAAACGTCAACAGAAAATAGCACATCCTGCACAAAAATCACCGCATTCTTGTTATTACTACGCTAAGAAGGAAACCACAAGACTGTAAATCTGTGTTTCACTAACGGTAACGAAATAAGCATAAAACGGAAGATTGTGAGTATGTATAAAATACTTCGTAAACCAACCATAATGCCATTTATTTTGTTTTTATTGTGTTCTTGCAGGTTTCTTTTGAGATAAGAACATCATTCTATTTCATGAATAACAATGACAAACAACCAGTGTGGTGTTATTAATGTCTTTTGTAGTAATTCTTTGGTTATGTTACCAAAGACGGATCTGAAAAATCCGCGTTTTCTATATAAATATGACTTGTTTCCACTTTATAATTTATATTCTCAAAAGTAGGAAATATTATTTTGTGGCTTTAAATTAAATTGCATCAAAACTGTACCCTTTTTGGAAAACCTGCTTCTGTCCCAGGTAATAATATATTATAATAATTATATTATCACCTGGGACACGTGTAGCCACGACGAAAGTCACTATATCTTGAAATAATAATATTATTTGTCCTTTTCAATGTTCCATGCACGGTATAGGATAAGATCAAGGTGAAGAAAGGAAGAATAAACAAATGTCGTAGGTTGCTAAAATTCTCTACTTGGTATAAGTAACGATCATTGTGCAAAACTGCAAAACTAAAATGCTATCTCCGGTGTAGGCAAAACAATTGTTACTTAATAAATGTTTTGCTACGAAACTCATATCGTATTACAATGTCAAAAGTAAAGCCATTCTTGAGCTTACCAATACGGCAACTACTGTTAATAGACTTTGAGGAATATTACGCTGCTTCGTCCAAACATGTGCTTAGTTCATAAAAGTTTAAATCCCTACAAATATCCCTACTAATCCCTACTAATATTATAAATGCGAAAGTAACTCTGTCTGTCTGTCTGTCTGTCTGTCTGTTACGCTTTCACGCCTAAACGGCTGGAGTGATTGAGATGAAATTTGGTATGGGGATAGTTCGAGGCCCTGGGAAGGACATAGGCTACTTTTTAACCGACTGCGCAAAAGGAGTGTTATGATTTTACGTGATAACGACTTTCAGACTGTTACGCTTTCACGCCTAAACGGCTAAAGCGATTGAGATGAAATGTGATATGTGGATAGTTCGAGGCCTTGGGAAGGACATAGGCTACTTTTTAACCGACTGCGCAAAAGGAGTGTTATGATTTTACGTGATAACGACTTTCACGCTGTTACGCTTTCACGCCTAAACGGCTGGAGAGATTAAGATGAAATTTGGTATGTAGATAGTTTGAGGCCCTGGGAAGGACATATGCTACTTTTTAACCGACTGCGCAAAAGGAGTGTTATGATTTTACGTGATAACGACTTTCACGCTGTTACGCTTTCACGCCTAAACGGCTGGAGCGATTGAGATGAAATTTGGTATGTGGATAGTTCGAGGCCCTGGGAAGGACATAGGCTACTTTTTAACCGACTGCGCAAAAGGATTGTTATGATTTTACGTGATAACGACTTTCACGCGATAACGACTTCTTCGCGGTCGAAGTCGCGGGAACAGCTATCCCTACTAATATTTATCAATGCGAAAGTACATAACTCGGTCTGTCTGTCTGTCTGTTACGTTTTCACGCTAAACGGCTGGAGCGATTGAGATGAAATTTGGTATGGCGATAGTTCGAGGCCCTGTGAAGGACATAGGCTACTTTTTAACCGTCTGCGCAAAAAGAGTGTTATGATTTTACGTGATAACGACTTTCACGCGATAACGACTTCTACACGGTCGAAGTCGCGGGGAACAGCTGTTTTAGTTTAGTTGTAAATATTCAATCACACTACTTAGCTCAGGGGCTTGACAGAGAAGGATTAAAATCTGTAGGTACCTATACTATTTGGGCAAAAGACATGCTTACGAAATAGGTTAGGTTCAATTTTTATATGCGAATAGGTTTATATTAGCGTGAATCCCTCGCGTCACGCTGTCGTCTAGAGCCTGCTTCTGTAAGGACGGTGAGCGGCCTCCTCATCGACCTCAGGCCCCCGGTCATGTAGGCCGATAGTCTTAGGCGAAGACAACTCGCCGGCACTTGGGTACTTGGAAGGGAGAGTTCTCCATACTTTTAAAAATTATTAAGTCTATAAGTAGCTTGGTTTAACGACTGCCATTTACTGGTTACCGTTAGCGTTAGTGTTATCTTCTCAAATCTTTCGGTTATAAGTACTTAAAGTTTTCAGTCTGTGGCCCAAATCTAACAAACGTTTCGTATTCGCGCTTCACCATACTACTTACTCTTTTTATTATTAAAGGGGCCAATTAATAAAGACGTACGTCATACCGGCCTTGGACCCGCTAAAACCATGAGGTCCATCCATCTAGCGCAGTCCTGGGGTATCCTTTAGAGGGCTTACCAGGGGCTCCCAACCGTAGGCTGTTATACCTAACAGCCTACGGTTGGGAGTCCTACCGGATACGTGTGGTTTTTTGTCGGTAGGAGTTATAGTATATTTATGTGGGATTTACCTCACATTAAAAAAAAAACCATGTAGCGCATAGCTCCCCGGGTAAGTTGGAGGATGTCCTAACTTTGTCCCCACATTTTAGTTACGACTTATCCTAGAGGCTCGATAGAATACAGTTCAAACTTTGCTTATAACATAATTTCCACGCGAACGAAGTTGCGGGTAACAGCTAATATTATATATGCGAAAGTACTGTCTGTCAGACTGTCTGTCTGTCTGTCTGTTACGCTTTCACGCCAAAACGGCTGGAGCGATTGAGTTGAAATTTAGTAAAGAGATAGTTCGAGGCCCTGGGAAGGACATAGGCTACTTTTTAACCGACTGTGAAAAAGGAGGGTTATGATTTTACGATATACGCGATGTCGACTTCTACGCGGTCGAAGCCGCGGGGAACAGCAAGTAAATAATAAATAATAAATTTAATATATCAGTGACAATATAATTACAATTGTAATCAGTAAAAATCAAAAATAAATTCTATAAACATGATTAATGAATTCTTAAACGCTTTAGTTTTACTTATAGGTTTGTAGCTTTTATTTTACACTAAGTAGTAGCCTTTAAATTAGGACCAATACAGTGTGTTTCACAAGCTTCTTGAAAATATATTATACCAAAAGCAACCAAAAGGCAATATTATTTGAAAACGCCTGTAATCGGAACGGTTGTCACTTCCATTGATTCCCGCTGAACGTCGATAGAGGGTAACTTTTATTTATTGCATAGTTTTTCCCCCACACCAAAAAGGGGTCGTGAACTTCGTGTTTTACCGTTTGCATCCGAACTTGCGCTTGTTGATATCGCCCGAAGCAATAAACTGTGCTGTTTACAGAGTCAATAGAGCCAACCGCTCCAATATAAACTGTTACAATAGAAAACGGTGCAATACCTACCTAATTACAATGGATTTGCTGTAGATTTTCATACATGACGTTTGTTGTATGTAGGAAAAGTTTCATACTTTACACCGTTTTTCTCCTTTAATACAAAATATCTACAGCAAAACAATTATTTACATGCCTTTTAGGCACTTCTCTATTACAGCGTACTAAAACGAAATTACGTCCTAACACAAAATAAGGAATGCATCTATTCCATTGTAACGGTGTCACTCTCAACAAAACTATTGGGTTAAGGGGCATCGCCTGCTAGCTATTTACAACTGATAACCCACAGGCTTACTTACCTATAAGTAAGCCTGTGGGTAAGGAGTTCAGAAGTCAGTTGTTTTTTTTTACACTCCTAAGGTAGCAGACAAGCTTACGGCCAACCTAATGAATAGTGGTAGCCGCTATGACGTTTGAAATACCAGAGGCGCTACCGAGATGCAGGTAGTGAGTTTTAACTTGCACCTTTGAATAAGTTTAACGACTGTTATGTTAAACTGGGACCAACGGCTTAACGTACCTTCCGATGTACAGAAACCTCTTAAATAAAATTTGTTATTTGCTCCCAAAAATGCTGTAAATAAAAAGTCACAAGACACATATAGCTCAACGCTCAAAATCGAGATAGAGTTAAAAAGCGATTTCGAAGACGTTAAAATAAATAACAATACATAATTATAGAATAAAACTATTTTTCTTCAGTATTATAAGAATTAAGGACTGCTCTCCTTGAAAGTACTTAGCCATTAAGTTCTATAATATGCTAACGCGCTAAAACATTAGTAATCACAGCGTCACTTTCTAAATAATTCTCGCATCCACCCACATTATATCTAAAAATACTGTACAAAAAGTGGATACTCGAGTTGAGTCGAGAATAATTTTGGCCCGATTCTCCATAAATGTCAAACGTAATACCTACACAGAAATAGATAGGTAACTTAGATTTCTTTATTGATACTTACAAGACTTTAATACCAAACTAAGGTACTCATAAAAGTATTAACTAATTTAGATATGTGATTTAGTAGGCTGAAAATTAAATTTTCAAATATAAATTTCCTGACTGTCCTCTTTACGAGGCATGATGAAGCTATTAAATGTTCATTAACCCATACTTACTAAGCATTCTAGTACACGCATAATATAAAAGCTTTGATACAGATTGTTAGAAAACATTACCCTACAAGAACATTAAAGTCAAATAGCCCACTTAGGTTACGTATTTCATGTATTTGAAACAGACTATTAGAACCACATTTTGACCGCATTAAGTAACCATTACCTCCCTCTAATAACCCTAACGATTCCGTTCTGCGAAAGTTATGTACACTAAGTAATGCCACAATAAAAAAACTAAACTTCTAACATGCAGTGAAACTAAAAGTGCCTTTATAATATGACGTAACATATATGATACAAAATAGCGTCGTTACCTGGTGTAAACTACACCATTAAGGACACGTTGATATCGGGTCGCCTATTCATATCGCACAAGCCTTTTTACACGATATTTCGTTTAATGCTTTTTGAAGAGGGGTACACAATAGTTTGTAAAGAGAGTTTGGGGTCTAAACCAATTTTCTAAAGGCCTTATAAGGCGACAGTGAATGAATGTTAAGTAGACATGTTACTGAAATTTATGATTATTCAGTAACTTTATCATAGAATACTTGTAGGTAACAACAAGTAATCACTAATCCTGTAACTGAAAGACAAAATAAAAATTTACGAACGCTTTTGTGGATATTTTTTTTCACAGTACAACACTACAACACAGGTCATCAAGCCAAGATATATTCAGTGACAAATATAATCAACTAGCTGATGCGCGCGGCTTCGCCCGCGTTAACTATCCTCCCCTTCCCCAAGTAGCGGGATAACATCCGAACAAACCTCCCAGACGTGGGATAGCACCCGAACCCTCTAGGCGACGCCGCTGTGGTAGCCAAGTCTATCGGCGACCCTGAGACAATCTTCCGAGGGTTTACCCGGGACTCCTGGCCCTAGATTGTTGTAAGGCATTGTGTAGATTTAGTCGGTAGGAGTCCGGCATAGCATCCATGTAGGATTTCCACACGATAAAAAATAGGTACTGAGTTGAAGCCTGATTGACCCAGATCTCACTGAAAATAATATGAAACAGTTGTACAAAAAAGTACCTATATTGTGCTAAGACCCGATATGGAAAATGGGTGAAGCGACATCACGTTAACCTGTCTTACCAGCTGATATAGGTTCCCAACTGATATGAATAATTCGATAAGTTCCTGTTTCGCATACGTTGGAGGTAATACTTGTATCGTTGCGGGTATTATAGCTTGGCAAAAAAGTCTATAAACAGAACTAATATTTTGCATGCGGGCTACATTGTTAAAATTCTGGCAATAACATCACAGTACATAATATTTCAGTTAGTAAATGACGCACTGCAATTCGATTGGTAGTTTTTATGGATGTTTATTGGCAACTGAATACTGATTGGTGGTTCATGTGAACAGCACATGGAGCCTTCATTATTTTCTACTCTTATTTGACAAGCAATATTTCTAATCAGCTTATCATACGAAGAAAAAGAAATGGAATCCTGAGACTTCTTTTTGAGAGCAGTGACTTAACTGGGATTTGCTTATAAAGGCAGATTTAAACACCGTTTTGTTATATTATGGTTTGTTTCAAAAATGAAATGTAATATGTATCGGAATACCTAAATGCACTAGATGTGGTGAAGAGATGATGTTTTATTTTGAATATTTATTACTAGCTGATGCCCGCAGCTTTGCCTGCGTAGAAATTCTCGCTTTCCGTGGGAACCTATTCCCGGGATAAAAAGTAGCCTATGTGTTATTCCAGACTATAATGTATATCTGTACAAAATTTCAGCCCGATCCGTTTAGCCGTTTGAGCGTGAAAGAGTAACAAACATCCACACTCACAAACTTTCGCATTTATAATATTAGTAAGATTCTAAATGTGTAGGTAGGTACTCGAACTTTCTTAACAGGTGGGGTGCATCTCTACACAGTTTTATACACATAGGTACAACTCTCACGATTTGGCATTATGTTCCAGAAGCTCACAGTTGCAGATAAAAAGTAAGTACGTTCGAAGAACTCTCCAACTCGCGTTGTTCATAGAGAGTGCTTACTTTTTATGGGTAAGCAACGCGTAATTGATATACCTGGTATTACTGGAGGTGTATATTATAGGATACGTGAGCTTTTACGGATTTTTATTATGCTCTTAATTTGGAGAAGTATACGATTGTATTTGTTTATCTGTATTAATAAATAGTATTAGTCGAAATTTTGTGTATTATACCTATGTTTAGATATTCTATTCCTATATGTTTGTCTTAACAATCAGATAGGAATAGATCGGATACCGTGCCTACATTACAAAACTGGTATAAAAGGACGTTAAACCTTTTCGTTTGGACAAAAATAATATAAAAAAGAGCTAATAAGGTTATCAGATAGGTTTTAACTGAACATTGAAGACACGTGTGTTCTATGCCGGTGTATAGACTTTAGGAACACTACAGTGTACAAAACCCATCTAGTTACTAACTGTAACACATTCACTTCAACTACAAAACCAAAAAGAATGTTCGCTGGAAGAAACAAATTGTTACAAGCATTCCCTGTGTCTCGGGGGATATTAAATTCTTTTTCTTTTGTTAGTGTCGCTTCACTTATTTTCTTTGCAATTTGCGGAAAATTTTAGACGCGGGATAACTTTTTGTTGACGTTGTAGGATTTTAAATAACGAAAATGCTTGCTTTGAATAAATTTAATTCTAACCCCCTTATTCATAATCCTTTATTAAACCTATTTTAGTTAAAACACATTTTAAGTCTATAGCTGTCTCTAACCATACTCTGTCATTGGTTAGAGACAGCTATAGACTTAAAGTGTGTTTTAACTAAAATAGGTTTAATAAACGATTATGAATATGAGGGAAAATGTTTACAACTCCGAAAATAATTTTTACGTTCTTGGCGGTGACAGATTTCTTTGCTCACTACCTTAATATTTGGGATTATTCTAGTTAGGTTAAATGCCAGCACTCTAAGACATAAAATCATAATACGATAGGAACTTTCTTCAGCGCATGCCCAAGTTATGAAATTAGCAGATCACTTTACAACACGCTTTTCCTAAAGATC
This sequence comes from Miltochrista miniata, assembly GCA_933228765.1. Classification (NCBI taxonomy): domain Eukaryota; kingdom Metazoa; phylum Arthropoda; class Insecta; order Lepidoptera; family Erebidae; genus Miltochrista; species Miltochrista miniata. Next base: position 24,652,334 of record OW121756.1, read on the forward strand.
GAAAAAATACAATGTACAATATGTTAAAATGGTTACTACCACCACGTAGCTGTGATGTTTGAAGGAAAGTCTCCTCAGGTATTTCTACAAATAAATAACAATAGAAATAGAGAGAGAGAGCAGACACTGCCGTATTTATCAGAAATAAACTTTACAAAGTGAGAATCATTTCGTGAAACTCTGACGGGCTATCGAAATAGAAGTAACGTGATACAAGAATATTAATTATTTTCTGTAATATTATGAGCAACACTCGATAGTTAGTGTTCTGACATATTTTCGCTATTAATATTTTTTACCAGAATATTCTACTAAATTCACTTACGAACATGTCAAAATACGTTTGAAGTGCTCTCTCTAACTCTACCTCACACAGTACACTTTGTATTAGCACAGGCGTTAGAATTAATGAAAGATCAACGTATCTAGATAATAGCCAAGATATGAGGACAATTCCAGCTATCCCAACAACTATCTACAAAGATGTATTACATCTGCTGATGAAACAAGTTTCCTCTCCAGAGAGTTCGCATTCATTAGTACAAAGCTACCCGTACATTTTATCTTGATTTAGGAATACATTTATTATACTAGTTTGCCCTGATATTTAGCGTTGAAATTTATATTTAATATTAGCTTTTGCCCGCGACTTCGTTCGCAAGGGGATTTCATAGAATAACCAATCGACTTTGACCAAAGCGCTTCTATTAAAACATAAGTCAAGATGTATTATCATATCGACTGAACCGACTTTGATGAAACATACAACGATATTTAAGTTGAAAAAATACCTACAAAATTCTAATAGTACAATTATGATCCAGCTACTGAATCTTGTTCCAACCCCGAACAAACAAACAAACAGACATGAAGAAGAAAAATATAAATTTGGAATCTGAAGCCCTAAATTGGTCGATTACCTACAGTAATTTTTTTTTAAATTTATGTTGAATGTACCGTCACAGCTATTTTTACAATTTTATAATAGTAGAGATTGTTTCTAAAATATTTTTCTGATTAAATAAATGCCCCCTTGTACTTTTAGAAGCTTTTTACGGAATCACTTAAATACCGATTTCTTATAAAAAGTACATCAAAATTATATGAGAAATAGACTTCAGCCGATCCTTTGACCTCTGACCGGGTGACTTCTTTAGAAAGACGGAAGTGGTTCGGGCACGTCGTGTCTCCAATTTTCACTCATAGAACATAAAGCGTAGACGAAAATTTACTAGTGGTATACAATAATCTGCCTTTTCTAAATATATGGGAACATTTTGTTTAAAATGGCTGCCCTATACGTGCTTTATTGGATCATGAGAACAATTTTTTCTGTGCAAAAATATATATAATTTAAGTACTTTACTTTACTTTATTTAAGTACATTATTATTTGCTAAATAAAGAACATTCTACCTACAATAATAGTACTTTTCAAATTAATCAGATTAATTATAATAATGCAAATTATATTTCAGTTAATAACTTACAATAAACAGCAAATTATTGTCCAAATACCTAGTTCAATATTTCGCGTGTGGACAATTAATAATCGAAAATAAGCATATGCAGCGTACCGAGATAACACACTTTCGCCCGACAGTTCCATTATATTTGTGGAAGCAATTTATCTCTCACCGTTTTTTATATTAAAAATTCGATTCACAAATTTATGTATAAATGTTGGTATTGGTTACATAATTCAAATTGAATCCAAGAATAATAATTATAGATAGACAGATAGATAATAAATTCTTTAGTGTACCCGATTCCATATTTCTTTTACATTGAAGCACTCATAACTCCGATATCTCCACGTTTTATAAACGATCACAGCGTTAAGTATCTAACAATACGATCGGTCCTATAAACGGGCGACTGTTTGTGGCATTTCCATTTACGAGCGTTTCCATGCTTCGATAGGCACATAGGTGGGAGAAATTATAACCGGTGCCATAATAATATGGCCTCTGAAAATACAAGAACAAATAATTTTGCCTACCCCTTCTGGAAATAAGGCGTGACTATAATGTACGTATAGACAAGGACTTTATGCAAATCGTGCAAGTCTAAAGGGACCCACTTCTCGACATTTGTTATTTAAATAAGTTGTATTTGGTACGCTTATTTGTCTTGGTAATGTTATAAAACGGTAGGATAGAGCTGATTTGATGACAGATAACAGTTAATTGAACTAACTCAATGGTTTAGATACAATCTAATAAAATGTATGATTTTAAAATTATTCTGAGTACAGTTTCGTTCAACGATTTCAGAGATAAACGTGGTTCTACAGCAGTTTGATATAATTAACTTCTTAGATGTTGCTTAGGAATGTACACATACACAGTAGTTACAATGTTCCGGATCATGTGGTTACTACACAATTAACATTGATCGTAAGCATTTATAAATATGATATTTGTTGAAACTCTCTTAGCTCCGATAGCTCAGTGTTTTGCAAACAAACATTTCGTTAAAAATTAAGATAAGATTTTTCTTGAAATGTTGACTGCTTTTAAAGTACTTTCTTTTACGAGCATTTATTTTTTCCACATGGATCGACAAGCACATGATTCTGGCTACTAGTAGCATGGTAGCAGTTAAGCCACCACATATTAAGAGTAACTACGTGCAATAAAGCGTAACTGTTGAAATGTTAGCGAAACCATATTTTCCCAGAATGTTTCCCAGATCAGGCAGAACTGAGGCAGGAATGACTTAGTGTCATACATTTCCTGTAAAGATTCTTTTGTGTAATATTGTAACTCTCGCCAGCCCAAATACGAAAGTTATGCAAAAAAATATTCGAAACAAAATAAAATGTGATGACATAAAAGAATACCCTTTTGTACGGTTTGTAATGGCAAATTGAACGACGTAAAAGGGCTATTACAAAAGGTAAGTTTGAAGGGATCAAATGTTTTCATGCACACAAACACCGCTTGAATAATTTACTCTAAAGGGTGATGTTTCTTGAAGTAGATAAGGCTGTAATGTTATTTGGAAGGAAGCGCTCGTGGCCCCGCGGACTCAGTGTTCTATAAACGATCACTGCGGTAAGCAACTTTCACTATGGCCAGTCCTTGGATGGGTGACCGTTCATGTGACCACTTGGGGACATTTATTTAAGCGTTTTCGTGAAAATGGCAGACGTTAAGCGAAGTTGGACGTGGGACAAATTCTAAAACACTGAAATGTGGGCATAATATACCTCTGCCTACCAGTGGCGGAGGTTAAATATAAGTCGATTCCTTGGGGCTTCCCTTTTTAGAGCTGGCAGTGACATTAGAATATTATAATAAATAATAATAATAATTTATTTCTGATAAATACTTTTGTAGGTACATACTTAATTATAAAATATAAACATTACATTCACAATGATGCTTCACCACTGCTACCTACCCCTTCAGGAATAAAGACTTGACTATATGTATGTTCATATAGATTTCAGTTCAAAACTGTATAATTATTATGATGATGTTTTCTGAATAACAGTATAAATCAAAGTCAGTTGGCTCGAAACCATAACACATGCAACCATCTAAACGTCAAGTAAAAAGGCAACCTCTTCATCGTTAAAATAGGTTCGTAAATCCCCATTAATTAACATACATACATAACTATAGTCACGTCACTTTTCCCAAATGGGTAGACATTGACTTACTGTACGCCCAGATTGTACGTAGTCTAAGGTCATAAGTGGTTAACCTATTGTCGCCTTGAATGAGACAGGAGTAAGTTATGACGTACTGGGGGGGGGGGGGGGCCTGAGGTGATCTTTCCGATTGCGTAACCGGGACTCCCAGTCGTAGGACAGGTTGTAGAGTACCGTGTTATTTTAGTCATGAGGATTTCCACATGAAAAAGAAGGGTAAGCTATGGCTATTGAGTTTTTTCATACGGACGGCGCACAGCAGTTTTGCTCTCCTGTGGTATCCTTCGGAGAGCTTACCCGGGGCTTTCAACCGTAGGCTGTTAGGTAGGATACGTGTGGTTTTTAGTCGGTACGAGTCCAACATAGCTTTCATGTAGGATATTCTTCACGTTTAAAAGAAGCCGTTTTGCTAAAGGAAGTGAGTCATAAAAGTCTCTCCTTTTGCTAAAAGTCTACTATGTATTACTTACAGCTGGTACTGGTGCATTATAGAGATCCTTCTAAAGCTGGAAAACATTCATAAAATTTAAACACAATAGATGGTAAATAATATGGTGTAAATTCAGAACAAATTAATCGTTTACAGAACATGGAACAAGCGTTTATTAACATGTACCTACTATTATTATGAAACTTCCTTGACAACCATTTTTGACTAAAGGAAAATGGGGCAGAAAGAGGCGAAGTTTTCTGTAGCGTCATTTATCACCCGGTATGAATAAATTTGGAGGAAACGTTTAACAAATCAATTTACTTAGCACTGAAGTTGTTGTAAAGGAGTTACAACAACGATACGCTCCTTTTAGCAGTTCGTTGTGTAAAAAGTTTTTTTCAAAGTAGACAACTTGTACAACTATGTACCTATACTTTTTTTAAATCTAGTTCGGCCATTTCTTTACTATGAGTATATAGGCGCTTTTGTTTGTTATTAAAAGTATTGTAAATGTTGGCGATGGCTATGTAGATGTTTAGGTCATTATCTAAACACCTGCATAGCACGCCTACATCATGAGAGCATTCTCTCTCAAAATCACTGGGTAAAACTCTACAATCTTTTCTACGTTGAATACGGTTCTTATTTTCGATAGCTGTCCTTTCCTCCAACGGAAATTTAGGAAAGCTCTGAGAAAAAAATAATATTCTTGTAATATCATCGCAAAAGTGAAATATGTTCGTCACAAAACCTCGTTTTTCGATCAGTATTGACATGATAGAATTTATCTTTGTGACTGTACTTTATCAATAGTAAATTCGTGCCAATCCGAGATTGTATTACTATTTATGGTTCTATCAAAATGAGAACCCTATTGACGAATCTATACTCGGCTGATAAAACTGGATTTCAAGAACTTATTGGCTTAACAAATTACTTGGGTATGTGACATCCTTACTAAATCACTTTAGTCATAAAAATAGGAAGAGAGTTGTATTTGTACTTATTTTACAATCTAGTAGAGAAGAAAAATAATTTGCTGAAACGACTTAGTAGCTATCTATAGTCGGTAACAGAGTACTTGAAACTAGTAAGATATCTGTTCAAAGCAACCAGTTACCTTGTAATGTACCTACTTATTACGGATTAAATAGGTAGTTATTTTATAACAAATCTGATTTCAGAAACCTAAAGATCCCAATTTCCTTATTCGCATTCCTCAAACTTCCTAATACCTAATAATGTTTTTATAATATGTGAATCTTTAAGCTTTGCATCGGCTAATAGGTAATCCAAAGTCACACTGTAGTATTGGATTGTGTTAGTAGTAGACTGTCGTAGTTGTATCCAGCCAACAAACAGCTTTTTAGTAATAATATGGTAAGTAAATGGAGGAAGGATAGAATTATTTCTATTTTTTTTTCAGAGTACCTTCTAGTAATAGCATTTTCAATAATTATGCTGCCCAGTTATAAATCAAAAGTATGCAGGACCATGTACGTGCATTTTAAAATTTTAGATTGTATGGAGCCCTGTGCAATGTGCATCATTCGGTATTAAGTATATCGGTCGATAGCTCCAGCTGGATCACCTGAAATCTGAGAAAGGTAATTATAATTTTCTCATGATGTTGAATGCAAAAACATGTTAATTCATCACATTATAGGTATCAGAGAGTTTGTGTATTTCTCTATAACGACATTTCCCAACAACGTCATCGTAAACTGTAAAAACCTGACAAGGAATATAAAGTATCTTTGTACCTAAATTAAATTTGTTAGAAAATAAATTAAAAAAATATTTTCTAACCCGTTTCAACCACTTATCATTTTCTTGACACTTCGGCAGCTGTTTATAAAGTTGAGCTAGATAGCATCGTTCAATTTGATGTCAGCGTTCAGAGATAAAAGTATAATATTGCTCCTTTCAAGTCACATTTTCTACGTAGTCAGGAAATAAATTTAAAATAACTAGCTCCTTTCTTTGTAAACATTTTTGAGATATCTACCCATGATTAAATTTAATGACATAATTGTAATTATATAATACTCTATAAGGTAACAAAACCTGTTTAAATATCTTGTAACTTTCCATTAATTTAAGTTGTTTAAGAACTTTCGTTCTATTAAATTAAGTTGTTTAAGAATTTATTTTACATACAGTATTATAGCCACAAATTTTTTCTATGAAGGACTTGATTGATGCATTTTTCTCAGCAGAGATAGACAGCAATTATATTTCTAGTTACATTTAGCGCCGCTTATATTTGGTGAGCCTTTAGCTAAATAATAACAAGTTTTTTACTTGACGACCGCATAGACGTCAGTAAACAGACATCCAGAAGAAAACATTAAAAAGTTAGTGGCCCTCATATTGCCAAGGGCTTGACTGTATGTACGATTCCTAACATTGAACAGACCGAGACGCGACGGCGACGCGCTTACGTTTGCTTAGCTTAGCTATTTACAGTGTTTACAAAAAAAAAGGCAAAACATAATTACATATTTCTATTTGTAGTTTTTCTACTGTCTAGCTATGTATCGTTCATAAGATGCAGCCTGTTGAGGACAAACAGACTGACAGATGGACGACGGAGTCTCAGTAATTGGGTTCCGCTTTCACCCTTTAGGTAGGTAGGTACGGACCCCAAAAATGTCGTGTGCAAAAGCCCAATAAGACAGAGAGCTGACTTCTTTATGTGATTCATAGCCCGCATAGCTGAAAGTCTGGCTACGAAAATTCAGGCAGACAATAAGCCCATCTTATTCAAATAGAATTGTGGCGTGCGGTACCTATTCCTCAAGCGTTATGATGTAGAGATCGCATACGGATGACTCATGTTATATTCATGGACTGAGAATGCTGCAATTTACACGACATATACTGTGCTTTACAACGCAAGATGTAGGAATACTGTAAAAGTGCCGATGTAATATTAAGGAACTATAAAAACACCCCCATAGACCAAAAAAGCTGTATGGAAAGCAGTACATTAAAGAAAATATATTTTTTTTAGTTTAGGTACATAGTAGTAACAAATCACTTCAAACTCTATGTTTCAGATAACGTCGTACGTTGTAATTGTGGCACACACTTCGGCAATCCGGAATATGGTTAGGATTCAGCCAAATTCTGAGCAGTTGTAGGATAAATAAATGTTTACTTTGACTACGCTTACAAAGCTTCATATTATCAATACCGTAGACATATTATTTGATACATAATTGATTTGATGTTTACCTTAGAAACATTCAGATTAATATAAATCTCAAAACCAACGGTGGCCTAAAGGTTTTTCTGATCTAACCATTTTTTTTAATGCGTATCTTGCAATCGGCTTGTAAGCCCCTTAGCAGATTATTTGAGGTTTGATTGATATAAATATAATTCACTTACAAAAGTACTCGGTAACAGAAATATAAAACTCCTTAGAAATAACCTACATGATAAAATGTTTATTCAGACATGGAAAAAGAAGAATTATAGGAATTAGGTCAATACCGCGTACCTTTTATCAGACAAAAATTCATCTACTAGGACCAAGAAAGATTAATGGCTTCGATAAACATTTCATATTAGTGAGTTTACTGCTTAGACCATTTAGAGTTTACTCAAAGTATTCAAAGTTTGAAATGGGTCTGGGCTTTCAATATGAGGCCTGTAATATTAACTACTTCTAATTCGAATACTTTTTTTAGTTTGGGCTAGTCTTAGGACTAGCTGTATTCAATGATTTTTTACTCTAACATCATAGTTTTTATAATTTGGTCACCTATTATTGCTAAACATACACTATTATGTCCCGGTAAGGCCATACCAAGGGCTAACGACCTTGAGCAAATGGGCGATATGACTCGCTAACATAGAGTAGCGCAACTACAGAGACATCAGAGTAAAAGAACCACGGAGGAAGAAGAAAAATAGTAGCGGAAATGCGTTCCTCGCTTCACCAAATAAACAAGAAGCTGTGAGACGGTCTCACCCGACTGCCCCTACATCGTTTATTGTGAGAGTTCAATCCTATTGACGTTGTCATTTTTGTTTTATTTCAAACTTTGAACAGATGATCCACGTGACCTAGTGACGTAGTTTAATGCAACAGAGTCACAGACTACAGACAAAGTCTCGCCATAAGCCTCTCTGCACATTTTATAGAGAGAGGCGAAAAGTAAATTAAAAACAAAGGAACGTTTGTATTATATATACCTATTACGTGGGACAAATTCTAAAAAGGTGAAATGTGGGGACATAATAATATGCCTCTGCCTACCCCTTCGGGGATAAAGGCGTGACCATATTTATGTATGTCGACACCAGAAGTATCAATTAACGTAAGGGACATTTTGGCGAAAATGAGTTATATATATCATTGGATTCAGAATTTCGAGCTCTATCGATTGGTATACTCAAAATGTCTCTATCGTTAAAAAAATGTCGCTTACAGTACACATTTTAGGACTGTCTGAAACGATTTTAACGAAAAAATTGATTTAAGGGCCAAGTAGATTTTATTCTTCTGAGACAAGTAAAGTAACTCATCATACAAAATAATTTTGACCCTTACCTTAGACCTCAAATCGGTAATTTTATACAACATGTCCCTTAACTTAACTCATTGTTTGAGCCTTTTAGTGGTAATTTATATACATTACATACTACTTATCTCACATATTTTTTGCAATTTCGTATTTTTCCGGTGAAAATCTAAATGTTTCTTGATTCCACCTATTGATGAATGGGCGGCGGCCCCGGGTAACTCATTGGAAGGAAGTTTAAGGGTCCCGTGTAGACGAGCTCATCACCGCGGCTCAGCACTCAGCTAGAATGGTGCTAATCCGCGTTTTTGGAGGTTCTGTTGTTATGCTGTTTTGGGCCTACTTATGTATGGACATCGTGCATCCTTACCCCCCCCCCCCCCCCCGAGTCTGGTTGTCGCAATTGCAGCAGTTCCCACCTTGGTTGCTTAGTCTGCACCTTCCATGTCTCCATGAGTTCCTGACAGTGTGCAGGACGCATTGTGTCCCCTAATGTTAGTCAACCACCGCGAGAGTGCAGTCGTTGCCCCTCCTCAGTTTTAAATCATGTCACGGAAATGGTATTCGAAGTTCAACCCGCTATCGAGTACGACTCTAACATACTTTATAGAGGGCTAGATATCGATGCTAATTCCCCCTACTTTTATGCTGGATTCCGTGGGTGACTCCTCCCGAGGTCCATGAAAGCACAGTGCCTGAATTTTGTAAGAGACTACCTTCAGAACCAGTCGCCATCTTCGACCCAGAACTCGAGCAAGTCCCTTTAGGGCCACGTTTCGGTGAGTAGATTTTCACGTCGTAACGTGGATGTTATCAGCGTAGTGCGTTACGTCGAACCCTTCGAGCAAATGACCGAGTAGCACCGTCACCGCGGTTCTACAGAATTCGGCACGATACCCCTTACCTTAGCCGGTAGCTTATTCATGTCCCGAAGAGATGAGCTTCGAAACGCCGACGTAAGTAGAAAAGCACTCAATAATGATAAATGAGTGCCGCTGGTGCCAATGATAAACGCAGCTATGGCGATGTCAACAGACACCGCCATCACCACCTTTCCCGCAATATCGCTTCTTCTGTCAGACCCCAGACACAAATGATCGTGTCCACGATGGAGCGCCCCCAAAAGAAACTAAACTGGCTATCCGTCAAATCTGGCACCACTCGTGTGAAGTGCCCAACAAGGCGCTCTGCAATAATATGCTACACCCTGACTTTTTTCGAGCTATGCTTAGCGCATCAGCATCAGAGCCCTATCAGTCAAGACCCAAATTCTTCGAGAGCCATCAGGACCCATGCATGACTTGGAATGCCGTCGGATTCGGAGTTGATGCTTTTAAAGTCGCAGCACAGGTGCCCCTAACACGCTTTTGGTGACTTCAGGCACATCGTTCTAACAGTAATCCCCGTCCAGTGCCTGAGACGTAGCCATACGGAGCAATATGTCCCTTAACTCCAGATGGAAACAAGGAGACCAAGACCCTCTCCAGCTAGGTTAGTCGTGGCACCATAGTGCGAAATCTTTTGCTTTTTTTCTTTTAATGTTGATTCATACCAATATTAATCATGCAAAAAATATTTCCCTGTAGTAAAAATACCATAAAATAATTTTTCAGGTCTACAACAAATATTAAAATCAGAAAAATAATAATATTTAAGGGGGCACCCTTACAAAAAACGTGATATTTTACTGTTGTTTGGTACTAAGCCCTCCGTGCGTGAGGCCGACTCGCACTTGACCGATTTTTTTAAATTCTTTTCGATAACCTAAGGTACCAAGTTACATCAAATATCATTAAAAGTCTTAAAGTGAAGTCCTTTACAATACATTTGCATGTGATTTTCCATAGTCTCTTGCTACTTACACTTTAGTCATTTGTTTATACATAAAATATCAGTAAGGTAAGGTACAACTAAACATATTTTTTTAATGTAACGGACACGCTATTTTGGAAACCAGTAGACATTCCTAAATCTTGAGTATATAGCATGAAAGAAGAAGAAATTCTAAGAAACTTCGCCCTTGACACAATTAAAATCGAACCAGACAGTAAAAAATTACAGACAGATTTATAAAAATAAAATCGTTTTTTGGCTATCCTGAAAAACCGTGTTTTGTCCCTTACATTAATTGATACTTCTGGTGTCGATGTATGCAACTAGCTGACCCTCACAACTTCGTTTACGATGAAAGGGGAGGTATTTCTTCATCAGACTCGGCAAGCGGTGAGTGAAACTGCCCTGTTTGCTTAATCATAAAAGAACTTACACGTCGAGGGCGTGGACTAAATTGTTTTAGAATCTATTCTAAAATAATTTATTTCAGTCCACGCCTTCGGCACGGACGAAATATTTAACACTAGACTTAATCATTATAAAAAAATAATATAAAATGATAAAGCTAACACGCCGGTTTAGATTTACCCTCACATTCAAAGGAACTCTTGAATTCTAGGTTTTGAGAAGTTGAGATGTCTCTAACTCCTGAAATTCCTCGGATCAATTTTCATTCAAATCAGTAGTTTCGGCGTGATACGTATTCGGAATACAGACGGACATGAAAATTTTAAATTTCATTTTGGCTTAAGTAGGTATCGATTAGAGAACGCGTTCTTTTTTTTTAAATAGCTTCCATGTTCAGACTCTCGACCCTCAACAGTTTTAATATTATGAACAAAGATAGACTATCAAGAAACTCGGTGGGCTATTCTTTTTAGTGCTCTGCTTACTATAATATAGACTTAAAAAATCATAACAAATTGTTTGAGAATCCAACAGAGCCAGCAGATCATTTCCAGACTTACTTGTCTAGCAAATAATTGTATACAATTTTTGGTCCCGAGCAGGATTCGAACCTGCGTCTTCTGGTTTGCCGGACCAGACGGCCCCAACATTGGACCAACGAGACACTGCTCTCGACCGTCAACTCTTTCACTTTATTACCTTAACCAAGTTGCCGGTAGATGGTGCCTAGGTCGCCCCAAGACGTAATGAGCTGCAAAAATTGACGGTTGAGAGCAGTGTCTCAAAAAAAGCAGTGTGTTAATAATACTATACTATACTATCTTCACGCCAAATCCCTTGCGGGATAGGCAGAAAGAACCGAGCGCCACACGGCACGGTCCATACACACCTCACTCGCCTCTTCAACTTTCATTTTTCTTTTCATGCATGCACGTCGGTTCCTACGGCTCTTGACACCACCCTCCACTAACACATGATTAATTTGGTCGTGGTAGGTGTGTCGTGGCCTTCCCCGACTCCTACGTCCATCCACTTTCGCGTTGTATATCTGTTTTGTCATTCTTTCATCTCCCATTCGTTCCACATGCCCGAACCATCGTAGCATGCCCTTCCTTACTTTAACACCGACACTCTCTTTCAGACCAACTCTCTTTCTTACATCTTCATTCCGAACGCGATCTGCGAGCGTTACTCCGCAGATTTTGCGTAGCGCGCGCATCTCGACCGCGTTTATTCTACTTTCATGCGTTTCCTGCCATACCCAACTCTCGCTTCCATACGTTAGCGTAGGTATCAGCACCGCATTGTGTACTGCGAGCTGGGCCTTTTGACTTAAGGCCTTGGTACCTAAAAGTTTGCCTAACGCTCCATTCACACTATTTCCCGCAGTTACCCTCTTTTCTACATCAGCGGTGTACCGTCCATCCCTGCTAAATGCACATCCAAGATATACAAACTCATCCACCTGTTCCAGCACTACATCATTTACAGTTATCCTGGCATTCGTTCTGTCCTCTTCTCTTTCGAATACCATCACTTTCGTTTTAGTCGCGTTCAAATGTAAGCCTCTCATTAGACAATCATCTTTCATCGTTGTGACTAGTGACTGTAGTTCTGATGGCGATTCGGCTATGAGCACGGCATCATCTGCATACAGCAAACAGTTCACAAGTAAGTCACCCATTCGCAATCCAACATTCATCGATCTTACTCTCTTAAGACAATCGTCCAGGTACAGGACAAACAGCAGAGCCGACAGCACGCAACCCTGTCTGACGCCAATGTTGACGTCAAACCAGGGAGACAGGCTGCCGCCCACCCGCACACATGCCGTACATCCCACATATGTAGACTGCACAGCACGAAGCAGCGCACCATCAATCCCGTATCCTGGCAATATATCCCAGAGATCCTTCCGTACAACTCTGTCAAATGCTTTCTCCATGTCCACAAAACCGCAGAAAACCTTCCGGCCTACAGCCAGCTGCTTCTCTACAATGTTGCGGAGCGAGAAAACTTGGTCCATACATCCCCTTCCATTTCGGAAACCACCCTGCGCCTCCCACAGTAATCCGTCAGATTCCACCCTCATTCTCCTTTCAATAATTTTGCCATACACTTTAGCTGCTATACTGATCAAACTGATGGCCCTATAGTTGGCGCAATCCATAATAATGTGTTAATAATAACTGTAATATAAGTATTTTCATCAGTTGTCTATATCCCTTAGCACAAAGTTATAATAGCTTAAGTTGTGTGGGAATGTCCACAAATATTTCTTCATTTATATATTTTGAAACGATTAAGTACCGCTTACAATATTAGCATGACTATCTTTCGAATTAATTTAATAAAACAATACATAAAATAAGTTCAAAAGCATTATATTCTCATGTAATGCAGTATGCATTGTGTAACTCGGGCTCTGTTACACGCATTACTCTGTACATGAATGAAAATATAACATTTTACGAGAATATTTTGCAGACCAGAGCGACACACGTCCGTCTGGCAACACGACTCCCCCCGCACTAGATTTTCGGGCGAGCGCGGGGAAGCAAGCAATGTGATGTATTCTTTGAATACATTATTAGGTATAATTAGTTAAAACTTATACTAATTCAAAATTGAAGAAAACCATTTTAAAGGTCTATGTTTTCTTTAGTCTCTGATATAAATTTTATTATCATTCATTAATAAATAGATGTCATACAACAGCTTCTTCTAAAAAGTTATGGGCTATTTCAATGATGTTTTACTAATTATTTATAATAAATACACAATTTCTGATAAAACCACCTTTTGACACACATCTTTTAAATTTCAAATCTACTTTTGGCTATCATTTTTCGTATACTAATACCGAGAAGGATGTCTTCATTTGCACCTCTTTTTCGCAAACTTTGTCAACCAGTCCCCTTAAAATAACAAATGTCATCTTAGACATCGTAGATACAATTTCAACCATCCATCCAATACATCCCTTTTGCAAAATGAGCATGTTTATTTGTTATCCAAGTGCACAGAGCAACGCGACACCTCCGCAAATTGCGTTACTCTCTGTCCAAGTGTAATTTATCTAGAATGAATTCAGAAAGATATATGAATACAATCTACTTACCTGAAAAAATTGTGGATCCTTTAAGAACATAGTTTAGTGGGCCAAAATGCTGTCGTCATCATATTTTATAGGTATCACTGAATTGAAGCCAGATAGAAGAAACACAACTAAAAATTTGCAAGTATTATTAAAAAGTTATGTGTGCGTACATACACCAACTTTCCTTTTAGAACAATTTAGGTAAAATATCAAATTTTCATAAGGAAGCTCGTCAATCAAGTTTTCATTTTTAATTATTCTTTCCTTCCTAAAAATAAGTGTTAATTAGTTTTCTTATCTTAGCTCTGGGAACGCCAAATAAATTAAGCTAAAAGATAAGTGTAGATAATTAAAATCTTTTTTTGAATCTTCCCGATCTCTAGTGATACCTATAAGCATTACGAGCTACGATATAAAACTCTACCACTAAGAATGAAAAACCATTTTTGGGAAGTCGAGTAATATTCGATCTCAGAAACGGACAAAACAAAGCGTTCACATGCGACTGGCACACTCTCATTAATTTGACCGCACGCTTAACCCCAGAATAACCCAACCTATTAACTATGAGAATGGGCTTTACAATAAATTGAGACTTTTTGAAATTTATTAGGGTGGAAACGTGTCGTTAAGAGCTGGCAGATAAACTGGCTAATATTAAAGTAAGGGAGGCTTATCCTGAAGCAGATGTGCCGTTGAGAACTGTGTCACATTAGAAATGGCTTAATGTGAAAACCAACGAAATTCCGAAGAGAGAATCTTCGTTTTCTTGAAAACTTATATAAATTTAAATAGAGGCTTTAGGTCTTTGGAATATCTTTAAAGAAAAACTCTTTAGGTCAATATATTTTCACTAACACCGAATATTAATTTAAATCCATTATAATAACGTAAATTGGAAAATGTATTTGAATTATTGCCTATCGTTTTTAATTTAGTAAAGAATTATTAGATAGGTATATTAATTGTTTTAAATTGAAAATAGATGTAGATCTGTAGAGAGGTAAGTATTTTAATACCCGAAAATTGTTCATGTGCCCTGATATGTTTGTGAGATAGCCGCGGTACCCAAAATTCAAAAGGGCGGAGTTGGCATTATTGTGTTACTGAATATAGTCTATTTTCATAATTTTTTTTTCTAGAGTTAGACCTAGTTTCTGGAATTTCACTCACAATTATCTACTCAGATAATATGGACACTTAATTTCACCTATAAGACGACATAAATGACAATTGATCTTTTACGGACCTTTATGATGCTACATTCCATTAGGCATTAACTGCTGTTGCGGACAAAAAAAAATACCGCAAATAGAAGGTTAAATTACCATTTAACCTTCTATTTGCGGTTTTTTTTTTTTAAAGCCTAAGTTCAGTTACAGTACTTACGCCTGAGAAAAATCATCTAATATACTATTATGATTGTTTTAGCATATGTTTTAGACAAGTATAAAAACCGGAATAAAATCCGTAAAAAATGTAAGAGGAAACCAAAAATGTAAGAGGAAAACCATCCAAAATCCCCAGCCAAATTTGGCTTTGCTCTTAAATCTGAATATCCGATTTTATCTGGTACTCCTTATTTACAAGTCTTATAAACAAATTTTACCGTAATGGTTGCAGTAATTTATTAACAGTAAAAACATAAGATCTGAAATTTTGGCATCTTTAAAGTTTGGTTATATATATTTCAAAGTTTTAATACGGTATCAGACTCGCTAGTCCTGGTATTCACTGAAATGTGATGAAATCAAAAGAATATCGGGAATAGATACTCAAACAATAGGTTACGCTCTAACTATGGTCATGAGAAACAGGGAACAAAGGTTTTACACGACTTTTGAAGCACGTAAACGTTAGTAAATTTAGATGCTGGTTCAGGAACATAATTTATAATAATAGGTAATTATAATTTATTGATTCGTCGTACAGCAACGTGCGTAATTAATGGAAAGTGGAAATTCACTGCTAAAAACACTAAGCAAGCGGAACAGAACAAATATATTACATAACAATGAACATTAATGTTTCTAAAATGCTTTTCCTTTTATAAAAGCACATAAAAGTAGAACATACTTTTATGTAAAACAATTCTTTTTTGTAAATAAAAATCTTGTAAATAATGTTAAAGCCCATTTTGAATAAGAAATTCAGAATGGGTTTGTCTAAAAACATTTGAATAGGCACTGAACTTTATGACATTAATACGAGTTATTCGGAAAACAAAGCGGGGCTACAAATAAAACATGAATAAAATGAACGGGCATTATGTTTGGAAATGTATGGATTTAATATGTTTTTTTATAAATCATATTTACATTGCTCTTCATAATCTCTATAGGGTTGAATTTAAAAATCAATTTAGATGCAATTCTAGAATAAGTTCGGGTCGGAGAACGGCATGAAGCTTTTCACACTCCTGCGTTTCTGCTATTAGCGGGTGTTTAGCAATTTACACCCAATAACTTTAGTATAATTGAAGCGCTCGTGGCCCCGCGGACTCAGTGTTCTGTAAACGGTCACTGCATTAAGCAACTTTCACTATGGCCGGTCCATGGATGGGTGACAATCCATGTGATCACTTTGTGACATTTATTTGAGCGTTTCCGTGCTTCGGAAGGTACGTTAAGCCGTTGGTCCCGGTTGTCAGTAAAATGACAGTCGTTAAGCTAAGTTGAAGGCTTTATTTCAACAGCAGGCAGTCACAACCTGCGCCTGTCCATTTAAACACGGCAATACGGCTCACCACCTATTACGTGGGACAAATTATACAAAGGTGAAATGTGGGCATATAATATGCCTCTGCCTACCCCTTCGGGGATAAAGGCGTGACCATATGTATGTATGTATGTAACTTTAGTATAAGGGTCCTCCAAACCGTTTGGGAGCTACCGTGGTGCGACCAAATAGTGCGGACGAATGTACGCACATAATATGAACCACAAGGCAAAAGGGCAATAAATCCTCTTATATGATCTAGACAGCAGCAGTATTAGGCATAACTATTATACATAAATTATCACAATAATAATAAAGTATAATAACATTAAAGTCATTATTATACTATTAACATTTTGTTGATTGAAACGGATCAATGACACACTATTGACACCATTTCTCGTGATTTTTTCATTCGCAACAAACCACAAAATAATCACTAATTAAATATCTTTCTCATATTTTACATTCCTATCTATCTTTATTAAAAGTGTCTTGTCAGCTATATAGGTACTATTTCCACAGAAAACCAAATTACAAGTGCACTGAAATAACTTGGGCAGCGATCCAAAATCAGCATTTTCTACATATTATTAAAATCGCATAAGTACTGAGTACCTAGTAGGAGCATTAGAAATTGCATCTCAAAATCTAACTCTACGTTATATTCATGCCCGACCAATCCTGAACTAATATTCTTTAGGTATGTACTTATTTCGTACATTTTCAAACACCACCTATATTTTTCAATATTTTTCAGCCATAAAGTGTCACTCCCAATATACAGTTAGAGAGGTACGAGGTACACATATGGTACCCTGAGACAGAGACAGAGAGAGAGAGAGATTCTCGCTCTCTCTCTCCGTCTCAGTGTACCATATGTCTAACTTACACACAAAACAAAATATTCGGTCTTTGTGATGGTAATAGAATGTTTAATTTTCACACTTGATAGTGCGATAAATTTTTATGACATTCAATAAAATTACTTTCATTGAACCACGACCGCAAGGGATTTCAAATTATACCCTTCTTTGTCTTTGTGTAGTATTTTGAAAAGCAACTTTATGTTCTGAATAGATTCAATCTTTACTGCTCTACAATACTTTAAGGATTTTGTAGAGGTTTAGATTTAAAACGGTATCTTAAGACGTAATCAGTGTATTATGACTTAGTGCAGAGGTACGGTGGATTAACTATACTGGGTGTAGATCTGCATTTGTGCAATACTTGCACACGTGACTCTAACTAATGCCTATACTCGTTAATATTTTGTGATAAAAAAAAATGTTATTTTTTGTGTTAAATTTGATTTTATTTGCAAAGGAACTTTGCCTGTACCCACTGGCCAATAATACGAGAACAAAAATTTAAGTAAGTACTTAATAATTAATAATAAATCTAAAAGCGAAAGACTGTAAATGATACTCACATAATGTCTATTTATTACCCAGTGCTATGACCTCTAGCGTCCAGCTGATCGTTTGTTGGTATTAGGCATACTGGCTGCGTTCGAGCGTTCACCACTCACTTTTTGCCGTTTTTTGATACGGAACTCGCACTAGACCGGTTTTTCTGTTTCATATATTCACGTATTATTAGTCAGTGGTGGTTAGGCAGAGTTCCCGTTGGAATTGAAAAACGAATTCACTATAAAAAAGACTAAAAACAAAATTATTATCAAGAAATATTAACGAGTGTAGGCAGTAGAGTCACGTGTATTCCACAAATGCAGATCTACGACTTGTAAAAACGAGTAAGTCTATAATTTCTGACGATATTGGTATAAGCAAATTTTGTAAATTTTGAACTCTAAAAACATTACACGATCTCGTTCTCAACAAAATTGGAGTTGGACAAAATTCTGTCGAGTGATAAAATCAACAATGTCTTTTTCAATAAAAGCTACTACTTTGTAATTCTAGTCACGTAACTAGATGGCGCACGGTAACCGAGGCTGAAGCCAAATTAGTCACACGTTCGAAGTCTGACCACATAACTTCCACTTAAGCCCGATGCTTGTACTGAACAAAGCCTTTCTTTTATTTAAGACAGAGATATACTGTGCTTGACACTAAAACGCTGAGGCTTGACATACGTACCCGACTGTACTTGTAAAGTGCCTGAACAATGTGGTTAGCTGCATACTGTATGTGATGTCCGGTGAATTGATACTATTCCAAGAACACATTGAATATATTATTCGATAAACAACTTTATGGATTAAACTACCTATATTGGAAAATATTGCTGACTATTCTGGAGCTAAAACTTTATAATTTGACTATAGTCATGCGTTTGATTGACTTCAGTCTGCATAACGTTGTTTATAATCACAATCATTTACTTTATAATCTTGGTTTCGTACCCAAAAGGTAGAATAAAAATGTAGATATAGAGCTAGTACCTTAAGGTGCTCCCTCACCGGGAGCATTCGCCTGTAATGTAACAAATTAGATTCGACTTTGAGCATTACGTTACGGCCTGCCTCCCTGACCAACGAGCGTTTGCATGCAATGGTAACATTTATAGATTCGACTCGAGCATTACGTTACGATGCTACCTCCCTGACTGACTCGAGCATTCGCGTGTAATGTAACATTTATTATAGACTAGCTGATGCCCGCAGCTTCGCCTGCGTGAAATTTTGTTCTCTTTTCCGCGTCTCATGGGAACTTATTCCCGGGATAAAACTTGTATCATTTCAGACTATAATCTATCTCTGTAGGTGATTACATGATAATTTTGCAATCCAATATGGCCGCCGCGCCGAAATCACAAAATTTCATGATGGGTATCGTTTAAGGGGGTTTTTGGTAAGCTGAGTACGAATTTTGGGTTAATTTAGAGATTCAATATGGCCGCCGCGCCGAAATCACAAAATTTCATGATGGGTATCGTTTAAGGGGGTTTTTGGTATGCTGAGTAAGAATTTCGGGTTAATTTAGAGATCCAATACGGCCGCCGCGCCGAAATCACAAAATTTCATGATGGGTATCGTTTATGGGGTTTTTTTGGTATGCTGAGTACGAATTTCGGGTTAATTTAGAGATCCAATATGGCCGCCGCCCCAAAATCACAAAATTTCATGATGGGTATCGTAAAAGGGGTTTTTTGGTATGCTGAGTACAAAATTTATGATAATTTTGCAATCCAAGATGGCCGCCGCGCCGTTATCACTAAATTTCATGTTGCATATCGTATAAGGGGATTTTTTGGGATGCTGAGTACGAATTTCGAGTTAATTTTGCAACCAAAAATGGCCGCCGCACCACCGTTGTAAAATTTCATGTTGGATATCGTATAAGGGGTTTTTTCGTACTCAGCTGACCAAAAACCCCCCTTAAACGATATGCATCATGAAATTTTGTGATAACCGCGCGGCGGCCATATTGGATCTCTAAATTAACCCGAAATTCGTATTCAGCATAATAAAAAACCCCTTAAGCGATACCCATCATGAAATTTTGTGTTAACGGCGCGGCGGCCATATTGGATCTCTAAATTAACCCGAAATTCGTATTCAACATACTAAAAAACCCCTTAAGCGATACCCATCATGAAATTTTGTGTTAACGGCGCGGCGGCCATATTGGTTCTCTAAATTAACCCGAAATTCTTACTCGGCATACCAAAAAACCCCTTAAACGATACCCATCATGAAATTTTGTGATAACGGCGCGGCGGCCATATTGGTTCTCTAAATTAACCCGAAATTCGTACTCAGCATATCAAAAAACCCCTTAAACGATACCCATCATGAAATTTTGTGATAACGTCGCGGCGGCCATATTGGATCTCTAAATTAACCCGAAATTCGAACTCAGCATTTAAAAAACCCCTTATACGGTATCCAACATGAAATTTTACAACGGTGGCGCGGCGGCCATATTGGATTGCAAAATTAACCAGAAATGCGTACTCGTACTACTATTTTTTTCCCAAAAGCATTTGCCATCTTAGATCGTATGTCCACCTATTTTAAATACGGACCAGTGTGCAGCCGGCCAGCCGCAATAAAAAAAGCGCTCTTATGTTACAAGTTGTATCAAAACATTACACATTGTATCATTACAAGGTGCGCAAAGCGCATTGATGTTACGAGTTGTATCAAAACGATACACATTGTATCATTACAAGGCGCGCATTGTAATGCTCGATTCTCCTCCCTCACTGGTGTAACCTCGTCTTGTATCATTACAAGGCGCGCATTGCAATGCTCGGTTCACCTCCCTCACCGGCTGTAATTCTCGACTCGTAACGTTACATAACGCGCGAATGCTCCCGGTGAGGGAGCACCTTTAGATTTACGAAAGCAAAGTAAGAGAACATCAAATAATATTCCCCAAAGCTTGTGATCAAAAGCGATACATGTCCAGGGATAAAACTAGACTCATTGTTACGAGATCCTGCAGCGCTTTTCATCAGAAAAATTGTGGTAGCATGGCCATCAAGGTTTACAATAAGTTACCTAAATCTTTAAGGGAATTGCCGAGGAACACATTCCGAAAACGTATTAACGAATGGCTTTTGGAGAAATATTTCTACTCGATGAATGAGTTCTGGACATGTAAAAATTAACATTGACGCAATTATAATTAATATCCGCGGACGGTATGGTAGAATGGTATAATTTATAGAAATTAGTTTTGACTGAAAGTTTATAATGTATAATCGACCTGATAAATTTAAATACTTGATGGTTGTAAATTTAAAACATGACAAAACTATTGTTATTTATAAATGTTATTCTTATCCTATAGTTATAATGTTATTAGAAATAATTTGTTAAGAAAAATTACATGCCGTATTGTCCGGCGAAACATGCTGTAACTGTAGACTACAAGAACAAGTCATCCATGTTTCTTGTAATAAACTATCATTCATTCATTCATTCATTCAAAGTCTTTTCTAAAAAAAGAGCACTGTGACTGCAACTGCGAATAACAAGTTTATTTTAGGGTCTAAAATGTAATACATCCTCGGATTAACTTCAAGTGACGTTCAGTTCTCGAGCCAAATTAAAAGCTGAAGATGCACTAAATATTTTGCCAACTTTCTTGGCGCGCCTTAGGCATGACTTCAGTTTAAGTGTAGAATCTTGTTGCTTGTTCCCTATGAATGTAGAATGCGAATCACGTGCTAAACCACGGGAATTCCAATGCTCTGGTCCATTCCTAATGGCTAGACAGTGAGTCTGGCCTGCAATTTCGAGTATTATTGGAATGATATATAATATATTTGAGATCAACTGACTGAAACTACAAGACTACGGCTTGCGACCGTTCCAGATACTGACTCGCTGGTACTTGTAGACATTCCTGAACTAATATTGCATTATAAAGTTTCTATAGTAATATTGATGAACGAATTTGGCACAAATGTTGTATACAGATAATAATTATAATGACGCAGGCGACCTTTATAAAATTTTGATGGACTGATATACCTATATCAGTCCATTTGAATTCACTTCTGGCTGTAAAGTTACCAATTTTGTCTACATACATCCACAAGATATCACATCTGTTAGAATATGAATACATAGGGTGATATTTGATTTTGTTGAGTGTCAAAAGATGCACTGCAAAATAGTGACAAGCAGTACAAAAAGTTATTGTTAAAACAATCTATCGTACATTTTATTACTAAAATGATCAATTAACAAACAAATTAAAATATTTTAGTTACAATGCAGTAAAAAAATATGCCTGAATTAAATCAACAATAAACCCACCAATTTGGAAAATAATTAATTATATTAAAACAATGACCGCCATTTAATCAAGCATAATGTACAGGCACAACAGTTCACGTTGCTTACACAGTGTAATCAAAATGCTAATAGCCATTTTGTAAAGGTAAACATTTCGGAATAACGTGCCTTTAATGGCTGTAAAACTACTAATTAATGTTAGATTTACCATGAAATCTGGGTGGTGGTGAAATATTTTTGCATGTTTTAATGATAATCCTAGTTAATTGTAAATCATGCAGAAACTTATGAATAGTAGTATCAATAATACCGTAAAGTTCTGTACAGTTAATGCAATAGATTTTTGTTTACCTTGCAGAAGACAATAAACTATAAGTGGAAATGTCATGTAAACGATAAAACACTGTTCTCAGTTTCAGCTTGTTATAATTGAAATCGTTTACAAAAATGTAGGGAGAGCAGGAAATATGAAAAAAGTTTCTTCCCGAAGCTTCAGAAAAAAAAAATCTTCAAGAACTGTACAATCTCATCTAGACGTAATTTAACTAATTTTTTGGAGGTATTACACTGCAGCATAAACGTGAACGAACAATATATCAAATTACTACCTGGCGAGTTAATAGACAAACAATCAATAAGGGGTCTAAATTGTAATTTATAAGAAATTTGAAAGGATATGCTCAGTTTTTTAAGAAAGAAAAAATGTCACCAAATATATAAAGACTTTTTTTGGATAAATCTGCCTATAGGTACCTCTTCCGCATACTATCAAAATACTCGAATACATTTTCATAAGCGCCCAACACTAATGTTAAGGTCATGAAAATAATAAAGTAATTTAGAAAGACGACTTCCTTACTACCATATTCTTTGGACTGGTTCCAAGCATTGGAGGATGTAAGCTATTCTAACTAAAATTTCAAAGTTTTAAAAAGCATTTTCGTATCTTCTTTAATTTTGAACTTATTACAAAAATAAGTACGTAACCGTTGGTGGCGGCGCAAATAGCTAAGTGCTAAAAGTTCTGGTAGTGTTAAACGATTTTGTCTGCTTTTATGTAACTAAAGATGATGGTTATGATAGGACCCCGTATTTTCCTTTTTAAAACTTAACATGGATAGTTTTATACGTAAAGATATATCATACTAAACTAATAAATATATATTAATCCATTAGCAGTAGTATGTGAACTTATATTGGAACAGACGACATTATTAAACAATACTCACACGTCTGATTGCGGACTTATCTCATGCGTCATTCAAGCGAAACCTGCGTCCAATCGGCCTTGCCTTTCGGATATAGCTCAGCACTTTCGTGATAAATCGCCTCTTAGGAAACTTGTAGTATCATTACGAGTGCGCTTCCATGTGCTACGTCGTTGGCGTTTATCAGATATTTCCAGCTGCTTACGAGAGCTCATGTAAAATGCATGCACAAGCTCGGTGTGTAATTGAGAAAACAATTTAAGATTTGCTTCTAATGTACGTTTAATATATTTATTCATATTTTTGTTTTTCTTTTCTGCAACAAATACAAAAATATCCTTCCTAGTAATATAAACACAAAAGTATGTAAGTATGGAAAGATATATTTTGTTACTCTTTCACGTTCTAACGACTGAACGGAATTTGTTGAAATTTTGCACGAGACGAAAATAGATTATAGACGAGATGAAGTGGTCTTGTTATGCCTTATATCCTTTTAATTATTAAAATGCGTAATACTCGTACGATTTCATTTATGTTGAATGGATGGTGTATTTCAATTTTCCGCCTGTTACTATAATTTCCGCCACGTATTTCACATTTCCTTTGTGTGTGCAAGGTTTTCATATAATAGATTGACATCCTGAGTACTATTGATCGAGAATACTACTGAGTACAATATAGAGCCAGATATTGCCACTTCATATTAAATGGAAGTAATTGGAATTCCCGTCGAGTGTGAAATTGGCGTCTTTATTCAGCGGCCACAGATAAAATGAAACTCATACAATATTTATGAGCCACAATGTGTTTATTTGCTCTCATAATATGACTTTTTATACAACACAGACAGAATGAGGAATAATCCAACTGAGCGAATTAATTTCATGACTGTTTGAAGTTATTGTTTCCACATTATCAACTTATGATGCTATTGAGACATTGTTTGAAAAAGTCTAACTTATTCATTGTAAGGCATATTAAAGCAAAATTGTACATATTGAAAAACACCACTTGTACTGTTACACAAGATTTATTTACTTTATACCTGACCGATTTCGCCTCTCGGCGGCGCGACGCCTGTGTTGTATATAAAAAAAAATAAAAGTACAATAAATTGTAATTTTGATTTTTTTTAAACATATATTATCTAGAGCCAGGATAGATAAACATATATTATCTAGAAGCAGATATTGATAAATTGTTTTTTTTATCTCAAATGCTTCTTAGTACTCATGAATACAATAACAAACATAGTATATTGTGACAGTTCTTACTCCGTAGTATCGACTTTCGGAGAAATTTATGCGTGACAGCACGCACACAGAATAAACAAAACTTAAAAAACTTTTCAATAATCAGGTTCACCCAAGACATGAATATTAAGAGTGAATTCTCGTCGAAGTTCCAAATAATTCGCCATAAGTTTCAATAAAGTGGTTTAATAAGGTAACCCAAGCAGTGGACAAATCATTTTATCAGCTACGCTAGTCGTAATAGTCTTGAATTATTGACACACATTGGTTCCTTGTTCGTGATGAATAAGGAGAGCGTATGATCAAAATATAATATAAAACTGCAAGAAAAGAGATGTGACAGAGTGACCGAGTGCTTAGCACGAGTTTTTACCCGAACTGCTGAAGACAGAAGGGTAATGTTTTTCGAAATAATGTATGTATGTATGCATTATTCTTTGTCACGTCCTACAGCCTGAACGGCTTGACGGATTTTGACATGCTAGGTGTCATTTGATTCTTCGTGATTGTGTGAGTGACACCAGGTATATTACAATTTTTGAAAGATGAAAATGTCAGACTTTTGGCGCTAAAATGTAAAGTTTGATAATTTTTCTTGGACACTCTATAGCCTGAACGGCTTAATGGATTTTTAAATACAAGGTGTCATTTGATTCGTCGTGATTGTGTGCGTTAATAAAATTCATAGAAAATCAAAATGGCGGACTTTTGGCGTTATAATCATTTAACTGCGATGAACGCAAACCTACTGAACCGATTCGGTGTGTTTATAAGGCCTTGGTCAGACTTAAATTCTAACATTTGTTTGATTGCAATCGGTTGAGTAGCACCAGAAATATCACCAAAAATATAATAATTAAGGTTGTATTTGGTGATGTCAATTCACTACACGAAAGTTAATAACTCCACTATACTGTATTTCAATAGCTTTGCGCAAAAATGTAAACAAACATATTTGATCCTATATATCCATAGTTACTTGCAATTGAGTATTTACCCTGATTATATTCCAGTCTCCAAGAGTCATACAGTGTTCTTACAATCATTTCGACACCAAATAACTTCTTTATGACAGTTTATTTTCATTTAAAATACCTACTCAGGATAGTAAAAAATTCAATGATTTGTCATACTGTAAGGAAACTAACGCAGTAGTACTAAATGCCTTTATTTTTAATACTACAAGACAACTATACAAGTGAGAATTAAGAAAGAAACTATCCGCGCAGGCGTATACGTTTCGTACATATGCTATTTGTAAGTATATAGAGGCCCGGTATCGTGCGCACTATATATTTACCCTACCGAAGTGGATAGGTTAGGTACCGAATAAATAAGTTCACCGATGTTATATGTGGCAGTCGGCAATAGAACTATTGCGCGATTCAGTTTTACCGGTTAACGCCATCTATTGAGCGAAATCGTAAACTATAGGCGGCATTGTCTATGATTTAATGTTACATTCTCCCCCTCTGATCATGAAGGCGTCCCGACGAATAGATCAGCTATAGGTTCATTACCGACTGTTTACAAAATATTTTTTAGGACGTCCGCGACGACACATTTCTCGTATGTCTGCAGGTGTCCATGTCCAACTATTAACACTCTATCGGGTGCTGTTTAGCGCCCTCCCCCTGCACCAAAACTGCTCCGAGTGCGTAACCGCTAGCGTCAGTTTTGATGATGTATCCCTTAGCATCATCTGCTTGTCTTAATATAGGGGCTGTAGTTAGGCGTTCTTTCAGGTCTTTGAAAGCCACGTCTTGCTCTTCTTTCCAAGACCACGCAGCATGTTTCTTCATAAGACGAGTCAGAGGTTCGCTTATTTTAGAAAAATTCGGTATAAACCGCCTGTACCAAGAGCAGGTCTGTAAAAAGGACATCAATTGTTTGAGGTTTCTGGGTGAAGGTAGGTCAGTTATCGCTGTCACTTTATCAGGGTCAACCTTCCGGTGTGATATAATGCCCCAGGTACTTAACTTTCGTACAGCAGAATCGGCATTTGGCCAGGTTCACTGCTACCTTATTAGATCTTAATGTTTTTAATACTTTATCCAGATCTTCAAGGTATTTCTCAAACGATACTGACAGTACAATTAGGTCATCCAAGTAAGCCAACATTTTTACCCCAGGTAGACTAACTTTGACTCTATCAATCAGCCTTTGGAAAGTGGCGGGGGGTTACGGAGACCAAATGGCATCCTCCTGAACCGATAGATCCCGAAAGGCGTTATAAAATCGGTTTTATCCTGATCCTCGTCTCTAACTTTGACTTGCCAGTACCCTGCCCGTAAATCTAAGGTAGACATATAGGAGGTTGGCTTTGCTTCATGTAGAAGATCATCAATTCTGGGCATAGGATAGGCATCAGGGGTCGTTATTGCATTAAGTCGACGATAGTCTATACATACACGAATCGACCAGTCCTTCTTTGGTACCATCACTACGGGTGCACACCATGGGGATGCGCAAGGTTCAATAATCCCATCCTCCAGCATCATATTGATCTCCTTTTTCAATAATTCACATCGTGAAGGTGACAAACGATAAGGGGGCACCGAGATTGGATTGTGGTTTCCTGTATCAATACAGTGTTCGGCCAAAATAGTGGGTTCCTGTCCCGGTTGGAAGACTTCCTGATTTTCTTCCAGTAGTGCCCGCAAGCGCAATTTGTGATCGGGAGGTAGTGATCCGTAGTCCACCGTGTCGAGTGAGATCGAGTTCAATCCTATGTCCTCGCATGTATAGCCTGGGAACAGTGTCTTTGAATGTGGAGAAAGGTTGAGCTCGGTTGTCGCGACAGCTTGTCGTGCATCCTCGTACATGAACTCTATAAACCGAGGGGAGTAACCGTCGAATGTGGGCTTATAGCGTTTTGGCGGTGGGTTAGCTCCTGCCGTAGAAATCCTGTAAGGTGGTAGGCTAGCTTCAGCTGCTTCTTGAAGCTTCCCAGAGTGTCTGCTCACAGGTGCGGCAGCTGCATGGCTTGAAGCTGGACCCGGTGACATACATTCGACCTGCGCCATGGAAATGCCGTTTTCTATCTCCTCCTCCAGGTTATATAATTTATTGGGACTGTCAACAAAATGCCAAGTCATCTGCCCCAAATCGAGTACCATACCAGCATCCTGTATGAAGCCCACCCCAAGCAATGTTTTGTTGTCTCTGGCTTCAGGTAGTACCACAAACGTCGTCAATATGGTTCGGTTACATATATTGACCGGTACTTCAACCGTGAGAACGTCCTTTGTTCTTCTGACGCCGTCAGCCATGGTGACGTCCACTCTTTGCTGGGTAAACTGACAACCTTGCTGCTTTAGGCAGTTGTACAGTTTGTAGGATGCAACACTGGTCTTAGCACAGGTGTCAATATAGGCGGTGCCGACTACTCCATATATGCCGATACCAATGACAGGCCTCAGTCTCACATTCAGTTTGACGTTGATTGAGCAAAAATCAACGTGCTCTGTTTTTATGGCGAAGTTTGTTTTCGCCATTTTACATTTAGTGCAATTGCTTCGCACAACTCCCGGAGTACCACAGCCATAACACGAAAACGTTGGTGCTGACGGTGACGGAGCTTGTGTCATAACCGTTTCAGTTTTCGCAGGGACTTTGGCTTGAGAGCCCTCAGCTTTCATGCGCTTACGACATTGTTCAGCCATGTGACCAGCTATCCTGCAGAATGAACAGCGCATTCTTTTAGCCGTTTCGGTATTCACCATTTGAGCGTTTGTCTTCTCTTTCAGGAGCTGCTCCACTCCTCTCGCGGCTTCCAACAGGTCATCAAATGTTTGGACATGCTCCCGAGGCACCTTCTCCCTGATAGACCGACGTAGCTGCCCATAAATGATATCAATTTGATGCTATTCTGCTAACTGAGGTGGTCTTAGTTGAGCTAGCAGCGCACGGTTTTTCGATATAAAAATCTCTGTAAGCATGTCTAACGGCTGCTTCAGACTGAAGATCTCCTGAAAGATTACTACTTTTTTCAAAAGACTCCCAAGTCGTGACGCTATTTTTAATGCCTTGCCACCACGTCGAAGCATCGCCCTGTAGAACTAAAGGCACAGTTTGAATAGCAACCTCGTCGCTCATGTTCTGAATTTTCTTAAAATTGCTGCTGGGGCCAAAAATTCTTCGACTTTCTCGGCAAGCCTGCTCCCGTCGAACGAAAATTTCGCATCGACGAATGCCGCGCCGCCGCTCGTACCGGACTGTATCGCCTGGATTGTAGCAGTCGTGATGGAAGACACCATGTCCCTCAATTGATCCGCTGACATATTGACTGACGTCATCCCGATGGGGTTCTCCGTCGTCCTGTGTTTTTTCGGCCTTAGCGTAGGTGTCCTCGGAACCGTAGCCACGATGTTGTGTGTTCAGGCCCCACGTTGGGCGCCACTTGTAAGGAAACTAACGCAGTAGTACTAAATGCCTTTATTTTTAATACTACAAGACAACTATACAAGTGAGAATTAAGAAAGAAACTATCCGCGCAGGCGTATACGTTTCGTACATATGCTATTTGTAAGTATATAGAGGCCCGGTATCGTGCGCACTATATATTTACCCTACCGAAGTGGATAGGTTAGGTACCGAATAAATAAATTCACCGATGTTATATGTGGCAGTCGGCAATAGAACTATTGCGCGATTCAGTTTTACCGGTTAACGCCATCTATTGAGCGAAAGCGTAAACTATAGGCGGCATTGTCTATGATTTAATGTTACAATACTATATTTTTCTACTCATCTGTCTTAGGCAACGATTGTCAAAACATGACATGTTTACTTTATTGCCAGATCGGGTAGGATTGGACTATACTAACATTACTAAAAAGTTTTAAATAAACTTAATTACCTATTTAGAATACAAAAAAACCCAACTGTTAAGTAAACATACAACTGAAAAGCAAAAAACAAGCTCTACATTTGTTTTGTGATTTTCTTTCGCTACTTACTGTTTTACTTTGTCGGCAACATTTGCAGGCGAGAAAAAGCTGTGGGAACATGTAGCTATTTTGTAAAAAAAAAATTCTAAATAGGTAATTAAGTTTATTCAGAGTGCATTCTCATTACTTTTGAAGAAATAATTTTTAGTATTTTAAACTAGACTAGCAACGGCGATCTTGTTGTGTGTGAATGTGAATGTTAAACAAATATTTATTTGTTTATTTTATTTATATTCATGCCTTACAAATTCGTGTCAACGCGTTTACCGCGAGTCATGAGTCAGCTCTCGCAAATACTCAACTAGGCACTGTGATCAATGTTAGATTTCATTACCATATTTAGTATACCTACAACAAAACGAAGGTAACGGGAGTCTACTTTTCAGAATTTTAATAAGCATTTTGGATGGAAAATATTATTCTCTCATCTATACTAATATTATAAAGAAGTAAAGTTTGTGTGTTTGGTAAATTGTAAGGGGTAATCTCTGGATCTACTGAACCGATTTTAAAAATTCTTTCACCAATAGAAAGCTACGTTATTGTGGAGTGTCATAGGCTATACAGCATCACGCTACAACGAATAGGAGCGGAGCAGTAATAGTAAATGTTTCAAAACGGGGGAAAAGTTATTCCTTTTGAAAGCTACGTTGCGTGTGCTGCTTAAATATTTATAGTTATGTATTGAATATTAACGAGGAGACGCTACGGGAGTAAACGCAACGCGACGGGAGTAAATGCGACGGGAACAGGTAATACTCTCTCTTATGTGGCGCAAACGAAGTTGCGCGGGTCAGCTAGTGTGATAATAAAGTGAAAAGATTGGCCGCAAATGTAACGTAGAGCCTATGTCTGCAAAACCTACCTTAACAACATGAGTCTCATATAATAGAAGAAGAAAGGGTACGTGAGAACTTAACTTAAGGCAAGTTATCAAACTCGAATATGAGTACTCACAGCAGCTGTGTAATAAAATTAACAGAATAGGTTGGGAATCCCAACTAAACTCAGGTAATGTTTAATTAAACTTGATGTAGTACAATACACCTTTGGAACTTTATAATGACTGCCCTCATTATACATCAACCCGTTGCTAGCAATATAGCTACATACTGTAGTTGTTTATTAGCTTTATTAAGCTGACGGTCACCATTATAGGTGTATTGTATTATTGGTAATTTACCACATCCGATGTTGAGTACCAGATGTGGTAAATTTCTGAATAGATATACCTATTACTCATTACAGTTTGCTTTTTTCATTTTGATTGTTGTTTTATCATCCCCTCTATGCCACGTTTATTTTTGAAAAAAAAATATTTTTTTACTCTCTTTAAAAGTTGTAAGTTAAATAATTCTGAAAGTACGTATATTATTTTCTCACAAAACCTTTAAACTAAAGTGCGGTTTCCCTACAATATAATTCTTCCCAATACTTTTGATAATACGGTGTTGATTATTCATGTTGACCTGAAATTTATGAGAAAAATGTAGGTACATACAATGATACATAAATAAACAATAGATACGTTACCAACTCTGATAAATGGCAATAAAAAGTGCCTTACTTTTCATACATGCTACCATAGATATTTTTTAGATTTTTTGTTAATTTATAAAAGCTATGCTGTTTTTGAAAGCCGTGATGTTCGTGCATATCGTGTCTAATAAATGTAATACGTCTTTGGGTACATAGAATAAGCTTGATAGCAATTGAGCTAAACATTTTTAGGGTACACTTTCAATTGTACACTTGTAAGCTGTTAAAAATAAATGATAGTACTACTAATGCTATGCCTTTGTATTTTCGTATAGAGGTGTTTTTAGAAAAGATTGCATTTTTGTATTTAATACTAACAAATAACTTTTACAAATTCATTTTGATTATAAAGCTGTGTATTTTCTTTACATATTACTACTATTTATGATTTAAATATTTCTATTAAAACAAATTAATCTAAACAAATATGATTTTGTACAAACTTAAACCTAAGTAAGATAAATAGATATACTCTTGTTTATATCCTGTCTCAAAGGCTGCACAAATCGAACAAAACATTAGCTTATTCGATGGATTTGTGGAAATGGAGTACAAATGGAACATCGTGAGCGAAGATTTGCCGGAGGCTTTTAACATTCTGATAGAAGCAAGATGCATTGTTTGCGAGTACTGCCTGTATTTATATTATATTTGAACTTAGAAATACAACATACTGAAATGGATGAAAAATAGACTTATTTGTGCCTATACTCGTATACAACTAATGATTTCGACTAAAGAGAATAACCTCGAACAAATTTTCATGGAAAACTGAAATTAATTATTATAAAGAACTTTAAAAGCAATTTTAGCTATTTGGTGATATCCGCAATGTAGCTAATCGAACCTTAGTTTACGTGAAGTTGTTTTTAATTAAGTCTTTTTAGGACAATTCGCTAATAATTCTTTTTCTGACATTCTGTATAAACTTTATTTTTAATTATTTCTTCTAAATTTGATTCAAATCGGTTAATTAAATAATGACGCTGAATCCGCTCAAAAGCCTCCCACATTCAAAAATCATCTACAAAACACGATTATAATATTGATCAAACGTATCTTTCACAGATGACAAGTTTTGTAAAACTATTCCTTGCTCCAGCACAATATTTATTTTATTCCAGTTCGCTGTTGGCCTAAATTGTGGCGATGACTACTGTTTAGACATTATGGGAATGTAGGAATAGCTGTGAACACGACTTTTAGCTCCTAATGTCTTGTTCTTTTCGTATCGGAAAATACTTACGTCGGTCGATTACGGTCGCTGTGCTGTTCACATCGTTTATAGTTTATTTTATGGTACATTAAGGAATAAATGTTTTTGAATCAGCTATTTTTGTAATGTCTACTTAGTACAAGAGGAGTAGTGAATAGAAATAAGACTTTACTACACCATCTTCAAAACATCCTTTGAATGCTTCCTCCATTGCATAAGGTTTTTATTCGATTTTTTTTATACCACTAAGGTGGCAGACAAGCATACGGCCCACCAGAAGGACCGGTGGTCACCGCAGACTATGAACGTTTGCAACACCAGAGGTGCCACACTCGCGTTGCCGACCCTGCAAAAACCTTCTAAGACCCCTCTTGAAGAACCCCATACTTTAGGCATTTGGGAAAACCGAGGCAGGGAGGTCATTCCACAACCTAAGCGTGCGCGGAAGAAAACACCTATCGGATCTAACCGTGCTGGAACGCACCGGACGCAGAGTGTGAGGATGAACTCCCTGTCTGTGGCGAGCGGTGCGATGATAGAACGTAGCCGTGGGCATCATATCAAACAATTCCTCAGAGCACATACCATTGTACAGGCGGTAGAACACGCATAAGGAGGCAAAGTCTCTCCTGTCGCGAAGAGGTTCCACACCCGCTGTAAGTACAGGATCGTTGGCAACTCTTACAGCTCGTCTTTGCACCGAGTCAAATGGACGAAGCTGATATTCAGGTGCCCCCGCCCAGAGGTGACAGCAGTACTCCATATGCGGCCGCACTTGCAACTTATAGAGAAGTAGTGTTTGCGCCGCAGTGAAGTACCGCCGCGCCCTGTTGAGCACACCTAGCTTCTTGGACGCCAGCTTAGCCTTGTCCTCCAAATGACTACGGAACTGAACGTCACTGGTGATGTCAACGCCAAGGATCCCTATACTTTTGGAGATGGAAAGAGATGTGCCCTAAAATTGCGGCGCTACAGTAATTGGGGTTTGCTTAGCGGTGAAAAAACAAGCTTGTGTCTTGGAAGGGTTGAACTGGACAAGATTTTGTCCACCCCAATCGGACACTCTAGTAAGAGTAGCCTCGATTTCAAACATAAGCTGTTCACGATTTTCCTCCACTGTGTCCCGAGAGATACCGGGGCGGCCCGTGTAACAAGTGTCCTCCGTACTGTCGTCCGCATAACAATGAATGCCGTCAATAGACAACATGTCATTGATATGCAGCAGAAACAGAGTAGGGGACAACACTGAGCCTTGCGGTACTCCAGCATTTATGGCCATGCAGTCTGAACAGCTGCCGTCAACGACGGCCCAGATGCTTCTACCGGCCAAGAAGCTGGACACCCATCCGCATAATCTCTCGGATAGTCCATTTGAGGGCAATTTCTAAAAAAATAAATGGCTGCCTCTGTGACGCAGTTGGTAGTGATACCGCCTGCGGCGCTCGAGGTCGTGGGTTCGATTCCCACCGGAGACAAATATTTGTGTGACCCATAAATGTTTGTCTCAAGAGTCTGGGTGTTTCTATGTATAATATGTATGTATTTAAAAGTATTTAAGTATTAATATCCGTGGTCTGATACCCATAACACAAGCAGGTTATTCCTAGCTTACTTTGGGATCAGATAGCGTTGTGTGAGATGTCCGTGAATATTTATTATTTATTTATAATTTATAATTCACAATGTAATTCACAATGTTATAATTCACAATAATTCACAATTTCGTAAGAAGACCACGGTGCCAGACCCGATCAAAGGCTTTAGAGGTGTCGAGGTTCACTGCTAGAGCCTCACCCTTACTCTCGATAGCCGCCGCCCATCGGATATGATAGAATTATCAGTGAACATGACAATAATATTTCAGTAACAGGTGATGTGAAATTTCATTGGAACTTGCAAACGTAAAAGAACCCACTTTCACCTAATGAAATATTTATTTTCTGCTACCAAGTGATACCAATACAGTACTCTATTAGGGATATTATTTAAGTAGTTAATAATAACCCGAATCTAGACTACCTCGCCAAATTTCTATTATGTCATGATTTTTGAACTCTACTATATTTAATGGGGTTCAATGAAATATTCATGAAATAGGGTGCCTGCCGTTCGACCGAAAAAAAATTGCCGAAATTTCATTACCAAAAAAATAATTGGCAATCTTTTATTATACCAATGCAATGTTAGGAATAATTTTAGTGCGCACTTTTTCACGTCGTCAAATTTTTATTTGGCAAAATATTACAATGGAATATATCATTATGACATTTGATCTTTAATCAAATAGTTTATTACAATAAAATTTGTTGTTTATTGTCTAAAGATTATTAAATAATCTTTAGACGTTTGGTAATAAACGTAATAAACGTTTGGTAAAATGATTTGCTATGACAAAAACATAAAGGCAAAGCAAGACATTATTAAAACACAGTCACTTGTACTTTTCCACTATTTTAATTTATATTCCACAGAGAGTGGAAAAATACAAGTGACTGTGTTTTTAATATTTTTTTATAATAAGTTCCATCAAGTGCCAACAATCAGGAGTATAAATGATAAAAGCAAAAGTAAAAATTTTTGGGAATTATAATTATGCCATTTTGTGTAAAAATAATCATTTATTTAATTACCAATTCCGATGGTGTACCTCCTAAACGGTTTCAGGTCGTATAATGTGCGCCCCGACTTGGTTATTTTTTATGACCATTCAACACCAACATCAATTTTGATGGTGTGACTTCGAAACTTAATAATTTTGTCATTGGCTAAACAATTGACTGTAAATAAATGGTACCTAATTAGAAAATTGATGTTTTAAAATATTTGACATAGGTATTTTATCTGCGTAAACTATGTTTTTCCGACTGAAGCACTTGACTAAATAAAAATTGGTAAAAGTACTAGTTGGTTTATAAATTATTGTTTAAACGTTTGCGTTACAATTATTTGTGAAACCTAAACGTTTGCGTTACAATTATTTGTGAAGAGATTTTTGCTAAGTAACAATTTGGCAAATGAAATTAAGCGAAAAATTTTTTGGGAAGTGATAATTAGGCAACTTCTTTTCGTTCAAACATAATAGACCCCATGAAATCATAATCTTTCTCATGAAATCTTACAACCCTGGGTTCTTCAAGTAGAGCGTAAAGAGGCACATCTTGAAGGCTGCCAATTTGAGAACCTCGATGTCGGACGGACTTTGAGAGTGGCCCCCAATCGCTAGAGGTCACTATGACTTTACATCAGGCGGTGTCAATTTAGCGAGCTTAACATAAAAATCTTACTAATATTATAAAGGCGAAAGTTTGTGAGTGTGGATGTTTGTTACTCTTTCACGCTCTAACGGCTAAATGGACCTGGCTGAAACTTGGTACAGGGATAGATTATGGTCTGGAATAACACATAGGTCACCTTTTATCCCGGGAATAAGTTCCCACGGGAAGCGGGAACGGGAACAAATTTAACGCGGGAAAAACTGCGGGCATCAGCTAGTAATTCATAATTACGATATCTAAAACAGAAAGTGAAAATAATGTCTACGTGTTCGCGAAAATAGAATTGATAAACTGCTGTGTAATCTGCTACTTTACAAGTTTATTTCGCGTGTAAAATGACTGAGACAAAGGAGGCTTTGATCTTTATTTAATTTTCTTGCAAAACGTTTGAGTACATCGTAATTGAAGTCACGTTTTATGGCTGGGTAGGTAAGTCTTTACATGGATTAGTGAATGAAACAACATACGCAGGGTCCTCTCAAACCAATTTAATTTATAACAGCGAAGCAAAATTTCATGAAAACATCAAAGTTCGTGATAGCATTAAATGTCTGTTAATTGACCGCATATTTTTTCTACACACATACACATAGTCACGCCTTTATCCTCGAAGGGTAGGCAGAGGCATAGCATACGCCCACATTTCACCTTATAGTTTTATGTCCCACGTAATTGGTGGTGAGCCTATTGCCACCCACATAGTATATTTTTACTAAAAATGAAAATGATACATAGGTACTAGTAATTCTGCTATTTTTTTCACATTTTTGTACTCTTAGTATTAATCCCGAAATCTACACTAATATTATAAAGAGGAAAGATTTGATTTTTTGTTTGTTTGTTTGTAACGAATAGGCTCCGGAACCACTGGACCGATTTGAAAAATTCTTTTACTGCTGGAAAGCTACACTCTTTGCGGTGAACAAAGGCTATATTTTATTCCCGTATTCCCACGGGAACGGGAACTACGCGGGTGAAACCGCGTGACGTCCGCTAGTGTTTTATAAAACAATAAGATGTGGTATTTTGTTACGCAACACTACGTACAGACTAATAGTAGGTATCGACTTCAGAACTCTATCAGTGTCATTACATAACTATACGTACCTATATTGTTTGTCATCCAGATTCCTTTAATCCAGAAATCAGTTCCCCCATTGTAATCTTACAAACATTGTCTCTTAGTATATTAACAACAGTTCAGCGTCCGTTCCGAGTATCCGGTACATACTCAAAGAAACACTCAAGAACCGGAAGACCCGTTATAAGGAAACCGGAAGCCTGTACCCGACTAACGAACAACTTAAGACTATGGGAATGTATTTTATTTATATCCTTCAATTACCAGGCTGTATTAGTTCTATTTCAAGTTTGTTAAGAACTAGCTAAATTCCGCTGCTCTGCCCGCGGGGTTCAGTTTGCCAGTACCAATTTTCAATAGGAAAAAGAGGAATACCACAGAATTATTGTTTTTTTGTATCTAAAAGGAATTAGACAGCATTTTTTGACAAAAGGAACCTGAGGTTGCTTGACTTTTTACGGGAACCGCCAAAGACAGGAGGGAAATGTTCTACACATCCAACAATTACCATCACTGTCCCACCAATTTACTCGAAACCTTCTTCGTTTATTATGGGCTGATGAAGCTTGCATTATAATACATTGATTTTTTTTTCTTTATAGCAAAGATAAAGGTTTCTTTATCGGACAGACAGGCAGACATTGCTCTGTATTAAGAGAGGTGTGACCTCACAAGACAAAAGGGTTGGTTTCATCTATATGCTAAAACAGTGTCATCGTGGGATAATGATATAACAACATAGTTTCTTTGATAGTACCCTCGTAAGTATACTTGACTCGGTAAAATGTTACTGGAGAGAAAACTTTTTGATACTGAAATGTTAATGGAACATGCAAAATTGTTCATATTGTTTTTTTTTATACTACTTAGGTGGCAGACAAGCTTACAGCCCACCTGAAGGTTGGTAACCGTAGCCTATAGACGTTTGCAACACCAGAGGTGCTACACACGCGCTGCCTACCCGGGCGCAGGTTGTGATGACCCACAGTTGAAATTTTTCAAGCCGCACATAAGGCCTTCAACTTGGCTTAACGACTGTCATTTTACTGACAACCGGGACCAACGGCTTATCGTGCCTTCCGAAGCACGGAAACACTCGTAAATAAATGTCACAAAGTGGTCCACGTGGTGGGCACCCATCCATATCCGGCCATAGTAAATGTTGCTTACTGCAGTGATCGTTTACAGAACACTGAGTCCGCGGGGCCACGAGCGCTTCAAGTGTTCAAGTTGTAGTGTAAATGTGTAATATTAGTAGATAGAAATTGACGACACCTAAAATACTTACTAAGATTTTAAACGCGAAGGTTCGTAAGTATGGAATCATGGATGTTTGTTACTCTTTCACGATCTGTACATTAGTTATGCATTGAGTGTGATACACGATACATTAGTATATAATATAGTTACTCTTACTATCTCACTAATATTATAAACGTGAATGTTAGTGAAGATGTTTATATAATATATGTTTGTTACTCAATCACGCTCTAACGGCTGAATGGATCTGGCTGAAATTTGGTACAATGATACATTATAGCCTGGAATAGCACCGGAAGAAGATTCTCATGGTAAGCGGAAAAGGAAACAAAATTTCAAGCGAGTGACGCCGCGAACATCAGCTAGTATAGTATAGTCTGGAACAATACATAGCCTACCACATACATTTTACTCTCTGAAATAAATTTCCGTGGTCTGTTGGGACGGGAACAGAATTCCACACGGGCAAAGCAGAGGGCGTCTTATATTGTAATAGCTGGATAATAAATTTAAAAGAGCTATTCAGTGGCATTTTGTGTTACTGAAATTATCAGGTTTGTTAGCTCATATGGATTCGCATCGATTTTTGCTTTTAATACGCTTTTATAAGGTCGTCGTGTATGTAACTAACAATGTAATGGAATCTAAGGAAACTAATTTAACCATCTTCCAAGGATCGTAGCGTCATGAAAATTGGCAGATGTATGTAGTTCTGATGACAATACAATAAATATGGTACTGTCAAACTGATATGATGATGGTGCCATAAGATAGGCACTGAAAACAAGTGGAATCTAAGGTAGCTAATTTAACCAGCTTCCAAGGATCGTAGGGTCATGAAAATTGGCAGCTGTATGTAGTTCTGATGACAATACAATAATATGGTACTGTCAAACTGATATGATGATGGAGCCGGAAGATAGGTACTAAAACTTCTTTGGAACAAGTGGAATAACTGATCTGATGATGGAGTCGTAAGATATGAACTGTAACTTCATGATTGAACATCGTATGATACGATTGTAGCTGTGGAAGCTGTGTTTGGATTTGTTAGAAAAGTCGTGTAATGAACTTTGACCACGATTAGGGTTTAAGGTTATAACAAACCTGTTATATATTCAAGTTAATATTGATTGTAAATATTGACATAGGTATCTGCATAAAATGTATTATGTATTAGAGTACCTAATAATGAAATATTTTCACATAAGTCGAACTCAGACAAAACACCATGTAGTACAGAAATCCCTACTAATATTTTAAATGCGAAAGTAACTCTGTATGTCTGTCTGTTACGTTTTCACGCTTAAACCACTGAACCGATTTTGATGAAATTTGTTTTAAAGATAGTTTGTGTTTAAGGGAAGGACATTGGCTACTTTTAAAGTGACTGCGCGAAAGGAGGGTAATAATTTTATGCAATAACGACCTCTACGCGGATGAAGCCGCAGAGAACAGTTGGTAAAGGTATAAATGTTGTGACTAAAAAGTATAAAATAAATAAATGGTTAAAAAACCCTAGAAAAATACGCTTTTATAATGCAAGAAAAAACCAAAACTAAATTATGGATCGTTCAAGTTGCCTCTATTTCTGGGCTGAAGTGGAAACTATGTGCTTTTAGTTATAATATTTGATTGTAAAAGCGTGGGGCGCTAGAACAAGAAAGACTTTTTTTGTAAGCAAATTCCTATTAATTCTAATCCTTATATAATAAAAATCCTGGCGAAAGCTGCATGAGATCGCACAAGAGCATCACGTTTATGCTGCCAAAGGGAACGTCTCTTCTTTCAGGCAATTAAGTAGATACATGAGGTGAATACATTAACAGTGGCAAAATGTAGAGTTCTTGTTCGAGAACGAGATATCTTTGGTTACCGTTAAAAACCCGCTTGGGGATATATGCGTTTGTATACTTATTACATGATTACTACATGTTGTACTAAATATCTCGGAATGCCGAACCTTTAAGGACCTACCTATGAATTATCTAATAGAGATCCGTAACGTTAATAGGTTTGCTTCTATTACGCGGGCGTCACGAAAAACTGGTAAAAGTGGGTGTTGAAAATGCGTAGGCATGATTAACTACTTTACTTTACAAGTAAGTATGTTATGCACTTCAATTAAAGCCTATCATCGTTAATACATTTCCGAAATTTAAAATGATATTAATAATAGTAAAAGTCACAATAGATATATAAAAGCGTGACAGTGTAAATTAATAGTTTAAAAACACGAGAAAAACACGCTTTTATTATTTATTCTTAATCTGACAAGACATCATGTAGCTTCCGCCAGGAAAGTCTTTCCTGTTCCGGCGCCCCACGCTTTTGCAATAAAATATTATAACTAAAAGCACATAGTTTACACTTCAGTCTAGAAATAGAGGCAACTTGAACGATCCATAATTTATTTTTGGTTTTTTCGTGCATTATAAAAGCGTAATATTCTATTGTTTTTTAACCATTTATTTATTTTTTATTTAGCTTGCCAAAATGACGCCTCCCCTAATAGAAAGTCATAACCACATCTAGCGATTGGGGGCCACTCTCACAGTGTATATGACAGTGGTCCTCAAGTTGGCAGCCCTACGATGTGCTTCTTCACGCTCCGCTTGAAGAACATTACGCTCCGCTAGAGCATGGAAAAATAGAAAAGGTGAGAGACGTGCGTATGAGGCTTGATACCTTATTTGTTTTGTTCTATTGATAATTATTAGTTTTCTAACTAGCACCTCTTATACCTATTTAATCTCTCATGGGTAAAAAGTAATAGGAGAACATCGTGATAAAGTTAGCTATACGAAACGAGAGAGCGTAAAAATGGCAGTACTTATTTGTTATTTTAGTGGTATTCGGCCTTTTTAGAAAAAAAGGTACGTCATCATTTACGGAAAAACACGTTTCATGCCTTTTGATTTATCAGCTACATTTTGTACGATATTACAAATTTTATTAAATTGAAAAGGGTGCTGCGTAGGTACATTCGTATTTCATATACCATTTCTTACGTTTACCCTTAAAACGTGACTAAAGAAAGGTATCAAACCTTTACAAAAGTCAAATATATCTTTAGTAAATCTGTTTACACGAGTTATTTTTGTGCCTCAATTTACCTACTCCGAATGAATAATAAATAATTTTCTTTGAATTCTCGTTCTGTGTTTCGTATCTGTGTTATTTTTTCAGGTTCATCCTTATACTACGTTAAAGCTTTTTCTTGTGGAAATCCCTCATAGATTTTATACGTGACTCTCACCCACTAAAATCACAGGGTACGCTACCACTGTCCACGGTCAGGAGACTCGGAGCTAGAGCCATGTGTCCACTTTTATTGGTTGCCAAGCAGTTATTATAATAGCTGTTCCATTTCAGCAATTTTTAACGACAGCCATTTGGCCTTGCAGCAGATTACTAGAACAAACCCCGTAGATTTAGGCAGAGACATTTACATTGAATAATTTATAAAAGAGTTTTCTTCTAAATAAACATGATGATTCATGAAATTCGTTTACAATTGTATTTGTTAGTTTCCGTATGTGTCTACGCTTCCACGGATAAGTATGGAAATTATCCATAAATGGAATTAACTATATTTTTTAAATTTCATTGTGTTCCAATAATATTCTAGTGATTTTCCTACTTTTTTAAACAATAATATTTAATATTTCTGAAGAAAAGACGTTAACAATCAATAGAATATATTATTATTCTTGTTCTCTCCTCGTATTTACCAGTCTACATATTTTTTTATTTTAAATTACTTTTTCTACTGACAATGAAACGAAATAATCTGAGGTTGGCTCAGACCAACCCGTGGGAAATTACACATGAAAGGCAAACCAAAATGTCCTACGTTTAAATCTGTCTTTGCCCGCAGTTCTATCCCATCGAGTCATTTAATTGAGTGGAAATACTGAACGTTTGGGGTCGTGTCCCAATTTAGTATAAATTCAGCGAACGTTTATGTTTATAAATTATGGCCTATATTTTTAATATGAGAATGTTAATGATAGTCTAATATTACAAGAGTGCGGTCGTAACATAACTTGCTTCGTAGTTTATTACTGCTATATTGGCAATTTAGAGGCCTTTTGTCATGACAATCTTAACAAATATTCGGAAGCCGTTTCATTCGAAACGGAGTCTCAAGTTTCTCATAATTATTAGAACAGACATTTTTTTGCATTATCAGTGTTCTGTAAATAATCAAAACTTTGTAAAATAAGTCTAATGGCTGACCTTTCTGGAATAGGACCTCAAAAAGCATAGAAATAATAGTAAACTACGCATTAACGTTGGTTAACACAGCATCCTGTAACTTCTCATTGACCTATGTACAACCGAAAGTGCCGTTGCATCTCTTTTAGCGGATTTCAAACTGTTTGGGAGCTAAACATGTAACATAAATAAACTAAGCTCAGAATTCAAGAAGACAGGGACGGAAACCATTAAATAAATCTTCGTAGAGTTTCTCTCTTCATTTGTATAAAGTTAGTAAGAATAAATCTTATTTTGGAGCTTGTTAATGAACACGCTCGTGTTGACAGTTTACCTACAAAGTTGGATTTAAGTATACATTCCAAGTTTTGAATACAATTTGTACTTCTGCTAATAGGCGAAACAGTCAATGTTTACATAGAACTTGAGAGACGTGTTTCCTTATAAAATGTACATACCAACATGGATGTTGTAATGCTGAATTATTTATGAATCATAAATGAATAAATATTTCTGAACAAAGCTTTTACTATAATGGAGCTTTTACGTGCGGAAGTCCCCACAGGAGTCATACCAGTCTCAAACTTACTAAGACAAAATCAAAATCCCTAGCTCATTACAGTGCTAGGAGGTTGTACATTGTCTTTT
The DNA here is from genome assembly GCA_933228765.1 of Miltochrista miniata. Classification (NCBI taxonomy): domain Eukaryota; kingdom Metazoa; phylum Arthropoda; class Insecta; order Lepidoptera; family Erebidae; genus Miltochrista; species Miltochrista miniata. The sequence goes on from OW121756.1 coordinate 24,695,393, forward strand.
ATATCACCGTGGGTACTTATCTAGTATCAATAGATGTGAATAAAAATTCGCAACTAGTCACACTGTTATTCGTTGAGACATTTTATTCCAAACGAGTATCACTATTAAAGTCCGGTGGTACACACTAGATGAGAATATTAACTCGCATCAAGTCACACTGTTACTCGATGCGAGTATTTTTTATAGTGTAATACAATTTGTGTGATTCGTTGAGAATAAAGATCCGTATAACGCCGGGCGCCCCGTATATATCCTAGAAAAGATGTCCCAAGATTACATTATAAACGGAACTTAGACAAGTTTTTAAAATTAAATAAACATCGTTTTCTTTCTTTTTATCATTTAAATAATAAATTACACAAGTCTTTGGCTCATTGTAAAAACGTTTATAATCCAATATAATAACATAATTCTCACGTGTCTATTTTGGGGTAACTTGACTTCTTTCGGACGTAGCAGAGGTTCCAAGCAAGCAGACAAGTAAAACACGTTTATAACATAGGTATATGCAACAAACCTGTAAATTAATTGAAATTGAAGTTGCATTAAGCTAAAACTAAACAATAACACTGGTTTTACATGGTTTTAATAACTCTAATAGTATCCGGTAGGTAGGTACTAACTAACAAAGCACGAGGCGGAATTTATTTTTTTCTCATTATTAGGTCCCTATTCATTGAAAATGTAATAACAGTGATACGCTCGGATATTTTTTGTTAGTATTGTGGTAAAGTTTTAACGACTTCATACTTGTCTGAATAATTATTGTATTCTGAAATAATGATACAAGTTTTTAAATATGAAAAAAAAAAATGTTTCAAGCAGGATTCAAACCTGCGTCTTCTCGCAATCCATGCAAGACGCTTAGCCACTGAGCCACCGAAACCTACTCCATTTTTCCATAATTTAAAATTTATGATCAGTTAACATACTAATTTCTTTTCAAAAAATAATCTCAATTATACAAGCGTAGACTGACATAATTCTTTTTATTCATATCGAGCGGGCTTCAATTTTAAAGATATAAATTTGACCCACTATTGGCAATAAGCTGATAGTTATACCAAGTTAACCCATAGTTAGAGTTATAATATTATGGGGAATTATAAACATTGCGACTGATGATGAGATACTATTTTAATATAATAATAATAATACATCATTTAATTCATTTTGAGTAAGCGAGAAATTCACTAAACTAACGACGACACATTGCTTATTAATAAAAATTCCAGAATGAGCTTACAAAACGTGCAAATGATTTTACTTTTGTCTTTCTTATAAATAATAATTGTAAAATAGTCTAAAAAACTAAAAAACACGCTTCAAACCCTTTTATTTAATACCCATTTCATGGGGGTGCATATCAAATAGCCAATCCGCCATGTTGGATTTAAGTCACGTGACATTTTTTTCGTACTCCTAACAGTAAACCCTTTCATTTGATACCCATTTTATGAAGGTGCATTTCAAATAGCCTGTCCGCCATATTGGATTTAAGTCACGTGACAATTTTTTTCGTATTTCTGACAGCAAACCCTTTCATTCGATACCCATATCATGGGGGTGGATTTCAAACAGCCAATCCGCCATTTTGGGGAGGCCGCCATATTGAATTTGACGTTTTTTAGCTAGTCATGTATTGTCATCAGAACTCAGAGCGTGTGCAAAACTTCAGCCTCATCGAAGGACGGGAAGTGGGTCAAATTAACATTCCAAGATTTTCTGACATACATAGTTACAAGTGAAGGAAATAAAAGCGTGTTAAAAATAACGTCAAACTCATGAGATACAGCTTAAAAATTCACGACAACGATGTATTTTTAACAAAAAATCTATCGAGAATTCTATTACTTATCGTTGTTTTCGTCTAAAGCATTTACAGTTCATGAACTGAAGTTACTTTTGTTTATAATGTTAATTAATTATACCTCACGAGTCCTGAGATCTAGATCAAGTTTAGCATCATACGGAACCTTAAAGTTTTACATAACGAACTTCTAAAAAGTCCTGCTAAAGCAACTGCAGCAAGCTGCTTTATTAAAGACTAGCTGATGCCCGAAGCTTCGACCGCGAAAAACATGTTTCCATTCCCGCTTACCGTGGGAACTTATTCTCGGGACAAAAAAGTAGCCTATGTGTTATTCCAGGTCATAATCTATCCCTGTACTAAGTTTAAGCTACATCTGATCAGCCATTAGAGCCTGAAAGAGTAACGAAGATCCACATTCCACACATCCATACTTATTGGTTACTGATATTCAATTTGAGATCTTTTTTTCGTGTGAAAATCTCTCATAGATGCTATGCCGGACTCTTACAGACTAAAACCATACGTGCCCTACTTCTGCCTAGTTCGAGTAGAGTCGAGGGTAAGTCTTCAGAAGGAAATTTGAGGTCTTATCTTTTTTTATTTTCAGTCACTAGTTTTCCAGAAACCACACTGCCACATTCGAACTTGATGACAGGAATCAGGAAACTAATAACAGGGAATAAAGAATAATGATAATGATAATGAGATAAAAACATAAACCCCTGTATTGGCATCGAGACTAGTTTAGTTGGGTTAGGTTGGGTTAGAACTAAGTTAACAACCAGTAGCGGCAGCGACCGGCGAGTGCCAAAAGCAAAGTGTAATAAAAACACCCTGCATCAACATCGAGATCAGTTAAGAAAGAAAAATGTTTCTTCAAATAGATATTTCAAAATAAATTTAAAAGACTGTGTGAAATGAAATGAAATGATATGAAAATGTAAGGTCATAGTACTGTACTCATCTTAGTATTTTTCGAAGTAGTATCGGGAGTGATACCGCTTTTTAAGTGGGGCGTGCGTGAATCTTTCACGTCACGCTGCCGTCATGGGCCTACCTCTGTAAAAAATAAATAAGTAAATAAAAGCATTGTAAGGTAAGGCCGGTGAGCTGCCCATTCACCGTCCTCAGGCCCCCGGTCATGGAGGCCGATAGTGTTCGGCGAAAACAGGTCGGCGGCACCTAAGCCGCCGGCTGCAGAACTCGGGTGAGTGAGTTCTTTCCCACTCCCGCCCCGCCGCGCCGCCTCTTTGACGGGTATGACCTGCTCGCAGAAAGAGGCGGCGCAGTCCCACTTACTCCCGCTGGAGACCCATGGCTCGCACAATGGTGTCGAGCGAGAGAATGTACACCTCCAGACCTACCACGAAGACCTAGCGCTGTTGCGCCCACGCCATGCACACCACCAGCGTGTGGAGCGCTGTGTCGTCGCTGCAGTCCTCGCAGTGCTGACACTCGGCGTGGATTCCAGGTGTCTTCGCCACAGATACTTACCGAAGCTACCGTGCCCGGTAAGTATCTGTGACAACCGGTAGAAGAGAGCACCGTGTCTCCTCTCCAGCCACTCGTCCATGACCGGTCTGACGGCCGCGATTGTAGCGATTCCCCACTTTGGTCGCTCAAGTCGCACTTCCATGTCTCCACGATTTTATGGTGGAGCTGGGACCGCTGGGCCTCAATTTCTCGAGACGCGGGCCTTTGGCCCCGCTCCAGCGCCGCCCTGTGCCACCTAAATAGTGACGCAAGGGCTCACGCGTCCAGGTCCCATGGAGGGGTCCCGGCTTGGAGACATACCACCTTACCTGAGATCGTGCGGTATCCCCTTACCACCCTGACGGCCATCATACTCGGTGGGCTCAGAAATCTAGCCACATTGCAGGCCGTCAGGGTCTCCGCCCATACGCCCCCGTATGGGCGGAGACCTCGTATAGGGCCATACTTCGCGCGATCCCCAAGTACAGTCTCCTGTAGGAAGCGTTGGGTCCCCTGATTTTTTGGGACCAAACTTCGCAAGTGATGGCTGAAGGTCCACCGGCCATCGAGTGCAAGCCCATGATACTTCATCGAGGGCTTAATGCCAATGCTAATGCCCCCTACCTGTTGGCTGGATCCCGCAGGTGGCCCCTTCCAAGGTCCGTGGAAGCACAGAGCCTCGGATTTGTGAAGGGCGACCTCGGGACCCAGCAGCCGGGTTTGTATATAGAAGTAAGTTATTGCCTAGAATAACACAATGACCACTTTTCATCACCAGGTATTGTATTTTCATGGGAAGTGCGAATGGGTACGGAAATCTACGCGGACGAAGTCGCGGGCATCATTTAGTAGTCAATATGTACATAAAAAATTCCTCAATGAATTAAGTTCTGATAGACTGTCATATAACGTGTAGTCAGACAATTCAACATTATTTAACTTTAACACAATAGCATCGAGCATAATCTGGTTATTCCATAAGAAATGAAGTCCAAGATATCTGGAATAAGTACGTCAAAATGGATCTCTTTGTCACTGTTTACTGTTCAATGAACACTTTTTAGGGTTTCGTAGCCAAATGGCAAAAACGGAACCCTTATAGATTCGTCATGTCTGTCTGTCTGTCTGTCTGTCTATCTGTCCGTCCGTGTGTCACAGCCACTTTTCTCCGAAACTATAAGGCCTATGCTATTGAAACTTAGTGAGTAGATGTATTCTGTGAACCGCATTAAGATTCTAATATAAAACTAGAAAAAAAGCAATAAATTTTGGGGGTCCCCATACTCAGAACTGAAACTCAAAATTTTTTTTTTCGTCAAACCCATACCTGTGGGGTATCTATAGACAGGTCTTTAAAAATGCTATTGAGGTTTCTAACATATTTTTCTTCTAAAGTGAATAGTTTGCGCAAGAGACACTTCCAAAGTGGAAAAATGTGTGTCCCCCCCCCTCTAACTTCTAAACTAAGAGACTGATAAATCTAAAAAGAATATATGATGTACATTGCCATAAAAACTACTAGCGAAAATTATTTCGAACGAGATAGAGCTGGTAGTATTTTTTTAATACGCCGTAAACCGCAATTTATCGGTTAGAAAAATCACTACCACTGGGAACGTGTTAAAACATCAATCAAAGTTACAACGAACTATAAGAACTTTTATTTTATGTTACTTGCTGCTACGAAACCCTTCATGGGCGAGTCCAACTCGCACTTGGCCGGTTTTTTATTATTCGAAATAGTATAACTCACAGCTAATGGAAATTCTGATGACATTTCAACTTAATCAAACATTTTGATTAGATTCTTTATCTCGAACTTAGTATTAGAATAATCTAAAAAAACCAGCCAAGTGCGAGTTGGACTCGCCCTTGAAGGGTTCCGTAGCAGCAAGTTACATAATATAAAAGTTCTTGTAGTTCGTTGTAACTTTGATTGATGCTTTAACACGTTCGCAATGGTAGTGATTTTTCTAACCGAAAATTGACTTTTATGAATTTTATGACGTGTTAAAAAAAACTACCAACTCTATCTCGTTCAAACCAATTTTCGATGGTAGTTTTTATGACAATGCATATCATATATTTTTTTAGATTTATAACTTTCTTAGTTTAGAAGTTAGAGGGGAGGGGGGACACATTTTTCCACTTTGGATGTGACTTGTGCGCAAACTTTTCACTTTAGAAAAAAATTATGCCAGGAACCTCAATAGCATTTTCGAAGACCTATCTATAGACATCCCACACGCAGGGGTTTGATGAAAATAAAAATTTTGTGTTTCAGTTCTTAGTATGAGGACCCCCAAAATTTACTGCTTTTTCTCAAATTTTATATAAAAATCTTAATGCGGTTCACAGAATACATCTACTTACCAAGTTTCAATAGCATAGGCCTTATAGTTTCGGAGAAAAGTGCTGTGACATACGGACGGACAGACAGACAGACAGACAGATAGACAGACAGACAGACAGATAGACAGACAGACAGACATGACGAATCTATAAGGGTTCCGTTTTCCGAACATTAAAAAGGGCGACTCGTTATAAGAAGGTATATTATTAGAAGAAAAGATACTCTGTGTCGGACACATCTAAAACATCTCCTTACTATGCCTTCCCACAAAACTAATTTCTACTCTTACTCCTTCACTGTTCATGCGGTAAGATTGTGGAACTCTTTTCCACCAAAGATACAATCTTGCTAAACTATTTCGCTCTTCAAAAAGAAATTAAAAGAACATTACTTTTCCTCTTTACCATAACAATTTTAAGCTATTTTTATTTTCTCTTTTCTTAGTTATAATCATTAAGTTTGTATGTAATTAATCTAATTACACTTAAATAGTGTAGTATGTACATAATATTTAATTATATGTATGTGTATTTAAGTATTTATGCTATTATCTTTATGTATGTTTATTAACCTGCACACACTTATTTACTTTATTCCCCTTTACATCTCCTCTCAGGCCTACTGGAAGAGATTTCTGTAAAAATAAGTAGTGCCTTGTACAATGTTCCTTGTTATTGTTATCGTTTCCCGTTTGTGTGTACTAAACTTATAAATAAAATAAAATGAAATAAAAAGAAATTACATTTTAAGTTGTAAAAGTAAAGAAATCAGTACAACACGCAGGTAGCAATTACCACAGTAACTAAGTATTTCGCGTTGAAGTCCCTAACTCTTGGCTCTTGGTATGGGAAATCAGTAACTAAGGCTTTTAAATGGTCGCCAGCAGTGCCAGCACAGATGTATTTGATCTGCTGAATCATCTTAGTGTGCTTAAATGCCAAGCCAACCTCAAGTCTAGATACTGTTCCTGGGGTATCCTTCTGAGGGCTTTCCTGCCCCCCCCCAACCCAACCTAACACCTTAGTGTTAGGATACGTGTGGTTTTTCGTCGTTAGGAGTTCGGCATAGCATCGCTGTGGGATTTTCCTCACGTTAAAAAAAAGCTTAGATACTGGTGAATAATGCTGAGTGACAAACCAGACTGAAGTGCTACTCTTTCAGGAGTGTGAAGAAAGTACTTCTATAAATCTTATCATGATAATAAATAAAAGCAACAATTTAAAATTGCAATTACACTCTTTATACCAAATTTAAATGGATCTCGAAAAAAGATACGCGAGGTAACGTGTTCTGCAAAACATGCGTTTAGTTGTTCAATGGCTCCGTAAGGAATCTTTTTACACGACTGCTTCAACAATTTGTACCACGCTCTCAAAGCACATTTGTATTGAAAGCAAGAACGGTTTCATCTCTAAAAGATCACCCTAAGGTTACATTACATTGGTCTTGTTTGTTACAAAAAGTAAAATGTAGGTATATTATTTTAGGACCTTTAACTATTTTAAGAATTGTTAAAACTTTAAGGCTAAAAATGTCCAAACATTACTGCAAATCAAATCATTTTTGATGGAATAGGTAGACAAAAATGATAGCCAAAATGCATGTAAACACCTTTGAGAATGCTATAATAGCGAAAAGGGTTATTTATTATTAAAATTGAAATAAAAGTTGTGGAATAGTACAAGTGAGCGAGTTTTCATAATGGATGCTTAGATGATTCGGACATTTGAAGAGGATGGATGAAAATAGACTGATTAAGCAGATATGTAAGGCGATAATGAATAGGCAAACTGGTAGGGGTCGACCTCGGCGTACGCATGACGAACAAATGAAATACTGGAAAAAGGCCAGGTATAGAATACTCTTAACCGGCGAGCGTGTATGAAAGTAGAAGAAGCGAAAGAGGTATGCTAGGATCGTAGCAATTGGAAAGCCATTGTCTCTGCCTCCCCGATGAGAGACAGGCATAATAATATGAATGTATGTATGTACATTAATACAAAAAGAAATAACTTTACTTCGGTGATAACGATTTGTACATTATAGATTGAGCAGTCAACCTTTTGATATTTTCCATCCATAGAAATCGGAAATGGTTTGTGAAAGAGAAAGAAAATTGAATCTGTCCTGTACAGACGGATAGCTTTTCATTATCATCTTTTTTCGTTCTATTTCTAACAGCAGTAGGAATTACTTTTACTTTGTTATAAAAGACTTTAATTTTACTTTGGATAAAATTGTAATAAAGAAAGGGCGCTTTCTCAAACAACAATTTTAAGCTGTCACGTTAATGATAGTACGGGTGGAAATAGGCGCAAAAATGGAATATACATGCATATATACAGTCACGCCTTTATCCTCGAAGGTGTAGACAGAGGCTAGTACCTATTTATACGCCCACATTTCACCTTTTAGTTTTATGTCCCACGTAACAGGCGACCCGGGAATCGAACCCAGGACCTCAAACGCGGCAGGCGGTTACACTACCGACTGCGCCACCGAGGCAGTTCAAAATAATGGTAAAGATATTGGAGAATTAATTGGTCGAAGTACAGTAAAATCGCTCAGCTCTGTGAGAATTGTTTAGTTACCTTAGTAAATTTATTTATTAGTAAAGGTATAGAAAGGTTCTCCACCTATTAAGAAAATGATACCTGTAACATTCAGGGAATTACCTTAAACTTTATGCATTCTTATTTCCATACAATCTAAATTTTTAGCATGGTAACAACTGGCGTTACCCCTATAATGAGTTTCTTGATATTTTTACCCCGCGACGAACACGAACGAAGTCACGTGTATTTACTAGCACTATATCAAAAGCATAACCCGCTTAACTCAGTAAAGCTATATCATACAACTTTTCGTAGAATTTACTGCCCATTATCCGAAAAAAAGACATGACTATAAATTTGACCTCCTTTTTATTTAAGGAAAAATGTAAGCAGTCTGTCTTCATACAACGGGTAAAGGGTCGTTACGCTACATAAAACTAATTTCCCGTGAAGCCAACAAAACGACACATTTTGAATGAAATATGCTGTCTAAATACATATTTGGTATTTCAATGTGGAGTTTATTTGGCAAAGATGTTATGATGAAATTATTTGAATAAAGATGGAAGTGTAAATGCTTATATTATGAAAAAATAAACTTAAGTTAAAACTTATAATAGTTTAGCAACGCTATTTTCTCTATAATATGGGTAATTCCCTGTTATGGTGGTAGGTTTACCCCCTATTACGCAGGTCTAACAAACAACAGTCCAAATTTGGTCTCTAATTTACCTCTGCTTACATCCATATTGGCTGGGACATCCTTCCGAGGGCACACTTTAAAAATAACATTGTTTGAATATGTAAGGATGAAACTGTTTCAAAAATCTTTAATGTCAGATTCTAAAAAGGCAAATCTAACCGTGTGTGTAACTTAATTGAAGAACACACACTGTAAAATACAACACTCTTACCATTTGTTTTCCTGCCATAATTGGTATTCAGTTAATGTGGCCAGGCTATTTGGAGTTTTAGTTCAATTTGAACACAACTGCTAGTAGCACATCAGCACGCGCGCTATTGAACAACATACTTGTTATTGGATGCTGTACGGCTGTGTGTTGAAAGATAATTGGAATTGTTTTGACCGTATTACCCGTGATGTGAACCAGTGGGCTATGATTTTGATTGACATGAGTGTGTGTGTATTTATTTGTTACATTATTACGTGAAAGTGGCTTAATGACTCCTTCAAATAGTACTAGTAAGTAGCATAGGTTAATTAACCGACCAACCGCGCGCTGAGGTTCCCTTACCAAGCAACTACAAAAAAACACGTTTGTTGTATTGGATCCTCCTTTTTTCTGTTTTTGGTACATACTTGTTGTTATACTGGCAACAAAAATACAATCTATGTATAAAAATCTATATATAAAATTTTAGCTCTCTAGCTATCACGGTTCCTGAGATACAGCCTCGTGACGGACAGACAGACGGAGCGATGTCCCATGAATAGGGTCCCGTTTCTACCCGTTGGTATGGAGCCCTAAAATGGTATTATGTTTGTTACGTATGGCAACTCGACTCTAGGTTGTCATTGTCAATACGGGACTCCCCACTAAACGCAAAATATGCATGTGCCAATAATAGGCGGGTTGAGTGATGTCACTCATTATACATACATTAATTATTGCCAATATCAAAACCAAAGAGACAACAAAGATTCTGTGCTAAAAATTGACGACACTGAATGTGGAATAATGCTTAGATGACGCTTATAATGACGCTATAAAGTATAGTAATTATTAGTAGGTATCCATAAGTTTGCTATTCAATCAATATGTTTTTTTTGTGTTCAGCTCTCCCATATGACGCCGTCCGTCTTATGGAAACTTATTAAGACGTCCAGCAATGGGGACCACCTTTACAATCATTGACCTACGGTTATACGAGGATTATACTTCTTTACGCGTATATAGCCACTCGTATCAGCTAGCATGTCAAAATATAAACTATAGACCCATTAGATATTCTAAAGCTATAGACTTATCTATATATATATAAATCTATGCCACTTTTCGTTGTAATTTTATAACTCAAGAACGGGCTCACCTATCCAAACCAAATGTTTAGGCTTTGTTCGGACTATTTAGTAGATGGTTTATGTGAAGTTTGCACAAAATCGGCCGAGCGGTTCTTCATTTATCGCGCTAACGAAGTTGCGCGGGTCAGCTAGTATTGTTATAATTCTGAAGATAACAGGAGATTACTTTTCTCTGGCATGCGTATTTTCTTTTGAAGATTATTTAATTACCTCTTCTGTGATTTTGCCTTTGGGTTGATTGGCAAACACATTAAGTATTTAAATTACTTACATATTTCTCAAAGTTAAGAAGGTATGCCTTTTTCTCTTCTTTATTTTTATTATATTCTGTAAAGTATAAATTCTCAAAAAAAAGCTATCTTTAGTTCGATAATAACATGTAATGGAGACCAATGAATAAAAAAATTTGGGTAAACCAACAAACTGTTGCCTCTAGAACTGTTGAAGAAAAGAAACATCAAAGCATTTGAAGCTAAGCATTTGTAAAGTTTCCGTTGGCAACGCCATGGGCTCACTAACAAAAGTGAATAAATGGACCGAGAATATCATGCATTGTATTCATCTTAAGTGAGAATAAACGCCATTTGCACGAGACGAAAAAGGCAGCAATGTTTGAGATTTCCCGATATAGGCAATATAGATAGTTTTTCTACCAGTTTCTACCTATATTTAGATAATTGTCCGATCCTGATAATAATATGCTGATCAATTAAATATGGTATAAACTGTAATTTTATAAGGAGTTGAGTGTCCATATTAGTAGTGAAATATTGGGCACTCTGTCCCACTTTAAGTTCGCATCGTCGCTGCCGCTCCTCGCTCACGTGGGACAGAACTCGCCCTATATTCCACATTTTAAAAATGTAACCTAACCTAACATTATTATAAAAAATAATTTAAAAAATAAAATTTGCTGAAGCTCCCTCCATGTTCATTACTTACCATTTATAACCCACAACGTTTTCTGTAACCAGTTGGGTTCGACTACTTCTAGTTATAAATATTTATGTTATTAATTCATCTTTTCATTATGAGTCCATCAGTATTGCATAGCAAACATGAAATTCGTTAAACAAAGACAATCGTTACAGGTCAATACAATCTGTGACGATTTGACAAAAAACAAATTACGTCATGGAGAATTATTACCGAATACTGTACGTTGCATCATTTGTGGGCCATCGAATTGTGGAAAAACTAATTTATTAATTGGTCTTCTATTACATGAAAATGGTTTGACATTTAAAAATGTTTATGTATACTCTAAAACTCTACATCAACCAAAGTACATCTTTTTAGAAAAGGTTTTACAACGAGTACCAGGTATCACTCTTCATAAATATCAGACAAATGATGACGTTTTAAAAGTTTCAGATGCAAAACCAAATTCTGTGATTATTTTTGATGATGTAGCTTGTGAAAATCAAAGTAATATGCGTGATTATTTTGCCATGGGAAGACATAAATTGATTGATAGTTTTTATTTAAATCAAACTTATACCAAAATACCTAAACAACTTGTAAGAGATAATGCTAACCTAATTGTGCTTTTTAAGCAAGATGAAGTTAATTTGAAACATGTTTATGAAGAACATGTTAACACCGATATGACATGGTTGAAATTTCGAGAAATGTGTTCCTTAATATGGAAAGAACCTTTTGATTATGTGGTAATTAATAAAGATTGTTCTAAAAACAATGGTTGCTATAGAAAAACGTTTGACACATTTGTATTATTGGATGAAATTTGAATATTTAAGTAGACTGCAGTCTGTTTATTGTTATTCTTTAATTGATTCTTATTCGATTACCACCTATTTTACATAATGGATAAATCATTGAAAAAACAAATTGTTGATGCGACACAAGCTGTCAAGAAAAAAATACGTAAAATGAAGGATTTTGAAGATAATAATAAGCAGGCTCTTGATACAGTTTTTAAACCTGTCACAGAATCTCTCGATTTAATAGCCAACACTAATAACCACTTAGCTCTAACAAAAAAGGAGGAAAAAATTGAACCCCAAGAACCACAAGACCAAGATATGAAAGAAACAGAACCCTCATCGGACTCTTCATTTCAGTCATTAGTCGGTACTAATCCAGATGCATCATCTTGGTCGTTATCTTCACAAGTACTATCAGATGTTCCATTTGGTATAAGAAATGAACGTGGAAAGCTAATGTTGGGTTCCTCTAACATAACTATTGGGGATAAAGTTATTACTGTAGCCGGACACAAATACGAAAGTACACCTGGGTTGCGAGAGTTACTGTTAAAAAAAGACATTGATCTGAGCTTGGTTAATGACTGTGACAAGCAAAATTATAAGACAATGTTACTTGTAACGAATGCACATCGTCGTGATTTCGATTCAAAAAAACCAATTAAAAGTAATAAAGGACAAAAATATTTGCAAGTTATTAAACCACTTTTCGATCAAGAATGTAGAAGTCCAAGTTGTAGACAGAAAGTAGGAAAAGGATTACCTTTTTTTTTTTTTTTTTTTTTTTTAACGTGAGGGAAAATCCTCGTAGGATGTTATGCCGGACTCTTACCGACTAAAAAAACCTCACGTAACGCCCAACAGCCTATGATTGAGAGCCCTGGGTAAGCCCTCAGGAAGGATGTCCCGTGACTCCCAACAGACCTACGGCCGCCGTTGCGGCCTCGCCCAGGGGGTGGCTCGGGTGCAATCCCGCGTCTATGGGGGGTTTCGGGTGTGACCCCGCTTCTAAGGGGGGGCGTGTGTGAGTTGCTCACGTCACGCTGCCGTCATGGGCCTGCTTCTGTAAGGACGGTGAGCAGCCCTCTCACCGTCCTCAGACCCCCGGTCATGGAGGCCGATAGTCCTCGGCGAAGACACGTCGGCGGCGCCCAGGGCGCCGACTGCGGAACTCGGGTGGGAGAGTTCTCTCCCGCACCCGGGCCGCCGCCTCCTTCGCGAGCATGACCTGCTCGCAGAAAGAGGCGGCGCAGTCCCACTTACTCCCGCTGGAGAGCATGGCTCGCACCATGGCCTCGAGCGAGAGAGTGTCCACGCCCAGACCCACTACGAGGACCTGTCGCTGTTGTGCCCACGCCGTGCACTCCACCAGCGTGTGGAGCGCCGTGTCATCGCTGCGGTCCTCGCAGTGCTGACACTCGGCCGTGGTTTCCCGGTGTTTTCGCCACAGATACCTACCGAAGCTACCGTGCCCGGCAAGCATCTGTGTCAACCGGTAGGAGAGAGCACCGTGTCTTCTCTCCAGCCACTCGTCCATGACCGGTCTGACGGCCGCGATTGTGGCGAATCCCCCCTTTGGTTGCTCAAGTCGCGCCTTCAAAGGATTACCTTTAACAAAAATGTGGAAAAAAAACACAGATTTTGTATATTGGGATGATCCCAATGAATTGGTTGATAGATTAAAGTTATTAATTGCTTCTCGAGATGCCGGTAACACAGGACTAGACAATGAAATAATATCTATCATTGAAGAACTACGTGAAAGCAAAATCATTAAATAAATAGATCTACTAATGTTATATGTGTGTCATTTTACTATATACCGTTCAACATAATACACCTTTAATATGAATGTAGACAAATTTGGTCATTATATTCATAAGCGAATGCGGATATCAGAAATACTTGATTTTAATGATAACGCATTAATAAAATCTGATTATGGAGATTATGACTTGAAGACATCGAGGCTAAAAGGTGTTAAACCTCCTCAAGACGCAGATGATGCAGTAAATAAAGCATATGTAGATGAATTGAAAGGTGTACTAGTCAATGACTTACGAAAATTGCAAAGTTCTATTCCAAATAGTGTTCAAAACCACATAGAGAAAGCTTTAAAAACAATAATGTCTGAGATAGAGACTCATTTGGAAAGCAAATTTTACACAAGAAAAGCAGTTGATAGACTAGTTCAAGACGCAATTCAATCTATATTAAAAGATCGAAAAACATAGCCCTTAAAGTTTGTTAAAATGACGAAACAACAAATCGTCAATGAAATACATAAAAAAATTTCCTCGACGATCTGTAATTTTAAAAGGTATTGATGATTTGTGGCAAGCAGATTTAGCTGATATGCAAAACCTAAAAACCTTTAATAAAGGATATAACTATATTTTAATAGTTATTGACTGCTTCTCCAAGTACGTTTGGGTGGAACCATTAAAAACTAAATCCAAACATGATGTCTCTCTTGCATTTGAAAAAATACTTTTTTCTAATCACATGATACCAAATCATCTGCAAACTGATATGGGTACTGAGTTCTATAATTCTACATTTCAAAAGCTTTTACAGAACTATAATATTAATTACTACTCTACATTTTCAACCAAAAAGGCTTCAATTGTAGAACGAGTTATTAAAACTATTAAAAATAAATTCTACAAATACTTTAGCTTGAACGGACACTATAAGTGGATAGATGGTGGCTTGAATGGTATTGTGAAGACATATAACAACACAAAACATCGTTCTATATTCGTGCGCATCTACTGACCCGTGACATTCCTGGAGCATGACTTGTAGTGAGCTACAAGTCATGCTCCAGGTATCGTTTTAGGGGTTTTTTTGGTATGCTGAGTACGAATCACGTGATAATTTTGCAATCCAATATGGCCGCCGCGCCGTAATCACGAAATTTTATGATGGGTATCGTTAAAGGGGTTTTTTGGTATGCTGAGTACGAATCACGTGATAATTTTGCAATCCAATATGGCCGCCGCGCCATAATCACAAAATTTCATGATGGGTATCGTTTAAGTGGTTTTTTTTAATGCTGAGTACGAATCACGTGATAATTTTGCAATCCAATATGGTCGCCGCGCCGTAATCACGAAATTTTATGATGGGTATCGTTAAAGGGGTTTTTTGGTAGGCTGAGTACGAATCACGTGATAATTTTGCAATCCAATATGGCCGCCGCGCCGTAATCACAAAATTTCATGATGGGTATCGTTTAAGTGGTTTTTTTTAGTGCTGAGTACGAATCACGTGATAATTTTGCAATCCAATATGGTCGCCGCGCCGTAATCACGAAATTTTATGATGGGTATCGTTAAAGGGGTTTTCTGGTATGCTGAGTACGAATCACGTGATAATTTTGCAATCCAATATGGCCGCCGCGCCGTAATCACAAAATTCCGTAATGGACCATACCAATTTAATGTAATTGGCCTTAATTTTACAATAAAAATCTTTTGTCATAGTATTTTCGCATTGCTAGTTCAGAATGCCTAAACTTAACAAGCAAATCTTTTTAGTTTACTACTGTAAATAGCTTCGGCGGCCATATTGGATTGCAAAATTATCACGTAATTCGTACTCAGCATTACAACCTGAACAACCTCCAGCCTCGATCCGTCGACGTATAGTATCCCCGGCGCGTGACGTGGTCAGTAAATATGACCTTGGTTTTTTCTAAGTCCATGCACAGACCAACACGTCGAGACACGACACCTCTGCAGAGCGTCCAGGACTGCCCAGGTTTCGACAGAGTCCAAAAAATCCATACATAGCGGTTGATTGAAGCCGTTTCCAAGCCCGGCTTGCCTCTTTGGCTGAAATTCGCCGAGTTTTAAGGCGAGGCGTTTTGTGACTACTCTAAAGTGTAAAGAACAGCTTGTAAATATGGCTCAGGAGTGAGATGAGTCTGTAGTTCTACAGCAAAGTCTTATCACCTTTCTTGAAGAACAAACCCACCGCACCGCACTCGCTCTACGCATCATGTGTTTCTCTGATGTGTCTTGTTCGAAGACGGAATTAAACAAACTTGTCAGCTCGTTGAGAACCGGAGCCCCCTCTCCCCCTCCCGCCTCCCGCCTTCAGTAGTTCAGCTGCAATTCCATCCTCCAAAGAGGACTTAGGTTGGCCGAGAGCCACACTGACCTCGCCATGGTCGATGTCCGGAATGTCCCCGCTAGTGGAGCTCGGTAGTCACAATTAGTAAGACTCACCGGTCTTTTCGTCGGTGATGCACACAGGTAAAAGCTCTCATTTTCCTCAAGAACCTCGAACCTTGAGGACACAGCTCTACCACCCGCTGTCTTCGATTTTGTTAGACGGGGTTTTTCAAACTGTTGGGCAAGTACTTTTGCTCGATCGCTGCCACGATGATGCTGGCATTATTGCGTCTAAGGTCGCGACATATCAGCTTTAAGATTCAAAAATTTAAATCCCGCTGGTTTTACGAAAAGGAGCGCGTAGTTGGCGTTTCCCGTCTTTTTCTCATAAAATCGAGGGTCTCGGGCGATAGTTTAGAGCACCTGTTATTGCTTTTTCTGGTCAAAAATCTTTGGAATACTTGCTGTAGCGGCCTTTTTGTGAACGTTGCCAGTGGTTTCCAGTAGATCGAGACGATTTTATGGACATCCCAAAAAAGCTTAAATATGCCATATCTATTTTCTTCAGTCCTGTCTGAACCGCTGCGGGGTGAATAATAACAAATCCGGCTCGAGCGGCGCGTTGTGAGCAGCGTGCTTGGACTTATTATCTACAGTTTTACAGTGTTTCCTTCTAGTGCGCGAGGTAAACTATCATAAGGGTTATTGTTACCTTTTACCAGTAATCAGCAATTGACTTATTACTATTTTATTTTTAGTAACTAAAAAGTATTGCCAATAGGACTTATTACTTTTACCTTTACCTGTTACCTTTCCTGGCGCAAAGCTACTAACCGAATAACAAGCTGTGGGTTATACTGTTTCAATTTCGTGTTCGTTTCGGCGGTTATATCGTTCCACGATATCGTACGATATCGTAGAACGATGTCGTACAATATCGTGGAACGATATCGTACGATATCGTGGACGATATCGTGCCACGATATCGTGCAATGTGCAAGCGCCCATTCTTTGGACGATGCAAGGTGGTGGACTAATAAACAATATCATTAATCATTTACCATTCGAACTACACATACCTGGTTATAACTATTGTGGACCAGGAACAAAGCTTTCGAAACGATTACTACGTGGTGATAAAGGTGTAAATAAGTTAGACGAAGCTTGTATGCATCACGATATTGCATATGCAAACTACACAGACTTGCCTAACCGTCAAAAAGCCGACTTACGTCTTATAGATATGGCTAAGCAAAGACATAAAGCAAAAGATGCTTGAACAGGGGAAAAGATTAGTTCGTGGATAGTAAACAAAGTTATGAAAGCTAAATTGAAGTCTGGTGCTGGTGTTAAGACCTTTAATAACTTTGTTAAAAAAATAAAAAGAAAACTCAAAAAACTCTCACCTAAAGATGATAAGTCATTAATAAATATAGCTTATATGGTTGCCCGAAAATTAGTTTCATGCATTCCAAAAGTTCGAGTACCTCGAATGATACCTATACCAAAAACTGGAGGCATTCTACCTTTAATCCCAATTTTTGCTGGTTTATCTGCTTTAGGAGCATTAGCTGGTGGTGCAGCTGGTATTGCAAAAACTGTGAATGATTATAAACACGGTCAGAAAAAATTACAAGAAACTGAACGTCATAATAAAACTATGGAGGCTATAGCAATAGGTAAAGGTCTATACATTAAACCGCATAAGCAAGGTCAGGGATTGTTTATAAATCCATCAAAAATCTAATTGATCAGCTACCTAATCGCGCTTTAACTAATATCGATATTCAGAAGTATGGCCATTGTATTCCACATTTTCGAGGAGTTTATATGAAGGATCAGTTACCAAAAACACCTAAACGAATTGAATGTGCTATAGTTAACCTAGATAATTCGAGAAATGATGGAACGCATTGGGAAGCTTATGTTAAAATAAACAATTATTGTGAATATTTTGATAGCTATGGTGATTTAAAACCGCCAAGAGAATTAATGCTATATTTTAAGAACTGTGATGTTCATTATACCTATGATAGATATCAACAATTTAACACAATAGTTTGTGGACATATGTGTTTAAGTTATTTGCAAACTTTTTGGATTAAATACTATAAATCTTTATTATAATTATAATACTTTAAATAAAAATACTATAAATCTTATACCACTCTTTCATTTCCATCATTTGCAAGATGTCACTCACCTTATCGATAACTGGAAACTCATCGGTATTATCTACCTATTATCCAGACACGTTGCCATTAGCTGCGGAGTATGAATGTGCATTATTACATTTCTCTACATATAATTCTATTCCAAATTTTGATAATACAAACAATAAATTATACTATGGTTCTAAAAATGTTATTGAGATACCTGAAGGAACTTATGAATTACAAGATATTAGTGACTATTTAAGAACTGAGATAAAAGATGCATCTATAAAACTCAATTGTAATAACAACACCTTAAAAACTGTGTTATTTTGTACATCAACTATAGATTTTACTAAAGAAGATACATTTGGAAGTTTATTGGGATTTAAAAAGCAGATCTTAGAAGCAAATAAATATCATGTATCAGAGTTTCCAGTAAACATTTTGCCAACGACTGTCAGAAGGATTGAATGTGACATAGTTAGCGGTTCCTATATAAACGGTCAATCCAGTCACATCTTACAAGAATTTGCACTTAATGTTCCACCTGGATACAGGATTATAGAAATTCCGAAAAACGCAATCTACTTTCCAATAAATCAAACCCATATAAGCTGCATACAGATAAGGTTGTTGGATATAAATAATAACTTAATAAATTTGCGAGGTGAAGAAGTGCAGTTGTATCTACATATCAGAAGAAAACAATGATAGATTATAATAAATATGTGGTACATCCAACTAAAAATAACAGTTCTACTAAAACTATCAAACCAATAAGAGCTCGGTCTAAAAGGGTTATAAAATTGAATAGGTAACAATAATAAAGCATTTCTTAAAGCGATCGGTTTGTTAAAATGAATATACTAGATGTTTTGTCCACTCCTGCATACAACAACGCTGTGGAAGGAATTGAATTTCACTCTTACAAGCCTTACGTAACAAGTTTCAATAGAAGCGATGAAATCAGGATACCTATTAATCAACAAGACTTGTATATATTACCATCAGCAAGCACTTTGTTTTTGGAAGGTGGTAATGCTGCGATGCTTGAGGGTTCGAGTTGAAGGAGAGAATTGAGAACGTAGACTTCTTGATAAATGAATATAATTGAATATAGATTCATGTACAGTAAAGAGTAGATTAAGTATAATTATCTTATTAGTATAAAGGTTCAGATGCGAGTGTTTTACGTAGGTAATTTTGAGTAGAAAAAGCTTCGTAGTATGGCCGTAGATCAAGCGCTGTGATTGGTCGCCGATGACGTGATATATTGATGCGATTGGTTTAATATCACGTCATATATCGTAGGTGATTATGGTCGGTGCCGATCTTTGCGACCTCTGGTGTCGGTTACGATGTATTAGGTGCTTGTCTTAACATACTCCCCGCCTTGGAAGAGGTGTCTTCCAATTAGTCCACATTGATTGGCAGAGGACAGATCTTCGAAAATGCTCGACGGACCGTGCCGTTCGCCGTTCTGATGTCAGCCACTCTGGAGATGGCATCCTTGCCAGGAAATGTTTTTAGGATGCGGCCCAGTGCCCATTTCAAAGGAGGCAGGTTGTCGTCCTTTATTAAAACCATCGTGTTGATTTGTAGGCTATCTGCATTCTGCTTCCATTTTAATCTGGTCTGCAACTCGGAAACATACTCCTTCGACCATCTATTCCAAAAATGCTGGCGTATCTGTTCCACACGTTGATACCTCGTTAGGAGATGCATTGGCTTCTCGGGAACGTCTTCGCATACCGGAGCAGTCAGGGGCCGCCCGACAAGAAAATGCGCTGGACTGAGGGGCTGCAAGTCGTTCGGATCTGTTGACATAGGACTGAGAGGACGGGAGTTCAATACGGCCTCAATTTGCGTCAAAACCGTATAGAACTCCTCGTACGTTAAGTGTGCGTTGCCTACGACGCGCCGCAAATGATGCTTGCAGCTTCGGACCCCAGACTCCCAGATCCCGGCAAAATGACTTGCATACGGTGGTAGAAATTTAAATTTAATGCTTTGAGAAATCGCGTACTCTCTAATAGCCTCTGAACAATCTAATAAAAATTTTGAAAATTGATTCATCAACCCTACGAAGTTTCTCCCGTTGTCTGAGAAAATAGTAGTTGGTTTGCCACGACGAGAAATAAAGCGTTTGAGTGCCATTAGGTAAGCCTCTGTTGACAGGTCACTGACCAGTTCAAGATGAACCGCACGCGTAGTAAAACATACGAATATGCATAAGTATGATTTAACAGTTTTCGCTCCCCTACCAATGCGATTTAATATGAAGAAGGGCCCTGCGTAATCTACTCCACATTTCATAAAGGGAACACCTGGTTGCAAACGTTCTGGTGGTAAGTTACCCATAAGTGGCGTTAAGATCTTGGCTCGCTGGCGTGCGCAGATAATGCAGTTATGATTAACGGTTCGAGCCAAGCCTCTTCCACCCACCGGCCACCACATTTCCCTAAGTGAATATAGAAGTAACTGTGGTGCAGCATGTAGCAGTATTTTATGTTGATGTCTAAAAAGTAGCAATGTGAAATGATGTTTGTTTGACAACAAAATGGGATGTTTCTTATCATAATTAAAATTTAAAGAATTAGATAGACGACCACCCACTCGAATTAATTTACTATTGTCGATAAATAAATTAAGTTTAGTTAAATTATGTTTCGTGTGTAATTGTGCATCTTGCAACAACGCCTCATATTCCTCAAGATAAGATTCTCGCTGTGAAATGCGCGCGAGCAACAACACAGCCTCGTTCAGTTCGTCAGCAGTCAGCGCGCCGGACCGACGCGACGCTTTGTTACGTAAGTTATGTACAAAACGAAGTACATAAGCGGCCGCCCGCTGCATACGAACGAACTGTGAGAATCTATGAAAGGGAAAAAATGAATTCGTCGTCACTTGGCTGAGCAATAAAAGTTTAACAGCATTAGATTTTACTTCCGGTAAATTATTAACATTGGACTCCATTTCTTTGTACGTACAGTCGTAGTCCAGATCGTGAAGGAACTCAGGACCGTCCCACCACTTACATGAGTCACTCAAAGCGTCTAAGTGAAGGCCGCGTGAAACTAAATCAGCTGGGTTGTCCCGACCCTTGACATGTCGCCATGGGAGGTCCTTCGACAGTTCATGTATTTCAGAAACCCTGTTCTGTACGTACGTTTTTAATAAATTAGGTGACATATGCAACCATCCTAATACGATCGTTGAGTCACACCAGAAAATCACTTTATCAAAATGACTTCTGAGTGACTGTTTAATTTTATGATAAAGTCTAGCCCCCACTAATGCTCCACACAACTCTAGTCGCGGTATAGTTGTGGGAGATAGCGGCGCGATCTTACCCTTCGCACATAACAGTTGTACCTTAACAGCTGATTCACTATCTATACTACGCACGTATGCGCACGCGCCGTATGCCACCTGTGACGCATCTGTGAAAATATGTAATTCTCGTTGAATAGAACTGTCACAGAAAACATACCTAGGAATATTTATATTACGTAGGTTAGATAGGTTCTTTAGAAATTCATAATAGATTTTTGCTATGTCTTTAGGAACCCTTTCGTCCCAGTCCAAACGTAAAAGCCACAATCTCTGTAGTAAAACTTTGGCTATCACTATAGTAGGGCTTAAAACACCGATCGGATCGAATATCTGCGACACTACAGACAAAATTATGCGTTTAGTTGGATATTGATCATTTATATTAAATTGTGTGTGAAAATTCAACTGATCCGATTTATTATGCCAGCCTAACCCTAGTGTTTTGTTGTTAGCGTGTTCACCCATTGAAAAGTGTTTCGTGTGACTTATGGAAATTGAATTTTCATGATCAAAGTTGAAAATCCATTTACGGAGGGGAAAACAGCCCGTCCTCAAAGTGTCGGTGATTTCAGCACAAGCAGATACTAAGTCCTCGATGTTGTCCCCACCGAAACACAAATCATCGACATAAAAATCGTTTTTTATGACATTAGCAATCAAGGGGGATTGGCTGTCATGTGCTAACTGTTTTAAACACCTACAGCTTAGAAACGGAGCTGAGGTGGTTCCGTACGTAATTGTATTTAGACGATAAATAGATAGTTCATCCGATGGATTATCTCGCCATAATATAAGTTGCAGATCTCGTTGATCTGGTGTGACGAGTACCTGTCGGTACATTTTTTCAACGTCAGCGCAGGCGACATATTTATTTTTACGAAATCTTAACAAAATAGCAATCAAATCTCCTTGCAACGGTTCCCCCAATAATTGTAAGTCATTGAGGGACGTACCACTTGATGTCGCTGCGCTGGCGTCGAATACCACTCGCAACTTGGTAGTGGTACTATGCTCGCGAAATACACCATGATGTGGCATGAAGTAATGCGGGTTGCCATATGATGTTATGCGACTCATATGACCTAGTTTTATGTATTCGTGTATAAATTCTTTGTATAGCTGTCGGTAAGTGGGATTGCGTTCTAAACGTCTTTCTAACGCAAAAAAACGTTTTTCCGCTTGCGAATAAGACTCACCTAAAGCGTCAGGTGACTGCTTGAAGGGAATGCGCACGCAGAACCTTCCATCTGGCAACCGCTTCGTTGTTTGAATGAAATGGTCTTCGCACTGACGCTCCTCCAAGCTGCGCGTGTCACCGTGATAGTGGTTGGATAGTTCCTCTATTTCCCAAAACATGCGTACTTGCCTATCTATATTTTGCGATTCTATAGTAGTAAAATTACAAGAAACATTATGCGAGAATCTTGTATTGTTTTGGTAAATAGGTCCGGACACTATCCAACCCAGTTTGGTATTCTGGAGGTAAGGACCATTAGAAAGACGTATTTTACCTTCCTCCAAAATATCCCAAAATAGGTCAGCCCCGATTAACATGTCAATGTGATGACATTTGTAAAACTCGGGATCAGCTAACTGTATGCGTGTAGGTATATTAAATGAATGTTTTTTTAATGGTGAAAGTTGGTAAGTTTAAAGTTATTTGAGGCAAGATCAAGCAGGAAACACGCCTTGAGAACGTGCCACAAATAGATTCAAACCCAATATCGCATAGTTGTGTGGTTTGTGTTACAACATTACCAACTCCATTTATTTGTAAAGTGGACTGTAAAGAATTTAATTTTAGTTTTTGAAATAATGACTGTGTTATAAAACTACGCTCGCTACCACTATCCAATATCGCACGACAATTATGATGAGTGCCGTTCTTATCAGCGATCCTCACAACTGCAGTCGACAATAGAACAGGTTGGTTATTTGAATGTGTGAATAATGAATGTGCATTATAGGCATGTAATTGTGACCCTTTGTCTATCTGCGGCGAGCGGGGCTCGCATTCCAGTGACGCCTCACTATTCGACACCAGTGATACAGTGCACACCTCATCGCGCTTCTTATCACAATCCTCACGACAAACTACAGTATTATGTTTTTTGCCACATTTCCTACAAAGACCGTATCGACAATCAGACAGTGTATGACCGGAATGCAAGCAGTTTTCGCATAAGTGGTTATCGTTTATAAATTGTAGCTTATCGTGCAAATTAAGATTTAAAAATTGTGAACATGAATACAGCGGATGGTTCTCGTTACACTTAACACAGCTTTTCGTGCGTGTATTTCTTAGTGCCGACTTAGATTTGTTTGCTACTACGTTACAGTGTACCTTAGGATGTGTGCTAGAACTAGAAACGTTCCGCTTGTGATCGGATGATTGAAGGGAGCTAGGCTTTGAGTGAGTTAATGATACCGTTTCTAAAATATCGGCTTTGTCTCTTAAGAATTTAATTAAGTGTTCTAATTTAATTTTGTGAGATGAATCGTTGGAAGTAAATAATAAATTTTTATGTTGCTCCCATTCGCGCTCCGTGGTCGTATCTAACTTAGTGACTACTAGATAAATAATAAGCGTATCCCAGTGCTCTGTGGGTTCACCTATTAAGTTTAATGCGCGAATATTTTTTATTAATGTATCAATAAGTTTACGAATCACGGCGGGCGATTCTTTATTAACGCTAGGAATATTGAACAGTGACTTAACATGATTATGCACCAGAAGTCTATTGTTGTTATAGCGGTTAGTTAGAATTTCCCAAGCAATAGAATAGTTAGTGGCAGAGAATTCAATAGAATCTATAACTAGTTCTGCACTACCCTGTAATGAAGATTTAAGATAGTGGAACTTTTGTATATCTGAGATTTCTTTAGAATTATGAACTAAAGCCAGAAAAGTGTCACGGAAGTCTAACCACTGTTCATATTTACCGTTGAAGGTAGGGAGCGAAATGGTAGGCAATTTTACAGATTTATGCGAATTATTACACTTTACATGAGGTTCATCTTCAACGATCATGCACTCAGCCTGAGCTAAAACACCGTAATAGTCGTTTTCGAATGATTCACGAGCTACTAGTTCCTCAGACTCTGAGACTAACGACTCAATTTCAGTCTGAATTTCATTGAAGTCCTTGTATAAGCTTTTAGCACCTTGTAGACGTAACTTTAATTCTGCGCGTTTGATATCATTGATTTCTAAAGGCACTAAAGAAGTAATATAATTTTTAAAAACTGTTAATCTACCCTTGACCGAGCCTCTGCGTTTTATGAGATCTTTGAGAACTGCGTTACTACCACTTTCAACCACCGTAGGCTTAGACATTCTGGGGGGATAAGAAAGTTGGGGTACTCACAGTTGCAACCACCAGCCACGACACGACTCAGACAATGACACCCTCGTCCACGATCCAATCTTGCCACTGCGCTGCGACTTGGAATCACGTAGCGGATGCTCAGGGTAGTCTGTATGCGATCTTCACGTGTAGGTATACTTTTACGAAGTATAGAAGGCAGCTTCTGCGTTTGGGTATCTCAGCCAGGTACTGGTTCTTCTCTCCTTGTGAATCCGTCACGAAGGTCCAAAATTATGGTAATGCTGCGATGCTTGAGGGTTCGAGTTGAAGGAGAGAATTGAGAACGTAGACTTCTTGATAAATGAATATAATTGAATATAGATTCATGTACAGTAAAGAGTAGATTAAGTATATCTTATTAGTATAAAGGTTCAGATGCGAGTGTTTTACGTAGGTAATTTTGAGTAGAAAAAGCTTCGTAGTATGGCCGTAGATCAAGCGCTGTGATTGGTCGCCGATGACGTGATATATTGATGCGATTGGTTTAATATCACGTCATATATCGTAGGTGATTATGGTCGGTGCCGATCTTTGCGACCTCTGGTGTCGGTTACGATGTATTAGGTGCTTGTCTTAACAGAAGGAACTGTTGTTGTAAACAAGGGTGGAAATTCGAAGGAAAGAGTCAGTAGCGTTCATTTCACAAACAATAGTCTACTTTACTTGTTTCAAGATATAAGGTATGAGATAAACGGAGTGGATATAGATAAAATAAAAAACGCTGGTATACCTACCACAATGAAATCATTAATATCAATGAACGAAAACGAGGCTAAAGCATCTAATGCTTGGGGATGGAATATCGAAGGCATAAATAGTGCAAATGGGGGAAGCTTTTCTGCTTCTATACCCCTCTGTAACATTCTTGGTTTTGCAGAAGATTTCAAGAAAGTAGTGATAAACAGCAAACATGAATTAATATTGTTACGAAGTAATACTAATCTGAACGCCCTAAAACTTAACGATGGTGAAACTGTAGAAGATATTATTATAAATAAAATAATATGGCGTGTACCACATGTCAAAGTGTCCGATAGGGAAAAAATAAATATGTTAAAACTGTTAGAAAAAGATCGACCACTCCAGATGATATTTAGGAATTGGGATTTATATGAATATCCGGCTTTACCAAAAACTACTAAGCATACTTGGTCCATAAAAACATCGTCGCAAATAGAGAAACCAAGATTTGTTATTATTGGTCTGCAAACAAATAGAAAAAATAATTCTAAATTGGATATGTCTAAGTTAGATCACTGTGATGTTCGTGATGTTAGAGTATACCTAAATTCAACCTACTTCCCTTATGAAAATTTGAATTCAAGTTTCTCGAATAATCGAATTGCTTTAATATATGAACAATATACTAGATTTCAACAGTCGTATTATGGACGTCGCGCCGAGCCGTTATTAAATGAGAAACAATTTAAAAATATTGCTCCGTTATTTGTAGTAGATTGTTCTAGACAACCAGATAATCTTAAATCAGGTCCTGTTGTGGATGTTAGAGTGGAAATTGAAAGTGATATTGATATACCAGATCAAACTTCAGCATATTGTCTTATATTGAACGACTGTATAATCGAGTATAAGCCATTAAGTAGCATCGTGAGAAAGATATCATGAACAAAAATACTATTATAGTAGATGTTCAGGGTTTTAAAGATCGTTATAATAACTTTATAGTCAAAGAATTAGCTGTAGCTACGTTGGAACATACTCATATATTCTTAATAAAACCTCCTTACCCGTTCTCCTCGCTAACTGATGAAGAAAGAAGACACATTTGGTGGATTGAAAGGAATAGAGGTTACCGCTGGAGCGAAGGATATATAGACTACAGAGAATTTTCTAGAATAATCAAACCCTATTTGAAGGAAAAAAAGGTTCTTGTTAAAGGCAGTGAGAAAATTAATTGGGTTCAAGAGCTATGTGGTCATAATAATGTTTCTGACATATGTGAAAATAAAAGTGTTCCTAACTTAAAGACTCTTAGTGATCTTTACTGTAAAGATCTATTTTTGTATAATTGTTTTGCTCATAAGAACTATTGTGCTTTAAGGAATGTATTGTGTATTAAACAATGGTGTTTAGAAAATGTTTTTTGTATTTCATAAGTTTAATAAACCGAATAAATGTTTTATTACTATACTGTGTTTGTTTTTCATACTATTTCCTACCCAAGTCGAAATTGAAATGAAAAAAAAAATTTAATCATAATACCATTTATTTAATGTCTCAAAAAATTACATTGATCTTAAACCTAACACAATGATATAAAATGACGCGTACAAAATGTTGAAGCGTCAGCAGTACATCTCTAAGTATTAAGGTGATGTATAACTTACTTAAAACTAAAAACACATTAGTTAAAATGATAAGCTATCACCATGAATTTTCTTAGATATTTTCTTAATAATACCTTCAGCCATGTCCATGATTTCATCAACTGTATCATGAACTACGTATTGAGCACTAAGTATCACACTGTCACTATCTTCACAAAACGGCAACGAAGGTTTGTCTTTGTCGCTGGTGACGTCCAAGATCTTTATCTGAATTAACTTGACTCCTTTTGGTTGGTTGCTGATTACAAAAGATTTATGAGCTGTCTTTTTAGATTTTCTACAAATAGTTGGTTTTCTTCTTTTTGGTTCAACTTCCGTAGGTGAAAGAGGTAAAATATGTGAGAAGTCAAAGGGGTCTTGAGCGTATTGAACAATACCGTCACCATATGCGTCTGCCATTATTTATAATGTATTAATGTTGAGGTATATCTGGTTGGCCTCGTCCTCCTCTGCCACGATCTTCTAACGTTTTAAATATTTGGCTCAGTAATTTCTCTGTTTTATAATATATTTCATCCCACTGATCGTAAACAATATATTGGGTTTTCACTCTTGTATGTATTTCTACTTCGTTATCTGATGTATCTTCAGCTTCTAATACATCTATTTTAATTACGTATTTTGGAATCCTCCTATTCCTTGTAGCAAAGTAACTGGTTTGAGGTTCAGAGATGCACTGCTGTTGCTTCAACATTATTAATTAAAAGACTGCTTTGTGTGAATGTAAAGAGAACAAGTATGAAACTGAATGTAATTATGAGTAAAAGGTGAATTAAATAGAAACATGACCCGCTAGTGATACATACTCTGTACTACGTATTAATTCAAGTTCTGACCTGTTGATTTAGTTTATTTTGCAATAAGTTGTAACGAGATACTCCCTACAAGTTTGCAAGTGTCATCGTTCACTATGACGAACATGTTCAAACATGTCTTAAGAATGATGTTAATGCACATAATTGTAAACGTGTTGTAACGTGAATGATGATGCATACCATCAGGTGTTATGAGGTTGTGACCGTCGCTACCAAGGTCCCAGGTTTTGAAGATTTTTTCAGTATGTCCAATAGTCCACTACTACTACTAAGTACGTACGTAGTGATATCCTATTTCACATTTCTAAGAAATTTTACTTTGAAGTATGTAACTTAAGACATATGACGTACTAGCTGTGGCCCCCGGCTTCGCCCGGGATACATTTCGATAAACCTTTAGGTCCTGTGTATCCCATTAGGGCTAGATTTTGATTAAATGGTTTCTAATGAATCCTTACATTATAGGGGTAGATTGGCCATGAACATTTCAGGACTCAGGGTTTAAGAATTTCGGTTGGGTGTTGATAGGTGACTGAGCTGGCCAGTTATTTTGTTAATATAGATTAGATAAATAGGTGGTTAAATGAAAGGAATTGTTAACACCTCTTTGTGAACCTCATGTTTGGTGTTTCCCTCGGGCTGCAGAATAATGAGACTGTTCGATTTCTGATGCGTCTATGCAAAAAACACTCAATTATAAGTAAAGTAATAATAATAATAAATATTCTTTATTGTACACTATAAAAAAGATTACATTTTGAAAAGAATTAAGTAGCTTAAGCCTGCCATTTTAGTAACTGTTCCTGTGCCCTATTTTTTTTAGGTCGTCAATTAAAAGGAGATTAAAAGTATGTATAATACGTAGGCGTAAACGCAGTTGCGAGGATCGGCTAGTTCTGAATAAGAGGAATAGACATTACATTGCGTACAAAGTCTGAATATCTTTAAACAACAACAGCGCCGTAAAATACGTGTAATTCACTTTTGTTGTCCAAACTAAAGTTGATAGGGAAAGTTTATTGTAAAACGTATCTGTAGACTACATTATACGATCTATCGTTTTCAGCCAGTACATGTAAGTTTTGGGCACTCGATACTCTTGAACAACCGAGATAAATATAGCTGACCATGTGGAAAGCAAGGAGTGCCCAGGTGAATTCCTGCCACTTTCAATGTTTGACCCTGTGATTTAATAATTGTCATTGTAAAAGCTAATTTTAGGGGAAATTGCAACCTTTTGAACAAGTATGGCAAATTGTCGGGAATTATCGGAATGGGGGGAATTAAAACGCACTCTCCTTTGGCTGATCCAGTAATAACCACTGTTCTGATCTATAGTGATCACTGATCCTCTGGATGTGCTCTGGCGCTAGGGAGAAATATTATGCGCGCGCAGCACTCCACACGCTGGTGGAGTGCACGGCTTGAGCGCAACAGCGCCAGGTCCTCGTAGTAGGTCTGGATGTGGATACTCTCTCGCTCGAGACCATGGTGCGAGTCATGCTCTCCAGCGGGAGTAAGTGGGACTGCGCCGCCTCTTTCTGCGAGCAGGTCATGCTCGTGAAGGAGACATCGGGGCGGGAACGGAAGAGAACTCTCCCACCCGAGTTCCGCAGTCGGCGGCTTGGGCGCCGTCGACGTGTCTTCACCGAGGACTATCGGCCTCCTTGACCGGGGGCCTGAGGATGGTGAGAGGGTCGCTCACCGTCCTTACAGAAGCAGGCCCATGACGGCAGCGTGACGTGAGGAATTCACGCACGCTCCCCCATAGAAGCGGGATCACACCCGAAACCCCCCCCCCCCCCAAGACGCAGACGCGGGATAGCACTCGAACCACCCCCTAGGCGAGGCCGCAGTGGTGACCGTGGGTCTGTTGGGAGTCCTGGGACATCCTTCCGAGGGTTTACCCGGGACTCCCAACCATAGGCTGTTGGGCGTAACGTGAGGTTTTTAGTCGGTAGGAGTCCGGCACAACATCCATGAGGATTTTCCCTCACGTTAAAAAAAAAGATTGTAAATTTGGAAAAACATTTAAAATTAGCTCATCTTAAATTGCGACTGGATGGCAAAATTCATTTGTAAACTGAAAGGCATTTGCCATATGGATCAGTTTCCTATTTCCAGCAGTTTATTTGCATAAGCACCACACTCTTGGTCATTAAAAGCTGTACACGCATGTTGCACGTAAGATGAAGTTTTTCCACCTTAGCTCACAGTGGCGACGCCTTCAGACAGTAAGACGCAGACTCCTCAAGTACTCAAATGCAGCTTTCTTTAAGCTTTGAGCAAAGGAACGTCTGCGCATTTCTGCTTCCGCCTCAGTCTCTGTTGACTGCTGTGACGCAACATAAATGGCGTGCTGTTGGCGTCGAGCTTGCAATTGTTCTGGCTTCTCAGCAGCCCGCTGGGAGCTTAAATATTCAACATGCTATTGACGCCGATGATTGCCTTGCTCAAGTTGTTCGGCTGCTCTCATGCTGGCTTGACGCTCAGCTTGCTCTACGCGTCAAGATTGCGATTGTTCCAGGGTTTCAGCTGCCCGCTGGGAGTTTAAATATTCAACGTGTTGATGACGCCGATAGTTTGATTGCTCCAGCGTTTCGGCTGCCCTCATACTGGCTTGACGCTCAGCTTGCTCCGCGCGTCGAGCTTGCGCTCGTTCCACCTCCTCAGCAGCCCGCTGGGAGGTCAAATATTCAACATGCTGTTGACGACGAAGATTGGCATGTTCCGGAGTTTCGACTCCCCTCATGTTGGC
This sequence comes from Miltochrista miniata, assembly GCA_933228765.1. Taxonomy (NCBI): domain Eukaryota; kingdom Metazoa; phylum Arthropoda; class Insecta; order Lepidoptera; family Erebidae; genus Miltochrista; species Miltochrista miniata. Next base: position 24,726,260 of record OW121756.1, read on the forward strand.
TTGACGATTGAGGGGAAGACTCGTGATTTCTAGCTACCTTCATAGCTCAAGCTTTTTTAGAAGATTGAGATAAATTCGATTTTCGTGTTATAAAAAATTTTCGTTCGTTTTATTAAAAAACGTTATATTAAAATAAATTAGAATTTACCTCAGGGGAAAATACAACATGGGATAAAAGTATCCTTTGGGTTAATCCAGGAAATTCTACTAATATTATTAATAGGAAACTTATGAATTTGGATGGTTGGTACCTAATTCAATCACGCTCTAACTGCTAAACGGTGCTGGCTAAAATCTAGTACAGGAATAGACTATACCCTGGAATAGCACATTGTAACATTTTATCCTTGAAATACGTTCCCATGTGATGCTACCTATCCCAAGGGAACACACTATGGAGACGAAAAGCATCCTACTGTACGTATATTTTAATCAAGGAATTGATCTCCCTACGCGCCAATTTTAATTGGTATCTGTTTAATAGGTAGTTTATGCTGATAACCGCGCCGTAAGCAAAAAAATTTGTTCCCGTTATTGCAACCCATGGGAACATATTCCAGGATTAAAAAGTAGCCTAAAGTATGTGTTATTTATGTGTTATTCCAGACTGTAATCTATCTGAGTACCAAATTTCAGCCAGAGCCGTTCAGCCGTGCGAAATTGATAACGACAAAGTTGAAACATTTATCCCAAGGGAATATACTACTGGGAACAAAAGTATGCTATATGTTAGTACAGGAACCGGTTTACCTATATGCCCATTTTCAAACTAATATGTTCAATAGTTTGTGCTGAAATCCGCGCCGCTAGCAAGAAATTTTGTTCCCGTTCCCGAAACCCATGGGAACCCATTCCAGGGATAAAAAGTAGCCTATGTGTTATTCCAGACTGTAATCTATCTGTGTACCAAATTTCATGCAGATCCGTTCAGTCGTTAGGGCGTGATTGAGTAACAAACATCCAAACATCCAAACATCCAAACATCTTCACAAACTTTCACATTTATAATATTAGTAGGATGTATGTTATGATGTCTTAAGTTACACATATTTTCACACCTTGTTTACCTAATATTATTTTTTTGCAAGATTGTAGTTTCAAATAGGGTTAGCAGTAAATCGTAAATTACCGTAGTATAGTAATTTGCAATACAGTACATGATGAAAATTTATAAGAACCCTTATACCAAAGTAATTAGTATAATTAGTAAGTAAACTAGTAGCATGAAATACAAAAACAAGAATTATGAAGTTGTTTACGTTAAAAAGAATTACTTAGGTACTCATAGATTGCTCTATTAATTCGTATTATTCGTAATTATCATACTTATAGATAATAAGATCCTATTAATACTAAAGATAAATTATCTTTATTACATACATACATACATATGGTCACGCCGTTATCCCCGAAGGGGTAGGCAGAGGCATATTATATGCCCACAATTCACCTTTGTATAATTTGTCCCACGTGTGAGCCGTATTGCCGTGTTTAAATGGACAGGCGCAGGTTGTACTCTGCCTGCTGTTGAAATAAAGCCTTCAACTTAGCTTAACGACTACCATTTTACTGGCAACCGGGACCAACGGCTTAACGTGCCTTCCGAAGCACGGAAACGCTAAAATAAATGTCACAAAGTGATCACATGGATGGTCACCCATCCATGTACCGGCCATAGTGAAAGTTGCTTACTGCAGTGATCGTTTACAGAACACTGAGTCCGCGGGGCCACGAGCGCTTCATTGAGGTATCTTTATTGAGGTATTTTAAATATATAATAAATATTGTACGGTTTGAAATTTGTATTGTTGACAACCTTAATCGCTGTTTAGAATTTCAACATTAACAAAAAAACAAAAGTATCAAAACCGGAGTCAGATACTAGTATAATTGTACTCGTATACCTTGTTAGTGTGACAACCCTAAATATTTCCTGCATTGACTATTTATCAAATATCTTAGTTGATACTTTTTAACAGTTATAATACGTCCAAGGAAAAATGTTCGATTGCTTGTTATTTGTTAATGAATTACACTAATTTTGAATACGACAAGCTATCAGCCTTGTTTTAGCTTATAATCTCATAATTTCAAAAGACTTCCATTACCATTCGAGTTGTCTCTTGTGTAATTACTAGCGACGGTCTAAGGTTAATTCCATCCGGCTAGATACATAAGAACTCATCTCCGCTATGGTAACGTCTCTTAGCCTCTTGGTTGTACGTAGTTGCTAATGCGATGAAGCACTAAACGCGCATGTCAATGACGACGACTGCATTAAACGCAAATGTCGATGTCTGACGACTGTGCTATAAGTGTGGAAGCGCAAATGCATACTGCATACATCGTCTCTTAGCCTCTTGGTTGTACGTAGTTGCTAATGCGATGAAGCACTAAACGCGTATGTCTACGACGACGACTGCATTAAACGCAAATGTCGATGTCTGACGACTGTGCTATAAGTGTGAAAGCGCAAATGCATACTGCATACATCGTCTCTTAGCCTCTTGGTTGTACGTAGTTGTTAATGCGATGAAGCACTAAACGCACATGTCTATGACGACGACTGCATTAAACGCAAATGTCGATGTCTGACGACTGTGCTATAAGTGTGGAAGCGCAAATGCATACTGCATACATCGTGGTTGTACGTAGTTGCTAATGCGATGAAGCACTAAACTCACATGTCTAAGACGACGACTGCATTAAACGCAAATGTCGATGTCTGACGACTGTGCTATAAGTGTGGAACCGCAAATGTATACTGCATGCATCGTGGTTGTACGTAGTTGCTAATGCGATGAAGCACTAAACGCACATGTCTATGACGACGACTGCATTAAACGCAAATGTCGATGTCTGACGACTGTGCTATAAGTGTGGAAGCGCAAATGCATACTGCATACATCGTGGTTGTACGTAGATGCTAATGCGATGAAGCACTAAACGCACATGTCTATGACGACGACTGCATTAAACGCAAATGTCGATGTCTGACGACTGTGCTATAAGTGTGGAAGCGCAAATGCATACTGCATACATTGTCTCTTAGCCTCTTGGTTGTACGTAGTTGCTAATGCGATGAAGTACTAAACGCACATGTCTAAGACGACGACTGCATTAAACGTAAATGTCGATGTCTGACGACTGTGCTATAAGTGTGGAACCGCAAATGCATACTGCATGCATCGTGGTTGTACGTAGTTGCTAATGCGATGAAGCACTAAACGCACATGTCTATGACGACGACTGCATTAAACACAAATGCCGATGTCTGACGACTGTGCTATAAGTGTGGAAGCGCAAATGCATACTGCATACATCGTGGTTGTACGTAGTTGCTAATGCGATGAAGCACTAAACGCACATGTTTATGACGACGACTGCATTAAACGCAAATGTCGATGTCTGACGACTGTGCTATAAGTGTGGAAGCGCAAATGCATACTGCATACATCGTGGTTGTACGTAGTTGCTAATGCGATGAAGCACTAAACGCACATGTTTATGACGACGACTGCATTAAACGCAAATGTCGATGTCTGACGACTGTGCTATAAGTGTGGAAGCGCAAATGCATACTGCATACATCGTGGTTGTACGTAGTTGCTAATGCGATGAAGCACTAAACGCACATGTCTATGACGACGACTGCATTAAACGCAAATGTCTATGTCTGACGTCTGTGCTATAAGTGTGGAAGCGCAAATGCATACTGCATACATCGTGGTTGTACGTAGTTGCTAATGCGATGAAGCTTTATTTTTTAAATTATTTTTTATAATAATGTTAGGTTAGGTTACATTTTTAAAATGTGGAATATTGGGCGAGTTCTGTCCCACGTGAGCGAGGAGCGGCAGCGACGATGGGAACTTAAAGTGGGACAGAGTGCCCAATATTTCACTACTCATATTCCACTAATGCAGTAGCAAGTTCCAGGTTACCTTGTTAATAAGTAAAAAATAATAATGTCTTTGGTTGTTAATCCCAATTTTTTCAAAAGAAAATTCTGAACTGTCCCAATAGCTAATTCGAATCTAATCCTATAAAATACTATCGTTCCACAGAATGTTTGTTATCATAATAACAATCTAATGATTGTTATTATAAAAACATCGAAGATTATGGTAACATCGTAGGGAGTTGTGCGGAGTAGGGAACTCTCTACGATGTTAGCATAATTTATAAATAATACATTTTGGCAACACCATATAACCTGCACTCGACTATTTATATTCTTATACATACCTAACCCTAAAATTCACAGAACGAAAACTACGAAATATCTAGTAAATGCTGAACCATTAGCACCTGCACTCCACAATGTTATAAAGTTAACCTTAAATTTCACCTATAGAAAGATACGAACTATCTAGTAAAATATTAGACGCTGAACCATTAGTAGATTAAAACGCAGATATATCGGTTAATGCAGTGTAATATTGTATGCAACCGCAAGACTACTACGACTGCATCCTGGCATAAAGTATGTTTACGTTCCTCTTTCGTGAACTAGTAAACTCCTATTTACAGTGTAACTTTATGTGGTTCTACTTCAAAATAATATTTAGTAAACGAGGGTAGGCTGAACTATATACACAGAGAGTAACAACGCCTAATCTAACTAAAAGATATCGGTTTCTCTTACTCGATTTGGACAAAACATGCCACAGCATTTTAACTGAGAAATACTACTTTTATAGTAATAAAAACATTAATTTGTTAAATTTTTTCGCCAGTTTCATATACAGGGTGGAATTTAAAGAGCGTGGTAGCAGGTAAAGTACCCTTAATTATTGATAATGGCAAGTACTTAATTGATTATGTTATTGATTATGGCAAGTTTTGCTGAAAGGAAACATTCCTTTATTTTCAAAAGTAAGAAAAACTGCATTTAAATATTTTTGAAAATCACCAGATTGAGCCGGGAATCGAACATCCTGTATTTAATGATACCAACCGAAAGAGTCTTTTATAAGGAAACATTTCTTTTAATCAACATAATCTCACATTAAAGACAGACCAAGTGAAATATTTTTTTATTGTAATGCTTAGGTACTTACTATCTGTTGGGAGTCCTGGGCTTACCCGGGGCTCCCAACCATAGGCTGTTGGGCGTTACGTGAGGTTTTTAGTCGGTAGGAGTCCGGCATAGCATCCATGAGGATTCTCCCTCACGTTAAAAAAAAGGTACTTACGATCTAAAGGAAAAAAAAGTCGAATTGAGAACCTCCTCCTTTGTTTCTGAAGTTGTTTATAAGATTGTTCTAGTTTCTGTTAATTATAATATTAGTTCTGGTCACTTAACCAACCAACTTAAAAAAAGGGGAAGCTCTAAATTCGATTTTCTTTTATTGTTATTTTTTCTTTAGATAGCGAGTAAACTTTACAATAAAAACGTATTTTACTTGGTCTTCTTTTAGTATAATCATACTATGTTGTTTAAACATTATTTTCTTATATAGGACTCTTTCGGTATCGGCATCGAGCCCTCGATGAAGTATCTGGGGCTCGTACTCGATGGCCGGTGGAACTTCGGACACCACTTCCGAAGTTTGGTCCCAAAACTGAGGGGAGCATCGGCCGCACTCGCGTGGCTGATGCCCAACATCAGGGGACCCAACGCTCCCTACAGGAGACTGTACCTGGCGATCGTGCGAAGCATGGCCCTATACGGGGCTCCCGTATGGGTGGAGACCCTGACGGCCAGCAATGTAGCTAGACTGCTGAGCCCGCAGAGAGTGATAGCCGTCAGGGTGATAAGAGGATACCGCACGATCTCCGGTGAGGCGGCATGTCTCCTAGCCGGGACCCCTCCATGGGACCTGGAAGCGAGAGCCCTTGCGTCACTGTTCAGATGGCGCAAGGAGGCGCTGGAGCAGGGCTAAAGGCCTGCGGCTAGAGAAATCGAGGCCCAGCGGTCCCTGCACCACCAGGAAACCGTACAAGACATGGAAGGTGCGACTTGAGCAACCAAAGGGGGGATTCGCCACAATCGCGGCCGTCAGACCGGTCATGGACGAGTGGCTGGAGAGGAGACACGGTGCTCTCTCCTACTGGTTGACACAGATGCTTGCCGGGCACGGTAGCTTCGGTAGGTATCTGTGGTGAAAACACCGGGAAACCTCGGCCGAGTGTCAGCACTGCGAGGACCGCAGCGATGACACGGCGCTCCACACGCTGGTGGAGTGCACGGCGTAGGTGCAACAGCGCCAGGTCCTCGTAGTGGGTCTGGGCGTGGACATTCTCTCGCTCGAGACCATGGTGCAAGCCATGCTCTCCAGCGGGAGTTAGTGGGACTGCGCCGCCTCTTTCTGCGAGCAGGTTATGCTCGTGAAGGAGGCGGCGGACCGAGTGCGGGATCTCTCCCGCTCTCGCTCTCGCTCTCCGACCCGAGTTCCGCAGTCGGCGGCCTGAACGCCGCCGAAGTGTCTTCGCCGAGGACTATCGGCCTCCATGACCGGGGGTCTGAGGACGGTGAGAGGGTCGCTCACCGTCCTTACAGAAGCAGGCCCATGACGGCAGCGTGACGTGAGCAACTCACGCATGCCCCCCCTTAGAAGCGGGATAACACCCAAAACCCCCCAAAGTCGCGGGATAGCACCCAAACCTCCCCCTGGGCGAGGCCGCAAAGGCGGCCGTAGGTCTGTTGTGAGTCCCGGGACATCCTTCCGAGGGCTTACCCGGGGCTCCCAACCACAGGCTGTTGGGCGTTACGTGAGGTATTTTAGTCGGTAAGAGTCCGGCATAACATCCTATGAGGATTTTCCCACAAGTAAAAAAATAAAAACTCTTTCGGTTGGTATCGAAAATTTTTACCACATCTCATACAGGTGATTTTTAAAATATCTTTAAATGCACTTTTACTTACTTTTGAAAATGAAAGAATGTTTCCTTCGTTTCCAGCAATACTTGCCATTATCAATATTAAGGGTAACTTTGCCTTATAGTACATTGCTGTATAGTTCTTTCAAAATCGTATCACCACTTTAGTGCGAAAGCCGTATCATAGAATTTTGGTACTTCGAAAACCTTTCACCGACTGCACTATACTGCGACGCCTCGTTAAGTCGATGTCTTGTTACTGCGATGGTTCGTTACATCGAAAAATCCTACTGCGAACGATTTTACTGCGAAGCTTTGTTCCTTCGACATCTTGGTACTACGCTGTTTCGTTACATCGAAAAAATGTACCTACTGCAAAGCCTGGTCCAGTCTACGTGCAATTTTTGGTTACCATAATTTATTTTAAAGCAGAGAATATGTACAAAGGTCGTGAATGGTGAATGGTGAATGGTGGTCGTGAATGGTGGTTTTTCGATGTAACGAACCATCGCAGTAACAAGACATCGACTTAACGAGGCGTCGCAGTATGGTGATGTCGGTGAAAGGTTTTCGAAGTACCAAAATTCGATGATACGGCTTTCGCACTAAAGTAGTTATTCCTTTAAAAATGAATAAAATTATTCTATTGCCGTCTACAGCTGGTAGTAGATCTCCCTTAACATACGATCCTGCGCCTTCCGCATCCAGTCCCATTAAAATATGTAGTACCTACTTACTTTTAAATTATCTCAAGGCAATATTATAATTGTATAGTAGTACGTGAACAGACAAAATAAGTTGGCATATTAAAACTGACCTGTTGAGAAGTACTGTTGTGAAAATCAAAATATTCCCATATATTATTCAAGAGTCGAAGAATGACGATCCCAAATGGTTTCATGGTTGGCCATTTATTGCCACAAACTGCAGATATAACCAGATTATAACGGTAGCATGAACCCGATATGATTCCACAATGTAATTAAACCGCAAATTCAGTTGAAAACGAGATAACTTTATTAATATCAAATGACGCTGAATACAATGCAACGTTAATCAATGACAAATAGGTTGCCGGAATGATTTTTATGAAATAATAGCGGACGTCACGCGGTTTCACGCGGAAAGCGGGAGCTACGCGTCCAGTTTTCGTGGGAATACGAGAATAAAATATAGCCGATGTTCACCGGGAATAGTGTGCTTCCCAACAGCGAAATTGGTTCAGTAGTTTCGGAGCCTACCTATTCGATGCAACAAAACAAACAATCAAAACTTTCCTCTTTATAATATTAGTATAGAACTATAACTTAACTTTGAACTTTCAAAGTTTCATAAAAAATTGGTTAGCAAGAACTGTGGTTTTATTAGGCCAGTTTCACTAATATCTATGCAGATGGACTACAGATGAACGGAAAAAATATTAAATTACATTTTCGACTTCAGTATCGATTACCTATAGAATGTTAATGAATTATGTAGGTACAATACAATTTTCTTTTTTCAATGTTTTTAATTTTTTATCGATCCTCTAAGGTTAAAATGTACTTAGTAGAATACGCAATCAATCTTTGAATAATTAATAAAATGATTAAAAACCAGTAGTACCTATTCATAATTCAGATAAAATTCTATTCCTAACTAGATCATGTCAGCAACTCCGCTGACGTGAATTCTGTTCCCGTTCCCGCACCCCAGGGCAACTTATCCCCGGAATATAATCTATCCCTGTATCAAATTTTCGTCAGATCCCTTCAGCCGTTAAAGCGTGAAAGGTAACAATCATCCGTACAGTCACTTTTCGAGTTTATAATATAATAAGGATGGACATCCATTGTCCACTAAATTCGATTTAAAAAAGTTTATCACAGATTTTTGCGGACATGCCTTTTATAACTCTCTTCCAGTAAAATAATATTGAAAAGACATTTTATAGAATGTTTACCGAAGTTCAGGAGAGCCTTGTTCTCATTTTTGAAGGGCTTAAATCTGTTATCAATGTGCGTGAGTTCCAAATGAGAGCAAATTCAAAGTAGGTTGATATCAAACAAGTCTGACTCAAAGCACTGCTAATGAGTCCCCGATTCGAGTATTTCGGTTGAATACATCTTTGTTGAGTAAATAGGTATATCTGTGACGTTCTCAATCCACTCACTATGGAGACTAATTAATGTTTCGACGTAGATTTAATGTATTCCTTTTACATATAATAATACTTACTTCTGAATACGAAGATACAAATTATTGAAACAGTAACTAAGTTTCATTGAATGGAGAGAAAAATTATTTATTTTCTCCAGAATATATGAATATCTTACTTTATTTTCACAAATTTCTCCCTCGGAAAGAAACGTAACTATACAACAAAAGGCAGCCATTTTGCAAAACACAATTTGATGAAAAGCTTAGAATAAATTCGTCACAATTGCAAGCGGAAATTAAAGGAACCCCCTAATGTATTTTGTCTGATCTTTGCTGACATTGTTATAGAAAAAACCGAACAAGTGAGAGTGAGACTCGCGGACACAGGGTTCCGTACCAAGGAAACTGCAAAAGGTCACTTTTGTTGTATGGGAATTCTGGTTTTAGTATTTTCTGCTATAGCGGCAAGCGAAAGCCGTCACTAACCTAGAATAACAAGTTAGATAAGAGTCCGTCTGTCGGTCTGTCACTAGGCTGAGTGACAGACCGACAGACGGACAACAGAGTCTCAGTAACCGTTGAATGCCGCATGAAACCCGAGTTGCCAATCTCCCGCACAGTCGATTGCTTTGGCAACCAAGGCGGCCAACTTTTTTCGTTTGGTTCTCCTCGCACATTTTTCGATATCTATGGCTGTATGGTCGCGGGTCTAAGTCTTTCTGTATAAATTAATGTGTAGAATTGGTTATGGTACTGAATGAGATAGCTTGCCGAGTGAATGTAATGAAAAAAAAAGTCGAAATCACGATTTGATCGCTGTCATTATTTATTGTTTGTTTGGCGCCGTTCCTAGAAAGTATTAATACGATTAATTTTGAATATTTTCGTTTATTCTGTTTCAAATATTGTTGTTTTGCATTTAAAAGTATCTTGTCATGTTGTTTAACAGCTGTGATAAATATTTTCAGTGTAATTCGAAGTTAAATTTGTAAAATTTGATAAAATAACACGCGAAGGTCACCATTATTTTTTGTTGTTGTTTTTGTTGTGCAGTGCTCGTATTTAACCGATATTTGTTGAGATTTTCTCAATAGAAACTATAATCTTTTGTCAAAATACCATTTAACATTTAACATATGAATAATTTATGTGAAAATCAATAATAAAAATGGAGGGGTTTTTTTTTTAATAATTTAAGATTACATAGCCTCGATATCCCCAAAATAAACTAAAAAATAAACAAATAAATAGGCAGTAATATTTTATTTTATTTTCGGAGATTTTATATCTACAGATTATTATTTTTTTGGTGAAAGTGAATTGTTGATGTGTATATTTTGTAAATAAAATAATTTATGTTAGAAAACTGCTTTTTATTTTGAATTACATGGTAAAATCTGAGAGTACTCCTTCATTTTCCCCATCCTAATTTTCGGCCAAATATCATAAATCCATTACACATGGGGTGTTCTCGGATTTAGTGTAGTTATTTTCGTCAGTTATCCAGCATGATGAAACAGTAAGTATTTATGTAGTACGACTCCTGTAAAAGAATATATCCTATATTGTGTGACGTCCGGCGTGCAGCCGCCGTTCCCGCCAAGGGCGTGGGCACCGCCTATGGATACGACGGCGTGACCACGCCACCGGCGGGATTGAGCGGGTAACAAGGTTTATACCCTTTGGGTACGGAATCCTAATAACGTCATCATCTCGGCGTCTTCCCAGTTACTTCTAAACTCAGTCTGGATTTAGCGCCTGGGGTTTGGTTATTTTCGTACTAGGAGCAGTAATGTCCCCAGACCTTTTAATTTGGGCTTACACCGATTAAAAAATAACATTAGTCCGTAAACACAAACAAGTACCTTGATTACTGTTTTGTTAGGCCGTTAGGGTACAACATATTCAAGGTTAATTAATAAATATTTTTGTTTATATAATATGCCTCTACCTACCCCTTCGGGGATAAAGGCGTGATGATGAACCTGAACCTGAACCATATTTTTGTTGAAAATTGATCGGGGCTGTTTATTTAGGACGATACAATTTTAGCGTAGAAACTGTGTGTAGATTTTATTAAAGGCTGAATACCTGAAGTAGCACAAAGAGAATCTAAGCGTACCGTTTTTTTTCGCTCGTTACATAGCTATATTTTTGGTTATTTTGGATAACCAGGTCTCAAAAAACGTAATATGACTGAAATAGATTATTGATTAGCCTCCTTTATGTGCCTCACAAGTGACACAAATTCATTACCTAGTTCTTTATAATAAAAGCTATTATAAAGAAAATGTCTTAAGGCGCACTGAGTGATTATTAGAAAAGGCAAAATGTATGGTCAGTGTACCCATATACATTGGTTGGATTGTCGGATGCTTTTTAAATGGATAAAATCTTTGAACTAAGAGAAATGCCTTAATAACTTCTGTCGGTCAACCCCATAATCGGCTTCTCGATAATAATATTTCACTGCAAATTCGCTAGTAAAGTAAAACTTTTGCGAGCAGCCAAAAGTCCAAAAAGCCTACACACCTAACGAATGAACAATAGGAATTCATTAAAATGAAACTGTAATATGAAAAGCTATTGTTCTTTATATTTGATTCCCGAAATATTCATTATTCAACTGTGACTCAGCAGTCACAAATCTATCTTGGCAGATATAACAGTCGCATAATAATGCTGATAAAAGTCGGGCGGTGTGCGACTTCAAAAAACGAGTTACTGTCTGCTTGCTTTTACCTAAATAGCTTCTATGACACCTGAATTCAGTTGCGCGATTTAAGCACGTTATTTATTTAGGATATTCCATTTTCAGTAGCATTTAATAAATGAAGATGACAGAACGGTTGTATTTTGACTGGGCTTTTGATGGTATATATTACATGTGTATCGAACCAGAGGTGTTGAGTTGAATTTCCACAGAGTTTTCAAAGTCCCATATCACAAAATTAAATATAGATTAGAAATGAAAATTATCTATGACATTATTCGTTGAACTTGAATTTTCTTCATCTTAGTGTCTTTTTAGTTCTCTTCAAAAGCTACTTAGAGTTGAAGCCTGGAGCCTATTTTTTTGACTTCTATTAGCGGACTACGATTTAGTAGTTTAATTCGCTATTAATGGAAGTGATTATAGTTTAACTTCCTAACTCATATAGCCCTCCGATCTAGAGTTTCGTTCTTTGCTCCCGTTGAATGTGGGCCCGAGTACATTAGTTGCTACCAATTACATGTGTTAGCCGTGATCAAAAATCTTTTACAAAACCTCTTTACTAAATTTCAACAACAACTTTAAAAGACGAATAGCCTATTCTCATAGAACTACATTTATTTACCTTAACAGTAACAATAAACACATTTAAGTAGATGCAAGATTATACTCAGGGTGCCAATTTTCAAAATTGCTTCCCGCCTATTTGCAGTTACGCGTTTTTTTTTGTTTCAGCTTGAATACACAGGCAGGGATACGCAATGACTGTTCATTGAATATTTAATTTATATTATACTCGTAGCTACACTGCAGCACTGGTACAATTTCGTAGAGCTTTTAGTTCGGTGTCACGTTCTAGTAGGACACGTGGCTAAATCCACGTGTCGAGTGAAATTGTCAAAGCTTCTAAATCTATACCTATAATAAAACGGTAAAGTGAAGGCTAGATGACATTCATATATAATTCTTCAGGTAAGCAAACGCTAGCTCGAATTTTAATCGATAAGTGCCATCTCTTGATAATTTTTTGTACTGAAATCTTAAAATTATTTTTTTTATATTCATGATTAATTATGTATTTATTTACAATACCTATAATAAAACGGTAAAGTGAAGGCTAGATGACATTCATATATAATTCTTCAGGTAAGCAAACGCTAGCTCGAATTTTAATCGATAAGTGCCATCTCTTGATCATTTTTTGTACTGAAATCTTAAAATTATTTTTTTATATTCATGATTAATTATGTATTTATTTACACAAGCATGTGCACAAAAAATAATAATAATGTATACGATTGCTTGGATGTATAATAAACTATAAAAAATCATCAATTACTATGTCTTATCTATCCATCTATCTTTAAATATTAATAAAATGATAGAAAATACAAAACTGTACATTAAATATTTAAAACAGAAGCTTGCTGGATGTTCCACAGAAGATACCGTAGCCAAAAATGCAATCAGTAAAATTTTTGTCAGTCTGTCTGTCTGTCTGTCTGTCTGTATGTTCCTTATAGAAACAAAAACTACTCGACAGATTTTAACGAAAATTGATACAAATTATTCTTTATACTCCTGGGCAGGTTATAGTGTACTTTTCATCACGCTAAATCAATAGGAGCAGAGTAGTGAAGGTAAATTTTGGGAAAACGGGAGAAATTACTCCATTTTTTAAGCTTCCGTCGCGTGTGCAGCCTTAATGGTTAAAGTTACATAGAAATCATGTATGACGGAAATACATATTCGTATTCTACATAAAATTGTCTAAAAAATATCCTATGTCTATCTTTTATGGTTGACTCACAATAGGTATAACGTGTAACTCCTGATAGCTTAGCAGTTCGGAGCATTCTGATTATATTTGTTTACGCTTACGTTTATAATACTCTCACTCATCCCTAATTTAAAAAAAATAACATTATTACCTATTCAATAAAAAAAGAATCATAGAAATCGGTATAGAAACACCAAACTTATATAAGCCTTCGCACCGTCGCACGTGAATCATGCTATAAGGATTATTTTTGAGATTATTATTACATCTTATTACATACAGTGCGAGGACCAACATCATTTTGTAGATTTGAGAAAAGTAGACGATGTTGTTATTGACATTCCGATTATTCTGCTCCGAAATTTAAGACCACCACAACTTTGCAATGGAACTCGGCTTAAAGTAACCCAGTTGCAACAAAATCTAATCGATGCTCAAATTTTAATAGGTTGCGGTGCAAGAGAAACCATCTTTATTCCCAGAAATCCCATAATACCAAATAATTTTCCATTCCAATTTAAAAGAACGCAATTCCCAGTATCGGTGTTATGCAATGACAATAAATAAGGCTCAAGGGCAGACTTTTCGTGTTGCTGGAGTAGATCTCGGTGTCAGTTGTTTTTCACATGGTCAGTTATATGTCTCTCTTTCCCGGGTTAGCAGTTCTAGAAATCTTTATGTTCACGTGCCGGACGGGTCAACTTTCAACGTAGTTTACCAGGAAGCTTTGCGCTGAAGTATTTTCATTATATATGTACTTAAGCCTCATGTGAAAGTGATCTAAACAATATTACCAACACAACATAATAACATACAAGGAGTTACACGCTGATGGTCTCGGGGCACAGCTATTAATAATAATATTCTGCGGTTCCTTATTGCGATATTTTTTAACAGTATTGTGGATTGACATAATGATTATATTTCCCTTCTAAAATACGAAAGTTAATCTGTCTCTCACATCAAAACCACTGAACCCTGAGGAAGGACATAAATTACTTTTTTACGAAAAACGACGAAAACGCGGACGAAGTCGCGGGCAAAAGCTAGTATATTATATAACTCAAAGGTGACTGACTGACTGACTGACATAGTGATCTATCAACGCACAGCCCAAACCACTGGTCGGATCGGGCTGAAATTTGGCATGCAGGTAGATGTTATGACGTAGGCATCCGCTAAGAAAGGATTTCGATAAATTCTACCCCCAAGAGGATAAAATACGGGAAGCGGGAACGGGAACAAATTTTACGCGGGCGAAGCTCCGGGCATCAGCTAGTTTACTATAAAACTTCCTCAAAAGAAATTCCAATAAAAATAGTTCACTATTTTGTATTGGTAAGTTCTTACATGTTAAACGCAGTTTGAAACCTGGAAATAAATATGGAATATTATCGGTATTAAACATACAATTACTAATGCCTCCCTCTCTTTTGAATTAAGCATCTTATTTCTGGGAGATCGTTTCTAGTAATTTTAACGGAATTTCCTCTGCAAGAACCTCTTGTGAGTCCTGCGGTATGCTTCCGAGGGCTTACCCGGGTCTCCCAATCCCAGGCTGTTTGGCGGGATACGTGAGGTTTTTGCATCCATGTAGTAGGTATTTTCTCTCAAGTAATAGAAGAAGGAGGGTAGATTGATATTTGTGCTGAGACTTTCGCTTTCAACCGCCAGTACTTAAGTTCCTCCGTGATCATGGAGCTTGTAACAGCGCCGAAATATCAGAAACTCACAACAATACATGGTAAATATCTAAAATAAAAGTACCTCTTGTGAGGTTACTACCTAATATCAAAAGTGTAATAGTTTATGATGATATTTGTTACTCAATCATCGAAGTCCTAAACTAATACAAACACTTTAGCACGCTCAACATAGAAAATGGTATTTCAGAAGCAGCTAGAATGCGCAAATAATAGTATAATATAAATTCAGCTTGCACAAGGACCAAATGACCACTGCTGTACTTGGTGAGACCACAGATAGTCGATTTTCATCAGAGATTGGGTATTAAATACGTCACCTACATAGATGAAAGTGCTCTTATAAAAAAATGATGATATCAATGTGTACAGTGTACAGTAGGGGAAACTGTTCACCATTCGTACGCGGGGCACATTCATACATTGAGTATAACAAAAATACTAACCGACACAGAAACATGCCTTTGCCTGTGTACATAGACATACCGACTGCCATGTTGCTAGCGAAGTATCGTGCCAATCGCGCCACTCTGTGTGAGGTAATAAGACGTAACGTGTTTTAGCAATAGGTAAGTAAATTTTTTTGCTGAAGTTTAAATCGTACTGGCAAGTAAATTTATTATGTTTTTATAAAAAAAGTCAGGATTTATTAATGTTCCCATTGTTAAATTTAGAATTTTTATTGTTAAATTTCTTTTACTAACGTTGATTTTGAATACTACTGTAATTTAAATTTGGTCAAGGCCTTGGGCATTTCTACAGGGGCGCATCCGCACGCGTTCGAATGTTCCCCTTTATATCATAATAATCACAAATACTTACATACATTTTATTTTTCAATATATTTTATTTTATTTTATTTTATTTAGGCACACAAAACACATTACAATCATAAAAGCTAATACTAAGAAATAACAGTTTTGTTCTGTATTGTAACGTAAACAAGTGCACACAGTAAAACAATACATAAAATTCAAATAAAGGCACTTATTAAAGAAAAACCAGAAAGATACACCGACGTGCTAATTTATATAAGTACTTATATTTATTTAATACTAGCTGATGCCCGCAGCTTCGCCCGCGATGGCGCTGTATGTGAAAAATGATTTTGCTGAATTTTCTTTGCTATAAACCTCACGGAGCCCGAGACCTTTCCAACGAATGCAAAACCGTGGAAATCGGTTCCTGCGTTCTGGAATTATAGCGTCAGGAAGGAAAACCCGACTTATTTTTATATAATAGATTATCTAATATTATCTAATTCACACTAAGATCTTTATGGAGGATGTCTTTGAGTATATGCACATATCTTTTAAAGCTGGGATCAAATAGTCACGGGACATCCTTCCTGAGGGCTTACCCAGGGCTCTCAACCATAGGCTGTTGGGCGTGGCGTGAGGTTTTTTAGTCGGTAAGAGTCCGGCATGGCATCCTATGAGGATTTTCCCTCACGTTAAACGATCGAAGCGCTCGTGGCCCCGCGGACTCAGTGTTCTGTAAACGATCACTGCAGTAAGCAACATTTACTATGGCCGGATATGGATGGGTGACCACTACGTGGATCACTTTGTGACATTTATTTACGAGCGCTTCCGTGCTTCGGAAGGCACGATAAGTCGTTGGTCCCGGTTGTCAGTAAAATGACAGTCGTTAAGCCAAGTTGAAGGCCTTATGGGCGGCTTGAAAAATTTCAACTGTGGGTCGTCACAACCTGCGCCCGGGTCGGCAGCGCGTGTGTAGCGCCTCTGGTGTTGCAAACGTCTATAGGCTACGGTTACCAACCTTAAGGTGGGCCGTAAGCTTGTCTGCCACCTAAGTAGTATAAAAAAAAAAAAACAAAAAAATAAAAAAAAGCTGGGATCAAATACACTCATTTGCAAAAAAAACGGGCGGTTTTGATTTTCATTCATCTTTAAAAAGATACAATACCAAAAAGGTTTCAATCGTTTGTACACGTTACTGGCCGGTTTTAAAAATGCCGTGGTATTTCAAAAAGTACGTTCTAAATTCAAATTTTCATTTGATGCTCATTTTTACAGAAAACCCCCCTTAATCCTACATTTTTGGCGCGAAGTTCCAGGAGTTAACATCGACTTTCACAACTTTTATTCAATTTTTATCGATTAATTTCATATCCTTGACTGTCAAAGCTTTATTTATTGCTGTTTGGCTGTATCAAAAATGGTAGATAAAGTGGTAAAAGCTACCAAAATTATCGCGCTGCTTGAGAGGGTTGCAGCCAATGTTTCGTGGCTAGGAGGCTAAATGTTAGTCGCTCGACGGTCCAAAGGACCTGGCAGCGATATCAGGAGACTGGTTCCGTCGAGAGAAGGCCTGGTTCTGGAAGAAAACCATGTACCCAAACACGGGATGATCGTTTTCTTGTGAGTCGCGCATTGAGAAATCGCAAATCTTCGTATGTGGATCTTAAGAACAACCTCCAAGAAGTAAGAAATGTGTATATTAGTCTATGGACGGTCAGGAGGAGGCTTCTCGCTGCCAATATACGCAGTCACCGCCCGGCCCGCGGCACCAAATTACTCCGTGAGCACAGAGTTCACAGGCTTAGGTTCGCTAGAAATTGTGAATCATGGACTAAAGAAGATTGGAATAGGGTTTTGTTCTCTGATGAAGCCAGGATATATCTGTTCGGTGAAGATCGGCGTCGGCGAGTGCTAAGAAGACAAGGAGAACGCTTTGCAGAGGCATGTTTCGAAGAAATCACACCTTATGGTGGGGGCTCTGTTATGTTTTGGGCAGGAATAAATTCAATGGAACGTACAGAGTTAATCTTCATTGAAAACGGGTCACTGTCTGAGCATCGATACATAACGGAAGTTCTAATTCTTCATGCACAACCCGCATTGGCCGCTCTAGGTTAAGACTCGATTTTTATGGACGACAATGCTCGCGCCCACAGATCCCGCGATGTTAATGCGTATGTGCAAGAGGTCGGCATTCGTCGTTTGGATTGGCCAGCTCGAAGTCCCGACCTCAATCCCATAGAGCATGTCTGGGACGTTCTAAAACGGCGTGTGAGATCAGTACACCCGGCTTCGCAGACCATCAGAGAGCTGAAGAATGTGATTACTGCGGAGTGGGAACGTATTCCGCAAGCAAGTATCCGGGATATACTCGCTAGCATGCCCAGACGAATTCAAGCTGTGATTTTAGCTAGAGGGGGTCACACTCGATACTAAACATTTATCTGCTTTTACTTTATTAAAGAAAAACAAACAAAAAAACCTCTTTATTTTTACTTCATGAGCATAATGCACTACTAGCGAACATACACTACTAGCGAGGTTTAGCATTATTTCCCATAAATTGTAACAAAATTTTATGAAATACTGATGAAAACGATTATTTTCTTATTAATTTACCAAATTGTGAGGATAAAACTACCTATAATTATCAAACAAAGCAATATTAACATTTGAAATGGTTCATTGCTTAGGTGCCCGTTTTTTTTGCAAATGAGTGTATATCAAGGTGCAGGTTATTTTCACCAGCTCATTGTATTGACGAGCCATCCTAGTTAAAGGGTTGTAATAAGAGATGTTGTTCTTATAGATTTGTAGGGAAAATAAATTTATATCGTTCGATCTACGTGCTCTAAATTTAATATTAAAAGTTATTTGGGTAAGTAATTCCGGTGTGTCTGTTAAATAATGAATGATTTGTAAAGATAAACTAAATCAAAGCATATGCGTCGTGTTTCCAACCGCTGTACATTATATCTACGAAGTCTACATTGGTAATCTAAAGCTGATCTACCAGGGTCTTGGCGATAACTTAGAATTCTAAGGGTTTTCTTTTGTATTCGCTCGATTTCGTCAATATGTACCTGGTAGTTCGGTGACCATTTGGGTGTACCGTATTCTAATATACTACTTACCAGGGCGAAGTACAAGTACAAGGAACTGGAAGGTCTTCTAAACTCTTTGGTAGATCGCAAAACAAACCCCAGCATCTGATTAGCCTTAGATGTGATATGGTTGTAATGGGCACGAAATGAAAGTTTCTCATCAAATATCATACCCAAGTCTTTAGCAACTATCGATCGACCCAGTGTTTGCCCATCAATATCATAGCTACATGTGATTTTATTAAGCTTGTTGCTAAATGATATAACGAAACATTTTTTGATATTTAGGTACATGTAATTATTTTGACACCAGCGTGATATAGTATTAATGTCCCACTGTCAAGGTACGAACAGATCCACCGAAACAAGTTGACATGAATACCGTATGATGTAAGTTTATGGCAGAGCAGAAAATGGTTGACTTTATCAAAAGCTTTAGAGAAGTCGGTATATACGGAGTCAACTTGTCCGCTAACAGCAAATGCCTGACAAAGATAGTTTTTGTACTCGAGTAGGTTGGTAATGGTTGATCTGTTCTTAACAAAATCATGCTGCTTAGACGATACAACGGGCCTGAAATGAATGTAAAGATGAACATAAACTACTGACTCAAATATTTTAGCGAAACAAGAGAGGATGCTAATTGGCCGATAATTTTCACATTTAGATTTATCGCCACCTTTATGTATAGGGATTATATGCGCAGTTTTTCAAAGTTTCGGAAAGATGCCAGTATTCAGAGATTTATTAAAAATAATACATAGAGGAGTGGACAACTCCTTACTGCAACATCGAATAAAAGATGGCGGTAGCTGATCAGGGCCGGAGCCCTTGTTAACATCAAGATTTTTCAATTTAATTAATACATCACACTCATCGATTGAAATTTGAGATAATGTGTCTAGGAAGCCCTCTTCTAAGGGCAGATTACCGTTAGACGGACCGATATTAGAGTTATTTTTAAAGACTGAACCAAAATAATTAGAAAAGAGATCACAAATCCCCTGTCCGTCAGACGACGAGGCGTTCCCAAACGTCATAGTATCAGGTATAGAAACGCGACTCTTCCTATTATTGATAAATCTCCAGAACGACTTCATGTTCGTAATTAATTTCTGTAACAAATTTTTGTTAGCATTTTACATCTTGATCGAAGTAACGAAAAAGCATCGTAATCACGAGGATTTCCGTACTTTTTGTACAATTTATGGTATTTATTTTTTTCTTGATTACACTTAATTAAGGTTTACTATACCAAAATGAATATGAAGAAGGTTTGAAAGCAACGGTTGGTGTAATTTTTTTTATTACCCTGAATAAATTATCATAAAAAGTGTCCAAGCATAAGTCGACATCAGGAAATGATAAGACTTCATGCCATTTTATGATATTTAATTCGGATTTAATTTTGTCAAAGTTACATCTATTAAAATTAAGCTGCTTTGAAGTAATTTTTTGAAACTCTCTCATTATACATGGAGTGGATACAGTTATAACAATAGCTGGGTGATGTCTATCTTCCAATAGTAGCTTCGAAGTATCACGAACAGTTACGGAATCGGTATTCGAGAGTACTAGATCCAACAAGCGGTTATTATTTGTGACAAAGTTATACTGTACCAAATTACATAGTGACAGAAAGTCGTTTAGAAGCCTAAGCTTTTTACTTTGAAGAAACGGAACAGAGCTTTTAATAACAGAAGTATTGCAGCTAGCGACGTAACAATGATAGTAATCTGTAGTATTAAAATCTCCAATAAACAAGAAATCGTCCGCTGGAGAAACATTAAGTATTAAGTGTTGGCAACGAGCATAGAAAATATCCATGCTGTCACAACTTAGGTCAGGAGGCAAGTAACAGACACATATATTTAGTCGAGGGACACCGCGCCCACCGGGATCAACTGAAATCCAGACATCCTCCATATCACTGTCCCATGATGCCTGACGGACAACTTGGTACCCTTTTTTAATAGCCACCAGAACTCCATCCCCCTCTTCTTTGATAGAAGAAGAATCTTAGCGATCTCTTCTAAAAATATTGTAACGAGCGTCAACAATCTCTTCTTTCATTTAAAATACATACTCAGGATATTAAAAATTTCAATGATTTGTCATACTATATTTTTCTACTCATCTGTCTTAGATAACGATTGTCAAAACATGACTTGTTTACATTATTGTCAGATCGGGCAGGATTGGACTATACGCAAAATTAACTAAAATTAAAATGAACTTAAATTTATGAACAACAAAAAGTTATCAAAAAAGAAAAAATAAGAAGAAATAAGAAGAAGTCATACATGCTTAAACTCTTTACCACGGATGATCCTTTTAAATTCATAGAAGCTATTATGAAAAATGACACTACAAGAGCAGATTGAATTATAATATCTGCACATTCTAGCGAGCGGATCATTCTGGGAGACATTATTGTTACTTTTGGGTATTACAGGGTGTAGTGGGGCCCTACCAACACCATCGGGCCCAAGTCAACCTCACGTGCAAGCTTGTGCACCTGCTGAACAACGGACGAGGCTCTGACGGCGGCGGTCCATTTCAACACGGCGATGGGCTCACCACCTGTCACGTGGGACCGAATTGTACACGGTGAAATGTGGGCCGGTATAGGCCTCTGCCTACCCCTTCGGGGATAAAGGCGTGAGTATATGTATGTATGTATGTTGGGTATTATAAAGACTTTTGGAATACGCACAGAACGCGTCGGTATCTTTATGTTTAATTTATTTAAAAGGTAGCTATCAAGTGAACCATTCGCCACTCTATGCAAAGTGCACAGGTCACTCATCCACCTTCTCTTCTCAAGATTTACCATCTGAAAGTGATCAAGCCTTTGGTCGTACTGATTTATTTGGCGTCGAAGGCCATACAACACAAAGCTCTAACAAACCGTCTTTGTATAGACTCTATTCTATCTGTATGAATTTTGTATATCGGAGCCCATACAGCTGAACAGTACTCAACTATAGTTCTTATAAGGGAGTTATACAATGCAATTAAGGAGTTGGCTTGCCTGAATGGCCTGGAGACTCTAAGGACAAAAGACAACATACTGTTAGCTCTGCTACAAGTATAGATAATAAGAAAAGATTAGGCACGCCTAGTCTTTTATTCGTTCGTAACATTTATTCGTACTTCATCCATTTTTTAGCTACGGCTAAAAATGGATAAAGAACGAATAAATGATTTAAATTTATATAGATTCCATATACCTACTTTGAAAACAGAAAAACTCAACCGAGAAGGAAAATCAAATGAATTCCGTTTGTAGGGACCGCGGCACTAGTCCGCCATCTTGTAGCTAGTCGCATTTGGGTTGCACTAGCGAATAGACGTGTGTGACAATAAACGTACTTAGACATCTCTCTAATCGTTTGACTTAGCACCTCGTTAGTGTGTCCCCTAAACTGGTGACCCGCGACTCACGAACACGCAACAAATAAAATTAGGAGTGCTGAACAATTTAGTCGTGAAAAATAAAAGTAACTGTGATATAGTGAAAATGAACACGCAACAAATTACGCCCGCCAGCATCACGCCCGCCTACGCAGCGAAAAACGAGGACGGCTTAGCTACCATTTCCATAGCGGCACGAATCCCACAGTTCTGGACAGAATTACCCAGGCTGTGGTTTGCCCAATTCGAGGCGACGATAGCCCCTCAGAAGCAAGGCGAGGACTGCAAATTCCAGCTAGTGATTTCGAAACTCGGCCGGGACGCGCTCCAACAGGTGTCGGACATAGTTTACAACCCACCTGAAAACAACAAATACACAACCCTCAAGGCCAGGCTACTTGAGGTATTCGAGGAATCCCCTGAACGACAGTTCCACAAATTGGTAAGCGAACTAGATTTGGGGTCACAAAAGCCGTCGCAGCTACTAAGGAAAATGAAAGAATTGGCTCGCAATTGCCAAGCTAGCGACGAAACGGTGCAAAATATATGGACCTCACGATTGCCCCCAAGCGTTCGGGCAGTACTTGCGGCCAGTCAGGATCAAAAGTTAGCAAACCTGGCACCCATAGCTGACAAAGTCATGGAGAGCATCCAGCATAGCCCCTTGACAACCGAGGCACACGATGCAGAGCGCCAGCAGAAAAATTAATTATGAAACAAAAATCTAATCTTCTAATTCATAAAATATATAAAAAATATGAATAGAAGGTATAGCAAAGAAGTGATGAAGTAGCTTGCAGGAACGTAAGTATCATTACTAACCAATAATAAAAGAAAAAAAAATACTGGTCAATGCAAAACTAATATAAACGTGATATCAGGAAATTAGAGATAACAGTCATGTTTTGATGAAATTTGAAACAAGCCGCTGTTATTTAATTGTCGAAAAAGTACACTTAGTTATGAAATTTGCGAACAGGACCGAAAGTGTTTTATCTTCGGAAGAAATCGGGATCATCATAATTCCTTTTTCATGATATAGAAAGAGTACACAGTTTGTTTATTAGACTACTAGCTGTTACCCGCGACTTCGTTCGCGTGGAATTATGTTATAAGCAAAGTTTGAACCGTATTCTATTTGAGCCTCTAGGATATGGGAACAAATTTAGGACATCCTCCAACTTACCCGGGGAGTTATGTGCTAGATGGATTTTTTTAACGTGAGGAAAATCCCACATGAATGTACTATGACTCCCACTGATTAAAAACCATACGTATCCTACCTAACAGCCTAAGATTGGGAGCCCCGGGTAAGCCCTCTAAAGGATACCCTAGGACTGCGCTAGATGGATAGGAAGAGACCTCATGGTTTTAGTGGGTCCAAGGCCGGTATGACGTTCGTGTTTATTAATAAACCCCTTTAATAATTTTAAGAGTAAGTAGTATGGTGAAGCGCGAATACGAAACGTTTGTTAGATTAGGGCCACAGACTGAAAACTTTACGCATAATCGGAAGAGTTGAGACGATAACACTAACGCTAACGGTAGCCAGTAAATGGCAGTCGTTAAACCAAGTTGAAGACCTTATAGATTTAATAATTTTCAAAAGTAGGCAGTACTAACGCCTGTCCATTTCAACACGGCAATGCGGCTCACCACCTATTACGTTACGTGGTACAAATTAAAAAAAGGTAAACATATAATATGCCTCGATACCCCTTTGGGGATAAAGGCGTGACCGTATGCATGTACTTATTATGTTTAAGGTGATTTAATTTATGTACCCATGTCACTGTAGCCAAAGCTCAACATTTTTCAGTAAAGTTGTTTTAAGAATGTTCATTCTAAACAACGTTTGTGTGGCGTGTTGGCTTAATCATAAAAGAGCTGCTTAATGGTTATGGCTATTGTAAAATAATTCAGTCCGCGCCGAAGGCGTGGACTGAATTCCTTTAGAATAGACTTAATCTTTAAGCTCTTTTTTGATTAAGCAAACAGGGCAGTTTCACACGCTGCTTGATGAGTCTGATGAAGAAATACCTCTCCTTTCATAGTTCTTATGTGACGTAAACGAAGTTGCGAGGGTTAGCTAGTCTATACATATAGTAAAACTGTTGAGGGTCGAGAGTCTACTGAAGCCGAAAATGAAATTACATTTTTCATGTGTGTCTGTCTGTCTGTATTCCGAATAAGTATCACGCCGAAGTTACTGAATGGATTTGAATGAAACTTAGTACAATCAGAGCTTATAATCCGAGGAAGGTTCTAGGATACTTTTGATCTCGATATTTTGCGCGGTTCCATTGGGAGAAGGGATGAAAGACAAAACGGTTTTTTAGTTGTTACTTCTCTTCTTTTTAGTGTTATAAAGGGAATACTGTAAGGAATGTTTCACACAAGTTTCCATGTTAAAGGTTTTCTAGTTCAGGAATTAGAGAGATCCCAACTTTCGCAAAACCTAGAATTCAAGGATTCCTTTGAATGTGAGGGTAAATCTTAAGGCTATTGCAAAATAATTCAGTCCGCGCCGAAGGCGTTCACTCACGCCCCCCC
The DNA here is from genome assembly GCA_933228765.1 of Miltochrista miniata. Classification (NCBI taxonomy): domain Eukaryota; kingdom Metazoa; phylum Arthropoda; class Insecta; order Lepidoptera; family Erebidae; genus Miltochrista; species Miltochrista miniata. Next base: position 24,751,258 of record OW121756.1, read on the forward strand.
CCCCCTTAAAAGCGGGATCGCACCCGAAACCCCCAAAGACGCGGCATAGCACCCGAACCACCTCCTAGGCAAGGACGCAGTGGCGGCCGTGGGTCTGCTGGGAGTCCTGGGACATCCTTCCGAGGGCTTACCCGGGGCTCCCAACCATAGGCTGTTAGGCGTTACGTAAGGTTTTTTTAATTGGTAGGAGTCCGGCATAGCATCCACGATGGATTTTCCTTCACGTTATAAAAAAGTATACTACATATTACATGGCTTGCACAATAGTATAGCGTAGCCTGAAATTTGATTTATATTAGTATGAGCTATGAGATCTAGAAAACTGATAAACTTACTTATTATGTTATATACTAACTGCATATTTAAAAACAAACACGTACTCTAATGAATTTGATTAATGTTCTTTATCAAGCCTATAAATTACTACTACTAATCTTTACAGTTAGGTACTTTTGATTGTTGCCCGTAAATACATAAACAAATACATTTTGTGTCTGTCAAGCCGTTAGAATAATTATATGAAAGAATATGAAATATAATTTCATTGACTGCCTCTGTGGCGTAGTCGGTGTAGTGATACTGCCTGTCGCGCCGGAGGGCTTGGTTCGATTTCTGGGTTGTTCCAATTAGTTGTGTGATCCACAAATGTTTGTTTCGGAGTTTGGGTGTTTTCTATGTATAATATGTATGTATTTAGAAATATATAAGTATGCATATCAGTCGTCTGGATATCGTAGCAAACACAGAATTTATTTTTTTTCTATCGGGCCTCCAAGATATTTAGCGTGATAATATGTAACCGGTGTGTAAAACCGATCTCTTACTAATATTCCTGCAACGTTTTAGTTTAATCAATCCACATACTTACATATTTCATTACCCTCTGCCTAGTCCCTAGGATATGTAGCGTGATAATATATAGCCTATTTAAAGATCCTACCTCTAGATTGCTATTCAAATAAAAGATTAATTAAAATTATTCCGTAATTTCTGTATTTTGCAAAAATGTACGAACAGATTTTCATTGTTCTCTGCCGAGCTCCTAAAAAATTTAGCGTAATAATATGTTGTCTGAGTGTAAAACCTATCTCCTACTAATATTCCTGCTACGTTTTAGTTAAATCAATCCAACGGTTTAAACATTTCATTGCTCTCTGCTTAGCTCCTAGGATATGTGGCGTGATAATATATAGCCTATTTTAAGACCACACCCCTAAGTAATATTTGTGCAAAATTTGAACCAAATCTGTTCAGTACTTTTCGAGATCCTTCCGGACAAAGCAAAGCAAACAGACAAACAGACAAACAGACAAAAAAAATTCTAACTATATTTTCAGCTTTGGTATCTTATGTAGAACACCCAGCGAGTATTTTTTTGTTTATATATACAATGTACAGTTTTGGCTTTTCTATCATTTTATTATATGTATAGATAGATGTCCTCGGGTCCTCCCTAACCGCTCGGCACATCTAGAACGAGAAAAATTTATAATCTTTTCAATTAATTAAAATAATTTAATTAGCGTTAAGCTCGAAAGTGACAACCAAAATGTCTAATTACTAACTTACAGTTTAAACCGATTTTTGTGTTATTTTTGCCAAGAACAAATATTGATTAGGAGTAAAGTTAAAAATGATAAGATAGCTCTGTAATAAACAAATTTTCTAATCAATTTCATACATTTTTGGGAGATGAATAGGCTTTTTAATTACCATGTATGAATCTACCCCACACGTATGAAACCCTACGGAAGTACCTCACCCATGGGGCGCTTTCGTACAAATATCTTATCGTCGAAAAATTGCTTTAGTCCTTTAACCGTTTGACATAATAGTTTCAGAAAATTTTGTCACTAACTACAATATATTTTCTACGTTTAAGAATATAAACGAGGTCATTTTGTCCTATAGGGCGCTTACACACTGCACGATATCGTGGCACGATATCGTTCAACGATATCGTCGCGATATCATCACGATATGGTCACGATATCGTTCAACGATAAAGCCGAACGAAATTGACACAATATAACCCACAGCTTGTTATTCGGTTAGTAGCTTTGCGCCAGGAAAGGGAGCGGGAACGGGAGAGAACTCTCCCACCCGAGTACCGCAGTCAGCGGCCTGGGCGCCGCCAACGTGTCTTCGCCGTATATTATCGGCCTACATGACCGGGGGCCTGAGGACGGCGAGAGGGCAGTTCACCATCCTTACAGAAGCAGGCCCATGACGGCAGCATGACGTGAGGAGTTCACGCAGCCCCCCCCCCCCTCCCCCCCCATAGAAGCGGGATCACACCCGAAACCCCCCAAAGACGAGAGATAGCACCCGAACCAACCCCCTAAGCAAGGCCACAGTGGTGGTTGTTGGTCTGTTGGAAGTCCTGGGACATCCTTCCGAGGGCTTATCCAGGGCTCCCAACCATCGGCAGTTGGGCGTTACGTGAGGTTTTTTAGTCGGTAGGAGTCCGACATAGCATACATGATGAATTTTCTCTCACGTTAAAAAAAGACGCGATACAGTCCTAGCATATTTAAAAAGATAGGAGAAGCCTATTCTTATAATTTTAAGAATAGGCTTCTCGAAGAATAGTGCAAGCGCCCATAGTCGTGGAGAAAAAAAATAAAAACTAAAAATTGTACGAATGGTGAACAGCTTCCCCTACTGCCGCAAATAATATTCATGCAATAATTCAAGCAATTTCCTAGCTTTAGCTATCTTTTTTAACGTGAGGGAAAATCCATCATGGATGCTATGCCGGACTCCTACCGACTGAAAAACCACACGTAACGCCCAAGAGCCTATAGTTGGGAGCCCCGGGTCAACCCTCGGAAGGTTGTCCTAGGATGCCCAACAAACCCACGGCCGCCACTGCGTCCTCGCCTAAGGGGTGCTTCGGGTGCTATAACGCGTTTTTGGGGGGTTTCGGGTATGATCCCGCTTCTAATAGGGAGGGGGGCCGGCGTGAATCCCTCACGTCACGATGCCGTCACGGGCCTGCTTCTGTAAGTACGGTAAGCAGCCCTCTTACCGTCCTCAGGCCCCGCTCATGGAGCAAGCCGCCGACTGCGGAACTCGGGTGGAAAAGTTCTTTCCCGTTCCTGCCCCACCGTCTCTTTCACGAGCATGACCCGCTCGCAGAAAGAGGCGGCGCAATCCCACTTACTCCCGCTGGAGATCATGGCTCGCACCATGGTCTCGAGCGAGAGAGTGTCCACGTCCAGACCCACTACGTGAACCTGGCACTGTTGCGCCCACGTCGTGCACTTCACCAGCGTGTGGAGCGCTGTGTCGTCGCTGCGGTCCTCGCAGTGCTGACACTCAGCCGTGGTTTCCCGGTCTCTTCGCAACAGATACCTACCGAAGCTACCGTGCCCGGTAAGTATCTGTGACAACCGGCAGGAGTGAGCACCGTGTCTCCTCTCCAGCCACTCGTCCATGACCGGTTCGAGTCCCCCCTTTGGTTGCTTAAGTCGCACCTTCACGTCTTCGCGGTTTCCTGGTGGAGCACGGATAGCCGGACCTCGATTTCTCGAGACGCAGCAAGGGACTTTGCGTGGGATCACAACTCTAGAGAGAGATCAGACTACAGCAATCAGAAAACAGCTGACCGTCCACTGAAGATAAGCCATAGGCTATTTCGGGTATAAATAAAAAGATGATTTGCAGCGATCCAGTAAATGTACGCCCACTCAATTGTAGCTATAAATGCAACATAAATTATAAGATATAATATGGTCCATTTGCTATGTAAAACTTAATAAATATGATGTTATATACCTAATTTATAGAAAATAAATGATAAGATTATGATCAATACAAACGTTCTCGATACAACTTTTAGAGACAACACGGATTGAATACTTACATAAATTCCTGTGTGACCAGATATTCTGAACAATTTGAATCCTATTCGATTTCCTACTAAGCTGTGACAGTGTATTTACAGCAACACAATGCTCTCAGAATTTGTAGTGTTCAGTCGAATTGGCAACTCATTGGCACACAGATGTCCTTTATCTTGTATGTCCACAACATGGGTCAACCTGTCACAAAGACAAATTGTGACCATTCAGTAATCCGAGCTTATTGTCAATCGATGGACGTTGCTTAATGCTGCTGGCAAAAACTGAAGTAGGTACGTAGTATAGCTTAGAGGTCGAAAACATAGCAACGTGATTTTTTGAGACTTTTCGGGTTAACTGGCAATTAGACAAGCTAGTGGTGCCATGGTTAAACTGATTTATCTATAGTACAATATAGTCAGGGGAAATAATGTAATATTATGTTAAATGTTTCCATAACCATCCTATAGGTAATAATATTCTAGATTGAAAGAGAATATCAATACAAAGTTTTTAAAAGATACCTATATCTCGAAAGTTTTTTTAATTTCATACGATTCCTGTCAATCGTAAATCGAAATATATTATATTATACTAACGTTTCGAAGAACATCTGTCCCTTGATTGCATCAATTTTTTACGAAAGGAAACTTTATTCCCTAAAACTTTTAGAAATTCTTAGACGATGCTCGGTGTTTTATGATTAGATTACATCTTATGATGAGATTAGAATTTCCATGATTCTTTTCTATTTACAACCAAAGCACACGGTACATAATTAAACATGAATTATAACCGTAGACTATGGACGATTGCAGAAAAAGAAATTTCGTAATCAGCCTGCAGAATCTATCTAAGATCCATTTTATGGAACACAATACTGTAGTTGGTTGAGAAAACCGAAATAGGAAAGAAACCCGAGTTGAACTTAGCATATGCATCCGGATGCCAATTGTGAGGATGATAACCCTGTCTGTATAATTCTAAAATAACGTTCCAATCTAGGAAAATTTTATTTTTCCTCTAAGACGTAATTGTACTGGCATTGAAACTATATACTTACTTACTTAAATATATGAATAGAATACATTTATTGTTCATGATAGATATAAAGTCAATTACAGAGAATAGTCTCGACGTACCACCGTTGCTCTTTATAATGGCTGACATAGCTGCTATCTTATTACCTATCAACGTTATCTCGCGGCGAAAGATCCTGTTTCCTGTAATAGAGTTACATTACTAGTTTGAGCATTAGAGGACTTTTAGACATTGTTAGATAGTCTAAGACTCCTAACGGTAGAATAGAATTGAATATATTTTTTGTACCTACACCATTATTAAAATAATATTCAGTCAGTTACTCATTACTGGAAGATCTCATAGGTAGTTATTATGGTTTTTGGTGATCAATATCGAACAGTGTAGAGTAGCTTGTGACTCTTTCAAGTGTTAGTAAGAGAATCAGTTGTTTTAGCAGTAGACTTGTAATCTCAATTCTTCATATACAACCAAATATATATAAGTTAGGTATAGGTGCGTGTATATTGCATCTCTCAGTGACGCAGTAGTTGGCCACAGCTGTAGATAAGTGAGCTAGGCGCCATCTCCCACGACTTGCCGAAATGTATTCTCCTATTTACGTAGCTCACTGTTTTATAAATAAACTTTATTTATTAATTGGTAATAAACTGTCCAGGCACAGCTGAGAAGAATAATGACCGATAATTACAGGATTGTGGATGAACTTTTGCGTAGAGGGAGATGAATGATTACCTGTATAACGAAAATGTAATGAGCAACAAATGCTTGGCAGTTCAGTAGTCGTATAAGTGTGACTTCGTGTGACTGATGACAATGCTCAGATAATGGTATAACACTGGCAAGGGCATCGATCCTATTAAATTAATACGCTGAACATTACACCGTCAATGTTATAGTCAAGCCAATTTTCGCCGTTTTGTCGCTGAGCTTGGAGCGATTTTTATAATCATTTTTTGGCATCGCTATTTACGAACTACGCACAATTTACGTCTGTTTTGCTTAGCATATGGTCCTGCGCCTTCCACTGCTGGTCTCTCCCTGTGACCTTTACTAGGCAGGCGGTCCGTCTGGAAACTACTTATAGTTAGCAATTTTTCATCTTAAACCTATCAATATTGAAGTCTCATTCTTTTTAAGGCAACTTTATAAATTATTGAGAGAAAATATTAAATGAATTAGCTTTGTGTTTTATCTCTTGCTGCTTGATTGGATCCCAATGTCCATGGCAGTACAGTAATAAATATTGTATCTCGAGTAAATAGCCCTATCGCAAAAAATAATTTGGAGGTTACCGATAATTATTATTTAGGTGCTAAAAAAAAATCGCTATAGTGATATCAATATTGGGATCTAAATATTTTTTTTAGCCTTATCTTTGCAAAATTTAATATTGCTCTAAAAAATTTTGGAAGTAGGTAAGTAAATATATGGTTTTGATATACGAGTATTACTAGAACAACTTCATGAGGTGGAAAAGTTTCACATGAATATAAAAGCATAATAAATACTTATATTTTGTCCCATAGATTTAGAATGTAAATTTAAATATTTAAGATCAGCATTTTCTCCATTTTTATTATTTCTTACATAATTATTCACTAATATTTACCGTGAAATGTAATTGATATTTTATGTAAAATACAATTTTATAATTCAAAGCTAATCAAAATGAAACTAATTAATACTTACCTCATACTTCTAGATAAGCAACAAATAATGTAAAACCTACCAAAATTCGTACTTTCCAACCCAAATTCCTGTTACATACGCAAATCCCGATTAAATTCTGTACAACTTTGCTTACATAATAAATCACCACGATTTCTGTTGGTTGCTACGCCTGAGCTTTCAGATACCTAACCATAGCAACCAACGATTAATTCCTATCAAATTGTGCGGTAATGTGGCCTGGTAAACATTTATTAGGATCTCATTCTGGTTTTGTACTCTGAAACTAGGGAAGGGTGCTACTTTAGTATGTACCTATGAAAAATAATCTTGTACTAGCTCATGGATCTTAATAATATTATAAATGCGAAAGTTTATGAGTGTGGATGTGTGAAAGTTTGATACGCGCTCAAATTGCTCTACAGATCGGGCTGAAATTTGGTACATAGATACATTTTAGTCTGGAATAACACATAGGCTACTTTTTATCCCAGGAATAAGTTCCCACGGGAACAAATTCTACGCGGGCGAAGCTGCGGGCATCAGCTAGTTGATAAATATTTTTTTAAAATTAGGATTATCTTATAGATCATAGATAAATATATTAATATTATAAAGCTAAAAAGTTTTTTTGAACGCCAGAATCTCAGTATCGCTAGTTAGAATTTTGAAAAAGTATTTTTATTGTACGTAGTAGAATCTACTTAGGTACTTTGCCACATGAAGACTGTATCTAGATGGGTCTAGGCTACCTATTCAACTAGCAAGGTGATGGGATGCGGGGTCCTTCTAACATCTTGGGGACCCTAATGGTTCGGATCCTCCTCATGGTGCATCCTGGGCAACGGAGTAGTAACCGCTCCCCTTCCTCCTGTAGGGGAGTGGTGCTACTCTGGCTAATTCTGGCCGAGGCGGTAGCAGCCCACCCCTGGGTTGCTCGGCAATGTGTGCTAGTGCCGGTCGTGATTAAAGGAGCATTGCGCGGGGGAGTGGGATTTACGGGAAATAGACCCGCTCCGTCGTGCAGTTCGGGGGCGCTGCGGTAGGGAGTTCACTGCGCGCCCCCAATGGTTTCTTGACCATGGGCGTAAGGTCGGGGGACCCCGCCCACCATCGGTCACATGGCGGTGGGCACCCTCCCTGTGTTCCGGGGAGTGCCCATTAGAGCACGCCCGCGCCAGCTGCTTTCTACTTCTTCTGCTTACAGAGGGGCGTTCGAAAGCGTTGGAGGTTCGGGCGTGATTTTTAGCTCCATAAGGAGCTCTGGGTAGCCGCCCATCTGGCTCCCCCGAGGAGAGCCCCAAATTAACGCAGCACCCCTAGACGGGTTAACGTGAATAATCTTCTTGATATCCTTTGGCCCGGCTATAGGATAAGGAGGAACACTGCGGGATTTAGTGGGTCGGGTGGTCCATTTCTGAACCGGGACGAGAGTCCCACACACCGTCCCAGCTGCCACCGCGGCTGGGACACTGTATACTGTAGTTTGACTCGGCCGGATTTTAGAAATAAATGCCTACAGCCGCGCGGTACGTAAGCATGCGATAGGGCTGCCCACCTACAGCATTTTAATAATATGTGCCTACTTTGACTTTCTACTTAGTATTGCGATTGTAAATATGTACATACATGCATTCATATAGTCACGCCTTTATCCCTGAAGGTGTAGGCAGAGGCATATACGCCCACCACATTTTACCTTATAGTTTTACGTACGCGTAATAGATAGTGAGCCTAATGCAGTTGATTTTTTTCAATCCGCCCACAAGGCCTTCAATTTGTATTAAGGATTGTTGTTTTACTGACAACCGGCTTTCATTTCGAGTAAATAATGTACCTTTTTTATTTAAACAAAAAAATACTTTGTGAGTAATAATATAATATCCCCGCAACGGCTGGCGGCGCGGGGTGGCGGCGCGGCGTGGCGGCGCAGCGCCCGTTATCTGCTAACGATTGAGTTAGACGGGTGTAGAAATTTGAAAACGAGTAAGCGGCGTAGACAATTCTAGTCTTTATAATCATTGCGTTAAATTTTTGATTTACAAAATTAAAACTATTTTTCGATTTGAAAGTACTAGTCAGTCTCTAGTACACTAGTACTTTTCGTACATTGTCAAGTTGTGTTAAATTTTGGAAGTTCATATTTGTCTCTATGCGTGTAATAAAAATCAAAGGTAACAAAGGTAGTAAAGGTTTTTTTTTATAAATAAATAAATATTCACGGACATTTCACACAACGCTATCTGATCCCAAAGTAAGCTAGGAATAACCTGCTTGTGTTATGGGTATCAGACCGCGGATATTAATACTTATATACTTTTTAAATACATACATATTATACATAGAAACAACCAGACTCTTGAGACAAACTTATGGGTCACACAAATATTTGTCTCGGGTGGGAATCGAACCCACGACCTCCGGCCTGCAGGCGGTATCAATGGCGCCACAGATTGAAGCTAGTCGTGCATTATGTACTACAAATCTGTCCTGCTCTTTCTTATGAACAATTTATGCAAGTAAGAGCAAGATAGGCATAGTTTTGAAGATACAGCGTATGAATGAACGGCGAGACGCTGACGTCGCTGCCGTGGCCCAACCTGGGCCATACACGATGTATGACAAGCCGCCATTAGCCAAATTTGGGCCACATCACTCTAGATAGGGTAGTATAGTACCAATTAGTACTTAAGTAAAATCAATTTATAGTCTTATCTTTCGGAGTTTCCAGGTAATCTAAAAAACGTTATCTCTGAGTGCGTTATTGACGAATTCATGCAACCAAAACAAGCACAATAGACTCTAGTTGTCATATTAAATATTTTTAGCAAATAAAACACGCGCGGTTACTATTTAAAAAACGACACACCGTCCATTCGTCTACTCGGCACAATCGCGACTGCGGACGCTGCTTGCGTGCTTAAAGGCCTGCCGAAAACGAGAATTGTAGGTATAGCTTGCGCTTCGTCCGTTTGTAGGGAGCTACAATACTGGTTAAACAACATATTTATACTGTGGCTGGGATGACGGAACGTAAATGCGTTTCCCGCGTCACAAAAAAAATAGCAAGGTGATTCACCTCACATATCCTTGCAAGTTTTTTTACGTTTAACTTATACTGCAACTTCGAATACAAAGTTGCAGGATAAGTTAAACGTTCGCTGACTGTGTCGCCAGCTTTCAAAAGACCTTAAAAGTATATTAAGTTTAAAAGCCATTTCGTTGTATAGGATTTTATACAGAATGTTTTCAAGCTGTCCAGAAACTTTAGAAGTCGTTCCTAATAAAACTTCATTATACCTGTAGTCTGAAAACGCAATCAATAATTAATTAATTCTGTACGTGATTTGCTTGTCAAATAGACTGAAATCAATATGACTCCGTTTGACTTGTAGATTAATTGGAAGAGGGTGACCACAGATGTGATTCAATTCCCTCCCACAACATAATCCAAGTGATAAGATATCAGCGGATGACGATTTTAAACGATTAGATTTTATTTGACTCGATAAGATTGTTGGATATTTGAAAGCTAGTTTGTGGAAAGTATAGTTATCTCATGTATGTACCTATATTGTTAGAAATGGGCAGAATTAACCAAAATAAGCAAGCTAAAAATTAATCAAAGACGGAAAAATGCTAAAGCCCAGTAATATTATTGTTTTCAATATTAAAACGGTTCGTTACATAGCCGTTTTCTAAACATCTGAATACTAAGCTTACTCCCACTAGAACATAGTCGCTAGGCTGATCGCACATTTGTCAGCACCGTACGCGCCGCACGCGCCGTACGCGCCGCATTTCCTGATAGCCTCGCACATACACGCCGTACGCGACGCACGCGCCGTACGCGCCGCACGCGCCGTACGCGCCGTAAGCAAATCTTTGGTATTGCCAACTATAGCAGTTTCTTTAAATTAATAATGAATATTGAGCACGTGTATTGTGTCTATTTTCTATAGGTTCATTAAAGCTAATTGTTAATGAGTTGGTATAGAGAAAATAATCTATACATATAATAAAATGATAGAAAAGTCAAAACTGTACATTGGAAATATTTAAAAAAAAATACTCGCTGGGTGTTCAACATAAGATACCGAAGCCGAAAATATAGTTAGAATTTTTTTTGTCTGTTTGTCTGTTTGCTTTGCTTTGTCCGGAAGGATCTCGAAAAGTACTCAATGGATTTGATTCAAATTTTGTACAAATATTAGCTAGGGGTAGGGTCTTAAAATAGGCTATATATTATCACGCTACATATCCTAGGGGCTAAGCAGAGAGCAATCAAATTGGCATTATAACATAATTTTCACGCGTACGAAGTCGCGGGCAACAGCTAGTTATAGAATATATCCGAGTACAATCGCTTTTACCCTTAGCAGGTGGCAGCCTTTAAAGAGCGTCTGGGAAAATACCACTTTAAAGGCTTCGCGAAAATTGAGAACTTACGGTCTACTACTAAATAATTATACGGTTCTACTTGATTGTCTAATTCAGGGTAGCTTCACAAGTTTGAACATACTATTAATTAACTTTTGCGAATTATTGGTACCTATTTAGAAAAGGAATACAGATATTTTTTCCTTTCAAAAAGGTACATTAAATCTAAATACACACAATTTAATAATTGTGTTTACATTATCCTTTTAGTAGACAGGTATGTGCACCAAACATACTTACGTCGAACACCAAGTACCATGACATTAATGTGCATTTACATTGCAAAATAATATGCCACACATATTTGTTAGATACAAAGTCAAATGGTAGGCTATTAACAAAAGCTAAAATCTAACAAGGAGATTAAATAAATACAAGGAACAAGCTGCGTGCGCTTATGTGTGTGCCTGCGGTGTTTGTGCTTCAGTAACGGACAATTTCTTAATGTCTTAAAACCTGCTTCGCCTTTCAATAACATTCGCCCTCAGAAACAGTTGGCCTAAGATAATGATGTTCGGATTAGAAAGAGGGTCGTGGATTTCTTTTCTTGATCAGCGTGTCGTACTAAATATTTGATGAGCTCTGGAGCACCCCTTTATTTTTAACTAATTGCGTGCTTTTGTTTTCATGGCGTCTTAAGGAGAAATTAATTTTAGCAAAATGATTTCGTATTAAAGTAAATTGAGATTCAGCCTACTCTCACTATTTGAGCTTTCAAGTGATTATGTTAAAGCTGTATCTATGCAAATTTGGTGCGGTACTGTATTCAATGATGTATATAAACTGTATTTACTTTTGTATTTCAGTTACAATTAGACGTAGAATTTCATAACTGTAGCTAAATATCAGCCATTTCATACTTTGTATTACGTCGTATACATAATGCTGAATCACAACTTTTTACAAACAGCAACTTTGTGGCTGGTCCTTAGATGGTTGACCAAATGGATACTTTCAGACATTTATTTTTGCGATTATTTACATACATAACAACACGCCTGTCTCCCAACGGGGTAGGCAGAGACTATGACTTTCCATTTGCTACGATTCTGGAAAACAACTTTCGCTGCTTCAACTTTCATAAGTGTCTTCATACATGCTCTTCGGTTAAGGGTACTCTTGACCTGGCCTTTTCTCAGAAGACTATCGATTTGATCGACATGAGTATGCCGAGGTCGACGCCTACCAGTTTGCTCATTCACTCTCGCTTCATAAATCTGTTTCGTCAGCCTATTTCCATCCATTCTCTCCACATGTCCAAACCATCTGAGCATCCCTTTCTCTATCTTAGTCACTACATCTTCTGTCATGCCGGGATCTTCTCTTATCACACTATTTTTTACTTTATTTGTCAATGTCACTCCGGCTATACTTCGCAAACTTCTCATTTCCACTGCATTAATTTTACTTTCATGCTTCTCCTGCTACACCAAACTTTCACTACCATGCATAAGCACTCCTCTATGTACAGCCATCCTTGCCTTTTTAGACACGTTCTGACTGCTCATAAAGGTGTGAGTGGCTATATTCATTTGGTTTCCTGCCAAAAATCTTTCAATATCATAGTCATACTTTTCATCTCTTGCAAATTTCGAACCCAAATATACAAACTCTTTCACCTGTTCCACGCTTTTTCCATGTATCAATATCGAGCAATTAGTCATACATTTCTCTCTTTCAAAAACCATTACTTTTGTCTTGCTTACATTAACATTCATTCCTCTACTTTTAAGCGCATTGTTCATTATATTAACCATCAACTGCAACTCCTCCGCCGATGATGCCAGTATTACCTGACCATCAGCATAAAGAAGGCATTTGACGGTTAGCTCATTCATTTTTCGCGATTATTTACATTACGATTATATGTAAGAGCTGAGCTTTGCACTATTGCTTGCCTTGGAAATAAATAAATATCGAGAAAAAATAGGAGAGCCGTCATGCCTATCATGCCATCTTTCTCTTAGGTAAACGAGAGTTTTTTAAGTGTATTTAGATCTTCTTAATTATTTGTCTCATCAGATACCTTAAGAAGACTGTGTGATGAAAATGAACAATTTACCCATCCTCATTTCGCCAGCAAACAAGGCGAGCGTTCGACAGTTGAAATCACAAAGCACTTAGCTTCGACGTTTATCCAAATTGCGAAGGAACTCTGCACTTAATTTTTTATTTTGTATGCTGAGAAAGACTATCCTAAAGATATTTTTATAAAATCGCAGCGTATAAGGAGTAATTCATAACAGTGTAAAATATAGCTTGTTAATAATATAGCTGTTATTTTTCTTTCGTTACAGCTGGTTGCAGTCCACTGCAAGGTTTAGGTCTACTCCACAGATCCACATAATCCCCACAACACAGGGAATCCTAGTGTGGGGACTAGGGCTCACAATCATGTACACCTTTATATTGAGACAATTTTTTTTTTATTATTTATTATTATAATGTTCGGTCTGATGCAACCCGCATCCAACAGTCCAGTGACTTTTATTATGTCGTTTTTCTCCCGTACGAGAGGCCTACCCACACTTTGCTTTTTCAGGTACCACTGGCTACATTTCGGACGCGTTGCAACGGCCTTTGCACGCGGCTGGACTATAGTGACGATCGAGTGAAAGTATACAGTCACTATGTCTAAAACTACCCTCCATTACCTATATAACGAACCACACTCACTACGTCAGTTTTATTTCCCTATTCCGGAGAACTAAAATTTATCAGCCCTATTGATACTTTTGAGTAAAGAGCGTGTACTTCAATAGAACCACAAATGTGAGTGAAGTGAGTGAAGAGCGAATACTTACCTATTCATAACATAACTCAACATTGTGTACCTAGTTTCTTAAGAAAAAAATATAAGAAATATCCCTAGCAAATTGTAGCATAAATGCGGTGTCTAGTTAAAAAACCAGTTAATACGTTACAGTGCGTATTACACAAACAATTAAACATTCAAAAGTCTCGTAGAGTAAATTACACTTTTAATTAATATTGGAACAAAGTCATTTAAATAAAACTTCGTTGCCTTTTGTATTACTTATCTCCTTTCTGCGCATGGAGAAATTAAGTATAATGTTTTATAAACAATTTTAGTTTAGTTTATCGAACAATGATAGACCATCTATAAATATTTTAACATAAAAACCATTTAGTGCAGGGTTCCGTATGTGCCCTTCACATTGAGCACTGACTTATTTGAACAAAGTGAACACCAGAAATGTGAGCTTCGATAATGACATAAATATATTCTATCGATATTTTTTTTGTTCTTACATTTTGATTTATATATACGTACCGATAGGTATATAAGATATGTAGGTATAAGTGAATGAAGTAACTAACACAACCATTAACTTTTTTACATAATCTGACAACAACAACGAGATCTTGTAGACAAGTGCCTACAAGATCTCCCTACAATCTATGCTTTTTAGGGTTTCATAGCCAAATGGCAAAAACGAAACCCTTATAGGTTCGTCATGTCTGTCTGTCTGTCTGTCTGTCTGTCCGTCCGTGTGTCACAGCCATTTTTCTCAGAAACTATAAGGCCTATGATATTGGAACTTGGTAATTAGATGTATTCCGTAAACCGCATTAAGATTCTTATATAAAATTGGAAAAAAAGTTGTAAATTTTTGGGGTCCCCATACTCAGAACTGAAACTCTCAATTTTTTTTTCATCAAAACCATACGTGTGGGGTATCTATAGATAGGTTTTTAAAAATGCTATTGAGGTTTCTAACATCATTATTTTCTAAACTGAATAGTTTGCGCAAGAGACACTTCCAAATTGGAAAAATGTGTGTCCCCCCTCTAACTTTTAAACTAAGAGGATGATAAATCTAAAATGAATATATGAAGTACATTGCCATAAAAACTACCAAAAAAAATTGGTTTGAACGAGATAGAGCTGGTAGTTTTTTTTTAATTCGTCATAAACCGCAATTTTCGGTTAGAAAAATCACTACCACTGCTAACATGTTAAAACATCAATCAAAGTTACAACGAACTATAAGAACCTTTGTATTATGTTACTTGCTGCTACGAAACCCTTCATGGGCGAGTCCAACTCGCACTTGGCCGGTTTTTTTTTATCAGTCAAGTGACACTGATAAAAAATCATGTATTTCGACAATCAAACATCTTCACGTCAAGGACTCCTTGTTCTGTATGGAACCTTCAAAATATTGATTTTTTTTCTTTACAAACACAAAAGAAATATTCCTATGAAAGAGACAAAACGTAACAGCAATTTTTTTCCCTATAACTGCATGTCTCGCACGCGTAACAGATTTTCTGAGACTCCCTCCATTATAATTCAAGGCTAATTAAGCCTGGAGTGGCTGTTAAAGAGACCAAATAAGTAGGAGGTGGTAATTACGACTCTATCCGAGGCGTTTCATTAAAATTTCACCTTTACATCGTGTAATGAGTCTTTGAGGCATACTAATTGTATTCTCTAGAAAGTAATTGTAATTAAAGACGGTCTGCGCCAACAATGCAGATGTCTAGTCAGTACTTTACTAGAAGTTAATTGCAAAATAAATGGTAAGATTTAGCTGCTGTTCTTAACTGGGCTTGAGTTTCTGTGTATAGAAATTAAGTGTTAGTTGTCTATCACTCTTCTTCTCGCCAGTATTTTGCCTTACTATTATTAAAAATGCAAAAGTTTGGGAGTATGGATGGTTCTTACTCTTTCACGCTCTAACAGCTGACCGGATCTGGCTGAAATGTAGCACAGAGATAGATTATACCTACTCTTTAATTAAAAGTAGGCAGTTTACCCTCGAACTCTGCGTGGATACATACATATAGTCACGCCTTTATCCCCGAAGGGGTAGGCAGAGGCATAGTATACACCCACATTTCACATTATAGTTTTATGTCTCACGTAATAGGTGGTGAGCCCGCTATTACAGGCGCAGGTCACCGCGACCTGCAGTTGAAATTTTTCAAGCCACCCAAAAGGCTTTCAACTTGGCTTAACGATTATCATTTTTTACTAAAAACCGGGTTTCATTTCGAGTTTTCCTTCTCTACGCAATGGATCTTTTTGCGGAAGTGTTCCTTTAGTCACCTCTTACGACACCCTTGGGATTTATTGGGGTGGCGACATTTTGTACTCTTACCCGTCGCAACACGGGACCCCGTCATCACAAGGGGCGTGGATGGTGCCATGGAAAATGGAAATAGAAAGTTAGGATCCCGTGGCAGACCACCTCTATTGTTATAACAAAAAGGAACAGGCTTCGGCAAATTCTTCGAGCCGCCCGCGCCTATAACATCTTAAACTTGACTTACTAAAAAAAGTGTTACAAAAGAAGTCCCGTTGACATAAAACTTATTCCATTATTTAGCGCAAGCCTATTTATTATTCAAAACATGATGATCTAAAGTTTCAGTCGAGTTTCAAAATTAATTTCTCCCACTGCGCCTGCCTATAAAGAGATACGAATTGTTGGATTCTGGGGACAGTAGATCACCTCGTGCCATTAATTCTGAACAAAAGTTAACAAGGGTGGACTCGTT
The DNA here is from genome assembly GCA_933228765.1 of Miltochrista miniata. NCBI lineage: Eukaryota > Metazoa > Arthropoda > Insecta > Lepidoptera > Erebidae > Miltochrista > Miltochrista miniata. The sequence goes on from OW121756.1 coordinate 24,767,784, forward strand.
ATATGGTAGGCAAGATATATTTGGGAAAGTCTTTAAGAGGCATCAATATTCTAATGTCTAAACTTGCTGAATTACGCCTGCCTACAAATTCGGTTTGAACGAAATTCGATCGTCTAATTCAGGAAGATCTCTTTGACTAATTGGTGTAATGTTTCACCTCATCTCTTCTTTAGTAGTGAATCAAAGTAAAGTTCAAAGAATGGTAGCGCTTGGAATTAAGGCTTTTAGATAATTAAAAAGCCAGCGCTACGAAGATTTATGTATAAGTACTCATTTTGTACTCAGCAGTTTCCAGTACTTTTTTAATCGTTTTCTAAATGGAATATGTCTGTAATAAATAGCCGACACTAAAGTTTATAAAATGCTGATTCTATATTCTTCTAATATTTGGGGCACCAGTTGTATGTTGTAAATGAACCTAAAATTAGTGAATTGTTTTAAATAAAACTCACGTTTATGCCACGTTAACTTAGACAAAAACCTAGACACCACCATATAGTATCTAATATATGTATTATAGTGAAGTGAACGTTAGTAATGTTACAGATTAATATACATTATTATGCAGTAAAACTTGTAGATGCAGGTTGGTTATAAAGTTTCTACACCTAAGCAGTTTTTATAAACACACATACTGTTTAGGTTGGCGGAAAAGCGAGGGACCATGGTTTGACTCGCACTTATTATAGAAGAAGCGAATTCGTACATATCGCAGCAGATAGCCGAAGACTGGTAAATGTATCGTTAACAGGTAGCACCACTAGACATAAACAGTTCAAATGTAAAATTAAATGTAAGTTCATTAAATTTTACCTCACCTCAGTAATAATATAACCAACAACCGAAAAATAATGCCAAGCTTTGTATATAACCAAACTACATTCTAATAAAAAAGTGTAACTCAAAATTTAGTTTAGTTCTTACATAAATTATAATAATTTTAACAACTCTTTTAATGCAACTTATTATTTTTGAAATTCAGTCATGCGACAGCATATTTTTCACGAAAATAAGTAATTCAAAGTACCTCCTTTTTGATGCAAATGCTTCAGAAAGTTTAAACTTCTTTTGATAGTGCTTGTATATGTTGTAATGTTTGAATAATAAAATTGTTTTCCTAATAAACTAAGACTGTACTTAGCTTGCTTTCTGTATTAGTTTTTAAGTCAAATATTTCTTTTGCGAACTATTTTCATGTGAGCTAATCTACATAATATAAGTTAATTGTAGTTTTTGATTCATATATTATAAACGAAGCAGAAACTTATTACCTAATTACCCCTTGTTCAAAAAACAAACAAACGCTTTAGTTTTAACGTGATAATTGGTCCAATTAAAGCATAAATAGAGAAGTGCATGCAACTATTATTTTTTATCAATTATGTCTGGACGGCTGGCGGGTCTCTAAATAATAACTTTAGCTATAAGTGAACTCTGTCGTTGTAAAATTCCTTTTGCTATTTACAAGGAGTGATCCGCTTAAAGTCGATCCACACTGGCTAGGCGTGGAACAGTGTGCGGGTCGCCCAGCACCTGATCGCGTTGGCACTGGGAATACTCACTAAAACTCCTTGCCACTAAATTTGCCCCAATAGAGGTGTTTTGGGACCTGCCAAACTCGCCAAAACACCTCAGGGCATTTGTCAACTACGGACTTAGACCGCAAATTAATTATTTCAAAGCCTATTAAAATTTGGATTCACTCAAACAGTCTGAATGCCTCTCTGAATTCATAAATATATCCAGACAACTCGGAATTCCATTCAATGTTATTATGTTTTGCACACATTCAGATTTATTCAATGCTGTATTATATTTAAAATTCAAACAAAGAGTCAATAGCAATAATATGTATACATTGTCAAGGCTCCTAAAATATGTAAACACCTTTGGCTCCAAAACAAAGTGTTCAACGTGAAGAGCATAAAATTGTAACCACGGGATCACATCATAAATATATATAGGTACACTCATTGAGGAAGAAAGGAACAAAATTATGTATGCACGTTTTCATATCACAATGTATCCACCAAAAATAAGTATACAACTGAAATTTCATAACTGCGTACACAAACAAATTCTTTAAAATTGTGAGAAACGAATGCATGCTAGAGTTCCTGTCTGTAGGTCGGGCACCTTCGCGAACCATACGAATGTCACCGATCTGTTTTCTCAGAATAATTCTTTATTATTTGTTGTGGGACTATATGTACAGAAATATAAAAATTTATTTGTTTGTTTTATTTAAGTGCCGTATAATAAAATTAGTGTTAGTAAGACGATCTGAAACGTTTGCGCGGGTTGTTTGGTATCGCAAACTCGAATGTGTTTTATTTAACCGACTCCAAAATAGAGGTGGAGTGTAAGGATATGTATGAATGTAAAAAACTGCGATAGTTCAAAAATAACATTGGTATATTTTATTCAAAATTTAGTTTTGATAGGTAAGTTTATGAGGACTTCAGTGTTTTGGTGAATCAGACAGATCCTAGAATACTGTCACAGGGGCAGATCACTGTCAAGGAGTTTTAGTGAGAACTCCCAATGCTATCGTGATCAGGTGCTGGGCAACCCTCACACGAGCCCATGCCTCGCCAGCATGGGTAGTCCGTAAGTGGAGCACTCCTTGTAAAAAAATGGTTTAAAAAGACTTAAGGGGACTCCTCAAACATTCTTGGTACACATATGGTGATTATAGTTTTTATTTAATACTCGTTGGTCACCGCAGCTTTGACCGCGTAGAAGTCGTTATCGCGTAAAATCATAACCCTCCTTTTGCGCAGTCGGTTAAAAAGTAGCCCATGTCCTTCCCAAGGCCTCAAACTATCCCTATCCCAAATTTCATCTCAATTGCTCCAGCCGTTTAGGCGTGAAAGCGTAACAGACAGACAGAGTTACTTTCGCAATTATAATATTAGTAGGGATTTACAACACTAAATTACTAAAAGTTATTTTTGAGAGTCGGTGCCAGCGAAATATCAATATAAACATATGCAATTTTGAGTAAGTATATAATATTTTTATCAGTTCAGTATTCTTTTTGTCTAAGGTTCTACTTAGATATTAAATCAAATATCCAATTTGAAGGTTTTCATCAAAAGTGGATACATATTTATGCAGCACCGTTCAGATGCATGTTATTGCCGGAGAAGTTGAATATAATTTAAAGGAATATAAGATGAGTACATCAAATGAATCAACGCGTGAATACATGTTATTAATGCAAACGTGCATATATAGTTCCTTTCTTAATGGACATAATTTAATGAAGCAATGTGTGTATATATTATGTGATCTCGTGGTTACAATTTTATGCTCTTCACGTTGAGCACTTCGTTTTGGAGCCAATGGTGTTTAAATATTTTAGGAGCCTTGACAATGTATACATATTATTGCTCTTGACTGTACACAGCGTATTATTTCAATAAAGTCATTAATATTAGATCTTTGTTGAGAGTAATTTATATTGTCAATAGAATGCTTTCGTCAAGTCATGATCTCCAAACAGATTTTTTCTCTGCTATCCTTGCTGTACCTACATACGTACACCTAAACTACTCCCTCCGAGGAAGTCCTATCAAGCCGTGTTACAAAATATATTATCAACTCTTCAAATAGTTTTATACAAAGGTTTACACATTTGAAAATTATTAATATCTTTTAATTTTTTTATTGTAACTCAGCAGAACTGTTTTGAGTTCGTTACGTTACCGAGGCTCACCGCTCCATTAGGCTAATAGATGGCCAGTGAGATGGCAGAAATGGATTAAACTGTGCTCAGTCATCGTTTCTCACTGCTTAATAATTGATAAGTGGGCTCTCTCGATAGATTAGTCTTAAAAAAGTTCCGAATTTTTATTTTTTTTGAAAGGGATTTTGGTTAATTGAGCACTTTTTATTAAGTCTTATTGAAAATTTTGCGTTTTTATTTTGCGTGACTTTAAATGAGAGGAAAAGCCGCATCAGGTTTTTCTAATATCGGTTACTATGACCGAGCGCCAGAAGCAGGCGAAGACGGTGGAGTGCTTCCTCGTCTTTCAAAGAATTAGGATAGTACCAAACCTCCCTTAAAATGGCGGATAATATCCGAACTTCTCAAAGAAGTAGAATAAAACCTAAGCCCCCAAGAGAGGCCGCGATGGCAGACAAAGTGTGTGTTGGGAGTTTTGCAGTTATTCCTCCGAGAGCACACCGGGGTCTCCCGCCCGGAGACAGATGGTAGGGCATCGTGCGGTTTCAGTTAGTAGGAATACGGCATAGCACACACAAGGAATTTTACACATAAAAAAAGAAGTTTGCAAAATGATCTACAGCTATATTCAGATTCGTTACCTAAATCTGTGATAGAAATTCCTAGTTCCAATAAATTCAACCATTAAATCTCTTATAATAGAATCGCTAGAAATCATCAATATTTTAAGGCATTGCAATATTATTTATGGATGTGTTTCCTATTGTGTTGTAACTTTGACAGATATTTATATGTCTATATAAGCTATAGAATATTTTAGCACCGAGAGATGGCTCCGTGAACCCGATAGATAACGGTTACGACATTTTATAGGAGGCGGGAAGGATAATCACTATCGATTTATTATACAAATGGTCGATTTCTGAACAGCAGTAACAATATCTTACCGCGGGAAATTACGATTTAATGATGTCGACATCTTTTTTGGCTCCATTGTGGAGTAAAATCAGTGCTTCATAGAATATTCAAGATTCTGTGATCCTATAAAAACGTAAAAACGCAGACTTTCTATTTGAAAACAAATTCGCAAAATACAAATTTTAGAATCTGATGATTTGCATTATAAGAATATTTTTGTTAAGAGCAGTAATTTATTTTCAGGACTTAATTCATCAGTTCAGCAGCAGTCTGCAGTATTAGATTTTAAAAAAAATGCTTACGACTTGTACCTATATCATTTTCGCTTAGTTGTTTTGTGTCGTCATAAGAAAAATGTTCCTAGATTATCGAGTAATAGTTTTAGATTCCATGTTCCAACAATGTTCTATTGCCCGTTGACAAATTAAGTTAGGTACTACGAATAACAAGATAAACCGTAACCTACTGTGAACCTACGCGGTTCAGCCTGGGCTCACCTTTCTTAGGAACAAACGCCATTTATTTACGCTTCACTAGACGCAGTGCATTTGAAACATTAAAGTATTACACACCTTATAAATAGGATTCGCTGCTTTCATCAACAAAACGACACGAACGAAAAAAATAAAATAGTGCAACCAATTTTATAGTAAACTCGTTACTGTTTCGTTATTATCAAGGTATTTTAGTTGTTTATTTCGATCTTCACTATTTCAATTTTAGAAATATTTCACACTAAAGGACGACTCACGCTACACCGTGCCGGGTCCGAGCCGAGGCGGGACCGAGTTATTTCCGAGCGTTGACGTTGTCCGTTGCTCGGCCGTCACTCGGTTGCCGCTTTGTGTAGCATGAGTGTGTTCATACAAAATATATGTAATATTAGTTGACCGTTCCGGGTCCGAGCTACGGCCGACACTCGGCTCGGGCCCGGCACGGTGTAGCGTGACTCATCCTTAAAACGAATTACCAACAGTACCTATCCCTAGCTGTTGTTTTATCGAAACCAGTCCAATTGAGGACTAGCTACTACTTCGGTTCGGAAAGTAGAACTGAATTTGAAAGGTTATAACAGAAATTATGTTTACAACAGAATATTATCAGAGTTCCGTACTCAAAGGGTAAAAACGGGATCCTAAATTTTCACAGATTCTGTATTTCTGTGGCCGCTACAACAACAAATACTTAAAAGATAAATAACAACGACGCATTATAATTGGACGCGTCATACACGAGCATCACGGCTTTCAAAAACATCAGATCTTTTATATCTACATTTAAAAAAAGAATTTCTATGAGATTAACTATGGTAGCATGTATGAAAAGTAAGGCAATTGCCTGACTTTTTGTAGCCATTTTTCAGTGTTGGTAACGTATCTATAGTTTTATTATATCATTGATAAATAATAATAAAAAAGAGGCCTCCCATTATATCAAATGTATTTTTAATACTGTTTTAGTACGGAACCCTCTGTGCGCAAATCCGACTCGCACTGGGCCGGCTTTTAAATCTATCTCGTAGTTATAGATTTCAAGCAATATTAACCGCTGATTTAATTAAAAACCTTTTAATTCGACCATACCATAATAACTATTAATAGAAACAGTGTTGCGTGAGATCACGTATTAAGCGCACGCATCGTATAGCTTTCGTTATCGCTAAAAGTTTTTAAAAAGTACCCACTTTTTTATGCAAATGTTTACCGATAATGGATGACGGGAAGAATGATGTTGATGTGGTTAGTGGAAGTAATCTATTAGATGAGGAAATAGTGAATAGAAGTGAGCAACAAGTGATGTCATGTACAGTGGAGAAGAGTAATAGTACGCAGCGAGGTTCTGAAAAACGAGTGCGAGAGGATAGCGAGGAAATTATTGAAGAGGAGGATGGTTTTATAACTGTTAGAAGGGGGAACAAAAAAATTGCAAGACGATCCTCTTGGAGATCTGATAGCAGTTTGAACAGTGAAAGAAGCTTACAATCGGCAAATAATGTTGTTTGTATTACAGGAAAGGAGGTTAAATTACCGAAACAGTTCGGCCTTGCAAAACTATTAAGTGCAGAAAAGATACAAAATATTAAAAAAATTCAATACAAAAATGCATACAGAGCCCTTCTAGAGTTTGAAAATAAAGAAAATGCCAAGAAGTTGGTGGAGTGTCAAAAGTTCCTTAGTCTGGGCTATAGATGTCAATTTGTCGATGAAGTTAATCTGACATATGGAGTTGTCAAGCAAATAGACCTTGAAATTGATCTAGAAGAAATTCAACAAAGTTTAGAATGCGATTACGATATAATCTCTGTGAGAAGACTAAAACGGCTAAATATGACAAAAGAGTGGGTGGACAGCGAAACTGTGCGACTGTGTTTTAAAAGTTCCACCTTACCTCCATACGTAGCAATGTATGGTTGCAGGTTCAAGGTGGAACCCTTCAAGTTTCCGGTGACCCAATGTTCTGGATGCTGGCGTTTCGGACACCTTATAAAAACTTGCCCATCAAAAATAATACGCTGCCCGAAATGTGGGGAGAACCATAGTAACTGCGAGACTACCGATTTCAAATGTATTAATTGCAAAGGGCCACATATGGCATTAGATAAATCTTGTCCCATCTTCTATAAAGAGAAAACAGTAAGAAGTATTATGTGTGACAAGAACTACACGTACAGAAAAGCTCTCTCCACATATTTGGAGGAAAAAAAGATGCGCAACCAACAGCATTCTATGATCGAAAACGAACACAGTAGCACATGTAATATTATGATAAGAAACGAAAGGGAAACTTATAAGGATGTATTAGTGACCGATAAACAAAACTTAAGCATGGAGGACATGGGAGAACAAAGCATGGAAGAATCTATAAGCTCTGTAATTCTGGGTAAGCGACCTAAAAAGCAAATTAATAAGAAAAAGAAAGAAAAGCCATATGTAAACCATAATCTTACAAGTGAGCGGGCTGGTAAACCATCAACCTCACAAGAAAATATTGAAAGTAAAGAAGAACCCGTTAAGAACAAAGTCGATTTCAAGAAGTTGATATATAAATTAAAAAAAGTCTGGCAGTCTGACGGTAATTTTGAAGTGAAAGTAAAATTAATTTTTAGTTTTATTATTGAAGAATGTTTTCATTTTATTTGGTACACAGTCAAGGAGACAGATGTTTGTAACAAACTAATTTCTATTTTCCAAAATGGCTTGTTTACATAGAGACATTAATTTAAACTTATTGCAGTGGAATGCACAAAGCTTGTCACCTAAAATAGAAGAGGTTAGTTGTTTGTTATCACAGGAGAAGGCACACATTGCACTAATAAGTGAAACCTGGTTAAAAGAGGAGGTATGTATTAACTTTAATCAATATAATATATATAGACGAGATAGAGGGGACTCATATGGTGGAATTGCTTTGCTCACACACTATTCATTGAGTGTTCAAGAGGTACATATAAATCTAAATAATCCAGGTATAGAATTACTGTGTGTAAAGTTAAATAACTGTCGTTACATCCAGCATATCATTCTTTTATACTGTCCTAGTTCTGTAAGTACTACTCAATCAGATTGGGATACAATATTTTCTATGTTCCCTAAGAATTGTTTGATTGCCGGTGATTTCAATGGCCACCATACCAATTGGTCGTACAAGAATAATACACGAGGTAAACAAATTTTTGACTCGGCTCTTGAGTTTGGTTTTACTTCTCTCAATAATGGACAGCCCACTAGGCTTAAATTAGTTAATGGTGTATTACAACGCTCTTCACCTGATATTACATTTGCATCTGTAGATATAGCTATTAATTTCAACTGGTGTGTGATGAATGAAAATTTAGGTAGTGATCACTTGTTTATTAAAGTTAAAATTACCTATAATAATGTGTTTCATAGTACTAAAAAACGTAATTTCAAATTGGCTGACTGGAAACTCTATGGGGATCAGCTTGTAAACTGCTTTTCTTCACCTAATGTGATAGGTGATAATGTACAGGCCTTATATGACTATTTTACTTACCATATAAATAGGGCAGCGGATGTTAGTATTCCCATAATTAAAATATGTAATAACCCAAGCAGTAAATTCAAAGCAAAAGGATATTGGAACCCGGATATCTCTAAATTAATAGGTGAACGGAGACTAGCACTGAGCAAGTTTAGGAGAAATTCAACACCTTCAAATCTCGCATTGCTTAAGGAAAGAACGCTGAAGGCTAGGCAGGCTATAAGAAACGCTAAAATAAATGATTACAGAAATTTCTGTGATAGTATTGATTATGGGGTATCTGCCTCTAATATGTGGCATCGCTTACGTTGGGTAAAAGGTTACAAAAGAACAAGGACTGATGTCCCACAGGAACTGTTGGGTGAGATGATGAGGGACCTTGCACCAGATTATACAATTCCAGTAATGCCAATGTTTTATTCCAGGAATGCTTATATAGAATCTGAATTCACACTAGAGGAAATGTGTCAATGCCTAAAGAAAAAAGATACTGCTCCTGGTGATGATAAAATTACATACTCCATGATTTCAAATTTACCATCAGATGGTAAGTTATACTTACTCAAGATATATAACTCCATTTTAAAATCAGGTTTTCCCCCCTCCCAATGGCGGGACATCAGAATCATACCCATTCCCAAGGCAGGTCCTGGTGTAAATAATAATAAATTAAGACCTATTTCTTTGATGGCCTGCACTTGTAAGATTTTCCATGCTATGATAGCCAAAAGACTTGAATGGTATGTGGAAAAGAATCACATTTTGTCACCTTATGCGACTGGTTTTCGGCGAGGACAATCTAGTCTTGACTGCTTAACTCGTTTAGTGACCCAAATACAAATAGGCTTTACAAATAGCGACCCAACCCTGGCTTGTTTCCTAGACATTAAAAGCGCATATAATAACATTTTGATAGAAAAACTATTGTGCACCCTGGATAGTCTAGATATAGGTAGAAGTATATGTTATTATCTATGGAACTTTCTTAGTGAGCGCCATCTGAAAGTCACTAACGAATTTGCTGAATGTAGTGAGATAACCAGATATACAGGAAAAGGCTTAGCTCAAGGTGACCCCATCTCACCACTGCTCTTTAATATAGCAACTTACAAACTTTGCCAGGAAATCATGAATGTGTGTATATGCCAATATGCAGATGATTTTGTTATATATACAACTTTCAAAAATATTGTAGAGGGTCAAAATAAAATTCAAAATGCATTGGAAATTTTTATTAATATTTTAGATGAATTAGGACTAGAATTATCTATTAGCAAATCAAAATACTGTGTGTTTAGTAGAGGATTTAGAAGACAACAGCGGGTGCAAATTTTTATAAATAGTTGTGAACTTGATGCAGTTCAATCTTACAAATATTTGGGTGTTTGGCTAGACGAAACACTGCGGTGGGGTAAACACATCAATGAAGTCATCGAAAAGTGTCAGAAACTCGTCAACTTACTTAAAATTCTTACTGGCTCCTCATGGGGTGTTCATCAAATTCATTTACGTAGGCTATATATTGCACTTATTAGAAGTAGGTTAGACTATGGAAGCTTCTTATACGACAATAGTGCAAATTCAAATGTATACAAATTAGTTAAAGTGCAAAATCAAGCCCTGAGGGTTGTAGGGGGTTTCATTAGAAGTACTCCAATTCACGTGATGGAATGCGAGCTTTGTGTACCTCCACTGCATTTAAGGCGACGATGGTTAGCCGTTAAATATTGTTTAAAGGCGCGATCAATAACTGATAATATAACAACCAAGCTGCTGTTGGAACTTGGCACTCTTACACACACCAGGTATTGGACAAACAAGAAACTTCCCTTACTTGTTAGTGTCTTTGAAGAAGTCAGAGAGGAAAGTATAAAATCATCGTCAATTCTAGAAATGTTTGCTCTTGATATTTGGTTGACTGGGATTCCTGCTCAAAACATAATAAGAGACCATTTAGATTCAATTAAGGCTCCTAAAAAAACATACGATTTTAATTTAGTAAAACCGGAAATACTTAAAGAACTATGGGAAAAATATGACGACTATTATACTATTTTCACTGATGGGTCTAAGAGTGTTAATGGAAGCGGCGCTGCTTACTATGATCCTTTGGAACAGGATAATGAGTTGAATAATTGTTTTAAAATAAGTAATCCCATGTCAATCATGTCCGTGGAGCTCCTTGCAGTTTCAGAAGCACTAACTTATATACAAAGTACTGGTTATAGGAAAACTGTAATTTATGTAGACAGTAAATGTGCACTGCAACATTTGGCTCGTTGCGCCTCTGGTTGCAGAGGCACATCGATAGCCTATGCTGTATTGGCACAAATTCACACCTTAATAAACAATGGGTTTGATCTGAAACTGCAATGGGTTCCCTCACATATAGGTATAAAGGGGAATGAGGAGGCTGACCGTTTGGCAAAGTTTGGAATTAGTGGGGGAAAAGAGGTTACGATGGAAAGTAGTTACATTGAACTATTACCTAAATATAAAAATAAATGTCAAGTGCTATGGAAAGAATATTTCAACGAAAGATCGAAGGATAAAGGTATTTGGTACAAAACTATAGTGTCGGAGCCTCCTCATGTACCCTGGTTTTTACATACTAAATTAAGTAGGAAACTGAATGTGATCGCCCACAGACTGAGGTCTGGACATATTCCACTCAACAAGTTTGGGTTCTTAATGAAAAAAACCGAGTCACCAAACTGTGAGGTTTGTGGTACTGTGGAAGATGTTCTACACTTGCTGGTGGAATGTGCTAGATATCGGTCTGACAGAGAGGAGCTATTTAAGGAACTAAACTTAAACTTGTATGATGTAGGAATCCTACAACAAATTTTGTGTACACCAAACTCTGAAGCTGCATGTAGTATACAGGGTGAATTTTTGAAAAGGGCTTGGATGGCCAACTCAGAAACTATAAGGAATAGCTAAAAATGCTCAAAGGAGTCACGAGCCCGATTTTGATAAAACTTAAAACATCATCATTAGATTTTTGAAAAACCAGTAATCCTAGCTGGGAATCGAACCCATTGATTTTGAAAAAAAAAAACACATCCTTTATTATTACACCATACGATAGTGTCGCTGATAAGGATCAAATTTTGTGAAGTAATGATATACGGCAAATTTAAGGAAAGTTTGGAATTTTAATAGAATCCATATTTCATGTACCTAAATTTTGTATCATAGTTTGTTTCGTTCAAAATCCCAGAATAGATCGTAACTATTCCGTGTTCTAAATCATGCTCAGAATAATTATTTGGAGAATATTCTAAACGAAATCAATAATTTTGAATGCAGTACTATCTTCGAGGTCTCGAATCTAGCTATGTATTGAAAACAATGGTCTACATTTTGAACAATTAATCGGTCAACGTAAGCAAAATAAACTGTATTTTGTTAAAGATGGGCACTTTCCTTTAGTTTGCCGTATATCATTACTTCCCAGAATAAGATCCTTAATAGCAATACTATCGTATGGTGAAATAATATAGGGTGTGTTTTTTTTTTCATAATCAATGGGTTCGATTCCCAGCTAGGATTATTGGTTTTTCAAAATTCTAATGATGAGGTTTTAAGTTTCATCAAAATCGGGCTCGTGACTCCTTTGAGCATTTTTCGCTATTCCTTATAGTTTCGGATTTGGCCATCCAATCCCTTTTGAAAAATTCACCCTGTATATAAATTCACTATGTTGAGATTTTAGAATTGCCATGTATAAATACCTATATGTAACATTATCTAAATAAGGTACGATGGGACTGGCATATACGGTTGTATAAAAGTCCCAAAAAAAAAATAAAGAGAAAAAAAAAAAAAAAAAAAACTATTAATAGAAAGTACACTCGTAATGGTCTACGCTCGTCGTAGCTCGTAAGCGTAACTTTCTCTCGTAGAGTACGTACGTACCTCTACACCTCGCCTTTGCTTAGTAAGAAACAGTCAGAATTCGCCTCAAATAGCTTGCACGACTGATTAGATTATCGAAGGAGGTAGGGGACCTCCTTCGATAATCTAATCAGCCAATAAGATGAAATTTAAAAAAAGAAAAGATGAACTATTCTTCAGTGTCGTCCACCGAACCCGGCCGGTAGAATTCATAATAATATATGTAAAATGTAAGAAAGCGTCACTAATAACCGTCATACTGTAATGCTCGTGGCCAAAAACGGATAGTCAACATTGAGTGGGAGAACAATTTTATTTACAGTTTATTCAATAACAAAAAGGTGATGATATTACGTGGGTGGAGCCGAATTTGTCCACTAGTATTTCGACAAATAGAATGTTGGCATAACGTAGGTATGTTATCTTAGAAATAATTGTCATTGGCAGAAATACTCATAAAATGACTTATTTTTAATGTCTCGTGGCTGTAAATGCTAATGCTGGCGAGGGTATGAAAATGTAAATGCTAAGTTAAACCTTAACCTATACACAACCTGCATATCTAAACTAATGTAATAAGAGCGCTGATTCCAGACAGCGCGTTCATACATCATCTAACTTCATAGTTCATGATTGATGTTAGCTCGCAAATCGTTGCGTCATTGTTATTGAATATTGGACCAGACTTGAACTTTCAGCTGCACAAATTCGTTCGCGGCTTAAAAGGGTTATATAATTTCTAAGGATTAGGTACAGTTGCCTAGTTTTCACTTGTCAGAATTCTTATGGTATTTTTATTTCTCTTGCCGTGGCACTGTTTTTTCAACATACATATAATTCACACGGTGTCTTTTCATCTGCCTATGCCCAGATGTCCCGGATACGTACTCGGAAGTATAGCCCCAGAGCTTCCGACACAGTCTTTGACCACCATCGCGGCCTCATAGTATTTGGTAATCCAAAAAAGAAACTAACAATATATTGAGATAAAGAGCTTTTGTCCTAATTTCACTCTTACAACAAAACTTAAATAGAATTTGATTTCATTACGACGGCTGGTTCCATTAGCCACATTTGGGATCAAAGCCCAACGTCTGACAGGCGTATTATCCGACCAGTTTACGGTTATTACGATACACTTACTACTCTTAGAGGCAATCAGGCATGTATATGTAGCCGTATAATAGCAATCATCAACCCCTGTCGATCAAAATCCCTCTGAAATGTGTTTATCTTTATGCTTTTCCTACGGACATTGATTTACGGACATTCAGATAAACAAAACTAACGTTAATACTATTATGTTTACCAATCATTATCTATACATAGCATTATAGTTATAATTATATAACTGTAATGCTATGTATAGATAATGAAATGTTGGAGGAAATTAAAACTTTACACAAAAATATAATAAGACATGGATTTGAAGATTCATGGTCTCCAACTGCAGGATCACTTTAAATAGATTACATTTAGCTTTTTTTAAACAATACTACAGTATAATACATAGTATAATGAGATATCCATATTATAGCAATTTTAAAATATATAAGATTTTTAATATACCTAACCAACCAGAGACAAAATTGCTATCTATTTCTAAGGAGCATATAAAAGTTACTAAGCTAGTCATCTGTAGACCCATTATTATAATTATGAAAGTCCCGAGTAAGCTCTGGTTAACTGAATAGAAGTAAAATGAATACGAGTTTATCAGCGGTTACTATTCATTGAATATAATAGTCAATGCAACACAGAAATTTTAAATCTGCACAGTTTTAGTTGGATCTCAAAGAGTTCGTGTAATGTTTTTAGACTCGCACAATGTGCACTATAAATCGTTATGGTTTTCGAGCCCAACCATTTTTTTTAAGTTTGCTTACCGCCCACAATTGCCGCGGTCACAAGTAGACCTAATCTGCATACGTGTCATGAGCCTACCTGATATGCCACGGCTATGGTAATACAGCCGAAAAATATTGGGACGTGAGCACGGTTATAAAAATATTGATTGGACATGAAAACCATTTACGAAGCTATGTTAATTTTAGTATTAGAATCCCTACATTTCGTTTGCCTCGAATGTAACGAAAAGCTTCAAAAAAGGACTCTTTCTGACTGTTATCCTCTCAACGCATAGGTATTGGTATTGCAATTCAACACGTGAATGTCTTTTGGATACAAGCCACGGAGGACTTTTAACAGTAAAAGACGTTAAAATCGGGTTTTCCTGCACTATTGGTTCATATCTCTGCGGGTGCCACAATATACTTTCAAGTTATATCGTAAATGTTAATAGGGTAATCTTCTACAGTAAATTTCAGTTGTGTAATAGCTATGTGATAACCATTACATGACTCTATAGCTGTTAAATTTAACTATATAAGTTTGGTATTGATATACGAAAGGATAACTCTCAAGTTATAGTCAACTTTTCCTTTTATGGCGACATCACGCTTGAGTAGGTAATCTAAAAAAAAGGGAGAATGACCCAAAACTGTAGATAGTAACATCATAAAGAGCTCAGGTTGCTTTTCGAGCGGCTGGACTTAATTTGACCACAGCATTCTTCGCATTTGCAACAGTCGCATTTTAGTAACATTCATAAAATAATCTTGAAGGCGTATCCTAGTTTTATACTTGTTATATTTTCTAAACCACTACAGTAGCAGACAAGCATACGGCTCACCAAATGCACTGGTGGTCACCGATCACCGTAGCCTCTGACGCTTGTAACACGAGAGGCACTAAACTCGCGCTGCCGACCCTAATACTACTGAAAATGTAACAGTAAATCTTAACTTTAAATTCTAAAAACTGAAGCAAAATGCCTGTATTTACCACACTGACCATTCAAAAGTTTTGTGAAAACATTTTCGTTCGTCATTCAACATGCCCCTCCACACACGGCTTTTTATCTTTCATACTCCAAGCGTTTTTGTTGGCTTGCCTCGCACTCTGGAAATAACCAATGCATATAAAATGATTCATGTTCTCAACGTAGCCGCATAGCCTTGCATATTTGTATTCACACGGTAACATTAATTATAACATGCAAACTTTGTATTAAAGCTAAGCTTTTTAGTTTTTAATTTTCAACGTGCTGGATTTGATTTTGCTATTTCATTCATGTTTAGTTGCTACAATTTATTAACGAACTAGATGATGCTCGCGGCTTCGCCTGCGTGAAATTCGGTACCCGTTCCCGGTTCCCGTGGGAACATATTCTCGGGATGAAAAGTAGCCTATGTGTTATTCCAGACTATAAGCTATCTCCGTACCTTTCAGCCCAATCCGTTCAGCCGTTAGAGCGTGATTGAGTTACAAACATCCAAACATCTTCACAAACTTTCACATTTATAATAATAGTAGGATCACCATCGTTTTTCCCAAGGTGCTCGTTCACGCGTCCATAAGCTCCTTCACAGTACACCTTTTTTTAGCAAAAGGAATGCACGTGGATTCAAAATACTCATGTACCCATTACAAACTTTAATTCTTGCAACTAAGAGTACTTACCATGCTTTTTTTAACATAAGGAAAATCCTACAATGATGTTATGCCGGACCCCTACCGGCCAAAAACCACACGTTTCCTACCTAATGCCTACGGTTGGGAGCCTCGGGTAAGCCCTCGGAAGGATGAGCCCAGGAGGCTACTTACTATGTTACTAGTAACGTGGGAAGACTACCCTTCTTGGTATGGGTCAAAATCCCTTCATCCGACTTTTGTCTTTGGTCATTTTCAAACATAAACCGCTCACGTCTTTTTATCTTTACATTATTCATTTAATTTTTTTTTAATACATTTATTGTTAAAAATTACAGAGAAACATAATTATTACATATCTATATTTACATTATTACTATCTAAACTAAACCTAAATAAGGCCCCAGTGGTTTTTTTTTTTACAATTAGGTGCCTGCTTCGCATCTGTACTTATCAAATTTTATAGAACTCCCATTAATAAAATACAGGAATATATCGAATATATCGTTTCATGAATATTTGCCAAGTTTAAACATTAAAGTTTCCATTTGGTGAACATCGCTTAAGACTTTCACGTTGAGAAATGGCAAATACATTCGTGTATAAACCTATTCGCAAACAAAATGTTACCTACATTTGTATTTGTGATTTGGTAAGAATGGGAATAAGAGTGGTTCTTCAAAAGATATTAATGACAGCTTACTTGGTAATTCTAAATGGATGCGTATGTTTTATCAGTATCTATATGATAAGTACCGATGCTCATATTTATATGTATAAGTTTACTGATTATAGAACTAAATGCAAAAAACGCTTGCCGAAGAAGAAAGTGAGGCCAAAAAGCTAATATTAAGTCCAAAAGTGATTACTGAACCGCGGCAGTGCCAAACACTGCTCACACGTAACCAGTAATTTCTCATTTATTGGCATTATTCACGTTTTCACTTCTAGAGAGTCTACCTACTAATATGTATGAGTTATTCTGTAATAAACAATGAAAACTAATGTTCAACTCATTTCAAAGCTCGACGTAAACTTATTTGATTCTCATTAGTTCTGTTTAACTAAATAAAGAGAAATTAAAAACTCAGGTTTACGTACAAACGTTTAAATAGTAAAGTTATTCCACATAAAGTTTTCAGTTGTTTAAATACCAGTTTGTTTAGCTAAATTATTGCTTATCTCAATACTATAATAGTTTAGATAGGTTAAATTTGCGTGGATGTTTGAAGCTTGGTATGTTGCTGTAGCTTATTTATTTTACGCTGAAATTCCTTAAATGTTAATGTTTGTGCTTTACCCAAGAACAATAGTACAATATAAACTTACAATACAATCCGATTTTTCTCTTCCGCACATGATCTTATAATAGATCGTATGAAACAGCTGTGAATAAAGATGTCACTTAGTAGTATTGAAATGGCCTTACTGTCAATAGTAAAAAGATGTAAGCGCAGAAAGGCAATCCTTTTTCGAGATGAAATTATAGAGATGGGATTCAAAAATATATCATACTGGACATTGCTCGCGGCATTGCCGTGTGGAAATTTATTACGGTTCCCACTTTCCATTAGAACAACTTCCCGGGATAGACTATTTATTCCAGACCATAATACATCCCTGTACTAAATTTCAACCACATTCCTTTAGCCGTTAGAGAATGATTAAGTAATAAACATCCAAATTTCCTCACACACTTTCACATTTATAATATCAAAATAAGGAGAGGATTCGAAAATAGAAAATATAAAAGGTAAGTACATAAGAGGATTAGCCAGTTAAACCTTTTTCAAAATTCAGAAACGTGACAATTTTTGCGTAATTCAAACATAAATCTTATGCAGAACTTCCGAAGTGTCTCAAGTTTACATAGTTGGCCCTCACTAAGATTTAGATAGCTGCCGTCTGCGTTATCAAGGGTTGGGAAAGAAGCTATTTGAGAAGCACTACTTTAGTTGTGGTAAATAGGAAATTTGTCTTTCGCAAGGACCCCATCGAGGTAATTACCTCTTTATACTATTATTGTAGCAGCAAATATTCTTTTTAGAGGCAACATGTTAAAATAGGCTGAATGATAGTCAACCAGGGCTTAAAAGATAATAGACTACCACAGCTGTTTTTCGCATCTTCTATTTATGCACCTAATTATTATTACCTACTTACTAGCCCATACCCTCAACTTCGACTTTAAATGAAGTTATCTCGTACTTGTTATCCTCAGGATTTTTTTCCCGGGTTCAGGGGTTAGAGCGTGATTGAGCAACTAAGATTGTCCACATTCAGACTAGTATTAGTAGAAAACCTAACCCTAAAATGCTGTGCGTAGTAATTACCCACGAACATAATAACCCATAATATTTTCACTATAATTCGAAGTATTAATTTCAGAAAATACCTACAGAATTTGATACTACTGCAAACCAATTCACTATTAAAAACAAAATTTATAAAACATTTTCGCTTGAACTCCCGGACGACGCGCTCTGGCGAATAAAGAACCCACTTTGAATATTGGTAGCTAGCTAGACATCGGGTGACACCGTAGAAAAAGCTCTCGGTGCGAAATAATTTCACCCGTCACCTCCCTTGACCTCACTCAAGTCGATAGTGCTGGTTGAAGGACCTCCCTGATGTGCGCCGTAAATAAATAAGTGTCTAGCCCACGAATACTCGGAGTTACAGCGCTTTATAATTCTACTGCTACAAACTTTGTTCCGATGTTGTCACAGTAACATCACATCAGTTATTTTGAATTTATTGCTTCAGTATGTTCAAGTTTTTAACATGTTTTTGTATTTAGCCAAATAAAACAAAGCCTATGAATTAAGGGTACTGAAATAAGCACTATTTATATTTTATTTTTTAAGTCTGATTGTTCTGAGTTAGTATATTTTTCAAAACATTGCACAGCATTACTATCTGCCATGTACAGTTACAGCAATATTGTTTTTAGTTTAAGTAGGTTGTAAGTTTCAATGTTTCTATTTTTAGTGTACATAAATGATCTCCCTCACCTTATAAGAGACGATCATGAGGTAGTTTTGTTTGCTGATGACACATCTTTAATATTTAAAGTTGAACGTGGACAACGCGATCTTGACGAAGTAAACAATGCCCTCTCTAGGGTAGTCCACTGGTTTAACGCTAATAATTTATTGTTAAACGAAACTAAAACAAAATGTATTAGATTCACCTTGCCAAATGTTAGGCTCGTTAACACCAGTATTAGGATTAGGGATGATCAAGTAGAATTGGTCGATGAAACTGTCTTTCTGGGCATAAAGTTAGACTCCAACTTGCAGTGGGGGCCTCATATCGGGAAAGTCTCGGGCAGACTGAGCTCTGCAGCCTATGCCGTTAAAAAGATCCGACAACTGACAGACATTAGAACAGCGCGTCTTGTCTACTTTAGCTATTTCCACAGTGTCATGACCTATGGCATACTATTATGGGGTAACGCTGCCGACATCGAATGTATATTTGTGTTGCAGAAAAGGGCTGTCCGGGCTATCTATGGTATGGGGTTTCGGGAGTCATTAAGAGAAAAGTTTAAGGATATCAACATCCTTACTGTGTATTCACAGTACATATATGAAAACTTATTATATACTCATAAAAATAACAGTAAATTTATTAAAAATAGTGATATCCATAACCTAAACTTAAGAAATAAGAATAAATTGGCTGTACCTAGATTTAGGCTTAATAAAATAAGCAATTCTTTTGCGGGCAATTGTATTCGAATGTACAATACATTGCCGACAGCCATAACAGGTTTGTCAGTTAATAAATTTAAAAAACTAGTAAAACTTAAATTGTGCCAGAAAGCTTATTATAGCATTAAAGACTTTCTAGAAGACAAGACTGCCTGGCAGTGACACGAATTGCTCCTTTCTACATTTAAAAAAAAACTGTATTAGATACTAAGATGAATAAGAGGGACCGGACTGAGTTTCTTGGGGTGTTCTTCTCAGTCTGTAGCATTTCCGAACCCCCGGTAGAGTCACAAAAATTTTGACAAACCTAAATATTTTTTTAAAAATTTCAAAGGGAATAAATTTTATTTTATTTTATTTTATTTTATATTTATTTTGATTAAAAAAAAAAATGTGTGTTTGCAACTTCACAGTTAGATTGTAATTTTATTTTAGGTAACCACTACTTTTAAATATTATAACTAGTGCTATAAAGATAAACTATCTTACTAATATTATAAACTAGCTGACCCTCGCAACTTCGTTTACGTCACATAATGTGCACGAAAGAAGAGGTAATTCTTCATCAGACTCGTCAAGAACCGTGTGAAACGGCCCTGTTTGCTTAATCATAAAAGAGCTGAAAGATTAAGACTATTCTAAAACCACAACAGCCTTAATAATTAAGCTCTTTTATGATTAAGCCAACACGCCCGTTTAGATTTACCCTCTCATTCAAAGGAACCCTTTCAGTTTAGGTTTGGCGAAAGTTGAGATGCCTCTAATTTCTGAACTACACTACAAACCCCTCAATCTTTCAAACTTGAGTCGAAAAAATCCTTTAAGTAGGGAGTACTTTAAGGATTTTTTCGACTCAAGTTACCCAATACTAAAAAAATATTTGAAATCGCATCACGCATTGAGAAATTACGACTGAAAAACCATTTTATCTTTCATCCCCTCTCCCGCAGGAACCGCGCAAAACTTCGGGATCAAAAGTATCCTAGAACCTTCCTCGGACTCAAAGCTCGGAATGTACCAAGTATCATTCAAATCGATTCAGTAGTTTCGGCTTGATACTTATTCGGGATACAGACAGACAGACAGACAGACAGACAGACAGACAGACATGAAAATTTTCAATTACATTTTCGGCTTCAGTATCGATTAGAGAACGCCCTCCAACTAAAATTTTCAGAATATCTTCCATGTACAGACTCTCGACCCTCTACAGTTTTATTATAAGTATAAGTACTAGCTGACCCGCGCAACTTCGTTTACGCCACATAAGATGTATAAAAGGACAGGTATTTTTTCAACACACTCATGGGAGCGTATGAAACTGCCCTGTTTGCTTAATCATAAAAGAGCTTAAAGATTTTTTATGATATTAAGCTCTTTTATGATAAAGCCAACACGCCAGTATAGATTTACCCTTACATTCAAAGGAATCCATTAATTGAAGGTTTTGCGAAAGTTGAGATGTCTCTAATTACTGAACTACAAAACCCTCAACATTAAAACTTGTGGGAAACAATCCTTAAAGTATTCCCTTTATAACACTGAAATTTTGTTTAGAATTAAACCTTGCTTATAGAAGTTTCAATTAAAAAAACCATTTTGTCTTTAATACCCTCTCCCAAAGGAACCGCGCAAAATATCGGGATCAAAAGTATCCTAAAACCTTCCTCGGACTATAAGCTCGAATTGTACCAAGTTTCATTCAAATCGATTCAGTAGTTTCGGCGTGATACTTATTCGGGATACAGACAGACAGACAGACAGACATGAAAAATTTTAATTACATTTTCGGCTTCAGTATCGATTATAGAATGCCCTACAGTTAAAAATTTTAAAATATCTTCCATGTACAGACTCACGACCCTCAACAGTTTTATTATAAGTATAGATAAACATTAAAAGCAGCGGCAATAATTTCTCCCTAAAGGGCTTATATGAGATTTTCAAGTAAAGGCTTTGATGATTATAATGTTTATCTAAATAAGTGATATAAAATTTAGCTCAGAGAGCTCGCTTAGACAGTTCTAATAAAATCTTTAAGTATCTGTTAGCTCTCCTAGTAAACAGATATTAAATGAGGATCTTTATTCGCTACAAAGTGATACTAATTAATTTTAATACAGATTGTCAAAATTAATTATTTTATGTGTCTGTCTGGATGAAAATGTAAAATTTCCACCCCACACGGGCAAATAATTAATACGAGTATAAAATCTCTTAAGAAATTAATGCACAGATATTTTTTGACTAAGGAAAACACTATTAACACAATGGTATTAAAATTTACTGGCCTATTTTGAAATTTTTATCAAATAAATTAAAAACAACTCTTCCACAAATAATACAAAACCACTGGCAAGTCCCATTGCACTTATTACAGCCAGCAGTAGACTAACGTAATAGCCGTAAATCAAACTGAAACAGAATTTTTAGGGAAAATAACTACGGTATTGTTTTACATCACACTTCACACTTTTGCTACACCTGGCCAACCTGACCAACACAACTCTATAGTAATTTATTTCAAAAGAACTGTATACACCTCTTCTCCCTTCAAACGTTGAGTATGTGAAAATTAACGTTAAATATAATTAAGGCTACAAAAGATTAATGCACGCTTAAGAGGTGTCGGAAAAGGTACAGGAGAGGAACAGTCTTCTTCCATGCTTCAGAAGACACACTGATCGCCTGAGACCCGTAAATTTCGCAATATTATTCCCTAGTGCCTAATATCTACAATAATTGTATTGCTATTCGATCCAATAACTCAGATTATTCCAAAATTCTTTATAAACGATAAGAATACGCTGACTTTACAATAGACATGTGATATCTTCACATCCAATCCAATCACAATTACGTGAGTAGCCCACGTAATTATTCAACACTCCCCCCAGTAAAAAGAACGTAGATATTTCATCGGTTTCAAAGGGATTATTTTACCCAAACGTCATTAAGGTTTGGGGAAAAACTTTAGTTGGAGAAAATGCAAAAATGGCTTGATATTGTGAATTGGGCACCTGACAACTAAAGCCTCCTCTACACGTCAATGGGTGCATCTGCAGACATTATCTTCGGATGCGTCCGAACGACGTGTAGAGGGGTGATTTGTGCGTCTGTGATAGGTATTTAACGTCAGCAAATGCGTCCGCCTCGGATCCTTTTGCTGTCCGAGCCCGAGCTGTCATCCATAGAGAGCTCCGTCAGCGCTGCCTGTTATGTTCTAAGGAGTTTACGAGAAGTAGTAAGACGTGACCAACTCAGAGCTGTGTATTGTGCTTTAATTGAGTCCAAGATACGGTACAGCATCCTGTTTTGGGGAGGCAGTTACGAGTATAATATTAAGTCAGCGTTCATTGCCCAAAACGGGCAATACGAACTATGGTACGGATAAGGCAGCAGGAGTCTTGTCGCCCATATTTCAAAGAGCTTGATGTTTTGACAGTGCCTGACTTATTTGTCATGGTCTTATTGATGCATTTGAAGAAATATATTCACGAATTTGAAACCGAGGAGCAACGAGCGAAGAGAGAGGCATCCAGAAGGATGGACCTGGGTTTCGTAATGATCCCCACACTGGAAGTGGTTAAGCATTGCTCACCTTTTAATGCAACAAAGTTGTTTAATAGACTACCGATAGCACTAAAGAGGTAATTTTATACAAAAATGTTTAAGCCTAATTTGAGGGAGTTTCTTGTCGAAAGATGTCTTTATGCATTGGATGAACTATGATATTATCTGAATTGGCATTTCTGGGTGCTGGCTATTAGATACATGTAGTTACAAAGAAATTAGGATTATATTAATTAATAATTTTATTGACATCTAATAATTCATAATCTTAGTGACATGTATAAATTTATAACTAATTTGATTAGCATTTTTTAATTCATAAGACTGATGATAAAAGAAGTGTATTGCTGGTTTTAGAGGTAGATTAAAATTGTATAATTTGACATTGACTTATGTACCTACCGCCTAGATTAATCATTGTTTTCTTATTTTTTACCCTCCTAGGATTTTTGTTATGAAATAATTTGTTTAAGTTAAGATCAAATTTCTACACAATGTATATTGTTTTGAAATAAACTAAATTGAAAAATTGAAAAAATTTAAATTGTCGGTTTTTGTGGCACGTATCAAAGGGTTTCGGCGTGTACGTCTGGCGTCTGTCCACACGTGTACCGATGCATCAGGATGGGAGTTGCGATTGCGAGTGCACGCATGCGGTATGATGAACAGAATATGAGCACCGGGGAAACTTTTAGGTATATTGAGCTATATCAAGCTGAAAAGTGTATATAGAAGTCAACGTTGCAGAAAAGGTACATAACAAATGTAATACTTTTAGATCTAGGTTCTCTGCAATCAGCACAGGAGTTCCTCAAGGATCTATCCTGGGTCCAATATTTTTTTAAATATTTATAAATGATCTAATCAATTATGTGACATATAAAATTCCTGACCATATTAGATTGACAATTTTTGCAGATGACACGAACGCCATAGTTTCTGAAATGATGTGGACGGTCTCAGGTTGGGGGTGAACAAGGCACTCAACCTCTTTCATGACTGGTTTACATTTAATAACCTCACTATAAATTCAAAAAAGACAATTATGTTTGTCTTTTTTGAATTTATAGTATTATTTAAGACAACAGCTAAAAATAAGGACAAGCTATGCTGCGCAATCGATAAATCGTTAGGTTTTTGGGGGTGCAAGTAGATTCTTTACTAAATTGGAAATATGAACTGACAGCCATAGAGAGTTCCATTAGTAGTGCATGTTATGTTCTGAGAACTCTTAGAGATGTTGTCAAAATGGACCAACTTAAGACTGTTTACTATGCCTTGGTGGAGTCGAGACTGAGATATAGCATTCTTTGTTGGGGCGGAAGCTATGAATATAATATTAATAAAGCTTTTATAATTCAGAAACGTGCAATTAGAACCATGGTACGCATCCAGCAGCAAGAGTCTTGTCGTCAACATTTCAGAAATCTAAAAATTTTAACGGTACCTGGTTTGTATGTCCTTTTAATGAACTTAAAAAAAAATATTCATGAATACGAAACGGAAAATGAAAGGCAACGACGGGAAAAATCCAGAAGGTTGGACATGCGTTCGTCGGTGGCACCTAGTCTGGACATTGTTAAGCATGGTTCATTTTTTAGCGCTATCAAACTTTTTAACAGACTACCGGTAGATCTAAAAAGATCCATGTACACACATGAATACAAATCAAATCTAAAGGCGTTTCTTTTGGAAAAAAATCTTTACTCGTTAAAAGAACTATAACACTTGAGCATGACTAATTTAATTGACATTAATTTCACTTTGTTTTAAGAATGTTATTCATAATCCTGACATAATTATTTTTGACATTATTTAAATAGGTTAATGAAATCACTTATATTGTAATAATTGAACTGCTGCTTCTTGTAATTTATAATTTTGTATTTGTATTTATAATGTTATTATCGCATGTTTATGAATTATCTGTAATTTATTCATCTGATTTCGACACAATGTATGTTGTTTATGAAATAAATTGAAATTGAAATTGAAATTGAAATTGAAATTGAAATATAAAAATCCTACAAATAAATATCATAAAAATAAAAATGTTGTTCTATTGAGACTACTGTAAAACTAAAGGAAGTTTTTCCTACCTACATGATATTATATGATGATGATTATATTTATAACATAACATAATAACATAATTTTATTTAACTCAGACATAGGTCCATAATATGTGTTAGTAACAGTGATCTTACAACTATTATCATTTATCATTTATCTATTTATCATTTCAGATTTAGTGCGAGGCCGCATTTGCGTTTTTCCGCGGCGGTTTCTAACCTCAAAATGTCATCAAACTGTCAAAATCAATGAAATCAAGTCAATGTTTTGACATTTTGAGGTTAGAAACCGCCGCGATAACCGCAAGTGCGGCCTCGCCCTAATGATTACAATAGCTAGGGTGTGCCAGTAAATGAACTAAAAAAGACAAAAAAGATAATCTACTAGCTACATTCAGGCTAAATCTAAACATTTTTTCAATGTTAATGTGCGAGTGCGAGTTGCGTTTGTCCAGGGTAAACACAAACTGATCTATCTACAGACTGATGTGTGGACAGCTCATGGAAATTCATATGCGGACGCATCTGCCAGAGTCCGCGGACGCATCTGTTGACGTGTAGAGGAACCTTAACGAAGAGACATTCATCTTAGTTTCTGTTAGTTTAAGTTACTTGTGATATATATGTGAATGATGTTATCACAGAGAATACTTATTAGATTTGATGTTGAAATGTATTGTAATTTACATGTCTGATGAAAATGTAAAATATCTACTAATATACTCGTACATTTGGGATGAGAATATCGTGACGCCGACTAATATTAAATAGTCAAATAGATCGTTAAGGCTAATATTAACTTTAAGAAAATGTGACGTATTTTTTGCGATTAAATTAATAAGGTACTTTATTTGATCGCAGCGTATCTCTAAGTATCGCTTATCGTATGGAAATCAGCATCAAACAAAAGGAAGTAGGTAGGTATTGATGTTGTTTTCGAGGTTTCTTTTGAGATAAGAAAACTTTTCGGAATCAGTGTGGTGTTATTAATGTTTTTTGTTGTAGGAACTCAATTGGTTTTGTCACTTTATTCTGGAGATGAGCTACATTTTTGTATTTTTTTCATTGTTTGTAACATTAATTTTTATCCCTTACTAGCTGACTCGGCGAACTGTTTTCCGCCAAATCAAGCTGACCCAGCGAACATTGTTCCGCCATAGTTATCAAGCTGAACTGAAACATCACAACCTCATAATGCGAGTACCTACTCATACTACACACTATCGAATACTCTAATTACCTATACGTAGGTATCAAATCGGATTTAATTAATGATCACTTGAGTATATAAATTATTATAATGTTTGAATAGAAAGGTCTAGTAGATATTTTAATATGTAGAATATTAGCATTCCTCTCCATGTTTCAATAGACAATTTATATATAGTTAAACATTAAATAAAATAATGATTACATGATATATTATTCAATGGTTATAAACATGTTCATGCTTTTGCAGTATTTTTCTCATGTAATGTGATAAGCGGTTATAAAAATTGAGATCCGTATTTGAGTAGATACCTGGGGTTGTGATTGGTATTTTTCTCATGATAAGTGATAAGCGGTTATATAATAGAGATCAGTATTTGAATAGATCCCTGGGGTTAGTATTGCGTTACCCTGGATAGGGATCCAGGGTTACCAATAATAACCTACTAATTTAATTACTTATGTTTACGTTATTAAAAAACTATGAAAGGAAGTATCTAAGGTTTTTTTTGTATGTATTGTATCTTAATGCTAACTGTTATTGTATTACAGTTTACATGAATAATTTTGGAAGTTCATTTTTCATTGCAATAATAGAAGTTCTTAGTTGATTTCATATTAATTTATTTGGATCGGCTATGCTATTCAAATAGAATTATGTTTTTTTTGTCTTTCTTCTATTTTATAATTTTGAAATAAGCTACGTACCTTACATAATAGCCCTAAGGACGCGAGGGAATTGTCTGACTTGAAGTACTATACAATGGCAGACAATGGAACTCTTCACCGACAAAAGGCACGAATGACCCTTGTAATTTATTGTGGGTGAAAGTAGAACAAACGAATACATTTTCGTATTTTATTATATTAGTCTGGAAGCATGAAGTGGTATACTCTCGATTTCTCTCAGATCCATATCAATTAAAGAGTGCACCATGTGAATTACCATTGTGAGAAGTGGGGCAAAATACACACAAGAAATCAGGTGAAACTCGTAATGAAGAATCGATGGATACTCCCGCGATTTACCTTATACTATAGACAATGCCTCTTTTATTTGAAAACGTTCTGAAATTGTAAATTAGACATTATATAACCTGATTTCTTGTCAACACACAGTTTCAAAACTGACTAGGAAACAATTTGTGACAAATTGTAAAATGTATATCTGTTGAATTTTGAAGCCACTTTTCAATAAAACTTTTTATAAAATGTGTGATATTTATATTTCGTTTTTAGGGTTTCGTAGCCAAATGGCAAAAACGGAACCCTTATAGATTCATCATGTCTGTCTGTCTGTCTGTCTGTCCGTCTGTCTGTCCGTCCGTGTGTCACAGCCACTTTTCTCCGAAACTATAAGGTCTATGCTATAGAAACTTTGTAGCTAGATGTATTCTGTGAACCGCATTAAGATTCTTATATAAAACTAGAAAAAAAGCAGTAAATTTTGGGGGTCCCCATACTCGGAACTGAAACTCTAATTTTTTTTTTCATCAAACCTATACGTGGGGTATCTATAGATAGGTCTTCAAAAATGCTATAAAGGTTTCTAACATCATTTTTTTCTAAAGTGAATAGTTTGCGCAAGAGACACTTCCGAAGTGGAAAAATATGTGTCCCCCCCCCCCTCTAACTTCTAAACTAAGAGAATGATAAATCTAAAAAAAATATATGATTTACATTGCCATAAAAACTACCAACGAAAATTAGTTTGAACGAGATAGAGCTGGTAGTTTCTTTTGGCATGTATTTAAATCGATATCTGTTTATTCCCTTTTTCCGAACAAAATATTTCAAAGTTAAACCAAAAATACTGACTTGCACACTAATTATGCACACTAAATATACCAAATTCATTACACTGTTTAATGGTATTTGCAGAACTGTTTTACTGAACGAATAACTATTATCAGAATAGTATATCTAAAAATTCCATTGTTCAACAAAAATATTAAAAGTTTTTTAACCCATTAATGGTCAAAATAAAACTAGTAGGTTTTTTACATGTATTTTTATATTTCACTATGAAAGAGGATACAAAGAATAGAAAAAAAGAGAAAAAGAAATAAAAATAATGTTTTTGAAACTTTTAAAGAGGTGTGCCCAAATTGGCACAGCGGCCACTTAGGAGTGATAATTCTCAAAACACTGTTTTTCAATGCACAAAGTTTTCTTGCATTTCTTGCAGCCCAATCGACTTCTGTTATTATAAACAACACAGCGTACTGGTTTCGAAAGCTTTCAGGTACGTGATCGGCGCCATCAAGTTGTAGTCCCTCTATGTTAGAAGTGGGATGACGGGCAGCTGCAGACTGTCTTTTGGGCGATTGTTTTAGGTAGAACCTGGCTATGCTTAGTCGAAACAGTAGTTGATCCCTAAGGCTCGGTACTTGAATCAGTTTATTTACCACAATAAATATCGAAGCTGTTACAATATCCTGAGGAGCTTGCTGCAACCCAATTTTTATACCCGAAGCGTGCATGCCTCCAACAAATTGTTTTGCCGAATGATGCCCGTAATACTTCACCATGGATTCATCTATGGAAATATTTTCCCCCGGTCATGGTGGCCGATAGTCCTCGGCGAAGACACGTCGGCGGCGTCCAGGCCGCCGACTGCGGAACTCGGGTGGGAGAGCTCTCTCCCGCACCCGGCCCGCCGCCTCCTTGACGAGCATGACCTGCTTGCAGAAAGAGGCGGCGCAGTCCCACTTACTCCCGCTGGAGAGCATGGCTCGCACCATGGTCTCGAGCGAGAGAGTGTCCACGCCCAGACCCACTACGAGGACTTGGCGCTGTTGCGCCCACGCCGTGCCGCCAGACAGGATTGGTTGATATTGAAGCCGTTAAGTTTGTCGAATGGTCACCTGCAGCTTGAGGTAGAGTGGATCTAATTCGAGCTCTCTTGGAGGCTAATGGTTCGTCATCACTGCTATCAGAAAGAGCACCTTCGTCGCGAATAAATACCTCTATATTTCCCGGAACTTCATTTGGCAAGTTAGTTGGTAGATTTTCATCATCAAACCCCTCTTCTTCATCAATAACAACACTGGGTTCTGGGGGAATTATGGCCAAGTCATACTCGAAACCATCAACACTGGTGACGACGTGCTCTGGGTCTTGCAGGTGGTGGCAAGAGAAACAGCTGGTTTCTTGGTGAACTTTATAATAACGGTTGATTGTACAAATCACAGACGTATAGGTAGGTATATATAGGTGCGCGTGTTGAGGTGACGGTGTTTTTTGACGTAGTGACTGACGGCCGCACAGCTGTTGCTCGGTGAGCGGGGCGCGTGGACCCCCCGCGTCTTGGATGCCCCTGCGTCGTCCTGCTGGCGACGATATGTCTCCGACAACACTATCTTCTTCTATGGAATTTATGGCTTCTTCTAAGCCCAAGTAGTTGTTACTAGCACTAAATCTTCGCCTACGACTCATTTTTTTAACCTGTAAAGACAAGAAAAAATTAGTACACAGGTGGCCGCTGTACCCGAATTGGCACAGTAATGTTTTGGATATCACAAAAGCATTCACTATCATTATTCGTCACTACAAAATGTTGTGGATAACTGAATATACATTGAACTACAAATAATCAATAGTAATGTGACGTATATTATATTTACAATAAAAATTATTGAATAAATAGTATATACCTCAACGTGCGTCCTGTGAGTAAAGTTCAACAAGAAAGTATAAAAATAGCACTAATATTAGCACAATATTTGTATCGTTTATACATTGAAGGTATTTTTAACTACTTAAAACTGCAAACGTTTTAAGATTAGCGTCAACAGTTTTCACTTCTACCCTCAATTATTAAGTGTTCCAAAATTGGCACAGCAACCACAAATGGGTTAAGGAAATCTATCGCCTAATTTACTTTTAGGAACATCGTTTATTTTAAGTAAAACCTCAATTTAATCAATCACCTCTAAAAAATTAAATTTTATTGATTAAAAAAAAATAAAAGTTTAACCTAACCTAACCTATTCCGTTATAAGATAGTACTATTTAGAGTGCAAGTTAGTATTTTTGATATGCAATTCGTATTACTGTTTTAAAAATCATATATTCGATGTACGAACCACATTTTTGGTGTGAATTCGATTAAAAAGGTGATCTCGTTCTGAGTAATATTTAAGTTTTTTAAGTAGGACATGTTTAGTTAATCAATTAGTTTTTTTGCACAGCATTTAATTTTCTGGTTTGCATTCAGTAAATTAGTGGAGTTACCTAGTGTGCAGAAAAATTAAACAGAGGTGCATTTAAAAATATCCCGTTTCTTTTTAATACGTCATAAACCGCAATTTCTGGTTAGTGAAATCACTACCACTGCGAACATGTTAAAACATCAGTCAAAGTTACAACGAACTATAAGAACTTTTATATTATGTTACATTGCTGCTACGAAACCCTTCATGGGCGAGTCCAACTAGCACTTGGCCGGTTTATTTCTTCGTTACGTGATGAGTACTGAGCGCTCGTACAATTCATTAGCGGCAAGAAACTTTTAATTACAATGTTACAAGTTATGGCATGGCAAACGCATGCACTTCGCTTAGGCATTTAACTTTGTTGTGGCACCGTTTAATTAAAATGATAAGATAATTTATGCCATACTTATATTTAAATATTTAAAACTTATTTTTTTTTTTATTTTTTTTTTTTTATTTTTTTTTTAAAACCATATTTAAAACTCATGGTGTATTAAAATATTAGGTGCACGCTGACACGAGAACTTCTTATTAAGCTCATTAAGCTGACTGACGACTGAGCCCGTTACAAATGCCACGAGAGCGAGGTTCAGTGTGATACCATTCAGTTTTAAAATCCACCAGTCTAAAGCAGTCTGTAAAAGTTGCTTTATTTGACTGTAATATGTCACTTTTATTTAGTTTTTCTTTGAATCCCAAAATGCAACCGCTTTCAAATCTATCAATCTTTATTGAAATAATACATTATTGCTGAAAAATGTTAAGAAATTTAGGTACCTACTACCAAACTTTAGACTACAGTATTCCAATAACACGACCGGTATTAATCCCACCAGCATTAGATGAAAGGCTTACTATGCATATTCAGGCAGTCCATAAGCCCATCCTAGATAAATAGGATTGAGGCATACATTGGCCATCCTTCAAGCGTTATGATGAAGTGATCGCATGTGAACTACTCATGTAATATTCATGGGTCGAGAATGCGGCAATTTACGCGACATGTGCTATGTTCTACAACACAACACGCAGATGTATAGAAACTTAGGATATTGGGTTATCAAAAAGGTTCACAGAAAAGTTCCAGTAACATTATTTTGTTTTAGAAACTTAAAACGACTTTGATTATACGAATACTAGTATAGTTTGAAGTAAGTGTTATTTCAGTTGATTAATGAGCATCGTTTATTACTAATAGAATAATAATAATTGAATGAACTCACGTGTTATCAAATTAAAAGTAAAAGGATGTCATTCCAGATCCCTACCAGCTAAAAAAACCACATCATACTTTTCCATCTACCAACGGCAACCTAAAAGATAGACCCGGGTTTTTATTTATCCCATGAAAACATCGTATTCCCATGGATTCTTTCAATTAATCATAGAAGTAAACTAATGTAGATACCAAAGTCTTTCCTAAGAGTGCACTAATATTGTTAAAATACATGGCAGATACGTTACCAACGTTATTACGTTAAAAACCAATCTTTTATCGGAGCCACGAGGGATATAAAAGAGATTAATGTGGTTCCAGGAGCAAGTAAACTCGGCACTTTCAATGAAGATACATTTTCATTAAAAACTTTGATTTTTTAGTAATATTCTTACTGTAGGACTGGCTAATGTATGCGACTCGGCCCGTGTAGTGTAGTGTAGTTTCCCAAAAGAGTTTTTTACCAGTATCAAAAGTACTGCTTTTGAATATTCCATTGTGAATCACTCGTTAGTTTTTAAACTCGCCAGCTAGAAGCTTGTAAACTTGCTTCGTGTAATCTAGGCTTTGCCATTCATTACATACATATTTTGTTTGTAACCCTGCGTAGTTTTTAGGAGTCCTGGGGACCATCAACTAAGGACCAACCGTAGGCTATTAGGTAGGATACGTGTTGCTTTTAGTCGAAAAGTGTCTGGCATAGCATGCCTGTAGGATTTTCCTCACGTCAAAAAAAATCTGCGTAGGTAGTTTCGCGTGTAACAGGATATTATGTTCATTACTAATTAAACCAACTACTAGCATCTTATATAATAAGTCGCGTTGTTTAAATTCCATTTCTGTTAATGAAATTCATTAAGCGTTCTGTTGGAATTTCTCTTTACGGCAAACAAAGAGCGAGATACAAATAAAGACGGATATGCGGATTTAAGAGCCAAGGAAACTTGACTGGAGTAGTTCAGAGGTTTAAGTACATTAGTTAATTTCCATTTGCGTTCTTTTTAAGGTTCCAAGGTTAAAGAATAAAAACGTAACCATGTTACTTAGACTTGACTTGACCCTGTCTGACACCAGGCTGTATCTCACAAACCATTATAGCTAAATGGTAAAAATTTTGACAAAAATTTTGACAAAAATTTTGATGATATTGTATTTTTGTTGTCGCTACGACTGCTACCTTCTAAGAACAAAATAAAATAAATATGTAAAGTGGGCTCCCATACAACAAACGTGATTTTTGTTGATTTGTCTAGAAAATTGTGTAGATTCCTTCGTGCGTGAGTCCGACTCGAACTTGGTCGGATTTGTAAACTACATACTAAGTAGACTCATTTTTTTATTTTTCGTCAAAATTCATTAATTTTTTTTTACGTATAGAGACATAGACTGACAGTACGCGGAGCTTTGACTGGACGCCCAGGGTTCTATCTACGTTAATTTTGAGTTAGGTATGTTTTCTGAAAATTGATGAGTATCCATTTCAATGGCTAATAGCTTCGCTTGACAATGACAATATTGACTTGCATTATATTGTTCATTGTCAACTAGTTTATTCCCAATGGATGTCGAAATTGTTATCGCAATATGCATATTCAGTTGGCTAGTGCACTCTAAGCGACAACTTTGGGATGTTGCTATTGATCGTTACTGCCCAATAAGTTCTCCGAATAGTTTAGCAGGATGCTTGTTTATTTACATAAAGTGACTATCAAAACACAGGCGCCTAAGTGCTTCTAGTTTCTATTACGATCTTTATTTTTTATTTCTATTTCTATTGTTGCAATTACGTTTAATTAAGTTTTAAATTTAAGAAAGAATTTTAAAACTAAATATTTTTTAGACGTTTTGTCTATATATCAGCACAAACAAAGCAAAGAAATATAATTTCCAGTTTTGGGGTCTAAGCAACTCAACAATTTATTGATACAGTTTATTATCCTATGACCCGAATTGTATTAAATATATACAACCTTGCGTCTTATCTATTGTATAATCATCATCATTGTTAATAATAATTATTATTCTTTACGACAGACCTTCCCGGGAAAGAATAATATTAAGCATCAGTATGCAACGTTATAAAATAATAAAATAATTTAGAACAATGTTATCCCGGCTGTTATATTTTCTGGAGTCGTGCCAAGCGTAGTCGCAGCTACAAGTACAAAGTTTTAAGAAGCTTTCTCCTGTCTAACTTTTTCGTGTAAAATTTGAGGGATATGGTGCAAATGGCTTAGTGGCTAACTTTCATGGGGTTTCGAATGATTTTATCAGCTGTTATGGCTTGGATAAAGTCTGTAAGAACTTTTATAGCTGTTTCTTTTAATGAAGGATGCACAGACTCTAACAATCTGTGAATGACTTTTCCAGTATGTTAAATCATCGGTAAGTTATCTAAGTATTATGTTGAAATATCTCGGGTATCGTGGGAAACAATATCTGCTAGTAGTAGAGCAATATCTATTCGAGATGATTCATACAATACCCATTTTAGATCGCAGGCGTATCTCGTGCATCATTTATGCATGTGCATCCAATCGTCCATACAATTTAAATTGTGTACCAGTGTTTTCGTGATAAATAGCCTATTAGATCGAAACTTATAGCACCTACCATCACGATTGCGCTTCTATGTGTTATCATTTAACTCAGATTGTTCCTAATAGCTATCAAGAGTTCATGTGAATTGCATGCGCACAAATTTAAGTTATACGCGTAGGTTATGGGGGTTACCTATCATAATAACTAAAGTTGTTTCAACTATTTTCAAAACAACTACGGTTGATTCACCTATGTTCATTACAAATATTGGTCGACTCGACTGCTCGTTAATTCACATAGTTTCGAATAAACTATAATTATTTGAACTAATGGACGATTAATATAATGTTCATTTAAGATATTGAACATGTTGACTACGTTTGAAATACCTAATGCTAAAGACGATTATTTATGTTCCTGATTCCACCCGTTTTTTTAATAAAGTATAGTCAAGTCTATCCACCGAAAATATTATTTCCAAATGAGTGGAAGGCTAACTACAAAACAAAAAAATTAACCACGAAATCTAAGGCGGGAGCTCCGCTCCGCTTCGCTCCCGCCTGAGCCTTCTAACCTAACCTATCCGAGTAGGGTACTCTGAGTCGGGGTGTTAACCATTCACTTATAATGGTGAACACCTCGACTCGGATAGGTTAGGTTAGAAGGCTAAGGCGGGAGCGAAGCGGAGCGGAGCTCCCGTCTTAGCCTTCGTGGTTATTTTTTTTTTTTTTAGTTTGCCTTCCACTCACTTGGAAATAATATTTTCGGTAGTTAGACTTGACCGTACTTTATTAAAAAAACTTAAACAGTGAATTTTCGGATATTTGTAATAATATAATAAAATGTAGCCTAATGATTATTTCTTCTGACTATTATACTTTTTTGATTTTATATATTTTGAACTTATACAATGTAAACTTATAGATTTTAAACTTATGCATTATGATACGGTTAAGCTAGCTAAGGTTGACTGGCAGAAAATGCCTAAGGCATTAAGTCCACCTTTGTACGAATCTGTGCATAAAGTTTTTAAATAAATAAATAAATAAAATACGGACCCCTGAGTACTGAGACCCGTAATCGTACAATAAACTCGTAGGTGAATTGATTATTATGTATTTCTTACATAGTTCAATCAATCTTAGCACAGTTAATTGTAGTTGAATAAATCGTAGGTGAATCGTCCATTATTTGTTTCGACCAGTAGTTATAACAAAAATAGGTGAAACGATCTTTAGGTGTTTTAATCAGTAGTTATTTTGACCGTAGTTGTTTTGAAAATAGTTCAAACAACTTTAGTTATTATGATAGGTAACCGTTATGGGCTACCGGGAGATCCCGACCGTAGACAGTGGAGGGCAACGTGTGAATTCGGTCGGTAAGAGTCTGGCACACCATTCATGAAGGATAAAAGTCACTTAAAAAACTCAATAAACTATTTAAGATTAAGTATCACATTGAAAAACTTAAAACTAAACTTCCCATAACTTCTGTAACTTCCCGTACTCTCCGAAGGCAAGCGCGCTTTGGCTCAGGCACTATAGGACTTACCACAATAGTGACAATATTTTCATTCATCCTGTTTGATATATTAAAAATATTACCTTCAAAATATTTTACTTTGTGGGCAAAAATCTCTGACATTATTAATTACGAGGCTGTAATTCAGGAAACAGAAATAAATTGGTTGGGTCAGAGCTTATTACTGGAGCATTTTCAATTAATAACTTCAATTCAATTTACCAGTAATGCCACATAGTATGAAATACTGAGGTAGTAATAAAACAGTTTATTAATGTGTTTACTTATTATAAATTTTATTGAATATCGAAGTTCATTTTATGAGGAAGTAATTTTTAATACATTGATTTAAATATATTACATAATATGGCTATTGTAGAATCAGAAGTACCTACGTGAGGATGGCAATTGATACGGACGTGTTTAAACGCATTTAAGATTTGTGTGAAATTTGAAGACTTCAAAATTCTTTTTCATTTTTAAAGTACCCTTTACTGCCTGACTTTCTAAGTCACGACCGGGAAAACAACACTCATTTGTAACTAATGATAGTAATATAGACGTACAAAGTCGTGAGTCCAGTTAATAATTAAACCAAAACTGACTTAAATCAGTTATTAGAAATCAAAATCAAAAAATCAAAAATATATTTATTTCACATAGGCATTATACAGATGCGCTTGCAAAACGTCCAGAATACAAAACAAAAACTCTACCACCAGTTCACAACGCGACCCACCTGAGAAGAACTGGCAAGAAACTCAGCGGGTTGTTCTTTTTTTGCTCTATTTACAATTTTAAAGAATCTAAAAACTAGGCATTTTAACAATTTTTTTGAGAATCCAGCAGAGCAGGTCATTTCCAGGCTTCCTTATCCAACAAATAATCATTGATTGTATAGTAGCCCCTGCAGTTCAATTTACTTTTAACAGATCTTTTAAACTTATTAAGGGACATACTTTTAATTTCGTCTGGAAGCCTGTTGTAAAAGCGTATACAGTTACCCATGAAAGAATTGCTGGTTTTGTGCAATCTGCTATGAAAAACAGCAAGGTTATTTTTATTTCTAGTGTTGACATTGTGTCTATCACTTAACTTAGCGAAACTATGTAGATTTCTTTGTACATACATAAGGTTTTCAAAAATATATTGTGATGCTACAGTAAGAATATTAACCTCTTTGAATTTTTCGCGCAGAGAGACCCTTGGACCTAGTCTATATATAGCTCTTATGGCCCGCTTTTGTAAAATAAAAATTTTATTTATATCTGCAGCATTGCCCCACAGTAGAATACCATAAGACATTATACTGTGAAAGTAACTGAAATAAACTATTCTAGCCGTATCTACATCAGTCAAGTGCCTTATTTTTTGTACAGCAAATGCTGCTGAACTTAATCTACTAGCTAGTTTTACAATATGTGGACCCCATTGTAAACCAGCATCAACCGTTAACCCTAGGAATGTGGTTTGTTCCACAAGTTCCAACTCTCGACCATTAAGTTGAACATTGGTTTCTGACTGTGCTACATTAGGCAAGGTAAATTTAATACATTTAGTTTTATTATCATTTAGTTTAAGATTGTTAGTGTTAAACCAATGAACCACTTTCAAGATTGCGTTGTTGACATCGTCATAGTTATCTATTTGTCTTTTTACTTTGAAAATCAAAGAAGTATCATCTGCAAACAAAACAATCCTGTTGTTGTCCCCCACGTAAAAGGGTAAGTCATTAAAATATATAAGGAATAAAAATGGTCCGAGTATTGAACCCTGCGGGACGCCCATAGTAACTACAGATCCCTCTGAGCGTGCACCATTAACATCGACCCGCTGAATTCTATTGTTCAAATATGAAGTCAGAAGGTCGAGAGCCTTGTTTCTTATGCCATAATGGTGTAATTTCCTGATTAATGTTTCATGTTGGACGCAATCAAATGCCTTAGACAGATCACAAAACACACCAATTGCATCTTGTTTATCCTCCCAGGCGTCATAAATACATTTCAATAACTCTACACCAGCATCGGTAGTAGAACGTCCTTTAGTGAAGCCAAATTGTTTCTCATGAAATAATTTGTGACTGTTAAAAAAGATCAGCATCTGCTCTAGTATCAATTTTTCAAATATCTTGCTCAAGGTCGGCAACACCGAGATAGGTCTGAAATTACCCGGATCTGAAGCGGTGCCAGCCTTGAATAGTGGTATAACTTTACTGTGTTTCATCAAATCAGGAAATACACCACTAGAGACGCAATCGTTAAACACAGTTGCCAAGTGGGGGGCAATGACACGACATTCGAGTTAATAACTCTTTTACTTGTAAACCAACATGCGGTTTCAGGGGAGGCTTGCCCGTGCTTCTTAATCACCAAAGCTCACGAACGGCTCCGTGTTAGGCTGCGACTGGTACTTATTTTTAAATCTAAATATTCCGTCATAAATAAAAATAATGATTCAGCAGTTCATAAGGTTTGTAACTGGAATCAGTGAATTTATTCTTAGTTCCAATAGGTACACAATTTTTTACATTGGGCAATGAAAATAACATTTTGGGTAGTATAACCATTATATGGATGCCTTTGAACAAGAGATGGTAAAAACGAAGTCTGTTAAAACAAGGAATGGTATATTATAGCTGATATTAGCAGTTTTGTACATAAATAGTAAGTAGATCTCTGTTCGGGAAACTTCATAAAAATAAATAGTAGCTGTTATAAAAGCAACCTCAGTTTCTCTATGATGTCATTCATCATCCAAGTTCCAATAATATTCATCGCGTGGGAGCCTTATCCGAGTTTCTCCTTTCACTTCGTAAACAAGCAAGTAGTACTAATCCACATGATCCATTTCGTCGCTCTCTATGAGAGAATGTACCTGGGGATCGTGCGAAGTATGGCCCTATACGGTGCTCCCGTATGGGCGGAGACCCTGACGGCCAGTAATGTGACTGGATTGCTGAGCCCGCAGAGGGCAATGGACCCCTCCATGCGACCTGGAAGCGAGAGCCCTTGCGTCACTATTTAAATGGCGCAAGGCGGCGCTGAAGCGGGGCCAAAGACGCAGGTCTTTGGCCCCGCTTCTCGGCTCTCGAGAAATCCGGAAACCGTGGAGACATAGAAGGTGCGACTTGAGCAACCAAAAAGGGGATTCGCCACAATCGCGGCCGTCGGACCGGTCATGGACGAGTGGCTGGAGAGGAGACAGGCTGCTCTCTCCTACCGGTTGTCACAGATAGTACCGGACACGGTAGCTTCGGTAAGTATCTGTGGTGAAGACACCGGGACACTGAACATCTACTGCAGTACATTCATATCTTCAGACGGTAGTATTTTCTTTTGTTGTTTAAGGTTTGGTCATGTTTCACAGCATAACGCCATCCTCGTACATGTGTTAGGCTGCGTAAGCACTGGAGTTAACCTGCGAAAAATGAATGAAAATATTAAATATCAATTAGACGTTTAAATTGAATGGTACAGTCAGCTGCAGAGTAAAGTATACAGATAAATACATAAAGATTATGGCCAACGTGACGAGTGCGTCACGTGGTCATTGCCCCGCGCAGCTCCCTTCCCCGCTGTCTCCACCTACCCATGTATCTATTATTTCAAATATTATGCACTTTGCATGTTTTAAATTATGGTATGTTTCCGGCATCAGGTCGAACCATAATATTATGCCAACAATAACTTACAAAAAGAACTTATTGAGCCGGTGAATATACGAACCCGCATACTCAGGCACCGACCATCTCATAGACAGCGCCTTATACGACTAGGCTATTGAAACAGTTAACGACAATGGTGAAATTTCTGATAGCTTTATTCATTTCATCTAACGGAGTTAATAACGACCGTATCTCATAGATTTTAAGGTTTAAAATCTATTACAAATACGTATGATAATAGTTTTGTTAAAAATTTCACTAGAATACTTCTATTTGTTAGATATACTGTAATTGAGGGTAACTTCATTATTACATTGTAAATCGTCATCGTTACGTTCATGTGTGATATACTTACTCATTGTAATATTATTCATGTGTGTGGTTTATTATTTACTGATAGTTTGATTATATCAACAACTTTTAAAGACTTAACTATTGATATCTGAATATGCAACAAGAATAACGAAAATGGTGCGATATATGGGTATACGGGTACGATACATTAACTTTTGTTTTATTTTTGTGTATTTCAAATATTATTTTCTTTTTACAGAGAAAAACTGTTCATAGTTGAATAATAATGTGCAAAAAGATATCAAGCAAGCGGTGGTGTAAGATGTGATCATAAAGGCACTAAATTATATATAAAGATAAATTGAGCAGACGTTTAACGCTAAAAACGGATTGATTTGAAACTATGCAAGAGATTAACACTAGGTAAATAAAAATCTCACTAAAATTGTGTTCCGATTAATATTTTTGACATTTACTGTTTATAGTATTGCATCAAATTTTAAAAGTTTGAATGTTTTAGGTTTCTGGGGATGAATGTCTTCAATGGGCCCAGGTGAGCTAATGGAAATAGTTGACCGCATCAGCAGCAAATCCAGAAGGTTAAATTTACGTGATTTAGGATAATTCTTCGTAGCATTTGTCTCGATTCGTGTATAACTGGCTGGAGGTTCAAGAAAACATAACAGTGTTTGACCGGCAGGCTTAAAGTTGAGACGAAAATCATATAGAAAACTGGTGGGGTCCGATGGTTTTTAACTAGGTCACCAGTGATCAGAAATAATTAATCTTTATTATTATCATTCCAGTTACACTTGTTTTAAAAGTCTTTTAGTATGTTAACGATACACCATCAGACCTCACAATTTTTTTTTAATGTTGCGTTAAATGGGTTATCATTTGTGTGGTAAAAGAGAAAGATATATATTGCCATACGGTAATAGTTTGGCATGTTGGTTCTTCCTCTCTGATTCACAAGCACAAAATGATAATATTGATACTTTTATTCACAAATTTAAACGGAAGAATATTGTATGTTTAAAGGAATATAGAATTTTATCAAATATTATATATTCTAAGCCCAACCCCTCAGGGTATCTATTTTGTGTTTTGTTATAATATAGTTATATAATAATCTTAGTTTATAGGTAAATTTTGTAAACGTAATTTAATATAGACTGATGCAATACTGTATACTCAATCTATATTTTCCATTAATGCTATGAAATAAAATATTATTTTCATGCAAACTAATTATTTTAATAGCCCGTAATCCACTTAAACATTTAATGTCATAAATAAAACTTGGCGAGAGGTGATCGATGAAATTTTAAAAAAAAGCAAAAAGAATTGCTCCCACGAAGATTCGAATTCGGGCCTACTGATTTGGTTAGGCAACTGTTTTAACCATTAGACCACCACATCAATTAGATGCAAATTCGAAAAACTTAAACACTTTGCTTGGCGAGAGGTGATCGATGAAATTTAAAAAATAAAAGCAAAAAGAATTGCTCCCACGAAGATTCGAACTCGGGCCTACTGATTTGGTTAGGCAACTGTTTTAACCATTAGACCACCACATCAATTAGATGCAGAATCGAAAAACTTAAACACTTTGAATTGAAAAACGAATGTGTATCCTTTTCTCTGAAGCTGACTGTACCAGAAACGAAATTATATTGGATTTAATATATTATAGGCAGCATGTAAATTAGTACACTGTGAGTAGAAGTTGTTCGGGAGCGATTAGTTAAACCACGGTCAGCTGCTCCAACAATATTAATTGAATAAAATTACAAATGAAGCACTTTCAGAATTTACATATTGCCGGTCAAGTACTTCTGGAAGCTAACGTAATTATCTCTTATGAAATTGATTTATGAAAATTGGAGCGAAGTAAACTTTATATTAATAGTGAACTCTTCTGTTATGAAACCTTCCAAGACCTTTTCCAACCATTATGTCAATATAAGACAAATCCCTCCATATCGTTGGAACACATGAAGTTATCTCACTCAAAAATTGAATTGATATATTTTTTATTCCACATTTTCTTAACTTACTGTAAAACCCCACACAGTGTTCACATTAACGGAAGGGGAAGATCGACATGTGATGCTGTGCACGAGCTTACTGACCACATTACGACCCAACTAGAAAACAAGAAAAAGGTTATAGCAGTGTTTCTGGATCTGGCCTGGAAGGCCTTTGATACGGTCTCCAAATCTCTGCTGCTGGGTAAGCTGGAGGGAATGGGCGTCAGGGGCCAGCAGTTACGGTTTTTTGAGAGTTATTTGACAAACAGGTCGCAAAGATTCAGAGTAGAGGAGTGGGTGAGTGATGACCTTAAGGTGACGTGCGGCGTACCACAGGGTAGTATTTTGGGCCCTACCCTGTTTCTGGCATTTATTAATGACCTTTGTGACACAAAGCTGCAAAACGGTAGGATTATTACTTTTGCAGACGACACAGCTCTTGTATTCTCGGGGGAGACCTGGGAAGAGGCATACCAGCACGCACATGCAGGATTGAATATAGTTATCGGATGGCTTGGTGACAATCGCCTCACGCTTAATACCGGAAAAACCAAATATCTTATCTTCACAATGAGAAACTATAGTAGCACCGAACCCTCTACGTACAAACTAATTGCGCATACTTACCAATGCCCATACTCCAAATCGCCGATGATGCAGGGGTGTTCGTGCACTGAACTAAAGAGGGAGCGGGAAGTCAGGTATCTCGGCATAACTATTGATCAAAATCTCAACTTTGAGGTACACATAGACCATCTGACATCGAGAATCAGAAAACTTATATTCGTGATTAAGAGCCTTCAGAGAGTGGCAGATAGGGAGGTTATTAGATCGACCTACTTTGCGCTGTGCCAATCATTGTTAAGCTATTATATTTCTGTCTGGGGCGGCTGCTCAAAGGCATTACTATTAAAACTAGAACGTGCTCAAAGAGCGGTCCTTAAGGTGGGCTACTCACTCTCATTTTTTCACCCAAGCTCAGAGCTGTATAGGACCTGTCATGTTCTCACTGTGCGCCAGCTGTTTGTGTTGGCTACTGTTCTTAGGAAGCACTCTCTCATATTGTACGATCAACGGATCGTACAATATGAGAGAGTGTTTCATAACTAAGAGTAACGACTCTTAGTTATGAAACGGAGAATAAATCTAGTTGCAGCATCTGTACTCTGTAGATCTAGTTTTGTTGAAAAGTTCTTCTGTTTCTTGGGAACATACCTATACAACAAGCTCAACTCAGCCCTGTCAATATATGGACTTACTAAGTATAGATGCAAGGACCCCCTTGTGACCCACAACAGCCATGCCGTAATCACCCGATTACGGTATGGCTGTTGGAGTTGCATTATGAGAGTACCGAGAATCTGATCACTGTGGTAACTTGAGTGCCATCTGTCTCTCGCTAACACACACACACACACACACACACACACACACACACACACACACACACACACACACACACACACACA
The DNA here is from genome assembly GCA_933228765.1 of Miltochrista miniata. Lineage (NCBI taxonomy): Eukaryota > Metazoa > Arthropoda > Insecta > Lepidoptera > Erebidae > Miltochrista > Miltochrista miniata. The sequence continues at coordinate 24,811,315 of OW121756.1, forward strand.
CACACACACACACACACACACACACACACACACACAACACACACACACACACACACACACACATAATAAGTCCTAATGTAAGGGAACTAGAATTAAATTGTATTGAAAGAAGGTAGGTATAAAGTCATTAATGTCACTTTAATTAAATAGCATGACGCAAAAAAAAGTGAGTTCACAAATACATATAACCCCGCCCCGGCTTCGCACGGGTGCAATGCTGATACTAAATATACTAAGTACAAAAAAACTGTGAAATTTAAAGCATAGTGGATCCCAAACCCGCAGGGATACGCGGAAATTTTTTATGTTGTCGTATTAAAGCAAAGACTTCTATATAAACTGAGGTAGACATGCCCTACGCACCGATTTTTGAAACCTATAAACTGAGCTAATTAGCAGCGTTGCTCGCACTGTAGTGAGTCAAAACTTCGAAAGTAGGTACTTGGCTTGCAATCGGAGTCCATACCCCTTCTCTTTGACTCTTGTTCTATTCGTGTATTGCTATTTTGTGTGGTGACAATTACGTAAAAAATATTTATAAGTGAGTGTAGTCTTTAGCAATGTGTGTGTTTGAGGATTGCTTTTGAAATCTCGTTTGTTAGACTACGGCGCGTCTACCTCAGTTTATATAGAAGTCTTTGTATTAAAGACCATAGTTGCTTATCAAAATATAAGGTGAGACCTTTATACTTTGATACTGAACTGAGAAATTGAACCAAATCAATTTTCCCCCATACATTTTTTATTTTCATATTTTTTTTTTGACATGAATAAGTCATTTTATGGAAAAGTTGAAGTACTAAATGTTAATTAGCACTATATTTCCTATCCAAAGCAAATTTGATATCTTAGATTGTATGCCCACCTATTTTAAAATCCGTCCCAGTGTGCGGCCGGCCGGTACAGTAGCAAACGCTAAGTCCCGCAATTTGGTATCTGTAATATCTTAGAAAATACCTATTCATTAAAATCATATGCTGTAAAAAGCCATATAGATCTATATTAAATAAACAATGTATTTAAGGTATTTACTTGGATAAGGATTAATGCTGTATTGGTTAAAACCGCTTCGAAACTAAGCCATTGTTTGTCGTAAAAAGTAAATGACATAAAAATGTTTTTGTGGGATATCCATAAGAGATAGAGATATGCCATCGCGGAGTTTTCTGTAGACCTTTACAATGTGTACAATACTTAGTACATTATATTGATAAATCTCGTAGGATTCAGCCTGCGTTTGCAATGTAAGTGAAAAAAATTTAATTATTTACGACATCACATTAGAAACCTCAAAAATAACAGTATTTCTCCACTATTTAATGGATGTTATTATATATATATATATATATATATATATATATATATATATATATATATATATATATATATATATATATATATATATATATATATATATAAACCTTCCTCTTTAATCACTCTATCTATTAAAAAAAACCGCATCAAAATCCGTTGGGTAGTTTAGAAGATTTAAGCATACAAAGGGACATAGGGACAGAAAAACCGACTTTGTTTTATAATATGTAGTGATGATGTTATTATTATTGTTCTAATAAATAAGAACTAATAAGTACAACATTGAAAGAGAACATAAATATGTAACTAGAATAAATCTTTACAACTAGTCTGCTCGGCGCGGGCCTGGTAATCTGTTCGACAGGGAAACCTAGTACAGATGCCAGTCTCTCGCAAGGGTCATAATATATTCTGTATCCTGTAGTGAATTGTAATTTATATTTCCTGTACCTTTGTGAAAGAGAAATTAATTTATTCAAAAAAAATTAATCCAGACATTGATAAAGTAAACGTTACACTCACGTTTTAGCTTTTACTAGTGAAAACAGGCTTCGGAAATTATATTCTACGTAGGTACAACTTCCTCAATATTTTCAAGTCGATAACTTAGCATACAAATGATAACCGGAAGGTAATATTGCCCCGAACTCTGTTTTTGGAAGCTGTACAACAACATTTAGATACAAACTTACCCAATATCTGTTGATTACTTCGTTAGGGCGGGACAGGAAAGGCTTCAAATTATCTACGGACCATGCGATAGCAATTTGCCAGCATAACCGTCAATAGAGGCGCAGATGGTAAAAGAAATTGTCGCCCATTATGTACGCTTCGCTGAACTATTCCATAGAAACTGATGGCAAATTGTTTGGAAAGTGGGGGAAAATTCTACCTCAATATTCATGTCTCGGGTGGAATTTATGTGTGCATGAAAGCTTTCGACCACAGGTAATAGCAAAAGCTTTCTTAGTTTTCTTTGATTCCACGTGCGTATAGAGCCTATGATATGAACGGGACAAATTCTCGCCCCTAACATAGATTAAATTGTGTATTAATTTTTTTGTAGCACTTTTCTCCAACAGGGATATACCATGGCTGTATACAAAATAGGTGTGTGTATTTAACGAAATACCGAACCCTAAAAAAAAATTTAAATTATACAAATTATGGCTCGCTTAATGCATACTTGATCAAAAAATGTATAACGACTTACACGTTCCATACAGTCATGAAAGTACGAAAAATAAACAGCGACCAATTGTGAGTAGAGCTCACGTGCAAAGGTTTCCGTACCAAAAACGGCTAATAATAATGTATGGGAGTTTCCTCAAATAGGTACTTATTTAATTCTATGTTCAGTATTTCTTGTTATAGCCGCAATAGAAATACATCAACTGTGAATATTTTACCTGTCTAGGTATCAAGGTTCATGAGATTCAGTTGGGTATGGTAGAACACAAACAGACAAACAGACGGACAGTAGAGTCTCAGTAATAGAGCTCCGATTTACCCTTTGTAGTATGAAAACGAAAAAAGGAAAAACATGACATTTACTAACAAATAATAAAATAGAGCTTTTGTCACCAAAAACTGAAATCATCGTAAATATCAAAGCAAGCTTTTATGTGAATCTGAAAGCTAAAACTACTTGCGGTGAAAGAGTAGGTACATTTATAGCTTGACATAATTGCAACTCCCATCTACGGAGTTCAATGAATAGCTTTATAACGAGCTCTGATGACTCCAGACTGTGCGCTAGTGTGTACTGCGTTTTGATTACACCATACATAAAGACTCATATAATGTGATGTGCGTCTGTGGATTAAACGCGACTAGAAGTGACAGAGCATTTTACTGTTATAAGACATGACTTATCTGTGGTAGGCTCAGATTATAAACTCATGTGGAGGCTTGTAATCGGCAAATATCCTCAATGTAATATTAACTTTAACCTATAAGGTTTCTGTAAAACCAAAAAAAAAATTGAAAAAATAAAAAAAAGCAGATGACGCTTGCCGAATGAAAAAGTAAGGCCATTAAAGCAAATAATACATTCTTACTCTTTACGATCTTTTAGAAAAGGCGTCTTACTGCTCACACGTAATGAGTGCTTTCCTATTTATATAATTATGAAAAGTGTCGTCATAATATGATAACATTCAATAATACAGAGAATACACCGCATTTACTTTTGGATTTAGTATTTGCTTTCTTATTCGTTAAGCGTCCTAGGTCTTTAGTTCTATAATCTGAGGCTGTAGGTACCACAAGATGACTACTCACAGCATCGTGCGTATTGATCGATGTAACTAACTTGGATCATAATGAACTACGTAATGTTCCACATTCTTACATTCATTACATATTTTCGAGGATCATTGACCTTTTAACCGACTTCAAAAAGAAGGAGGTTCTCAATTCATCTGTATGTTGTTTTTTCTCAACTCTCCCTAGATCTATTTTTATTTTGACTTTAGTACCTACAGTTACCTATGGCTTACAGCGCAATCGTAACACTTTAGTGTTTTATACAAGTTTTTATTCCTATTGTATCCAAAATACTTAACATTATAAATAAATAACACTCACGAAAATCAAAACATCCAGTAAACCGATATCAGAATATTTGTCTACAATTGTATTTTCACTACTATAGGTATCACTGTCTACGAGTAGCTAAATGGTGTAAGCAAGACAAACCATACATTCCAGCTTTTGGCCTGAAAGGAACTGGCAATACACTCCAATGCAGACCACTCGTTTCAATTTGGCAGTAAAGAAAGATTTGGACGCTACGCTAACCATACCAAGTAGAATATATAAATTTGAATTTAAAACGGTTACTTAACTGCGTTGAATATGGTAATGCGAGATAATTCTAATATTTTGTTTTTTATAAAGGACTATTACAACTTTGTAAGCGTGAAGTATCTGCTTGCAAAAGTTTTTCAAAATAAGGTCTTGTTTGCTTTACAACGCTACTATAACTTTCCTCGGAACCCATTCAATGCGGTCGCATTGGAGCTTTCTGCCTATGTCTATTTTACCACCTGTAGTAGTATCACTAATCCACATCCATAATGATTTATTACCTCATGTAACTAGGTGTCATAATTTACCTCCTGTGACTCAGTTTAAAAAGCATTGCGAGACTTATATTCGCCGAGTATTGAGATGATCCATAAAATCCTTTAGGGCATCTCTGACTTTGCACACAAATTATAACAAACTAGCTTATGTCTGCAGATTCGCCCACGTAAATATTGTTCCCGTTTCTGCTTCCCGTAGGAACTTATTCCCGGGATAAAAAGTAGCCCATGTGTTATTCCAGATTATAGTGTATCCCTGTGCCAAATTTCAACCAAATCCATTCAGCCGTTCGGGCATAAAAGCACAAAATTTTGCATATCGACTGTAGCCATATGTTAAGGTACTTATTTTTATGTCGCTCATTTAAAGTTTGTGATCAATAAGCGGTATACTATACACTTAATATGTGATAGTTACTTCACTCTTAGTTAAAAAATGGCTTAAGCAATTCCACAATGAGTCTTGAATTTAACAAACCGTTTAACATGGGGCAGAGAAGAAAAAAAATACAGCAAATACACACTTTAATTACTATAAAGATTTTGTTCTTCTTCTCCGTTTACAGAGACTAATTAGGCGTGCGTAATTACAGTTTCTACTATTAAGAGTTGCAGAGGAACAAATGAATTAGGGCAAAAGACTAAGCTTCACCGACTCTGACATCATTTAAAGAACTAAAAACATTCATCATTCTACACAGAATCACTCTAATACCAAACTCGATTAAGCACCACCGTTGTTGGAACATTCGTACTTTGAAAGTTGGTGAAAGTTTTGCAATAAGTAAATCCAACATCTGTTAACCTTATTGCTCCATTTACTCAAGACTTAAATTTTGTCAATGACTTGGATTTAGACATTACAGGAATGAACAAATTGCTGTAAAACATGGATTTTATTGTCTACTGTCTTCAGCGGATATCTTTTCGCTATCGGAAAATACTTTCGTCAGTTGATTACACTTTTTGAGCTTTTTATCTATCTTTGTTTGTTTTACCAGGTCAAAATTCAAGACTAATTAGTTCATATATATAACTTTTTAGAGATGTCTACTTTGTGATGATATTTTTGAGTCTAATTAGTTCAGCGATTTCACCCATACGTCGATCGTCGTTCAATCAGTCACGGTTGCTTTATCTATAAACAGAAATTAATTTTAAATAAATATTCAATATATTCGAAGACAAAATTGTTCGAGATAATATTTTGTTTTATCTTACATTATCTTAATTTATAAACCAGACAGAGAGTGGGTTCCCGGCGCGCCCGCCTGACTGACAAGGCGCCATCGCCAGTCAAGCGGACTCGGGTACCTACCTACTCGAATAATCATTTTTGCCACAATTTAGACAATAACTGTTTAGTAATTTCAAAATAGCGTTACTTCTGCCAAGCAATATTTCATATTACTCTACGAAAAGTTTATAAACGTGACAGAAATAGACACTCCTGAAAAATATTTTGATATGTACCTCTTTTACACCTTACCCTAATTATTATGAACGTTCAAACTCTTCCAAATGATAAAAATATAGCAGAACTTGAGTCACGCCTCCAATTCCACAAGAGATTCATGGTGGGTTCGCAGACTGGTCGAGCGGGGTTGGGTAGTATCCGGAGACAAACAGATAAAGACATTACAAAATCTTTTCTGGAGCAGGATGAGAGCGATGCCTATAAGGTGCACGTGATGAACCTGGAGATGCAGAATGAATGGCTTACTCTGGGCGAATTTTGTATTCCCATGGCCTTGCAGTGGCGTACCTTATTGTACGACTGGTCGCCGGCTTTGCTTAAGTTCTACCTGAACGCGTTTCAATTGACCCTTCCCGACCAAAGTAATCTGGTCAGGTGGGGGAAAGCCACAGATAAAACATGTAATGCATGTGGAGAAGCGATTGGAACTGCTAGGCACCTGCTGGTAGGTTGTAGGACGTTACTAGACCGGGGTTATTACTCACGCCGACACGATAGGGTATTGGAGATCATACGTGAGGCTGTCAGTTTGGCGGTAGCGAGAGCGAAAAAGGGATTAAACACAAACAAAAGAAATGACATTGCGTTTGTAAAGGAAGGCTGTTCAAAGAAAGTACCTCAAAAGCCATACTCAATTTTGATGGCTGCCGCCGATTGGACTATACTCTCAGACACGTATGAAAAATACTACAAAATCCCGGAAGATGTATGTGCCTCGTCATCCAGACCCGACATATTCCTGTTTTCGAGGATACACAGGCGTGCGGTGCTCGTGGAGCTGACGGTCCCGTGGGAGACCAACATACCGAAGGACCACGCCATGAAGACAAATAAATACTTTGACTTGACCAATGAGTTAACCAAAAATGGCTATGTGGTTAAACTCTATGCCGTAGAAGGAGGAGCAAGGGGAATTCCAGCTAAATCCCTGTATAATTTATTTAAGGACCTTGGATTGCCAGCTCTTTACTAAAACGAGTATCCAAAGCGGCATTGATAGGATCTTACCAAATCTGGTTTGGCAGGGGGGGGAACATTGTTGACGGTGGAAGGTGATCGTTTATGCGCATAGTAAGGTGGCCACCCTAAACCTACTCGAATGGGTCGCAAGTCCCAGACGCCGTCGGGGTGTTCCCCCCTGTGCCACGCTATGGACCCGGCGCCCTCACGGAGAATCAATGGAATGCTAAGAATACGGTCTCTTACACAAACGAATACAAGCCTTTAACACCCTAAGTACACCTCCGCCGCGAAACCAGAACAGCGGAACCGCTGAATGAATTCCACTGTGATCAAGTGTGAATTGAACAGCGGAACTCGGCAACGGAACCTGACACGAGTTAGTCGATGTGACGCTATCGCAATTTTATCATATTATTTTTATTATCTGGATGACTTAATAAATACATAAAGGGTCTATTTCTGATGGCTTGAAGTAGTTTTTCCGTGAACTTCACGTCCAATTACTGAAAAAATATTAGTTTCGCCGTTTCGCTCTGTATTTCTGTCAATTTTGACAAACCGGCGTGTAGACAACGCGGCACCGCAATAACAAGGCGGCCGAAGCGCGGAGGTTTGACTGGCGTAGGAGCAGATTGGCGAAACCGGGCGGTGAAAGAGATAGAAGATAGTTAAATCTATGCATTAGAACAGGCGGTTTCGCTAGTGTTCCGCTCCTCCTACATGTGACAGAACTTGGCGGAATTACTGCGGTTCCGCTATCATGGTTTCGCGGCGGAGGTGTGCTAAGGGCGTTAGCACACCTCCGCCGCGAAACCTTCGGCCGCCTTGTTATTGCGGTGCCGCGTTGTCTACGCGCCGGTTTGTCAAAATTGACAGAAATACAGAGCGGAACGGCGAAACAAATATTTTTTCAGTAAATGGACGTGAAGTTCACGGAAAAACTACTTCAAGCCATCAGAAATAGACCCTTTATGTATTTATTAAGTCATCTAGATAAAAAAAATAATATGATAAAATTGCGATAGCGTCACATCGACTAACTCGTGTCAGGTTCCGTTGCCCAGTTCCGCTGTTCAATCCACACTTGATCACAGCGGAATTCATTCAGCGGTTCCGCTGTTCTGGTTTCGCGGCGGAGATGTGCCAAGGGCGTAAGGGAGTAAAAGCGGGACTCTTGGTCTCAACAAACAATGGGATTGTCTGTAAAACCGGTTTACTAATGATAATTTAAAGTGATAACGTCATTAGAAAACGTTTTAAAAATTTTATCGACCGATGGAGTGGAAGAAACATAGATGCGTCATAAGCCGAAAGCTTAAGCTGATTGTGCCTCTTTATCGCTTGCTCCGCGCTCTCGCTTGCCTGTTCGGGTCAGGCGGAATGTGACTTTGTTTCGTGCGTACAGCCGGCGTTTATCGATTTAATAGACGTTCATCATCATTTTAGTCGATTTGACGCCCACTGCTGGGCATAGGCCTCCCCCAGAAATAGCCACATCGTTCAGTCTTGGGCTGCTCGCATTCAGCAGGCTCTCGCTTAAAAGAGGTTATTACATTAAAAATAATACCTTCGACACACAAAAAGATTACAATGTAGTGAAAATACCTTTTTTTCACGTGTGGAAATCCCTCATGGAAGCTATGCCGGACGACTGCAACCACAACAATACATGCTCTACCACTGTCTATGGTCGGGAGCTTCGCGTAAGCCCTCGGAAGGATGTCCCAGGATAAGTAAAAATACCCTTAGAAAGATTATCTGGAAAAAAGGTTCCAATTAACTCACAAACTACAAGTAATCCAACAGCAAAATATATTAACATTAAGTAGTATTTCTAAGTCCAACGGTTGTCTTAATTAAATTGTGTCTAAGGCTAAACAATGGCCATTTTGTATTAAGGGAACATTAAGCTTGTTTTCCGCGATATTGGAATAAAAACGTGTAGCCTTTTATTTTAATCTTTATGGTAATTGAAGTAGTCTTGTTTTGCTGTCTCAAAAATACATACAAGATATAAAGAAATCTTGTTTCTCAAAATGGTAGGCAGAGGCATATTTAAACTGCTATTTTTCACCAATTGTACTGGGTCCCAGTTATGGTGGTGTGCCTAAAACTGCCATATTAAAATAGGTAGGTAAAATTTTTAAGTCACCACATTACGAGTATAACCATAAAGATAAAATAAAAATTCAAGTTGAAAGCCATTTTGGCCGTAATGAAATTTTGTATTGAAATATTGTGTCCCTATATTTCCTTTCATTAAAGAAACCTTTACATGTCTCTATTGTTAGGTAACTTGAAACCGCTATTTGTGTAGGACGCTGACGTCACCGCTGTTGCTGAATAATTTTGGTAACAAATATTAAAAGTACTTGACCGTAATTCGAAGCTTATATAATGAGATAGGCATATCCGTTACACGTAGGCTTATCTTACTCATGTTTGATGACGTATTTCCGTCGACTCACCAGCAGGGGGCGCCACCTGTGAACTTATAAATGCAGATGGCCGCCATCTTGTCCTCATTGGCGTTTTGATTCCCGTAGCAAAAGGTTATAGCAGGAACACCTGCTAGTGCATTTATTTTTTCTAGTTACTAGTTATATACCTAGTAAAGTTATAAAAAGTGACTTGGGATTAAATAGTGAAATTACAGAAATAATTATTTAACGGCTTTGCCGTTCGTTTGAATATACAGTGAATCTAAAACAAGTGACTTGTGATTGAAGTAAGTGAACCTACAGACATATTTAACGGTTTGACCGTTCGTTTAAGTCTCAGGTATGTTTTTACTTCATATTTTTACGATCACATATGAGTGTGATACGTCATAATAACCTATTATTTTAAAATAGCACGTAAACCTTTCGAGGTTGCAGTTTATTTTATTTAATATCTTTAGTTACAGCTAATATCAAACTGTTTTATAGATTGTATTCATAGGTACTAATACTTTTTTTTAGATATTATTTGCTTCGTGTATGTACAGCGTCAGTACCGCCGAATAAAGAAAATATTTTCAAAATATTTGTATACCTACCCACATAAAGGCACATTAATTATTAGATGTTCCTATACATGTAAAAATATGGCCTATTATGGGTAAAATCGTAATCATCCCAAGTTTCTGAATACGTACGAGTGTGTCAAAGTAATAACTAAATGTTCACCATGAAAGTAGTACTTAAATTTTAGGTACCTAACATAATACTATTTCTTTTAGTTTGGTTTCTTGATAGAAATGAATCCTACATCCTTAGAAAGAGAGCTTATTCCAAGTGGAGTATTTCAGAAGCGCGCTCTGAGCTCCAGTTACTGTATTAGGTGCGTCAAATAGCTACAGTTCCAGCTCATTTAGCTCGAACTTCAAATAAGGGCGATCGTGACGCCACGTGCATTGTCGTAAGTGAAGTAAAAGAAGCCGACTTCCACTAAACCAGATAAGGATGATGGAAATAGGTGAGTTATTTCTCATTTACCTAACACTGGTCCTGACCAAGTGTAAATTTATTCACAGATCAGAAGTTAATTTACGAGGATGATAGAAACAGCCAATCATCCTTGCTTCGTATTTTATATAGGGACAGCATTAAAAGAGATTTCGGTTACCCAAGATCCTAAGACACAGTATAACCTAAGAGGTTGATAGACACGTTTTGACTACAAATTGCCTAAATAAGATAATATGCTGATACCCACTATTGTAAAATCATAGTCTTGGGTTCGTCAACCTAGACAAAAACGGGGACATCCGACAATTCGAATCCCTGCTACATTTTGAAAAAGCTGACAAGGCTCTTTCTGCCAAAAGGCTTTTGCTGCCAAAACCTGTTGTATTTTTAAACAAAGAGAATCTTTTGAAAAACTTAAGTTTCTTCGAAAATATTTATGACAAACTTGAAGACCTACTTTAATAATAGGATTTCCATAAATCTTTTATCAATTTATCACAAATGGCCTGCGGCCATAGATCTGATTTCATATATTATTCTCAGAATTGTCAAAGACCCAATTCTTAAAAATGAACCTTGATAAAATATCGCCTTCAAACACATACATTTTCGAGGCTGAAGCCTTTTCAACGGCACTCGGGAAGGCATGCATTTTGGTCTTCGATCTCCAAAAAGGATGACCCCGAAAAAAGTTCATCCAAATCATTACGCCAGCCTTCTAGAGGATCAGGCGTCAAGATCAGATCTCCATCGAATGGAGTCCAGATTCCATTGTACCAAGAGCCTTTTTAGGCCTGTATTACAGTTACCACTCTCGAGGGGTGTGTACAATATCTATAATAATTGGGCATACGACAGTAAATGTCCCTTCAATTAAGAAATTTCTGAGCTTTAGGCTCTCAAAGAGACTGAGAAGTTTAACATCCTCTGCCCATACCAGCAAAGGAAACACTAACCAGTTACCACCCTCGAGGGGTATGTACAATATCTATAATAATTGGGTATACGATAGCAACCAGGCGTACGATAACATACTAAGTAACCATGCAAGGATGTCCCTTTAATTACGAAATTTCCAAACTCGAGGCTCTCAAAGAGACGAGGAGAGGTCTAACATCCTCTGCCCACACCAGCAAAGGAAACACTAAATGATATGACCCTTTCATTCTATGTCGGTCAGTTAACTCTGTACAAAATACGTTGGTAAGAAACGAGAGTACCAAAAAGTTTTAAATTTATAAAAGGGTACCGCATTCCCTTTATCCAGAAACTCCAATCCGTCCTGCACGCTATTCGAGAGGACGCAGGTTCGAATCCTGCTCAAAACTGATAACCTTCCCACATTTAAATTTACACGGAACTCTGTTCAAGTCCCGTCCTGACAAAATTGTAAAATTTTCACTTTATGTTAAAATGCTATGGAAAACTTGACTAAGGTGGAATACTAATTGCTTTAAATACTTAACATCCATACAACGAACTCTTTTTAAAAAGGTTTCCTTTTTAACTGAAATGACCACATTGTGCAATGGTTCAAAAGATGAATGCTCAAGGCACTCTAAAACTAGTTCCTTTGTCACCAAGTTTGATTTCTCCACTTTTCCTAACTTCAAATAGCGATGGGTCATCCGCCCAGAATTCAGTTTTAGGACATTGTACGCCTTTGTGAAGCCAGAATAATTCTATCTTTCAGCATGTTCCGTTTACTAGATTTCCTCCAACCACGAGATTGAATGTGCAAAATACATCTCGGTCAAGCTTATTTTCATGGTAAAGCTGATGTAGTGTACATTATTCTTTCTCAGAGCACATTCTTGTCTTCCGCTCGGGTAAGCCGCACCCAAAACATTTTCGTTTCTCACCATCCGGGTGCCTCGATTTCTATAGAATTAGAGTATTCAAATTCTCGTCTACCTACACAAAATCTAATTTTGCGCATCAAAATCCTGTTACTCTTCACAAACACGTACAAATAGCCTTGAAAACTCTTCAAACCCAGGGATGGTTAGACAATTGAGAGAAAACAATAATAGGTTCCCGAAGAAACCTCTCATATCGTTATGCGATAGACATAGAACTACCTGAAAGTCCAATACCAAAAGAAAAGATATTAGACATAAAAGGAAGATTTATTTAATTCCAAATCAAAGAAACTTATTTCTTTTAAAGAAAATTCAAACTTGGTGGGTCTTTTGAATTTTTACCACTTTCGCAGTGCCTAGAGGTAGCTTTACCTCAGCGTCACATTCGGTCAATCCTGTAACCGACAACCCACTGAAGAAAATAGTAGTGCACGGAGTGGTACAAGTGGAACTCCAATAGTGGGTCCGCAATTACCGGCTCTCGACAATTTTACAAGCTTTCCATCCGAAATGCTTTCTTACCACGGACGCGTCAGATTTCGCTTGGGAGCCTAGCTAGAAAACATTTCTCTAACAGGCTCGAGGGCCCAGAATAACAAAGATTGCACTGCTTCAAAGAGAGATGTTGACAATCTTACACATGATTCGAAATCATATACCAGTACTGTGTTACAGTCTGTACTCATTCAAAGCAGTTGTAGTCCACCCCCCAGAGGGACGAGACCAAATCAATTGCCTTGACGAACCTAACTCGTCAGCTTGCGTGTAATGGTCCGACATCATATTGACTTCACCATACACTGCATTCCGAGCCGATACCATATGTATCAGCTCCTCCGAATATTTTTTGTGAGCATCCTTGCTTCAAACACCACTAAGGCAAGATTGCCTACAAAAAATATTCCTATTATGAAATGGAGAACACTACATGATAGGCCTGTTTGTATTGTGTGGATATTACTTCCACCACCATTTTTAATAACCAAGATACTGTCACACCTTAATCGGTCAACAGGATTGTTTGTGTTTGTGGTGCCGCGATGGCACAAGGTATTAATAGAGGGCAGATCTCAAAGCGAGAGCTCTGTAAGTTCCATTCTTTCTGCAGAACCTGCAAAAGAACCTAATAAACATTATTTCTTTCCTTCTAATAAACACCTCGACAGGTCTCCCACCACCTCACATAGAGAATCTGTGGAGTAGTGAAATGTGGGGGGGGGGGGTGAAGAGGTAAATAACAGATATATATAAAAAAAAAAAAAAATATATAATCAAAAGCTTCTACTATTGAGCTCCTGGAGACCTACCTTTTAACATACTTATAAATTTTAGAGTTTTAACCGACTTGCATTTTATTCATGATTATTATATAATACGATTCTGTTACATAAATCTGTTGTTGCTGTACTTGATAATACAGAAACCGCTAGTCAACCTTACATAGTTCGCATGTTTTGGTTAAACATATCTTGGTCGATCTCTTTGAAAAATCTAAAGAAAATTAAGTCACATATTGATTGATATTGGGATTGATGACTTAGTTAAATATTACCAAGTATTGATACACAGAGAACATTTTTCAAGTATCTCGTCATAGTGAATTTATGCTTAGGTCGCCGCATCCACGATCTAACTTTGCTCGATTGTTTTAACTCACGTCATAGGTACTACTTTAGGCCCGAATCAGAGTCCGAAACAGATCATTTTCATTTCAGACAATCTGGTTGGAAAACTATTGTAAACAAAGATAATACCTACGACTAATCAATTGAATCCTTTATTCTAGATAGAAATTAGGTTAATCAGAGTAACCGATATGAGACTACACAGTCAAAATAGTTTACTTATGACTGTGAGAGGTACTCCAACAATTCTAGCCCCGGCACTACCCGGTCAGCAGCAGCTTCTAAGAATTGGTGGTGGTGGTAAGATTAAATTAATCCTAACACGAAGTAATTGACGATGGGTTGGTAATAATGTCAGCAACTACCACCAATCAAATATAATAATAATACGCAATTATTTAATCCTGTCAATAGAAGGAAACTTACTACTCCTTATATAAGATTCCTTATTTAGTCTATTTAAGATAACATATTAAGTTGTTTAATGTGGTAAAGATTATAAATTTAGATACCATACATACAACATTCTGTAATATTATTTTCCTAAAAATAAATTAGAATCACATTGGCGTTTCCGTCACTCACCAGGCGAAAACAAACATTTCTCATTATATAAGCTTCGAATTACGGTCAAGTACTTTTAATAGCGGCGTTTTCCCTGAAAGAAAACGCATATTAAAATACTTACCTAATTCGAAGCTTACTTTTTAAATCTGCCTGGTGAATAAAAGCCAATGAGGACAAGATGGCGGCCATCTGCATTTATAAGTTCACAGGTGGCGCCCCCTGCTGGTGAGTCGACGGAAATACGTCATCAAACATGAGTAAGATAAGCCTACGGGTAACGGATATGCCTATCTCATTATATAAGCTTCGAATTAGGTAAGTATTTTAATATGCGTTTTCTTTCAGGGAAAACGCCGCTATTAAATCTAAAAGTATATTTTTAGAAAAATTCTCTTCAATGAAATAAGCAGGTAAAAATAATTAATTAGGGTAGATAGGTACCTTTTTACATAGAAGTGCGAGCCATGCTCTCCAGCGGGAGTAAGTGGGACTGCGATGCCTCTTTCTGCGAGCAGGTCATGCTCGTGAAGGAGGCGGCGGGACGGGTACGGGAGAGAACTCTCCCACCCGAGTTCCGCCGACGTGTCTTCGCCGAGGACTATCGGCCACCATGACCGTGGGCCTGAGGACGGTGAGAGGGCGGCTCACCGTCCTTACAGAAGCAGACTCATGACGGCAGCGTGACGAGAGCAATTCACGCACGCCTAGCACCCGAACCACCCCTTGGGCGAGGCCGCAGCTGCGGCCGTGGGTCTGTTGGGAGTTCTGGTACATCCTTCCGAGGGCTTCCCTGGGGCTCCCAACCACAGGCTGTTGGGCGTGACGTGAGGGTTTTTAGTCGGTAGGAGTCCGGCATAACATCCATTAGGATTTTTGAAAAAGAAGGGTAGATAGATAATTAAATTAAAGATTTACTTTCATTTTGAGAAAAAGTGATTTTGTTTTAATCCCTCAACGGTAGAAGACCTTATTCTTAGGTTTACCTGTCAACCTGGTTTAATCATGCTTTTACACTTTTTCTCCGAAAGGATATTCGAAGACAAAATATTATGCGCTCATATTTTTCACTTGTATCTGTGCACTAAAGATAATTGCCGTAAATGTTCTTCCAATGCAAACACAACCTCAAAAAAAAGTGAACTGAGTTCCCACTGAGATCTTCTCGGCCCAAACTAACTTCGCCTGCAATCACCTGCGAATGATGTACCAATTGACCGAGGGAGTTTGGCAGCAGTCACTCCCAACAATACGAAAACAAAAAGCCAGATTAAAGCTGTTTGTAACAGCCAATAGGAGTTTATCTCAGGCTCGAAATGCAGGTAGTCGAAATTTGTAAGTAACTAACAAGAAACTCTCAAAAACACAGAAAAAACTAGGTGATAAATTGTTGCTACCGTAACAGATGATAATAGTTGATCTAAAGTACATTAAAATTTACGTAACTATTAACCAGTTCTCGACATTTATGTTTCGCCATCAGTTTTATCAATTCCATCCATTTAGAGAACATAAACACTCCCCTACAATCTTAGGAGAAGGTAAAGTACACGTCGGTGCCGCCTCTTCAATATGTGTACAAAGGGCTACAAAAATGTTGTTATTCACATTTCCCAAAGGCCTCCATTATGTGCGTATTATGGCTGCAAATTCCCTGCCCTCTTATCATTGTGTAATCTGCTAATTAGGTGGGCATTTTACTGAACTAGTGAATCCTGTCCAAGCAAAATCGTTTGTTATATTACCATTAAATTGTCAAAATAGCTATGACAGTACTTTAGTAAACTATATTTTTGGGATTCTGTGTCCAAAGCCATGATTTGTCTATTTCGTATCTTATTTCTGGCATTAAAATAATTCTCGCCTAAGAAATAGTTTAAATAAATTCCGAAGTTCCAAAAACTTATTTTGAGACCCAGCTAACACACTTTTATGAGCAGTAACTTCAAAACAGATAATACAAAATAGGTAGGATTTGGTGAAACCACAAAGTAGAAGCTGAAAGTAGCACAAAGTAAAAGTTTAAAAGCTCTATTGACAGGCGGCTCTAGTGAACGTTTAGTCATGGAAGATGCCAGGTAGCATTACGTATCTACAAAACACGCTTACAGGCAGCCTTTTGAATATTTTCTAACAACTTCAATGGTGCTTTCAATACACTTTTGAAAGCATACCATTTCCACTGCCTTTTATAACTTTTTAAAGAAAGATATTCGTATAATTATGACATGTGAAAATCTGCAGTTTTAAAGACTCCATACCCAGAGGATAACACCCGGCCCCTACTACTAACAATCCACTGTCTGTCTGTCCGTATGTCTGTCACCAAGCTATATCTCATGAACTGTGTCTCATGTATTTCTGATGTCATTGTAACCACAAATACTAAAAACCAAATTAAATAAACTCCCATACAACAAAACATGATTTTTATGGCTTTAAGGTACCCCACACGCGCGAGTCCGACTCGCACCGCACATCTTTTATATTAAATCTATTATATACAAGAAGCCGTGAGATCGTTCTCACCCGAATGCCCCTCTCTAACACGTTTATTGTGAAAGTTCAATCCGATTGACGTTGTCATTTTTGTTTTATTTCAAACTTTGAACAGATGATTCACGTGACCTAGTGTCGTAGTTTAATGCGACAGAGTCACAGACTACAGACAAAGTCTCGACATAAGCCCCTCCGCACTCTATTTTATAGAGAGGGGTTAATAAAATGAATCCCTATTTCCTTGGTCACGACATCACGCATGCACGGCTGGACCGATTTCGCTAATTCTTTTTTTTGTTGTGTTTGTTATAGTCAGGAGATGGTTCTTATGGAAAAAAAATAAGAAAGTTGAACTCGGGGTACCCATTTCCATGTTCATAGTTATGGCAGGACAACATCTGTCGGGTCAGCCAGTTGAAGATATAAATGGTTGAAACAGCGTCCCGCTTGCTCAATGTTCGTTAAAAGTTACCGTGTGCAGCATCTGACGCTACGGTCGGTTATGAGTGGTCTTTTGTTCGTAGACTCTGCTTATCCCTTCAGGGATAAAGAAAAGTTTCGGAGTAATTCATAGAAAGAATTTATATTTAAACACAAGTATGTACTACGTATGCGTATCATTCCCCTCAGTACGCTGCCATGTTATCTATTCAAAGATGGCAACTTGAAATCCAAATGGATCCATAACTATTTCCATTCTATCTTTGTCTCACAAAGCAAATCTCAAAGGAATTTCTTATCTCGACAAAGAAAATGAATAGAATTCTGAGGAATTCTCAATTGAAATTGACAATATAGTTGCTTTTCCCTAATTGTGACTAAAACGGTTTTTTGGTGCAATAATGAAACAACCAACTGAAAAGTATTCAGTTACTAGCTAATGCCCGCAGCTTCGCCCGCGAAAAATTTACCCGCTTCCCGTGGGAACTTATTCCCGAGATAAAAAGTAGCCTATGTGTTATTCCAGACTATAATGTATCCCTGTACCAAATTTCAACTCGATCCGTTCAGCCATTTAAGCGTGAAAGAGTAACAAACATCCACACTCACAAACATTCGCATTTATAATACCTATTAGTAAGATTACAAAAAAAAATGTTTTAAAACAAAATTCCAGATTTAGTTCCGCGAATACTGTCAAAAATGTTAGGCATTTGTTGATTTTTTAATTAATTATAAATACAGGTTTGGTAAGAGATACTCCTGTTCCACCGAGGACGTAATCACGTATGTTATGTATTCGAGGTCCGCAGTCTGCACGTAGTTTTGTTATCGCCCAAAGCTATCAGCTTACTAGTACTTGTACCCGAATCCCCACGATAAAGCCGTGGTGGTAGCCAAAGTCTGTCGGGAATACTGGTCATTCTTCCGAAGGCTTACCCGTGGGGCCGTACTGCCCCACCGTGTGGTTTAAGTCGATAAGAGAACGGCGTAGCATCCATGACGGATTTCCACACGTAAAATAAGAGATGGTCCTGTTATTGTGATATAAATGTGACTAAATTTGGTGTTCAGTGTAGACCAAAAATATTAGATAGATATATATGCTTTATTGTACTAACTACATAGCTTACAGTTTTAATAATTCTTGTGTTGTACGGGTTCCGTACAGTTATGCTACTAGATTAATAACTACTAAAATGATACTACTAATTGAATTGTAAAGTTAACTATCATTTATTGCTAAGTAATTAATTAATCTATAAAATATGATTTATTGCTAATGAGTACGTCGCCTTGCTGCTAGACGTGAACTGAACTTAGTATACGTAAATTAATAAATGTTAATAAAGTCTGCATTATTGCTGTGTGCTGACCGAGCAAATGTACGGTCATTAGCCCGTACATCCTCCCGGGCCCAAAAAAGCGCGATCCTATGGCAAGTTCTTTGAAAACACACTCTTTTTTGGGATGGGAGAAGTTGATTGGTCCTTTAGATTGTTCTCATTTATCGAGTCTGTAGGCACATCACTAGGCTGCCGGTCAGCCGTATTTAAATTGCGCGTAAACACAACACTTTGCTCTGGAGCCGGTGAACATCCCACTCTTGTGTTGGCTCGTCACCTCTTCCACGGGTACACTGCAACTGCTATCACTCCAGCTCCCAACAATACGTATGTGATAACGTATTGATGAATATCATGTGTTGATATTGGATCGTATGAGGAGTCGCCGTTTGTCGCCGACTTCAGCTGCTCTATCTGTTTCCCCAAATCATTCAGCGTTTGGTTTATTTGTTCATCTCGAGGCTCCACGTAGTGACTCAGAGAGATATTAACCATGTGATTGAGATCGAAGATGCTAGGCGTGACGATTTCCGGTTTCAAATTTATGGTGTGAACTGGCATTGACCGAGAATATAGTGCAAAGTCCTTTCCTTTTATAATGCAATTTGAGTCAAGGCTTATAATGCCGGCTCCAGTCAGCTGTTGTACTGTAATTTGATCTTGACATATTATTCGTGTTATGTAAGAATCACAACAAAAATAAAAATACTTGGACGGGTCATTTAACTCAATCCACACCTGATTGCAAGTGGATATGCTGACACTGCACTGATTCTTGTTGGCATATGTTTCACAGAAATTTTCGTCGACGGACAGATAGTGAGCAGGCGTGTTGATATGACACAAATATGATCGTTCGTTATGTAAGCAAGCTTGTAGCTCGGACGCGGATAATGTTCCGAATGCATCTTTACCCAAATTAACGGCAATGTATTCATTAATTGGGCGGACAGTGATCATGCCATTTGTTGTCTGATGAGGAATTGGGATAGTTTTGTGAATGCTATATGATTCCCGGCTGGTGAGCGGGAACGTTATTTCAAAAATGAAATAATCTTTTAATATCCTTGCTTTAATTCTCAACAGGGCATAAATGTATCTAAGATCTGACTGTATGTTTTCGATGGGCAGCGTAGTATCTTTTGTTAACTGGCTGGCAATAACCTGTAGCTCACTACGTAATTGATCGGGTGACAATAAGTGAGTATTAAACTTCCCGTGATAAATATCGGTGACTGTGTCCAACAGAGTATCTTGAATCCCTTTTAAGTTTTGAATAAGGTTACTTGTGGTCATGGCCGATAATGTGAAGTCCTGTGCCTCACTAATGCTCATCATCCTTTGTGAGGCGGAGTTTGCCGCTGCTTCCAATGCATTGAGATGTTTGTTTATGGCTTTGTGCTGAATTGACATGATGTTTTTAGTTCTTTTCAACAGATTATACTCGGCTTCAACGATGGATGTTTGATTCCTTAATAGATTTGTTAAATGATGCTCGTTTCGTCGTTTCAGCTCGATATCTTTTCTGTACTGTTCTGCGAAGCGCTCATCTAATACTCCGAAAAGACTATTAGCAACATATCCTATACCGTTGATAAGCCCACGACGCCGTCTGGCGTGCGCGTTAAACTGCTGATCCAATAACAATTGATTGTAGTGTTGTAGTTCCCGGTATTCATGCTGTAATTGTAGTAGTATTGTAGAGCATTGAACTGTGTTAGCCAACATTCCACATATTTTTTTCTGAATGATCTTATGTCTTCGAAACTGCTGTGTTCCCTTCCCAATACGGGGACATGTCGTAGTAGACAACAAGTGTCCATTTGTCACGAATGATTCGCATATCAGAAACGGAGTCGAAGTACAATGACTTGTTGCTAGGAAAAGGCATTGTTTTTTTATAGAATCACTTAAAACGAAAGCGTGTTTTAAATCGAAAATTGTGTTAATTTCTGTAAATGTCTTTTACGATTTAATTTGACAATAAAACATCCTTGCACAATGGGAAAACACGAAAACATTTTAATAGTTTTTATTGCATTTTCCGCCCTGACTATCAATAATTATGGCCGTTGTTGACCAGTGTTGCCAACATGTAAGGCATATTCTTAAAATAAATAATTCAACAATAAATGAATCAATTAAAATCTATAATCGATACATTTTAATATACGTCGATAAAGTCATATTATATTGCCAGCGCTTAGTTTTCGCTTTCACTATACTAATATCAATCTATCAATCAATATCAATATCATCATCAATATCAATCAATCAATATACATATAATAAAATCGTAACTGTCTGTCTGAACGTTTGTGCACGCTAATCTCAGCCACCGATTGCAATGCAGTTTTCTTTATTGTTTTGCGGTTTGCTCCTCATTTAGTGTTTGTTTCATGTCAATCGGTTCATAAATTAAAAAGTTATATCAATCTAAAGAATCACATATAAAAAGCTGCGTACGAAGTCGCAGGCAATAGCTAGTATTATCTATGTTTACCATTGACAAATATATTTATTCTACTGAAAGACAGGAACGTCCATACATTAAGTACAGCTCGCGTCGCGTAACTTTGCGTCTATGAATTTCGTTCGTTCGCACCGCAGTTATACATTATTAGGTATTTTGCAATAAACTACTGCTGAGGCGGGAGGGGCGCCCCTCCCGCTTCAGCGCTTGATTAGAATTAAAGCGGTGGTACTTTACTAGAGTAAAGTACCACCGCTTTCCTAAAGTAGAACACTTAGTTCAAACTTGGACATACACGAATACGCTGCTGATATTTTATGGAATCTAGAGTTGGCATATCGTCTAAGTAACCAAAGTCCGTATAAATTAATTAAAAAAAAAAAAAATGTACGCGCTTGAGCGAGAGCGATGTTATTGGACTTACCCAAAAATGGCATCATTCAAATTGACAAGTGCTATAAAACACATATTTTAGTAAGAATATTACGGTCTAAACCTGCGTTGAATAATTATAGTACTTAGCATTATCTTGAATGATTTTTATAGAAATATAGAAATGAGTACATAGCCCGCAGTTATGTGGTAGGTACACGACGCTTGTTCTGATCGGCAATCTGATCGATGATGTTTACGGTTAAATATATTAATAACATAAGAAAACTAATCCTACAATATTATAAGGTATAATCATAATTTCAAAAATCTATATTAATGATCAAAACTATCGATTGAGTTTATCGATTATTTTTAGTTGGCATCCCTAAATATCTACTATTACGTCAACCAAAAGTGGCTGGCCGCCATAATTGTATTCGGTACTCCTTTTCGTTGTTATGTCGTTTAGGCAATTGCTTTTATTAGTAGTAAAAGTACTTGGAATTTACGATTTTAGCTGTGAAAAGAGTGTACTTTTTATGTTATAACTTTTAATTTATTGTATTACAATGCGTCGCTGTGATTTTTGTTCGCTTCAATTGATAACTCCGCTCCGCCAGTGGCAGTCATTATTGGATTTAAATGACTTAAGTTACACTGCATTACCGTCATGGATTTTGCCAACGCTGGTGAGTATTTATTTTATTACTACTAACCAACATATGAATAACATAAAATATAAAAAATGTGCTGACTGTTTAGTCAGGGGCTCGACCAATTGTTCAAGGGCCACGGCAACCAGGGCGGCCATCTGCCCGATCGTTCTCGCGCTTTGGCGACCGTGGTGGCACGCATTTTTCGTTCAATCTTTCTAGCACAACTACCTAAGCTAGTTTCACTGCGACCATTACTGATCTATTGTGACCAAAGCGGAGTTCCTAAAAGAGATGATGTTTTAAACATGGCACCGTGTGCTTCTAATCTTATCAAAAGTATAATAGGTATGTATGTGCCTATTATGCTTTTAAATAAAGTAAGTTATGCCTCTCACTGAAACTTACCAGGTCTACTGGCAATCCTAGAAGACACTTTTTGACAATACATGTTGGGTTTATGTGAAAAAGGTACTAAAACTGTGATACATACTGAATCAGTAAATATTTGTATATTAATTAATGAACATAAAAACTACTGAACGATTTTAATGTTTACTGCTGCAATAGATCATTTACAGATAGCACTAGATTCGAGGGGAATGATTATAAATTATGTATTTATATTACAAAATATCATAGTTAAAAAGCAAAGGTGTAGCAAATATGATGTTGTGTGAGTCAGCTGTTTTAATAAGCAGATTAGACAAATGCAGTGATATAAATGCATCCCAGGAACTGCGAGTGCATTGCAGCATAATAATAAGAATAATTTGACACATGGAAACTGTTTGTGTTGTAGGTATCACGTGACAATAACATATGCATAAAGTGCTATGAATCGATGCAAGCAGCTCTTGAAACTGGGCTGGGAGAAGCCCCAGCATTCAGACATAGAAGTATCTGTTATGTCTGTGGCAAATCTACCTACGGACAAAATCAGTAAGAGTGCCACTAGATTGTGATGAAAGGAACTTACTGCTTACCGAGATATATCCACACTTGGTATGTATTTACAGTTAATTTAGTATAATCAACTGTATAGCTGTATCGGTTATTTCTAATGTACTCACAGAAAGTCAGCTTTTGTTAATTTCATAATATGACTATTTTCACAATGCATGTTCACGGTGTAAAACCAGTTGTTTTACACCGTGAACATGCACTCTTCAAAACACACACACTATATCTAGCTAGAAAGCTGTTTGGAGCCTTGATGTAAGAGCATCAATAGACATACTTATAATTTCTATGTATGCTGTTAAAAATGGTCCTGTCCTGTTATTAAAATAGACCCTTGGTCCATGAATCTTGGGTCATGGATCCATGATCCTGGACACTGGATCTTTTGATATTGGTCCCGTCTTTTACAAACCTTAAATATTTGATGTTTTTAGAGTTTATTATTCTGTCAGCTTTATTTGGGCTAGATGATGTTTTGTGAGAATTTCTAATAATATTTATGTATGAAATAATAATCTTTAAACAATTCATATAATGTAGCATATCTTTTTCCTTTCAGGGTCCTCACCTGGAGAAAGCTGGTGAAGCATGTTGGATGAGAGCTAGAAGGGCTGTACAACGGCATTCACTTCACGAAGCCGAGCATTTGGTTCATGAATGTGGTAGAAGACAGTGCAACTGCAGCATCTGAACCTTCACTACCAGCATCACTACCATCACCACCCCTACCATTACCACCAGAACCTTTGTACCAGCCACAAGTAAGGCATCAGGAACCAAAAATAAATTCAAACATATAAATGTGTAACTGTACAAGACATTGCATGTTTCTAAACTGTGACAATATGGAACATATGATAATTCCCAAAGATATGTGAGAAGTGCTGAGCCGTCATAGAATTTACATTCCGGCTAATGCAAGACTGTGTTATTTTTACTTAGGTACTTATAATTTATACTTACTCTGTTGATTAAGAGACTAGTACCCAATGCACTGCTATTTGACTCTGTTGATTATGACAGTACCTTAAGATACTCTGTAATACAACTGTGTTTATATTAGTTAAGAAACTCTGTATATTAACTATGTAACAGAGAGAAGCGCTGAGCCGTCATAGAATTTACATTCCGGCTAATGCAAGACTGTTTTATTTTTACTTATAATTTATACTTACTCTGTTGATTAAGAGACTAGTACCCAATGCACTGCTATTTGACTCTGTTGATTATGACAGTACCTTAAGATACTCTGTAATACAACTGTGTTTATATTAGTTAAGACATTCTGTATATTAACTATGTAACAGAATATGTTATGATAGTAGCTATCATAAGATATTCTATTATTAAGATAATAATTGGTTTAACACCTACCTGCCGCCTCTGTTAATCCCGTAATCATTCCTTCAATAATTATAGTTTGCATACATTCCCAACGGACTCGGTATTCGGGCGGGCATACCATGTTATTTTCGACATAATTTTTAAAATATGCTCTCCAATTTAATATACTAGTAGTTATGGTATAATGCTTTGTTATTCCTATAGCTTTTGATAATCCTTTCCATCAGGAGTTTGGTTTGGCCTTCCTTAGAGGCTCCATACACGTACAATAATATAATATTGATCAATATAGATGATTATTGGGGTAATATTGATGTTAGAACAGACATATACTTGGACGGAAATAAATATTGATGCAATGTTATTAGAGTCAATATTATTGTAGGTGTATGGGGCCTCTTACCATCATAAGGGTAACATTTACTATTGTGACCATTAGGATTGACACACCGAGGGTGTGTGGCAGGCTCCCTCCTTTCACTCTCCTTTATTTAAGTCTATTTTACGTTGTCGCTGTCCGGTCGGGTTACATGAAGTATTTTATTAAATATTTGCTTGCATTGGAAAATGTTTTTAAGTACTCAGGTCACAATAGGCTTTATTCCAAAAATAAAATATCTTTATTGTATTATTCTATTATTTATTAATTAAAATATCAATCCTCATTGAAGCTGTGTTACAGTAAGTTTTGTGGGTGCAAGCAATGCCAGAGTCGCTCACCGGTAGTTGATATGCTTTTACTTATGCTGTTTTCATTATCTAACTGCACTTTACTAATATTCATTAAGCGCCTGTGTTACGACTTGATAGTAGATGGAGCATCAAGGATTCTGCAGTTTGTTCTTGCAACATCGCAAGGAGCATCTGCACCAAAGCCTCGGTTGGTCAGCAAGTACACCACACGCAGTTGATGTTGACCTGAACCCTGAAGATAGTGCAACCCTAGTACTGTACTGTCTTTCCACTCTGACCATGTAAGAAAGGTAAGGGGAATGCTAATTCCGAGTACCTAAGTGAATTGGAATGAGTAACCATCTGTGTCAGGAACAACGCTTAGATGATGATGATGATTAATTAATACCACAACGGTAACCAATTATTAAGTGCTCATATTTAATAATTCGATGTCAATGGGGGTAATTATTAGGTATTTTTAACCCTCCATGGGAAAAGTGCGTACAATTAGGGTATTCAAGACCTAATTTGATGCACGATTTGCCACGAAATCCGGTGCTAAATATAATAGTTTATTATTATTTCTTAAAATATAGCATAATATCATCAGGATGCAGACATTTTTATAGAGACACCGCAAACTTCATAGTGATACGAGCTTCCATAGTCACCTGGTCATCCTTCTTTGGTAATATTAAATGCTCCATATGATGGCATTAAAAGAGACAAGAAAAAAATTAATGAAATTGCTAATGACGTGAATGCCCCTGGTTTGCTATTTTTTCTCTTTGGGGTGTCATTTTGTGTCTGTTTGTCCTGAGGAGGAGTACAGTAAGCGTTGCTTTTGTTGCTGTCAGTATGAACGGGTAGAACTGACAGTTTAACTATAGGCCTCTGAAGTGTGCCGTTCTTTGTTTTCAACGACACGAATCTGACCAGATTATCGTGACCATGATGAAGATTTATCACCCTACCCATCAACCATTTGCCAGCTGGAAGGTTCTCGTCTTGAATGGTGACTAAATCACCCAACCGTATGTTTTCTTGTGGTGTTTTCCACTTTGTTCGAATAGACAATTGGGTCAAGTACTCGGTCTTCCACCTTTTCCAGAGATCTTCAAATAATTTCGATATAAGATGCCATCTTGTTCTGGCATCTGCTGCTGTTTCGATTATTGTCGATCCTGGTCTTGCTGTTAAAAAGTGAGAAGGAGTTGGATATTCTAGGTCATCTGGATCTTCTGATATTGCACAAAGAGGCCTTGAGTTGAGACAAGCTTCTACTTTTGATAAAAGGGTGGTGTACTCCTCAAAGGTCAACTTCTGCTCTCCCACGCATCGCTTTAAATGACCTTTACAGCTACGTATACCGGCCTCCCACAATCCTCCAGCCCCTGGAGAAGAGCTTGGGTTAAAATGCCATTCTATACCTATTTCTGAAATCTCCGCAAAAAAATTGCTATTGTATATTTGTTGTAATTCCTCATATTGTTCTTGAAGAATTCTGTTTGCACCGACAAAGTTACTTCCATTGTCGCTGTACATGTGGCGTGGAGCACCTCGTCGGGAAGCCATTCTGCTGAGCGCCGCTAAAAACGCTACACTTGTCATATCAGACACTAGCTCTAAATGGACAGCTTTAGTGACCATGCAAATTAATAATGCAATGTACCCTTTGGTAGTTTTTATCCCTCTGCCCTTGTTGGCCTTGATGTAGAACTGTCCTGTATAGTCCACACCAGTGTGATAAAATGCCTTTTCAGGGTTTATTCTCGCTGCAGGTAGATCACCCATAAGTTGCCACTGTAGAGTTGGGTTTTGCTTTCTGCATATGACACATCTGCGTATGTATTTCTTGGTAGCTGTGTTGCCACCAATAACCCAATATTTTAATCTAAGATTTGATAATGTCAGTCGTGCTCCCCCATGAAATGTAAGTTCATGTGCTTGTTGCAGAAGTAAGGTGGTGAGGCGACTGTCATGAGGAATAATGAGTGGATGTTTCATTTCATCGTTGATGTTGGCTTTTTCAAGTCTTCCCCCAACCCGTAATAAGCCTTGATTATCTAGGATTGGGTTTAAGTTTAAAAGAATACTTTTTGATGACAGTTTTGATTTGTTGTTTATAGAATCGATTTCTTCTTCGAAGAATTGCAACTGAGTATTTTTAATAATCAGCAACTTTGTGCGACATAATTCCGACAACGTGAGATAGGGTTGATGAACTTGTTTTTTGCAAGTAGCTAATCGCAATATCCATGCTAATATGCGACTGATTTTTGTTATGGAACTATATTTATTCATTAAATGATCAATGATGTTAGTCAAAACGGGTGATGGTTGATTTTTGATAGTAATGTTTGTTTGCTTGACAGGGATTTTGACCTCCAGATTCGTTACATATGTTGTTTCATCTTGCTTTGTGAAATACTGTAACCAGGACGGTCCATCCCACCACAGACTGTGTTCTTTCAGTTGTGTTGCCGACATGCCTCGACTGGCACAATCTGCGGGATTTTCAGTTGTTTTGACATAACTCCAACTAGATGCCGAAATAATGTTCCGAATAGCAATAACTCGATTTGCTATGAATGGCTTCCAACGAGCTGGGTCACCTTTAATCCAGCCTAGGACGGCAGTTGAATCTGTCCAGCCGTATATCTCTGTAGGATATTCGGAAAAGCTCTGTGAAACTTTACTCATTAGTTTTGTTAATAGTTCGGCGCCCATTAATTCAAGTCTAGGTATCGATAAAGTCTTGCTTATAGGAGCTACTCTGGCTTTGCCTGCAACTAACTAAATGACTGACGTGCCATTTCTGCTGATTCGGCAATATATGACTCCCGAAAATGCTTTCTGAGAAGCGTCACAAAAGCCGTGGAGTTCTAGCTTGTCATGCTTTTCAATTCCTAGCCACCTCTTAATTTCAAATTTCTGAATAAGAGGAAATTCTTGACACATGATGGACCACTTATTTTTTATCTCAACAGGCAGTTCATCGTCCCATTGCAAATTGGAGAGCCAAACTTGTTGAAATAGCACCTTCATGCTAGTGCTAAGTGGGGTGATCCATCCCAAAGGGTCAAATAGTTTCGAAATATCTGAAAGAATTGGTGAATGTTTTCCGTGATGACAGGGACAAAGTGGATTTGAAAATGAATTTATCTCTCAGAGGATCCCAGCCAAGACCTAGAGCTTTTGTTGATTCTGATTGTTTAAATTCAAACGTTTTTAATAAGCTTTTATTAGGTCGTCGTGTATGTAACTAACAATGTAATGGAATCTGAGGATACTAATTTAACCATCTTCCAAGGATTGTAGCGTCACGAAAATTGGCAGATGTATGTAGTTCTGATGACAATACAATAATATGGTACTGTCAAACTGATATGATGATGGAGCCGGAAGATAGGCACAGAAAACAAGTGGAATCTAAGGTAGCTAATTTAACCAGCTTCCAAGGATCGTTGGGTCATGAAAATTGGCAGTTGTATGTAGTTCTGATGACAATACTATAATATGGTACAGTCAAACTGATATGATGATGGAGCCGAAAGATAGGCACTGAAACTTCGATGGAAAAAGTGGAATCTAAGGATACTAATTTAACCATCTTCCAAGGATTGTAGCGTCATGAAAATTGGCAGATGTATGTAGTTCTGATGACAATACAATAATATGGGACTGTCAAACTGATATGATGATGGAGCCGGAAGATATGCACAGAAAACAAGTGGAATCTAAGGTAGCTAATTTAAGCAGCTTCCAAGGACCGTAGGGTCATGAAAATTGGCAGCTGTATGTAGTTCTGACGACAATACAATAATATGGTACTGTCAAACTGATATGATGATGGAGCCGGAAGATAGGCACTGAAACTTCGATGGAAAAAGTGGAATCTAAGGTAGCTAATTTAACAAGCTTCCTAAGGATCGTAGCGTCATGAAAATTGGCAGCAGTATGTAGTTCTGATGACAATACAATAATATGGTCCGGTCGAACTGATCTGATGATGGAGCCGGAAGATATGCACTGGAACTTCATGATAGAATATTGTATTATATCTGTTTTTGGATTCGTCAGAAAAGTCTTGTAATGAACTTTGACCAGGCTTAGGTTTCAAGGTTATAACAAACCTTTTTTTAATTGACTTGTAAAACTATGCAATGGAATCTCAGGTAACTAATTTAAGCCGCTACGATCCTTGGAAGATCCAAGGATCGTAGCGTCATGAAAATTGGCAGATGTTTGTAGTTCTGATAACAATACAATAATATGGTGCTGTCAAACTGATCTGATGATAGAGTCGTAAGATATGAACTGTAACTTCATGATTGAACATCGTATCATAGCTGTGTTTGGATTTGTTAGAAAAGTCGTGTAATGAGCTTAGACCACGATTAGGGTTTAAGGTTATAACAAACCTGTTAAATATTGAAGTTAATATTGAGTGTAAATATTGTGTAAATATTGACATAGGTACCTGCAGAAAATGTATATGTATTAGAGTAATAATGAAATATTTTCACATTAGTCGAACTCAGACAAAACACCATGTAATACAGAAATCCCTACTAATATTATAAATGCGAAAGTAACTCTGTCTGTCTGTCTGTTACGTTTTCATGCCTAAACCACTAAACCGATTTTGATGAAATTTGTTACAAAGATAGTTTGAGTTTAAGAGAAGGACATAGGTTATTTTTTAACTGACTGAGCGAAAGTAGGGTAATGATTTTATGCGATAACGACTTCTACGCGGATGAAGCTGCAGGGCACATCTAGTTAAGGTATAAATGTTGTGACTAAAAAGTATAAAATAAATAAATGGTTTAAAAAACCCTAGAAAAATACGCTTTTATAATGCACGAAAAAACCCAAAAATAAATTATGGATCGTTCAAGTTGCCTCTATTTCTGGGCTGAAGTGTAAACTATGTGCTTTAAGTTATAATATTTGATTATAAAAGCGTGGGGTGCTAGAACAAGAAAGACTTTTTTGTAAGCATATTCCTATTAATATTAATCCTTATATAATAAAAATCCTGACGAAAGCTGCATAAGGTCGCACAAGAGCATAACGTTTATGCTGCCAAAGGGAACGCCTTTTCTTTCCGGCAATTAAGTAGATACATGAAGGGAATACGTTAACAGTGGCAAAATGTAGAGTTCTTGTTCGAGAACGAGATATCTTTGGTTACCGTTAAAAACCCGCTTGGGGATATATGCGTTTGTATTCCTATTACGTGATCACTACATATTGTACTAAATATTTGGAATGCCGAAACTTTAAGGACCTACCAATGAATTATCTAATAGAGAATCGTAACGGTAATAGGTTTGCTCCTATTACGCGGGCGTCACGAAAAACTGGCAAAAGTGAGTGTTGAAAATGTGTAGGCGTGATTAACTACTTTACTTTTCAAGTAAGTATGTTATGTATTTCAATTAAAGCCTATCATCGTTAATACATTTCCGAAATTTAAAATGATATTAATAATAGTAAAAGTCACAATAGATATATAAAAGCGGACAGTGTAAATTAATAGTTTAAAAACACGAGAAAAACACGCTTTTATAAATGTGATCTTGGCCTTAATCTGACCAGACATCATGCAGCTTCCGCCAGGAAAGTCTTTCCTGTTCCAGCGCCCCACGCTTTTATAATCAAATATTATAACTAAAAGAACATAGTTTACACTTCAGCCCAGAAATAGAGGCAACTTGAACGATCCATAATTTATTTTTGGGTTTTTTCGTGCATTATAAAAGCGTATTTTTCTAGGGTTTTTTAAACCATTTATTTATTTGATTATACTGCTCTTTACATAATCCAGTTAATAATTGCGGGTGATTTGCTGTCCATTTTCTTAAGTTAAATCCACCTGATGTCAGTAAAGATATTAAGTCATTACGTAAGTTTATGGCTCCTTCTAATGAATGATCACCTCCACAATAATCATCAACATAAAAACATTCTTCTAAAGCTCTTGCTGCTTTAGGAAAATTTGATTTTTCATCTGCTGCGAGTTGTTTCAAGCACATCATGGCTAAGAACGGCGCTGGCTTGGTGCCGTAGGTTATTGTGGATAGCTGGTATGATTGAATAGGCTGGCTGCAGGAGTCCCGCCAAACAATTTGCTGATATGCCTGATCCTCCTTATGTACCAATATTTGCCGGTACATTTTTTTCAATATCCGCAGTGAACGCGAATCTGAACTGTCTCCAGTTCAAAATGATCTGCTGCAAGTCCTTTTGCAAATTTGGACCTTTATACATGACGTCATTCAAGCTAATTCCAGTCGATGTCCGAGCCGAGGCCTTGAATACTACGCGTAACTTAGTAGTAGTTGAATCAGCGCGAGTAACCGAGTGATGCGGTAAATAATACCCCGGTGTCGAGTTCTCCGTTGACGGTTTCATGTGACGTAACTGTATATACTCATTGATGAATTGTTTATAGTCCCGTTCCAATTGGCTATTTTTAAAAAATCTTTTTTCTAATTGACGAAACTGGGCTATTGATGATGGTTTCGATGACCCTAAACGTTGCTGGTACTCAGGTTGGAATGGTAAGCGGACTTCATACCGACCATCTTCTTGACGTACGGTTGTTTCTTGAAAGTAATCAATACAGCGTTGCTCTTCTGTGGATGTTGAACTTTCTCCCGTAACGCCTTCTATCTCCCAAAACCGCTTAATGTCGTCCGTATGATTGACGACATAACAATGACGTATTGGCGCGGTCGAAGACTCGGTGCTTCCACAAATGATCCACCCGAGCTCTGTTAGTTGAGCTATGGGCATAGTAGGGCTGTCACCCTTTCGAAGACCATCTAATATAAGTTCTGGGTAGATGTCTGAGCCTAATATCATGTCCACTGATCTACTGATATTGAAGTTTCTGTCTGCTAATTGTATACCTTCCAAGTGCGGCCAATGTTGCTTCTTAAATGTGGCGCCAGGATCTCTTACAAGCTTATTTATGATATAAGCATCGGAGATCTTTTACAAGCTTATTCATGATATAAGCATCGACAGTAAATATAAACTTCGGATTGTATAGGGATGCGCATGATATGGTGACAGTACCCTTGCTACTGTTCTCTTTTTCGCCGACACCTGATACAAAGCTTGTACACCTTTTTCTCGGTAATTTTAAACGCTGTGCAGCTTTTTCAGTGATCAACGTGATTTGAGAACACTGATCGACTAAAGCTCGCATTTCGTGATACGAGCTGTCCCCTGCTTGAACCTGGACCATAGCGGTAGTTATTAATATTTCAGACGTGGAGTGATCTTCGTGCTTGGAAACATACGTACAGTTTTGCTGATTTAATTGAGAGGAAACTGTGTCAGCTGCGAATGCCTCGTGCAAAATTGTATTATGCTGCCCATCGCATTGTTTGCATTTTTTGTTTGAGAAGCAACATTTATTTTTATGTTCAAATAAGCAATTATTGCACAAGTTATGTTTCGAAATTGTTTGTCGCTTCACATCCGCTGGCATACTTAAAAACTGCTGACAGTGATAAACGCCGTGGACATGTTTTATGCGAGTTTTTAGTAAACCTAAATTTCTTTTTGTTATGATGGACCGATTCTGATGTGGCTTTGTTAGTTGCAAAAGCCTTAAATTGAGAGGATTTATGCTGATGCTGTGCTTCTGATGCTTCAGAGCTTCCACTCTTGTATTTGAATTGATTTTCATGCTTCCTACGTACTCCTGAGGACTCCATAGTTGTGAATTTGTTTTCCAGGAACTCTAAAAACTCTTTCAACGTAGGAAGCTCCCTCGGCTGCTTTAGAGACTCCATGTAGTCTCTAAGCGAATCCGAGTCCAACTTTTGCGAAAGTATATGGACCAGTAACGGATCCCAAGTGGTTGTGTCCACACCGAGATTTTTAATTGAGTTTAGGCACTCATTTGTTGTATCATGCAGACGTTTAATCTGGGATGCATTTGCTTGCTGAATAACTGACAGGTTTAACATTGTATTAGCATGAGAGGAAAAGATAAGCCTATTATTCTGATATCTGTGATTTAAAATATCCCAGCATGCTTGATATAATTATCAGAACTAATTGAGAGATGCTGTAACAACTTTCCTGCTTCACTCGTTACTTTGCTCTTTAAGAATTGCATCTTTTGAGCATTTGAGAGTAACGGGTTTTTGTGGATCGTCTCATTAAACAGATCTCTGAAGGACACCCAATTATAGTAATTGCCATGGAAAGCTGGTATCTCAATTTTAGGGGTTGTTTTCTCCCTGTGAGAATTAGACCATAGTTTGCTGTTGATGGCTTTTTTCATAAAATTGTACGTTTTTTCGTTAGTAGTAAACGTTTCTTCGTACTGTACATTCTCACCATCCAGTTCACCATCTAACTGCCAGTGGAGAGTATCGATAGCTGACCATCGCGCTTGAAGCTCTTTTAAGATGTCTTCGAACTCCCACTTTTCGGTCACCGCCTCCAAGTCTATATTGTTCACTGTCCGCGAAAATGCCTTAAAATTACTAGCCTGTTTTTTCAGCATCTCATCTGTTTTACTGTCCGTTGCTTGCGACCGTTTTTCAGGATTAATTGCTGCCTTAGACGACTCCGGTCTGCTTGTACCTACTGATAAAGTCATCTTTTGTTCTTCTAGAGCTCTGCTCGGGGTTGTAGGCCTCGGCAGAGATTGTAGAAGATGGTTTTTAGCATCGTTGTAAAATTCCGACGCTCGCTTAAAATGATTATCCTGAAAATACGCATCACTCTCATCCCCGATCTCACACAAACGCGAATGATTGATTTGGAAATCTTTCCAATATGATTCTAGCGTATCTAACTTACGCTTTATGTAATCGGCCGTTCTACGGTCACGAGGAGTCTTCTTGAAAGAAGACAGAAGCTGCTCCATGGCCCGACCGGTCTGCTCTTGATTTGCTAGTAAATCTTCCATTATATATGTCGGAGTAGACATGCGGCAGCTGTTTTTAAAAAGCGCAGGCCCGCTGACCTGGAGTAGGTCATCGGGTCTGCTTTATGCTTTATTACACTTATAGATGGATATCTAGTTAAATAACAGTGAAATAAATACTTAGGCGGTATTTATTTCAGAAACACAGTAATAAAAACAAGCAAATGGAACTCCAATGAAATAAAATGAAATTAAATGAAAAATCTTTATTCATGTAAGTCACAATCTACATTTACTGCCAGATTCGCAACGCAATAGGTAGAGCTGGAGAAAAAAAGAACCTGGCAATAAAACTCCGGCCACTCTTTTAACTTCCAGTAGGTTATTACAACATAATTTTTATTCCAAATTAAAACCAACATAGAATCTACTCACAATGTTTTCTCTCCAAATTCCAGCAGCAAAGTGAGCCCTCGGCCACAACCACTGTCTATTTATAAATCCCCGCCACTCAAATTGTTCTCACAAAACACGTGGCTAGATATTTAATGTTTTCTTTTTAAATCAAAGAAATGTGGTTCAATTTATTTTTGAGAAATAAAGTTATTAATTTAATTAGTCAAACAAACTTAAATTGAATGAAATCGTTAAAATACAAAGATTCATTCATTCTCAGTAAAATGAACATTGCCGGAACTATAGGAATAACAAAAATCCTGTTTTGATTATAAAACATTTTTAAATGTCGACAATATTCGTAATAATTGTCAATAAGAATTTAACAATAGTTTTTATTGTAGGTTCTTACGAACCTACATAGTCACATAACACTTAGGTAACCTAATTAGTTCAACACTACATTAAGTTTTACAAATCAGTGTTAATAAATTCTACAACTATTTCTATTCTAACCTTATATCACAAAATAGTAAGGTATCAGTAAAGTTGCTCATTGTAATGGTTTTAATCTATTTATAATCAAATAGATTTTAATTAGTAATTCTCGGTGTGGCGACACGGCCATACTGATCGGCGATGCGTGCTCTGCATCGTGTGTTAAGGTCTAGATCTGCAAAATAAATATTAAAAGCTGAGGCTTGGTAGTTCTACAGTACACGCAAACCAGAAAAACTTGGTTAAGCAAATATAATTCCATTGGTCATAACCTTACATCGTGGTAGCATGTAGAGTGTCACCGCTCATAGTTAATGAAGACGGGGTGAGCTGGTTATGATGCGCTCACTGAATGCTACTACTGCAATCCACATCAATCAATGAATCAAATCAGCCTATATCAGTCCACTGCTGGACGTAGGCCTCTCCCAAATGACGCCACAACACACGGTCCTGCGCACATGTAAATACATGGCAACAGTAATTTTTATTTTTTTTATTTTTTTATACACAGGTAAGGATTTGTAGGGGAGAGGTCGATGCTGTCAAAGACAGGGGCCCTAGGGGATGTTGGTAGGGTCGATGCTGTGCCCTAAGCGGTCTTGTACGCCGTGTTACACAGGGGACCATTATTCTTTCAGGATTGGGATATCCACTTTTAGTGGTTCTTACTGCTCATTCCACATGACAACAGTATTTTTTTTTAATTTTTTTTTTTTTATACACGGGTAAGGATATGTAGGGGAGAGGTCGATGCTGTCAAAGACAGGGGCCCTAGGGGATGTTGGTAGGGTCGATGCTGTGCCCTAAGCGGTCTTTTACGCCGTGTTACACAGGGGACCATTATTCTTTCAGGATTGGGATATCCACTTTTAGTGGTTCTTACTGCTCATTCCACATGACAACAGTATTTTTTTTTATTTTATATAAGGGTAAGGATATGTAGGGGAGAGGTCGATGCTGTCAAAGACAGGGGCCCTAGGGGATGTTGGTAGGGTCGATGCTGTGCCCTAAGCGGTCTTGTACGCCGTGTTACACAGGGGACCATTATTCTTTCAGGATTGGGATATCCACTTTTAGTGGTTCTTACTGCTCATTCCACATGACAACAGTATTTTTTTTTTTTTTTTTTTTTTATATACGGGTAAGGATATGTAGGGGAGAGGTCGATGCTGTCAAAGACAGGGGCCCTAGGGGATGTTGGTAAGGTCGATGCTGTGCCCTAAGCGGTCTTGTACGCCGTGTTACACAGGGGACCACTATTCTTTCAGGATTGGGATATCCACTTTTAGTGGCTTAATACAAATAATAAATAAATAATATGATTCAGGATAGGGATATTAGTGGCTTATTGGCGACTCCACGCCCCAATAGCATCTTTTCATTTAAATATTTTATTAGCTAATTTGGTGACTCCACGTCCCAATAGCATCATTTGTCTAATAATTCAGCTAGCATTTTAATACCGATTAGACTGAAGAAACTAAAATGAAAATACCTCACCAGATTTTTCAATTTGTGGTTTCTGAGAATCAAGTACTCGCTGGGTGCGGCGCCGTCAGCGTCAGCGCCAATGCGCCAGATGACCTAACCTAAGCTGTAGCTCACCACGAGGTTTTGGGCGCCCCGCTGTTGATTGTGGGGACCTTTAGCGCCCGTCTATGATGTCCTAATGCTTCCTTTAGAAGACAGCGGCCGTTGTCGAGAACGCTGTAAACTTAAACAAAGATGCCTCTGTAAAAACTATGATTTTTTTTTTGCACGATTCCTGTCAAATCTCGCCTTATCTTTAGTAGATGTCTGTGTCGTTGTTGTACGTGCCATTCAAGAAGTTTCAAACTAGGTACTTCAGTGGTTGACCAAATTAGGCAATTCCGCTGGTAAACAGTTTTGGCACGGAAATAAGAGGAGCTACGCCTGCAGTTCGTACTTTCTGATGCGGTGTGCGAATTTGAAGTCTCGTAATCCCTTATCATAAGACTATTAGCCCTAATGATACCCGTGGCTACTATACAGGGACATCGTTTATAATCACTTGTTTTGGGGCTAGAAAGAGATGAAATACTTGTTTGGGCCACCAAGGTTCAATGCTCGCCTTTGTAGTTTATATAGCGTTACAGAACTTACTTTGCATAGGAGTATTTTTAAAGAGGGAATCCTACATGAATGCCATGCCGGACTCCTACCGACTAAAAACCACACGTTTCCTACCTAATATGCCTACGGTTGGGAGCCCCGGGTAAGCTCTGGGAAGGATGACCCCAGGACTCCCGACAGACCTTCAGTTACCACTGCGGCCTCACCTAGCGGTGGGGGAATATGCATAGGAGTCTACTGTGAAGGTTACACGTTCCTGTTCATCTGAAGTGCCTGGCTTACTCGGTACGTCGACGTGTAGGTATAGCTTCGAATGGCACGGTCGGTTTGCTAATAGAGCGCAAGTGAACTTGCGTTGATCTAAACATTCGAGGTCCGGAAACGGTGCAATTGTCCTAATGTTAACGGTGAAAAAATCTTTAACGGTGCTAATTTTTTCAAAATAGTAACTTCCATAATTTTATGAAGAGTCTTAAGGTATTAATTACTAAAGCTTCTTTGGAAAGATTTAGGTACAACAGTCAACCGTTGTGTACCTACCCAAGATTGGGTCTCGCTTTTCAGATACCTATCTTGACATTTTCTTGCAGATAACATCCCTGGACGGTCTCATCTCAATGGAAACCGTCTATGATAGTACGTACGTAACTATCTCGACGTTGTTTACTGTTTATTCAGATGAATAGTCACTAATCAAACTGTTATTCAAGACTTTGCCTGTTAAAGGTATTTCAGTTTAACAATATCGGCATGCTGCATCCGCTCGCCCTTCCTGTATTTATTTCAAATTCAAATTTTTGCGAATATACCATTATGGATGTGAGACAGCAAGTCTTCCTTGTGCTTCGAGGCTTAAAGCGCGTCGCAGTCGGGATACCGTATAATCATCTTGAAGTGGCGTCCATACAAGTAATAGTTAAAACGTTTGACCGCTCGTACTACCACCAAAATCTCGAGTTCGCTCCAGTGATACTTATCTAGTTTCTACATCGCATCGGTCGTGTGCATACTAAAAAAAAAAACCACTATGTGCTGCCGACCCGTATTGATTTGAATAAGGATTGACCCGAAGTCAAGGCCCAGCCAAGGAAACAATTCGCTAGGTTCTTTTCTTAGAAATATTCTATGCCATGCTTCCTCATGAACATGGGTCCATTGCCACTTAGCGCCTTAGATAGTCAGTTCATTAAGAGAAGCCACAGCAGGAGCGATATTTGGTATGAACGAGCGGGAGTATTCAGCGCGACAACTGAATAGACGAATTTGTTTAGCATTTGTAGGTACCAGAGTTTTTAGGCTTAACCTTTTTAGGGCTAGGACGCACTTGACCGTTCTGTACTAAATTTTTAGCATACTCAATTGACCGTTAAAAGAAAAGGCATTATTATAAATAAATAATAAATAAATATTCACGGACATCTCACAAATTATTCTATGAGGATTGGAAATCCTGGTTTACGGAATGATATTAAGACTCTAAGCACAGATTAGTAAATAGTTACTGCTCTAGTGACAGAGCTGGGAGAGAAAACCTACGGTATTTACCACAGATATCAGAAAAATATGTACTGATAACGTCATCTATACAAACCTATGCTATACTACCTTAGTGGCCATTGTCTGAACTCAAGAGGTAATTTTATTTTTCTGGGTGTTTTTAAGTCATCTTCGATATCAAGGTTACCTTATGCTATCTAATAAAAATAGATTTGAACCTACCAACACGTCTGAAGTAATAATCTTGTGAAATGTGACATTCAATTTCTACGTTAATTCTATTATCTAGAATCTAGACAGACTTAAGATGCTCGTAGAAACAACAGGAAACCTATGCCACCAAGTAATTTTATTGACCACACGTTTTCGGTTTTCCGGCTAATTGTATGAGATTGACTCAAAAGAATTAACCAGCACTTAACCCCGCTATCAAAGATGGTATTATTAATTACCTTACCTATCCTCACACGCATTGTGTTCAAGCTGGACTAGTTAAGAACAGAGTTCATATTATAGGTTATGTGCTTTTCGCGGCGATAGCAGGTACCAAATGTGTAAACGGCTTTTGATCAAAATGAACAAAATTCAAGTACTATAAGTTTGTTCGTATAACCGTTGTGTTGGCCGGGTTATTGTTGCATTGGGAACACAAGTTTCTTTCAACCGTACGTTTATCCGAATCTGTTGTAGTAGCTTTAAAACGTCACTCACGAGAGGTATGACCGGACTTACTACAAAAATTACAGTAAGAAGCGTTTCCACTATCAATGGAATATTTTAACAGTTTCGGTGGTGGTTGTGATCAATTCGCGTTTGAACGCTTACATAATATAGAAGAGGTAACATAACCTATCATCGCTGTTACTGCATCGCAATTTCGTAACCACTAAGCTGGCAGACTAGCTTATGGTAGCCCCACCGAGGACGCGGTAACTAGCCAGTTGTCAACCTATGTTAGCGCGGCCCTTCAGCAGTCTAGTTATTTTCATACGTATATCGTAGTCACTTGGTAACATAGTTCGTTTGAAACAAACAAAAAAAAAACATGATTACATCAATTGCAGTCGCCAACGCGACGTTACCGCCTAGGTCATACGAGGGTAGAAACACATCGGTACTTAATCATAACTTTCTTTTGTTGTTTCGACAGGCGATCACTCATACATTACTTCACTGTGATCATATTAAAATAAAATTCAGGTGGTACATTACCCCTTTGCTGTTGTAGCTGTGTGACGGTGCTGGTGGAAGACTTACTAGCACCAGGATCTCGCACAGCCGCGGAACACGCCGGCGCCGGCGCGCCCGTAA
Source organism: Miltochrista miniata (assembly GCA_933228765.1). Taxonomy (NCBI): domain Eukaryota; kingdom Metazoa; phylum Arthropoda; class Insecta; order Lepidoptera; family Erebidae; genus Miltochrista; species Miltochrista miniata. The sequence continues at coordinate 24,851,134 of OW121756.1, forward strand.
CCGCGTGCGGCGCGTTGGTAAACTGGTACACAATCTTCGTAGCAAAGATCCTGAAAAATAAATAGTCTCGCACAGTATTTTGTAGGTAGTGATCCCACTTTTGATGTCGGAGTAGACATGCGGCAGCTGTTTTTAAAAAGCGCAGGCCCGCTGACCTGGAGTAGGTCATCGGGTCTGCTTTATGCTTTATTACACTTATAGATGGATATCTAGTTAAATAACAGTGAAATAAATACTTAGGCGGTATTTATTTCAGAAACACAGTAATAAAAACAAGCAAATGGAACTCCAATGAAATAAAATGAAATTAAATGAAAAATCTTTATTCATGTAAGTCACAATCTACATTTACTGCCAGATTCGCAACGCAATAGGTAGAGCTGGAGAAAAAAAGAACCTGGCAATAAAACTCCGGCCACTCTTTTAACTTCCAGTAGGTTATTACAACATAATTTTTATTCCAAATTAAAACCAACATAGAATCTACTCACAATGTTTTCTCTCCAAATTCCAGCAGCAAAGTGAGCCCTCGGCCACAACCACTGTCTATTTATAAATCCCCGCCACTCAAATTGTTCTCACAAAACACGTGGCTAGATATTTAATGTTTTCTTTTTAAATCAAAGAAATGTGGTTCAATTTATTTTTGAGAAATAAAGTTATTAATTTAATTAGTCAAACAAACTTAAATTGAATGAAATCGTTAAAATACAAAGATTCATTCATTCTCAGTAAAATGAACATTGCCGGAACTATAGGAATAACAAAAATCCTGTTTTGATTATAAAACATTTTTAAATGTCGACAATATTCGTAATAATTGTCAATAAGAATTTAACAATAGTTTTTATTGTAGGTTCTTACGAACCTACATAGTCACATAACACTTAGGTAACCTAATTAGTTCAACACTACATTAAGTTTTACAAATCAGTGTTAATAAATTCTACAACTATTTCTATTCTAACCTTATATCACAAAATAGTAAGGTATCAGTAAAGTTGCTCATTGTAATGGTTTTAATCTATTTATAATCAAATAGATTTTAATTAGTAATTCTCGGTGTGGCGACATATATATAAATAATTGGAAAGATCTTACTTGAATTGCTCGTACAACACCTGCTTGGTGGCTGCTGAAGCTCCGACACGTAGCGCTCTTGCTGGCTTAGTGCACTGGTACTGCGACTCCTTGATAGTCACTGATTCGACTACACACGCGACTGATCCTTGCTGATAACCAAACCGCGCGATAGGTTTATAGCTCGAAGGACCAAAATGTACGGGTTCCGTACAGTTATGCTACTAGATTAATAACTACTAAAATGATACTACTAATTGAATTGTAAAGTTAACTATCATTTATTGCTAAGTAATTAATTAATCTATAAAATATGATTTATTGCTAATGAGTACGTCGCCTTGCTGCTAGACGTGAACTGAACTTAGTATACGTAAATTAATAAATGTTAATAAAGTCTGCATTATTGCTGTGTGCTGACCGAGCAAATGTACGGTCATTAGCCCGTACACCAATTCCGAAGTTGTTTTAGATAAGGTTAATATTGAGGTCCAGTATAACAACGTAATAGGTTTAACGACCATGGTTACATAGACCGATATGTTTTTATTTACTTTCATTCTTTAGAAAATAATTGAAAACATACGGTCACCGCGTAGCAAAAGATACTTATATATTACCAGGGTGAGCTTTTGCAGAATACTGACTCAGCGAGCGCGTCTTCGCTTACAATTACAAAAATGTATATTTAAAAATAAAGTATATCAATAAAATGTTATGTATTTATATCTTAATTTTATAAAGACCGCGTCATTTGCCTAATTCAGTTAGTAAAAAGAAACCGTAACATTGAACATTTTATAAAACCTTTTCATTTCAATGGTTGATCAAAAAAAAACTCGGGCAAAGTTGTTTATAAAATTAATGGGAATACATTTTATAAGGTTCTATCTTTTCAATATACTGCGCAACAAATTTTCATATATTTTCAACCCCTATAATTTTCAGTCTACTGATCCGATTTTGCCCAAATGCAATACCCCGCTATAAATTATGCTTCAAAATTAATGAACCGAGTTTTGTTTTGTTAAAAGAAAATTCCACCTGTACAGTTTCTGACGCCATTACAACTTAGAACCGTAAATATTTACACTTCTTTTAAAAATAATGAGAATCTTTTTGCAACTAACATGTTTCTAAGCTCCAATAACGGTCTACCGAATTTCTTCAAAATCAAAATACAATTCTATTATGTACTTGTAAAAACCGGGGAAGTGTAATGTGATGAAATCGAATCTCTCAGTTTTTTATAACATTAGATCATTTCTTTACCGTCCGGATGTCCGACTTTACGTGCTTCATGATTTTCCATGCAGTTTTATTTCTAGTCACTTTTATGTTTAATAGTCCTTTGCAACGTTTCAGGAGACACTGCTAGAAAATATGAAAGTATGTAAGTTATTTTACTACAAGCAGGTGCCCGCAGCTTCGCCCACGTAGATTTTGTTTCCGATCGAGCATCCCATAGGAACACATTCGGATGAAAAATAGCCTATGTGTTACCCTGTACACATACTTAATACCTTAAATATCTTCACAAACATTTAAATATAATTATTAGTATCTAGAATTAATTCTGTTATTTGATTGTGATAATCTGTTGCACCAAGAGAACTTATTTTAATTATATGGTCGCTACATAACTACAATAGGAAGTCGGATCGAAGAGGTAGCCTGTATCTTGTGATTACAGGAGCTGTAATTTCCGTTTCTTTCGTCGGAGAGAGATTTTATAGCATTCAAGGGATGTTTAAAATAGATACGATTGTTTATATTAGGAAGTAGCACAAGGTAAAAGCTCCAATCCCTATTCAAATCCCATTCAAAATGAACGTTTAGTCTGTGATAAGATGTCAGGTAGGGAGTATGTATTCACGTTTTCAATGGATTGGAATACTTTTGACAAAATATCGTAGAGTGAAATATGCCTAACATATTTTTAGTTTTATAATAAAGCTTTCTCAACTATGGCTGTAAGTTATATACGCTGTCAAAGCTTTATATATAAGCCATTCTTTGCGTTATCCTTAAAAATGATACTAACTTTTTCATAGTTCTGCAATAAAAACCAAATCTTTAAAAAATCAATGCCAACAAATCAACTGCTCGTAAATCTCATAAGTTTAAAAAAAAGTTGAACGAAATGCATTTTGAGATATTTAGCCGTAGTTTGTAAGTATGTCCGGCGGCAACAGCTGGAACTCCGTGACAATGGCGTATAAATCAACTTCGAATATCATCCCATTGTGTTCGTATTGAATGCTAGTATGTTCCTCAATTTAGACCGAATAAAATATTTGTGTTTGAGATTCAATTCCCAACTTATAGATAGTGCACACTTTTACCGATAAAACTTAACGCTGTAAAGCAAACATGGTTAGTGAAATCTTTCTTCTTACCCACCATTTTGATGATTTATTGAGGCGTTGTAAGATCAGCAAGGTAAAATTTCAAGTTCTTTACTTTGCCTTTCAAAATTTTCTCAAGTTGTAAATGGGTGCCTACAAAATAGTATTAACAAGTTTCAAAATGATAACTAGACAAAGGATTGATACTTGTTTGAACTTTACGAAACACCGCTCTGGAGAACAAAGCCCGCCCAAGTCTATGTTGAAAACAACTTAAGACCACTGGAAGTTCACAGTAAAAATTTCGCTGCACCAGTTAAATTTTTTTTTATTGTTTTTGAAAAAAAAAGAAATTGTTTCAATCTTGAATATCTCACAATTTAGATGTAAATATACATTGTAAGTAGTCATTTTCCAGTAGTTCTGGCTGCTTTCAGAACTTGATGTTAAGTTTCCTACTTTGGTCTCTTCACTCCGTATGGTCTTGAGCAACTTTAATACCTCATGTCACTCATGTCATCATCGAGTACTCAGAGATCCGTTAAAGATGGTATGATCGGACGGGTTAAGTATGTCATCGCGCACACATATTCAAGTTTTCTGTAGCATTTTCGCAACATAGAAGATCAGTGCCATACCGTGCTATCCCAAACATGTCGCTGTCTGGTTTGGAATTAGCAAGTTGAGAAATTCTAGTACACGTTGAACCACTTGGCTTTTGCATTACCATGTTTATAGTAATAGTTACCAGAAGTAATGTGTATGTATAACCCTAAGAATCAGGTTAAAGTGTCAATCAGTCATCTTGATGTATTATATTTATAATATATTTTGACGTTGAAACGCGACTAGTTCAATCTTACAAACAGGTGTTTAGAACAAAATTGGCCTTTCTTGTTTCACTTCATAATGACATCTTTCCTTTGATTTCCTGGCAAAAGATATTTAGGGACCACTTCCAAATAACTGTCTCAATATTTCTTCAGTACTTCAAAAGGACTTTGTTCCCATTTTTAAAGAGCTTAGTACCTAGTATGTGAATGGAAAATGAGAGAATTCAAAGGACTGTATGAAACAGATTGACTCAAAGAGACTCTAATGAGTACCTACTTAAAGTCTTTTGGAATTCGACGTCTTTGTTGAGTAAATATACCTGTGCTCGCCCTTAATTAGCTTGCTATGAGCTCTGAAACTTAATTAGTATTTTGCCTTAGTAAATGCTTCTTAGAAAATTCATTATAGCTCTACCTACAGTTAATTTTTTTGAAATACTAGAGGACGTTACGCGGTTTCACCCGCTCCACTCCCGTTACCGCGGGAATACGGGAGTAAAATATAGTCAATGTTCCCTGGATACCTGATACCTGGGATAGTCTACCTTCCCGACTGTGAAAGAGTTTATCAAATCAGTTCAGTAGTTTAGGAGCCTAATCACGCAAACAAACAAACAAACAATCAAATCTTGCCTCTTTATTAATATTAGTCTAAATAACATACTACGCTCTCGGTTTCGCCCGGGTAGAATTCTGTTCCTGTTTCCGTATCCCGTGCCAACATATTCCATATATCCCTCTATCAAATTGCAGCTAGATACGTTCGTTCACCCGTATAAGAGTTTCAAACATTCAAACATCTTCACAAACTTTCCAATTTATAAGTTTAGTAGGGTAATAAACAATGATGTGTTTTTGTTCTTCTGTTCAGTATTTTAAACGGATTCTTAGAAAACTTACTTATGTATAGAAAATTTACTTGTGGATTTATGATATGGATATTTTTATCGATTAAATTGCTTGAGAGCCGCATGATCCTTGCCCTAATCGGCATCCAGCCAGTCGTCCCTGTAATGGTGGGCGAAGAATTTTGTAAGCTTATTTTCCGGAGATGCATATGTTTTTCTATAAAATACTTTGGGATAAATGAGTATAACTAGCAATAATAAAGCTAAACAGAAAATATTAATATACAGAGAAGTGAATATTCACAGAAATTGATGAAAAGGCTACAAATGCAAGCGGAAATTAAAGAGTCCCTTCCGTATTCGTTCGTTGTTTGCCGTATATCACTTGGCAGGATATGTTTACGAAAATAATTTCCATCTCAAGCAAGCACTCAAATAGTCTGTCAGAAAACATACAACTGTAATGAATGATTTTAGATATATATTTTATTCCAATGATTTTAGTCAGTCAAGCAGTAATATAGTGAGATGCTATATGACTATGTCACAAAAACAATTTCCTTATTGTTTCGCAATCACAACAACGTAGCTCAAAGTCAAACGTTTATAACAGTTCAATAAAATTTTTTAACCACTCTTGATTCTACACTAGCTTTTTGCTGTAGACTTGATGCGCGCTTCGACTATCATAGCCAGCAGGAGTAAACGACACTGACGCGAAAACATAATTCGAAGCCAGAGTTCTGAAACCAATATTTTTTTTCCGTTGCTTTTCACTTCGTAGAAAAGTGGGACGAAATATAATTACAGTTGCATCACTACTTTCTTTGGTTGTAGATAGGTTAGGCGATAAACAACGGCAACGTCATGAAGGTAGTTTAACTGTAAAGAAGTTAAAATATATAATAAACTTAATTGCAAGCGGTGGCATTTTTAACTAGGTAATTTTTCATAGAACTTGAGGATGACATTAAAAATACCTAGTATCTATTAGGTAGCCTTGCAGGACTAGCTGGGCACAAAAGAGGCGCATAAAACGAATCAAGGTCCAAGCCTACTGACAAGCTAGACTGTCTAGTGCAAATGCCGGATTCACAATCCTATTACATAAGATTAGCTGCTGCATTACAGGTGAGTCGCATAAACCTTTGAAGAGAACCCCTGGGTGTAATCCTGGGTGAGCCAATATGATTTCACTACTAAAACACTATTGTATGGTGTTGCCGAACTGCGAATCTCAAACTTTAACTTCAAATTATCGAAAATAGATTCCAAATTCCAAATTTTAGAACAAAGCAATCACTGCAAATTGCAAGTCAGACTCTCTGTAGTTCCGTTTATACTCTTCGGGGTACGGAACCCTTAAAAAGAAAGAAAAACTTGTAAAATTAAAAAGCTTTTAAAGCTATATTTAAATTAAATTGTACTTAAAACACCCACACAGAATTTGTACCCTACCGAAATCCTTGAGCAATAGAAATTGGTTACAATGAGCGTGGAATTTAAAATTGCCTCGCGTGAGAGCTCATTGCGAGAGATATCACATTTCATTTGCAGAATTCGCTCGAAAGTTATACGAATCTCATCGGCCTGAAATAATCACTGTCGCATAATTTTGATATAAAATGCCAGAGTGACTTCTAGGTGAGCTGAATGCTATAATATGCTAACGTAGTTACCCTCGTTTTGATTAAATTATTTGTAACGAAAATCAGCTTTAAGATTTAATTTCTTTGTAGAATAAAATTGAGGTAAGTGGGTTTAGTTTTTTTGACGAATTATGACTTTGACGAAAGCATCATGGTCGTATAGTATTTGTCATTTTGCTTTTAAGGCTGCTCTAAGATGTAGTGCCTTCTAACATTTTGAAGTGGCGCACCGACACTTGCTTCCTCTACAAGTGATATGATCTCTCAACCATGTGTTTTGATAATGGTTTAAATTCTTGTTCACTGCACGTTTCATTAAATTTTTGCTAGTGTGGTAAGTTTCATTACTCTCCCAAAATGAAAATTCGAGAGGCCAGCAATATACTGCGATAGGAGAACCGATTCGTTTCATTGATGTGCATTATGCGGAGAGTCACTGTTAGTCACTGAGCACATACTAATGGTTGTCTATTTTATTTTTAAAATATGAGTGTATTGAAATCCTTAGGATGTATATTTAGCATTAATAAATAGCTCCTTAGATGCAAAAGGCGCAGGACCGTGTGTTGTTGCATAAATCAGGAGTGGCCAACGTCCAGGAGTGGACTGCCGTAGGCTAATTTGATTGATTGATTGAAATAGGTCCTATTCTGTTTTTTTTTATAACTTTTTGCAAACAACTTATAACTTTTTTTTACTAGAACATATCCGTTTAATAACCTGAAATTATAATTAAATAAAGCGAACAAGCTTTCAGGTTATTTTTGTTCTAGTAAAAAACCAAAAACAATAATCCCCAACGCCTTTTACTGAAACAGGAATCGCAACGTCCACCATTATGTCAATACTATCCCATGATCAAACACAAATGATTTAAATCGACTCGTAACAAAGGAAAACCTTTTCCTATTAGGGCAAAACAAACCGTAGTAATTGAGTTTGGATTGCTTTAGAGATTGATTTCCACTATGTTTGTGTAAAAAATAACAATTACATTTCAATTGAGTTTTAATTGAAAAAGCTGACCTTATTGGTAAAGGGTACGTAATCTGACTCCAGCCGAATGAACAGGTATCAAAGAGATCGTCCTTTGCGGATAGTCAATTATTGGAAAGCATGAATATCATAAACCTATGATATTTTTCGAAGCAAAACATACAATGTCCCCAATATTATCAAAATATTCAATGCTTGAAGCTACGGTAGAAGTTCAGCGTAGTACCGACTACGCGACCGATATCGTTTTGGGCCTGAAGATCTGAAATTCTAAATATTTTCGAAAATAGAAAGCTATTGTGGCCCTGCTAACTCAATGTTCGGGTGACTTGTGGCATTTCTGTTTACACGCGTTTCCGTGCTACAAAAGGCATGTGAAACCGTTATTGTTTCTGGTTGTCAGTTACAGGGCAGTCGTAAAACCTAATTGAAATTTTATGAGCTGCTTTAAAAAAAAGACCAAGTTGATGCTTTGTCCTATAATAATCAAAAGAAGATGATTCATATCCAATCATTTGTCTGGTTATAGTAATACAAATACTTACATAAGTACCTACTTACATAGGTACTTAACTTCTGCTTTAGACGAAGCGTGTATACCTAGACACACCGCTTACAATGTTAATTGCCATCTACCCAATTAACAAACTGTACGATAATTAACAAAGCTCTAACATTAATTTTGCTGTCTGTACATTGTGTTCACGTTATTCAAATTAAACTCTACTTTCGCGCAACCAAACATTGCAATATATTTTTAAAGGTATTTCAATATACTACTAAGGTAGCCATAATACCTTGAAGGGACGCGGAGTAGGACAATCCCTTGCCAGATGGACTGACGACCTGAAAAAGATTGAAAGAAGTGACTCGATGCGGAAGGTGCCGGACGAGCACAGAGGTGTAATTTGGCAGAGGCCTACCATTGTGTGTGTGTCAGTGGACTCCCATTATATTGTTTGATTGATTGATAGATTGAAGGTAGCAAACAAGCATAAGGCCCACCGTATCGAATATAGCCACCGTAGCCACCGTAACAGTTTGCCAAAAGAAAAGTCATACTCTATATGCCAAACAGAATGGAGTCCAGCATCATTCTATATGACTTTCATACAAATCGTTTATTTACTTAACCTAATCGAATTTATAATAAGTAATCAATATTTTTTTTTTATATTCAGCACGCCAAATTGACGTAGCCACCAGCCTGATGGAAAGCCGTGGCGCATCTAGCAATTAGGGGCCACTTTTGACAGCGGTCCTCAAGTTGGCGGCCCTGTGATGTGCCTCTTCACGCTCCTCTTAAAGAAGCCGGGATTGTAAGATGAGGGAAAAACGTGTGCGGGAAGGTCGTTCCAAGTTTTTACAGTTCGACAGAGGAACGATCCTTTGAAACGCTCAGTTCTAGCGACGATTCTCTCCACTGTGTATGAGTGGCATCTCTGCCCGGCACGCAATAGATGTCATGCGGTTCGAAAATATTAAACTATAATATAACTTTCAAATGATTTATATATTTATTAAGACTACGTTGAGGGCAGATTTGACTGATGTTGGGATGAGAGTATAGTCTTCATTTTCATAGGATTGTATATAACGAACCTTTCATTTAAGAGAATCATTTTTTACAATAAAGTCACAAAAAAACGAATCTATGTTATTATACACCATTTAATACATAATTATTATATTAGGAAAAGCTTAGCTTTAGTGTTCCGTAAACGATCACAGTGTTCGCTTGTGATAGGTTCTTAAGCGAGACAAGAGGGTTTCAGTTTCTGTTGGTTTAAGGTTATCCGTAACGTGGCGGTCGTTAAGTCAAGCTAAAAGAGGCGGCTGGAAAAACTACTTTTATTGCGTGTTGAAATCCTCATGAATGCTATGTCGGTTTATTTTAAAACCACACGGTTCTCTACAAACTGTCTATGGCCGGGTGTTCTACACCATTTGATCTACTAAATTTTGAACCACTTCAGGTCATTTCCAAGGTTATGTTTTAAATAAGGGCGACGTCCACAGGTTGTTTTTCGTCTACTACTTTTTTTTTACGTGAGATGTGTCGTGATCATGGATGCTATGCCGGACTCCTACCGTCTAAAAAACCTCACGTAACGCCCAACAGCCTATGGTTGGGAGCTCCAGGTAAGCCCTCGGAAGGATGACCCATGACTCCCAACAGACCCAAGGCTGCCACTGCGGCATCGCCTAGGGGGTGGTTCGGGTGCTATCCCGCGTCTTTGGGGGGTTTTCGGGCGTCATCCCGCTTCTTAGAAGGTGCGTGTGGGAATCCTTCGTGTCACGTTGTCGTCTAGGGCCTGTGGCCTAAGGACAGTGAACAGCCCCCTCATAATCCTCAGGCCCCCTTTCATCTGATACTTTGTACTATTTATCTCAAGAATTATGTTTGTTATGTGATTTGGGTTTCTGAAGTGTATAATACTTCACTTGATTTCCTTACTCGATTACTTAGTAATTATTCTTCACCATATTTAATGTTTCTACCATTAGGTACCTTATCTAAAATAATTCAGAGTTGTCAACTGAAAATTGTTCCCACTCTGCGTTCTACGTGGTTTTAATTATCAGTTAACCCGATAATACTCTGTGAGTATGTTAATATCTACCCGGATAACATCACAACTGAAAATGAATGCATGTCGGTTTACGAGTACAAATTTCTGTGGCCAACAATAGTCGTAATTCCATCGTGTGTCGCCGTCGCGTCGGCGTCGGTCGGACGTGGCCGGTCGTGGAAGTGAATACGTAATGACATCCGATGGTCACATTTGCAAAACCACAGTGCCATTCTTATTATGATAATTCGAATCACCTGACGACGGGGCGTTCTTACGATAACTTGTAGCGATGTTGAACAGTAAATTATGAACTCCTAAATATGCCACTGTGGTCTTCGGATATTTATCACGACTTTGTACATCGGAAAATCACAATAAATTATAATAAGTTTATAAGATCTTAATAGTTGTTTTCAGATCGTAATCTATTTTAATTTTTTATACCACTTAAATGGCAGACAAGCTAAGCTTAAACAGATAAGTAGTTTTTTAGATTACTTAGAAACCCTTTTACAAGTAGTTGAACCTGTGGTCGTAACCATAGCTTCATAGTTGCGAATAGACTGCAGCCAGCAGCTTGAGCTTGCACGTACCTTCTTGTGTTCCTATCCTCCTTTATTGAGACAATAAAGATAATACCGGTGATATACCTTCCACACTCACAATTTAATTTCAAGAAATCTACAGGCAGTAGAGCTTTATTAACCCAAAGCTATTTACGGCGATTTTCATCCGATTATAATGCGTGAAGCTAATTTAAATGATGAAAAGGCAGTAAAAATATTATAAACTAGCGGACGTCACGCGGTTTCACCCGCGTAGATCCCGTTCCCGTGGGAATATGGGAATAAAATATAGCCTATGTTCACCGCAAAGAGTGTAGCTTCTCAACAGTGAAAGAATTTTTGAAATCGGTCCAGTAGTTCCGGAGCCTATTCGTTACAAACAAACAAACTGACAAACAAACAAACAAACAAAAAAACAAATCTTTCCTCTTTAAAATATTAGTACAGATATGGTCGGACTGCAGAGATAATACTTGTGGGTATGTAACATCTGTTTTAGCTGTTAGAATGTCGGTTTGGATTGCAGAGTAGTCATAGATTCTCCAAGTAGCGGGATAACATCCGAACCAAATCTCCAGACGCTGGATAGCACCCGAACTCCCTAGGCGAGGCCGAAGTGGTCGCCAATGTTTATCAAGAGCCCTGGGACATCCTTCCGAGGGCTTACCCAGAACTTTCGGCCGTAGACAGAGCTGTAAGGCATCGTGTGGTTTATTCGATAGCATCCATGTAGGACTTCCACACGTAAGAAAAATATAATAGTAGTAGATTTTTTCCTGTTTAAGGGCCGGTTTTTATCAAAGCGGAGACTAGATGAAATGTGTTTCAAATAACCAAACAGGTTAAATTGCGTATTACCACATCTGGCATCGCGTCATCAATCGCGACGAAATCTCATTGGTTTAAAAACAAACCATAACATTTTAAATAGGTATCGAAAATGGTTCCAAGCTATCCGGGATGTGAAATTCAGTGATTAAAAAACTTACAGTCGCAACTAAATTGTGTTAATAAAGTGACTAAATGTCAAGAGTGTGGTGTATCGCCAGCTTTTTCTTTTATTGTAACAATAATGGAAGGTAGTCACACAAAAAAAGCTCTCGCCGCTCTTGTTACAGTCTAGCTATGAACACGGGCCCTACATCGCGTTTGAAACTTTGCTGGTACAAGAAAGTAATAAATATTCCGAGTAACTTCCGAGGAGTTCCTTAAATAAGTACAGTATACACCGCGAAGCGTTAAGAACAACTTACAATAATATAATTAAGATTTTCTTCGGTGTAATACTTGTGCAAAGTTATGCCACTATTATCTTGTTTTAAGTGCAGTTTTTGAATTTATTATTATGTTCTAATTCAAGAACTACACTGAAAAACATTGAGATTTGCGATTCTGAAATTAGCTCAAAAAGTTTTTAAAATATTACTTCTCTATCTTTGAAAATCTAATAAAGCTGTTTTATTTTTTTACATTTTTAATTGTCATACTAAGGCATTTTGGGTTTTAAAATGCCATCCCCTATTACTAAGTGATCGCAATGAAGTTTGCCACGTGGGTATATGGGGTTACAGTTGGTATTCCACAATTATTATTTTTTAATATTATTCGTTTTAGGAGATGGCCGTTAAAAAGTTTGAAAATAAAAAAGATAGTCTGTCTGGATGGGTTCTTTCTTATTATTCAGATGAAAACATACCATCTGCATCTTAATACCCTTCGAATGTTTTCAGTCAAGCGATAGGGGGTAGATACTTCACAAGAAAACAAGTAGGTATCGCGCACTACTTTCTTTTGAATGCAAATACTTCGGCAAGCAAGAGCTTTTTTGATAGTGTTTGTGACTAATAAAATTGTTTTGGTAGTATCGTTAGCGATCACAGTAGCATTATTGTATTCTATTTGCTACTCGCCTCTTTAGTATGTTTGAAAATTTCTTATGACCGTGAAAGATGTCACTTTGATGATTTCTTTCATGTACTCAGAACTTTATCACTTAGAACGAAGTCAAGATATCAGAATAAATTATTTCACGGTTGGGCATTCATATAAAAAGCACCATCTCGCCACAGACAGGGAGTTCATCATCCTATCTCTCCGAGAGGGCCATTACTTACCCAAGCTGGCTAGGGCCGGGTCGGCGAGATGTGTCGTGCGGTGTTCCACAGGGATCGGTATTAGGACCGCTCCTGTGGAACATCGGTTACGATTGGGTGGTCAGCGTAACGTGTTACGCCGACAACACAGGAGGAAAACACTCAAACCCGTACACCGTAAAGAAGCAAGATACTAACCGAAGCCTTAAGTGAGACTGTGGTCGCAACTATATTTTTCCGGGAATCCTACGACATCCTTCTAAGGAGTTCCAAAGAGTGCACGGCTCCCAGTGCTAAATGCTTAAACATCCGTTAAGAATTCCACACGATAAAAAAATTGGAGTTAGGAATAGAGAATAACAGCTTAGACGCTGACTTCAAGTTTCTAGACGCTCGCCTTTACCTTTTTTTTAAATGCTGCGATAGTTCTAGAACTGGTCAAATAGCGCTTGCTTTGTTATTCTAGGGCGCACCTCACATAGCCCAAAGTTGCATTGCTAAATCATGGATTACGTTCCATTTCATAAAAAAGGAAATATGGCAGGTCTATATTTCAAATTAAATATTTATACATTATTAAGGGAATGTAGAAGTACATATTTTTTCACCTACGCCTATATTAATATCGATGCATGAGCTACGAATATGCGCGGTGTTGCGAGAGGATTTTTTCATTGGCTTCGGTTTTCATTTCCAACAAATTCATTTTTCAATTGCTTATAACATTCAATCGAGTCGGTTTGATAAAATTTGAACTTGTACATCATATTTTTTATTTTCTCGGAACTCTGACTTCAAAAAGTAAATAATATTTTACACGTTTTCATTGAATTGAGATATTTTAATATTGTTTGGGATAACTGTGAAATGAATAATAACAAAACAATTTTATATGAGTTTTAATCTGACATACTTATCAGAATACCCTTAATTGATTGTTTAATGATGCGTGATGAGTTAATATATTACATTATTCATACTGATGTTAAATTAAATTGCGATCTCAATAATTTCTCGAATCATTTTATTAATATATCAATATTTATGCTATGGGTATAAAGTTATTGCTGCATTTCGCATTTTAAATGAACAGATAATGAATGAGAGAAATGAAGATTGATATCTTTATCGTTTCCCCGAGGCATTAGTTATTCTTCAGCTACGTCTCTGTTTCCACATCATGTTTATAATCATAATCATTTATTTGCTGATCAAAGGTGTACAATGATGTTACGTTTTTTGTTCCATATTTAAGTCTTCTTTGGCAGCTAAATTATCTAACCAAACTTTAAAAAGAAAAACTGGCCAAGTGCGAGTTGGACTCGCCCATGAAGGGTTTCGTAGCAGCAAGTAACATAATATAAAAGTTCATATAGTTCGTTGTTACTATGATGATGTTTTAACACGTTCGCAGTGGTGGTGATTTTTCTAACCGAAAATTGCGGTTTACGACGTATTAAAAAAAAACTACCAGCTCTATCTCGTTCAAACTAATTTTCGTTGGTAGTTTTTATGGCAATGTACAACATGTATTTTTTTCAGATTTATCATTCTCTAAGTTTAGATAGACACACTTTTTTCCACTTTGGAAGTGTCTCTTGCGCAAACTATTATTTTTAGAAAAAAATAATGTCAGGAACCTCGATAGCATTTTTGAAGACCTATCTATAGATATCCCACACGTATGGGTTTGATGAAAAAAAAAATTTGAGTTTCAGTTCTGAGTATGGGGACCCCCAAAATGTACTACTTTTTTTCTAGTTTTATATAATAATCTTAATGCGGTTCACAGAATACATCTAGTTACCAAGTACCAATAGCATAGGCCTTATAGTTTCGGAGAAAAATGGCTGTGACACACGGACGGACAGACAGACAGACAGACAGACATGACGAATCTATAAGGGTTCCGTTTTTGCCATTTGGCTACGAAACCCTAAAAAATACTCTGAGATGATAGTTCATTTCAAGCCTTAAGTTGGCGTTGTTGTGTATTTGGGCATTATAAAGACACGTAGGTTTTTTTTTTTTTAACGTGAGGGAAAATCCTCGTAGGATGCTATGCCGGACTCTTACCGACTAAAAAACCTCACGTTACGCCCAACAGCCTATGGTTGAGAGCCCCGGGTAAGCCCTCAGGAAGGATGTCCCGTGACTCCCAACAGACCTACGGCCGTCAATGCGGCCTCGCCCAGGGCACCGGTTCGGGTGCAATCCCGCGTCTATGGGGGGTTTCGGGTGTGACCCCGCTTCTAAGGGGGGGCGTGCGTGAGTGCTCACGTCACGCTGCCGTCATGGGCCTGCTTCTGTAAGGACGGTGAGCGGCCCTCTCACCGTCCTCAGACCCCCGGTCATGGAGGCCGATAGTCCTCGGCGAAGACACGTCGGCGGCGCCCAGGGCGCCGACTGCGGAACTCGGGTGGGAGAGTTCTCTCCCGCACCCGGCCCGCCGCCTCCTTTGCGAGCATGACCTGCTCGCAGAAAGAGGCGGCGCAGTCCCACTTACTCCCGCTGGAGAGCATGGCTCGCACCATGGCCTCAAGCGAGAGAGTGTCCACGCCCAGACCCACTACGAGGACCTGTCGCTGTTGTGCCCACGCCGTGCACTCCACCAGCGTGTGGAGCGCCGTGTCATCGCTGCGGTCCTCGCAGTGCTGACACTCGGCCGTGGTTTCCCGGTGTTTTCGCCACAGATACCTACCGAAGCTACCGTGCCCGGCAAGCATCTGTGTCAACCGGTAGGAGAGAGCACCGTGTCTTCTCTCCAGCCACTCGTCCATGACCGGTCTGACGGCCGCGATTGTGGCGAATCCCCCCTTTGGTTGCTCAAGTCGCACCTTCCATGTCTTCACGGTTTCCTGGTGGAGCAGGGTCCGCTGGGCCTCGATTTCTCTTAGAAGACACAATAATCCCATAATCAGAGACATCAAAAAAGTCTTATAACATTCATTAATAACAAATAATAATTTACAAGTCGATTTATTAATAATCTTTTGTTATTGCTACTTGCAGGTAAATTATTGATGAATGTATTTTTTTTGATTAATTTCCAAAGGGAACTCTAATACTATCCACGTTTAATATGACTTTCATAATAATGTAATGTACAACATTTTTTCTAGCATTGCTGGACATTCCAAGACCAGCTAAGAATCTAAAATTAAAAATAACAATTAAAATGACCACATTATTTAAGTGCTGCAGCATCTTCATTTAATATTTTAATAAAAGTATAAAATATTAAATTTAGATTTTAATGCAGCCAATGTCAGAAAATAATATTCATTTTTTACAGTTTATGTACAGATGTACGCACATGTCATATTTTACAAAGAAACTGCTTATTTATAGGAGAATTATCATACGTATCCTTAAACTGAATACGTCATTTGTTATATTGTAAAACGGAGCAAAAGAAACCGGATTATTTGAAAATAAACAATTTTTTACGCTTCCTGAAAAGTTCTCAATTTTGACTTACTTGCAATATTTTAAATTACTAGCTGACCCGCGCAACTTCGTTTGCGTGATAAATGAAGAACCGCTCGTCCGATTTTGTGCAAACTTCACATAAACCATCTACTTAATAGTCCGAACAAAGCCTAAACATTTGATTTGAATAGGTGAGCCCGTTCTTGAGTTATAAAATTACAACGAAAAGTGGCATTGATTTTTATATATATAGATATAGATAGATTGAGTGAAAGCAGGAATTGACCCGTAATTTTTCATGCTAAGATATTGTTACTGTTCTTTAGATATCGGCCATTTGTATAATACATTGATCGTAGTTTCAACCCCAGGCAAACTAAAATTTGTTTGGGTTAATCGAGGTACTTTATACAAATAGGTATCCGCTTTAATCCAGGGATGTCACTAGATTCTAAATTATTCCACAATAGGTTTTCTGGATACGCTTTTACTCTGAAAATGGATTACTTTATGTCTATAAAAAGTTACAAGACATTGATTTCAAGATATAAAGCGAAATCAAAAAAAAAATTCAATGTAAAACGTGATCCAATTTACAAAGCCTTCCAATATTTCAAATTAGTTACGATCAAGTTTATTACAAATTGGAAACGTCTCAATGTATCCCTTGAGAACGGATGGTTGTGCCGTCATCTTGGATTCTTCCACAAGTTATAAACCTTGACAGTCATTTCATTTAAGATTTATAACATAATAAGGGATCAACAAATGAACTGTCAACTCGTGCCTGATATTTATAATTTAATCACTGGGAACGGGAATTTATTCACGGTTAGATCCTTCGTCTTCTTTTTTTTACTACTATTTAGGGCTTCAGCATATTTGTGTAATAGCATTATCATCTAAGTCTAAGTTCTTCTTCGTAGTACAGAATCCACTTAAATGAGCACTGAAACGGTTTACTAATGTTTGCCATAATTTAAAATGCCATAATTTCATATGCCATACTGGTATTTGCTATAATTTCATTAGATATTACGCTTCAGTTGCCATAATCGTGAAATGACATAAAATGACTTTCAGTAATTCCATTGGTCATAATCATAATATTTGTCATAATTTTCGTTTTCAATAATGCCATTTTCCATAACTTGTTTTCACCATATTATAAATCTTAAAGATAATTTATACGACACAGATTTTTTATTAACAATTAAACCTAAAACTAAACCTCATATGGCGTCTCTAGCTAACTAAGCTCGACGGAGCCCTGCTTTGCGGGGCTGCTACTTCTGGGTGGTTTTTTTGTTAGTCTTCTAACCTAACCTATCCGATTCGGATTGCACTGAGTCGGGGTGTTAACGATAATTAATTTCGACCTTACAATATTATGCATTATTTTCATAATTATATCAAATTTTGATTATGTCAAGAGTCGATTATGAGATGTGTTACTTATGGAAACTAATTATTATGAGAAATGTTGTTATAGAAAGTCATTTTACGGCAAATAAAAGTTATGACTGTTGAGTTGTTAAGGCAAACGTTATTAGTATACATGATAATAGTGCAAGTAAATATTATGATCGGGGATGATTATGGCAAACAATAATAGTGCAAATGAATTTATGGAAAACGAGAGAAGACCCACTGAAACATGATGAGCAAATACAGTAATGTACAAGTTCTTGGATTTTTCTTTCACCCTGTAGGAAACAATGAATTGAAACTAATGACTTTTGTATATGAGGTTAATTGTATTGTTGGTCTAGAGCCTTCCATTCACTTACGTAGCACTCTCGTGTGCTACAACTATCTCTGTATAAAAATATTAGTAGACTTCTTTTGATATCGGAAAAACACTTAAGTCACACGCAGTCTCTTAGCTACACGTTTTCGATAGCAAAAACACACGACTGAAAGTACAGGGTTCCTCTAGACTCTAATAGATTTATATATTAACTAGCTGATGCCCGCAGCTTCGCCCGCGTAAAATTTGTTCCCGTTCCCACTTCCCTTAGCAACTTATTACCGGAATAAAAAGTAGCCTATGTGTTATTACAGACTATAATGTATCCCTGTATTAAATTTCAGCCAGATCCGTTCAGCCGTTCGAGCGTGAAAGAGTAACAAACATCCACACTCACAAACTTTCGCATTGATAATATTAAGTAAGTAAGATTTTTTTAAAGTTTACTTTATACATATAAAAGATCGTCAGTAGGACGCTAATGATACGAACCATCTGTAAAACATGCCAAAATAACTCTAATATTACAATTAAATACTATACTAACTTGTATTATTATTAATAAAAGAATGGTTTTAATATCTGTTTTTTTCTTGGCACAACGTTGAATAACTGAGCACAATGGCTTATTATTCTCTAGAAATCATCAATCAAAAGTAGATAAACATGAACGTAACGGCAGTAACGGTACTGAAACACATTTATCACACTCTAAGGCTGATCGCACATTTGTCAGCACCGTACGCGCCGCATTTCCAGATAGCCTCGCACATACGCGCCGTACGCGCCGCACGCGCCGTACGCGAAGTAAGCAAATCTTTGGTATTGCCAACTATAGCAGTTTCTTTTACCTCTGGTGTAAACCGGTACAGTGAGTGGTATTGTGACAGTGGGCTATGAGGGGAAGATCCCTTTGGAACAGAATGTACAAAACGCAAAATGAGGACCACAAGCAAAATGTACAAAATGTAAACAACTCGCAAAATGTAGACAACGCAGATTGTGCACGTTATGGCTTGTCTTTATATTAATAGGTCTAGATCGGCAAAACAAAAGAAGATCGGCGAAACAAATGAAAATCGACAGTACAAATGACGATCGGATAAACTAATGACGATCGAAAAAACAAATGCAGATCACTAAAACAAAATACTATAAGCAAGTTGATAATGTCAAAATTACTTGCAGCCATATTTTGTAATCTAAATGCGATTGTCATTCAATAAAATAGGTGCAAGCAAATCTCGACCTTAATGACTTTTCTCTGAAAATGTGCTTCTAGGCGTTTATAGACATCACTGATCACGAATATATAAAAAATAAATAGATAATATGCATGCTCATAAGGTTGAAATTTGCTTGAACCCTATTTTTGTAATCTAGATGCTATAACCATTCATAAAAATAGGTGCAAGCAATTCTCGACCTTATGAACATGAATAATATTTATTTAATTTTTACATATTCGTGATCAGTGATGTCTATAAACGCTTAAAAGTACATTTTTAGAGAAGTGTCATTAAGGTCGAGATTTGCTTGCACCTATTTTTTTGAATTGCAATCACATCTAGTTTACAAAATATGGCTGCAAGTATTTTTTAATCTTATCAAATTGCTTATAGTCTTTTGGTTCATTGATCTGCATCTGTTTCTTCGACCGTCATTTGTTTTGCCGATCGTAATTTGTTTATCCGACCGTCATTTGTTTTGCCGATCGTCATTTGTTTATCCGGCCGTCATTTGTTTTGTCGATTTTCATTTATTTAATAGAGCGTCCTTTGTTTTCTTCATTTGAAAATAAAAATAGAATATTAAAGGATTTCAACATTGCTAATAAATAGGTGAATGTTATTGTGATTGTAATCGCTCACTATAAAAATCCGTGTGCATGTATTATGTATTGTCCGGTTTGAACATTATTTCCGTATAGATACGGGCAAATACGTTTATATGGCAACACTGAGCATGCATGCGGCTACACCGAGCATCAGCACGCGCCGTACGCGCCGCATTATGACGTCATCAGAATGTTATTCGGATGCCTACCGCATTTTACGAAATGCGGCGCGTACGGTGCGGGTGTAATGTGCGAGGTTCCATACAATTTCATACAACGAATTCTAAAATGCGGCGCGTACGGCACGTGCGGCGCGTACGGTGCTGACAAATGTGCGAGCAGCCTAAACCTGAAAGGAATAGACATACCTATTTGTTCACTACAACATACTTGTATGATATATGTCGGCTGTGATACTTGATAATAAAACACTAGTGGAAACAAATGTATCTTAAATGTATCGTCACAGCTATTATAAAAATTTAAAATAATAGAAATTTGTCTATAGAGTAGGTATCTGGTGCCCTGTCCGGTTTCCTACTTTCTCAGCAAAATTCCCAAGATCTACAGCATTCTGGGTAATTCCATTAAATTCACAATACCTTATTACCCTTGATCTGTGACTCGAACTTGGACCAGATAATTACTTGCTATAAAATGTATTGAACAAGGGAAGCGAACTGTTAGTAGAAGTTTCAGTAACCACAATGTACGAGCTGAGCCATATCCAGGGGTCTATGTTCAGACAAATATGAATATGCTGTATTTAATCTACACGTATCAAATAGGTACCTACTACGTTTGAAAGTTCTGTTTCATTCGCATTCTTAATGTTACGGTACGTTCGTTTGTTAACTTCTTTTACTTATCAAACTACTACAATTAAATGTAAAATATTATAATCTTCGTAAGTTCTTTTGCTCACAAGGGAATAATATATGCGTAAAAGGGAAATACAATTTCTGCGGTGGCGATGGATAATGTATTTTGTTATTTAATAAACGTCACACTATGTCTCACTATATGAAAAATAATATGTACTTGTCGAACGTTAATGTCACGACGATCGACGTCTCCCTTAATATAGAGCTACGAGGAAAATTTTGTTACGTCACATAAATATGTGGTTCTCGAAGTACGTAAAGAGTATTTTAATGTTGTTACGATTATTAAACTTGTGAGTAACGGGTTCTTGACGTTTATCGTGAGTTCTACGACAGTGGCGATAAACTTGGTGTTATCACAGAATGAATAAACAGGTATGATGCTCTATACTACGAGTTGGTTGGTTGTACATGTAGCTAATTATAGTAATGATTAGGGGAATGATAATGATTATGAAAAGGGGTCACTTGAGACCTTTTCAAAGTAAATTGAGAATGCGATTTTTTAAGTAGCGTCGGCGATGACCGCGCGTGTCGGGAGGGAGCAGGAGAGAACTCTCCAAGCCTAGTTTCAAAGTCTGCGGGGGGCGTAGCAGACGTGTCTTCACTCAAGACTCGGCCATCATGACCAGGGGCCTGAGGATGGTAGGAGTCAGGTATTGCATCCCTGAAGGATTTTCCTCACGTTAAAAAATAACCGCGCGTGTCTCTGTTCTAAAAGGCCGCATCCCATTCTCGTCGCGCGCGGGTTATTCTGCACGGTTAGTGAAGCATTGGCTTCAAAACATAGGTGAATAATTTGCAAAATAGTCAGATACTATGCTTACTCATGGATGAAATAAATATTTTAATACAATAATGAGATAAACCAATTACTTCAAAGTAATGTATTCAGCGGTCTTTGACTTCGAATTTAATCCTCGCCGCATTCTAAACGAATTACAAGCTAATCGAAACTTTGTACAATTGTATCCAGCCACATTTAAATTACACTGAAATTGTCAAACTTTTAATTGTTATTAACATAATTAAAACGTATGGTAAAGCAATTCTGTGTCCTCTTTGTTAGTCATGCCATTTTCTTTTCAACTTAAAGTGTGTCTAAGAATTATTATGTTTGTTACGTTTAGTTTTAGTTTAAAATACTCGTATTAGTTATTTGTCAGAACAAATATCACTTATTTCATTTTTTGCACAAAATAAAATCGTACAAAGGCGGTTATATTAGCAAAGGTATTGACAGCCAATTTTTGGGTGATGCAGAGATTAGTTAAAGTAGGTACCGGAATAATTGTGATGATAACTTGAACTAAAAAGCTACACCGCACATCATCCCAAAATTAGGAAGGAACTGCAACGAAAACCTCGGCAACGGTCAGTTCAACGCAAAGGTATTAAGAGAGGATACTATGAACTATTAGAGCATTATCTCGATAGACAGTTTTCTGCAACTTAGTCTCCTTCGGCTTCACACTGATATCAAAATTCTAAAAGGTTACTTTCCGATAAACTACTTCAATTTAAGATACGTATAATCCTAGTTGTTAGATTCCAACTCCAATACCAACGCTTCAAGTTATACAAAATCGTTTAATACGACCAAATTTTAAGTAATTTCTGATCATGAACTGACTAGAAGCATATTTTTAAATTATAAAGTGAAAAAAGACAACTTGGCCCATACGGGAGCAGAAGCAGTTGATTTTCATTAAAATATCTGAAAACCGTTTAAAGCAACTGGGTGGTTAGTGCGGTCGTACATGAAACATTTCTATCTGACAATAGAACACTTTGATCTCAGCTATTCAATACGTTTCTAATACTCTTACAGACATTTGACTCGGTGCAAAGACGTGCTGTAAGAGTTGTCAGCGATCCTATACTTACAAGTGGTGTGGAACCTCTTCTCCTCAGGAGAGACTTTGCCTCCTCATGCGTGTTCTACCGACTGTACAATGGTGTGTGCTCTGAGGAATTGTTTGATATGATGCCCACGGCTACGTTCTATCACCGCACCGCTCGCCACAGACAGGGAGTTCATCCTCACACTCTGCGTCCGGAACGTTCCAGCACGGTTAGATCCGATAGGGGTTTTCTTCCGCGCACGCTTAGGTTGTGGAATGATCTCCCTGCCTCGGTTTTCCCAAACGCCTATAGTATGGGGTTCTTCAAAAGGGGTCTTAGAAGGTTTTTACAGGGTCGGCAGCGCGAGTGTGGCGCCTCTGGTGTTGCAAGCGTTCATAGGCTGCGGTGACCACCGGTTCTTCTGGTGGGCCGTATGCTTGTCTGCCACCTTAGTGCTATAAAAAAAAAAAGACAGTAACAGTCAAAAGGTCTTTTGAATCCTGTACATATGGGTATTGGAGGACTATTACGATCGTAATCCTTTCTACAACGTCTGGTCTGATTTCCTTGATCATTTGTAAGTTCTGAATTATGTAACAATATGAAACGTTATTTTTAATAAAGTTGTTTTGTAAATCTATTGAACAAGAATCTGAAGTCGAAAATTAAATTTGGTTTTTTTATCTTACTCTAAATGAAAAGTACTTAAAAAAATACGATGCATCAAGAATGCTATCGATCTAAGTATATTTTCAATTATTTTTTAAAATGTAAGACATGTTTTATCACAGCAACGGTAGTCGTTTAACATAGTCTTAAAAAGTTTGTCAAACAAAAAATGAAGACAAACATTTGTGAATCGCACAAATATTTATTTTGGTCTGACGCGGAATTTGAATCCAAGACCAAGACGGAAGTTGGAGACACTACTGCCTGCTGCTAAGAGGATGTGAAAGAAATTAAAGTATACAAACGGAATGAAACATAAGCCCGTTTATTCTCGTCAAAATACATTATTTTCTCTCCGTTCTATATAATGTAATCATTCCCACCAACTTGCCAACGGGATGATCTAGTTGCAAATCAAAAAAGTATGTTGAAAGAAATAAAATTGTTACAAGCATTCCGTGTGCCGTGGTGGATATTAAATTCTTTCTCTTTTGTTAGTGTCGCCTCGCTGATTTTATTTACGATTTGCGGAAAATTTTCGACGCCAGTCAAGTTTTTACGATATTTACTTGCTTTGTATGTTTTGTTTTATTTCATTATAGTTTTTCACAACTTTGGTAACAATCCAATATTTCACCCAGTACATTACATTTCGAAGTAATTGACGTAAACTTTTCAAAAATATTTTAAATTATTGAATGGCTTCACACAAAACACAGAACTTACATAGGTCACAGGATTGGAATGTTGAATCAATTAGACCATACGATAGATGAAATTGATGATGAAACCTTGTAACATTGCACGCAGGCTTATTAGTATATATATCATTTTGGCAGCGCTGTATAAATTATAAGTCAATGTAGGTACATATATTGTATGTTAGGTTTCAGACCCTCAATGGGCGGGGCCAAGTATTGCGTTCATTCATTCATTTATTCATTACAATTTGTTACAATTGTGTCTGAAAGTGCAACAATAAATAAACCAAAAACATCAATTTACACATATAAAACAACATAGTATAAAAGTTACATTTTTTTTTAACACTAAAATAATTAACTAGATCAGCAAAAGGCATTGTCAAATAAACATCATTAATAAATTAAATTAATAAATTAAAACATCAATTTACCTGCATTATACAACAAAAACAATAATAAAACACATAATTTATAAGAAACTAGCGTGTTA
This sequence comes from Miltochrista miniata, assembly GCA_933228765.1. Lineage (NCBI taxonomy): Eukaryota > Metazoa > Arthropoda > Insecta > Lepidoptera > Erebidae > Miltochrista > Miltochrista miniata. The sequence goes on from OW121756.1 coordinate 24,875,734, forward strand.
AGTACGGAACCCTAATGGGTATTGACGACGCAGCAAACATGCAATTTATTGCTAGTATGATGAAATCGCCGATACATCAAATATGCAGCTGCATTACCGTCGAGTCAGCACCATTGCAACAGCACCGACGACATCCGCCCAAGAACCCATCGCCAACGCAGCGAATCGATTTTATAGATTTAAGTCATTTAATTGTCATTCCATATTCTCGCATCGAATAGGTTTCACTTAATTAAAATTAGTTAATTATAATTGTAATTTTGATTTTTATTAAATTAATTATAAAGTACTTTGGTTTTTTTTCGAGCCTCCGGCTGTAGCTTACGTAATTGGCGCAGTCTTGGTAGGATACTCGCGGGCCGGTTCGCGAGCTTTCGGGAATATCTAATATCAGTATTCATCGCGTTCGCGAAATCGCCCGGGCGGTTTTAACCACCGTACTACGAGTATCAAGAATCTTCAGTAGCTGCAAGCCGAGTGGAGAATCCAGACCTCGATTCACGAAAGAAGACCAGAGATGAAATATTATATGTAAGTACACTTGAATTGTTCTCGTGTTGCTTCCTACCTATTCCTAAGCCCCTTCCAAGATTTTTCGCCCCGAAAAATCCTATTCCCGCGGTCCTGCATCGAGACAGGGTCGCCGGCACGTAATTGATAGTAATAGAGAGTTAGGCAGTGAATTAGATTTTAATTCGAGTAATTTAGAATTAGAAATGGCTTACAACCCTGATATAATTTATAAGGCCTTACGCCTGGTGCCTGAATTTGATGGTAACCATAACGTCCTTACTAGATTTATTAATATTTGTGACCGAATTGTAACTCAATACGCCAGCCCCGAGCCAGGTAGTGAGTTAGGTAATTTATGCTTATTGAACGGCATTTTAAACAAGATTACAGGGTCCGCCGCTTCTACAATCAATGCGAATGGTATCCCTGAAACTTGGGCCGGTATCAGAGCAGCTTTGATCAATAATTTTTCGGATCAAAGGGACGAAACTGCTTTGTATAATGACCTTTCTTTAGCAATGCAAGGAACAAAGTCTCCGCAGGAATTCTATGACCAATGCCAGACTTTGTTCAGTACAATCATGACTTATGTGACTTTACATGAGACCTTACAGACGACTATTGACGCCAAACGAACACTTTACAAAAAGGTAACAATGCAAGCGTTTGTGCGTGGATTAAAGGAACCTTTAGGTTCGCGTATACGCTGCATGCGTCCCGAAACTATAGAGAAAGCGTTAGAGTACGTGCAGGAGGAGTTGAATATTATGTATTTGCAGAACCGCAACGATCTTCCGAAGGCTCACAATGCCTCTAAGTTAGCTTTACCCCCTACAGTACCGTTTTTCACACCGGGTGTTCCATGTCCAGTACCCAACTGGCCAGCACCAGTAGCTCAGCGCAGCCAACATCCTCAGTCCCAAGCATTTAAATTCAACATGCCTAACCAAACCCAGAATCGTTTCCCTTCTAAAACGCAGCAAATGTTCCGCTCACCACCACCTAATTATCACCCACATAGCAATAATTTTAGGTTGCCCCCTAGGCCGAACTACCAGCCGAATCATGGACCGAAACCTATGAGTGGAGTTCAGCATTTTACCCCCAAACCTTTACCTAATATATCAGGACACAATTGGCAAAAATCTGGTAACCCACCGCCGAATAATTATTTTAAGACGCGGGAGGTAAATATGAACGAATTTAATTTCCCTGATTCTTATTATTCTGCGGAGTATTGTGAACCCGATTATAATTATCATATGGAACCCACTGACTATTACAGCAACTCTTACGACTATGACTCTACGTGTATGACTTACCAGGACATGACTTACGGTAATCCATCTACAATTGAACCAGAGTCACAACCAGGCCCCAGTCATGCTAACCAGAGCCAGGATTTTCAGATAGAGGAGATGTCAAAAGAGCAAGGATAGACGTTAATTTACAAACTCAACGTCAACTGCCCTATATAGAGATATCTCAACCCCCTTTGAAATTTCTCATTGACACCGGCGCTAATCAGTCTTTTATAAGTCCAGAGGCTGTACAAATATTTTTCAGTAACTATCCTCTCAACTATGATCCCTTTGAGGTCACGAACGTGCATGGAGTTAGCAGAAATGACTACTCTATAACGTTACCGTGTTTTGAAGAGTTTAAAATAATGGACAGCATTAAACTTTTTATTTACCGCTTTCATGACTATTTCGACGGACTTATAGGCTTAGATCTTTTATCAAAATGGCAGGCTAAAATAGATCTAAAAGATTTTAAATTAGTCACTCATTCTGCAATAAATGAAATTAAAGTTTATAACTCCCGTAACGTCAATTTATATGAGGACATCATCCCGGGTGGAAAGTCTAAAGTAGTTAAGATACCAATTAACGCCCCGGATGGCGATGTTTTAATTTCAGATCAAATCTTCTGTAATTGCGTTATTCACGAGTGCCTTACTTCTGTTAAAAATAGTCGTGGCTACGTAGAGGTAGAGAACCCTACACCTAATGACATAATATTCTCTCTAGATCAGCCAGCATGCGCAGAAATATTTAATATCAATTGCATGCCAACTGAGAACACCAATCGTGTTAATGACGTATTATCACGGTTACGCACTGACCATCTTAATGAAGAAGAGAAGGCAAATCTTTTAACGTTATGCACTCGCTATGCAGACGTATTTTATCTCGATGGCGAAACATTAACTTTTACCAACAAAATTAAACACAGAATAAGAACAACTGATGAAGTCCCAGTTTTCACTAAGAGTTATAGATACCCTTTTATCCATCGACAAGAGGTTAGGGACCAGATAGAAAAAATGTTAAAACAAGGCATTATACGTCCATCTGACTCCGCATGGAGTTCACCCATCTGGATCGTGCCTAAGAAAGCCGATGCTTCTGGTAAGCAAAAATGGCGTCTTGTGGTTGACTTTTGTAAGTTAAACGAGAAGACCATTGACGACAAATACCCGATACCTAACATCAATGACGTACTTGACAAATTAGGAAAAAGTCAATACTTTACGACTCTAGACTTGGCTAGTGGTTTCTACCAGGTAGAAATGGACCCCCAGGATATTTCTAAAACGGCTTTTAACGTAGAACATGGCCATTTTGAGTACCTTCGGATGCCAATGGGCTTGAAGAACTCTCCGTCATCATTTCAGAGGGTCATGGACAACGTTCTAAGAGGTCTCCAGAATAATATCTGTCTGGTATACTTAGATGACATCATTGTCTATAGTACATCCCTACAGGAGCACATGATTAACTTAGAAAAAGTGTTCCAACGACTAAGAGAGTCCAACTTTAAAATCCAGATGGATAAGTCTGAGTTTTTGAAGCTAGAAACAGCCTATCTAGGACATATTATCAGTAGAGACGGCATCAAACCAAATCCTGATAAAATATCTGCCATAGAGAAATATCCCATACCAAACACACCCAAAGAAATTAAACAATTTCTAGGACTTCTCGGTTACTACCGAAAATTCATCCCCGATTTTGCGAGACTTACCAAACCTCTCACTGTTTGCCTCAAGAAAGGTAATAAAGTAATCCATAGCCCTGAGTACGTCAACGCCTTTAGTAAGTGTAAAGCTTTGCTCACAAATGATCCCATATTACAATACCCAGATTTCAGTAAGGACTTCAACCTTACTACAGATGCTTCAAATGTCGCTATTGGAGCGATTCTTTCTCAAGGACCTATAGGTTCAGACAAACCCGTTTGTTATGCTTCTCGTACACTTAATGAAAGTGAGATGAATTATAGTACGATTGAGAAGGAATTACTTGCCATAGTCTGGGCGACTAAATACTTTAGACCATACTTATTTGGACGAAAATTTAAAGTGATTACTGACCATAAGCCATTACAGTGGATGATGAACTTAAAGGAACCAAATTCACGACTGACACGATGGCGACTCAAACTGAGTGAATATGACTTTACGGTGATCTACAAGAAAGGAAAGTGTAACACTAATGCTGATGCCCTTTCCCGAGTAGAGATACATAATGAAGAGACCGACGAGATTAATGCTTTAATTGAGAATTTAAAGGAAATGAGTTCAATGATTAACAACCCCTCAGTTGCACTTCCTCGAAAGCCAAGTTCGTCTACTAACACCGCCCATACTAGTCAAGCACCCCCAAGAGGACCCAACTCATTGACTAGCAGCGTACATACCAGCAGCGAACAGGCTATGTCTATTATTAATAGTCCTTCTGAGCCACCAGTTGAACCACCAAATTCTTCAACTGATACTGTACACACTAGTCACGAACAGCCTATATTAGAAGTCCCTATAACTGACGACCCCCTTAACAAATTTCACAGACAAATTCATTTTACAATAGTAGGAGACTTAAAACGAAAACCGACTGTGACAAAACCATTTGAAACCCACACACGGATAGCAATTCAACTTTCTGAGAGAACCCTTCAAACTGACGTTATAAATTCTATTAAAGAATACGTCAATCCAAAGGTAAAAACTGATATATTGATTACACCTCCCGTAGGCATGTACTCTATAATACCCATCATTCAAGATAATTTTAGAAGTTCCTCTCTTAATCTAGTTTTGACCAAGACCGAACTCGAAAATGTTAAAGAATACCTTAGACAACAAGACATCATTAGACACTACCATGAAGGAAAGACCAATCACCGTGGAATCACCGAATGTTACTTAGCCCTGTCCCGGAAATACTTCTGGCCGAAAATGAAGGAACAAGTCACAAAATTTATAAATGAATGTACCATCTGTAGTCAGGCCAAATACGACCGAAATCCAATAAGACCCCAATTTAACATTGTTCCTCCAGCAACAAAACCTCTCGAGACTATACATATGGACCTCTTTACAGTCCAGAACGAAAAGTTTCTGACTTTCGTCGATGTATTCTCAAAGTATGGTCAAGCTTACCATTTACGAGATGGAACTGCTATTAGCATTTTGCAAGCATTTCTCCGATTCTGCACACACCATGGAATTCCCATGACTATAGTTACCGATAACGGTACAGAATTCACTAACCAACTATTTTCAGAATTTACCCGTATTCACAAAATTATTCATCATAAAATCTTACCCCATAGCCCTAACGATAATGGCAATATAGAACGCCTTCACTCTACCCTTTTAGAGCACATTAGAATCTTAAAGTTAAAGCATAAAGATGAACCAGTGGTTAATCTTGCACCATACGCTATCATAGCATACAACAGCTCTATTCACAGTTTTACCAAATGTAGACCTTTTGACTTATTGAATGGACACTTTGACCCAAGAGACCCAGTTAACATTGACTTTACTGAACACATCTTACAGCAATACGCGCAGAATCATAGAGAACAGATGAAACAGGTATATGATCTAATCAATGAAACTTCCCTTGCAAATCGGACTGCTCTTATTGAAAATAGGAATAGATCTCGTGAACCTGAAGTAGAATATGTACCGCAGCAACAAGTTTTCGTTAAAAATCCTCTCGCGAGCCGACAGAAAGTAGCACCACGATACACACAGGATACGGTTCTAGCCGACCTGCCAATCCACATTTATACCTCGAAAAAGCGAGGCCCTATTGCAAAAGCGCGGCTGAAACGAGTACCTAAAGGAAACCAATTGTTACAGGATACCACTACTTCTGACAATACCGGCAATTCACCCTCAAGACATCAGACTTGAGACATTAGCTGACGGACCAGGACTCTTACCATACAAACTAGGACCAACCAGATTGACAACACATTACCATTCCTTTATACAATTTATACAGCTGACAGACATCGAAGACAAGATAGAATCTGTACAATCTCAACTTGGAATGTTCAAAACTAAACTTAGCCAAGGAGCATATACTATTTATGAACATCAAATCGAATACCTTGCTAACAAACTTAATAAGGTATTAGATAGGATAAAATCATTAGAACCTGTAAGGGTTAAAAGAGGATTAATAGATAGTTTAGGGTCGGTGATAAAGAGTGTCACTGGCAATTTAGATTATCAAGATGCCTTGAAATACGATGAAGCCATCAGGACTTTGGAGAAAAATGATAATAAGATAGTTTCAGAATTTAATAGTCATATAAGTTTGTGTAAGGAATGGATGTCTCAACATAATACTGTTTTAGAACAACTAGTATCGAATCAAGCAAAGATTAATGCATCTTTAGAATTACTTTTAGAAAAAGACGCTCTTAAAGATTATAACTTAGTAAGATTTACGAAATGTGCTCAAACTTTAAGTATAATAACTAATAATGTAGAAGATATAATGTTAGAGATAATTAGAATAGAAAATATTTTAGCGTTCATTCATGCATCCAGTACACACCACTCTATGATAGATATAGAAGTTTTAAGATCCATGATTATAAAATTAAAATCTTTATACAACCCAGATCAGATAATAGATTTAGAATTACGAGAATACTATGATTTAATAAAGCCAGGTTCATATTTTGTAGAAAAAAGAATAGTAATAGTTTATAATTTCCCTATTGTTTCCCAGGAGATATACGATCTCTATAAGTTATCCATTGTTCCCAATGAAAACCAACTAGCTCTTGTACCTCCTACTCCTTATATAGCAACTACCGAGAAATCATTCGTGTACATAGAGGCTGAATGCCCGAAGTACAGCACCATATATCTCTGTGAAAAGAAGATAAGCCATCAAGTCCGGACTGAAGCAGACTGTATACAGGAACTCATCAACCACCAAAATCTGAAAGACACCTGCCAATTGACAAGAATCTCACTAACTACAGAAGCAATAGAGAAATTGGACGACCAACACTACGTACTTTCGCTACCAAAACCTACCAAAGTACAATTGACCTGTGGGAGAAGAGATTTCAATACGCTACAAGGAAGTTATCTCGTCACTATCCCGATGAATTGCTATATCAAAACGCCAGGATTCACTGTAATCAACGACGGAAACGTGATCAAAGGTCAACCACTAAAATTATCGAAGATTCCCTATGATGAATTGAACAAGACTGATGTTCTCGCTCACATTGGGTCCAAATCGGTGAATTTAGAAGAACTTCACAGCATCCAGAACCAAATTTTATTAGAAAAACCGATTGAGATAGAAAAAGCTCCATCTTCTATATTATATCACACAACGATACCCCTTTATACTCTTGTAATTATGTGCGACTATCATTATCATAGTCATTGTAAGTCGCAAGTACAGATGCTGAATATTAGTTCAGCAAACAAAGAGAAGCAGCAATCTCTCAAGATACATAAGTATGAAGAGGTGATCAAGAAACCCAAGGAGGCTCCAGCAACATTTTCCCTTAACATGACAAAATAGTTGCTGTTCTACGGGTGGACGTGTTAAGTACGGAACCCTAATGGGTATTGACGACGCAGCAAACATGCAATTTATTGCTAGTATGATGAAATCGCCGATACATCAAATATGCAGCTGCATTACCGTCGAGTCAGCACCATTGCAACAGCACCGACGACATCCGCCCAAGAACCCATCGCCAACGCAGCGAATCGATTTTATAGATTTAAGTCATTTAATTGTCATTCCATATTCTCGCATCGAATAGGTTTCACTTAATTAAAATTAGTTAATTAAAATTGTAATTTTGTTTTTTATTAAATTAATTATAAAGTACTTTGGTTTTTTTTCGAGCCTCCGGCTGTAGCTTACGTAATTAGCGGTACCCTGCCACGCTTCGCTGTGACTTTTTTATGGTGGTTTTATGTACCTATGAGAAATGAGTAACAAACTAAATGATGGGTACATTTAAAAAAAAATGTGTGCGTGTACTATTGTACACACGTAAGAAGTGAAACTTCTTCACGACCTTATTTTTCGAAAGAAATATCATGAAATATACATAGGAGTTAGTAGTCCAAAAGTTCAAAAGTCCAAAGTCAAAAAGTCCAAAAGTCCAATAGTCCAAAAGTCCAATAGTCCAAAAGTCCAAAAGTCCAAAGTCCAAAGTCCAAAGTCCAAAAGTCCAAAACTCCAAAACTCCAAAACTCCAAAACTCCAAAACTCCAAAACTCCAAAACTCCAAAACTCCAAAACTCCAAAACTCCAAAACTCCAAAACTCCAAAACTCCAAAACTCCAAACTCCAAACTCCAAAACTCCAAAACTCCAAAACTCCAAAACTCCAAAACTACAAAACTCCAAAACACCAAAACTCCAAAACTCCAAAACTCCAAAATTCCAAAAGTCCAAAAGTTCAAAGTCCAAAAGTCCAAAAGTCCAAAAGTCCAAAAGGCCAAAAGTCCAAAAGTCCAAAAGTCCAAAAGTCCAAACTCCAAAGTCTAAAACTCCAAAACTCCGAAACTTCAAAACTCCAAAACTCCAAAACTCCAAAACACAAAAACTCCAAAACTCCAAATCCAAAAGTCCAAAAGTCCAAAAGTCCAAAAGTCCAAAAGTCCAAAAGTCCAAAAGTCCAAAAGTCCAAAAGTTCAAAAGTCCAAAAGTCCAAAAGTCCAAAAGTCCAAAAGTCCAAAAGTCCAAAAGTCCAAAAGGCCAAAAGTCCAAAAGTCCAAAAGTCCAAAGGTCCAAAAGTCCAAAGGTCCAAAAGTCCAAACTCCAAAACTCCAAAACTCCAAAACTCCAAAACTCCAAAACTCCAAAACTCCAAAACTCCAAAACTCCAAACTCCAAAACTCCAAAACTCCAAAACTCCAAAACTCCAAAACTCCAAAACTCCAAAACTCCAAAACTCCAAAACTCCAAAACTCCAAAACTCCAAAACTCCAAAACTCCAAAACTCCAACACTCCAAAACTCCAAAACTCCAAAACTCCAAAACTCCAAAACTCCAAAACTCCAAAACTCCAAAACTCCAAAACTCCAAAACTCCAAAACTCCAAAACTCCAAAACTCCAAAACTCCAAAACTCCAAAACTCCAAAACTCCAAAACTTCAAAACTCCAAAACTCCAAAACTCCAAAACTCCAAAACTCCAAAACTCCAAAACTCCAAAACTCCAAAACTCCAAAACTCCAAAACTCCAAAACTCCAAAACTCCAAAACTCCAAAACTCCAAAACTCCAAAACTCCAAAACTCCAAAACTATAAAACTCCAAAACTCCAAAACTCCAAAACTCCAAAACTCCAAAACTCCAAAACTCTAAAACTCTAAAAATCTAAAACTCCAAAACTCCAAAACTCCAAAACTCCAAAACTCCAAAACTCTGAAACTCTGAAACTCTGAAACTCTAAAACTCTCAATCTCTCAAACTCTAAAACTCTAAACCTCTAAACCTCTAAAACTCTAAAACTCCAAAACTCCAAAACTCCAAAACTCCAAAACTCCAAAACTCCAAAACTCCAAAACTCCAAAACTCCAAAACTCCAAAACTCCAAAACTCCAAAACTCCAAAACTCCAAAACTCCAAAACTCCAAAACTCCAAAACTCCAAAACTCCAAAACTCCAAAACTCCAAAACTCCAAAACTCCAAAACTCCAAAACTCCAAAACTCCAAAACTCCAAAACTCCAAAACTCCAAAACTCCAAAACTCCAAAACTCCAAAACTCCAAAACTCCAAAACTCCAAAACTCCAAAACTCCAAAACTCCAAAACTCCAAAACTCCAAAACTCCAAAACTCCAAAACTCCAAAACTCCAAAACTCTAAAACTCTAAAACTCCAAAACTCCAAAACTCTGAAACTCTAAAACTCTAAAACTCTAAAACTCTAAAACTCTAAAACTCTAAAACTCTAAAACTCTAAAACTCTAAAACTCTAAAACTCCAAAACTCTAAAACTCTAAATCTCTCAAACTCTAAAACTCTAAACCTCTAAACCTTTAAAACTCTAAAACTCCAAAACTCAAAAACTCCAAAACTCAAAAACTCCAAAACTCCAAAACTCCAAAATTCCAAAAGTCTAAAGTCCAAAACTCCAAAATTCCGAATGTCCAAAAAGTTCAAAAATAACATGCAAAACATATCTGACCTCTTTATTAGGTGCGTACTCTCTTTCATTATTCTGAATGCAAGGAGGCCGCAATCAAACTTCTCTTAAAAAACATCAATCTGGTAGGTACCTTCTAAATAGGTTGTTTATAATAATTTTGTTCTGAAGCTGGCAGAATATAATTAAAAAAACAACGACCAACGCCATCTTTTGGTAATATCACTTTTTAAAGCGATTTTATTCTTATTGCTGTTATGATAAAAGTGTATAAAGTAGCCTAAAACCATCTCTGAATCCTATTGTATATCGTGTCCAATTTTGAGCTCAATCGATTCAATAAATTTTGAGTTTTTAATAGATACACAAACGCACACAACATTTTTATATATATAGATTAGATTAATTCAACACAATGTCAAACAATTTATAATCACAAATAAAAGTCAAATTGATCATTTTATAATATTTGAAAAATAAAATTAAATCAATTTAAAAAGTCAATTACATAATAATGTATTCAATACCTTGTCCAATAGTGACTATCATACGTAAATTAAACAACAAATTGATAAAAAGTTTGAGTCATAATGTATTATTGGTCACTGCCATAAATTCGTCAAGGGAATAAAAGCAGCTAATAAGTAAGTATGCTTTAAGTTTTGTTTTAAACAAGTGTGCCTTATGTATTATATTTTTTAGTTCAGTTGGTAGACAATTGAACAGTTTAACTGCCTGGTATGATGCACCGTGTTTTACAATATTTAATGTGGGGAGTAAGGCAGTCTTCATTGTATTTCTTCTTGTGCTCATTCTTAATTCCCTTTCATCTGCTGTTTCAAATTTGTCAATATTTTTGGACAGATGGCTTAGAACAATAAGTATGTAGAGGCCCGGAACAGTAAGTACTGATAATTGTTTAAAATATTCTCTACAAGACTTCCACTGTGGAATGCGAACTATGGTCCTAATGGCCCTTTTTTGTAAAACAAAGCGTCGATTGTCTAGACTCTAGGAGAACGGTTAGGTCGTTATATATAAATCGAGTGCGCATCATTAAAAGAGGAAAAATGAAGAATAATTATATTTCTAAATATTATCTAATTAGGTACTACAGTTGTATTAAAAATAGAAAATTGATCAAGCTCGGCGAATTAAATTTCAATGAAGTGCCAGTGCAGCAGTGCTTAGAGTTTCATACCAAGTTATTTTAAAGGATAAATTCTTTATTAATTGCGAAGTGAGGCTCTGGTAAGCATCGAATTGCATAGATTTTTATTTTATTAATTAATTGATTACATGTTGTGTTTTTTGTTTCTTCTTATTTTTACTTTATGTAAAATGCAGGCGTTGGTGAGAAATGTAATAGTTATAGTTCTTTTGTTTTTAGGTATAAGGAACTCCTGGGAACAAACAGGACTTCCCAGAAACGTGTCATGGCGCCCGAACAGGGATTGAAATGAAATGACATTATTCTATGCTTAAAAGTAATGTATCTAACAATAAATGCTGTGATTAAAGTATCAAGGTTTCGTTTAAAAAATGCAAATGTATTATGAAACATTATTCTCATTTTTTAATCAATTAATCATTGTTAAAACTTTTTATTCAATCTTTGTACGATTCATTCTATCATACAAAAGTGTAATAAGGTATGTACACAACATGACTAGAAGCTTTCAGCCATCCATAAATCACGCAACAACTCGACTAAAGACTTTTTCGTGTCGTGTCAATAAATCACGGTCGTTGTAGATTTGTACTCCATTTAGAGACATAAAAATCCACAAACAGTCTTAGTTAATTAATAATAGCCCACAGTTTATAAGTAAATTTGCATATAATAATGTGTCCAGTTTAAAAACGGCTTCATAATTTTTTAATTTATTAAAGTTTGTAATTTAGCACTTGACTATAACAAATATTACAGGTATAAAGCATTTAACTCGAAATATTTATAGATTTCTTTTGTTGAGTGCCTCAATCTAACAGAGTAAAGACTCTAGAACTGTCAACTGCCAATGGGCTCTACAAACAAAACCTTTGTCCTGAATAAATAAGGTCGATAGACATTTCCAGTCGGAGTAATCTAATTTGAACTTATAAAAGAAATACAGCGAAAAGTACATATCCCTTTTTGTGTTTATACGTTCTATTTTTAAGATCTTTGTTTAAAACGTATGTAATCACTCCTAAACTCTTGACTGTTGGCACTTGATGGAACTTGTTATAAAACATTTTGAAAATTCACGCACTTGCACTATTCCTTTTTTTTATTTTAGTTTTAGGTCAAGAATTGTTAAAATTAAAACAAAAGTGGAATATAATACAAGTAGGTAAGTGAATGTTCATAATGTATTATGTAATGTCTATCTTATATATAAAATTCTGTAGTCACAATGTTCGTTCCCGTACTCCTCCGAAACGATTCTCATGTAATTTTGTGAGCATATTGAGTCGGTCTGAGAATCGGCTAACATCTATTTTTTATACCCCGAAGTGACCGGGAATAACATTCCACGCGGGCGGAGCCGCGGGCATCAGTTAGTTTTCTTATAATAAACTATAAATGAATATTTATAAAGGTTCAGTAGAATGAATTAATTGTGAGTCGCAATAAATTTAAAGTTCATTAACGAACATATTAATATCCATTACTTGGAACTATTTTACAAATGTGCTAATACACTCAAGTATGCGTGTTGAACTTTAGTTTCACAAGCAAATACCTACCTGTTTAACGAAGAGTTTTCAACTAGGTACCTGTTTCTTAGGGATGAGGAAGGTGAACACTAATTTTATACCTGAGTTGGATAGTGGTATAAGTATAGTAAGTGTGCCATTGACATGTATGGGTACCCACGATAATACAAAATACTTGTGCAATAGATTTGACCAGAGAACTTCATAGCGAATATTTTATTCTGTAAAAATTCACTATGACACAAAAGCTAAAAAGAAAAGTGAATGTCATGGTTCACAAATACGAGATTTTGTAAAAAATGTGACAAACCATTATGTTAATACTAACTGATGCCCGCAGCTTCGCCTGCATAAAAATCCGCTTCCCGTGGGAACTTATTCCCGGGATAAAAAGTAGCCAATGTGCTATTCCAGACTATAATGTATCCCTGTACCAAGATCAGCCGTTCGAGCGTGCAAGAGTAACAAACATCCACACTCACAAACTTTGGCATTTATAATATTAGTAATAAGTAAGAAGTAAGATTATGTGGTCGCCAAACATTAGAGGTATTGAAATTCATGCGTTCCAAAGGCCATTGCCTAACTGCAGAAGCAATCAATCACCGGCCAAGGGATTTACGTGAAGTATAAAATTGAATTTTCGCTTGACCATGCGATCGGCTGCTGACATTCCATCCACAAATATGCCAGGACTTTATTTTATAATAATTGCACTGTACTTTTATACATACTGTACGATACAACCTTCTGGCCATTTACATGGTCAGTGCGACAATCTATATACTATCTATACATATAATAAAACTGTACGGGGTTGAGAGTTTGTACATGGAAGATAGTTTTAAAATTTTAATTGCAGGGCATTCTCTAATCGCTACTGAATCAATTTAAATGATACTTGGTACGATCTGAGCTTATGGTCCGAGAAAGGTTCTAGGATACTTTTGATCCCGATATTTTGCGCGGTTCCTGTGGGAGAGGGGATGAAAGACATAATGGTTTTTCAGTTATAATTTCTCAAGGTGTGGTCCGATTTCAAATATTTTTTTGTGTTAGAAAGGAAGTACTTTAAGGATTGTTCCACACAAGTTTCAATATTGAGGGTTTTGTAGTTCAGTAATTAAATGCATCTGAGCTTTCGCTTAACCTACAATTTAAGGGTTACTTTGAATGTAAGGGTAATTCTAAACTGAATTGTTTTAAAATAGACTAAATCTTTAAGCTCTTTTCTGATTAAGCAAAAAGGGCAGTTTTACACGATCCTAGGAGTCCGATGAAGAAATACCTCTCTTTTTATATACCTTATGTGACGTAAACGAAGTTGCGAGGGTCAGCTAGTTAATACATTTTAAATGTATGATGAATGAATCTGACTGACTGACTCATCAACGTGAAGACGAAACTAATAAACCTAGAGAAATAAAATTTAAACAAAAGTTAGCTTGAATTAATAAGAAAGAATTTTTGGAAATTTCAACATTGAGGTCATAATTTCATAAACTAACGTATAAACACTTGTATTAAAATTCGTAAGTTTCAAAGTTAGCGTCATGAAATAACGTACATCTATTTTTGGTTTGATTGCAACTTTTTTGCAATTTGGGAGTAAAGTGGGGGTTGTACGTTTACACGGGATTTTTTTTCCGAAGAACCTACTTCAAAATTTTTATACATGCATCAAATTAATTAACCGCGACTGCTTTGTCACTTCAGCCGTTAATCAGCAGGTGGCACTGCCAGCACAAGTGAGGTTGCTTGGTCCTACTTTTCGGTCCTTTCCCTTTGTACCAAATTTCAACAAAGTCCCTTTTTTGGACTAAGCTCGCAGCCGGGAACATGGATTTGTAACTTTCTCATTTATAATACATTCATATTTTCAAAGAGCCTATAATGTGAGATTAAAATTTAAACACCAGATTAAAATAGATATAAATGCATTTAATTAATTGATAGGGTTGAAATTGGGATTTCGTTAAATTGAGCTTAATATATCATATCCATGTTTATATTAACTCTAATTTATAATTTTAATAACTTAACGACTTATAATAGGCTCATCCCAAAATGAGAACAGTAAATCTTTTAGTTGAATGTCCCACATAAAATATTAGTTTGATCTAAAATTTAATATTCTCAACAAATTACATTTAGGTTAAATTTGCTGCAAAATTTACAATAGCACTACCCGAAAATTTAATTTAGTCCGATCCTAACTACGTTATCTCAATTCGTTGTAACGATAAAATATACTACTTGCATTTGAAATTCTCCGTTGCAGAGTCTGTAAACTATTTGGTTACTAACTGCTTGACTTGGATATTCATCCAGTATTGTCAGGAGTAACTGCTGTCTGACGAGCCAAGCCCTCTAAGATGGTCTACGTCAAAGCGATTCTTCTAAATGAAATGAAATGTATAAAACAGTTCTTGGATTTTTTTCACTACGAAAATAATTATAATTGGCCTTGTATTAGGACTCACAAAATATTTGTTCTATTTGAACGCGCTTGATAAAATATCCATGGGGAAGGTTGCTTCGACACATTGTAAATAGCGACATCGCCCATAAATAGCCTTTGACAACAAGAATTGATATCACATATTGGATAAGTTTGTGAAGTTCAGAAAATGCTTCTGAGTAGGTAGTATATGAACTGAAAACACCGAAACTTTGAGACCTCTCTAAACTTAAAGTTATCTGCAGTTGATAGCACCTCGGAAAACTTTTGGAATTTATTGTGGACCAGCGTATTGGGAGTTGTAGAAGATGCACGTGTTAAATATGTATTTAAGTTGTTGACAAGCGCTTTAGAAGAATCGAAATTTTATCTCACTTTGAATGTTTTACATCAATGTGTAAAAACACTTACCACCAATTTCTTGCAGTTTTTTTGTTAATAGACTTTTACATCAAGTTTTAGAAGCTTATCTTAGCTCTAGCACAGCGAACCATAAAGGCTACGCGACGGCCAATTTCTTACTTGATTGGCTCCCTTGATGGGTTCCGAAACAAAGGAAATGATCAAAGATGTGCAATAAATAAGTAACATCATGTCGTAGATGTTTTTGTTCTTCGTATTTTGTTGTATTTACAGAGCATAATCTGTCAGCTTTCTTAACAAACAATATAAAATAAATAGGGATTTCCTATCCTGAGTGCAGTAGCTAAATGATCGATCAAGTAATTCATGAATGCGGGACAAAAACTCTAATGCATTATCTTGACGAGAAGAATGAGTGGTACCCGAATTAAGTACAAAGGCTGTCACGGGTGTCCCATGGGTGCTCTGCCTGCTGCTCATGAAATATTCATAGACACGGATGCGGTCGAATGTACCTTAACGATGTATTTACCGCTGACCACGGCGGTCGCCGAAATAATAACTTCCTAAATGAGATATTAATAATGAACATTTATCCGCAGGGATATAGTCGGCGGAAAATATATAGTAATTTGAAATGAGCAAGTTTTTTTCCCTCGGGGTTTCGGGGACATGCGTTACTTCTCATGGAGTTAACGTTACACCCTGAGGGTACAGTAGTGGCTTCTTCAATCAGATCCCTAAGATCCAATATCTTAGGGATTAACGAAAAAGCCCACATTAGGAGGAAGGGCCTAACGGTACTCCGTTCGTTGAGCAGCCCGCCTGGGGCAGTACCTCCGCCCTGCAGAAGACCGCGGTAATAGTAACCTGACTCCGGTCGGGTTATGTTCTCCGTCGGTTAGCAGGGATCCAGAGCTCATTGGGGTGACATTGTGCCGGTGACGGTGAGACCAGAGGCTTATCTGTCTCCATTGGCAGATCGAGGCGCGGAATATTGGTACGGCGATCAGGGAGACCCGGTGAAACGGTTGACCGCTGACCGCCCGCAGGCTGTACGGGACCCGAACCTGGGGATTACTTAATCTCCGCCCCAGGAGGCTGAACCAGCAGCCTGTGTAAAGTCCTTGGTGCTGTGGTCGTGCCGGAGGAGGATACCGGAGTGGACGCGGCTACTGCATCGGGGGGGGACCGGGGGCCCTTCCGTACGCCGTGCCAATCTACCGCACTACCTCTGTCTGCCTTCGGTGAGTTCGAGCCTCGCCTAGTCTCCTGCGCCACCGGCACAAAAGCGCCCCCTTCACCTTCTTAATTCCCCATATTTTTAAGAACTATGGCTACAAAGAGAAAGAAAAAGGATTCCACAGCGGCATCGTCGTCCACACTTCAAGTGGACTTTTGCAACATCAGGGGTATGCGCACGAACATCAACGTAGTCCACCACCATCTTGAAACTGCGAAGCCGACCCTTCTTTTCTTAACGGAGACGCAGATCTTACGTCCGGGCGATACATCTTGCTTAATGTACCCTGGCTACAAGCTTGAGTACCACTTTAGGCAGAAAGCCGGGGTATGTATGTACGTCCGGGATGATGTCTGCTGTCGTCGTCTTTCAAGCCTCGAAGACAGGGACCTGTCTACGTTATGGGCACGCTTGGATCACGGGGGCCACACTCGGATCTACGCGTGCGTGTATAGGAATAAGAATAAGAATAAATTTATTTCCAACTAATTTACAAAAATTATACAAAATTTCTTAATCAGTTACATACAAGTACTTATTATTATATTATTAATAGTATAGGTCTCACAGCGGTGGTAACACGGACACAGTTCGCCTTTTTCACCACCTGCAACAAGCGACTGACAAGGTGATTGAGCAGTATCCCTCCGCGGAGATAGTGATTCTGGGGGATTTCAACGGACATCATGTTGACTGGTTGGGCTCCCGGACCACCGACTTCGCGGGGAAAGCTGCTCACGAATTTGCCCTGACCTATGGGTTCTCTCAACTGGTTAAATCCCACACAAGGATACCAGACAAGAAGAACGAGCATAGTGCATTGCTGGATCTCCTGCTGACAACGCGTCCGGACGGATACAGTGTTTCAGTGGATGCTCCACTCGGATCGTCGGACCACTGTGTCGTTCGGGCGCATGTGCCTCTCGCAAGGCCTGAACCACCTCGGCCCAAGGAGTGGCGACATGTATGGCACTATAAGTCAGCAGACTGGGATGGACTGCGAGAGTTTTTCGCGTCGTACCCATGGAGGCGGCTTTGTTTTGCCTCAGAGGATCTGGATTCTTGCGCTGCAGCAGTCGCTGCGGGGATCTTGGAGGGCATGGAATGTTACATTCCTAACCGTTGGATCCCTATAGGAGCAAAAAAGCGACCGTGGTTCAATCGGCTCTGCAGAGAAACTTTGATGTTGAAAGAATCTGCTTACAGGGCTTGGACCACGGCTCGTGCAAATTCAGATCCAAACATCTCTGAGGTGAAACGCAAATTAAATGCCGCCTCGAGAGCCAGCAAAAGAGCAATTGTCAGGGCTAAGTTCGATTTCGTCGGCAGAATTGGTGAACGGCTAGCAGGCTACCCTTCAGGGAGTCGCGAATTCTGGTCGCTTGCCAAAGCTGCCGAGGGAAATTTCTGTCGGTCAGGTTTACCACCTTTACTTAAACCCGACGGTAATTTGGCCCAGAGCGCTAAGGAGAAAGCCGACCTTTTGGGTTTTCTCTTTGCCTCTAACTCGACCATGAGCGGAAGTAAAATTTACGCAGCGGAATGTCCGACGTGAGCTTCGATCCCTGGACGTTCATAAGTCGAGTGGGCCGGATGGTATACCCGCGGTGGTACTGAAGCAGTGTGGTCCAGAGTTGTGTCCGGTACTTACACGTCTTTTCACGCTTTCATATTCCAAGCAACAAGTCCCGGCGTCGTGGAAGATCGCGTATGTGCATCCTGTGCCCAAGAAGGATGACAAGACCGACCCGGCCAACTATAGGCCTATAGCCGTCACCTCCCTTTTATCTAAGGTGATGGAGCGTGTAATTAATACACAGCTCCTGAGGTACCTAGAGGAACACGACCTGATCAGTGACCGGCAGTACGGTTTCCATCACGGTCGCTCGACGGGCGATCTTCTGGTGTGCCTCACACACTGATGGGCGACGGCTATCGAGAGTAAGGGCGAGGCTCTAGCAGTAAGCCTTGACATCTCTAAGGCCTTTGACCGGGTCTGGCACCGTGGTCTTCTTACGAAATTGCCCTCATATGGACTGCCCGAGAGATAATGCGGATGGGTGTCTAGCTTCCTGGCCGGTAGAAGCATCAAGGCCGTCGTTGACGGCAGCTGTTCAGACTGCATGGCCATAAACGCTGGAGTACCGCAAGGCTCAGTGTTGTCCCCTACTCTGTTTCTGCTGCATATCAATGACATGTTGTCTATTGACGGCATTCATTGTTATGCGGACGACAGTACGGGAGACACTTGTTACACGGGCCGCCCCGGTATCTCTCGGGACACAGTGAAGGAAAATCGTGAACAGCTTGTGTCTGAAATCGAGGCTACTCTTACTAGAGTGTCCGATTGGGGTGGACAAAATCTTGTCCAGTTCAACCCTTCCAAGACACAAGCGTGTTTTTTCACCGCTAAGCAAACCCCAATTACTGTAGTGCCGCAATTTCAGGGCACATCTCTTTCCATCTCCAAAAGTATAGGGATCCTTGGCGTTGACATCTCCAGTGACGTTCAGTTCCGTAGACATTTGGAGGACAAGGCTAAGCTGGCGTCCAAGAAGCTAGGTGTGCTCAACAGGGCGCGGCGGTACTTCACTGCTGCGCAAACACTGCTTCTGTATAAGTCGCAAGTGCGGCCGCACATGGAGTAATGCTGTCACCTTTGGGCGGGGGCACCTGAATATCAGCTTCGTCCATTTGACTCGGTGCAAAGACGTGCTATAAGAGTTGTCAACGATCCTATACTTACAAGTGGTGTGGAACCTCTTCGCGACAGGAGAGACTTCGCCTCCTTATGCGTGTTCTACCGACTGTACAATGGTGTGTGCTCTGAGGAATTGTTTGATATGATGCCCACGGCTACGTTCTATCACCGCACCGCTCGCCACAGACAGGGAGTTCATCCTCACACTCTGCGTCCGGAGCGTTCCAGCACGGTTAGATCCGATAGGGGTTTTCTTCCGCGCACGCTTAGGTTGTGGAATGATCTCCCTGCCTCTGTTTTACCAAACGCCTACAGTATGGGGTTCTTCAAAAGGGGTCTTAGAAGGTTTTTGCTACAGTGATAAAGGCGTAATTATAATGTTCGTTTGTAAGTATCAGATATATCTAAATCCAGTAGCACAGTTTTTAGTAGCTTAATTTGGGCTAGATGGCTTTGTTAAATGTACTACAACCTAAGTTTATTCTTTAAAATACAGTGTTTACAAATAGCTATGAGTAAATACATAAAGTATTTAATGCACAGCGGAAAAGGAGTCAAGACAGATTTCTAGTGAATCCCAACTGACAGGGCAGGATTTCACGTGTCCAATAACAGTTCCTGGTGCATCAATCTCTGAACTCTGTGAACTCGTTTCTAGTCAAGGAACAGGTAACATAATTTGCAATACAGCTAATGTATTGTACGTGATTTATCGTGTGTGTAATGTTGCAAAGGTATTTTCAAACTATGCATTTGCAACTATGAGACTTCTTCAAATTAAAGCACGAATTTTGTTGATCTGGTAAATATTGATAACCATTCCTAAAATTTTGTCTAGAGAACTTAAAAACCCGTTGAACTAGCATATTTATTTTGTTTCTTTACCACAAATATTTAAAGGATAACACACTATACTGGTTGGGTAGCTCATGTGTGGCAAACGTTACATTGAAGAGATAGAAAAATAAAACAAACCTGCAAGTGCTTTTTCACTCGGCACAAAGAAGAGCTTTAAGGATTATTGGCTATTCCAAACTCGCAAGCATTATTGAGCCTTTTAGACTTAGAAGAGATTTTGCCTTCTCGCGCATTACGTACCGAGCGATTGTATAAAAACACTTACTCAAAATACTTTATTACAGGTAATGACATTTTGCAAAACGTTTTGTTACAGAGTTTCAGTTATACTGAACTTTAGAAAAAAAAAAAAACTTTATAATTTATTATTATTTGAAAGTAAAAGCTCATTGTCAGAACTGGGCTCTTCTAAATAATAATAATCTTCAAAAATAAGTAATATTTATTAACCTTCGTTATTATTTACCAAATCCAGTGAAAGCTTGTCTCATTGTCATATCCTGAGGTCATAATATAGCTTCTATGAAATTTACCTAATAAGTGAATTGCGTAGCAGATATTTTACAAACCAAAGGCGATTGATGCCAATATGTTGACGTCAAATGAAGTTTATTTGAAAAGTCTTCATTATTAGGTTATAAACACATTTTATTTTCAAAATTCTTCTAAAAAACTAACTTTATAACTGGTAATTTCAATTTTAACTGGATGTCCCTAATGATTTTGTTGTCGCGAACATGCCACGACATTTACTGTTCGCGTCACAGACTTGCAACTTCAAATGAATATCATTCCATTTCAGTGCTAGGTATCTATATCTACCTACCCGAAAAAGAAGACAATCAATAATGGTGGTTACGTTTTTCAATAAAGTGACGCTATAGAAATTAACATAGTGATTTGTTCCTGGAAAAGTATTACACGGTCGACCGTGACGTAACTTTTGACATGACATTATTTCGGGATGAACAAAATACAAGGTAAATAACGGCAATAAGTGCCGTTTTTCACCTAATAAGGCGAGACTCAGCCCGTACGTCGGCTATGACTAGCAATGACATAATTATCCATTTCACCGATGCCACACATAATCATTCGTCCATTTCAACCTGCCAGGTCGGGAGCGCTGCACTACCGCAGACCTGGCAAGTCCTCCATACTGCGATCCCCTTTTGAATTTGCATAACGACTAATACGGGCAGCGCTAAGTATTGCCCGTCTTAGCTTTATAGCTATGTCATCGATGCCGCACCTTACTCGAGCCGCATGCTACACAAAATTATTTAGTTTTTATAAACAACATAGGCGAAAGCGAAACGGGTTTTAGAAAACAAAAATGTACAGTCTTTTTCACATTTACTTATTTTATTATAGTAAATTCGATTTGTCTTCATCTCAAATAAATGAATAAGACCAAAAGCACATCAAAATATGTTTTTATCTATACTTTTTTCATACAATGACATGGCAGTGAAGTGACCGAATAAATTGTTCATTTGTCAATGTCTTCGCTTTGCTAAAAGGAAATATAAAACTGGACAAGTGCGTGTCGGGCCACGTGAAACAGCGGGTTCCTTAAATTCTGATGTGTAGATAATTTTACACTCTTAACTTAGGGGTCTTAGAGGTTTTTAAAGGGTTGGCAGCGCGAGTGTGGCGCCTCTGGTGTTGCAAACGTTCATAGGCTGCGGTGACCACCAGTCCTTCTGGTGGGCCGTATGCTTGTCTGCCACCTTAGTGGTATAAAAAAAAAAAAGAAGTTACTTGCAGTCACTCGTAAATTTATGTTAGCTTCGGGCTAGATGGCGTTGAGTGACAAAGTGCCAAATAATTTATTATTTAATACTAACGGTCTCTGAGCTAGACTTTGGACAAATAGACAGTAGGACAAATGAACGAAAAATGCGGCACTGTGCATACGTGTTCTCTACGGGACCCTAAAGGGCCCCACTCACTAACAGTTTACCGGACGATATCAATCTGTCAGTTAATTGCAATAGCCCACACACTAACAGTTCTGTTGAAGGTATTGGAGGGACGACTAATACGAACTGAGAGTGTGTGACCGCTCGACGATTCCGTTCAGCACCGACAGATATCGGCCGGACAGTTTAAAGCCTTAAGGGCCCCACTCACTAACAGTTTACCGGACGATATCAATCTGTCAGTTAATCGCAATAGCCCACACACTAACAGTTCTGTTGAAGGTTTTGGACGGACGACTAATACGAACTGATAGTGTGTGGCCGCTCGACGATTCCGTTCAGCGCCGACAGATATCGGCCGGACAGTTTAAAACCTGGCGCGCGATTGAGCACACATTAGCAGGTAGCCGGCCGGCGGCCTGTCGACCGACGTCTTGTATCAGTTGCAGGCCGACAGTTTTAAGATTTTCGACTTGTTTAATTTTACCGTCAAAATGGACAGCAAACCTCAATTTGTATCTACGTTTATTGAGTTATATAGAAGTTTCCCATGTTTATGGAAGGTGAAAGATGATTATCATCACAATAAACGATTGAAGGAAGAACGAAGGATGCTTAAAACAAATTATTAGCATCTTATCAAACCACAATACCTTCAGCAACAATTGATAATGTGAAAAAAAAATCTTAAAAGCACATTCAGTAAAGATCTATAAAAGGTAATTTTGATTTTACTCTTATATGAAAATGCTAAATACGCTTTTTGGTAGGTAGCTATCTAGAGGGATAACCCTATATATCTTATACCTATCTATAATTTATACAGATTAAAAGTACCTACGTACTTTTAAATTATGTATTATAAAATTTAAATATATATTTATTATTGTTATCCAGATTATAATAGTTTTGTCAAAAATTTTGAATAAAAATATTTATGGTACGGTATATTATTCATTAAATATCCATCTACCTACTTTCAGATCGATGAATCTACGTAATAACATGTTGACTTGTGATAATAATTCATTTATTCATTACAAAATAATTTGTGTAGAATAGCAAATAGGTGACCATTTGCTGTATGTAGTGTATGGGCCCTCAAACCGATATCAGACCATGGCCGACGGGCGATCGTACGGTGGAAAACTGCCGACTCCCGACTGTTAGTGTGTGGTCGCAAGACTGACAGCAGGCCCTTGCCGGCAGGCAAAAATCGCTTTAGTGTGTTGGCGCTATTGGTCTAGGACGGCAGGCCGTCCGATAGGATCAGAGACTGCAGGCGGACTGTTAGTGAGCGGGGCCCTTGACTCGCGATTGAGCACACATTAGCAGGTAGCCGGCCGGCGCGGCGGCCTGTCGACCGACGTCTTGCATCAGTTTCAGGCCGACAGTTTTAAGTTTTTCGACTTGTTTAATTTTTACCGTCGAAATGGACAGCTAACCTCAATTCGTATCTATGTTTATTGAGTTATAAAGAAGTTTCCTATGTTTATGGAAGGTGAAAGATGATTTTCATCACAATAAACGATTGAAGGACGAATGAAGGATGCTTACAACAAATTATTAGCATACTATCAAACCACAATACCTTTAGCAACAATTGACAATGTGAAAAAAAAATCTTAAAAGCACATTCAGAAAAGACCTAAGTTAATTTTGATTTTACTCTTGTATGAAAATGCTAAATACGCTTTTTGGTAGATAGCTATCTAGAGGGATCAACCTATATATCTTATACCTATCTATAATTTACAAAGATTTATTATAAAATTTAAATGTATATTTATTATTATTATCCAGATTATAATAGTTTTGTCAAAAAAATGAATAAAATATTTATGGTACGTGAATACGAACCTTATTTTTATTTTAAATTCATAAAATATCCATCTACCTACTTTCAGGTCGATGAATCTAGTAGTGAATCTGTATGTAGTGTATGGACCCTCAAACCGATATCGGACCATGGCCGATGGGCGATCGTACGGTGAGTAACTGCCGACTCCTGACTGTTAGTGTGTGGTCGCAAGACTGACATCAGGGCCTTGCCGGCAGGCAAAAATCGCTTTAGTGTGTTGGCGCTATTGGTCTAGGACGGCAGGCCGTCCGATAGGATCAGAGACTGCAGGCGGACTGTTAGTGAGTGGGGCCCTACCGATATCAGACCATGGCCGACGGGCGATCGTACGGTGGGAAACTGCCGACTCTCAACTGTTAGTGTGTGGTCGCAAGACTGACAGCAGAGCCTTGCCGGAAGGCAATAATCGCTTTAGTGTGTTGGCGCTATTGGTCTAGGACGGCAGGCCGTCCGATAGGATCAGAGACTGCAGGCGGACTGTTAGTGAGTGGGGCCCTTAAGATCTATAATCCCATGCACATTTGAGTCCAAACTACAAAAACTCCGCTAGATGGCGCAACTTTACTTGAATATAATATTGCATAGACACCTTAGAATCACAAAAAATGTACTAGATGGCACATTTACATTGCTCAAAAGATTAAGGAGTTGCTATTTTGACAATAATCGCGTTCCTGTGTGAGTATTAAAAAAATCGGTAACGCTAGATACTTGACTTCCAATATTATCCGATAGATGGCGTCAATTCTCAGTGCAAAGCAATTTCGTTTCGTATTGACCATGCATTCTCAAATTCGTCTGTACATACCACAGTATAAATGAGGTTACGGTAGCCGTAACAATGTTGCGAGTTATAGTGTTTTTTCAACGCTTTGAAGATTTATAAAACATCAAAGCGGTGGAAAAAAAATAATATTTAATAAATAAAAATCATTTAACCATGCGAAAGATTAGTTTTTTTGCCTAGGTAAGTTTTAATTCATGATATTGATTCTCAATGTATATTTTTTTTGGCTAAAACTTCCAGAGTACTTAATAAATCTATATTTATAAAAATCAATGCCACTTTTCGTTGTAATTTTATAACTCAAGAATGGGCTCACCTATCCAAACCTTATGTTTAGGCTTTGTTTGGACTATTTAGTAGATGGTTTACGTGAAGTTTGCACAAAATCGGTTGAGCGGTTCTTCATTTATCACGCAAACGAAGTTGCGCGGGTCAGCTAGTACTTTATAAAATACTTAAAAGTTTTTTACGTTAACCGGTTGAGTTGTGTTCACCGTACTGTATACGTGGGCTCCAGCTGTATACATTGTACAAACAATTCGGTCAGGTGATTTTCCACCCTTATAAAATATTCAGCTTCGGGGGCTTTGAAAATATTTTTCAGTTGGACCTAAATCCTGTGTGGTATACTAATTTACGAGCAATAAAAATATCCCTCAAACACATAATTTGGATGGAGGGATAAGATCTTGAGTTATATGAATATTTTGTCAAGTAGTCAGCAGGTGTGCTAGCTGGTATATGAGGTTGACTTAGGATCCGAACACCTTATTGGGACAAGTTGGAACCCTTTACATATTTGGTTATAGATTATCTATTGAGGCAAAATGTGGAACCCGTAAATTCTATAAAATCTATTAAAGCAGCTCCCAAAACGACGGGAAGTCATGAAATTCTTAATAGTAGTGAAAAAAAATTGTGGATAAGTTACACGAAATAGTTTGTATACCAATGTTTAGGCGCAGACTTTACGAATTTATCACGCACGCAAAGCTTTTATGTAAAAAACTTTTTCACCAATATTTTTTTCCGAACGTGACCCTTGTATTCACCAAAAATAAAACAAGGACCAAACTTTTCACCAATATTTTTTTCCGAACGTGACCCTTGTATTCACCAAAAATAAAACAAGGACCACTTAGCGACAACCCCCCGCGGATAAAAAAGAGCATTAAGGTATAATTTATCACAGTTTCCAGGCCATTAAACATAAAGACTGCAAAAGCCGCAGCTATACGTGATAAGCTCTATGAGAACAGTATTGTCTGCTAACATGGTGAGAGAAAAAATGATAAAAATAATGAAAATTCAATTTCACAATCTGTATACCCAATAACACATGAAGCGTAAATTCAATAATTCTTTTTAAGTAAATAGTACGAACTAAGGAACGTGAAATTTGATACAGTTAAAGTTTATAATGAGAAAAAGTGCATAAGGTTCATATGTTTAATGAATTACTATAGAATCTCAACAATTCCTAGTATACCTAAATAGAAACAGAACATTGTTGCCAATGAAAAGGCCTGCAACCCACATTAGTCTACTTTTGACTTAGGTATATAGAGCATTTCTGAACCTGCGTTTTCTGTCGTTATTACAGAAGTTTAAATGAATGCATAGTAACTAGTGGTAATGCATTTTGTATTGTTTTAAAAACACTCAAAAGGTGATCCTTTCTGTTTGTTGACATTGTCATATTATACACTTCCAAAATTTAGTAGAACACTAATAGTCATTCCAAGTAAGGTTTCAGTTATTCTGAATTTCATTTTAATGAAAAGGTGCTTGATTGGATTGTACTACCAACTACGTACTCTGAAAATCTCTTTTCATCTTTATATGTTTAATGCTACGATCACAACTTAAGCAATACCGCAACGTAGGTTAAATGTTTCATAAAAACGAATCCCGAAATCCCTTTAGAGACAAAGTACGGGTACTTTATTCAAATATCGCTCGCGGCTCAGGTACGTATCGAAGGTAAGCAACGATTTTTACCAAAAAGCCAAATGATAGCATAAAAGATAAACCTTTTAGAAGATTTATTGTGATAAATTGGAAGAAATAAAAAAAGCTTAGGTCAAATGTATCGAAAGGTTTCTGTCAAGCAGACGATTGAAATATTTGATATATTCCCTTTCAGTCTTCTTATCAAATAGATTGGTAAAAAGCAATTATTTACAATCCTTCATCGAGCTTGTATATCCACCAAAATGGTTTGCAAGAGTATTTTAAGCTTCAGTTGAACCCAAAGAAACAGAATACTAGTACTTTGCTTTAATTGAGTGTGAAAATGGAGGTTGTAGTTTGCGTAAAATTATTTTAAAGTACTATCAAAAATCATTCAAAAAGTTGGAACATTACCTTTGATTCTTTTCCATTTATTTTAAAATAACATAATCTCAAAAGAAATTAGAATTGTTGTGAATAATCTTAGACGCGCCCGAACATAATTTTAGTCAAACATGCAAAACGAACTCACACAACGAAAAAGAGCTACGATGTGACCACGTCTACGGCGTAGGGGATCACTACAATGCAAACTGCAAGAGCTAACGTCAGTCTACGCCGCCCGTAGAAATGCAATAACAGTCAGTTCAAAGCAGGTAGAAAATATTTCGTATCGCTGAAAAAATGTTGACAAGGTAATTCTTGTTTACATTGTTTTATACAAAAGGAATGTTTCCAAACGACTACTGCTAAAACTGGATCAACACTATGACCACTGAACTTTCCGCAGAAACACAGATGAAGACCTTTCGTGTAAGTATATCCATTGTTTCGTAAAAGGCTAATGACCGACGGTGCGGCGTTATTCAAGTGTCAAGAAGATGAATGTCACGTTATTTATGAGCTTGGGAAAGGGTTTATTTTGATACCTGCCTTTTGGTTTTGTTGTATGATTTTATGAAGGTACTTTCTGAATCCTTTTAATGGCAAAGTTTTATTGATTTGTTTTTTTACAGTGCCTAAAATTTTACGTTCTATGAGGATATAATAAACTCCTGATGAGTTTCAAATATTCGTTTGTAAAACTTTCGCAGTAACATACATCGCTATAATGGATTTAACAGTCAATGATTAATTAAATTCTTTTGGAATGTATTTTTTGGAAATAAGTTCCTTAACGCGGCTTAAAGGCAGTCGATTTATTAAAAATCGGTCAGGTAAGAAAATGCGTCTGAGTATATTGAGCTTACATAGTATAAACAATTTTTATAACAATTGACTCTTTAACGTTTCAGTATACTATAACGACTCCGAAGCGCAACGGTAGCGCGACAATATATCAGAAGGTTGGGTGTTCAAATTACGCCGGGGTTAAACTATTCTGATTATCAGTAACTTCCTGATACTGCCGTATACTTACGATTTGTGTAAGTAAATCATCTATTGTAAGTCTTAACTTACAAAAGATGATTTTGTCTTTTTACTATATAAAAAGCTATCTGACATACTTATA
Organism: Miltochrista miniata; assembly: GCA_933228765.1. NCBI lineage: Eukaryota > Metazoa > Arthropoda > Insecta > Lepidoptera > Erebidae > Miltochrista > Miltochrista miniata. Next base: position 24,904,058 of record OW121756.1, read on the forward strand.
ATTATGTCTAATAGCTTTTCATGCAGTGGCTTACAGTGACTTGGATACCCACGGGAAAATTTTGGGCTGTTATAGCTTTCATATCAAATCTTGAAAGAAAAATATTTACAATGATGTACCTAACTATATTTCTAAAATCAATTTTTCATCATAATTTTCGGAAACAAATGGTTTATACACATATTTAGTTAGAAAAATTATAGTCAAATATGAAAGTAGGCTAAAAATATATTCTTATATGCGTCGTATATATGCTATCATGCGTCTCCGTACGGCCTTAAAAAAATCTTGCAACTTAGCTAATAAAGATTTACCCTCGCGATAAAAAAAATCATAGCAGTAAGTTCGCCATAAATAATTCGTGGCATACCTGCGAATGCTGATTTGACATGGGTCAGGGCCTTAAAAACGAGGCGTATAATATTTCATTTCGGCCACTGAAATTGAAATCTGGGTCGGATTCCACACATATTACTGTTACTTTACGCATAGTTACTTTTACTGAAACTAAGGTTGTGGTAAGGAACCTACGTGATAAACAAAATAAATACATAGAAAATATCCGAATTCTGAAACAAATATTGTGATAGATACAAATATTTGGGCCGAACCCGAGATGCGGATCTAAAACGTCAGAATGGTAGTCTGTGACACCTACCGCTACGCGATATCGTATTTTAGACTATTTACCATTCATATTAATCTTTTGGACTGTATGTTTGTCAATTATGTAGATTAAGTCAGACATAAATCACCAGAATACACCAAATAGTCCTGTTTGCATCAAAAATTAGAAACTCAATTTTAAAACTGACTAGAGTCGAAACTCTTTGCTCTCTGTAGTATCCTCTCGTTCAAAATATCGTTTAAAGTCAGACGACCGAACGACGGATTTTTGGCATCTTTAAAAGCAACTTTAGATTCAGTGCAGCTGCGAGCTGGACCTACATGTTAAAGATCAATACGCTGCAAGCGATAAATGTCCGAAAAAATGTTTTGTCATTTCTCCCAATGCTGTACAATATTTATAGGAATACTTAAGCAAATTTTGTGGCGATCAATTTCCACAGTAAAATTAAAATATTCTCATTTTTTTAAAACCCCATCATTTTTGTAAAACCGTACCTAATCCTGACGTTTCACCCGCGTACATATTAAAAACGTCGAAAAATCACGATTTTTTGCATGGTAGCCCCCTTAAATGTCTATTTTATTTTAATAAAAATTTATTATTAATATTGAATTGAAATTTACAACTCAATATTTTGCAAGTATTTTCAACCGTCTAATTGTTGCCGTTATTAATATCAATATCAATCAATACATATAATAAAATCGTAACAGGTGGCTGTCTGGCCATGGAAGATAAATAAGTAAAAACATTATAGGGGGCTTTATGAACGCAATAAAACCCAAAACAATGATTTTTAGAATTTTTGTCTGTTTGTCTGTACGTTTGTGCACGCTAGTCTCAGTAGCCGTTTAACCGATTGCAATGCGTTTTTTTAACTGTGTTGAAGTTTGCTCCACTTAACATTTAGTGTTTGTTTCAGGTCAATCAGTTCATAAATAAAAAAGTTATAGCACTTTAAATAATAATACAAAGACATAAAAATTTAAAAATGGGTAAATCTAAACTGACGTGGTGGCTTAATCATAAACGAGCTTAATGTTTTTTAACCCTTTGGGTACGGAACCCTAAAAATGTAAGAATCATACATTTTTCGGGGTGTAAAACTTATATAGATATCAAAATCGCTTCTTTTTTACAAACTACTATTTTAACAAAATGCAAAGGAATGAATATATTAGTTTGGATTAATATATTAGTATTTTACAGGTTTAGGATATACAGGCGTCTTATCTTTACTAGGATAATAAATTATGGTACCCATGGCTAAGTAAATACAAAGCCGTTTATACAAAATTTTGTATTACACTTTATAGAAAGTTTTAGTGGTTAACTCTGTTGGTGTTGGTCTAACTTTATGATGAGTTGTAATTATTACAACAACATATTTTGTGACTGTATCTTAGTATTACTTATTTCTTTTAATATCTTTAAATTTCTTATTGAGTGCATATTAAACCTTCTACTTTACGTGCTGTGTAATCAAATTACCGGGTGAGATAAAGTTAGTTGGTACAAAGCTATTTCAATAGATTTTTCTCTTTGTTATCGTGCTCTATTATTACTTTCTCTTTGATATAGTTTCTTTGGACGTAAAATTTTCATAAGAAAGCTCATAAATCAAGCCTACCCTTCTTTTAATTAGTCTTTTTACTTCGGAAATTAGTTTTCTAAAGTCATGTTAAATGTACATAATGTGAATTTATCAAAATATTTAAAACTAACTGCTTTTTTCTACTTAGTTTTATTAAATAGGTAGGTATATATTTTGTTCGATAAACTGCTACTTCTACTAAATAATTACATTTGACTGGTTGATCCTAACTAATATTACAAGTGAAAATTTATATGTCCAAATGTCCATACATACAAACATTCGCGTTTGTATGTACGTATAAAAATACGTATAGGTATGGCTGTTTCTTACTCACTCTACCTCCTGAAGGAATCTGTCTGAAAATTGGTACAATGATAGATTATAGTCTGGAAAATCACATAGGCCACTGTTTTCTTCCGAAATAAGTTCCCTCTGGATGCGGGAACAGGACCAAATTCCACGCTGTGTCGCGAGCATCATCGTGTTCACTATATTATTCCATTTAAGTAATATCTTTTACACCCAACTACTAAACTAGAGTGTGCACTAAATTCAGATCTTTTATCTATAAATCAAGGACGAAAGCGTGTCACAGAAGGCTCGCAGATAAACCGAGCAGTAGATATAGGTATAAAAGACAGTTATCTCAGAACAGCTGGGATGTCGTGAACTCCGTTACATTACAACGGTTTTATGTGAGACTTGGGCGAGTTTCATTTTAATAATGTGGGGTTCTTGATAACTTTAACAAAATTTAACAAAAGTTTTGTATAATTGGGATATTTGTTAACTTGTAAATGTGAAAATTTAAAGAGAAAACTGTTTTCGTGGTTCATGTTCTAAGTATTTGGCAACTGTGCATTGCTGGTTGGAACACCGCTTCACGGCGTTCAGATTCCAGTGTCATTTGGATAACTTTTTTATTTTTATTACTTTTGTAGAAGGCTTACAGACTAATATAAAACTAGATAAAACAAATAGATTACAATATTGCTACAATATTATATATATATATATATATATATATATATATATATATATATATATATATATATATATATATATATATATATATATATATATATATATATATATATATATATATATATATATATATATTTAAAAATAAATAACTACAAATTTAAATGAGCGTAATAATGAAAAAATAAATAAATAACACTTCAATACATAATAAACGTCTCACAACAAGTATATAAACATAATAAAAGAATAAATGCATCTGTGTGCATCCCACTAACCAAGTTAAATAATAGCAAACGAAAAAAAAAATCGCTATGATTTGTTTGGCTCGTCAGGTCAAACGTCAACTGTCAACATTGTCATCCTTCCTTCATCCTTGTTAATGTTGTGCGCATAAATTTTAATATTTATATTATTTTTTTACAAATTACAGCTACGATAATTAAATACTATAAACACATATTATAATAATGTAAAATAGAATACAATGTGCAACCTTAGAAACTTTCCACTTACAAAGTAGTCAGACTAACATAGTGTATTAATATTAATACTCCACAAGGTAGACTGTTGCCGTACCTAAATAATAATTAATAATACGAAAGAAAGCTGTAAATACATATTTAAGTACAAACACTACATAATTGATTTGCGTTTGGTTACAGACTGACGCTGAGAAACACATATTATGACTTAAACATCATGATCCACATCATGATATATATATAATATATAAGAAAAGAAAGAAAGAGGTCTCTGGCGGAGTCCAAGCATATTTGTTCTTAAACCTATACCACCCTACAGCTCACCACTCCTCACTCTGCCACCAGCAATGTCTGCTAAATAACAAACATCACTGATGTGGCGCCTATGTTCTTGAGTCAGGAAATGGTACCGCCTACAGCGATGTTCATAGTCCAGTGAAATTTGCTTTGTGCTATAGTCCAAATACCTGAGGAATTTTCTTTGCACTTTCTCAATAGCAGATGTGTATATCTCATACTGTGGATTCTATACTTGGGAACAGTACTCCAAGTGACTGCGCACATATGCACAATATAGAACCTTGACTGGCTTTATATCTTGGAAGTTAGCTGATGCTCTCAACATGAAACCCAAAGCCTTTGATGCTTTGGTCACTATATTATCAATAAGTTGAACTTATTTGAATTGTTTATTCTATGCACAAATTATGTTGCTTTTGGTACTGTTTCTAGTTAGATGTATACGAGAGAGAGATAGGGGGAGAGATAAAGAGAGATAAGGCTAGTATAAACTACATGTCTTACAAAGTGAAAAAAACTTTTTATGCGTTAGTGATTGACACCATACCAGTTGTACTACATTTTAAGGATATAAAAATATATTTAATACTCGAGCAATTAAACTTGAAGCAAGTCATAAAAATTCAAATAAAAAAACAGTGGAGATTATTTTCAAGCGAGCGGCAATACACGTATTCTTTTCTTTGCCACCACGAAAGCTTTATTTCATTACAATACATGTATTTCCTCTTCAGTTAATCCCGGGTTGTATAAAAGGGGCGTCAAGGCTGTCACGATAAAGACAAAGTATTTCTTTATAATTCCTTCCTGGTATGTTATAATGTAACTGTGATCAATGTTTACAAATTTGAGTTCGATATATGCCCTTAGGCTTCAAACGTTAAAGGGTTAGACTTATCTAAGTCTGCAACTGTAAGCGCGAACATAAAAATAATAAACTGATCCTATGAGGGTTTTCTTTTCCGTTTTGAGTTACGGAACCAGCAAAATATGTAAAATTGACTCGATGGACATTTTTTTTTGAGTTTTCTTCTCGCTTCGCCATGGGGTCCGTTAGACAGCACACATGTGGCTAGTTAAAGACCAAAGATCTCGGTAAAGTCTCATTTCACAATAATTACTTGAATACACTTTTTTATTCCTAATAGTGTACGGCTATACGGTCGTCGTACACGAATCAAAATAATGGCAGGGTAGATAACCGGTTAATAATCTAAAAGATATTAGTGATCAACCGTTCCATACCCAACAACTTTATCCACTACGGAAATTGGAACTGTTATCTCAATATGCAAATTATATTGCGAACTGCACTCTAAGCGACAACTTTGGGATGTTACTATTGATCGTTACTACCCAATGAACTCTACAAAATTGTTTCGCCGACGTTTCTTTATTTACATAATGTTTTATTGTAATGGCATGAAGATGGGGCATATTACCTACTAAAGAGCAGATTCTTGCGTTCTTTTTGTTGCTGTTAATGTTATTGAGTAAATAATACACGTTTTTGCCCCTAAAGTTCTTAGTGTTTTCAACAGATTTGATTTCAGAAAAAAAAAATTCTATAGGAATCCTAATTTATTGTTGAAAGATCTCATTTCTATTGGACTTGTGGAGGAAGGGGTAAGATGTTCCTCCGACACACAAAGGGAGGATCCTCCGACCAGGCTAGGTGATTGCGCCTTACCGGCCGAAGTCCAACGGTTGATGTTGGACTGTTGTTAATTTTTCATTATCGCCGCGAGAACTCTGATATCACGATTTAGGATTTATTTATTCTTTGTTGCGAGAACTTTCATATCGCAGGTTTTCAGGTGATCTTTGCTATGTTGCGGTTACCACAGACTCATTATTCATTACATTATCATAAATTTGTAATATGAACCAATAATCTCATAAGAAATCTCTAAGATTAATCCGTGATTGCGTGAACTTTAATATAGATTGATTGATAATTTAATATCGAATACCACGCATGGATATATAAATAATAATACAAAGACATAAAAATTTAAAAATGGGTAAATCTAAACTGACGTGGTGGCTTAATCATAAACGAGCTTAATGTTTTTTAACCCTTTGGGTACGGAACCCTAAAAATGTAAGAATCATACATTTTTCGGGGTGTAAAACTTATATAGATATCAAAATCGCTTCTTTTTTACAAACTACTATTTTAACAAAATGCAAAGGAATGAATATATTAGTTTGGATTAATATATTAGTATTTTACAGGTTTAGGATATACAGGCGTCTTATCTTTACTAGGATAATAAATTATGGTACCCATGGCTAAGTAAATACAAAGCCGTTTATACAAAATTTTGTATTACACTTTATAGAAAGTTTTAGTGGTTAACTCTGTTGGTGTTGGTCTAACTTTATGATGAGTTGTAATTATTACAACAACATATTTTGTGACTGTATCTTAGTATTACTTATTTCTTTTAATATCTTTAAATTTCTTATTGAGTGCATATTAAACCTTCTACTTTACGTGCTGTGTAATCAAATTACCGGGTGAGATAAAGTTAGTTGGTACAAAGCTATTTCAATAGATTTTTCTCTTTGTTATCGTGCTCTATTATTACTTTCTCTTTGATATAGTTTCTTTGGACGTAAAATTTTCATAAGAAAGCTCATAAATCAAGCCTACCCTTCTTTTAATTAGTCTTTTTACTTCGGAAATTAGTTTTCTAAAGTCATGTTAAATGTACATAATGTGAATTTATCAAAATATTTAAAACTAACTGCTTTTTTCTACTTAGTTTTATTAAATAGGTAGGTATATATTTTGTTCGATAAACTGCTACTTCTACTAAATAATTACATTTGACTGGTTGATCCTAACTAATATTACAAGTGAAAATTTATATGTCCAAATGTCCATACATACAAACATTCGCGTTTGTATGTACGTATAAAAATACGTATAGGTATGGCTGTTTCTTACTCACTCTACCTCCTGAAGGAATCTGTCTGAAAATTGGTACAATGATAGATTATAGTCTGGAAAATCACATAGGCCACTGTTTTCTTCCGAAATAAGTTCCCTCTGGATGCGGGAACAGGACCAAATTCCACGCTGTGTCGCGAGCATCATCGTGTTCACTATATTATTCCATTTAAGTAATATCTTTTACACCCAACTACTAAACTAGAGTGTGCACTAAATTCAGATCTTTTATCTATAAATCAAGGACGAAAGCGTGTCACAGAAGGCTCGCAGATAAACCGAGCAGTAGATATAGGTATAAAAGACAGTTATCTCAGAACAGCTGGGATGTCGTGAACTCCGTTACATTACAACGGTTTTATGTGAGACTTGGGCGAGTTTCATTTTAATAATGTGGGGTTCTTGATAACTTTAACAAAATTTAACAAAAGTTTTGTATAATTGGGATATTTGTTAACTTGTAAATGTGAAAATTTAAAGAGAAAACTGTTTTCGTGGTTCATGTTCTAAGTATTTGGCAACTGTGCATTGCTGGTTGGAACACCGCTTCACGGCGTTCAGATTCCAGTGTCATTTGGATAACTTTTTTATTTTTATTACTTTTGTAGAAGGCTTACAGACTAATATAAAACTAGATAAAACAAATAGATTACAATATTGCTACAATATTATATATATATATATATATATATATATATATATAATATTATATATATATATATATATATATATATATATATATATATATATATATATATATATATATATATTTAAAAATAAATAACTACAAATTTAAATGAGCGTAATAATGAAAAAATAAATAAATAACACTTCAATACATAATAAACGTCTCACAACAAGTATATAAACATAATAAAAGAATAAATGCATCTGTGTGCATCCCACTAACCAAGTTAAATAATAGCAAACGAAAAAAAAAAAATCGCTATGATTTGTTTGGCTCGTCAGGTCAAACGTCAACTGTCAACATTGTCATCCTTCCTTCATCCTTGTTAATGTTGTGCGCATAAATTTTAATATTTATATTATTTTTTTACAAATTACAGCTACGATAATTAAATACTATAAACACATATTATAATAATGTAAAATAGAATACAATGTGCAACCTTAGAAACTTTCCACTTACAAAGTAGTCAGAATAACATAGTGTATTAATATTAATACTCCACAAGGTAGACTGTTGCCGTACCTAAATAATAATTAATAATACGAAAGAAAGCTGTAAATACATATTTAAGTACAAACACTACATAATTGATTTGCGTTTGGTTACAGACTGACGCTGAGAAACACATATTATGACTTAAACATCATGATCCACATCATGATATATATATAATATATAAGAAAAGAAAGAAAGAGGTCTCTGGCGGAGTCCAAGCATATTTGTTCTTAAACCTATACCACCCTACAGCTCACCACTCCTCACTCTGCCACCAGCAATGTCTGCTAAATAACAAACATCACTGATGTGGCGCCTATGTTCTTGAGTCAGGAAATGGTACCGCCTACAGCGATGTTCATAGTCCAGTGAAATTTGCTTTGTGCTATAGTCCAAATACCTGAGGAATTTTCTTTGCACTTTCTCAATAGCAGATGTGTATATCTCATACTGTGGATTCTATACTTGGGAACAGTACTCCAAGTGACTGCGCACATATGCACAATATAGAACCTTGACTGGCTTTATATCTTGGAAGTTAGCTGATGCTCTCAACATGAAACCCAAAGCCTTTGATGCTTTGGTCACTATATTATCAATAAGTTGAACTTATTTGAATTGTTTATTCTATGCACAAATTATGTTGCTTTTGGTACTGTTTCTAGTTAGATGTATACGAGAGAGAGATAGGGGGAGAGATAAAGAGAGATAAGGCTAGTATAAACTACATGTCTTACAAAGTAAAAAAAACTTTTTATGCGTTAGTGATTGACACCATACCAGTTGTACTACATTTTAAGGATATAAAAATATATTTAATACTCGAGCAATTAAACTTGAAGCAAGTCATAAAAATTCAAATAAAAAAACAGTGGAGATTATTTTCAAGCGAGCGGCAATACACGTATTCTTTTCTTTGCCACCACGAAAGCTTTATTTCATTACAATACATGTATTTCCTCTTCAGTTAATCCCGGGTTGTATAAAAGGGGCGTCAAGGCTGTCACGATAAAGACAAAGTATTTCTTTATAATTCCTTCCTGGTATGTTATAATGTAACTGTGATCAATGTTTACAAATTTGAGTTCGATATATGCCCTTAGGCTTCAAACGTTAAAGGGTTAGACTTATCTAAGTCTGCAACTGTAAGCGCGAACATAAAAATAATAAACTGATCCTATGAGGGTTTTCTTTTCCGTTTTGAGTTACGGAACCAGCAAAATATGTAAAATTGACTCGATGGACATTTTTTTTTGAGTTTTCTTCTCGCTTCGCCATGGGGTCCGTTAGACAGCACACATGTGGCTAGTTAAAGACCAAAGATCTCGGTAAAGTCTCATTTCACAATAATTACTTGAATACACTTTTTTATTCCTAATAGTGTACGGCTATACGGTCGTCGTACACGAATCAAAATAATGGCAGGGTAGATAACCGGTTAATAATCTAAAAGATATTAGTGATCAACCGTTCCATACCCAACAACTTTATCCACTACGGAAATTGGAACTGTTATCTCAATATGCAAATTATATTGCGAACTGCACTCTAAGCGACAACTTTGGGATGTTACTATTGATCGTTACTACCCAATGAACTCTACAAAATTGTTTCGCCGACGTTTCTTTATTTACATAATGTTTTATTGTAATGGCATGAAGATGGGGCATATTACCTACTAAAGAGCAGATTCTTGCGTTCTTTTTGTTGCTGTTAATGTTATTGAGTAAATAATACACGTTTTTGCCCCTAAAGTTCTTAGTGTTTTCAACAGATTTGATTTCAGAAAAAAAAAATTCTATAGGAATCCTAATTTATTGTTGAAAGATCTCATTTCTATTGGACTTGTGGAGGAAGGGGTAAGATGTTCCTCCGACACACAAAGGGAGGATCCTCCGACCAGGCTAGGTGATTGCGCCTTACCGGCCGAAGTCCAACGGTTGATGTTGGACTGTTGTTAATTTTTCATTATCGCCGCGAGAACTCTGATATCACGATTTAGGATTTATTTATTCTTTGTTGCGAGAACTTTCATATCGCAGGTTTTCAGGTGATCTTTGCTATGTTGCGGTTACCACAGACTCATTATTCATTACATTATCATAAATTTGTAATATGAACCAATAATCTCATAAGAAATCTCTAAGATTAATCCGTGATTGCGTGAACTTTAATATAGATTGATTGATAATTTAATATCGAATACCACGCATGGATCTGGATATTAAATGATAATAATTGAAATTTGAAATTGGCGTCTTCGTTCAATCTCTAGAAATGGAATGGGCTTCTCATAAAATATGTAAGAAGCACAATAATATGTACCTATTTATTACCATGGCTTATTTAAACGTAATTAAACCGTGGCTTAAGCTGGTTACTTTCTGGGATATGTCCTATTGACCGAGGCGCATGCAGGATTAAATGGGACAATATAACATCTACGTCGGTAAATGTAAAGGAGAGCTTTACATTTACCATTTCAGCAACTTTATTTTGCCAGATGCATAGAATCTTTCAGTGACTACCTACGTGCTTTTATTTTAGAGTTTGAAACAACTACATAACGTATGATGTTCACAGCATTTCAATTTGTTACATAGATACATATTATTGGTGTCTCTTTTATAGCGCTGTATAAAAACACATACTTAAAACAAGTAATTTCGAGTACTTATGGTCTGACTTTTTTATCCTTACTAGATTCATATCTACTAATAGCCGCTTGTCTTGTAAATCAGTTTCCTCAGCCTGCTGTGTATTCTTTGTTCACCAATGACACTCCAGTTATACTAGTGTACCTACTAAATGCCATAATTATAGATCCTTTTTCTTTCATTTTACGTGAATTATTGATCTAAGTAATACAAAAGTTCTTAGCAACTCGCGTCGCAGCATCGATAAGGTTCAGATTGAAATATAAAATTCTATCTCAGAGAACAATTTCAACTTGTCCTTAGATAAAACAGAGACTATTCTGAAACTTCATAGCCTATAGAGATATTCGAAATAATTCCAAGTTTTCGAATTATTTTGAAACAAGACGAGTGAAATTCTCAAAGAATAAAAGGATATTTTAGTAACGATGATAAAAATAAATCACGATTAGTTTAAGGGGCAGTGGTATTATTACCACATAATGTGTATAAAATATTAACCCGTAGCAAACTGCTTGGATCTATTCACAACCAACTGCTGTAAAGTTTCCACGGTAACATATCTTTGCCTAACCAATTGATGCAGCTACTTGTGGGAGCTAACGCTTGAGATACTGATTCAGGAGTGTGGTAATACTGTTTCAAGAATATAAATAGCCTCAGGATGCAAAGTAACCTGACCTTGTAACTAACCCTGTAAGCTCTTAATGTTGAGCTGGTAGCTATAGACTCTTTGGCTTACTTATGTATGAACTTGAGGTGACAGTATGATCTGGTTGGTAGTTGACCCTGTGTTAGCAAGTATCGTTTTTAAAACTCATATCTTTCCATAGTGGTTGGGGGATTATTAGACTCCCAACCGCTAACCTAGTATGTTTACTAGTGTCATGAGGGTAGATCATCCCAGGATTTAAAATTCCTAGTATACCTTATCAGATATCTCTTTCTCTTTGCAAACAGTAAAGCAATCAAACAGTGAAAGCAAATCCAAATGTTTCTACTTCTGTGATTAAATTTTTATTTATGCAGATAGCTTTTCTTTTTGGTTTTGACTCCGTCATACCATAATTTAACATACGTAGGTACCCTTGATGGATGATTTTTGGTGCGTAATATTGTGTTATCTAAAACCTTTAGTATTTTATGAGGTAAAATGTAGCGAAACCAGTACTGGAAATTCTTACATACAACGTGAATTCAATTTTGATAAAATAGAGGATCGCAGAAGGTAGCGCGCTTTTTGTGAATCTGCCGTAATACGGAAATTTATTTTGTGTAGGTACTCTAATATTTATAAGATTTTATTTTAGGTAAGACTTGCCGATGACACGCGGTTATAATTTTTTTATACCACTAAAGTGGCAGACAAGCATACGGCCCCATCAGATGTACCGGTGGTCACCGCGGCCTATGGACGTTTGCAATACCAGAGGTGCCACAATTGCGCTGCCGACCCTGTAAAAACCTCCTAAGTCCCTTTTTGAAGAACCCCATACTGAGGCGTTTGGGAATACCAAAGCAGGGAGATCATTCCACAACCTAAGAGTACGCGGAAGAAAGCCTCTATCGGATCTTACCGTGCTTGAGCGCTATATGAAAAAAGGGTATAAAAAAGGTTTATTTTCTGGTTAAAAACGGTCGGCATTACATTAAGCGTGTATGTTAAAAAGTACCAATTTAGGAACTAAACCAATATCATTTAATTACTTCACCATTGGTTGAGGGACAAAAAGGGCCGCAATTATCTACGAGCCATACGATAGCAATTTGCCGACATGAAGACACAGGTGGAAAAAGAAATTGTTCCCCATTATGTTCGCTTTGCTGGACTATTTTTATACAAACTGATGGCAAATTGTTTGGGATTTTGAGGAAATTTCTCTCTTAATATTCATGTCTCGGGTGAATTTTATGACTACAAAGCCTTTTGTTTCGAGATTATTGCGCAGATTTTTTTTACATTTATATTTTCCACATGCATTACTGAATCGATCCAGTTTGCTGATAGAAATTGTGCAAAAAGTACACTGGTAGATGGGTTGAGAACCGACGATAAATGGAATAGTAGTACTATCTATGTATAATGTATTTATCGTCTATCAAGACACACCTTTCGGGTCAGATGAAAACAGACAATTCCCATATAGATATAGATTTTAGCCTTTCTTTATAAAATAGAGTGCAGAGGGTCTTATGTCGAGACTTTGTCGCATTAAACTACCTCACTAGGTCACGTGGCTCATCTGTTCAAAGTTTGAAATAAAACAAAAATGACAACGTCAATCGGATTGAACTTTCACAATAAACGTCTTAGAGAAGGGCAGTCGGGTGAGAACGATCTCACGGCTTCTTGTTTCACATGACATCTGTGGCCTAGATCTGTATTCTAGAACAACGTTACTCTACAACGTTATTCTACAACAATGTTTGTTTGAACACGCATGTGACTAATCATAAACTAGAAAACAGATAATGGGCTTTTAAATCATGAGCGCGTCATACATGGCAGATAAGATCCTTAACTTTAACTCTATAATTAGTTTTAAGGAACTTAGCACCTACAATCTCAAAAAAAGAAAAATACTTACCAAGAATGTAATCTAACCTGTACGCTTTATCAATTTCCAGTTTCAAAAGTTAAACGCTTTAATACAAATATTTTTCCAGAACGCATAAACTTAACCTAAATAAAATGCTTAGTTATAGATTTAGAAATGTGACTGATAGTATTAAAACTATTCCAAAGACAAAAAAAAATAGGATACTATGTTAACAGCTAAAACAGTTATAGTTAAAGTATGTGTGCATTCATAGCTTGACATTAATTGCAACAGCCATCAACGGAGCCGAATGAATGAGTTCGTGACGAGCTGTGATGGCTGCGGAGAGTGCGCTAGTGTGTACCGCTCTTTTGATGAAACCATGATTATACCGTACATACTCATACGTGTTTATATCACAATAAATTACCAGAAGCGGCAGAAAAAATACATAAAAGTATCAAACTATTAATACAAAATGCTTTTGACTCACTGTGTATTTACACAGTGAGTCAAAAGTTTCACTATAAAAATTACTTCATTTAATAGTAGATTCACGCTTTGGTCTTCCATAAAAAATCTATTTCAGTAGTTGTTGATTTATTTCTTAATTTGCTTATCAATGCTCTCAATAAAATTATGTGTTAAGATTTACCCAATCAAACTTGTTACTGTCTCCGATAAATTTTGGAATCCATAAAATCCTGTGTCTGAGATGTTCAATCGATAAATTGTTTAATAAAATATAAAGAAAAGTTTAGTTTAAGTTTAAAAAGTGAGATTTTCAAGCCATACAAAACGTATCAAGTACATTGGTATCCACTGAAATTTGATACAGGGATAGATTATAGTCTGGAATAATACATAGGCTACTTTTCATCCCTGGAATGTGTTCCCACGGGAAGTGAGAACGGGACCCGAATTTCACGTGAACAAAGCCGCGAGCATTAAATGTAAACTATTTTACCTTTTCCTACTAATATTATAAATGTGAAAGTTTGTGAAAATGTTTGGATGTTTAGATGTTTGGATGTTTTTTTACTCAATCACGCTCTAACGGCTGAACGGATTGAGCTCAAATTTGGTACAGAGATAACTTATAGTCTCGAATAACACATAGGCTACTCCCGTTCATCCCGGGAAAATGTTCCCACGGGAAGCGGGGACGGGTACCGAATTTCACGCGGGTGAAGCCGTGAGCATCATCTAGTATATTATAAAACCTTTACCATAGTATACTACTTAACTAAGCAAAGCATGTCGCTTCCAGAAAACTGCAAGTCATAGGTATTACATGTCTACGTTGACACGCCTTTGTATTTCGCGCATTCAGCTAAGGGTTAAATAAAAACAGCACTGTGAAACGTAAAAAAGAACTATTTATTCAACAAAATTCTCTTGAATTTTCCGTAACAATTATTTTAAAAAGTTTTAAACTCCAAATGCTTTATTTACTCAGAGTTTATTTTATATAAATTCCGTGATTATGATTATACTGGGCAATTTAAACTATTAACTTACAAGTCGTAAGTTTGAATTAGATATTATACAATAGTAATTATAGTACAGGGAATGTTGTCGGTTTTTCTAAGAGTAGGAGTCAATACCCATTTAACCCGTGCCTACAACCACGTCCTACTACTTGTAAAAGTATAAGTACAAAAATTTCCAAGGAAATCATTATGAACCTTTAACTACGTAATGATATTTGCATAAATCTTAAGGAAATAGTACCGTTGTATTCTCGGATATTGCGTATTCAAGCTATCACAAAGCTACCGTGGTTACTCATAATAAAGTTTAATTATAACTTGATTAAGTTTCCACACACCCTTTCCTGATTAATAAGGTGCGTGTTATTGGAGTAAGTTTAGACTGAATTTCGACACAACCCGCCCTGCAGGACACAGGGCCTGTTAGTATTAGGTATATGTATGTTACTAGTAGCCAGCATAGGTGTTAGCGGTACAATGTAGTTTGGTGACTAAATATAATATTAGTAAAGAGTTTTAGTTGACAATCAGATCAGTTGAATTATAGATTTCTACGAGTATCGAATGACTTTTGAGAAAGCTCAAGTTATAACGTCAGTACCATCAATGAAATCAGCCAATAGCAGTTCAGTACTGGACATAGGCCGCTGTCAATTTACGTCACTATACACGATCCTGCGCCTATTGCGTTCGGTCCTTCCCTGAGCCCTTTTCTAGGTCGTCGGTCCATAGCCACCTCCATGCCACTTTAATGCCTATATATATTAATAATATACTTATACTATGTTGACCAATTCAGTTCTCTGACAAAAAAGTGAGAAAAAGAAATGGAATTATTAAAGTCTGACAGTATAACGGCCACCTTATAACGAGAGCTAATTAAGGTGATGGGATATTTTCAAGATACGTCAAAGTTAATGGTTCTATTTTTTTGTTTTGGGCACAACTTAACGGAAACCGAGTTAACATTACCTTATCGGATCGATTTGTTTAAACTGGGTAACAAAAGTTTTTCTGAAAGCTTTTAACATTATTATTGAAGAGTCTTATCTTTTTATCTGAGAGTCTGTTCCATTAACGGTAGCCAGCAATTTTTTTCGCTCAAATTAGGTATCTGCTAGTGAAACTTATTTTACAATATTTTGTCCACCCGAATGAATTATTGCCCAAAAGGACATCTCAATTTTATCAACATTTATTCGTATTTCTCTCATTTCAATTCTGTATTTCAGTTCACTTAAATCTGATCAACACATTTCGGGGATATAGCCTAAGGGAAAATAGACAGATGTGTTATTCCTGTTCCATAACAACTAGGTATCATACCCTACAGTGTCTATTCAAAATTTGCCTCATAAGAGATTGCCATACACGATAAGGTTGTCAGTTGTTATACCCACGTTACTATTCGGAGATTACGAAGTATAAATTCTGATAGATAGCAGATGATGTGGGTATGGGTTTAAATTTCATGCTCATGGTTACCGTGCCGCGCCGTAGGGAAGACTTTAGGCCAAAGAAAAGTTTAAAGAAACCTTATTCCTCATAGTCTATGGATTCACCGAGCGGGTGCCAGGTCTATACCATGTCACAAGGAGAATCCCTCAACGGCATCAGAGAATTGCGACCTAATCTATATTAATAAAATTACATGGTAATCTAGTCACATATCATCTTATCATTCTCTGTTTGCGATTCTGGGACTCACTTTGGAATGTCATTATAAATTTACCTACCCACATAATCGGAAGAACATTTAAATACTTTAACAATGATATAATTATATTTATCTACTCTGATACTATATTACAAAGATTATAAAATTGTAATCAATACTCTTATGACAAACATTACGCACAGGCCAAAAAAAAAGTTTTATTACGATACAGGTCTTGTATGGACACCTATATCATAATATAACTTTTTAATCATTACGATACACCATAAACAACCTCCAGCTGGAAAAAGAAGTTTGAGCCTCTACTTTAAAAAAAAATTGTACCTCCGCAGCCTGAAAAAAAAAGAAACACGCATGCGCAATCGATGTTTGCTCTTGGCGCCAACATTTTACATTTAAATCAAACAAAGTTTGGTTTTGTTTGTAAAATAAATTAGTTTTTTGTGTCAAAACATGTCTTAAGGCGAGGATGGTGGTAATTGTACACCACCAGACATTCTGGAAACTGCATCAAACATGACCATGAATCTGTTACCGGCGAAATCAAGGAGCAACTATATATCACAAAATGAAATCTGGTATTATAGTATGAGAGTAGATAAAGTAGTGTATGACACTGTACATAACTTGGTCTTATAACACTCGTGTGATACTATAGAAAAACTCGCCTAAAACACACTCGTGTTATAAGAACCCTCATTATGCAACAGTGTCATAAACTACTATTACTTGATGGGTAGGTTGTTAAAACTTGGAGTATTGATTGTGACATATTATTTTGTGATTGGAGTAGATAACAAAATATCTACAAAAGGCTAAAACAAACAATTTAAAAAAGAACTAAGAATTTTATTATACATACCTACATACATGCGTCGTAGTATTCCTCCACATCATCGTTCACTGGAAACGTTCCCAGAAGACTGGCAGCATTGCCACGTTGAATGGCAATGCTTATCCTTTGTGCAAGGAAATAGCCAGCCTTCTGGTCGCGTGAAGCGTCGACTAACCGCTTTGCCAAATCTTTATTCAAAAAGCGGGCACTTGGACCCCAAGGCCCCAACGTTTCAACCCCAAACGGCTCAAACATATAATTACCTATTAAATTACAGTATTTGCGCCGTTTGAGGTTTTCCGCAGAAGCAGCAGCAGCACCTGCACAACCTGCTGTGCTTGGAAGATGTGACGGCGCAAGGGTGTCAACGCATGTGGCGTCCCACACCAAAGGTCGACCCATCTTCCAAGGCAACAATGACATACCGTCGGGCCTCTTGCCATCGTCACGCACCAGTCCGTTTGGTTCTAAAACGGCAGGTACGCCCGCGGTGACAAGAGCCCGACGTATTATGTCATTCAGGTTGGCGTGGCGAGAAATGCGGCCGGCACTTCTGCTGCACGAGAGGCCATGACGTCCAAGATTGTCGACAACTTCTCCACAGTGACAATAATGCGGAGAAACACACGGCGTACCTAGACGGAGACATGTGGCAAGGCGAAAGGTAGTATCATCTAACATAGTACCTATGTTGGATGATGGAAGCGCTTGAATCCATAGACCCGACTCCCACTCTCCCACAGCTAGCAAACGCGCACGCTCTGCAATATTGGAAGAAGTATTGATTAAATTAGCTCTTACCAAGTTACAGAGCGGCACATCCCACAGTCTCTGAGAGGATAGGTTGTCGGGCAACGGAGTATTGGGGCAGGCCATCTTCCAAGCATTTATGGCGTCAGTCTTACACGACACCTCAGAATCAACCTGTGTGTTAATTAAAATTTTTCTGGTTAAATCTTCAGTGCCGTGAACTGACGACAAAAATGCTGGCAGACTGATGTTAGAAATTTTGCGAATACCGAGACCACCCAAGCGCACTGGAAGAGACGCTTGGAGCCAGGCTCGGTCGTTCAAGGCCACATTTAAAATTTTGCATAAGGTGTGCTGAATCGTAGTATCTATATTTTCCAAAAATGGCATAAATTTCCAAAATTGTGATGAACGAATGGCATGAGTAAATTTTGGAACGAAAAGGCAAAACCGGAGTATAGTGAAAGCTGAATGAACACTAATTTTAAGTAATCGATCAGAAATAATATCGAAATTTTGTAGCTTTTCTTCTAAAATCGGGGAACCCAGGAGGCGAAGAGATTTGCTATCTAAAATTTTTATGTTAGGAGCCAAAGAATTAAATTTGTTAATTGTGGAAAGACTGTCTACTTTTTCAGTAATAAAAAGTTCACATTTATCCGAATTTAAATTCAGACCAATGGAATTAAATTTATTTATTATTAACTGTAGGTCTTCTAATACTGTTTTTACATCGCCTCCTAGAGTCCCGTCGTCTAGGTACCATATGTTGAATTTAGAATTTATTTCTCTAATAATAGGATGTATAGCGAGAGAAAAGATGACAGGCCCCAGTGGGTCACCTTGTTGACAACCAACAGCTGATTCCAAAAGGTGGTTTTTATATACTAATTTTGTAGGAAATCTGTAACATTGCCAAAGGAATTTATAAATTTTAGGAGTTTCTAATTTTGCTTGGGTCAACAAGGTGTCTCTGTTTAATGAATTGAAGGCATTCCTCAGGTCAACCTTCATGATGACCTCACCTTCACCACTGCCAAGATATGTGGAGAGAGCGTGCAAGGCTGCCTCGCACCCTCCTTTGGAGCCGAAACCAAGTTGTAAGGGCTGAAATTTTTCGGCAAGTTCTGTATTATAAAACTTACAACAAAGTTTGGCTACCAAACGTCTTAAGACGCTTCCTACGGCAATGGGACGAATGCCACCATCTTTCTTGCGTAAGGCACACAAATTGGCCCCGTACAAGATGGCGATGATGCCATCATCCACATTGCCGGAGAGCATTAAATTTATGAGAGCCGTTAGCTCCTTCAGCAGAGCATCGCCAGCCTCACCTGTGTTTTGACACAACAAATCCTTGAGGTGTTGTGGTGTCAGACCGTCAAAACCGCCCGCAGATCCACTGCGGAAGAAGCAAACGGCTGCAAGTACGTCCTTGGCAGTGACACTGAGACACTCAAAGTCATCACTGGGTGGTTCAGGAAAAGTGAGATCAGCTGACGGCGGTGGATGCTTATCCTGCAAACACGCGAGCGTGTCTGCAGAATTAGTCGCCACCACATCGCTACTAAAAAGTAACCTCGACGCTCCCCTTATGTCACCTTCCCTTACTTTATTTTCTATATACTTAAATTGGTTTGTACTAACTGTATTATTATGTGTGATTGGCAAAATAGATTGAAAGATAGAAGTGGAATTAGAACTATGGCAATTTTCTTTAATAAGGGTAGTCAAGGATCGATTGGAACTGTTATTTCTATTTACATGTAGTATTCTGTAAGAAAAGGTGAGCAATTGCTCCCAGGCCGTTGTAGAATTCTCACGAACGACAAGGTCTATGCAGCTTGCCAAATTATAAGCCACAGTAGGCCTCGCAGCTCGAGGAATTCTTTTTAAAACCGGAATTGAATTTTTCATTACACTCAAAGTCTGCCAAAAGGGAATTTCGGAGGTATCAGATATATTATTGACCCTCGAGATTGGGTTAACATGGCCTTGAAGTACATTCTGGGATTTGTGTATTTTCCCAATATGCACCTTCAAGCCATGTTCACCTTTAAAAAACCTGGCCTGGGGACAAAAGGGGCATTGTTGAAAATTACTTACAGAGGCAGCGGGTTGACCTGAACCTGCTTCCACATTGCCACTGACTGCAGAGGTGGACGTCATAAAAATAATACACGATTTATATACACTTAAAAACACAAACAAACACAAAATAAAAATAAATACATAGACAATGAAAGTCTTATAAACTATGACATTTTCAATCATCTGCGCCTTTTCCATAGCAACGCGAGGGACCTACGCCCCCCGCGTCGCATAATGTACTATGTCCGAAATTCTTCCTTTTGTATGATGAAACTGTAATTTTGTGTGGTCCAACCGGTCCAGCCAATAAAATTTCAAAAAATTGTCCTGTTGGATAGAAGATGGCAAAATTGGGTCTGTTTTCAATGGACCTTGCTTCTCATCAAAAATAAATTATAATAACGTAATACACGAAAAATACGAGTATTGGAAACCTGCCAAACTTCTTGAAATAGTTGTTTTTGAATATTAAACAAAATTAAATTACAAGGACATGTTTTAGGTTGCCATGTTTTTTTTTTTTTTTTTAGATAACTAGTTTATACTTTAAAAGGTATAGCAAAATCAAAATATTTTGCAACGAAATTAATTTCATGTTACCATGATTGAACATTATAAGGGTCATATACGTTATTTTTTCGACTTTCATCGTAAAATTATTTCTTTATAAGTGAACAACGCTTTCAGCAGATCACTTTATGTGGGTCTAATATTTCAAAGATAGCAATTTTATAGAATTCCTTCCAGTAAGAACAATTTACGTACAAAAACACAATATTATAACATGTACCTATGTTGCAGATGTATCGTGTTTATAATGTCATCATTTAAATGTCTTCAATATTTTGAAAAAGAAATTATACATAAACGAGACCGATAAACCTTGAAATAGTAAAGCTACTTCAGGGTTTATCTGTCGTCTGTAGTTTACAAAAACAACTCTAGTAGGGCGAGAAAAAAAAGATGGCAGTTGGACAATCTAAAATACATAGTTCGTTAATTTTCTTTAAAAAGTAACACCGTATCTTAACTTCTCCAGTCGTTTTTAGGGTTCAGTATCTAAAGGGTAAAAGCGGGTCCCTATTTATTAGCCTTCATGTCCATCTGTCTGTGCTGCTGCGATGGATAACTAGAGAGTTGAAATTTTCACATGATGTATTTCTGATGCCGCTATAACAACCTCAGGACTCCCGACACTATCTTCAGTCGTAAATTAAAGTATTGTGAGTATATTAAACACAATTAAATAATAATAAATTATTTCTTTAGAGTCTGGTAAGAATAGATGTTTTTGTTCCACGGCAGAAGACATAAAAATGAATGATTCGGTATTATTTCGCTGTTATATTACCACAGATAATTTTGTTGGTTACGTATTGTATTCAAATGTGTATTACTTCTCTTTTCTTTAACAATTTTGTTTCTTCAAAGTTTTGAAATTCCGATGGAGTCAAGTTTCAATACCAGAGTACGTTAAAAGTATGATATGAAAACTTACTACAAACTTTTTCCTGTTACTGAATGCAAATTTGAACCAAAGGAGTTTACTGAACGTTATCATGAAGTATAGAGGAAAAATAAAAATATATTTATAGCTGGAAATAATCTGAGGGAGAGGTCCACATAAAAGGCAAACCAAAATGTCTTACGATTAAATCTGTCTGTACCCGCAGTTCTGTCCAATTGTGTAATATAATTCAGTGGAAATACTGAACGTTTGGGGTCGTGTTCCAATTTAGTACAAATTCAGTAAACCTGTGATTATAAATTGCAACTTATTTACCCGACTTCGGCTTGTTAGATGTTACATGTGTTTTTTTTTGTTTCATTACCAGAGTCTTACAAAAGTGTGATTATTATGAAAACTTGGGTTTTGTGGTAGGGACTGAATGCAAATGACTCAAGATCGTATGTTTGGCGTAAATTATGTAATTAAACCCTCTATAAATAAATGAAGAAACAAACACTTTCAAGTTGTTCAGCGAAACGTTATTGTTAATAGATAAAAATATCCCTTCCGCCAGATTGGAAACCAAAGTTTGGAAACCGGTTTCAAAAAAATAATGATTTTTTCATTACATTATCTGAGACAATTTGTAGATCAAGCTACAAAAAATATCTTTGTAATTAGCACAGCCTCTTACGTTTAGGACTGATTTTATTGATGGATTAATTGGATTTTATAACTTGTAAAATATAATAACCACTAACACTGGCCCATTGAAGAGCATACAAACATTTGGGAATAGTCACCAGCCTCGCTGAGTCGTGATTATACTCTACCATAAATTTCTCTGTGAGAGTGGCATGGCTGCCCCTAATATTATGATGTTTGAAATGCTTTCTAGTGGTTGAGTTTTGATTCCTAAGCAGTTTTTAACTCCATAGAAAAAAGGATGAGAATTGTTGTGGTGAAAGTTTAACCTGTGTATAATTATGTCTGTCTGCCTATTGTATTATAGATTCCAAACTGATGTTGACATTTTAAAGGTTTTATTAGCTTACTTCCTTAGTGATGTAGGTGTAAGATCACAGGTCTGATGTATCTAAATGTAATGTACAAGTACTGTTACTTTTATTACATTTTCAGGACATGGTACTCTTGAAGTTGCTCTTGCATCAAGTGCTGGTGGCTTTTAATCTTTTTTTTACTTTTTTATTTTACTGTCTCAGTTTAAATATGGGTCACCGTAATTGAAATATTTAGAAAAATCTGCAACACCACTTTACTAACCTTTAAACTTAAGCCGCATATATATAACTCACTACCAAAGTATATGTGGGAGTTACCATTTAGAACGTTTTCCGGGTGCTAAAAGAGTGGCTAATACAGGAAGTCTTCTACGTTACCGCAAATTTTCTGAATAAAAGCTCAAATTGTTTCTGCACTTACTAAGCTTTTGTTTTTCATTGACTTTCTATTTATTTGACATTATCGAAAATATTTTAACATTGTTACTGCTATTGTTTATTTTTATATGCTTAACTGATATTACCCAATTGTTTATAATAATGATCATGATTAATTTTGATTTCTCTATATCTTGTTTTAACTTAATATTTAATTGATATTGTTTTGTGTGTGGTGTGTTCTTTTTTCGAGTCTTCAAATTGATCATATGTATTTTGAATTGGATTAACTCATTTGACATTTCTCTATTTTATTTAATTATTCAATTGCCATTACATGTGAACTAGGCTTATTTAATGTTTATTTAATTATGATTGTTTGAGTTTTAGTGAAGTGAGGTTACAATATCATTGTCTACAAATTTTGCATGCTTGTATTACAGGCGAAATAAGTCTCGGTCTTATTATGTAACAGAAACATGCCATCCTGTTAACCATATTTCAAGCAAATTAATGATTTGTTATTTTTTATAAATTAGTCACTGGCCACAAGCACATTGCAATAAATCACTATTGATTAAAAATTGTATTCGACAAAAAATGCTTCTGTTTAAAAATAGTGTAGATTGCTTAGACACACCAGCTATTACATGGCACGCAGTACAAACGGCGATACCGTGGGTGTCTCTGCCTACGCTTTAGATGAGAATGGCGTGATTATGTATGTAGATTTCTTATATTTGTGGCGAGACACCAGCGATGACGTCAATATTTGCCACAGTGACGCAGTAGGTTAAAAATAGCATGGAATTGAGAATTTGTGGGGGCACATTTGTGAATTTCGATCTTACTATAACTTAAAACGAACACGTTTTGATGATATCAATGTAAACTTTCGTACCTCAATAAATTGGAGATAAATCAAGAACTAATTTCAAAACCCATCGTGCCAAAAAAAACTGATGTAAAGTAAAATCTTTCCAAGTGTTCATACAGGCCCTCTACAAAACGTATACAATACCTGCTTTGTTAAGTAAGTACGTGATAAGATGCTAAGTAGCATGTTTAGCAAAATATAGCTTTTATTACGCTCCTTGTGAGCTTCCAACGATTTGTACAACAGCAGCGTCTTCGATGCACGAGAACTTTTCTGATATTGAAAATATAAACATTTCCATTACAGAAAGCGTTTTATTTGTACAAAGCATTTAGGGATCTTCCGAGTAAAGAAGAAAGATCGAAAAGGAACAAAATGAAATCAGATTTCAAAACAAATATAAAAAGACTTGTATTTCAGTATTTTAATCATTTGGCCAACAAATAACAATGGGCTATAGTTCTTATAGTTCAAAATGAAATGTCTTTCCTTTACTGGTCATATCAGCCAGTGACGCCCACTAGTGGACATGGGCCTTCACAGAGATCGCCACAAGGGCCCCGTGACGTCATCAATTTAGAGTTATCAATCAAAATGCTAAAATCGACTGACCAGTGTTGTGATATCAATCATAGTACTAAACTACATCTTACCAACATATATTTTTGAGTAATATCAAGAATATATCCACTTTGAATAGAATTTAATTTCCCTGTAGTCTCATAATTTCCTTTTTATCCGTTCCAGTAACTAAATTTCTAATTAAAACTAAGTGCAGAATTAAACTGGATAATTTGTTCTATTTTATTTCGTAGTACCCACGTTGTTACCTGAAGACTGTGCCAAGTGGAGGAGCTAGAGGGAGAAAAGTTGGTAAGCGGATATCAGGCTCCGTAGCAAGAACTTAAAAATTGAATGTCAATCTTATTACATTACAAAAGTTTTTGATTGTGTACTACTTTTACACATTCTAACGGCTGTTGAAATTTGGTACAAGGATAGAAACAGAATTTTCCGCGAGAGTGGTTTCCGCGGACCATTTGATATATTTTATCCTGCAAAAGCCCTATTTGTGTACAAAATATTTACCAAAGTTATAATATTAATAAATGGGCAATAAACAATTTTAATTCTTAAACACTAACCCATTAATATTTAACGGATTTTTATTAAATAATGATATTTAATTAGTTGACATAGTAAAATCTTGATAATTTTTTTGTATAATTTTATCGGTAATATTTCGATTTCAGTCGGTTTATATTAATTTTGACACCTATCTAGATAATATATTTTCAGACAACGACGGAAGACGACTTTTTTAATAGACAATGTTATGTGTTTTTGTATTCTTGTAATTGGTATTTTAGCAGCAGACAACCAGGTAACTACAACCTGGACCTGTTCATTTCAACACGACAAAAGGCTTCCATATAACGTAGCACAAATTATTATTCATGTGGTAAAATGTCGGTTCAAAATATGCTTCTACCTACCCCTTCGGGGATAAAAGTATGACTATAATGTATGTATAATGTATTTTGTATTAGTCCTTAATCGATTTTTCACCCTAATAGCGTAGTAATGTACCAAAAACCACCATTATACTATTAACGTGAACACACAAAAGCCGCAATGTTGTTTTAATATAGTAATGGGTCTGAACGGGACACTGCCCATATTTCAGTTCTGCAATAAGTATTAAGTTATTTATAGGTATGGTTTTTAAACTCACCCGGCTTGTACAGTCAACTACAATGAAATGTACTAGCTTAATCTTACAAAATGATGTATCCCCGCGAGTGCTAAAATGGAACTGACCAAACATGGTATATAATAAAATCGTGCTTATATATGTGCATGTATCACGTATTTATTACGTCAATTGCAAAGCGAATAACAGACACGTAAAGCGTTTGCATGATGATGATAGAACTGATTAATCCTCCTAACTATAAGTACCTTTCCAGCTGATCTATCCTTTGCAGAAACTTGAAACCTGCCCATTAGAGATGGATAGCTTTTCATTGATGTTCGATAAACTGTTTCCTAGTTTCCATTGTTTTAATAATTGCTAACAGGCAACCGCAGGGAAACAATGGTCGACGATTATTATCACAATACTCCTGAAAATCTCATTATCTGCAGATATCTCAAGTTATTCTTCTTCTCCTTTTATTTGTTTGTTGGAATAGAAAACAAAACACGTTGATATTGCCTGATTATTTTTGGATAGCCAGTTTTTTTTATAGATACTTGAGAACAGCTTTGATTTAATTATACACAAACATCAACAGTGGAATTTCAAAAGCTTGCTATCAAAAATATACGAATTGTAATTGATCCAAAACCAACCTTACCTGCAATCTCGATACCTGATGGCCAACAGTCAAAACTAATTGTCTTCGCAGAGTTTTGCGTCAGCGCGAGTGAAGCGTCTCTGGCATTGCAAAAACGTTCATCACCTACGATGAGACTTCCACAGGGTAAGCCGTTATTTAGTTAGTCACCTTATGGTGGATCCACACTGGCCTGCAGCATGCGCCGGCGGCCTGTGTGGATCCACCATTAGTGGTATAAATAAAAGCCGGTCAAGAGCGAGTTGGACTCGCCCATGAAGGGTTTCATAGCAGCAAGTAACATAATATAAAAGTTCTTATAGTTCGTTGTAACTTTGATTGATGTTTAAACTTCGCAGTGGTAGTGATTTTCCTAACCGAAATTTGCGGTTTATGACGTATTAAAAAAAACTACCAGCTCTATCTCGTTTAAACCAATTTTCGTTGGTAGTTTTTATGGCAATGGACATCATATAGTTTTTTTAGATTTATCATTCTCTTAGTTTAGAAGTTAGAGGGGGGGGGACACATTTTTCCACTTTGGAAGTGTCTCTGGCGCATATTATTCACTTTAGAAAGAAATGGTGTTAGAACAGACAGACAGACAGACAGACAGACAGACATGACGAATCTATAAGGGTTCCGTTTTTGCCATTTGGCTACGAAACCCTAAAAAGCAGTACGAATTTACTCATACCAAAGTGAAAAGAATATTGTGCCCAAATTAGAAAGAATTTAAACTGACAGTAATTTGTTTGAGTCAGCATCTGCTCACTCCCCGCAGTACTAATTTTATATCAGATGAACTCATCCCACGATTTGGTATCTCGTGCCTCAGAAAATATATGTCAACACTGCTTAGACGAATTAAACATGGAAAGATACATTGCTCGCGTGGGCACGCTACATTCGATTTATCTGACTTGTACTGCGCGAAGGTATAAAGGGTCAAAATAAATGTGGAGTGCAAAAACTTTTTTTTTAATTGAAAGGGGTGGAAACGATAAAATTTGTTGCAACGTCGTCAAACACTCTATATGCTACAATTTATAATTTATAGAAAGTAAAAATTAATAGCGGCGCATAGCGTTTCTATTAAATCAGGGATGGGGGTTGAAAATTTAAAATGGCAAAAACTCATAGGGCCATCAATTGACCGTACGGTCCCTATCTAAATTTTTACTCGTAACTAGCAGTTGCCCGCGACTTCGTACGCGTGAAAATTATGTTTTAACGCCAATTTGATTGCTCTCTGCTTAGCCCCTAGGATATGTAGCGTTATAATATTTAGCCTATTTGAAGTCCCTACCCCTAGTTAATATTTGTGCAAAATTTAAATCAAATCTATTAAATACTTTTCGAGATCCTTCCGGACAAAGCAAAGCAAACAGACAAAAAAAAATCTTAGCATATTTTCGGCTTCAGAATCTTATGTTGAACACCCAGCGAGTATTTTTTTTAAATATTTATAATGTAGGTACAGTTTTGACTTTTCTATCATTTTATTAAATGTATAGATTAATATATGCATAGATAACTTTTGTCTCCAAAGGTTTCTGAAACAACCAAAAAGGTGGTTTAATAAATGGAATACTTTCTGAAATATTCCTGATATATACGCTTACATGGTTGCCCTGCCACTGTTATTTAGTATCTTCAATCCTCATAATCACGATGATTAAAGATTGTAGTTCGTTATATCAAGGTAACATTTCATCTATCACATTATAAAGTTACTGAAAGTTTTTACAGTCTTTTGCGTCCAAAATTGACTTGAATGTCATTCTAAAAATAATAACCGCACAACTTATGAATTTGACACAGGTGATCATCCAAAACATTTTATTTCAAGTAAATTTCAGTCTCATAGCTGTTGTTGTTAAGCCTTACGAACTATTCTAGCCTCAATGCTTTCAAATCGTCAAATTACAATAGAAATTTTCCTTCCAAAATAAAACACAGAAATAACTGAAGTCTTTTAAACGCTAAATTGAACTAAAAGGCTTTCAGTAACGGACAGTGTTGGATGCTGCCATCACCGGATTTCCGGCTCTAGTTCACTCTTATTTATAGTCCTCTGCATTGTTTTGAGAGAGGCCTTTTAGCAGTTTATATGACATATCTAGCCTGATGGTCAGTCATTATATATTAATGCAGCCAAAACAATAGTTAACTGCCAACTTTAACTTAAAGTAAACTAGACTGCCCCTAAAATATGATTTTACATATTAAAGTTAAGAAACCTGAAAACAAAAGGAGAGATAGTGTTTTTTTTTGTACCGATACGTATAT
The DNA here is from genome assembly GCA_933228765.1 of Miltochrista miniata. NCBI lineage: Eukaryota > Metazoa > Arthropoda > Insecta > Lepidoptera > Erebidae > Miltochrista > Miltochrista miniata. The sequence continues at coordinate 24,932,599 of OW121756.1, forward strand.
CTAAGCCCCCGCATAACACATTTTTTTAAGTCAACAAGTAACTTACTTTAGGTTTTAAATGAGGGTAGGTAATCTTTAGATATATACGACGCTTTGTACCCTGAACCTGGACAGCTTTTGTTATTTGTGAGCATTTTTGGAAACCTACTGCCCTTTGTACTGTTGATGCTTAGAAATACGTTACACTCAGAGCAAGTGCCAGCTTAGAGATATGCAGCAAAGCTTGAGCAGCAAAGAACTCTGTAGGGCACCACTAGATCTAGTTAAATCTGTAAACGTTCTTTTAATTTCGCAGAACATAAATATTTTTAGTACTCAAATTATATTAAAAAACGTAACAAATTTTAAAAGAAAATTAAGTTATTTATTAGTTTATTGAATTAACTGTCATACAATTTATTTTACAGGTTACTGGTTTGGTAACCAGTACTAAAAACTCTACAAAAAAACTGAGGTTATATTTTGAACTCCTATTTATCAAGGAAGTAACGTAAGCCGTAACATTTGTCTCCATACTCGTACAACGGCTAACATATCTTTACGGAACATAAAATTAATTTCCCGTAAATCCTCCAAAACGACATATTTACAGTGAAATATGTTCTCTTGAAAGATATTACCTTTTTCGATGACATTTGTTGCCAGAAGTTATCAAGGGGAAGAAAAGAAGGTAAAGTACATATTTATCTAACACGTTTTCCACATTCCCTATATGTTGCGTAAAATGTAGAAAAATAATCTCCTAAATACTTTCAAAGCATTTTTTTTTACGTGAGGGAAAACCCTCAGAGGATGTTATGCCGGACTCTTACCGACTAAAAAGCATTTGATTTGACGTAATATAGTGTTACATGCGTTATGTCAGGCTATTACAAAGATCCGTACAAAATACATGGAACAGAATATTAAAGTGGACTCTAGACGCAGAAACTATTTTAGAACATCCTTTGAAGGGTGTGTTACCCGTGTGGTTTTAGTCGGGAAGAGTTCTTTGGCATAGCATGGATTTCCACACGTAAAAAGAAGACTCAGAAACGAGAGCTTTGAACTTAACCAAGATTTATGACAATCACGATGGAACATTTCTAATACATATGGTCATGCCTTTATCGGGTATGCAGAGACATTTCACCTCTTTAGATTATATACACGTAATATATTTCTAGACAGATTTATGAGGCGAGAGTGAATGGGCAAACTGAAAGGGGTCGACCTCGGCATACTCAAGTCGATAAAATCGATAATCTTCTGAGAAAAGGCCAGGTCAAGAGTACCCTTAACCGAAGAGCATGTATGAAGACACTTATGAAAGTTGAAGAAGCGAAAGTTGTTTGCCAGGATCGTAGCAAGTGGAAAGCCATAGTCTCTGCCTACCCCGTTGGGAAACAGGCGTGATGTTATGTATGTATGTATGTATATTTCTAGAACATTAATTTCTAGATTCAAGCAAACATAAGATACCTTTTTTTTTTTTTTTTTTATATTCAGCTCGCCAAATTGACGTCGCCACCAGCCTGATGGTAAGAAAGCAGTGGCGCATCTAGCGATTGGGGGCCATTTAAACATGATGTATTATTTTGTTGTTAGCTCTCATTTTCCTGTAATAATAAGTGTTCTGTTGCTCTACCGAAACTAATTGGATTATTAGTCTAATTCCTGTTCAAATACGTAGGATAGTTGGCTACGGTAAGCGCCACCTACGATTAATGGTAATAACGTACATGTCATGGGATACGGCGCTACATGAATACTAAACTTGAAGGGTACCTACGGTGATAAAATCAGAGATTTTATTCATCAGACACGCTAAACACATCATTGCAGCTGTCAAGCTCACACCGCCTGGAGCCTCAAACCGTGTCTATGTGTACAGAAACAAGCTGAACCTCACTTGCTTTTGAATTTTTTTAAACCAAATATAGGTACTTCAATGAAAACTTCACGCCTGTATTAATGTTTTAGACCGAAATTCGGTAAATTACGGTATATATGTATGTACTTACTAGACTCTTGCAGTGTGTGTAACGTGAGTGTCGTAGAAGTTTGTGGTGAAATGTTTTTCTTTCCGTCACGCTTTAGTTTATAACTTTGAAATTTATGAAAATCTAATGCGAAATGTACTTTGCTAACAACAAACTGCGCTTTTACTAACAAAGTCATCATAATTAATATTTGTGGTGATAATAAAAAGTTGTTACAATTTTAGAAGAGACAACAAAATAAAATCTTTTGAGCCTTAATCTAAGTTTAAATAATTTTGTTTGAGGTAATGTATATCTATTTGTTTCAGACATCTTGGTGGATCTCTATACCATAATACAGACCGCATAATCTAAGCGTGCCAACCTCTGTGACAACATGCCATGAGCAGCAGTTATATTACATTATCCAATACGGGTTGCCCCAAAACGTCCATCGTTTCACTATGTACCTTTATTTTCTGACTAAACTCTTTTATTCATTTTATTACCCGTCCGCTCCTTGAAAAAAACCTCCTTTGAGTCTGAAACTCGTCAGAAAGATACGGTACGAAATAAACATGTAAGTTTATCCGTTTAGGTAGTAATACTGAAAAAGAATCATGGAAGCATTTAAAATATGGATAAGTACACCAAAATGTACTATTTATAATGAAAATAGGATAAACCTTAAAAAAATCCCGTTGGTGATACTCTGGGTCCAGTAACAAAAGCGAATAAATCTAGCGAGAATGCCATGCATTGTATTCGTATTATGTGTGAATAGACGCTTTTACTACGGGTGACAAAGGCAGAGATGCTTGCTGAAATTTCCTAATGTAGGAACACAACGAAACAATGAATAGAATTTTAGAGAAACAGCTCACTAAGTAAACTTTTGAACTTGTTAGCTATTTTTGTCAGCTAATATATTTTTTGTTTTTATTACAAAAATCTAATATAAATCGTTCTTAAAATAAGTTTTTTCATGCATCTGCTTATATAGTATTGTATTTCTTGTAATATCACGCTAAAAACAATACGAATAGTAGGCGGTGTAATGTTGGCCTTTTCTACTAAACGGTCAACAACAGGCTAAAATAACACTGAAAATCAAATGTGTCTCCTATAAAAAACATCCAATTGAACATTTTAAGTTGCTGATGCATTTCCATACGCTGAATACTGCCAAGTTTTCTTTTAAACTATATTTGACTACATCACTCCCACTGAAAGAATAAACTGTCTGACTATTACTGTTATTACTTTGGTAACACAGTTTGATATTAGAAAACTTTTCGTCACAATGTTTTGTTGTTATGTATTGCATTACTATACTGGTGATTTTATTTAATTTGCATGTGATTTTCATTTTATAATTCCGGATTATTCCCTAACATCATTTGTTTTCGTTCCGTTCAAAGTACCTACAGATTTAACGATATATTGATGTATTACATTTTGGTATTAAACGATGACATAATTATAACGTTCAAGATAACTCAGTTGAAGTTTAATTTTCGAAAACACCTTTTGCAAGTACCCGAACCCCCGAAATGAGGCTGCAGTGGTAGCCAAAGTCTGTCGGGATTCCTTGAACATCCTCCCGAGGGCTTACCTGGCGCTGCCAACCGTAGGCAGTGGTTGGGTACGTGTGGTTTTAGCCGGCTTACCGGCTAAAACCACACGTACCCAACCACTGCCTTCCACTGCCTTCCACTGCCTTCCACTGCCTTCCACTGCCTTCCACTGCCTTCCACTGCCTTCCACTGCCAACCACTGCCACCATCCTTCATGGGAAGCATAGCTTCCATGAAGGATTTTCACACGAAAAAATTAAAAACCCACCTTCTGCAACATGTTTCTTAAATGCGGTTTCGGGTTCAAGTACCTAATAGGCACTCTTGTGTATGTATAATTAATATAATTATGCAACTTATTGTTAATTTAGGATCCAATGTGACAAACATTATTGTAGCTAGATAGGTATGTTATTACTAGTCACACTGGATGCATAGGTATGCATTGAATGAGTGTCACGCTTTCGCGTCACGGCTGTGTGAAGGGGAATTCTCATTAAATTTCAACGAGTATCTTTAGACCATGTTATTGGCTGATATACCATACCTAGTACATATAAATGTGTAATTGTATAAATTCAGGATTCGATAAGTATTGAATCAGGAGCATTTTATAATGATTAACTTTTAACTAAAATTGAGATGTTCGCATTGTTCGCTACGAAATTCATTACCCTCAAACAAATAATTGCACAACGCTATTGATTTCTGATCGACAAAGAAAAGCATCACTCATTTATTTCTTTTCAATATGTTAACACGTTCAATTTCAAACCCAGTTTATCGCAACTATGATCTTTCCAGCTATGTGTCAAAGGCAGCACAGGCAGGACCATTAGCAGATTAAACCGCAGATATACCTACTGACCGCAACAAGACTACGTAGCGTCTGTACCATTACGAAAAATGTAAGTAAATACTAATTACATTGACAAGCAAACATTATTTTACTAAGGTATATTTTACTACGTTGGTCCTCACTATCTAGTAGAGCCGCTATAACTCCCAAACGGCTTGAACATGAACGTCTACTTTACGAGGAGGTATGTATAGTGTCAGTGTAATTCGAAAATGGTGAAAACTCGTTCAAAACCAAAACTCGACCACGGCTTTTACCAATATTTTCTTATTTGATATAATTTTCATAAGTAGAGTTTTAGATTTCAAGCACATTTTTATAGCACAAGTACTATCTTTAAAGCGTTATCAATCTTACTAGGAAACTTTTGTCAAGACGCCTCTATTAAAAACAGCTCTATTTAAAATCGCGTAGCCACGACAAAAATCTTTAATGTTCTTGTCTTAATAACTTTTAAAAAGACTTTCAATCATTTTTAGACATTTATTTTGCAAAAAAGGAGTTTTTTCGTAGTACGCTGGATGCGATCAAGTCTGCGAGTTGTAAATGGGAGTAAATTCAAAGTAAATGTCAAACAAGCTGAGCCACAGAGGCTCTAATGAGTCCCTGATTCAAGTATTTCGACATTCAAAGTCTCTTTGTTGAGAGTGTATACCTGTGTCGTACCCAATCAGCTTCCGATCGAGTTAATTAGTGTTTCGACGTGTAAATAACGAATGTCTTTACAGCTTTCAATACTCTGCAAATAATACTAATTCAATTATTTTGTTAGAGACTATCCAAATTATTTCAAAAGATACTAAATATCTGTACGTGTAAACCCAAGTCGTCTTAGTTACACCATTACTTTTATAACTGAAAAATGGCAGTTCCGATTCTTTGTTAATGAATATTTTCTGTACCCTACAAATTAAAATTCGTCAGGACCATTAGTTCAAACAAAACACGGTAAATGTCACAACATTTTATCCTTCCAACGTCAAAACAAGTAAGATTACCTACTGGAAGGTACTAAACCGAATTCAATAAATGTTTAGAATAAACAGGATACAAGAGGATGCGGAAATTAAAGGGACCCAACCGTAGCCGTTATTTCCGTTTTATCACAGACAATACAACCTAATAGACAACGCTTTACCAAGATTGTGCGTAATCTTGGTAAAGCACTGTCATTTTAGGTTCACCGACGCTAAGTACTGAGGCTACCGGGCCAGTGGGCCAGCCAGTATGGTAGCTTCAGTGCTTAAGGCAGTCAGTGTCAAGTCAGTGAGTAAAGGACCGCTTTTACACACGTATCTTTATCTCGTTCTGTCATCAAATCAGGCGTTATATTAACGTCGTACGACTGGGTTGGTTCCCGTGGCCTAGAAGAAGCCAATTGTAACTAGTCAATATCTCCCTGCACCACCACAGTATTTAGCGGTTACGTTCTCATAACGGAGTTTACGAAAGCGTTGTCTTTTAGGTTGTATTGTCTGTGTTTATTATAACGTGGCAGCAGAAAAACAACAATATCCCGTACAAATAAGAGTCTTGATTAATGTTATGGTTGGCCGATGAAACAACATATTGATAGTTTATTAAAAGCTATATTTGTAGCACATAACTTGTGTATCATGATCTGACCAATTTGTTTGTTTAGGACGATACGTGCTTATTACTTTTTATACTATTTCACGTTCTGCCATTTATATGAGATAGAAAAATATCATTTTTTTTTACTCTTATGTTGTACTTTGTTTATTATTGTGAGCATGCAAATAGTCAGTGTATGTGTGGGAGATAGAGAAACTCGGCCAACTGCGAGTTGGACTAGCGTACAGAGGGTTCCGTACCATAAAACGGCAAAAAATTACGTTTGTTGTATGGGAGCCATCCTTAATCCCTCATTTTTTCTGGTTTAGTATTTTTTTGTCGTAGTGGCACCAGCAATACATTATCTGCGAAAATAACAGCAGTCTAGCTATCACGGTTCCTGAGATACAGACGGACCACATGACGGACAGACAGACAGACGGACAGCGAAGACTCATGAATAGGGTCTCGTTTTAAGAGGAGGTCCTCCATTCGACTGTTTTTTTTAGGTTTGATACTTCATAACTTTTGATGATTGGGTTGATCGAATTCGAAAATCATTATTTTGTTTGAATGCTGGTTGTTTCTCAGATGATCCCAATACACGGAAACCAGCATCTAATGATTGCATCCCAGAGAAATCGAGCAAAACCTTCAAAAATTGTAGTGGCAAGTAGCGCGTTTGATTTTTTTTAATTTAGAACTATAAAGCACTACAATTTAATAAAGATCTGGAGTCGATCTGATGGTGGAACTGGAAGACAGTTGAGAGAATTTCTTAACGATTTACAGCAGTTACCTGTATTTTTTAGGCCATATCTATAAATTTAAGTACTTAAAATACTAAGTGCTGAAACTTGATATTATTTTAAAATCTGACCTGTTCAGAATATAAAAATAATCCGAATAAAAACATACTGGACCAAGACTTTATTGAGCCTTTTCTCACGAATGAATATTAAACTACAAATTTTAACGTTCAATATCGCAATGAATTTTCATTGCTCTATTTTTTTATGTTGCGTTGGTGGGATTTATCAGCCGTCTAAAGCCTGCAAAATTGAAGTGATATGATACCAACTTCAAAAATTTAAAGCCCTGCTAGATGCAATATGATTCCTTTTGGGTAATTGAAAAATTGAACACTCGTTCGCTTTTTTTAACGGATTGGGTCTAAGAATAAAAGTATTTTGATTACAAAATTATTGTGATTATACATTTTTTTAAATCATGATGTGGTGTCAATGTTCATCGATCGTTCATTTAATATTCAATGGCTTTACTCTCAGCAATCACGAATGCTCTGGCGACGACGTGCTCTGGTTTCTTGCAGGTGGTGGCAAGAGAAACAGCTGGTTTCTTGGTGAACATATAATTTAACGGTTCCTTGTACAAAATATCGACTGAGGTATAGGTAGGTAGGTATAGGTGCGCGTGTTAAGGTGACGGTGTTTTATGACGTAGTGATTGACGGCCGCACAGCTGTTGCTCGGTGAGCGGGGCGCGTGGACCCCCCGCGTCTTGGATGCCCCTGCGTCGTCCTGCTGGCGACGATATGTCTCCGACAGCTCGTAAAACCTAATAGTACGAGAGCCCACGACCAAAATTTTTGTCTCATAGCAATACAGCCAAAACCGCATCAAATCGATAGATACGATTATCCTGAACTCGAAAATACCAATATCAGACATTTTCCGCGTAGCGTTTGATCTGACCGAATTTTCAAAATTGTCAAAGAATTTTACCGAACTGCATCATAGCAATAGTCTGATTTGCAGACTGTAGTTGAATGATAGTACTGAGATACCGGAAACATATTTTTCAGACGTTAGTGGTGTAGCGCAAACCCGTAAAATCACTTAAAAAAATTAAAAATGTGACAAAAAAAAATGTCTCATAGCAATACGTCTGAAAATCCTTTTTATTAGTAAATTTTGGTTATTTGATGCAAACAAAACAATTTTCAGACGGAAATGTGAACGCATTAAATTTTGAGACCGTTTTGTAAATGTTAACAAATTTTACCGATCGGTATCATAGCAATATGTCTGAAAATTGTTGGACATGATAAAATAAGTTGTCCACATGTGCAAAAAATTTATATCAGACAAATTAAGTGTAGCACCTTCTCTATCAGACAACTTTTCGATACTCAGATATCAAATTCTAAGGTTTTCTTTTTAGTTTTAGGTTTTTTATTATCATGTATGTATAATTTTATTGTAATGTAGTATCAGATAATTATATTGTAAGATGGGCCACACTATCGCATTGGGTGTACACACCTGTAATGATAGTGGTGTTAGAAGTGAATAAATAAATAAAAAAATATATATATAAAAATCGTATTGAGGCATCTTGAATTCTCCGTTACAAACCAATTAATACGTTGCGACCCTGAATTTATTAGATGATAATTAACAAAGAATTTACCCGAAACCGTAACATTGAAGTTGAAGGTCTGAAATAAATCGCACAAAAGGAAACTGGGATGAAGTTGAAAAAAAAAATGGTTTATTCAAAGTTACAAAATATTCTCGTATTCAATCGCTGTCGGATTCGGAATCGTCGTCCAGGATGTGTCGGCCAGGCGACTCCGAAACGTTATTTTCGTTTTTGGGAGTATATGCTACACTTAAAGTGTCTGAAAACAGGTTTTTGGTAATCATGGCAGCAATACGAAAAGTTTAAAAAAAAAATTATCCGTATTGCTATGATACAGGTTGGCTAAATTTGTTGACGTTTTCAAAAATGCGCTCAGGCTATGTGCTACGCGCAAAATGTCTGAAAACAAACTTTTTCGTAATACGATTATAAAATCTATGTACATTTTCACTATCAGACGTATTGCTATAATACCGACTGCCTTTTTTTTTTGACACAGCAGATATGGCCTCCCACGCAGTTGCTACACTTTCGACCGTTACTACACACCTAGTCGGGTTCAGAATCATACAATCTAACGATTTTATAGGGTTTTTGCCGTATTGCTATGAGACATGGTTTTGGTCGTGGGCTCTCGTACTATAACGATAGAAAATGTTTATCTGCACAGCGGCGTAATAAAAATCTTAAAAAATAGTAACGGCAAACAAAATTTGGGGCCACAAAATACGCGTTGAAAGTTTTAGATTTAATAGTGATTCCGTTTAGTTTTTAGTGTAGCTTCTTCAGAAAAACAATACTATTACTGACCCATTTGAATGATTGCCGAATCTCACAAGAGTGAATTCACCAATAAAGTTTTTCATTACTACATACTACATTAAAATTTACTATAAATATAAATAGGTATCAAATTATCAGATATGAAAGATTCATTTGCACTAATCGTACTTCGTAATATATTAATGGGACACTATAAATATAATCGGTAATAAGTCAAAAAAAAGTGTGTGCGTGTAACCTTTTCGCGCCATTGAAGTAAAACGTCTTTGCCATAGATGGCATATATCACTAAAATGATTAAATTTTAACTTAAATAATAAATATCATATTTTAATTTAATTACATTTATTATTTGTGTTTTACAAAGATTATTCAAATGTTTTATTAATATCATTCATTTGAATTTTGAATAGCGGCAACTACACAGACCATATTGTATAGTTTCCGCTATTCAAAATTCGAATACTTACTATTCGTCGTACTTCCGTCAGAAAAAATATCTGAGTTACCCTAGTCGCGCCTAAAGAAGTTTTACTTCAAAAATTACGACATGAAAAAGTTAGATTACAATTTACCAATAACAAGAATAAAATATGCTTATATTGAGACCTGGGCCATTGTAATAAAATTGATGTTGCCTACGCAATATAAAACCTTTGTACAGAAATAGTCACTAAATAAGAATGGCCTGTTACGTATTACTTTTCTCATTTCAATTCATTGCTTTTCTGAAGTCGCTATTCGGACTTGTTGATTGTAAGGAATGTTTTTGTAATATAGATTTATGGATTACTAGCTGATGCAGCTTCGTCCGCGTAAAATTTTGTTCCCGTTACTGCTTCCCGTGGGAACTTCTTCTCGGGATAAAGTAACCTATGTGTTATTCCAGACTATAATCTATTGCTGCACCAAATGTCAGCTAAATCCGCTCAGCCGTTAGAGCGTGAAAGATAAACAAACATTCACACTCACAAACTCTCACATTTATAATATTAGATGTCAACTATTTTACAGTCACAATAAATATAATACCTACTAAGTTATAATACCCCATTACAATCAATGATATATGAAAACTATAGATACGTTATCAACACTGAAAAATGGCAACAAAATAGTCAGGCAATTGCCTTAATTTCCATACATCTATCATAGATAGATAGACGCTCAGCAAGCAGCATATCGGTTGTTACATAGATGGCGTTTGTTTTAACAACATTAGTTACGCGGACGATATGGTGCTGCTGAGTGCCTCGGTATGTGGACTAAGGAAACTGTTGAGTATCTGTGAGGGCTACGCGGCTGAACATGGACTACTTTATAATGTTAAGAAGAGTCAATGTATGGTTTTTCAAGGTGAGTCTAGGAAAGTCATAGAAATGCCACCTGTTAAACTAAATGACTCGCAATTGCTAAGGGTTGATAAATTTAAATACCTTGGTCATTTTGTAACATCAGCCCTGAAGGATGATGCGGACATGGAACGGGAGCGAAGGGCGCTGTCGGTCAGGGCGAACATGGTGATCCGCAGGTTTGCTCGGTGTTCAGCTGCGGTTAAATTAACCCTTTTTAGAGCATACTGTACCACAATGTATGCCTGTAGCCTTTGGACCAACTACACGCAAAGATCGTACAGCGCCCTCCGGGTCCAGTTCAACAATGCGTTCAGGATGCTGTTGGGGCTCCCCCGCTACTGTAGCGCATCAGCTATGTTTGCGGAAGCGCGCGTGGACTGCTTTCACACCATTATGCGCAAGAGAGGCGCGTCGCTGGTGCGGCGGGTGCGGGGGAGCCGGAACAGTATGCTGGCGACGCTCGCGGACAGATTTGATTGCTGTGTGGTGAATCACTGCTGTGCGCGACATGTGGGGCGCTTGGCTTAGGTTAAGTCTGGCCAAGCGCATGTCATGTGTCGCATGCAGTGGTGGTTTGCAGCAGGGCAGTCAAAAGAGAAAACTTTTTAAATGGACATTAATTGATTTTATTAATTTTCTATTTTAAGGTTGATGAATCTAATTTTGACATCAATATTTTTTATTTTTTTTATTAATGACATGCAAGATCCTATTGACATCAATATTTTATTTCATTAAATTGTAATAATGTGTTATTCGTCAATATTCTTAATTATAAACATGTCATAAATGAATGTTTCCAATATATGTGATTATGTGTAAGTTGACTGTATTATTATTATTGTTATGAATATGTACCTAAATGAGTCCTGGTTACTTGAAATAAACGAATTATTATTATTATTATTATAGATAATTTCATAGAAATTCTTTTTTTTAATGTATAAAATATTTGCCGTTTTTGAAAGCCGTGATGTTCGTACATGACGTGTCTATATTATAATACGTCTTTGATTACAATGTGATCTTTATTGGGATCAAAGTGGTTGTACTTTGGTCAATTGAAGGCCCACTTAATTGAATCAATTGAATGTATACAGTGGCTTTATGAAATTTCATAATAAAAATATGGGACACAAGATACAATTATACAAATTCACATTGTGAACTAAATTTGACGAACTAAAACCTACATAATATTATTATTTTAGAACTAGCTGAGCCCGCAACTTCGTTTACGTCACATAAGGTGTATGAAAGGAAAGGTATTTCTTCATCAGAGTCATCAAGCAGCGTCTGAAACTGCCCTGTTTGCTTAATCATAAAAGAGCTTAATGATAAAGTCTATTTTAAAACAATTCAGTCCACGCCTTCGGCGCGGACTGAATTGTTTAAAAATAGTCTTAATCATTAAGCTCTTTTATGATTAAGCCAACACGCCAGTTTAGGTTCACTCACATTCAAAGAAACCCCTACAATTAAAATTTTCAAAATATTGATTCTTAAAAGTGTTATAACTATTTTATTCCTAAACAGATTTACATAAAACAAACGCTAAATGTTAACTGGAGCAAACCTCAACACAATAAAAAAAACCGCATTGCAATCGGTTGAGCGGTTACTGAGATTAGCGTGCACAACCGTACAGACAAACAGATATACAGACATACAGACATACAGACATACAGACAAACAGACAAAAATTCTAAAAATCATTGTTTTGGGTTCTATTGCGTTCATAAAGCCCCCCTATAATATTTTTTCTTATTTATCTTCCATGTACAGACAGCGACCTGTTACGATTTTATTATATGTATTGATGATAAATTTTAGAATAAATTATCAAGGTATAATTTTATTACAAAATTGAATACAAAGTTTGATGCGATCAAAATTAATAAATACTACTTTTATGACCCCGTAGAATACAGAACGATTCAGAACTAACCCCAACATGCATAGTTTAACACATAACTTGTCCGTGTTCTACTGGAATTTTGAATTGCTAACTATCCTACGGTGAATAACAAAGGCTGTAAGCCACTTTTAGTTTCATCAGTCTTATAGGTAGCGAGGGTCATAAATTCTCAGATATTCGCGAGCGCCTGAGAAAATATTTTCCGCAACATTGTCAACTAGCGAAAAGAACAATTACAAAAATAATATGAATAGAGAAACTGGCGCTCACTGGCTGCTGCAGTGGCCAGCTCGCTTCGCTCCATCTACAGTTTACAATCCTGCAAGATAGGTGCATTACAATCTAACGAATTTTACAATGTTATGTTCACGGAAATACACTATACATCGGTACATAGCACGAACATTGAGCAGGTAGCTATGACGCACAAATTAAAAGCTAATATTTGTTCAGTTAGAGCACCGGAAAATGTCTAGCGCAGTAATTGGCCGTACCACATGGCAGAATTTCAAATACCCAATCAGAGAACGAGTACAATTAAATTCAATTGAATGGACAAATACTGACTATGTAAGGCATTTTGTGTTCGCGCATTTATAGACTGACTCAATCAATACTGATATTGTAAGATATTGAAGACATTTTTGAATAGTAACAGACAGACAGACATTTTTGAGTAGTAATAAATTAAGTTCGGCCATCTAAATATAGATACATGGTTACAATTTTGTTCAGCAATTTACAGATACTATGACAAATGAAACCAAGATTTAAATAAGTAATAGTCACTGTCAAGTTTGTTGTAATATCGAGAAATATGATCACTTATCTATTCGGGCACCCTACTCTCCAAGAAATACTCTAGTCACATGACACTGACAGGTTTAGTGATTAGGGTAGCAGGTCACACTGTGTCTATTGCAAATCTTTGAAAAGATACAGGACCAGTCCTTCGCGATAAGCGAATTAAATCCGTTAAAAGCTATGAAAAGAGAAACTTTATCTGTCACAAGAACATCATCCACAGTAGACGGGAATAGATCGTTTCACTGTAGAGTAGAACAATATTAAGTAGCTCGCTCCATACCAATTTTATACTTTACAAACATAAAGAAAAGCCTTTGTTCTTTGTTTAGTTATTTTATTCCTCGTCATTATTAAATATTTAAGACAAGATGTTAAGAGTCGATTTTCTGTGTAAGTGCATGTAAGTAAATTACGGTATCTCTTTAAATCTAAACCTTTACATAAAACTGTGTACGTTCAATTTGTCCTTACTAAAGACCACAGAATGCATCCAGTGTGGTTAAGGCTTTAGATGCTATTAGTTGTGATCTTTCTCAAGAGTGTACAAGTACAGTGTAAATCAACATTGTTTCTTTGTTCCTGGTTCTATGCCACAAATTTTATAAAAAATCAATTTTAATACAAAATAGGTTCAAACGTTGACACAATAGGCTTGTGTCCTAAATTTCAAAAATCGTTTATTTTTGTAGCTTTATATCTAAATGATCACAAAAATGTAATATTTTGATTTAAAACAATCATTTACATAGTTTATTTTGTGATTTAAAAAATGAATTTCAATTTGTATCGAAAACGCTCATGGCGCCTTGTGTGACGTCACTTGATGCCAAACAAAAGTAGTAGTAGTTTTATTTATCCATTTTCGGATAGGCAAAGGCAATTTGAGCCATACAGCCAAGTCTTGTATATTTATTATCTCTTCATTTTGCTTTAAAAAGTCACAGTCCTCGTCCTCTAAGTCCAGTCAAAGTCAAGTACATCATCCCTAAGTCAATGTCAGTCTTCCTTCAGAAAAGCAGTGGATAAATTTCTGAAAGTTTCTTTGGATTTTTTGTCACTGCAAAGTTGCGATTCACTGCGTTTTATCACTTCCTAACACTAGTGCACGTTGTCAAACGTTTATGTTTAAGAATCCACCATTGAAACACACAAAACACTCGAAATACACTAATTTTGCAAATTTACAAAATTCCCGCCAAAGAATCTCGCCAAACAAAACAAAAAGAAAATGTGTATTTTTTTTATGAGTCCTTTCAATGATTTGTTTTGAGATTAAAAGTTTGAGTACAAAAAATAAACGTTTAGGGGTTTTAATCGTTATTTAGGGGAATCTGGTAATTTGAAGTTAATTTTTAGAGGAACATTCCGTAGGAGTTGGCATCACTTTGGCATATGGTCTAAGTAACCAAAGTCAGTATAAATTAATTGAATAAAAAATTGCCATTGGCATCACTGTTTGACAGTAATAAGTTAGCGTTCGTCTGCTTTCCATATTAATTTAAAATCAATCCGTCGTATTACAAGTGCTGTGTAGTGCCTGAATGAAATGAGATCTATTGTATTTTATGAAAACGTATGAGAATCTAAACAATTACACAAAATGACACGACTTGTGATACAAGATGTCAAGACTCGAGACTGCCAGAGTGCTTCAAACGTAAAAAAGCATACTGTGACGTCACACTATCTGATAGAGGTGTTTGATGTCACGTGACTGATTGCTTATTTTTTCCAATCTTATTTTCTAAAAATAATAGTAATCCTTAGCTCGTGTACCAATTCATATTACTTTTAGTTATTTATATATTGGACATAGTCGTTACAAACATACATCAATCAGATTTATGCTTAGTGGACACAAGCCTATTCAAATTGATTCGTATTTTTTGCAATTCTCTCTCAGCTGTGAGTTACAGCAATTTGGAAACAGCTTTCAGAGTAAATTGAACATTTTGTAGCACGTTTCGTAACAACTAAACTCAGCTAAACTGAATAAAAATATAGATACATATGTACAGACCACAATATCCACTAAAAACCATTGACCAAATTGATACTCGTAAACAAGTGCTAACATCAATGAACGCACAATTTCTTATCTATTACCAATTTAGTGTCTATTTAGAATGCACGTTTTGGACCGGAATATTTTATATTTATAAAACACCTGAGACATAGAAAGTAAGGTCCAAAACGTGTTCCCGCATAATTATACCACCCCCGTAAATGATAAAATATTAGTTTAATTTAGCTTTTTACATGTTTCACCATGGCGTTGGTTAAGTTACTTTTAATATGGACTAAGTCCATGTTCCAGCATACAAATATAATCTGCGTTAAAATTATGCATAATATCGTTGTAATATTATACAGAATTAAGTGTTTAGGTGTTTTAAGTTTTCTGCGAAATATGAGAACAGGAGAGACGCATTTTAAGGCTATCACATACGTAGCTATAATATATATTAATATGAAACATAGCAAGGCATATTACGACATATTTTCCATATAAATTTTCGAAGGACCACACACGCAGCTATAATATATATTTCTATGACGTCATCAAAATATGTCGAGACTTATATCTCGGTATACACTCGAGAGCAATGAATCCGGGTCACTTAAAGAATGTTAAAAATCTCGGAAACTAAAAACGATAGGTCAATGCAATAAATTGTATTTAATAGACAATGTAATACTCCTTAAATGAAAGTAAAAAAAATATGAGTCACCATACATTTTATTAACACAAAATTACATAAAGAAAAAACTGCTGATCTCTCCTTAAAACAAAAATAGGAAACATGAAATTTTTGAACTTTATTACGATTTTCTTGAATTTTAATACTTCGTATTGCCTCCTCGTGCTTCCATTACTGCGTTTACGCGGTTTGGCATGCTGTACACCAAGTTCCTTATACGATTTTGGGGAATATTCTCCCATTCCTCTGTGAGAGCAATTTTGAGCTCACGAAGCGTGATTGGGGGAGGGTTTCGTTGTTTTACGCATCTGCCTAGCTCGTCCCAAGCATGCTCGATCGGGTTGATATCCGGGCTGCGCGCTGGCCACTCCATACGAGTAATGTTCATCTCTTGAAGGTAGTCATTCACAATCCTACCTGTATGAGGTCGGGCATTGTCATGCATAAATATAGCATCCTCACCTAAATTGACCATAAATGGACCAACGTGATCATTGAGGATTTCTTCCACATATCTTACGCTAGTTAAAGAGCCGTTTTCTATGATCACCAGCTCTGTGCGACTTTCAGAAGAAATTCCGGCCCACACAAGTACATACCCACCACCGTAGGCTACTTTTTCTTCGATGCATGCTTGCTTGAATCTTTCCCCTGGTCTTCGATACACTCTGTGTCTTCCATCGTGCTTGTAGAGCATAAATTTTGATTCGTCGGAGAACATAACTTTTGACCAATCTTCAATACTCCAATTTACGTGGCTCTGGGCATACCTTAGTCTCGAAATACGATGCCCACGCTCCAGTTTAGGGCCGTTTGCAGGTCTAAGGGGTTTTAAGTTAGATTCAGCAAGCCGACGTCTTACTGTCCATGCACTTGGGTTACTTCCTCCGAGGCGTCGAAACTGATTGGTGAGTTCAGTTCCTGTGAGAAAGCGATTTCGAAGCATGGTGTTCACCAAGTATCGGTCTTCTCGTGCTGTGGTACACCTGGTTCTGCCCGTTCCTGGTCTGCGTAGGTTAGAACCAGTTTCTTCGTAACGTCGGAGAACTCTTTGTACTGTTGACAGCGACACACCGACAGTCCTGGCTGTATCGCGCTGACTCCGGCCGGTTTCCAGCATTGTAAGTATTCTGGTGCATTCTTCAGGCGTAAGCGACATAATTTCAGCTTGATTAATGAATATAGAGCACTATCAACATGGTTTATGTACCCACATAAATGACAGATTACAAACAAAAGCAACACCAAATGCTGTAATTTCGTAGTTCGATCTTCGAAAGTGGCCCTTTTTCAAATTAGATTTTTTTATGATATAACTTTACAATAACTAAGAAGTTTTAATACCTTCATTTAAGGAGTATTACATTGTCTATTAAATACAATTTATTGCATTAACCTAGCATTTTTAGTTTCCGAGATTTTTAGGATTCTTTAAGTGACCCGGATTCATTGCTCTCGAGTGTATTATAGCATATTAACGTATATTTTTGCATATTAACATATATTTTTATATATTTTGAAGATAAAGGATGTCTCATTTCTTCCTCGAATGCTCGAATGCGGCCAAGTGCGAGTCGACTTCACGCACAGAGGGTTCCGTACCAAAAGACGGCAAAAACTTACGTTTGTTGTATAGGAGCCCCCTTTATTATTATTCGGTTTTTAGTATTGTAGTTGTTCCGGAACAGAAATACATAATCTGTGAAAATTTCAGCTCTCTTGCTATCAACAATTCTGCGATACAGCTTCGTGACGGACAAACAGACAGACAGGCAGACAGTCAGACAGGCAGGCAGATAGACAGGCAGACGGACAACAAAGTCTCATGAATAGGGTCTAATTTTACCCTTTGGGTACGGGACCCTAAAGTGGATGAGAAAAGGCGGATATGTAGGAATGTTGCAACAAATCGTGATACATGCTAAATTCTCCAAGAATTTTCTTTTATCTTATTTGAGACTCAACCCAGATCTTTTTATTTTTGTTCCTGAAAAGGCAACATGCATATCAAATTCAGCATCGGAATCATCCTCTGAGGAACTTTCAATTAAATTCTAGTAGCACTATAATAGTGCTCTTGCTATATTATAGTGCTCTTGTTGAATTCATTTTTGTACCTAGGTAGGTGATTAAAGTGTTATTTTAAAATTTGAACATCCTGTATATAAACTAAGCTTATAAAACCGTGCGCTTGCAACGACGACCGCCGATCAAATGAGGGCAAAATATATATTAAAGTATAGCTCCCGTGTGTGGCACCTTGCTATAATATAATATATAGCTCGGTATATTAATATATATTATAGCTACGTTTGTGATGGCCTTTAGTGACACGACGAGAACAAAATGACTCAACTATTTTAGCATTTAGAACAAAACTTGTGTTAATTTTACTGTGAGCCTACCAAAAAGGAACATAAACCACGAGACTGACAGGCATAAAAACATATTTCTTATTCAGATTAATTCCATCCAAAATTTTATAAATGATCATAGCTGTACCTTCCAACATCGGCGAAAATATGCCATGATAAACTGTAAACCCCTATTTTACATACCTTGTGACGGAAATGTGTATATATTTTGTAAGTGAATACGTTGCAAAACTAGCGTACCCTATATAAATAACTTCCAGGTTTCTAGGTATATGGGGTTTGCATTGACATTGATAGATAAGTGAGTCGCAAAGTAATTTCATTGATATTAATTCTATTTTATAGAGATACAAACGACTTTTTTTGTCGGGAAAATCAAAACAACCTTGTATGACAACTTTATACTCCTCAGTCCATTACTCAATGACAGATAAACACGTAACGTCAAGGAACACACATTTATCATTATCAAAACCTGAAAAGGATCGGAACTTGCTCACAACAACACACTCGGTCATAAATTATGTCTACGAACTGAATACTAATCAATTAGACAAAGACAGTTACGAGCTCTCTTGTAATATACGACTAGGATTCAATTATTGTATATACGACTTATAAACGCCCGCGTAGAATTCTATTACTATAAGCGCATTCCATGAGAACTTATTCCTGAGATAAAAGTAATCTATGGAATAGACTGTAGTCTGGAATAACAATTCCAGACTACAGTCCATTCCTCTACAAAATTTTAGCCGTTAGAGCGTGAAACAGTAACAAACATAAATAAATAGATCATCTTGAAAATACTCGTATATGTGTGCTATTAATTATGTTCTAAGAAAAAAGCACTTGGGGGATGGACACCGCGACTCTGCCGTTGAACTGACGAATTAGAATAGCTCGTTGTTGAGAAAATTATTAACAAATTTTTCAGCCTAAATTCAGCAATAAACTGATTTAATTCACTGACATTTGTCTCGTCCATTTATTTATTTTTATTTATTTATTAGTTTATGTACACACAAAGTACAGTAAAAAGAGAAAACAAAATAAAGAAAACCGCCTATCATCTTCCTTCGATAGTAAAATATTTGTAATTAAACCATTAAGAACACAATTTGACCGGTATATAATTTATCACTTTTCAGAAGGTGTATGAAAATATTTTCATTAGTCATTCGATATCATGTGTCTGAAGCTAAATACACAACTTTTATCTTTCATTTCCAAGTTTTTGCTGGTTTGTCTCGCACTCTGAAATAACCAATGCATTTAAAATTATTCACGTTGTCAATGAAACCGTGTACCGATCACGTCAGTCTATGATAAAAAGTAACTAATTCTTTTGTTCGAAATATTATGTTCTTTTTTTCATTAAAATTTACTAACTAGGTGTACAATTTTTTTCTAAATATAGGTCTACTTGTTTCATTGTCACACGCAAAGATAGGTTATCATGCCTTTTGCCTTAAGAGATACGCAGAAGCATACTATAACACCACATTTCACACGTTGTATTTTATGACATGTGTTTTCGGTTCTGACGACATGCTGTTAAGATTTTTCAAGCTGCCATTATGCTTTCAGCGTGGGGTTAGGACTACCATGTTACTGATAGCTGTAACCAAAGACTCTTAAATAGAAATGCCACAAACGGTCACCCATCTCAGGAGTGATCGTTTACAGAACAAGGGCAGCAAGAGCTCTTATACAATTCTTCATAACACGACAATAAATACTTATTAATTACTAGCTGATGCCCGCAGCTTCGCCTGCGTGAAATCTTGTTCCTATACTATAACATATCTCTGTAGGCACCAAATTTCAGCCAGATCCGTTCAGTCGTTACAGCGCGAAAGAGTAACAAACATCCACACTCACAAACATTCGCATTTATAATAGTACCTAGTTAGATAGATTTCTGATTAACAAATTCATAATGCATTATAATATGAGCTAAGTAAATTTATTTATTAAATACATTTCTTAATTCAATGGCTAAACTACTACTTGACACAACTTCTCTTCTAAGCAATTGACATCGTAACTTAGTTCCTTCTTCAGGTAGTCGCAGCGTACGACGTTTGGACAATCCGAACTACTGTAGGCTTTGTCCTCCTAAAACAGATGGTCCAACCAAGACCTGGTAACGTAATAACAATGTAAATTTCTTCAGCTGAGCGTTCATGTTCATTGTAATGGCTCTTTTCAGTTCTGTCGAATGTAATCTACGTAGAGGCCATTTCCGTATTTTACAAAGGCATGTATTTAAATCGATATCTGTTTATTCCCTTTTTCCGAACAAAATATTTCAAAGTTAAACCAAAAATACTGACTTGCACACTAATTATGCACACTAAAAAAACCAAATTCATTATACTGTTTAATGGTATTTGCAGAACTGTTTGACTGAACGAATAACTATTATCAGAATAGTATATCTAAAAATTCCATTGTTCAACAAAAATATTAAAACTTTTTTAAGGAAATCTATCGCCTAATTTACTTTTAGGAACATCGTTTATTCCAAATAAAACCTCAATTTAATCAGTCACCTCTACAAAATTAAATTTTATTGATCAAAAAAATAAAAGTCTAACCTAACCTAACCACATTTATAAAATAGTACTATTTAGAGTGCAAGTTAGTATTTTTGATATGCAATTCGTATTTCTGTTTTACAAATCATATATTCGATGTACGAACCACATTTTTGATGTGAATTCGATTAAAAAGGTCAACTCGTTCTGAGTAATATTTAAGTTTTTTAAGTAGGACATGTTTAGTTAATCAATTGGTTTTTTTGCACAGCATTTAATTTTCTGGTTTGCATTCAGTAAATTAGTGGAGTTACCTAGTGTGCAGAAAAATTAAACAGAGGTGCATTTAAAAATATCCCTTTTACAAAGACTTAGTGAGTCTCTTTCCTGACAGAATGCAGTCGGCACTATATGTTGTAGCATTTGTTTTGTGTTTTCCTTTAAGTAGTCGATTCATCGTCTTCTATTTTTATCTTGAGTTGTCTTTGGTTGGCGAGTGACAGGTAGTCTATGGACATCGATGACAGATGACTAAGCAAGAAGGAAGAAGCGCTGGAGGACTACATGGTTCCGCGACTTTTGCCAATTATCTTTTGAGCCTCTAATTTCGATTATCTCAAGCTCTGATTGATGTTTTTCTAAAGTTACAACTAAAATTAGTAACTTCGTTATTGACATTTTGTGTTAACCTAACTTTACCCAGGAAACTGGGTTCTTTAGTACGGGGAAAAATCGAACAGCCACATTTGAATACACCCAATAACACGTGGACTACACGAGCGAGGTGACTTAAGAGGAACCTGCAGTCTTCATACACCTGGCATTACCATCAGCCACTGCCATTCTTAGCTCACACTGCAGGCCAGTACTTGTCACCCATTTATACATGTGTAGTCTAGCCGCTTACTTCCTCACTTCTAGTACCTGCTCACGTGGAAATAATTTAGTGCTGTACTATTAGTACCTAAACCTGTAATATTCTTATGTATGTCTGTGCTTTCTGTATCTATGTCATCTCATTGTTTCTGTAGTGTACTGTGTACTATTTAAATATATGTGTGTACACCCTATTGGCTGTTTTCGTCAGAGCCCTGGCCTCCCTTGCGCACCCACTAGAAACTCTGTAACAAGGCGCCCTGGGAAAGAGTTCTCTGCATAGTTACCTCGCGCTAGTTGGTGAGTAACACTAACATCATTGTGTTATAATGTAGAATAAAGTTCATGCCTTCCATGACCAGTCGCTTAGGGCTGATGACTATCTTTGTCGTAAGGATTGAGCGTAGATGGTAACATGCGGTGTAATTTTATTGACCAGTGGACACTATGTACCTGAAGCGTGGTCTTTCATTTTTTCTGGATAGCCATCTTAGAATTTTCTTCTTCTTGTCACAAATGTATTTTTGTAACACAAAATTTGAATAAATTAGCAATAATAGTTCCATAAAGCATATTTGGTTAATATTATACTAAATTACCGCTTTTTATTTAACTTTATATTATTATTATGGCTATGTAGTAAAATCATCTCTTTGAAGTTTGAAATAAAACATAAATTAAAACGTCAATTGTATTGAACTTTTACAAATTATGTGTCAAAGCGTCAAAATAAAAAGTAATTTAAGTATAAAATAAGAGTATTTAAGGAGTATTGATATCAACTCCGGAGAAAATCAGCCCCAAAATAATTTACATTCCCTTTTAAGCTCGTCATAGTAGCTGGCGGATAGCCAGTTTGGCTTCCGTCAGGGGCGCTCCACGGTGGACGCGATCATGCGCATTAGAGGCCTGACGGAGGAAGCAGTCTCTCAGGGTGAGGTGGTGGTGGCGGTGTCTCTTGACATCGCCAACGCCTTCAACACCCTGCCCTGGAGCTGCGTAAGGGAGGCGCTGATTTACCATGGAGTGCCTCCCTACCTCCGTCGTATTGTCGGGGCCTATCTCTCCGAGAGAGCCATAACTTACCCGAGCGGGCTAGGGCCGGGTCGGCGGGATGTGTCGTGCGGTGTTCCACAGGGATCGGTATTAGGGCCGCTCCTGTGGAACATCGGTTACGACTGGGTGCTGCGTGGTCCGTTGCTCCGAGGGGTCAGCGTAACTTGTTACGCCGACGATACCCTCGTTACGGCGCGGGGAGCAACGCACCGTGACGCAGCACTAAAGGCCACGGCAGGGGTTGCTCAAGTCGTGGGTCGGATTCGGCGGCTGGGTCTCGAGGTCGCCCTTCACAAATCCGAGGCTCTGTGCTTCCACGGACCTCGGAAGGGGCCACCTGCGGGGTCCAGCCTGCGGGTAGGGGGCGTCAGCATCGGCATCGAGCCTTCGATGAAGTGTGGCGTAAATCATGGATTTGCTATATTAGTTTATTAGGCGCTATTAAGCGTAGGTATAATGGTTATACTTAGGTCGGTATAAGGGGTGTGTCCTTAATAGTGTCATAGTAGGGATAGTTGATGGAAGGAGATATGGTGGGATGTAAGCTATATATAAGCGTGCGCATTAGTAGAATAGAGAAAATCAGGAACTAACTAAATTTTTTATTTTACTTCATACTGTCGAAGAAAATTTACATCAAAGTAAATTATTCTGTAAAATATATTTCACTAAAATACCAGTGGGTGGCGTACATAGCCCAAGAATTTAAATAAATTTATATTTGTGAAAACGGAAGCTCTGGTAAGCATCAACGTCATAAAATTTATTAAGTAAATTAATTGTGGGTAATTTTTATGTAAAAAAGTATATTTTAAGTAAATTTATTTTATCAGGCAGGCGTTTGTGAAATTTAGAAAAGGGGGTAATGTTCTTTGTATATTAAATGTTTTAAAATGGGGTTAAAAATAATGTAAGGGAAAGTTTAGGGAAATCTATGGTGGAAGAGGGTGTATATAAAATATATTGTTTGTTCTTTTCAGAATGAGCTTCCAAGTTTAAGGTTAAAAACCCCTGCCTATACCCGTAAGCAATTTTATTAATATATAGGCGTAGAGCCATATTGCTTACTGTGATATCCCGGAGATAAAGGAAGTCCCATCCCTGAATCCGGATGAGTACCTAGTTTTAAGTTAGATTAAGTTTATTTTGTGAACTGGCAAATAAATGTCAATTATTCTTCAATCGTTGCGTTATTGACTTCAGGACAAATTATCCTACCTACCTAAACTACTGAACCGCCTGGGAACTCCTGGGAACACTACGGACTTCTCAGAAGCGTGTATTGGCGCCCGAACATAAGTAATTGTCCTGGTAGTTGATAACGTGTGATTAATATCTACAGATTTGTTGGGTCTGGCGACCCGTAATTAAAATTTACAGTGTAATTTGTTGCCCGCTAGCAGGTAGCCTCCCCCGAAATTCGTGCTACTTCAAGGATTAGACGCCCTTGGCCTATGCTAGTCTGGATGCCCGAAATTTGATCATTTTATTTGCATTTTACATAATTTTTTTTGGCTAAACGGGTATTCCGAAATTGGAAAATTCTCAACATCATTTTTATTAACGTAGCTTGTCCCCAAATTTAATTACAGTTATTTTAATTTATTTCAAACTGTAATAGTAGAATATCTTTTATTATATAAATGTTGGCTTATAGTCATATTCATATTTTGTATTGTTCATCGTAAGGAAAAAATTCTACCCTCATTGTTTTTGACAATTCCTTGTAATAAATTTAACGCAAAAAATATACCCACATTAATTAAATTGTTACGAACCTTCTTGTAGAAGTAAAATTGTTGTTGATGTTTTAAAGATACATGAATGCAAACCATTCACGGTAGGTTTTGTTTTGTATAATTTGTGTATTGTTTCAGGAAAATCTGAATGATATTGTAGTTCTATGTGAATAGAGAAAGTGATTTGTGTATTAAAAATTGTGAGTGATTCGGTGCTTACCAGAGCCGTTTAATATGGATATCAATAAAATTAGATATTTCTTGCTCAATAAAAATCAATTATCTTGTGAAGTAATTATTCGCGGTTTTGAGCCAGGTTCTACGGCAAAAATACTATGGGGTTCTTCAAAAAGGGTCATAAAATGGTTTTACAGGGTCGGCAGCATGAGTTTGTCGCCTATGGTAAGGCAAATGTTCATAGGCTGCGGTGACCGCCAGTCCTTCTGGGGGGCCGTATGTTTATCTGCCACCGTCATAAAGTTATGTCTTTTCTATATCGATAGCCACCTTAGTAATATATTTTTTTTTGGGGGTAGGTAACAAATATTTGTCATTAAAATCATTCCAATAATGCTGTATAACAGTTAGTAATACGAATATTCAAACTTAATAATTACAAAAATAATTAATTATAATCTTCATAAAATAATTCAATAAATTAACTTCATAACCAAAAATATTTTCTAAGTAAATCGTAGTATCATTTTTTTTTCTCCTAAGTATGGGTAGTTGTGAATATCATGTGAATATCGTTAGGGTTCTTACAGACTGCATTTCATCACGCTATCATAATTCCATAAGCGTAAGGACAGTATACGGTTTTAATGAATAATGTTGAGATTTAGTGTAAAATAAAGCTAAATTCTCTTGTATATAAAAATTGCGTCATCATGTGATTGTATTGATGACACAAGTGTGCATGAGTGTTTTATGAGCGGGAATTGTATGAGAGATGTATGAATATATGAAATGGATGAATATGAGAGTATGAAAGGCACATTATTCAAAGGAATGGGTGAGTCTGGTGAGTTATGAAAGTTTGAAGTCAGTAGGTACTTTGCATACACATAAATGCGTCGCTAAAATTTTTTTTCCCTATTCTTGTAAACAAATATACCGTCAATTTTTTTAAGATTTTATCAAATTAAATTAGAGTTAGTAAGACAAGAATAGCAATGTCAGGTCAATTATTTAAAAATGAACGTAAATTTACTTTAGGATGTTGTCGCGGACAGTCAAACATACACGAGAAATTTAAGTCAGTGTGTAAGAGACCTTATGAATAATTGTGAAATTTTATGAGGGTACCTCGAAATATTGTTAAGCTTGAGGTCACATTGGGAATTCATTGTCATGTTATGTGAAAGTTGTGTACGTGCCGTGAGTTTATAAAATTACAAAGTATTAAGAATTACAAAGTTATGAAAGTTTTATGCACATGCAATATGTTAATAGTGATGCATACGTTTTGAAAACGTTATTACATATTGGATTTGGATTTCAGTGAAATGTTAAGGTTGGTAAATGTGATTTTTTTTTCTGGGTTGTTTGTATATTTTTGGTTAGAATTCTGGTAGGATGATTCTGTAGGTGTATTCAGTGCTATATTTCTGTTTCTTGGTTTTTTGTAGTAAATACTGCCACTCGGAAGCGGTAAGCTTGCCCTCGCAGATTTACGTGGTACTATAGGAAGCTCTTAAAGGCTTGCTTATCATATGCAAATATATTGCATTCAGTTATATAGACATATACAATGTTATTACATCGTTGTATATGTTGTTATATAAGTTTTCTTCTCTGAGACGGTTATAGAAATCTCAGTCTTCAATTTAAGCCATATTCTATATTACATTCAGGCGGTTCGTATTACCTGGATTTCTTAATATTAAGCCTTAAATACGTCTTTTCTTCTATCTATCTTGTGAACACCATCAGAGTTACTCTATTGGAATATTTAAATTATTTATTTTTGGGAGACATTATCTAAGTAATACAGTTGTTATAGATTGATTGTTATATACTAATTCATTTTTTTTTAAATTGAATTAGTGTTCTTAAATTTTGTCTATAGGGACAAAATTTTCTCTTGGGGAGGGGATATTGTGGCGTAAATCATGGATTTGCTATATTAGTTTATTAGGCGCTATTAAGCGTAGGTATAATGGTTATACTTAGGTCGGTATAAGGGGTGTGTCCTTAATAGTGTCATAGTAGGGATAGTTGATGGAAGGAGATATGGTGGGATGTAAGCTATATATAAGCGTGCGCATTAGTAGAATAGAGAAAATCAGGAACTAACTAAATTTTTTATTTTACTTCATACTGTCGAAGAAAATTTACATCAAAGTAAATTATTCTGTAAAATATATTTCACTAAAATACCAGTGGGTGGCGTACATAGCCCAAGAATTTAAATAAATTTATATTTGTGAAAACGGAAGCTCTGGTAAGCATCAACGTCATAAAATTTATTAAGTAAATTAATTGTGGGTAATTTTTATGTAAAAAAGTATATTTTAAGTAAATTTATTTTATCAGGCAGGCGTTTGTGAAATTTAGAAAAGGGGGTAATGTTCTTTGTATATTAAATGTTTTAAAATGGGGTTAAAAATAATGTAAGGGAAAGTTTAGGGAAATCTATGGTGGAAGAGGGTGTATATAAAATATATTGTTTGTTCTTTTCAGAATGAGCTTCCAAGTTTAAGGTTAAAAACCCCTGCCTATACCCGTAAGCAATTTTATTAATATATAGGCGTAGAGCCATATTGCTTACTGTGATATCCCGGAGATAAAGGAAGTCCCATCCCTGAATCCGGATGAGTACCTAGTTTTAAGTTAGATTAAGTTTATTTTGTGAACTGGCAAATAAATGTCAATTATTCTTCAATCGTTGCGTTATTGACTTCAGGACAAATTATCCTACCTACCTAAACTACTGAACCGCCTGGGAACTCCTGGGAACACTACGGACTTCCCAGAAGCGTGTCAGAAGTATCTGGGGCTCGTACTCGATGGCCGGTGGAACTTCGGACATCACTTCCGAAGTTTGGTCCCAAAACTGAGGGGGGCATCAGCCGCACTAGCGCGACTGATGCCCAACATCAGGGGACCCAACGCTTCCCACAGGAGACTGTACCTGGCGATCGTGCGAAGTATGGCCCTATACGGGGCCCCCGTATGGGCGGAGACCCTGACGGCCAGCAATGTGGCTAAACTGCTGAGCCCGCAGAGGACGATGGCCATCCGGGTGATAAGGGGATACCGCACGATCTCCGGTGAGGCGGCATGTCTCCTAGCTGGGACCCCTCCATCGGACCTGGAAGCGAGAGCCCTTGCGTCGCTGTTTAGATGGCGCAAGGAGGCGCTCGAGCGGGGCCAAAGGCCTGAGTCTCGAGAAATCGAGGCCCAGCGATCCCTGCTCCACCAGGAAACCGTGGAGACATGGAAGGTACGACTTGAGCAACCAAAGGGGGGATTCGCCACAATCGCGGCCGTCAGACCGGTCATGGACGAGTGGCTGGAGAGGAGACACGGTGCTCTCTCCTACCGGTTGACACAGACACTTGCCGGGCACGGTAGCTTCGGTAGGTATCTGTGGCGAAAACACCGGGAAACCACGGCCGAATGTCAGCACTGCGAGGACCGCAGCGATGACACGGCGCTCCACACGCTGGTGGAGTGCACAGCGTGGGCGCAACAGCGCCAGGTCCTCGTGTTGGGTCTGAACGTGGACACTCTCTCGCTCGAGACCATGGTGCGAGCCATGCTCTCCAGCGGGAGTAAGTGGGACTGCGCCGCCTCTTTCTGCGAGCAGGTCATGCTCGTGAAAGAGGCGGCGGGGCGGGAACGGGAGAGAACTCTCCCACCCGAGTTCCGCAGTCGGCGGCTTGGGCGCCGCCGACGTGTCTTCGCCGAGGACTATCGGCCTCCATGACCGGGGGCCTGAGGACGGTGAGAGGGCGGCTCACCGTCCTTACAGAAGCAGGCCGATGACGGCAGCGTGACGTGAGGAACTCACGCACGCCTCCCCCCCTTAGAAGCGGGATCACACCCGAAACCCCCCCAAAGACGCGGGATTGCATCCGAACCACCCCCTGGGCGAGGCCGCAGTGGCGGCCGTGGGTCTGTTGGGAGTCCTGGGACATCCTTCCGAGGGCTTACCCGGGGCTCCCAACCATAGGCTGTTGGGCGTTACGTGAGGTTTTTTAGTCGGTAGGAGTCCGGCATAACATCCATGAGGATTTTCCCTCACGTTAAACAAAAAAAAAAAAAAAAACAGCTCGTCATAGTATAAATTTCAATAAAATACGAAACACGTCTTCCATCAATTACGTTAATAATGCTATATGCCAAATTTTAAGAAGATCGGACCAAGGAATCACGTTGTCCCATACAAACTTTACCCTCCTTTTTTATACCTTTGGAGGTGGAATTTGCAAAAATGTTAAAATTTCTTTTTTCAAATTGTAACAAACAACGCTTATGCATAGTTTCATCATCGTATCATTAACCGTTTAAGCAATAATTGATAATAACTTTGGGTCTAGGGATCGAACCGCAAAATTAAGTTTGCTTTGAATTCTATATACTTTTCCGGAATAAGAAGTACCCAGTGTGGTGCCCAGGCTATCAAAGAATAATTATACTAAGTTTCATCGTAATCGAACCGGTAGTTTTTGCGTGATGCCTGAACAAACAGACAGACAGACAGACAGACAGACAAAAAATTTTTTAATCACATTTTTGGGTTCGGTGTCGGTCTAGTAACACCCCCTGCTATTTATTTTTTTGATATTTCAAATGTACAGAATTTTCACTTCTAGAGATTTATTATAAGTATAGATAATGGTACGATTTCCATCATAAAGTTCTATGAAGATATTACAAACAATTATTATATATTATAAGTTACCATTTCATTAATATTTTCAAAGTTAAAACATTAACGTTTCCATTTCAAGAAGCCACTAAAAGTTTTCACATCCATACTAATATGTATTATAAAGCTAAAGAGTTTGTTTGTTTGTTTGAACGCTAGGATTTCAGGAACTACTGGTTGGATTTCAAAAATTCTTTTACAGTTTGATAGACCATTTATCGAGGATGGCTATAGGCTATATAACATCACGCTACGACGAATAGGAGCGGA
Source organism: Miltochrista miniata (assembly GCA_933228765.1). Classification (NCBI taxonomy): domain Eukaryota; kingdom Metazoa; phylum Arthropoda; class Insecta; order Lepidoptera; family Erebidae; genus Miltochrista; species Miltochrista miniata. Next base: position 24,962,259 of record OW121756.1, read on the forward strand.
GCAGCAATCAAGATAGTTTTGAAAACGGGGAATATTTTTTACCGTCTGAGAGTTTTCGAGCCGTACGCTGCGTAAATGGTTAAAGTTACGTAAAAATTGTGTATTACAAAGTTGTTTCTCTTAAAAAGTTCAAGGTTCGCTCAGAATAACCTAATTTGTCTATCTCTTAAGGTTCGCTCACAATATTATAAAACTGAATAGTTTGTTTGTGCTAGGATCTCAGAAACAACTAGTTACATTTCAAAAAATATTTTACACTTTAATATAACATTTATTGGGGATGGCTAATGACGTTTTATCATCACGCGAAGACGAATAGGAGCGGAGCAGCCATGAATAATGTTTCAAGAACGGGGAAAATTGCTTTCTTTTGAGAGCTTCCATTGCGTACGCCGTCTCAAAAAAAAACACATTTTGACGTTTTTCGAATCAATTTTTCAAAGGCTTAAACAAAAATTTGAATATATTTTTTGTGTATAATGGTTATTGACTATATTGACTAGGGACGTGAGTTTTCCAAAACACGATTGTGTAAATTTGGCTCGATAGAAAAACCTCTCAAAGTTAGCTCGTTTTCCTGTGACCGCCTATTTTTTCCGCAGATTTTATTCCTTAGTTATATAACGTACTAACGTGATATTTTCATTACGTGTTCCTAATAAGTACCTCCGAGGCCTTATGGTTTTACTTTTTTTAATATAGACATATTTTCAATACACGAACACGTTTTGTTTAGCGGAGTACATTTTCCCGCGATCGGTCACACCACAGCGCAATCAGCGCATCGCTCAGTCAGCCGATAGGCCTCGTAGAGGACACCTGTGTACAACTTTGTCGCGTCCGCTGGCGTAATTCGCTTACGTAAATGGTGAATAAAAAAAACAAGCAAAGAAGTATTCATTGCAGAAACTCAAGGGATTACGATTGTAGAATCTGTCCGAGTGATTCCGTTGAAGTTTATATGAAAAAGTAACTATAAACTTATCGAAATGTATAGTTTCTTTTCATACGTCTGCTAATGCTTAGACCGGCTGATGCCACATAATAAATAAGTTCAGAAGATTTATTCTTACCCGTCTCAAAATTAAGTTTGTCTTTCATGTATATATTTTAGCATTTTCTTATTTCCATGTGGTGAGGTGATGGGTGATGGGTCATCTAGGTAGGTAGTTCTCAACAGTACTTACAACTTTTTTAAAAATTTTTATTACTTAATTTATGTTTACACACACACAAACGCAAGAATTTGAAAAAGAAATAACACACAGAGAGAGGAGAGAGAGTAAAGTACATAAGCACTAGTTATATCTATAGAAATCTCTTCCGGTAGGCATGAGATAAGAGACTTTTATTTATTCGTTCATTGAATTATATTCGTAAAGGTTAAAAGATTTCATTGTTTGTTTGTTTTTATTTTTGCATTTAATAGGCTCCGAAACTAAAAATGAAAAAATAAAAATTTGAATAAATCTTTCACTGTTGGAAAGCTACACTATCCCGGGTAACATAGACTACATTTTATTCCCGTATTCCCACGGCAACGAAAACTAGGCGGATGATACCGCGTGACATCGGTTGGTTAGAAATAATTTACTTGCCCCACCGCTGCTCAGTTGCACACGGAGTCCCGAGTAAACCCTCGCTGTGACACCGACGCCGACGTGTCTTCGCCGAAGACTATCGGCCTCCATGACAGGGCCTGAGGACGGTGAGAGGGCTGCTCACCGTCCTACAGTAGCCTTCCTCAGCAATCCTTTATGAATGCTATGCTGGACTCCTAAAGTTGTTATTTTTGCTTGCTATAACGGCTGCAATTTTGTACTAGGATTGCTCGCTGCTTTAGTCTAGATCTATGATCTCGGATATCACGCGTTTTCACCCGCATAGCTTCCGTTTCCGTGGGAATACAGGAATAAAATATAGCCTAGGTAACCCGGGAATAGCATGATGATAGTGTAGTTTCCCAACAGTAAAAGAATTTTTCAAATCGGTCCCGTAGTTTCGGAGCCTATTCGATGCAAACAAACAATGAAATATTTCCTCTGGGTAATATTAGCATAGATAGCACATACTTAGGCTACTTTTATCCTTAGAATATGTTCCAATGGAATGCGGGCACAAGAATAAAATTCCAATAGGGCGCAGGCGCGAGCATCAGCTAGTAGGTAATAAATAAATAGCGTTGTACTTCTAATATATTTTATTCTAATCTTCTTCTAAAAATAATTTCATATCATTACATAATAGTAATGAAAATTATATGAGAATCAATTACATAGCAGCTTACGAGTGGAAGATCTAAACGGTTTATCTCCACTGGATCGAATACGGGATAGTTTGACATAATGGATACTGTAAACTTGTACTTCTGTCAATGATTTCTTCATTTGCGTAGTGAACGGGTTAAGATACGTTAAAAACGTGTATTACAAAATTGTTCCTCTTAAAAAGTAATAAAAAAACTTAATTACCTGTTTAGAATACAAAAAACCCGACTGCCAAGTAAACATTCAAGTGAAAAGCAAAAAACGAGCTCAACATTTTTTTTTGTGATTTTCTTTAGCTAGGTACTTACTGTTTTACTTTGTCGGCAACATTTGCAGGCGGGAAGAAGCTATGTCAAACGAGTGGTGGTTTACAAAATAGCTACATGTTCCCATAGCTTTTTCCCTAAAGAAAATCACAAAAAAAATGTAGAGCTTGTTTTTTGCTTTTCACTTGAATGTTTACTTGGCAGTCGGGTTTTTTGTATTCTAAACAGGTAATTAAGTTTATTTAAAACTTTTTAGTTATGTTAGTAGTGGAGTTATTAATTTTCGTGTAGTGAAGGAACATCACTGAAATTCAACCTTAATTATTATATTTTTGGTCATATTTCTGGTGCTACTCAACCGATTGCAATCAAACAAATGTTAGAATTTAAGTCTGACCAAGGCCTTATAGACACATAATACCGCATCGAAATCGGTTCAGTAGTTTTGCGTTCATCGCAGTTAAATAATTATAACGCCAAAAGTCCGCCATTTTGATTTGCCATGAATTTTATTATACCTGGTATCACGCACACAATTACCACAAATCAAATGACACCTTGTGTTTAAAAATCCATCAAGCCGTTCAGGCTATAGAGCGTCCTAGAAAAATTATCAAACTTTATATTTTAGAGCCAAAAGTCTGCCATTTTCATTTTTCAACAATTTTAATATACCTGGTGTCACTCACACAATCACGACGTATCCAATGACACCTCGTATGTTAAAATCCGTCAAGCCGTTAAGTCTGTAGAGCGTGCAAGAGAAAAAATCAACGTTTTCATTTTAGCGCCAAAAGTCAGCCATTTTGATTTTTTTGAAATTTTAAAATTTCTGGTGCCACTCACACAAACACGACGAATCAAATGACTCCTCGCATGTCAAAATCCGTCAAGCCGTTCAGGCTGTAGGACGTGACAAAGAATTATGGATACATACATACATACATACATTATCTCGAAAAACATACCCTCCTGTCTTCGGCAGTTCGGGTAAAAAAGTCTTGAACTGCATATGCCTATCTTTTAGGTTCACTTACAATAACCCTCTTATTAACTTATAAAGTACTAGCTGACCCGCGCAACTTCGTTTGCGTCTCATAAGAGAGAGAGAGAGAGAGAGAGACAGAGAGGAAGAGCGCTATTATTTTGATATCATGTTTCCCGTCATTTACCTCCGTTGCGTTGACTCCCGTTGCATCGCTACTATTCATTATTTTAGAAATAATTAACGTTACTGTGATCGAAAACCTCCCAAAAACGCGAGATAGCACCCAAACCCACTTAGGTGAGGCCATAGTGGTAGCCGTAGGTCTGTTGGAAGTTCTGGGTTGACCACCGAGGGCTTACCCGGGGCTCCCAACCGTAGGCTGTTAAGCAGGATTCGTGTGGTTTTTAGTCTTTAAGAGTCCGGCATAGCATGTTTGTAGGAAATTCCTCACTTAAAAAAATGTTACTGTGAGCGAACCTTAAAAGATAAATAAGTAAATAGGTATTGTGTTTTAGAACTTTTTAAGAGGAACAATTTTGTTTTAAATTATTTTTATGTAACTTAAACCATTTACGCAGAGGTGCAACGGATACTCTAACGATTAAATGTTTCCGTTTTCGAAACATTTCTCATTGCTGCACCGCTCCTATTAATCATAGCATTATGTTATGAAGCCTTAAGCCATTCTCAATAAATGTACCTACTTACTATTGAACAGTTAAAGAGTTTTTGAAACCCTACCAGTAGTTTCAGTAAGGCTTGCCTTGGTATGATGTGATCATCACTTCCGACGTTAGATCTGTTGGTGGATAGGGGTCTCACTGCAGCGTATACGCGCAATAGGCTTACGTTGGTGATTTTCTCGGGCCCGTATATACCGAGGATTCGTAGGAGGCAGCGGTTGACGAAGATTTGTTGCTGGTAGCTGGTGCGAAATGTCTTTAGTGACCTTTCATGTCTCGCATCCGTATAGCAGTTAGCAGTACAGTTTTAACGTTTACTTTGTTTTGAGTTTCACTTTCCGAGTCCATTTCCGCGACTGCCTACGAGGCGCAGCTATGTGAAGGTTGTTCTAGCCTTGGTGAGTCTCGAAATGATGTAGGGTACTCTTCTATCGAATCAGTTTCTGACACGACACTCCCGAGGTACGTGAATTAGTGCCTCCATCACATCTCCTGCGTCTGTCGATTTTATTTTCAGTCCAGCCATTCGCTGCCTCATCCTGCACGTTGTCCTGCAGATATGCATGACGGCGTGTGTGTGCCTCAGCAGGCACAGGTCATCGGCGTCATTTACATCCTCCAGGATATCAGGATAGTCCCCATTCTATGCCGCGCCGCTTGTTCTTTGCGGTATGCGGCATTATACCATTCATTTTCTATGGATGGTTGTTTACTATCCTGTTATCTTCATAACGATCCTCTAAGGTAGGTACAGTATGTATTTTCAAAAGAGTTTGTGAACTCTATTTTTAATTTCGTGTTCAGAATATTGATGATATTTGATTGATGTCATTTTATACACGTTACGTCTACTACATTGATAAATGTAATAAAATTCTAACACGCCGGTGTTTGTATGTATATTGTTTATACTGAGGAAAATTCTATACTGAGGAATAGCCTTATCATTAAGCTCTATTTTGATTAAGCAAACAGGTCAGATTCACATGCTAATTGATATGTATGATAAATAAATACCTCTAAATTCATAGACCTTTTGTGACGTAAACAAAGTTGCGAGGGTCAGCTAGTTAAAAGATAAAACAATAGGCTTCTTCTTACCTACTTAAAACTATTTTTACAAATTTTATGGTAATAATAGACATTCTTTAAAATGTGCATTTATGGTATTGTTGTGACTTTTATGACACGTTTAAAATACATAGGCATATGATAGATGGCGCTCGCGGCTACGTCAGCGTGAAATTTTAGTTCCCGCTTCCCATGGGAATGTACTCCCGGGATAAAAAGTAGCCTATGTGTTATTCCAGACTATAATGTATCTCTGTACCAAATTTCAGCCCGATCCGTTTAGCCGTTTGAGCGTGAAAGAGTAAAATACATCCACACTCACAAACATTCGCATTTATAATATTAGTAAGATGTGCGACACGACGGGAGTAAACGTGATCTGCACTGGTAGACAGTCAACTAAACGATAAAAACCGGTCAAGTGCGAGTCGGATTCGCACACGATGAGTTCCATACCAAAAAACGGTAGGGCGGAAGTAAATGCAACGGGAAACATTATATCGCTTTACATATTAATACCCCTCCTTCTCACTCTCATGTGGCCCAAACGATGTTGTGCGGGTCAGCTCTAATGAAAATTAATACAATACCTCTCTCTTTCTACTCTCATGTAACGCAAACGAAGTTGCGCGGGTCAGCTAGTTAAGAATAAAACAAACACATTTTGTGCCTAAACTATTCAGAAGCAAAGCATTTATTACTATGTGTTTATAGTAAGTGGATTTCATAGGATAAACATGAATACGACCTCAAAGGACGTTATGAGTTAGGCACACTAGATGAGAGGTGAACTACAGTAAAATAAATTTTCGAATAGGAAACTATATTAGTTACTCTCAGAGAGTTAAGTCATCGTTTTACCTATTCATATACTCACTGTCCAGTAAGAGATTGTCTGACTGGTGCGCATTTTGATTCAATAATTTCATGGTCCCGTGGTACATTGGTTTTGTTTGTGTTAACATTACACTCTCTCTCTCCTTTATCCTAGAAGGGATAAGCCGCGGCATAGTATGCGCCCACTTTTAAAAATATAGTTTTATGCCTATGTAATAGGTGGTCAGTGGTCAGCCTATTTCCGTATTGAAATGGACAGGCGCAGGCTCTAGTGCGGGATGAATTGGGGTAGCGACATTTTGTACTGTCTCCTGTCAACACACGGGGTGCTAACATTACCCAAATTTAATTGTTAATTCAGCCACAGATATGCTAGACTTTTTTGTAATGGTTCACCAGGAGTCTTCAGTGCAATTTTTTTCTCAAATACTTGCCAGTTGCATTTTATACGAGTACATCAGTTCTATAATGATAGCACAGTTTTCTTGTAATATCAACCCTACACTGTAATATCGCATTACTGTTGTGAACATTTTATTTTATATTATTATGTTAGAACATGTTGTAGCCTACTCAACAGCTAATGAAGTAGGTAGTTACATTACTTCGGGTACGGAACAAACAACTGAACAAATGAACAAGCTAAAGTAAAGAGCACCTAATTTTGTAAGCTTTCATTTCGAAGACTACAAAGACTCTTATTAGCCGGCTAAGTAAGCGTTTCCACTGTCTTAAGTTACGCTTAATTGTACTTTATGAAATATTAATTAACTGTTAAGTAGTCGAGTTGAAATGTATAGACTTAATCCTACTAAAATTATAAATGAGAAAGTTTGGGAGTACGGATTTGTGGATGTGTGATAGTATTGATGTTTGTAACTCTTTCACGTTCTCTTAATGGAACTGGTACATCTTGGCACAATGATTAAGCATAGTCTAGAATAACACACGAATAATGACATTAATTAAAATAGGTCTAAGTACAGCAGCAGTGGACTGCTATTAGGCTGATTTTTTGCGTGACATGACCGCAATAAAAAAATGTTTCGTATTATAATCAAAGATCATTGCGTTAAGTATTTCTTGAGTTCTAGACGAGTGACTCTTTATTGCATTTCATGAGCGTTTTTTAGCGTTCAGGTCCCTCAAAGAAGTAGTCCTTCACCAAGATGAAAGTCTCATGGCCCATTTGAAAAAATTCAACAGCATCTATTTACTTCATCTCACTTATACTCTCTTCTTATCGGCCATTATACTGTACAATGGACCTAAATCTAAATAATCTAACTATAGTAATGTGTATAATCTATACTTATAATAAATCTGTAGAAGTGAAAATTCTGTACATTCAAAATATCAAAAAAATAAATAGCAGGGGGTGTTACTAGACCGACACCGAACCCAAAAATGTGATTAAAAAATTTTTTGTCTGTCTGTCTGTCTGTCTGTCTGTTTGTTCAGGCATCACGCAAAAACTACCGGTTCGATTACGATGAAACTTAGTATAATTATTCTTTGATAGCCTGGGCACCACACTGGGTACTTCTTATTCCGGAAAAGTATATAGAATTCAAAGCAAACTTAATTTTGCGGTTCGATCCCTAGACCCAAAGTTATTATCAATTATTGCTTAAACGGTTAATGATACGATGATGAAACTAAGCATGAGCGTTGTTTGTTACAATTTGAAAAAAGTAATTTTAACATTTTTACAAATTCCACCTCCAAAGGTATAAAAAAGGAGGGTAAAGTTTGTATGGGATAGCGTGATTCCTTGGTCCGATCTACTTAAAATTTGGCATATAGCATTATTAACATAATTTATTGAAGACGTGTTTCGTATTTTATTGAAATTTATGTTATAACCAGCTAAAAAGGGAATGTAAATTATTTTGGGGTCGATTTTCTCCGGAGTTGATATCAATACTCCTTAAATACTCTTATTTTATACTTAAATTACTTTTTATTTTGACACATAATTTGTGAAAGCGTTGTCATTTATGTTAGGGATAGGGTTTTACTTGAGACTTCAAAGAGATGATTTTACTACAAAGACATAAAGTTAAATAAAAAGCGCTATTTTGGTATAATATTTACCAAATATGCTACACGAAAGTTTTGTGTGACAAAAATACATTTGTGAGAAGAAAAGCTAAGATGGCTTGCCAGAAAAAATTAAAGACCACGCTTCAGGTAGTATCCACTGGAACACCGCATGTTATCATCTACGCTCAATCCTTACGACAAATATTGTCAGCAGACTGATCATAGAATGCATGAACTTTATCCAACATATAGTGCTGACTGCATTCTGTCAGGAAACAGACTCACTAAGTCTTTGTAAAATACGGGAATGGCCTCTACGAAGACTAATCTAATTGCTTAGAAGAGAAGTTGTGTCAAGTAGCAGTTTAGCCATTGAATTAAGAAATGTATTTAATAAATAAATTTACTTGGCTCATATTTTATGCATTATGAATTTGACGATGTATTTTTGTTGCCGGCATAACAACAAATCTATCTATATAAAAAACCATATCACTTTTCGTTGTAATTTTATAACTCAAGAACGAGCTCACCTATCCAAACCAAATGTCTAGGCTTTGTTTGGACTATTTAGTTGATGGTTTATGTGAAGTTTGCACAAAATCGGTCGAGCGGTTCTTCATTCATCACGCAAACGAAGTTGCGAGGGTCAGCTAGTATGTAAATAAATTGTAAAACGATATAAACGAATACCTATCAAATTTACTTAATTGTTGTAAAGACAGACACCCTTTATTGCTGTCTACGTTGGATGTTAATACGAGTACATTCTATGAAATTCCAATCTCACTAAATGACACTTATGATCGTCAGAATTTATAATTACATTTACTAATTGAATTGCAAAGCATTATTTTATAACTTTAGAAAGCCTAATTTATAGAACTCTCTCATTAACAGACTCCTATGTTTCTTTTTGTTTTAAACTATTATAAGTTCAACATGGAACGCTTACAGTAGGCTGATATACTGGATCATAGCTAAGTTAGCTTCCGGCTGCAATAATTGAAAATAATTAAATGAGGGACTTCGCACAAAATTGATTGACAACGCTTTTTCTCTTGAAGACAAATTATAAAGGAATTCTTTAAAATAGAAACTCTTGCATTGTTAAATATACGGCGTGCTACAGATTTGCCTTAAAAGTAATTACAGGCTTTGTAATTTGTCGTCAAGCTCTGGTTAAAGTTAGGATCAGTGGCTCCTTAGATTACTTAAATCAATCTACCAAACTAGCCTAATCCTTCTTAATCCTAACCAAGCTACTTTTTTTAAGTCTTTTGTTGTGTCGCATTGCATTGACCCGGTTGTCGACATAGATGAATCCCATGACCCTACTTGACTGGTTTGAATTATTTCAAAGAATAACTACACTAATACTTAACACTTACATCGCATTATTTACTAAAACGAAACACGTGACTCGTTCGGAATCAACTTGTCCAGGGCAAAGATAAAAGTGTTCTTCAAAGTTCAGTGCGTGACCAGCGCTTTTTAACGTGTGCTTTTGGTCTTATTTGGCACCAATCCAACTACAACTGCACTTTCAAGTCAAATGTAATTTCTAAGCCCCATAACAGCCTGCATATTTTTTTTTTTCAAGATCCGAACCAACAATATTAAATTTTAAATAATGGTCAGATAACCTTTTTCCTATGCACTTTTATTATGTTGCATGATTTCCACGCGTAAAAACAAAAAACCGGCCAAGTGCGCAAACTTGTTATTATGTATCAAAATGTAAAAATAATACACTTTTGAAAGAGACCGTTCGTTTTAGCGGGACTTACCGTTCTACAGGATTTAGTAACCCACACATAAGTCTGATCTAACAATTATTGTACATTTGTATTACAATTTTTACAATATTCACAAGAAAATAACCGGCAAAGTGCGAGTTGGACTCGCCCATGAAGGGTTCCGTAGGAGCAAGTAACATAATATAAAAGTTCTTGTAGTTCGTCGTAACTTTGATTGATGTGTTAACACGTTCGCAGTGGTAGTGATTTTCCTAACCGAAAATTGCGGTGAATGACGTATTAAAAACAACTACCAACTCTACCTCGTTCAAACCAATTTTAGTTGGTAGTTTTTATCGCAATGTACATCATTTTTTTTAGATTTATCGTTCTCTTAGTTTAGAAGTTAGAAGGGGACACACACACACATTTTTCCACTTTGGAAGTGTCTCTTGCTCAAACTATTCACTTTAGAAAAAATATGATGTTAGGAATCTTAATAGCATTTTTGAAGACCTATCTATAGAGACGTATGGTATTAATGAAAAAAAAAATGAGTTTCAGTTCCGAGTATAAATGTACTGCTTTCTTCTAGTTTTACATAATAATCCTAATGCGGTTCACAGAATGCATCTACTTACCAAGTTTCAATAGCATAGGCCTTATAGTTTTGGAGAAAAGTGGCTGTGACATACGGACGGACAGACAGACATACATGACGAATCTATAAGGGTTCCGCTATTGCCATTTGGCTACGGAACCCTAAAAAAGATAGTACTGAGTTATAGATTTTCTGTCCATAATGGTTTTCGTTATTATCATCTGTTGACAGGGTAACAAAGGGTATCCACATTCATGCCATGGCTACACTACCTACAGGCAGTTATTAATTTTAACGATACTTTTATGCAAATGCTCTGTGCAGATCATTACAAATATGAATCTCTAGTGAGTAATAAAAACAAAAGCAATAATATTATTCAATCAAATTACATGCAAAGTTAAAAACGGGAGAATGTAACACCATTCCATAACAGTATTTTCAATTCCAATCTTATTACAATTAAGTTAATCGCCGATCCAATTAGTTAAAGTTAAGAGATATTTTCTTTTTGCAAAAAATTCTGGATGTTTTCATCGGCTATAAAGGGAGTTTCGCCAAAGTTCGCCAAGGATTAGAAGAAAAAAGTTCAGCTCGAAAAAAGAAAATAAAAGATTTGACCCTCCAGTTGCCCACCTGATATTTAACAAAGAAAAAATTGTATCTTATTTTTTTTGTTATTTTGGCTTTATTTACAGCTAAAGTATTAGGAATAGCAATGTGATGTAAGGATGTAGGATATACGATCCTTTATACTGTAAAAAAGTTTGTATCTATAGATTTCTGGCTGAATTTCTGAAGGAATATATTACAAATATCGACATCAACAATAGCATACATAGCACAAAAGTCACGTCATTTTTATTATTTCAGTACAAAAGTAAAAGGTTGCCTGTAAGAGATTGCTTTTTAGGGATAAGGCCGCCCTCTGTACATTTTTACTCCTATAATCTCGTTACATAAATATTTTTGTATTGGTGTGCAATAAAGATTATTCTATTCTATACTTAAGTAAACCACAAGACTGTAAATCTGTGTTTCAGTAACGGTAACGAAATAAGCATAAACCGGAAAAATGTATGTATGTATAAAATACTTCGTAAACCAACCATAATGCCATTTATTTTGTTTTTATGTTGTTCGTGCAGGTTTCCTTTGAGATAAGAACATCTATTTCGTGAATAACAATGACAAACAACCAGTGTGGTGTTATTAATGTCCTTTGTGGTATTCGTTGGGTTATGTTACCGAAGACGGATCTGAAAAATACGCGTCTTCAATATAAATATAATTTTTCCACTTTATAATTTATTCTCAGAAGTAGGAAAAATTTGTGGCTTTAAATTAAATTGCATCAAAACTGTACTCTTTTTGGAAAACCTGATTCTGTCTTTGTATTTTGACCTTTTGGCATTGAAGAGAGATTGCCACGCTTACGCCATAGCATCCCCTCTAAGTTAGTAGGGTAAGAAGTCCCGGAGGTTAAGGTGAAATCTGCGAGGAATATTGTAAGAACAGTAATCGGAACGAAATAGTGTATTCTCCGCTGGTAGTCTGGAGATTGCTTATTGCATTCACAGCCGATCACTGTATCTAGAGAATATTTTATCATATTATAATTATATTATCACCACGTGTATCCACGACGAAAGTCACTATATCTTGAAATAATAATATTATTTGTCCTTTTCAATGTTCCATGCATGGTATAAGACAAAACCATGGTGAAGAAATGAAGAATAAACTAAAGTCGTAGGTTGCTAAAATTCTCTACTTGGTATGAGTAACGATCATTGTGCAAAACTGCGAAACTAAATTGCATTTTCCAGTGTAGGCAAAACAATTGTTACTTAATACATGTTTTGCTACGAAGCTCTTATCGTCGTACTATGTCAAAAGTAAAGCCATTTGCAAAGACTTTGAGGAATATTACACTGCTTCGTGCAAACATGCGCTTAGTTCATAAAAGTATTAATAAATAATAAATTAATTATATCAGTGACAACATAATTACAATTGCAACCAGTTAAAATCAAAAAGAAATTTTAAAAACATGATTAATGAATCCACAACGCTATAGTTTTACTTATAGGTTTGTAGCTTTCATTTTACACTAAGTAGTAGCCTTTAAATTAGGACCAATACAGTGTGTTTCACTAGCTTCTTGAAAATATATTATACCAAAAACTACCAGAAGGCAATATTATTTGAAAACGCCTATATAATCGGAACGGTTGTCACTTCCATTGATTTCTGCTGAACGTCGATAGAGGGTTACTTTTATTTATTGCATAGTTTTTCCCCCACACCAAAAAGGGGTCGTGAACTCCGTGTTTTACTGTTTGTATCCGAACTTGCGCTTGTTGATATCGCCCGAAGCAATAAACTGTGCTGTTTACAGAGTCAATAGAGCCAACCGCTCCAATATAAACTGTTACAATAGAAAACGGTGCAACACCTACCTAATTACAATGGATTTGCGGTAGATTATCATACAGGACGTTTTATTGTAGGTAGGATAAGTTTCATACTTTACACCGTTTTTCTTCTTTAACACAAAATATCTACAGCGAAACAATTATTTACATGCCTTTTGGCACTTTTAGGTACTAAAACGAAATTACGTACAAACAAAATAAGGAATGCATCTATTCCATTGTAACGTAGCGAAAAATTCTAAATCTATGATTGTAACGATGTTATTCTCAAAAAAAAACCATTGGGCTCAGGGGGCCTAGCCCGCTAGCTGTTAACACCTGATACCCCACAGGCTAACTTTTGGGGTAAGGAGTTCAGAAGTCAGTTGTTTTTTTTTACACTTCTAAGGTAGCAGACAAACTTACGGCCCACCTAATGAAGAGTGGTAGCCGCTATGACGTTTAAAATTAGTGAGTTATAATCTGCACCTTTAAATAAGGTTAACGACTGTCATGTTAAACCGGGACTAACGGCATAACGTACCTTCCGAAGCACAGAAACCTCTCAAATAAAATTTGTTATTTGCTCCCAAAAATGCTGTAAATAAAAAGTCACAAGACACACAGCTCAACGCTCGCTTCGAAGACTACTACTATAAGAATTATGGACTGCTCTCTCCACGGGAGTACCTAGTCCTTAAGTTCTATAATATTCTTACGCGTTGAAATATTAGTAATCACAGCGTCACTTTCCAAATAATTCTCGCATCCACCTACATTATATCTAAAAATACTGTACAAAAAGAGGATTCTCGAGTCGAGTCGAGAATAATTTGGCTCGATTCTCCATAAATGTCAAACGTAATACCTATACAGAAATAGATAAGTAACTTTGACTTCTTTATTGATACTTACAAGACTTTAATACCAAAATAAGCAACATATAAAAGTATTAACTACATTTAGATATGTGATTTAGTAGGCTGAAAATTAAATTTTCAAATATAAATTTCCTGACTGTCCTCTTTACGAGGCATGATGAAGCTATTAAATGTTCATACTTACTAAGCATTCTAGTACACGCATAATATAAAAGCTTTGATACAGATTGTTAGAAAACATTACCCTACAAGAACATTAAAGTCAAATAGCCCACTTAGGTTACGTATTTCATGTATTTGAAACAGACTATTAGAACCACATTTTGACCGCATTAAGTAACCATTACCTCCCTCTAATAACCCTAACGATTCCGTTCTGCGAAAGTTATGTACACTAAGTAATGCCACAACAAAAAAACTAAACTTCTAACATACAGTGAAACTAAAAGTGCCTTTATAATATGACGTAACATATATGATACAAAATGGCGTCGTTACCTGGTGTAAACTACACCATTAAGCGAGGACACGTTGATATCGGGTCGCCTATTCATATCGCACAAGCCTTTTTACACGATATTTCGTTTAATGCTTTTGAAGAGGGGTACACAATAGTTTGTAAAGAGAGTTTGGGGTCTAAACCAATTTTCTAAAGGCCTTATAAGGCGACAGTGAATGAATGTTAATTAGACATTTTACTGAAATTTATGATTATTCAGTAACTTTCTCATAGAATACTTATAGGTAACAATAGGTACAACTCTCACGATTTGGCATTAAGTTCCAGAAGCTCACGGTTACAGATAAAAAGTAAGTAGGTACTTTTGAAGAACTCGCCTACTCGCGTTGTTCATAGAGAGTGGTTACTTTTTATGGGTAAGCAACGCGCAATTGATATATCTGGTATTACTGGAGGTGTATATTATAGGATACGTGAGCTTTTACGGGTTTTTATTATGCTCGTAATTTGGAGAAGTATACGATTGTATTTGTTTATCTGTATTAATAAATATATTTATATTCCTACGTGTGTGTATTCGTCGAAATTTTGTGTATTATGCCTATGTTTAGATAAGACAAACAGATAGGAATAGAATCCGATACCGTATCTTCACGAAAAACTGGTATAAAAGGACGTTAAACCTTTTCATTTGAACAAAATATAAAAAAGAGCTAATAAAGTTTTTAAGATAGGTTTTAACTTAACATTGAAGACACGTGTGTTCTTTGACTTCAGGAACACTACAGTGTACAAAACCCATCTAGTTACGAACTGTAACACATTGACTTCAACTGCAAAACCAAAAAGAATGTTCGCTGGAAGAAATAAATTGTTACAAGCATTCCCTGCGCCTCGGAGGATATTAAATTCTTTTTCTTTTGTTAGTGTCGCTTCACTTATTTTCTTTGCAATTTGCGGAAAATTTTAGACGCAGGCCCACTTTTTGTTGACGTTGCAGGATTTTAAATAACAAAAATGCTTGCTTTGAATAAATTAAATTCAAAGTGATTACAACACCGAAAACAATTTTTACGTTTTTGGTGGTGGCAGATTTACCAAAGACTTCTATATAACTGAGGTGAGATTTAGATGTATGGAAGCCGTAGACACGACGTTAAACGGAGATCGTGTTGCTTTGCTTAATACCTTACTATAGGGGATATATCTAACACTGCCGCATTTACTAGAAATAAACTTTACAAAGTGAGAATCATTTCGCGAATCTCTGACGGGCTATCGAAGTAGTAGTAACGTGACACATGAATATTAATAATTGTCTGTAATATTATGAGCAACACTCGATAGTTAGTGTCCTGACATATTTTCGCTATTAATATTCTTTACCAGAATATTCTACTAAATTCACTTACAAACATGTCACAATACGTTTGAAGTGCTCTCTCTAACTCTACCTCACACAGTACACTTCGTATTAGCACAGGCGTTATGATTAATGAAAGATCAACGTATCTAGATAATAGCCAAGATATGATTCTATCTAAATATATTGTTATGTTTTTTTCTAATGACTTAATTATTTGAAGTGTTGACATGCCAAACCTTATTAAATTGATGTTTTTATATTTATGTTAGTAATTATATTTATTTGTTTAATATTGTTAATGATTATAATTTATATTTTAAATGTTTTTAAATTAATTTTATGATTTGACACTACTTTGTTATTATTTGTAAATTTTATAAATTATATTGGTATATAATATTTATCGTTCTACTTGACTGTTAGTTGGATAAGTACATGATATTGATTTTACTGTCTCTGAGTTTTTTCTAATGACTAAATTATTTATATTGTTGACATGCCAAATCGTATTAAATTGATGTTTTATATTAATGTTTATAATTACCTATTTATTCTATTATACACTACCTACATTTCGTTGATCAATTTGATTTATTGGTTTAATTTGTTGTTGATTGTACTTTATATTTTTAATGTTTTTTAGGTTAATTTTATGACCTGACACCAATAACTTTGTGATTATTTTGTATTGCCACATTATTTAAATTATGATAATGATGTACTTATTTGGATATAAAAAATCTTCTATTGTCAATGGAAATCACTAGTAAATTTTTGCTTGAGTATTAATTTTATTAATAAGTACCAGAAATGTTTTAAAATTAATGTTTATATTGGCAATTTGACACAAAAAAAAGACGTGGTTCCTTGTTTGTGATTTCTAATGTTTTACTTTGCTTTTTTAAACTTTCTAATTCGATAATGATAAACAACAGTTGCATGCCTGAACAGGCAGAACATGGAATGTGCGTTATATACTGTAAGATCTTGCTACAACTATCTACAAAGATGTATTACATCTGCTGATGAAACAAGTTTCCTCTCGTGTTCAATCAGACTGCACTAGCGGGTGCGGGGACGGGCACGGGCGCGCGGGTCTTGGCGTCTTTGTGTTCACAGTGCCGAGCGAGCTACGGGTGTCATTGCACGTGTGTTTAGTGGTCTCAAACTTTGCTACGTATTTTAAAAGACATGGATGAAGATTTGATTTTATTAACCCATTTACAGCGACCGATCGTTATAACGATCACAAAACTGTGTTTAAATACCCTCCATTAAAAAATATGTATCTACTGGAATATTTTTGCTTATTGTCTTTGATTCGAATGAGTGGTCATTTAGCTGTTTTTCGACGCGTATTTCATTGCCCTATATTACTTATTTTGAATTTCACAAAGCATTATATCTTATTCAAGTGAAAAAGTTTCATTATGTCTTCAAAACGGTAAGTTTTCACAAAGTTTCTTTAGGTTGAAACTCATGTTATATTTGTTTTTTATAAATTTGTAACTAGTCTAACTAAATATGAAGCAAATTTTGACCATTTACATAATATTATAAAAAAAACTAGTGATATATTTTGTGATCGTTATAACGATCAGTAGTAATTTGGGTAGGTATTTTTTTTTAGATCTATTCATCATACTAAGCCATTATCTCTTGATGAAATCATCATCAACCATTCGATGAGGATATAAGTTCTGGGTTGGTGCGACCAGATTGGGTTATGTACTATGGTTTGATCCATACCAAGGTCATTCAACAATTATTCCACCGCTTTATAGGGAGTTAGGTCTGGAAGCTGGTGTTATTTTGCGTTTTGCTGATCATTTACAGTTTCGATTCCCAGGTGCCCCTTGTCACCTGTTCTTTGAAAATTTCTTCTCTTCCATCACTCTTTTTCACGAATTGGGTAACAGAGGACTCAAAACCACCGGAACAATCCGTGAAGACCGTACAAAAAAATGTCCTTTACCCTCCAATAAAGAGTTCAAGAAAACTGAAAGAGGCAATTTTAGTACCAGTCCAGTCGTCCAGAGCATATTTTAGTTTGTAAGTGGAACGATAATAGCGTGGTGACAGTAGTCTCCAATTCAGAAACCATCGAGCCCTTATATAAAGCTAAACGGTTCTCACAGCAGCAGAAAAAATATGTCCACATAGATCAGCCTGCAATTATAAAAACCTACAATGCAAACATGGGAGGATTCGAAAGGTACGACCAAAACATTGGTCTTTATCGTACATCCATTCGCGACAAGAAGTGGTATTTCTTACAATTTTGTCACTGCTTAGACAATGGCTACTCTCAATGCGTGGCAACTTTATAAAAATAATGGAGGAGACTACGATCACCTTACATTTTGGAGAACTATTGCCACAGGTATTTTCGAAACTTATAGAAGAACTGAGAAGCGTGGACCTTGTCCGACTCCCAGAATATATAGGGAAACCTCTCGCTACGATACAATTGATCACTTAGTTGAATACAACGACATACAGCATCGGTGTTCGCTTTGCAAAAAAAACACGAACTTCACTTGTCCAAAGTGTAAAGTTCACTTGCATCCTAAAACATGTTTTTCGGCTTACCATACTCCAACATAAACAACTATAATGTAGTTTATTATATTTTGTTACAGTAATAAAAGCTTTTTGTAATACCAAAAATGTTTTTTAATTATAATAGAGATACAATGTACATATTGATACTAGTGTTACCGTTACCCTACTCACTTATTACTACTGATCGTTATAACGATCGAAGTTTTCCGAGCTTTCCAGAAAACCTAGATTTTTTTTGGTATTTTTCCATGTTTACTATATCCATCAAGGTAACAATATCAAAAAAATAGGAAGTTATCAGACAAAAATAGTTTCAGTAACAACTGGGTTAATGGAAAATTCATACATGAAATGGAATCTGCAATATATGAAGTTTGGCACACACAATTTAAATAAAAGAAGAGAGGAGCTTGGAGAATTTTATGTATTATACACTGATTTACGGGCGTATCCTGATAAATTCTTTGAATACACGAGAATGTCATTATACACTTTTGACTACGTATTAAATAAGATCTCACCACATTTAGCCAAGGTTGACACTAATTTTAGAAAATGTATTAAACCTAAAGAGAAACTGCTTATAACATTAAGGTAAGTGCATATTGAAACAATATTTGTTTGATCACTCATATTCATTTATTTATTCTCAATTAAAATCTATAAATCAGTCGAGAAATTACATTAATCATAATGAACTACTTAGTTAATTAATTATTGTTTATCCATGTTGTGATAGGAGTTGAAATCGACGTTGCCTTGGGTACTATAGCCATATGACTCATATCGTCTATCATATTCCAATTTTTCCGTCTCTTCCATTAATATTTGCATCATTTTGTTCTTTACTCGCATTTTTTGTACTGGCGGATATGCTTTCAGTTGTGGAATGAGACTTTTAAAGAAGTAATAATCTTTACATTTCTCTTCACCATCATTCGAAGATGTGGTTCCTTGCGAAAATTTCATTTGAAGTAACTCGATTTTTTTATTTTCGAGTTCAATAAATTGCTCTCTGTAATCAGAAGCACACTTGCGCTTTTTGCTTCCTGAACTCGATTGAGATACTGTATCAGTGACATCAGTTATTGTGCTAGAGTCATCTGTATCGGCATGATCTTGTGAAATGTCGTGTATCACTGCATCCAAATTTCCAGAAGATTGTTCAGCAGTTAAATCATCTTTAATAAATAACATTTGTTGAAAATAAGGCCAAGTTGACTGCAGAGTATCACCTGGATCGCCTGAGCGTGGCGGTGGAAACTTCTTAAGTTTCTTTACGAAAATGGTCTCTTAAATTTTTCCATTTTTTTCGCAGTTGTTTATCTGAAAATAATTTATAATTAATCCTTTGTTACACATTTTTGTCAACTGGCATGTCTTTCAGAGCATTGTCACACAGTTTTAGAATGGGTGTAAGTAACATATCAACTTTAGTCCATGAGACATGTATGGCAGTATGGAATGAGTTAGTAGATATTCACATGCCTCCTCCTACGGAACTACAATTGAAAATGGTAGCGGAAGATTATTATAGACTCTGGAATTTTCCTAATTGCATAGGCAGTCTAGATGGAAAGCACTGTCGAATTAAAAAACAAAAAAATAGTGGATCTCTTGATTTTAATTATAAAAATTTTTATTCGATAGTACTTCAAGGAATAGCCGATGCTAAAAGGAAATTTATTACAATTGAAGTGGGTGGACGGGGAAAACAAAGTGATGGTGGTACTTTTCATGCTTCTGCTTTGAGACATTTAATAGAGGAAAATAAATTCAACATTCCAAAACCAGAAAAGTTACTACATTCTAACATAGCTGTCCCTTACGTGCTTGTAGCTGATGAAGCGTATTCATTGAAAAATTATTTGTTGAGACCCTTTCTACGTAGCACATTGAATGTCCAAAGAAGAGTATTTAATAGAAGATTATCTACAGCGCGGCAAACAATCGAATGTGCATATGGTATTCTAAGTACGAAATGGAGGATACTACAAAAATCTATTGAAACCAGTCGAGAAAACGCTTGCTTGATTATTAAAACAACATGTTTACTACATAATATTATACTAGACTTAGATGGTGACGCTGATCCAGACTGTCATACTTGGGCTACAGCCGATATCCACCATAACAACATGCAAAATTTTATGCATAACTCGGATAGAAATCCTACAAGACAAGCAAAAATAATTCGTGACAAGTTTATGAATTACTTTTGTGAACAAAACTATTAACTTTCGTAGATTAATTTGTTAATACCTAACCTACCTACACATTAAACTAGCACGTAGGTACTTAAGTAGTAGCTACTAAGTTATAATCTGTAATTTTAACAATTATATGAAAATATACTAACCGTTACTTTCAGGAAACAATAGTTTTATTTCTTCCCATAATTTATTTATGGCTGCCCTATTTAAATGTTGCAGATGTTTGCTTTGCCAAATAGCAGTGCGATGTTGTACTGCAGATATCAATTCTTCTGTATTGATCTCCATAATGTGATGATTGACGACAATTTGGCGGGTGAATCAAATTGTTTAGAACCATAAGCGTAGTCACCTAACAGACGTTATATCACTGTGAACGATATGGGCGGACTGAGCCATTAGAAACACCCGCTCTGCCCGCGCCCGCACCCGCCTCGTGCAGACGCGCAGCTCGCGGGATCACTGTGAACGCAACTGGCGTCTACACACATTTGAATTACACGCGCCCGCGCTAGCACCCGCGCCCGCTTCCACTCTGAAAGAGCAGAGTTTGCATTCATTAGTACAAAAAAAGTACAAAGCTACCCGTACATTTTATCTTGATTTAGGAATACATTTATTATACTAGTTTGCCCTGATATTTAGCGTTGAAATTTATATTTAATACTAGCTTTTGCCCGCGACTTCGTTCGCAAGGGGATTTTATAGAATAACCAATCGACTTTGACCAAAGCCTATTAAAACATAAGTCAAGATGTATTATCATATCGACTGAACCAATTTTGATGAAACATACAACGATATTTAAGTTGAAAAAATACCTACAAAATTCTAATAGTACAATTATGACCAAGCTACTGAATCTTGTTCCAACCGCGAACAAACAAACAAACAGACATGAAGAAGAAAAATATAAATTTGGAATCTGAAGCCCTAAATTGGTCGATTACCTACAGTAATTTTTTTTAAATTTATGTTGAATGTACCGTCACAGCTATTTTCACAATTTTATAATAGTAGAGATTGTATCTAAAATATTTTTCTGATTAAATAAATGCCCACTTGTACTTTTAGAAGCTCTTTACGGAATCACTTAAATACCGATTTCTTATAAAAAGTACATCAACATTAAATGAGAAATAGACTTCAGTAGATCCTATGTCCTCTGATCGCTTGACTTCTTTAGAAAGACGGAAGTGGTTTGGGCACGTCGTGTTTCCGATTTTCACTCATCGAACATAAAGCCTAGAGGAAAATTAACTGGTGGTATACAATAATCTGCCTTTTCTAAATATATGGTAACATTTT
The DNA here is from genome assembly GCA_933228765.1 of Miltochrista miniata. Taxonomy (NCBI): domain Eukaryota; kingdom Metazoa; phylum Arthropoda; class Insecta; order Lepidoptera; family Erebidae; genus Miltochrista; species Miltochrista miniata. The sequence continues at coordinate 24,983,967 of OW121756.1, forward strand.
GTTTAAAATGGCTGCCCTATACGTGTTTTATACGTTCTATGTCAGAGCCCACAATGAATTGTTGACCATGAGAACATTTTTTTCTGTGCAAAAATATATTTAATTTAAGTACTTTTCAAATTAATCAGATTAATTATAATAATGCAAATTATATTTCAGTTAATAACTTACAATAAACAGCAAAATATTGTCCAAATACCTAGTCCAATATTTCGCGTGTGGACAAATTAATAAATCGAAAACAAACGTATGCAGCGTACCGCGATAACACACTATCGCCCGATGGTTCCATAATATTTGTGGAAACAATTTATCTCTCACCGTTTTTTGTATAAAAAATTCGATTCACAAATTTATGTATAACTGCTGGTATTGGTTACATAATTCAATTTCAATCCAAGAATAATATATAGATAAACAGATAGATAATTCTTTGTACCCGATTCCATATTTTTTTTACATTGAAGCACTCATAACTCCGATATCTCCACGTTTTATAAACGATCACAGCGTTAAGTATCTAACAATACGATCGGTCCTATAAATGGGTGACTGTTTGTGGCATTTCCATTTACGAGCGTTTCCATGCTTCGATAGGCACATAAGTGGGAGAAATTATAACCGGTGCCATAATAATATGGCCTCTGAAAATACAAGTACCTACAAATATTTTTTCATACCCCTTCTGGAAATAAAGCGTGACTATAATGTACGTATAGACAAAGACTTATGCAAATTGTGCAAGTCTAAAGAGACCCACTTCTCGACATTTGTTATTTAAAAAAAGTTGTATTTGGTACGCTTATTTGTCTTGGCAATGTTATAAAATGGTAGGATAGAGCTGATTTGATGACAAAGGACGGTGAATTGAACAAATTCAATGGTTTCGATACAATCTAATAAAATGTAAGAATTTAAAATTATTCTGAGTACAGTTTCGTTCAACGATTTCAGAAATAAACGTAGTTCTACAGCAGTTTGATATAAATAACTTCATAGATGTTGCTTAGGAATATACATATACACAGTAGTTTCAATGTTACGGCTCATGTGGTTACTGCACTATTAATAGTGATAGTAAGCATTTATAAATATGATATTTGTTGAAACTGTCTTAGCTCCGATAGCTCAGTGTTCTGCAATCAAACATTTCGTTAAAAATTACGATAAGATTTTCCTTGAAGTGTTGACTGCCTTTAAAGTACTTTCTTTTACGAGCATTTATTTTTTCCACATGGATCGACAAGCTTATGATTCTGGCTACTAGTAGCATGGTAGCAGTTAAGCCACCACATATTAAGAGTACCTACGTGCAATAAAGCGCAACTGTTGAAATGTTGACGAAACCGTATTTTCCCAGGATGTTTCCCAGATCAGGCAGAAATGACTTAGTGTCATACATGTCCTGTAAAGATTCTTTTGTGTAATATTGTAACTCTCGCGTTATGCAAAAGAATATTCGAAACAAAAAATGTGATGACATAAAAGAATACCCTTTTTACGGTTTGTAGTGGCAAATTGAACGACGTGAAAGGGCTATTACAAAAGGTAAGTTTGAAGGGATCAAATGTTTTCATGCACGCTAACACCGCTTGAATAATTTACTCTAAAGGGTGGGTTACCTTTTATAATAACTAAAGTTGTTTCAACTATTTTCAAAACAACTACGTTCAAAATAACTACTGATTAAAACACCTAAAGACCGTTTCACCTACTTTTGTTATAACTACTGGTCGAAACAAATAATGGACGATTCACCTACGATTTATTCAACTACAATTAACTGTGCTAAGATTGATTGAACTATGTATGAAATACATAATAATCAATTCGCCTACAAGTTTATTGTACGATTACGAGTCTCAGTACTCAGGGGTACGTATCATAATGCATAAGTTTAAAATCTATTAGTTTACATTGTATAAGTTCAAAATATATAAAATCAAAAGTTATAATAGTCAGAAGAAATAATCATCGAGCTACATTTTATTATATTATATTATTTCAAAAGGAAATATTATTTCCAAGTGAGTGGAAGGCAAACTACAAAACAAAAAAAAAACCACGAAGACTAAGGCGGGAGCTCCGCTCCGCTTCGCTCCCGCCTTAGCCTTCTAACCTAACCTATCCGAGTCGAGGTGTTAACCATTATAAGTGAATGGTTAACACCCTGACTCAGAGTACCCCGACTCGGATAGGTTAGGTTAGAAGGCTAAGGCGGGAGCTCCGCTCCGCTTCGCTCCCGCCTTAGCCTTCGTGGTTATTTTTTTTGTTTTGTAGTTTGCCTTCCACTCACTTGGAAATAATATTTTCGGTAGTTAGACTTGACTATACTTTATTAAAAAAACGGGTGGAATCGGGAACATAAATAATCGTCTTTAGCATTAGGAATTTCAAACGTTGTCAACATGTCCAATATCTTAAATGAACATTATATTAATCGTCCATTAGTTCAAATAATTATAGTTTATTCGAAATTATGTAAATTAACGAGTAGTCGAGTCGACCAATATGCGTAATGAACATAGGTGAATCAACCGTAGTTGTTTTGAAAATAGTTGAAACAACTTTAGTTATTATGATAGGTAACCAAAGGGTTATGTTTCTTGAAATAGATAAGGCTATAATATTTGGAAGAAAGCGCTCGTGGCCCCGCGGACTCAGTGTTCTATAAACGATCACTGCAGTAAGCAACTTTCACTATGGCCAGTCCTTGGATGGGTGACCGTCCATGTGACTACTTTGTGACATTTATTTGAGCGTTTTCGTGCTGCGTAAGGCACGTTAATTTGTTGGTCCCGTTTGCCATAAAAATGACAGTCGTTAAGCCAAGTGGGACAAATTCTAAAACGGTGAAAATAATGTCGATATAATTGATATGCCTCTGCCTACCACTTCGGGAATAAAGGCGTGATGTCAGTTCAAAACTGTATAATTATCATGGTAATTGTTTTCTGAATGACAGTGTAATTAATTACAAGAATTTCAGTCGGTTGACTCGAAACCACAACACAAACAACCGTCTAAACGTCGTCGTCGAGTAAAAAGACAACCTCTTCATCGTTAAAATAGGTTCTTAAAACCCCAATCCCCATTAATTAACATACATCCATAATTATGGTCACGTCACTTTTCCCAAACGGGTAGACATTGACTTACTGTACGCCCACATTGTACTTAGTCTAAGGTCATAGGTGCTTAACCTCGCCTTGAATGAGACAGGAGTAAGTTATGACGTATTGGGGGGCCCTGAGGTGATCTTTCCGATTGCGTACCCGGGACTCCCAGTCGTAGGACAGGTGGTAGAGCAGCGTGTTATTTTAGTCATGAGGATTTCCACATGAAAAAGAATTCTATGGCTATTGTTTTTTTTCAAACGGACGGCGAACAGCAGTTCTGCTCTCCTGGGGTATCCTTCGGAGGGCTTACCTGGGGCTTCCAACCGTAGGCTGTTAGGTAGGATACGTGTGGTTTTTAGTCGGTACGAGTCCTACATAGCATTCATGTAGGATATTCTTCACGTTTAAAAGAAGCCGTTTTGCAAAAGGAAGTGAGTCATAAAAGTCTTTCCTTTTGCTAAAAGTCTACTATATATTACTTACAGCTGGTACTGGTGTAAAAAAGTGATCCTTCTAAAGCTAGAAAACATTCATAAAATTTAAACACAGTAAATGGTATATAATGTAGTGTAAATTCAGAACAAACTGATCGTTTACAGAACACGGAACAAGCGTTGATTAACATGTACCTACTATTATTATGAAACTTCCTCGACGACCATTTATGACAAAACGAAAATGGGGCAGAAAGAGGCGAAGTTTTCTGTAGCGTCATTTATCACCCGGTATGAATAAATTTGGAGGAAACGTTTAACAAATCAATTTACTTAGCACTGAAGTTGTTGTAAAGGAGTTACAACAACTATACGCTCCTTCAGTTCAGTTCGTTGTGTAAAAAGTTTTTTTCAAAGTAGACAACTTGTACACCTATGTATACTTTTTTTAAATCTAGTTAGGCCATTTCTTTACTATGAGTATATAGGCGCTTTTGTTTGTTATTCAAAGTATTGTAAATGTTGGCGAGCTATGTAAATGTTTAGGTCATTATCTAAACACCTGCATAGCACGCCTACATCATGAGAGCATTCTCTCTCAAAATCACTGGGTAAAACTCTACAATCTTTTCTACGTTGAATACGGTTTTTTACTTTCGATAGCTGTCCTTTCCTCCAACGGAAATTTAGGAAAACTCTGAAAAAAAAAATCTTGTAATATCATCGCAAAAGTGAAATATGTTCGTCACAAAACCTCGTTTTTCGATCAGTATTGACATGATACAATTTATCTTTGTGACTGTACTTTATCAATAGTAAATACGTGCCAATCCGAGATTGTATTACTATTTATGGTTCTATCAAAATGAGAACCCTATTGACGAATCTATACTCGGCTGATTAAACTGGATTTCAAGAACTTATTGCTTAACGAATTACTTGGGTATGTGACATCCTTACCAAATCACTTCAGTCATAAAAATAGGAAGAGAGTTGTATTTTTACTTATTTTACATTCTAGTAGTGAAGAAAAATAATTTGCTGAAGTGACTTAGTAGCTATCTATAGTCGGTAACAGAGTACTTGAGACTAGTAAGATATCTGTTCAAAGCAACTAGTTCTCTTGTAATGTACCCACTTATTATGGATTAAATAGGTAGTTATTTTATAACAAATGTGATTTCTGAAACCTAAAGATCCTAATTTCCCCATTTATTCGCATTCCTCAAACTTCCTAATACCTAATACAATATTAATGTTTTTTATAATATTTGGAATTTTGTAAGGGGAAAAATAACCTGCTTCTTGCGCGATGATGTGAATGTTTAAGCTTTGTATCGGCTAATAGGTAATCTAAAGTCACGCTGTAGTATTGGATTGTGTTAGTAGTAGTAGTAGACTTTCTTAGTTGTATCCAATATGGTAAGTAAATGGAGGAAGGTGTAATAGAACTATTTCTATAATTATTTTTAGAGTACCTTCTGGTAATAGCATTTTCAATAATTATGCTGCCCAGTTATAAATCAAAAGTATGCAGGACCATGTATGTGCATTTTAAAATTTTAGATTGTATGGAGCCCTGTGCAATGTGCATCATTCGGTATTAAGTATATCGGTCGATAGCTCTAGCTGGATCACCTGAAATCTGAGATAGGTAATTATAATTTTCTCATGTTGTTGAAGGCAAAAAAAAATGTTAATTCATCACATTATAGGTATCAGAGAAATACACAAACTAACGAGTTTGTGTATTTCTCTATAACGACGTTTCCCAACTACGTCATCGTAAAGTGTAAAAACCTGACAAGGAATATAAAGTATCTTTGTACCCACAATTTTAAAGGAAATTTATTTTCTAACCCGTTTGAACCACTTATCATTTCCTTGACACTTCGGCAGCTGTTTATAAAGTTGAGCTAGATAGCATCGTTCAATTTCCCTGTCAACGTTCAGAGATCAAAAGTATAATGTTGCTCCTTTCAAGTCATATTTTCTTTGTTCTACGTAGTCAGGAAAAATTTTGAAATAATCAGCTCCATTCTTTATAAACATTTTTGAGATATCTACCCATGATGTAATTTAATGACATAGTTGTATTTATATAATACTCTTTAACCCATATTTGCCCAGCGGGTCGTTTTTGTCCTGAAAAACTGGTTTTGGTAAACGCGCTATTTCGTTCTTATAAAACGTTAATTTTCAATGCCTAGTGTGATTTGTCAATAAATAAATAAATAAATAAATAAATATTCACGGACATCTCACACAACGCTATCTAATCCCAAAGTAAGCTAGGAATAACCTGCTTGTGTTATGGGTATCAGACCACGGATATTAATACTTATATACTTCTAAATACATACATATTATACATAGAAACACCCAGACTCTTGAGACAAACATTTATGGGTCACACAAATATTTGTCTCCGGTGGGAATCGAACCCACGACCTCCAGCGCCGCAGGCGATATCACTACCGACCGCGCCACAGAGGCAGTAAGTAAGTTTCCAAGGACAATCGTGAGTGGTCTATACCACTTTCTGGGCCGTTTGGCGATGTCTGAAAATAGTGATCCTATCGAATTCTTTCAACGTTTTTCGATCGTGAGGTAATTGTTCACTTAGTCAGACAAACAGTTAGGTCTATTATGCTGTTCAATCGGGAAATATGAATTTCTCTTTGTCAGACCAAGAAATTTATTGTTTTGTTGGTACTATTATTTTGTCTGATTATGTTCTGCTACTGTGACGCCGCTAGTACTGGTAGAGCAATGAGGATACTCATAAAACTCATAACTTGCGGCAAAAAGTATGTGCCGCAAAGATTTGAAGAGATTTTTCGTTATTTTCACGCGGCAGATACCTAATACTAAACTGCCAGAAAATGATAAGATGGCGAAAGTACGCCCGCTGATTGACATGTTAAATGTCAAATTTCTTCTGTATCTGTGCTCGTAAAGAACAACATAATAAGCATCGATAAATCTATGGTCCCCTATTATGGAAGGAATAATTGCAAACAACACATCAAAGGGAACTAAGGAGATTTGGTTTCAAAATGTGAATTGCTGCAACGAGATTGGGCTACAGCCTGAAAATAAATAGAAATAAATGAATTATTCACATTTATACATGATCAATGAATACATATTTAACAATATTTTAGTATCTTCATTCATTATAAACTAAGTAGCACATTTGACCACGGGGTCGTTTATGACCCATTTAAAAAAACATATTTCTCTTAGTGCCACCTCCGATTTTCACTTACAATATCCATAGGGGCCCTTCAACCTACGACATATCCAAAATGAAAGAAATCGGAAACAAAAATAGTTCTGGTCATATATGGGTTAATGGAATAAACTTACTTTTAATGGAATAAAAAAAACAGTTTAAAATAACCTTTACTTTGGCCGAATTTGAGCCAAATCAATTATGCGATAAATTAGTCTGTAACGGTTCCCTTTCGGTTTCCAGTTGACAAAGATATTTTAATTATTAAATGTCTCTGCTTTTTTTAGCGCTGACCGTAGCAGCAATGAAAAAACTTATTTAAATGTCTAGTAATGTTGTAGTTAAGTAAGTTAACATTTTTTGACCAAATACTAAGTGAAATTAAATGTAACTAGGAATCGCTGTCTATTTCTCTCCGAAGAAAAATGCTTCAATAAATTACTTAAAAAATATCGTGGCACAATACTGAATGAAAGATTCTTGGAGTAAATTCTTTAACAAGCATTTTACTTGACGACTGTCTTAGACGTCAGCAAACGGACATCCAGAAGAAAACATCAAAAAGTTTCTGGCCTTCATATTGCGGAGGACTTGACTTTTGTTCGATTCCTGACATTGAACAGACCGAGACGCGATAGCGACTTGCTACCGTTTGCTCAGCTTAGGTATTTACAAAGTATACAAAAAAGACAAAACATCACGTTAGTTTTATGCCCCTTTTACATAATCACATATTTCTGTTTGTAGTTTTTAGCGGCCACAGAAATAAAAATTTCTACTTTCTAGCTATGTATCGTTCATAAGACGCAGCCTGTTGATGGCAAACAGATTGACAGATGGACGATGGAGTCTTAGTAACCGGGTTCCGTTTTCATCCTTAGGGGGGTACGGAACCCCAAAAATGTTGTGTGCAAAAGCCCTATCAGACGGATAGCTGACTTCTTAATATGATTCAGAGCCCACATAGCTGAAAGCCTGGCTACGAAAATTCAGGCAGACTAGATAGAATTGTGGCATGCAGTTCCTCAAGCGTTATGATGTAGAGATCGCATACGGCTGACTCATGTTATATTCATGTGCTGAGAATGCTGCAATTTACACGACATATACTGTGCTTTACAACGCAAGATGTAGGAATAATGTAAAAGTGCCGATGTAATATTAAGGAACTATAAAAACACCCCCATAGACCAAAAAAGCTGTTTGGAAAGCAGTACATTTAATAAAATATACTTTTTTAGTTTAGGTACATAGTAGTAACAAATCACTACTATGTCTCCATGTACACATTTGTGAAGTATGCACTTCACAAACTCTATGTTTCAGATAACGTCGTACGTTGTAAATTGTGGCACACACTTCGGCAATCCAGAATCTGGTAAGGATTCAGCCGAATTCCGAGCAGTTGTAGGATAAATAAATATTTACTTTGACTACGCTTACAAAGCTTCTTATTATCGATACCGTATTTTTCTGATCTAAACATATTCACTAACAAAAGTACTTGATAATAGAAATATAAAACTCCTTAGAAATAACCTACCTGATAAAATGTTTATTCAGACATGGAAAAAGAAGAATTATAGGAATTAGGTCACGCACAAAAAATCTTCTACTAGGACTGACAAAGATATATAATCAAAATTCATCAAAATTTCATATTAGTGAGTTTACTGCTTAGACCATTTAGAGTTTACTACTCCTTATGATTCGTGGCCTCCTCGTAGCTACCTGCAAATGCTGATTTGAAATGGGTCTGGGCTTTCAATATGAGGCGTGTAATATTAACTACTTCCAATTCGAATATTTTTTTTAGTTTGGACTAGTCTTAGGACTAGCTGTATGCAATGATTTTTTACTCTAACATCATAGTTTTTATAATTTGGTCAACTATTATTGCTAAACATACACTATTATGTCCCGGCTCGATTGAAATGAAAAGTTTACTTAATATAACAAATGTCATCTTAGACATCGTAGATACAATTCCAACCATCCATCCAAACATCTCTTTTGCAAAATGAGCATGTTTATTTGTTGTCCGAGTGCACAGAGCAACGCGACACCTCCGCAAATTGCGTTACTATTTGTCCAAGTGTAATTTATCTAGAATGAATTCAGAAAGATATATGAATACAATCTACTTACCTGAAAAAATTGTGGATCCTTTAAGAACATAGTTTAGTGGGCCAAAATGCTGTCGTCATCATATAGGTATCACTGAATGAAGCCAGATAGAAGAAACACAACTAAAAATTTGGTAGTATTATTAAAAAGTTATGTGTACATACACCAACTTTCATTTTAGAATAATTTAGGTAAAATATCAAATTTTCATAAGAAAGCTAGTCAATCAAGTTTTCACTTTTAATTATTCTTTTCTTCCTAAAAATAAGTGTTAATTAGTTTTCTTATCTTAGCTCCGGGAACGCCAAATAAATTAAGCTAAAAGATAAGTGTAGATAATTAAAATCTTTTTTTAAATCTTCCCGATCTATAGTGATACCCATAAGCATTACGAGCTACGATAAAAAACTCTACCACTTAGAATGAAGGACCATTTTTGGTAAGTCGAGTAATATTCGATCTCAGAAACGGACAAAACAAAGCGTTCACATGCGACTGGCACACTCTCATTAATTTGACCGCACGCTTAACCCCAGAATATCCCAACCTATTAACTATGAGAATGGGCTTTACAATAAATTGAGACTTTTTGAAATTTATTAGGGAGGAAACGTGTCGTTAAGGGCTGGCAGATAAACTGGCTAATATAATAGTAAGGGAGGCTTATCCTGAAGCAGATGTGCCGTCGGGAACTGTGTCACATTAGAAATGGCTTAATGTGAAAACCAACGAAATTCCGAAGAGACAATCTTCGTTTTCTTGAAAACTTATATAAATTTATATAGGGGCTTTAGGTATTTGGAATATCTTTAAAGAAAAACTCTTTAGGTAAATATATTTTCACGAACACCGAATATTAATTTAAATCCATAATAATAACGTAAATTGGAAAATATATTTGAATTATTGCCTATCGTTTTTAATATTGTAAAGAATTACTAGATATATTAATTGTTTTAAAATGAAAATAGATGTAGATCTGTAGAGAGGTAAGTATTTTAATACCCGAAAATTGTTCATGTGCACTGATATGTTTGTGAGATAGCCTCGGTACCCAAAATTCAAACGGGCGGATTTGGCATTATTGAGTTACAGAATATAGTCTATTTTCATAATTTTTTTTTCTAGAGTTAGACCTAGTTTCTGGAATTTCACTCACAATTTTCTACTCAGATAATATTGACACTTACTTACACCTATAAGACGACATAAATGACAATTGCTCTTTTACGGACCTTTATAATGCTACATTCTATTAGGCATTAACTGCTGTTGTGGAGACATGGTAATTTAACCTTCTATTTGCGGTATTTTTTTTTGTTAAAGCCTAAGTTCAGTTACAGTACTTACGCCTTAGAAAAATCATCTAATTTACTATTAGGATTGTTTCAGCATATGTTTTAGACAAGCATAATAACCGGAATAAAATCCGTAGAACATGTAAGAGGAAAACACAAATAAAAATTAACTTAATATGCTGAAACCTGCACATCCCCAGCCAAATTTTGCTTGGCTCTTAAATCTGAATATCCGATTTCATCTGGTACTCCTTATTTACTAGTCTTAAAAACAGATTTCAGCGTAATGGTTGCAGTAATTTATTAGCAGTAAAAACATAAGATCTGAAATTTTGGCATCTTCAAAGTTCTTTTATATATGTATCAAAGTTTCAATATGGTATCAGACTCGCTAGTCTTGGTATTCACTGAAATGTTACGAAATCAAAAGAATATCGGGAATAGATACTCAAACAATAGGTTAGGCTTTACTCTGGTCATGAGAATCAGAGAACAAAGGTTTTACACGACTACTGAAGCACTTGAACGCTAGTAAATTTAGATACTGGTTCACGTACATAATTTATAATAATAGGTAATTATAATTAATTGATCTATCGTACAGCAATGTGCGTAGTAAATGGAAAGTGGAAATTCACTGCTAAAACACTAAGCAAGCGGAACAGGACAAATATATAACATAACAATGTACACTAATTTTTCTAAAATGCTTTTCCTTTTATAAAAAACACATAAAAGTAAAACGTACTTTTATATGAAACAATTCTATTTTGTTGAAATAAAAATCTTGTAAATTATAAAGCCCATTTTGAATAAGAAATCCAGAATGGGTTTGTCCAAAAAACATTTGAATAGGCTCTGAACGTCATAACATTAATACGAGTTATTATACGGAAACAAAGCGGGGCTGCAAATAAAACGTGAATAAAATGAACGGTTATTATGTTTGGAAAACGGAATTAATATGTTTTTTTTATAAATCATATTTACATTGCTCTTCATAATCTCTATACTTCTATATGGTTGAATTTAAAAATGAATTTAGATTCAATGCTAATAAGCTCGGGTCGGAGAACGGCATGAAGCTCTTCACACTCCTGCAATTCTGCCATTAGTGGATGTTTAGCAGTTTACACCCTAAGGCTAAGAACATTATTTGTCTCACATGACCCAACAATGTCTTCAGTATAAGGATCCTCTTAGCCGTTTGAGAGGTACCATGGCGCGACCAAATAGTGCGGACGAACGTACGCACATATGCACCACAAGGCAAAAGGGCAATAAAGCCTCTTATAATAATATCGATGCCTAACAGCCAAAAAGGGTTATGCGACATTTTTTGTGACATTGAGTTATACATAGTTAGAATCGTCTTTTTTTTCTGCGTCGTTTGCTCTGGGTACATGTTTCTACGTGAAACTTTATGTCGCTTATGCGGTACGAAAATTATGGATGCGAGGTTTTTTTTTTCATTGCAAGCGACAGAAATTTTGACGAGATAATTTTTTAGGTGGTTGATCTACAAAATATTTGAGAATAACGAACTAAAACTTTTTGGTCTTTCTGTAATATTTTGAAGATTGACGGTTAACCTATTTCGCCTGGAAATAAAATTTAAGAAATATGGGGTTACGATAATTTTCGCCTCTATAATTTTTGTTGAAAACCGTTTAGTACTTTCTGGCTGTTAGTTTTTTAAACATATTTGTCGCTTATTGTAGTTAGGCCACATTTTTAAGGCTCAGTTTGATCCTTGTTTTGATTAGTTTATGAACATTGATCTCGATTTGACTTCGATCTCGAGGTAGCTATTATTATTTGAATTGTAAAAGTTCTAAGTCTATTTTTGGATCTCGGCGAATTTTGTGATGTGAGCTTTAACCAATTTTTTTTAAATATACTTGCTATTTTTGGTCAACTAAGGACTGTGCTGATTAATAAAAATTATATTGTTTTATTTTTTAGACCACTCCGGTGAACCTGAAATATTTTATCCTCCGAAAATACTTTTAAATAAATAGTACATTGAAATACATAACTGCTGTAAGTTTCAGGTTCATGTACAAGGGTGTGTGTGTTTCGTTCATTTAATTTCACAATAATTAAATTAAACTAAATATTTACATAATAAATAAATAAAATTAACGATTAAACTAAACTAAAAATACCTAACATGAAAATAAAAATAAAATAAAGGAAAACTACGAATTTAAAATGCGTCATAAAATTTATCCGCATCGCAGTCTTCATGTGGCAGCATCCCCAGTAGACTTAACATAACAGAGTATAATATTTGTAGTTAAAATTTCTTTTAAAAAAGTACTTAATATTATTGTCCATTCATTAAATTTTCATTAGATGGCTGTTATACCATATTTCCACAATTTTATTTCTTAAAAAAACACACTTGCGCTATTTTACTTCAATTTAAATCAAACATGAGGTGAGGTTATGTCATTTTTTGCTGAAAGCTAATAATTTGTGTATACCATTTACGAAATTTTCGCTGTTTGTCATTTTAAGACCATTTGGGGTAACCGACAGTAACCACTATTTCTAGTCCGAATTTCATCAAAATTACAACGCCAGTCAATAGATAGTGCGATAAACGCTACAAATACAGATTTTCAGCCTTTCGGAAGCTATACTTAATTTATTATGATTTTCTTACGATTATTTTTAACTTTAAATCACTCTCCTGTAAAATTTGCAAAGTGGCGGTTATCCCTTTTTGGCCGTTAGGCATCGATATGATCTTAGCATCAGCAGTATTAGGCATAACCATTATACATAAATTTTCACAAGCGTTTCAATTCTATGGAAATAACATTAAAGTCATTATTAAACTGTTAACATTTTGTTGATTGAAATGGATCAATGACACACTATTTACACCATTTTCCGTGATTTTTTCATTTACACCAAACCATAAAATAATCTCAAATTAAATATCTTTCTCATATTTATCTTTCCTATCTATCTGTATTAAAAGTGTCTAGTCAGCGCTACATAGGTACTTTTTCCACAGAAAACCAAATTACAAGTGCACTGAAATAACTTGGGCAGCGATCCAAAATCAGCATTTTCTACATATTATTAAAATCGCATGAGTACTGAGTACCTAGTAGGAGCATCAGAAATTGCATCTCAATATCTAACTCTACGTTATATTCATGCCCGACCAATCCTGAACTAATATTCTGTAGGTATGTACTTATTTTGTGCATTTTTAAACACCACCTATATTTTTCAATATTTTTCAGCCATGAAGTGTCACTCCCAATATACAGTTAGAGAGGTACGAGGTACACATATGGTACCTTGAGACAGAGACAGAGAGAGAGAGAGAGAGAGAGAGAGAGAGAGAGATTCTCGCTCTCTCTCTCCGTCTCAGTATATCATATGTCTAACTTACACACAAAACAAAATATTCGGTCTTTGTGATGGTAATAAAATGTTTCAATTTCACACTTCATAGTGCGATAAATTTTTATGACATTCAATAATTTTACTGTCATTGAACCACGAACGCAAGGGATTTCAGATTATACCCTTCTTTGTCTTTGTGTAGTATTTTGAAAAGCAACTTTATGTTCTGAGTAGATTAAATTTTTACTGCTCTACAATACTTTAAAGATTTTGTAGAGGTTTAGATTTAAAACGGTATCTTAAGACGTAATCAGTGTATTATGACTTAGTGCAGAGGTACGGTGGATTAACTATACTGGGTGTAGATCTGCATTTGTGCAATACTTGCACACGTGACTCTAACTAATGCCTATACTCGTTAATATTTTGTGATAAAAAAAATGTTTTTTTTTTGTGTCAAATTTGATTTTTTTTGCAAAGGAACTTTGCCTATACCCACTGGCCAATAATACGAGAACATAAATTTAAGTAAGTACTTAATAATTAATATAAATCTAAAAAGCGAAAGACTGTAAATGATACTCATATAATGTCTATTTATTACCCAGTTCTATGACCTCTAGCGTCCAGCTGATCATTTGTTGGTATTATTATCATTATTTTTTTTTCTTTTTATACAACTAAGGTGGCAGACAAGCATATGGCCCACCAGAAGGACCGGTGGTCACCGCAGCCTATGAACGTTTGCAACACCAGAGGTGCCACACTCGCGCTGCCGACCCTGTAAAAACCTTCTAAGACCCCTTTTGAAGAACCCCATACTGTAGGCGTTTGGGAAAACCGAGGCAGGAAGGTCATTCCACAACCTAAGCGTGCGCGGAAGAAAACACCTATCGGATCTAACCGTGCTGGAACGCACCGGACGCAGAGTGTGAGGATGAACTCCCTGTCTGTGGCGAGCGGGGCGATGATAGAACGTAGCCGTGGGCATCATATCAAACAATTCCTCAGAGCACACACCATTGTACAGGCGGTAGAACACGCATAAGGAGGCAAAGTCTCTCCTGTCGCGAAGAGGTTCCACACCAGCTGTAAGTACAGGATCGTTGACAACTCTTACAGCTCGTCTTTGCACCGAGTCAAATGGACGAAGCTGATATTCAGGTGCTCCCGCCCAGAGGTGACAGCAGTACTCCATATGCGGCCGCACTTGCAACTTATAGAGAGGCAGTGTTTGCGCCGCAGTGAAGTACCGCCGCGCCCTGTTGAGCACACCCAGCTTCTTGGATGCCAGCTTAGCCTTGTCCTCCAAATGACTACGGAACTGAACGTCACTGGAGATGTCAACGCCAAGGATCCCTATACTTTTGGAGATGGAAAGAGATGTGCCCTGAAATTGCGGCGCTACAGTAATTGGGGTTTGCTTAGCGGTGAAAAAACAAGCTTGTGTCTTGGAGGGGTTGAACTGGACAAGATTTTGTCCACCCCAATCGGACACTCTAGTAAGAGTAGCCTCGATTTCAGACACAAGCTGTTCACGGTTTTCCTCCACTATGTCCCGAGAGATACCGGGGCGGCCCGTGTAACAAGTGTCCCCCGCACCGTCGTCCGCATAACAATGAATGCCGTCAATAGACAACATGTTATTGATATGCAGCAGAAACAGAGTAGGGGACAACACTGAGCCTTGCGGTACTCCAGCATTTATGGCCATGCAGTCTGAACAGCTGCCGTCAACGACGGCCCTGATGCTTCTACCGGTCAAGAAGCTGGACACCCATCCGCATAATCTCTCGGGTAATCCATATGAGGGCAATTTCGTAAGAAGACCACGATGCCAGACCCGGTCAAAGGCTTTAGAGATGTCGAGGCTCACTGCTAGAGCCTCACCCTTACTCTCGATAGCCGCCGTCCATCGGTGTGTTAGGTACACAAGAAGATCGCCCGTCGAGCGACCGTGACGGAAACCGTACTGCCGGTCACTAAGCAGGTCGTGTTCCTCAAGGTACCCCAGGAGCTGTGTATTAATAACACGCTCCATCACCTTGGATAAAAGGGAGGTGACGGCTATAGGCCTGTAATTGGCCGGGTCGGTCCTGTCACCCTTCTTGGGTACAGGATGTACATACGCAATCTTCCACGACGCCGGGACTTGTCCCATGGAATATGAAAGTGTGAAAAGACGTGTAAGTACCGGACACAACTCTGGACCACAGTGCTTAAGTACCACCGCGGGAATGCCGTCTGGCCCACTCGACTTATGAACGTCCAGGGATTGAAGCTCCCGTCGGACATTCCGCTGTGTAAATTTAACTTCTGGCATGGAAGTGCCACAACTCGGAATGCCCGGCGGTAAAGCACCCCCGTCGCTCATGGTCGAGTTAGAGGCAAAGAGATTACCTAAAAGGTTGTCTTTCTCCTTGGCACTCTGCGCCAGACTACCGTCGGGTTTAAGCAAGGGTGGTAAACCTGACCGACAGAAGTTTCCCTCGGCAGCTTTGGCAAGCGACCAAAATTCACGACTTCCTGAAGGGTAGCCTGCTAGCCGTTCGCCAATTCTGCCGACGAAATCGAACTTGGCCCTGACAATTGCTCTTTTACTGGACCTCGAGGCGGCATTTAATTTGCGTTTCACCTCAGAGATGTTTGGATCTGAATTTGCACGAGCCGTGGTCCAAGCTCTGTAGGCAGATTCTTTCTGCATTAGAGCTTCTCTGCAGAGCCAATTGAACCACGGTCGCTTTTTTGCACCTACAGGGATCCAGCGGTTGGGAATATAGCATTCCATACCCTCCAAGATCCCCTCAGCGACTGCTACAGCACAAGAATCCAAATCCTCTATTAGGCATACTGGCTGCGTTCGAGCGTTCACCGCTCACTTTTTGCCGTTTTTTGATACGGAACTCGCACTTGACCGGTTTTTCTGTTTCATATATTCACGTATTATTAGTCAGTGGTGGTTAGGCAGAGTTCCCGTTGGAATTGAAAAACGAATTCACTATGAAAAAAGACTAAAAAAAATTTATTATCACGAAATATTAACGAGTGTAGGCAGTAGAGTCACGTGTACAAGTATTCCACAAATGCAGATCTACGACTTGTAAAAACGAGTAAGTCTATAATTTCTGACGATATTGGTATAAACGAATTTTGTAAATTTTGAACTCTAAAAACATTACACGATCTCCCTCTCAACAAAATTGGAGTTGGACAAAATTCTGTTGAGTGATAAAATCAACAATGTCTTTTTCAATAAAAGCTACTACTTTGTAATTCTAGTCACGTAACTAGATGGCGCACGGTAACCGAGGCTGAAGCCAAATTACTCAAACGTTTGAAGCCTGACCACTTAAGCCCGATGCTTGTACTGAACAAAGCCTTTCTTCTATTTAAGACAGAGATATACTGTGCTTGACACTAAAACGCTGAAGCTTGAAATACGTACCCGACTGTACTCGTATAGTGCCTGAATAATGCCGTTAGCTGCATACTGTATGTGATGTCCGGTGAATTCATACTATTCCAAGAAAACATTGAATATATTATTCGATAAACAACTTTATGGATTAAACTACCTATATTGGAAAATATTGCTGACTATTCTGGAGCTAAAACTTTATAATTTGACTATAGTCATGCGTTTGGTTGACTTCAGTCTGGATAACGTTGTTTATAATCACAATCATTTACTTTATAACCTTGGTTTCGTACCCAAAAGGTAGAATAAAAATGTAGATATAGAGCTAGTACCAGATTTACGAAAGCAAAGTCTTTTCTAAAAAAGAGCACTGTGACTGCAACTGCGAGTAACAAGTCCATTTCAGGGTCTAAAATGTAATACATCCTCGGATTAACTTCAAGTGACGTTCAGTTCTCGAGTCAAATTAAAAGCTGAGGATGCACTAAATATTTTGCCAACTTTCTTGGCGCGCCATAGGCATGACTTCAGTTTAAGTGTAGAATCTTGTTGATTGTTCCGTGTGCTAAACCACGGGAATTCCAATGCTCTGGTCCATTTCTAATGGCTAGACAGTGAGTCTGGCTTGCAATTTCGAGTATTATTGGAATGATATATATTTGAGATCAACTGACTGAAACTACAAGACTACGGCTTGCGACCGTTCCAGATACTGACTCGCTGGTACTTGTAGACATTCCTGAACTAATATTGCATTATAAAGTTTCTATAGTAATATTGATGAACGAATTTGGCACAAATGTTGTATGCAGATAATTATAATGACGCAGGCGACCTTTATAAAATTTTGATGGACTGATATACCTATATGATTCCATTTGAATTCACTTCTGGCTGTAAAGTTACCAATTTTGTCTACATACATCCATAAGATATCACATCTCTTAGTATATGAATACACAGGGTGACATTTGATTTGTTGAGTGTCGAAAGATGCACTGCAAAATAGTGACAAGCAGTACAAAAAGTTATTGTTAAAACAATCTATCGTACATTTTATTACTAAAATGATCAATTAACAAACAAATTAAAACATTTTAGTTACAATGTAGTAAAAAAATATGCCTGAATTAAATCAACAACAAACCCACCAATTTGGAAAATAATTAATTATATTAAAACAATGACCGCCATTTAATCAAGCATAATGTACAGGCACAACCATAGATTTAGAATGTACAAGATGAACAGTGTCAAACTGAAGACGAAACCAAAAATGAAAGATCTATGTGTGAGTTAAATAGTGTTGTTGAATGGTCACACCTATGTTATCGATAAAAGTATCTGTATAATTGGATGGAATGGAAATGAAACTTCTAAGCACACAAAGTGCTTAGAAGTTTCATCTCCAACTTCTTGTTTTGGGGAATAAATTGTTAATTTGAATGTAATCGACTATGAAAAAGTAAAAATGGGATTATAAGGGGTAACTAGTAATATTTGAAATTCTGTAGTGATCTTACGATTTTAACAGGTAATTTATGGCATTGTTCATTGCATTGTTGCCGTACATATATATTTTGCCAATTGAATTTGAAATTTTACTGAAAATCCAACTCTTATGGTAATACTAAACCTAGAAACTCGTTTATTATTGAACCCTAGTAACAATAAAAGATATTACTCGTAGATTTTTTTTAATTATATTAACCTCGCCAAATTGACGTCTCCACTGATGGAAACTAATGGAAAGCCGTGGCGCATCTAACGAATGGGGGTATGCTTACAGCACACAAGACTTCTGACACTAGTCCTCAAGTTGGCGGCCCTATGATGTGCCTCTTCACGCTCCGCTTGTAGAACACGGGATTATAAAATGAGGGAAACGCATGTGCGGGCAGGTCGTTCCAGGATTTCGTAGTTCGACAGAGGAACGATCTTTTGAAACGCTCAGTTCTGGCGAAGATTCTCTCCGCTATATATGAGTGGCACCTCTGCCCGACGTGTTGTTCGGAATCTGTAAGGAGATGGTGGGATCAGGTTGAAGAGCTCTTCAGAACATTCGCCGTGATGCATTCGGTAGAAGGCAGCCAAGGACGCTATGGTTCTTTGCTGCGCTAACGGCTCGAGGCTTACCGTCATCTTAGGACAACCTATAATTCAAATCGGATAACACGTCTCTGCATAGCGCCAAGCGCGGCCAGTAAGTACCTCGCAGTCATGCGTGCAGTCATCCCAAAGCTGAGAACAGTATTCGACGCAGAGGCTAATCTGCACCATGCACAGCGAACATCCCGGTGTGGCGTGGAGTAGGTACCTTAAGTGAAGTAAAATTATAAAAATTCAACTCAAAATGGTTCACAAATTTTGGAAATATTATATTAAAATAGGCACAAAACCATAGAAAAGGTTAAATAACACAGTTCGAGTAAAAATCAATCATATTTATAATAAATTAAGTCCAGATAAGTTTGTTTGTAGCAATGCCACTATAATGAACTATCGACATCCTTATCGATACCTACCCATGACTATTTTACTGTAAACAGCCCTTTTTATTTCTGCCTTATATATACTCCTAAAATGCATTAGCACATTAAATATTGTGATATGTATAAAGGAAAATGCATAATCTACGTTATGAGTTGGACTTTCATTGAAATTTCACATCCAATTTGGCAAAATATGTACGGCAAAAATGGAATGAACGAAGTCACAAATGACCTGTTATACGAGTCTTTCTTCGTATAATTGCGTTTTGTAATATCCTATTCACACACTAAACACGACACTATTGTTGAAAATATAAAATTTTCTATTTTAATCGTAAGATCACTACAGATTATTGGATATTATGAATAACATAGAGCCGCCATAGGACCCCACCGGGCTCAGCGATTCAAAATACTGACATATGAGTACACAATTTGCTTTCTCTTTTCCTCTCGAGCTAAGTGCTATGGATAATGAGGTCTCGCTCGCACGCTTTGTATATCTATTGAGAGAAGCGAAAAATTCTAAATCTATGGGCACAACTGTTCACGTTGCTTGCACAGTGTAATCAAAATGCTAATAGCCATTTTGTAAAGGTAAACATTTCGGAATAACGTGGCTTTAATGGCTGTAAAACTACTAATTAATGTTAGATTTACTATGAAATCTCTGGGTGGTGGTGAAATATTTTTGCATGTTTAAATGAAAATCCTAGTTAATTTTAAATCATGCAGAAACTTAAGAATAGTAGTTTCAATAATACCGTAAAGTTCTGTACAGTTACTGCAATAGATTTTTGTTTACCTTGCAGAACACAATAAACTATAAGTGGAAATGTCATGTAAACGATAAAACACTGTTCTCAGTTTCAGCTTGTTATAATTGAAATCATTTACAAAAATGAAGGGAGAGCAGGAAATATGAAAAAAGTTTCTTCCCGAAGCTTCAGAAAAAAAAAATCTTCAAGAACTGTACAATCTCATCTAGACGTAATTTAACTAATTTTTTGGAGGTATTACACAGCAGCATAAACGTGAACGAACAATATATCAAATTACTACCTGGCGAGTTAATAGAAAAACAATCAATAAGGGATCTAAATTGTAATTTATAAGAAATGTGAAAGGATATGCTCAGTTTTTTAAGAATGGAAAAATGTCACCAAATATACAGGGTGAATTTTTGAAAAGGGCTTGGATGGCGAAATCCGAAACTATAAGGAATAGCTAAAAATGCTCAAAGGAGTCACGAGCCCGATTTTGATAAAACTTAAAACCTCATCATTAGATTTTTGAAAAACCAATAATCTTAGCTGGGAATCGAACCCAATGATTTTGAAAAAAAAAACACACCCTTTATTATTGCACCATACGATAGTGTCACTGATAAGGATCAAATTCTGCGAAGTAATGATATACAGCAAATTTAAGGAAAGTTTGGAATTTTGATAGAAATCATATTTCATGTACCAAAATTTTGTATCATAATTTGTCTCGTTCGAAATCCCAGAATAGATCGTAACAATTCCGTGTTTTAAATCATGCTCAGAATGATTCTTTGGAGAATATTCTAAACGAAATCAATAATATTGAATGCAGTACGATCCTTGAGGTCTCGAATCCAGTTATGTATTGAAAACAATGGTCTACATTTTGAACAATTAATCAGTTAACGTAAGCAAAATAAATTGTATTTTGTTAAAGATGAGCCCTTACCTTTAGTTTGCCGTATGTCATTACTTCCCAGAATAAGATCCTTAATAGCAACACTAGCGTATAGTGTAATAATATAGGGTGTGTTTTTTTTTTCATAATCAATGGGTTCGATTCCCAGCCAGGATTATTGGTTTTTCAAAAATCTAATGATGAGGTTTTAAGTTTCATCAAAATCGGGCTCGTGACTCCTTTGAGCATTTTTCGCTATTCCTTATAGTTTCGGATTTGGCCATCCAATCCCTTTTGAAAAATTCACCCTGTATAAAGACTTTTTTTGGATAAATCTGCCTAAAGGTACCTCTTCCGCATACTATCAAAATACTCGAATACATTTTCATAAGCGCCCAACACTAATGCTAAGGTCATGAAAATAATAAAGTTATTTAGAAAGACGACTTCCTTACTACCATATTCTTTGGACTGGTTCCAAGCATTGGAGGATGTAAGCTATTCTAACTAAAACTTCAAAGTTTTAAAAAGCATTTTCGTATCTTCTTCAATTTTGAACTTATTACAAAAATAAGTACGTAACCGTTGGTGGCGGCGCAAATAGCTAAGTGCTAAAAGTTCTGGTAGTGTTAAACGATTTTGTCTGCTTTTATGTAACTAAAGATTATGGTTATGATAGGACCCCGTATTTTCCTTTTTAAAACTTAACATGGATTGTTTTATACATAAAGATATATCGTACTAAACTAATATATGTATATTAATCCATAAGTAGTAACTGTATGTGAACTTATATTGGAACATACGACATTATTAAACAATACTCACACGTCTGATTGCGGACTTATCTCATGCACCATTCAAGCGAAACCTGCGTCCAATCGTCCTTACCTTTCGGATATAGCTCAGCGCTTTCGTGATAAATCGCCTCTTAGGAAACTTGTAGTATCATCACGAGTGCGCTTCCATGTGCTACGTCGTTGGCGTTTATCAGATAATGCCAGCTGCTTACGAGAGCTCATGTAAAATGCATGCACAAGCTCGGTGTGTAATTGAGAAAACAATTTAAGATTTGCTTCTAATCTACGTTTAATATATTTATTCATATTTTTGTTTTTCTTTTTTGCAACAAATACAAAAATATACTTGCTAGTAATATAAACGCAAAAGTATGTAAGTAGGGAAAGATATATTTTGTTTCTCTTTCACGTTCTAACGACTGAACGGAATTGGTTGAAATTTTGTGCTAGACGAAAATAGATTATAGACGAGATGGAGTGGTCTTGTTATGCCTTATATCCTTTTAATTATTATTAAAATGCTTAATACGATTTCATTTATGTTGAATGGATGGTGGATTTAAATTTTCCGCCTATTTCTATAATTTCCGCCAGGTAGTCTACATTTCCTTTTGTGTGTACAAGGTTTTCATATAATAGATTGACATCCTGAGTACTAAATGGAAGTAATTGGAATTGGAATTCCCGTCGAGTGTGAAATTGGCGTCTTTATTCAGCGGCCACGGATAAAATGAAACTCATACAATATTTTATGAGCCACAATGTGTTTATTTGCTCTCATAATATGACTTTTATACAATACAGACAGAATGAGGAATATTCCAACTAAGCGAATGAATTTCATGACTGTTTGAAGGTATTTTTTCCACATTTAAACTTATTAAGGGAAACTGGGGACACTTGATCCCCCTTTTGTTTTTTATCCCTAATTTCTATATTGAGTATCCGTTTAAAAAACCGTTGGTACTAAGATACGTGAAATTTATTTGCTTATAATTGCTGTAAGAGCCAAAGATATGAATATCTAATTTTAGGAGTTATTTGACTAAAATCCATAATAAGGAATCGTACCATGTGTCCCCTATATACGTTAGACTTGATCCCCCCGGTCTGGATGACTTGATCCTGCGGGAACAAGTCTCCCACATTTAGGGTCACATGATACCTTTACTAAGGAGTTAAATAAAAAATGTCTTGTCTGTTTATTCATTTTCGAAATCACATATTTCTTCATATATCTATCTATATCACGGTTTATTGGTAGCGCTCGTGGCCCCGCGGTTTCAGTGTTCTGTAAACGATCACTGCAGTAGCGACTTTCACTAAGAGCCAGTCCTTGGATGGGTGAAGATCCATGTGATCACTATGTGACATTTATTTGAGCGTTTCCGTGCTTCGATAGGCACGTTAAGCAGTTGATCCCGGTTGCCAGTAAAATGGCAGTCGTTAATCCAAGTTGAAAGCCTTTTTAGGCGGCTTGAAAATTTTTAACAGTCAAGTCGTTTGCTCCACCGACCATCGGTTCTCCTACAGAGATGTGGCCAGCCCACTGCCATTTCAAGACGCATGCTTCTGCGAGCTATGTCGACCACTCTAGTTCTCTAACGGAGAACATTGTTCCAGATTTTATCCCTCAGAGACATCCATAGCACAGTTCGTTCAATAGCTCGCTGTGCGACTTTAAGGGCATGGACTAGCTTTATTTTCGTTCCCTGGCACCATTTTTCGGGCACCTTCTCTGGTTTTGTAGTCTCTTGGCATATTGTTCTGCATTGAATTGAAAAAAAAAAGGTTGGGGACACTTGAGCCAGGTGGATCAAATCTCCCATAATAAAGTGTACCAAGTATACCCTGAGCTATTTGAGGTTATAAACAAAAATATTTCCAAAAGTCTATAATATTACCACTTTATTACGTAAAGAATTGCTAATAATATAGATAATGGCTCGTATTAAATGCATACACACTTAAAAAAGTCCTATTTTAAATAAATGTTTAGTCACAATAAAAACTAATCAAAATTTTCTTTCTGCCGCAACAATTACTTACTCGCCCGCCATTTGCCAAAGTGTCAAATATGATAGGTTTACCATCAAGTATCCCCAGTTTCCCTATACTATTGAGGCACTGTTTGAAAATTTAAGTCTTATTTTATTTGTTTATTGAAAGGCATATTAAAGCAATTACTATTTTAGTTACAAAATGTTCAATAAACACATTTAGAGCCAGGTATCATTGATAATTGCTTGTTTTCTTTTCTGAAACTTCATATCTATTATATAAAAATAAGTCGGGTTTTCCTTCCTGACGCTATAACTCCAGAACGCACGAACCGATTTTCACGGTTTTGCATTCGTTGGATAGGTCTCGGGCTCCGTGAGGTTTATAGCAAAGAAAGTTTAGGAAAAATTTCAGAAAAATCATTTTTCACATACAGCGCCATCGCGGGCGAAGCTGCGGGCATCAGCTAGTTACTTATGAATATAATAACAAACATAGTATCGTGACAGTCCCTATTCCGTAGTATTGACTTTCAGAGAAATTTATATTTTGGGCGTAACAGTACGCACACAAAATAAGCAAAACTTAGAAGATCTTTGCAATAATCCTGTAACGAAAGGCTTTATTCAGATATAAGGTTCACCCGAGACATGAATATTAAGAGCGAATTCTCGTCGAAGTTCCAAACAATTTGCCATAAGCTTCAATAAAGTGGTTTAATAAGGTAACCCAAGCTGTGGACAATTTATTTTATCAGCTACGCTAGTCGTAATAGTCTCAAATTATTGACACACATTTTTTCCTTGTTCGCGATGCATGGAGAGCGTATGATTAAAATATAATATAAACTGCAAGAAAAGAGATGTGACAGAGTGACCGAGTGCTTAGCACGAGTTTTTCCGAGTGCATTCTCATGACTTTTGAAGAAATAATTCTCCATATTTTAAACTAGACGAGCAACGGCGACATTGTTGTGTGTGAATGTCCACAAATATTTATTTTACTTATATTGATGCCTTGCAAATTCGTGTCAACGCGTTTACCGAGAGTCGTAAGTCAGCACTCGCAAATACACAACTAAGCACTGCGATCAATGTTAGATTTCATTATCATATTTAGTATACTTACAACAAAACAAAGGTAACGGTAGTCTACTATTCAGAATTTTAATAAGCATTTTGGTTGGAAAATATTATTCTCTCATGTGATAATAAAGTGAAAAGATTGGCTGCAAATGTAACGTACTGCCTATGTCTGCAAAACTTACCTTAACAACATGAGTCTCATTTAATAGAAGAAGAAAGGGTACGTGAGGACTTAACTTAAGGCAAGTTATCAAACTCGAATATGAGTACCCACAGCAGAAGTGTAATAAAATTAACAGAATAGGTTGGGAATCCCAACGAAACTCAGGTAATGTTTAATTAAACTTGATGTAATACAATACACCTTTGGAACTTTATAATGACTGCCCTCATATACATCAACCCGTTGCTAGCAGTATAGCTACTGTAATCGTTTATTAGCTTTACGGTCACCATTATAGCTGTATTGTATTATTGGTAATTTAGCACATCTGATGTTGAGTACCAGATGTGGTAAATTTCTGAATAGATATACCTATTTCTCATTACAGTTTGCATTTTTCATTTCAATTGTTGTCTTATCATCCTCTCTATGCCACGTTTATTTTTGAAAATATCTATTTTGGTACTCTCTTTAAAAGTTGTAAGTTAAATAATTCTGAAAGTACGTATATTATTTTCTTACAAAACCTTTAAACTAAAGTGCGGTTTCCCTACAATATAGTTCTTCCCAATACTTTTGTTAATACGGTGTTGATTATACATGTTGACCTGAAATTTATGAGAAAAATGTAGGTACATACAATGATATATAAAAACAATTACGCAATTACAAAGTAAAATTTACGCAGCGGAATGTCCGACGTGAGCTTCGATCCCTGGACGTTCATAAGTCGAGTGGGCCGGATGGTATACCCGCGGTGGTACTGAAGCAGTGTGGTCCAGAGTTGTGTCCGGTACTTACACGTCTTTTCACGCTTTCATATTCCAAGCAACAAGTCCCGGCGTCGTGGAAGATCGCGTATGTGCATCCTGTGCCCAAGAAGGGTGACAGGACCGACCCGGCCAACTATAGGCCTATAGCCGTCACCTCCCTTTTATCTAAGGTGATGGAGCGTGTAATTAATACACAGCTCCTGAGGTACCTAGAGAAACACGACCTGCTCAGTGACCGGCAGTACGGTTTCCGTCACGGTCGCTCGATGGGCGATCTTCTGGTGTGCCTCACACACCGATGGGCGACGGCTATTGAGAGTAAGGGCGAGGCTCTAGCAGTAAGCCTTGACATCTCTAAGGCCTTTGACCGGGTCTGGCACCGTGGTCTTCTTACGAAATTGCCCTCATATGGACTGCCCGAGAGATTATGCGGATGGGTGTCTAGCTTCCTGGCCGGTAGAAGCATCAAGGCCGTCGTTGACGGCAGCTGTTCAGACTGCATGGCCATAAACGCTGGAGTACCGCAAGGCTCAGTGTTGTCCCCTACTCTGTTTCTGCTGCATATCAATGACATGTTGTCTATTGACGGCATTCATTGTTATGCGGACGACAGTACGGGAGACACTTGTTACACGGGCCGCCCCGGTATCTCTCGGGACACAGTGAAGGAAAATCGTGAACAGCTTGTGTCTGAAATCGAGGCTACTCTTACTAGAGTGTCCGAATGGGGTGGACAAAATCTTGTCCAGTTCAACCCTTCCAAGACACAAGCGTGTTTTTTCACCGCTAAGCAAACCCCAATTACTGTAGCGCCGCAATTTCAGGGCACATCTCTTTCCATCTCCAAAAGTATAGGGATCCTTGGCGTTGACATCTCCGGTGACGTTCAGTTCCGTAGCCATTTGGAGGACAAGGCTAAGCTGGCATCCAAGAAGCTGGGTGTGCTCAACAGGGCGCGGCGGTACTTCACTGCTGCGCAAACACTGCTTCTGTATAAGTCGCAAGTGCGGCCGCACATGGAGTACTGCTGTCACCTTTGGGCGGGGGCACCTGAATATCAGCTTCGTCCATTTGACTCGGTGCAAAGACGTGCTATAAGAGTTGTCAACGATCCTATACTTACAAGTGGTGTGGAACCTCTTCGCGACAGGAGAGACTTTGCCTCCTTATGCGTGTTCTACCGACTGTACAATGGTGTGTGCTCTGAGGAATTGTTTGATATGATGCCCACGGCTACGTTCTATCATCGCACCGCTCGCCACAGACAGGGAGTTCATCCTCACACTCTGCGTCCGGAGCGTTCCAGCACGGTTAGATCCGATAGGGGTTTTCTTCCGCGCACGCTTAGGTTGTGGAATGATCTCCCTGCCTCGGTTTTCCCAAACGCCTACAGAATGGGGTTCTTCAAAAGGGGTCTTAGAAGGTTTTTACAGGGTCGGCAGCGCGAGTGTGGCGCCTCTGATGTTGCAAATGTTCATAGGCTGCGGTGACCACCGGTCCTTCTGGTGGGCCGTATGCTTGTCTGCCACCTTAGTGGTATAAAAAAAAAAAAAAAACAATAGATACTTTATCAACTCTGGTAAATGGCAATAAAAAGTTAGGCATTTGCCTTACTTTTCATACATGCTACCATAGATAATTTTATAGAAATTCTTTTTTTTTATTTATAAAAGGTATGCTGTTTTTGAAAGACGTGATGTTCGTGCATGTCATGTCTAATTAATAATACCTACGTCGTTGGGTACATAGGACAAGCTCGATAGCAATTTGAGCTTATTAACATTTTTAGGGTACAATTTCAATTGTACACTTGAAAGCTGTTAAAAATAAATAATAGTTCTACTAATTCTTTGCCTTTGACTTTTTGTATAGAGGGTTTTTTAGAAAAGATTGCATTTGCGTATTTAATACCAACAAAGAACTTTAACAAATTCATGTTGATTTACATAATTTGTGTCATGAATAATAATATAAATTTTTCTATTAAAACCAATTAATCTAAACAAATATGATTTTGCACAAACTTATCCCTAACAAAGACAAATAGATATACTCTCGTTTACGAGTATATCCTTTCTCAAAGACTGCACAAATCGAACAAACATTAGCTTATTCGATGGATTTGTGGAAATGGAGTACATATGGAACATAGTGAGCGAAGATTTGCCGGAGGCTTTTAACATTCTGATAGAAGCAAGATGCATTTAGAAATACAACATAGTGTAATGGATGGAAAATAGAGTTATATTTGTGCCTATACTCGTATACAACTAATGAATTCGACTAAAGAGTATAACCTCGAACAAATTTTCATGGAAAACTGAAATTCATTAAAAAGAACTTTAAAAGCAAGTTTAGCTATTTGGTGATATCCGCAATGTAGCTAATCGAACCTTAGTTTACGTGAAGTTGTTTGTAATAAAGTCTTTTTAGGACAATTCGCTAATAGCTTTTCTGACATTCTATGTACTTTATTTTTAATCATTTCTTCTAAATTTGATTCAAATCGGTTAATTAAATAATGACGCTGAAACCGCTCGAAAGTCGCCCAAATTCAAAAATCACCTACAAAACACGGTTATAATATTGATTAAAGGTATCTTTCACACATGACAAATTTTGTATGTGTAAACCTATTCCTTGCTCCAGCACAATATTTATTTTATTCCAGTTCGTTGTTGGCCTAAATTGTGGCGATGACTACTGTTTAGACATTATGGGAATGTAGGAATAGCTGTGAACACGACTTTTAGCTCCTAATGTCTTGTCTTTTCCTATCGGAAAATACTTACGTCGGTCGATTACGGTCGCTGTGCTATTCACATCGTTTATAGTTTATTTTATGGGACATTAAGGAATAAATGTTTTTGAATCAGCTATTTTTGTAATGTCTACTTAGTACAAGAGGACTAGAAATAAGACTTTACTACACCATCTTCAAAACATTGGAATACTTTGAATGCTTCCTCCATTGCATAAGGTTTTTATTCGATATGATAGAATATCAGTAAACATGACAAGATTCTTGGAGTTACAGGAGCTGTGAAATTTCACTCAAACTTGCAAACGTTAAAAAAGCTAGAAACCAACTTTCACCCAGCTAGTGAAATATTAGTTATTTTCTGCTAACAAGCTCCCATTGATGGCAATACAGGCTTATTAGGGATATTATTTAAGTAGTTATTATTAACCCGAATCTAGACTACCTCGCCGAATTTATATTATATCATGATTTTTGAAAGTTGTATCTCCACTATATTTAATGCGGTTTAAAGAAATATTCATGAAATAGGGTGCCTGCCGTTTGACTAAAAAGATTTTGCCAAAATTTCACTACCCAAAATATTTTGGTAACATTTTATTATACCTACCAATGCAATGTTTGGAATAATTTTAGTACGCACTTTTTCATTTTGTCAAATTTTTATTTGGCAAAATATTACAATAGATTATATCATTATGACATTTGATCTTTAATCAAATAGTTTATAACAAAAAAAATTGTTGTTTATTTTCCAAAACTTAATTAATAATCTTTACACAATAAACGTTTGGTAAAATTGTGCATCAAACTACTCTGCATTATTCTCATTACAGGCTCCATTTTAGGTTGCCTGTAAGAGATTGCCTTGTGCGATAAGGCCACCAATTGTTATACCATAAGTTATAATTAAGGCACTCAAATGTATTTCCTGGTGTGCAATAACGAGTTTTTATGTTATGTTATGTAAAATGATTTGCTATAACAAAAAACATAAAGGCAAAAGTAAGAATTTTTGGGTATTAAAATTATGCAATTTTATGTAAAAATAATTCCGATGGTGTACCTCCTAAACAGTTTCAGGTCGAATACTGTGCGCCCCGACTTCGTTATTTTTTTATAACCATTCAATATCAACATCAATTTTGATGGTGTGACTTCGAACCTAAATAATTTTGTCATTACCTAAACAATTGACTGAAAATAAAAGGTAATTAGAAAATTGATCTTATGGAATATAATATGACATTTTATTTTGCGTAAAATAAACATAAACATCGACTAAATAAAATTTGGTAAAAGCACTAGTTGGTATATAAATTATTGTTTAACCAGTAACCACCCTTAACCACTGACGTATGTATGTGGTACATCACCCAAACGGGTTTTCTTTCAAAACTTCAATTTGCGCGGGAATTTCAGCGAGTCCTTTTTGGTGGTATCCTAGTTGCCCGTGACGGATGTGCTAAGGTGGGGAGCGGACGCCTGCCACGTCTCTAAGCAGGTGAGTTTCACTACCCGACGTATGTGGTACGTAGCGTCAGTGTGAGTGTGACTTTTAACAATATTTGCTTATGTTTTTCGACAGATAAAATAAATCGTAAGCGTTTAAATTCTACTTGTATACCATCGACATCTGCGAGGCCGCAGTGGCGGCCGTGGGTCTGTTGGGAGTTCTGGGACATCCTTCCGAGGGCTTCCCCGGGGCTCCTAACCACAGGCTGTAGGGCGTTACGTGAGGTTTTTCAGTCGGTAAGAGTCCGGCTTAACATCCTCAGAGGATATTCCCTCACGTAAAAAAAAAGGGGCATCTAGGGCGTTTGTAATTTTTTTTGTTAAGGCCTTTAAAGTAGTACAACTTAATGAAGGTCTGGAGTCGATCTGATGATAGAGAGACAGTGGAGAGAATTCCCTAACGATAAACAGCAGTTACCTTGAGTTTGGGCTTCATTAATTTGTACTGTTGGGAATTTTATACCTAGGTAGATAGATTTTCAGTCTACACGTTACTAAAAATAGTAATTAGAATTTTTTTAACAAGAAATAAACCAACTTCAAACAAAACTAAAAACTAAAAAATCAAATTTACTTAGCACAAAGTAAGTATATTCTGATTAATCAGATTTCATTAAATATAATACTGAAGTCAGAGCCAATATGACCATGAGAAAGCTTAATAATGCCTACCTAAGCTTACATAGTCTTACTGGGCACCAATTTCTGTATTATATTTAATGAAATCTTATAAATCAGAATATACTAACTTTGTGCTTAGTAAATTTTATGTTAGTTACAGTATTTTGCTTAGCCTATATTAGTAACTAGAAAAATGTTAGTACTAATGTCTACGTGTTCGCGAAAATAGAATAGATAAACTGCTGTGTAATCTGCTACTTTACAAGTTTATTTCACGTGTAAAATGACTGAGACAAAGGAGGCTTTGATCTTTATTTAATTTTCTTGTAAAACGTTTGAGTACATCGTAATTGAAGTCCCGTTTAATGGCTGGGTAAGTAAGTCTTTACACGGATTAGTGAATGAAACAACATACGCAGCGTCCTCTCAAACCAATTAAATTTATAACAGCAAAGCAAAATTTAATGAAAACATTAAAGTTCGTGAGAGCATTAAATGTCCGTAACTTGATCGCATATTTTTTCTAGATACATACATATTGTCACGTCTTTATCCTCGAAGGAGTAGGCAGAGGCACAGTATACGCTCACATTTTACCTTATAGTTTTATGTCCCACGTAGGTAATTGGTGGTGAGCCTATTGCCACCCACATAGTATATTTTTTCTAAAAATGAAAATGATACATAGGTCTAGTACCTATGTATCATTTTCATTTTTAATTCTGCTATTTTATTAACATTTTTGTACTCTTAGTATTAATTCCGAAATGTTTTATAAAACAATAAGATGTGGTGTTTTGTTATGCAACACTACGTACAGACTAATAGTAGGTATCTACTTTAGAACTCTATCAGTGTCATTACATAATTACAGCTACGTCAAGTGTTTGCAATCTAGATTCCTTTAATTCAGAAATCAGTTCTCCCTTTGTAACCTTATAAACATTGTCTCTGAGTACAACAGTTCATCGTCCGTTCCGAGGATCCGGTACATACTCAAAGAAACACTCAAGAACCGGAAGACCCGTAATAAGGAAACCGGAAGCCTGTACCCGACTAACGAACAACTAGTTAGGACTATCCGAATGTATTTTATTTATATCCTTCAATTACCAACTGTATTATTTCAAGTTTGTTAAGTACTAGCTAAATTCCGCAGCTCTGCCTGAAGCACTGTTTTGTTGTATCTAAAAGGAAATAGACGGCGTTTTTGACAAAAGCTCACAGGTCGCATGACTTTTTTTTATATTTCCAACAGTAACCGTCACTTTCCCACTAATATACTCAAATCATTCTTCATGTGTCTGCCGCATACGTTTTACTCTTTGAAATAAATTTTCGTGGCCTGTGGGGACGGGCACAGAATTCTACACAGGCATAGCAGAGGGCGTCTTATATTGTAATAGGTGGATAATAAATTTAAACGAGCGATTCAGTGGCAATTTGTTTTACTGAAATTATCAGGTTTGTTAGCTCATGCATTCGCTTTGATTTTTGCTTCTTTTTATTTAGCTCGCCAAAATGATGCCTCCCCCTAATGGAAAGTCATAAGTCCATACATCTAGCGATTGGGGGCTACTCTCACAGTGTACATGACAGTGGTCCTCAAGATGGCAGCCCTATGATGTGCTTCTTCACACTCGGCTTAAAGAACACTACGCTCCACTAGAGCATGGAAAAATAGAAAAGGTTAGAGACGCGTGTATAAGGCTTGTTAGGTACCTTTATTAGTACTACTTTACGTTCTATTGAATAATTATTAGTTTTCTAACTCGCACCTCTTATACATATTTAATCTCTCATGGGTAAAAAGTATTAGGAGAACATCATGATGAAGTTAGCTATACGAAACGAGAGAGCGTCAAAATGGCAGTACTTATTTGTTATTTTAGTGGTAGTCGGCCTTTTTAGAAAAAAAGGTACGTCATCATTTACGGAAAAACACGTTTCATGCCTTTTGATTTATCAGCTACATTTTGTACGATATTACAAATTTTATTGAATTCAAAAGGGTGCTGCGTAGGTACATTCGTATTTCATATACAATTTTTTACGTTTACCCTTAAAACGTGACTAAAGAAAGGTATCAAACCTTTACAAAAGTCTAATATATCTTTAGTAAATCTGTTGACACGAGTTATTTTTGTACCTCAATTTACTCTGACTGAATAATAAATAATTTTCTTTGAGTTCATTGTAGCGTTTTTTTTTCAGGTTCATCCGAATACTATGTTAAAGCTTTTTTCTGGTGGAAATTCCTCATAGACTTTATACCGGACTCTCACCCACTAAAATCACACGGTACGCCACGGTATCCCAACCGTGGACAGTGGTACTGTCCACGGTTGGGAGACTCGGGCTTAATTTAGAGCCGTGTCTCCACTTTTTTTAACGACAGCCATTTGGCCTCGCAGCAGATAACTTGAACAAACCCCGTAGATTTAGGTAGAGGCATTGAATAATTTTTAAAATATTTTCTTCTGAAAAAACATGAAATTCGGTTTACGTTTTAATTCTATTTTTTAGGTTCCGTATGTGTCTACACTTCCACGGATAAGTATGGAAATTATCCATAAATAAATTTGGAATAATGATACATTATAGCCTGAAAACTGCATTAAAATCCGACTAGTAGTTTTGGAGAAAAATGCCAATATGTATTTGCACAAACAAACAAACAAACAAACATCCTCACCACCCAAACGCATATACCGCCTCCTTTCCTTCGTGGGTAATAAAATATACATTTAATCATTTTAAATTTCATTGTATTCCAATAACATTCTAGTGATTTTTCTACTTTTTTTAACAATAATATTTAATATTTCGGAAGAAAAGACGTTAACAATCAATAGAATTTATTATATTCTTGTTCTCTCCTCGTATTAACCAGCCTACGTCATTTTTTATTTAAAATAAATTTCTACTGACAATGAAACGAAATAATCTGAGGTTGGCTCAGCCCAACCCGTGAGAAATTACACATGAAAGGCAAACCAAAATGTCCTACGTTAAAATCTGTCTGTGCCCGCAGTTCTATCCCATCGAGTCATTTAATTGAGTGGAAATACTGAACGTTTGGGGTCGTGTCCCAATTTAGTATGAATTCACCGAACGTTTATGTTTATAAATTACGGCCTATATATTTAATATGAGAATGTTAATGACCGTCTAATGTTACAAGTGCGGTCCTGAAATAACTTGCTTGGTAGTTTATTACTTCTATATTGGTAATTTAGAGGCCTTTTGTCAAGACAATCTTGCCAAATATTCGGAAACCGTTTCATTTGAAACGGAGTCTTGACTTTCTCATAATTATTAGGACAGACATTTTTTATTTGCATTTTCAGTGTTCTGTAAACAATCAAAGCTTTGGTAAATAAGTCTAATGACTGGCCTTTCAGGAATAGGAACTCAAATAAACCGGCCAAGTGCGAGTTGGACTCGCCCATGAAGGGTTTCGTAGCAGCAAGTAACATAATATAAAAGTTCTTATAGTTCGTTGTAACATTGATTGATTTTTTTACACGTTCGCAGTGGTAGTGATTTTTCTAACCGAAAATTGCGGTTTATGACGTATTAAAAAAAAACTACCAGCTCTATCTCGTTCGAACTAATTTTCGTTGGTAGTTTTTATGGCAATGTACATCATATAATTTTTTTAGATTTATCATTCTCTTAGTTTAGAAGTTAGAGGGGGGGGGACACACATTTTTCCTCTTTGGAAGTGTCTCTTGCGCAAACTATTCTTTTTAGAAAAAAATGATGTTAGGAACCTCAATAGCATTTTTGAAGACCTATCTATAGATACCCCACACGTTTGGATTTGATGAAAATAAAAATTTTGAGTTACAGTTCTGAGTATGGGGACCCCCGAAATTTACTACTTTTTTTCTAGTTTTATATAAGAATCTTAATGCGGTTCACAGAATACATCTAGTTACCAAGTTTCAAAGGCATAGGCCTTATAGTTTCGGAGAAAAATGGCTGTGACACACGGACGGACAGACAGACAGACAGACAGACAGACAGACAGACAGACAGACAGACAGACAGACAGACATGACGAATCTATAAGGGTTCCGTTTTTGCCATTTGGCTACGAAACCCTAAAAAGCAATGAAACAATAGTAAACTACGCATTAACGTTGTGTTAGCACAGCATCCTGTGACTTCCGGTTGACCTATGTACAACCGACAGTGCCGTTGCACCTCTTCTAGCGGATTTCAAACTGTTTAATAGCTAATCATGTAACATAAATAAACTACGCACAGAATTCAAGAAGACAGTGACGGAAACCATTAAATAAATCTTCGAAGAGTTTCTCTCCTCATTTCTATAAAGTTAGTAAGAATAAATCTTATTTTGGAGCTTGTTAATGAACACGCTCGTGTTGCCAGTTTACTTACAAAGTTTGATTTAAGTATACATTCCAAGTTTTGAATACAATTTGTACTTCTGCTAATAGGCGAAACAGTCAATGTTTACATAGAACTTTAGAGACGTGTTTCCTTATAAAATGTACATACCAACATGGATGCTGAATTATTTATGAATGATAAATGAATAAATATTTTTGAACAAAGCTTTTACTATACTGGAGCTTTTACGTGCCGAAGTCCCCACAGGAGTCATACCAGTCTCAAACTTACTAAGACTACAAAATCCCTAGCTCATTACGGTGCTAGGAGGTTGTACATTGTCTTTTATATCACCGTGGGTACTTATCTAGTGTCAATAAATGTGAATAAACATTCGCAACTAGTCACACTGTTATTCGTTGAGACATTTTATTCCAAACGAGTATCACTATTAAAGTCCGGTGGGAATATAAACTCGCATCAAGTCACACTGTTACTCGATGCGAGTATTTTTTTTAGTGTAATACAATTTGTGTGACTCGTTGAGAGATAAAGATCCGTATAACGCCGGTATATGTCCTAGAAAAGATGTCCCAATATTACATTATAAATGGAACTTAGACAAATTTTTAAAATTAAATAAACATCGTTTTCTTTCTTTTTATCATTTAAATATTAAATTTCACAAGTCTTTGGCTCATTGTAAAAACGTTTATAATCCAATATAAAAACAAAGTTCTCACGTGTCTATTTTGGGGTAACTTGACTTCTTTCGGACGTAGCAGAGGTTCCAAGCAAGCAGACAAGTAAAACACGTTTATAACATAGGTATATGCAACAAACCTGTAAATTAATTGAAATTGAAGTTGCATTAAGCTAAAACTAAACAATAACACTGGTTTTACATGGTTTTAATTACTCTAATAGTATTAGGTAGGTAGCTACTAACTAACAAAGCACGAGGCAGAATTTATTTTTTTCTCATTGTAAGGTCCCTATTCATTGAAAATGTAATAACAGTGATACGCTCGGATATTTTTTGTTAGTATTGTGGTAAAGTTTTAACGACTTCATACTTGTCTGAATAATTATTGTATTCTGAAAT
Source organism: Miltochrista miniata (assembly GCA_933228765.1). Taxonomy (NCBI): domain Eukaryota; kingdom Metazoa; phylum Arthropoda; class Insecta; order Lepidoptera; family Erebidae; genus Miltochrista; species Miltochrista miniata. The sequence goes on from OW121756.1 coordinate 25,020,313, forward strand.
AATGATACAAGTTTTTAAATATGGAAAAAATGGTTTCAAGCAGGATTCAAACCTGCGTCTTCTTGCAATCCATGCAAGACGCTTAACCACTAGCCTCCGAAACCTACTCCATTTTTCCATATTTAAAATTTATGATCAGTTAACATACTAATTTCTTTTCAAAAAATAAATTCAATGATTCAAGCGTAGACTGACATACATAATAAATAGGTGTTTATATAAAATTCTTTTTATTCATATCGAGCGGGCTTCAATTTTAAAGATATGCCCAATGCCTTTTGACCCACTATTGGCAATAAGCTGAAAGTTATACCATAGCTTATTATATTATGGGGAATTATAAAACGGTCGAATTAAAAATAAAAATAGGTAAAAAAACTTTTTAAGTTAAACGGTTTTATGTTAAACATACATTGCAATGTTTAAGATAAATATACTAAAAACCAAAAAATAATAAAATAGATACAGTCGTGGGAATTATAAACATATGCATAGACTAGACTAAAATAAAACCGTGGGGCACGTCAATTGTCTACAAATTATCGACTTAATGTGCGATAGAAGAATCGTTTAATTCGTCGTTAGGCAGTTGGCCCGCAGACGGTGAGGAAATTACACACTATTTTCTTGCTCATGGAAATTCCAATAGTTATACACTCCATGTAAATAAAAGAAATGTTTCAACTACACTCGAGAGCAATGAATCCGGGTCACTTAAAGAATGTTAAAAATCTCGGAAACTAAAAATGATAGGTTAATGCAATAAATTGTATTTAATAGACAATGTAATACTCCTTAAATGAAAGTAAAAAAAATATGAGTCACCATACATTTTATTAACACAAAATTACATAAAGAAAAAACTGCTGATCTCTCCTTAAAACAAAAATAGGAAACATGAAATTTTTGAACTTTATTACGATTTTCTTGAATTTTAATACTTCGTATTGCCTCCTCGTGCTTCCATTACTGCGTTTACGCGGTTTGGCATGCTGTACACCAAGTTCCTTATACGATTTTGGGGAATATTCTCCCATTCCTCTGTGAGAGCAATTTTGAGCTCACGAAGCGTGATTGGGGGAGGGTTTCGTTGTTTTACGCATCTGCCTAGCTCGTCCCAAGCATGCTCGATCGGGTTGATATCCGGGCTGCGCGCTGGCCACTCCATACGAGTAATGTTCATCTCTTGAAGGTAGTCATTCACAATCCTACCTGTATGAGGTCGGGCATTGTCATGCATAAATATAGCATCCTCACCTAAATTGACCATAAATGGACCAACGTGATCATTGAGGATTTCTTCCACATATCTTACGCTAGTTAAAGAGCCGTTTTCTATGATCACCAGCTCTGTGCGACTTTCAGAAGAAATTCCGGCCCACACAAGTACAGACCCACCACCGTAGGCTACTTTTTCTTCGATGCATGCTTGCTTGAATCTTTCCCCTGGTCTTCGATACACTCTGTGTCTTCCATCGTGCTTGTAGAGCATAAATTTTGATTCGTCGGAGAACATAACTTTTGACCAATCTTCAATACTCCAATTTACGTGGCTCTGGGCATACCTTAGTCTCGAAATACGATGCCCACGCTCCAGTTTAGGGCCGTTTGCAGGTCTAAGGGGTTTTAAGTTAGATTCAGCAAGCCGACGTCTTACTGTCCATGCACTTGGGTTACTTCCTCCGAGGCGTCGAAACTGATTGGTGAGTTCAGTTCCTGTGAGAAAGCGATTTCGAAGCATGGTGTTCACCAAGTGTCGGTCTTCTCGTGCTGTGGTACACCTGGTTCTGCCCGTTCCTGGTCTGCGTAGGTTAGAACCAGTTTCTTCGTAACGTCGGAGAACTCTTTGTACTGTTGACAGCGACACACCGACTGTCCTGGCTGTATCGCGCTGACTTCGGCCGGTTTCCAGCATTGTAAGTATTCTGGTGCATTCTTCAGGCGTAAGCGACATAATTTCAGCTTGATTAATGAATATAGAGCACTATCAACATGGTTTATGTACCCACATAAATGACAGATTACAAACAAAAGCAACACCAAATGCTGTAATTTCGTAGTTCCATCTTCGAAAGTGGCCCTTTTTCAAATTTGTTTTTTTTATGATATAACTTTACAATAACTAAGAAGTTTTAATACCTTCATTTAAGGAGTATTACATTGTCTATTAAATACAATTTATTGCATTAACCTAGCATTTTTAGTTTCCGAGATTTTTAGGATTCTTTAAGTGACCCGGATTCATTGCTCTCGAGTGTAGTTTATCGTTGGACATTCACACTGCTGGCTGGCAAGGAATCGTTGATAAGCCAAATGGCTGATAAGAATTTTTTAACAATCCCACCAATATGGGTACCAAATAAAAGGGCTTGACAAGAAGAATACAATGCACCATACAACCTCAATATTTAAGATGGGCGCAGCCACTAAATGGCGTATAATAATAACATTTAAATTTAGAAATTGAATCTGTAATTTAGGTATCTGATTAATCCAGCCTGAATCCACCGCCCAAGTCAAGATTTTGTATCGTGTTGAGGACTGTGTTTCGTTAGGGTGGCTAAAAATGATACGTCGTTAGCGGTACACCACCCAAGTTAAGGTGAAAGGTTAAAACGCGTCGAGAACTGTATGGCATTAGGGTGGATAAAAGATGGCGGTAGCTGATCAGGGCCGGAGCCCTTGTTAACATCAAGATTTTTCAATTTAATTAATACATCACTCTCATCGATTGCAATTTGAGACAATGTGTCTAGGAAGCCCTCTTCTAAGGGCAGGTTACCGTTAGACGGACCGATATTAGAGTTATTTTGAACTACTGAACCAAAATAATTAGAAAAGAGATCACAAATCCCCTGTCCGTCAGACGACGAGGCGTTCCCAAACGTCATAGTATCAGGTATGGAAACGCGACCCTTCCTATTATTGATAAATCTCCAGAACGACTTCATGTTCGTTTTAAAAGAGTCCTGCAAGCAATATAATTTCTGTAACAAATTTTTGTTAGCATTTTACATCTTGATCGAAGTAACGAAAAAGCATAGTAATCACGAGGATTTCCGTACTTTTTGTACAATTTATGGTATTTATTTTTTTCTTGATTACACTGAATTAAAGGTTTACTATACCAAAATGGATATGAAGTAGGTTTGAAAGCAACGGTTGGTGGAATTTTTTTTATTACCCTGAATAAATTATCATAAAAAATGTCCAAGCATAAGTCGACATCAGGAAATGATAAGACTTCAAGCCATTTTATGATATTTAATTCGGATTTAAATTTGTCAAACTTACATCTATTAAAATTAAGCCGCTTTTAAGTAATTTTCTGAAGCTCTCTCATTATACATGGAGTGGATACAGTTATAACAATAGCTGGGTGATGTCTATCTTCCAATAGTAGCTTCGAAGTATCACGAACAGTTACGGAATCGGTATTCGAGAGTACTAGATCCAACAAGCGGTTATTAGTATTTGTGACAAAGTTATACTGTACCAAATTACATAGTGACAGAAAGTCGTTTAGAAGCCTATGCTTTTTACTTTGAAGGAACGGAACAGAGCTTGTAATAACAGAAGTATTGCTGCTAGCGACATAATAATGATAGTAATCTGTAGTATTAAAATCTCCAATAAACAAGAAATCGTCCGCTGGAGAAACATTAAGCATTAAGTCTCTTCGCCTCTGATAATAACATCTGGTGTTCCGCAGGGATCCCATTTAGGACCCTTATTCTTTGTTGTTTTTATTAACGATCTCATTCAGCAACTATCATGTAAATGTCTGCTATATGCAGATGATTTAAAGATTTTTAAATTGATTTCTAAATCAGAAGACTGTTTGGCTCTCCAGCGGGACATTAATACTTTATCACGCTGGTGTCAAAATAATTACATGTACCTAAATATCAAAAAATGTTTCGTTATATCATTTACCAACAAGCTTAATAAAATCACATGTAGCTATGATATTGATGGGCAAACACTGGGTCGATCGATAGTTGCTAAAGACTTGGGTATTATATTTGATGAGAAACTTTCATTTCGTGCCCATTACAACCATATCACATCTAAGGCTAATCAGATGCTGGGGTTTGTTTTGCGATCTACCAAAGAGTTTAGAAGACCTTCCAGTTCCTTGTACTTCGCCCTGGTAAGGAGTATATTAGAATACGGGACATCCATATGGTCACCGAACTACCAGGTACATATTGACGAAATCGAGCAAATACAAAAGAAAACACTTAGAATTCTAAGTTATCGCCAAGACCCTGGTAGATCAGCTTTAGATTACCAATGTAGACTTCGTAGATATAATGTACAGCGGTTGGAAACACGACGCATATGCTTTGATTTAGTTTATCTTTACAAATCATTCATTATTTAACAGACACACCGGAATTACTTACCCAAATAACTTTTAATATTAAATTTAGAGCACGTAGATCGAACGAGATAAATTTATTTTCCCTACAAATCTATAAGAACAACATCTCTTATTACAACCGTTTAACTAGGATGGCTCGTCAATACAATGAGCTGGTGAAAAAGAACCTGCACCTTGATATATTTGATCACAGCTTTAAAAGATATGTGCATATACTAAAAGACACCCTCCATAAAGATCTTAGCGTTTTTTTTTTTTTTTTTGTTGACGCGGGGAACGCCTTTACGCGCCTTCATCCCAACTGCGGGGGCAGCTGGGATGGTGTGTGGGACTCCCGGCCCGGTCCGCAATGGACCGTCCTACCCACTAAACCCCGCGGTGTTCCTCCTCACCCTTTAGCCGGGCCGAGGGATATCAAAAGATTATTCACGTCGACCCGGCTAGGGGCGCCCCGTTTATTCGGGGCTCTCCTCGGGGGAGCCAGATGGGCGGCTCCCCAAAGCTCCCTAAGGAGCTGAAGTCCACGCCTGCACCGCTCTCGAGCGCCCCTCTGTAATAGAGGAGACAGAGAGCGGCTGGCGCAGGCGTGCGCTAATGGGCACCCCCGGAACACGGAAAAGGTGCCCACCGCCATGTGACCGTTGGTGGGCGGGGTCCCCCGACCTTACGCCCACGGTCAAGCAACATTCGGGAGCGCGCAGTGACTCCTCACCGCGGCGCCCCCGAACTGCACGGCAGAGCGGGAGCATTATTGGTTACTCCCGCTCCCCCGCACAGTGCACCTCCCGCTTTGCCGCCATCACCTCGTCAACTGGCGAGGTGACAGCGGCCCAGCACTGTGGCCGCCGGTCGCGCCGTTATTCACGGCCGGCAGCCCGAACTGCATGGCAGGGCGGGAGCATCTACCCAAACTCACGCCCCCACGCAGTGCCTCTCCCACTTTGCCGCCATCGTCTCGCCAGAAAAGGAGGCGAAGCGACGGCGACCCATCATTGCTGCTGCCGGCCGTGAATAACGGCACGGCCGGCAGCAACACACACCACCGAGCAACCCACAGGTGGGTTACTCACGCCTCGGCCGGAATTAGCCAGAGTAGCACAACTCCCCCACAGAGGAAGGGGAGTGGTCGCTACTCCGTTGCCCAGGATGCACCACGAGGAGGATCCGACCCATTGGGGTCCTTAAGATGTTAGTAGGACCCCGCATCCCATAAAGATCTTAGTGTGAATTAGATAATATTAGATAATATTAAATAAATATAAGTACCTATTTATATTAGCACGTCTGTGTATCTTTCTGGTTTTTCTTTAATAAGTGCCTTTCTTGTATTTTATGTATTGTTTTACTGTATGCACTTGTTTACGTTACAATCCAGAACAAAACTGTTATTTCTTAGTATTAGCTTTTATGATTGTAATGTGTTTTGTGTGCCTAAATAAAATAAAAAAAAATATTGAAAAATAAAATTTATGTAAGTATTTGTGGTTATTATGATCTAAAGTGGAGCATTCGAACGCGTGCGGATGCGCCCCTGTAGAAATGCCCGAACGTGCCCCAGGCCTTGACCAAATTTAAATTACAGTTGTATTCAAAATCAACGTTAGTAAAAGAAATTTACCGATAAAAACTCTAAATTAAACAATGGGAACATTAATGAATCCTGACGTTTTTTATAAAAACATAATAAATTTACTTGCCAGTACGATTTAAACTTCAGCAAAAAAAAATACTTACCTATTGCTAAAACACGTTACGTCTTATTACCTCACACAGAGTGGCGCGATTGGCACGACACTTCGCTAGCAACATGGCAGTCGGTATGTCTATGTACACAGGCAAAGGCATGTTTGTGTGTCGGTTAGTATTTTTGTTATACTCAATGTATGAATGTGCCCCGCGTACGAATGGTGAACAGTTTCCCCTACTGTACACTGTACATATTGATATCATAATTTTTTTATAAGAGCACTATCATCCATGTAGGTGACGTAATAAATACCCAATCTCTGATGAAAATCGACTATATGTGGTCTCACCAAGTACAGCAGTGGTCATTTGGTCCTTGTGCAAGCTGAATTTATATTATACTATTATTTGCGCATTCTAGCTGCTTCTGAAATACCATTTTCTATGTTGAGCGTGATAAAGTGTTTGTATTAGTTTAGGACTTCGATGATTGAGTAACAAACATCATCATAAACTATTACACTTTTGATATTAGGTAGTAACCTCACAAGAGGTACTTTTATTTTAGATATTTACCATGTATTGTTGTGAGTTTCCGATATTTCGTCGCTGTTACAAGCACCATGATCACGGAGGAACTTAAGTACTGGCGGTTGAAAGCGAAAGTCGCAGCACATATATCAATCTAATCTAAGAAGGATTCTTTTATTACTTGATAGAAAATACCTACTACATGGATGCAAAACCCTCACGTATCCCGCCAAACAGCCTGGGATTGGGAGACCCGGGTAAGCCCTCGGAAGGATACCGCAGGACTCACAAGAGGTTCTTGCAGAGAAAATTCCGTTAAAATTAGTCGAAACGATCTCCCAGAAATAAGATGCTTAATTCAAAAGAGAGGGAGGCAATAGTAATTGTATGTTTAATACCGATAATATTCCTTATTTATTTCCAGGTTTCAAACTGCGTTTAACATGTAAGAACTTACCAATACAAAATAGTGAACTATTTTTATTGGAATTTCTTTTGAGGAAGTTTTATAGTAAACTAGCTGATGCCCACAGCTTCGCCCGCGTAAAATTTGTTGCCGTTCCCGCTTTCCGTATTTTATCCTCTTGGGGGTAGAATTTATCGAAATCCTTTCTTAGCGGATGCCTACGTCATAACATCTACCTGCATGCCAAATTTCAGCCCGATCCGACCAGTGGTTTGGGCTGTGCGTTGATAGATCACTATGTCAGTCAGTCAGTCACCTTTGAGTTATATATATTTAGAAGCTTTGACAATTTCATTCACTCGACACGTGGATTTAGCCACGTGTCCCACCAGAACGTGACACCGAACTAAAAGCTCTACGAAATTGTACCAGTGTAGCTACGAGTATAATATAAATTAAATATTCAATGCACAGTCATTGCGTATCCCTGCCTGTGTATTCAAGCTGTAGCAAAAAAAAAACGCGTAACTGCAAATAGGCGGGAAGCAATTTTGGAAATTGGCACCCTGAGTATAATCTTGCATCTACATAAATGTGTTTATTGTTACTGTTAAGGTAAATAAATGTAGTTCTATGAGAATAGGCTATTCGTCTTTTAAAGTTGTTGTTGAAATGTGTCCATTTCGATTGCTCGGCCAATATGTCGTAGAAAAAAGAAACTTATGTCAGCATTTCGAAGGAATTCGTAAAAAACGAACAGTGAAAACCGCAAATTCGAAGAGTCAATATTTAGAAAGTTATAAGGGTTTAACCGTGGCCGCGCAGTCCGCATGAATTCAACTGCGCGGCCACCAGTTCTCTTGAACGGAGCTACGTACAAGTCTAATTCTTTTTGCTAATCACTGACACGATTTCGAAGAAAATGTAGATTATAAAAATAAAGCCCTACTATTTGAACTTCACAACATACGGCACTCCAAAGTTATGGCCGCGCAGTCCGCACAATGCGAACCGCGCGGCCACGGTTTTTCTTAAATGGAGCTTAAGCGGAGCTTAGTAGAAGTCCCATTCTTTTTGCTAATTACAGATACCATTTCGAAGAATATGTAGACAGTATGAATAAAGCCTCAAATTAAGAACTAAATGACGTATAGAACTTAAAACCTATAATCGAAGGAAAAAATAGGGTAACCAAGATTTATAGTGTGTGAATCCAGGCTTTTTACTATTTTAATATCATAGTGTAAATATATTTATATAGCAAGTAGCTTTTCTTGTAAAAAGAGCTACTGATTGTTTCAATTGAATTCCAATTCAATTCAATTGAGAATTAGTGATTCGAATTAGTCTTACGAAAATGTGCTTGTAAGCTTTTAAGTAAAATAGGTTTATTAAAAAGAAAACATATTTGCTGGCGATTGGCAATCATTCATTCTACATGGCGCTGTGTGAAATAGATATTCCACTACATTTAATATTGGTTTTTGGTGCAGGACCTCCTCACTCCCACAGTTCAACAATCCCAACCACAGCAACCACCAAAAGGAAACAAACCTTAGCAAATCACCACGACGATAACGAACTGCCCAACCCAAAGAAGACAAATGGACGGGACGATAATTCGCCTGATGGCATTTGTAACTTTTTCTAAGATGAAGCGGTCCACAACTATTCTGAGCATTTTCCGTACTTATTTATATAAGGTGTTATTTACTAACTAGAAGTATTCTTCTATAAATGTAGGTATTAAAATGTCGTTTATAAAAAAAGTAAAGTAAGTAGGTACATATAAGTAAAGTATTGACTTTCGATTACATTACATTAATTAAGTACTATACGTAAAAACACCATACAGTACCTCATTACCTACCAACTTAAATATTGGGTAAAAAATATTAGTATTGCGGAAATACCTTACTTGATATTGTTATTGTCCAGACTACCAACGTTATAGGTTAAACGCAAAGTTTATATTACTTGAATAGTGGTATTTAGATTCAATTTACGTAAAACTAAAGCATTTGAAATTAAATCAGCAATTAAAAATGGTCGAAAACAAGGACGTATCATAGCTATACACATCGACATCGCGACTTTAAAAAACAAATAAACTTTTATAAATTTGAAAAAAGAATTCTATAAATTATCTGTAGTAGCATGCATGAAGTAAACATATCTGCTGGCGAAAGAAAAAAAGTCAATATCAGAGGAACGTGGAGTAAAAAGGAAACTTGAATTTCACTTACTGAGACATAATGATTACCTACTTAATGTGTTTACGGGTAAAAAGTAATAATTAAATTTATAAAATGTTAGTGCTGTTTATCGGATTAGTAATTACTGGCGTAATTTAAGTCATAAAATCAAACTATAACAATACCATAAAGAAACATCTATTTAATAAGTAATAATTCAGTACATAATAAGTAATCAAAATATTTTTAATTTCAATCATTTTAATAATCTTAATATATTATTATTTTGTTTTACTTTTTATTTATAGAAACATAATTAAATAAAATGAAATCTACTAGCAAAATAAAATATTAAGTAGTACAAAAGGGTGTAGTGGGGCCTTACCAACACCATCGGGCCCAAGTCAACCTCACGTGCAAGCTCGTGCACCTGCTGAACAACGGACGAGGCTCTGACGGCGGCGGTCCATTTCAACACGGCGATGGGCTCACCACCTGTCACGTGGGACCGAATTGTACACGGTGAAATGTGGGCCGGTATAGGCCTCTGCCTACCCCTTCGGGGATAAAGGCGTGAGTATATGTATGTATGTATGTTGGGTATTATAAAGACTTTTGGAATACGCACAGAACGCGTCGGTATCTTGATGTTTAAATTATTTAAAAGGTAGCTGTCAAGTGAACCATTCGCCACTCTATGCAAAGTGCACAGGTCACTCATCCACCTTCTCCTCTCAAGACTTACCATCTGAAAGTGATCAAGCCTTTGGTCGTACTGATTTATTCGGCGTCTAAGGCCATACAACACAAAGCTCTAACAAACCGTCTTTGTATAGACTCTATTCTATCTGTATGAATTTTGTATATCGGAGCCCATACAGCTGAACAGTACTCAACTATAGTTCTTATAAGGGAGTTATATAATGCAATTAAGGAGTTGGCTTGCCTGAATGGCCTGGAGACTCTAAGGACAAAAGACAACATACAGTTAGCTCTGCTACAAGTATAGATAATAAGAAAAGATTAGGCACGCCTAGTCTTTTATTCGTTCATAACATTTATTCGTACTTCATCCATTTTTTAGCTACGGCTAAAATATGGATAAAGAACGAATAAATGATTTAAATTTATATACATAGATTCCATATACTTTGAAAACAGAAGAACTCAACAGAGAAGGAAAATCAAATGAATTCCGTTTATGCAGAGCGCCAGCAGAAAAAATAATTATGAAACACAAATCTAATCTTCTAATTCATAAAATATATAAAAAATATGAATAGAAGGTATAGCAAAGAAGTGATGAAGTAGCTTGCAGGAACGTAAGTATCATTACTAACCAATAATAAAAGAAAAAAAAAAACTGGTCAATGCAAAACTAATATAAACGTGATATCAGGAAATTAGAGATTACAGTCATGTTTTGATGAAATTTGAAACAGGCCGCTGTTATTTAATTGTCGAAAAAGTAGTGTGCATCTGGATTGAGGGCCCAAAAATTAAATCTTCGCAAAACAAAATAAGATTTACAGGGACGTTAGTTAAAAGTTTCTTAAACTTAGGGCACTATGCCAAAAATTTCTTAAACACGAAATAAAGCTTTTATGATGAAATAACTTGGGCCCTCAATCCAGATGCCTGCATTAAGTGGCATAGTCTGATTCTCAGAAAGTACTACCTCTGGGCTGATAATTTTTATTTAAGGAGCTACTTAAGAATTTCTTAAAACTTTTAAGAAATTCCCAAATATGTAGAATACGATATTACAGAGTTATTACGGTATATCTTGGGCCCTCAGTTCATTAATGTTTGTACTGAGGGATCATCAAAATATGGGTTTGTCTAAAGAGATACTTAAATACGACTGTAATATATTTTACTTAACCGCGTCTATAAATTCCTTAAAAAGAAATAATGACAAAAAAGTAAATAGTTAAAATTTAAATTGGTAATTGAATTTTCCTAAAATGTCTGAACTGAGGGCCCAATATTTTCGGCAGTATTGACTAGGATACGGCTTCTACACTCCCGCACATCAGGGTAAGTACTTTAAGAAATTTTTAATTAAAATCTAACAAAGCGTTTATTCTTCTAAATGTCATACTTTTAGAGAAAATTGATTTTTCAATTTTTTGTAGGAGAATATTCTGTAGGGTGACCATAATTTCCGTGTAAGTATACAAAAGTATTCGATGTGTTCTTGTAGTATTTTGTAAAGCGCAGCTGGACACGTCCACGAATATAAATCAAAGTATCCAGTAAGTACCAGTTCGGAAGCTGGCCCGCTTAAGAAGAACTGGCAAGAAACTCGGCAGGCATATGCTCTATTTACATTAATTAAACTAAAAATCACAAACTATTGTTGCATGAATGCAGTAGAGCAAGCAGATCATTTTCAGGCTTCCTTGTCAAGCAAATAATCGTCAATTTTATCGTAGCCCTTGCAGTATAGTTTACATTTTATACACTTTTGAACTTAGTTAAGGGCATACTGTTGATTGCATTTAGAAGCCTGTTGTAAAAAACGTATACAGTGCTTCGGAAGGCACGATAAGCCGTTGGTCCCGGTTGTCAGTAAAATGACAGTCATTAAGCCAAGTTTAAGGCCTTACGGGCGGCTTGAAAAATTTCAACTGTGGGTCGTCACAGCCTGCACCCGGGTCGGCAGCGCGTGTGTAGCGCCTCTGGTGTTGCAAACGTCTATAGGCTACGGTTACCAACCTTCCGGTGGGCCGTAAGCTTGTCTGCTACCTAAGTAGTATAAAAAAAAATAAAATAATAATAGTGTTCATACTACTTTTAGGATTGCATTGATGACATCGTCATAGTTATCTACCCATTTTTACACACCTAAATGAAAAGTAACTTATAACTAGTCTGTAATGATAAAAACGTCCGAACTGAGGACCCAATATTACTTTACTTACGAATTCGATGGCTTGATGAACAACACCAATAACTAAAATCATAATAACAATACTAAAAAAGGCAATAGCATTACCAACATCTTTATTAATTAAAATTAGAATCAGCCAAAACATATGATATTGTGTGTATATAAATAAGCTGTTCTCTGCTATTCTCAAATCTAAGCTGCAAATTGTCATAACAGATCATGTGGCCGTTCACAACACCATGCCCCTTGTAATGGCCAAGACCAACCGCGGGGACAAATTCAGTAAAACCTAATAATTTAAAACATTTTCCTTTTATATTGATTGTGTCGGGTATGTCTTTATAATCAACTTTTTCTGTTCCGTTCAAATCAAATGAGATTAAATTACAGAGTTCATAAGTTGAATTTGCCTGACCTATACACGATACACAGGTGCTTATTTCATCCCCAATACAAATTGCATCTTCTAGGTTGGAAATTCCAAAAATTGTTATCATATCTATATTAATCGGCAAAAGCATCACCTTTCGGGTGATCGCTTTTGAGTTACACAAGTCGTTAAAACACTGTTTTGAGAAAACTGCGCTGGAAATAGAATTTAACAATACACTTTCAAATATAAAGGTAGTATTACAAGCACAGTCAATGTTTACAACTTTGTTTACTTGGATTTTTTTGAAATATTAAAGTGCTATATGAGACCTCAGTTCATGAAGATCGTGATGTGATGAATGGTGGTTAGATAAATTTTGTATGTATTTTGCAATTGAAACATTTTTGAGTTTATCGATACTCCTTTTGAAACTTTGGTTTGTATTGTATCCTAGAGACAAAAGCTAAAGTATGGAATCTAGGGCACACGTGTTCGTCAATTTAATTTGATTATCACCGTTAAAGACAGAATTACATAAGTTGCCATTTTTCATAAACTTGACATTGTTTTCTAATACTGAGGTGGCTACTTCAACATTCTGTCCTCTCCAATTCTCACTAAACGAAGGTTCGTCAGAAAATATCGACTCTTTAGGAAATCTTTGATGACTTTTATATTTAGGAAGTTTTGCTGTTTTGGTCTGTAAACGATTATTACTCTTTCTCTTTCTGAATTTTTTCTTTACCGGAATTCTTTTGTTAGTCACGTCTTGATCTAAGTCGCTTAAAGCAATTTTTAATTCTCCATCTAAATTTTCCAAATGAATTTTCATAAATTGATCGATTCTGTGTCTTGAAATCTTTGTTTTAAATATAAGTTTCTTTAAAGTTTTAAAGTAACTTTCTACAGCCGTTGAAGATGGAGCTTTATTTTGGGAATTGAAAAATGGACACAATAAATTTGACCATAGCGGAAGTTTATACAATAACCTTTTTAATGTAGATAAAAATGGCGGATAATAATATGAGTTTGCGTTATTCTCTATTATATTTTTCTTGTTAGAATCGACTAAGTGGTCAAACCAAGTTATTAGTTCAATGCTTTCGGTTACATCCCAATCATCTTCTACATCTTTAAAGATATATTTTATATCATCCACTGTAGCAGTAGTCGTAACACCAATCACATCGGTAAATGAATCAAGGTGTATTTTAGCTTCAGTAGTCTTGGCTTTTGCAGATATATCACTATCTTTATATTGTCCTAAACATACTTTCACAATGTCTTCAATTATCTGTTTTGCAACATCGTACTCTTCGCATTTCTTAATCATCAATATACAGCGTATATAAAAATATTTTATACGATTTTCTAAGCCGTCTTTGAAACACGATAAATTATGCAGTGTTTTTATGAAGTGGCTATTGTCAAGCCTAATGAAAGTAGCAGGTAAAGTTGCCGTTTTCCCCTCTAACACAGCAAATACGTGGTGTATATAATCTTTTGTACTATTATGCGATGTAAAAGCCTGAGTAATAGCGGATAGCAAAGCCGAGGAATCGTCAGTAATTGACTCGTGGGGCACATGATCTACACTATTCACCCATTCTTTCAACCAATTTGAAATTGACGTTGCGTTATGAGAATCAGTTACCATTTGAAGAACAGGAACAGATTTTAATGTTTGACTAGCAGTAATGAGTCCAGCGTACAAAAACAGAGTTTTAGTCAGCCGGGTGCCATCAGGTAGATATATTGTTTCGCAAAAAGAGCCAGTTGCGTCAACTGTAAGGGTAACTTTGTCAAATTTCTTATTATACATATTGTAGTACTCAACCTCTTTATTCGTCCAATAATAGATATGAAAATGGGGATGAACTAGAATTTCACGGATAGCGTTTACGTGATCTGAAGTTTTGGCCATAATCATAAGCGATGTTAACGGATTAGCATCAAACAATTCTTCAATTTTAGTCTCTGATTTGATTTGTCGCAAAGCAGAAACGGTCGGCAAAACAGGCGGATCAATATTCTCTTCAGTAATCAGCTTTGAAGCCATTTCATGGCGAACCAAAATAGCTGGTTTGAATTTTAAACTTTTAGCTATTTGTTTTCTTGTGTAGGGTGTTAGTTTTGACTTACTTGTAGCTTTATGTTTGATCGATTTTTGTATGTTCTGTATGCTACACAGTAAAGTATGTATGTTTTCAGTTCTTTTTAAAGTTGATATTTCAATCTGGGCTGAACACTGATGACAACGACCTTTAAGTTTAATATAATCTTTCTGAATTTTACTTTTTTTCAAAATCCACGTACATCGCAATTTAGTATTCTGCCAAATTTTTTGTTTAATCATGTCAGACCATTTATATTTTGGTAAAGTTATATATTTTCGAAATGAATTGTCTTTTCTTTTCTTACACGACGTTATAGGTGTAATTTTTTTAAAATCATATAAATCTATTTCAATCGAGAATATTTTACTCTGACCAATTGATTGAATAATGTTTAGAAACAATAACAGTTGGGGTCGAATTTATTGAGCTGCGACTTGCACTCTGTGATATATCCTCTGATACAGCAGTAGTATCATCATCTGCCGATAAATTCTTGGGCGTTTGATTTTGTATTTCTAAATCTATATCATATTCTGCTGAATTTTTGCAATATTGTTTAAACGACATATACAAAGCTATTGGTGTCATTTTGGCACCGAGTTCTTCGGCCATAACTGAGAAGATGGGGTCGTTATATTTAACATTAGGTTTCTGTAAGTCTTTAGCATATTTTTGAAATAATTTACTTTGTGTTTTCTTATCTACTTGCGGCTTTCTACCCATCTTTTTTATATTTTCTCTTTCTGTAAAAGATATAAAAATTATTGATACTCAAACAGTCCTTAAAATATTGCGCGCAATTAAATTAACATCATGTTAACACGGAACCTAAAGAAAATAAATATAATGTGAAAGTAATAATTAAATTAAAATGTGTTAATTAATCTATAGATATAATAAATAAATGTTAAATGTTTGTCTCAAGAGTCTGGGTGTTTCTATGTATAATATGTATGTATTTAAAAGTATATAAGTATTAATATCCGTGGTCTGATACCCATAACACAAGCAGGTTATTCCTAGCTTACTTTGGGATCAGATAGCGTTGTGTGAAATGTCCGTGAATATTTATTTATTTAATAAAATGATAGAAAAGTGAAAACTGTACATTGGAAATATAAAAAAAAATGCTTGCTGGGTGTTCAACATCAGATACCAAAGTCGAAAATATAGTTAGATTTTTTTTGTCTGTTTGTCTGTTTGCTTTGCTTTGTCCGGAAGGATCTCGAAAAGTACTCGATAGATTTGATTAAAATTTTGCACAAATATTAACTAGAGGTACGGTGTTCAAATAAGCTATATATTATCATGCTACCTATCCTAGGAGCTAAGCAGAGAGCAGAGAGCAATCAAATATGTAAACTGGTGGATTTATTTAACTAAAAGATTGCAGGAATATTAGTAAGAGATGGGTTTTACACACAGGCTACATGTTATTACGCTAAATATTTTAGGGGCTCGGCAGAGAACAATATAAATCTGTGTGTATTATAAGATAATTTTTACGCGTACGAAGTCGCGGGCAACAGCTAGTCTATATATATCTAAACGTGAAAGACCTGACTGACTGATTTCAATCAACGCACAGCCCAAAGTCCAAATTTGGCAAGCAGGTTGCTTATGAGGTCTTCTAGGGTCCACTGAGAAAGGATTTAAATTTGAAGCGCTCCTGGCCCCGCGGACTCAGTGTTCTGTAAACGATCACTGCAGTAAGCAACATTTACTGTGGCCGGATATGGATGGGTGACCACCACGTGGACCACTTTGTGACATTTATTTACGAGCGTTTCCGTGCTTCGGAAGACACGTTAAGCCGTTGGTCCCGGTTGTCAGTAAAATGACAGTCGTTAAGCCAATTTGAAGGCCTTATGGGCGGCTTGAAAAATTTCAACTGTGGGTCGTCACAACCTGCGCCCGGGTCGGCAGCGCGTGTGTAGCGCCTCTGGTGTTGCAAACGTCTATAGGCTACGGTTACCAACCTTCCGGTGGGCCGTAAGCTTGTCTGCCACCTAAGTAGTATTAAAAAAAAATGACACATGTGAACATTTTCTCACAACAAATTCTATAAGCTTGTGCTATGGAATCTACACGACTGATTATTTTTTAAAGATTAATTACACCTAGACACAGAACAAATTAGCTTTACCTAAAGGGGTGAAATGGGGGTCCAAAGTTTGTATGGGGAAACATAATTAGTTAGACTATTTTATTCGAAACTAACTGTTGCCCGCGACTTCTTACGCGTGAAAATTGTGTTATAATGCCAATTTGATTGCTCTCTGCTTAGCCCCTAGGCCCTAGGATATATAGCGTGATAATATATAGCCTATTTGAAGACCCTACCCCTAGTTAATATTTGTGCAAAAATTGAATCAAATCGTATTGAGTACCTACTTTTCGAGATACTTCCGGACAAAGCTAAGCAAACAGACAAACAGACAAAAATGTTCTAATTAGATTTTCGGCTTCGGTATCTTATGTTGAACACCCAGCCAGTATTATTATTTTTTATATTTCCAATGTATAGTTTTGACTTTTCTATCATTTTATTATATGTATAGATTTAACAGGAGCTAAGAACATAATAACATATTTCAGGTTTTTTGAAAATTCAAACCCTAAAACTTGAAATAAATAACTGTACAGTAAAGTTATAACTTACTAGCTGACCCGCGCAACTTCATTTGCGTGATAAATGAAGAACCGCTCGACCGATTTTGTGCAAACTTCACATAAACCATCTACTATATAGTTCGAACAAAGCCTAAACATTTGGTTTAGATAGGTGACTCCGTTCTTGAGTTATAAAATTACAACGAAAAGTGGCATTGATTTTTATATATATAGATAGATTCATGGGAACAGGAACAAACTTTTACTGCGGGCATCAGCTAGTATAATAATATTCCTAATCGACTTGGCAATTTTCGTGATCTTATCCAAAGATATCTATACTAACTGTCTTGTTTGTATATTGTACAATCTGTATCGCCCACAAATATCGGGATATATTTGCAAAATAGAAGCAAAGCAAGTAATAGGATATTATGGTAGTTTTTAATAAAGTTGCTCAAAAAGTGGCGTACCTATTACAGGGACGTATAGCGTTCGGGATGTGGGCTATTACACACTCGTGCTTTTTCTTTACCATTCCCGCACTCGTGCGTTTTCTTTCCCAATTGTCAAAATAATGTCTGTGATTCATGCAAATATTTCTAAAAAAAGATACTAACTTGTTTCAATATCAGATTAAAAGTAAATTTAATTAAAATTTAAGCCTAAATTAATATAAATATCGGCCAAATTAAATTTATAAATTTAAAAAATTTGGCTGTATGAAGTGCAGTGCCATAGTGACGTGTCGCAAGTGCCTATGTATTAGGATTATGCGAAATAAATGTTTTTTGAGTTTGAGTTTGAGTTTGAGTCTCTGCTTAGGAAGGTATATTATTCTTTTACGGTTGGCGCCATTTTGGATATTCAGGTTTATTGTGTTTTTATTATTTTATAAAATTGCTTAATTTTTTTCGCAACTGTATTAAAAATAGTTGTTCAATACAACGTGTGGGACTGTTATTTAAACTCGTTCCGACTGTCTACCCTCGCCTTCGGCTCGGGTCAACACCTGTCGTAACTCGTTGTAATAACAGAAATCCCACACTTGTATCGAAAACTACTACCTATTTCAAAATATTATAAAAAAGTATGTACTCTTGAATTATCAATAAATAGCCATAAATTCCTGATGAGGAATCAGAAACAACATTAACATAGTAAAAAGATGTGCATGACATGTTATTCTTTAACTATAATCAAAGATAATAATATATAATAGTATAACATACAGATCGTCAACTCCCTGCCTTCCACCTGAGTAAGCTTCCCCATCCCCCCACCAAAATTAATATGTTGATTCCCGTGTCAGTACTTGAGAGTGTCACTGCGTTGCATTACTACCTATACCTACGTACTTTGTGTTATTGCTTTGATTTATTAGATAGTTCGCAAAATGGTTAGATATTGTGCCGTATATGGATGTCTGTCAACTAGTCAAGATAAAAATAGAAGACTTTTTCAGTTCCTAAGAATATTATATGGTAAATTCAAAATAACGATAACAGTATTCAATAACATTGTTACGACGTAACTTTCAAAAAGGGTGATTGATCTAACTAGGTATGTAACTAAGTACTAATAAATACCAATAAATTACATTACAACTTACAGTACTTACCTGTTCATTTGTTTTTGTGTACATATATGTCTAATATACTTACCTAAATTTAATGCTATGTGATCTAGATAGACAATGTTTCTTCTATCTGTATATATAAAATGTTCTGTGCGTATGTGTTGGTACGCTTTAAAAACTCAAAATTTGGCACGCTATTACCACAGGTTTCTGAGATAGTTTTAGGTTCATTTTTTATATTTATGGCGCTTTTTGCTTTTTTTTTTAATTATGCTGTACCGGCTATAGAACAAAATATTATAAACAGCCTATCTAATATCAGTATTATCAATACATATAAACAATGTATTTTTAAAAAGAGAACATCGATATACTTACGGCCTCCTTGCATTCAGAGTACCCATGTTAGAAGGTTAGGTTTTGTTATTTTTGAAGTTACTTTTATTATGCACGATGTTTCAAAAACTGAATATTGGACGCAGAATTGAATTATTGTATGAATAGATTTTGAGAAATGAATAAGTGTGAGGGAAATGGCAGAATACTTTTTTTTTTTTTTTTTTGTTTAACGTGAGGGAAAATCCTCATGGATGTTATGCCGGACTCCTACCGACTAAGAAACCTCACGTAACGCCCTACAGCCTATGGTTGGGAGTCCCGGGAAAGCCCTCGGAAGGATGTCTCAGGACTCCCAACAGACCTTAGGCCGCCACTGCGGCCTCGCCCAGGGGGTGGTTCGGATGCTATTCCGCGTCTTTGGGGGGTTTCGGGTGTGGTCCCGCTTCTAAGATTGGCGTGCGTGGGTTGCTCACGTCACGCTGCCGTCATGGACTTGCTTCTGTAAGGACGGTGAGTGACCCTCTCACCGTCCTCCGACCCCTGGTCATGGAGGCCGATAGTCCTCGGCGAAGACACGTCGGCGGCGCCCAGGCCACTGATGATAATTATTATAAACTGCATTATTTAATTATAATTATTGCACCACACAAAACATCGCTTTTGACGGTTCAAGCAATAACAACTTTGTATGAGGGTACATGCTGATTAGTCTCAAAAAGTAACAAAATCATGGCTACCCTACAGTATTTTCTCCTACAAAAAATTAAAAATCAATTTTCTCTAAAAGTATGACATTTAGAAGAATAAACGCTTTGTTAGATTTTAATTAAAAATTTCTTAAAGTACTTACCCTGATGTGCGGGAGTGTAGAAGCCGTATCCTAGTCAATACTGCCGAAAATATTGGGCCCTCAGTTCAGACATTTTAGGAAAATTCAATTACCATTTTCAATTTTAACTATTTACTTTTTTGTCATTATTTCTTTTTAAGGAATTTATAGACGCGGTTAAGTAAAATATATTACATTCGTATTTAAGTATCTCTTTAGACAAACCCATATTTTGATGATTCCTCAGTACAAACATTAATGAACTGAGGGCCCAAGATATACCGTAATAACTCTGTAATATCGTATTCTACATATTTGGGAATTTCTTAAAAGTTCTAAGAAATTCTTAAGTAACTCCTTAAATAAAAATTATCAGCCCAGAGGTAGTACTTTCTGAGAATCAGACTATGCCACTTAATGCAGGCATCTGGATTGAGGGCCCAAGTTATTTCATCATAAAAGCTTTATTTCGTGTTTAAGAAATTTTTGGCATAGTGCCCTAAGTTTAAGAAACTTTTAACTAACGTCCCTGTAAATCTTATTTTGTTTTGCGAAGATTTAATTTTTGGGCCCTCAATCCAGATGCACACTACCGACACTCAGTTATGTTTGCGAACAGGACCGAAAGTGTTTTATCTTCGGAAGAAACCGGGATCATCATAATTCCTTTTTCATGATATAGAAAGAGTACACAGTTTGTTTATTAGACTATGTCCTCAGGTCCTCCCTTACCGCTCGGCACATCAAGAACGAGAAAAATTTATAATCTTTTCAATTAATTAAAATAATTTAATTAGCGTTAAGCTCGAAAGTGACAACCAAAATGTCTAATTACTAACTTACAGTTTAAACCGATTTTTGTGTTATTTTTGCCAAGAACAAATATTGATTAGGAGTAAAGTTAAATATGATAACGTCGTTGCGCCTGACAAGTTCCAGATGTGATTTTTACAAGGTTTTGGGAAACTCGAAAAAACATGTTTTTTCAAACATTGTGTATTTAATCAAAAATCTATAAATGCAGTACTATGAACATTTATTTTTTACATATGTCAGATATACATATGATACGAAACATTGCTTATATTTGAAGATTTAATTTTATTCTCTGTAAATCTGCACATACCTGTTTTGGCACTGTGCATGCAAATTATTCATGTGCCATTTTCATGCACATAAGGGATAATGTTAACATTGTTTTCTAAAAAACTAGCCTATTATGTGACATTTTGGTATTGAAAATTCAGTTAACTACTTACATTTTAATAATTATTGGTCAGTCTTTTTGTAATGTAATTAGTATTAAATAAAATTGCTGTCCTTAATCGTAAAAGTTAAATTATAAGTATGTTAAAATACCTAAAACTCTCAATATAAACTCCTCTAAATAGTCCTTAGCCCCCCATACACTAGCCCAATGCAGAGAGCATTACAAAATAGATGCTGCTTAAACTTATGAATAATAACGTACGATTTTATGTCTGTTGAAACTGTGCTCATTATAGGCATATTCTTAATTAGGTTATCCAATCAGCCTATGGTAGTCCAATGCTGGACGTAGGAATCTCCCAAATTACGCCAGAATATACGGTCTTGCGTCTTTCGCACCCAGTCACTCTTTGTAACCTTTTCAGGTGGTCGGACCATCAGGAGCGGGGCCCTCCTATCCTACGTTCACCAAGCTCAGTCTCCTTTTCAGAACTCGTTTGCGCCATTGGCCATCCTTTCTTCTATAGATGTGTGCCTACGATCAAAACGCATGCTATGAGAGCTATGTCGACCACTCTTGTTCTCTGACGGATAACATAGCTTGAAATTAGGTTTCAAGGTAAGTAGATTCCTGGACAACCGCAAGCCTCGATCCTTCTACGTAAATTAGTCCCAACATGACGTTCCCATTGAAGTTGGTTTTGATTTTATCCAACTTACGTAGTTTATTACGGTGAGGCGATTCGTGACACTATTCTCGAGAACAACTTGTAAACGTGGCTCACACACAGGTGACTGGGGGGGTCTTATCACCTTTTTTTGAAGATCGGAGTCACGGCACTCCCTTTCACCGCTTTAGCCGGCCTGTTCCAGCCGGAGATTGAAATTAAATACACTTTAAGGACTGGAGCTCCACCAAGTTTAAGGAGTTATTTATTAATTCCGCTCTCTCCAGGGGATTTATTATTTTTGAGTTGCTTGAGAGCCACGCTGACCTCGCTCTGGTTGATAGATATCTGGTACGTTGGTGCGTTAATGGGGCCCTTTGGCTCTCTTCGCTAGGTCACATAGGCTATTTTATTCGTGATAATTAGAGATCTCAGTAAAATTTCTCAATTTCCTCGAGAACGTTAATGAAATGAACCTTGAGGTTACAATTTTGCTACCTGTGGCTGTTTGCTGCTGTTGAGCAGTTGGGTACAGACCTTAGTGCCCTTGTTCTGCTCAAGCTGAGTCTTGACGACACTGGTGTTATTACGTCTGAGGTCGCGTCTTAGCAGGATGGTGGACAAAAATCTTCGATCAACTTGTTATAGCGTTTTGACCACAGTGTTGGATTTCTCATTGTCAGTGGTTTCTAGCAAATCGAAACGGTTTCAAAGTTCCAATTGGAACCTTTCGGATCCCAATTCTATGTGGCGCTCCACATAGAATTGGGATTCGAAAGGTTCTAATTGGAACTATAGGTAGAACAGTAGGCCAGAGAGCAGGCTTCATAACCTGGCCTCTATCAACGCGTATGTTTAAGTTAGAGATGCTGGGACCAATCGGTGATCACAACCGGTATTAAATCACTTGTCAATTACAAAGTCATCTTGTTTATCCGTTATGATAAAGAGTTAGGAGAGGCTTCACCAAATTTACTTCTATGGAGCCTCATATTAAAGAAAGAGTTTACCAAGAAGTGACCCTGAGATTAAAGGGAAAATCGACAAGTACATTATGTGCCCTGGTCCTTCGCTGCATCACGGTTTCGCCGCAATTTTGTATCCCCCAATTTGAAGTTGAAATTTTCCATAATAACATTGTAATGAGCCCCCACAGTGCCTTGTTATATCTTCGCTATGTCCCCGATACACTGTGACTTCCACACCACTGCTAATAAGGTACATTTTCACCATAAAATCACATACACCACCGTCGGAGTCCTTACATCACTTTCCTAAAAATAGAGCATTTCACCTGGTGCGAGGATTAGCCTGTCCTTACCTTTTATTTGAACCTGGCATAAACCTAGTATGTGTCACTTTATGCGACACAGTTCTGTCTCGAATTTGGTGAGATATTCGTCCAGCTGTGAAGTGTAAAGTGCGTCGTTGTATGGAGCCAGGATCGGTCGCGTATGGTAGCCTGTCGTTCTTTGCACTTACCTCCTAAATCGTTCAGACTGCTACCGCGACCAGTACAGCAGAAGTGCCGGAAACTGGGGGCGTTTTCTTTTTATAAGGTTTGAGGGGTTTTGGGCCTTACTGTAGGGCGTTGACCAGACGGTTTAGTATAGTGCTTTGTTTTGTTTGTTCTTCTCTTCGTAATGAACTCATACCTTAATCAGTAGGAACACCATTAGCAGGTGAGACCGGCTCGGCGGCGTGGCCCCGATGTTGTTGATAGGACTCTATTCCCACCAAAACTTATCAAATAAAAATAATAATAATGAAAAAGTAAGTAGTAATGTATAGTTACTAATTTTAACACACTTTTCTTTTTAATATTAATTAGAATGATGGTTAACATCGCCTTACACCATGTTTGTCACCATACTATTACATGTTTATCATGTGCTCCGCGCGATATTGACAATGTCGCATATTCCATATGTGCATGATGTTTGCACATCACGATTTTTTCCAACGTTTAAAACACATGCGGAATATGGCAAAATCGGTTCTAAGCTAAATATTACAAAACGGATTTTACTAGCACATGTAGATTTAGACGAAGATTATAATTATGCAAAAATCGAAAAAGCAAAAAAAGGCACATATGGAACTTGACAGGCGCAACGACGATAAGATAGTTCTGTAATAAACAAATTTTCTAATCAATTTAATACATTTTTGGGGGATGAATAGGCTTTTTAATTACCATGTATGAATCTACCCCACACGTATGAAACCCCACCTACTGTACGAAAGTACCTCACCCATGAGGCGCTTTCGTACAAATATCTTATCGTCGCAAAATTGCTTTAGCCCTTAAACCGTTAGACATAATAGTTTCAGAAAATTTTGTCACTAACTACAATAATTATTTTCTACGTTTAAGGATATAAACGAGGTCATTTTGTCTAATAGGGCGCTTTCACACTGCACGATATCGTGGCACGATATCGTTCAATGATATCGTCGCGATATCATCACGATATCGTCACGATATCGTTCAACGATAAAGCCGAACGAAATTGACACAATATAACCCACAGCTTGTTATTCGGTTAGTAGCTTTGCGCCAGGAAAGGGAGCGGGAACGGGAGAGAACTCTCCCACCCGAGTACCGCCAACGTGTCTTTGCCGTAGACTATCGGCCTACATGACCAGGGTCCTGAGGACGGCGAGAGGGCTGTTCACCATCCTTACAGAAGCAGGCCCATGACGGCAGCATGACGTGAGGAGTTCACGCAGCCCCCCCCCCCCCCCCCCCATAGAAGCGGGATCACACCCGAAACCCCCCAAAGACGAGAGATAGCACCCGAACCAACCCCCTAAGCGAGGCCGCGGTGGTGGTTGTTGGTCTGTTGGAAGTCCTGGGACATCCTTCCGAGGGCTTATCCAGGGCTCCCAACCATCCAACCATCGGCAGTTGGGCGTTACGTGAGGTTTTTTAGTCGGTAGGAGTCCGGCATAGCATAAATGATGATTTTCTCTCACGTTAAAAAAAGACGCGATACAGTCCTAGCATATTTAAAAAGATAGAAGAAGCCTATTCTTATAATTTTAAGAATAGGCTTCTCGAAGAATAGTGCAAGCGCCCATAGTCATGGAGAAAAAAAAATAAAAACTAAAAATTGTACGAATGGTGAACAGCTTCCCCTACTGACGCAAATAATATTCATGCAATAATTCAAGCAATTTCCTAGCTTTAGCTATCTTTTTTAACGTGAGGGAAAATCCATCATGGATGCTATGCCGGACTCCTACCGACTGAAAAACCTCACGTAACGCCCAAGAGCCTCTAGTTGGGAGCCCCGGGTCAACCCTCGGAAGGTTGTCCTAGGATGCTCAACAAACCCCGGCCGCCACTGCGTCCTCGCCTAGGGGGTGGTTCGGGTGCTATAACGCCTTTTTGGGGTGTTTCGGGTATGATCCCGCTTCTAATAGGGAGGGGGGCCGGCGTGAATCCCTCACGTCACGCTGCCGTCACGGGCCTGCTTCTGTAAGGACGGTGAGCAGCCCTCTCACCGTCCTCAGGCCCCCGCTCATGGAGCTAGCCGCTGACTGCGGAACTCGGGTGGAAAAGTTCTTTCCCGTTCCTGCCCCACCGTCTCTTTCACGAGCATGACCTGCTCGCAGAAAGAGGCGGCGCAATCCCACTTACTCCCGCTGGAGATCATGGCTCGCACCATGGTTTCGAGCGAGAGTGTGTCCACGTCCAGACCCGTGGAGCGCTGTGTCGTCGCTGCGGTCCTCGCAGTGCTGACACTCAGCCGTGGTTTCCCAGTGTCTTCGCCACAGATACCTACCGAAGCTACCGTGCCCGGTAAGTATCTGTGACAACCGGCAGGAGTGAGCACCGTGTCTCCTCTCCAGCCACTCGTCCATGACCGGTTCGAGTCCCCCCTTTGGTTGCTCAAGTCGCACCTTCACGTCTTCGCAGTTTCCTGGTGGAGCACGGACAGCTGGACCTCGATTTCTCGAGACGCAGCAAGGGACTTTGCGTGGGATCACAACTCTAGAGAGAGATCAGACTACAGCAATCAGAAAACAGCTGACCGTCCACTGAAGATAAGCCATAGGCTATTTCGGGTATAAATAAAAAGTTGATTTGCAGCGATCCAGTAAATGTACGCCCACTCAATTGTAGCTATAAATAAAACATAAATTATAAGATAAAATATGGTCTATTTGCTATGTAAAACTTAATAAATATGATGTTATATACCAAATTTATAGAAAATAAATGATAAGATTATGATCAATACAAACGTTCTCGATACAACTTTTAGAGACAACACGGATTGAATACTTACATAAATTCCTGTGTGACCAGATATTCTGAACAATTTGAATCCTATTCGATTTCCTACTAAGCTGTGACAGTGTATTTACAGCAACACAATGCTCTCAGAATTTGTAGTGTTCAGTCGAATTGGCAACTCATTGGCACACAGATGTCCTTATATCCGTTATACTTTCGATTGTTGGCACTTGATGGAACTTGTTATAATACATTATGAAAATTCACTTGTACTATTCCACTTTTATTTTAATTTAAAAATATCTGACCGGTTTCGCTTTTAAAGCATTATCAAAGGTTCTTACACTAATTTTGACATAACGTAATGACGTTTTACAAACATTTGTGCATGTGGGTAAACAAAAATAAACATAAAAATCAAGCAGGGTTGTGGCTGTGAAGAATTTTCCCCCAAAATGGGGAAACCTTTGAACATTCAAATTCAAATCTAAATTAGCATTCAAAATAAATAACAATATAATTAAATGTCCAATAAAATTTCAATTACAATAAAATGTCAAATAAAATAAATTAAATTTCTAAATAATGTAATGTCCACGTAAATTCAATTTTCATGAAATGTCAATTGTATAATAAGTCACATAAATAAAATAAAAATTACAAAAATGTCAAATAAATGTTATAAAATATAAAATCATAAAAATTAAATTAACAATTCGAAATAGCTATTAATGTATAATTTTCAAGCGATCCTGTGGATGACACTACTGAAAATATTTTAATAATGGTGAATTATTTATGTCTAACTGTTGATTTAACAAAATGTCTCGGTTACCCTTTAATAATTTATTAATTTCTAAGACCTCAAGAGCATTCAGTTTTCGACCTTTATCGCAAATGTGTAAGGCCTTAAAGTCTAATTTTGGGTCAAAGGAATGGTTTTCCGTCAGCAGGTGTTCTGCAAAATTAGACTCGGTCTTTTTTAGTCGCCAGCCACTTGCATGTTCCGCGACTCTTGTCTGGAAAGGCCTTCCTGTCTGTCCTATATATTTTTTATTGCACCCTGCACAAGTCAATGCATACACTCCACTCTTTTGTGCTACAGGAGTCTTATCGGCACTGTAGCACAAAAGAGTGGAGTGTATGCATTGACTTGTGCAGGGTGCAATAAAAAATATATAGGACAGACAGGAAGGCCTTTCCAGACAAGAGTCGCGGAACATGCAAGTGGCTGGCGACTAAAAAAGACCGAGTCTAATTTTGCAGAACACCTGCTGACGGAAAACCATTCCTTTGACCCAAAATTAGACTTTAAGGCCTTACACATTTGCGATAAAGGTCGAAAACTGAATGCTCTTGAGGTCTTAGAAATTAATAAATTATTAAAGGGTAACCGAGACATTTTGTTAAATCAACAGTTAGACATAAATAATTCACCATTATTAAAATATTTTCAGTAGTGTCATCCACAGGATCGCTTGAAAATTATACATTAATAGCTATTTCGAATTGTTAATTTAATTTTTATGATTTTATATTTTATAACATTTATTTGACATTTTTGTAATTTTTATTTTATTTATGTGACTTATTATACAATTGACATTTCATGAAAATTGAATTTACGTGGACATTACATTATTTAGAAATTTAATTTATTTTATTTGACATTTTATTGTAATTGAAATTTTATTGGACATTTAATTATATTGTTATTTATTTTGAATGCTAATTTAGATTTGAATTTGAATGTTCAAAGGTTTCCCCATTTTGGGGGAAAATTCTTCACAGCCACAACCCTGCTTGATTTTTATGTTTATTTTTGTTTACCCACATGCACAAATGTTTGTAAAACGTCATTACGTTATGTCAAAATTAGTGTAAGAACCTTTGATAATGCTTTAAAAGCGAAACCGGTCAGGTATTTTTAAATTAAAATAAAAGTGGAATAGTACAAGTGAATTTTCATAATGTAACACAGATGTCCTTTATCTTGTATGTCCACAACATGGGTCAACCTGTCACACAGACAAATTGTGACCATTCAGTAATCCGAGCTTATTGTCAATCGATGGACGTTGCTTAATGCTGCTGGCAAAAATTGAAGTAGGTACTTAGTATAGCTTAGAGGTCGAAAACATAGCAACGTGATTTTTTGAGACTTTTCGGGTTAACTGGCAATTAGACAAGCTAGTGGTGCCAGGGTTAAACTGATTTATCTATAGTACAATATAGTCAGGGGAAATAATGTAATATTATGTTAAATGTTTCCATATAGTCCATTGAAATGTTACATGAGCTTTGCATTTATTAGAGGACGCAATTTTATTTTCGGGACATGTGTGGGGGGTCAATACAAGCTTAACCTCAAGTTTGTGGAGTCGCCACACTAGTCCCCCGGCCGCCATCTTGAAAAGAGGGGGGGAAAAACACTTTTTTCGCAATATTTCGGAAACTATGAGTCTTACAAAAAAATTGTAGAGGCATAATTTGTAGCATATTTTTTTGCCTACAAATGTGTATATAACTCAACAAAAAAATATACAAAATTTTTAGAAAATTTTTATGAAAAAATTCTTTTTTGCTCTATAACTTTTT
Source organism: Miltochrista miniata (assembly GCA_933228765.1). NCBI lineage: Eukaryota > Metazoa > Arthropoda > Insecta > Lepidoptera > Erebidae > Miltochrista > Miltochrista miniata. The sequence continues at coordinate 25,048,985 of OW121756.1, forward strand.
TTTATACATTTTACAAAAAGAAACCTCAGACTAATCTTGTAGATGATCTTTTAAGAGAAATTAAAAAAAAAAACGCCACAGAGCAAAAAATAATTTTTTTATAATTATATTTTCAATTTTTTGTTTCTTACTTCTTTAATTTTTAATTTAGGGCAAAAATTTGTTTGACATATTTGTAGGCAAAAGAATTTGCTACAAATTATGATTTCACAAATTTTTTGTAAGACTCATAGTTTCCGAGATATTGGGAAAAAAGTGTTTTCACCCCTTTTTAAGATTGCGGCCGGGGGACAAGGGTGGCGACCCCACAAACTTGAGGTTAAGCTTCTATTGACCCCCCCACACATGTCCCAAAAATAAAATTTCATCCTCTAAGAAATGCAATATTCGGTCCTTAAATTGTAACATTTCAATGGACTAATAACCATCCTATAAGTAATAATATTCTAGATTGAAAGAGAATATCAATACAAAGTTTTTAAAAGATACCTATTTCTCGAAAGTTTTTTAATTTCATACGATTCCTGTCAATCGTAAATCGAAATGTATTATATTATACTAACGTTTCGAAGAACATCTGTCCCTTGATTGCTTCAATTTTTTACGAAAGGAAACTTTATTCCCTAAAACTTTTAGAAATTCTTAGACGATGCTCGGTGTTTTATGATTACATTACATCTTATGATGAGATTAGAATTTCCATGATTCTTTTCTATTTACTACAAAAGCACACGGTACATAATTACACATGAATGATTACCGTAGACTATGGACGATTGCAGCAAAAGAAATACAGATCTTGTAGGCCCATTTGGACTATCAACTTGAATTCTCATCTCATATCTATTTTATGGAACACAATACTGTAGTTGGTTTAGAAAACCGAAATAGGAAAGAAACCCGAGTTGAACTTAGCAAATGCATCCGGATGCCAATTGTGAGGATGATCACCCTGTCTGTATAATTCTAAAATAACGTTCCATTCTAGGAAAATATAATTTTTCCTCTAAGACGTAATTGTACTGGCATTGAAACTATATACTTACTTACTTAAATATATGAAGAGAATAAGTTTATTGTTCATGATAGATATAAAGTCAATTACAGAGAATGGTCTCGACTAACCGCCGTTGATCTTTATAATGGCTGACATAGCCGCTATCTTATTACCTTTCAACGTTATCTCGCGGCGAAAGATCCTGTTTCCTGTAATAGAGTTACATTACTAGTTTGATCTTTTAGAGATCTGTTAGACATTGTTACATAGTCTAAGACTCTTATCGGTAGAATAGAATTAAATATATTTTTGTACCTACACCAATATTAAATATTCAGTCAGTTACTCATTACTGGAAGACCTCATGGGTAGTTATTATGGTTTTTGGTGATCAATATCAAACAATGTAGAGGAACTTGTGACTCTTTCAAGGGTTAGTAAGAGAATCAGTTGTTTTAGCAGTAGACTTGTAATCTCAATTCTTCATAATATACAACCAAATATATTATATAAGTTAGGTATAGGTGCGTGTATATTGCATCTCTCAGTGACGCAGTAGTTGGCCACAGCTGTAGATAAGTGAGCTAGGCGCCATCTCCCACGACTTGCCAAAATGTATTTTCCTATTTACGTAGCTCACTGTTTTATAAATGAACATTATTTATTAATTGGTAATACACTGTCCAGGCACAGCTGAGAAGAATAATGACCGATAATTACAGGATTGTGGATGAACTTTTGCGTAGGGGGAGATGAGTGATTACCTGTATAATATTTTTGGCATCGCTATTTATGAACTACGCACAATTTTTAAGTCTGTTTTGCTTAGCATACGGTCCTGCGCCTTTCACTGCTGGTCTCTCCCTGTAACCTTTAAAGGTAGGCGCCGGCGCGGCGGTCCGTCTGGAAACTACTTACAGTTAGCAACTTTTCATTATAAACCTATAAAAATTGAAGTCTCATACTTATTCAACCTTTTCAAGGTTGAATAAGTACACAACAATATTGATATAAAATATAATTATAAAGTCTTATTAATATTATAAATGCGAAGGTTTGTGAGTGTGGATGTTTGTTATTCTTTCACGCTCGAACGGCTGAAAGGATCTGGCTAAAATTTGGCAAAGGGATACATTATAGTCTGGAATAACACATAGGCTACTTTTTATCCCGGAAATAAGTTCCTACGGTAAGCGGTAACGATAACAAATTTTACGCGGGCAAAGCTGCGGGCATTAGCTAGTATTAAATGAATTCTTTTCGTGTTTTATCTCTTGATTGGATCCCAATGTCCTTGGCAGTACAGTAATAAATATTGTATCTCGAGTAAACAGCCCTCTACCAAAAACTAATTTGGAGCTAAAATTCGATATAGTGATATCTATATTGGAATCTAAATATTTTCTATTAGTCTTTTATTTGCAAAATTTAATATTGCTCTAAAAAATTGGAAGTAGGTAAGTAAATCTATATTTTTGACATATTACTAGGATGACTTCATGAGGTGGAAAAGTTTGACATGAATATAAATGCATAATAAATACTTGTATTATGTCACATAGATTTAGAATTTATATTTAAATAATTTAGATAAGCATTTTCTCCATCTTTTATTATCTTCACAGTACATAATTATTTACTAATATTTACAGTGACGTGTAATTGATATTTTATGTAAAATACAATTTTATAAATAAAAGCTAATCAAAATGAAACTAATTAATACTTACCTTATACTTCTATATAAGCAATAAATAATTTAAAAGCCACCAAGGTTGGTACTTTCCAACCCAAATTCCTGTAACATATGCAAATCCCGCTCAAATTCTGTACAACTTTGCTTACATAAATTAATCACCACGATTTGTGTTGGTTGCCACGCCTGAGCTTTCAGATACCTCACCGTAGCAACCACCGATTAATTCCTATCAAATTGTGCGGTAATGTGGCCTAGTAAACATTTATTAGGATCTCATTCTGGTTTTGTACTCTGAAACTATGGAAGGGTGCTACTTTAGTATGTACCTATGAAAAATAATCTTGTACTAGCTCATGGATCTTAATAATATTATAAATGCGAAAGTTTATGAGTGTGGATGTGTGAATGTTTGATACGCACTCAAACCGCTCTACAGATCGGGCTGAAATTTGGTACATAGATACATTTTAGTCTGGAATAACACATAGGCTACTTTTTATCCCAGGAATAAGTTCCCACGGGAACAAATTCTACGCGGGCGAAGCTGCGGGCATCAGCTAGTTGATAAATATTTTGTTAAAATTAGGATTATCTTATAGGTAGATAAATATATTAATATTATAAAGCTAAAAAGTTTTTTTGAACGCCAGAATCTCAGTATCGCTAGTTAGAATTTTGAAAAAGTATTTTTATTGTACGTAGTAGAACCTACTTAGGTACTTTGCCACATGAAGACTGTATCTAGATGGGTCTAGGCTACCTATTCAACTAGCAAGGTGATAGGATGCGGGGTCCTACTAACATCTTGGAGACCCTAATGGTTCGGATCCTCCTCATGGTGCATCCTGGGCAACGGAGTAGTAACCGCTCCCCTTCCTCCTGTAGGGGAGTGGTGCTACTCTGGCTAATTCTGGCCGAGGTGGTAGCAGCCCACCCCTGGGTTGCTCGGCAGTGTGTGTTAGTGCCGGTCGTGATTAAAGGAGCATTGCGCGGGGGAGTGGGATTTACGGAAAATAGACCCGCTCCGTCGTGCAGTTCGGGGGCGCTGCGGTAGGGAGTTCACTGCGCGCCCCCAATGGTTTCTTGACCATGGGCGTAAGGTCGGGGGACCCCGCCCACCATCGGTCACATGGCGGTGGGCACCCTCCCTGTGTTCCGGGGAGTGCCCATTAGAGCACGCCCGCGCCAGCTGCTTTCTACTTCTTCTGCTTACAGAGGGGCGCCCGAAAGCGTTGGAGGTTCGGGCGTGATTTTTAGCTCCATAAGGAGCTCTGGGTAGCCGCCCATCTGGCTCCCCCGAGAAGAGCCCCAAATTAACGCAGCACCCCTAGACGGGTTAACGTGAATAATCTTCTTGATATCCTTTGGCCCGGCTATAGGATAAGGAGGAACACCGCGGGATTTAGTGGGTCGGATGGTCCATTTCTGAACCGGGACGAGAGCCCCACACACCGTAATGCACCCCCCACGGAACGTAAATGCGTTTCCCGCGTCACAAAAAAAAATAGCAAGGTGATTCACCTCACATATCCTTGCAAGTTTTTAAGCTATTGCATAGCTTCTATCGCGGGCCTTGCGTGGAGACCGAATCCAGAAATTCTGTCACGAAAACGAATCACACTCTCGGCTACCTTCGGCCACGTTCGTGTATCTCACACTTCAATTATAGTGGAATTCAACAGATTCAAACAATGTAGTAAACAAACAGAATGGATCTCGACTCTCCATAATTACTTACATTAGTATAGATTGTATATACATTTATTGTTAAAAATTACAGAGAAACATAATTATTACCTAACCTAAATAAGGCCCCCGCGGCATTGTGCCCAAAAGACTAGCAGCATTCCCCCTTTGAATAGCAATGCCTATTCGTTGAGCGAGAAAACTAAAATAAAACATTAACATTTCTAACTTACATTTAAATATCAATCCTGATCATATTCGTTTTAAGGAACCATAGTTAGATTTATGCGGCCATTTCGACACTAATTTACCTTTAGAATATAGAATAATTTCATGAAAAATATTTCAATGATAAAAATTTAAACCTGTCATTCTTGCTTGTCATTAAATTATTTTTTCTCAGTCTTGTTTGTCTTTGGCATAGTCTTGTTTAACGGTTGTACTCGCTTATTGATAATGAAAAGAGGTTTAATCATAATCAGTTTGACAACAATTACCTAGTTTAATCATAGATTTAGAATGTACAAGATGAACAGTGTCAAACTGAAGACGAGACCAAAAATGAAAGATTTATGTGTGAGTTAAATAGTGTTGTTGAATGGTCACACCTATGTTATCGATAAAAGTATCTGTATAAATGGATGGAATGGAAATGAAACTTCTAAGCACACAAAGTGCTTAGAAGTTTCATCTCCAACTTCTTGTTTTGGGGAATAAATTGTTAATTTGAATGTAATGGACTATGAAAAAGTAAAAATGGGATTATATGGGGTAACTCGTAATATTTGAAATTCTGTAGTGATCTTACGATTTTAACAGGTAATTTATGGCATCGTTCATTGCATTGTTGCCGTACATATATATTTTGCCAATTGAATTTGAAATTTTACTGAAAATCCAACTCTTATCGTAATACTAAACCTCGAAACTCATTTATTATTGAACCCTAGTAACAATAAAAGATAATACTCGTAGATTTGTTTTAATTATATTAACCTCGCCAAATTGACGTCTCCACTGATGGAAACTAATGGAAAGCCGTGGCGCATCTAGCGAATGGGGGCCATGCTTACAGCACACAAGACTTCTGACAGTAGTTCTCAAGTTGGCGGCCCTATGATGTGCCTCTTTACGCTCCGCTTGTAGAACCCGGGATTATAAAATGAGAGAAACACATGTGCGGGCAGGTCGTTCCAGGATTTCGTAGTTCGACAGAGGAACGATCTTTTGAAACGCTCAGTTCTGGCGAATATTCTCTCCGCTATATATGAGTGGCACCTCTGCCCGTGTTGTTCGGAATCTGTAACGAGATGGTGGGATCAGGTTGAAGAGCTCTTCAGAACATTCGCCGTGATGCATTCGGTAGAAGGCAGCCAAGGACGCTATGGTTCTTCGCTGCGCTAACGGCTCGAGGCTTACCGTCATCTTAGGACAACCTATAATTCAAATCGGATAACACGTCTCTGCATTGCGCCAAGCGCGTCCAGTAAGTACCTCGCAGTCATGCGTGCAGTCATCCCATAGGTGAGAACAGTATACGACGCAGAGGCTAATCTGCACTTTGCACAGCGAACATCCCGGTGTGGCGTGGAGTACCTTAAGTGAAGTAAAATTATAAATATTCAACTCAAAATGGTTCACAAATTTTGGAAATTTTATATTAAAATAGGCACAAAACCCTAAAAAAAGGTTAAATAACACAGTTCGAGTAAAAATCAATCATATTTATAATAAATTAAATCCAGATAAGTTTGTTTGTAGTAATGCCACTATAATGAACTATCGACATCCTTATCGATACCTACCCATGACTATTTTACTGTAAACAGCCCTTTTTATTTCTGCCTTATATATCCTCCTAAAATGCATTTACACATTAAATATTGTCTTACGTATGAAGGAAAATGCATAATCTACGTTATGAGTTGGACTTTCAGTGAAATTTGACATCCAATTTGGCAAAATATGTACGGCAAAAATGGAATGAACGAAGTCACAAATGACCTGTTAAACGAGTCTTTCTTCGTATAATTGCGTTTTGTAATATCCTATTCACACACTAAACACGACACTATTGTTGAAAATATAAAATTTTCTATTTTAATCGTAAGATCACTACAGATTATTGGATATTATGAATAACATAGAGCCGCCATAGGACCCCACCGGGCTCAGCGATTCAAAATACTGACGTAAGAGTACACAATTTGCTTTCTCTTTTCCTCTCGAGCTAAGTGCTATGGATAATGAGGTCTCGCTCGCACGCTTTGTATATCTATTGAGAGTTGCGAAAAATTCTAAATCTATGAGTTTAATAGTATAATAAATTATTTAAAAATGAACTTTAACTTTAAATAATTATAATCGGTAATCGTAAAACAGTACTGTGTGAGTGTGTATTGTTCTGAAGTTCTGCGAGGTTTTTCTATTATCTCTAATTAGGTATACCTATCAACGACTTTGCTTCAAGTAGGTACTTTGGCTTTTGGACATTTTCTTTGCGATCTAATTAATTTTTTTTTATACATACTCATATAATTTCTAAGTAGGTATGCATACATACGGAGAATTTAAAACGGCAGTAACTGAGTGATTAAAACCAATGGAATATGAACCTGTGGAAGACCTTCTACAAGTTCTTTAAAATCAACTCACATAAACATACATGCAACACACACACACACACACACACACCCACACACACACTCATTCACACACACTCAAAAATCAACTCACATAAACATACATGCAACAAACACACACACACACACACCCACACACACACACACACTCACACACACACACTCACTCACACACACACACACACACACCCACACACACTCACACACATACACTCACACACACACACACACACTCACACACACTCACGCACACTCACACGCACACGCGCACACACACACACACACACACACACACAGAGAGAGAGAGAGAGAGAGAGAGAGAGAGAGAGAGAGAGAGAGAGAGAGAGAGAGAGAGAGAGAGAGAGAGAGAGAGATAGAGATAGAGAGAGAGACACATACACACAGACACTCATACACACATACACACACACACACGCACGCACACACACGAAAGCCTAAGCATGGTTTAAGATTTTGTATTGGTGTTAGTAGGAAACAATTTTAATATTTTAATAGTTCTGTGTAAACATATTGTCAAGTGTCAATATTTTGGGGGAGAACACTGATATCTGCAACACAGTTTGTACTAGCGCAGGTATCAGGGAATTCCAATTTCATGTATGTACCTACACAATTAATGGCAATAAAGAATTTATCTATTTATTTATACATATTATACTTAGAAAACATCAAATCTTCGAAACAAACATTGGTAGATCCCACGATTTTTTGGCCTGCCCGGGAATCGAACCCAGGACCCCTGCGCGACAGTCAGTTATATTACCGAATGCCACCGAGGCAGGCAAATAAGAATCTGGAGGGTACAGATATTTTTCTTCTCCTACATCCAAATATCCTCCGATGAGGAGTTCGATTCGTCAATCCTATCCTGGTTATCCGTAACTGTTGTACGTTAGGATTGAAGAATCGAGGATGGGTACCTCTGAAGAAAGCCAATAACACCAGGATATTTTATAATTATTTTAAAGTTTTTAGGTATATTCAACAAAAAAAACAAGCCTTGCCGTGTACCTGCGATACGTCTCGATGGCGCAGTACTGAAAAGTGTTGCAGAATTTAAGCAAAGACTTTTGGGTCTTTTGGGACTTTTGGGAGTTTTTGGGATTTTTGGGAGTTTTGGGACTTTTGGGTCTTTTGGGACTTTTGGGTCTTTTGGGACTTTTGAGACTTTTGGGACTTTTGGGACTTTTGGGTCTTTTGGGACTTTTGGGACTTTTGGGACTTTTGGGACTTTTGGAACTTTTGGGACTATTGGGACTTTTGGTAAGACTTTTAAGTCCAAAAGGCCAAAAGTCCAAAAGTCCAAAGTAAAAAGTCCAAAGTCCAAAAGTCCAAAAGTCCAAAAAACCAAAAGTCCAAATGTACAAAAGTCCAAAGTACAAAAGTCCAAAAGTCCAAAAAACCAAAAGACCAAAAGTCCAAAGTACAAAAGTCCAAAAGTCCAAAAGTCCAAAAGTCCAAAAGTCCAAAAGTCCAAAAGTCCAAAAGTCCAAAAGTCCAAAAGTCCAAAAGTCCAAAAGTCCAAAAGTCCAAAAGTCCAAAAGTCCAAAAGTCCAAAAGTCCAAAAGTCCAAAAGTCCAAAAGTCCAAAGGTCCAAAAGTCCAAAAGTCCAAAAGTTCTAAAGTCCAAAAGTTCAAAAGTACAAAAGTACAAAAGTCCAAAGTACAAAAGTCCGAAAGTCCAAAAGTCCAAAAGTCCAAAAGTCCAAAAGTCCAACAGTCCAAAAGTCCAAAAGTCCAAAAGTCCAAAGTCCGAAAGTCCGAAAGTCCGAAAGTCCGAAAGTCCGAAAGTCCAAAAGTCTAAAAGTCCAAAGTCCAAAAGCCCAAAAGTACAAAAGTCCAACAGTCCAAAAGTCCAAAAGTTCAAAAGTCCAAAAGTCCAACAGTCCAAAAGTCCAAAAGTCCAACAGTCCAAAAGTCCAAAAGTTCAAAAGTCCAAAAGTCCAAAAGTCCAAAAGTCCAAAAGGCCAAAAGTCCAATAGTTCAAAAGTCCAATAGTCCAATAGTCCAAAAGTCCAATAGTCCAAAAGTCCAAAAGTCCAAAAGTCCAACAGTCCAAAAGTCCAATAGCCCAAATGTCGACAGTCAAGTAGGTACTTGGTACTTTACTTTGTTGAACATAGGCCTTAAGATCTTACTTCTTACTAATATTATAAATGCGAAAGTTTGTGAGTGTGGATGTTTGTTACTCTTTCACGCTCTAACGGCTGAACGGATCTCTCTGAAACTTGGTACAGGGATAAATTATGGTCTGGAACAACACATAGGCTACTTTTTATACCGGGAATACGTTCTCACGGGAAGCGGTAACGGTAATAAAATTTACGCGGGCGAAGCTGCGGGCATCAGCTAGTATATAATATTATAAATGCGAAAGTTTGTGAGTGTGGATGTTTGTTACTCTTTCACGCTCAAACCGCTGAACGGATCGGGCTGAAATTTGGTACAGAGATACATTATAGTCTGGAATAACACATAGGCTACCTTTTATCCCGGGAATAACTTCCCGCGGGAACAAATTTTACGCGGGCGAAGCTGCGGGCATCAGCTAGTATTCTAATATAGAAATAATTATACTAGCATAGTTGATAAAAAATGCTATGCTTTACCGCGGCAGTCCCCGAGTGCCACACGTCTTTTTTTTTACGTTTAACTTATACTGCAACTTCGAATATATACAAAGTTGCAGGATAAGTTAAACGTTCGCTGACTGTCGCCAGCTTTCAAAAGACCTTAAAAGTATATTAAGTTTAAAAGCCATTTCGTTTTTTTTCGGATTTTCGGATTTTATACAGAATGTTTTCAAGCTGTCCAGAAACTTTAGAAGTCGTTCCTAATAAAACTTCATTATACCTGTAGTCTGAAAAGGCAATCAATAATTAATTAATTCTGTACGTGATTTGCTTGTCAAATAGACTGAAATCAATATGACTCCGTTTGACTTGTAGATTAATTGGAAGAGGGTGACCACAGATGTGATTCAATTCCCTCCCACAACATAATCCAAGTGATAAGATATCAGCGGATGACGATTTTAAACGATTAGATTTTATTTGACTCGATAAGATTGATTGATATTGTTGGATATTTGAAAGCTAGTTTGTGGAAAGTATAGTTATCTCATGTATGTACCTATATTGTTAGAAATGGGCAGAATTAACCAAAATAAGCAAGCTAAAAATTAATCAAAGACGGAAAAATGTTAAAGCCCAATAATATTATTATGTTTTCAATATTAAAACGGTTCGTTACATAGCCGTTTTCTAAACATCTGAAAACTAAGCTTACTCCCACTAGAACATCGTCGCTAGGCTGATCGCACATTTGTCAGCACCGTACGCGCCGTACGCGCCGCATTTCCTGATAGCCTCGCACATACGCGCCGTACGCGCCGCACGAGCCGTACGCGCCGTACGCGCCGTACGCGCCGTACGCGCCGTAAGCATTCTATAGGTTCATTAAAGCTAATTGTTAATGAGTTGGTATAGAGAAAATAATTATAGAATATATCCGAGTACAATCGCTTTTACCCTTAGCAGGTGGCAGCCTTTCAAGAGCGTCTGGGAAAATACCACTTTAAAGGCTTCGTGAAAATTGAGAACTTACAGTCTACTACTAAATAATTATACGGTTCTACTTCAATGTCTAATTCAGGGTAGCTCCACAAGTTTGAACATACAATTAATTAACTTTTGCGAATTATTGGTACCTAGGTATTTAGAAAAGGAATACAGATTATTTTCCTTTCACAAAGGTGCATTAAATTAATCTAAATACACACAATTTAATAATTGTGTTTACATTATCCTTTTAGTAGACAGGTATCTGCACCAAACATACTTACGTCTAACACCAAGTATCATGACATTAATGTGCATTTACATTGCAAAATAATATGCCATACTTACATCTTTGTTAGATACAAAGTCAAATGGTAGGCTGTTAACAAAAGCTAAAATCTAACAAGGAGATTAATTAATAAATACAAGGATCAAGCTGCGTGCACTTGTGTGAGTGCGTGTTATATACATACAATATTATGTCGGTATTTGTGCTTCAGTAACGGACAATTTCTAAATGTCTTAAAACCCGCTTCGCCTTTCAATAACATCCGCACTCAGAAACAGTTGGCCTAAGATAATGATGTTCGGATTAGAAAGAGGGTCGTGGATTACTTTTCTTGATCAGCGTGTCGTACTAAATATTTGATGAGCTCCGGAGCACCCCTTTTTTTTAACTAATTGCGTGCTTTTGTTTTCATGGCGTCTCAAGGAGAAATTAATTTTAACAAAATGATTTTGCATTAAAGTAAATTGAGGCTCAGCCCACTCTTACTATTTGAGCTTTCAAGTGATTATGTTAAAGCTGTATCTATGGAAATTTGGTGCGGTACTGTATTCATTGATGTAGATAAACGATGTAGATAAACTGTATTTACTTTTGTATTTCAGTTACAATTAGACGTATAATTTCTTAACTGTAGCTAAATATTAGCCATTTCATACTTTGTATTTCGTCATATACATAATGCTGAATCACAACTTCTTACAAACAGCAACTTTATGGCTGGTCCTTGGATGGGTGACCAAGTGGATACTTTCAGACATTTATTTTGCGATTATTTATATTACGATTATATGTAAAAGCTTGCACTATTGCTTGCCTTGGAAATAGATAAAAAAAGACGTGTGGCACTCGGGGACTGCCGCGGTAAAGCTATTACATAGCATTTTTTACCAACTATGCTAGTATAATTATTTCTATATAAGAATACTAGCTGATGCCCGCATCTTCGCCCGCGTAAAATTTGTTACCGCGGGAAGTTATTCCCGGGATAAAAGGTAGCCTATGTGTTATTCCAGACTATAATGTATCTCTGTACCAAATTACAGCCCGATCCGTTCAGCGGTTTGAGCGTGAAAGAGTAACAAACATCCACACTCACAAACTTTCGCATTTATAATATTAGTAAGATTTTAAGGCCTATGTTCAACAAAGTAAAGTACCAAGTACCTACTTGACTGTGGACATTTGGGCTTTTGGACTTTTGGCCTATTGGCCTTTTGGAGTTTTGGACTTTTGGACTTTTGGCTTTTTGGACTTTTGTACTATTGGAACTTGGACTTTTGGACTTTTGAAGACCCAAAAGTCCTCAAAGACCGAAAAGTCCCAAAAGTCCCAAAAGTCCCAAAAGTCCCAAAAGTCCCAATAGTCCCAAAAGTCCTAAAAGTCCCAAAAGTCCCAAAAGTCCCAGAAGTCCCAAAAGTCCCAAAAGTCCAAAAGACCAAAGTCCAAAAGTCCAAAAGTCCAAAAGGTCCAAAAGTCCAAAAGTCCAAAAGTCCAAAAGTCCAAAAAACCAAAAAACCAAAGTCCAAAAGTCCAAAAGTCCAAAAGTCCAAAAGTCCAAAAGTCCAAAAGTCCAAAAGTCCAAAAGTCCAAAAGTCCAAAAGTCCAAAAGTCCAAAAGGCCAAAAGTCCAAAAGTACAAAAGTCCAAAAGTCCTAAAGTCCAAAAGGCCAAAAGTCCAAAAGTCCCAAAGGCCAAAGTCCAAAAGGCCAAAATTCCACTCTACCTAACCTTACCCCACCCCACCTCACACCAATTCACCTCACCACACCCCACTTCACTTCACCCCTCCCTACACACCTCAGCCCACCCCACTTCACCCTACTTCACTTCATATACATAGGTACACGTTATGCAAACGCTCACGTGTACACGTTGGTATATGAAGTGCGAGATACACGAACGTGGCCGAAGGTAGCCGAGAGTGTGATTTATTTTCATGACACAATTTCTGGATTCGGTCTCCACGCAAGGCCCGCGATAGAAACTATGCAATAGCTTAATAGTTAATAGGTATTTTGTTTTAGAACTTTTTAAGAAGAACAATTATTTTGTAATAAATTATTTTTATGTAACTTCAACCATTTACGCAGAGGCTCAACGGATACTCTTATAACGATTAAATGTTTTCCGTTTTCGAAACATTTCTCATTGCTGCACCGCTCCTATTAATCTTAGCATTATGTTATGTAGCCTATAGCCACTATCAATAAATGTACCTACTTACTATCGAACAGTTTTTGAAACCCTACCAGTAGTTTCAGTAAGGCTTGCTTGTAAAAGAAAACGTGGGTAGTTGTGAAATAAGTAACGTTTGAAATTGCTCTGTTCTTAAATTTTAAATTTAAATATATTAAAGTTAATATAGTTAAGTTAATGCACATTATAAATAACTAGCATATTTCGCCTACCAGTAGGAGTGTTTTTCAACAAATTTGTACATCAATTGCAAAACTACCATGGAGAGTGAAGTGAAGGAGTCTATGTCAAGTCTCAGGACAGTGTTTTTTGGCGGTCTTGCTAAGTTCGAGACTAAACTACAACAGGCCACCACTGCATCACCTTCTGTTGCTGCGTCCAGTATTGCGGCTGACTTTGTGCTGTTCAGGACCTTCATGTTGGACGCTATGAATGTGCTTCAACGTCAGGTGGACAGGCTTCCCAGCGAAGTTGATAATATTGAAATGCGTGGGCGACGAAAAATACTACTGATTCACGGTATTGCAGAGGACAAATCTGAGGTGACAAACACTGTAATTGTAAATGTAGTTAAACAACAGCTTGGTCTGGTCACTTTTACTGCTACAGATATCCGGCGGTGTCACAGAATGGGCCGACCTTCTAGTACGCATAAACCCAGGCCCGTTCTGGTTAAATTTGAGAGTGTTATCATCAGAGATAAAATCTGGTTCTCAAAAACAGCATTGAAGGGCACTGGCATAACAATCTCCGAATTTCTTACAAAGTCTCGCCATGAGGTATTCCTGGCTGCTCGTGAAAAGTTTGGGGTCAGCAAGAGTTGGACGAGAGAAGGTTATATCCATGTGATTGACATAAAGGGAGCGCGACACCGTATAGCCTCACTTCGGGAACTCTCAAGGATAAACGACGTCACTGACAGACCACCCGAAATCCCGAAGAATATTAGCAGTAAGCCACGGCGTGTAGCTTCGAAAAAGTAGACAATTGGTTTGTAATTTATCGTTGGTGCTGCGATGATACTCGATCATCGCAGCACCAACGATAAATTACAAACCAATTGTCTATAATAACTACCATGGAGAGTGAAGTGAAGGAGTCTATGTCAAGTCTCAGGACAGTGTTTTTTGGCGGTCTTGCTAAGTTCGAGACTAAACTACAACAGGCCACCACTGCATCACCTTCTGTTGCTCTCAGTATAGCCTCACTTCGGGAACTCTCAAGGATAAACGACGTCACTGACAGACCACCCGAAATCCCGAAGAATATTAGCAGTAAGCCACGGCGTGTAGCTTCGAAAAAGTAGACAATTGGTTTGTAATTTATCGTTGGTGCTGCGATGATCGAGTGACTTATTTACATTATTATCTTCACATTTTGAGCTGTTTACTTTATGCACACAAAACCTGTTTTCTACTTTCACTTTTGTTTATGTGCTATGGAAGATAGGTACTGACTGCACTGCAAAAGGTGACTTTACTATTGTACGTTGGGTTAATTATCATACAGATTTTGTTATAAAATTTGCAAAATTCTGCTATGCCTATGGTCCGTTCGCGGTTTGTTTACCTCTGACAGATCGTTTTCTGTATGTTGGTATTGCGGTAAAGTCCCCCTATGAGTGCCAGCTTAAGACATTTTGCCGCGTAATAGGGGAGATTGTAAGATGTAAACGTTATCACTAACAATTATTTTTTTATGTGAATATCTAATTGTCAATATACATTACTTTACTAAACACGTGATTTTGTTACTATAAGACTGTACTTAAGTTTTATTTTTATTGATATGGATATTTAAAGAAAAAGACACTCATTACCATCACCAAAGAGGGCGAAGTTACTCCTTCCACAACTTAAATAATTTCCGCGCTCGAAAAACGGCAACAAAAAAGAAAATAAGTTTCGACTTTAAGGTTAGAGTGCATGGGATAAACAAAATCTTAGTATGGTAACACGAAAATCACGCAAGCCAACATCGGCGGCGGCGCTAGGGTTGAATTGGCTGTGGGCGGAATAAGGACGTTCGTTGTTGTAAACAATATAAATTTTATTAGAAACTATGACAACTGACAGCAAACTTCAACGAATTGTCAAAGTCAGATTGTGTCACTGATTTATTATTGATAGGTCACTCAATACGTTCCGTTTTCGGTCGTAACCGACGAGGTCGGTGGCGGTGTTGCAATCTATCTCCGTTCGCAAATTCCTTTCCGCATCATTGATGTATCAGCACAGCCACCACCTTCGAATGCCGGCGAGCATCTCTTTGTTGAACTGGAACTCAACCATACCAAAGTGTTACTAGGTGTGTATTACAGCTCATCAATGAGCATTAACTATTTCTCCTCTTTTGAAGGTCTTTTAGAAAATTTAATCCCCTCTTACAGTCACACAATCATACTGGGAGATTTCAATACCTGCCTTGTAAAAAACGATCCTCGCTCTCTAGCTCGCGCTTCTTCTTTGCGGCGTTTAATTCAATCTTACAATCTTTCCATTCTTCCCCTAAATACTACCCATCACTTTCCTGACTGCAAACCATCCCTTATAGACCTTATCCTAGTGTCATCTCAGCAGCATGTCATTAGACATGGTCAATGTAATGCTGACGCTTTTTCTTACCATGACCTACTTTTCCTATCCTATAAACTCCGTCCTCCTAAGGCGAGATGTAAAATCCTCTGGCAGCGCAATTTTAGTGGTATGAACCTTGATTATCTTCGTGAAGATGCTGCTAAAATTGATTGGAATTATTTACTGACATCAGAGTCTGTTGATGACGAAATTAAAATATTTAATACCAATATAGTACAACTTTTTGATACCCATGCTCCAATTCGAGCAGTTAAAATTAAACATCAGCCTGCTCCTTGGCTCACTGATGCCATTAAGGATATAATGTCAAAAAAGGCTGCGGCCAAATGCAAATACAAGTGTCGACCTAGTGCAAGCAATTTAGAAAGATATGTCGCTTTACGTAATCACTGCAATAAGGTGTGTAGAAATGCACAGCGCCATTATATTCATGCATCAATCGATAACGGTGATCCATCTAAAGTATGGAAATTTCTAAGAAACATAGGAGTTGGAAGGCCCAAAGAAAATATCGTTCCAAAGACTATTGACCTCGAAGCACTTAATGTGCATTTTTCATCTTCGTCCAACTTTGGAGGGACCATTAACCCTTAACACCACTCGTTATTTCTAGCGACACATTTACACATGTGGGGGAGCCAGGTCCCCCAAAAAGATTCCCCCAGAATTCTAATTTTTTTAATATTTGAAGGGATTTCTTTTTAGGAAATGAATTAAATGGCTTTAATCAATGTAATAACCATTTTAATTTATAAATTTTAACTTAAATATTGACAATTCTAGCGTCTAACAAGAACGTAAACAAAATTATACTAAAACTTTAAGAGGTATCTTTAGAAAACAATTTTTTTATAAAATTTCGTATAAAAAAATAAATCGAACAGTTTTTTTAATTACTCATATCTTAAAAACTACAAAACAGGTAAAAAAATATATGAAAATACTACAACATCTAAAATCACAAGAGGAATTCACAATGTACTTTGTAACCATCGAAATTATAAATTATAAATTATATTATTATAAAAATTAATCGAAATTATAAATATAATTACAGAATGCATTCCTGCTAGACTCTTGCTGTTCAATGTTTTCTAAGTTTTCATCGTTATCTGACTCAGTTTCCGCTTCTTCTTCGCTTTCAGTATCGTGTTCACTGGCTTCATAGTCCGCATCGCTACAATCCCATATCACCTCTGGAAAAATATCCTCTAACTCGCTTTCTTCGGAATCCGAATCATTTATAATGTGTTGTATCTGATGGTCTCTTAAATGTTTATCAATAGCGCTTCACAAACCTACAAAATAATAAATGATAAAATAATGAGAAGAAAAAAAAACTTACACAATTACACTCGTGGGGGACCTAGGTCCCGTAGCTATACATACCTCCGAAACTAATCGCCGCAAGCCCGATTCACGTACACTCCCCGCGAGACCTCGGGCGGCACAGAGAATACATGGACGCTCAGTCGCGTCACGCACATAGTACTTAAAATATTTTCGAAAACATCTGCGTGGGGGACCTAGCTCCCCCACCTGTGTTGTTAAGGGTTAAGACAAATACACTGCAGTATCTTTCATCGCTTCCAACTCCTAACTATCCGCGTTTTTTCTTTGAATCATTTACTGATAGTGATATTAAGAGGAGCATAATGTCTATTACTTCAAACGCGGTTGGAAATGACTGTATAAGCCGCAACATGATCGTTCCTATTATTGATCAGATCCTTCCTATCATGACACATATTTTAAATTCCTCTATTACAAGGAGTCTCTTTCCAACTGCTTGGAAAGAAGCTCATATTATTCCATTGCCAAAAAAAGGTAACCCTTCATCCTTTTCCCACTATCGCCCTATATCAATACTACCTTTCCTCTCTAAAGTTCTAGAGCGTCTTGTTTATAACCAACTTAATACCTTCCTCTGTTCAAATTCCTTGCTAAATCCTTTTCAGTCTGGTTTCCGTCCTGGACATAGTACTGTGACAGCCCTACTCAATGTTACGGACGACATCAGAACAGGAATCGAGAACGGCAGACTCACGGTGTTGTCCCTGCTTGATTTTAGTAATGCGTTCAACACTGTTGATTTTGACATCCTAATAGGTATACTTTGCTCCATTAATATATCTCCTACAGTAATTGACTGGTTTCGAAGTTACCTGTTTGGCCGCCAGCAGCGTTTACGCGTAGAAGACTCCCTTTCTTCTTGGTGTAATATTACGGCTGGTGTTCCGCAGGGTGGCGTTCTATCTCCTTTACTCTTTGCTATATTTATAAATTCAATCTCCCAAAAATTAGTTTCCTCCTACCACCTATACGCAGATGACTTACAAATTTACACACAAGCACCATTAACTCAATTACCGGAAGCAATCGCCACAATGAATAAAGATTTAGAGCGTGTATGTGAATGGAGTCTTAATTATGGACTTCAAGTAAACCCGTCAAAGACCCAGGTTATTATCGTGGGGAGCTCTTGGATGACATCGCGTATTGACTACACTCAGTTACCCCAAGTAATTTTCAATGGTACTCCTATTGATATATGTGACACAGTAAAAAACTTGGGAATACACATCGATAACACATTGTCCTGGGATCGTCAATTGCAGGAGGTCGGGCGCAAGGTGTTTGCATCTGCAGGATCGCTGCGCAGGTTGCGTAGTTTTCTCCCCACAGCCACTAAAATTGCGATTGCACAATCTCTTTTGCTTCCAATCCTTGATTATGCAGATGTCAGTTATCTTGATCTCACACAGGAGCAATTTGACAGGCTTGAGCGTCTTCAAAATGTTTGTATTAGATTTATATTTGGGCTACGCAAATATGATCACGTATCTGAATTCAGAAAAAGCTCGAGTGGCTCCCAATTCGCCTTCGACGGAATACTCACATATTAACTTTATTATACAGTATACTGTTCAATCTTTCTACTCCCCGATATCTCAAAGAACGGTTCACGTTCCTTCATGACACACATTCAAGGTTTTTAAGGTCATCGAAAAATTTGAGACTCGAAATGCCAAGGCACTCCACAACGTTCATGAATAAATCCTTTACTGTACAAGCGGTTCGCCTGTGGAATGCTTTGCCTGTATCTATAAGACGAGCACAGACATTAGTATCATTTAAAAGGATGTTAAAGAATCACTTTCTGTCTATCTAAGATTAATACTGCGTGTGTTTTTGTAAGTGTGTTTTTATATTTAATGTAGGTACCTATTGGGTAGATATAACGTATCTGTTATGATGGTTGGATATTTAAACTGGTGCTTACGAAATTGTATATATTGATGTGTATTGTGTATTACATGTAGGTTTATAAGTATATTTTTATTATTGGCTTATGTTTGTAACAATAGCTTGTACACTGCCTCTTTCAGTTCCATTTTCTCTGTCCATCCAAAGGTTGCCTGGAAGAGATCGCTCTTAGCGATAAGGCCGCCCATTGTACATATAATCATTAAGATCTTCTTCTTAGAACAATGTTTTTCATGGTGTACAATAAAGCATATTTATTCTTATTATTCTTATTCTTATTCTTGCCTTGGTATGATGTGATCATGGTCCCTTTGCAGTGTGTGTCCAATCCAGCGCAGCAGCAACACTTCCGACGTTTGATCTGTTGGTGGATAGGGGTCTCACTGCAGCGTTCCAATAGTCTTACGTTCGTGATGTTCTCGGGCCCGTATGTACCGAGGATCCATTGGAGGCAGCGTTTGACGAAGACTTATAGCTGGTAGCTGGTGCGAAATGTCTTTAGTGACCTTCCATGTCTCGCATCCGTATAGCAGTTAGCAGTACAGTTTTAACGTTTACTTTGTTTTGAGTTTCACTCTTAGTGTCCATTTTCGCAACTGCCTACGGGGCGCAGCTGTGTAAAGGTTGTTCTGGCCTTGGCGAGACTCGAAATGATGTAGGGTACTCTTCTATCCCATCAGTTTCTTACACGACACTCCCGAGGTACGTGAATTAGTGCCTCCACCACATCTCTTGCGTCTGTCGATTTTAATTTCAGTCCAGCCATTCGCTGCCTCATCCTGCTCGTTGTCCTGCACGTTGTCCTGCAGACATGCATGACGGCGTGTGTGTGCCTCAGCAGGCACAGGACATCGGCATCATTTAAATCCTCCAGGATATCAGTATAGGCCCCATTCTATGCCGCGCCGATTGTTCTCTGCGGTATTCAGCATTATACCATCTATTTTCTATGGATGGTTGTTAACTATCCTGTTATCTTCATAACGATCCTCTAAGGTAGGTACAGTATGTATTTTCAAAAGAGTTTGTGAACTCTATTTTTAATTTCTTTTTCAGAATATTGATGACATTTGATTGATGTCATTTTATACACGTTACGTCTACTACATTGATACATGTAATAAAATTCTAACACGCCGGTGTTTGTATGTAAATTGTTTATACTGAGGAAAATTCTATACTGAGGAATAGCTTTAACCATTAAGCTCTATTTTGATTAAGCAAACAAGGCAGATTCACACGCTACTTGATGAGTATGCTTAATAAATACCTCTAATTTCATAGACCTTGTGTGACGTAAACAAAGTTGCGAGGGTCAGCTAGTTAAAAGATAAAACAATAGGACAAACCTGTTAATAGGATATGAAATGCTCTCAAGGGCTTTACATTTCGTAGATTCAGACCCCGTTACGACCTATAATCCCTCCAATGCTGACGATAGAAGCATTGATCGTTTATACCGTTTGAGACCAATATTGACGCATTTAAATTCTAGTTTTCAGTCCAACTATGTTTTGGGTAAAGATATTTGCATAGACGAAAGTCTAACCCTATGGAAAGGAAGATTGAACTTTAAACAGTATATCTCGAACAAAGCTTCTAAGTTTGGTATCAAGACCTTTGAGCTCTGCGAGAGTACCACTGGGTACCTATGGTCGTTTATTGTTTACGCAGGTAAACAATCTTCGACTGACATCGACCAGTCGCCCGGTGTACTGAAAAGTACAGCTGTCGTCCAGAAGCTCATTGCTCCTCTGTTACATAAAGGGCATAGATTATTTATGGATAATTGGTATAATTCACCCCTATTAGCTAGGTTTCTCAAGTCTCGAGGGACCGACTGCGTCGGTACCTTGAGACCTTCACGTAGTAACGTTCCCCTTGTTGTAAATAAGGCTCCACTTCAACGGGGAGATCTGATCGCGAGACATTCTGGGGGGACAAGAAAAGGGTGACCATGATTTCCACATGTCATGGCTCATCTACTGCCTTGCCTACAGTTCCATCATCATCATGTAGGCCAGTACCATTTAAACCACAAGTGGTACTGGACTACAACAAATTCATGGGCGGGGTTGACATGAAGGATCAGATGCTCGAGCCTTATTTACTGGAAAGGAAACGTTGTGCCAAATGGTACTTAAAACTTTTTAAGCGTCTTGTAAATGTTTCCATCCTCAACTCTCGCATTCTATTAGAATCATGTATGCGGAAACGCTGCGATCATTTAGCTTATCGCCTTCAGCTAGTAGATGCTATCCTCGACAATCATCTCGCTCATTGTCCCCAAACCCGTAGGCAAACTGCTTCCATCAGTAGGCCTACGCATGCACAACCCCACAGAGAAGTAATTGCTAATACACACTGGCCCGTTTTACTGACTAACACCGAGACTTGTGCCGCGCGTAATCGTCAATTTGCAAAACGTTGTGTTGTTTGTCTCCGCGAAAATCGTAAATCCATCAAATCGCCATATCAGTGCGAAAGTTGCCGCGTGCCACTGTGTATAACCAACTGCTTCAAAGCATATCATACATCTCCATCAACACAGTAGTGCAGTCTTCTCCATCAGTTTCAATCAATTATTTATAATGTCTATTGTAATAATAGGGTTTGGAATGAAATCAAGCAAGAATGTTTCGAATGACTGGTTTGTACATTGTAAATTGTAAATTGTAATTTATCTTCATTCAGCTCTGAATAAACATAAGTTAGCAGGAACCTAGCATCGCTTACATAAGGTTCACAACACTTTTGCGGGACTCTGTGTACGTTTTCTCAGTATGTTATGGATTTTTACCCCTTCCTAGAGATCTCTTTGAACCATTCTCATAAGGGATTACACAATAAATGACAAATGAAATAATGAACAAAAATGTATCTACCCGCAAAATCTTATACAGAGACTGAAACATTGCTGACTATTGCCAAATAGAACCTTGATATTGGCAATAGCCATAGCCATTAGCTTTTTGAAGATTATTCATACACATAAAGTGAGTGCTAATACAGCACAGGCAACCAGTATGTCAGATGTGATGCATGTGAGATGATGTGTATAATTGATGTGTTACATTGTACTATTTAGCCTATTATAAAATCCAGGATTATTTGGATGATAAACAGACCTGGAAATGAGGTGTTCTCTCCACTTGCTACTCCAGCATTCTGTATCTAGACTAAGTAAATGTTTTTAAATAGACCGGAGTCTTCTCAGGCTCTCAGGGTTGTTTTTCAGATCCAACATAAATAATAACATTTAGTGTTCGCGCCTACGCCATGGCAACCCCATGGCCACAACTGTCAACTGTCAACAGTGTCAATTTTTTTTTTGTCTATTATCTACACTGCAACAAGTTTCGAAATTCACACGAGTCACACTAATGTAATCTTCCTATACTCAGCAATAAAACGAAAGTTTTGAAGATTCGAGGTTTTAATTAAACTTCCATTATGTCCATGTAAACTACGAGACATAAATACTGGCGACCGCTACAGGACATAACTTGCAAAATTTTTGAGAAGTACCTACTTAACTACATACAACTTACAAGTCGAAGAACAAAATCTATACAAAAGCAAGAAATTTCAAGAAACTGACGACTAAGCCAGCCAGGTCGGACAGCAATAGAAAAGCTCCGCGCCCAGCCTTAGCACTTCGTCGAAATTCAAGAAATTTATACAATTTTCAAGAAATACTTGGTACCTACTGCCATCAAAATATCAAAACCAGCAACCAATCCATGGTTCCTGAAGCTAGGACTTTTCAGTTAAGTGCCCATTTCCTAATTACACTTGCTCCAAAACTTGCCAAAACCCATATTTTCCTTCAAAAGTTGTTGTTGTTGTTTATAGTGTACTTTTCCAAGTTATTGTCAAAATTCATTCTTTTTTCAAAATTTAACAACATTATTCGATTTAAAACAAGTAAATCTTTATCCCAATAAGATATTTCACATTCTAAAAGATAGTTTTAACATTTTAACACTAAAATACCACCCACATTGCTTTCAAATTATAAAAAATAACAGTAAAATTGTCAAATTTAACTTTTAAACTAAGTGGATTGTGGTTTATTCATATGCATTTTCATGAAGTATATATCTTCACATAATCATTAGTCCTATCTTAGGGTGACAAGGTCACTTGTCACACATACCACTTCTTATAAGTGCTTTACATAAGATATTCATTATCCAAGTACTATCCTTAGTCGCATCTGAAGCCCACAGCTTATGCACATTACATATCACTTTGTGCCGAACATTTCAGCTCATACTGACAACAACAGCTCACATTATCATCATGCAGTGAGCCGCTACTATATGCTGGCACCGTGACTGTGTTGGGGGACCAGATGCCACAGAACACCGATGATGTTCAGATAAGATTTTGAATATTTTTCTATAACTTTATGCCTACATCCTGTTTGCATTGTTGTTTTGTTGTATAGACAATCACTTTCATTTGAACTAAGTACATTAGCTACTATTAGTTCCTATTATTTTAGTAAGATTTACAGTGTACTAACCAGTCGAGCGTCCGAACTGTCAAACGTCACTGGCCTCCGACGCTCAACACCTTCGCGAGCGTTGGCGGGAACGGCGGTTGCGCGCCGAGCTTCACAAAATTAATTCTTATTTCTTTTATAGGAGTCGCACTACAGAAATACTTACTGTTTCATCATGCTGGATAACTGACGAAAATAACTAAACTAAATCCGAGGATATCCGATGTGTAATGGATTAATGAAATGTCGCTGAAAATTACGATGGTTAAAATGAAGTAGTATTCTTATGTTTTACCATGTAATTCAAAATAAAACCAGTTTTAAGTCTTATATTTTTTTATTTACCAAATATACACACAAACACGTTACCCAAAAATAAAAAAAAAGAATTTGTAGATACAAAATCTCCGAAAATAAATTTATCAATATTTAGCGTATTTTCATTGCCAAAAATTGTCATCTTCACATGCTATTATAATTAATTTTACCTCGATTTGGGACGGAAATATTTATAACAGCTGTTAAACAACACCTTTTAAATGCAAAACAAGAATAATTGAAGCAAAATAAACAAAAATATTAATAAAATAAAAGTATTAAAGTTATACATTTTTTGCGTATTTACATTGGCCAATAAAAAAAACAATTAATAAATATACACTGAAATAAATAAGTATATATTATACAATAATATATCATTCAATATATTAAATAAAACCATAAATAAAAGCAGAATAAACTAAAATATTTAATACTTACCCCGTAACTAATTGGAACGCTAATGGCGGCTCAACAGAAAATTTATTTATCACAATCAACTCGAAGTTTCTGATGTTTTTTCTTTTAATGTTACTCTGCAGGCTATGTTAATCATTATTATAAACTCATCCTGCATTATTTCCGGCCTGGATGAAAGAGGATAATACCGGATATAAACGGATATAAACTGGCTTACATGATGACCGTGGGCGTGGGAAGCGATGACATTTACGTCATCATAGTGTACGTGGACGCCATAGTGGCTAAGTACTACAACCTGATCAGTGGATTAAATCAACCGATCCCAAGACACTTGTTCGTAGGGCTGATCAGGTTGACAATTTACTGTAATTTGTTTTTTTTGTGTGTACCTATTCTATTTTATAAACATTTCATAATGTCAGTGAGTGAGGATCTTAATGCAAAGCAACAACTAAAAGATTTGTTTGCTAAACGTAGCTCGGTTAAAGGACGTTTAACCAAGTTCAAAAAATATTTAGATATTGTGCATTCATCAAAATTGACTAAGTTGCAAGTTCAAGAATTGCAAATTAATGTAGATAAAATACGAGCTATGTCAAGCAAATTTGATGACTTACAGAGTCAGATTGAAGTTCTAAACTGTGATAGGATGGACTCTGAGATGGACGAGCGTGATGAGATTGAACAAATTTTCACTTCGCTCCTTGCAAGTGCTCAGCAACTTTTGATAAAACATAACCACACTTGCAATGATTCTGAGGAGCTTAATTCATCGCAGTGTCATAGCGATCGGTCATCTCACTGTCACAATATTGATTTCAAGTTGCCGCAAATACAGATTGCTAAGTTTGGTGGGGAGTATTTCCGCTGGCTTGAATTCCGAGACACTTACTTGTCACTTATTCATAATAATCAGCGCATCAAATCAGTGCATAAATTTCACTATTTAGTATCATATTTGGAAGGTGAAGCTGCACGAGTTATATCTAATTTGGAAATTTCTGATACAAATTATGAAACCGCTTGGCAATTGTTGTGTGATCGTTTTGACAACAAGCGTCAACTGGTCAATCACCATCTTAACTCATTATTGAATATCGGCTCCTTCACACGTGAAACAGACAAATCACTGAGGTTTCTAGTTGATCACGTGACTAAAAACTTGCGTGCCTTATCTAGCCTAGGTCAACCTGTCCAACACTGGGATACATTAATCATACACATATTATCAGCAAAGCTAGATAATCGCACCATAGTTAAATGGGAGGAATACCGAAACGGATTGACCGACGTTCCATCTTTAAAGGAATTTTATAAATTTTTAACTGATCGTGCAGACGTTCTAGAGACACTATATCACAATAAGGTAGATAGGTCTAAAGCTGTCCAAGCGCAAACACAGCAGGTTGATAAATATACACACAATACAAAATCATTTACTTCAATTCAATCATCATCATCATCAACTCAACACTCAGGCTCTGTCATGTATCGCTGTGCAGTCTGTAAAGGTGACCATAGGATATATGACTGCCCTATATTTGCAAAGAAGAGTGTCCATGAACGAAAGAACGAAGTGCAAAGGCTGCGTTTGTGTTCCAACTGTTTAAGGGCAGGCCATCATGTGCGTGATTGCAAACTAGGCCCATGCCGAGAATGCAATCGTAGGCATAACACTTTCCTCCATGAATCCAACAAGGGAGATAGTGCAAATGTTGATAACAATTCACCAAATTTATCTGTAAACAATTCAATGAATTACAACAATAGTCAAACACAAAGTCAGATTCTATTGTCAACTGCCATGATAAATGTTACAAATCCTCAAACAAACCAATATGTCCAAATCCGTGCTCTGCTGGACTGTGGTAGTCAAACTTCATTCATTACACAATCATTAATGAACCAACTTTCATTACAAATATGTCCAATTAATGCCATAAATATTGTTGGCATAGGCAACAACTTGGCAGGCCAAGTAAGTACAAGTTGTATTGCCCAATTAAATTCTTTGACAAATAATTACAAAATAGTACAATCGTTTTATGTTCTGAAGGAACTTACAGGTTCTATTCCCAAGCAATATATAGACATAAAACATATCAATATACCTAAAAACATACAGCTTGCTGACCCCAAATTCAATCAACCTTCATCCATAGATGTTTTGATAGGTGCAGATCTGTTCTGGGACCTCTTGGGTTGCGACCAAATGTCATTAGGACCGGCCATGCCTAAGCTGCAAAGCTCAAAGCTCGGTTGGGTTGTCGCTGGACCAGTCGCAAATATAAACCCCAAGCAATTTTTAGTCAAAACAGTTCTATGTAATGTGTCAGCAAGTGAAGACAATAATTCTAATATTAATGAACAATTATCTAAATTTTGGGACCTTGAACAGGTTCCCGATAGACAATATCAAACCAAAATCGAAAAGGAATGTGAAGACCATTTCTATCGCAATACATACCGTTTAGACTCTGGTAGATTCTGTGTAAGACTACCCTTAAAGGATACACCAGACTGCCTAGGGGATTCATATGCCGTTGCAAAGGCACGTCTACTTCATTTGGAAAAACGATTCCGCAAAAACCCAGACTTGAAGTCCCAATATATAAATTTTATTAAAGAATATTCTGATTTAGGTCACTTAGAAGTATGTCCTACTAATATGCCATACCCCTCGTACTATCTATGTCATCATGCCGTTTTCAAACAAAATAGCGAAACCACTAAGCTCCGTGTAGTCTTTGACGGCTCTCTCCGCACAAGTTCGGGATTCTCACTTAACGACTTACAGTTGGTTGGACCCAATGTTCAAGACTCTCTCTTCTCCATCTTAATTCGAGCCCGCCAGTACAAGTACCTGTTGACTGGCGATATCGAAAAAATGTATCGTCAGGTCCAAATAGACGAACCGGATCGCAATTTGCAATTAATATTATGGAGGAGTGACGAGTCCAGTCCAATCCAAACTCTACGTCTCAAAACTGTCACTTACGGTCTTGCAAGTGCAGCTTATTTGAGCACAAAGTGCCTATCGTTATTGGGAGATACCTGTGATGATGAATTTATAGCCACTATCATAAAACATGACTGCTACGTTGACGACTTGATCACGGGATCGAATGAATCTTCTGAATTGCTCTATATACAACGAATGATTTCATCTACTTTAAAACTTGGTTGTTTCAACTTGCGCAAGTATAAGTCAAATTTACCAAGCGCTTTGACATCCTCTGTCATCAATAAAAATGACAAGGTGAGCTTGAGCGAGTCGGCAAGCACTCTTGGTCTAAATTGGAATCCTAATACAGATTGTCTTCACATATCAATTACTATACCCATAATCGATAAAACAATTACAAAGAGATCAATTCTTTCAGCATCTTTCAAAATTTTCGATCCTCTTGGCCTCTTGAGTCCTTGTATAGTGGTTCCCAAGCTATTGCTACAATCGCTATGGAAGGACAAGAGAGGCTGGGATGAACCAGTTACTTCGGATATACTAAAATTATGGAGTAATTTTGTAAACAATTTACATTTCATATCAGATCTACCAATTCCGCGACTGGTATTATGCGATTCTGCCAACAACATAGAAATCCATACTTTCAGCGACGCCTCACAAGTAGCTTATGGCGCTTGTGTGTACTTAAGGTCATCTAATTCTTCTGGAATAGTTAAGGTCAATTTGCTATGTGCCAAATCTAAAATTGCACCCATAAAGCCTACAACCATCCCACGTATGGAGCTTTGCGCCACTCTGCTGGCTGCCAAATTGACCAAGGCTGTTACCAGTGCATTGCGTTATAAAGCAGATCGTGTGACTTACTGGTGCGATTCTACTGTTACACTCAGTTGGCTTTCTGGTAATGCTGCGAAATTAAAAACTTTTGTAGCCAATAGGGTACTTGAAGTCAATGAGCTTACTGAAGGCTCATCATGGCGCTATGTGCCCACAGACCAAAATCCAGCAGATTTAATCTCTAGAGGGTTAAATCCTAAAGAAATCAAAGATCACAAGCTATGGTGGTCAGGTCCCAATTTTTTATTACAGCCTAGTCATGCTTGGCCTGATCCACACAATATTTTAAACGAAGCCGATTTACCAGAAATGAAGTCCAATTCTGCTCAAGTTCAGAGAGATGATACACACTTTCTGAAAATGACCAATTATTCATCTTTTAACAAATTAAGACGAACTTTAGCTTATATTTTTAGATTCATTCACAACATTCGCAATCCTAAGGATAAATTGATAGGTTCTATTACCGTTTCCGAATTAGATTCTGCTTTCATTCACTTATGCAAAATGTCCCAACAAGATTCCTTTCCTTCAGAATTTAACCTTCTATCAAAATGTAAATCTTTAGGTTCGAAATGTTCTATTTTATCACTCTCACCATTCTTGGATGAGGCTGGTGTTATTAGGGTTGGCGGCAGGATCGAGCTGTCCAATTATAATTACTCTAAAAAACATCCCATACTTCTGCATGCCTCTCATCATTTAACTAAACTCTATTTCAATTATCAACACTTGCACTACCTTCATGCTGGTCCTCAGCTGTTACTTGCTAGTGTTAGGGATACTGTGTGGCCCATCAATGGTAGGCATTTAGCCCGCCGCACAGTTCACAATTGTGTAACTTGTAGAAGACTGCAAGGCAAAACCATTACTCCCATTATGGGAAATCTACCTGCACAACGTGTCACACCAGACTATCCATTCAAAACTGTTGGTGTTGACTTTGCCGGCCCCTTCTTTACTCTAAATAGGAAGGGCCGTGGAGCACGTATAAACAAATCGTACCTGTGTTTGTTTGTGTGCTTTAGATACAAATGCGTACATCTGGAAGCCGTTAGTGATTTGTCTAAGGAAGCGTTTCTATTAAGCTTACGCAGATTCATCGGTAGGCGGGGCAAGCCAGCGGAGATATTCTGCGATAATGGCCGCAATTTTGTTGCCGCAGCAAAGGAAATAGGTGATTTTCTTAAGGTCAACAAGGATCATGTTAATGATTTTGCTGCGGATGAAGGCATAAGGTTTATATTTTCTCCTGCGTGCGCGCCCTCGTTCGGTGGTATCTGGGAGGCCGGGGTCAAATCCGCGAAATATCATGTTAAACGCATTATGGGCAACGCTCATTTGACATTTGAGGAGCTATCAACTCTCTTTGTTCAAATTGAGGCAGTACTAAACAGCAGACCTCTATGTCCACTTTCACCTTCCCCAAATGACTATCATTTCCTTACCCCAGGGCACTTTCTGATAGGCCGTGCTCTCAAAGCATTACCAGGTCCATCATATGAGGACCGGAACCAAAATAATTTACAACGCCACACAAAGCTTCAACAATTAAGTCAACATTTTTGGCAACGCTGGCAACATGAATACATTGCAGAACTGCAGCAGCGTTCCAAGTGGCGTACCAATTCTGCTTCATTACAAATAGGAGACCTAGTTCTTCTCCAAGAAGATAACGTGCCTCCACTCAATTGGAGATTAGGACGAGTCAGCCGCTTATTTCCTGGACCCGATGGAGTGTCACGAGTTGCGGACATAAACACCACCAGAGGCTGTTATCGAAGACCCCTGACTCGAATCTGCCCTCTACCTACGGCGGATTCTGTCCAATGATGTTGAAAGAGGGCTTTCAACGGGGGGGAAGATGTTCGCGCCTACGCCATGGCAACCCCATGGCCACAACTGTCAACTGTCAACAGTGTCAATTTTTTTTTTGTCTATTATCTACACTGCAACAAGTTTCGAAATTCACACGAGTCACACTAATGTAATCTTCCTATACTCAGCAATAAAACGAAAGTTTTGAAGATTCGAGGTTTTAATTAAACTTCCATTATGTCCATGTAAACTACGAGACATTTAGAATGAAAACAATTAGAATTTATTGTATTCAAAACACTATCAAGTAGACATTATTTACATGTTTCTTGTGATTATTTTCATCATTGCCCCATAACATTGAGTACTTATTATTTTCATCATTGCCCCATAACATTGAGTACTTAGAACCTATAAATTCAAGATAACTCAAAGTAATAAATCAAAGATAACAAGTTATTAAAAATTTATTGTATTCAAGACACTATCAAGTAGACAATTCTTTACAACATGTTTCTTGTGATTATTTTCATCATTGCCCCATAACATTGAGTACCTGTAAATAAAGAAAGTAAAGTTGTATATTTAGTAAATAAAGCACAAATTGTACAATTGTGGGACAAATTATACAAAGGTGAAAATAATGTGGGCATATAATATGCCTCTGCCTGCCCCTTCGGGGATAGAGGTGTGACCATATGAATGTATATAAATATTGTAAATAAACTTTTATTTTATTTATGACAAATTATACAAAGGTGAAATGTGGGCATATAATATGTCTCTGCCTACCCCTTCGGGGATAAAGGCGTGACCATATGTATGTATGTAAATATTGTAAATAAACTTTTATTTTATTATGAGTTTGTATTTTATTCAGTACTAGTTGACGAAATTCGGTTCCCACTTCCCGTGGGAACATATTCCCACTTCCCAGGATGAGAAGTAGCCTATGTGTCATTCCAGACTATAGGTACCTTACAATACGATCAACAAACAAACATACAAACAAACAACTATCGATAAAAGTCGGTACCTGTTCCCACTTCCCGTGGGAACATACTCCCACCTCCCAGGATGAGCAGTAGCCTGTAGCAGACTTGACAGGTAAGTACTGGTAAGTATTTTACAAAAAGAACAACTATCGATAAAATATCGATAAAATTCTAAAATGAGTAGGAACATCCCTAAACTACGATTTTTAATTCGAGTCAGTAAAATGACAATTGCAACTGTCACTGATACGAAAAAGGGTGACCCGCTACAATAGTGATGTTCGACAATCCATAGACTTAGACATTTTAGTCATTCTTTATTTTAGTAGGTATGAAAGCATTTTTTTTATTGTAAATTTGTAATAGATTAAATAATTCGAGAAATATGGACCTTACCAGCATATTAAAATTGTTTACTATAACATTATTATAAAAGCTGGGAAAAAATGTTTAAAAAGATCACGTCATGGAACGACCTGCCCGCATCCCGGGTTCTTCAAGAGGAGCGTGAAGAGGCACATCACAGGGCCGCCAACTTGAGAACCACTATCAGAAGTGGCCCCCAATCGCTAGATGCACCACGGCTTCTTTCCATCAGGCTGGTGGCGACGTCAATATGGCGAGCTAAATAAAATAAAAGATTCAGAGAAATTTAGTAAAACAATTCAAGTAGTTTTTAACCGACTTCAAAAAAGGAGAAGGTTACTGAATTCGACCGTACATAATTTTTTAACCGACTTCAAAAAAGGAGGAGGTTACTCAATTCGACCGTATATATATTTTTTTTAAATGTTTTTTCGCGAAGAACTCCGTCCGTCGTTTATTAATCGATTTGAAAAAATTTTTTTTCGTTCGAAAATAGATACTCCCAAGGTGGTCCCATTTTAAGGAAGTTAGGATCTGATGATGGCATCTTGGAGAAATCGAAGGGAACTTTTAAAATTGCAGGGACATCTAGGGCGTTTGTAATTTTTTCGATTAAGGGCTTTAAAGTAGTACAACTTAATGAAAATCTGAAGTCGATTTGATGATGGAGACGAAAGACAGAAGAGAGAATTCCCTAACGATATACAGCAGTTACCTTGTGTTTGGGCTTGATTAATTTGTACTTTCGAGAACTTTACACCTAGATAGATAGATTTTCAGTCTACACGTCACTAAAAATAATGAAAAAAAAATTTAACAAAAAAGAAACCGACTTCAAATAAAAGTAAAAACTGAAAAATAAAGTTTCCATAGCACAACGTTAGGATTATTCTGATTTATCAGATATCATTAAATATAATACTGAAGTCGGTGCCAATATGACTATGAGAGAGATTAATAATGCCTACGTAAGCCTTCATAGTTTTACTGGGCACCGATTTCTGTATTGTATTTCATGATATCTGATAAATCAGAATATACTAACTGTGGTGGAACTTTAGCAGGTTCGTCGCTCCACCACGGTTTGACTGTCGATAGTTCTTGCAGTGGACTGTATGTAGGTTCTTTTCGTGCATTTAACGGACGGGCCCCTTAATCTCAAGGTAAATTGGTGTGAAATGTTTGTATAAGACAAACTACGGTTCCTTGAAAAGTGATGATGATCGGGATTGATATTTTAGTGTAAATAATTATGGGGCAATCGAGGTCCAAATTGTTTGTTTACTACATTATTTGAATGAGTTAAAATACGGTATATGTGGTTTTATGCAATATTTAATTACTGTTTGATATCGAATAAAAAATATAATCTCGACTAACTTTTAATCGTAAAACTCGATTTAACCACATCACTATTTATTTGTGACAAAAAACCCGCCACACTGAAAATGTCATTTTACTGACTCGAATTAAAAATCGTAGTATAGTAGATTTTTAGTTTCGGCCGGTCGACCTTTAGGAGGTTGTATTTTTTACATCCTGAGGTTTTCCATCTGTTTTTTTACGTAATAGGATAGCATAGGTCCTTGTTCTTTGAACTTCATAAGAATTTTCATTTTTTCATGAAATTCAGCCAACAGCGTGCTTTCCAAAGTTAGTATTATTATTATAAATTATTTGTTTGCATTATTATTATTATTTTGATGCTCAATTATCAAAAATATATCAATAAACCTATTGCCATTTACAGAATCGTAGAATATGATCTGCTTGTAGAGTTATTCCATTTTTAGTAGAAGATGGTAAGACATCGTCACGATTTCATCATCCGCTTTTTACCTGCTCGTCATTACCAATTTTCGATATATTTTTTTGGTGGATAGAAGGGTTAAAAACTATTTTTACAAATTTTATGGTAATAATAGACATTCTTTGAAATATGCATGTATGGTATCGTTGTGACTTTTATGACACGTTTAAAGTACATAGGTATGGGATAGATGGCGCTCGCGGCTACGTCAGCGTGAAATTTTCTTCCCGCTTCCCAGGGGAACGTACTCCCGGGTTTGGTTATCTTTATAGCAGTATTATAATTATATAAATTAACAAAACAACAAATAATACTGCATTGGTGATGATAATAATAAAATGTATGTATATAGAGTACTCACTCATTTTCTTTCACTATTTTTCGTGACTTTCTTCATTAATAAATGCACTTTGTTTATTCATATTTAAAACACTTTTTACACAAATTATACGAGTACAGTTCACTGTTGTACATAGATGATGATGAATACCTATACATACACCTATAGTCGAATTTTTATTTAGACGAAGTAATTGACAGCAACTAATGTAATTGACAGCATCGAAATTGTCATTTCACATTAAGAACTCTAAATTCAACCAGCACTCTTAATTCAACTTTGGTCGAGTGGTTAAGACGCGGATCGGTACGCAGAAGGCGCAAGATCGATTCTGGGTACAAGCAATAAATTTTTGGATTATTTGACATAATTAATAACGACTGCAGAGTTCATAATTGACGTAAACCAAAAAATTATGAAGTGCGAGACGAGATACACGAACGTGGCCGAAGGTAGCCGAGAGTGTGATTCGTTTTCGTGACACAATTTCTGGATTCGGTCTCCACGCAAGGCCCGCGATAGAAGCTATGCAATAGCTTAAAATATCGTAAAAAACGAGGAGAGCCGTCATGCCTGTCATACCAGCTTTCTCTTAGGTAAATAAACGAGAGTTTTTTGAGTGTATTTAGTCTCAATCATTTTTCTCATCAGATACCTTTAGAAGACTGTGTGATGAAAATGAACAATTTACCCATCCTCATTCCGCCAGCAAACGAGGCGAGCGTTCGACAGTTGAAATCACAAAGCACTTAGCTTCGACGTTTATCCATATTGCGAAGGAACTCTGCACTTATTTTTTTATTTTGTATTCTGAGAAAGAATATCTTAATGATTTTCATAAGATCGCAGTTTATAAGGAGTAATTCATAACAGTGCAAAATATTGCTTGTTAAAAATGTAGCTGTTATTTTTCTTTCGTTACAGTTGGTTGCAGTCCACTGCAAGGTATAGGTCTCCTCCACGGATCCACATATTGTTCGGTCTGGTGCAACCCGCATCCAACAGTCCAGTGACCTTTATTACGTCGTCTTTCTCTCGTACGAAAGGCCGAGGGGAGAGGAGAGTTGCTTTTTCAAGTACTACTGGCTACATTTCGGACACGTTGCAACGGCCTTTGCACGCGGCTGTACCATAGTGACGATCGAGTGAAAACTTATAGTCACTTTGTGTAAAACTACCCTACATTACCGATATTACGAACCACACCCACTACTTCAGTTTTATTTCCCCATCCTGGAGAGCTAAAATTCATCAGCCCTATTGATACTTTTGATTGAAGAGCGTGTACTTCAATAGAACCACAAATGTGAGTGAAGAGCGAATACTTATCTATTCATAACATAACTCAACATTATGTACCTAATTTCTTAAGAAAATAATATAAGAAATGTCCCTAGCAAAATTGTAGCATAAATGCCGTGTCTAGTTAAAAAAACAGGTAATACGTTACAGTGCGTATTACACAAACAAGCATTCAAAAGTCTTGTAGAGTAAATTTCACTTTAATTAAAATTAGTACAAAGCCATTTAAATAAAACTTCGTTGCCTTTTGTATTACTTATCTCCTTTCTGCGCATAGAGAAATCAAGTACAATGTTTTGTTGACAATTTTAGTTTTTTTTGTCGAACAATGATAGAACATCTATAAATATTTTGACATAAAAACCATATAGTGCAGGGTTCCGTATGTGCCCTTTACATTGAGCACAAACTTATTTGAACAAAGTGAACACCAGAAATGTGAACTTTGATAATGACATAATATTCTATCGATTTTTTTTTGTTCTTACATTTTGATTTATATATACGTACCGATAGGTATATAAGACATGTAGGTATAATTGAATGAAATAACTTCAACAACCATGAAATTTTTTACACAATCTGACAACAACAACAAGATCTTGTAGACAAGTGCCTACAAGATTTCCCTACAATCTATGCTTTTTTTTTATCAAAGTCAAGTGATACTGATAAAAAAGCATGTATTTCGACAGTCAGACATCTTCACGACAAAATCTCCTTGTTCTGATGGAACCTTCAAAATATTGAAATGTTTTTCTATACAAACACAAAAGAAATATTCCTATGAAAGAGACAAAACGTAACAGCAATATATTTCGCCATAACTGGATGTCACGCACGAGTAACAGATTTTCTGAGACACTCTCCATTATAATTCAAGGCTAATTAAGCCTGGAGTGGCTGTTAAAGAGACCAAATAAGTAAGAGGTGGCAATTACGGCTCCATCCGAGGCGTTTCATTAAAATTTCACCTTTACATCGTGTAATGAGTCTTTGAGGCATACTAATTGTATTCTCTAGAAAGTAATTGTAATTAAAGACGGTCTGCGTCAACAATGCAGATGTCTAGTCAGTACTTTACTAGAAGTTAATTGCAAAATAAATGGTAAGATTTAGCTGCTGTTCTTAACTGGGCTTGAGTTTCTGTCTATAGAAATTAAGTGTTATTTGCCTATCACTCTTGTTACATCGCCAGTATTTTGCCTTACTATTATTAAAAATGCAAAAGTTTGGGAGTATGGATGGTTCTTAGTTCTTACTCATTCACGCTCTAACAGCTGACCGGATCTGGCTGTAATGTAGCACTCTTTAATTAAAAGTAGGCAGTTTACCCTCGACCTCTGCGTGGATACATACATATAGTCACGCCTTTATCCCCGAAGGGGTAGGCAGAGGCATAGTATACACCCACATTTCACATTATAGTTTTATGTCTAACGTAATAGGTGGTGAGCCCGCTATTACAGGCGCAGGTCACCGCGACCTGCAGTTGAAATTTTTCAAGCCACCCAAAAGGCTTTCAACTTGGCTTAACGATTATCATTTTTTACTAAAAACCGGGTTTCATTTCGAGTTTTCCGTCTCTACGCAATGGATCTTTTTGCGGAAGTGTTCCTTTAGTCTCCTCTTACGACACCCTTGGGATTTATTGGGGTGGCGACATTTTGTACTCTTACCCGTCGCAACACGGGACCCCGTCATCACAAGGCGCGTGGATGGTGCCATGGAAAATGGAAATAGAAAGTTAGGATCCCGTGGCAGGCCACCTCTATTGTTATATCAAAAAAACCGGCCAAGTGCGAGTTGGACTCGCCCATGAAGGGTTTCGTAGCAGCAAGTAACATGATTGATGTTTTACCACGTTCGCAGTGGTAGTGATTTTTCTAACCGAAAATTGCGGTTTATGACGTATTAAAAAAAAACTACCAGCTCTATCTCGTTCAAACTAATTTTCGTTGGTAGTTTTTATGGCAATGTACATCATATATTTTTTTTAGATTTATCACTTTCTTAGTTTAGAAGTTAGAGGGGGGGGGGACACTCATTTTTCGACTTTGGAAGTCCCTCTTGCGCAAACTATTCACTTTAGAAAAAAATGATATTAGAAACCTCAACAGCATTTTGGAAGACCTATCTATAGATACCCCACACGTATAGGTTTGATGAAAAAAAATATTTGGAGTTTCAGTTCTGAGTATGGTGACCCCCAAAATTTGTTGCTTTTTTTCTAGTGTTATATAAGAATCTTAATGCGGTTCACAGAATATATCTAGTTACCAAGTTTCAATAGCATAGGCCGTATAGTTTCGGAGAAAAGTGGCTGTGACACACGGACGGACAGACAGACAGACAGACAGACAGACATGACGAATCTATAAGGGTTACGTTTTTGCCATTTGGCTACGAAACCCTAAAAAGGAACAGGCTTCGGCAAATTCTTCGAGCCGCCCGCGCCTATAACATCTTATACACAAAACAAGTCCCGTTGACATAAAACTTATTCCATTATTTAGCGCAAGCCTATTTATTATTCAAAACATGATGATCTAAAGTTTTAGTCGAGTTTCAAAATTAATTTCTCCCATTGCGCCTGCCTATAAAGAGATAAGAATTGTTGGATTCTGGGGACAGTAGATCACCTCGTGCCATTAATTCTGAACAAAAGTTAACAAGGGTGGACTAGTTATATGGTAGGCAAGATATATTTAGGAAAGTCTTTAAGAGGCATCAATATTCTAATGTCTAAACTTGCTGAATTACGCCTGCCTACAAATTCGGCCCGAACGAAATTCGATCGTCTAATTCGTCAAGATCTCTTTGACTAATGGGTGTAATGTTTCACCTCATCTCTTCTTTAGTAGTGAATCAAAGTAAAGTTCAAAGAATGGTAGCGCTTGGAATTAAGGCTTTTAGATAATTAAAAAGCCAGCGCTACGAAGATTTATGTGTAAGTACAAATTTTTGTACACAGCAGTTTCCAGTACTTTTTTATTCGTTTTCTAAATGGAATATGTCTGTAATAAATAGCCGACACTAAAGTTTATAAAATGTTGATTCTATATTCTTCTAATATTTAGGGCACCAGTTGTGGGTTGTAAAGGAACCTAAAATTAGTTAATTGTTTTAAATAAAACTCACGTTTATGCCACGTTGTATCTAATACACATAGTGAAGTGAACGTTAGTAATGTTACAGATTAATATACATTATTACCCAGTAAAACTTTACGTTATAAAGTTTCTACACCTCAGCAGTTTTTATAAACACACCATACTGTTTAGGTTAGCGAAAAAACGAGGGGACCATGGTTTGGCTCGCACTTATTATAGAAGAAGCAAATTCGTACATATCGCAGCAGATAGCCGAAGACTGGTAAATGTATCGTTAACAAGTAGCACTACTAGACATATACAGTTCAAATGTAAAATTAAAGGTAAGTTCATTAAATTTTACCTCACCTCAGTAGTAATAATAACCAACAACCGAAAAATAATGCCAAGCTTTGTATATAACCAAACTACATTCTAATAAAAAAGTGTAACTCAGAATTTAGTTTAGTTCTTACATAAATTATAATAATTTTAACAACCCTTTTAATGCATCTTATTACCTTTGGTATTAGTCAAGCGACAGCATATTTTTCACGAAAATAAGTAAGTCAAAGTACCTCCTTTTTGATGCAAATGCTTCAGAAAGTTGAAACTTCTTTTGATAGTGCTTGTGAATAATAAAATTGTTTTCCTAATAAACTAAGACTGTACTTAGCTTGCTTTCTGTATTAGTTTTTAATACGCTTTTATTAGGTCGTCGTGTATGTAACTAACAATGTAATGGAATCTAAGGACACTAATTTAACCATCTTCCAAGGATCGGAGCGTCATGAAAATTGGCAGATGTATGTAGTTCTGATGACAAAACAATAATATAGTACTGTCAAACTGTAATGATGATGGAGCCGGAAGATAGGTACTGAAAACACGTGGAACCTAAGGTAGCTAATTTAACCAGCTTCCAAAGATCGTAGGGTCATGAAAATTGGCAGCTGTATGTAGTTCTGATGACAATACAATAATATAGTACTGTCAAACTGATATGATGATGGAGCCGGAAGATAGGCACTGAAACTTCGATGGAAAAAGTGGAATCTAAGGTAGCTAATTTAACCAGCTTCCAAGGATCGTAGGGTCATGAAAATTGGCAGATGTATGTAGTTCTGATGACAATAC
This sequence comes from Miltochrista miniata, assembly GCA_933228765.1. NCBI lineage: Eukaryota > Metazoa > Arthropoda > Insecta > Lepidoptera > Erebidae > Miltochrista > Miltochrista miniata. The sequence goes on from OW121756.1 coordinate 25,087,853, forward strand.
AATAATATAGTACTGTCAAACTGATATGATGATGGAGCCGGAAGATAGGTACTGAAAACAAGTGGAATCTAAGGTAGCTAATTTAACCAGCTTCCACGGATCGTAGGGTCATGAAAATTGGCAGCTGTATGTAGTTATGATGACAATACAATAATATGGTACTATCGAACTGATATGATGATGGAGCCAGAAAATAGATTCTGAAAACAAGTGGAATTTAAGGTAGCTAATTTAACCAGCTTCCTAGGATTGTAGGGTCACGAAAATTGGCAGCTGTATGTAGTTCTGATGACGATATAATAATATGGTACTATCGAACTGATCTGATGATGGAGCGGGAAGATATGCACTCGAACTTCATGATGGAATATCGTATTAAATCGGTTTTTGGATTCGTCAGAAAAGTCTTGTAATGAACTTTGACCAGGCTTAGGTTTCAGGGTTTTAACAAACCTTTTTTTAATTGACTTGTAAAACTATGCAATGAAATCTCAGGTAACTAATTCAACCATCTTTCAAGGATCGTAGCGTCATGAAAATTGGCAGATGTTTGTAGTTCTGATAACAATACAATAATATGGTGCTGTCAAACTGATCTGATGATGGAGTCGTAAGATATGAACTGTAACTTCATGATTGAACATCGTATCATAGCCGTGTTTGGATTTGTTAGAAAAGTCTTGTAATGAACTTTGACCGCGATTGGGGTTTAAGGTTATAACAAACTTGTTATATATTGAAGTTAATATTGAGTGTAAATATTGACATAGGTACCTGCATAAAATGTATGTGTATTAGAGTAATAATGAAATATTTTTACATTAGTCGAACTCAGACAAAATACCATGTAATACAGAAATCCCTACTAATATTATAAATGCGAAAGTAACTCTGTCTGTCTGTTACGTTTTCACGCCTAAACCACTGTACCAATTTTGATGAAATTTGTTATAAAGATAGTTTGAGTTTAAGGGAAGGACATAGGCTACTTCTTAACTGACTGCGCAAAAGGAGGGTTATGATTTTATGCGATAACAACTTCTACGCCGATAAAGCCGCAGGGAACAGCTAGTAAAGGTATAAATGTTGTGACTAAAAAGTATAAAATAAATAAATGGTTAAAAAAACCCTAGAAAAATACGCTTTTATAATGCACGCAAAAAGCAAAAATAAATTATGGATCGTTCAAGTTGCCTCTATTTCTAGGCTGAAATGTAATCTATGTGTTTTTAGTTATAATATTTGATTGTAAAAGCGTGAGGCGCTGGAACGTGAAATACTTTTTTGTAAGCAAATTCCTATTAATACTAATCCTTTTATAATAAAAATCCTGGCGAAAGCTGCATGAGGTCTCACAAGAGCATAACGTTTATGCTGCCAAAGGGAACGCCTCTTCTTTCAGGCAATTAAGTAGATACATGAGGGGAATACGTTAACAGTGGCAAAATGTAGAGTTCTTGTTCGAGAACGAGATATCTTTGGTTACCTTTGATAACCCGCTTGGGGATATATGCGTTTGTATTCTTATTACATGATTACTACATATTGTACTAAATTTCTCGGAATGCCGAAACAGTTGAAACAGAAATGACAGTGTAAATTAATAGTTTAAAAACACGAAAAAAAACACGCTTTTATAAATGTGACCTTATCCTTACACGCTTTTGCAATCAAATATTATAACTAAAAGCACATGGTTTATACTTCAGCCTAGAAATAGAGGCAACTTGAACGATCCATAATTTATTTTTGCTTTTTTCGTGCATTATAAAAGCGCATTTTTCTAGGGTTTTTTTAAACATTTATTTATTAAGTCAAATATTTCTTTTGTGAACTATTTTCATGTTAGCTAATCTACATAATATAAGTGAATTGTAGTTTTTGATTCATATATTATAAACGAAGCAGAAACTTAGTACCAACCGCGTGTTCAAAAAACAAACAAACGTTTTAGTTTTAACGTGATAATTGACCTAATGAAAGTATAAATAGAGAAGTGCATGCAACTATTATTTTTTTATGAATTATGTCTTGACGGCTAGCGGGTCTCCAAATAATAACTTTAGCTATAAGTGTGAACTCTGTCGTTGTAAAATTCCTTTTGCTTTTTACAAGGACTGATCCGCTTAAAGTCGATCCACACTGGCTAGGCGTGGAACAGTGTGCGGGTTCGCCCAGCACCTGATCGTGTTGGCACTGTCAAATTCGCCAAAACACCTCAGGGCATTTGTCAACTACGGACTTAGACCGCAAATTCATTATTTCAAAGCCTATTAAAATTTGGCTTGATCCCTCAAACACCTTTATTCTCAGCCTCTCTCAGTTCATAAATATATCCAGACAACGCGGAATGCCATTCAATGTTTTTATGAAATAAAATAAAATAAAATAAAATTTATTGCCTTTGAAATTTTTAAAAAATTATTTAGGTTTGTCAAAATTTTTGTGACTCTACCGGGGGTTCGGAAATGCTACAGACTGAGAAGAACACCCCAAGAAACTCAGTCCGGTCCCTCTTATTCATCTTAGTATCTAATACAGTTTTTTTTTTTTAAATGTAGAAAGGAGCAATTCGTGTCACTGCCATGCAGTCTTGTCTTCTAGAAAGTCTTTAATGCTATAATAAGCTTTCTGGCACAATTTAAGTTTTACTAGTTTTTTAAAATTTATAAACTGACAAACCTGTTATGGCTGTCGGCAATGTATTGTACATTCGAATACAATTGCCCGCAAAAGAATTGCTTATTTTATTAAGCCTAAATCTAGGTACAGCCAATTTATTCTTATTTCTTAAATTTAGGTTATGAATATCACTATTTTTAATAAATTTACTGTTATTTTTATGTGCATATAATAAGTTTTCATATATGTACTGTGAATACACAGTAAAGATGTTGATATCCTTAAACTTTTCTCTTAATGACTCCCGAAACCCCATACCATAGATAGCCCGGACAGCCCTTTTCTGCAACACAAAGATACATTCGATGTCGGCAGCGTTACCCCATAATAGTATGCCATAGGTCATGACACTGTGGAAGTAGCTAAAGTAGACAAGACGCGCTGTTCTAATGTCTGTCAGTTGTCGAATCTTTTTAACGGCATAGGCTGCAGAGCTCAGTCTGCCCGAGACTTTCTCGATATGAGGCCCCCACTGCAAGTTGGAGTCTAACTTTATGCCCAGAAAGACAGTTTCATCGACCAATTCTACTTGATCATCCCTAATCTTAATACTGGTGTTAACGAGCATAACATTTGGCAAGGTGAATCTAATACAGGCCTGAGGACGGTGACAGGGCGGCTCACCGTCCTTACAGAAGCAGGCCCTTGACGGCAGCGTGACGTGAGTGAGACAATTCACGCACGCCCCTCCTTAGAAGCGGGATCACACCCGAAACCCCCCAAAGACGCGGGATAGCACCCGAACCACCCCCTGGGCGAGGCCGCAGTAGCGGCCGTGGGTCTGTTGGGAGTCCTGGGACATCCTTCCGAGGGTTTACCCGGGGCTCCCAACCATAGACTGTTGGGCGTGACGTGAGGTTTTTTAGTCGGTAGGAGTCCGGCATAACATCCATGAGGATTTTCCCTCACGTTAAACAAAAAAAAAAAAAAAAAGGTGAATCTAATACATTTTGTTTTAGTTTCGTTTAACAATAAATTATTAGCGTTAAACCAGTGGACTAACCTAGAGAGGGCATTGTTTACTTCGTCAAGATCGCGTTGTCCACGTTCAACTTTAAATATTAAAGATGTGTCATCAGCAAACAAAACTACCTCGTGATCGTCTCTTATAAGGTGAGGGAGATCATTTATGTACACTAAAAATAGAAAAGGTCCCAGAATTGAACCCTGAGGCACCCCCATTGTTACAGCAGAACCATTTGACTGTTTACCATTTATAACTACTCTCTGTACTCTATCTCTAAGGTAAGAACTAATTAAATCCAAGGCCGTCCTACGGATTCCATAATGATCAAGTTTTTGAATTAAAGTCTGATGCTGGACGCAATCGAAGGCCTTAGATAAGTCGCAGAATACACCATAAGCATCATACGACTCCTCCCAGGCCTCATATATACACTCTAACAATTTGATTCCAGCATCCGTGGTAGACCGACCGCGCGTGAAACCGAATTGTTTAGTATGGAATAGGTTATTTGTATTAAAATGATTTTGCATTTGATTAAGCATTACCTTTTCAAAGATTTTACTAAACGTGGGTAGTACAGAAATAGGACGAAAATTGGACTGATCTGAGGTGCTGCCCGATTTAAACAGAGGAGTTATTTTACTAAACTTCATTAAGTCAGGAAACACACCACTATCAACACAATTATTAAATATTATTGATAATTCAGGGGCAACCATTTCAATTAACGAATTAACTAAATGTACAGAAATTCCCCAGAGGTCAGCAGTTTTCTTAATATTTAAAGATTTAAAAGTTTTTATGACAGTGTGTATACTAATTTTACTGGTACCAATATCATCACTAAATACAATTAATTTAGTACAACTATTACTATTATTTACACTGTCACACAATATATCCACTGATGTACTGGGCGAGCATGTGGTAATGGGAGCTAGGGGCTCAGCGGTAACCGGTTCGCCCTGGGCCTCCACCGGCTCAATTGCTTTAGGGCAGTTAATATTGCATAAGTGGTCATTTAGGAAACAATTAAGGCGCTCAGTGTTATCATTTGATGTTTTGAGTACCTTGTCTATTGTTAAAGAACATTTAGTAAAGTCCTTAAGGGACCATTCATATTTTTTAGTCATATATTGTAGCTCAAATTGCAAACTTTGTATTTTTGACTCTAATTTTTGTGTGTCAGTGCAATATTTTAAATGGCTTTGTTCTAGTTCTAACATTGACAATTTAGCTTGTTCTCTAAATTTTTAACAAGAACCTATATTTTTACACTTCTTGATTAACATTTTATGGAATTTTAATTGCTTTTTTGATTTTTGTATGAACTTTTTAATTTTTAGATATTTTTTTAGTTTATTTCTGCTGCAAAACAAAACCGACTTGTCCTGTTGATATGGACTGTCACCTGTAAGATCTATAGTAGTCAAGTCCAGGTTTTGAGAATTTGCAGAAGGAATAAACTGCGGGATACCACTCATTAACTCACTAAAAAGATTATCGGTTTGTTGGGCAGTAACTTTCTCAGCAGCTTCTTCCAGGTGTGAGATCTGTCCCTGGGCATCCCTTAGCTCCTGTTCCAGAAAGGTAGTCCTCCTCAAGGTTTTCTCATACTCGTCACTGCACTCTTGGAACCTATCTACAATTGACTGAAGGTGGTCCCGCTTCGCAACAATGTCATCATAACTAACATGAAGTCTTGATAATTCGCATTTTAATTTCTTTGTGTCATTCAGAGCGTTATCAATAGATTTTCATTTTCCTCTCTTTCCTTTTCCAACTGTACACAGAGCTCCGTTTTAGATTTAAGCTCCAGCAACACCAACTGAAGTTTGGGCTCTTCCTGCTGGCGGCCGAGAGCTCTGCGACTACGGGTACCTATTTATGAATACCCGTAGTCGCAGAGCACTTACTTATTAATAATATGTTATTAATAAGTAAGTGCAATTAAACGCGAATTATATGATGGAGCTCCTTGTACAGTTTATGGTAAGAAGTAACAAGGTTATGTACCGGCAATAAATTATACTTAATATTTTTATGTACTTACGCAAATACACCAACCGTCGTCAACGTCGAGTAAACGCTTATACAAGTATAATAATTCTACTCACGAGAAACAGTCGATTTATTATGTATTTACGTGAAAAAGAAAACATTTAACATTCGAAAAAAACGGGTACCTGACTCGTCACTTCTTACACCAAAATACACGGACAGAACACTTTTATTATATTAATCTGACTATCTTAGGACACTATTAATGCGATGATATTGGTTTTAATTGGTTTAAAATTGTTTAAATACTAAATAACTAATTAATTTTAAAAATATTTTCAGAGAGCTAAAATTTTTGACAGTTCGATAGTGTTGCCAGACTCGGAATCCTATTTATCTCGGAATCCTATATATGTTCTGCACACATTCAGATTTATTCAATGCTGTATTATATTTAAAATTAAAACATGGATACACAACGTATTATAGCAATAAAGACGTTAATATAATAATTTAAATTGGCAATAGAATGCTTTCGTCAAGTCATTATCTCCAAACAGAATATTTCTCTGCTATCCTTGCTGTACCTACATATCTACACCTAAACTACTCCCTCCGAGGAAATCCTATCAAGCCACGTTAGAAAATATAATTATCAACTCTTCAAATAGTTTTATTTGACATTTGAAAGTTATTAATATCTTTGTTATTTTTATTGAAATACTCAGCAGAACTGTTTTGAGTTCGTTACGTTACCGAGGCTCACCGTTCCATTAGGCTAATAGATGGCCAGTGAGATGGCAGAAATGGATTAAACTGTGCTCAGTCATCGTTTCTCACTGCTTAATAATTGATAAGTGGGCTCTCTCGATAGATTAGTCTTAAAAAAGTTCTGAATTTATTTTTTAGAAAGGGATTTTGGTTAAGTGAGCTCTTTTTATTAAAAGTCTGATTGAAAATTTTGCGTTTTTTATTTTGCCTGACTTTAAAGGAGACGAAAAGCCGCATCAGGTTTTTCTAATATCGGTGGCTATGACCGAGGGCCAGAAGCAGGCGAAGACGGCGGAGTGCTTCCTCGTCTTTCAAAGTATAGTAACCAAACCTCCCTAAAAATGGCGAATAATATCCGAACTTCTCAAAGAAGTAGGATAAAACCTAAGCCCCCAAGAGAGGCCGCGATGGCAGACAAAGTGCGTGTTGGGAGCTACAAATAATGTATTCTAGAATACATTATTCGTAGGTTGAAAGTCTTGCGAATATTCCTCCAAGAGCACACCGGGGTCTCCCGCCCGGAGACAGATGGTAGGGCATCGTGCGGTTTCAGTTAGTAGGAATACGGCATAGCACACACAAGGAATTTTACACATAAAAAAAGAAGTTTGCAACATGATCTACAGCTATATTCAGATTCGTTACCTAAATCTGTGATAGAAATTCCTGGTTCAAATTGAACCATTCAATCTCTTATAATAGAATCGCTAGAAATCATCAATATTTTAAGGCATTGCAATATTATTTATGGATGTGTTTCCGATTGTGTTGTAACTTTTGACAGATATTTATATGTCTATTATAAGCTATAGAATATTTTAGCACCGAGATATGGCTCCGTGAACCCGATAAATAACGGTTACGACATTTTATAGGAGGCGAAATCGATAATCACTATCGATTTATTATACAAATGGTCGATTTCTGAAGAGCAGTAACAATCGAGTCTTTTTTGGCTCCATTGTGGAGTAAAATCAGTGCTTCATAGAATATTCAAGATTCTGTGATCCTATAAAAACGTAAAAACGCAGACTTTCTAGACAAATTTTGGAATCTGATGATTTGTATTATAAGAATATTTTTGTTAAGAGCAGTAATTTATTTTCAGGACTTAATTCATCAGTTAGTGTTCAGTATTCTGACAGCAGTCTGCAGTATTAGATTTAAAAAAAAATGCTTACGACTTGTATATCAATTTTGCTTAGTCGTTTTGTGTCGTCATAAGAAAAATGTTCCTATAGATTATCGAGTAATAGTTTTAGACTCCATGTTCTAATAATGTTCTATTGCCCGTTGACAAATTAAGTTAGGTACTAAGAATTACAAGATACACTGTCATAGTTCATCTTGTAATTCTTAGTGTTACTTCTGACCCTACGCGGTTCAGCCTGGGCTCACCTTTCTTAGGAACAAACGCCATTTATTTACGCTTCACTAGACGCAGTGCATTTGAAACATTAAAGTATTACATACCTATTATATAGGATTCGCTGTTTTAATCAACAAAACGACACGAAAGAAAAAAATAAAAATAGTGTAACCAATTTTATAGTGAACTCGTTACTGTTTCGTTATTATCAAGGTATTTTAGTTGTTTATTTCGATCTTCAACTATTTCAATTTTAGAAATATTTCACACTAAAGGATGACTTACGCTCAAAACGCACTAACTACGTAACTATTACCAACAGTACCTACCCCTAGCTGTTGTTTTATCGAAACCAGTCCAATTGAGGACTAGCTACTACTTCGGTTGGATAAGTAGAACTGAATTTAAAAGGTTATAACAGAATTATGTTTACAACAGAATATTATTAGAGTTCCGTACTCAAAGGGTAAAAACGGGATCCTAAATTTTCACAGATTCTGTATTTCTGTGACCGCTAGAACAACAAATACTTAAAAGATAAATAACAACTTTTCGAAGCGCTCGTGGCCCCGCGGACTCAGTGTTCTGTAAACGATCACTGCAGTAAGCAACATTTACTATGGCCGGACATGGATGGGTGACCACCACGTGGACCACTTTGTGACATTTATTTACGAGCGTTTCCGTGCTTCGGAAGGCACGATAAGCCGTTGGTCCCGGTTGTCAGTAAAAATGACAGTCGTTAAGCCAAGTTGAAGGCCTTATGGGCGGCTTGAACAATTTCAACTGTGGGTCGTCACAACCTGCGCCAGGGTCGGCAGCTCGTGTGTAGCGCCTCTGGTGTTGCAAACGTCTATAGGCTACGGTTACCAACCTTCCGGTGGGCCGTAAGCTTGTCTGCCTCCTAAGTAGTATAAAAAAAAAAAAAACAACGACGCATTATAATTGGACGCGTCATGCACGAGCATCACGGCTTTCAAAAACAGCAGATCTTTTATGCCTTAATTTAAAAAAAGAATTTCTATGAGATCAACTATGGTAGCATGTATGAAAAGTAAGGCAATAGCCTGACTTTTTGTAGCCATTTTTCAGTGTTGGTAACGTATTTATAGTTTTAATATATCATTGATAAATAATAATAAAATAGAGGCCTTCCATTACATCAAATGTAATTTTAATACTGTTTTAGTACGAAACCCTCTGTGCGCAAATCCGACTCGCACTGGGCCGGCTTTTAAATCTTTCTCGTAATTATAGATTTCAAGCAAAAATGAACCGCTGATTAAATTAAAAACCTTTTAGTTCGACCACACCTTAATCACTATTAATAGAAAATACACTCGTAATGGTCTACGCTCGTCGTAGCTCGTAAGCGTAACTTTCTCTCATAGAATACGTACGTACCTCTACGCGTCGCCTTTGCTTAGTAAGAAACATTCAGAATTCGCCTCAAATAGCTTGCACACCCCTACCTCCTTCGATAATCTAATCAGCCAATAAGATGAAATTTAAAAAAAAAAAAAGATGAACCATTCTTGAGTGTCGTCCACCGAACCCGGCCGGTAGTATTCATAATAATATATGTAAAATTTAAGAAATCGTCACTAATAACCGTCATTTTATTTACAATTTATTCAATAACAAAAAGGTGATATTTTGATGTGTTATTTTAGCTACTCCTATATTTAATGTTTAACCAATGTATCTATATAACCGAATGCAATTCATGCAATAAAGCAGTCTTGTTTCAACCAAGCTAGTGTTTTATTCCAATACTCAATCCGTACATCATATTGCGACCCTGCCAGTAGAACCAACCTCGCGCGTGTAATTCAATATAGTACCATATTAAGACAGTGTTGACTCCAAATGATGCATGAACAATAACAATGTATTACAAAAGAGATCATCGATGACTGTCGTTACAATACGAACATATAATTCGCTTTGTGACCAAATATTTCAAAAATGTGTAACCCTTCGAATAACTTAAAAGAACAAGTGCTCATTTCTCAAGCCGCAACGGGTACTGGCCAAAATACGTCGCAGACAGAACAGCTTCTGCACCACGCGACTACTAGTAACATTATTCTGCTGGTAATTGTTTTATTGTTGGGGATAGGAGGTATCTTTATCGCATACAAAGTATATAAAAATTGCCACCACAGAATTGTAGAGAATCATGTCAACGATCTAGTACTCAGAAGATACGCTAGTGTTCTTCGCGACCAGCAACGTAAACAAGTGCAAGATGATATCGCGTAATTTCCGTTAATATTTAATGGCGAATTATATTTAAGTAAAGGCGTCGGCGGTAATGTGTATACATACAAGTCTCCTGTGTGTGTTAAAGTGCAAAAAAAAAAAAAAGTTTAGTGTAAAATCATAACTCGTAAATCCGTCACGGTCGGCATCGCCATCGTCATGATATCGAACTGCTACTTGAGACTTTAAGTACCTACCATAGTGACAGTGTCGTGAATCGGAAGAAATTGGTATGTATGCATTATTGATATGTATTAAAACCGTTTAACGTTACTTGCACTAATTATACCTGTGATTAGATTTTTTATTGTAATGGGTCTGATTTTAATACAATAATATGAATTAATGGCAGAATTTATTACAGAGCGATGCGATGAATTAATAAAAATTAAAAGATATTTAATAAAAATCGGCCCATCTAGACGACAACATAGTAGTGCATGCATTAAAAAATTAAATGAAGCTAATAGTATTTATGACCAATTTAACAGTTATTTAAATGAAATTTTATGAATAAAAGAATTTAAGAAGTTACCTGAAATAGAGAAGTTTGATAAAAACTGTGAAAAACTAAAGAATTTATACTCTGATATTACTGAATTATGTAAAGTTGTCAATCAACAAATTGTACCCAAATTGATGATTTGTGTAAAAGCTGCCAATCAACAGACTGTTCGGAAATAACTGAATTGTGTGACTTGCCGCTTAACGGATTGTCCTAAAATGGCTAAATTTGAATTAAAGGTAGCCCTTAGCTTGTTGCCCGTTATGAACGATCAAGAATCAGTTACTAAACAACTTATTGATGGCATTGAGTATTATTATTCCGTTCTAGGAGATGATCAAACAAGTTACTTGATAGAATTTATTCTAAAAACCCGACTATCGCAATTTGCTAAACTAGGACATTAAATTGCACTTATTGCCTAAAAAGTCATCTACAGCTTTACAGAGTAAATTACAGAATATTATGCAAAGTGAAAAGTCCATTTCAGACTTCGGTCAGGAATTGTCAAGTTTGTTTGTCGATCTTACTATTTCGCAGGTCGAAGGAAATCCTGAATCTTATAATATTTTAAAATGTGTAAATGAAAAGCTAGCTATCAAACGGTTTTCAGATGGGTTGCGAAATCGTAGATTGAGCACAATTATAGCTGCTAGGAATTTCAACACATTAAACGACGCTATACAAGCTGCAGTGGATGAAGAAACTTCTTCGACAGGAAATGCTTCGACAAATATTTTGTCAATGAGAAGGTCTAATGCGCGAAATTTTGGACAATTCAGAGGTAACTATAGGGGATTTTATTCGACTCCAAGAGGTAACTATTTTTCTAACAGTTACAATCACCAACGCGGAGTAACACAAAATTGGAGACAGACATCCCGAGGAAACCGTTCGGGACAAGGCTTTCGAGGTCAGTATAATCGCTATTATTCTAACAGTAGAGGTTCCCCGAAAAGCCAAAATGTACAAGTGATGACAGATAATGACCATAATACGAGTAATAATACCGATATTATAGTAGAAGAAAATGTTGAAGAGTTTTTTCGTGACTAAAAGTGTTTTTTCTTACGATAATTCATTATTAGCTACCTTGTCCATAAACAACAAAAAATATTTATGGTTAATTGACACTGGAGCTTCAATTTCAGCCATTCCACATAGTAAGATTCTAGAACATAACATTCCAATACACAAATGGAGTACCACTATAAATGGCATTGGAGGCAGAGTCAATGCAATAGGATATGTTTATTTAGTGTTAGAGACTCAGGGATATTATTTCAATCATAAGTTTTATGTTTTTAATTCTTTGCCGTGTAAGGCGGATGGCATAATAGGTTACGACTTTTTAAACAAGTTTAAATCATGTATCGATTTAAAATGTAAACAAATGACTATATGCACTTTGACCATAGAGCAACGCGAACTGTCTAAGGGGAGACGGCATAGAACGATTGCTCGGTACAAATTTGTCTGTCATATTTTGCGGGTGACGGGGGGAAATCTTCCTCACCCACACTTTATTAGACTCGCATTACAATAGCAATCACCTGTCAATACGAAGCCTATATATACACTTTATACAATACACTCATAAATTTTACACACACATGATACATTTTGTGTCTTATCACCCCAAGTCGCTCAACCAATCCATGTATTGATGTGACGTCCGGTAAAGTTGCTAAACAAATCTGAATATTATCTATACGTTTAAATAGGTGTAAATAATAATAACTTGTTATAAAATTACTTACTTACACAAGATAATGCCATTTTTCTTCATATTTCTTTAATCACATTTCTTTTTGTATTAATATCTAATTATTTCATCATTTTTATAAAATGACAATTCAACCGCTCACGCTGTCAACTAGATTTAGTCTAGTGAAAGAAAGTTCAAAAAACAGTTTTTATGTAACTGGGCACTTTTAGTCGTCAAAATGTCAAATTATTGCCAGAGGGGGTTTGCCAGCTTTGGCCTCTCCCTCTGTAAAGGCGCGCGATGCTCTGTGACTTTGACAAATGATAAAATATATTTAAATTTATGTAAACAACAGTCAAAATTTTATAATATACCAGCGAGGTCAGAGTCAATACACTATATAGATACTAGTGTGACAGAAGAGTGCGTGGTTTGTGCGTCAGAGTTGCGTGAAGGTATCTTTATGGCCAGTAGTATAGGACTACCTGTTAATGGAAAAATTCCAGTTAGAATATTGAACACAACTGAAAATTCAGTTATTGTAAACGATATCAAACCCACTATACAAAGGTTGAATGATTATAATATATGCGCATTTAATAGTTGTTTACATAACGCCGATCGAACACTTAAACGTAGAAGAGCAAAGTGCTATTCGGAATATCTGCGCTAAATATTCAGACATCTTTTATTTACCAGGCGACACTTTAACAACCACCCCTATATATAATCATAAAATAAAATTAAGAGAAAATGCGGATACAGTATATGTTAAACCATATAGATTCCCTCATTCACAAAAATCGGAAGTAGATAGACAGATAAAAAATATGTTGTCGCAGGGAATCATAGAACCATGTGCCAGTGAATGGTCAAGTCCAGTGCTCCTAGTACCTAAAAAGGCTGATCTTTCAGGAAATAAAAGGTGGCGTCTAGTTATAGATTATAGAAAATTAAATAACCAAATTAAGGACGACAGGTTTCCACTGCCAAACATAACGGAAATCCTAGACTCACTTTCAGGGTGTACATACTTCACGCACCTTGACCTTTATCAAGGGTTTTACAATGTTAATTTAGAACAAGAAAGCCGGAAGTATACAGCCTTTGCATCCGGGCAATTTCGTATGACCAGGATGCCCCAAGGCCTCAAGTCAAGCCCGAATTCCTTCTCCAGGATGATGAATATGGCTATGGCTGGATTAACTTACGATAAATACTTAATTTATCTAGATGATTTAATTGTATACGGCAAAAATTTAAATTCAGCCGTGAAAAATTTGCTAGACGTATTTGAACGATTGCGTAAAACTAATCTAAAACTCAATCCTATTAAATGTGATTTTTAAAGAAAGAGATTCTATATTTAGGCCATGTGATATCATCAGAGGGTGTTTTACCCGACCCACAAAAGTTAGACGTGGTAAAAAATTATCCCACTCCACGTAATTCCGTTGAGGTAAAGCGCTTTGTAGCCTTCGCCAATTATTACCGTAAATTTATTAGGAATTTTGCTGCCATTGCGCAACCTTTAAACTATTTGTACAGGAAAAATTTTGAATTTATATGGTCTGAAAACTGCCAAAAATCATTTGATTTGTTAAAAGAAAACTTAATTTCTCCACCTATACTAGACTATTCTAATTTTTCAAACGACAATGAGTTCGTTCTTCAAACAGACGCATCAGGTTTAGCAATAGGAGCTATTTTAGCTAACCAAAATTGCAAACCAGTAGCTTATGCTAGTAGAGTCTTAAATAAAGCGGAAGTACACTATCCGACAATTGAAAAAGAATTACTAGCCATTGTCTGGGCTGTAAAACATTTCAGGCCTTACCTTTATGGTCGCAAATTTAAAATATTGACCGACCATAAGCCACTAGTTTACTAATTTATTATTAATATATTTAATAAGGGAGCCTTCAAGTAGGTTATTAAAATTTAGAATGTTATTAGAGGAATACGATTTTCGGGTGGAATATATTAAAGGCCCGGACAATGCAGCTGCAGACGCACTTTCTCGGATTATCCTAACATGTAAGGACTTGAAAGACATGCATGAAAATACGATGAATGTAATGACGCGTGCCCAAAAAAGAATATTAGAAGGTAAACAGGACACTTCGGATGTTGTAGCTTCTAACGACGATTCCGACCCGAGTCTGTCCGATCAGCCGACGGTCGTTGAAACTCATAGCAAGCCAAAGATGTCCATAGAACTAAGGTTAAGTAACAACAAACAAATAAATAAAATTAGAAACAAATATAAGGTTGAGAATAGTAGTGAATCATTATTTTACGTACCGAGCGATATGGTAATATACATTAAGCCCTCTACTCGATCGCATAAAGCCCCAGACGCAATTGCGAGAGAGCTGGCAACGTTTTGTAAGAAGTTACATATAAATGAAATATATTTTATCAAGAATAAGATAAACGGTACTTTTATTGACACATTAGCACAAAATATAAAGAACTTGTCGTGTTGGACCGGACCGCGGTTGTGTATTTTAAAAGATGTGGAAAGAATAGATGATAAAGATGAACAAAGAGTTATCCTCAATGACTTCCATCTGTTACCTACAAGCGGTCATGCCGGTATCAGAAGAATGGTCAATAACATTAAAAAATATTATTTCTGGGCAGGCCTTGAGCGCGACGTCATTAAATTTGTTAATAGATGTGAAAAGTGTCAAAAACAAAAACACTCAGTGCATATTAAAGAACCAATGATAATTACAAGTACAGCTAATTCTGCCTTTGAAAAACTATATTTAGATGTTGTAGGGCCTTTAGATAAGGATAATCATAATTTTTCGTACATTCTGACGCTACAATGTGAATTAACCAAATATGTAGAATGCTACCCATTAATTACCAAAAGTAGTCCTGAAATAGCCAGTAGTTTTGTAAGTAACTTTATATTACGTTATGGAATACCCAGAGAAATAGCCACCGACCGAGGAGCTGAGTTCATGTCAGCAACAATGCAAGAGGTATGTAAACTCCTTAATATAAACAAAATAAATTCTACTGCCTATCATCACGAGAGCATAGGTGCACTCGAAAATTCACATAAAAATTTAGGTGCCTTTCTACGTATATACACAGATAACCATCCTGAATCTTGGAGCACTTGGCTACCTTACTGGTCTTTTAGCTATAATACAACAATTCACACTGAAACCAAATTTACACCTTTCGAAGTGGTCTTTGGCAAAAAATGTAATTTACCCAGTAATCTAACTAAAACAGTTGAACCTCTTTACAATCACGACAGCTATCCTTTAGAACTAAAATATCGTTTACAAGCCGCTTTAAACGAAGCCCGAGAAAATTTAATTTCTTCAAAATTTTTTTTTTTTTTTTTATGTAATGATGAGCTACAATAATAGCATATCATATAAATCTAGCCATAGACTAATAAGTAATTAACCTTTAACCTAAACTGCTAATATAGAGTAAATTGTAAGAATGTGTCCATTAACACTTTTCTTAATGTCTCTATTAAGGGGAAGTCACTTAGTTCATATTGTGTTCTTTATTACAAGTTGCACTTATTACACTATGTCACACTGACACTTCACTAAACTAATTCGAAGGGTTTTGTCCTTTTTAGTCTTCTCACTAAATCTGTGTGGTCAAGGAGTTGGATAGCCTCGACATTCACATGATGATGAAGTCTTTTTTGATGAGCTTCGGCGTACTTTTGCACTACATTAGCTACGAGGTCCACTTTAAGGTCCCTATGGAGGTCGTCATTTCTAATGTACCAAGGCGCATTTACGATACCCCTCAGTACTTTATTTTGAAATTTTTGTATAATCTGGATGTTGCTTGATTTGGTACAGCCCCATAGCTGTATTCCATAAGTCCACACTGGCATTAGGACTTGTTTATACAAGAGTAATTTGTTTTGCACTGACAGCGAAGAATGTTTGCCTAGAAGCCAGTACATATTTTTGTAGCGAAGCTGTAGCTCGCTGCGTTTCTTTTTAACGTGAGCCTTCCAACGGAGCTTAGCATCTAGTGTCATGCCTAGATACTTGGCTGTATTCTCGTAGGGAATAATCGTATTATTTAAATATACTGCATGATAGTTGGATCTTTTATTTGTGAAGTCTATGTGAACTGATTTAGCTTCATTCAATTTAATTTTCGACTTTTTCGTCCAGTCGTATACGATGTTGACTGCATTTTGAACCTTTTCCACGGCATCTGCATGAGTAACACCTGTGGCCATAATGGCTGTGTCATCTGCAAATGTTGCAATGGTATGGTTTTCTAATACCGGGATATCGCAGGTGTATAATAGGTACAGGACCGGACCTAATACACTTCCCTGGGGCACTCCAGCTTTTATTTCCCTTAAGTCTGAGTATGCATCATCTTGTCGAATTCTGGACATTCTTTGAGTCAAGTAAGACTTTAAGATGGCGGTGAACTGTTTTGGGAGCATATGTTCGAGTTTATGTGTAAGACCTTCATGCCAAACTTTATCGAAAGCTTGAGCTACGTCTAGGAAGACT
The DNA here is from genome assembly GCA_933228765.1 of Miltochrista miniata. Taxonomy (NCBI): domain Eukaryota; kingdom Metazoa; phylum Arthropoda; class Insecta; order Lepidoptera; family Erebidae; genus Miltochrista; species Miltochrista miniata. The sequence goes on from OW121756.1 coordinate 25,104,650, forward strand.
GTAGAACATACTTTCTTGTCTTCTAATGCTTTCTCAATGATATTAGTGATACGGTGTACTTGATCGATTGTAGAATGATTTTGTCTAAATCCAAATTGATAGTTGGGGATTAGGTCACGTTCTTCTATAATGGGCTTTAACCGTTTCAGGAACAGCTTTTCAAATAGTTTTGACATTATTGGTAGTAGGGAAATAGGTCTATATGAAGTAGTTTCATGGGGTGGTTTGCCAGGTTTAAGTATCATAATAACTTCAGCCACTTTCCACACATCAGGAACATGTTTTAGTCTAAATGAGGCATTAATAATTGTGGTAAGTTTAATAATCGCTTTACGTGGTAAGTTGCGCAAAACTTCTGCCCTAATTAGGTCATAGCCAGGTGCTTTGTTTGTATTTAGGCGTTTTATTTCAATGAACACCTCTCTTGGTGTAACAAATCTAATTTCTAACTCATCGCTTGATGCCGCGTCCAAAGGTATGTTGTCGGAGGTTTCATCGTTTGGTCGAAAAATTTGCTCTAAGTGATGAGAAAATCTTGGTCGTGCGATCACTTGTTAATTGACTTAGGTAACTATTCACCGTTTTATTGTGAAAGTTTTGAATTTCTCTTCTGAGCCTTTTAGTAATGTTGTTTAGTTCAGTTTTGTCAGGGGGAAATCTGGTTCTTTGCCATTTTTTTCGCAGTATACGTTTTTCAGCTATAATATTTCTGATAATCATAGGATAGCAGTTATTTTTAATTTTTCGCCTAATTTCCGGTGTATTACGCCAGGCACATTTTTGTATATCCGTTATGAATTTTGACACATCAAGTTCTAGTTGTTGCGGATTTTTTAGCGGTACTTTTAGGTTAATAGCTTCTTCTAATTCGCATCTGAAGCTATCCCAGTCTGTATTTTTATTGACTAAAGAGGGCGAGCTTTCTTTTTCAATAAGAGTTTCACCTATGGTCAGTAATATGGGTAAATGGTCTGAACTCATGTCAAAACCTTCTTCAATTTGTAAAACGCCGGACGATAAATTTTTGTAGATGAAAAAATCTATTAAATCTGGTAATTTCCCTTTTTCAGTAGGCCAATAGGTAGGTTTACCTGTTGATATAACATTACAGTTCATTTCTCTGATAGCACAAAGTAACTGTTTGCCTTTAGAGTTCGTTAATCTCGATCCCCAGTGTATATTTTTGGCATTAAAATCACCACCAAGGATAAATCTGTTACCAAGACTTTTAAAAAGAGTTTTGTACTGCTCTGCTTTTAAACTATGCCTTGGCGGGCAGTATATAGCAGAAATTGTAATGGGGTATCGCTTAGTTTTAATAGTAACAGCTATAGCTTGTATAAATTGTTCTTCACATTTATGTTCTACATAATGACTAATAGTATCCTTAATAATTATGGTACTACCACCTCTTGCAGTGTTGTTGGGGTGCAACGAATGATAACTTTTATAGCCCTTAATTCTAATATATGATTCTCTAGTAAAATGTGACTCAGATATCAGACATATGTCTATATTTTCTGTAATTAGGACTGCCTGCAACTCATTTTGATGCTTTAGGAGTCCATTTGCATTCCATGCCATAATTTTGATTGAATACAACATGTTTATTTTCTGTAAGTGTTTAATTCAAGTTTCTTTAACCTTTCATCAAACGATGTCATTAGGCTAAGAATTTGATTGATTTTATCGTCATTATTGGAATTTACTAGTTGTTGTTGATTTGTTGACAATAACTGTTGTTGTGGTGGCTGAAGTTGCAAGTGAATGTCCTTAGTCATTTGTGCGTACGATACGGTTTTTGTGACCCGCTTTTCGGGATTTGCTTTTATGCCAGTACGTTCACTAGACATCTTAGTGGTTGTCATAGATGTCTTTGATTTTACTGACTTATTTTTAATTTTTTGTAGCTCTTTAGCTACCATACACCCTCTATAGTTAGAGGGATGTGGTTCCCCACAGTGTACACACTTTGGCTTTACCTCTGCGGGTTTCCGGCAGTCTTTCGTTAAGTGTTTACCCGTGCATTTTACGCATTTAGGTTCTCGGGAGCAGTATTTTTGAGTGTGGCCATAGGCTTGACATCTCTTACACTGTGGAATGAGTTTTGAGGTTTTCAAAGGTTCTATGTCCACCTTGCAACTCAGTATTGAATGAATACCGTAAATTCTGTCAATGCTTTCTTCTTTATCAAATGAAAGCAGAAAGATATTAAGAGGCTCTTTAGTCCTCCAACTCAGTTTGGTAACCGCGTCCTGAATTTTAAGACCTTTGCCTTTCAGATCCGCGATAATTCTGTCCGGTAAACAAGACGAGTGTAATTTTTTTGCTACGACTCTTTTGGGTCTGTCCTGTTTGTTTTCATAGGAGTACCACAGACAATTATTTTGAAGTAGGGTCTTAGTAATGGACCTATAAGAATCTTCGTTTTTGGCGTTTATTTTTATACATTCACCGCTCATCATTTTCACGATAAAAGAATCGATGGCAGTATCTGCTGACAGCAGATCATAGAACATTTGGTAGTTCTTGACATTTTCCACAACTGTGGGTGGTGGTTGTGGAGGTTTTTTGGTCTTCTGTGCTTTTTCGGTGGAGCAGATAGCTCCTTGGGATGGTGGTGGGGAGGGTGTCAAGTTCAATTTCCTTTTTTTACGATTTTTTACACGTACCCACTCGGTTTCTTTAGCGAGTTCTTCCTCGTCGGTCTCATATTGGACCGCTTGAGTGGAACTTTCAGTGTTTTCAACAGTTTTGTTGTTAGTATTTTCAAGGGGGTTGCTCCTGGTCAAAGTTCATTTTACTTTGAAGGTTCTCTATTTGACATCTAAGGTCATTTACTAACTCTTGCAGTTTTTCTCTCTCTTCTTTCTCTTTGACATAATAGTCGTATATGATACGCTCTGTCTCTGTTGTAATATTTACTTTTGTAGAAGTCATTGTTAGATATTTAAAATAGCTTCGCCTTAATTGCTAATTACTTACATATGTAATGAATCATTACAATCGGTAACTAGGTCATCGCTGCGGCCGCGTACGACTCAACGTGACGAAATCGATGGCTGCGTCAGCACTTAGCTCGAACACAAAAACAAATTTGCGCGAGGCAGCGGTGACGCGACCGTTCGCTGCGGATTTCGAACGCACACCCTCTTCAAAATTAGCACGTAAAGAAAAATATGATAAAACTTGTAAGCCTATTCTGTACCAAACAGGTGATTATATTTTGATCCGTAATGTAAATGGTAATAAATTATCAAGCATATATTCAGGACCTTATATAGTTGCAAAAGATAATTCACCAAATGTCGAAATATTAAAAGACGGTAAACTAGACATTGTACATAAAAACCGTACAAAATTGTTTATACCTAACGGATGAATTTTATACCTTCACTTCAATGCCTTTGTCTAATTTGAATGTACCGTACTTATACATATAAAGTGTGTGTGCAATGCACCTCTACCTATCCCATCGAGGATATAGGGGCGATATGTTTGTAATGAAATCATTGTAAGTAGCCTTAAATGCTTGATTATAATTATATGACTTGTTATGAAACTGTACACCATTACTACGGTGCGTCGCTTATCTTAATGTCACATGTATCAGAATACATCATTTAGAGTAAGTACCTATATCCAATAGTTTTATTATCAATTATGCAGTTACTCATCATAACATTATCTATGAAATTAAAATAAATTGTATACTCATTTTTTTTTTTTTTTTTTTTAAAGGGAGGTGTGATGTGTTATTTCAGCTACTCCTATATTTAATGTGTAACCAATGTATCTATAAAACCGAATGCAATTCATTCAATAAAGCAGTCTTGTTTCAACCAAGCTAGTGTTTTATTCCAATACTCAATCCGTACATCATAATATTACGTGGGTGGAGCCGAATTTGTCCATTAGTATTTCGACAAATAGAATGTTGGCATAACGAATGTAATCTTAGAAATAATTGTCATTGGCAGAAATACTCATAAAATGACTTATTTTTAATGTCTCGTGGCTGTAAATGCTAATGCTGGTGAGGGTATGAAAATGTAAATGCTAAGATATACCTAAACCTGTACACAACTTGCATAACAAACCTAATGTAACAAAAGCGCTGATTCCAGACAGCGCGTTCATACATCATCTGACTCCATCGTTCATGATTGATGTTCGCTCGCAAATTGTCGCGTCATTGTTATTGAATATTGGACCAGACTTGAACTTTCAGCTGCACAAATTCGTTCGCGGCTTAAAAGGGTTATAAAATTTCTAAGGATTACAGTTGCCTAGTTTTCACTTGTCAGAATTCTTATGGTATTTTTATTTCTCTTGACGTGGCACTGTTTTTTTAACATACATATAATTCACACGGTGTCTTTTCATCTGGCTATGCCAAGATGTCCCGGATACGTACTCGGAAGTTTAACCCCAGGGCTTCCGACAGAGTCTTTGACCACCATCGCGACCTCATAGTATTTGGTAATCCAAAAAGGAAACTAAGTAACAATTTATAGAGATAAAGATCTTTTGTCCTAATTTCACTCTTACAACACTACTGAAATAGAATTTGATTTCATTACGATGGTTGGTTCCATTAGCCACGTTTGGGATCAAAGCCCAACGTCTGACAGGCGTATTATCCGACCAGTTTACGGTTATTACGATACACTTACTACTCTTAGAGGCAATCAGGCATGTATATGTAGCCGTATAATAGCAATCATCAACCCCTGTCGATCAAAATCCCTCTGAAATATGTTTATCTTTATGCTTTTCCTACGGACATTGATTTACAGACATTCAGATAAACAAAACTAACGTTAATGCTATTATGTTTGCTATGTACAGATAATGAATGATATCTATACATAGCATTACAATTATAATTATATAACTGTAATGCTATGTATAGATAATGAAATGTTGGAGGAAATTAAAACTTTACCCGAAAATATAATAAGACATGGATTTGAAAATTCATGGTCTCCAACTGCAGGATCACTTTAAATAGATTACATTTAGCTTTTCTTAATCAATACTACAGTATAATACATAGTATATAACACACCTACCTACAGTGTATACCTAATCTGGATGTGTAGCTTATACAAATCCACACTAGTTATCCATATTATAGCAATTTTAAAATACATAATATTTTTAATATACCTAACCAACCAAAGACAAAATTGCTATCTATTTAACTTAGGTGGCAGACAAGCTTACGGCCCACCGGAAGGTTGGTAACCGTAGCCTATAGACGTTTGCAACACCAGAGGCGCTACACACGCGCTGCCGACCCGGGTGCAGGCTGTGACGACCCACAGTTGAAATTTTTCAAGCCGCCCGTAAGGCCTTCAACTTGGCTTAACGACTGTCATTTTACTGACAACCGGGACCAACGGCTTATCGTGCCTTCCGAAGCACGGAAACGCTCGTAAATAAATGTCACAAAGTGGTCCACGTGGTGGTCACCCATCCATGTCCAGCCATAGTAAATGTTGCTTACTGCAGTGATCGTTTACAGAACACTGAGTCCGCGGGGCCACAAGCGCTTCGATATTTCTAAGGAGCATATAAAAGTTACTAAGCTAGTCATCTGTACACCCATTATTATAATTATGAAAGTCCCGAGTAAGCTCTGGGTAACTGAATAGAAGTAAAATGAATACAAGTTTATCAGCGGTTGCTATTCATTGAATATAATAGTCAATGCAACACAGAGATCTTAAATCAGTACAGTTCTAGTTGGATCTCAAAGAGTTCGTGTAATGTTTTTAGACTCGCACAATGTGCACTATAAATCGTTACGGTTTTCGAGCCCAACCATTTTAGAAATTTGCTTACCGCCGCGGTCACGAGTAGACCTGATCTGCATACTTGTCATGAGCCTATCTGATATGCCACGGCTATGGCAATACAGTCGAAATACTGGGACGTGAGCACGGTTATAAAAATATTGATTGGACATGAAAACCATTTACGACGTTATATTAATATTAGTATTAGAATCCCTACATTTAGTTTGCCTCAGATGTAACAAAAAACTTCAAAAAAGGACTTTTCCTGACAGTCATCCTCTCAACGCATAGGTATTGTATTATAATTCAACACGTGACTGTCTTTTGAATACAAGCCACGGAGGACCTAGAGTTAATTTCGTAATTTTTGTCGTAACAATGTAATGTAATTTTTTACACTAAAAGACGTTAAAATCGGGTTTTCCTGCACTATTGGTTCATATCTCCGGGTCCCACAATATACTTTCAAGTTATATCGTAAATGTTAATAGGGTAATCTTCTAAAGTAAATTTCAGTTGTGTGATAGCTATGTGATAACCATAACATGACTCTTTAGCAGTTAAATTTAACTAGATAAGTTTGGTATTGATATACGAAAGGATAACTCTCAAGTTATAGTCAACTTTTACTTTTATGGCGACCTCACGCTTGAGTAGGTAATCTAAAAAAAAAGAGAGAATGACACAAAACTGAAGTAACATCATAAAAGAGCTCAGGTTGCTTTTCGAACGGCTGGACTTAATTTGACCACAGCATTCTTCGCATTTGCAACAGTCGCATTTTAGTAACATTCACAAAATAATTGAAGGCGTATCCTAGTTTTATACTTGTTATATTTTCTAAACCACTACAGTGGCAGACAAGCATACGGCTCACCAAATGCACTGGTGGTCACCGACCACCGTAGCCTCTGACGCTTGTAACACGAGAGGCACTAAACTCGCGCTGCTGACCCTAATACTACTGAAAATATAAAAGTAAATCTTAACTTTAAATTCTAAAAACTGAAGCAAAATGCCTGTATTTACCACACTGACCATTCAAAAGTTTTGTGAAAACATTTTCGTTCGTCATTCAACATGCCCCTCCACACACGGCTTTTTATCTTTCATACTCCAAGCGTTTTTGTTGGCTTGCCTCGCACTCGGGAAATAACCAATGCATATAAAATGATTCATGTTCTCAACGTAGCCGCATAGCCTTGCATATCTGTATTCACACAGTCACATTAATTATAACATGCAAACTTTGTATTAAAGCTGAGCTTTTTAGTTTTTAATTTTCAACGCGCTGGATTTGGTTTTACTATTTCATTTATGTTGCATCTTTATGTTTAGTTGCTACAATTTATAAACGAATCACTAATTAATCACCAACGTTACCCTAGCGCTAATCCCAAGGTGCTTGTTCACGCGTCCATCAGCACCTTAACAGTACACCTTTATAAAGCAAAAGGAATGCACGTGGATTCAAAATACTCATGTACCCATTACAAACTTTAATTCTTGCAACTATGAGTACTTGCCATGCTTCTTTTAACATAAGGAAAATCCTACAATGATGCTATGCCGGATCCCTACCGGCTAAAAACCACTTGTTTCCTACCTAATGCCTACGGTTGGGAGCCTCGGGTAAGCCCTCGAAAGGATGAGCCCAGGAGGATACTTACTATGCTACTAGTAACGGGGGAAGACTACCCTTCTTGGTATGGGTCCAAAACCCTTCAGCCGACTTTAGTCTTTGGTCATTTTCAAACATAAACCGCTCACGTCTTGTTGTCTTTACATGTTTTAATTCGATTTTTTTTACAATTGGGTGCCTGCTTCGCATCTGTACTTATCAAATTTTATAGGACTCCCATTAATGAAATACATGAATATATCGAGGTTCGTTTCATGAATATTTTCCAAGTTTAAACATTAACGTTTCCATTTGATGAATATCGCTTAAAACTTTCACGTTGAGAAATGGCAAATACATTTGTGTATAAACCTATTCGCAAACAAAATGTTACCTACATTTGTATTATTTTGTGATTTGGTAAGAATGGGAATAAGAGCGGTTCTTCAAATGATATTAATGGCGCTTACTTGGTAATTCTAAATGGATGCGTATGTTTTATCAGTATCTATACGATAAGTACCGATGCTCATATTTATATGTATGAGTTTACTGATTATAGAACTAAATGCAAAAAACGCTTGCCGAAGAAGAAAGTGAGGCCAAAAAGCTAATATTAAGTCCAAAAGTGATTACTGAACCGCGGCAGTGCCAAACACTGATCACACGTAACCAGTAATTTCTCATTTATTGGCATTATTCACGTTTTCACTTCTAGAGAGTCTACCTACACAGTACCTACTCACTTTTGGATTTAGTATTTGCTATCTAGCCTCACCTTCTTGTTCGACAAGCGTCATCTGCCTTTTTATAGTTGTTTAATTATTATAATGTGTATGAGTTATTCTGTAATAAACAATGAAAACTAATGTTAAACTCATTTCAAAACTCGACGTAAACTTATTTGATTCGCATTAGTTCTGTTAACTAAATAAAGAGAAATTAACAACTCAGGTTTACGTACAAACGTTTAAATAGTAAAGTTAGTTTTCAGTTGTTTAAATACCAGTTTGTTTAACTAAATTATTGCTTATCTCAACACTTTAATAGTTTAGATAGGTTAAATTCGGTTCTTCCAGGTGGACTAACTATTTATTTTATTTGCGTGGATTTTTGAAGCTCGGTATTTTGTTGTAGCTAATTTATTTTACGCTGAAATTCCTAAAATGTTAATGTTTGTGCTTTACCCTAGAACAATAGTACAATATAAACTTACAATACAATCCCGTTTTTCTCTTTCGCACATGATCTTATAATAGATCGCACTGAAACAGCTGTGAATAAAGATGTCACTTAGTAGTATTGAAATGACCTTATTGTCAATAGTAGAAGATGTAAGCGCAGAAAGGCAATCTTTTTTCGAGATGAAATTATAGAGATGGGATTCAAAAATATATCATACTGGACATTGCTCGCGGCATTGACGCTTGGAAATTTGTTACGGTTCCCACTTTCCATTAGAATAGCTTCCCGGGATAGACTATTTATTCCAGACAATAATCTATTCCTGTACTAAATTTCAGCCACATTCCTTCAGCCGTTAGAGAATGATTCAGTAATAAACATCCAAATTTCTTCACACACTTTCACATTCATAATATTAAGAGGATTCGTAAATATAAAAAATATAAAAGGTAAGTACATAAGAGGATTAACCAGTTAAACCTTTTTCAAAATTCAGAAATGTGACAATTTTTGCGTAGTTCAAACATAAATCTTATGCAGAACTTCCGAAGTGTCTCAAGTTTACATAGTTGGCCCTCACTAAGATCTAGATAGCTGACGTCTGCGTTCTCAAGCTCTTACTAGCCCATACCCGCAACTCCGCGTGTTGAATGAAGTTTTCTCGTACATGTTATCCTCAGGTTTTTTTTCCCGGGTTCAGGGGTTAGAGAACAAAGATTGTCTTTCACATTTAGACTAGTATTAGTAGAAAACCTAACCATAAAATGCAGTGCTCCTAAAAAGAAAATAAAAATAGTTAAATTAGACGGTAGTCATTACCCACGAACATAATAACCCATAATATTTTCTTTATAATTTGAAGTATTAATTTCAGAAAATACCTACACAATTTGATACTACTGCAAACCAATTCACTATTAAAAACAAAATTTATGAAACATTTTCGCTTGAACTCCCGGACGACACGCGCCCTGGCGAATAAAGAACCCACTTTGAATATTGGTAGCTAGCTAGACGTCGGGTGACACCGTAGAAAAAGCTCTCGGTGCGAAATAATTTCACCCGTCACCTCCCTTGACCTCACTTAAGTCGATAGTGCTGGTTGAAGGACCTCCCTGATGTGCGCCGTAAATAAATAAGCGTCTAGCCCACGAATACTCGGAGTTACAGTGCTTTATAATTCTACTGCTATAAACTTTGTTACGATGTTGTCACAGTAACATCACATCATTTATTATGAATTTATTGCTTCAGTATGTTCAAGTTTTTGAACATGTGTTTGTATTTAGCCAAATAAAACAAAGCCTATGAAATAAGGGTACTGAAATAAGCGCTATTGATATTTATTTATGTCTATTTTTAGGTCTGATTGTTCTGTTAGCATATTTTTCAAAACATAACACAGCATTACTATCTGTCATGTATCTACAGCTAAAGCGATATTGTTTTAAGTTCACGTAGGTAGTATGTTTCAATGATTTGAAAATATTTTTTAGGGTTTCGTAGCCAAATGGCAAAAACGGAACCCTTATAGATTCGTCATGTCTGTCTGTCTGTCTGTCTGTCTGTCTGTCCGTCCGTGTGTCACAGCCACTTTTCTCTTAAACTATGCGGCCTATGCTATTGAAACTTGGTAACTAGATGTATTCTGTGAACCGCATTAAAATTCTTATATAACACTAGAAAAAAAGCAGTAAATTTTGGGGTCCCCATACTCAGAACTGAAACTCAATTTTTTTTTTCATCAAACCCATACGTGTGAAGTATCTATAGATAGGTCTTCCAAAATGCTGTTGAGGTTTCTAACATCATTTTATTCTAAAGTGAATAGTTTGCGCAAGAGGGACTTCCAAAGTCGAAAAATGAGTGTCCCCCCCCCCTCTAACTTCTAAACTAAGAGAGTGATAAATCTAAAAAAAATATATGATGTACATTGCCATAAAAACTACCAACGAAAATTAATTTGAACGAGATAGAGCTGGTAGTTTTTTTAATACGTCATAAACCGCAATTTTCGGTTAGAATAAATCACTACCACTGCGAACGTCAAAGTTACAACGAACTATGAGAACTTTTATATTATGTTACTTGCTGCTACGAAACCCTTCATGGGCGAGTCCAACTCGCACTTGCCGGTTTATTTAATTTTGTGAGTAAATAAAATTTCAACCTGACTGCCAAGTTGCAACTTCACAGTCAGGTTGAAATTTTATTTTAGATATTCAACCACTACTTTTATATATTATAACTAATGCTATAAATATAAAGTATCTTACTAATATTATAAATACGAAAGAGTGTAGATGTCTGAATGTTAGTAACTCATTCACGCTCTAACAGCTTATCGGATCTGCCGGAAATTTGGTACAGGGATAGAGTATAATCTGGATGTGTTGTATGAAGGATGTCTTAACTCAGGTAAGTACTTTTTATCTCGGTAATAAGTTATTGTGGGAAGCGGGAACGAAAACAAAATTTTACCTGGGTGGCGAGCGCCACCTAAATTTTATTTGTACCAGACAAGCATACTGTCCACCAGATGTACTGGTGGTTGTTGTTGTTGTTGTATGGACGTTTGCAACACCGGAGGCACTACACTCGCTCTGCCGACCTTCTAAGACCCTCATATTGTCGAACCTCACCTTGTAGTATATGAACATTTGTATTGATGTCTATAATATAATACAGAGTAAAAATATAAACCCAATAAACGTTAAAAGCAGCGGCAATTATTTCTCCCTAAATGGCTTTTAAGAGATTTTCAAGTAAAGGCTTTGATGATGATAATGTTTATCTAAATAAGTTTTATAAAATTTAGCTCAGAGAGCTCAGTTCTAATAAAATACTTAAGTATCTTTTAGCTCTCCTAGTAAACAGATATTAAATGAGGATCTTCATTCGCTTCAAAGAGATAGTAATTAATTTCAATACAGATTGTCCAAATTAATAATTATTTTATGTACCTACATATCTGTCTGGATAAAAATGTAAAATTTCCACCGTCACCGCACGGGCAAATTATTAATACGAATATAATATAATATACCAATAATATAATATAAAAATAAAATACGAATCTCTTAAGAAATTAATGCACATATATTTTTTGACTCATCAAAATATTATTCACACATTGTAATTAAAATTTACTTGACTATTTTGAAAAACATCATCCACAAAATTGAAAATAACTCTTCCACAAATAATACAAAAGCACTGGCAAGCTCCATCGCAATTAATTATTCCAAACGAGATTACCGACTGCTGTTTTCCGATGAAATTACCTTGAATTCTTCATTACTTTTGGTCTTATAACAGCCAGCAGTAGACTAACGTAATAGCCGTAAATCAAAAAGAAACAGAATTTTAGGACAAATACGTAGGTATTTGCCCTAAAATACCCATCATGAAATTTTGTGATACGGGCGGCGCGGCGCCCAAGTTGGATTGCAAAATTTTTCTCGTGATTCGTACTCAGCATACCAAAAAACCCCTTAAACGATACCCATCATGAAATTTTGTGATTACACCGCGGCGGCCATTTTGGATTGCAAAATTATCACGTGATTCGTACTCAGCATACCAAGAAACCCCTTAAACTATACCCACCATGTAAAGAAACGGGAGTATTGATTTGCTTGAATGTATGGTAATTACAAAGTAATGGAATTACGAAGTAACTAGTTACCAAGTAATCTAATTACTTTGTAACTAAATACTTTGTAACTAATTAATCTGAACATCAAAAGTATTTAAATTACAATTTAATTACATTACTGAGTAATTAGATTACTTTGTAACTAATTACTTATTAATTCAATTATTAATTAAATTACTTTTGTAATTATTTACGCCCATCACTGTTTCGGAGCCTATTCGATGCAAACAAACAAACAATAAAATCTTTCCTCTTTATAATATTACTAGCTGACCCTCGCAACTTCGTTTACGTGACATAAGTTCTATGTAAGGATAAGTATTGCTCTTCATCAGACTCCTAGGAACGTGTGAAACTGCCCCGTTTGCTTAATCATAAAAGAGCTTAAAGATTAAGTAAACAATTCTGATCCATTTTACAATACCTTTGATCATTAAGCTCTTTTATGATTAGGATTTTCAAATTTGATTAGGAAATCGTGGCCCAGCGGTCCCTGCTCCACCAGAAAACCGTGGAGACATGGAAGGTGTGACTTGAGCAACCAAACGGAGGATTGGCCAAAATTGCGACGTCAGACCGGTCATGGAAACCACCCAAGGACGCGGGATAGCACTCGAACCAACTAGGCGAGGCCGCAGTGGTAGCCGTAGGTCTGTTGAGAGTTCTGGGACATCCTTCCGGGGGTTTACCCGGGGCTCCCAACCATAGGCTGTTGGGCGTTACGTGAGATTTTTAGTCAATAGGAGTCCGGCATAGCATCCATAGTGGATTTTCCTTCACGTTAAAAAAAAATATAATAAATGCGAAAATGTATTCGTTTGTTCTACTTTCACCCACAATAAATTACAAGGGTCATTCATGCCTTTTGTCGGTGAAGAGTTCCATTGTCTACCATTGTATTGTTCTTCAAGTCTAGGCAATTTCCTTGCGTCCTTAAGGGCTATTATGTAAGGTCCGTAGCTTATTTCAAGATTGTCTTAGACCAAAGAAAATATATTCCATTTTAATGGCCTAGCTGATCCAATTAAATATGAAATCAACTTAGAACTTATATCTTACTAATATTATAAATGCGAAAGTTTGTAAGTGTAGATTTGTGGATGTTTGTTACTCTTTCACGCTCGAACAGCTGAACGGATCTGACTGAAATATGTTAACTGTAACAGAGTACAGTTTGTCTATAAAGTCGTGAAATTAAATGAGGGCGCTGCTGAATGCATGTATGCAACCCTATATAGTACGACCAAAATGATTTTGATACGAGGAGTTCGTTCCGAGTAAAATCTTACTAATATTATAAATGCGACAGTTTGTGAGTGTGTATGTTTATTACTCTTACACGCTCGAACGGTTAAAGGGATCTGGCTGAAATTTGGTACAGGGATACATTATAATCTGGAATAACCATGGCTACTTTTTATTCCGGGAATAAGTTCTTACGGGAAGCGGGAACGGGAACAATACAAATATTATAAATGCGAAAGCTTATGAGTGTGGATGTGAGACTCTTTCACGCTCGAACAGTTGAACTGATCTGGCTGAAATTTGGTACAAGGATACATTATAGTCTGGAATAACACATAGGCTACTTTTCATCCCGGAAATAAGTTCCTACGGGAAGCGGGAACGAGAGCAAATTCGACACGGGCGAAGCTGCGGGCATCAGCTAGTGAGTTAATAAATAAAACACATTATACATTTTTAATTTTGTTTCTGTTTTATTGAATCAGATCCAGAATAAAGTTATTGAACCAGATCCAGAAGCCCCGGTCTAATAGCGTCTTACAACCCACCAGCAGGTGCCTAGCAGTCCCAATTGCTTTGCCACAATCATGTAATTACATGTTTTATCTGTAACTTTCCCCCGTCTGACAAGGATTTTTTTGGCGCAGTGCTCAAATATTAAAATCGTCTATTTCTTTCTTTGCCGACCTTTTCTGTGTTTACCAGGAGTTTCAAACTTTCCTTCATTATTAAAACCTTCGTTAACTATTCGCCTAACTGTACTCTCTGATTTTCCTGAAAAGAGTAAAAAAAGAAAATTAATTACATATTGGAAACATACTATTGACATGAAGCAATTAATTCAAAATAAAAATTGGTAGAAAACCAGATTGAACTGAGTATCAAAAATGTAGGTCGTACTATAAAATAACCATGTTGTTCTAACCACTGACTTACATTATAGGTAGATTGTAAGTTTAAGATTCTAACCTAAAAGTATGCAAACAATGCCCTTTTTTTGTCTCCAAATCGTAAATTCAGTAAATTTGTAACTTCAGACAGATTCAAAACAAACAATAACACGATTACATACCCACCAAAGATGCTGTTCGCTCATAAACATTCTCAAAATCCCACAACAATTGTCCAGATTGGTACTCCGCGAAACATCACTGGAAAACTTTAAAAATCACTTCCTGCGCACCACTCCGATTTTTTTCTTTACTCATTTCTCAAACTTTTATGCGTAGTTTGGTCTCAATTTGTTGCAGTTTAATCCAAACATTAAAGTTACGTGAGAGAGTAAACGAAATTCGACGATAGCATTGACAACTGACGTACTTATGTTTCTTGTTGCCAGTGTTGCCACACACATAACTATTTTTAGTTCCTCAAACATTCATTTCACGACTTTATAGACAAACTGTAACAGTTTACAACAACATTATGATATAGTACATACAAATAAACTTAGATAGGTACTTCCTTTTAGAGTTTTTAAATAACATCAACATATTTTATTTCAGAGCAAAGCAAATCCACTTGATACATTCAACTTACGCTTTTTGTTATTTCTTTCAATTCTTTATAAAAATATTTAGAAAGGTTTTTCTTTTGTGCCCTCCATGTTTTGGCAAAATTCGATGCTTATGTTACGTACATGGACCAAGAGTTTTCTTTGAATAAAATATACATTGTCTCTTAGGGAGCGCTGGGATTATTTTTATAATGGACTTGTGCTACGCTGCGGCATCATTACTTAGTTTTATACCCTTTGTTATGCTCTATTCACTGCTATGATAAAACATCGTGTGTTGACCCCGAGACAACATTTCGAAATCAAATACGGGCAATTTCACTATTCTTCTTCTTCTTCGTGTCAATGGCAACAAAAATATCTAGATATGCCCAGCACAAAACTCAGCAAGGTTGACTGCGCAGTCCGTAGCCTGATTCAGATCCGCAATTGTGCAGGTATAGCACTGCAGTACACGCGCCCCTAATTTGACCATGAGCGCACGCGCGGGGCACAGGTGTAGCCCATTAACAAGGAAGTAAATTATGAATATATATCAAAAATTAATAATTTAAACACAGTGTATATTTTAAACATGTTTATTTTTATTATAATTGTTTATAAAACTAGGTAAATTTAACTTTTTAAGTGTAATTTTGAACAAAAATAGAAAGTTCTAAAAAATCAACTAGTATTTTGCAGGCTTGAGATCACTAGGTCATATTATCAATGAGGAACGTAACAATAGATAGAAAATTATGCTGAACCTATTGGGCCCGGTGGACGAGCTTAAATATTATGGCACCTTGTTTTTGAAGTAGGTGGTGGACACTTACTCTACTTGGTGCCATTTCAAGATTGGTAGGAAAAAAATGTCGACAAAAGCACGTCGTCGTCTTCCTCATCGCCTGATTGGTACATATTAGAATGATGAGGTGATCCCAGTGCGTCACTTGGTCTTGCAATTTCTTCCTCTTCTTCTTCGCTTTCGGTCAAAATATCTTCACCTAAGTTCATCAAGCCATCGTTCGATTTGCTCGGACACCGCCATCTGCGAAAAATAAACAAATACCTAATAATTAATACCTCTTAATTAATGCATACTTACTATTATTATGTTTTTAATTAGATATATATCATAATATGTATAATTATACAATATAGTTATGTTACAATAGAGTATATTTACCTTAATTTTGCCACTTGTACACTTTCACGATATTATTTCTCGAACGCACGCGCGGGGCACAGGTGTAGCCCAAGCAACTTTAAGGACGTATATTTTAAAGGTCCGTGCGCCGCAAGTGGCTACGCACTGTGGTGTGTGTGTGCAGGGGGTAGTAGTCGAGGAATACACGAGACGATAGATAGATCTATAGCGCGCCTAGGTACGATAATATACGGCAATATTACACGCTGGGCTACATATGTAACCCGCGCGTGCACTCTAGTGTAAGGGCACAGCGAACACGACAGTGGGTGGACATTGACTGCAGATGTGCACCACAGTCACAGCCCAGGCCTCCCGGGTCGAGGTAGTCCCATCTTACCCTGTTCGCCCTACAGCAGCCGACCTGGGACGTCAACCTATTTAGGGACTTCCTGGTGGCCCATTTAAGTTTTCACTGTTCACCACATATTTTCCGACGTTTATCTTATGATAATGATTCTGATGATTATAAAGAAAAATACATAATATTGACCTAATGCCGTTTTGATTAGTCTACTAATATTAAGCAATTCTTATACAAAATTAAAGGGTGAGTAAAATACTCCTATTTAATGGCACTTAATGATTATATTTGGTCAAAAATGTAATATACCTAGTTCTAGCATCATAATAAGGTATGTGACGTATAATTTACTATGTTAAAACTTGTCAAAGGATTCTATAAAGATAAGAGCATCCCAAAAATCTAAGTGAATTCAAATTTGAAATCGTATACTTCCACAGATAACAGCGTAGGTCTCGCCTTGATAAGGGCCGATTCTATTATCATTTATCAAGCCGTTGGTCCTTCAATTTATATTGTACCTATGTAAAGTTACGGAAAAAGGACTGGGATCTAACAATAGCTTGTTGTAGTTTAAGGACACGACCCGATCCTCTCATGCGTTACACTCAAAGTTTCCCTAAAGCATTATCTCCTCTAATTTCACAACTATGATCATAAACTGCTTGCATGACCGGAATAAGTCCATTGTACATGGGGCTGATTTTAACTAATGAATTAATGGTCATAATAATGCTTCTCTGCCTATTTAATCAGGTTTATTAGATTATCTTTCACTTAATTGGCAAAATTGAAATTCTCGAATTTAAAGCAAAGAAATGTCAAATAATAAGGTCTATTTGTGGTACTCAAGTTTTACTTACAGGCTGATAAAAGGAATCTAAATTTTCAGACAGCTTTCAGATGATGAATTCGCTAGCGGATACTCTTAAATAGACTAAATTTTGGTTGATTTTAAATGTTCCTCCAAATTTTATTACTACATAATTATGTACTTATAAAATCTTAAGGCACGGCAGTTCCCTCACCAAGTCGAGCCTTAACGCGGCGGCGGCGTGCAGCACGGCCGTACTATCTTTTCTTGAACTCACTCAGGGCATTTTCGACCCCCTGACTTCGGTGTGGATAAAGCTAGAAGTTTGAATTTTCAGTTACTTAGTAAGCTCCGTTTAAATATGGTATATTTAAAATTTTATTCTGTGTTAACCGGTAGTTTAACCCTTCAACACACTAAAAAAATATATCGAAAATCGGTAATCGCACGGACCTAGCTCCACCACCCTAAAAATGAAAAAAGATTTCCCATTTCCCAAAAAAAAATTTGTATCTCACTTACCAGACCAAATTTTTCAATTCTGCAAACTGCAACCGGATCATTGATAAATTGTTCATTTTACTGTGTATAATAATAAACAATAACAGTGGGCGCACACTAGGCGTCTTGTCGCGGCGACGTGTCGCGGCGACAAGCTGCGGGCGCCAAATTACATACATTTTGTTCTAAGCTCCGCACACTACTGTAATGAAAACACATTATTTATAATAAAAAAAACAAAACACACACGCACACTCGCACTTGGTACACACGCACTCAACAAAAAAAACATAGATTACTCTACCACCACACCATATTTTATGATCCTGTAAACACCAACCGGATTATTGATATATTGTTTATTTTACTGTGTATAATAATAAATAATAATGCAAACACATTATTTATAATAAAAACACGAAACACACACGTACTACACAAACGCACGCCATCCATGCGCAATCGACTCTAACTTCAACTGTTCGATTTTTGTAAAAAATTCTGGCCCATTGACGTCATTTTATAAGATTCCAAAAACAAGAAAATGTTATAAACTACACATGCAATAAACCTGTTCATAGAAAAGTAGGACGTAAGAAGGCTAAATTTAAGTTTAAAGTCGTCTGGGTAGGTGCGGCGACCGGTCGCCGCGCGGGGCTTTACGGAAAAGTTTGATTATTATGCGCGGCGACCGGTCGCCGCGAGGAGCTCTAAGGGTAGAATTATAACTAGTCAAAGATGCTTAAAAATTCGTAGTCACTCACTCACTGACTGACCGATCATCAAAATTCTAAGGTACTTTTAGTGGACACAGAACCTTCAAATTTGGAATACAACGTAGTGTTAGTGTACAACTCAAGGAAAAATTTAAGAAATCCAGAATATCGGTCTAACTTTCAAGGTTCACTAACTGCATGAATAACTTTGTAATCTAATATAAATATAGAGAATTACAAAGTTACATTTGTAATTCTCTATATTTATTTATTATCTAGTCAATAAATTGCCAAGTTTTCTTTTTTTTTTTCACATCTCCCAGGTTCGATTCCCGAATCGAACCTGGGAGATGTGAAAAAAAAAATCATGATGATTTATCAAAAAACCTTAAATGCAGTTTTACTTAGTTTTGTATTTATTTAAAACATAAAAAAAGCTTGCTAATTTGACCATGGATACAGTAAGAGGCTGTTGAGTTAGCTTATTACGTAAAATTGAAGATAGAAGGTTCCTTATGTAGGGACTAAATAAAATAACCGACTTGGTGATTACATGAATCTCACTACGGTAGAAGAACTGAGTTGCGAGACTTGGTTGTTTTACAAGTATTGTTTTTGATGGGATAAAGTTATCTTTGCGTGAGACACTGAGGCCAAAATTAAACCCGAAATGTGCTTGAACTGGTTTTCTTACCAAGGTAAAAAATTAAATACGTGCGAGTTCGGCAGTCAAATTGTTATCAATAAGACATTAGGCTTGAGTCTAAACAAAGACATAGGTACTCGTAATATCTACTGAGATTAGAATGACATTCAGTTCGTTGAAGCGCTCGTGGCCCGCGGACTCAGTGTTCTGTAAACGATCACTGTTAGCAACATTTACTATGGCCGGTTAGGGATGTGTGACCACCTCATGACCACTTTGTGACATTTATTTCATATTTAGGCACGTTAAGCCGGTTGCCAGTAAGATGGCAGTTGTTGAGGACGTTATGGGCGGCTTGAAAATTTTCAACATCGGACAGTCACAACCTGCGCCTGGCAACACGGCAATACGACTCAACACCTAGGGCATGTGTCGAAAAACTTCCCTTCATTTTAATGTACATTGTATTTTAATATAATAATAAAAAAATCGTAAAATAACTATTTTTAATGCTATACCAATTACTTGTAAGATATACACATACATTCGTTTAATATCCAATTTACCAGGCCGCTATTACCTTTCACATCGCAAGTCCCTGACAACTGCGATGAAAGAGTGTTGAAATTAATTTTTTAATACAGTTGCTCAAAAAGTGGCGTATTACAGGGACGTTTAGCGTTCGGGATGTGGGCTATTACACACTCGTGCTTTTTCTTTACCTTTCCCGCACTCGTGCGCGTTTCCTTTCCCAACTGTCAAAATAATGTCTGTGATTCATGCAAATATTTCAAAAAAAGATACTAACTTGTTTCAATATCAGATTAAAAGTAATTTTAATAAAAATTAAGCATAAATTAATATAAGTACGGCCAAATTAAATTTATAAATATAAAAAAAGTTGGCTGCATGAAGTGCACTGCCTTAGTCTCTGCTTAGGTAGGTATATATTCTTTTACGGTTGCCGCCATTTTGGACAATTCAGGTTTATCGTGTTTTTATTATTTTATTAAATTGCTAAGTTAAAAAGGCGGTACAGCTGGCAAGCTACCACGCCACGTCAGCATCGTTGGCAAATTGTATGCAAAAGTGTTGATAAAAAGAGTGATGAATGGAACTGAAGGAAAAATGTGGGATGTGCAAGCAGGATTTATGAAAGGAAGGGGATGTACGGATCAGGTCTTTTCCTTACGATGCGTAGCTGAGAAAGTTTTGGCTAAAAGTCAAAAGGTCTATTGCATATTCGTGGACTTGGAAAAGGCCTATGACAGAGTGGTGAGGAATGAACTGTGGTCAATATTGTCCATGTATGGAGTGAACAGCAACTTGATACGGGCACTGAGGTCTCTCTATGAGGGTTCTAGTGCTTGTGTCAGGATCAACGGGGCCTGCACGGACTTCTTTCACATTGAAAAGGGTGTGAGACAGGGCTCTGTAGCGTCTCCGTGGCTGTTTAATCTATACATGGATAGTTGTCTGAAAGAACTGCAAGAGAGTATGTATGGCTTAAAAATGAATGAACTGACCGTCAAATGCCTCCTATACGCTGATGATCAGGTGATATTAGCATCATCAGCGGAGGAATTGCAGCTGATGGTTAATAGTATGAATGAGGCTCTAAAAAGTAGAGGAATGAAAGTTAATGTAAACAAGACGAAAGTTATGGTTTTTGAAAGAGAAGAAAGTATGACGAATTGCTCAATCTTCATTGAAGGGCAAAGAGTGGAACAGGTGAAAGAATTTGTATACTTGGGTTCCAAATTTGTAAGGATGGAAAGTGTGACCAGGATATTGAGCGAAGAGTTTTGGCAGGAAATCAAGTGAATGGGGCTATGTACACCTTTATGAGCAGTCAAAATGTGTCTGAGAAGGCCAGGTTGGCTGTACATAGGGGAGTGCTCATCCCTACACTTATGTATGGTAGTGAAAGTTGGGTATGGCAGAAGAAGCATGAAAGCAAAATTAATGCAGTGGAAATGAGAAGTCTGCGAAGTATAGCTGGAGTGACTTTAATGGACAAAAAGAAATAGTGTGATAAGGGAAAAATGTGGTATAACAGAAGATGTAGTGACTAAGATCGAAAAAGGGATGCTTAGATGGTTTGGACACGTGGAGAGAATGGATGAGAATAGACTGACAAAGCAGATTTATGAGGCGAGAATGAATGGGCAAACTGGCAGGGTTAAACCTCGGCGTACGCATGCCGATCAAATCAGAGACGTTCTGGAAAAAGGCAAGGTCAAGAGTACCCTTAACCGGCGAGCGTGTATGAAAACAGTTATGAAAGTAGAAGAAGCGAAAGTTGTATGTCAGGATCGTAGCAAGTGGAAAGCCATAGTCTCTGCTTACCCCGATGGGAGACAAGCGTGATTATATGTATGTATGTATGTATTAAATTGCTTAATTTTTTCGCAACTGTATTAAAAATAGTTGTTCAATACAACGTGTGGGATTGTTATTTCAACTCGTTCCGACTGTCCACCCTCGCCTTCGGCTCGGGTCAACATCTGTCGAAACTCGTCGTAATAACAGAAATCCCACACTTGTATCGAAAACTACTAATTTACACACGTCATTTCCCATTAGTCATAGGAAATACCAAAAGCTCTCTCAAAGGGATTTCCTGTTCCGGGTTTTGATTACAAAACTACCAAATACACACACCAGATATATTTTGAGATTGGGAGTTTTTTAATGTGTAAAAATCACTCATGGATTCTATGCCAGAATTTTACTGGCTAATACTACACGATGCCTTATCACTGCCTACGGCCGGAATCCCCGGGTAAGCTCTCGGAAGGATGTTCCAGAATTCCCAACAATAGTTTGGGGGTTAAAATAGTTTTCACAACGAGTAATTCAGAGTGGTAATTCAAGAATTGCTCGTCTTAGATTTTCTAACTAAGGATTCTGCACACTAGAAAAAATACGATTATAAGAATTTCAGATGCAAAACTTCTTCATAAATACGTACATGATTTTTAGTATACGTATTCTCAAGTGAACTTATATAGAACTTGTCATTTATTTGCTTTCACTTCCCAACACCCCAAGCGCGTCTTGTCAAAGGTCTGACAGTGACCACTCATAGTTCGTATGACTGCGGTCGCATAGTTTCGCCGGCGGAGGGGACTGTAGGGTTAAGTCGATACTTGAAGGGCTTGGCTAGATGCCAGTTTTACATAGTTTAGATTTGTACATAGAGGATATAGTCTTTTTAACAAATCTTATTAAAATACTAGCTGACCCTCGCAACTTCGTTTACGTCACATAAGGTGTACGAATGGAGGGGAACTTCTTCATGAGACTCATCGAGCAGCGTGTAAAACGGCCCTGTTTGCTTAATCATAAAAGAGCTTAAAGATTAAGTCCATACTAAAACAATTCAGTCCACTCCTTCGGCGCGGGCTGAATTGTTTTACAATAGCCTTAATCATTAAGCTCTTTTATGATTAAGCCAACACGCCCGTTTAGCCTCACTTTCAAAAGAAACGTTGAATTCAAGATTTACCGAAAGTTGAGATGCCCCTAATTTCTGAACTACATAACCCTCAATTTTGAAAATTATGTGGAATAATGCTTAAAGTACACTCTTTCAGACACCAAAAAAATATTTGAAATCGAACCACGCAGTGAGAAATTATAGCTAAAAAACTATTTTGCCTTTCATCCCCTCTCCTGAAGGAACCGCGTAAAATATCGGGATCAAAAGTATCTAAGAACCTTTCTCGGACTATAGGCTTAGATCGTACAAAGTATCATTTAAATCGGTTCAGTAGTTTCGGTGTGATACTTATTCGGGATACAGACAGACAGACAGACATGAAAATATTAAATTACATTTTCGGCTTCAGTATCGATTAGAGAACGCCCTACACTTTAAATTTTCAAAATATCTTCCATGTACAGACTCCCGACCCTCTACAGAAGTATATAGATCAGTACTCGAACGGACTAAGATCTCGCGGTCCTCACTCTAGCTATACCTAGCAAGTGTCAGGATTCCATATTAGACATCTCAGTTATTTTTTCTTCTAGCTAAGTTTACTGTGGCATTCAGCGACAAAAGAAGTAGTCGTACAACCTCGCTGCTTTCAGTGCTGCATCTCACGATAAGAGCTTTTGCACTATACAATGATATTATAAACTATCGTTTCCCCAATACATAAACAGCGCTACATCAACCGTTGGGAAGTGGTGGGTCACACTAGTTCGTCTTGAATGTCTGATCGGAGGATCTTCCCGTAGTTTTAGTGTCCTGCAAACTGATTTTCAATTGTGAATTATTTTGTATTTTCTGTGTGAAGAATATTTTATATATTTTTTAATCGGAGATGAAAATTCTCGTTATACCTATCTTCTATCTTCTATATATATAAAAATGTTGTGTGCGTTTGTGTATCTATTAAAAACTCAAAATTTACTGAATCGATTGAGCTCAAAATTGGACACGATATACAATTTTGGATTCAGAGATGGTTTTAGGCTACTTTATACACTTTTATCATAACAGCAATAAGAATAAAATAGCTTTAAAAAGTGATTTTACCAATAGATGGCGTTGGTCATTTTTTTTTAAATCATATTCTGCCAGCTTCAGAACAAAATATTATAAACAACCTATTTAGAAGGTACCTACCAGATTGATGTTTTTTAAGAGAAGTTTGATTGCGGCCTCCTTGCATTCAGAATAATAAAAGAGAGTACTTACATACCTAATAAAGAGGTCAGATTTGTTTTGCATGTTATTTTTGAACTTTTTGGACATTCGGAATTTTGGAGTTTTGGACTTAGGACTTTTGGAGTTTTGGAGTTTTGGAGTTATGGAGTTTTTGGACTTTTAGAATTTTAGACTTTGGAGTTATGGACTTTTGGACTTTGGAATTTGGACTTTTGGCCTTTGGACTTTGGACTTTTGGCCTTTTGGACTATTGAACTTTTGGACTTTTGGACTTTTGGACTTTTGGAATTTTGGAGTTTTGGAGTTATGGAGTTTTTGGACTTTTAGAATTTTAGACTTGGGAGTTATGGACTTTTGGACTTTGGACTTTTGGCCTTTTGGACTATTGGACTTTTGAACTTTTGGACTTTTGAACTTTAGGACTTTTCGAGTTTTGGGCGTTTGATATTTTGGACTTTTGGATTTCCGACGGGACTCGGGAGGTCATAATTATAAGATATTTTAATTTGTGTAAAATAGTCTTAAGAGTGCCCGTTAGCGGGGTAGTTTCCCTCCAAATTATTACAACTACCCAGGAATTTGGCTCTCCTGACCTCTGCTGCCAACTTGTTCTTTCCGGCTTATTTTGTGAATTTTTTATTAATTTTAGACAGATTTCGGCAAAAACAAGAACAAGGCCAAATTTGAACTTTTATCAACATAAATATTGTAAATTTTCCAAATTTTAACGGTCCCCAATTTATTTTTCACACCCTCAACATTTAGTTTATGGTGAAAAATTTTTAAGCAAATTATAGTAAAAGTTTTTTCAATTTTAAATATTACATTTGATAAAGTTCTGGAGTAAAACTTCTAATTTGAAACGCTTACATTAATTTTCGTAAGTGAGTTGTATAGTATATATTCATCATAAAAAGTAGTCAAAGTATATCACCACCACAATTTTTATTTTTTTACGGCGTCAAACCGCCTCAATTTGTGTATTATATTGTTGTATTTCCTATATGTGAATTTACAGCGAGACCAACAGCCGATAATAACACTTCTGAGTAACAATCCCTATTGAATTTTCACGTTAGTTAAACGGTAGAACGAATATTTCACGAATTTGCACTTCACGTAAATAATAGAAGATTTATAATTGTTTTCACTTTTCGAATTACGTTGAATTCTGATACACTGAAATAAAACTGTAAAAAATAAAACATTCCAAACGTAGATTACGCAGTGAATACATTCTAGCCAAAAGCCACTTTAACCTCCTAACTTCTGAAGGTATAAAATATTTCCGATTTTTATGAAACTTAGTGTAGATGTTAGGTATGGTATGAAAACCATGGAAAAAATATTGAAAAAAATCGTAAGCTTGGAAAAGTGGGTTTTCTTGATGTACTATACATAGTACATTCGGTGTCTGTTGAGCTTAAATATTTAATTTGATGTTCTATCTGTAGTACTTTAGTTGTGAAATAGTGTAAAAAAACAAAGAAAATTTTAGTCTTTATTTCAAAAAATGCTTGTATACTGCTATAAAATAAGTTAAAAAGTTAAAAAAATACAAAAAAGAATGAAACTAAAAACAAAAATTTACGGAAATAATTTCTTAGTAATCAGAATCTTCAAAGTAATGTTAGCACAATAACACTATTTAATTTTTCATGATAATTTTTGGCGAGCGTGAATTCCTCACGTCACGCAATTTAATTTAATATGTTATTAATCTAGCAGTTTTCTAGTGGAGAAATATCTACCATAACATAAAAATGGCTAGGTTTACGTTTCTGTAAAAGAGCTTAGGAGCCATGAAGGCGACCATGAAGCGAAGGGACTGGTACTGGTAACGGAGGAGCTGATTCAATATTTTATTCGACATCTGATAATGATAATGAACTAGAAAATTATTCTCTTGATAAGTAGAGGGTCATAGTCAGAATCTTCTGAAATATCATGCTCGGATTCGTCTAATATTGTCAAAATTAAGCTAAAAAATATGAACATCGATCACACCATTGGCACCTGATGTATTTTGCATAGTACATCAAAACAGTTAAAAAACAGTAACTTGACCCCTGTTGTACTATATGTAGGACATCAAAATATTTGACCTTGTAGTGAAAAAACTATTGAAACCAAAACCAAAATACATCGTAAATATTATCATATACTTCATAATTCAACAGAAAACACATTGCAATCTAAAAATATTATCCTGAAGAATGAATCTTTATGAATTACTTACTATGTTTCGAACTAAGAGGCGTACACCTGCGTTGAAAGTATTTCTTAGAAAAAAAATTGTCAATTTGGTGAAGGTGGTAGTATTTTTTTTTAAAAGAGACGTTCACATACCATGCTATAGCAGAAAAAAAATGCAATTTTTTAATTAGCTATCTCGTCAGATTTTTTTACTTTTGATGTACTATGTATAGTACGCCAGGGGTTAGGAGGTTAAATTAGTAACTTTGATTCGTGTTTTGAAAAAACAACGGCAGATTTTGCTTTCATAACGTTTACGAGTAAGTTTATTTCCAGCGGAATTTTTTTTTCCATATAAACAGTTTGATATAAGATATTTCCAGAACCGTCCAGGTGCGAATCGCTTTTGACACAATTCGAAATATTTAAGGGTTCCGTAGTAGTAAGGAACTATTTAAAATAAAAAATTTAGTTGGTACGTGTTAACATACAATTCACTCTTGCACGTTCGCGGGAACAGTTACTTTTCAATAAAAATAATATTAGCGTCGAAAATTGTATTAATCGATTAAAACTGTCAAACATTTAGTTAATTTCATCAACCCATCATCATACACTTCATTTTCACTACTTACTGCTTCTGGTTAGATTAACTTCAAACACAGACAGACAGACAGACAATAAATGCAATTTTGAGTCGTGTGTGGCGCCACCATCGCAAGCGGACGTATCTATATCGCGGGGTGAAATGAAAACGAATTTAAAATAAAAAGACTGAATATAATTAAATAATTTACAATTAAGAGGTAATTTAAGGCCAGTGGGCTAGTGAATATATAAAAACAATTCAATTATAGTGCTGCAATCAGTTGAATACTCGTACAATAGTGAGTGTGGTACCTGCGACAGTTGTTGAGGGTGTTCATTAAATAAATTGTGACCCATTTAACATAAAAAAAAATAGTAAAAATGAACAAATGCGGAGGTTGTGGACGTTTTGCATCACCATCAGACACTATTAAGTGCGCTAAATGTGAAAAATGTCTGATCACATATCACAAAGCCTGTGTAAGCATGGGTAAAAGTGTCATCCCGGTAAACTGGTGTTGCCCGGAATGTAAGCGGCACTTAATAAGTCCAGGACTGATGATACCCCAGTGCGAGCTTCTGAGATCCAATTTGAGAAGAGGTCTGTTACGCCTGAGTTTGTGCCAGACGCAGATGAATCTGAAAGATCTCCAAGGAGGCAAGAATTCCATCTTATTATGGAGGAAATTAAGGCGCTCAGGAAAGATGTGAAGACTTTTAGGAGACAGATGGAGCTAGAGATGGCTGCAATGAGGGAATCTGTGCAGACCTGTAATTCACGTCTAGACAGTCTTGAGGCTAGGGTGGCTGTGATGGAGGAGAAAAGAGAGATGCCTGGTATGGATGCTGTGGGGCCAGTGGAGGAGGTTATTAATGATCTGAGGCGTGAACTTAACGATCGGGACCAAGAACTGCTTGCCAATGATATTGAGATTGCGAATATGCCGGAGCTCAATGGTGAAAATCTTATGCACATGGTGAAAACTATAGGGTCTAAGCTAGGTGTTAATGTCCAGGAGCAGGATGTAGTCAGCGTGGAGAGAGTAGGCAGAAGACATCTGCTTGCAACGGATTCTCAGGGTGCTGTCGAGCAGCGTCCGAGATTGCTGGTGGTGCGGTTGGCTAGACGTGGTGTACGTGACGAGCTGCTGAAAGGAGCGCGAGTGCGCCGTGGAGCTACGACACAGGATCTGGATATGAGCTGCACTCCCCGTCGGTTTTACATCAATGAGCGTCTGACCAAATTGAACCGACAGTTGTTTCGGAAGACAAGGGAGAAGGCGGCTGCTGCGGGATGGAAATTTGTGTGGACAAAGAGAGGACAGATTCTTGCCTGCAGTAAGCCAGGTGATCAAACCCATCGCGTTCGCTCTGAGATGGACCTGTCGAGGATATTTGGAGGAGTTGGGGGAGCTATGGTCCCCTCATAAAGGTTTAATTGGTTATGGTGTTCAATGTAGTTTTTGTTCTGTATGGATTGTTTTTATCTATAATGTTGATGTGATATATAAAGCTGGAAATAGGTTAATAACGAAGATAAGTGGTGGGCTAAGAAGAGTGCACAAATTCACAATATACATGGAGATGGAATACCAAATAACATATAAAACAAGTAATCATCTAGGTAAGAATAGTTATTATATGCAGAAACAATTATTCATAAAAAAATACATAATTTCATTGTTTACAAGTTATCTGTCTAAAGAAAGTTATAATCATCACATATTCTTAGTAATATATACAAAAATTAATAGCAGGGCTGGGCCTTTACAAATTCACAATAATAAATACATTAAAAATCAATTTACAAGTAATCTAAGTAAAGAAAGTTACTATAAACTGAAACAATTTCACACACAAAAACACATAATTTCATTATATACAAGTTATATGTTTCAAAAAAGTTCTACTCAACATATTTTCTTAGTGTTATATAAAAGCATAAGTAGCAAAGTTGGGCCTTCACTAAAGCACAATAATAAATACATTGAAAACCAATTTACAAGTAACATCAGTAAGGATACTTATTTGGTACTGGAAAAATTAATCAATCTAAAATACATAATTTCACTATATGCAAGATATTTGTTACAAGCAAGTTCTATTCAACATATTTTCTTAGTGCTATATACGAACAAAAGTAGCAAGGATATAATAAATATACTAATAAACAATAGTAATTACATAAAAAACCAATTTGTATGTGCTGTATACAATTATTTACATGATTATTACATTTATGTGCATTGCTTATTTGTTTCATACATAAAACACTCATTCCAATGACTATTAATAAACAGTTGAAATTTGGTTTATTTAATCCAGGCTCTCTTGCTACTAACCAGGATGAATTTTTAATGGCTATGAGTCAACACACAGTAGATATTATGGCTATTAACGAAACATGGCTAAGAACCGGGCAGGAGGCTCGGGCTCCACGTGTCCCGGGTTACAGGTTAAAGCACATCCCTCGGAGTTCAGTGGATCGAGACCGAGGTGGAGGGGTGGGTTTTTACATTAGGGTAGGGATAAGGGCATGTGTGAGTCCTCATCCTGTCACACCTGAGGTCGAACAGATGTGGTTGTCATTGGTAAATAATGGAAAAAGAATTCTCATTGGAACGGCCTACCGACCACAATGGATGAATGTTTTGGTATTCTTGGAAAGTTTAAACGATAGTTTATGTGCACTTGGACCATATGACAATGTAGTGTTGTTAGGTGACTTTAATATAAATATGTTAGATTTACAGGATTCTAAATCCAAAAGATTGATAGAATTTCTTGGCCATCATAACTTGAATCAAATAATTACTTCGCCTACCCATTTTGAAGACGACAGTGCTACTCTAATTGATGTAGTTTGTACCGACATTGGGTTTCATAGCGTAACAGTGGTCCATAATAGTGACCTTGGCCATCATGCTTTCATTACCTGTGTCACAGTTATTAGAAAAAAAAAGCCAAAACCAAGGGTGATATCATACAGACCAGTTGGGGATATTTTAGAAGACTTTTTTAATGTTGACCTTGGGTTGTTGCCATGGAATACAATATCTGATATGACATGTGTAAATGATATGGTTTGTGCATTTACATCTTATGTAAATTTTTTATTTGATCTGCATGCTCCACAAAAGACTCGAGTATTTAGAGATCCACCTACACCCTGGATTACTAGTAATATTAGATTAATGTTTAAACTCAGGGATACTGCGAGGGAACGGTATAAGAAGTCTCAAACTGATAGTAGTAGGTCTTATTATCTAGATTTGAAGAGACAGGCAAGAACGGCGCTTGAAAATGAAAAAAGAGTGTATTTTAATGCAAATATAAATGAAAATATTGATAATCCAAAATTATTATGGAAAAGTTTAAAATCAGAAGTAACACATATTAATAAGAATGATTGTTTGCCTAGTCATTTTAATGATCCTGACAGAATCAACTTGGCCTTTTTGGATGTCCCGGGTAATCATATTGTTAGTATTTCGCAGCTAACATTCTATGAGTTCAATAGGTATTCCCAATCTACTTTTCAACTGCAGACAGTCAATCAAGATGCAATTTTAAACGTTATAAAAAGTCTTAAGTCCAATGCACAGGGAGTTGATGGAGTTAGTGCCCAGATGCTCACTTTAACTATGCCAGAAACTCTTAGGGCAGTGACAGATATAGTTAACAGGTCTATTTTATCATATACTTTCCCGGAGTTGTGGAAGTGTGCCAGTGTCCGTCCTATTCCAAAAGTCAATAATCCAACTACCTATAAAGATCTTAGGCCAGTGAGCATACTTCCTACCATATCTAAAATTTTGGAGAGGGTAGTATGCAATCAATTGGTGGATTACCTGGAAACTAACAATGTACTCCCTGACTTACAATCGGGTTTTAGGAAGGGACGTGGGACTGCAACGGCTCTATCGGATGTGATTGGAAATATTTTAGAGGCAAGAGATAGGGGGGAGGGCTCTATGCTTGCCTTGCTGGATTTTTCCCGCGCTTTTGATGCCATAAGTCCTACACTTTTACTATCCAAGCTTGCATACTACGGATTTGCATGGGAAACGGTTCAGTGGTTTAACAGTTACTTATTAAATAGATCACAGTATGTTGAGATCCAGCAGGAGGATGGAAGGTCTCTTAAATCTCCTCCTAGATATGTCCTGAGAGGGGTGCCACAAGGCTCTATATTGGGTCCTATTCTATACATTTTATATAGTGCTGACATAGTGTCATCATTCCAAAACTGCAAATTCCATATGTATGCAGATGATATTCAAGTATTTATATCATTTAGACCTGAGGACATTTTAAAAGCAACACAACAGATTCAGGCTGATCTCAATAGGGTGGCACTGTGGTCAGAGAGTAACTCACTGATTCTTAACCCAGCTAAGTCCAAGTATATGGTGCTTGGAAGTAAGGATCAAATTAGTAAAATATTGGCAGCAAATCCAGTAATTGAGATTCAAGGGAAATCAATTGAAAGAGTGGAGATAGCCTGTAACCTCGGACTGACAATTGATCCGGAACTTCGTTTTGAAGCTCATGTGTCTAGTGCAATGCGCAACTGCTTCTATAGACTGAAAGTATTGTATAAGATTAGGGATTATCTTGGCATTAATGTGAGGAAAAGACTGGTGGATAGTTTGATTATGTCAAAATTGAACTACTGCGATACTGTTTATGGGCCATGCTTGCTGGCACGAACGGTGCGGCTGATACAGCGTATACAGAACGCATGTACTAGATTCTGTGTCAGTATTCCAAGAAGAAGTCGTGTTACTCCGTTTATGAATGAGAACAATATTTTAAAAATGGCAGCTAGAAGACAGGTGCACTTGGCAAGTTTGCTTTTTGGAATAATAAAATCACAAAAGCCTAAATACCTGTATGAAAGACTAAATTGGAGAGTGGGCTATGCAGGATATATAAGGTCCAAGACTGCTCCACTGTCTGTGCCAAAGCACAGAACTTGTGCCTTCAGAGGTAGCTTCACCTACTCGGCCACTCGCTGTTGGAATAATATTCCGCCTCCGTTTCGATCTCTGAAATCAAAAAAATACTTTATTCTTAAACTTAAAAATTACTACATGGTACAACAAAAATTAACATAGTATTTAAAAACAATGCAAGAATATTATTAGAAGAAGCGCTAGTGGTCCCGCGGACTCAGTGTTCTGAAAACGATCGCTGCGGTAAGCAACTTTCACTATGGCCGGTCCATGGATGGGTGACCATCCATGTGATCACCTTGTGACATTTATTTGAGCGTTTCTGTGCTTCGGAAGGCACGTTAAGTCGTTGGTCCCGGTTGCCAGTAAAATGGCAGTTGTTAAGCTAAGTTGAAGGCTTTATTTCAACAGCAGGCAGTCACAACCTGCGCCTGTCTATTTAAACACGGCAATGTGGCTCACCACCTATTACGTGGGACAATTTATACAAAGGTGAAATGTGGGCATATAATATGCCTCTGCCTACCCCTTCGGGGATAAAGGCATGACCATATGTATGTGTGTAAGAATATTTATATTACACTTTATATACTTACATATGGCGGGTTGGTAATTTGGTATGTTCCAGTCACACAGCACAGTGGCTGAACTGTGTCGGGGAATGACTCTTTCTAGTTTTTTGATATTGAAGCTTGGGTGGGTAACAGTATAATATATGTTTGGCTTGATATTATGTGGTTTGGTTTCTGTGCACTCTTCATTTTAAATTATGTGTATACCTTT
Organism: Miltochrista miniata; assembly: GCA_933228765.1. Taxonomy (NCBI): domain Eukaryota; kingdom Metazoa; phylum Arthropoda; class Insecta; order Lepidoptera; family Erebidae; genus Miltochrista; species Miltochrista miniata. The sequence goes on from OW121756.1 coordinate 25,137,055, forward strand.
GTTGATCTAGTGTTGAAGCTGTATTCTTAGTATGTTTTCTGTTTTCTTTGAAAACTTAAATATTGTCCATAAGTAGAGAATAAATTTTGTTATTTGTACCTGTTTTTTGAAATAAAAACTGTCCAAGGGTAGGTGAGTACTTGAATGTCACTGTTGCAATGCACTTTTTGTGTTCTCTCACATTCTTCATTTAAATTATGCGCTGTAAACCAGTGTTGATGTTGAAGCGGTGTTCTTGATATGTTTTCTTTGAAAGTCTTAAATATTGTACATAAGTAGAGAATAAACTTGTTATTTGTAGGTACCTATCTATGTTTTTTAAAATAACTGTCCAAGGGTAGGTGGGTACCTAATAATCACTGTTGCAATGGACTTTTCTTTTTGTTTTTTTTTTTTTTGAAATCTCTCACTTATTTATTTGAATTATGCACTATATACTATTGTTGATATGGTCTTGAAGCACTTGAAGCTGTGTTCTTGGTATGTTTTCTTAGAAAGACTTAAATATTGTGCATAAGTAGCAAATAAACTTGTTATTTGTAAGTACAAATGTATTTTAAAATAAAAACTGTCCAAAGGTAGGCGGGTGCTTAATGATCACTGTTGTAATGCACTTCTTTTAATTTTTTTTTTTTTGTATTCTTTAAATTATAAAAAGGTGAAATGTGGGTATATAATATGCCTCTGCCTACCCCTTCGGGGATAAAGGCGTGATGATGAACGTGAACCTTTTTTGTATTCTCTCACGGGTTACTCTAGTATAGTAATAAGGCACTCTTGTAACATTTCATGTTTTCAAGCTTTTTTTTTTTATTTTCTCTTTTTTTTCCTGTCGGGTTTTGTGACGGATGACGCCATTTACACGATAAATAAGGTTGTTGACGAAAATCAGCGCTTGGTGTGGAAAATCTCTACATCACAGCACTATGCTGAGAAACGACCTGCTTTCGCCAGTTGCAGTGGCTATCGATTTGGATTGTTGTAAAATATGACACTGTATTTACAACTATTATTGTTCTTGTAATAGTATTTAATTAAGTTAGTATTGTAAGATTGTACGTAACTCTCAGATTGAAAGACTTTAGTCTGCGACTTTTATTTAGTCTCTAGTCTCTACAATTTTTCTCTACATGTATGTACTTGTACTAATTTGGAGGGATTAATTTTGTTGACAATTAATTTGTGATTTGACACTGACAAGACAAGCTACAGTCAGTCATATTTTTTTTTTTTTTCTTTATTTGTTGTACGCTTCTGTTACTGCAGCTGGCAGAAATAAATTATTTTTCTTTCTTTCTTTCTTTCTTTCTTTCTAAATACCTAGAAGGGTCCAATTTATTATTTGAGCAAAGGAACCCTAAAAGAAGGCATTTCCTAACTCAAGTATTTCCCAATAGAAACAATCAGTTTTCAAAAAGGTTCAATTTGTAATTCGGTTCACCGAACCCTAAAAAGAACAATTTTTTTTTCGTTAGTACGTGGGTGGGTCGAAAAATATTTACATTCCTCAATATTACAAAGACGAATGCAGATAACGGTAAAGGCCGTAACACACTGCGTTAAGATGCATTTGCGAATAGCGTACATAGCATATCATTACAGATACACAATTTTGTTTTTAATTATTAAATTGATAGAAAGGTTAAGGGGGTCAGCACACCGCAATCAGTTTTTAATGCTGAGGTGGCACATAAGGTACCACATTTCGTGTCATGTTGCACGCATACATTCTTCATCACGAAAACTTAACATAAAAAAAAAAATAACATAAAAATTCTTCATTGTACACCAGAAATACATTTGAATTTACATATAATTAAACATACTGGTATGACAATTGGCGGCCTTATCGCACAAGGCAATCTCTTACAGGCAACCTAGGATGGAGTCTGTGGTGGGAATATTGTGGATTGTAGGGCAGTTTGGTGTACATTTTAGTACATACAACTAAATTTCTCTCTATATACAGTCATATAATATAATATACATATACCTATCATACATAACAAATACTCTAAATAAATAACATATACTATAATACACACATTTATATAAGTTGGAACATACATAAATAAGCTTGTCATCATAAAATATTTATACTATTAGTAATAAATACTGAAATAATTATAATACTATGGTATTTTAGGAGACATTCAATTTACATGCATTCATTAGCACGGAGATAATAATCCCGAACTAATGTCTTGAAACTGTGTGACGATTGTGCAAGTCAGATTGTCACTGGCAGTGCATTCCACAAGCGGACCGCTTGAACAGTAAATGATTTATCCATAAAATTAGTCAAGTGGCCAGGCATTTCTAACCTCATATTCCTCGATGATCGCAAATTACTGGAGTGAGAGGCCTTCAAAAAATTAAAGCGTCTCTTTAGGTAAGATGGAGTGACAGGGTTAAAAAGAATACTATGTAATAGGGATAGGATATGAGCATTCCGGCGAAGGCGGATAGGTAACCACTTGAGTCTTTTACGATATTCAGAGATGTGATCATATTTGCGTAGTCCAAATATGAATCGTATGCAGTAATTCTGGAGTCTCTCAAGTTTATTTAGTTGGTCTTCAGATCAGTCTGTCAGCTATCTAGATTGAGATCTTAAGATCTCAATCTAGATAGCTGACATCGGCATAATCAAGTATAGGAAATAGAAGTGATTGAACAAGCGCAATTTTAGTCGTAATTGGGAGAAAATTTCTCAGTCTGCGCATGGACCCCGATGCCGCAAATATTTTGCGTCTTAAATCCTGCAATTGAGGACCCCAAGACAAACACGAGTCCATTAGTACCCCTAGATTTTTGACAGTTTTACTGTACGCTATAGGTGTTCCATTACAGACAACTTTTGGACTTAGTGTCCAATCTAGTCTAGAAATCATCCACGGGCTGCCGACTATAATGGCCTGAGTCTTGATCGGATTCACCTTCACTCCAAAAGATTCACTCCATCTGCAAATGATGTCCATGTCCGCATTAATATTGCCAACAGCTACACTTAAGGTGTCCAGTGAGGCTTGGGAATAAATTTGGAGATCATCTGCGTATAGGTGGTAGGAAGAACATAAGTTCTTAGTGATGGAGTTTATAAAAACTGTGAAGAGAAGAGGAGACAAAACGCCACCCTGTGGCACCCCAGCATACGTATTACACCAAGAAGAAAGGGTATCTTCGATACTAATACGCTGCCGACGGCCAATCAGGTAACTACGAAACCAATCAATCACCATTGGAGATATATTAAGTGAGCATAAAGTACCGAGCAAGATATCAAAATCTACCGTATTAAAGGCATTGCTGAAGTCTAGCAGAGCTAAAACTGTCAGCTTACCCTTCTCCATACCCGCTCTTATGTCCTCTGTTATATGAAGTAAGGTCGTGGTAGTACTGTGTCCAGCCCGAAACCCTGATTGGAGAGGGTTTAACAGTTGGTTTTGGGAAAGGAAATTAGTGAGCTGAGTGTGAACCAGTCGTTCCAGAACCTTAGACAGGAATGGCAGGATAGAGATAGGGCGATAGTCAGAAAACGAGGAAGGGTTGGATTTTTTGGGAATAGGAATGATTAGTGCATCTTTCCAAGCCATTGGAAAGATGCCATGGGATATAGAGAAGTTCAGGATGTGACAGAGGATGGGAAGGATTTCATCAATAATAGGAATGATCATTTTGCGGCTTAGACAGTCGGTACCTACAGCATTTGAACTGATGGACAATATACTCTTCTTAACATCACAAGTAGTGAATTGATTAAAAACGAATGGAGCACAATCGGGAGTGGACATAGTTGAAAGATGATTAAGCGTATTTGTTTTGGTTTCCATATTAAAGTTGGAGACAGCAGTGAAAAATTTATTGAGTGAATTTAAGTTATTACTTTGAGGAACAGAATCTTGACGAGATTTACCAACTCCCAGAGATCTTAGAAATTTCCAGACCTTTGCTGGATCTCCGTCTTGGACAGAGTTGTGGATATGTTGGCGTTGCGCATTCCTACACACCTTACTGCAATGATTTCTAATCAGAACATACTTTTCCCAGTTAGAGGCCGTAGGCCGTCTCTTGTACTTGGACTTGGCTGTAGCTTTTTTTGTGATGAGCGCTTTGATTTCAGTGGTTAGCCAAGGCGACGGCTTGTGTTTAACTTTAATTCTGCGAACCGGTGCGTGGACATCATAAAGCGAAATTAAATGGGATGTTAAAAAATGTATTTTCTCATCTATGCAGACGGAAGAGAATAACGGTGTCCAGTCAATTTTATCAGCATCGCTGCGCAATTCCTTGAAATTTATACGACCAAAATTGCGGTGAAAGAGAAATTTTGGTTTAGGTTTAGGAGTTCGAAGGCGATAAGATAGAAATATCAGGTCATGGAAAGAAAACTCATCGGCCGTTCGCTGACCATGCCTTACTACTCTATCGAGAGATGAAACAATAATTAGATCAAGTAAGCTAGGGGGGTGATTTGGACAGTGATGTGTAGCATTGGAAGGAAGGATTGAGAGATTACAAGATTGTATAATAGATTGGAAGGTAGAAGAGCGAGTGTCATTTTTGAGAAGACAAGTGTTGAAATCACCCATGATTATGGTTTGACTGTAATTAGGGATGAAGGTTTCTAGGAGTATTTCGAAAGAAGTAAAGAAGTTGATGTTAGAAGAAGGACCATAATAGACTCCCAGGAGTAACTTAGTGTGGAGAAGTTCAACCTCAAGGAATAAATGCTCACCAGCTAGTCGTGGCGGTGGCTGAGGAGAGGAATCAATGATAGTGTAAGAAAAGTGATTGCGTAAGTAAATCGCCACCCCACCATAACCGTCAGGCCCGCGATCATGTCGGATGAGGCTGAACCCCGGCAGAGTATAAGCCGTTGAAGGGAGACAAGGTTTGAACCATGTTTCAGAGATGAGCAGGGCATGTAAATGCGTACAGTCAAATGAAGCCAGCATATCGGTGAAATGAGCCGGAACACTTTGGGAATTTATGTGCACAACATTAAAATTCTCAGGAACATCGGAGAATCTAGAGGAGAGGAAATTGGCCAGTGAGGGTTTATCTTGGGAACTGCTAGCAGAAACATAATTGTCACGACAAGCTGTGCCAGTACTAAAGTTCAACATAGATATTATAAAAATGACAAATAAACGAATGTATATAAATATTATGTCTAAATCAATAAATACAATAATAGATTAATATATAAAAATAAATATATAACAATGCAAATGCAAATTTTAATAAGATCCTAAGATCCATTTGCATCAAAAAGAAGAGGGAGAAGAAAAAAAAAGAATAAACATTATTCAAACATACACAATAAAAAAAAAATGCAATATTGAAATATTGCACAGTCCAGGCATCTCCACGTCACTATACCTTACTATTCTATTTGTAGTAGATAAAGATAAAAAAAAAAAAAGAAAAAAAGAACTACAAACTGAAGTACTGTTGGCAGTATGGTTTTATAACCTTAGCGTCTACCTTGAGCAAAGTATAAATTAAAAAAATACAATCGGATGAGATGACACATGACAATGACTGACATGACAGAATAATAATTTACTTGATTTGCTATTGTGATAGGTTACGAAATGAGTGTAATTGAATTGAAATTGAAAGATGATATCAAACAAAAGTGAAAGTCAATTTAACAAACAATAGATTAAACCAGTTCTAGCCAGACAATATGCGGATATTAATTACAGCACAGTCATGTTGACAAGAAAAGCAAAATATAGTCTCAACTAAGTAAATACTCATTAGGATGTTAGATAGCATGAATCAACCTGGACCGCGCAATGTTACTTGAAGATCACTTCACTTTTGAGGCAACAGTGCGTTTGGTCTTCGTTACGGCTGCCTTTGAAGTGGCGGCCGTGGTCTTTGCTGGCACGTCACAAGCAATAATGAGTTCAGCAAGAGTGTCGACACGCCTCCTCACGTTGTCTGCCGCCAGCACATAGACGGATCCGTCTTTGGTCCAGCTTTTGGTGACACCTAGCTTTTCGCGGGCCGCCATAAACAGATCATGCCTGTTCTTCGTGAGAAATTCAGACATTGTTATCCCTGTGCCCTTCAACTTTGTCTTGGAAAACCACAGTTTATCCCGCAATGCTACATCATGAAGCTAAAACTTCACAGTTACAATTACATACTACTTAGGTAGCAAATAGATATCACACATTCATCATAATTATCATCACACACAATTCCCAACACTTAATATGCAGTTTGTTTTTTTTATTTACATAGGGACACTGGCATTTTATGTTGTGTGACTCCCAAAGGCGGAAGGAGGGGGCAGACTAGCTACAGGCGAGTCACATTCGTAGATTACAGAAGGTGACTCAAATGTCCTAAGTTTGTTCCCGACGAAAGCTGACGGGTTAATATAGCATGGAATGTAGTGTAACACTTACCTTAGATAGAACATAGATAACACGTTTACATCAACATTATTACGTCAACATTTTACTCGCTAGCAAAACACAACTTACACAATTTTGAATTCATACGTACATGCATACATACTATACAATGATATACGCACATACATTCTATACTACTATGGTGGCACACAAGCGTCCCATTTTTTTTTTATAATTGGCGTATGGCCAAATATTATTTACTGTCGTCATTTATTAGGGTTGACATAATAGTCACACACACACACACACACACATACATTTTATACTACCATGGTGGCACACAAGGGTCCCAATTTTTTTTTATATAATTGGCATAATGGCCAAAGATCATCTATTTTCGTCCGTTATTAGGGTTGACATAATAGTCACAACAGTCTACTACTAAGGTTGCCAATAAGCACTTAGTTTTTGTTATTACTACTAAGGTTGCGAATAAGCAGTTAGTTTATAGAATTTAATTTGTTAAATGGCTAAATAGCCTAGTTATTAGTTAGGGGCACTACACATTGACACTACACATTACATTCAAGTGACTACCAACGTGACAAACACATGCCGTGTTCGTCATGGGGACATAGGGGATAACTAGCATCACGAAGGATTCTGCAAGTAATTTATTTTCTATCACATTTCTGTTTCATGGTTTAGTTGGGAGTTACTGTTAGTTGGAAGCATGGGTCTATTCCTAACAGAGTTCGTCGAGTACTGTTAGTTGGCAGCATGGTCTTGCCCTTACAGATTTATGTTGTAGGTTGTTACTGTTACGAGGAAGCATGAGTCTTACCCGAACAGATTTATGGTGGACTGTTATTTGGCAACATTTGTCTTGCCCTAACAGTCGTATGTGTAGGTCAACGTTATGTTATTTTATTTATATGGCTACTCCTACCACTCGGAAGCTAGATGCTTGCCCTGGGGGATAGCTCATCCTATGATTCGGAAGTGTTACACTAGCCCTAATAGGATGTTCTTCTTTGGGACGGTTGTATAAATCCCAGCCTTCAGCAAAAAGCCTAATTATATGTGTATAATTAGGCTTTTTGCTGAAGGCTGCAAAACGCACCGCCTGAAAGTGGGGTGTGCCCCACTTTCAGGCGGTGCGTATTACCTGAACCTTCAACCCAAAGCCTCAAATACGTCTTTTCTCTTTCTGTCCCATAAAGTTCTTCAGAATCACCTACATACAACCTGCGAGTTGGTTTCATCAAGGTTAAGGCCGACTCTTCGCTATCCACCCATATATAAATATAACCCAGCATCACCTTATTCACATTTCACACAGCACACTAACATACACACAAACATAGACGAGTAGTAGGTCTTAGGTTAGGGGCGTTCGAGGACGAACGCAGCATTTGACGTGTTAGGGTACGTCAAATGCTCACCGGAGCGGGGGAGTATGTAACGTTGTGCAACAACGTATGAATAAATCAATTAGAATTAGTTAATTAAAAAGGAAATTTTAGTCATAATAAATGAAAGCGCCATCTGCCGACAAATAGTCACATCAACACCAGCGCTGACGTGACCAGAGTGACGTAGTACGTAGGGACGCTACTTGCCGCCAGAGGCGCTGTCCAATGCTATAAATAGGACTGCGCGCGCAGTTTCGGGAACCACATCACAAATTTAAAGTATACCCTCTAGCGGCCCACGCATAATTTAAGAACTTCTCGATTACGGCCCAAGTCCTTTATAAGGGACTAAAAATATTTATCAATTAACGCCCAGAAATAATTTGTTAATTAATAGAGGCTAAGGCACTCTTAATGGTCTAATATTGTCACCAGGGGCTAGAAAAGTTTTATAAAATGATCCTAAACTAGTTAAATTGCCAAATTACATTAGTGTATTTAAAGGGACTTTGGGCCGAAATGCAGTCCTAAATCATCAAGTTTTGTAGGAGAGATATGAGTAGATAAGGAGATCAACATACACTCAGTTTACAAAAATAGTATATTATCAACTTTCAAATAGTATAGACTTCAAAACGTGTCTAATAAAACCAAAACGTATGTATTTGATTTTTTTTTATATTATTTTCTTATGAACCATAACTATTCTAAGATGATGTTAATTACTAGAGGCCCTGCTGCGATAGTCGATAAAGAGGAGGTCGATGTATATTGGAGACGTTTTCGCAACGACTTCATCAGCCTTAGCCCCTGTCTCTACCACTACCTCCTGTAAACCGCATTATTGATGAGTTTGGGGGTATCATGGGGAAGTTTGGAATTCTTAGTGAGTGGAGACGCGCCTATAATTGATGAAGGTTTTAACTCCAGGTCTTTATCATCACCGGCCTTCTGAATCATGCTACAACTTATCTACATCTATATATTAACTGCTGAAAGCTAATCAAATAAAAACTAATAAACTCTGTTAAAGCCCGAGGTCCCTTACAAGGCACTAAAAATATAACACTTCACGCAAACTACGGCCTGAAGGGAATTCAGAGGGACTATTCCTTTTCTACCAATAAATTATCATAAATACTATTAATTCCACAAAAATAATTAATTCCTTCGTTAATGTATTTCAATATCTTTAAAATCATGTATATTTTATTATTTGATATGTAATATAACTATAATGAAATAGGATTGAATTGTTGCTTACCTTTACGATGTGTTGACAACTTAATGAAAATTAGCTTATCATACTTTTGTCTTTATTTTTAAGGTCGGGAACTTAGTTGATTAAGTTCATTATAGATTGACAAGTATGATAAATCAATCAGAAAATTGCTGGGGCGCTACTTTATAAAAAAAATCAAATAAATGTTTTTGGTCCCTTAAAAAGGACCTGGGCGGTAAATAAGAAATTCATAATATTTGTTTGGGCTGTAATGACATAAGTTAATAAGGGTATTAGAAGGGACCTTGGGCCGCTAGAGGATACTGTCGCGAAGGTGTCAGTGCATCAGGAAATATATTTGAATTGAAATAAAATATAAGTTATAGGGAGCGAAATTCTCCCTAAGTGAACAATAGTCTAGCTGCAAACGTCAAGTACCCCATCCTTGGGTGAGTTGAATTGTGTATAACGTAATCTAATTTTTAAACTGTGAAAATTAACGGCTGTTGGTCAACCATGTTATAGGGGGGTAGTTAACAGGGGTGTGAAAAACATCTGTGTAAAATTAGTGCTGTAAGCAGATATTGTAAGACTTCCGACTCCTGCAATGGTTAGCAGGGGTCGGCTGTCTTTGGGAATAGGCGGGGAAAAGGGTTCAAGCTAACCCCTAATATGGAACATTCCAGGGTCCACCCTTCGGGTTCTGCAAGAACCATCCACCCTGCGGGTTGCGGAAATCCACCCTACGGATTGTGAAAATCCACCCTTCGGGTTCCACGAAGGAACATCCACCCTACGGGTTGAGAACACCGTGCCAGCCGAAGTTGTGGACGGCACGGCTACGTCGCTGACGGCATCAATTCAAGAAAGCCATCAGCTTTTCAAGTTTTGGAGTTTTGGAGTTTTGGAGTTATTGATTTTGTATATTTCATGATATTTCTTTCGAAAAATAAGGTCATGAAGAAGTTTCACTTCTTACGTGTGTACAATAGTACACGCACACATTTTTTTTTAAATTTACCCATCATTTAGTTTGTTACTCATTTCTCATAGGTACATAAAACACCATAAAAAGTCACAGCGAAGCGTGGCAGGGTACCGCTAGTCTTTATAGAATAGAATAGAATAGAATATAACTTTATTTGTACACCAAGTTATAGTTTACAGAAAAAAACCAATAATCGTAAGATATTGTACAAAGGGCGGCCTTATCGCTAAAAAGCAATTTCTTACAGGCAACCTTGGGATGGACAGAAAAAGATATTGAAGACAGATGGGTAGTTAGGTGTAGAAATATGAAGCTACAAAACAATACATACATACCAGTTGGTATGTAAATGAATATAGACGTACATACTATATATATATATATACATCCAGGCATAAATACAATACATATACAGGTACATACCAATATACATACATACATAATAAATAAATATTTATATACATACATATACACATACATATAGGTATACATATACATGAAACAATTATTATGCTAAGGAACATCCTACCGGGTCAAATAGTGTTCCTTCACCAAACGCTTAAAGACAGCCAAAGACTGGGCCTTCCTAATAGTTTCAGGCAGCGCATTCCACACCCGCACAGCCTGTATGGCGAATGATTTATCGTAAAAACCAGTAGAGTGAGTAGGCATAGCCAGTGTCAAATTTTCCGACGACCTCAAGGATCTTGAATGTGTGTCATTAAGGAACATGAATCGTTCTTTGAGATAAGTTGGGGAACGTGGATTGAACAGAATACTGTAAAGCATAGAGAGGATATGAGCATTCCGTCGAAGGCGAATTGGGAGCCACTCGAGCTGTTTGCGATATTCGGTTACATGATCATATTTGCGTAATCCAAATATAAATCTTAAACAGAAGTTTTGAAGGCGCTCAAGTTTATCAAGTTGCTCTTCTGTGATATCGAGATAACTGACATCGGCGTAATCTAGAATAGGAAGAAGGAGAGATTGAGCAAGAGCAATTTTAGTGGTCGTTGGTAAGAAATTACGTAGTCTACGCAAGGATCCTGCGGATGCAAACAGTTTCCGGCTGACTTCCTGTAGTTGGGGAGACCAGGACAACTTATCATCAACCAGGATTCCCAGATTTTTAACAGTTGCACTAATAGGTATTACAACACCGTTAAACATGATGTCAGGCAATTTAGAGCGGTCTATACGTGACACCATAATCGGACTGCCGATAACGGTTGCTTGGGTTTTGGATGGGTTCACGCTTAGTCCGTATTGCCTACTCCACTTACATATCCGCCTTAAATCCGAGTTTATTATAGATATTGCTTCGGTAATTTCATCGACTGGAGCTTGCATATAGATCTGTAGATCATCTGCATAAAGGTGGTAGGATGATAATAAAGATTTAGAGATGGAATTTATAAAGATGGAGAATAGTAATGGAGATAGAACGCCACCCTGTGGTACGCCCGCAGTCGTGTCGCACCAAGAAGAAAATGATTCTTCAATGCGTACACGCTGCCGCCGTCCAAACAGGTAACTGTGAAACCAATCAATAACTGTTGGAGATATGTTAATCGAGTGCAGTATACCGAGCAGTACTTGGAAATCCACTGTATTAAAAGCGTTGCTGAAATCAAGTAAGGATAGTACAGTGATATTCCCATTTTCCATGCCCAGCCTAATATCATCAGTAATACTGATCAACGCACTAGCCGTGCTATATCCTGGACGAAAGCCTGATTGGTAAGGGTTAAGAAGAAGGTTTCTGTTTAGGAATGTACTTAATTGGGTATGAACAAGCCGTTCTAGGACTTTAGAAAGGAAAGGCAATATGGAAATGGGACGATACTCGGCAAAGGATGTAGGGTTAGGTTTTTTGGGAATGGGGACAATTTGTGCCTCTTTCCACGCCGTTGGAAATACACTGCTAGATATAGAGTGGTTAAAGACGTGACACAATATAGGAAGAATTTCATCCAGAATAGGCACGACCATGTTACGACTTAAGCAGTCAGTACCTACCGCGTTCGAACTAAGCGATACTATGCACCTCTTAACATCACAAGCAGATAGTTGATCAAAACGAAACGGTGGGATAGAAGGAGTTGGAAGTGATGAAAGATGTTGTAAAGTATTTGCCTTGCTAGATTGATCATAACACGGCGACGAGCAGAAATGTTGATTTAGTGAATCAATGTCAAGGTTTCTAGGAATGTCTTGCTGTTTAGGTTTTCCAACCCCTATAGTTTTTAGAAACTTCCATACCTTTGCTGGGTCACCGTTCTGGACCGATTTATGAATATGTTGGCGTTGTGCTTTCCTACACACCCTGCTACAGTGATTCCTCAAGGCTATGTATTTTGCATGATTTTCAGGTGTCGCCCGACGCTGGAACTTACATTTAGCTGCAGCTTTTTTAGCTATAAGGGATTTGATGTCAGCTGTAAGCCACGGCGCCGGCAAGTGTCGCACCCTCACTGCACGAATTGGAGCATGTAGATCATAGAGATCCGTTAGCTTGCTGGTTAAAATCCTAACTTTCTCATCCATACAGTTCGTGGCTACCAATGAATCCCAGTCTATATTTGATGCATCGTCGCGTAGTCTATCAATATCCATGCCACCAAAATTGCGCTGCATAAGGATCTTGGGTTTAGATTTAGGAGGACGAAGGTTATAAGAGAGATAGAGTAAGTCATGATACGAAAATTGAACAGCTGTGCTTTGACCATGCTTAACAACTAATTCAGTAGAAGAAACAAGGATGAGATCAATGAGGGATGGAGCGCAACCAGGAAAGTGATGAGTGACATTTAAAGGTAGGATAGACAAATTACAGGAATTTACAATGCTTTTGAAAGTAGAGGCGCGAGCAAGCGAGCGAGAATCAGTTTTTTTAAGACAAGTATTAAAATCGCCGAGTATAATAGTATGACTGTATAAGGGTGAGAGACGTTCTAGAATATTTTCAAAAGAAGAAAAGAAATTAATTTCAGATGAAGAGGAATAATACACACCGAGTAGCACCTTTGAGTGACAAAGGTCCACCTCAATGAATATTGATTCCCCAGCATTTGAAGGCGGTGGCTGAGGAGACATTTCCAAAATGTTGAAGTTAATGTGATCTCGTAAGTAGATGGCAACACCGCCACCCCTGGTACGGCGATCGTTACGGATAAGATGAAAGTGAGGTAAAGTATAAGAAATAGAAGGAAGACAGGGATTTAGCCACGTCTCCGAAACCAGAATGGCGTGGATATTCTTGCAATTAAAAGTAGTCAGCATCTCTGGGAAATGGGCGTGAATACTCTGTGCATTAAAATGGACTACATTAAAATTCTTGGGTACATCGGAAAACTGGGCCTCAATGCTTTGAGACAAAGACGGTAGACCCACAATGGTAGCATTACTATTACTGTTACTTGCTGTAGTAAAACTATCGTTACAAGTACTCAAATTATATGCATCTAACATAATTATTATACTTACCAATTTAAAATAGATAAATATTCAATACAATAGATTATTTATAAAAAGTAAAAAATAAATAAAAAATAATACTAATAAAATAAAAATAATAATAGATAAAATATAAAATTATTTTATAAGTACAATAAACAGACACCAAATAACAAGAATGAGAATAACTTTCTGCACTCTATCTGTCCACCCGCCAGTTGTGCTGAAAATAAAATAATTTAAAAATATTCACAAAACACGACAAAAATTCAACAAAAAGTTATTTAAAACACAAAACATGAAATTTATCAGGCTAGGCTGCATGGACCATGCCCATTGACCGCTCAATAGACGACTGCTAGAAGAAAAAATCTCCTGTCTGTCAAGTGTCAACCGTGTCAATTGTCACGACATTGCAACGACGTTGTGTACTCTGTGCTTTTTTATTACAGTAATATCTTTAACCAAAACAAATTGTAGACCAATCAACTAGGTATAGAATAAATTATGTATATGTAGACAAAGTTAATGAGAAAATTATTCATATTTAAATGCAATACAATAATGTTACACTGTAAATAATTAAGTAAAGAAAGTAATTAATGGAAGAGATTCAGAGAGTACACAACGCAATGATCGAGGATCTGGTTCACGCTGATGAAGGTGGAGCTTGTGTTAATTTATTTTTTATTTACGGCTCGCCTGGTCTTTGCCGTACCCTTCTCGACGGGCGCTGCTTTCTGGACATCACAATCAACCCGGTTTAGCTCGCTCACAGATGCTATACGATGGCGAGAACCATCCGAACCTTGGACGAAAACATGACCTCCTCGCGTCCAGCTCCTGGATACGCCAAACCGCTCACGTGCAGCCATAAATGCTTCATGTCTGGTGCGGGTCAGAAACTCCGACAGAGTGATTCCTGTGCCTTTAAATTTGGTTTTAGTGAACCACACCTTGTCACGGACCACCACCTGTTGAAACTTGACAAGGATAGGTCTGGGCTTGTTGGCACCTGAAGGTCTTCCCATCCTTTGGCATCGCCTGATATCATTAACCGAAACTTCAGACAGCTTCAAACTATCAGAAATCACTTTTGCCACAACTTGTGAAGTTTGTTCAGCCTGCTCCTCGGGAATGCCATGCAGCAAGAGTATTTTACGGCGGCTCCTCATCTCGACATTGTCCAATTCACGTGCCAAGTATTCCATTTGAGCACGGAAAGCAGATATAGTAGTGAGCACAAAGGTTTTGAACTTGGAAAATTCGGTAGTTAAACTTACCAAGTTTGGAGAATTTGGGGCTTTATTGCTGCGTTGAAGATCAGACTCAAATCCAGCCAGCCTTTCCTCAATTCCGCTCATGGTGGATGCAAAATTCTTAAATGCCTCCATGTTTGTACTGTGTTTCTGTGCTAGTGATTTATCAACTGTGAATATCTTTTTAAATAGGATAAGTTGGATGGAGATAACACACAGCTGGTGAGTGTATTATATCAACATTTGATTGAACCAAAAACTTTTATAATAAATTAATTAAATTATTTTATATTTAAAATAATTATAGGAGCTCAAAAATATTTGTTTATTTGTAACGACTACCCACATTAGAAATTGTAGATATACGCTGTAACAATATCTACAACCTTTTATAATAAAAAACAGTTTTATTATACCACTAGGTTAGGCGGCAGACATGCATACGACCCACCAGATGTACCGGTGGTCACCGTAGCCTATGGACGTTTGCAACACCAGAGGTGCTACACTCGCGCTGCCGACCCTGTATACCCCTTCAAATACCCCTATTGAAGAACCCCATACGTTAACACCATTCCCACCAAAATTTTACTTTGAAAAGAAAAATACTTGAAATGAGTTTTCCGATCCATTAATTTATCAACTAATGAAATGATTTTTGTTTCTAAGTAAGTAAAATTATGGAGGCTAACCATAGCGTCCGTGCGATGGAAGACAATAGCATGTACATCACATGGGACTTAACCTTAAGACACGATCCTTTGTCATCATATTAATTTCCATTAGATACTAAATCGCAAGGAACGAGTAACTCGTCGACAGCGAACTGAGATCAGCAGGTCTTGACGATCAAGACTGGTTATTCTTTTGAGCCTTCTTCCTAATAAACGTCGGCGATCATCAAGGCCAGTTGGACCTTGGATAAAGCAGCTCTGAAGAGAGAACAGGTGCTTTCATTGAAGCACTGGCGTAGCTCCTTCAGCCAGAACTTTCTTCTGGAAGCACTGCGTAAGAACTGGTTATTGTTCTAGGAATTTCCTGTCTATGCTATCCCAAGTTTTTTTGGCTACACACAGTCGTGAGGTAGCATCGTAAGGCATTTGTCGGTTTGAGCTTGACATGCGCATCACATACACCGTTACCTCAGGGTGGTGTGAACACACTTAGAAACACGTCTATACCATTAGTGTTCATCTATCTGTGGTATTTACATTCCAAGTATGCTTATATTAGAACAGTCTAAAGGTCGGGTAATTTTAAATTTTTAAAGCAATCATTTGTGATAATATTCCCACTTTACCACTTTAATTGTTAAAATTGGACTAGTTCGGTCCAATTCACCACCAATT
The DNA here is from genome assembly GCA_933228765.1 of Miltochrista miniata. Taxonomy (NCBI): domain Eukaryota; kingdom Metazoa; phylum Arthropoda; class Insecta; order Lepidoptera; family Erebidae; genus Miltochrista; species Miltochrista miniata. The sequence continues at coordinate 25,153,124 of OW121756.1, forward strand.
TAATGGTCAGATCATCCAGAGAGGCTACGACGCCTAACGTGAAGTGGAAACGCATTCGGTTCAACGTGATTATCATAATAATGTGTGTACAACCATATCGATATGTAAAATTTGATGTGTGTCGAATAATACGTGAGGCATTGAGTGGGTTGCGTTCAATAGAGACCGCTAACATTTATGTTTGCAAGTGGGTGAAGCTTTATTACTTTACATAGGTTGATTGGATATTCCGGCCGTAACCATATGACAAAATTAAAATAGTGAAACGGGCGTTTAGTATGCCTCTGGCTATCCCTTTACTATTTGTATATGATTTGATATTCAGTGAAATAAATGGTCGTGGGGCGAAAGGTTCATTTTTATTTTATTTAATAAAGGGGTGCCTTGTTATAATGTGTACTTGATTTGAAAATGTAATTTATAAACGACTAGCAGACCCGCGCAACTTCGTTTGCGTCACATAACAGAGAGTATATCACCCGTTCCCGTCGCATTTACTCCCGTCGCGTTGCGTTTACTCCCGTAGTTTAGTTAGTAGTATGTTTGTGAACTGTTCATTTATTGGAAGGTAGGTATTTGTAATTTTATAAATACTTTAAGGGGTTGCATTCTCAAAAGTCTGAATAACGTGTGGCTGTAACGGGAGAGAACTCTGCCACCCGTGTTTCGCAGTCGCGCAGCCGCGGCGCCCAAGCCGCCGACTGCGGAACGAGTCTTCGACATTCGACGTGTCTTCGCAGAAGACTATCGGCCTCCATGACCGAGGGCCTGAGGACGGTGAGGGGGCCCGCTCACCGTCCTTACAGAAGCAGGCCCCAGAGGCCTAGACGACAGCGTGACATGAGGGATTCACGCATGCCCCCCCTAGGAAGCGGGATAACACTTGAACAACCCCCCAAAGATGTGGGATAGCACCCAAACTACCCCCTTTCCTCCTAGGTGAGGCTGCAGTGGTAGCCGTTGGTCTGTTGGGAGTCCAGGGGACACCCTTCCGAGGGCTAACCCGGAGCTCTAAGGGTATAAAATAAGAAACAAAAATCAAGTGTATCTTTATACTAATGTAATTACAAATTCGATCATACAGCAATAACAAACTTTCGCAATGACTGCTCCTTGGATAGGTGACCATTCTGCGGCATTTCACAGGCGAGCGTTTCCGTGCTTTGGAAAGCACGTGGAGCCGTTGGTCCCGGGTGTTAGTAACATGGCAATCGTAACGCCAAGTATAAGGCCTTTTGTGCGGCTTTAAAAATATCTGCTGCGGCTCGTCACAAGTACCTATTTAATACTTCTTTATTATTTTTGATTAAAATCACAACATGCTCGTGCGCATTTTTGTACAAACATTTCTTTATGATAAGTTATTCGGCTGTCTCACAACATGACATGTAATGGCATTGTCTTCATAGGTATAAAGTCATTGAATAAGGTTTTGTGAACTTTATAAAAAAATGAATTTCTATCTTTTTATGGGTTTATTACTCAAATAGGTCACAAATTTCAGACACCCTCACAGTGTTTCCCTCTGTGCCACGCTATGGAAGCGGCGGCGCCCGTACGGCGAATTCATGGAATGCTGAGGAAACGGTCTCTTTCATATAGATGGTCATCCATTAAAGGACCGGCCATAGTGAAAGTTGTTTACTGCAGTGATCGTTTACAAATCACAGAGTCCACGTGGCCACGAGCGCTTTTATTAACATTGCGAAATAATGCGGCATTACACGCACACAATCCTTTTAACGAGCATTCATATACAGGGTGTAATAAAACCAGATAATATATTTTGATAGGCAGGATTTACGAGTTTTCTGTTACGCACCTGGCGTACATTTCTGAATTTGACACATTATATTTATTTTACCTTACACTTTATGATGGATCATTTCATTCTATTCCGATGGTATTTATGCTATATATTTTTCAAAGAATTACACCTACTTACTGACGAAGATTATTGATGCCTTGAGCACATAGCAGAAAAAGTGCAAGGCGGTGAGTCTCGACTGTACAATTTAAAGCGTAGACGGAAAATTTTCTTTCATATTTAGAAACTGCAAAAGATGAGACATAATTATGATGTATTTCTTCAGTAAAGTTTGTCTTATAAGTAGGTATAAGATAAGCCACATCTGTAAATGGGTTGTGTGCTATATATTAATGTCATTACATTAATATATAGCTTATGTTTAGAATAAAAGGATGACTCACGCTACACCATGCCGGGTCCGAGCCGAGTGCCGGCCGCAGCAAGGTCAATTAATATTATACAGCTTCGCCTGCATGAAATTTTGTTTCTAGACTATAACATATCTCTGTAGGCACCAAATTTCAGCCAGATCCGTTCAGCCGTTACAGCGTAATAGAGTCACAAATATCCACACTCACAAACATTCGCATATTTATAATAGTACCTAGTTAGATAGATTTCTGATTAACAAATTCATAATGCATATTATATGAGCTAAATAAATTTATTTATTAAATACATTTCTTAATTCAATGGCTAAACTTGACACAACTTCTCTTCTAAGCAATTGACATCATAACTTAGTTCCTTCTTCAGGTAGTCCCAGCCTACGACGTTTGGACAAACCGAACTACTGTAGGCTTTGTCCTCCTAATACAGATGGTCCAACCAAGACCTGGTAACGTAATAACTTTGTAAATTTCATCAGCTGACCCGTTTTTACAAAGACTTAAGTGTCCTGACAGAATGCAGTCAGCACTTTAAGTAGAATAAAGTTCATGCCTTCCATGATCAGTCGCTTAGGGCTGCTGACAATCTTTGTCGTAAGGATTGAGCGTAGATGGTAACATGCGGTGTTATTTTACTGACCAGTGGATACTACCTGAAGCGGGGTATTTCATTTTTTTCTGGCTAGGCATCTTAGAATTTTCTTCTTCTTTTCACAAATGTATTTTTGTCACACAAAATTTGAACAAATTAGCAATAATACTTCCGTAAACCATATTTGGTTAATATTATACCAAAATAGCGCTTTTATTTAACTTTATGACTTTGTATTAAAATCATCTCTTTGAAGTATGAAGTAAAACTATAAAACATAAATGACAACGCTTTCACAAATTATGTGTCAAAATAAAAAGTAATTTAAGTATAAAATAAGAGTATTTAAAGAGTATTATCAACTCCGGAGAAAATCAGCCCCAAAATTATTTACATTCTGTTTTCAGCTCGTTATAGTATAAATTTCAATAAAATACGAAACACGTCTTCCATCAATTATGTGAATAATGCTATATGCCAAATTTTAAGTAGATCAGACCAAGTAATCACGTTGTCCCATACAAACTTTACCCTCCTTTTTTAAACCTTTGGAGGTGGAATTAGCAAAAATGTTAAAATTACTTTTTTCAAATTATAACAAACAACGCTCATGCTTAGTTTCACCATCGTACCATTAACCGTTTAAGCAATCATTGATAATAACTCTGGGTCTAGGAATCGAACCGCAAAATTAAGTTAGCCTTGAATTCTATATACTTTTCCGGGATAAAAAGTACCCAGTGTGGTGCCCAGGCTATTAAAGAATAATTATACTAAGTTTCATCGTAATAGAACCGGTAGTTTTTGCGTGATGCCTGAACAAACAGACAGACAGACAATTTTTTTTAATCACATTTTTGGGTTCGGTATCGGTCTAGTAACACCCTTGCTATTTATTTTTTTAATATTTTGAATGTACAGAATTTCACTTCTACAGATTTATTATAAGTATAGATATTTTGTGTGAAACATGTCACGTTAAACCATAGATTTAGAATTTTTCGCGCTAAATATATGCGTTAAACCGAGCGGCAACTGAGTGACAGCCGAACTACGGAAAACGATCGGAAACAACTCGGTCCCGCCTCGGCTCGGCCACGGCCCGTTGCATGAATACAGTGCCGCCGAGCTTTGCCCGAGCAGTCGTGAACGCAACCGGCTCTGTGACTGTGCTACGGCCGACACTCGGCTCGGAACCGGCACGGTCTAGCGTGAGTCATCCTTTAGAATGCTTGCTGATCTTTAAACTACTGGACGGATTTGATCCAAATATTTCACAAATATGAATAACAATATTCAATGTGCAATATTGACTTTTCCATAATTTGTATGTATAGAGTATTTGATTGACATTAATCAAAACATTGACAACATCTTTCTCAAATCTGATTGAGTTTTTAAACATGACATGTGTGAAAATAAAAAGTAAATTAAATCAAAAGAGTCCTCTCATCACTAAGAAGTATTGATACAAATTCAAATCAAATCCCCCCGAAGTAAACAATTGTTACCCCCTATTAGCCATGTTCTGGAATGAATTTCAATAAAATACGAAACACATCTTCCATCAATTATGTTAGAGATGATTTAAGCAAAATTTTAAGAAAATCCGACCAAGGAATCCTGTGGTCTCATACAAACTTCGTAACCCTTTTCCAACTCACACTTGACCGATTTCTTAAATTTGTCAATATTTCGTTAATCTTCATATAACACCCGATCTGTGTGCTAAATTTCATAATGCTAGGACGATTGGAAGTGGCCTAGAGGTTTTGATGACCGGTCAGTGAGTGAGTCAGTCAGTGCCAAAATTAGCTATATTCACAGGGTCATATATCAGGATCTACTGAAGCTACATCTATGAGATTTGGTACACTACCTTAGTACTAGTATATGAACACGTACGTTTTATTTCTGTACTTGCAATAGGCACTGAGGTACAGGGGGGGTCAAAAGTGGGTCGAAGCGGTTCGTGTAAATAGAGTACGGCATGCGCTCGGCCTGTTGCTGGAACTTGGCCTGCGCACTGCCGTGCGCTTAGACATGTGTGCCAATAGTCTCATAATCACGGATGCCGAAGTATGAGGGCGTGTTATCCTCTTTATTTCTCCTTTTATTAAACGGAGCTAATAAAAGTATAAGATGACTAGAATGAGTACTGGAATGTTGTAAGGTCAGGGGGTAAAATGTAATTGGATAAGAAAACTTAACTCCCACTTTAAGTCCACTTATAGATGTCATAAACCGCGGTAGTGGGTGGGAACTCACATAGGAAAATATCGAATCTGTTCTCAAGAATATGCAAAGTATTTTAAATGTGGTGTTGGTGTATTGCTCTAAGTGTTTGATTTACTTTGGATGCAAAATTGAATTTTACACTCCACGTGAATCTTTTCCATACCATAACAGCTGTTGGTGATTGAATACTTTTGCAATGACTTAGGCTTCATACTGGGGAGTATAGTATATTGTAAGTATCTACATGCAAATATTATTTGCATACATCTACATATTTCGCAGGAAATAAAATAAAAAATAATCTATGTATTGTGAAGGAGTCATGAAGAATTTAAACGAAGAAATGGGATCTGACCGTGATCTTGGGTAGATACGCTGACTCTCCATACTGTCTCGTAATATATTATATCAAATGGGCATGGGGGCTCGAGGACGTCATCCATTAGACCCCTGCGGTGAGCCCCATAATAATATTTGGACGTCCCTTCTTCGAGTCGCAGTCACTTAGCTTCAAGGTTGTTCTGAATTTCAGGAGAGGCGAGGCGGTACATTGTAGAGATTTCGTGAGTAGTCTGGCCTATTGCAGGGGAGAGAGTTCCACAAAAAGCCACGTATGCCGTAGTAAACCGTCCAAAAGTACCCTCACTGTATAAAACAAAAGCGTGACCCTGGATTTGCCCCGAAGCATTTTCATATTAATTAATTATAGAAGATAGTTCTTGCTTAGAAATGACTGTTGTGATTCCTGGGTGTGAAATTTAACCTCAATTTCCTATACGATGTTTCAATGTGGATAAACACTTAGATATAAACCTTCCAAAGCTTGTTTGTGAGATCGACCATTCCTAGAAGCGACGTTAACGTGCGGGAATGCTATTACTCTTCGTTTACTTTTACTGTAGTAGACATTTATTAACTAACAAATGCATATTCGTCTACACTGGAGATAGCAAATATGTTACACAGTTCCGTACTGAGATGGTAATTCAGTCACCTCTGAAACTTTCAAGTCGACTTAAAGACTTAAGATGTCGATTTTTTTCATCTTACATTTTAAAACCTTATGTAGATACAGTTGAAGATTTTTCAATAAAATACAATACAGGTCAAATTCAATTTAAGTCCTAACTCGGATAGAAGCATTATGCTGCTTTTACATAGACGCCATCAATGTAACTGTAGACGTTCATACATACATACATACATACAAATAGTCACACTCAGAGTCATTTTAAGCACTCACGTTTTCACCTTCTTAGTTGTCGTTCCGATGAAATGGACAGGCGTAGGTTGTGACGACCAGCAGTTCAAATTCTTCCAGCCACTTGTAACGCCTTTAACTTGGCGTAATGACTGCCGTGTTAGTGGTGGTTAATAATGATTTAACGTGTCTTCTGAAGCAAGGAAAAGATTGCAAATGAAATATCACAAAGTGGTCACCAATCCGAGGACCAGTTATAACAAAAGTTTCTCACCGCAGTGATTGTTTACAGAACACTAAATCAGTGGCGCTACGAGCGCTTCAGCACTTACTCAGAGTTATGTAAATAATCATGAATCTGTTAGTCCTGAGACTCCTTGAGGTTAGTTGCCTTCTCCAGTTTTGGAGGTTACATGCTGTTAATGGCATCTTACGTCCTTGGTTCATGGCTGCCGGTAATAATCTTCCTAATATTATAAATGCGAAAGTTTGTGAGTGTGGATGTTTGTTACTCTTTCACGCTCAAACGGCTGAACGGATCTGGCTGAAATTTGGTACAGATATACATCATAGTCTGGAATAACACATAGGGTACTTTTTATCCCGGGAATAAGATCCCACAGGATCAAATTTTCCGCGGACGAAGCTGCGGGCATCAGCTAGTTTACAATAATTTATACCCATAGAGAATAACTTCAATTCTGCCGCTATGAATCTTTATAAACCTGTGAAATAAATTTGCATACATTGAGTGCAGTAGCCATAAAGTCTCTTTTATGTTGTATACCGGCAGCTCACTCAACCATTACGAGAGATATTCTGAATTAATAATGTTATTGCTTTCATCTAGTATGCTATAATCATGAAATACGTGTAATTTAGCAACTTTGTGAGAGTTTTTATTAACCTTTAATAAAATGATTCTATGAAGACTTTTGAGTTTGAGAGACACGTTTTAGTGTGATGACGAGCACTATAAAGTTTAGTATTATACAAAAGAATCGCTCAATGAAATTGTTATGCATCCTGCAACATTTTTAAGAGTTGTCCACCAATATGATGGGACAGAGGCAAATATGTGAAAAGACGCAGGTTCAAATCCTGCTCGAAACCGAACCGAATCGATGATTTAGTTAGCATACTAATTGATTTTTTAAAATATTTCTAATGAAAATAATAAAATTTACGCCTTAATATAATGTACTCTAAGCAAGTTTTTATCCCAGATTTTATTCTATTACTTTTTTGGCGTCACTACTATGCATTTTGCATGATATATATAGCTAAGAAGCTTTAAAAAGTTCACTGATCTTACTGAGCTGACTGTGCTACTATTATCGGCAATTAGGAATATTTCTTCTCATAAAATTATTACGAGCAATAATATAACTTTTATGAATTATTAAACACTAGGTGATGCCCGCAGCTTCGCTCGCGTAAAATTTGTTACCGTGGGAACTTATTCCCGGGATAAAAAGTAGCCTATGTGTTATTCCAGACTATAACGTATCTCTGTACCAAATTTCAGCGGTTTGAGCGTGAAAAAGTAACAAACATACACACTCACAAACTTTCGCATTTATAATATTACTAGCTGATGCCCGCAGCTTCGCCCGCGTAAGATTTGTTCCCGCGGGAAGTTATTCTCGTGATAAAAGGTAGCCTATGTGTTATTCCAGACTATAATGTATCTCTGTACCAAATTTCAGCCCGATCCGTTCAGCGGTTTGAGCGTGAAAGAGTAACAAACATCCACACTCACAAACTTTCGCATTTATAATATTAGTAAGATAAGTAAGATTTGTGAATTCATTTTGGAAATGAAGATCAACTTGTACTTAAGTTGAGTGTAATTGGTGCTTAAAAGTTTTGAAGCGGAAAAACGGGCAAAAATATTTCTTTCACGTAAATATTTTGAAGAATTCAATGACGATAATAACAAGATATCGTCAAATAAAAGTCAAAACACTGTATCAGCTGTGTTACTATGAGTGGATTTTTAGATAGTGGTGCTAGGATTTGTTCCAGCAAAGTGCTTTTTCGATTCGATAAAAGTTTTTAATCGAAAAATAACCTAACCTAACTTAACCTAATGAAATTATAGCGTCATTTTCCTATAAAACTTACCTGTTTTTGTGATTGTTTGTTTGTTTGCATCGAATAGGCTCTGGAACTATTGGACGGATTTGAATTCTTTCACTGTTGGGAAGCTACACTCTTTGCGGTGAACACAGGCTATATTTTTATCCCGTATTCCCACGGGAACGGAAACTACGCGGGTGAAACCGCGTGACGTCCGCTAGTATCGATATATTCAGATTTTACTGTACTAAAGTGGCAGACCAGCAGCCTATGGACGTGTGCAACACAAGAGGTTTGTACACTCACTCTGCCTACACTGCAAGATTTTAAAAAAAACCGCAGCAAGAATAGTATTTTATAACTAAGATTTAGCAAAGCTTAAGTCGTCAATGCAGTAGGGCTTGGTATGAGAAATGGTCATTACTGGATAGATAGATGCTACCTATGCCGGTTTCTTACCGACTTGAAACCAAAGGGGTCCTACCCACTGCCTACGGCAGGGAGCCCCAAGTATGCCCTCGAAATAATAATTGAGTTCAGATCGCCTTTTTACGTTTTGTAATAAAAAATCGAAGGTACCTGAAATGATCTATTTTAATATGACATTGTAAAGGTGAAAGATACTAAAAATATAGAGACTAAAAATATACTACAAAATATAAAAAAAAAAAATATTTCCCTCTCTCGTCTAGTTGTTTGAAGTTTATCATTCTTCAGGAAAATAGTTCTTACAAAGTTTACCTCCCGACGAAATGGTTCAGGAGTTACAGTTCGACTTCTTTAAAGTATATTTACTGTCTCTAAAGTAGTTAATTTGAATATATTCACGCTAAAGGTATATTCATGCCAAGAGTATATGCTGTATTATTTCACATAGATCTTAATCTTTGAGCTCTTTTAAAATAAAACTAACACACTAGTTTGTCAGACTCCCTCGAGCCTGATGAATAATTACATAGTTATCTTCCTCTTTTATGTGACGTAAACTAAATTATGCGGGTCAGCTATTAGAAAAAAAGTAATCTATATTTATGTTTTCTTCTCTTCTGAGCAGATACCTCACGTCTTAATATAGGTATGGATAATAAAGGATATAATATAAAAGATGAATGTTACAGACAATGAAAAAAAAACAAAATGTAGCTCATCTTCAAAATAAAGTGACAAAACTAATCGAGTCTCTACAACAAAAGATATTAATAACACCACGCTGATTTCGAAAAGTTTTCCTTATCTCAAAAGAATCCTCGATAACAACATCAAAACAAAATAAATTACGCTATTACTGAATTTGGAACTATTTTATACTTCATTTTGTTTGATGCTAATTTCCATACGATAAGTGATACACAGAGATACGTTTCGATGAAATAAAGCATTTTATTTAATGAAATAAAATACGTTATATATTCTTAAATGTATTTTAGTCAATATATTTTCTCCCTCAATTACGAAGTTTGTTCTCATTGTTCTGACAAACCGACAATCTACAATGTCATTTATCAAGTATACACATGCAGTATACAAATGCTGTTCTTTGAACTTAGTCCAAGCTCTGTTAAGCATCCTAAATAAATGAACATATAACTTAACATCCTACTCAACTTTTTGATATTAGTCGGCCTTAGGAAATTCGTCTCAAATGTACGAGTATAATATAGTTAGTAATTTACATATTTATCAGACATGTTTATTACAATTCATTTCAACATCAAATCTAATAAGTATTTTCTGTGATCACATCACTCACATGTATAACATTAGTAACTTAAACTAACAGAAACTAAGATGAATGTCTCTACGTTAAATGTCAGGTGCCCAATTCACAAGATCAAACCTTTTTGCCTTTTCTCTAACTAAAGTTTTTCCCCAAACCTCGATGAAGTTTGTGTAAAATAATTCCCTTTGTAACCGATGAAATATCCACGTTCTTTTTGCTGGGGGAGTGTATTCAAAGACTTTAAGTAATTACGTGGGCTACTTCCGTAATTGCGATTGAATTGAATGAGAACATTATTATGTGTCTATTGTATGGTTGATGCATTCTTTTCGTTTATTAAGTATTTTGGAATTATCTGAGTTATTGGATCGCATAGAAACTCAAGTAGATATTACGCACAAGAGAATACTCGTAAAATGTATTAACATAAAACTGTCGTAAAATCGTCATGGTCAATTGCCGGTGGACAATTGCAGGAATAATGGATGGCACTTTAGGTTGTTCATCGCTTAAAATAAAAAAACTAGGTGCTGAATAGAAATTATTCCTGAATGTTTGTAATTATTTTTGTTTTTAAAAATTATTTGTTAGGTTCTTGAGTTACAAATGACGTGATATTACGACTTAGTTAAATATTTTTATAGATTAAAAACTAAAGAAGAATTGTAATAATATAATTATATGATATTATATTGTACCTTTTATATTATACTGTGTTATTTTTCAGTCGCAACATGAGACCCTGTCGCCACACAGGGCAACCGTGTGGCGACCGACGGGGTCCCGTGTTGCGACGAGTAAGACTACAAAATGTCGTCACCCCAACACATCCCGAGGGTATCGTAAGAAGCGACTAACGGACCACTTTCGCAAAAAGATCCATTGCGTAGATAATGTCAGTAAAATGGCAATAAGGCCAAGTTGAAGGCCTTATGGCTAGCTTAAAAAATTTCTACTGCGGGTCGCGGCGACCTGCTCCTGTCCATTTCAACACGGCAATAGGCTCACCACCTGTTACGTGGGACATAAAACTATAGGGTAAATGTGGGAGTATACTATGCCTCTGCCTACCACCTGCCTACAGAAAAGGCTTGATAATATGTATGTATGTATTTATCACTTCCATTAGTTAATAAAATTTACAGCATATTCATAGTTCGTGGCTAACTTTGGTTTCCAATTTAATATGTCAGGCACAAGTGCATCATAAGTCTGTAAAATTTTCTTTAATTTGGGAATAAAACGCTTTTAGCAGGCATTTTTAAAGGTGTTTTTCGAAACTACACTTATCTGTCGTGAGTATACGTAAAACAAAAACTTTGTACCCGCTTTTTTTCGCTCCTTGTTGGCGGTACGTTGTCAGGGAAATCACGTGTAACGTCGACAAGAAATAGGAAATACCGGGAACGACAAGAAATAGGAAATAACGGGAACCCAAAGCTCCAAGAGGCCAAAGTCCAAAACTCCAAAACTCTACAACTCCAAAACTCCAAAACTCCAACTCCAAAAGTCCAAAAGCCCAAAAGTCCAAAAGTCCAAAAGTCCAAAAGTCTAATAGTCCAAAAGTCCAAAGTCCAAAAGTCCAAAACTCCAAAACTCCAAAGTCTAAAATTCTAAAAGTCCAAAACTCCATAATTCCAAAAGTCTAAAGTCCAAAACTCCAAAATTCCGAATGTCCAAAAAGTTCAAAAATAACATGCAAAACATATCTGACCTCTTTATTAGGTAAGTACTCTATTTAATTATTCTGAATGCAAGGAGGCCGCAATCAAACTTCTCTTAAAAAACATCAATCTGATAGGTACCTTCTAAATAGGTTATTTATAATATTTTGTTCTGAAGCTGGCAAAATATAATTTAAAAAAAACGACCAGTGCCATCTATTGGTAAAATCACTTTTAAAAGCTATTTTATTCTTATTGCTGTTATGATAAAAGTGTATAAAGTAGCCTAAAACCATCTCTGAATCCTATTGTATATTGTGTCCAATTTTGAGCTCAGTCGATTCAGTAAATTTTGAGTTTTTAATAGATACTTAAACGCACACAACATTTTTATATATATAGATATCGAATTATGTCGACCAGCGAGTCCGTAGTAAAAGTTTAAAGTAAAAAAACAGTATCTATGTTATTCACCCTACAAATTTTATATCACTTTGATTTACTACTACGAGTATCACGTTAGTCTACTGCTGGCTGTAATTAGAAAACCAAAGGTAATAAAAAATTCAAGGTAATTCCATCGGCAAATGGCAGTCGGTAACCTCGTGTGGAATAATTAATTGCGATGGGGCTTGCCATTGCTTTTGTATTATTTGTAGTAGAACTGATGTAAGTTCTTTGATGAAATTTTTGAAAATAGGCAAACAATTTAAATCTTTAAATATTTATATTTAGCTCGAAAAAGTGATGCCGCTGTCTGATGTAAAATCATAACGTCATCTAGCGATAGAATATGTGAATAGTATTTTCCTTAGTCAAAAAATATCTGTGCAATTAATGCACAGATATTTTTTAAAAGGTTATATACTCGTATTATTTATTTGCCCGTGCGGTGATTGTGCAAAATATTACATTTTCATCTAGGTCACATAAATAAAGTAATTAATTTTGACAATCTGTACTGAAATTAATTACAATCCCTTTGTAGCTAGTGAAGATTCTCACTTAATTTATGTTTACTAGAAGAACTAATAGATACTTAAGTATTATTTATTAGAACGGTCTAAGTGAGCTAAATTTTATAATACTTATTTGGATAAACATTAAAATCGTCCAAGCCTTTACTTGAAAATCTCTTAAAAGCCCTTTATGGAGAAATTATTGCCGCTGCTTTTAACATTTATTATGTTTTTTTACTATCGTTTGAATAACATCCAAATGTTCATGTTTGTTGCTTTGTCTTTATAAGCATTAGTATAAAAGTATATAAGTATAAAAATGGTGTCTAAATAGATGTGATATATAATTTCAACATAACTGCTTATACACGAAACTAAAAATAATATTCAATTTTTAGAATCATAACTGCGTCAACGAAACACACTATCGCTGTAACTGTACATGGCAGCTAGCATGCCTTGTAAGGTTTTGTAAAATATGCTAACAGAACAATTAGACTACATGAAATCATTTATGTAGATATAAACCTTCGGCCAATACCGCTTGTTTTGTTACCTTATCAGGGAGGATTCTTCCTCTTTGTTTTATTTGGCTTCAAACATACACATGTTTAAAAGCTAAACATACTGAAGCAATAAATCCAAAATAACTGATGTGATGTACCTGTGACAACATCGGAACAAAGTTTATAGCAGTAGAATTATAAAGCACTGTAACTCTCAGTATTCGTGGGCTAGACACGTATTTATTTACGGCGCACATCAGGGAGGTCCACACCACCAGTACTATCGACTTGAGTGAGGTCAAGTGAGGCGACGGACGGGTGAAATTATTTCACACCGAGAGCTTTTTCTACGGTGTCACCCGACGTCTAGCTAGCTACCAATATTCAAAGTGGGTTCTTTATTCGCCAGAGCGCGTCGTCCGGGAGTTCAAGCGAAAATGTTTTATAAATTTTGTTTTTAAAAGTGAATTGGTTTGCAGTAGTAACAAAATGTGTGGATATTTTCTGAAATTACAAATAAAATATTTTGGGTTATTATGTCCTTGTCGCTCTAGATGACTAAAGTCGAATTTTTTATTATCTGTAGTAAAATGACGTTTTGTTGGTTGCCGCTTTTGTTACAAATATTAGTAAATAGTAGATTGTACTACAAGTGCATAAAAGAAGCCATTTTATACGAGACGTTTATCCGCCCGAGCCAAAGGCGAGGGTGGATATTAAGTCGAGGATAAAATGGGTTTTATGATCGAGTTATACACTCTGCTTTTCACTTCGATTGCAAGGAAATGAAACAGGGATATTGTAAATAAAAGTCTTTAATTAAAATTAAAAGTAACATTTGAACAATTTTGTACATTCAATGTAATAGTTTTTCCTGGCATATTTACGGTATGCGTTTGAATTTGTGACTTAGGTAGCGTGTTTTTTTTAATCATTCTACATGAAGCATTAGGCATGGGTAACGAGACCTATACTGCCTAATCATAAGTTAATACTATCTGATTTTTAATGTTTCTTAATTTATATAGAACACAGAAAGTACAAATTAAATGTAACAAAAAAAAACAAGTTATTTAATAGCGTTTTATTATGTTTGGTTCATAGAGTAACACGATCTTCATGGTACCGTCTCTACGGTCTAGTATGGCCATATTGTTTTAGAAGAAGAAAAAGAACTTTATGCACTAGAGCATAAAATGTTGTTTTAGTCCGCATACACCCAGCATAAACAAGAACTTTACGAGCATAAGAAGTGAAAATGATATTTTAAAACGTCATTTTACTGCATCTAATAAAAAGTCGAACTAAAGGATTACCTTTAGTTCGACTTTTTGACTTTAGTAATTATACTAAAGTCTAATTTGAATATAATTTTTGTTCTTTTCAGGAGCACAGCATTTTATGGTTAGGTTTTCTACTAATATTATTAGTCGGAATGTGTAAGAAGATCTTTGTTACTCAATCACGCTCTGACCAACGAACCCGGGAACCAATTCCTGTGGGTAATGAGCACAAGAAAACTTCATTCAACACGCGGTCGGAGTTACGGGTATGGGCTAGCAAGTAGGTAATCTTAATTAGGTACCTAGATGGCCTTATGGGCGGCTAGAAAAATGTCAACTGCGGGTCGCGGCGACTTGCGCCTGTCCATTTCAACACGGCAATAGGCTTACCACCTATTACGTGGGACATTAAAATCTATAAGGTGAAATGTGGACGTATACTCTGCCTCTGCCTACCCCTTCGGGGATAAAGGCGTGATTATATATATATATATATATATATATATATATATATATATATATGTTTTTTTTTATATACTACTCAGGTGGCAGACAAGCTTACGGCCCACCGGAAGGTTGGTAACCGTAGCCTATAGACGTTTGCAACACCAGGGGCGCTACACACGCGCTGCCGACCCGGGCGCAGGTTGTGACGACCCGCAGTTGAAATTTTTCAAGCCGCCCATAAGGCCTTCAACTTGGCTTAACGACTGTCATTTTACTGACAACCGGGACCAACAGCTTATCGTGCCTTCCGAAGCACGGAAACGCTCGTAAATAAATGTCACAAAGTGATCCACGTGGTGGTCACCCATCCATATCTGGCCATAGTAAATGTTGCTTACTGCAGTGATCGTTTACAGAACACTGAGTCCGCGGGGCGCGAGCGCTTCAATATGTATCCCTATGTGAATGAACTAAATATGCGTAAAGCAGTTATGGTAGTCTATTATCTTTTAAGCCCAGGTTGACTGTAATTCAGCGTATTTTAACATGTTGCTTCTAAAAATATATTTGCTGCTACAAAAATAGAGTAATGAGGTTGATTACCTCGGTGGGGTCCTTGCGAAGGCAGACAAATTTCCTATGTATACTATTACAACTTAAGTAGTGCTTCTCAAATAGCTTTTTTTCCCAACCCTTGAGTACGCAGACGTCAGCTATCTAGATCTTAATGAGGGCTAACTATATAAAGTTGAGAGACAACGGATTTCGACGTTGTCGAAATTATTTTATATTTCCCATGTACGTATCCTCTCCTTGTTATACTACTGTGAAAATTCGTGAAAAAATTTATTGGTGTTTATTACTCAATCACTCTCTAATGGCTGAACGAATCTCCTGAAATTTAATACAGGGATAGGTATATTATTGTTTGGTTTGATTTTGTTCTCATGGTAAGTGGAAAGCGGAACAGAATTCCACGAGGGCAAAGCCGCGAGGATCGTCTAGTATGTTATATTGTTTAAACCCATCACTATTTCATTACGAAAAAGTATTGTCTTCCTGCACTTACATCTTTCAACTGTTGACAGGCTGATAGTAAGGCAATTTCAATACCACTAAGTGACATCTTTTTGCACAGCTGTTTCAGCCCGATCTATACGAGAGATCATGGGTGGAAGGGGGAAAAGAAAATGGGAATGCATTGTAAAACACTTTTATACTATATTATCTTTGTTTAAACCAAAAACATTAGCAATTTGGGACTTTCAGCGTAAAATAAATTAGCTACAACTAAATACCAAATTTCAAACACCCACTCAAATTTCACCTTCCTAAACTATTTTAGTGTTGAGATAAACAATAATTTTAACATAAACTGGTATTTAAACAACTTAAAACTATAAGTGGAATAACTTTTCTATTTAAACGTTTGTACGTAAACCTGAGTTCTTAATTTCTATTTATTTAGTTAACAGAACTAATGAGAGTCAAAGAAGTTTTCGTCCAGCTTTGAAATGAGTTTAACATTAGTTTTCATTATATATTAGACAATAACTCATACACAGATTATACAACTAATGGTAGATGATGCTTGCCAAACAAGAAAGTGAGGCCATGATAGCAAATACTAAAGCCAAAAGTGAGTAGGTACTGTACAGGTAGGCTCTCTAGAAGTGAATTCGTGAATAATGCCAATAAATTAGAAATTACTGGTTACGTGTTGACAGTGTTTAGCACTGCCGCGTTACAGTACTCTCTTTTGGATTTAGTATTTGTTTTTTTGGTCTCACTTTCTTCTTCGGTAAGCTTCAATTACCTTTAGTTCTTTAATCAGTAAACTCATACAAATAAATATGAGCATTGGTCCTTATCGAATAGAAACTGACATAAATATACGTAACCATCTGGAGTTACCAAGTACGCTGCCATTAATATCTTTTGAAGTACCACTATTATTCCAATTCTTACCAAAACACAAATACAAATGTAGGTAAAATTTTGTTTGCGAATAGGTTATACACAAATGTGTTTCCCATTTCTCAACGTGAAAGTCTTAAGCGATATTCATCAAATGGAAACATTAATGTTTAAACTTGGGAAATATTCATGAAACGATCCTCGATATATTCCTGTATTTTATTAATGGTAGTTCTATAAAATTCGATAAGTGCAGTTGCGAAGCAGACACCCAATGTTTAAAATATTAAATGTAAACATAAAAAAATAGAAGACGTGTGCGATTTATGTTGAAAAACGACCAAAGATCAAAGTCGTTAAAGAGTTTGGACCTATAGCAAGAAGGGTAGTCTTCTCCTGTTAATGGTAGCGTAGTAAATACTCCTAGAGTCATCCTGCCGAAGGCTTACCCGGGGCTTCCAACCGTAGCCATTAGATAGGTAATGCGTGTTTTTAGTCGATAGGAGTCTGGCAGCCATGTAGGATTTTCCTCACTTCAAAAAGCATAGTAAGAATTCTTAGGTGCAAGAATTAAAGTTTGTTATGGATACAGGAGTGTTACAAGCATTCCTTTTGCTTTTGCTGTACTGTGAAGGTGCTGATGTATAAGTGAACGAACCCCCTTAGCTTATATACTTAGTTTTAGTGCTATGCTTTCGATGGTGATTTACTAGTAGTTCGTCAATAAATCGTAGCAACTAAACGTAAAGATTCAACATAAATTAAATGAAATAGCAAAAACAAATCCAGCACGTTGAAAATTAAAAACTAAAGAGCTTAGCTTTAATACAAAGTTTGCATGTTATAATTAATGTGACTGTGTGAATACAAATATGCAAGGCTATGCGGCTACGTTGAGAACATGAATCATTTTATATGCATTGGTTATTTTCAGAGTGCGAGGCAAGCCAACAAAAACGCTTGGAGTATGAAAGATAAAAAGCCGTGTGTGGAGGGGCATGTTGAATGACGAACGAAATATTTTCACAAAACTTTTGAATGGCCAATGGTAAATACAGGTATTTTGCTTCAGTTTTGAGAATTTAAAGTTTAGGTTTACTTTTACATTTTCAATAATATTAGGGTCGGCTGCGCGAGTATAGAGCCTCTGATGTTGCAAGCGTCCATAGGCTACATTGACCGCTGACCACCAGTACATTTGGTGGGCCGCATGCTTGTCTGCTGCTGTAATGGTTTTAAAAAATATAAAAAGTATAAAATTAGCATACGCCTTTAAGATTATTTTATGAATGTTAATAATGTAACAAATAATGTTTTAATTTTAAATTTAACGTTTGATTGACAGTCGCATACTGTTGCAAATGCGAAGGATGCTGTCGTCTAATTAAGTCCAGCCGCTCGAATAGCTTCTTTTATGATATTATATTAAATTATATATTATTCTTTTATGATATTACTACAATTTGGTGTCATTATCCCTGTTTTTTTAATTACCTTCTCTTCACACAAAAGAAGGTGATGAAGTTGGTCAAGCATGAGTTTTCCATAAAAGAAAAAGTTTACTATAACTTGAGAGTTATCATTTTCTATATAATGTGTCATGCTCTTAATCCTACTAGATCAATCCCACACTTATCTCGTTAAATTGAACAACTAAAGAGTTATATGATTATTGCATAGCTGTTACACAACTGAGATTTACCGTAGAAGATTACCCTAGTAACATTTACGATATAACTGACAAGTATATTGCGGGACTTTCAGAGTGAGTGATGATTATTCAACATGATTTCATAATGTCTTTATTAGTAAATATTTTAGTGTTACGACTAAAATACAAACTTAACCAGATTATACATTACTAGCATTCAGCTTCAGCATCAGCCCGCAGCTTCGCCCGCGTAAAATTCCTCTTTCCGTTGGACCTTATTCTCGGGATAAAAAGTAGCCTATGTGTTATTCCAGACTACAATGTATCCCTGTATACCGTATTTCAATAGCTTTGCGCAAAAATGTAAACAAACACATTTGATCCTATATATCCATAGTTACTTGCAACTGAGTATTCACCCTGATTATATTTCAGTATCCAGGAGTCATACAGTGTTCTTACAATCATTTCGACACCAAATAACTTCTTTATGACAGTTTATTTTTATTTAAAATACCTACCCAGGATAGAAAAAAAATTAATGATTTGTCATACTATATTTTTCTACTCATCTGTCTAAGACAACGATTGTCAAAACATGACATGTTTACATTATTGCCAGATCGGGCAGGATTGGACTTATACCAAATTTCAGCCAGATCCGTTCAGCCGTTCGAGCGTGAAAGAGTAACAAACATCCACACTCACAAACTTTCGCATTTATAATATTAGTAAGATATACCTTAAATATACGTGGCTTATGCTCAAAAAACTGGCCGTTTTCTTGTTTTGAATAGCAATATCTATGCGTTGAGATAATAAGTGCCAGGAAAAATCCTTTGAAGTTCTTCGTTACTTCTAAATGAAGGGATTTTGATACTAAAAGTAAACATAGTTTCGTAAAATGGTTTTCGTGTCTAATAAATATTTTTGTAACCGTGCTCACCTCACGATATTTCGGCTGTATTGCCATAGCCGTGGTATATCGAATAGTCTCGTGAAACGTATGCAGATTAGATCTACTCGGGACAGCGTCAATTGTCGACGGTAAGCAAATTTTATAAATATTATTCGATCCGAACACTGTAACGATTTGTATACACATTCTGTGAGTTTAAAACATTACACGAACTCTTTGAGATTGAATTGAAGAGTACTGATTTCAGATTTCTGTGTTGCCTCGCCTATAATAGTTAACGAATAGCAACCGCTGATAAACTTGTATGCAGATAAAAGCATTTAGACGAGACTTCCATGATTATGATCATGAATGTTCAGATGATATGGCTGAGTAACTATTTTAAGCCGCTTAGAAATAAATAACAATTTTGTCTTTGGTTAATTATTTTATAAACCCTGTTTATTTTATGGATATCTCTTATACTAAGTATTATGCTGTAGTATTGTTTAAGAAATGTTAAATGAAATCTATGTAAAGTGATCCTGCTGTAAGAGACCATTAATCTTCAAATCCGTATCTTACAATATTTTCGAGTAAAGTTTTCATTTCTTCGAACAATTATATAACTGCTTATGTAAAGATGTAATTTGTCAACATAATAGTATTAAAGTCAGTTTTGTATTAAGAAATGTCTGTAAATCAATGTCCGCAGGAAAAGCAAAAAGATAAACATAATTCAGAGCCATTTTCATCGACAAGCGTTAATGATTGCTATTACAAGGCTACACATACGTGCCTGATTGCCTCTCAAGGGCTGTAAGTGTATCGTAATAACCGTAAACTGATTATTATAGTTAAAAATGTTATATCCGTTTTATATATACTGCCATGCCGCTATAAGCCATTAACGAATTTGTGCAGCTGAAAGTTCAAGTCTGGTCCAATATTCAATAACAATGACACGACAATTTGCGAGCGAACATCAATCATGATCGATGGAGTCAGATGATGTATGAACGCGCTGTCTGGAATCAGCGCTCTTGTTACATTTAGTTTGTTAAGTAGGTTGTGTGTAGGTTTAGGTATAACTACCATAGCATTTTTTGCAGTCACGTGACACAATAAATCTATACTTATAATAAATCTGTAGAAGTGAAAATTCTGTACATTCAAAATATCAAAAAAATAAATAGAAGGGGGTGTTACTAGACCGACACCGCACCCAAAACTGTGATCAAAAAAATTTTTGTCTGTCTGTCTGTCTGTCTGTCTGTTTGTTCAGGCATCACGCAAAAACTACCGGTTTGATTACGATGAAACTTGGTATAATTATTCTTTAATAGCCTGGGCACCACACTGGGTACTTTTTATCCCGGAAAATTATATAGAATTCAAACTATATAGACCCAAAGTTATTATCAATTAATGCTTAAACGGTTAATGGTACGATGATGAAACTAAGCATGAGCGTTGTTTGTTACAATTTAAAAAAAGTAATTTTAACATTTTTGCAAATTCCACCTCCAAAGGTATAAAAAAGGAGGGTAAAGTTTGTATGGGACAACGTGATTCCTTGGTCCGATCTACTTAAAATTTGGCATATAGCATTATTAACCTAATTGATGGAAGACGTGTTTCGTATTTTATTGAAATTTGTACTATAACGAGCTAAAAAGGGAATGTAAATTATTTTGGGGCTGATTTTCTCCGGAGTTGATATCAATACTCCTTAAATACCCTTATTTTATACTTAAATTACTTTTTATTTTGACACATAATTTGTGAAAGTTCAATACAATTGACGTTTTCATTTATGTTTTAATTCAAACTTCAAACAGGTGATTTTACTATAATATAGTCATAAAGTTAAATAAAAAAGCCCTATTTTGGTATAATATTAACCAAATATGCTTTATGGAAGCATTATTGCTAATTTATTCAAATTTTATGTGACAAAAATACATTTGTGAAAAGAATAAGAAAATTATAAGATGGCTAGCCAGAAAAAATGAAAGACCACGCTTCAGGTAGTATCCACTGGTCAATAAAATAACACCGCATGTTACCATCTGGCTGAAATTTGGAAACAGACTCACTAAGTCTTTGTAAAATACGGGAATGGCCTCTACGTAGACTACATTCAACAGGACTGAAAAGAGCCATTACAATGAACATGAACGCTCAGCTGATGAAATTTACATTGTTATTGCGTTACCAGGTCTTGGATGGACCATCTGTATTAGGAGGACAAAGCCTACAGTAGTTCGGTTTGTCCAAACGTCGTAGGCTGGGACTACCTGAAGAAGGAACTAAGTTACGATGTCAATTGCTTAGAATAGAAGTTGTGTCAAGTAGTAGTTTAGCCGTTGAATTAAGAAATGTATTTAATAAATAAATTTACTTAGCTCATATTATTATTATTATTTTTTATACCACAAAGGTGGCAGACAAGCATAGGGCCCACCAGATGGACCGGTGGTCACCGCAGCTTATGAACGTTTGCAACACCAGAGGCGCCACATTCGCGCTGCCTACCCTAAAATATTATTATCTATATATATAAAAATCAATGCCACTTTTCGTTGTAATTTTATAACTCAAGAACGGGCTAACCTATCCAAACCAAATTTTTAGGCTTTGTTCGGACTATTTAGTAGATGGTTAATGTGAAGTTTGCACAAAATCGTTCGAGTGGTTCGTCATTTATCACGCAAACGAAGTTGCGCGGGTCAGCTAGTCTATACTAATTTTATAAAGAGAAAAGATTTGTTTTTTTGTTTGTTTGTTTGTAACGAATAGGCAATTATAATAGGCGAATTTTAGGTGTACCTAAATTAAATATTTGACATGTATGTCAAATATTTAAATTTTTGTTGTAACATAATTAAGGAAGGTTTTTTGTAAAGTACCTAAAATTCAAGCAAATATTATGTTCTTACTATTTTGCAATGCCTGAAAAGGGCAACTAAGTTGTCACAACTTAGTTGCCCTTTTTATACCATAGGAAGACCTTTATATACACTTAGTTGGTTTGCAATAAAGATATGACTATGACAATCTATCCAATTGCAGCCCTTAACCCCTCACGCGCCAGGCCTCGATTTGCAAAAATGCTCTACGTGTCGGCGTCTTTTTGAGAATTTTTAAATTTTGGAGTGTGCTTTCAAAAAACCGAAGAATTTGTGAATGTAATGTCAGTAACATAGTATAAATTATACCTTCTCGGCTTCACAATAAGTTTATCTAACTATTTATATGTTTCAATAATGAAATAGAACTGACCTGATCTAGTAGCAATGTGATATATATGAAATTTTGATAATTTTCACTGATGTCACTTGTAAATAATATGTAGCTAGTTAACTTTATCACATTGTATCGAATTCCCATACATAATCACCAATATAACACTTTATTACAATAATAATAATCAACATTAAACAAAGATCACTAAAAAATTAAGACTTTAAAATCATAATTAAATATTTAAAACTATTTGTTTACATGATGAGAAATTCCGGCCGCCATGAATGTCACGTTCCGTAAAAACGCATACGTATTTCGTCTTGATAATTTTCATTCATACTAGCAATGTTTCCACTTTAAAAATAAAAAGCTGGTTATGAATGTATTCATAAATGGAATGATAAAATCAAATTGTGTTGAAAGTGTAAAGGAACGTAAATATCAACAACCAATGACGACAGTCTCTGTTGACGGCTGTTATGTTCAAATGAAGAACGGAATCGCGTCGCGCCAATTTGCTTATGTGCTTACATGTATCATAAAACGTGGGAGGGGTTAAGCGGTAAAATTTTAATTTTTTTTTTGTGTGTTCCTGGATTACATGAACTCAAGCTTACCGTACTATTCTATAACTAACCGTAAATGTAATAACCGTAAAAATTATGCAAATCGTTAGATCGGCTAAGCCAGCGTTTTTGCTACGTACGAGCGACTTGCTACGACTTGCTACGATTCACTCTACGAGGTAGAGCTACCTCTACAACACGCGTAGAGTATTATTTTCCACGTTTAATAGAAATTCTAGACTGAAAATGACGATATGTTGTGTGTGAGTAAGCTCCAAATGATATCGCACAAAATGATTCAATTTAATCAGCGACAAAATCCGCTTAAAGTCAATAATTATGAAAAGAATCAAGAAAAAACCTTTTCACGGTATTATATTAAAAGTTGGTGTTATTTTTAAATCCCATCCATAGATAGAACAATATCTCTAAAGGGCACCTTTAAATTAGAGGCGCGAGGAAGCGCCGCAGTGGTGCCACTGTTCGCTGTTCGCGATTGTATTTTTATTAAATTGCTTCCAAATTGAAACGTAAACGTTTTTGACCTGATTCAAATCTTCCCGCCAATTTAGATTCGTGAAGGTTCCACGTATTAACCAATAGCAAGGCTCATTCAACCGAGCATACACGAGCCAATGGTGAAAACGCGAAACCGGACATTCAAGATGGCGTGAGAATCGCTTCTCTCGGTCGACACGCAGCGACAAGTTACCTTCGTAATATTCCAATGAATCATCAAAGTAAATAATTATCTTCCAAATTAAGATTAACATACCGGGATCCTGCGGGAGTGACTTTTAGTTAAATAAATCCAACATTTATAAGTGAGTGTGAACGGCATCGGCGAGGCACCCACGCCAGAACAACTGGTGCAAGAGTAATCGACCAGAGTGAGGACAGGGACTCGTTGCGGTGGATCCTGAGGTAAGTGTACGTACTTGCTTTTGGTTTCTACCTACTCGTGAACCACCCAACCTTTCTATCACGGCGGGAAGATTCTAGTACATAATATTCGTTTCCCGACCCAGAGTGACGTCGAGGGCTCCCACGGCAGGGCCGATTCGTCACATCTTTTTGGTACCGAAACCCGGGAATCGCCCTGATCACTCGAAGTCGAAATTTCATTTAATTAATATCGCTGGTACGTTCATACTTATAACTCGCATCATTTCCATACACACATAATATCTGACACTACATTATTTATCTACACACGTATCTAATATTGCTATATTTCAACTCCATAGGCATTTTTACATTACACAAATTCATCCGAAACATGTAATTTGCTGGTTGAAATTCATAATTTTACCCAAATTGCATCATACTTTTAAAGGCAGGTATTCCATAAACGATTCGAATTTCGAATAGGTAGGTACATGATCACGGTGAACGGAAGTCATTGCAGTTGAAGTCATTACTCGATAAATTCACTCACTCTGAATGACTTCAGTTCAGTGGAGAACATTGTTCATTCTATAAGTCTAGAAATCTATGGTTCATCATAGTATCATCAATTTTATTGACATCAAACTTTTCAATTTGGTTCAAAAATCTCGTAACCAAGTCAAATTTATTAAGTAAAAACCAAAAGTTCATTGGGTCGTTAGATCTGTTCGTTCAGTCTGACCACAGAACCATAAGTTTGTTTACATTTCGTGATATTGTTGTGTTTTCGACACTTGTAGAAATTTTGAGAATATAATTGTGTTATAATTATTTAAGGAACAGTGTATATTTGTTTACGACTGTTAATACGATACGTGCATATACCCATTAACAACTTTTGTTGAGATAATTTGTGCCTGTTCAGTGAAATTAGTGATAGATATTTTTGTGTTGTTTACATTCGTTTGAAACTTATACCAATACAATGTCGTTTAATCCGAAACGTGTGTAGTGCGCAAACTTAGCAGTTCTAAGCCGAAACATCTGGAATCAGTGATTTATTACTGTTGCTGTGAATCGTGTACTAAAGGCACTCGAAGTAGGTAAGTCTGCTTTGAACGACGATAGTCAGTGCGATCTATTCCTTTCATACTGTGACCAGTTAGACAAATATCATGCTGAGTTTGAGCACACTCATTTTGCTATAATGGAACTTGTCGAGTCTACCGAGAGTGGTGATGAAGGTGATGGTGATGAGATTCGAATACGGTTTGATGATACATATTTTCAAATAATTTCAATTCGTCGTCAATTAACAAACTCAAGTTTAAACACGTCCGAGGTTTCTCAACAAACCCAGGCATTATCGTCATCATTATTCCGAGTCCGACTACCGAAAATTCAATTACCCATATTTTCGGGTAAAATTAAAGAGTGGCTAGAATTTATAGACACGTTCAATGCGCTTATTCATGAAAGTTCAGCACTCAAAAATGTTGAGAAATTTCATTATTTGGTGTCGTCCTTGAGCAGTGATCCGTTAACGCTTATTCGAACGTTTCCTGTAACGGGTGATCACTACTTGGATGCATATGCTAGTTTAGTTGCTCGCTATCAAAATAAGCGGGAATTAGCCTTCACCTGTTGGAAGGATGTTTTTAACATTACTTTCAAACTTCAAAACGCAGTTGAGTTTCGTAGGACTTTGGACAGTATCGATGAGAATTTAAGTATTTTAAGGAGACTTAAACTCCCCGTTGAACATTGGGACTTTGTTATCGTTTATCATCTTTTATCTAAGCTCGATTCGAAATTACGTCGTGAATTTGAGGAGAAATATTGTCATTCTGAGTTTCCTAGTTATCTCGAAATAAAACAATTTTTGCATTCCAAGTGTGAAGCGTCCTTACGCGATAACCATTTCTCTGATGCTACCAAGGAAGGTCGTCCCTCCAAGGATGTTCTCAAGACGTCTACCTCTCACGCAATCGCTAAGCGCATTAATACCACGCACACTCTTTTAGTCGAAAATTCGGACAAACAAACTAACATCGAAAATATTCGGAATAATAGGGTGCCAAGTAGCAAACCACTTGAGTGTCCTTATTGTTCAAGCAATCATTCTATTACTCGTTGTCAAACATTTCTTGACAAATCGGTAGACGATCGTATGTCGATCGCTATTGAAAAACGGTGGTGTTTTAACTGTCTTAAACCATCACATTCGGTCAAGAATTGCATATCGGTGTTTCGCTGCCTCCAGTGTAAACATAAACATCACAGCCTTCTCCATAAGGATCGGACTGTCACCAGTGATGGTCATACGAGTGGATCGGACTCGCAGTCGGTGGCTCTGGTAGCCAGGGGAGACAAAGCAAGGTTACCCCACAAACCAGATTCTGCCACCACTGTGTTGCTCGCCACAGCAATAATTCAAGTCAGGGACGGTCGCGGACGATATCAATCGTTCCGGGCTATGTTCGATACGGGCAGTCAGAACAACTTTATTACTAAGAACGCTGCACAATGTTTATCTCTTAATCCTAATCAATCCGTAATCAATATCAAAGGTTTAGGAGACATTGATGCTAGCACTATCGGCTTAGTAAATTGTTCGATTGCATCTAACAATCAATATCGGTTTAACGCGGACCTCCACGTTATTCCTACCATATGCAGGGATCAACCAATATCTAAAATCAATACCGTAGGTTGGTCTCAAATCAATTCGTTACCGTTAGCAGGTCCAGGTTTCAATGTACCTGGACCTATCGACATTCTGTTTGGTGCAAAAGTCTTTGTTGATTCACTATTGAATCAACGTATCAAAGGCGCAGCCAATCAACCCCATGCGTTTAATTCTATATTCGGTTGGCTGCTGTTGGGTCGAACGTCGTCGATGACGTCATCGTTGCATCAATTCTCACCCAAACCTAATGAAGAGTCTCAATTGTCATCAGATATATCTTCAGAAGGGAGCCTTCTGAAAACTAAATCGTTTTCTGATGATCAACCTTTAACAAACACCGTGCTAAGTCCCCTGGGGGATCCAACATTCGATACTCGTAGCACTTACAAACCACTCGATCGTTCATGTGCCAAGCGAATTATCTTAATCGGGATTGCAAGGGTCTTCGATCCACCTCTCGTATCACCCGTTAACGTAGCCTTGGCTAAATCCCTCTTGCAGAGGCTTTGGTAACTTCGAGAGTCGTCGGATAAAACTCCGCCTGCGGATATCGCTAAGGTGTCGCGAGACCTGAGTAACCAACTATCAACTTTACAAGACCTTAGGTTTCCACGTTGTATCGCGGGTCCACAGGTTCAATCGTGTGAACTTCATGACTTTTATGATAGTTCCGAACTGGCCTATGGGGCTATAACTTACATTCGCATTCTTTTCACCATGCGTTATACACAAGTTATACCGTTATGCGTGAAGGCTCGAGTAGCCTCTCTTAGGAAACTTTCGTTGCCCCATTGCGAACCGTATGTTACCGTGGTTCTAGCTGATCTTGTTAGATTCGTTTTCGATACTCATGGTCTTAACTTCTCGGTGCATGTGACTTATTTGCGGTCGGATTCTTCTATAATTGTACAATCGTTGCTTTCTTCGCGTTGGACTACGTTCGTAGCTGATTGGGTTGGTCCCACTCGGTATAGTGTTCGGGTTTTTTTTTCTATTCTGGTGGCTTCGGTAGATATTCCCGCTGACAGGTGCTTGCGGGTACAGTTGCCACGTGATTTGTTACATACCTTCTGGGGGTGGTTAGGACCACCCTGGTTAGGACCACCCTGGTTACCGCAATCATCCGACCCATTTCAATCGGGATTCGGGGAGCAGCGTGGTGTGTGCGCTAGAGCGTCGATCGGTCGTACTACTTACTAATCAAGTGAGCAGCAACGACGAGACTCAATTCGATTATCCTTTACAGCGTTATTCGTCACTCGATAAAAGCATTCGTATTCTATCATATATCCGACGTATCCCTCTGGTATTTGATCCAGGACCAATTACTTCCGACGAGGGAATCTATACATTCTCATTGTCTATAGTTAAGCTTGTCCAAGCGCTGTCAGTCACTGATCCCCAGTTGGAATTAACTCGCTCGTATCCCAGATCCTTACGCAAGCTTCATCTGTGTCTGGACGCGATGAATTTCCTCAGGGTGGGCGGTCGGTTTTCCCGTGCTAGTTTTGAGCGCGAACGAAATCATCCAACGTTGCTCCCTTGCGATTATCCTTACACGTTCAAACTAATGAAACCAATTCATCGTAGGCATCGCCACACCGGACACTATGAGACTCGTTACTGGTTCTTGCGATGTTTCTGGGTGGTTTCGGTGGGGCAAGTTATTCGTGAGTGTTTTTCGCATTACATACGTGATTGTAAAAACTCATCATAAGCCATTGCAATCGTTTGTGACGGATCTACCGTCATACCGGCTAAACCAGATCAGCCAATTCTCGGTGGTTGGTGTTAACTTTGGTGCACCATTTCGTATCAGGTTAGGAACTCATCATGGAGCCAAGGCAGATAAAGCTTACTTGTGCTTATTTCTGTGCTTGGTGACAGGAGCGGTATATTA
This sequence comes from Miltochrista miniata, assembly GCA_933228765.1. Classification (NCBI taxonomy): domain Eukaryota; kingdom Metazoa; phylum Arthropoda; class Insecta; order Lepidoptera; family Erebidae; genus Miltochrista; species Miltochrista miniata. Next base: position 25,181,773 of record OW121756.1, read on the forward strand.
TCTTGCGGTTAAGTCATATCGTTTAAAAGAGGCTTTCATGTTGGCATTGCATAGATTCGTAGGTCGTCGTAGCCTTTATAACGTTATTCGTGCTAACATGGGACTAAGCTTATTCGGTACTGGAAATTATTTGGTTCTATTTACCGTTGTTTCACCTATGACTTCTGGGTCAGATGAGAGCAATCCTAACGTTAACTACCATCGACTTACTCGTTGGCAGTTTATCCAAACGATTGTACGTTCGCTAACGCAGCGTGCGGAATGGACAATGTTGTCTAAACCATTATCACTGAATTCTATCGTCATCATTAAGGATGATAATCGAACTCCATTACATTGGTCTCTGGGAAGGGTAATCGAGCTACATCCGGGTTCCGACGGTACATTCCGTGTGGCAACCATCACCACTCAATCCGCGGTTATCAAACGGCCGCTGGTTGAATTGCTTCCCACAGATCAATAATCAATCAAACTTACACTTACTCGTTAGCATGTTTGTAATCATTAGTCTAAGTTATAGTTATTACACTTATTACTACACATTACACGTTTTCATATATCTATTTTTCATTCGTATCCGGAAAATACCAGCCGTATTTTGGTGGGCGGAATGTTCGCTGTTCGCGATTGTATTTTTTCTCTCGGTCGACACGCAGCGACAAGTTACCTTCGTAATATTCCAATGAATCATCAAAGTAAATAATTATCTTCCAAATTAAGATTAACATACCGGGATCCTGCGGGAGTGACTTTTAGTTAAATAAATCCAACATTTATAAGTGAGTGTGAACGGCATCGGCGAGGCACCCACGCCAGAACAACTGGTGCAAGAGTAATCGACCAGAGTGAGGACAGGGACTCGTTGCGGTGAATAATAGGGTGCCAAGTAGCAAACCACTTGAGTGTCCTTATTGTTCAAGCAATCATTCTATTACTCGTTGTCAAACATTTCTTGACAAATCGGTAGACGATCGTATGTCGATCGCTATTGAAAAACGGTGGTGTTTTAACTGTCTTAAACCATCACATTCGGTCAAGAATTGCATATCGGTGTTTCGCTGCCTCCAGTGTAAACATAAACATCACAGCCTTCTCCATAAGGATCGGACTGTCACCAGTGATGGTCATACGAGTGGATCGGACTCGCAGTCGGTGGCTCTGGTAGCCAGGGGAGACAAAGCAAGGTTACCCCACAAACCAGATTCTGCCACCACTGTGTTGCTCGCCACAGCAATAATTCAAGTCAGGGACGGTCGCGGACGATATCAATCGTTCCGGGCTATGTTCGATACGGGCAGTCAGAACAACTTTATTACTAAGAACGCTGCACAATGTTTATCTCTTAATCCTAATCAATCCGTAATCAATATCAAAGGTTTAGGAGACATTGATGCTAGCACTATCGGCTTAGTAAATTGTTCGATTGCATCTAACAATCAATATCGGTTTAACGCGGACCTCCACGTTATTCCTACCATATGCAGGGATCAACCAATATCTAAAATCAATACCGTAGGTTGGTCTCAAATCAATTCGTTACCGTTAGCAGGTCCAGGTTTCAATGTACCTGGACCTATCGACATTCTGTTTGGTGCAAAAGTCTTTGTTGATTCACTATTGAATCAACGTATCAAAGGCGCAGCCAATCAACCCCATGCGTTTAATTCTATATTCGGTTGGCTGCTGTTGGGTCGAACGTCGTCGATGACGTCATCGTTGCATCAATTCTCACCCAAACCTAATGAAGAGTCTCAATTGTCATCAGATATATCTTCAGAAGGGAGCCTTCTGAAAACTAAATCGTTTTCTGATGATCAACCTTTAACAAACACCGTGCTAAGTCCCCTGGGGGATCCAACATTCGATACTCGTAGCACTTACAAACCACTCGATCGTTCATGTGCCATGCGAATTATCTTAATCGGGATTGCAAGGGTCTTCGATCCACCTCTCGTATCACCCGTTAACGTAGCCTTGGCTAAATCCCTCTTGCAGAGGCTTTGGTAACTTCGAGAGTCGTCGGATAAAACTCCGCCTGCGGATATCGCTAAGGTGTCGCGAGACCTGAGTAACCAACTATCAACTTTACAAGACCTTAGGTTTCCACGTTGTATCGCGGGTCCACAGGTTCAATCGTGTGAACTTCATGACTTTTATGATAGTTCCGAACTGGCCTATGGGGCTATAACTTACATTCGCATTCTTTTCACCATGCGTTATACACAAGTTATACCGTTATGCGTGAAGGCTCGAGTAGCCTCTCTTAGGAAACTTTCGTTGCCCCATTGCGAACCGTATGTTACCGTGGTTCTAGCTGATCTTGTTAGATTCGTTTTCGATACTCATGGTCTTAACTTCTCGGTGCATGTGACTTATTTGCGGTCGGATTCTTCTATAATTGTACAATCGTTGCTTTCTTCGCGTTGGACTACGTTCGTAGCTGATTGGGTTGGTCCCACTCGGTATAGTGTTCGGGTTTTTTTTTCTATTCTGGTGGCTTCGGTAGATATTCCCGCTGACAGGTGCTTGCGGGTACAGTTGCCACGTGATTTGTTACATACCTTCTGGGGGTGGTTAGGACCACCCTGGTTAGGACCACCCTGGTTACCGCAATCATCCGACCCATTTCAATCGGGATTCGGGGAGCAGCGTGGTGTGTGCGGTAGAGCGTCGATCGGTCGTACTACTTACTAATCAAGTGAGCAGCAACGACGAGACTCAATTCGATTATCCTTTACAGCGTTATTCGTCACTCGATAAAAGCATTCGTATTCTATCATATATCCGACGTATCCCTCTGGTATTTGATCCAGGACCAATTACTTCCGACGAGGGAATCTATACATTCTCATTGTCTATAGTTAAGCTTGTCCAAGCGCTGTCAGTCACTGATCCCCAGTTGGAATTAACTCGCTCGTATCCCAGATCCTTACGCAAGCTTCATCTGTGTCTGGACGCGATGAATTTCCTCAGGGTGGGCGGTCGGTTTTCCCGTGCTAGTTTTGAGCGCGAACGAAATCATCCAACGTTGCTCCCTTGCGATTATCCTTACACGTTCAAACTAATGAAACCAATTCATCGTAGGCATCGCCACACCGGACACTATGAGACTCGTTACTGGTTCTTGCGATGTTTCTGGGTGGTTTCGGTGGGGCAAGTTATTCGTGAGTGTTTTTCGCATTACATACGTGATTGTAAAAACTCATCATAAGCCATTGCAATCGTTTGTGACGGATCTACCGTCATACCGGCTAAACCAGATCAGCCAATTCTCGGTGGTTGGTGTTAACTTTGGTGCACCATTTCGTATCAGGTTAGGAACTCATCATGGAGCCAAGGCAGATAAAGCTTACTTGTGCTTATTTCTGTGCTTGGTGACAGGAGCGGTATATTATCTTGCGGTTAAGTCATATCGTTTAAAAGAGGCTTTCATGTTGGCATTGCATAGATTCGTAGGTCGTCGTAGCCTTTATAACGTTATTCGTGCTAACATGGGACTAAGCTTATTCGGTACTGGAAATTATTTGGTTCTATTTACCGTTGTTTCACCTATGACTTCTGGGTCAGATGAGAGCAATCCTAACGTTAACTACCATCGACTTACTCGTTGGCAGTTTATCCAAACGATTGTACGTTCGCTAACGCAGCGTGCGGAATGGACAATGTTGTCTAAACCATTATCACTGAATTCTATCGTCATCATTAAGGATGATAATCGAACTCCATTACATTGGTCTCTGGGAAGGGTAATCGAGCTACATCCGGGTTCCGACGGTACATTCCGTGTGGCAACCATCACCACTCAATCCGCGGTTATCAAACGGCCGCTGGTTGAATTGCTTCCCACAGATCAATAATCAATCAAACTTACACTTACTCGTTAGCATGTTTGTAATCATTAGTCTAAGTTATAGTTATTACACTTATTACTACACATTACACGTTTTCATATATCTATTTTTCATTCGTATCCGGAAAATACCAGCCGTATTTTGGTGGGCGGAATGTTCGCTGTTCGCGATTGTATTTTTTCTCTCGGTCGACACGCAGCGACAAGTTACCTTCGTAATATTCCAATGAATCATCAAAGTAAATAATTATCTTCCAAATTAAGATTAACATACCGGGATCCTGCGGGAGTGACTTTTAGTTAAATAAATCCAACATTTATAAGTGAGTGTGAACGGCATCGGCGAGGCACCCACGCCAGAACAACTGGTGCAAGAGTAATCGACCAGAGTGAGGACAGGGACTCGTTGCGGTGGATCCTGAGGTAAGTGTACGTACTTGCTTTTGGTTTCTACCTACTCGTGAACCACCCAACCTTTTTATCACGGCGGGAAGATTCTAGTACATAATATTCGTTTCCCGACCCAGAGTGACGTCGAGGGCTCCCACGGCAGGGCCGATTCGTCACAGCCACTGTGGTGCGTTAGACGCGCCACCACTAGTTTTCATACAATTTTTCAGAAGCGCAGTTGTGGCGCGTCGCGTGCAACGGCGCTTCTAAAGGTCTGGTTAGGGACATATTTGCATGTCGTGTCGTATCGCAACGTGTTCTGTCATGGCACCGACTGCTCGCCACCGATAGCGCCAGAGCGGTGGTGGGGGTTATGACGCGTCGCGACACAACAGGTAAATGTATCTCTATACCGGCGCGTGGCTCGTGGCGCGAGCATTTATGGGTCACACAAATATTAATGTCCGGTGGGAATCGAACCTACGACCTCCAGCGCCGCAGGCGGTATCACTACCGACTGCGCCACAGAGGCAGTCATTATGAAAAAAATACATTATGTATGTTTGAACGCTGCAAAGGTTCGTTAACACTAAAGTGCACGCGCGGGTTACACATGTAGCCCAGCGTGTAATGTTGCCATATATTATCGTACCTAGGCACGCTATAGATCTATCGTCTCGTGTATTCCTCGACTACTACCCCCTGCACACACACCATAGTGCGACGCCACTTGCGGCGCACAGACGTTTAAAATATACGCCCTTAAAGTTGCTGGGCTACACCTGTGCCCCGCGCGTGCGTTCGAGGAATAATATCGTGAAAGTGTAAAAGTGACAAAACTAAGGCAAATATACTCTATTGAAACATAATTATATTATCTAATTATACATATTATGATATATATCTAATTAAAAACATATAAATAGTAAGTATGCATTATTTATTGTTGGTATCTGTTTATTTTTCGCAGATGGCGTCCGAACAAATCGAACGATGGCTTGATGAAGTTAGTGAAGGTGAAGATATTTTGACCGAAAGCGAAGAAGAAGAGGAAGAAATTGCAAGACCAAGTGACGCACTGGGATCACCTCATCATTCTGATACGGAACAATCAGGCGACGACGTGCTGCTGTTGACATTGGTTTCCTACCAATCTTGAAATGGAACCAAGTGGAGTAAGTGTCCACCAACTACTTCAAGAACAAGGTGCCATAATATTTTAGCTCGTCCACCGGGCCCAATAGGTCCAGCATAATTTTCCACTGATCGTTACATTCCTAATTGATAATATGACCTAGTGATCTCAAGCCTGCCAAATACTAGTTGATTTTTAAGAACTTTCTATTTTTGTTCAAAGTTAAAAAGTTTTATAAACAATTATAATAAAAATTGATATGTTTAAAATATACACTGTGTTTAAATTATTAATTTTTGATATATATTTATAATTCACTTCCTTGTTAATGGGCTACACCTGTGCCCCGCGCGTGCGCTCATGGTCAATTTAGGGGCGCGTGTACTGCAGTGTTAAGTACTGTTCAGAAAATAACGCCAGAGTACGCCACAACACGACACGTTAGTATGCACACCCACCGTCATGACAGTAAGCATCACGACACGCCACGACACGGAAGTATGTTTCCGCCTTAAATATTGTATGAGAACTGGTGGTGGCGCGTCTGACGAGCCACTGTGGCGCCATTGCGGCGCTTCCTCGCGCCTCTAATTTGAAGGCACCCTTATAATCTATTGTTTGGTTATATAACCGAGAAGAAAACCGAAATAATAACTTAGTACTTTATTTGTCCAGTTTCTTTTTTATTGTTGACGAAAGCTTCGAGTACTCTTAATAGCAATTCGTTTTAGTTTGTAAATGTATCTGAAAGTAGGTTTATGTCAAGTAATCGAAAATAAACTACTAAAATGCCTAGTTAGCCGCGACACAATAACGAGTTTATTAAATGCTTTACCTGTCGATGGCTTATGCATTAAAACAAAGAAACCAAAACTACAATTTTGCAATGTAAAAAAACGCCAGTAAGGATTATTTGATAAATGACGAGACATACACTTTTGAAAACATACTTGTTGTAACCATCATTTATATGAGAGAAGGCTGAAAGCAAAATATAGAACATCGATATTCAAAGAACATGAAAAAACTCCTGCCGGAAATATTTTTAATACAATATCAACACATTTGATACCATAAAAGTTCGTGCACTTTGATAGAACCAAAAATAATCTTAGATATTCTCTTAAGCGCTGATTTTTACTATATACATTGGAGGTAATAGAGGCGTCGACATTATTAAGTCGTAATTTTCCATGGTGAGATATTGTAACTGCTGTTCAGAAATCGACCATTTGTATAATAAATCGATAGTGATTATCGTTCCCGCCTCCTATAAAATGTCGTAACCGTTATCTATCGGGTTCATTGAGCCATATCTCGGTGCTAAAATATTCTATAGCTTTTATAGACATATAAATATCTATCAAAAGTTACAACACAAAAGGAAACACATCCTTATAATTTTGCAATATATAAGATTTCTAACAATTCTATTATGAGAAATTGAATCGCTGAATTTGAAGATCTCTTAAAAACGAGGAGATTTTCTATCTCAGATTTATGCAACGAATCATTTTGAAAACTTCTTTTTTTATGTATGTACATTTTTGTGTAAGCTATGCCGTATTCTTACCGTCTGTCTACGGTCAGGAGTCCTGGATAATATCCACAGAACCCCCGAGGGTTACGTCCTACTTCTTGGGGAAGTTCGGATATTATCCGCCATTTTAGGTAGGTTTGGTTACTATCCAAATTCTTCAAAAGAGGAGGGACCACTCCGCCATCTTGGCTTGCTTCTGGCCTTCGGTCATGGTAACCGATAGCAGAAAATCCTAAAGCGGCTTTTACTCTCTTTTAATGTCACCCAAAAAAAACACAATAACCTTAATAAGATTTTTAATAAAAAAGTGCTAATTTAACCAAAATCCCTTTTGATGAAGTGAAAATTCAGAAGTTTTTCAGAAAAATCTATCGAGAGTGCCCACTTATCAATTATTAAGCAGTGAGAAACGATGACTGAGCACAGTTTAATCCATTTCTGCCATCTCACTGGCCATCTATTAGCCTAATGGAGCGGTGAGCCTCGGTAACGTAACGAACTCAAAACAGTTCTGCTGAGTATGACAATAAAAATAGCAAAGATATATTCAATTTTCAAATGTGAAAACCTTTGTATAAAACTATTTGAGGAGTTGATATTTTCTAACATGTCTCGATAAGACTTCCTCGGAGGGAGTAGTTTAGGTATAAGCATGTAGGTAAGGTACAGCAAGGATAGTAGAGAAAAAATATGTTTGAACATCACGACTTGAAGAAAACATTTCTTTGCCAATATAAATTACTCTCAACAATGATCTAGTATTCATGACTTTATTGATATATCACAGTGTGTATCTTTGTTTGAATTTTAAATATAATATAGCAAGTTTTTGAAAGAATGTGAATGTGCGTAGAACATAATTACATTGAATGGAATTCCGAGTTTCCTGGATATATTTATGATTTTGTAGAGGCATTCAGACTGTTTGAGTCGAGCCTAATTATATTAGACTTTGAAAGAAATAATTTGCAGTCTAAGTCGGTAGTTGACAAATCGCCTGAGGTGTTTCGGCGAGTTTGACAGATCCCAAAACATCTCTATTAGGGCAAAATAGTGCCAAGGAGCACAAATTAGAGATAGTACAAATGGAAAACATACACACACACTCGCGCACAAAATAATCAGTATCAAAAATTTGGTTGAGACCGCCTGACCTCGTGTCTGCGAATGAGTGGTCTATATGTGCGTAGCCTCAGCGAATCTATATATATAAAAATGTTGTGTGCGTTTGTGTATCTATTAAAAACTCAAAATTTACTGAATCGATTGAGCTCAAAATTGGACACGATATACAATAAGATTCAGAGATGGTTTTAGGCTACTTTATACACTTTTATCATAACAGCAATAAGAATAAAATAGCTTTAAAAAGTGATTTTACCAATAGATGGCGTTGGTCGTTTTTTTTAAATTATATTCTGCCAGCTTCAGAACAAAATATTATAAACAACCTATTTAGAAGGTAAATATAAAATATAATACCAAATATATTATGCACTGCTAACTAGTGCTGACTATCACACGCTAGAGCACGCTAGCTGAACGACACCGCCATCGTAGAAGTGCCTCTCATGCCTTGGACCAAGTATCAGGTCGCTAGACGCAAGGGTTAGGGTGTCCTTCCCCTTTCTTCTTAACCTCGCATGTTGATATTGATTTAGCATAGCAGTTTTTGAATTTTCTTTAAAGAAGGTTCGGCGCCGGGGCCGGCAGGCGCCGCGCGCCGAGGCGCGGCGCTATGTATCCACGGCAACGTCGACGACGTCAGTGTTGAGTGTCAGTGAAGTGTAAATACTGAGTTTTTTTTTTGTGATTTTGTGTAAATATTATTGAAAATTTAAGAGTAAGTTTTTACAATTTAATTTATGTTACAAGACTGCAATGATGGAGGAATTTTGAATGTAAACAGTCAACCTTCCTCGTCGCTGAATTGCCTGGTTCGCTGTCCTAATTGCTCCCAGGCCCGATTCTTTAAGGGTCAGCGAGGTTTGAAAGTACATTTTGGGAAGGTACATAAGTCCCAAAATGTACTTCCGAACACTTTGTCCTTAGAGTCAGAACATGCACAAATTCCTTTTGGGCAATCTATAAGTAAATACAAAAATTCTGTTCCGGTTATAAAGAGAATACCCCGTGGTGCAAGGCCAGCAGTGGCTCAAAACTTGGCCCACTGTATTGGCCTTGTAGTACGGGACAATTCCACATTTGCTTGGGAGCAATTACTCACTTTCTCTTATAGGATACTTCATATTTCCAAAAATCAGGCAACCAACAAAAGTTTAACGACTCGAATTTAAGAAAATTGCAATTTATCATGTATTTTTGACCCTAAATTTACAGTCTTCCATAAAAATTCTCTATGTCATTATGTAGAATGCAAATTAAGAGAAGGTGACATCAGAGGAGCGTCCAGGTTATTATTTAGCAGCGACGTTGTGGCGCCTTGCTCTCCAGATACTCTTGCAGATCTGAGGAGCAAGCACCCTGCGCCAAGGGACGACCTTTCCTTTCCCGATCCTCCAAATTCCGATTTTGACTATTTAACTGTTACAGCCAAGGAAGTTGTGGCAGCTGTTGGCTCCTTCCGAAGTGGTTCTGCTGGTGGCCTCGACGGCTTGACTCCTCAGCATTTGAAGGATCTTTTGAGTCCCGCCGCCGGGGAGGCTGGCGAAGCGCTCCTGAAGGAGCTAACAGGTTTGGCTAATCTTATGTTATCCGGCAATGTGGACGAAGCCATTATAGATATACTGTATGGAGCCAATCTATGCGCTTTACGCAAGAAAGATGGTGGCATTCGTCCCATTGCCGTCGGTTGCACTTTCAGACGTATGGTAGCCAAAATTTGCTGCCAGTTTTATAAAGAAGAACTGGCTAGAGGTTTTCAACCCCTTCAGGTCGGTTTTGGATCGAAAGGGGGTTGTGAGGCTGCCATACATGCCCTGTCTACTTACCTTGGCTGCGGTAAAGTAGAGGTCGTTCTTAAGGTTGACTTGAAGAATGCCTTTAATTCAGTAAACAGGGACACTTTGTTGACACAAGCCAAATTGGAAACACCCAAAATTTACGTTTTCTTTGGCAATGTTACCGACATCCGTCAAAATTATTATATAAGGACAACATTTTAGATTCTGCAGTGGGTTGTCAACAAGGTGACCCCCTTGGGCCACTCATTTTCAGTTTATCAATTCATCCAATAATTAGCCAACTAAATTCAAAATTCAACGTCTGGTATCTAGATGACGGCACTTTAGGAGGGGATGTAGATACAGTTTTCACAGATTTGGCTTTATTAAAAGATAAATTTGAATCTATTGGTTTAGAACTCAATTCTTCAAAGTGTGAAATTTTTGTTAATGATAACATGGACAGTGTTTCCACATTAGCAAAATTTAATGTTTTGGCTCCAAATTTAAAAATTACTCAAAAAAGTTCTCTTCGCCTCCTAGGGTCTCCTATTCTAGAAGATGCCTATGAATCTTTCATTGAGGAAAAAATTCAAAATTTTTGTGATGTTTCGGACCGACTTCTTCAAATTAATATGCATTCGGCTTTTACAATCATTCGGTATTGCCTTTTTGTCCCAAAATTAACTCATGCTCTCCGTTCATCTCAATTTTTTAAACATTCGACACTTTTGGAAAAATTGGACAAAATTATTCATACCACCCTTTGCAAAATTTTAAATGCAGATTTGGACGACCGGGCGTGGCTCCAAGCGTCTTTACCGATACGTTTGGGCGGCCTCGGCGTTCGAAAAATTTCGGATATAAGTTTACCAGCATTTTTGTCTTCAGTCCATGGCACTGATGAATTGACCAGGAAAATTCTAATTCCTACACTGGTTAATTCTGAAGTGCCAGGCAAGATTGAAGCCATAAATGCTTGGAAAATGATTTGCCCAAGTACTGTTTTGCCAACCAAACCATGCTCCCAGAGACTTTGGGATAGGCCGCTCTGCAACGAGGTTAGGAAACATTTATTGAATACGTGTTCGAATGTTGCAGATCGTGCTCGCCTATTGGCTGTGGGAGAATGGGAATCTGGTGTCTGGCTTCAGGCTCTTCCGTCGCCCAACATAGGCACTATGTTGGACGACACAACATTCAGAGTTGCTACCTGTCTTCGTTTAGGTGCTCCTTGCGTTTCTCCGCATAGTTGTCAATGCGGTGAAGCAGTCAACAACCTTGGGCATCACGGTCTATCATGCAGCAGGAGTGCAGGTCGCAGACCTCGTCATGCGTATCTTAACGACATCATCCGCCGGGCTCTTGTCACCGCCGGTGTTCCAGCCGTTCTAGAACCTAACGGTTTGGCTCGTGACGATGGCAAGAGGCCGGACGGTATGTCTTTGGTGCCATGGAAGATGGGAAGGCCTTTAGTTTGGGACGCAACCTGTGTGGACACCCTAGCTCCTTCTCATCTTCCAAGCACGGCGGGCTGCGCCTGTTCTGCTGCTGCATCTGCCGAGACTCTCAAACGGCGCAAATATAATAATTTAATAGGTAATTATATATTTGAGCCGTTTGGGGTCGAGACATTGGGCTCGTGGGGCCCAAGTGCTCGTGCGCTTTACAGGGAGATCGCAAAGCGTTTAGTTGACTCTTCTCGTGACCATAGGGCTGGCCTCTTTCTCGCTCAAAGAATTAGTATCGCAATTCAACGTGGGAATGCGGCCAGCCTTATGGGAACTTTACCGGTTGACATCGATGGGGAGGAATTCTTTGACACCTGAGCGAGGCATTGTCAGTCTTGTCACTACCCTCCCATCTGTTTTTGTTGTTTATTTTCTTTGTTTTTTTTTCTGTATATAACTGTAGAATATAAGTAATTTTAAATTTTTCATTTTGTAAATATACCTATTATTGTCGCAAATCAATAATTGCCGTGATGAAATTAAACTAGTACTATTACAATTTAGAAGGTACCTACCAGATTGATGTTTTTTAAGAGAAGTTTGATTGCGGCCTTCTTGCATTCAGAATAATAAAAGAGAGTACTTACCTAATAAAGAGGTCAGATATGTTTTGCATGTTATTTTTGAACTTTGAATTTTGGAGTTTTGGAGTTATGGAGTTTTGGAATTTTGGACTTTTAGAATTTTAGACTTTTAGACTTTGGAGTTATGGACTTTTGGACTTTGGACTTTTGGACTTTTGGACTATTGGACTTTTGGACTTTTGGACTTTTGGACTTTTGTACTTTTGGACTTTTCGAGTTTCGGGCGTTTGACATTTTGGACTTTTGGAGTTGGAGTTTTAGAGTTTTAGACATTTAGAGTTTTAGAGTTTTGGAGTTTTGGAGTTTTGGAGTTTTGGAGTTTTGGAGTTTTGGAGTTTTGGAGTTTTGGAGTTTTGGAGTTTTGCAGTTTTGGAGCTTTGAAGCTTTGGAGTTTTGAAGTTTTAGAGTTTTAGAGTTTTAGAGTTTTAGAGTTTTAGAGTTTTAGAGTTTTGTAGTTTTAGAGTTTTAGAGTTTTAGAGTTTTAGAGTTTTAGAGTTTTAGAGTTTTAGAGTTTTGGAGTTTTGGAGTTTTGGAGTTTTGGAGTTTTGGAGTTTTGGAGTTTTGGAGTTTTGGAGTTTTGGAGTTTTGGAGTTTTGGAGTTTTGGAGTTTTGGAGTTTTGGAGTTTTGGAGTTTTGGAGTTTTGGAGTTTTGGAGTTTTGGAGTTTTGGAGTTTTGGAGTTTTGGAGTTTTGGAGTTTTGGAGTTTTAGAGTTTTAGAGTTTTGGAGTTTTGGAGTTTTGGAGTTTTGCAGTTTTGGAGCTTTGAAGCTTTGGAGTTTTGAAGTTTTAGAGTTTTAGAGTTTTAGAGTTTTAGAGTTTTAGAGTTTTAGAGTTTTGTAGTTTTAGAGTTTTAGAGTTTTAGAGTTTTAGAGTTTTAGAGTTTTAGAGTTTTAGAGTTTTGGAGTTTTGGAGTTTTGGAGTTTTGGAGTTTTGGAGTTTTGGAGTTTTGGAGTTTTGGAGTTTTGGAGTTTTGGAGTTTTGGAGTTTTGGAGTTTTGGAGTTTTGGAGTTTTGGAGTTTTGGAGTTTTGGAGTTTTGGAGTTTTGGAGTTTTGGAGTTTTGGAGTTTTGGAGTTTTGGAGTTTTGGAGTTTTGGAGTTTTGGAGTTTTGGAGTTTTGGAGTTTTGGAGTTTTGGAGTTTTGGAGTTTTGGAGTTTTGGAGTTTTGGAGTTTTGGAGTTTTGGAGTTTTGGAGTTTTGGAGTTTTGGAGTTTTGGACTTTTGGACTTTTGGACTTTTGGACTTTTGGACTTTTGGACTTTTGGACTTTTGGACTTTTGGACTTTTGGAGTTTCGGAGTTTTGGACTTTTGGACTTTGGACTTTGGACTTTGGAATTTTGAACTTTTATACTTTGGACTTTTGAACTTTTGGAGTTTTGGTCTTTTGGACTTTTGGAATTTTGGAGTTTTGGAGTTGCGGAGTTTTGGAGTTTTGGAGTTTTGGAGTTTTGCAGTTTTGGAGCTTTGAAGCTTTGGAGTTTTGAAGTTTTAGAGTTTTAGAGTATTAGAGTTTTGGAGTTTTCGAGTTTTCGAGTTCTGTAGTTTTGGAGTTTTGAGTTTTGGAGTTTTGGAGTTTTGGAGTTTTGGAGTTTTGGAGTTTTGGAGTTTTGGAGTTTTGGAGTTTTGGAGTTTTGGAGTTTTGGAGTTTTGGAGTTTTGGAGTTTTGGAGTTTTGGAGTTTTGGAGTTTTGGAGTTTTGGAGTTTTGGAGTTTTGGAGTTTTGGAGTTTTGGAGTTTTGGAGTTTTGGAGTTTTGGAGTTTTGGAGTTTTGGAGTTTTGGAGTTTTGGAGTTTTGGAGTTTTGGAGTTTTGGAGTTTTGGAGTTTTGGAGTTTTGGAGTTTTGGAGTTTTGGAGTTTTGGAGTTTTGGAGTTTTGGAGTTTTGGGGTTTCGGAGTTTCGGAGTTTCGGAGTTTCGGAGTTTTGGACTTTGGACTTTGGACTTTGGAATTTTGGAATTTTGAACTTTTATACTTTGGACTTTTGGAATTTTGGAGTTTTGGACTTTTGGACTTTTGGACTTTTGGAATTTTGGAGTTTTGGAGTTTTGGAGTATTGGAATTTTGGAGTTTTGGAATTTTGGAGTTTTGGAGTTTTGGAGTTTTGGAGTTTTGGAGTTTTGGAGTTTTGGAGTTTTGGAGTTTTGGAGTTTTGGAGTTTTGGAGTTTTAGAGTTTCGGAGTTTCGGAGTTTCGGAGTTTTGGACTTTTGGACTTTGGACTTTGGACTTTGGAATTTTGAACTTTTATACTTTGGACTTTTGAACTTTTATACTTTTGGAGTTTTGGAATTTTGGAGTTTTGGAGTTTTGGACTTTTGGACTTTTGGAATTTTGGAGTTTTGGAGTTTTGGAGTATTGGAATTTTGGAGTTTTGGAGTTTTGGACTTTTAGAATTTTAGATTACTACTAACTCCTATGATATTTCTTTCGAAAAATAAGGTCATGAAGAAGTTTCACTTCTTACGTGTGTACAATAGTTCACGCACACATTTTTTTTTAAATGTACCCATCATTTAGTTTGTTACTCATTTCTCATAGGCACATAAAACCACCATAAAAAAAGTCACAGCGAAGCGTGGCAGGGTACCGCTAGTCTATATTTATAAAAATCAATGCCACTTTTCGTTGTAATTTTATAACTCAAGAACGGGCTCACCTATCCAAACCAAATGTTTAGGGTTTGTTTGGACTATTTAGTAGATGGTTTATGTGAAGTTTGCACAAAATTGGTCCAGCGGTTCTACATTTTTGCGAAGTTGCGCGGGTCAGCTAATTTAGTATGTAGGTTTCCATCTGTACTATCTCTGATTTGTGCAAGGAGTTTCAGTGAGTATTCCCAGTGCCAACACGATCAGGTGCTGGGCGACCCGCACACTGTTCCACGCCTAGCCAGTGTGGATCGACTTTAAGCGGATCACTCCATGTAAAAAAAAAAGAATTTTACAAAGACAGTTTACAATTATAGCTAAAATTATTATTTAGGTACGCGTTGGACGTTGGTCGAGATTAGGCATTTATTCATTTAAATAAATAACTGTATGCACTTCTTCTCTATATAAAGTTTAAATGTGTCAAATATCACGTGAATAAGTTTCTGCTTCATTTATTATACATGAAGCAAAAACTACCGTAATGATTATTATGTAGATTAGCTAACATGAAAATAATTCACAAAGAAATATTTGATTTAACAACAAATATAGAAAGCAAGCTAAGTTCAGTAAGTATATGAAAACAATTTTATTATTTACAAGCACTATCAAAAGAAGTTTTTACTTTCTGAAGCATTTGCATCAAAAAGGAGGTACTATGAATGACTTATAATATTTTCATTTAAAATATGCTGTCGCATGACTTAATTCCAAAGTAATAAGCTGCAATATAAGGGTTGGAATAATTAGTATAATAAGTTATGTACGAACTACATTTACACTTTTTTTTTGAATGTAGTTTAGTCACATACAAAGCTTTGCATAAATTTTTCGGTTCGTTGGTTATATAATTATTAAGGTGAGGTAAAATTTAATTACTTACCTTTAATTTTACATTTCAACTGTATATGTCTAGTGGTGCTACCTGTTAACGTTACATACACCAGTCTTCGACTCTCTGCTGCAATATGTACGAATTTGCATCTTCTATATTATGAAGTGCGAGCCGAATCATGGTCCCCTCGCTTTTCCACTAACCTAAAAGCGCTCGAGTGTGTTTATCAAAACTGCTTAGTAGTAGAGACTTTATAACGTAAAGGTAACGTGGTACGTGAAACCAACCTGCATTTACACGTCTTACAGTAGTATATTGTACATTAATCTGTACCATTACGTTTACTTCACAATTTATATAGATACTCTATGGTCGTGTCTAGTTTTTTGTCTAAGCTAACGTGGCATAAACGTGAGTTTTTAACCGACTTCAAAAAAAGGAGGAGGTTCTCAATTCGTCTGTATGTATTTTTTTTATGTATTTCAAGCGATAATTCCGTCAATTATAGACGGATTTCAATTAATTTTTTTGTTGAATAGTGATTACTTCTGAGGTGGTCCCATTTTCACCAGGTCAGGATCTGACAAAGGGATCTAGGAGAAAACGAGGGCAACCACCGAAAATTGTAGGGACAACTAGTGTGCTTGTTAACTTTTTAATTAAGTGCTTTAATGTTCTACACTTTAATGAAGGTATGGCGTCGATCTGATGATAGAGTCGAAAGACAGTCGAGGGCATTCCTAAACAATTTACAGCAGTTATCTTGTGTTTGGGCTTGATTGATTTGTATTGATGAGAACTTTACACTTAGATTGATAGATCCAATTTCAAAAAAAAAAGAAAGGTCTCAATGTTTTATGTATGTTCACCGTCAATTATAGACGGATTTCAATTTTTTTTGTTGAATAGGGTTTACTTCTGAGGTGGTCCCATTATAACCAGGTTAGGATCTGATGATGGGATCCTGGAGAAATCGAGGGCAACCACCGAAAATTATAGGCACAACTAGTGCGTTTGTTAACTTTTTAATTCCGTGCTTTAATGTACTACCATTAATAAAGGTCTGGAGTGGATCTGATGATGGAACCAAAAGAGATTCGAGGGAATTTCTTAACGATTAACAGCAGCTACCTTGTGTTGGGGCTTGATTAATTTGTATTGATGAGAACTTTCACCTAGATAGATATAATTTTTTTTTTCATTATTTTAAGTGACGGGTGAACCCGTCACTTAAAATAATGAAAAAAAAAAATTCAATAAAAAATACAACCGACTTCCAAAAAAATCCTGAAAAATAAAATTTACTTAGCACAAAGTAATATGTAGTTGATTTATCAGATTTTATTCAATATAGTATTGAAGTTGGTGCCATGAATAATATCTCCCTCAACCTATGAATTTACTTGGCGCCGACATCAATATGATATTGAATAAAAAATCAGGTAAATCAAAATACAATATTACTTTGTGCTAAGTAAATTTTATTTTTAAGGATTTTTTTGGAAGTCGGTTGTATATTTTATTGAAATTTTTTTTATTTAAAACAATTCACTCACTTACCAGATGTTTACTATCAAGTAAACATCTGGTGCTCTAAATATTAGAAGAATATAAAATCAACATTTTATAAAGTTTAGTGTAGGCCGTTTAGAAAAAGATTAAAAAAGTACCGGAACTTGCTGTGTCTACAAAAAATACTTATACATAAATCTTTATAGCGCTGGCTTTTTAATTAACTAAAAGCCTTAATTCCAAGCGCTACCATTCTTTGAACTTTACTTTGATTCACTACTAAAGACGAGATGAGGTGAAACATTACACCCATTAGTCAAAGGGATCTTCCCGAATTAGACGATCGAATTTCGTTCAAGACGAATTTGTAGGCAGGCGTAATTCAGCAAGTTTAGACATTAGAATATTGATGCCTCTTAAAGACTTTCTCAAATATATCTTGCCTACTATATAACTAGTCCACCCTAGATAACTTCTGTTCAGAATTAATGGCACGGGGTGATCTACTGTCCCCAGAATCCAACAATTCTTATCTCTTCATAGGCAGGCGCAGTGGGAGAAATTAATTTTGAAACTCGACTAAAACTTTAGATCATCGTGTTTTGAATAATAAATAAGCTTGCGCTAGATAATGGAATAAGTTTTATGACACCGGGACTTGTTTTGTAACACTTTTCTTAGTAAGTCAAGTTTAAGAGGTTACGGGCGCGGGCGGCTTGAAGAATTGGTCGCAGCCTGTTCCTGTTTGTTAAAACAAGACAATAGGGTCCGCCTGCCAAAGAATCCTAACTTTCTATTTCCATTTTTCATGGCTCTATACGCGCAGAGTTTGAGGGTGTTTACCCTTGAACTTACATAACAGCCTATTTTTAATTTCAGAGTAGGTTTCATCTATCCCTGTACTAAATTTCGGCCAGATCCGTTCAGCTGTTAGAGCGTGAAAGAGTAAGAACCATTCATACTTTAAAACTTTTGCATTTATAAAAATAGTATGGCGAAATACTGATGATATAAAAAAGTGATAGACAACAATTAATTTCTATGAAACAGAAACACAAGCCCAGTTAAGAACAACAGTAGCTAAATCTTACCTTTTATTTTGCAATTAACTTTTAGTAAAGTACTGACTAGACATCTGCATTGTTGGCGCAGATCGTCTTTAAATACAATTACTTTCTAGAGAATACAATTAGTGTGCCTCAAAGAATCATTACACGATGTAAAGGTGAAATTTTAATGAAACGCCTCGGTTGTAGCCGTAATTGCCACCTCCTACTTATTTGGTCTCTTTAACAGCCACTTCGGATTTAATTAGCTTTGAATTATAATGGAGAGTGTCTCAGAAAATCTGTTACGCGTACGAGACATCGGGTTATGGCGAAATATATTGCTGTAACGTTTTGTTTCTTTTTTTAGAATATGACTTTTGCGTTTGTATATGCACAGAGACAGTTTAATATTTTAAAGTTTGCATAGAAAACAGGGAGTTCTTGACGTGAAGATGTTTGATTGTCGAAATACATGCTTTTTTTATCAGTGTCACTTGACTTTGATAAAAAAAAGAATAGATAGTAGGGAGATCTTGAATGTGGCTGGGTCTCGAGGTCGCCCTTCACAAATCCGAGGCTCCGTGCTTCCACGGAACTCGGATGGGGCTACAGGTAGGGGGCGTCAGCATCGGCATCGAGCCCTCGATGAAGTATCTGGGGCACGTACTCGATTTCCGGTGGAATTTCAGACATCACTTCCGAAGTTTGGTCCCAAAACTGAGGGGGGCATCAGCCGCACTCGCGCGGCTGATGCCCAACATCAGGGGACCCAATGCTCCCTACAGGAGACAGTACTTTGGGATCGTGCTAAGTATGGCCCTACACGGGCCCCCGTATGTGCGGAGACCCTGACGGCTAGAAATGTGGCTAGATTGCTGAGCCTGCAGAAGGCGATGGCCGTCAGGGTGATAAGGGGATACCGCACGATCTCAGGTTAGGCGGCGGGTCTCCTAGGCGGGACCCCTCCATGGGACCTGGAAGCGAGAGTCCTTGCGTCACTATTTAGACAGCGCAAGAAGGCGCTGGAGCGCGGCCAAAGGCCTGTGCTTCGAGAAATCGATGCCCAGTGGTCCCAGCTCCACCAGGAAACCGTGGAGACATGGAAGGTGCGACTTGAGCAACCAAAGGGGGGATTCGCCACAATCGCGGCCGTCAGACCGGTCATGGACGAGTGGCTGGAGAGAAGACACGGTGCTCTCTCCTACCGGTTGTCACAGATACTTATCGGGCACGGTAGCTTCGGTAGGTATCTGTGGCGAAGACACCGGGAAACCACGGTCTAGTGTCAGCACTGTGAGGACCGTAGCGATGACACAGCGCTCCACACGCTGGTGGAGCGCACGGCGTGGACGCAACAGCGCCAGATCCTCGTGGTGTTCCCGCTTGAGACCATGGTACGAGCCATGGTCTCCAGCGGGAGTAAGCTGCGCCGCCTCTTTCTGCGAGCAGGTCATGCTCGTGCTGGAGGCAGCGGGGCGGGAGCGGGAAAGAACTCTCCCACCCAAGTTCCGCAGTCGGCGGCCTGGGCAACGCCGACGTGTCTTCGCCGAAGACTATCGGCCTCCATGACCGGGGGCCTGAGGACGGTGAGTGGGCTGCTCACCATCCTACTTATTTGGCTGCTCGTGATACATTCGTGTGGCGACGGGGTCCCGTGTTACGACGGGTAAGAGTACAAAATGTCGCCGCCCTTGTACATCACGAGGGTGTCGTAAGAGGCGACTAAGGGAACACTTTCGCAAAAAGATCCATTGCGTAGAGAAAGAAAACTCGAAATGAAACCCGGTTGGTAGTAAAATGACAATCGTTAAGCCAAGTTGAAGGCCTTATTGGGCGGGTTGAAAAATTTCAACTGCGGGTCGCGGGAACCTGCGCCTGTCCATTTCAACAGGGCAATAGGCTCACCACCTATTTCGTGGGACATAAAGTATAAGGTGAAATGTAGGCGTATACTCTACCTCTGTCTACCCCTTCGGGGATAAGGGCGTGATTGTATGTATGTATGTACACTCGGTAGAAGGCAGCCAAGGACGCTATGGTTCTTCGCTGCGCTAAGGGTTCGATGCCTTCCGTCACTTCAGGACAACCAATTAATCGGATAGCATGTTTTTTTTGGTAACTCAGAGTAAATGCGACGGGAACGGCTGATTTACCCTCTCTTATGTGACGCAAACGAAGTTGCGCGGGTCAGCTAGTTATACATAGAAAACATCCAAACTCCGAAACAAACATTTGTGGATCACACAAATATTTTATTAATGTTTGGACCGACCCGGGAATCGAACCCAGGACCTCCAGGCGGTTACGCTTCCGACTGCACCACAAAAGCAGTATACTGCTTTACCTATGTAATTGCCGTTCTGAAGTACTGGTATTTCCAATAAAAATAAGTTTTGTTTGCCTAAGAATTCTAATTTCAAATTAATTTTATGTTAAAAACATGGAATTCATTTTTCAAAATTAGTCATTTGTTTATTGATTAGTGTGACGTTTTCATCGCATTTTAGTGTTTTTCGTCTTAATGGATACGTTAAAAAATCTAGTAATTATTGAATATGAGTATCGTCGTGGCCGCAACGCGACACAAACGGCACACAAAATCAACGTCGTTTACGGAACTAACACTACAAACTAACGCACCGCCTGTTATTGGTTTGCTCGCTTCCGTTCTAGAAATTTCGACCTGAAAAATGAAGCTCGCGGTCGTCTAGAGACTTTGGTCGAGAATGACGAATTAAAGGCGATCGTGGAAGCCGATGATACACAATCTACGGAAAACAATATTGGTCCATTTGCGTCAAATTGGCAAGGTAAAGAAGCTTGACAAATGGGTGCCCCACGAACTCAATGATCGCCAGTGCGAAGTACGTCGAAACATGCCTTGCATTGCTCGACAAACACACAAATGAAGGAATTTTGAACTGCATTGTTACTTGTGACGAAAAATTGACTCTGTTTGAGAACAGCAAGTGCTCAGCAAGTTGGTTGGATCCCGGTTAAGCACCTAAACAATGCCCTGAACGAAAACTTACCCCAAGAACAGTGATGGTCACTGTTTGGTGGTCTAGCGCCGCTCCGGTGTGATTCATCACGGCTTTTTACCAAACGGGGTGAGCATTACTGCAGATGTGTACTGTGAAGATTTGAACACAATGATGGAGAAGCTGGCACATCTCCAACCAACATTGGTCAATCGCTCGTCTTCGCTGCTCCTGCACGAAAATGCGCGATTTCAAACTGCACAGCAGACGGTCTCTAAGTTGCAAGAACTGTGGTTGGAAGCTCTCCGTCATCCACCATACTCACCAGACCTTGCGCCTACAGACCACTACTTTTTCCAGAATTTGGATAACTTCTTGGCCAAAAAGAAATTCAATACCCGAGAGGCGGTGAAAAATGTCTTTGAAGAATTTGATGCTTCCCGTCCAGCTGACTTCTTTAAGAAGGGCATATAAACTGCCGCTGCGTTGGCAAAGATGCTTTGATTGCATGGGTGATTACTTCGAATAATACAAATAAAAAATACATGAAAAAAAATCGTTTAGTTTTTTTAAAACATAACGGCAGTTTCATAGGTAAAGACCTCGTAATATAATTATACTACTACCCAATGTCTTCACTATGTTTCCTGCTGTTTAATTTAGCTTACAATTTAATCTTTGCTACTTGTAGGTAAACTAAATACTAAGTACTGTTTTCAGCAAGTTTATGTTGTAAACCAGAACTCGGGATACCCCAAGTTACATACATATAAGTAACAACACATACTTTCAATTAACTATTTTCGCGTTATGATTTTTTTAAAAAGGAACAAAAACATGAAATGGAAAATTAAAAAATGAACCATGTTATACTTCATCAGTTCAAAAAGAATGAGCCTCCGGATAGAACGTCCGGATACTGAATGAACTACTAAAGGCACTCGCGAATCGAAGAATACGTGAAATAACAGTTTCAGGTATTCTTCGATTCGCGAGTGCCTTTTGATTGCGGTTATGAAGTAAGACGAACATAACTCACTAAAGCGCTGGTACAATTTATTTGCCTAAAGTGAATGTTATTATATTATGTGATTTGCCGGCAAATAAATGTAAAAAAAGTCACGTTACTTTCGCCTCCGTCCATAAATAAGGTCATCACTTTGGCTTAACGATTGTCGTGTTACTAAAACCTTCCATAGTTTACGCTCGCAAATGACAAATATTTGTGACAAAAATACAAATATCACAAAGTATCCACGTGGTAGTCCATCAAATGACCTGTAATAACATTGTTGTTTTTTGCTGTTTCTAAAAAATTGTGACTCAGTGTTCTGTAAACGATGTAACACAAAGTCTGAAACGGCAAATATTTAGCTAAAGTTATAAAGTTCTGCGTTACGTACGTACTTGATTGAAAACACAGCTTATCTCCCTCATTGAATACAGTAGCGCGCAAAATTGCCATAGCATATCCATAACCACTTGAAAGCTCAAAAAGCGAGAGTCGGATGAATCTCAATTTACTTTAATGCGTAATCATTTTGCTCAAAATTAATTTCTCCTTAAGACGCCATTAAAACAAACGCACGCAATTAGTTAAAAATAAAGGGGTGCTCTGGAGCTCATCAAATATTTATTACGACACGCTGATCAAGAAAAGTAATCCACGACCTTCTTTCTAATCCGAACGTCATTATCTTAGACCAACTGTTTCTGGATGCAGCTGTTATTGAAAGGCGAAGCGGGTTTTAATCCATTTAGAAATTGCCAACATACCACTCACCTCACTCTGACAACCTCGAATCTGAGTGAGTAGTTGTACATACATACACAATGTATGTATGTACACACACACAACTTTTCCTTTGTACTTATGTAATATCATAGTATTTTTATGTAGGTATGAAAATTTATTATGAAAAAATAAATCACTAAAATTAACTGCTAGTATATTGAAACCAGTGAAAGTACCCTGAATTAGACATTCGAGTAGAACTGTATAATTATTTAGTAGCAGACAGTAAGTTCTCAATTTTCACGAAGCCTTTGAAATGGTATTTTCCCA
This sequence comes from Miltochrista miniata, assembly GCA_933228765.1. Classification (NCBI taxonomy): domain Eukaryota; kingdom Metazoa; phylum Arthropoda; class Insecta; order Lepidoptera; family Erebidae; genus Miltochrista; species Miltochrista miniata. Next base: position 25,204,772 of record OW121756.1, read on the forward strand.
GACGCTCTTTAAAGGCTGCCACCTGCTAAGAGTAAAAGGGATTGTCCTTAGACATATTATAGTCTCTAATTATTTTCTCTATACCAACTCATTAACAATCAGCTTTAGTGTTCAGAAAATAGACACAATAACGAGACTAGCGAATTTATACTTCAGAGAGGGCATCTTTCCGTCACCTTTAAAAAAAGCCATTGTCACTCCCGTGCACAAGGATGGTGACATAAACGATGTGAGTAATTATAGGCCAATCTCAGTTCTACCGGCAATTTCAAAAGTTATAGAGAGACTAATAAACAATCAGTTAGTAAAGTATCTGAATAAATATAAAATTATATCACCCTCGCAGTATGGATTCAGGCAGGGTCTGTCAACAGAAGACGCAGTAACAGCATTAACCTCTCATATCGTCAGCCAAGTTGACAAGGGAAAAGGGTGCTTAACAGTGTTCCTTGATTTAAAAAAGGCCTTCGACACAGTCTCGGCTCCCATCCTTGTGCAGCGGCTACAGAGCATTGGCATACGGGGAACCCAACTAAAACTGTTCACAGATTACCTACAGGATCGGAAACAGTGCGTAAACGTGGGAGACTATGTGAGTAGTGAAACAACTACGACCTTCGGTGTTCCACAGGGAAGCGTGTTGAGTACGACATTGTTCCTTGTATATATCAACGAACTCTGCGCTATGACACTCGAAAATGCACAAATTTTCTCTTACGCAGACGATACGGCAATTACTTTTACCGGTAATAATTGGGAATCTGCATACAAATTCACTGAAGCGGGGCTATTACACTGGGAAACAGTAGTTTTGTTTTATGAAGTTTCTTACCTGATATTGTATGATTTTGCCACGCTGATTCCAAATCTGTAGTCAGTTTTTCTCTAGCAGCTCTAGTTTTGGAAATATAAACATATTACATTTTTAGCCAAAAATACCACATTTTTGGATTAAAAAAAATTTTGCTCTTACTTAACATGAAAAAAACTTTGTTATGTGTGCTTTTCTTGCCTGAGTGGAAACATCAGTCTTATTTTGAATGCTCCAGCATTAATCAGCCATCATATTTGCATTCCAACGACCCTGGTATCGCTCTTCCACAGTGCGAATATCCTGATTTAAGCGTTCTCCTTGTTTTTCGCTTAAGTTGCCTAATTTTCTGGAATACGGTCTAAATGGCTGAAGAGGAAGTGCATCTTGATGTTCATGTTACATTTTAGTCTCTGGAAGTGCCACATGAGCTGCTCAATGTGTTGAATGTAGCCTGGACACTTCGTGTTTCCTAAAAAATTTTGCACAACCCAATTAAATTCAATCCGTGCAGATTTCTCCATATCTGTCAAACAATCAGTAAAATATTGGTGCTGTATTAGTTCCCTGATTTGAGGACAGTCAAAAATATCAGCTTTAATTTTTTCTGTGCTCGGGAAAAAAAAGTCGGTGTCCCATCATCATTCTCTGAAAGAACTTGTGGAGTAATATTTGAAGTAGGTTGCGTATCAGTCACAGATTCTTCACTGGTATTTAGGATGGGTCTAATGGCCGATTTTAAATTAGATTAGTCAATTTGGATTAATTTTTGCGTTTTATTCCAGTAATATTTACAACCCAAAAAAAACATCTATCGTGATGATTAGTCGGTTCACGCCAAATGATAGGACTATTGAACTTTAATTACCATTTAATTTTATTTGCCCATAAACGCAATGATGTTACGCAACTACCACATACAAAATTTGGGAGCCATGGCTTACTAAACACTTGCAATGGCTTCTCAAAGTAGTCCAAATCGGCCTTTTTTATAGAATTAGCGCACTTAAACGCCGTTCTCTAAACATATAGTCACCACAAACAGCACAAAAACTATTCGGATCATTTAAACAAGTTCTTCTTAATGTAAACATACCAGTTTATTTATAAAATTTTGTAATTTTTTGAACAAAAAATTCATTCAAGTAAGCCGAGTAACAATATTTTAGGAAGTACCTGTATCACAGTGAATGGTTAAAAGAAAAAAACATATGAAGAAACTGAAAAACTTCTCAAAGGTGGAAAATGATCTACTCTTGTTTCGTCTACGCTCACTAACATATACACAAACACGCACGCACTCACTCACACACACACACACACACACACACACACACACACACACCCTACTTATCAATAAGTCATTGCATGAATTCTGTAACTTCTTAATGCTATACTGTTTACTCTAGTTCTTAGAAAAAAAAAATGATGAACAATTTCGTCACCTTATACCTACCTATTGTAAAAATCAGGAAGAGCGGGGACTCCTAGCACAGGTATCTTTATACTTAAAAGGAGTCCTCCAGATTAACACACATATTGTAGTAGTTGTATAAGAAAAGAAATAAATATATTATTATTATTATTCCCTTTATTTACATCTATAAACTTATTAATTTAAATTTTTAAATACATTCTAAAACTAAAAAAATATATTTAAAAATATAAAAAATAGCGTCCCACCGGCATCGGGTACAGGGACCAAGCTACCGGTGGTTAGGGCTGCAGAGACAGGAACCGTCTCACGATACGTGCCGTGTCTAGAAGTACCACCTTTTGCATCTGGCCCTTGACCCAACTACCTTACGCGAGCCTCTTGAGATGTTGATCGAGGCTCTTGGCAATTAGACCGTGTGCTGATACGACTATCGGAACAATAATCGCTGAATCTACATCCCACATGTCGACAACCTCGTGAGCCAAGTCCAAATATTTTAATTGTTTGTCTTTTTCGGCTTTCACGAGGTTTTCGTCATGTGGAACCGTGATATCAACGATTATTGCGAGGCGCTCTGATCGATCTATTACCACTATATCAGGCTTATTGGCTATAGTCCTGTCAGTGATAATAGATCGATCCCAATACAACGTGGCACGACCATTTTCAAGAACTGGATCGGGCACATACCTCTAATACGGTACCTCCAAATCCACAAGTTTATATTTTAGTGCAAGTTGCTGATGGACAATCCTGGCCACTTGGTTGTGTCTATGCAAATAGTCGCCGTTGGCAAGACGAGAACAACCAGAAATAATATGTCTGAGAGATTCACCGGGTAGGTGGCATGCCCGACATATGTCAACCGTACCATCTCTCAAAATATATTTCCGATAGTTATTCGTCATAACAACTTCGTCTGTAATTGCACAGACAAAACCTTCTGTTTCGCCGAACAAATCACCGAAACGTAGCCAGGAGACAGATGCTGTTAAATCTACATCGGGCCCGTGTAAGGCCCGATAAAATCGTCCATGCAGCTCTTTGCTCTGCCATATCTCCTTGCGATCCGTAGTTGATAGTATTACTGGTTTGTGCCAGTTCTCTTTGGCAAGAGCAAGAGGGGTCAGTCCGTTATCCATTGCTACCACATCCCGATGCATACCCACGTCAGCATGAAGGAAATATTCCCTAAGGTTGTATAGGTACCTCACGATTGTGTAATGTCTTGGCATTTAAAAAGCCGCGACCTCCACACTTTCGTGGGATATACAACCTCATTACAGACGAACGTGGGTGATGCATTCGGTTTATGGTCAATAGTGAACGGACTTTCCTATCCAGGGCGTCTAATTCAGTCTGAGTCCATCTAAGTATGCCGAAGGAATAGATTAAGATTGGCATGGCCCAACCGTTGATAGCCCGCACCTTGTTACCGCCCGGTAAAAGACTTTTCAGTACTTTTTTCAGGCGGCCAAAGAAACGGTCCACCAACGTTTGTTTCATGCCAATCTCTGTAATACCTAATGCCTGCGACATACCCAGATACTTATAGGTTTCAGTCGCGGAGATGGATTTAGGTTTTGTAAAATCTGAAAGATGTACTCTTTCAGATTCCACAATTCGTCCCTTCTTTACATGCATGACAGCGCATTTATCTACACCAAATTCCATTTTGATAGAATTACTGAAAGCTTCTGTGACTTTTAGTAACTCTATCAAGTGGGAATCGGTGGAGGCAAATAATTTCAAGTCATCCATGTAAAGAAGGTGGGAAACAACTTGACCTCCTCTCCTGAACTGATAGCCTAGCCCTGAACCCTCCAGTAAGGTACTGAGAGGATTCAGCGCCAGGCAAAACCATAAGGGACTCAGGCTGTCACCCTGAAATATACCCCTCTTGATCCTGACAGGCTCGCCATTCCCAAGAACCTGACGACATATATTATATTCCTTATTATTATATTATAATACACATACTCAATAATAGTCATTACATTAATTTAAAACTAACTTGGCTGAAACATTAATAATTTGATCATACGATTACATGCTTAGTTTTTTGAAGAAAATGCGATAATAAGACAGATTCAAAGCATATTAATAGAAATAAATTATGTCTGAAGAAAATCTGAGTGAGTTCTTGGAGGTCTCTCGAGAGATTTAAGGTAGAATAATAGAGTTCTTTGGTGAAAGTGTTTTTTTTTCTAGAATAAATAATTGAAATGTATAGAAAATAACCGGTCAAGTGCGAGTCAGACTCGTGCACCCGCTTTTGTCCGTTTTCTTTGGTTCTGTACTCAAAGTACAGAACCAAAGAAAAAACGAAATGAAAGAGTCAGTGACGTACGTCGTATTGAACTGCCGTGTTAAGGCCATACCCACGGCTAACGACCTTGAGCATATGGGCGATATGACTCGCCAACAAAGAGTAGCGCAACTACAGAGACATCAGAGTAAAAGAACTACGGAAGAAGAAGAAAAATAGTAGCGGAAATGCGTTCCTCGCTTCACCAAATAAACAAGAAGCTGTGAGACGGTCTCACCCGACTGCCCCTCTCTAAAACGTTTATTGTGAGAGTTCAATCCGATTGACGTTGTCATTTTTGTTTTATTTCAAACTTTGAACAGATGATCCACGTCACCTAGTGACGTAGTTTAATGCAACAGAGTCACAGACTACAGACAAAGTCTCGCCATAAGCCCCTCTGCACTCTATTTTATAGAGAGAGGCGAAAATAAATTAAAAAACAAAGGAACGTTTGTATTTCAATTTTCCTTTGTTTTTAAGTGTAGTAAAAATACACTGCAAAATATGTGATTGATTATTACGTAAAAATTAAATGTGACGAATTAACAAAGACGAATGTTCATATATTCATTGTTTTACTTAAATTATTACAAATCCAGACAAGAGGGGTCTTCCACTCGCTTAAAAATTTTGTTACTTTTGGAACAAAATTTCATTTCATTTTATTATAACAAACAAAAATAGTCGTAAACGCAGTTGCGAGGGTCAGCTAGTTATGTATAAATAAGAAGCGCTCGTGGCACCGCGGACTCAGTGTTTTGTAAACGATCACTGTAGTAAGCTCATTCACTATGGCCAGTCCTTGGATGGGTGACCATCCATGTGACCACTTTGTGAAGTTATTTATTCGTGCCGTTTCTGTGTTTCGGAAGGCACGTTAAGCAACGGCTGAATGTGCCTTTCGAAACTTACGGGCAACCAAGACCAACGGGTCTTGGTTGCCCGTAAAATGGCAGTCATTAAGCCAAGTAGAAGGCCTTTTTGGCGGCTTGAATAATTTCAACAGCAGGCAGTCACAACCTGCGCCAGTCTATCTCAACACGGCAATACAGCTCACCACCAATTACGTGGGACAAATTCTAAAAAGGTGAAATATGGGGACATAATAATATGCCTCTGCCTACCCCTTCGGGGTTATCCCCGAAGGGGTAGGCAGATACATACATAAATACATACATTAATATGTATATTATGTATGTATGGTCACGCCTATAAAGGCGTGACCATATTTATGTATGTATGTAACTAGCTGACCCTCACAACTTCGTTTACAACGCTTAAGGTGTATGAAAGGGGAGGTATTTCTTCATCAGACTCAGCAAGTGGTGAGTGAAACTGCACTGTTTGTTTTATCATAAAAGAACGTACACGTCGAGGGCGTGGACCAAATTGTTTTAGAATCTATTCTAAAATAATTTATTTCAGTTCACGCCTTCGGCGCAGACGAAATATTTAAAGCTGGACTTAATCATTAAGCTCTTATGATAATGCCAACACGCCGGTTTAGATTTACACTCACATTCAAAGGAACTCTTGAATTCTAGGTTTTGAGAAGTTGAGATGTCTCCAACTCCTGAACTTCCTCGGATCAATTTTCATTCAAATCAGTAGTTTCGGCGTGATACATATTCGGAATACAGACGGACATGAAAATTTTAAATTTCATTTTGGCTTAAGTAGGTATTGATTAGAGAACGCGTTCTTTTTTTTTAAATAGCTTTCATGTTCAGACTCTCGACCCTCAACAGTTTAATTATTATGTATAGATATAGACTAGCAAGAAACTCGGCGGGTTATTCTTTTTAGTGATCTGCTTACTGTAATATAGACTTAAAAAATCATAACAAATTGTTTGAGAATCCAACAGAGCCAGCAGATCATTTCCAGACTTACTTGTCTAGCAAATATTGAATACAATTTTTGGTCCCGAGCAGGATTCGAACCTGCGTCTTCTGGTTTGCCGGACCAGACGGCCTCACCATTGGACCAACGAGACACTGCTCTCGACCGTCAATTCCTTCACTTTATTACTTTAACCAAGTTGCCGGTAGATGGTGCCTACGTCACCCCAAGATGTAATAAGCTGAAAAAAATCGACGGTAAATATAAATAAATATATTCACGGACATTTCGCACAAGGCTATCTAATTCAAAGTAAGCTAGGAATGACCTGCTTGTGTTATGGGTATAAGACCACGGATACTTATATACTTTTTGAATACATACATATTATACATAGAAACACCCAGACTCTTGAGACAAACATTTATGGGTCACACAAATATTTGTCTCCGGTGGGAATCGAACCCACGACTTCCAGCGCCGCAGGCGGTATCACTTCCGACTGCGCCACAGAGGCAGTCAAGTTGAGACCAGTGTCTCAAAAAAAGCAGTGTGTTAATAATAACTGTAATATAAGTATTTTCATCAGTTAGCTATATCCCTTAGCACAAAGTTATAATAGCTTAAATTGTGTGCGAATGTCCACAGATATTTCTTCATTTATTTATATTGAAATGATTAAGTACCGCTTACAATATAAGCATGACTACCTTTCGAAGTAATTTAATAAAACAATACGAAAAATAAGTTGAAATGCATTATATTCTCATGTAATGCATTGTGTAACTCGGGCTCTGGCTCTGTTACACGCATTACTCTGTACATGAATGAAAATATAACATTTTACGAGAACATTTTGCAGACCAGAGCGACACACGTCCGTCTAGCAACACGACTCCCCCCGCACTAGATTTTCGGGCGAGCGCGGGGAAGCAAGCAATGTGATGTATTCTTTGAATACATTATTAGTTATAATTAGTTAAAACTTATACTAATTCAAAATTGAAGAAAACCATTTTAGAGGTCTATGTTTTCTTTAGTCGCTGATATAAATTTTATTATCATTCATTAATAAATAGATGTCATAAAACGTCTTCTTCTAAAAAAATATGGGCTATTTCAATGATGTTTTACTAATTATTTAGAATAAATACACAATTTCTGATAATGCCATCTTTTGACACACATCTTTTAAATTTAAAATCTACTTTTGGCTGTCATTTTTCGTATACTAATACCGAGAAGAACGTCTTTATTTGCACCTCTTTTTCGCAAACTTTGTCAACCACTCCCCGGATGTTCTAGTGAGAGTAAGCTTAGAGTAGTTTCCAATATTCAACATATTTTTGAGCCCTAAACTTTTTCCGTCCTTAGATTTATTTCAGCCTTGCTTATTTCGGTTTATTTTGTCCATTTTTAACAATATAGGTCAATATTTAAGATTACCTTATTTCCCATAAACTGACTTACAAATATCCAACAATATATCTTATCGAGTCAACAAAATAAAAATGTAGCCAAATAAAATCTAATCTGTTAAAATCATCATCCGCTGATATCTTATCACTTGGATAATATTGTGCGAGGGAATTGAATCACATCTGTGGTCACCCTCTTCCAATTAATCGACGAGTCAAACGGAGTCATATTGATTTCAATCTATTTGACAAGCAAATCACGCACAGAATTAATTTATATTGATTGCCTTTTCAGACTATAGTTATTTAAGTTTTATTAAGAACGACTTCTTAGGTTTCTTGACAGCTTAGAAACATTCCGTATAAGATTTTATACAGCGAAATTACTTTTAAACTTAATTTACTTTTAAGGTCTTTTAAAAGCTGTCGACACAGCATCCTATCCAGTGGGCCTTTAACTTATCCTGCAGCTTGGTATAGGTGAGGTGAATCACCTTGCTAGTTTAGTAGGTGGCCTAGAGGCTAGACCCATCTAGATGCAGTCTTTATCTTGGCAAATTATTACTTAAGTGAATTCAACCACGTACAATAAAAATACTCCTTAAATTCTAACTAGCGATACTGAGATTCTGGCGTTCAAACAAGCTCTTCAGCTTTTTTTTATAATCCATATATAAGAAAAACCGGCCAAGTGCGAGTTGGACTCGCCCATGAAGGGTTTCGTAGCAGCAAGTAACATTAATATAAAAGTTCTTATAGTTCGTTGTAACATTGATTGATGTTTTAACACGTTCGCAGTGGTAGTGATTTTTCTAACCGAAAATAGCGGTTTATGACGTATTAAAAAGAAACTACCAGCTCTATGTCGTTCAAACCAATTTTCGTTGGTAGTTTTTATGGCAATGTACATCATATATTTTTTTTTAACTTTATCATTCTCTTAGTTTAGAAGTTAGAGGGGGGGGGGGGGGGGAGACACATTTTTCCACTTTGGAAGTGTCTCTTGCGCAAACTATTCACTTAAAGAAAAAATGATTCTACGAACCTCAATAGCATTTTTGAAGACCTATCTATAGATACCCCACACGTATGGGTTTGATGAAAAAAAAATTTTTGAGTTTCAGTTCTGAGTATGGGGACCCCCAAAATTTACTGCTTTTTTTCTAGTTTTATATAAGAATCTTAATGCGGTTCACAGAATACATCTATTTACCAAGTTTCAATAGCATAGGCCTTATAGTTTCGGAGAAAAGTGGCTGTGACACACGGACGGACAGACAGACGGACAGACAGACAGACAGACATGACGAATCTATAAGGGTTCCGTTTTTGCCATTTGGCTACGAAACCCTAAAAATGGATCTGCAAAATGTATGTTGCTAATTCTTTTTTCTTGCGTTAGTTATAGCCAGGGCAAAGTTTGTATCTATAAAAAAATAAGAGTACACGATTATTTTTACACAGGTACATACTAAATTAGCATTCAAAGCCATCCATAGTTTCAAAATACAAAGCCAGAATGAGATCCTAATAAATGTTTACCAGGCCACATTACCGCACAATTTGATAGGAATTAATCGTTGGTTGCTACGGTGAGGTATCTGAAAGCTCAGGCGTGGCAACCAACAGAAATCGTGGTGATTAATTATGTAAGCAAAGTTGTACAGAATTTGAGCGGGATTTGCATATGTTACAGGAATTTGGTTTGGAAAGTACCAACCTTGGTGGATTTTAAATTATTTATTGCTTATCAAGAAGTACGAGGTAAGTATTAATAAGCTGCATTTTGACATGAATTGTAAAATATTGTATTTTACATAAAATATTAGATGGATTTTCGGCGTAACTAAACCGATATGCGAATTGTAAATTTAACCAAATTTACAGAATACAAAAACAATGTATACAATACTATATATAATAATCACTGCCTCGTTGGTCTAGAGGTCGAAATGTGCGACTGCGGATCACGAAGACGTGGGTTTGATTCCCACCGGAGACAAAAATTTGTGTGACCCATAATAAAATTTGTCTCGAGAGTCTGAGTGTTTTCTATGTATGTTAAGTATGTATTTAAAAGTATATAATATGTATTAATATCCGTGGTCTGATACCCATAACACAAGCAAGGTATTCCTAGATTACTTTGGGATCAGATAGCGTTGTGTGAAATGTCCGTGAATTTATAAAAAGAAATTATAAAAAATTACAAAATCTCAAAAAAAAAATACTATACTTACCGTAGAAACTTATTTAGACTCATTTACAACAAATAATTATGTACTGCGCTATACGAAAAAGATGGAGAAAACGTAGATCTAAGATGAAAAAAACTACATTCCAAATCCATGGGACAAAATTTAAGTATTTAAGGTACGCCTGCTTTTTAGGAGTGTAATCATAATTTATGATAGAAATATTAAATGGATATAAAGTTATGTGATTTTTTTCCATCCCTGAAGTCATTCTAGTAATATGTCAAAACTATATATATTTATTTACCTACTTCTTTTTTTTAAAGAGCAATATTAAATTCTAATTTTACTTACTTTAATTTGCTAATAAAAGACTAATACAAAATATATTCATTTAGATCCCAATATTGATATCACTATTTCGAATTTCAGCTCCAAATTAGTTTTTGGTAGAGGGCTGTTTACTCGAGATACAATTTTTATTACTTTACTGCCAAGGACACTGGGATCCAATCATGCGGCAAGAGATAAAACACGAAAAGAATCCATTTAATATTTAAATATGCATGGTTGCCTTGAAAAAGTTGAATAAGTATGAGACTTCAATTGTTAGATTTACGATGAGAAGTTGCAAGCATTTGTACACTATGCAAATTACTTATATGAGAGGGACCGACTACCTAGAAAATGTCACAGGGAGAGACTAGCTGTGTAAGGTCACGGCAATTCTACCATGGTAAGGCTCAGAATCCTGTGCTACGGCGGTGACGTAAATTGTGCGTAGTTCGTAAATAGAACTGCCAAAAATGATTATAAAAATTGTTCCAAAGTTCTCTGTAGTTAGACACAAATCGGCGAAAATTGGTGACACTAATTATCATCGACGGTTAAATGTTCAGCGTATTGACACAGTATAAAGAGTAAACCTACCTATTATCTGTAGGCTATGGTATTAGTTTAATTGATGTCAGTGTCCTTGTCAGTGCTGGTATAGCACCAATCCATCCAAGCATTGTTATCAGTCACACGAAGTTTGTTGATAATATGACTACTGAGCTTCCAAGCTTTTGTTGCTCATTTCATTTTCATTATACAGGTAATCACTCATCTCCTCCAACGCAAAAGTTCGTCTACGAGTTGTGCCTGGACAGTTTATTACCAATCAATAAATGAAGTTGATTTATCAAAGAGTTAGCTACGTAATTTTAGGAGAATACATTTCGGCAAGACGCGGAAGGTGGCGCCTTACTCACTTATCTACAGCTGTGGCCAACTATTATGACGTCACTGAGAGATATTAAGACTGCGCCAATATACACGCACCTATACCTAACTTACCTTTATTTGGTTGTGTATGAAGAATTGAGAAATCTGCTTCCAACCAATTGTTTTTTTGAAGCTACGAAAGCTTGTGAATCTTTCAGGTGTTAAAGACACCATTCACAAGCTCCTCCACATTGTTCAATATTGATCTCTAATAACCATAATAACTACCCATGTGATATTCGAGTAATGAGTAACCAACTGAATAATTTTAATATTGATGTAAGTACAAAACAGGATCATTCTATATTTCTATCATGAATAATAAACTTATTTTCTTCATATAAATATTTAAGTAAGTAAGTACCTATGCCAGTACAATGCCAGTACAATACGTCTTAGAGGAAAATAATATTTCGCGAGAATGGAACGTTCTTTTGAAATTATTCAGACAGGGCCTTCACCCTCACAATTGGCATCCGGATGCATGCAAAGTTCAACACGAATTTCTTTCCTGTTTCGTTTTTCCCAACCACCTACAGTATTGAGTTCTTTAAAATGGATCTTTGAAGGATTCTGCAGTGTCAGCTTGCAAATTCAACTTGATGGTCCAAATGGGCCTGCAAGATCTGTATTTCTTTCGTTGCAAATGTCCATAGACTACGGTAATTATTCATGTGTACCGTGTGCTTTTTTAGTAAATAAAAAAGAATTATGGAAATTCTAATCTCATCATAAGATGTAATGTAATCATAAAACACCGAGTCAAGAGTTTCTAAAAGTTTTATGAATATGTTTAATGAAATAAAGTTTCCTTTCGTACAAAATTGAAGCAATCAAGGGGCAGATGTTCTTCGAATTGTTAATATATTACGATTTATGATTGACATAGATCGTATGAAATAAAAAAAACTTTCAAATTATAGGTATCTCTTATAAACTTTGTATTGATATTCTTTTTAACACGCTTCTATTAGCTTCACTTGTAACTATGTATGTAAGAAAATCTTGGAATGTTAATTTGACCCACTTTCCGTCCTTCGATCAGGCTGAAATTTTGCACACGCTCTGAGTTCTGATGACAATACATGACTAGCTAAAAACGTCATTACAAATCCAATATGGCGGCCTCCCCAAAATGGCGGACTGTCTGCTTGAAATCCACCCCCATGATATGGGTATCGATTGAAAGGGTTTGCTATCAGGAATACGAAAAAAATAGTCACGTGACTTAAATCCAATATGACGGACATCCGAGATGGCGGATTGGCTATTTGCAATGCACCCCCATGATATGGGTATTAAATGAATGGGTTTGCTGAATGGGATACGAAAAAAGTATAAAATAAAAAAAAATGTGTGCTAAAAGCGTGTTTTTTAGTTTCTTAAACTATTAATTATTTAATCTAAAATATGAATTTAGGATAGTTTACGGGACATTTAACATAATACTACATTATTTTCCCTGACTATATTGTACTTACTATGGATAAATAAGTTTTGGCCCGGGCTCCACCAGCTTGTCTAATTGCCAGTTAGCTCGAAAAGTCTTTAAAATCACGTTACTAAGTGGTCGACCTCCAAGCTATACTACGTACTTCAGTTTTTTCAAGTAGTATTAAGCAACGGCCATCGATTGACAATAACCTCGGATTACTGAATGAACACAATTGAAGGGTCTAATTCGAGAAGGGGTTAACTGACTAATCGTAATTTTGTAGAAAATGGGCTCTAAAGTTTGGAGGGTTTATTTTGATGTTAAGCATCGAAAATCGTTTTAAAAAAGGTTGGGTAAACTTTTAAATAATAACCTTTAGTGCGTATTATATAATTATATACAAAAATGGAGCTAAAATATATTGTATACTGTAAATATCTGATGATTTTTACTTAAACCCAGAATTCGCGTGGATAATTATGCACTTCGTGAGTATAAAAACGATTTAATGTTAAACAAACCGTTTTTCCTCTACTATATTACGGATTTAGTCCTCTTTGAAATGAGATTATTGGAAATTAACCCATTATTGTGTTTTATAAATGCCACTATTGCAAGTCTTTTACTTCACGACAGACGTCGGGATCGATCACCGCAATAGAAAAGTATCTTTGTGTACATTATGTTTGTCTTGTTCTGGATGTTTTTGTTGTAAATATGTATTTAGATAAAAAGTATCAAGCTCTGTTTACCTGTTGATACTACCCATTAACAAGGTTTGCTTAGTATGGGAAAAGTTTGCGATGTGTGAATGTGTGAGATTATTAAAATGATTAACAAGTATACAAATAAAACTATAAAAATAAACATTAATTTTTTTAACAAAAGTAAAATCGAATTCATGATAAACTAGAAAGCCGTGAGATCGGTCTCACCAATCTCCCTTCTCTAACACGTTTATTGTGAAAGTTCAATCCAATTGACGTCGTCATTTTTGTTTTATTTCAAACTCTGAACAGATGATCCACATGATCTAGTGACGTAGTTTAATGAAACAGACACACAGATTACAGACATAGTCTGGACATGAGCCTCTCTGCACTCTATTTTATAGAGAGGGGCTAAAACTTAAAAATAAAATTGACTTAGCATAAAGTAATATGTCTTTTGATTCATCAGATTTTATTAAATATTATATTGAAGTTGGCGCCAAGAAAACCCATAGGTTTAAATAGGTACCGTTAATGGCACAGATTTCATATCAATATGATCATAAAATAAAATCTGAACAATCAAAAGACATATTACTTTGTGCTAAGTAAGCTTTATCTGTAACTTTTTGTTTGAAGTCGGTTTTAGTTTAGTTAATGAATTTTTATTTCATCACTTTAAGTGACAGGTGGACTGAAAAATCTATCTATCTAGGTGTAAAGTTCTCATCAATACAAATTAACCAAGCCCAAACTCAAAGAACTTGCTGATACACAGCAGTTACTTTGTGTTTGCCCTTGATTAGTTTGTTAAGTAAGAAAGTTAAGGAATTCCCTCGACTGTCTTTCATCTCCATCATCAGATCGACTCCGGACCTTGATTAAATTGTAATCTTTAAAGCACATAATTAAAAAGTTAATAAACGCACTAGTTGTCTTTACAATTTTCAGTGGTTGCCCTCGATTTCTCCTGGATTCCATCATAAGATCCTGACCTGGTAAAAATGGGAACACCATAAAAGTGGGCACTATTAAACGAAAAAAGAAAATTTTTGAAATTCATCTATAATTGAGGGAAATATTGTAGATACATATAAAAATATATACAGTCAAATTGAGAACCTTCTTCTTTTTTGAAATCGTTTAATAAATTTAGTTGAATTTCCCTAAAATATTATAATTCCATAACTGAACATCGTGTGATGCATCCGAGGCATGATAGCCATTAACAACGCCGCTACACTAACAGTACTTTTTACACAACTGCTCTAGGTATATGTATGGGCCTTTCAGTTAAGTCTGCTATCAGTAGTTTCCATCAATCTTGCAGTACTGTGTCCAAACTCCTAACCGTTAAGGAGTTCTGTAGCTTCATCATCAGCACAATAGAGTCATATGTTGACATCCTGAAGTGAATACCTGAGTCAGACATGATTTCGTAACAAGAGCACCATACGATCATACAATTTTCGGTGGTTACCCTCAATTTCCCCTGGATCTTATCATCGGATCCTGGCCTGGTAAAAATAGAACCACCTCAGAAGTGAACACCATCCAAAAAAACACAATTTTGAAATCAATCTATAATTGACGGAAATGTCGGTGAATATATGTTAAAAAAACATAAAGATAAATTGAAAACCTCTTCTTTTTTTCATGTAGGTTAAAAGGGTTTATTATCGCTTAAAAATGTTATTAATAAACCCTTTTTAGCGTTGTCTAGTGTATACACACTGAATATATTTATGTTGTAAAGTTAGTGCAAAAATGATTTAAGTTACCTTACTCCTGTCTTGAAACAATTCACATAGCTCATTAGATATGTTTGTGAACGTTAGAACAGCTTATAATACGTTAAATCCTTTTTTTATTTGAAATAAGTAGAATTATGTATTTTTTGGTATGTTTACAAGCATTAAATCCTTTTTGAATTAGCGGACTTCAAATCCTTGGTCAGTTAAACCCTTTTTAGACTGAATATATCGAGATACGTAAAGAATTTCGCTTTTCTGTTAATGTCACAAGGTAGATAATTTTACTACGAATCCAACGGTACCCATAAGTCATTTTGCGTAAAAACGTCAGTTAACCCCTTCTCGAATTAAACCCTTCAATTTGTCTTTGTGACAGCTTGACCCATGTTGTGGACATACAAGATAAAGGACATCTGTGTGCGAATAAGTTGCCAATTCGACTGAACACTACAAATTCTGAGAGCATCGTGTAGCTGTAAATACACTGTCACAGCTTAGCAGAAAATCGAATAGAATTCGAATTGTTCAGAATATCCAGTCACATAGGAATTAATGTAAGTATTCAATTCTGGTTGTCTGTGGGAGTTGCATAATAATTTATTTTTTCAAACGGGGTAGGTATATAACATTATCTTTATTAAGCTTTAGATAGAAAATGACCCTTAAACCATAACAATATTAAAATTAAATTTATATTACAACTAGCTGGGCCGCGCAACTTCGTTTGCGTCACTCGAGAGTGAAAAAGA
Organism: Miltochrista miniata; assembly: GCA_933228765.1. Taxonomy (NCBI): domain Eukaryota; kingdom Metazoa; phylum Arthropoda; class Insecta; order Lepidoptera; family Erebidae; genus Miltochrista; species Miltochrista miniata. The sequence continues at coordinate 25,220,701 of OW121756.1, forward strand.
GAGAGGTATGGTATTAAAATTCTGAGTAATAAAATGTTTCCCGTCGCATTTACTCCTGTCGCATCGCTTATATTAATTAAAGCTGACCCGCACAACTTCGTTTGCGTCACATTATGAGTGAGAAAGAGAGAGGTGTGTAGACAAATTAGACACGCGTGACCGTACGTACTTACGTACTCAAGCGCGAGTTCGACTCTCACTTGACCGGATTTTATCGTTTCCACCGTTCTGCCGTCGCATACTTGATTTTAGAATTTTTTAAGAGAATCAATTTTGTAATACACAGTGTTTACGTTACTTTATCCATTTATGCAGCGCACGAAAGCTCACAGACGGAAAAAAATAATCCCCGTTGTTTGAAACACTCTTGATTGCTGCTCAGCTCCTATACGTCTTAGCGTGACGTTATTTAGCCTATAGTCATCCTCAATAAATTGACTATCGAACTGCAAAGGAATTTTTAAAATCCAACCAGTAGTTCCCGAGTTCCTACCGTTCAAACAAACAAACTTTTTAGCTTTATAATATTAGTATGGATTATGTTATATAACTATACTTCTAGCCACACTGATTGGGCGTATAGTTATTGAATCTCAGTGAACTAACTTATGGCCTCTCTTACTGTCCGGTTGAGGCTAAGTGGAAGTTTAGTGGCCAGTATGATGGCCTCAATCTGACTGACTCTGACTGCCTCTGTGGTGTAGTCGTTAGTGATACCGCCTGCGGCGCTGGAGGTCCTGTGTTCGATTCCTGGGTCGGTCCGAATATTTGTGTGATCCACAAATGTTTGTTTCGGAATTTGGGTGTTTTATATGTATAATATGTATTAAGAAATATGTACGTATGTATATCAGTCGTCTAGATCCCATAGTACAAGCTTATATTAGCTTAATTTGGGGAAGATGATGTTATTTGTGAACGTCCACATACCTAGTTATTTATGATTAATGGCAGTTACAAAAATTTCTAATATTATTATTATTTGTATTACTCTAGAGTCTAGAGCTAGGATTCCCATACAACCCGCTGTCTCCACAATATTAGTCATTTTTGGAGGAGACTAGTGTACCAGTAGTGGAACGTTTATGGGTTCTAACGATGATCATGTTAAAAAAAAAAGATTACATACCTACTCTAGGTACATAATTGTTCGTATTCTGAATAATGATGTAGTAAAATAGCAGCTAATGGTTAGGCAGCTATGTTCGTTTATATCAATTATAAATTCTACACATAACTGGGAATATTAATGGCAGCATTTATTACCTCATAGTATATGAGTTGTAATGCCGGAGTAAAGTAAACGGGCGGATAGTTTAACCATCAAAGTAATAAATTGTAATAATGTGTTAGTTACATGTAATTTGTCCGATAAATATGAGGACCCCAGTAGAGTCTCTATTATTTAATAATTAAAATAATGTTACTGTTCCACCAAATTTTCAAGCTTCCAAATCAAATTTACCTGCAGAGCTGCTCATTTTGCCATTAAATGTTACTGGGATTCCTAGTTAAAATTATATTACGCTTTGTCCAACAAATATCTTTTGTGTAATAATTCTTTATTTTTATTAGAATTAGCGTAATAACGTGTAGCCTGTGTGTAAACCCTATCTCTTACTCCTGTAATGTTTTAGTTAAATAAATCCACCAGCTTACATATTTGATTGATTTCTGCTTAGCCCCTGGGATAGGTAGCGTGATGATATATAGCCTATTTGAAGACCGTATCTCTAGTTAATATTTGTGCAAAATTGAATCAAATCTATCGAGTGCTTTTCAAGATCCTTCCGGACAAAGCAAAACAAACAGACAAACTGATAAAAAAAAAATCTTACCATATTTTCGGCTTCGGTATCTTATGTAGAACACCCAGCGAGTATTTTTTTTTAATATTTCCAATGTACAGTTTTGACTTTTCTATCATTTTATTATTATGTATTTTATACTTATTTTGTAAACCAACATGAACTAGAAAAAGTAAAGCAACTGTACGTACGATTTAGATTAAGTCCAGGAATTTACCATTCTCTACTAAACTAACTTCTGTACGTTCGTTAAAACTAGCCTGTACTTTCAAATACGAAAAACTTCTATCTGTAATGTTGCCTAATTTGTGTTCGCTAACTTTAGTGACTGAATTTAACAAACGAGTTTCAAACTCGTTTGTTAAATTTTTACCGACATTTCATTTGAAATACTGTACGGTTCAGTAAAATACATTTTAACCAAAATGGGAGCAGGCAAACATAACAAAGAGTGATGATCGGCCTGAAGGTTTAACGACTAAAATTTTTAACAAACATGTACATCATTTAGGACCGTTGTAGATTATTTTTGTCGTATTTCATAACAATGTTTATAATGAAGAAGAAAATATGTACGTTATTTTTTTCCTTTGAAATATCCGATGATTTCCATTGCATATACCTACACAGAGACGTAGGCAAGTAACTGCACAGAATCTGATTTTGGTAATGGGGCCTTAGTTTTTGATATTAGTACTTATTAGAGTAGTGGTATAATTATCATACGTTTTAGGAGTTCAAGCACCGTGGTCACGGAGAAACTCTTTTGTTCTTTCATAATCACGGTTCTTGCAACTGGTAATATAATAGATATCGTGGTTAATTCTAATGTTGAAAGTTCAATAACTATAGTTTATGAAAGCATAATTTCATGATCACCTAAATATAAAACGCTTCTAAAATAGTGCCAACCATTACGAGTTTAGTTGAAGTCATTACAGTCAGAGTGACAACGACCCTACTCCTGTGAGATGGATATAATTATTGCATCCTCCACGTCCCAATTGTACCTGAGTAATTATACTAACGTGGAGAATTGCATATATGAGTCTAATAAATGTTGAAATTACCTGGAAAGTAAAGAAATAGTTTTATTGTACTGAAAGTTTTCTTCATTATGAAAACTCGCCCGTGTTTCTATTTGCTTTTTGAGCCGTTTATTTTTCATCACGTTATTTAAGCTGAAACTTTGTAGACTGAACTAGGAGACTGAAGTAGGAGATACTAGAACACTGACCTGATATAAATGACAGAGTACATGAATATTATACACCTAAACTCTCCCAATACTTTATAGTCAATTCTAGGAAATTGGTATAATTATTGCTTGAAAATTATTTGTGGCATTACTGTACACATTAATATCATCACTCATTTCATAAGCGCACTATCATCCATGTAAGTGGCGTATTAATACCCAATCTCTGATTGCGTATTTGAAATTCGACCATCTGTGGTCTCACCAATTACAGCAGTGGTCATTTGGTCCTTATACGAGCTGAATTTACATTATACTATTATTTGCGCATTCGCAGCTGCTTCTGAAATACCATTCTCTATGTTGAACGCAATAAAGTGCTTGCATACTTTACAAGAGACCACACGAGCCTTAAGAGCCGTGAAATTGCAAGCGGCTTTAAGTAGTTTTAGTATTCACGGTTGAATAGTTAGCCCCTCAAAATTTACACAATAAGGACAAGTTTTTGTCTTAAACTATGCATATTGGGGGACTAGTTATGAATAGTTCTGTTGTAGTACAAGTGAGACGGTTTACATATTGACAATGTAAAGCAGAATATAATTTTTGTTTGTGTGGATTTATAAAGTAAGCGTCATAATCATAACCAGTTATTCAATGCGAAACATATAATGATTATGATCATGAGCTTAATTTATAAATCCACACAAACAAAAGGGTGCTCGCATACAAACAACCTTTTGTCAACCATTGAGTATTACTACCAAAATTGAGTATTACTGTCGTATAAGTGTTACATAAAAATGCTCTTGTCTTAAATATGTTCATACTAGGTAGTGGCAGGACCTCAGTAGACGACTGCACCACTGAAGTGGTAGGCCCCGTGCACAAGGTGCACCCGTTGAGCAAAGAGCGAGACTTTAGAGTGGAGGGCTATAGGGGCTTAAAAGGTCAAACAGAAGTCTCTGAACTCCCAAAGATGTCGAAAATAATAGTCAGCTTCTAAAAGAAAACAGGCTCCAGGTTTCTAGTTGAGGTCAATTTTTAAAGGAACTGGGAGGACACGTTAGTGTAACTTCATCTTAATGAAGAAGAATCAAGCTATATATTTCAGATTATCATTACTGATTTATATATTTTAATACTATTGTATAGGTAAGCTTGTGACTGTGATATGACTGCTTCGTCGGTCCAGAGGTCGAAATGCGCAACAAGGTCGTGGGTTCGATTCCCACCGGAGACTAACATAGTTTAGTGATCCACAAATATTTGTTTCAAGAGTCTGGGTGTTTCTCTGTAGGATAATAATAGTAGTAGTAGCCATTTATTCCGAGCTTACTCTTATGTTCAGATAGCGGTGTGTGGAACTGTCTGTAAATCTATACTAATATTATAAAGAGGAAAGATTTGTTGTTTTGTTTTTTGGTTTCTTTGTTTTTTGTTTGTTTGTTTGTTTGTAACGAATAGGCTCTGGAGCTACTGGACCAATTTGAAAAATTCTTTCACTGTTGAAAAGCTACACTCTTTGCGGTGAACATGGGCTTTATTTTATTTCCGTATTCCCACGGTAATGGGAACTACGCGGGTGAAACCGCGTGACGTCCGCTAGTCTATACCTACTAATATTATAAAGAGGAAAGATTTGTTTTTTTGTTTGTTTGTTTGTTCGTTTGTTTGTAACGAATAGGCTCTGGAACTACAGGACCGATTTGAAAAATTCTTTTACTGTAGGGAAGCTACACTCTTTGCGGTGAACATAGGCTATATTTTATTCCCGTATTCCCACGGGAACATGAACTACGCGGGTGTAACCGCGTGACGTCCGCTAGTCATTAATATATTTATATGAGATACAGAAACACAAAGATGTTTTTCATTCGTAAAAATCTAACTCATTCGTCAAGAAGCCAGACAAAATATAACCGTTCTGTCATCTTCATTTATTAAATACTACTGAAAATGGAATATTCTAAATAAATAACGAGCTTAAATCGCGCAACTGAATTCAAGTGTTATAGAAGCTATTTAAGTCAAAGCAGAGGCTTTGCAGACAGTAACTCGTTTACCGTGGTCCTAGGTGAGCCACGAGACATGACATAAAGCGACGCGACACTATGCGACACTATGCGACACATACTCATACAATTATACACGTAACGAGCTTAAATCGCTCAACTGAATTCAGGTGTCATAGAAGCTATTTAAGTCAAAGCAGAGTATGTGCAGACTGTAACTAGGTGAGCGACAAGACGCGACATAAAGCGACGCGTCACTATGCGACATAATGCGACACATACTTATCGAGGTTATATATTAAAATACCAGAAATCAAAATGCCTTTACTTAAAATGCATTGGACCAAACTACCCGAATTCGAAATACCTTAACATTCAAAATACCTTATTTCAGTTCACCTTACCTTAAAATGTCTAAACTTAAAATACAAATAATTATTATATCAGAATTCAAAATACAAATTTTCAAATATCCTTAATTTAAAATACCGTAAATAGAATACAATGTGAATATTAAAAAAAAACCATAACCTACCCAGTTTATCGCTATAACCTACTGGGTATTAGGTATATATTATGCTATACCAGTTCATTATATAGCGCATAGTTAATAAATGAATGATTTAACCCCCCCCCTAAGTGTAGCCGTAGCTCTGTTGGTCCTTGGGTATCCTTCTGAGGGCTTACCCGGGGCTCCCAACTGTAGGCTGTTATGTAGGATACGTGTGGTTTTTGGTCGGTAGGAGTCCGGCATGGTTATATATTAAAATACCAGAAATCAAAATGCCTTTACTTAAAATGCATTAGACCAAAATACCCGAATTCGAAATACCTTAACATTCAAAATACCTTATTTCAGTTCACCTTACCTTAAAATGTCTAAACTTAAAATACAAATAATTATTATATCAGAATTCAAAATACAAATTTTCAAATATCCTTAATTTAAAATACCGAAAATAGAATACAATGTGAATATAAAAAAAAACCATAACCTACCCAGTTTATCGCTATAACCTACTGGGTATTATTAGGTATATATTATGCTATACCAGTTCATTATATAGCGCATAGGTAATAAATGAATGATTTAAGAAATAAAGATTTATTGCCACTCACACGTTTTGTTATTTGACTTTACACCCCCCCCCCCCCCCTCCCTACCACCTAAGTGAAGCCGCAGTTGTAGCCGTAGGTCTGCTGGTCCTTGGGTATCCTTCTGAGGGCTTACCCGGGGCTCCCAACTGTAGGCTGTTATGTAGGATACGTCTGGTTTTTAGTCGGTAGGAGTCCGGCATAGTATCCATGTAGGATTTACCTCATGTTAAAACACTTTGATTCAGAGTTACAAAAGTACTACAGTGGGCTAACGAAAAATCAAAAAAAAACCTAACCTATTCGAGTCGGGATACTCTGAGTCGGGGTGTTAACCATTCACAGATATATAGCATCCACGTAGGATTTAAATCATGTTAAAAAAAGGTATTTTGTGTTTGAACATTTTAGGATAAGGTATTTGATAAATATATTTTTTGGGTTTCGGTTATTCGACCGTAAGGCATTTTAAATTATTTATATTATAAATATTTGCCTTTTGAATATTGATATTTCGATTTCGGGTATTTTGGGCTCAGGCATTTTAAGTAAAGGCATTATGATTTCTGGTATTATGACGGTATACCGTCCGGCATAGTATCCATGTAGGATTTACCTCATGTTAAAACACTTTGATTCAGAGTTACAAAAGTACTACAGTGGGCTAACGAAAAATCAAAAAAAAAAACCACGAAGGCTAAGGCGGGAGCTCCGCTTCGCTTCGCTCCCGCCTTAGTCTTCTAACCTAACCTATCCGAGTCGGGATACTCTGAGTCGAGGTGTTAACCATTCACAGATATATAGCATCCATGTAGGATTTAAATCATGTTAAAAAAAGGTATTTTGTGTTTGAACATTTTAGGATAAGGTATTTGATAAATTTATATTTTGGGTTTCGGTTATTCGACCGTAAGGCATTTTAAATTATTTATATTATAAATATTTGCCTTTTGAATATTGATATTTCGATTTCGGGTATTTTGGGCTCAGGCATTTTAAGTAAAGGCATTATGATTTCTGGTATTATGACGGTATACCACTTATCGAGTCTCGTTTCAGCGCGACAACGTAGGACGCAATACGTATAATTCGTTCACAGTTATATTTTTACCACTGACAGATCGTTTTCTGTATGTTAGTATTGCAGTCAAGTCACTCTATGTGTGCCAGTATTAAAAGATTTAACCATATCATTGAGAGTTTTGTTTTTCATGCCTCGTTATAATTAACTTTACAAAAAATATGCTCCTGTTACTATACGAATTACTTATTTAAGTTTTATTTTTATGAATATCTGAAAAATAAACATTCACTATCATCACCAACGAAGGCAAAGTTGCTGCTTTTACAATGTTTCACATCTGAAATAATGGCCAGACCCGAAATAAACGCTACTAAAAATAATATAGTAAGTTTAGACTAAAAGTTTAAGTACAAAAACGTATAATGACATGGCAACTTCACTGCTAGAGGTAAAATAACTGTGATTGCACTATATCAACAACTACTTGTTACTTTCGCGTCGCGTCGCATCACGTCGCGTCGCATCACGTCGCGTTGCCGCATTTGTCGTTCACTGAGGACAACGCCTTACTTTGAAGTTGCACACCGCCTGACTTATATCAGCATTATTATGCGACAGTTATTTCTGCCAAGAGAGATTCGTGATTGCCGAGTTACGGTTGAGTGAATATTTCGGGAATGAAATATAAAGAACGATTGCTTTTTATATTACCTACAGTTTTATAGTAACAGGTTCCTATTCTTCATGGGTTAGGTATGTAGATTTTATGTAATTTTGACTGCTCTTAAAACTTTCACTTTACTAGCGAATTCGCAGTGAAATATTATAATCAAGAAGAAATAATAACAGCCGTTATGTGGTTGTGTGTTATGGGGTTTGCTGACAGAAGTTTATAAGGCATTTCTCTTACTTCAATGATTTTATTCATTTAAAAAGCATTCAACTAGCACGTCATACTGGTAAAGTGCGGCATATATTAGTGTGTACACTGACCATACGAATTGCCCCTACTAATAATCGCTCAATGTCCCTAAAAAAGTTTTCTTTGGTATAACTTTTAATATAAAGAACTAGGTAATGAATTTGTGCCACTTGTGAGGCACATAAAGGAGGCTAATCGATAGCCTCTTTCAGTCATCTCACGTTTTTTGAGAACAAGTTATCCAAAACAATCAAAATATAGCCATACAAGCGAAAAAATCTGTATAATGCTTAAATTCTCTTTGTGCTACTTTAGGTATTCAGCCTATACTAAAATCTGCACACAGTATGCTAAAATCGTATCGTCCTAAATAAACAGCCCCGATCAATTTTAAACAAAAATATTTATTAATTAACCTTCAATGTGTTGTACCCTAACGGCCTAACAAAACAGTAATCAAGGTACTTGTTTGTGTTTACGGACTAATGTTATTTTTCAATCGGTATAAGCCCAGATTAAAAGTTCTGGGGACAGTCACTCCTACTAATACTAAAACCAAAACGCCCAACTTTATTTATTACTGCTCCTAGTACGAGTATAACCAGACCCCAGGCGTTAAATCCAGACTGAGTTTTGAAGCAACTGGGAAGACGCTGGGATGATGACGTTATTACGATTCCGTACCCAAAGGGTATAAACGGGACCCTGTTACTGAGACTGTGCTGTTCGTCTGTCTGTCACTAGGCTGTATCTAACTTGTTGTTCTAGGTAAGTGACGACCTTTCTCTTGCTTATAGCAAAAAATACTAAACCAGAAAAACAAATTAAACCTTATAACAAGACCAAACAAATACGGTAGGGAGTTCCTTTTAATTTCCGCTTGCTTTTGTGACGAGTTTATTCTAAGCTTTTCGTCAAATTGTGTTCTACAAAATGGCTGCCTTTTGTAGCATAGTAACGTTTCTTTCCAAGGGAGAAATTTGTAAAAATAAATAAAGATATTCTTATAATCTAGGGAAAATAAATAATTTTCTTCTCCATTTAATGAAACTTAGTTACCTACTGTTTCAATAACAAGAACTGTAATTAGCACCATTTGTATCTTTGTAATCAGGAGTAAGCATTAAGATGTAAAAGGAATACATTAAATCTACGTCAAACCATTAATTAGTCTCCTTAATGAGCTGATTGAGAACGTCACAGATATACCTATTTACTCAACAAAGATGTATTCAACCGAATTACTCGAATCGGGGACTCATTAACAGTGCTTTGAGTCAGACTTGTTTGATATCAACCTACTTTGAATTTGCTCTCATTTGAACTAGCGGGCTTTGATGCCTGCTAAGCTCTTCAAAAATGAGAACAAGGTTCTTCAGAAATTAAAATTCTAAATAATGTGGAATCAATAGAGAGAGATCGTTATGAAATAAATTCAGTTCACATTATATTATTTTACTAAAAAAGGGATATAGGTACATAGACATTACAGGTCCGTTAGGTACATACATAGGTACATATACAAAAAAAAATCTGTATCGATTATTGTAACTCTTTCACGTTATAATGGCTGAAGGGATCTGGCGAAAATTTGTTAGGTAAAAGGATAATTTATAGTCTGAAATAAGACAGAGGTTTCTTTATCCTCGAAGTAAGTTGCCATTGGATGCAAGAACGGAGACAGAATTATCAGGGCGAATATCTAAGACTAAAAGTGTGTGCAGTCATTGTGTGTTTAATAAATTTTCTTTCTTTCTTAAGAATTCCACGGGCACGATCTAGTTAAGAATATAATTTCTCCGAATTTAATGATTAATAAAATTATTATATGATTTATAATTGAATATGTAACTTTTACTTGATTTTTATTTGTTCTTTTATTTTTTCAATGGGTTGTCTATCTCGATAGTTAAGGAACCTGCCCCGATAAAAATGGGATCTGAAATTAGTGTGAATACGATACGATTACAAGTTCGTTACGATCTAAGATTACAGCGGCTTAACTGGACAGTATTATTGATTTATAGCTACTCAGAATGTTCAGGGGCATCCATGTCAAAGGCTGATTGATTAAGACGCGTGGTAATTGGATTTTGGTACAATTTCGAGCAGGATTACTGAAGCCACCGCGGGGTGCTAGGTCGGGAAACCTCCTAGTGAGCTTGGTCCGGTTTTCTATCCCATTGGGCTATATGCCCGGGGGGAGTGGCAACTAGACTAAGACGGTGCACCCTGGAACATCGGCTAATGGGTGCGGCGTGCTGCCCCCATTAGTCGATGTACCAATATCCCGGCAAGCTGACCCCATGGCGAGGGGGTCGCAGTTGGGTGGGCCTGCTAGGCCTACGGTGTTGCGGCGTCTCTGCACCGCAACACACCTTGGCGGATGCCCCAGTGCTCCCGGCTTTCTGGCCGGTGGAAGCACTGGGACCGTTTTTCGGCCGTCGTTTGACGGAGTTGACCCCATTGCACGAGGGGGTCGTAGTATGGCGGGCCTTCAAGGCCCGTGGTGTTGCGACAGCTCCCGGATACTCGGTGGAAGCCCGGTCGCGACAGTGTGGTGGTTTGCTCCCGGCTGCGGTCGGTTGGAGCAAGTTTGTTGCGCGGCAGCGGCCGCATTTGCGGCTGTTCCGCCTGTGCGGCTGTTTCCGCCTGTACGGCAGTCCACCTGTGCGGCAGTTTCGTGCCGCGGCAGTTTGCCAGAGACTGCTGCGTGTGTGCGGTCTGCCGCATGTACGGTGGTTCCGTCTTCGCGGCCGTTCCGCCTGTGCGGCCGTTCCGTCCGTGCGGTCGCTCCGTACAGCACCGGTAGGGGCCTGTCACTGCTGGTCATGGTGCAAGCCATGGTCGGCAGTCAGGCGTGCTGAGCCGCCATCGTTTCGCTTGCTGTCGACGCGATGGCGACAAAGCGGGAGGCGCACTGCGTGGGGGAGTGGGAGCAACTCGACAATTGGTCCCACTCCGCCGTGCAGTTCGGGGCGCCGTCGCAAGGAGCTTGCGCACGCCCCCGAATATTTGTTGACCGTGGGCGTAAGGTCGGGGGACCCCGCCCACCAACGGTCACATGGCGGTGGGCACCTTCCCCGTGTTCCGAGGGTGCCCATTAGCGCACGCCTGCGCCAGCCGCTCTCTGTCTCCTCTATTACAGAGGGGCGCTCGAGAGCGGTGCAGGCGTGGTTTTCAGCTCCTTACGGAGCTTTGGGGAGTCGCCCATCTGGCTCCCCCGAGGAGAGCCCCGAATTCACGGGGCGCCCCTAGCCGGGTCGACGTGAATAATCTTTTGATATCCCTCGGCCCGGCTATAGGGTGAGGAGGAACACCGCGGGGTTTAGTGGGTAGGACGGTCCATTCCGGACCGGGCCGGGAGTCCCACACACCATCCCAGCTGCCCCCGCGGTTGGGATGAAGGCGCGTAAATGCGTTCCCCGCGTCAACAAAAAAAAAAACTGAAGCCACCGCTGATTGACACAAGAACATAATCACCAACAATACCAACATCTCATTTTCTGAGATACTGCTCTTAATTTTAACCGAGTATTACTTATTGACACCGACTTCAAAAAAGGAGGAGGTTCTCAATTCGTCTCTATGTTTTTTTTATGTATGTTCACCGATATTTCCGTCAATTATAGACGGATTTAAATTTCTTTTTCTTTTGCTGAATAGGGTTTGCTGCTGAGATGGTCCCATTTTCACCAGGTCAGGATCTGATGATACGATCCAGGAGAAAATGAGGGCTACCACCGAAAATTATAGGGACAACTAGTGCGCTTGTTAACTTTTTAATTAAGTGCTTTAATCTACTACAGTTTAATGAAGGTCTGGAGTTGATCTGATGATGGAACCGAAAGACAGTCGAGGGAAAACCTTAACGATTTACAGCAGTTACTTTGTGTTTGGGCTTGATTGATTTGTATTGATTAGAACTTTACACCTAGAATATTTTTCGGTCCACCCGTCGCTTAAAATATTGAAAAAATAAAATTTAAATTAAAAATAAAACCGACTTTAAACAAAGCTAAGTAAATTTTAATTTTTAGGGTTTGTTTGAAGTCGGTTTTAATTTTTACTAGCTGACCCCGCAACTTCGTTTTCGTCACATAAGGTGTATGAAAGGAGAGGTATTTTTTATCAGACTCATCAAGCAGCGTGTGAAGCTGCCCTGTTTGCTTAATCATAAAAGATTATGATTAAGCCAACACGCCAGTTTATATTTACCCTTACATTCAAAGAAACCCCAACACTTAAGTTTTCAAAATATCTGATTCAAAAGTGTTGTAACTTTTTTATTTATAAACCGATTGACATGAAATAAACACTAAGCAAACCTAAACACAATAAAAAAATGAGATTAGCGTGCACAAACGTACAGACAAACAAATATACAGACATACAGACAAACAGACAAAAATTCTAAAAATCATTGTTTTGGGTTCTATTGCGTTCATAAAACCCCCTTATAATATTTTTTCTTATTTATCGTCTATGTACAGACAGCGACCTGTTACGATTTTATTATATGTAAGTATTGATATTGATTAAAAATTTTGTTGAAAGTTGTAATACCAACTTTCGTATTTATACTAAGTTCTAGATGATGCACACAGCTCCGCCCTACGTCGATATCGGATCAAAAGAATAATAATTGTGCGGAGATCTAACCTTGATTATTCAATTTTTTTCAAAACTTGAACATACATAAGACTCTCGTCTGACCCAAGATCTTTCTTTTGAAAGTCAAAATCCGCTTAATATTTTTTGCGTCTAAGGAAAACTAACAGGCATAAAGAAAAACAATAACAGACAAGAATTTTAAAAAAATATGTAACTCGTGATTCCAACAATCGGCCTACTGCAATTGAAATACTCTCAAGCCTCTCTTAATCATTTTGAGAGGGCGATTGTCCTTACTGTAACATAGAATATATATTATCATCTGTGCTGCAACTACACCACAGTTGTTGCAAATTTTTCTTCTCTTTCCCATGATCTCATCCGCTAGCCAAAAGGTGCACCACTTGCTGGTGAGGCTGACTAGGGCATAGAAGAAAACAGTAGGGCTACACCCTATGCTCGTTTTGTTGGGAATCCTGGGACATCCTTACTAGGGCTTTCCCGGGGCTCCTGACCGTAGGCAGAGCTAGAATTTGTGTGATTTTAGTCGGTGCCATGACGGATTTCCACACGTTAAAAAAATTTATAATGCTCATTTGGAATGAACTTTTTGATTTGTTTTATAATTACGAGTTAACTACCAATAATAAAACCAAAGTTCTTGCTACCCCAAACTTTATGAAACTTCCAAAGTTAGACTAGAAACTTCTATAAAAATATTCTGTAAAACAATATAAAATTTTATCGCAGTTTCTATGTTTCAAAAGAAAAGCAATAAATGACGAAGCTTAACATTTTTATGTAATGCCTCCAGTTGCAGACTCAAATAGAGATTTATATGATGCCAATTGGAAAATAATAAAAATCTATGCTTTTACATTCAAGACCCTTGCCAATTATTCGTTCTATGGTTTATCAGAACGTGATTATTAAACCCAAAGCGATCGAACGAATATTCACCTAATTACAATCAATGTATGGAGAACTTCCAAAGATTGTTTAATGTGTACTATTCCCCAAGGGCAAGACCTCAGTGGGACTGCGCCGCCTCTTTCTGCGAGCAGGTCATGCTCGCGAAGGAGGCGGCGGGCCGGGTGCGGGAGAGAACTCTCCCACCCGAGTTCCGCAGTCGGCGCCCCGGGCGCCGCCGACGTGTCTTCGCCGAGGACTATCGGCCTCCATGACCGGGGGTCTGAGGACGGTGAGAGGGCCGCTCACCGTCCTTACAGAAGCAGGCCCATGACGGCAGCGTGACGTGAGCACTCACGCACGCCCCCCCTTAGAAGCGGGGTCACACCCGAAACCCCCCATAGACGCGGGATTGCACCCGAACCACCCCCTGGGCGAGGCCGCATTGGCGGCCGTAGGTCTGTTGGGAGTCACGGGACATCCTTCCTGAGGGCTTACCCGGGGCTCTCAACCATAGGCTGTTGGGCGTTACGTGAGGTTTTTTAGTCGGTAAGAGTCCGGCATAGCATCCTACGAGGATTTTCCCTCACGTTAAAAAAAAAAAAAAAAAAGGGCAAGACCTCAACTGCGCATTTGTAAAATGTACATCCCTCATTTTAGTGAAATGTGTTTCCTCAGTAAATCTATACTAATATCACGAAGAGGAGAGATTCCTACGTCTTAAAATTTCTTTTTTTACTCGTGGAATCCCTCAGGCTGCTATATAACATATATAACCGGACTATTACCGACTGAAACTACACGAAGAATGTTTCAGGATTTCTACTATTATTGTACATATGTATGAATTTCTTATGTTTGTTATAAATAAACTCAAAAACTACTGGATGGATATCTATAATTCTTTCAGCATTAGACTCAATTAATTACCAAGAGTGAACTGTATTATATTCCCGTATTCGCATGGGAACGGGAACTACGAGGATGCAACCAGGTGAAATCTGCTATTATTTCATAAAAAGCAATTTGACACTGATTTAACATTGCATTGTATTCAGCGTTATTCGATTTTAATAAAGTTATCTCATTTTCAACTGAATTTGCGGTTTAATTACATCGTGGAATCAAATCGGGTTCATGCTACCGTTATAATCTGATTTATATCTGCATTTAATGGTAATAAATGGCTAACCATGAAACCATTTGGGATCGTTATTCCTTGACTCTTGAATAATATGTGGGAATAATTTGATTTTCACAATACTTCCCGACAGGTCAGTTTTAAACTGCCGATTTACCTTTGTCAATCTATAAAGTACTACACTATACTATTATGAAATTGACGTGAGCTAATTTGAAAGTAAGTGCTATTTCTAATGGAACTGGATGCGGAAGCCGCTGAATTCTGTTTTATGGCACAAATTGGGAGTGGCCTTCTTCAAGCTGTAGACTGGCTATAGAATGATATGATTGATTTCTAATGAACTGTACATGGAAAGGACTAAATTTTGCAAATTTATTTACATATTTCTTTTGTTTTCTCATTTTAAAGCCTGATAATTTCAACAAAATCAGTTGAGCAGAAATGTAGAAAGAGTTTGAACTCTTATTATTGAAACTGTTGATTGATGGCACTTGGTGGAACTTGCCACACATATTGAAAAACTTCACATGTACGTAACTTCACAACCTACTGTTGCACAACATTTATTATTGTAATACCTAACCAGTTTCGCATTTGAACTCAGATTAAAGTATGAGGATGCGCTGAACGTTGAGGACTTTACTGTTGCCTGTGTAAACTTTACACAGGAGAAGCCGCTTTTTTTAACGTAAGAAAATTCCTACATGAATGCTATGCCGGACTCCTACCAACTAAAACCACACATTTCCTACGGTTGGAAGCCCCGGGTAAGCTCTCTTCGTTAGAAAGATGACCCCAGGATTCCCAATAGGCCTTGGCTACCACTGCGACCTCAACTAGGGACGTTAGGGTGCTACCCCGCGTCTTTGGGGGGTTATTCGGGTATTATCCCGTTTCATGGGACATATGGTGTGCGTGAAACTTTCACGTCACGCTGTCGTGTAGTAGGTAGATACCTGCTTCTGTAAGGATGGTGAGCAGCCCCCTTACCGTCGTCAGGCCCCCGTTCATGGAGGCCGATAGTCTTAGGCGTGGGAAAAGCCGCTAGCTCCCATTAATCTCTTCTATATTTCTGCCTATCTTTGCTTACTAAATATTATTCTGAAGTAGAACCACATAAAGTTACACAGTAAATTGGACTTTACTAGTCCATGTAAGAGGAGGGCATTCATACTTTATACCAGGATGCAGTCGTAGTCGACTTGCGGTTGCATACATTGCAGTGCATTACAAAATATATCTGCGTTTTAATCTGCTAATGGTCCAGAATCTAATATTTTAATAAATATTTTGTATTTTTAACCCCCGACGCAAAAAAGACGGGGTGTTATAAGTTTGACGTCTGTGTGTGTGTGTGCGTCTGTGGCATCATAGCTCCTGAATGGATGAACCGATTTGAATTTAGTTTCTTTTGTTTGAAAGGTATATTATTCAGGTGCGTTCTCTCTTTTAAAAAAATCGGTCCAAGATGTCCACCGCCACAAAATGCCGGAGTACCTACATATTTTTTCTTAACTCCCTCAATATGGATAACAAATGAAAGGGTTTGACTAGTAGAATACTATATGACCACCACCAAAAAATGGTGAATTTCACTACAAGAACAATAGTATTTTATAGGATTTGATTTAAGTTAGCAATGGGGACAGATCAGGTCAGACAATAGATTTTATTTTGCCTAAATTGGGATTGTGCAGTATGCACCAAAGAAATTAAAATACTTTACTTAATATGTTAGTACCTAAACTAAAGGGACTTTTAAATTGGATAAGTATTAGATCTTTCTATGTACAGTCGCGGAATGAAAATGTTGACCAGTTTTGAAAGAAATTCATTTACGTGTTGCAAGCACATGTTACCTTTTTAAACTGTGTGACAGACGAGACTACTGTATTTAGAATTAATGTTTAACTGTTTGACAACAAAGTTCAAATTTACTTAAGACCAATTTTCCTTGACTATGTAAAAGTGAACTAAAACCTTTTTATTAGTTTGAAGTTAGATAAATCTAATATCCTCCTTCGCTTATTGATGATTAAAACTATAAATATGATTTAACAGCTCCTGTCATTGTTATCATTCATTACTATTTTTTCTTGTATTCAATTCATGTTAATATTTACGATTTCCCTGAGATCAATTTTGTTTAAGACACACCGCTCGTATTGTGAGTGAATGGTTTGACCGGCACCGTGATATAGTAAAAATAAACTGGCCAGCAAAATCTGCAGATATAAATCCGATAGAGAACCCATGGGGTTTAATGGTTCAGCGTTGGGAGAACAGAAACGAAAGGACCAACGAAGCCCTAGAAAACCACTGCCAAATGATCTGGGAAAAAATGAGAGGAACAAACCTATGCTCCCGCCTTGTGGATTCCATGAGAAATAGGTTGCAATGTGTCATTGATGCTCGTGGCGGTTATATCTCTTATTAAACAGTACTTACTATTCAGCTACTTTTTATTTTCGATTATTATTGTGAGCCATACATCCCAATCGCCATATTTTCACAGAAGCGATTATTTGTTTGGTTGAAATATAATCATGTTATTAGCATTCAATTCGTTTTATTTCTATGAGTAATTAGGTGAAGAAAGAGTTATAACTATTGTGGTATCCATAAATAAAGGCAGTCTGCAGTTGACAGTGACGTCTAGCCGTCAATGAGATTCTTTCTGGTAACCGTGCGGGCGCTCTGTAAATTGTATACTGATTCACTAATAAAAAGTGTTTTATTGTGGAAAGTGGCGGACATCACATTGGCGACGAGTAAAAGCGTAAACATGTCCCAATTACAGTCACAAGTCCCAGCAATAGAACCATTCGATTGTGAAGGCGATCCAACCTCTATAAGCTCCCGTTGGGACAGATGGAAACGTGCTTTAGAAATCTATTTCGTAGCAACCAACACGACATGCCAAATAAGGAAACGTGCAGTACTATTACATTCTGGTGGTATGGCACTACAAGATATATATTTTAATATACCAGGTGCTCACGTCAGTGATCCCGACAGAGTTGACGTTTATGACATTGCAATAAAAAAACTTGAAGATTATTTTTCTCCAAAACAAAGCTACTTATTTGAAAGACATATATTTCGGTTAATGAAACAAGAACCAGAAGAAAAATTTGAAAAATTCTTGATACGTTTGAGGCGGCAAAGTTCGAAATGCAATTTCGTCAAAGAAGCTGAACACCTGATTGACCAAATAACAGAAAAGTGCAGTTCCACTAAATTAAGAAAAAATATATTGCTATTGGGTGATGAGGCTACAATTGATAAAATTATAACAGAAGCTAACTGCCTTGAAACAGTAGAACGCCAATTGAGTGATTTTCACGATAAACAAACCGCAAATATAAGTTCTTCCAGTGTTAATAAAATTGACACCAAAACCAAAATTTTTAGACATACTACAAAATCTGAAAGTGATGCCTGCTGCCGATGTGGTAGTAAAAGTCACAAAAGTGACAACAGTTCCTGCCCTGCAATTAATGCTAACTGCATGAAGTGTGGTTACAAAGGTCATTACCAAAAATATTGCAGAACAAGGGCCAATAAAAGAAAAAATCTTTCGTCAAACAATGGCGATAAAGAAAAAAGAATGAAAATGGAAACAAAAAATAAAGAGCAAGTAGATTATATTTTCCACATTGATGACGATGCAACTATTAATTGTCAGGTAGGTGGTGTTCTCATTGAAATGCTTATCGATTCTGGTAGCAGATCCAATATTATAAGCGATAAAACTTGGGAACACATGAAATTATCAAAAGTTGTTGTTTCCAACCAAGTAAAGTCATCAGACAAAACGTTTCTGGCTTATGGTGCCATAAGTCCATTAAAAGTGCTTGGTTCATTTGATGCTCTAATAAAAGTTGGTTCCAATTCATTAACAACAAAATTTTATGTCATAAAAGATGGCACGAGAAACCTTTTGGGTAAAATTGCAGCTATGTCACTTAAAGTTCTAAAACTAGGCCTGGAAGTAAATTCTATTGAGCAGGCGCCATTTCCTAAATTCAAAGATGTCCAATTAAAAATCACTATTAATAAAGACGTTCGCCCAGTTTGCCAACCTTATAGAAGAGTCCCAATTCCTCTGGAATCAAAAATAAATAAAAAAATAGACGAACTGGTAAAAATGGACATCATTGAACCTGTGAATAAACCATCTTCATGGGTTTCTCCAATGGTCCCGGTCCTAAAATCTGATGATGATATTCGTATCTGTATAGACATGCGTGCTGCTAATAAAGCTGTAATTAGAGAAAATCAAAAAATGCTTTTCACCAGGTAGAACTAGAAGAGAATAGTAGAGAAATCACAACTTTTATAACTAGTAAAGGGCTTTACCGTTATAAAAGATTAATGTTCGGAATTTCTTGCGCTCCTGAACATTTTCAAAAAATTATGGAGAAAATGTTACTACCATGTGAAGGAGTGGTTAACTTCATTGACGACATAGTTGTCTTTGGTTGTAATAAAAAAGACCACGATGTCAGATTGCAGCATGTGTTAGCAGTGCTCAATGATAACAATGTTTTATTGAACAAAAGCAAATGTATTTTCAATGCTAAAGTAATTCAGTTTCTTGGTCATGAGCTTTCATCATTAGGCATTAAACCACTTGATAAATATATTAAGGCAATCGAAACATTTAGACCACCGGAAACCATCGAAGAAATCCAAAGTTTTCTGGGATTAATTAATTATGTTGGGAAATGGATCCCCAATCTGTCAACTTTAACAGAACCTATTCGAAAATTACTTAGACAGAAAATGCACAAAAACAAAAAAATTGCAGAGTTTTGTCAAAAAGAACAAGAAATAGCTTTTAATCGTTTAAAAGACAGTCTTTCTAAAATTCCAAATCTAGGCTACTATGATCCAAAAGATCGCACCCAAGTGATTGCTGATGCTAGCCCTGTAGGGTTAGGCTCTGTACTGATACAGTACGATGATAAAGGACCTCGTATTATTGCGTTTGGAAGCAAAAGTCTGACAGACGTTGAAAAACGGTATTGTCAAACCGAGAAAGAGGCATTAGCTTTAGTTTGGGCAATTGAGCATTTTCATATATATTTGTATGGAAAAAAATTTGAACTTATCACAGATCACAAGCCTTTAGAAGTTATTTTCGGTACGAGATCAAAGCCTTGCGCTCGAATCGAAAGGTGGGTCCTTCGACTACAAGGGTACGATTACAAAATAATTTATAAACCTGGTAAATCAAATATTGCTGACCCGCTATCGCGTCTTTGTATGAATTTCAATACTAAAGATTCAGACAGTATTGAAGACGAATATCATGTTAACCAGATAATTCAATATGCTTGTCCTGTAGCATTATCTTTAAAGTCAATTGTTGAAGCATCAAATAATGATGTAAAATTCAAACTAGTTAAAGACGCCTTGATTAATAATACTTGGGATAGTTCAATAAGTAATTACAAACTATTTCAACATGAGCTCTGGGTACATGACGACATCTTATTAAGAGGAAATAAAATTGTAATTCCTACTGAGTTACGAAAGCAGGTGTTAGCAGCAGCACATGAGGGTAAACAAGGTATTGTAAATATGACTTTACGCACTAAAGTTTGGTGGCCAAAAATAGATAAGGACGCCGAAAGTTGTGTAAAAAATTGTAGAGGGTGTACTTTAGTCTCAGCTCCCAACCCACCAGTACCCATGAAAAGACGCGAACTCCCATCAAAAGCTTGGGTCGATACAGCTATTGATTTTCTGGGTCCGTTACCAAATGGAAATTATCTTTTTGTGATTATAGACTACTACAGTCGTTATAAAGAAATTGAAATAATGAAATCTATCTCTACTCTAGATACTATAAATGTATTGAAAAAAATGTTCTCCAGGACCGGTAATCCGGCAAGTATAACCGCGGATAACGGTAGACAATTTTGTAGTAAAGATTTTAAAACTTTTTGTATCGAACAAGGAATTATGCTATTTAATACCATTCCTTACTGGCCTCAACAAAATGGCGAAGTCGAGAGACAAAATAGAGATATTCTTAAACGACTTAAAATTAGTCAATGCGGAAAAACAGATTGGAAAGACGATTTGCTAAAGTATTTAATGATGTACAATAGTACACCTCATCCCTCCACAGGTAAAACCCCATCTGAATTGTTCTATGGAAGACAATTTAGAGACAAATTACCTTTTTTAACAGACCTAGAAAATAGTTATGATGATTCAGAAATTAGAGATCGAGACAAAGAACGCAAAGAGAAAAACAAATTAAACGAAGACAGGAAAAGGAGAGCCATAGATAGAGAATTATTGATTGGAGAAAAAGTTTATGTGAAGAATTTGATAAAAGAAAATAAATTAACTTCTGAATTCAATCCAACACCTCACACCGTAATTAATGCTGAAGGGAGCGATATAAATATTAGGAATGATGAAACTGGACAAGAGTATAGAAGGAATATTGTACATCTGAAGAAAGTAGAAGGACAATGGAAAGTTATAGATCACGAAGAAGCATTGGATAAAGAAGATTAATTTTGAATAGTAGATTAAAGTAAAAAGCAAATGTTTGTTTCGTTCTAGATTATGTTTATATTAGAATATTAGTTGATTTATAAAAAGGGAGAGATGTGGTATCCATAAATAAAGGCAGTCTGCAGTTGACAGTGACGTCTAGCCGTCAATGAGATTCTTTCTGGTAACCGTGCGGGCGCTCTGTAAATTGTATACTGATTCACTAATAAAAAGTGTTTTACTGTGGAAAGTGGCGGACATCACAACTATCAATGTTCTGCTCCAAAAAAACAATGTTCGAAATTTTGCGGCCCTTTTTTCTCCTTCGTGAAAAAACTGAAGAATGGTAATTAGTTATTTTTTTATTTGTCTCCTTTCCGAAATGCAAGGTAAGTTTTTATTATGGACGTATCTGTGGGCCATAAAGTCGTTAATATTGAGGGGTCATGTAGTGAAATGACATTCATTAAGACGGAATCTAAGCGCACGGCAGGGCGCAGGCCAAGTTCCAGCAACAGGCCGAGCGCATGCCGTACTCTATTTACACGAACCGCTTCGACCCACTTTTGACCCCCCTGTAGCTCAGTGCCTATTGCAAGTACAGAAATAAAATTGTACGTACGTAATTATATACTAGTACTAAGGCAGTGTACCAAATTCCATAGATGTAGCTTTAGTAGATCCTGAAATATGACCCTGTGAATATAGCTAATTTTGGCACTGACTGACTCACTCACTGACCGGTCATCAAAACCTCCACTTCCAATCGTCCTAGCGTTATGAAATTTGGCACACAGATCGGGTGTTATATGTAGATTACCGAAAAATTGAGAAATTTAAGAAATCGGTCAAGCGTGAGTTGGAAAAGGGTTACAAAGTTTGTATGGGACCACAGGATTCCTAGGTCGGATCTTCTTCACATTTTGCATAAATCATCTCTAACATAATTGATGGAAGATGTGTTTCGTATTTTATTGAAATTCAATCCAGAACATGGCTAAAAGGGGGTAACAATTGTTTTCTTCGGGGGGTTTTGATTCGAATTTGTATCAATACTTCTTAGTAATAAGAGGACTCTTTTGATTTAATTTACTTTTTATTTTCACACATGTCATGTTTAAAAACTCAATCAGATTTGAGAAAGATGTTGTCAATGTTTTGATTAATGTCAATCAAATGCTCTATACATACAAATTACGGAAAAGTCAATACTGCACATTGAATATTGTTATTCATATTTGTGAAATATTTGGATCAAATCCGTCCAGTAGTTTAGAGATCAGCAAGCATTCTAAAGGATGACTCACGCTAGACCGTGTCGGGTCCGAGCCGAGTGTCGGCCGTAGCACGGTCACCGAGCCGGTTGCATTCACGACTGCTCGGGCGAAGCTCGGCGGCACTGTATTCATGCAACGGGCCGTGGCCGAGCCGAGGTGGGACCGAGTTGTTTCCGAGCGCTTTCCGTAGTACAGCTGTCACTCAGTTGCCGCTCGGTTTAACGCATAGATTTAGCGCGAAAAATTCTAAATCTATGATTTAACGTGAGTTTGTTCACACAAAATATACATAATATTGACCTTGCTGCGGCCGGCACTCGGCTCGGACCCGGCACGGCTAAGCGTGAGTCATCCTTTTTAGGGTTCCGTACCCAAAGGGTAAAGAACGGGACCCTATTCATGAGACTTCGCTGTCCGTCTGTCTGTCTGTCCGTCAGGAGGCTGTATCTCATGAACGGTGATAGCTAGAGAGTTGAAATTTTCACAGTTTATGTGTTTTTTTTGCCGCTATAGGCCTCTTGGACAACTCTGGTGGCGCCGCGTTGTGGCCGATTTAGGCAACACGCGGACGTTAGAGTGCGGTCAGCTGTACGGTTTACGTTTGTAATTCTCTCAAAAACGTTCAAAAGTGGTCTCTCAAAATACGGAAAATGGGTGGTACGAGATGCTGTTGTGTTGTGGGGTGCAAGAATTCCCAATCTCGGAATCGGGAATTGACTTTTTATTCGTTTCCGAGACGAAATTGGGAAATTAAAAAGAGATGAGTGGATAAAAGCCGTCAGAACAATTATAAGTATAAATATTATAACGATTTGATAATCATAACGTATCGAACATAAACAAACGTATGTTTGAAGTAAAACTTCTTTAGGCGCGACTAGCGAGTAGGTAGGTATATCAAAACAAACATGCACAATGTTAATCATGTTAAATTTTTAATCTCGCATGGACATTTTTAGAGAATCACGTGCAAGTTATTTTTAGGGTTCCGTATTCGTCATGTCTGTTTGTCTGTCTGTCTGTCCGTCCGCATGTCACAGTAATTTTCCTCCGAAACTATGAGGCCTATGCTGTTGAAACTTGGTAAGTAGATGTATTCTGTGAACCGCATCACAATTTTTAGATAAAACTAGAAAAACGCAGATAATTTTGGGGGTCCCCATACTCAGAACTGAAACTCAAAAATTTTTTTTTCATCAAACCCATACATGTGGTGTATCTATAGATAGGTCTTTAAAAAGCTATTGAGGTTTATAACATATTTTTTTCTAAAGTGAATAGTTTGCGCAAGAGACACTTCCAAAGTGGAAAAATGTGCCCCCCCCCCCCCCCCTCTAACTTCTAAACTAAGAGAATGATAAATCTAAAAAAATATATGATGTACGTTGCCATAAAATCTACCAACGAAAATTATTTTGAATGAGATCGAATTACTTAGTAGTTTTTTCTTAATACTTCATAAACCGCAATTTTCGCCTAGAAAAATCACTTCCACTGCGAACGTGGTAAAACATCAATGAAAGTTACAACGAACTACAAGAAGTTTTATATTATGTAATTTGCTGCTACGGAACCCTTCATGGGCGAGTCCAGTTTTATTATCTATAATTTATTATACTTAGATAAAAAACGATTAAATAAAAAATATGTAACTAAATGAATAAAATCATTATTGATTCGATATTTAATGCTTATTCTTATGAAATAGTCTTCACCAATGACTTTATATTACTAACTAGCTGAGCCCGCAACTTCGTTTACGTCACATAAGGTGTATGAAAGGAAAGGTATTTCTTCATCAGAGTCATCAAGCAGCGTCTGAAACTGCCCTGTTTGCTTAATCATAAAAGAGCTTAATGATTAAGTCAATTTTAAAACAATTTATGATTAAGCCAACACGCCAGTTTAGGTTCATTCACATTCAAAGAAACCCCTACAATTAAAATTTTTAAAATATCTGATTCTTAAAAGTGTTGTAACTCTTTTATTTCTAAACCGATTTACATAAAACAAACGCTAAATGTTAACTGGAGCAAACCTCAACACAATAAAAAAAACCGAATTGCAATCGGTTGAGCGGTTACTGAGATTAGCATGCACAACCGTACAGACAAACAGATATACAGACATACAGACATACAGACAAACAGACAAAAATTCTAAAAATCATTGTTTTGGGTTCTATTGCGTTCATAAAGCCCCCCTATAATATTTTTTCTTATTTATTTATTATATTACTGCCTCTGTGGCGCAGTCGGTAGTGATACCGCCTGCGGCGCTGGAGGTCGTGGGTTCGATTCCCACCGGAGACAAATATTTGTGTGACCCATAAATGTTTGTCTCAAGAGTCTGGGTGTTTCTATGTATAACATGTATGTATTTAAAAGTATATAAGTATTAATATCCGTGGTCTGATACCCCCATAACACAAGCAGGTTATTCCTAGCTTACTTTGGGATCAGATAGCGTTGTGTGAGATGTCCGTGAATATTTATTATTTATTTATTTATCTTCCATGTACAGACAGCGACCTGTTACGATTTTATTATATGTATTGATTTAACAATAATAATGCAAGAAATGTTAATGTTCCTTTATACCGATATGAAAAATGCAGTTTACAGATAATATAATTTCAATGACTAATACTTATTTCTTCATTATTTATATTTCTTTGATAAGAAGAGATACATCTTCATTTTCCATTTCTGCTTTGCATGTAGGTATATGGTTGAAAAGTTGCTGTAAATAGATTTTTCAGATTCAATTAATAGTTGAATAACAATTATTATTCAACTATTAATTGATTTAATAATTATTACATAGATACCTCTACTTTCACATCGTACGGTGGATTATTGACTCTCGTCTGTGGTATTACTTTTCCACTGATGATTTGTTTTACACTGGCTGCATCATGAATTTTGACCGCGACCTCCTGAACATGATGGCTTTGGAATAATTTATGCCCTATAATTCATAAATAATTTGATTTGATCATCGTGTTATACTAGTGATACGACAATCCTACAAATATATACGTAGAAAAAATTACAATGAAATTGAAAGAATATCTCATTGTTTCGTGTATTTACTTACCTTTCGACACTGATTTTTCGCGAAAGAATTCTGCATAAATATTCTGGAATCCACACTTGATTATAGTTCGGCTCATAATATTATAAAAAGAATTTCTTATTATGTTAAACAAAACAATAATCTCAAATTTGTAGCGACATATATGCGAATCATATGTTCACTGTTATGTCAAGAACGACCTCGAGTTGTCGCCGCTAACCGACAGTTGGCGCTGCCGTAGCTTCGGCACGATATCCAAGAGGCCTATAACAACAAATATTGTAAACAAAAACATAATAATATTTAAGGGGGGCTTCCATACAACAAACGTGTTTTTTAGCGATTTTGTCTTATATATTCGGTAATAAGGTATCCTTCACAATTTAAATACGTTAGTTAATTTGAACATTATTTTCATCAAGATCATTCATTCTCTTTACACCATGCAAATTAAATGAATACTTTAGGAGGTATAGCACAATCAAATGTTGCTCAATGAAATTAATTTCGTGTCGCCATGATTGAACATTATACGGGTCACATACTAACTTATTTTTCGACTTTCATCGTAAATATTGGTTCTTTAAAAAGTGAACAACGCTTTCATCAGATTACTTTAGGTAGGTGTAATATTTCAAAGATGGCTATTTCATAGGAAATAGTTAACAAATAGTCCATATTTTAGATTTTTCTCCAGTATAAACAATTTACGTACAAACACACAATTTATGTTGTAGACGTAGATATCGTGTTTATAATGTCATCATTCAAGTGTCATCAATATTCTGAAAAAGAAATTAAACATAGAGTTTGCAAACTCTTTTTGAAATATATACTGTACCTACCGTAGAGGGTCTATACAAGGATAGTTAACACTATAGAGCAACGCGAACTGTCTAAAGACGCGCGTTGTATAACACTATAGAGCAACGCGAACTGTCTAAGGCGCGCGTTTCTCTGTGTTAATAGGTAATGAGGGCAACCAGTAGACGCTTGAAATACTCACAGAATATCGAGCATTATATTTTCATAAACAAATAATAATTGAAACAAAATGGACCTTTACTGGAACATCCTTTCGAGAGCTTGTCTTGTTGAGAGAGAGGAGTCCGGCATATCATCCATTAAGGATTTTCCATCTCGTGAAATAAAAATAAAAAAGGGGGGCTCCCATGCAACTTACTTACGTCAAGGTACGACTTTTTGTTGTTTTTTGGTACGGAACCCTCCGTGCAGGAGTCCGACTCGCACTTGGCCGGTTATATTCTAAACATAAGCTATATTTTAATGTAATGACATTAATATACATTTATATATAATCACACTAAATAACCTTGGGGGTAAGCAGAAGGCTAATAAACTATGTAAATTGGGGATTAACCTATTCGATTGATTAAACTGAAAATTTTGCACGAATATTATTAAGAAGTATGTTAGCTTTAATCGTGGACTTCATAGGTATTATTACGCTTGAGTTGGCTTAACCGAAAATCGATTTTTTTATAAAAATATTTATGAATCAGTGATAAAATGAGAATACAATGAGGAGGGGGGGGGGGAGAAGACGGGGAGTGGGTATGAAATAATGTCATGTATACATAATGCACACGTTAAAGCTTATTAAAGAAAAAATTGGCACGGTTTCTTGAAAAAAAGTATTGAAATCCCACCAAAAACATCCCTGTTGAAAAGGAGGCCAAGTTCCTATGGGCTAATTGTTCGCCTAAAAAAGGGTTGAAATCCAATCCAATGCCAAGTTTAGATGTACTTTAAAATCGATCATAATCATCTTCATCAACAGCCTAATCCACTGGTAAACATTTGCCATTCCCAAGAATCGCCACCACACTCAGACCTCTACCTTTCGAATTCAGCCATTACCCACCACCGCATTCACGTCAACGGTCCATCTGGCCGAAATTCACTTTACCATACACCCAACATAAAATATGGTGTAGTTGTGAAAATACGTAGTTACCTACTTGGTTAAAAATATCTAAAATAATTTTACTTCTAAATTTGAACTTGTCAGGTTAATTTAATTATAAACATAATAAATCTAATTATACAATTAATCAAGTGTTACGTACTGCACGAAACCCTGCCAAGTTCTAATTTAGAAGTATCATTATTTTAGATATTTTTAACCAAGTAGGTACCTACGTGTTTTCACAACTACACCATATTTTAAGTTGGGTGTGTGGTAATGTGAATTTCGGCCAGATGGACCGTTGACGTGAATGCGGTGGTGGGTAATGGCTGAATTCGAAAGGTAGAGGTCTCAGTGTGGTGGCGATTCTTGGGAATGGCAAATGTTTACCGGTGGATTAGGCTGTTGATGAAGATGATTATGATCGATTTTAAAGTACATCTAAACTTGGCATTGGATTGGATTTCAACCCTTTTTTAGGCGAACAATTAGCCCATAGGAACTTGGTCTCCTTTTCAACAGGGATGTTTTTGGTGGGATATGTCATACACATACTCGGTCGATAAAACAGATACTGATAACATACTGAGCAAGCAAAAACAGATCTTAAGGTGGTCAACCTTTTCATTCCGCGACTGTACATAGATATTAAATTATTAAAACATGTTATTCAATTTTAAATTATCAACATTTTCCACACCAATTTAACGTATATTAAATAACTATGGTTGGCGCATAAAACTATCTTCAAAATGAGTTTTAGTGAACTCAGCCCTCGTAAATTCGTTCTAATTTAGTTTTAAATCGTTTTGTGAATTAAACTCCCGCACCGGGGCAGTACAAAGCTTTAGCTAAAGCGTTTGTAATTAAAACATGCTTCCTTTTTCTGAGGTTTTGAGATTTTAAAATAAAGGTACTGCATTGTTGTTTTTGTACTTTTCTACTTTTCTCAGATATGGTTTATAAACATAATTATAGTATTACTATAGTATTATTAGTATTACGGCTTCACCCGCGTGAAACTTGGATCCCGTTCCCGCTTCCCATAAGAACATATTCCCGGATAAAATGTAGCCTATGTGTTATTCCAGATTATAATCTACCTCGGTTCCAAATTTCAGTCCGATGCGTTTAGGCCATTAGACCGTGATTGAGTAACAAACATCCAAACATCTTCATAAACTTTCACATTTATAATATTAGGAGGATAAGGGTTACCTATCAATAATAATAATGTTTATCACAGTATACATACATACATACATATGGTCACGCCTTTATCCCCGAAGGGGTAGGCAGAGGCATATTATATGCCCACATTTCACCTTTGTATAATTTGTCCCACGTAATAGGTGGTGAGCCGTATTGCCGTGTTTAAATGGACAGGCGCAGGTTGTGACTGCCTGCAGTTGAAATAAAGCCTTCAACTTAGCTTAACGACTGCCATTTTACTGGCAACCGGGACCAACGGCTTAACGTGCCTTCCGAAGCACGGAAACGCTCAAATAAATGTCACAAAGTGATCACATGGATGGTCACCCATCCATGGACCGGCCATAGTGAAAGTTGCTTACTGCAGTGATCGTTTACAGAACACTGAGTCCGCGGGGCCATGAGCGCTTCCTTATCACAGTATCACGCAATTTATTCAGTTTTGCCAATCCTAAAATTTGACTAGCTCTTTTTAATGACTCTTTTTTTTAAATTACTTGTAGTAAAATTTTTAATTAACAATGTTCATTATTTAAATTAATCCTAATTTTATAAACTCAACTTAAAATTATAGTTATATCATTCAAAGTCAAAACATTCCATTTGTAATGAGAAAGTCACGGCCTCTAACCCTGCTCATAACAACCCCGAAATGCACCCACTCTGAAAATTAGCACGGTGAGTGATTAACGAGGGTGTTACATAATTATTTTTGTTATAACCCTTCTCACGGGCGGACGGGTTAGGTTTTAGTACATTGGTAGTTTTTTGTTTAAATAGTGTTGACTTTAGTGTAGACAAGTTGCTGATAAAATTATATGAAAAAGAAAATGGATAATAATGGTTACTAAAGATAAAAACCCGGACAATTGCGAGTCGGACTCGTCCATCGAGGATTCCGGACATGTCGTCCTTCCGTCCAAACCTCCGTCCCTCGGAAAAGTCAGAGGTTCCTATTTTTCCTTTGAAGTATGGAATACTAAAATGGCCTAACAGTGGACGTCAAATAGACAGAGGTGAGGATGACGATAAAAACATTTTCTTAATGAACTTTCCTAAAAAAAATTGACTAAGAAATGTTTTTTTTTATTAATTTACATCGCAGAGTAACACTTATGAACATCAAGATCATTCCTTCGATATAAATTTACATTATCTGCCAGATTCGCAAGGCAATGAAAAAATAATATTTTTCACTGGCTTTACGGTAGGTAAAGCTAGTGCGAAAAGATTCAGACAGTGAATTTTTGCGGTCACTCCTTTAGAATAACCAATAGGCATGTACTTACATAGTTTCTTAATTAAGATAATTTATATAAGTAAAACACACTTTTAACATCGTGTGAACAGTGAGCAATTCTTTCACTATAAAACAACTTTAAGTATGTCTTCTTCAGAGGCTCAGTAAAAGTGGCTTATCCAAAATGTTTACACTTTAAAGGTTGACCAGTGACCATACTTACCAATATTCTCACTGTCCAAAATTGTAAAGATTACGCGAAGTTGAAATATCATAGCAAATATGTGTATCCCGTACTTTCTAGCAAGGCTTACAGAAGATGCACTCACTCAGTAACGACGCCATGATGATAAGTATGACTATTATCATATTTTTGAATGTTCAAGTAAACTGGATATTCTCAATATAGTGATGATGAAGTTTACACCGTAAAAGCACTACTAAATGCCTTAAGTCGTCTTATAGTCTTAAGACAACAAACTAGAACAGGCTTTGTGTATAAACGCTACCATTTTGCAACTTGGCAAACTGCCAACTTATTATTAATAACTTCCTAAGCTATCGTATTGTTTATTATAAATAACCTGCGTGACTTCCTACTATGTGTTTTACTATAAATTCGTGATGTAATAATTTCAAAGAACCTACATACACTGTCTATAATTATTTCCTTGATCGGAAAATCTCAAACATTATTCTCACTTAAGATGAATACAATGCATTATATTCTCGGTCCATTTATTCACTTTTGTTAGTAAGCCCGTGGTGTTGCCAACGGAAACTTTACAAATGCTTTGTTATTTTTCTTTAAAACGTTCTTGAGGCAACAGTTTGTTGTATTCATTGATTCTATAATAATATAGATAGGTTTTCGTTATTTTAGAATATCACTTTAGTTAGAGAATACATCATAAATTAAATCGAGTAAAGGCAGACCTTATAAAATATGTAATTTAAATACCTTATGTGTTCGCCAATCAATCCACAAGCCAACGAATGTAGAGGCAATTAATTTAGTGTCAGGAAGAAAATACGCCAGCCAGAGTAAAGTAGGTAATCCTCTTTTAACTTTAGAATGATTACAAGACGAGTGTTAGCGGAATGTAGAGTGTCTATATTTATAATTATTTATATTCTGACATGCTAGCTGATACGCATGACTTCATAAATTCCCGAAGAAGAATGATTCTCGCATAACCGAAGAATATTCTAGAGGAGCAGAAAAAGGGTCGTCGATGAGTCGCCATGTTGCCACTGACAATAGCATTGTGGACGGCGAGGATGACCCCCAATCCGCTGAATGCTTCACAGCTTTCCATTAGATGGGTGGGGGGTCATCTTGGCAAGTTGTACATAAAAATACCAAAATGTTCGAGTAGCAAACTTATGATATTAATATTATACTTTATGATGTATACCTCATTCAGCATCTTCGCTTTTGAAACGAAATCTTTGTTATAGCGTTGATTTGGTATCAGGGAATTTGGTATTATAAATTGTGTGTCATTACCCCACCCGCCACACAATCATTTGTGCGTAGAGTGCAGAGACCCGTATTAACAACGGCAAGATGTATTACTGTATATAACCTATACCACTACTTATAAAGTATTAAGCCGCTTTCACGCAAAAATGTAACAAATAAACACACACATATATGTCAGTCAAAATCATAGCCCACTGGTTCACATCTCGGGCAATAAGGTCAAAACAATTCCAATTATACTTGTAGTATAATTGGAACACACAGCTGAACATCGACCAATAACAAGTATGTTATTCAACAGTGCGCTGACCGATGTGCTACTGGTAGTTGTGCTCTAATTGAACTAACACTCCAATTAGCCCGGTCACATTAACTGAATACCAATTGGAGCACTAAAATAAATTGTATCTATGAGCGAGGGTGTCTGATGTGTGTTGTAGTCTAAATTACGAACATGATTACGAATGGCAAATTTTGAAACAACTACTTTGCATTTTTCTATGTGCAAAATACGTAACCTTCATCTACATATGACTGCCTCTGTGGCGCAGTCGGTAGTGATACCGCCTGCGGCGCTGGAGGTCGTGGGTTCGATTCCCACCGGAGACAAATATTTGTGTGACCCATAAATGTTTGTCTCAAGAGTCTGGGTGTAACTATGTATAATAAGTATTAATATCCGTGGTCTGATACCCATAACACAAGCAGGTTATTCCTAGCTTACTTTGGGAGCAGATAGCGTTGTGTGAAATGTCCGTGAATATTTATTTATTTATTTATATATCTATACTTATAATAAATCTGTAGAGAGGTCAATTCCGTACATGAAATATATTTTCAAAATAACTATCAGGGGGTGATAAGTGATCGATACTGATGCCAAAAATGCAATCAGTTAATTTTTTGTCTGTCTGTATGTCTGTCTGTCTGTCTGTATGTTCCTTATAGAAACAAAAACTACTCGACTGATTTTAACGAAAATTGATACAATTATTCTTCATACTCCTGGGCAGGTTATAGTATACTTTTCATCACGCTAAATCAATAGGAGCAGAGTAGTGAAGGGAAATTTTGGGAAAACGGGAGAAGTCACTGCAGTTTTTAAGCTTTCGTCGCGTGTGCAGCCTTAATGGTTAAAGTTACATAGAAATCATGTATGAGGGAAATACATATTCGTATTCTACATAAAATTGTCTAAAAAATATCCTATTTATATTTTTATGGTTGACTGACAATAAGACGTGTAACTCCTGATAGCTTAGCAGTTCGGAGCATTCTGATTATATTTGTTTACTCTTACGTTTATAATACTCTCACTCATCCCTAATTCAAAAAGTTAACATTATTACCTATTCAATAAAAAAAGAATCATAGAAATCGGTATAGAAACACCAAACTTATATAAGCCATCGCACCGTCGCACGTGAATACTGAATCATGCTATAAGGATTATTTTGTAATATAGAAATCTCTACTAATATTATAAACTAGCTGAGCCCGCAACTTTGTTTACTTCACATTAGGTGTATGAAAGGAAAGGAATTTCTTCATCAGAGTCATCAAGCAGCGTCTGAAACTGCCCTGTTTGCTTAATCATAAAAGAGCTTAATGATTAAGTCTATTTTAAAACAATTCAGTCCACGCCTTCGGCGCGGACTGAATTGTTTAAAAATAGTCTTAATTTTGATTAAGCCAACACGCCAGTTTAGGTTCACTCACATTCAAAGAAACCCCTACAATTAAAATTTTCAAAATATCTGATTCTTAAAAGTGTTATAACTCTTTTATTTCTAAACCGATTTACATAAAACAAACGCTAAATGTTAACTGGAGCAAACCTCAACACAATAAAAAAAACCGCATTGCAATCGGTTGAGCGGTTACTGAGATTAGCGTGCACAACCGTACAGACAAACAGATATACAGACATACAGACATACAGACATACAGACAAACAGACAAAAATTCTAAAAATAATTGTTTTGGGTTCTATTGCGTTCATAAAGCCCCCCTATAATATTTTTTCTTATTTATCTTCCATGTACAGACAGCGACCTGTTACGATTTTATTATATGTATTGATTGATGAGAAAGTAACTCTGCCTGTCTGTTTGTTACGTTTTCACGCCTAAACCACTGAACCGATTTTGATGAAATTTGGTATAAAGATAATTTGAGTTCAAGGGAAGGACATAGGCTACTTTTTAACTGACTGCGCAAAAGGAGGGTAATGATTTTACGCGATAACGACTTCTACGCGGATGAAGCCGCAGGGAACAGCTAGTCTGTAATAAATTATGAAATTTTGTCGATACTAAAAGTAACTAACTTGTGAACGTGTCTGTAATGCCTTCACCTGAACTACAGAACTAGTTCTGATTAATTTGATACGGAGATAAAATAGAGATTGTAATAGTACATAGGTTACTTTTTATTTTGGGAATAAGCGCCGGTGCGTAATCAGTATGAAAAAATCTCATAGCTTTGCGAAAGTTTGTGAGAGTGGATGTGAAGATGTCTATGTTTGATATTCTTTTACTACTCTAGCTATAATATATCAGGTACCTTTGTACCGGAATACTTTATAATTTGGAATAATGCTAAGACTATCTTTTATCCCGGGAATAAGTTTCTCCGGGAATCAGTGCAGTCTCCGAGTTGTAGTTTTAACGTATGTTTCAGCGATACGGTTTTCTATTCTTGAACTAAGCTTTTTAGGACTTGTGTTGCCCTTAGACCTAAGTTTCTTAGACTTATTTATCACTAGCTGACCCGCGCAACCTTGTTTGCGTAAGAGAGAGAGAAATAGAAAGGTCCCCCGTCGCTTCTATTCTTATCGCGTGGTTTTCTGTCGCGTGTATTCCCGTTGTATTATTTTGGCACAAATTGGATTTTCATTAAAATGGTTATTGTTATCGAACCTAATTCGATGCACTATCAGTAGGGTTACGGGATATTTTACTTTTCCGTGACTTTACTGGATGCCAAGGGAAATAAGGGTCGACATGCAGCAGCGCCACTGGTGTTGCAAACGTTCACTATGCGAATTAGTCCACTAAATAAAAGATCAGGTGAACCGTAAGCTTGTCTGCCATCTTAGTAGTATAAAAAACTGGCCAAGTGCGGACTCGCACACAGAGGAAATAAATAAAGAATAAAGTATAGATAGAAATAAAGTCCCATAATGAGTTCCATTCCGAACAACGGTTGGCCGGTTTAGTTGGTCGGAGTGGAAAGCCAGAGGGTTCCGTACCAAAAAAAACACCATAGCATCACGTTTGTTGGATGGGAGCCCCCTTAATCCCCGCCTCCCTTTTCTGATGTTAGTATTTGTTGTCATAGTGGCTACAGAAATATATCATCTGAAAATTTCAGCTCTCTAGCTATCATGATTCCTGAGATACAGCCTCATGACGGACAGATAGACAGACAGACAGCGAAGTCTCATAAATAGGGTCCCGTTTAAGGGCACGAACCCTAAAAATCGTTTCTTTGTGCGCAACTATGCCATTAATCTAATTTCAAGGTTCTAGATCTCGATCAGGTATCTAAGTCAGTTTTTATTTTTTATATCAATCAAATCAGCATGTACGCTCCTGGACGTAGGCCTCTTCTAATTTACGTCCTGCGCCTTCAGCATCCAACCTGCGACCTCTTCTAGGTCCTCGGTCCATCTAGCGGGGGGACCAAGTCGCGATGCCCGCTTTGGAACTCGTTTGCTCCATCTGCCGTCGTCTGTCGTCTTCTGTGGCCAGCCCGCGGCACTTTACAGTACTGTTTTTATATGTATAGATATAATTCTGACTAAATAAATCAAAATACGTACTTTGAGCGAAGTAAATCTATATTTTTGTAAAAATTGATACCTCATGTCTTTGTTAATTGGTTTAGAGAGCATTCTCTGCTTTTGCTAAGAAATTTATATCTGAACTTCTTTCTTTCTCGTATTTCTGGATCCTACTGGACCTACATAGGTCTTCAGACTTTCGAGGCTGAGGCAACCCGTACTAATACAGTTTCTCCTATTGTGACCAGACATTTACTGTAGATTTCATCTGCTAAATGTTCATCTATAACGCCTCTGATCGTTTGTATTATCTCTGTATAAAATAAGAAAGTAAGCGAAGATGGGAATAAATACTCTGTGATAATCGGAACCGTGTACACCTTACCTATAATAGAACTTGTTCTTTCATAATTCCTAGCCAGACATGTACAGGTTTTCCTTCTTACAAATGTAATTTTGACATACAAAATATGAAGGCGATTCCGCATATTGAAGGACAAAAATCAATAAATGAAGAGTTTTAATAAAATGATTATTTGATTTTTGTGACATTTACTTATCAAAAATTGAGACCAACTTTTTTAATTCGAATTGAGCTTTCAAACAAGTGTCAAAAAAAAACAAAAAGTACCGACTAAGAAGTATTAATATGAACTATTGTGCAATTCCCCTCAAAATATTTTTCTACCCCATTTTAACCATAATAAAAGACAAATTTCAATAAAATACAAAACACGTCCCCTATCAATTCAGTTAAAGATGTTTTATGCCAAATTTGAAGAAGATCGGACCAAGGAATCACGTTGTCCCATACAAACTTTGCAACCCTTGTTTACCCCCTTAGGAGTTGAATTTTCAAAAATCCCTTCTTATTGCTCGCCTACGTGACATAAGGAGCATTTGTGCCAAATTTCATGGTTCTAGACCCAGTGGTTTAGGCTGTGCGTTGATCGTCAGTCAGTCAGTTCAAAAGTCAAGTAAGATTTTCTTTCAACGTTTGGTGCGGAATTATGAGAAATATGGTTGTATTAGTCCATGTGTATGAAGGTAACTTAAACACTGTCAAGTATTTAGAAATACTGGATTTAGTTAGTTTCTCATTTTTTTGTAAATAATTTAAGATTTCGTTGTTTTCCTTTCATTTAATTTATGAAGTTTGTAAGAGATATTTTATCCTTATAATTGACCCTAACGATCGAAGCAATAAAAGTACAGGGTGCAGCTTTTACAGATTTTAGTAGGTTCGATTACCGGGTGAGGCAAGCGAATTTTTAAAAATCATTGAATGCAGTTTTCTTTCTTTTCAAAAATAAAGGAATGTTTTCTTTGAGTAAAACTTTCTATCTACAGTATTAAGAGTACTTCCCCTTCAGGTGGCATTACAAAATTCCACCCTGTATAGATAAGTCTCAAACTTCCATTTGTATTAAGATAAATTCATCAAAACATCTTTGCCAAATAAACTCCTTTTAGAAATAACAAATATATAGACAGCATATTTCATTCAAAATGTGTCATTTTGTGGGCTTCACGGGAAATTAGTTTTATGTAGCGTAACGATCCTTTAGCCGTTGTATGAAGACAGACGGCGTACATTCTTCCTTAAATAAAAAGGAGGTCAAATATATAGCCTTGTCTTTTTTTAGGATAATGGGCAGTAAATTCTACGACAAAGTTGTATGATAAAGCTTTACTGAGTTAAGCGGATTATACTTTTGATATGTTGCTAGTAAATGCATGTGATTTCGTTCATGTTCGTTGCGGGGTATAAATAACTAGCAACACAATATGAGGATAACACCATTTGTTACCAGGCGCAAAATTTTGATTGGATGAAAATTTGAATGCATACAGTTTATAGTATATCCCTGAACGTTACTGATATAACCATGAATTTCTAAATAGGTAAAAAACCTTTCTATACCTGTCGTAATAAAATAAAAAGTAAAGCTTTAACCAGTTCAGGAAATTCGTTTTTATCACCAGCTTTAGTTAGGTATCTAAATAATTCTCACAAAGCTGAGCAATTTTATTGTACTTTAACTATTTAACTCTCTAATATCTTTGTAAAGTAATTCCAATATCTAACGATCGCTAAACTTACATTTTAAATAAAAAAGCTAAAGTAGTTTATATTTGTGTCGGTAATATATTTAGATTAGGTACTAATAAAATTAATTACTCCAAATGAACCAATATCTTTGTTAATTTTCTTCAGAAGGTGGGCACTAAACACCCACATATCACAGTATTTATTTAGATGGTGAGTCGTCACTATAACCTATGTTTACTTTGAGTCTAAGACCGTGTGGCTTAATCGGTTCGAGCCCGGCATGGCATTCTTAAGGATATCCACACAATACAAAAGGGTCTCCCTTTTAGTCAGAATAAAATTCGCTGGGTGAAACTACACTGTAGTATCATTCTGCTTCTACTGCCGCGTCACCTGCAAATGGTGAATCCGTCACCTAACGGAGAATCATGGTAAACAAAAGACAGATTCAAAACAATACCCTGTAACAATACCTCCAAAATAATAGGGTAGGTCAAAGTACAAAAGCGGATTGCTATAGACTGATTTGATGTGTTTATGGGCTGGGCTACACAGAATGTAGTAAGAACCCATATTTTCGAGCTTAAAACATAAAACCTATGAAGAATTTAGCGATTTTAAAACATTGTCACATACAACATAATAATAAGCACTAAGATCCTATAGGGGTATTTTTCGCGCATGCTTAGATTGTAGAATAATCAACAATCTAAACAGTCTTAGAAGTTAATTTAGTTAGCATACTAATTGATTTTTAAAAATTATTTCGTAGGGCCTTAGAAATTAGAAAGCTCTTACAGGGTCAGCAGCGCAAGTGTAGCGTCTCTGGCGTTGCAAACACCCATTACATTAGTCACCAATTTGCCACCTTAGAATTATTAAAAAAATATACATATTATAACATATAAATGTGTAATAATGGTCTCTTTACACTTTAAACAAGTTAGAAACATTTCATCTTAGTTTTATGTTAATTGAACAGTTCGCTTAGTTATTACGGTGCAAAGCTTGTTAATTAGAACTTGTAAACTCACTCTTTAACCGACTTCAAAAAGGAGGAGGTAACCAAAGGAGGAGAATACCATCAACAGCCGGAATTGATGAAAAACACGAGTAAACCAACCAGATTGAAATGACGTCAAAAAGCGGCCGCGTAGTACATAGAGCTACGTCTTTAAATTGCAAGTATTGTACGTTTATTTGGTTTGACATCGTGTACTATCGCTACAAAAATAGCTTAGCGAATATACAATTCCCATAATAACTTCCTATTACAATTATTACTTTTATGAATAATCGACATTTAAATAAGAAAGAGCAAGAAAACAAACTCTTTGACGTTTTAAAATGGACGCGATGTCGGGTTCTACTTAAGTACATAATAGTGGGCACTTAGATTACCCTTTTTTTAACATGAGGGAAAATCCCTCATGGATGCTATGCTGGACTCCTACCGACTAAATAAACTCACGTAACGCCCAACAGCTTACGGTTTGGAGCCCCGGGTAAGCCCTCGGAAGGCTTTCCTAGGACTCCCAACAGACCTCGCCTACGGGGTGGTTCGGGTGCTATCCCGCGTCTTTGGGGGGTTTTCGGGTGTGATTCCGCTTCTTAGGGGGCGGGGGGGAGGGCGTGCGTGAATCCCTCACGTCACGCTGCCGTCTTGGGCCTGCTTCTGTAAGGACGGTGAGCAGCCCACACATAGAGTACCTGCTTATTTTTTACCCTAGCTTTCTTATGTATAAGTATTTATCAGTTTCTTTCAAATTTACGATCCTGTAGGTTTAGGTATTTCTGCATTTTCACACACAAATCCACATTTTGACATATTGAGACTAGAGACTAGAAGAAACTGGTTTTTAAATTCACATGTTCCAGATTTTTTATTTACTTATATAAAACCAGGTCAAGTACGACTCGAACTCGCGCTTGGAGGGTTCCATACTAAAAAAACAGCAAAAATCACGTTTTTTTTATGGTAGCCCCCCTTAATCCCCCTTTTGTCTAATTTAAGTATTTGTTGTTATAGCGTCAACCAAAATACATCATCTGAGAAAATTTCAGCTCTCTAGTTGTCACGGTTCCCGAGATAGGATTTAAGTATTTGTTGTTACAGCGTCAACTAAAATATATCATCTGTTAAAATTTCAGCTCTCTAATTGTCACGGTTTCCGAGATAGTATTTAAGTATTTGTTGTTTTAGCAGTTTCCGAGAAAGCCTCATGTCGGACAGACAGACAGACAAGCGGACTGTGAAGTCTCATGAATAGGGTCCCGTTTTTATAATTTGGGTTTGGAACCCTAAAAACTGTGTGGCCAGTTTTACCAACAGCCATCAATCAACAGTATAAATAAGGTTTGTAATCTAGAAGACACTTAATGACTTTCTTCAAAAAAGTCTTACAGACTAAGGCTGAGGCCGCACTTGGGGTTACTGCGGTTTTATTCCAAATAAAAACGCACCTAGAACGACCCAGAACCTACCATTGACGATCCTTCCGTTTGGACGCATAGTATCAGTTCAAGCTATGCAGTCGAATGGTACTGAATAAAATAATTCCTCCTCTCGGTCCTCGGTCCTAGGTTCGATTTCTGGGTCAGAACAAATATTTGTGTGTGATACACAAATGTTCTGGAGTTTGTGTTTTATGTACTTGCTATGAAATAAATTATATTAAAATATAACTACTAAACCTCTCTCTCGCTTTCATGTGACGCTAACAAATTGTTAAATAGGTAGTACCTACATTTTAAAAATAAAATAAAACTTGCAATATAACTTTTAATATAGTTATACCCTAGCTAAGCGATCAGTATGAATGAAGAGAGCTCACAATAATCTCACACGCCAATTTATACATTCTCCCCCAGAAGCTGCTCAATAGACAATACCATTTAATTCCACAATGTTATTTAAAACCAGGTAACTTAGCAATGATGTACAATTCCAAATAATAATGTTAGGGTTCGATGAAACCTTAGATCATTTAACTACAGGACCCGTCTAGCAAAGCTTTCCCCTCTGCTAAGCCAATGGATCACTCGATCTAACAGGTTTATAAAAAGAACATAAGAATCGATTGATTACGGAAATAAATAGTCTCAGTATTAGTATTTTCTAACACGAAGTTGTGTCAGCTAGTATAATTCAAATACAGTACCCGTACATTGCAAAAAAGATAAACGTATCAAATTGTGGTTGACTTTTTTTTTTTTTTTTGTTTAACGTGAGGGAAAATCCTCATAGGATGTTATGCCGGACTCTTACCGACTAAAAAACCTCACGCCACGCCTAACAGCCTATGGTTGAGAGCCCCGGGAAGCCCTCAGGAAGGATGTCCCGTGACTCCCAACAGACCTACGGCCGCCGCTGCGGCCTCGCCCAGGGGGTGGTTCGGGTGCAATCCCGCGTCTATGGGGGGTTTCGGGTGTGACCCCGCTTCTAAGGGGGGGCGTGCGTGAGTTGCTCACGTCACGCTGCCGTCATGGGCCTGCTTCTGTAAGGACGGTGAGCGGCCCTCTCACCGTCCTCAGACCCCCGGTCATGGAGGCCGATAGTCTTCAGCGAAGACACGTCGGCGGCGCCCAGGGCGCCGACTGCGGAACTCGGGTGGGAGAGTTCTCTCCCGTACCCGGCCCGCCGCTTCCAATTGTAGTTGACTTAAAATGACACCGTCTGTCTCATGTAAAGCTATTTATTTCATTTACGTGAGTCTCCGTGCTTCGGAAAGCAGGTTAAGCCGTTTGGTACTGTTTTCAGTAAAATTGCAGCTATGGCGGAGGCCAGGCCTAGTCAGCAAGCGAGTGTCAAAGAGTCTGAGATGATGAAGATGTGTATATATTATGTACGAATCATAAGTACCTACTTAATAAAAAAATACTAATATTTTACAAGACTTTTGTATCTACCTGTACTAAATTAAAACTGATGCTATGCTACAAATTTAGAAATGTACCTTCATGTACTGCGCGGCCGCTTTTTGACGTCATTTCAATTTGGTTGGTTTACCCGTGTTTTGCATCAATTCCGGCTGTTGATGGTATTTTTCTTATATTTTGTTAAATACTGAATGTAATGAGCTGAATTTTTAAATTTGAGTAGTTGAATAAATACGCAAAATATTGCAATATAGTTTGTTGTGTTTATTTTCTAAGAACATTGACAACAAAGGTCATATAAAACAATGGGCTGATTGCGACAAATTTTGTGATTCCTCTGTAATTACTAAGAAGATATTAATGAAACTCGGTTGAAGAGTGTAGACTTTGATTAGATACAAATTAACGTTACAAGTTTGGCTGTAAGGTTCCTATTTTAGGCACTAGAGGTTAATAACCTGATTTTACCTATATGTCTATATCTTTTGAGCGGGAAATTATTTTCAATTTCTGCTTTTACCAAGATTATAAGCAAATTCATAGCAACGTACATGAGTAAACTCAACACTGTACCAAGTCTCTGTATATGATAATTACGATATCTTCAAACGTACTCCCAGCGGAAACCTGAATTACTCCGTGATATCATGATACACAAATTTCATTTATACATACACATTTACAGCTCGCACCAAGCTACCTAATGAGCCTTTTCTTTTTGCAAAAAAAGAAAAAGTTCCGCTGGGCTGACGTTTCGAACGTACTCCTGGCGGCATCAGTTTTTCAAGAATATCTTCACAATGGCTGGATACACAAATTTCTATTTACGATACACATTTACACGGACTCTTACGCTAATTTTCTGCATATCTAGAATTTAAAAAATCGACACTTTTCCGCCAGGAGTACGCACACACCTAGGCTATATTCCTCAACAAGTCCTCAGGTTTGTACAGTGCCTGCGTCAAACTATAACCTCGCAACACATGAGGTGCGCTAAATCATCAGAGCTCAACGTTAACCAAGATGTGAATCGTATTGGCTAGATGTTAGAAGAGAGCTTGTGACCTCATGGCAGGGCTATTTATACCCTGACTATGCACTCCACCAGAAAATTCCTTCAAAACCCGTTTTATATTGTAGTTCCTGTCTGACAACGCAAAAAACCAGCGACTAGGTATCGACTCCTTACCAGAGAGATGTTGCCAAAGCCAAAAAAAACAATGAATTGAATAAGGCGCTTTGACACGCTCAATGATGATTGTCAAGCCGAAAACTTGACAATACTACACATACAATATAAATGTTACAACCACCCCCCCCTTAATAGTATTTCCTGCGGATATGACACGCTGGAAATACCCAATAAAGAAAACAGAAAAGTACTGACTAATAAACAAAGACAACCAGCTAGGTCCTTCAACCCCAAGCTGACTGCTACCATTACAATAACAAAGAAAGATCCTCCTATACACCTAACTAGACACTGACTCGTGTACCGGATAGGCTTAGTAACTAGAGTCTAATGCCCTTCATAGAAAGCGAATGCTCCCTTTACTGGCTGCTGATACCCTAACACTACACAAGCTCTCAGGATATTGTAGAGCGAATGAGAGAAAACGCTCGGTGCGGTGCATAGAAGAAACTACAACGTGACAATTTGAAGTCACGTACACACATAGAAATACAAACAAAAGATTAAATAGTCTTACATAATGATCACATAGCACTGGTTTAATAAACTAGAGAAACAGTGCTATGTAGTTACGTTAGGTATTGGAGACGGCTCCTCCTGATACTTCAGGATGTCCTTGATATGGTACTCCCCAAGATCCTTACCGTCCAGATCTGATAGCCTATATACTAAAGGGGATCGTTTAGCAGTCACCACACATTTAAGGAACTTAGGGGCTAGCTTAGAAGTAAAATTCTTGGCCTTGTTGGACAGGTAGAACGTGCGTTTGTAAACTATCTGTCCCACTTTCAGCTCTACATGCCTTTTTCTGAGGTTGTAATACTTTTCATTACGCTGGTGGGCAACGTTCAAATGTTTCCTCACCTGGTCGTAAATGCGTTGTATTTCTCTCAGCTTGACACCGAAGGCTGATGGATTGTCTACAGAGACTGAAGTAGGATGGCACGCGATATCTGTTTGCCTGTATAACACTCCATCCCCAATAAATTCCCTACCATGTACCAAAAAGTAAGGGGTGAAACGAGTTGCTTCGTTAACTGCAGTGTTTAAAGCACACTGTATCTCAACCAAGAACTGATCCCAAGACTTGTGTTGTGACTTCACATAGCATGAGATCGCTTGAACCACATTGCGAATAGCTCGTTCCGCCTGATTAGTTTGGGCATGATACCTAGGGTTATAATATATATTAGGTACATTGTATTTAGCCAACAGATCTTTAAATGGCTTACTCACAAACTGAGGGCCATTATCCATGTAAATAGTCTTGCAGACTCCGTGCACGAGAAACACACTCTTCTCTATGAACCTCGCGACTACAGCGCCTGTGGCAACCCGAACAGGGCACAACATGACGTATTTGCTAAAGTAGTCGGAGACCACGATCAGGTGTACGTTTCTATTGCTCGAAGTGGGAAAGGGACCAAGCAGATCGACAGAGATAGCTTCGAATGGCTTCGAAACCCGCTTCGGGCTACCCATTAGGCCGGAACGAGACGTATTTACGGGTTTGTACTGCTTGCATGTTTCGCAATTCCCAACATATTCTTTGACGTCCTCGTACATCTTGGGCCAGTAATAATTTAGGGCTAACCTTTTATGCGTCTTCCAAACGCCACCATGGGCACTAAGTGTGTCATCGTGGTACTTAGAGAGCAGGGGCAAGCGATCCTCCTGAGGTACCACCAGCTTCCAGTCAAAGTCTGAAGTCAAAGAATATTTATTTTTAGTTAACCTATATAGAAGGTTGTCACGAATGTCATAATTTGGTGACTTCCTAGGGTTCTTCCGAACACTATTCATGGT
Source organism: Miltochrista miniata (assembly GCA_933228765.1). Taxonomy (NCBI): domain Eukaryota; kingdom Metazoa; phylum Arthropoda; class Insecta; order Lepidoptera; family Erebidae; genus Miltochrista; species Miltochrista miniata. The sequence continues at coordinate 25,264,892 of OW121756.1, forward strand.
GTGGTCATACCACGGGTCTTTAGTGGGTACTGCATCGAGGGAATCAATTTTGATACGAGACAGAGCATCAGGTACAACGTGGTCTTTACCTTTTCGATGCTCTATGTCAAAATCGAATTGACTGAGCCTCATGCTCCAACGTGCTAGACGATCCGTGGGATTTTTTAGCTTATGGAACCACAGAAGAGATGAATGATCCGTGACGACCGTACATTTTTGGCCTTCGACGTACTGTCGAAATTGTTCCAAAGCGAAAATCACGGCCAGAAGTTCTCGCTCAGTTGTGCTGTAGTTCACCTCGTTCTTGTTGAGAGAACGGCTACAATAGGCGATAGGGTGCTCAACACCATCGTGAGTTTGTGTCAGTACAGCAGCAACTGAGTAAGCTGACGCGTCACTAAGAATGCGGAAGGGCAGCTCAAAGTTAGGCATTTTTAATATAGGGGCAGAGACCAAGGCTGACTTTAGCAGGTTAAAGGCCTGTTCAGCCTCAGGGGTCCATTCAAACTTAAAGTTTTTAGATGTCAGTTTGCACAGAGGTTTACTAATCTTAGAGAAGTTGTTAACAAAGCGACGATACCAGCCGGCCATTCCCAGAAATCTCTTAACCTCCTTAGGGTTAGAAGGGGTGGGATAGTTGAGGATAACCTCAACTTTACCCGGGTCTGTCCGTAGGCCATGTTTGTCCACATAATACCCCAGGTATTTGAGTTCACTCCGACAAAAGTGAGATTTTTTCATGTTGATAGTTAGGCCAGCATCCTTGAGTTACTGATAGACTCTATGTAAGAGCTCTACATGCTCCTCAAAGGTGCTGGACACACAGACTATGTCGTCCTGAAACGCAAATACCTTATTGTCGAACTCGGGGCCAAATAGACGGTCCATCAGGCGTTGCATCGTGGCACTAGCCCCGACAAGACCGAAGCACATCGAATTGTATTGGAATAATCCTCTCCGGGGAACCGTAAAAGCAGTCTTCTCAGCAGACTGGGGTGAGTCAAATGGAATCTGCCAGTAAGCCGCACTCAAATCTACAGAAGTTAAATACTTAGCGTTATTAAGGTGGTCCAAGATTTGATTGATATAGGGTAAGGGGTAGGCGTCACTCTTTGACACAGAGTTCAGCTTGCGAGAGTCCAAGCACAATCTGAGGTCACCGTTTGCCTTCTCCACCATGACCACTGGAGAGTTCCACGCGGACTGAGACGGGGACACTACTCCCATCTCCAGCATTCGGTCCAACTCGGCTTCCGGTGCCTCCTGCTCTATATTAGGTAAGGGAGCGCACCGCATCTTCTTGGAACTGGGTTTTGATCTTGAGAGTATCAATCCTACTTTTCGTATTACAACTGCAGACAGCTCTCACTTGCAATGTCTGGGTTGTATCTCTTTGCCAATTGAGTACAATGATGCCAATTGAGTATAATGAGCAGCAGAGAATCATTCCCGGTATTTGCACATACCTGCCACACCATTCGGCGCGTGTATGAAATTAATGATACTCTCGAAGAAACCAGTTGAACAGGACGCCAAGTACCCTATATTGTTTGTCAGCATAAGAAAGGTTGTTGGAGAATCGAGCTGGGGACGGAAATTATTTGTAGTGAGTCAAAAAAGCCTCAAAATAGCTCACCCGCCATTAGGTTAATGCGCCGTGAGGCAAGAATTCAATTTGGCTCATAATTATTGATTTGGTCGTGCATTTTTTTTTATCGTATTTTCATATTGTATACTATGTGATCACAACCTGTCCCTACTCCATAAGTATGTATACTATATTTCAACAGAGGGGGGGGGGGGGGGGTGTTTTCCATGCTATATTTTGTCTATAGGTACTTATTGGCAGTCTGAAAAGAGTGGCCGTGAGATTTCTTGCCAGATTCTTACTCACAGGCTCTACCTATTGGTTTGCGAATCTGGCAGTTAATGTAAATGTAGAATCATTCATAAAGACGTTCATTGTATTACTATGAACCTACATGAATAAAGATGTGTTTGTTTCTTTGATTGTTTGATTTGAGTCGCCAAATTAATATCACCCTACCATGATAATGCTGGAATGGATTTCAGAGGTTCTTTACTGTATATCTGACTACCTCGGTGCTGCGTAAGCGACCGCCGTGTTTAGGCCTCTGGTTTCTAACCCTGGCTCTGGAGTTGGGATCTATGAATACTGGTTTCTATGCATAATAATGTATGTATGTATGGTAGAATACAAAATGATGTGATGAGCCGACGATGACGCGAGCGAAGCCGCGGGCACCAGCTAGTATTTAATAAAATCAAATCTGATAAATCATTTGACCGCTACTTTGTGCTAAGCAAGTTTTATTTTTAAGTTTTTTTTTGAAGTCGGTTTTATTTTTGTAATCTCTCTATCTAGATGTAAAGTTCTCATCAATATAAACCAATCAAGCCCAAACACAAGGTACCGCTGTAAATCGTTAAGGAATTCCCTCGACTGTCTTTCGACTCCATCATCAGATCGACTCCAAAGCTTCATTATAATGAAGTGCTTTAAAGCACTTAAGTAAAAAGTTATCAAAAGCACTATTTGTCCGTACAATTTTCTGTGGTTGCCCTCTATTTCTCCTGGATCCCATAATCAGATCCTGACCTGGTGAAAATGGGACGACCTCAAAAGTGAACACTATCCAAAGAAAACAGAATTTTTGAAATCCGTCTATGATTGACGGAAATATCGGTAAACATACATAAAAAAAACATACAGACGAATTGAAAACCTCCTCCTTTTTGAAGTCGGTTAAAGAGTGAGTTTACAAGTTCTAATTAACAAGCTTTGCACCGTAATAACTAAGCGAACTGTTCAATTAACATAAAACTAAGATGAAATGTTTCTAACTTGTTTAAAGTGTAAAGAGACCATTATTACACATTTATATGTTATAATATGTATATTTTTTTAATAATTCTAAGGTGGCAAATTGGTGACTAATGTAATGGGTGTTTGCAACGCCAGAGACGCTACACTTGCGCTGCTGACCCTGTAAGAGCTTTCTAATTTCTAAGGCCCTACGAAATAATTTTTAAAAATCAATTAGTATGCTAACTAAATTAACTTCTAAGACTGTTTAGATTGTTGATTATTCTACAATCTAAGCATGCGCGAAAAATACCCCTATAGGATCTTAGTGCTTATTATTATGTTGTATGTGACAATGTTTTAAAATCGCTAAATTCTTCATAGGTTTTATGTTTTAAGCTCGAAAATATGGGTTCTTACTACATTCTGTGTAGCCCAGCCCATAAACACATCAAATCAGTCTATAGCAATCCGCTTTTGTACTTTGACCTACCCTATTATTTTGGAGGTATTGTTACAGGGTATTGTTTTGAATCTGTCTTTTGTTTACCATGATTCTCCGTTAGGTGACGGATTCACCATTTGCAGGTGACGCGGCAGTAGAAGCAGAATGATACTACAGTGTAGTTTCACCCAGCGAATTTTATTCTGACTAAAAGGGAGACCCTTTTGTATTGTGTGGATATCCTTAAGAATGCCATGCCGGGCTCGAACCGATTAAGCCACACGGTCTTAGACTCAAAGTAAACATAGGTTATAGTGACGACTCACCATCTAAATAAATACTGTGATATGTGGGTGTTTAGTGCCCACCTTCTGAAGAAAATTAACAAAGATATTGGTTCATTTGGAGTAATTAATTTTATTAGTACCTAATCTAAATATATTACCGACACAAATATAAACTACTTTAGCTTTTTTATTTAAAATGTAAGTTTAGCGATCGTTAGATATTGGAATTACTTTACAAAGATATTAGAGAGTTAAATAGTTAAAGTACAATAAAATTGCTCAGCTTTGTGAGAATTATTTAGATACCTAACTAAAGCTGGTGATAAAAACGAATTTCCTGAACTGGTTAAAGCTTTACTTTTTATTTTATTACGACAGGTATAGAAAGGTTTTTTACCTATTTAGAAATTCATGGTTATATCAGTAACGTTCAGGGATATACTATAAACTGTATGCATTCAAATTTTCATCCAATCAAAATTTTGCGCCTGGTAACAAATGGTGTTATCCTCATATTGTGTTGCTAGTTATTTATACCCCGCAACGAACATGAACGAAATCACATGCATTTACTAGCAACATATCAAAAGTATAATCCGCTTAACTCAGTAAAGCTTTATCATACAACTTTGTCGTAGAATTTACTGCCCATTATCCTAAAAAAAGACAAGGCTATATATTTGACCTCCTTTTTATTTAAGGAAGAATGTACGCCGTCTGTCTTCATACAACGGCTAAAGGATCGTTACGCTACATAAAACTAATTTCCCGTGAAGCCCACAAAATGACACATTTTGAATGAAATATGCTGTCTATATATTTGTTATTTCTAAAAGGAGTTTATTTGGCAAAGATGTTTTGATGAATTTATCTTAATACAAATGGAAGTTTGAGACTTATCTATACAGGGTGGAATTTTGTAATGCCACCTGAAGGGGAAGTACTCTTAATACTGTAGATAGAAAGTTTTACTCAAAGAAAACATTCCTTTATTTTTGAAAAGAAAGAAAACTGCATTCAATGATTTTTAAAAATTCGCTTGCCTCACCCGGTAATCGAACCTACTAAAATCTGTAAAAGCTGCACCCTGTACTTTTATTGCTTCGATCGTTAGGGTCAATTATAAGGATAAAATATCTCTTACAAACTTCATAAATTAAATGAAAGGAAAACAACGAAATCTTAAATTATTTACAAAAAAATGAGAAACTAACTAAATCCAGTATTTCTAAATACTTGACAGTGTTTAAGTTACCTTCATACACATGGACTAATACAACCATATTTCTCATAATTCCGCACCAAACGTTGAAAGAAAATCTTACTTGACTTTTGAACTGACTGACTGACGATCAACGCACAGCCTAAACCACTGGGTCTAGAACCATGAAATTTGGCACAAATGCTCCTTATGTCACGTAGGCGAGCAATAAGAAGGGATTTTTGAAAATTCAACTCCTAAGGGGGTAAACAAGGGTTGCAAAGTTTGTATGGGACAACGTGATTCCTTGGTCCGATCTTCTTCAAATTTGGCATAAAACATCTTTAACTGAATTGATAGGGGACGTGTTTTGTATTTTATTGAAATTTGTCTTTTATTATGGTTAAAATGGGGTAGAAAAATATTTTGAGGGGAATTGCACAATAGTTCATATTAATACTTCTTAGTCGGTACTTTTTGTTTTTTTTTGACACTTGTTTGAAAGCTCAATTCGAATTAAAAAAGTTGGTCTCAATTTTTGATAAGTAAATGTCACAAAAATCAAATAATCATTTTATTAAAACTCTTCATTTATTGATTTTTGTCCTTCAATATGCGGAATCGCCTTCATATTTTGTATGTCAAAATTACATTTGTAAGAAGGAAAACCTGTACATGTCTGGCTAGGAATTATGAAAGAACAAGTTCTATTATAGGTAAGGTGTACACGGTTCCGATTATCACAGAGTATTTATTCCCATCTTCGCTTACTTTCTTATTTTATACAGAGATAATACAAACGATCAGAGGCGTTATAGATGAACATTTAGCAGATGAAATCTACAGTAAATGTCTGGTCACAATAGGAGAAACTGTATTAGTACGGGTTGCCTCAGCCTCGAAAGTCTGAAGACCTATGTAGGTCCAGTAGGATCCAGAAATACGAGAAAGAAAGAAGTTCAGATATAAATTTCTTAGCAAAAGCAGAGAATGCTCTCTAAACCAATTAACAAAGACATGAGGTATCAATTTTTACAAAAATATAGATTTACTTCGCTCAAAGTACGTATTTTGATTTATTTAGTCAGAATTATATCTATACATATAAAAACAGTACTGTAAAGTGCCGCGGGCTGGCCACAGAAGACGACAGACGACGGCAGATGGAGCAAACGAGTTCCAAAGCGGGCATCGCGACTTGGTCCCCCCGCTAGATGGACCGAGGACCTAGAAGAGGTCGCAGGTTGGATGCTGAAGGCGCAGGACGTAAATTAGAAGAGGCCTACGTCCAGGAGCGTACATGCTGATTTGATTGATATAAAAAATAAAAACTGACTTAGATACCTGATCGAGATCTAGAACCTTGAAATTAGATTAATGGCATAGTTGCGCACAAAGAAACGATTTTTAGGGTTCGTGCCCTTAAACGGGACCCTATTTATGAGACTTCGCTGTCTGTCTGTCTATCTGTCCGTCATGAGGCTGTATCTCAGGAATCATGATAGCTAGAGAGCTGAAATTTTCAGATGATATATTTCTGTAGCCACTATGACAACAAATACTAACATCAGAAAAGGGAGGCGGGGATTAAGGGGGCTCCCATCCAACAAACGTGATGCTATGGTGTTTTTTTTGGTACGGAACCCTCTGGCTTTCCACTCCGACCAACTAAACCGGCCAACCGTTGTTCGGAATGGAACTCATTATGGGACTTTATTTCTATCTATACTTTATTCTTTATTTATTTCCTCTGTGTGCGAGTCCGCACTTGGCCAGTTTTTTATACTACTAAGATGGCAGACAAGCTTACGGTTCACCTGATCTTTTATTTAGTGGACTAATTCGCATAGTGAACGTTTGCAACACCAGTGGCGCTGCTGCATGTCGACCCTTATTTCCCTTGGCATCCAGTAAAGTCACGGAAAAGTAAAATATCCCGTAACCCTACTGATAGTGCATCGAATTAGGTTCGATAACAATAACCATTTTAATGAAAATCCAATTTGTGCCAAAATAATACAACGGGAATACACGCGACAGAAAACCACGCGATAAGAATAGAAGCGACGGGGGACCTTTCTATTTCTCTCTCTCTTACGCAAACAAGGTTGCGCGGGTCAGCTAGTGATAAATAAGTCTAAGAAACTTAGGTCTAAGGGCAACACAAGTCCTAAAAAGCTTAGTTCAAGAATAGAAAACCGTATCGCTGAAACATACGTTAAAACTACAACTCGGAGACTGCACTGATTCCCGGAGAAACTTATTCCCGGGATAAAAGATAGTCTTAGCATTATTCCAAATTATAAAGTATTCCGGTACAAAGGTACCTGATATATTATAGCTAGAGTAGTAAAAGAATATCAAACATAGACATCTTCACATCCACTCTCACAAACTTTCGCAAAGCTATGAGATTTTTTCATACTGATTACGCACCGGCGCTTATTCCCAAAATAAAAAGTAACCTATGTACTATTACAATCTCTATTTTATCTCCGTATCAAATTAATCAGAACTAGTTCTGTAGTTCAGGTGAAGGCATTACAGACACGTTCACAAGTTAGTTACTTTTAGTATCGACAAAATTTCATAATTTATTACAGACTAGCTGTTCCCTGCGGCTTCATCCGCGTAGAAGTCGTTATCGCGTAAAATCATTACCCTCCTTTTGCGCAGTCAGTTAAAAAGTAGCCTATGTCCTTCCCTTGAACTCAAATTATCTTTATACCAAATTTCATCAAAATCGGTTCAGTGGTTTAGGCGTGAAAACGTAACAAACAGACAGGCAGAGTTACTTTCTCATCAATCAATACATATAATAAAATCGTAACAGGTCGCTGTCTGTACATGGAAGATAAATAAGAAAAAATATTATAGGGGGGCTTTATGAACGCAATAGAACCCAAAACAATTATTTTTAGAATTTTTGTCTGTTTGTCTGTATGTCTGTATGTCTGTATGTCTGTATATCTGTTTGTCTGTACGGTTGTGCACGCTAATCTCAGTAACCGCTCAACCGATTGCAATGCGGTTTTTTTTATTGTGTTGAGGTTTGCTCCAGTTAACATTTAGCGTTTGTTTTATGTAAATCGGTTTAGAAATAAAAGAGTTATAACACTTTTAAGAATCAGATATTTTGAAAATTTTAATTGTAGGGGTTTCTTTGAATGTGAGTGAACCTAAACTGGCGTGTTGGCTTAATCAAAATTAAGACTATTTTTAAACAATTCAGTCCGCGCCGAAGGCGTGGACTGAATTGTTTTAAAATAGACTTAATCATTAAGCTCTTTTATGATTAAGCAAACAGGGCAGTTTCAGACGCTGCTTGATGACTCTGATGAAGAAATTCCTTTCCTTTCATACACCTAATGTGAAGTAAACAAAGTTGCGGGCTCAGCTAGTTTATAATATTAGTAGAGATTTCTATATTACAAAATAATCCTTATAGCATGATTCAGTATTCACGTGCGACGGTGCGATGGCTTATATAAGTTTGGTGTTTCTATACCGATTTCTATGATTCTTTTTTTATTGAATAGGTAATAATGTTAACTTTTTGAATTAGGGATGAGTGAGAGTATTATAAACGTAAGAGTAAACAAATATAATCAGAATGCTCCGAACTGCTAAGCTATCAGGAGTTACACGTCTTATTGTCAGTCAACCATAAAAATATAAATAGGATATTTTTTAGACAATTTTATGTAGAATACGAATATGTATTTCCCTCATACATGATTTCTATGTAACTTTAACCATTAAGGCTGCACACGCGACGAAAGCTTAAAAACTGCAGTGACTTCTCCCGTTTTCCCAAAATTTCCCTTCACTACTCTGCTCCTATTGATTTAGCGTGATGAAAAGTATACTATAACCTGCCCAGGAGTATGAAGAATAATTGTATCAATTTTCGTTAAAATCAGTCGAGTAGTTTTTGTTTCTATAAGGAACATACAGACAGACAGACAGACATACAGACAGACAAAAAATTAACTGATTGCATTTTTGGCATCAGTATCGATCACTTATCACCCCCTGATAGTTATTTTGAAAATATATTTCATGTACGGAATTGACCTCTCTACAGATTTATTATAAGTATAGATATATAAATAAATAAATAAATATTCACGGACATTTCACACAACGCTATCTGCTCCCAAAGTAAGCTAGGAATAACCTGCTTGTGTTATGGGTATCAGACCACGGATATTAATACTTATTATACATAGTTACACCCAGACTCTTGAGACAAACATTTATGGGTCACACAAATATTTGTCTCCGGTGGGAATCGAACCCACGACCTCCAGCGCCGCAGGCGGTATCACTACCGACTGCGCCACAGAGGCAGTCATATGTAGATGAAGGTTACGTATTTTGCACATAGAAAAATGCAAAGTAGTTGTTTCAAAATTTGCCATTCGTAATCATGTTCGTAATTTAGACTACAACACACATCAGACACCCTCGCTCATAGATACAATTTATTTTAGTGCTCCAATTGGTATTCAGTTAATGTGACCGGGCTAATTGGAGTGTTAGTTCAATTAGAGCACAACTACCAGTAGCACATCGGTCAGCGCACTGTTGAATAACATACTTGTTATTGGTCGATGTTCAGCTGTGTGTTCCAATTATACTACAAGTATAATTGGAATTGTTTTGACCTTATTGCCCGAGATGTGAACCAGTGGGCTATGATTTTGACTGACATATATGTGTGTGTTTATTTGTTACATTATTGCGTGAAAGCGGCTTAATACTTTATAAGTAGTGGTATAGGTTATATACAGTAATACATCTTGCCGTTGTTAATACGGGTCTCTGCACTCTACGCACAAATGATTGTGTGGCGGGTGGGGTAATGACACACAATTTATAATACCAAATTCCCTGATACCAAATCAACGCTATAACAAAGATTTCGTTTCAAAAGCGAAGATGCTGAATGAGGTATACATCTATTATATTAACATTATCTTTGCCCGTACTCATTTATATGATTATAATGTTAAGTTCATTTATTTAAACTTTTAGCCCGCTCGATAAGAGAAAAAAGAATTTGATATGAATTCCTCTTTATGTAAGTCTACGCTTGTATCATTATTTCAATATACCATTATCATTCAAGCAAGTATGGAATCGTTAAAAGTTTTCCACAATACTAACAAAAAAATCCGAGCGTATTCAGCGCTGTTATTACGTTTTCAATGAATAGGGATCTAACAAAGAGAAAAAAATAAGTACCACCTGGTACTTTGTCAGTTACTAGGTACCAAACCGGATACTATTATGGTTATGAAAACTATGTAATAAATATTACGTAGTATTCTTATGTTTTAGCATAGTACAATGCGCATTGCGTGTTTGCTTAGGTCCTCTGTTAGGTCTGAAATTTAGTTACCCCAAAATAGACACGTGAGGACTATTTATATTGGATTGTAAAAGTTTATAAATAAGCCAAAGAATTGTGTAATTTAATATTTCGATGATAAAAAAAAGAAAATAATATTTTTTTAATATAAAAACTTGTCGAAACTCCATTTATACGGAGTTCTCACGGTTTCACCCATGTGGTTCACGTGGGAATACGGGAATAAAATATAGCATATGTTCACCGGAGATAGTGTAGCTTCCCAACAGTGAAAGAATTTATCAAATCGGTTCCGTAGTTTCGGAGTCTATTCGATAAAAACAAACATAATATATATTATTATAGATTTTTATAATATTAGTATAGATTTTTGGGACATGATTTCCAGGAAATACCCGAGGCGCTTGGCGTTACTGCGTACAACGATGTGACCTGAAGCGAGTTTATATTCTCATCTGGTATGTACCACCGGACTTCAATAGTGATACTAGTTTGGAATAAAAAGTCTCAACTTTGACAAAATGACCTGCTCTGCTAGATTCTCAAAAAAACTGTTAAAATGCATAGTTTTTAGATTCATTAATAAAGTTGTAAATAGAGTAGTTAAAAGAATAACCCGCTGAGTTTCTTGCCAGTGCTTCTCAGGTGGGTCGCGATGTGAACTGGTGGTAACTTTTTGGTTTATATAAGTGACGTTTACAAGTGCATTTGTATGCCTAAGTAAATAAATGATATTTGATTTTGATTTTTGATTTGATTTTAACGAGTAACAGTGGTACTAGTTGCAAATTTTTATTCTCATCTATTGACACTAGTTAAGTACGGTAATATAAAAGATAATGTAATGCCTAGTACTGTAATAAGCTAGGGATCTTGTAATCTTAGTAGGTTCATGACCGGTATGACATATGTGGGGGGCTTCCACACGTAAAAGCTCCATTATATTAAAAGCTTTGTTCTGAAATATTTTTTATTCTCTTATCATTCATAAATAATTCAGTATTACAATATCTCATGTTTTTATGTACGTATGTACCGTTTAAGGAAACGCGTCTCTAAAGTTCTATACAAACATTGACTGTTTCGCCTAATAGCAAAAGTACAAATTGTATTCAAAACTTGAAATGTTTACTTAAATTTAACTTTGTATGTAAACTGACAACAGGAGCGTGTTCATTAACAAGCTTGAAAATAAGATTTATTCTTACTAACGTTATACTATAGAAATGAGGACAGTTTGAGTAAGAATGGTTCCCCTTTTGTTACATGCGCAGCTCCCAAACAGTTTGAGGTCAGTTAGGAAAGGTGTAATGGTACTTGCCCATGACCCCCCCCCCCCCCCCTGTGACTTGTGGTTGACCTATGACCATCTGGAAGTCACAAGGGGCCATTCACATGTCATTATGAGATTATACAACAGTCAATGCTCAGCTAGTTTAGCTACTATTATATCATTGCTGAGATCCAATTTCTGAGAGGTCAGTCTAAGGAAACAATAAATCTTTTCACTAATTGATTTTTTTTATACCACCAAGGTGGCAGACAAGCATACGGCCCACCAGATGTACCGGTGCTCACCGCTGCCTATGGCTATGCCAACATCAGAGGTGCTACTCTCGCGCTGCCGACCCTGTAAAAACCTTCTTAGACCCCTTTTGAAGAACCTCATACTGAAGGCGTTTGGGAAAACCGAGGCAGGGAGATCATTTCACAATATAAGCGTACGCGGGAGAAAGCCCCTACCGGATCTAACCGTGCTCAAACGCTCCGGACGCAAAGTGTGATGATGAACACCCTGTCTATGGCGAGCGGTGCGGTGGTAGAACGTAGCCGTGGGCATGATATCAAACAATTCTTCAGAGCACAAACCATTGTACAGGCGGTAGAACACGCACAAGGAGGCAAAGTCTCTCCTGGCGCGAAGAGGTTCCACACCACCTGCAAGCATAGGACCGCGTCACGTCGTTGACCACTCTCATGCCCGCCTTTGTACCGAGTCGAACGGAAGAAGCTGATATTCAGGTGCCCCCGCCCAGAGGTGGCAGCAGTACTCCATGTGCGGCCGCACTTGCGACTTATACAGTAGCAGTGTTTGCGCCGCAGTGAAGTACCGCCACGCCCTGTTGAGCACAGCGAGCTTCTTGGACGCCAGCTTGGCCTTATTCTCCAAATCACTTCGGAACTGAACGTCACGGGAGATGTCAACACCAAGGATACCTATGCTTTCAGAGATAGAGAGAGTTGTGCCCTGAAATTGTGGCGCTACAGTAAATGGGGCTTTCTTTGCGGTGAATACACAAACTTGTGTCTTAGTAGGGTTGAATAGAACAAGATTTTGTTTTCCCCAATCGGACACTCTAGTGAGAATAGTCTCGATTTCAGACACAAGTTGTTCACGGCCTTCTTCCCTTGCAGCCCGAGAGATACCGGTGCGGCCCGTGTAACAAGTATCGCCCGTACTGTCGTCCGCATAACAATGAATGCCGTCAATAGACAACATGTCATTGATATGCAGCACAAACAGAGTAGGGGACAACACTGAGCCTTCTGGTACTCCAGCGTTAATGGCCGTGCAGTCAGAACAGATATTAACGCTTTGATTTTTTATGAACACTGAACATGTTAATAATTTCTCTTTTAGCCCTTCTCTATAAAATAGATTGCAGAGGGGCTTATAGCGAGACTTTGTCTGTAGTCTGTGACTCTGTTGCATTATATTACGTCACTAGGTCACGTGGATCATCTGTTCAAAGTTTGAAATAAAACAAAAATGACAACGTCAATCGCAGTGAACTTTCACTTTCACAGAGGGGCAGTTGGGTGAGACCGTCTCACGGCTTCTTGTTCTATTATGAGAAACCGTAGCCTACATTTCAAATGAAGCGGCTACCGAATATTTGTTAAAATTGTTATGACAAAAGGCCTCTACATTACCAATATAGAAGCAATAAACTACCAAGCAAGTTATGTTACGACCGCACAAGTAACGTTAGACGGTCATTAACATTCTCATATTAAATATATAGGCCGTAATTTATAAACATAAACGTTTGGTGAATTTATACTAAATTGGGACACGACCCCAAACGTTCAGTATTTCCACTCAATTAAATGACTCGATGGGATAGAACTGCGGACACAGACAGATTTAAACGTAGGACATTTTGGTTTGCCTTTCATGTGTAATCCCACGGGTTGGGCTGAGCCAACCTTAGTCATTTCATTTCATTGTCAGTAGAAAAAGTGATATTAAACACGACCTTTTAAAAAGTTGATGTAGACTGCTTAATGCGACTAGAGGATAAGAATATATTTTACTGGTGAATGACGTCTTTTTTTACGAAATGGAAACTATTAGTTAAAAAAAGATAAGTAAGTAATCACTAGAATATTATTAGAATAAAATGAAATTCAAATATGAATAATTTGCACCCATACGGGTGAATCTATAAACACGGTCGTTCGTAAAGTAACAAATTAAATTGTAAGTAAATTTCATTTGTACTTAGGTGTTTCCACCTAGAACTGTTGTTCGCAAAATTGCTGAAATTTAAAAGCCACATCATAACAGCTTCTGACAGCCAATGAACGTGGAGACAAGGCTTTAAATCAAGCTTGGGGCTCCCGACTGTAGGGAGTGATAGGGCACGTGTGGTCTTAGTGGGTAAGAGTCCGGCATAGCATCCATGAGTGATTTCCATGCGATAAAAAGCTAGAAGTTTTATGTTACGCTCTATTCTTTGAGAGTGAATTTAGGCACAAAAATAACTCGTGTCATCAGATTTACTAAAAATATATTTGACTTTTGTTAAGGCTTGAAATGTTTCTTTAGTCACGTTTTAAGGATAAACGTAAGAAATGGTACATGAAATACGAATGTACCTACGCAGCACCCTTTCAATACAATAAAATTTTGTAATATCGTACAAAATGTAGCTGATAAATCAAAAGGCATGAAACGTGTTTCTCCGTAAATGATGACGTAGCATTTTTTCTACAAAGGCCCCATAGCACTAAAATAACACTTAAGTACTGCCATTTTTACACTCTTTCGTTTCGTATAACTAACTTCATCGTGATGTTCTCCTAATACTTTTAACGCACGAGAGATTATATGATAGGTATACTCATAAAGAGGAGTGAGTAATATAACCAATTACAATGAATAAGCAAATAAGGTAACACACCTCATACACGCGTCCCTCGTATTTTATATATTTCCATGCACTAGTCTATTAATTGGTTATTCAATCTATCTACAAAGTTCTGCTTCAAATATCACTACTCTCTTTTCCACAGCATAATTTGTAGGTCACGTGTCTACGCTCACATTGCGTACTACTAGACCGGTAAGATTTGAACAGCTATCGTGAGTAAAATACGTAATTTGGTCAATTACTGCTTCTCCTTCTCCTCCTCTAACAATCCTGAGTTCTTCGAGTGGAGCGTGAAGAGACACATCATAGGGTCGCCAACTTGAGGACCAGTGTCTTATACACAGTGATAGTGGCCCCCAATCGTTAAATGTCGTTATGACTTTCCATCAGGCGGCGGCATCATTTTGGCTAGCTAAATAAAAAAAGGAAAAGTCGATGGTAACAAACCTTATAATTTCAGTAAAACGAATCCCACCAAAATCATTCTGTAAAAAACTAGCCAAGTCTCGATGGAGCTACTTGTTTATCTCTAAAAAGTAATAAGATCTAGACAAAGTCGTGCCAAGTCTAAGGTTCCTTACTGCGATTTCTTTATTATTATAGTTAATGTTGTGTGACTCGGCCGTTGAAAATTCTTTATATGTTAGTGCCTACAAGTCAATTTTGTTTACACGTAATGTTTTATCTTTTGTAACTACCTATGTTTGTTAAGCGAGATAATAGCCCATACTGGTATTGGTAATTGGACGCTAGTGTCTCATTTTAGGCTGTTATTGATTGTGCAAAACATGCATTTGGAATTGACAATGCTGACTTCTATCAATGATTAGAAGTCCGTCTGTACTGAAAATATTTTTTATACTGTTTGTTTCAGGCATAATAAGGCATACATAAGTATTATTGAAGTACACAGCTTTATCAAGCCTATAATTGACTAGTTATTGAATCAACGTTCTCCAAGTGGCAATTTTCGATCGTCAATGGGTAGCGGTTCTAGCGACAGATTGGTGCAATGGTGTCATGAAGCATCTTGTTTTGTACCCTTGTGTACCCTTCAACGGCCAAGTCACACAACATTAACTATTATAATAAAAAATCGCAGTAAGGAACCTTAGACTTGGCACGACTTTGTCTTGATCTCATTACTTTTTAGAGATAAACGAGTAGCTCCATCGAGACTTGGCTAGTTTTTTACAGAATGATTTTGGTGGGATTTCACTTCTTTTTGTAGAAACGTGGGCATATTCATTTATTTTATTTGATTTTCTTATTAGACGCAGTTTTTTTTCTTTTTAGGAGTAGTTCATTTATTATTACAGATCTTATTTTTCGTTTTTTCCGGTTCTGATTCTTGTACAGTAGCAACAGTTTTTCGTATTGCCCATTCGCGTTCATGCCATTATATTTTGACCAAATTTTGAGCGAAATTAATATTTTAGTGTCATTTGTTTATTTAAATTGTGTAATTTTCGAGTAGAATAAAGATAATCATTCGACTATTTCTTCTTGTAAACTTGTACGTATAAGTATAAAAGCCAGTCTAGTCTTATCCAGAGTTTTCCTTTAAATTTAATTATATTTGTAAAGTAGAAGGGGAGGCATTCGCCCAGCAGTGGGATGCTATAGGCTAGATTAAATTAGAAGATGTGTCCGATGTCGATTTTTTATGTCCCAAAAGTAGAAGGGGGCATTACCATATCTCTAATACAGCTGAGACCAGCTGAAGGTTCTTTATCAGATACTTCAGACCTTCGATTTTTGACATCAAATTGAATATTATTTGTAAAGGCGGTATGTCGATCTCTAATAGTTTGGTTGGGCTCTCGTGTTTTCTAATTAGGGTCACCAGGTACTCCAGATCTTCGATTATCCTAGTTTTTCCTTTATGTGGTCATTAAACCCTAACTCTGTATCAAATTTCAGCTCTCTGAGTTTATGGGAAGTACTATTTCTATTTTGATGATCATGAGTGAATTTTTTTTTTTTTTTTTTTTTTGTGTAAAGTGTACGCTATCTTAGGTAGATAGATACACTTTAGACTATTACAATCTAGCTTATAGGCTAATAAGTAATTTTATGCTGACTTAAACTTCTATATAATACTTATTCTAAGAAAAGAATCCATTGATTAATCTTAGAGTCTGATAAATTAATACACTTTGTTCTTGTGTTCTTAAACAGTAAGCACTAAAGACACTTATTATTCTCACTAGGCACTACACTAACTCAAAGGGCTTAGTTCTTTTGAGTCTTCTTTTTAAGTCCATCCAATCGAGGAGTTGAATTGCCTCCGGATTGTCATGGTGGAGCAGTCTCTTTTCATGAGCTTCTGCGAAACGTTGGATAATTTTGTCAACCGGCTGTACTTGAAGGTCCCGGTGAAGGTCATCATTTCGAACGTACCAAGGTGCATCAACTATGCCCCTTAGCACTTTATTTTGGAAACGCTGTATGATATTTCTGTTGCTCTGTTTAGTGCAGCCCCACAGCTGTACACCATATGTCCATACCGGCATCAGGACTTGTTTGTAAAGTAAAAGTTTGTTTGGTATTGACAAACTTGATTTCTTTCCAAGCAGCCAATACATATCGTTATAGCGTATGTTGAGTTCTTCTCGTTTTTTCTTAATATGTGCCTTCCACCGCAACTTTGCATCAAGTGTCATACCTAGATATTTTGCTGTATTTGCAAACGGAATGATCTTGTTGTTGATATAAACTGGGTAGTAGTCAGCTGATTTGTTAGTAAAGTCAATGTGAGTCGATTTTGTTTCATTGAGCTTGATGCGCCACTTTTTGGTCCATTCAAAGACTTTTGTCACTGCGATTTGCACATTTTGCACGGCTTCCTCGCGAGTATTTCCAGTTGACATTATGGCGGTGTCATCGGCGAAAGTTGCAATGAGACTGTTTTCTGATTCTGGAATGTCACAGGTGTATAATAGGTACAAAACCGGCCCTAACACGCTACCTTGTGGTATTCCAGCTTTTATTTCCTTAAGTTCTGAGAAAGCATTTTCTTGCCTTACTCTAAACATTCTGTTAGAGATATAAGACTTTAAAATAGCTACAAATGGGGAAGGCAGCATCGAACTCAGTTTATGTATTAGTCCTTTATGCCATACTTTATCAAAAGCTTGCGCGACATCTAGGAACACCGAGGAGCACACTTTTTTTTCTTCTAATGCATTTTCAATAAGTTTCGTGATCCTATGTACTTGATCTATAGTGGAATGTCTCTCCCTAAAACCAAACTGGTGATTAGGTATTAGAGCTTTTTGGTCAAGTATAGGTTTCATTCTTTTTAATAGAAGTTTTTCGAACAATTTAGAAATTATAGGTAGCAAAGATATCGGCCTATAAGATGTTGGTTCGTGTGGCGGTTTTCCTGGCTTTGCTATCATTATGACTTCAGCTACTTTCCAAACGGCTGGAATATATTTCAATCTTATTACTGCATTAAATAGGTTTGTTAATTTCACCAATGCTTTTCGTGGGAGATGTTGTAGTACCTGACCTGTAATAAGGTCGTAGCCTGGCGCTTTTTTCACGTTCATGCTTTTTCTAATTTCGAATGCAACTTCTTTTGCGGTTACCAATTTTATTTCCGACAAATCTTGTTGGCGTTCGTGGTACGGCAAGTCCTCTGATGATCCTTCATTTGGTTGAAATATTGATTCTAAATGTCGCGCAAATCTTTTTGCCTTTTGTTCATTGCTTACAGCCCATTTGCCGTTAGTTTCCCTTATGGGGGGAATGGGCGTAATAGGTGCTTTGCATTTCCTCAACGCCTTCCAGAGTGAATAATTGCTGGTGCGGTCACTAGACAAGTGTTCCAGTGAAGTGGCAATTGAGTCTTCTTTATAGGCTTTAATAGTTTTAGTTAGCGTTTTTGTCAAGCTATTTAGTATATTTTTATCGGAGGGTGATCTTGTGAGATGCCATTTCTTTCTCTGTCGCCGTTTTTCGGCGATTAGTTCAATGATTTCTTTAGGATATATATTACCTTTACTCCTTGTCATTAAAGCAGGTGTATTTTCCCATGCCGCCTGCTGAATATCCGAAGTAAACTTGTTAACCTCAAAGTCCAATTGAACTTCATTTCGGAGGGGCACATTGAGTTTGATTTTGGATTCTAAGTCAACCTGAAAACTTGACCAGTCTGTTTTTGAATTGACTAATGATTGATAAGTTTCTCTGAATATAATATTTTCACCAAGTTGTAGAGTTATCGGGGAGTGGTCAGAATTCATATCAAAACCTTCTTCAATGGTCAAATAGTTTGACGATATATTTTTAAAAATAAAAAAATCTATCAAATCTGGCAATCTATCTGGATCCGTTGGCCAGTAAGTCGGTTTCCCAGTTGATATTACGTCGCATTTGATTTCGTTCATGGCACTTCGTAGTTCTCTTCCCTTTGTTGAAGTTAATCTGGAACCCCAGTACGTGTTCTTGGCATTAAAGTCACCCCCAAGAATGAATCTATTGCCGAGTTTTTGCAAAAAGTTAACGTATTGCTCTTTTTTGATCTTATATCTCGGAGGACAATATATTGCTGCCACTGTTAGCGGATAACGTTTCGTTTCAACGCATACCGATACTGCTTGGATGTCACATTCTTCATGTATCATGGATTGATAGTGAGAAATACTTTCTTTTATTATAACGGAGCTACCTCCCCTAGCATTATTGTATGGATGTAAAGCATGATATACTCTATATCCATTTAGCATAATGTAGGACTCGTTAGTGCAATGGGACTCGGATATCAAACAGACGTCGATATTTTCGTTATCTAGGACTACTTGTAACTCATGTTGATGTTTCTGTAGACCATTAGCATTCCAAGTCATAATTTTCAAGGTTTTATTCATGACTGTTGCTGAGATATAGCTCTTTTAGTGCTATTTTCAATTGTTTTTAAACGTTCATCGAACGTGATCATAAGTTGTAGTACCTGATTTAATTTCACTTCAATGTTTACATTGTCTCGAGTTGCATTATTGCTATTACGTGCAATTTCTGCAAATGAAGCGTTTCTCGGCTTATTTTTGCTTGACGGGCAAGGTTGCGGCGGAGCCGTGACCTTAATAGGTTTTGTCGTGTTTACATCGATAGTTTGTCTCGGCAAATGATGAGGGTTCTTTGACATATTTTTATTTTTGAAATTCTGCAATTCCTTGGCTACTATACATCCCCTATAGTTAGCGGGATGAGGTTCACCACAGTGGACACATTTCGGTTTGTCAGTGGCGGGCTTTTGGCAATCCGTTGTTAGGTGCTTGCCAGTACATTTAACGCATCTCGGCTCTTTAGAGCAGTATTTTTGCGTGTGGCCATAGGCTTGGCACTTTTTGCATTGGGGTATTAGTTTTGGAGTTTTAAGGGGGTGGATTTCCACCTTACATCCTAAAATATAGTTAATTTTGTAGATATTTTGGATATCTTCTTGATTATTGAAGCTGAGCATAAATAAATTTAGAGGCTCCTTGTTCCTCCAACTGAGTTTATTTACTGCAGCCTCAATTTTGTACCCCTTGGATTGTAGATCTTCTACAATTCTTTTGGGTTCGCACGTATGATGCAGTTTTTTCGCAACTACACGTATGGGTCTATCTTGTTTGTTTTCGTAAGAATGCCACGAACAATTATTGGTAGACAGATGTTTAGTTATTAACCTATAGGCTTCCTCGTTGGTGACATTCACCTTAACAGTGTCCCCGCTTAACATTTTGACAGTAAAAAGGTTACCTGACAAACCTTCTACCAAAAAGTCGTAAAATTTTTGGTAGTCTCTGACGCCATCTACCATTATTGGTGGTGGCAACAATGACCTTTTAGGTTTTGGTTGTCTTGCATCCTCACAGTCGGATGCTGACTTGGATAGGGGGGAGGGTGTTGTGTTGAGTTTCCTTTTTTTCCTGTTCTTAACACGAACCCACTCTGTTTCTTTGGCTAATTCCTCCTCATCTGTGCAATATTCCACACATTTTGAGGAAGAATTTTCGGTTACCTGTTTGGTGGTAGGTTGAGAAGTTTGTTGTTGTTTCAAGAGTTCCTCAAATTGTGCCTTTAGACACTGGAGTTGCTCTTGCAGGACTTTAACTTGTTGTTGCAGTTCTTCATTGGCTGCTTTCTCGTTGCGGTAATACGTATACAACATATGTTCATTCTCTGTTTTTAACTTAATACTAGGCGGAGTTGAAGCCATTTCGAACACGACACTTTGATCACTTTGTTAGTAGCGTCACACGCGGAAGTAGGTCATGATGACGCGCACTGCCGTCAGTGGGCACTGGTAGCGGCGCGGGCGGCGCTAACTGTGCACTTTTATCACGTACGAACGAGCACGAGAGTGTTGCGTTCAACACGTCTGCTTTGGTTGGAGTCACGGACAGCTCTGATGAGTGAATGAGTGTCATAAATGCGAAACTTTGCTTTCGTTTAACTCCGGAACTAAATGACCTACACACTTGAAATTTTGGATTTTAAGTATGTGATTATAGCTTACTGGATGACGAAAATTTCTGCGTTCAGGTCTTATCCAGAAATTCTCAAATAGGGGCCTGAAAATGCGGCGAAATGGTTCCGATGGTACGGCAGGGTTTGCTATTGCAACTGAATCGCTCGTTTAAATTTATTTTCCACCTATTTTAATACAAGGCTATGCTTGCGTGGAATTTTGTTTCCGTCCCCACAGACCACTGAAATTTATTTCAGAGAGTAAAAGGTAAGTGGTGGGCTATATATGGTTCCAGACTATAATAAATTAACTGTATTATATATACAATGTTTCGTGTATAGGAATGTACAGCGTAAAGGAGTAACAAACATCCATAATTCCACACTTATAAACCTTCACGTTTAAAATCTTTGTAAGTATTTTAGGTGTTCTATCTACTAATAAATTAACACTAATAAAATAATTTTACTCGTTTATACAACAATATGAACAGTTTTTCTTATGCCTGCATTTCAGTATCAACAAGTTTTCTCTCCAGTAACATTTACCGAGTCAAGTATTCTTACGAGGGTACTATCAAAGGAACTATGTTGTTATATCATTATCCCACGATGACACTGTTTTAGCATATAGATGAAACCAAACCTTTTGTCTTGTGACGTCTCATCTCTCATAATATAAAAGCAAGTCGTCTGTTCGCAATAAACTTAAAAAAATACGTATTATAATGCAATTTTCATCAGCAGACACATGAAGAAGGTTTCGAGTAAATTGATGGGAAAGTGATAGTAATTGTTGGAAATGTAGAAAAAAGTTAAGCAACCTGGGAGCTTTTGTCAAAAACGCTGTCTAATTCCTTTTAGATACAACAAAACAGTGCTTCAGGGGTATTTCTTTTTTTCCTGTCGAAAATTGGTACGGGCAAACTGAACCCTGTGGGCAGAGCAGCAGAATTTAGCTAGTTCTTAACAAACATGAAATAATACAGCTGGAAATTTAGGGGCTTATACCTATATAAAATAAACTCCGATAGTCTTAACTAGTTGTTCGTTAGTCGGGTACGGACTTCCGGTTTCCTTATTTCGGGTCTTCCGGATCTTGAGTGTTTCTTTGAGTACCGGATACTCGGGACGGACGATGAACTGTATTTATTTACTCAGTAACAATGATTGTAAGCTTGCAACGAGAGAACTGATTTTGAAGAAATTTAGATTGCAAACACTTCACGTATATATCTAATGATACTGTTAGAGTTCTGCAGTGCAGAACTCTAACAGACTCTACAGAAACAGAAAATGTGAATAAAATTGCAGAATTACGAGTATGTATAATTTTCATTATCTATCTATACTTATAATAAATCTGTAGAGAGGTCAATTCTGTACATGAAATATATTTTCAAAATAACTATCAGGGGGTGATTAGTGATCGATACTGATGCCGAAAATGCAATCAGTAAAATTTTTGTCTGTCTGTCTGTCTGTCTGTCTGTCTGTCTGTCTGTATGTTCCTTATAGAAACAAAAACTACTCGACGGATTTTAACGAAAATTGATACAATTATTCTTCATACTCCTGGTCAGGTTATAGTATACTTTTCATCACGCTAAATCAATAGGAGCAGAGTAGTAAAAGGGAAATTTTGGGAAAACGGGAGAAGTTACTCCATTTTTTAAGCTTCCGTTGCGTGTGCAGCCTTAATGGTTAAAGTTACATAGAAATCATGTATGACGGAAATACATATTCGTATTCTACATAAAATTGTCTATAAAATATTCTATGTCTATCTTTTATGGTTGACTCACAATAACACGTCTAACTCCTGATAGCTTAGAAGTTCGGAGCATTCTGATTATATTTGTTTAGTCTTACGTTTATAATACTCTCACTCATCCCTAATTTAAAAAAGTTAACATTATTACCTATTCAATAAAAAAAGAATCGTAGAAATCGGTATAGAAACACCAAACTTATATAAGCCACCGCACCGTCGCACGTGAATACTGAATCATGTTATAAGGATAATTTTTGTGTAACGGTTGCCGCGCTCGACACGGGTCGCGGCGGCGAGGGTTTGGCTGTTGACGCGTTAGTTAGATAGTCAAAGGTTCATAGTCAAAGCGTTCGACCTTATTGACAGAGAATAATTGATATTGAGTAACCGTGCTTATCAGCGCGACTTTTACCCCCAGTTTCAGAAAGGCTGATCAACGCTAAAATTAACTAATCGGCTGTTAAGGGCGGATCCCTACCGGACGATTCAAAATGGATCGCCAATTCCTGCGATTCACGATCCGGGAGCATGAGGCATGGATCATGTAGTGTGGCACATGTGACTCCATAGCGACCGAAAGTTCAACTGTACTATACTTAGGCGGATCAGTGTGGAGCGTGTCGGTGCAACGCGGCGGGATCGCAAGAAAAGTTTTCTTCGTCAGGCTACATGATCCATGCCTCATACTCCCGGATCGTGGATCGCAGGAATTGGCGATCCATTTTGGATCGTCTGGTAGGGATCCGCCTTTAACAGCCGATTAGTTAATTTTTGCGTTGATCAGCCTTTCAGAAACTGGGGGTTAGTCTTTAAATAGTTTATTTGAATTTCTTTTGTTGTTACACGAGGAGTTACACGCTGATGGTCTCGGGGCACAGCTATTAATAATAATATTCTGCGGTTCCTTATTGCGATATTTTTTAACAGTAGGTATTGTGGACTGACATATTATATTTCCCTTCTAAAATACGAAAGTTAATCTGTCTCTCACATCAAAACCACTGAACCCTCAGGAAGGACGTATATGCTACTTTTTTACGAAAAACGACGAAAACGTGGACGAAGTCGCGGGCAAAAGCTAGTTAGAAATAAAATGCGATCAATTTACGGACAAATAATGCTCTCACGGACTTTGATATTTTGATAAAATTTTTCTTTGCTGTTATTATATAAATTGGTTTAAGAAGACCCTGCGTATGTTGTTTTATTCACTAATCCATGTAAAGACTTACTTACCCAGCCATAAAACATGACTTCAATTACGATGTACTCAAACGTTTTACAAGAAAATTAAATAAAGATCAAAGCCTCATTTTGTCTCAGTTTTCCATCCATTACAAGACGTTGCATTTCTAAGTTAAGATATAATATAAATACAGGCAGTACTCGCAAACAATGCATCTTGCTTCTATCAGAATGTTAAAAGCCTCCGGCAAATCTCCGCTCACGATGTTCCATTTGTACTCCATTTCCACATATCCATCGAATAAGCTAATGTTTGTTCGATTTGTGCAACCTTTGAGACAGGAATCAGAATATAAACAAGAGTAGGTATGGTATATCTATTTGTCTTACTTAGGTTTAAATTTGTGCAAAATTATATTTGTTACAATAGAAAATATAGCTTGACCTCTGTGACAGTTCCACAAACGTAAACAAAAATAGACTTTATATCAACGGCAAAAAGCTTTTGTGGTTGAAATGCAGAAAGCGTAAACACAGAGGTGCAAACTGTAAATAACAACGTTATTCCTTTGAAATAAAAGTCAAATTTGTTTACGTTAATATTACTGTCACAGAGATCGAGCTATATTTTACAGAGTATAGTATTTTATTCATAAGAAAAGTTTTAATCCACATGAATTTGCAAAAGCTTTTTGTTGTGATCCACATCTGGTACTCAACATCAGATGTAGTAAATTATCAATCATGCAATACAGCTTTATTGGTAACCATCAGCTTGACAAAGTTAATTGACAAATTACAGTAACTATACTGCCAGCAACGGATTGATGTATTTGAGGGCAATCATTATAAAGTTCTAAAGGTGTATTATACTCAAGTTTAAATGAACATTACCTGGGTTTCCTTGGAATTCCCAACCTATTCTGTTTATTTTATTACACAGCTGCTGTGGGTACTCATATTCTAGTTTAATAACTTGCTTCAAGTCATGTTCTCACGCACCCTTTCTTCTTCTATCAAATAAGACTCTTGTAAGTTTTTAAGGTAAGTTCTGCAGACATAAATAAATAAATTTCACGGACATTTCACACAACGCTATCTGATCCCAAAGTGAAAAAAATTGTGTTATGGGTATCAATCAAGACCACGGATATTAATACTTATATACTTATCATACAAAGAAACACACAGACTCTCGAGACAAACACTTATGGTGGGTCACACAAATTTTATTTATTTTTACTGCCTCTGCGGTCGGAAGTGATACCGCCTGCGGCGCTGATGGTCGTGGGTTCGATTCCCACCGGAGAAAAATATTAGTGTGACCCATAAATGTTTGTTTCAAGAGTCTGGGTGTTTCTATGTATAATATGTATGTATTTAAAAGTATATAAGTATTAATATCCGTGGTCTGATACCCATAAAATAAACAGGTTATTCCTAGCTTACTTTGGGATCAGATAGCGTTGTGTGAAATGTCCGTGAATATTTATTTATTTATTATTATTATAAGACTTAGTCACTACGTTCCAGTTGCGGCCAATCTTTTCACTTTATTATCACATGAGAGTATAATATTTTACTACCAAAATTCCATACTAAAATTCCTAATAGTATACTCACCGTTGCTTTGTTGAATATTTTTTTTATATACCAGGTGGCAGACAAGCATACGGCCCACCAGATGTACCGGTGGTCACCGCAGCCTATGGACGTATGCAACACCAAAGGCGCCACACTCGCGCTGCCGACCCTGTAAAACCTTCTAAGACCACTCTTGAAGAACCCCATACTGTAGGCGTTTGGGAAAACCGAGGCAGGGATATCATTCCACAACCTAAGCGTGCGCGGTAGAAAGCCCCTATCGGATCTAACCGTGCTCGAGCGCTCCGGATGCAACATGTGAGGATGAACACCCTGTCTGTGGCGAGCGGTGCGATGATAGAATGTAGCCGTAGGCATCATGTCAAACAATTCCTCAGAGCACAAACCGTTATACAGCCGGTAGAATACACACAGAGAAGCAAAGTCTCTTCTGTCACTAAGAGGTTCCACATCACCTGCAAGTATGGGATCGCCGAGAACTCTCATAGCACGCCTTTGTACCAAGTCAAAAGGACGAAGCTGGTATTCCAGGTGCCCCCGCCCAGAGGTGACAGCAGTACTCCATGTGCGGCCGCACTTGCGACTTATAGAGAAGCAGTGTTTGAGCCGCAGTAAAGTACCGCCGCGCCCTACTGAGCACTCCAAGCTTCTTGGACGCCAGCTTGCCCTTGTCCTCCAAATGACTTGGGAACTGAACGACATTATAAATATATTATTTATTTTGAAATATGGTAATGAACTCGGACATTGATTACTTAGTAGAGTATTTGCGAGTGATGACTCACGATTCTTGGTAAACGCGTTGACACGAAAATGTATGGAATAAATATATGTAAGGTTGCTCGTCTAGTTTAAAATACGGATACTGATCTCTTCACAAGTCATGAGAGTGCACTCTGAAAAACTCGTGCTTATCACTCAGGCACTTTAAGTCACATCTCTTTTCATGCAGTTTATCTTATACTAGCTGACCCGCGCAACTTCGTTTGCGTTACATGGGAGTGAGAAAGAGAGAAGTGTAGTATAAATATTTAGTGATATAATATTTCTCGTCGCATTTACTCCGTCACTTATATTCATTAGAGCTGACCCACACAACTTCGCTTGCGTCACATGAGAGTGAGAAGGAGAGAGGCGTGGTATTAATATGTAAAGTGATATGATGTTTTCCGTCGCATCTACTTCCGCCCGTCCTTGTATGGTACGGATCCGACTCGCACTTGACCGGTTTTTATCGTTCACTTGACTGGCTACCACTGCAGACCACTTACTAAGAGGGTTATTGTAAGCGAACCGTAAAAGATAGGCATATGCGGTCAAGGACTTTATTTTTTCTTTTTAAGAGGAACAATTTTATAGTACACTATTTTTACGTAACTTTAACCGTTTCCACAGTGAACGCAATGGAAGTTCTGAAAAGAAATAAATTTTCCCCGTTCTCAAAACATTATTCATGGCTGCTCCGCCCCTTTTCGTCTTAGCGTGATGTAATACTGTCATTAACCATCCTCAATAAATTGACTATGAAACTGTAAAATAATTTTTGAACTGCCACCAGTAGTTTCTGAGATCGCAGCACAAACAAACTCTTCGGTTTTAAAATATTGTGAGCGGACCTTAAGAGATAGACAAATTAAGTTATTGTGGGCGAACCATAAAAGATAGACATATGCTGTCCCTGACTTTTTTTTAGAACTTTTTAAGAGAAACAATTTTGTAATATTCAATTTTTACGTAACTTTAACAATTTACGCAGCGTACGCTTCGGAAGCTCTCAGACGGTAAAAAATATTCCCCGTTTTCGAAACAATCTTGATAGCTATTCCGCTCCTATTTGCCTTAGCGTGATGTTATATAGCCTATAGCCATCCTCAATAGATGGACTATCAAACTGTAAAAGAATTTCCGAAATCCAACCAGTAGTTCCTGAGATCCTAGCGTTCAAACAAACAAACAAACTCTTCAGCTTTATAATATTAGTATGGATTTTAATCACAAGCTCTCCTTTTTCATTCCGAACGAGGACAAAATGCGTGTCAATAATTTAGGACTCTTACGACTAGCGCAGCTGTTAAAATATATTGTCCACAACTTGGGTTACTTTATTAAACCACTTTATTGAAACTTATGGCAAATTGTTTGGAACTTCGACGAGAATTCGCTCTTAATATTCATGTCTCGGGTGAACCTTATATCTGAATAAAGCCTTTCGTTACAGGATTACTGCAAAGGTTTTCTAAGTTTTGCTTATTCTGTGTGCGTACTGTCACGCCCAAAATATAAATTTCTACGATAGCCAATACTACGGGGTAAGGCCTGTCACGATACTATGTTTGATAATAATATATTCATGAGTAATAAGAAGCATTTGAAAAATTTGAAAAGAAAACAAAGAATGATCAATATAATGTGCATAAGATGTACGTATTAAATATTTTATAACTACAATTTATTGCTATAATATGCCTTATAATAAACAAATTAGACTTTTTCAAACAGTGCCTTAATAGCACAATATATGTGAAAACAATAACGTCAAACAGTCATGAAATTAATTCGCTCAATTGGATTATTCCTCATTCTGTCTGTGTTGTATGAAAAGTCATAATATGAGAGCAAATAAACACATTGTGGGTCATAAATATTGCATGAGTTTCATTTTATCTGTGGCCGCTGAATAAAGACGCCAATTTCACACTCGACGGGAATTCCAATTACTTCCATTTAATATGAAGTGGCAATATCTGGCTCTTGTACTTAGTAGTATTCTTGATCAATAGTAGGTACTAGGATGTCAATCCATGTATGAGAGCTTTGGACACAAAGGGAATGAAGACTACCTGGCTGAATTTATAGTAATAGACTGAAAATTGAAATCCACCATCCATTCAACATGCATGAATTTGTATTAAGCATTTTAATAATTAAAAGGATATAAGGCAAAACAAGACCACTCCATTTCATATATAACCTATCTTCGTCTTGTAAAAAACTTTAACCTATTCCGTTCAGCTGTTAGAGCGTAAAAGAGTAACAAAATATCTTTCCATACTCACATACTTTTGCGTTTATATAACTGGCAAGAATATTTTTGTACTATGTGTGGAAAAGAAAACAAAAAAATATTATGTATAAAATATGTTAAAAGTATATTTGAAGCAAAACCTAAATTGTTTTCTCAATTACACACCGAGCTTTTGCATGCATTTTACATGAGCTCTCGTAAGCAGCTGGAAAAATCTGATAAACGCCAACGAGTAGCACTTGGAAGCGCACTCGTGATGATACTACAAGTTTCCTAAGAGGCGATTTATCACGAAAGCGCTGAGCTATATCCGAAATGTAAGGACGATTGGACGCAGGTTTCGCTTGAATGATGCATGAGATAAGTCCGCAATCAGACGTGTGAGTTTTGTTTAATATGTCGTCTGTTCCAATATTACTTTACCTACTACTAATGGATTAATATACTGATATTCCTTTAAAATTATCCATGTTCGGTATTGAAAAGTAAAAGCATCATAACTATAGTTTACCATTAGTTCCACCACAAGCTCACAAAATCTTTCAATACATCCAGCAATTTTAGCACTTAGCTATTTGCACCAAACGGTTACGTATTTTTATAATAAGTACAATATTGAAGATGATAGGAAAATGCTTTTTAAAACTTTGAACTTTCATTTGGAATAGCTTACATCCTCCAATGCTTGGAACCAGTCCAAAGAATATGGTAGTCAGGCTGTCGTCTTTTTAAATAACTTTAGTATTTTCATGATCTTACTATAAGTAGTGTTGGACTCTGATGACAATTTATTTAAATATATTGATAGTATACTGAAGTAGGTATAGACAGATTTATACAAAAAAAAATCTATATGACATGGTGACATTTTGTTTCTTCTAAAAATACTGAGAATATCCTTTCCCATTTCTAATAGATTACAACACACGATAATAGATCGACTGCCGGATTAAAATGTCCGGCAGTGCGATGTGCGAGGGGAGCTACGGTCACTCGACACGCGGAAAGCCAGTGGTCCTGATGGCATTACGGCGGTGGTGCTGAAGAAGTGTGCAGCTGAATTATCTCCAACTCTGACATGCTGCAAGGTGTTCGAGCTAATTGTAAACAAACAGCTCATGCGCTACCTGGAGAATCACTTGCTAATTAACGATCGTCAATAAGGCGTTAGGCCGAAACGATCAACGGGTGACCTCCTAGCGTACATAACACACACCTAGGGTGAGGCACGGCGAATCTCTGGCTATTGGCCTAGACATCGCTAAAGCCTTTGATAGGGAATGGCATGCGTCGCTTCTTTCCAAGCTGCCGGCATACGGTCTATCGCCTCAGTTGTACCGCTGGATGGCCAGCTTCCTGCACAGGCGACGTATGTGGGTCCTCTGTGATGGTCAGGCTTCCTGCTATTTGCAGGTAAATGCTGGAGTACCACAAGGATCGGTATTGTCCCCAACTCTCTTTCTTCTGCATATCAATGACATGCTGTCCCTTGGGTGCATTCATTGCTAAGCGGATGATAGTACTCTGCATGGGAGCTATTCTGGCCGTCCAGCGGAGGGTCGAGGCGACGTGGACGGAAAGAGACAACAACTCGTGGCGGATCTCGACCGGGACCTGCGTCGCATTGCCCAATGGGGTTCGGATAACCTGGTCGAGTTCAATGCCAGAAAAAAAACAGGCGTGTGCGGTTACAGCTAAGAAGTCCCCATTCCTACCCCTACCCTCTCCTCAGAGCATTACGGTTCCACTAAAGGACAACCTGGAGATCCTCGGCATAGACGTCCGGCGTGAGCTCAACCATAAAAACTACATGGAGAGTTGTATTGGGCTGGCCTCGCGGCAACTTGGAGTCTTAAATAAGGTGAGACGGTACTTCACGCCACATCAGAGATGTTTACTGTACAACACGCAGATTCGTCCCTGCGTCGAGTACTGTTCTCACCTTTGGGATGACTCCGCAAGGTACTTACTAGACGCGCTTGACGCTATGCAGAGACGTGCTATCCGAATAATTGGTTGTCCCGAGGTGACGGGAGGCCTCGAACCGTTGGCGCAGCGAAGAACCGTAGCGTCCTTGGCTGCCTTCTACCGAATGTATCATGGCGAATGTTCTGAAGACCTCTTCAACCTGATCCCACCATCTCCTTTCCAATCCCGAACAACGCGTGCTGGGCAGAGATGCCACCCATACACAGTGGAGAGAATCTTCGCCAGAACCGAGCGTTTCAAAAGATCGTTTCTCTGTCGAACTATAAAAACTTGTAACGACATGCCCGCACACATATTTCCCTCATCTTACAATCCCGGGTTCTTTAAGAGGAGCGTGAAGAGGCACATCACAGGGCCGCCAACTTGAGGACCACTGTCAGAAGTGACCCCCAATAGCTAGATGCGCCACAGCTTTCCATCAGGCTGGTGGCGACGTCAATTTGTCTAGCTAGATATAAAAAATTGATTAAATAGAAAGTTAAGATAAAAAAAATCTATATACTAGGTCCAGGCAGTAATTTCACATATTGTTCGTTCACTTTTGTGCTGCTATGTATATTGTATACCTCTGAAATAGGTAAGTCAATTTACATTTAGATGAGATTATACAGATCTTGAAGAACTTTTTTCATCTGAAGCTTCGGGAAGAAATTTTTGTCATATTTCCTGCTCTCCTTACATTTTTGTAAAATGATTTCAATTACTACACGCTGATTCTGGAACAGAGTACTGACGTTTACATGACTTTTCTATTTATTTCTAGTTTACTAGCTGACCCGGCGAACTTTGTTCTGCAATATTATAATATTTCTTTTTTGCTTCATTGTTTTGCATACAAAACTTGCACTGGCTACAACTAATACAAAAAAAGAACGAAATCTGTCGAGCCGTTTTAAAGTTATGCGCGTACATACATTTCGCAGATGCATTTTTAGGGTTTCGTAGCCAAATGGCAAAAACGGAACCCTTATAGATTCGTCATGTCTGTCGGTCTGTCCGTCCGTGTGTCACAGCCACTTTTCTCCGAAACTATAAGGTCTATGCTATTAAAACTTGGTAGCTAGATGTATTCTGTGAACCGCATTAAGATTCTTATATAAAACTAGAAAAAAAGCAGTAAATTTTGGGTGGGGACCCCCAAAATTTACTGCTCTTTTTCTAGTTTTTATATTATCAATTACTGAGAACTGAAACTCTAAATTTATTTTTCATCAAACCCATACGTGTTAGGTATCTATAGATAGGTCTTCAAAATGCTATGGAGGTTTCTAACATCATTTATTTCTAAAGTGAATAGTTTGCGCAAGAGACACTTCCAAAGCGGAAAAATGTGCCCCCCCCCCCTTCTAACTTCTAAATTAAGAGAATGATAAATCTAAAAAAAAATATATGATGTAAATTGCTATAAAAACTACCAACGAAAATTGGTTTGAACGAGATAGAGCTGGTAGTTTTTTTTAAGGCCATACCCAGGGCTAACGACCTTGAGCGTATGGGCGATATGACTCGCCAACATAGAGTAGCGCAACTACAGAGACATCAGAGTAAAAGAACTACGGAAGAAGAAGAAAAATAGTAGCGGAAATGCGTTCCTCGCTTCACCAAATAAACAAGAAGCTGTGAGACGGTCTCACCCGACTGCCCCTCTCTAAAACGTTTATTGTGAGAGTTCAATCCGATTGACGTTGTCATTTTTGTTTTATTTCAGACTTTGAACAGATGATCCACGTGACCTAGTGAAGTAGTTTAATGCAACAGAGTCACAGACTACAGACGAAGTCTCGCCATAAGCGAGGGGCTTATGGCGAAACTTCGTCTGTAGCACTGTGCACTCTATTTTATAGAGAGAGGCGAAAATAAATTAAAAAACAAAGGAACGTTTGTATTTCAATTTTCCTTTTTTTTTAAGTGTAGTCAAAATACACTGCAAAAAATGTGTTTGATTATTACGTAAAAATTAAATGTGACGAATTCACAAAAACGAATGTTCATATATTGATTGTTTTACTTAAATTATTACAAATCCAGACAAGAGGGGTCTTCCACTCGCTTAAATTTTTTGTTACATTTTATTATAACAAACAAAAATAGTCGTAAACGCAGTTGCGAGGGTCAGCTAGTTATGTATAAATAATAAGCGCTCGTGGCACCGCGGACTCAGTGTTCTGTAAACGATGCTGTAGTAAGCTCATTCACTATGGCCAGTCCTTGGATGGGTGACCATCCATGTGACCACTTTGTGACAGTTATTTGTTCGTGTCGTTTCCGTGTTTCGGAAGGCACGTTAAGCAACGGCTTAACGTGCCTTCCGAAACTTACGGGCAACCAAGACCAACAGGTCTTGGTTGCCTGTGAAATGGCAGTCATTAAGCCAAGTAGAAGGCCTTTTTGGCGGCTTGAATAATTTCAACAGCAGGCAGTCACAACCTGCGCCTGTCTATCTCAACACGGCAATACAGCTCACCACCTATAACGTGGGACAAATTCTAAAAAGGTGAAATGTGGGGACATAATAATATGCCTCTGCCTACCCCTCAGCAAGTGGTGAGTGAAACTTCCCTGTTTGCTTCATCATAAAAGAACGTACACGTAGAAGGCGTGGACTGAATTGTTTTAGAATCTATTCTAAAATAATTTATTTCAGTCCACGCCTTCGGCGCGGACGAAATATTTAACTCTGGACTTAATCATTAAGCTCTTATATGATAAAGCCAACACGCCGATTTAGATTTACACTCACATTCAAAGGAACTCTTGAATTCTAGGTTTTGAGAAGTTGAGATGTCTCTAACTCCTGAACTTCCTCGGATCAATTTTCATTAAAATCAGTAGTTTCGGCGTGATACATATTCGGAATACAGACGGACATGAAAATTTTTAATTTCATTTTGGCTTAAGTAGGTATCGATTAGAGAACGCGTTCTTTTTTTTTAAATAGCTTCCATGTTCAGACTCTCGACCCTCAACAGACTTCAAGTAAGTCTGTTGAGGGTCTAGCAGATAATTGAATACAATTATTGGTCCCGAGCAGGATTCGAACCTGCGTCTTCTCGTTTGCCTGACCAGACGGCCTCACCATTGGACCAACGAGACACTGCTCTCGACCGTCAATTCTTTCACTGTAATATAAGTATTTTCATCAGTTGTCTATATCCCTTAGCACAAAGTTATAATAACTTATGTTGTGTGGGAATGTCCACGAATATTTCTTCATTTATTTATTTTGAAATGATTAAGTACCGCTTACAATATTAGCATGACTACCTTTCGAAGTAATTTAATAAAACAATACATAAAATAAGTTCAAATGCATTTTATTCTCATGTAATGCAGTATGCATTGTGTAACTCGGGCTCTAGTTTACGTATGGCAACTCTGTACTTTTCTCTTCTTACTTGCACCGTTGCAATAAACGACACGTTTAAAGTACGCTCGTGGATTTTCATTTTTACCAGCTTCCAATCTACAGTCCACTCAGTTTAATCCAATTTCTAACATGGTCCTCTCGCCATAGATGAAAGTTCCGCGTGTGATTTTGTGTAGGAGTGATGTTGCAGTAAAATTCTTGCGTGAGAGATTAACCTATGCTCAGCGCGGGAAGACGCCATTACATGCCACCAAAGATTCCTCGTGTGGAACAACGGTGCAAGTGAGGATTGCATACAGCCAGGTTGTACAAGCCAGCCTGGTATACATGACGTAGTGGTCAGCAATCCACGCGTCTACAAAGATTATACAGCAAGTTTTTTTTGCATTCCATTTTTGGTTTTGGTTGGTACGCCATTTTTTCTTTCATTTTCATTTTACATTTACTGAGCGCCAGCCAACCAACATTCAGCGCGCGTGCTGACGCGTGATACGTCAGCGCATCCTATTGGTGCGCTTGCGTTCAAAAGTTGGCGAGTTTGCTGGTAGGATAAAAGTGTTCTGTGGTTTGCTGCCAGACGGCGCTGACGTGTGCGTTCGGGTCGGGCCGATTTGCGGACGCCGCCATGTTGTTAATGTTTCATTGTTGTCAAATGTCAACAAACAGTTTGTGATCGAAAAATTTTAAAATAAAACTTCAATTGTAAGTTGTAATAACTGCGTAACTTTATATAATACAGTGTTTGTGTTGCGTAAGTACGATTGTGCATAGTCAGTGCGTAAATAAAAGTTCAGTGAAGCGTCTTTAAACCGTTCACAACAATGTCTAAAGACGAGTTCGTATCTGCGGAGTCCGTTGACTTAGCATCATTAAAACGTAAACGTGCGGCATTAAAAGGCGTTCTTACAAAGATGCACAATGCGTTAACCGATCTCGGTGCCTCTGAATTCGACCAGCAGGCATTGCGTGTAAGGGAGGAGCGTCTGCGATCATCTTTTAACAAGTGGGAAGATCTTAACTTGGAAATCGTAGCCATAGATCCTGGAAGCACCACCGAGGACGAGGTTGAAAGTACGTACATTAACGCATTGGCACGTATTGGTAGACTTATAACACAGTGTAAAGAGTCGTCTTCATCGCAATCACAGTTGTCAAAACATAAAATTAAGTTACCTAATGTAGTTATTCCTATTTTTAATGGGAAATATAAAGATTACTCGGCATTTATGGGACTTTTCGATGCACTCATTCATAAAAATAATAACCTTGAGAGTATTGAAAAGCTATTTTATTTACAAACCTATTTACAAGATGAGCCTCGAGATCTCATTAAAAACCTTCCTTTGTGTAAGGAAAGTTATGAGGAAGCTCGAAAGATCCTAAATGACCGGTATAATAATAAATATAAGATCACAAACGACCATATAAATGTTTTGTTAGACATAAGTCCTATGATAAAATCTACAGCAGCTAATATAAGAGGTTTTTTGTCAGTAGTTAAGCAAGAGTTAGCGGCATTGAGGAACTTAGGGCACACTGTGGATCAGTGGGACCCTATAACACTTTGTATTTTGACAAGAAAGTTAGATATGATTTGTAATAGGGAATTTGAACTTGGTAGGCAGCATGAACCTAGTGTTACAAGTCTTATTGAATTTCTAGAAAGACGGGCACTAGCGCTTGAGAATGTGGAACGGGATAAGGTTTCATCTACTCCGAAGGCGGTCCATGTTGCTACGGTCAAGAGTACACGGCCCACCAACACTCCACAGAAAAGATGTTCACTATGTAAGTCCAATCACAAACTTTTTATTTGTCCTAAATTCAAATTAATGTCTGTAAATGAGAGAATTAAAGTTGTTACAGACAATGATCTATGCAGGTCATGTTTAAATAACCACAAAAATCCGTGCAGGTACAATTTTAGTTGTAAAATCTGTAAAGATACACTTCATAATAGCCTTCTCCATGAGGATGCGGTGTCTTCGCCTGTCACACTAGTGGCGGGATCTGCAACTGAGCAAGTTCTGTTGCCTACAGCACAAGTGAAACTCCTAGCGAGCAACGGAACTGAAGTTCGAGTGAAGGCCCTCCTCGATACAGGTTCTCAGGTCTCCTTTATAACCAAAGAGCTGGCACATTTATTAAATTTACAGATTCAAACTGCAAGTACTCCTGTCACTGGCATAGGGCAATCATTCAATACAATGAAAGAACGGGTGAATTTGGAATTATACTCCCTGACGCAGGATTTCAACATCCCTGTTGTGTGCTACTTACTTGACAAAATAACTTCAAAACTGCCTCAAAAGAGTTTCAATATTCAGAATTTGGTTTTGCCCCCTAATGTGCTCCTTGCTGATAAAAGGTTCAATGAACCAAGTAACATACATATATTATTAGGAGCTGACGTCGTGTTTCAGGTGCTGTTGCCGACTGAGCCTCTTGCAACCCGGTCTGACCATACGGAGCATGCTGACTTCACAGCCTCACTCCCACTACTCAATACAAGGTTTGGGCAGGTGATTGCAGGTACAATACAATTAAATAACAGTAACTTCCAACATACTCAATCGGTAGCCTCCTTATTTTGTGAAACATGTACTTCTAGTTTAAATCAAACTCTTTCTGAATTTTGGCAATGTGAAAAAGTTCCTGAAACATTTTCAGAAACCAATGAACACGAATTGTGTGAAAATATATTCTTAGAAAATATTCAACGGGACACAGAAAACAATAAATTACAAGTTGTCTTGCCCTTAAAGCAACCTTTACATTCCATTAATCAATCTTTGGGGGATTCATTTCATTTAGCCTTAAAGAGATTTTATAATTTAGAAGCTAGACTTGCAAAAGATAATAAACTTTATACATTATATGCAGACTTCATTCATGAATACATTAAACTAGGTCATGGTACAGTCATTGACATCAGTCTATACAATTTAACAACTGATCCAGTGTACTTTTTACCACACCATCCAGTACTTAATTTACAAAAGAAAACGACAAAATGTCGCGTGGTAATGGATGGTTCTATGCAGACCTGTAACAAGATTTCTTTAAATAATTTATTACTAAATGGGCCTGTAGTACAGAAGGAACTTGTAGATGTTTTGTTACTATTCAGATTAGATAAATACTTCTTCATAACAGACATCAAGAACATGTTTCGCAACATATTATTGCATCCAGAATACAGGTCCTTACAGAACATTCTGTGGAGAGATAATCCCAGTCAAAGTGTTCAATGCATTCAATTAAACACAATAACCTATGGTATAAAAAGCTCATCATACTTAGCCACCAGATGTTTAAAATGGTTAGCCGAGCAATACAAGGATGAGCTCCCATTGGCTGCTTTCATTATAAACAATTCAACGTATGTTGATGATATACTTTATTCAGAGAGTTCCTCAGAGAAGCTCATAGAAGCTCGGGATCAATTATGCAAGCTGTTAAGCTTAGGTAGTTTTCAGTTACACAAGTGGGTGTCCAACTCCAAAGAATTATTACAGGATATACCACAAGATAGACAACACTTTGATGAGGTTGATCTAAAAACAAATAATCATTCATTAAAGACTTTAGGTATGAGTTATGATACTCAGTCAGATTCATTTATAGTTTCAAGTCCAAAAGCCATGGCTACTGAGCCTCGGTCCAAGCGTGAGATCCTCAGCTTTATAAGTCAGTTTTTTGACCCCTTAGGCCTTGTAGGTCCCTTAGTAGTAAACGCAAAGGTCATTATGCAACAACTGTGGAAGGCACGACTGGACTGGGATTCGTTACCTGAAAGGGAGTTGCTTGTGGCATGGCATGAGTTTTACATTAGCTTAATTGCTATGAAACCGTTGTCTATACAGCGATACATAAGTTTGCACAATACAAGCTTTTCACAAATCATCGGGTTTGCCGATGCTTCTAGCACCACTGCTTATGGCTGTTGTGTATACTTAAGATCTGTTAATGAAGCTGGCAAGGTGAAGGTATCCTTGCTATGCTCAAAATCGCGCATAAATCCTGCTTCACAAAGCCTGTCTGTTCCAAGGTTGGAGCTTAATGCTGCGCTACTGCTCGCTAAATTAGCTAGCAGGATTCATGACACACTGTCGGTCAAAATAGATATTCAAAATGTGGTTTTATATTCAGCATATGTCGCTAATCGTGTGAAGGTCATACAGAAACTAACACAGGTTCATACTTGGTTTTATGTTAGCTCGCAAGTTAATCCAGCTGATTGTCTCAGCCGAGGAGTGACACCGCACGAGTTACCCGAACATCCCCTTTGGTGGACGGGACCAACATTCATACATTCAAGTGAGTACAGACCCGATTCGAAATTTACAATGCCGGATGAGTTGCCTGAGGTCAAGGATCCTTCCACATGCTTAAGCGCTATGTTCTGTACTTCCAATGCTTCGGAAACACTATGTCTTGATTTTCTTGATAAGTTTTCAGATATAAATAAAATGCAAAGAGTGTTAGCATACGTCTTGCGCTTCTGTCAGAATACAAAGTCAAAGGGTATTAGAAATAAGCTTAATTATATAACTAGTAAGGAGCTCGATATTTCTCTATCAATTATTGTATTGTATGAACAACAAAAGTTTCTAAAGGAAGATATTCATTCTTTGAAATGTGGTAAAGCAATTCATAAAGGAAATTTAAAACCCCTTTGTCCGTTTATCGATGACGGGGGTTTACTCCGTGTTGGAGGTAGATTGCACAATGCTGATATACCATATTCACAGAAACATCCAATCATTCTACCACGAGACTCGCGTGTAACCAATTTAATAATTCGTAGTGTTCACTTTACAAATCTTCATGCAGGGCCTAAGCTGACTCTGTCGTCACTAAGGCAAAGATTTTGGATAATTCACGGTCTTAGAGAAGTTAAAAAAGTTTTACATAGATGTACCATTTGTTTTAGATTAAAAGCTGAGGCTTCTAAGCAATTGATGGGCTCGTTGCCTCCTGCCAGGGTGAAAGCATGTCGCGCATTTCAAAAAGTTGGCTTAGATTACACTGGAGCAATTTCATTGAAAATGACTCGAGTTAGAAAGCCTATAATCACAAAGGGATATGTCTGCGTGTTTGTATGTTTTCTGACAAAAGCAATTCATTTGGAGCTTGCTTCCGATTTGAGAACTGAGACATTTATTGCATGTTTAAACAGGTTTATTGCTCGTAGAGGCTTGCCTACTGACATATACAGCGACAATGCTTCCACTTTCAAGTGTGCAGGGAAACAGTTGGATGATATGTACTTAATGCATAACTCACCAGAACATCAAAAGCTAGTTGGTCAATTCACAGCTCAAAAAAGAATTAATTTTCATTTCCTGCCATGCTATTCACCGATATTTGCTGGTTTAGCAGAGAGCGGGGTAAAAAGTTGTAAAAATCTATTAAAAAGAGTGTTACAAAAGTCAGTTCTAACATATGAAGAATTATATACTGTTTTATGTCAAATAGAAGCTATTTTGAATAGTAGACCCTTAATGCCACTAACTGATGACATAACTGACTATTCATGTATTACTCCTGGTCACTTTTTGATAGGTAGTGCATTAAATACCTACCCAGATGCAAATGTTACTATGATAACCAGGTCCCAGTTTTGGAAAATATGTAATGAGATGAAGTTGTCCTTCTGGAATAGGTGGAGTAAGCATTATTTGAACCTTTTACAATGTAGGCCAAAATGGCAGACTTCCATACCAAATGTTAAAATAGGATCAATGGTAATACTTAAAGACGATAATTTGTCACCAATGTACTGGCCCTTAGCCAGAGTAATAAATACTTATCCAGGGGATGATGGAAGGGTTCGTGTGGTTGAAGTTAGGACTTCTAACGGCCACACACATAGAAGAGCGGTAATGAAAGTATGCGTCTTGCCGCTAGATGTAGAAGATAATAGCAGCTGTGCCTAGTGGTATTCAATACTGATCCCAAGATATTTTGTCGTAGGGCAGGGCACAGCACCTTTCTTTATATTTAATTTGTGTTATTTAATAATATAAGCAGATACTTACCTACTGTAAGTGTATAATGTGGTGTAATATATCACCTCTTTCCATATTTAGTGCTTGTTAAGTCGTTAAAAAGCCGCCCACTCTATAATGTGGGGTTATTCAGCAATTTTTTGTTTGCATTTAAATTTAGTTGCACTTCTCTTTAATGTGTGGTGTATTCTATTTAATACAGGTATTTCATACCATTGCAATTCTATAATTGTGTAATACAGCAAATCTATATTTGCACTTAATACAGGTATTTCTATAAATACTATTGCAATTCTATAATTGTGTAATACAGCAAATCTATATTTGCACTTAATACAGGTATTTCATACCATTGCAATTTTATAATTGTATAATACAGCAAATCTATATTTGCAATTAATACAGGTATTTCATACCATTGCAATTCTATAATTGTGTAATACAGCAAATCTATATTTGCACTTAATACAGGTATTTCTATAAATACCATTACAGTTTTATAATTGTTTAATACAGCAAAAATCTACATTTGCATTTAACTTTATATTCATTTCTCTATAGTGTTGTGATCTATAATACAGGTATTTCGATAAGTACCATTGCAGTGTAATTCAGCAAATCTATTTATATTTGCATTTAACTGAAGGTTCACTTCTCTTTAATGTTGTGTAATCTGTTTATAATTTTAAGTATAATTTCAAGTATTTCTATAAATACCGTTACAGCTATAAGAATTTAGTGTTCTTACAAAATACAAATAAGCATGTGTGTTATGATAAGAGTAATTACATAGGTTTTAAATCCGTAGTGTATATTTTCTAAAATTTTAAAGTTCATTTACATTTACTACCTTTCTCAGGTACCTACTTTACTTGTTTTGATGTACAATAGGATAAAGCACAGAAATATGTTTTTTTTTTACTGTGACACATTTTCATAACTCATGTAGCATACAATAATTTACAATTTAGCAATAGAATAGATTGATACAGAACTTTTGTATAGTAATTCTGCAAAACTTTGCCATACAATATTTTCATGTTAAAAGTGTTTACTAGCTGTCTTAGCATTGTATTCATAATTATCTAAATTTTGTATATCTTCTTCTTTTGCCCCGGCAATATGTTGGCAACCCAACATTAAAATTGTATAATTGGGTAAAATTGAAGTTTACGTATGGCAACTCTGTACTTTTCTCTTCTTACTTGCACCGTTGCAATAAACGACACGTTTAAAGTACGCTCGTGGATTTTCATTTTTACCAGCTTCCAATCTACAGTCCACTCAGTTTAATCCAATTTCTAACATTCATTAATAAATAGATGTCATACAACGCCTTCGTCATCGAATCGGTCTATGGGCTATTTCAATGATGTTTTACTAATTATTTATAATAAATACACAATTTCTGATAAAACCATCTTTTGATAGACATCTTTTAGATTTCAAATCTACTTTTGGCTATCATTTTTCGTATACTAATACCGAGAAGGATGTCTTCATTTGCCCCTCATTTTCGCAAACTTTATCAACCAGTCCCCTTAATAGGTACGTCATAATACGCAATTTCCGGTTAGTGAAATCACTACCACTGCGAACGTGGTATCAGTCAAAGTTACAACAAACTATAAGAACTTTTATATTATGTTACTTGCTGCTACGAAACCCTTCATAAGCGAGTCCAACTCGCACTTGGCCGGTTTTTATTATATAGATTATCTTCTGCAAGCTTTACAAAAATCCTTTGCAGTACTTTAGAGAGCTTTACAATATAATACTTTCTGTGTGATTTTTAGTAAGGCATATCATTTTAACATGCAAAAATATTGCACAGAGATTTCATGGTATATCTAACTTTCATTGGTAGTTTTACAGCCATTAAAGGCACATTATTCGGGAGTGTTTACCTTTACAAATGGCTATTAGCATTTTGATTACACTGTGTAAGCAACGTGAACTGTTGTGCCTGTACATTATGCTTGATTAAATGGCGATCATTGTTTTAGTAATTAATCATTTTCCAAATTGGTAGGTTTAATTCAGTTATATTTTTTTACAGCGCGGTAAATGAAAATGTTTGGATTTTAAATTGATATTTTTTTTATAAATCTCTATCAAACTGCCACCATCAAAATATGTATGTATATTTTTATAGTAATAACTTTTTGAAATGCTTATATTAACTAATTGCAGTGTATCTTTTGACGAGAGCAGACGTCCAGCTTGTAATTTGTTATGAACATAAACCAGTGTATTGCAATAGTTAATAGCAGTAATCTATACATATAATAAAATGATAGAAAAGCCAAAACTGTACATTGAAAATATTAACAAAAAAATACTCGCCGGGTGTTCTACATAAGATACCGAAGCTGAAAATATAGTTAGAATTTTTTTTGTCTGTTTGTCTGTTTGTCTGTTTGCTTTGCTTTGTCCGGAAGGATCTCGAAAAGTACTGAACAGATTTGGTTCAAATTTTGCACAAATATTACTTAGGGGTGTGGTCTTAAAATAGGCTATATATTATCACGCCACATATCCTAGGGGCTAAGCAGAGAGCAATGAAATGTTTAAACCGTTGGATTGATTTAACTAAAACGTAGCAGGAATATTAGTTAGAGATAGGTTTTACACTCAGACAACATATTATTACGCTAAATTTTTTAGGAGCTCGGCAGAGAACAATGAAAATCTGTTTGTATATTTTTGCAAAATACAGAAATTACTGAACAATTTTAATTAATCTTTTATTTGAATAGCAATCTAGAGGTAGGATCTTTAAATAGGCTATAAATTATCACGCTACATATCCTAGGGACTAGGGAGAGGGTAATGAAATATGTAAGTATGTGGATTGATTAAACTAAAACGTTGCAGGAATATTAGTTAGAGATCGGGTTTACACACCGGTTACGCTAATTATCTTGGAGGCCCGATAGAGAAAAATTAAATTCTGTGTTTGCTACGATATCCAGACGACTGATATACATACTTATCTATCTATACATATAATAAAATGATAGAAAAGCCAAAACTGTACATTGGAAATATTAACAAAAAAATACTCGCCGGGTGTTCTACATAAGATACCGAAGCTGAAAATATAGTTAGAATTTTTTTTGTCTGTTTGTCTGTTTGTCTGTTTGCTTTGCTTTGTCCGGAAGGATCTCAAAAAGTACTGAACAGATTTGGTTCAAATTTTGCACAAATATTACTTAGGGGTGTGGTCTTAAAATAGGCTATATATTATCACGCCACATATCCTAGGGGCTAAGCAGAGAGCAATGAAATGTTTAAACCGGATTGATTTAACTAAAACGTAGCAGAAATATTAGTAGGAGATAGGTTTTACACTCAGACAACATATTATTACGCTAAATTTTTTAGGAGCTCGGCAGAGAACAATGAAAATCTGTTTGTATATTTTTGCAAAATACAGAAATTACTGAATAATTTTAATTAATCTTTTA
The DNA here is from genome assembly GCA_933228765.1 of Miltochrista miniata. Lineage (NCBI taxonomy): Eukaryota > Metazoa > Arthropoda > Insecta > Lepidoptera > Erebidae > Miltochrista > Miltochrista miniata. The sequence goes on from OW121756.1 coordinate 25,308,080, forward strand.
TTTGAATAGCAATCTAGAGGTAGGATCTTTAAATAGGCTATATATTATCACGCTACATATCCTAGGGACTAGGCAGAGGGTAATGAAATATGTAAGTATGTGGATTGATTAAACTAAAACGTTGCAGGAATATTAGTAAGAGATCGGTTTTACACACCGGTTACATATTATCACGCTAAATATCTTGGAGGCCCGATAGAGAAAAATTAAATTCTGTGTTTGCTACGATATCCAGACGACTGATATACATACTTATATATTTCTAAATACATACATATTGTACATAGAAAACACCCAAACTCCGAAACAAACATTTGTGGATCACACAACTAATTGGAACAACCCAGAAATCGAACCAAGCCCTCCAGCGCGACAGGCGGTATCACTACACCGACTACGCCACAGAGGCAGTCAATGAAATTATATTTCATATTCTTTCATATAATTATTCTAACGGCTTGACAGACACAAAATATATTTGTGTATGTATTTACGGGCAACAATCAAAAGTACCTATCTATAAAGATTAGTAGTAGTAATTTATAGGCTTGATAAAGAACAATAATAAAACTCATTAGAGTACGTGTTTGTTTTTAAATATGCATTTAGTATATAACATAATAAGTAAGTTTATCAGTTTTCTAGATCTCATAGCTCACACTAATATAAATCAAATTTCAGGCTACGCTATACTATTGTACAAGCCATGTAATATGTAGTATACCTTATTATAACTTGAAGGAAAATCCATCGTGAATGCTACTCCTACCAATTAAAAAAACCTTACGTAACGCCTAACAGTCTATGGTTGGGAGCCCCGGGTAAGCCCTCGGAAGCATGTCCCAGGACTCCCAGCAGACCCACGGCCGCCACTGCGTCCTCGCCTAGGAGGTGGTTCGGGTGCTATGCCGCGTCTTTGGTTGTTTCGGGTGCGATCCCGCTTTTAAGGGGGGGGGCGTGAGTGAACGCCTTCGGCGCGGACTGAATTGTTTTACAATAGCCTTAATCATTAAGCTTTTTTATCATTAAGCCAACACGCCAGTTTAGATTTACCCTCACATTCAAAGGGATCCTTGAATTCTAGGTTTTGCGAAAGTTGGGATGTCTCTAATTCCTGAACTAGAAAGCCTTTAACTTGGAAACTTGTGTGAAACATTCCTTACAGTATTCCCTTTATAACCCTAAAAAAGAATTTTGGAATCCGAAAACGCATTGAGAAGTAACAACTAAAAAACCGTTTTGTCTTTCATCCCTTCTCCCAAAGGAACCGCGCAAAATATCGAGATCAAAAGAGAACCTTCCTCGGATTATAAGCTCTGATTGTACTAAGTTTCATTCAAATCCATTCAGTAACTTCGGCGTGATACTTATTCGGAATACAGACAGACAGACACACATGAAAAATGTAATTTCATTTTCGGCTTCAGTGGACTCTCGACCTTCAACAGTTTTACTATATGTATAGACTAGCTAACCCTCGCAAGTTCGTTTACGTCACATAAGATCTATGAAAGGAGAGGTATTTTTTTATCAGACTCATCAAGCAGCGTGTGAAACTGCCCTGTTGGCTTAATCAAAAAAAGAGCTTAAAGATTAAGTCTATTCTAAAGCAATTCAGTCCACGCCTTCGGCGCGGACTGAATTATTTTACAATAGCCATACCCATTAAGCAGCTCTTTTATGATTAAGCCAACACGCCACACAAACGTTGTTTATAATGAACATTCTTAAAACAACTTTACTGAAAAATGTTGAGCTTTGGCTACAGTGACATGGGTACATAAATTAAATCACCTTAAACATAATAAGTACATGCATACGGTCACGCCTTTATCCCCAAAGGGGTATCGAGGCATATTATATGTTTACCTTTTTTTAATTTGTCCCACGTAACGTAATAGGTGGTGAGCCGCATTGCCGTGTTGAAATGGACAGGCGTTAGTACTGCCTACTTTTGAAAATTATTAAATCTATAAGGTCTTCAACTTGGTTTAACAACTGCCATTTACTGGCTACCGTTAGCGTTAGTGTTATCGTCTCAACTCTTCCGATTATGCGTAAAGTTTTCAGTCTGTGGCCCTAATCTAACAAACGTTTCGTATTCGCGCTTCACCATACTACTTACTCTTATAATTAATTATTAAAGGGGCTAATTAATAAACACGTACGTCATACCGGCCTTGGACCCACTAAAACCATGAGGTCTCTTCCTATCCATCTAGCGCAGTCCTAGGGTATCCTTAAGAGGGCTTACCCGGGGCTCCCAATCGTAGGCTGTTAGGTAGGATACGTGTGGTTTTTAGTCAGTGAGAGTCATAGTACATTCATGTGGGATTTTTCTCACGTTAAAAAATCCATCTAGCGCATAACTCCCCGGGTAAGTTGGAGGATGTCCTAAATTTGTTCCCACATTTTGGGTACGACTTATCCTAGAGGCTCAAATAGAATACGGTTCAAACTTTGCTTATAACATAATTTCCACGCGGACGAAGTCGCGGGTAACAGCTAGTTAATAAATAAAATAATAAATAATAAATATTCACGGACATCTCACACAACGCTATCTGATCCCAAAGTAAGCTAGGTATAACCTGCTTGTGTTATAGGTATCAGACCACGGATATTAATCTATACTAATATTATAAAGAGGAAAGATTTGTTTTTAAGCTATTGCATAGCTTCTATCGCGGGCCTTGTGTGGAGACCGAATCCAGAAATTGTGTCACGAAAACGAATCACACTCTCGGCTAACTTCGGCCACGTTCGTGTATCTCCCACTTCATAAATTTTTTGTTTACGTCAATTATGAACTCTGCAGTCGTTATAAATTATGTCAAATAATCCAAAAATTGATGCTTGTACCTAGAATCGATCTTGCGCCTTCTGCGTACCGATCCGCGTCTTAACCACTCGACCGAAGTTGAATTAAGAGTGCTGGTCGAATTTAGAGTTCTTTATGTGAAATGACAATTTCGATGCTGTCAATTACATTAGTTGCTGTCAGTTTACTTCGTCTAAATAAAAATTCGACTATAGGGGTATAGGTATTCATCATCTATGTACAACAGTGAACTGTACTCGTATAATTTGTGTAAAAAGTGTTTTAAATATGAATAAACAAAGTGCATTTATTAATGAAGAAAGTTACGAAAAATAGTGAAAGAAAATGAGTGAGTATCTATATACATACATTTTATTATTATTATCACCAATGCAGTATTATTTTTTGTTTTGTTAATTTATATATAATACTGCTATAAAGATAACCAAACCCGGGAGTACGTTCCCATGGGAAGCGGGAAGAAAATTTCACGCTGACGTAGCCGCGAGCGCCATCTATCCCATACCTATGTACTTTAAACGTGTCATAAAAGTCACAACAATACCATACATGCATATTTCAAAGAATGTCCATTATTACCATAAAATTTGTAAAAATAGTTTTTAAGTAGATAAGAAGAAACCTATTGTTTTATCTTTTGACTAGCTGACCGTCGCAACTTTGTTTACGTCACACAAGGTCTATGAAATTAGAGGTATTTATTAATCATACTCATCAAGTAGCGTGTGAATCTGCCCTGTTTGCTTAATCAAAATAGAGCTTAATGGTTAAAGCTATTCCTCAGTATAGAATTTTCCTCAGTATAAACAATTTACATACAAACACCGGCGTGTTAGAATTTTATTACATGTATCAATGTAGTAGACGTAACGTGTATAAAATGACATCAATCAAATGTCATCAATATTCTGAAAAAGAAATTAAAAATAGAGTTCACAAACTCTTTTGAAAATACATACTGTACCTACTTTAGAGGATCGTTATGAAGATAACAGGATAGTTAACAACCATCCATAGAAAATAGATGGTATAATGCTGAATACCGCAAAGAACAATCGGCGCGGCATAGAATGGGGCCTATACTGATATCCTGGAGGATTTAAATGATGCCGATGTCGTGTGCCTGCTGAGGCACACACACGCCGTCATGCATGTCTGTAGGACAACGTGCAGGACAACGAGCAGGATGAGGCAGCGAATGGCTGGACTGAAATTAAAATCGACAGACGCAAGAGATGTGGTGGAGGCACTAATTCACGTACCTCGGGAGTGTCGTGACAGAAACTGATGGGATAGAAGAGTACCCTACATCATTTCGAGTCTCGCCAAGGCCAGAACAACCTTTACACAGCTGCGCCCCGTAGGCAGTTGGAAAAATGGACACGAAGAGTGAAACTCAAAACAAAGTAAACGTTAAACCTGTACTGCTAACTGCTATACGGATGCGAGACATGGAAGGTCACTAAAGACATTTCGCACCAGCTACCAGCTATGTCTTCGTCAAACGCTGTCTCCAATGGATCCTCGGTACATACGGGCCCGAGAACATCACGAACGTAAGACTATTGGAACGCTGCAGTGAGACCCCCTATCCACCAACAGATCAAACGTCGGAAGTGTAGCTGCTGCGCTGGATTGGACACAGGCTGCAAAGGGACCATGATCACATTATGCCAAGGCAAGCCTTACTGAAACAATCTGGTAGGGTTTCAAAAACTGTATGATAGTAAGTAGGTACATTTTGATAGTGGCTGTAGGCTACATAACATAATGCTAAGATTAATAGGAGCGATGCAGCAATGAGGAATGTTACGAAAACGGAAAACATTTAATCGTTATATAAAGAGTATCCGTTGCGCCTCCGCGTAAATGGTTGAAGTTACATTAAAATAATTTATTACAAAATAATTGATGGAATTGGTGGAATTTGGTATTTTGGACTTTTGGACTTTTGAACTTTTGGACTTTTGGACTTTTGTACTTTTGGACTTTTGGACTTTTGGACTTTTGGACTTTTGGACTTTTGGACTTTTGGACTTTTGGACTTTTGGACTTTTGGACTTTTGGACTTTTGGACTTTTGGGACTTTTGGGACTTCTGGGACTTTTGGGACTTTTGGGACTTTTGGGACTTTTGGGACTTTGGGACTTTTGGTACTTTTGATACTTTTGGGACTATTGGGTCTTTTGGGACTTTTGGGACTTTTGGGACTTTTCGGTCTTTGAGGACTTTTGGGTCTTCAAAAGTCCAAAAGTCCAAAAGTCCAAAAGGCCAATAAGCCAAAAGTCCAAAAGCCCAAATGTCCACAGTCAAGTAGGTACTTGGTACTTTACTTTGCTGAACATAGGCCTTAAAATCTTACTAATATTATAAATGCGAAAGTTTGTGAGTGTGGATGTTTGTTACTCTTTCACGCTCAAACCGCTGAACGGATCGGGCTGAAATTTGGTACAGAGATACATTATAGTCTGGAATAACACATAGGCTACCTTTTATCCCGGGAATAACTTCCCGCGGTAACAAATTTTACGCGGGCGAAGCTGCGGGCATCAGCTAGTATTCTCATATAGAAATAATTATACTAGCATAGTTAGTAAGTCACGGGACATCCTTCCTGAGGGCTTACCCGGGGCTCTCAACCATAGGCTGTTAGGCGTGGCGTGAGGTTTTTTAGTCGGTAAGAGTCCGGCATAACATCCTATGAGGATTTTCCCTCACGTTAAACAAAAAAAAAAACAAAAGCATAGTTAGTAAAAAATGCTATGTAATAGCTTTACCGCGGCAGTCCCCGAGTGCCACACTTCTTTTTTTTTTGTTTGTTTGTTTGTTTGTTTGTTTGTTTGTAACGAATAGGCTCCGGAACTACTGGACCGATTTGAAAAATTCTTTCACTGTTGGAAAGCTACACTCTTTGCGGGTAACATAGGCTATGTTTTATTCCCGTATTCCCACGGGAACGGGAACTACGCGGGTGAAAACGCGTGACGTCAGCTAGTACTTATATACTTTTAAATACATACATATTATACATAGAAACACCCAGACTTTTGAGACAAACATTTATGGGTCACACAAATATTTGTCTCTGGTGGGAATCGAACCCACGACCTCCAGCGCCGCAGGCGGTATCACTACCGACTGCGCCACAGAGGCAGTCGATAGTGATAGATTTATAAAAAAAATATCAATTTAATAAATTGGAAGATATTGTTTTATATTTTGTCGCAAATAATATCTCTTGCTAATAAATAATTGTGTATGAATTGGAGAGGTTATGTGTTAGAGCAGCTTACTATATAAGGGTAGCTTACCCTAACAATACCTACACTATTCTAGGTCTAAGGGTTTCGGCTTGGCGTTGATAGATGAATTAGTAACGCTGTAGTTTTATTAATAAGGCAGATCCACGCACAGATAATATTGATGAATAAATTTGACTTATATTTGCATAATGTACATAAATATTTATTATTATTTATCTATACATATAAATATTATGACGTATGCATACTCTAAGAAAATTTCACCCTTAGACGCGATGTAGCAGGGTTTAAAAAGAGTGAGTGAAACCGCGAATAACAAACTAGTTTTACATACATACATACATATAGGCACGCCTTTATCTCCGAAGGGGTAGGCAGAGGCATGGTATACGCCCACATTTCACCATATAGTTTTATGTCCCACGTAATAGGCGGTGAGTCTATTGCCGTGTTAAAATAAATGATTATTATTATGAAATGGACAGGCGCAGGTCGCCGCGACCTGCAGTTGAGGGCCTTCAACTTGGCTTAACAATTGTCATTTTACTGACAACCGGGTTTCATTTCGAGTTTTCCTTCTCTACGCAATGGATTTTTTTTCGAAAGTGTTCCCTTAGTCGCCTTTTACGACACCTCCGTGATTTATTGGGGTGGCGATATTTTGTACTCTTACCCGTCGCAACACGGGGCACTAGTTTTGTATGTTATGTATAGCTTTACTATAGTAGTTTTGTGTGTTATAATACTCGTAGTTGTTTTACTTCAATATTTTAATGTAACGATTGGAACTTACTTCATATTGCAAACAATGTTTTCAGTAACGTCTACAAGTATCAGCGAGCGACAAAGCTACTGCAACGATCGCAAGTCGTGCTCTTGCGGTTTTAAGTCAAATGATCTCAAATATATCATTCCAATAATACTCGAAATTACAAGCCAAGCTCACTGTCTAGCCATAATAAATGGACCAGTTCATTGGAATTCTCGTGGCTTAGCACGTGATTCGCATTCTACATTCATAGGGAACAAGCAACAAGATTCTACACTTGAAATGAAGTCATGCCTAAGGCGCGCCAAGAAAGTTGGCAAAATATTTAGTGCATCCTCAGCTTTTAATTTGGCTCGAGAACTGAACGTCGCTTTAAGTTAATCCTAGGATATATTACATTTTAGTCCCAGAAAATAAACTTATTATTTGAGTTGCTACAGTCACAGTACTCTTTTAAGAAAAGACCTTGCTTTCGGTTTCGGAAATAACGGAAACAATGGAAACGGAGCGAATAAGGGTCTTGACTCATCATAATCCTTTTCTTCTAGTCGGTGTCGAGACCCCATTGGAACCCCATGGACCGAGCATGGGGTCCCAATGAGCAAAAATTATTATTACATATTTGAAAAAGCGCCTAGTAGAGTCGACTGGTGACCCAAGGGCTGGCAGTTTTCTCTCTCAGCACTTGCGCTGCACAAAGTGAGTCTCCCAATTATTCATTTGAAAGTATCTGTAAGCACATCAGCCCAACTCTTACTGTTTTGGGGAAATTTTAGATTTTGCACTAGTAGTAGTAGCAAATAGATATTGCTATTCAAAAGGGGAATGCTGCTAGTCTTTTGGGCACAATGCCACAGGGCCCTTATTTAGGTTTAGTTTAGATAGTAATAATGTAAATATACATGTAATAATTTTGTTGCACTGTAATTTTCAACAATAAATAAATGTGGATTTTCTTTTTTTTAAATAACGCTATCTGATTCCAAAGTAAGCTACGAATAACCTGCTTGTATTATGGGTATCCAGACCACGGATATTAATACTTATATATTCTTTTAAATACATATATATTATACATAGAAACACCCAGACTCTTGAGACAAACATTTATGTCTTTCTAACTATCTAACTCTATTCCTATAGTTTATTTTATTCCCTTTGGGTACGAAACCATAATCATGAAGTAGATGATTGTGATTATAAACAATGTTATTAAGACAGAAGTCAACCAAACGCACGACTGAAGTAAATTAACATATGGCTTTTCGAGAATATTTTCCAATATAGTTTAATCCATAGAGTTATTTATTGAATAATATATTCAATGTGTTCTTGGAATTAACCGGACATCACATATAGTATGCAGCCAACGCATTATTCAGGTACTATACGAGTACTGTCGGGTACATATTTCAAGCCTCGGCGTTTTAGTGTCAAGCACAATATATCTTTGTCTTAAATAAAAGAAAGGCTTTGTTCAGTACAAGCATCGGGCTTAAGTGGAAGTTATGTGGCCAGGCTTCCAACGTTTGGATAATTTGGCTTCAGCCTCGGTTACCGCCATCTAGTTACGTGACTAGAATCACAAAGTAGTAGTTTTTTATTGAAAAAGACATTGTTGATTTTATCACTCTATAGAATTCTGTCCAACATTAATTTTGTTGAGAACAAGATCGAGTAACACTTTTTGTGTTCACAAATTACATTGAAACCAATTTTGATGCTATTTTATAAAACAGCTATTCAAGCAAGTCAAACAAAGCAGCCGTTCATTGTTAGTCGCAGACCCAAGTTTATACATGGATAAACTAAACTAAAAAAAACTAAAGACGATATATTACAATTAAAATATTTTAGAACTACTTACAAGCTGTGTGTTTGGCTTCGCCAGAGACATACTTTGTATTCGTGTTGCGACCTTAAAAAATCACAAAATATTTCTGCCTCCTCCGCCATTTAACCCCTTAGGGTGAAATTTAAAAAGCCCTTTTTAGTAGGTGCCAACACAATGACAAAAAATGTTTAAGGTGTAAGTAATTTTATTAGTACAGGATATTGTAACTCATGATTAAAACCATTGTTCTCAGCAGTAAAACACCTAGCAAACTTACAGCAACTCTCTCAAATTAATGCTTGCAATTATTTATAGGTAAGGTCAGAAATTATGGCTTTACTCGTTCATATAGTTAATCCACCGTACCTCTTCGTTAAGTCGTAATACACAGATTGCGTCGTAAAATACCGTTTTAACTCTAAACCTCCATTAAATCTTTAAAGTATTGTAGAGCAGTAAAGATCGAATCTATTAAGAAAATAAAATTGCTTTTCAAAATCCAATACGAAGACAAAGAAGGGTAACGTAGGCTATATCTGAAACCCCTTTGCGCTCGTGGTTCAATGACAGTAAAAGTATTGAATGTCATAAAAATTGATCGCACTATGAAGGGTGAAAATGAAACATTTTGTTACCATCACAAAGAGCGAATATGTTGTTGTGTGAGTAAGTTAGAAACATGATACCATACTAAGATAGAGAGAGAGAGAGTGTGTAGTATACCTCTTGCCTCTCTAACTACATGCTGGGAGTAACTGTACTACGTACTGTTACACTTTATGGCTAGAAAATATTGAAAAATGTATGTGGTGTTTGAAAATGAATATTACAGGTACTTAATTGTAATTTTAGTTCAGGATTGGTCGTGCATAGATACAACGTATCGCTCGATTTGAAGATGCAGTTTCTAATGCTCCTTCTAGGTACCTACTTATACGACGTTAATAATATGTGGTAAATGCTGATAATGGATCGCTGCCCAAGCTATTTTAGTGGACATGTAATTTGAATTTCGGAGAAAAAGTAAATAGGTAGCTGACGTTTGATAATGACTTTAATGTTATTTCCGAAACGCCTCTGATAATAGAAGAATAATGGTTATGTCTACCAGTGGTCTAGGTCATATAAGAGACCTTATTTTCTTTTTGCGGAACGCTGTAACTTTGTGTAGTGCATATGTGCGTGCGTGCATCCCCACTATTTGATCGCACTACTGTAACTCCTAAACGGCTTGGAGGATCCTTACACTGAAGGAATTATGTTTGGGATATATATTTGATAAATGTTCTTAGCCTTTAGGGTGTAAATTGCTACAGATCAACTAATGGCAGAAACGCAGGAGTGTAAACAGCTTCAAGTAGTTCTTCGGCCTGAGCTTATTCTAGCATTGCATCTAAATTAAATTTTTAATTCAACCCTATAGAGATTATGAAGAGTAATGTAAATAAATAAAAAGTAATATGTATGAAAAATGTATTAATTCCGTACATTTCCAAACGTAATAACCATTTATTTTATTCATGTTTTATTTGTAGCCCCGCATTGTTTTCCGAATAACTCGTATTAATGTCATAACGTTCAGTAGGTACCTACCTATTCAAATGTTTATTGGACAATTCCATTCTGGATTTCTTATTCAAAATAGGCTTTATAATTTACAAGATTTGCATAACAACAAAAAATAATTGTTTCACATAAAAGTACGTTTTACTTTTATGTGCTTTTATAAAATGATAAGCATATCAGAAACATAGTGTAATGCTATGTAATATTTTTCACATGTTCCGATTGCTTAGTGTCCAGCAGACGATCACTGTGTTAAAATCTGGAAACCTTTTTTGCTTTGCATTTCCATAATCTATTTATTACGCACATTGCTGTACGACAGAGCAATAAAGAAATAAATTTTAATTATCATCTACATTTACTAGCGTTTACGTGCTTCAGAAGTCCTGTGTGAAACTTTTGTTCCCTGCTTCTCATGACCACAGTAGAGCCTAAACTATTGTTTGAGTATCTACTCCCGATGTTCTTTGGATTTCGTTACATTTCAGGGAATACCAAGGCTAGCGTGTCTGATACCATATTAAAACTTTGAAATGTATATTACCAAACTTTTAAGATGCCAAAATTTCATATCTTATGTTTTTACTGCAAATAAATTACTTCCACCATTACGGTGAAATTTTCTTTTAAGACATGTAAATAAGGAGTCCCAGATGAAAACGGATATCCGGATTTAAGAGCCAAGCAAAACTTGGCTTAGGAAGTGCAGAGGTTTAAGTACATTAAGTTTATTTTTTATTTATGTTTTCCTCTTACATTTTCTGCGAATTTTATTCTGGTTAGTATACTTGTCTAAAATATATATGCTATAACAAACATATTAATATTAGATGATTTTTCTCAGGCACAAGTAACTGACCTTAGGCTCTAACAAAAAAAAAAAGAAGTGTGGCACTCGGGGACTGCCGCGGTAAAGCTATTACATAGCATTTTTTACTAACTATGCTTTTGTTTTTTTTTTGTTTAACGTGAGGGAAAATCCTCATAGGATGTTATGCCGGACTCTTACCGACTAAAAAACCTCACGCCACGCCTAACAGCCTATGGTTGAGAGCCCCGGGTAAGCCCTCAGGAAGGATGTCCCGTGACTTACTAACTATGCTAGTATAATTATTTCTATATAAGAATACTAGCTGATGCCCGCAGCTTCGCCCGCGTAAAATTTGTTACCGCGGGAAGTTATTCCCGGGATAAAAGGTAGCCTATGTGTTATTCCAGACTATAATGTATCTCTGTACCAAATTTCAGCCCGATCCGTTCAGCGGTTTGAGCGTGAAAGAGTAACAAACATCCACACTCACAAACTTTCGCATTTATAATATTAGTAAGATTTTAAGGCCTATGTTCAGCAAAGTAAAGTACCAAGTACCTACTTGACTGTGGACATTTGGGCTTTTGGACTTTTGGCTTATTGGCCTTTTGGACTTTTGGACTTTTGGACTTTTGAAGACCCAAAAGTCCTCAAAGACCGAAAAGTCCCAAAAGTCCCAAAAGTCCCAAAAGACCCAATAGTCCCAAAAGTATCAAAAGTACCAAAAGTCCCAAAGTCCCAAAAGTCCCAAAAGTCCCAAAAGTCCCAAAAGTCCCAAAAGTCCCAGAAGTCCCAAAAGTCCTAAAAGTCCAAAAGTCCAAAAGTCCAAAAGTCCAAAAGTCCAAAAGTCCAAAAGTCCAAAAGTCCAAAAGTCCAAAAGTCCAAAAGTCCAAAAGTCCAAAAGTCCAAAAGTCCAAAAGTCCAAAAGTCCAAAAGTCCAAAAGTACAAAAGTCCAAAAGTCCAAAAGTTCAAAAGTCCAAAAGTCCAAAATACCAAATTCCACCAATTCCATCAATTATTTTGTAATAAATTATTTTAATGTAACTTCAACCATTTACGCGGAGGCGCAACGGATACTCTTTATATAACGATTAAATGTTTTCCGTTTTCGTAACATTCCTCATTGCTGCATCGCTCCTATTAATCTTAGCATTATGTTATGTAGCCTATAGCCACTATCAAAATGTACCTACTTACTATCATACAGTTTTTGAAACCCTACCAGATTGTTTCAGTAAGGCTTGCCTTGGCATAATGTGATCATGGTCCCTTTGCAGCCTGTGTCCAATCCAGCGCAGCAGCTACACTTCCGACGTTTGATCTGTTGGTGGATAGGGGGTCTCACTGCAGCGTTCCAATAGTCTTACGTTCGTGATGTTCTCGGGCCCGTATGTACCGAGGATCCATTGGAGACAGCGTTTGACGAAGACATAGCTGGTAGCTGGTGCGAAATGTCTTTAGTGACCTTCCATGTCTCGCATCCGTATAGCAGTTAGCAGTACAGGTTTAACGTTTACTTTGTTTTGAGTTTCACTCTTCGTGTCCATTTTTCCAACTGCCTACGGGGCGCAGCTGTGTAAAGGTTGTTCTGGCCTTGGCGAGACTCGAAATGATGTAGGGTACTCTTCTATCCCATCAGTTTCTGTCACGACACTCCCGAGGTACGTGAATTAGTGCCTCCGCCACATCTCTTGCGTCTGTCGATTTTAATTTCAGTCCAGCCATTCGCTGCCTCATCCTGCTCGTTGTCCTGCACGTTGTCCTACAGACATGCATGACGGCGTGTGTGTGCCTCAGCAGGCACACGACATCGGCATCATTTAAATCCTCCAGGATATCAGTATAGGCCCCATTCTATGCCGCGCCGATTGTTCTTTGCGGTATTCAGCATTATACCATCTATTTTCTATGGATGGTTGTTAACTATCCTGTTATCTTCATAACGATCCTCTAAAGTAGGTACAGTATGTATTTTCAAAAGAGTTTGTGAACTCTATTTTTAATTTCTTTTTCAGAATATTGATGACATTTGATTGATGTCATTTTATACACGTTACGTCTACTACATTGATACATGTAATAAAATTCTAACACGCCGGTGTTTGTATGTAAATTGTTTATACTGAGGAAAATTCTATACTGAGGAATAGCTTTAACCATTAAGCTCTATTTTGATTAAGCAAACAGGGCAGATTCACACGCTACTTGATGAGTATGATTAATAAATACCTCTAATTTCATAGACCTTGTGTGACGTAAACAAAGTTGCGACGGTCAGCTAGTTAAAAGATAAAACAATAGGTTTCTTCTTATCTACTTAAAAACTATTTTTACAAATTTTATGGTAATAATGGACATTCTTTGAAATATGCATGTATGGTATTGTTGTGACTTTTATGACACGTTTAAAGTACATAGGTATGGGATACATGGCGCTCGCGGCTACGTCAGCGTGAAATTTTCTTCCCGCTTCCCATGGGAACGTACTCCCGGGTTTGGTTATCTTTATAGCAGTATTATATATAAATTAACAAAACAAAAAATAATACTGCATTGGTGATAATAATAATAAAATGTATGTATATAGATACTCACTCATTTTCTTTCACTATTTTTCGTAACTTTCTTCATTAATAAATGCACTTTGTTTATTCATATTTAAAACACTTTTTACACAAATTATACGAGTACAGTTCACTGTTGTACATAGATGATGAATACCTATACCCCTATAGTCGAATTTTTATTTAGACGAAGTAAACTGACAGCAACTAATGTAATTGACAGCATCGAAATTGTCATTTCACATAAAGAACTCTAAATTCGACCAGCACTCTTAATTCAACTTCGGTCGAGTGGTTAAGACGCGGATCGGTACGCAGAAGGCGCAAGATCGATTCTAGGTACAAGCATCAATTTTTGGATTATTTGACATAATTTATAACGACTGCAGAGTTCATAATTGACGTAAACAAAAAATTTATGAAGTGGGAGATACACGAACGTGGCCGAAGTTAGCCGAGAGTGTGATTCGTTTTCGTGACACAATTTCTGGATTCGGTCTCCACGCAAGGCCCGCGATAGAAGCTATGCAATAGCTTAAAATACCGCAAATAGAATGTTAAAATACCATGACATTTTATGGTTAGAATAGATAATAGATATTATTATACTTGATGAATATTACCACTGTATCCAGCCTATCTACACAACAGAAGGTAATGTCTTTTAAATTAGGGAATGTAGAATCATAACAGTTCGTAAAAGACCAATCTTTAACTATGTCGTCTTATAGGTGTATGGGAAAAGATTTTATCCATCCGACTTCCTACTTCCTACTTCCGACTATATTATAAACTAGCTGAACCCGCAACTTCGTTTACGACACATAAGGTGTATGAAAGGAGATAATCATAAAAAAGCTTAAAGATTAAGTCTATTCTAAAACAATTCAGTACGCGCCGAAGGCGTGGACTGAATTGTTATAAAATAGCCTTAATCATTAGGCTCTTCTATAATTAAGCCAACACGCTAGTTTAGATTTACACATTTTTAGATTTATATGTCTATGTATGATTTTTTTATTTATAAACCGATTGACATGAAATAAACACTGAATGTTAAGTGGAGTAAACCTCAACACAATAAAGAAAACGCATTGCAATCGGTTAAGCGGTTACTGAGATTAGCGTGCACAAACGTACAGACAAACAGATATACAGACATACAGACAGCAACCTGTTATGATTTTATTATATGTATATATATATATATATATATATATATACAGGGTGAATTTTTGTAAAGGGCTTGGATGGCCAAATCCGAAACTATAAGGAATAGCTAAAAATGCACAAAGGAGTCACGAGCCCGATTTTGATAAAACTTAAAACCTCATCATTAGAATTTTGAAAAACCAATAATCCTAGCTGGGAATCGAACCCATTGATTTTGAAAAAAAAAACACACCCTTTATTATTACACCATATGATAGTGTCGCTGTTAAGGATCAAATTCTGTGAAGTAATGATATACGGCAAATTTAAGGAAAGTTTAGAATTTTAATAGAATTCGTATTTCTTGTACCTTAGTTTTGTATCATAATTTATTTCGTTCGAAATCCCAGAATAGATCGTAACTATTCCGTGTTTCAAATCATGCTCAGAATGATTCTTTGGAGAATATTCTAAACGGAATCAATAATATTGAATGCAGTACGATCCTTGAGGTCTCGAATCCAGCTATGTATTTAAAACCATGGTCTACATTTTGAACAATTAATCAGTTAAAGTAAGAAAAATAAGAAAGATGAGCACTTTCCTTTAGTTTGCCGTATGTCATTACTTCCCAGAATAAGATCCTTAATAGCAACACTATCGTATGGTGTAATAATATAGGGTGTGTTTTTTTTTTCAAAATCAATGGGTTCGATTCCCAGCTAGGATTATTGGTTTTTCAAAAATCTAATGATGAGGTTTTAAGTTTCATCAAAATCGGGCTCGTGACTCCTTTAAGCATTTTTCGCTATTCCTTATAGTTTCGGATTTGGCCATCCAATCCCTTTTGAAAAATTCACCCTGTATATATATATATATATATATATATATATATATATATATATATATATATATATATATATATATATATATATATATATATATATATATATATATATATAATATTGATGTGATGTTTGGATGTTTAGATGTTTGGATTTTTGTTACTCAATCACGCTCTAACGGCTGAACGGATTGGGCTGGTACAGAGATAGCTTATAGTCTGCAATAACACAAAGGCTACTTTTCATCCCGGGAATGTTCCAACGGGAAGCAAAAACGGGTACCGAATTTCACGCGGGCGAAGCCGTGACCATCATCTAGTATTATCTTAGTAGGAAATTTTGTGCGTGAAATTCTAGAAACTAGGTCTACCTCTAGAAACGTAAATCTAGGTATATAAGTTTTTTAATGAAAATAGACAATAATATTCAATAACTAAAGAACGCCGTCTCCGCCCGTTTGAATTTTAGGTACCTCGGCTATCGTACAAACATACCAGTGCAAATGAAAGCTTTTCGGGGATTAAAGTACCTGCCGCTCTATTATACAGATCTACATTTTTTTTAAACAATTAATTTATCTAATAATTCTTTAATATATTGAGAACGACAGACAATAATTACAATATATTTTCTAATTTACGTTATCTAATTTACGTGGACTCAGGCGACTCTTCCTATCCGGCACGGGGGCATAGGGGTGCGGTGTGCGCGGGATGTGGGTGTGCCGGATTTCTTGGCGTCGGCGCATGGGGTAGCGGACCTCGTCACTTTAATCCTCCCCCACCCTAATGGTGACGCTGCGACCGTGCCCTTTGTAGCCGATGCTAGGACAGCTTGGTTTGCCCTCAGTTCAGCGGCATCGAGCCCTGCTGACCCTCACGTTCAACGTGCTTGGGATGATGGCATCAGCCGGAGCGTTAGGGAGCAGTTGGTGAAGGGCGCCTCGGGGGCCGATCTGGCCAGGCTGTTGGCTGTTTCGCAGCCGGAATCGGGGGCATGGTTGCACGCGCTGCCTTCTCCTCATCTAGGCACCCTGTTGGACGACAATTCTTTGCGGGTGGCGGTAGCTCTCCGCCTGGGCTGTAAGGTGTGCGAATCACATATATGCACCTGCGGTTCCATGGTGGGGGAGGGCGGCCACCACGCACTGAGTTGCCGTAGGAGTGCAGGTAGGTTTTCGCGTCACCATGCTCTCAATGACATTATACGGAGAGCCTTCATATCAGTAGATGTGCCGTGCCTGTTGGAGCCGCCCGGTTTAAGTAGATCCGACGGCAAGAGGCCGGACGGTATGACTATGGTACCGTGGAAAAATGGTAAGTGCCTTTTGTGGGATGCCACGTGTGTCAGCACAGTCGCTCCAAGTTACCTTAGTCGTACCGTCTTGTCTCCAGCCGCCGCTGCTGAAGATGCGGCGAGTAAAAAACGATTTAAATATGCAGCTTTAACAGAGCAATATTTATTTTCACCCTTTGCTGTAGAGACGATGGGCAGTTGGAGTGCGGACGCTAAGAATTTAGTTGAGGAATTGGGCCGTCGGTTGAGAGTCAAGACAGGAGACTCTCGCTCCGGTTCGTATCTGGTGCAAAGGTTGGCCATCGCTATACAGCGTGGCAATGCTGCCAGTGTAATGGGCACTTTTGCACCGGATACGGTGAGGAGCGAGTTATATAATTAGCTTTAAGTGTAATTGACATGAAAAATGATATTGTGACAGAAGATGAATAATTTACGTTATTAATATGGATTTAAATTAATATTCGGTGTTTGTGAAAATACATTTATCTAAAGAGTTATTCTTTAAAGATATTCCAAATACCTTCAGCGTTTTTTTGAAAACTAACATAAACTTAAAAAGAGTTACATTTATGTAAGTTTTAAAAAAAACGAAGATTTTCTCTTCGGAATTGCGTTGGTTTTCACATTAAGCCATTTCTAATGTGACACACTTCTCGATAGTACAGCTGCTGCAGGATAAGCCTCCCTTACTTTTATATTAGCCAGTTTATCTGCCGACACGTTTCCACCCCAATAAGTTTCAAAAAGTCTCAATTTATTGTAAAGCCTGTTCTCATAGTTAATAGGTTGGGATATTCTGGGGTTAACCGTACGGTCAAATTAATGAGAGTGTGCCAGTCGCATGTGAACGCTTTGTTTTGTTCCTTTCAGAGATCGAATATTGCTCGACTTACCAAAAATAGTCCTTCATTCTAAGTGGTAGAGTTTTTTAGTGTCCATTTCGATTGCTCGGCCAATATGTCGTAGAAAAAAGAAACTTATGTCAGTATTTCGAAGGAATTCGTAGAAAACGAACAGTGAAAACCGCAAATTCGAAGAGTCAATATTTAGAAAGTTATAATGGTTTAACCGTGGCCGCGCAGTCCGCATGAATTCAACTGCGCGGCCACCAGTTCTCTTGAACGGAGCTACGTACAAGTCTAATTCTTTTTGCTAATCACTGATACGATTTCGAAGAAAATGTAGATTATAAAAATAAAGCCCTACTATTTGAATTTCACGACATACGGCACTCCAAAGTTATGGCCGCGCAGTCCGCATAAAGCGAACCGCGCGGCCACCAGTTCTCATTAACGGAGCATTGTAGAAGTCTAATTCTTTTTGCTAATCACTGATACGATTTCGAAGAAAAAGTAGATTTGAAAAATATAGCCCTAAAGTTTGAACTTCTCGTTCTACAGCACTTACGTAAGGGCGAACCGCGCGGCCACGTGTTTCTTAAAGTGGAGCTTAAACAGAATTTGGTAGAGGTCTCATTATTTTTGCTAATCATTGATACGATTTCGAAGAATATGTAGATATCATGAATGAAGTTCTAATGCTTGAAAATCACGAGTTACAGAACTTAAACCCTGTAACTCGAGTTAAAAAAAGGGTGACCATGATTTACGTTGCGACGACGAGATATTCCCAAAAAAAAATTGAACCGAATTCATACAAATCCTTTAAAATATTTACCTAGCACAAAGTTATTATTTTGATTTACCAGATTTTATTCAATATCATATTGAAGTCGGCGCCAAGTAAACCCATAGGTATAGGTAGGTAGGTATTATTAATGGCAACAACTTTCATTTTAAATTGAATAAAATCAGATAAATCAAAATACATATCACTATGTGCTAGGTATATTTTATTTTTAAGGATTTGTATGAAGTCGGTTCTATTGTTTAATTATTTTTTTATTATTATTTTAAGTGACGGGTAGACCGATAAGTATATCTATCTAGGTGTAAAGTTCTCATCAACACAAATCAATCAAGCCGAAACACAAGGTAACTGCTGTAAATCGTTAAGAAATTCCCTCAACTGTATTTCGGTTCCATCATCATATCGACTCCAGACCTTTATTAAATTGTAGTAGGTATACTTACTTATTAAAGCACTTAATCAAAAAGTTAGCAAACGCACTAGTTGTCCCAACAATTTTCGGTGGTTGCCCTCGATTTCTCCTGGATCCCAGCATCAGATCTTGATACCCTGGATATGGGACCACCTCAAAAGTCACCTCATTCAAACAAAAAAAATCAAAATCGGCGCCGCTATCGCGTAATACTTATACATAAAAAAAACATAGCGTACGAATTGAGAACCTCCTCTTTTTTGAAGTCGGTTAATAAGACTTTTTAATGTCACGTATATTGCTATACTTTTAATCGTAAAAAGCAAATAGTTGTAGTCCCTTGGTTTGAATTTGAATAGAGAAGTTTACTTCTAGGATATAAATAAATAAATATTCACGGACATCTCACACAACGCTATCTGATCTCAAAGTAAGCTAGGAATAACCTGCTTGTGTTATGGGTATCCACGATCCACCACGGATATTAATACTTATATACTTTTAAATACATACATATTATACATAGATACACCCAGACTCTTGAGACAAACATTTATGAGTCACACAAATATTTGTCTCCGGTGGGAATCGAACCCACGACCTCCAGCGCCGCAGGCGGTATCTCTACCGACTGTGCCACAGAGGCAGTCAAAGATAAGAAGATAAGAAAAAAAACCACTCATCGATTGATTTATATTTCAGTAAATGGTGATGATCACAATATAGGTACATATTGTTATATAGGTACATATTGTTATTGTTATTTTATGACTTAAATTACGCCAGTAATTACTAATCCGATAAACAGCACTAACATTTTATAAATTTAATTATTACTTTTTACCCGTAAACACATTAAGTAGGTAATCATATGTCTCAGTAAGTGAAATTCAAGTTTCCTTTTTACTCCACGTTCCTCTGATATTGACTTTTTTTCTTTCGCCAGCAAATATGTTTACTTCATGCATGCTACTACAGATAATTTATAGAATTCTTTTTTCAAATTTATAAAAGTTTATTTGTTTTTTAAAGTCGCGACGTCGATGTGTATAGCTATGATACGTCCTTGTTTTCGACCATTTTTAATTGCTGATTTAATTTCAAATGCTTTAGTTTTACTTAAATTGAATCTAAATACCACTATTCAAGTAACATAAACTTTGCGTTTAACCTATAACGTTGGTAGTCTGGACAATAACAATATCAAGTAAGGTATTTCCGCAATACTAATATTTTTTACCCAATATTTAAGTTGGTAGGTAATGAGGTACTGTATGGTGTTTTTACGTATAGTACTTAATTAATGTAATGTAATCGAAAGTCATTACTTTACTTATATGTACCTACTTACTTTACTTTTTTTATAAACGACATTTTAATACCTACATTTATAGAAGAATACTTCTAGTTAGTAAATAACACCTTATATAAATAAGTACGGAAAATGCTCAGAATAGTTGTGGACCGCTTCATCTTAGAAAAAGTTACAAATGCCATCAGGCGAATTATCGTCCCGTCCATTTGTCTTCTTTGGGTTGGGCAGTTCGTTATCGTCGTGGTGATTTGCTAAGGTTTGTTTCCTTTTGGTGGTTGCTGTGGTTGGGATTGTTGAACTGTGGGAGTGAGGAGGTCCTGCACCAAAAACCAATATTAAATGTAGTGGAATATCTATTTCACACAGCGCCATGTAGAATGAATGATTGCCAATCGCCAGCAAATATGTTTTCTTTTTAAAAAACCTATTTTACTTAAAAGCTTACAAGCACATTTTCGTAAGACTAATTCGAATCACTAATTCTCAATTGAATTGAATTGGAATTCAATTGAAACAATCAGTAGCTCTTTTTACAAGAAAAGCTACTTGCTATATAAATATATTTACACTATGATATTAAAATAGTAAAAAGCCTGGATTCACACACTATAAATCTTGGTCACCCTATTTTTTCCTTCGATTATAGGTTTTAAGTTCTATACGTTATTTAGTTCTTAATTTGAGGCTTTATTCATACTGTCTACATATTCTTCGAAATGGTATCTGTAATTAGCAAAAAAAATGGGACTTCTACTAAGCTCCGTTTAAGCTTCATTTAAGAAAAACCGTGGCCGCGCGGTTCGCATTGTGCGGACTGCGCGGCCATAACTTTGGAGTGCCGTATGTCGTGAAGTTCAAATAGTAGGGCTTTATTTTTATAATCTACATTTTCTTCGAAATCGTATCAGTGATTAGCAAAAAGAATTAGACTTGTACGTAGCTCCGTTCAAGAGAACTGGTGGCCGCGCAGTTGAATTCATGCGGACTGCGCGGCCACGGTTAAACCCTTATAACTTTCTAAATATTGACTCTTCGAATTTGCGGTTTTCACTGTTCGTTTTCTACGAATTCCTTCGAAATGCTGACATAAGTTTCTTTTTTCTACGACATATTGGCCGAGCAATCGAAATGGACACGTTTTTTATCGTAGCCCGTAATGCTCCTGCGTATCACTAGAGATCGGCAAGATTAAAAAAAAGATTTTAATTATCTACACTTATCTTTTAGCTTAATTTATTTGGCGTTCCCAGAGCTAAGATAATAAAACTAATTAACACTTATTTTTAGGAAGGAAAGACTAATTAAAAGTGAAAACTTGATTTACGATCTTTCTTATGAAAATTTTATATTTTACCTAAATTAGGTATTCAAAAAGGAAAGTTGGTGTATAACGCATATCTTTTTAATTATACTAGCCATTCAGTGATGATGACGTCAATATAATGGCCTACTGAACTATTTACTTACAGACTTCACAATTTTTTCAGGAAAGTATATTTGTATTCATATGTCTTTCTGAATTCATGATTGATAAACTTAGTTATGCTCGCGGCTTCGCCTGCGTGAAATTCGGTACCCGTTCCCGCTTCTCGTGGGAAATTATTCCCTGGATGAAAAGTAGCCTATGTGTTGTACCAGAATATGCCAGACCATAAGCTATCTCTGTATAATTTAGGCGAGGCCGCGGTGGTAGCCAAAGTCTGCCGGGAGCCCTGGGACATCCTTCCGAGGGCTTACCCGGGACTTCCGGCCATAGACTATTGTAAGGCATTGTGAGGTTTTAGTCGGTAGGAGTCCGGCATAGCATCCATGTAGGATTTCCACACATAAAAAAGTAAATGTTCTTTTGAAATTGTTTGTGCAAAAAAAGCTATTTCTGTACCAAATTTTAGCCCAATCCGTTCTTCCGTTAGACCGTGATTGAATAACAAACATTCACACATCCAAAAATCTTCACAAACTTTCACATATTTTATAATATTAATAGGAAGTAGGATGACACTTGGCCAAAGAGCAACGCGATTTGCAGAGGTGTCACGAAGCACTCGGACAACAAATAAACATGCTCATCTCACAAAGCGATGTGTTGGATGGATAGTTGGAATTGTATACGCTATGTCTTAGATGACACGTGTTACCTATGTTAAGTAAACTTTTCGTTTAAATGAAGCCAGTACATAATAGTGTAAGTATAGCAATAATAAGTTACCATATTATAAAAACTATGACTTGAGAGTCAAAAATCAATGTACACAGCTAAGTCCAAACTAAAAATTTTATTCGAATGTCATAAGCCTTGACCCACGTCAAATATATATTTGTAGGTAGCTACCATGAGCCCATGAATCATTTATAGTAAGGAGCAGTAAATTCTAAATAGTCTGATATAAGTAGTAAGCTTGCTGATATGAATTTTTTATCGAAACGATAAGTCTTTATTGGCTACATAAGAAAATTTTCTTATATGTTAGTAATGCACATAATGCAATAAATTATGCACATGCACGTATTCATATATTTTGAATAGTGTTTGACCCGAATCTTTTGTAATTTCTTTTTCAATGTCTGTATACATATTTCATTGTTTTATACCAAGGAGTTTTATATTTCTGTTGTTTATATTTAGACCAAAAAATCGTTACGTCCTCCATTGGATTTGAGATTTATATTATTATGAATGGTTAAGGTACATGTCATATCTGTTATGTTGTGTGTCACAATTACAACGTACGACGTAATAGAAAAAGTCGACCGGAAGGTCTGAAATACAGAAATGCACTTCACAATATTGTGTACATGTACAAACTAAAAAATACACATTTTATTTACTATACTGCTTTCAAGAGATTTTTTCGGGTTTTAGGGTGTATTTATAGTGTCGAAATTTTACATCGGCACCTTTAAATTATTTCTACATCTTGCGTTGTAAAGCACAGTATATTATGTCGTGTAAATTGCAGCATTCTCAGTCCATGAATATAACATGAGTCGTCCGTATGCGATCTCTACATCATAACGCTTGAGGAATAGGTACCGCAAGCCACAATTCTATTTGAATAAGATGGGCTTATTGTCTGTCTGAATTTTCGTAGCCAGGATTTGAGCTATGCGGGCTATGAATCATATTAAGATGTCAGCTCTTCGTCTTATAGGGCTTTTGCACACGACACTTTTGGGATTCCGTACCCAAAGATTGAAAACGGAACCCAATTACTGAGACTTCGTCATCCGTCTGTCAGTCTGTTTGTCCTCCATAGGCTGCATCTTATGAACGATATATAGCTAGACAGTAGACATTTTTTTCTGTGCCCACTAAAAACTACAAACAGAAATATGTAATTATGTTTTATCTTTTTTTGTAAACATTGTAAATTACCTAAGCTCAACAAACGTAAGCGTGTCGCCGCCGCGTCTCGGTCTGTTCAAAGTTATGAATCGTACATAAATTCAAGTATTCCGCAATATGAGGGCCACTAACTTTTTAATGTTTTCTTCTGGATGTCTGTTTCCAGACGTCTATGCGGTCGTCAACTTTTCGTCGTGTAAGACTTTTACATACAATATTATAACCAAAGATTTTTTTGTCGGAATTGATTGATGCCTTTATCTCTGTAGAGACAGGCAGCAATTCCTAGTTACATTAAGCTAAACTTATTTGGTAAGCCTTTAGCCAAAAAATGTTAAACTACTTAATTCAATTAAACATCACAAGACATTTAAACACGATTTTTATTTTCATTGCTGCTTACGGTCAGCGCATAAAAAGGAGAGACATTTGATAATTAAAATATCTTTGTCAACCGGAAACCGAAAGGGAACCATTACAGACTCATTTAAATGCACAGTTCATATCGCATAATTGATTTAGCTCAAATTAGGCCAAAGTAAAGGTTATTTTAAACTGTTTTCGGTTTTTTTATTCCATTAAAAGTAAATTAAGGAGTATTTTATAAATACAATAATGTCATTAAATTACATCCCAAGTAGATATCTCCAAAATGTTTATAAAGAAAGGAGCTAGTTATTTTAAATTTATTTCCTGACTACGTAGAACAAAGAAAATATGACTTGAAAGGAACAATATTATACTTTTGATCTCTAAACGCTGACAGGGAAATTGAACGATGCTATCGTGCTCAACTTTATAAACAGCTGCCGAAGTGTCAAGAAAATGATAAGTGGTTGAAACGGGTTAGAAAATAAATTTTCTTTAAAATTGTAGGTAAAAGATACTTTATATTCCTTGTCAGGTTTTTATAGTTAACAATGACATAGTAGGAAATTGTCGTGATACCGAGTTCGTGTATTTCTTTGATATAATTAATGTGATGATTAACATTTTTTTGCTTTGAGCATCATGATAGCATTCTATCTCAGATCTAAGGTGATTCAGCAGAGCTATCGACCGACATATTTAATACCGGATGATGCACAGGGCTCCATTACTATCAGACAATGTGAAATCTTAAAATGGACATACATGGTCCTGCGTACTTTTGATTCATAACTGGGCAGCATAATTATTGAAAATGCTATAGATACTCTCAAAAAAATAAATGTAGTAATATTTCCATTACACCTTACTCCATTTACTAACCATATTATATTAGTAAATTTCGGATAAAAAAATAAATCATACAGTTTTATTTAATTACTCATATCTTAAAAACTACAAAACAGGTAAAAAAATATATGAAAATACTACAACATCTAAAATCACAAGAGGAATTCAGAATGTACTTAGTAAGCATCGAAATTATAAATTATAAATATTATAAATTATATTATTATAAAAATTAATCGAAATTATAAATATTATTACAGAATGCATTCCTGCTAGACTCTTGCTATTCAATACATGGACGCTCAGCCGCGTGACGCACATGGTACTTAAAATATTTTCGAAAACATCTGCGTGGGGGACCTAGCTCCCCCACCTGTGTTGTTAAGGGTTAAAAAAAACTGAAACTATAATATAACTATTATTATAGTCTACTTTGAAAAGAACTCTTTTCACAATGAACTGCGAAAAGGAGCGTATCGTTTTGAAAACTCCTTTACAACAACTTCAGTACTAAGTAAATTGATTTGTTAAACGTTTCCCTCAAATTTTATTCATACCGGGTGATAAATGACGCTACAGAAAACTTCGCCTCTTTCTGCCCCATTTTCCTTTAGTCAAAATGGTCGTCGAGGAAGTTTCATGATAATAGTAGGTACATGTTAATCAACGCTTGTTCCGTGTTCTGTAAACGATTTCTTTGTTAGGAACTTACACTCTAGTATTTACCATTTATGTTGCTTAAATTGTATGAATTTTTTCTAGCTTTAGAAGGATTTACAAGAAATGTATGAAACATAGCCATTCCTGCCCCAGCTCTGCCTGATACGTAAAAAAAACTTGGGAACATATATGGTTTCATCAACATTTCAACAGTTGCGCTTTATCACACGTACGTTTAACAAGTGGTAGCTTAACTACTGCCATGTTACTGAATCCAGAGCTTGTCGAACCATCTGGTAAAGTCGTCAAACATTTCAAGAAAAATCGTGTCCTAAAATGCTTACCGAAATGTTTGTGTACACTGAGCTATCCAAGCTCAAAGAGCTTCAACAAATGTCATACTTATAAATGCTTACTATCATTGTTAATAGTGTAGTAACCAAATGAGCCAGAACGTGGTAACTATTGTGTACCTATATTACTAAGCAACATCTATGAGCTTTATTTACTCGTATATCAAACTGCTGTAGAACTACTTTCTTTTCTGAAAGAGACCATAATCGAATCGCTGAACGAAATTGTACTCGGAATAACTTTAAATTAATACATTTCATCAGAACGTATCTAAACCATTCAGTTAGTTTATTTATCTCTAACCTCTGTCATCTAACCAACTCTCTCCTACCATTTTAAAACATTGTCAAGACAAATAAGCGTACCAAAAATTTTAATATGGAAAAAGAATTGGTTTCGAGCAGGATTCCAACCTGCATCTTCTAGCGTACCGTGCAAGATGCTTAACCAATTAGCCACCGAAACTTACTCGGAACCAACCAAATTTTCCAACTTATATACGTCTTGGGGCGATGTAGGCTCCATCTACCGGCACTTTTTTTTAGAAAGATAAATGGGACGAATGTATAGAATTGCACCTATATTCATTCGATTTATGATGAAACCAGCCCGAACAACAACAACACATTATTTTTGAAAAGCAATTAGTATGCTAACTGATCATAAAATTTTAATATGGAAAAAGAATTGGTAACTGTCCAACTATATAATGGCACCGGTTATAATTTTTCCCACTTATGTGCCTATCGAAACTTTGAAACGCTCGTAAATGGAAGTGCCACAAACAGTCGCCCATATATACCGATCGTATTGTAAGATAGAACGTGGACGGATATCCCTTCATTCCCAGTTGTTCCGCGGCAGTAGTTCCGCGACGGAACTAGTGAGACTTTTTGTCCCAATAGTTCCGTGGCGGAACTAGTGAGACTTTTTTTTCCCAGTAGTTCCGCACCACGGAACTACTGGGACATTTTTATTCTCAGTAGTTCCGTGGCGGAACTAGTGAGACTTTTCGATTCTCAGTAGTTACGTGGCGGAACTAGTGAGACTTTTCTATTCCCAGTAGTTCCGTAGCGGAACTTTTTGTTGACGTTGACTGCCTCTGTGGCGCAGTCGGCAGTGATACCGCCTGCGGCGCTGGAGGTCGTGGGTTCGATTCCCACCGGAGACAAATATTTGTGTGACCCATAAATGTTTGTCTCAAGATTCTGGGTGTTGCTATGTATAATATGTATGTATTTAAAAGTATATAAGTATTAATATCCGTGGTCTGATACCCATAACACAAGCAGGTTATTCCTAGCTTACTTTGGGATCAGATAGCGTTGTGTGAGATGTCCGTGAATATTTATTTATTTAAATTATTTAAACTAGTGAGATTTTTCTATTTCCAATAGTTCTGTAGCGGGAACTATCATGGATCCAATACCTTGAAGTATTTTTAATTTTTATGAAAAATGGAGCTTTTAGGACATGCGACAAAAACAAATGAAGATCGACAAAAGCAAATGAAGATCGACGAAAAAATAAGGATCAGCACAACCAAATGACGGTTGGAAAAACAAATAATTATCGAAGAAACATTACGCAGACAATGAAACAAAAGACTATAAGCGAGTTGATAAGGTCAAAAGTTACTTGCAGCCATATTTTGTAATCTAAATGCGATTACCATTAAAAAAAACTAGGTGCAAGCAATTCTCGACCTTAATGACACTTATCTAAAAATGTGCTTCTAGGCGCTTATAAACATCACAGATCACGAATATATAAAAAATAAGTATATATTATGCATGCTCTTATGGTCGAAATTTGCATGAACCCTTTTTTTGTTATCTAAATGCAATAACCATTCAAAAAAAATAGATGCAAGCAATTCTCGACCTTAATGACACTTCTCTAAAAATGTGCTTTTAGGCGTTTATAGACATCACAGATCACGAATATAAAAAAATAAATAAATATTATGCATGTTCATAAGGTCGAGAATTGCTTGCACCTATTTTTTGAATGGGCTTATAGTCTTTTGTTTTATTGATCTGCAGATGTTTTTTCGATCGTCATTTGTTTTTCCAACCGTTATTTGTTTTGCTGATCTTCATTTGTTTCATTGATCTTCATTTGTTTTATTGATCTTCATTTGTTTCATCGATCTTCGTTTGTTTCGTCAATCTTTATTTGTTTTGTCTATCTTTATTTGTTTTGTCAGTCTTTATTTGTTTTACCGATCTTTAATTGTTTTTTCGATATTCATTTGTTTTCTTTTTAATTGTATGAGAAAATAGCCGTAAGAGACCGTAGGGAACTAATGGGAACATAAAATATTCGTATGTAAGTGATGCTTTCTCCCGCGGTACTACTGGGACTTGATTTATTAGTTTTTAATTTATGCTTTGTTCCGCGGAACTACTGGGAATGAATTTATTAGTATTTCATTTATACTTTGTTCCGCGGGACAACTGGGAAAAAAAGTCTCACTAGTTCCGCCACGGAACTACTACAACGGAACAACTGGGAATAATCGGAGATATCGTGGCCGTGAGTGCTTCTGTACGTAAAAGATCTATATATCGTTCTAGGGTTTCAATTGATTTATGTAACCAATACCAGCATTAATTACGCTGTTCACAATAATTTATGGATCGAATTTTTATTATAAAAGCTTTTGGGAGATAAATATTGCATCGATAAATATAATGGAACTGTCGGACGATTGTGATCTCTCGGTAAGCTGCATACGCTTATTTTCGATTATTAATTCGTCCACACCCGAAACATTGGACAGTAATTGCCGTTTATTGTAAGTTATTAACTGGAATATAATGTGGTAAAACAGAATCTGATTAATTTGAAAAGTACTATGTAAATGATGTATTGTATTCTTGCAAGGAAAACTATTCTCATGATCTACGACCCATACTGACTACACCACCGCCACCGGTTCGCTGTATGTCTATCTAGTGTGGCAGCCATTTTGAACAAATGTTACCATAATTTAGAAAAGGCAGAATATAACATAAAAGACATTTCACCAGTTAATTACGAACTTTTTGAAAGAATTCGTATGATTATGTATAAATTTAGAATTTTTCGCTATTCTTGATATAAGTGATTCCGTAAAGAGCTTCTAAAAGTACAGATAGACTTTTAATCAGAAAAATATTTTCGAAACAATGTTAAAAATAAATATCGGGGCAAACAGTGACAAAACTAGTATATAAATGTATTCCTAAATCAAGATAAAATGTACGGGTAGCTTTGTACTAATGAATGCGAACTCTCTGGAGAGGAAACTTGTTTCATCAGCAGATGTAATACATCTTTGTAGATAGTTGTTGGGATAGCTGGAATTGTCCTCATATCTTGGCTATTATCTAGATACGGTGGTCTTTCATTAATCCTAACGCCTGTGCTAATACGAAGTGTACTGTGTTAGGTAGAGTTAGAGAGTACTTCAAACGTATTTCGTCATGTTCGTAATGAATTTTGAAAAATGTCTGGTAAAAATCGTAACGTATTAGAATAATAAATTTCAAGAGTGCTATCCATAGGTAGTACGTATTATGTCACTTATTCTTCGACAGCCGGTCAGGGCTTAAAGATTGTCACTTTGTAAGATTATTTCTGGTAGAATTCAGCCTTGTCTGGAAATGCATTGTGATTTATGTGTCTCTTAATAGTGTTGCTATTCTATTATTGATCTTCAGTAGAACACGATGACTTGGAAGAAACCCTAACCTTGAGAATACTTCGGGTGTACATGAATGGCTGGCGGTGGCGACTGTGCACGTCACAGAACAACGTGACCACGGTGAATGTCATAGATCGTGTTGCTCTATGGAACACGTAAACTGTGTGTTTCCTCACATGTAAACTCTGTCACCGCCAAAAACGTAAAAAATTGTTTTCGGAGTTGTAAGCACTTTGAAATTAATTTATTCAAAGCAAGCATTTTCGTTATTTAAAATCCTACAAAGTCAACAAAAAGTTGGCTCGCGTCTAAAATTTTCCGCAAATTGCAAACAAAATAAGTGAAGCGACACTAACAAAAGAGAAAGAATTTAATATCCTCCGAGGCACAAGGAATGCTTGTAACAATTTGTTTCTTACAGCGAACATTCTTATGGTTTTGTAGTTGAAGTCAAGAGAACAGTTCGTAACTAAATGGGTTAGGTATTGTTCCTGAAGTCATTGTTCAGTTACGAGTAAAATCAATTTGATTAGTTTATTAGCTCTCTTTTATATTTTATTCAAATAAAGAAGATTTTCGACCGATTTATACCAGTTTGTAGTATGCTCGTAGAAACGGTATCCGATTGTATCCCTATCTATTTGTCTTATCTAAACATATAATAATTCACAAAATTTCGACAAATAAACACACTTAGGAATATAAATATATTTTTCTGAATATTTATTAATACAGAAAACAAATACAATCGTATATGTACTTCTCCAAATTACAAACATAATAAAAACCCTGTAATCGTAAAACTCACGTATCCTTTAATATACACCTCCAATATCAGGTATATCAATTGCGCGTTGCTTACCCATAAAAAGTAAGCACTCTCTAAGAATAACGCGGAGTTCTTCGAAAGTACTTACTTTTTATCTGTAACCGTGAGCTTCTGGAACATAATGCCACAACGTGAGAGTTGAATGTGTTGCTATAAAATGTGTAGAGGTGCACCCCACCTATTAAGTAAGTTCGAGTACCTATCTTCACATTTAAGATAATGAAATAAACAGTGAGAATGATAACCATAAACTCTTAAGTACGTAAATTTTATTTGTGAAACTAATTTTTCATAACAATACTCTGCTCATATCTGAATTTACTCTCAAAGCCCAGTTAAGTCACTGCCCTAGAAAGGAAGTCACAGGAATTAGTTATTTGGATTTGATTAAAACGCTGTTCTCTCTAAATATAATTTAGCAAAAAAGAATACAAAATAATACAGTTGCCGCTGTGGATTTCATGTAGCAACCAGCTAGAAAGAACCAACACTCAATATCCAGTTGCCAATAAACGTCCATATAAACCACCAATCAAATAGAAGTACAGTCATTTATCAACTGAAATATTATGCGGCGTTATTGTCAGGCTTTTGGAAATATAGCCAGCATGCAAAATATTAGTTCCATTTCTAGACTTTTTGCCTAACTATCATACCCGCCACCTTAGCAGCATCACTCTCTATTATAACTTATCGAATTTTTCATATTAGTTGAGAACCTACATCAGTTTGTAAGACAGGTTAACGTGATGTCGCTGCACCTATTTTCCATAACGGGTCATAATTGTACAATATATTTTGTTGTACACCTGTGAAGTACAAAAGTAATTGTTTCGTTATAATTATATTTCAACAGATTACAAATTGTCGTAGCTTATCGATTATTTATCACTTAATTCAATGGACTTGATGACTTATAATAAACAACAGACATACAAAAATGATCGTAAATATTTATTACATCTTTCAGATTGCAGGATTAGTAGATAATTATTTGCTGTGACGCTACGAATAACAATCCTTGAAGAATTGTTATTCGTAGTTGTTACGAGTATTCTATGATAGTTATGTTACTAAATAATCATAAATTTCAGTAACATTGTCTGCTTAACATTCATTCACCGTCCCCTTATAAGGCCTTTAGAAAATTGGTTTAGACCCCAAACTCTCTTTACAAACTATTGTGTGTCCCTCCTCAAAAAGCATTAAACGAAATATCGTGTAAAAAGGCTTGCGCAATATGAATAGGCGAACCGATATCAACGTGTCCTCGCTTAATGGTGTAATTTACACCAGGTAACGACGCCATTTTGTATCAAATATGTTACGTCATATATACTTTAAGTTTTACGGCATTTTTATTATGCAAGTTTAGTTTTTTTGGGACATTACTTAGGGGTAATGCACATAACTTTCGCAGAACTGATCGTTATGGTTATTAGAGGGAGGTAATGGTTACTTAATACGGTCAAAATGTGGTTCTAATGGCCTGTTTCAAATACATGAAAATATGTGACCTAAGTGGGCTATTTGACTTTAATGTTCTTGTAGGGTAATGTTTTCTAACAATCTGTATCAAAGCTTTTACATTAGGCATGTACTATAATGCTTAGTATGTATGGGTTCATGACCATTTAACCCACACAAAATTTATATCGAAAATCAATAATCGCAAGCACCTATTTCCACCACCCTAAAAATGAAAAAAGATTTCTCATTTTCCAAAAAAAAAATTATTTCTCACTTACCAGTCCAAATTTTACAATTCTGCAAACGGCAACCGGATTATTGATATATTGTTTATTTTACTGTGTATAATAATAAATAATAATGCAAACACATTATTTATTATAAAAACACGAAACATACACGTACTACACAAACGCACGCCAACCATGCGCAATCCACTCTCAACTTCAACTGTTCGATTTTTGTAAAAAAATCTGGCCCATTGACGTCATTTTATAAGATTCCAAAAACAATAAAATGTTATATACTACACATGCAATCAAACTGTTCATAGAAAAGTAGGACGTAAGGAGGCTAAATTTAAGTTTATAGTCGTCTGGGTAGGTGCGGCGACCGGTCGCCGCGCGGGGCTCAACGGAAAAGCTTGATTATTATGCGCGGCGACCGGTCGCCGCGAGGAGCTCTAAGGGTAATAGCTTCATCATGCCTCATAAAGAGGACAGTCAGGAAGTTTATATTTGAAAATGTAATTTCCAGCCTAGAAAACTACATATCTAAATTAATTAATGGTTTAGTGAGTTGCTTATTTTGATATTAAAGTCTTGTAAGTATCAATAAAGAAGTCTAAGTTTTGGATCTATTTCTGTGTATTACGTTTGACATTTATGGAGATATTATTCTGGACTACATATACAGTATTTTTAAATATAATAATAAAAGTTAATCACAGAAATCATTAGTGTAAAGACATTTCGAATGTGATTTACTAATACACGTCATAAATTTTAACGTAAAACGTTCCTTATAACGCGCAATATTCCTCACAGTAGTCGCCGTGTTGGTACGCTCAGAAATGGCTTTACTTTTCACATAGTAAAACGGAAAAGACCGCGAAGCGAAACATTTATTAAGTAACAATATTGTTTTGCGTACACCGGAGATAGCAATTTCGTTTCGCAGTTTTGCACAATGATCGTTACTAGTAGGAAGTAGAGAATTTTAACAACCTACGACATTTGTTCATTCTTTCTTTCTTTCTTCACCTTGATTTTGTCTTATACCATGCATAGAACATTGAAAAGGAGAAATAATATTATATTCCAAGATAATAGTGACTTTTAGTCGTGGCTACACGTTTCTCAGGTAATAATACATTTAGGATAAAGAATGTCCTCTAGATACTTACAGTGATCGGCTGCAAATATAATAAGCAGTCCCCAGCCTACAAGCGGAGAATTCACTCCGTTCCAATTACTGTTCTTACAATATAAGAGCATACCTCGCAGAATTTACCAAACCCTCCAGGACTCCTTAGCCTACTAACTTATAAAGGATGCTTTGGCGTAAGTGTGGAATTTTCTCTTTAATGCCAAAATGTCAAAATTAGGTACCCCCAACAAAAAACAAAGCAGCAGCAGGTTTTCCAAAAAGGGTACAGTATTGATGTAATTAAATTTAAAGTTACCAAGAATATATTATATTCGAGAATAAATAATAAAGTAGAAACAAATCATATTTATATTGAAGACGCGTATTTTTCAGATCCGTTTTCGGTAACATAACCAAAGAATTACCACAAAACGGATTAATAACACCACACTGGTTGTTTGTCATTGTTATTCACGAAATAGATGTTCTTATCTCTAAGGAAACCTGCACGAACAACATAAAAACAAAATAAATGACATTATGGTTGGTTTACGAAGTATTTTATACATACTCACATTCTTCTGTTTTATGCTTATTTCGTTACCGTTACTGAAACACAGATTTACAGTCTTGTGGTTTACTTCTTAGCATTGTACTAAAATAACAAGATGTTTATGCAGAGTGTGCTATTTTCGGTTGATGTTTGAGTTCAGATGTAACATTTTTCTACAGAAATTCAGTGAAATATGATTTATTACAGATATACTGCTACCTATAGATACAAAATATTTTTTTACAGAATATAGGATAGTATATCCTACATGCTTACATCACTTTTGTACGTTGCTATTCCTACTACTCGTACTTTAGATGTAAATAAAACTGAACTAACAAAAAAAAGATAAAAACAGTTTCTTTGTTGAATATCAGGTCAACTTGGAGGGTTAAATCTTTTTATTTTCTTTTCTCGAACTGAACTTTTTTCTTCTCATCCTCGGCGAAGTTTGGTGAAACTCTCTTTGTTGCCGATGAAAACATCTTTGCAAAAAGAAAATATCTCTTAACTTTAACTAATTAGATCGGTGAGTAACCTAATTCTGATAAGATTGGAATTGAAAATACTGTTTTGCAATTGTGTTACAATCTCCCGTTTTTAATTTTGTATGTAATTGGATCGAATAAATTATTGCTTTTGTTTTTATTACTCACTAGAGATTCATATCTGTAATGAATTGCACGGAACATTTGCATAAAAGTATCGTTATAAAATTACCAACTGCCTGTAGGTAGGGTAGCCATGGCATAAATGCGAATACCCTTTGTTACCCTGTCAACAGATGGCAATAACGATAACCATTATGAGCAGAAAATCTATGTCTCAAATTTGCAGTATGTATCTAGTAGCAGCTCTAGAAGGAGCCTCTCGCAGTCCGTCTGTCTGTCTGTCCGTCAAGAGGCTGTATCTCATGAACAGTGATAGCTAGAGAGCTGAAATTTTCACGAATGATTTTTTGCCGCTATAACAATAAATACTAATAACAAGAAAATTATGTAATTTAAGAGGGTCTCCCATACAACGATCGTGATTATTTTTTGCCATTTTATATAATAAATTAATATGGGCAACAAGTAGACGCTTGAAATACTCACAGAATATCGAGCTGTATATTTTCATTAAACATAAATAAGTGAACTTAAACAAAATACTCATTTAGGAGGAGCTCCAATAAAACAAACGTGCTCAAGCTCTCGGAAGGAAATCCCAGGGTCGTCTCGCTTGGTATTGTTAAGGTAACAATATTTCAATAATAAAAGTTCATAGGAGAAAGCTTATATGACCATTATTTTATGTGAAAGTATCCGAATATTCTTGTTTGGATCTTGAAAATTTTAATAGTCGACTTCTATGCGGTTTCGAAATATAAAACGATACAATTTTTTGCATATTTAAATGTCGAGACCATCACTATAAGTTCTTACGAATGCTTAAGCTTCATTCAGTTATTGTCATAAATAAAGTAGTACTTACTGTATTTATGACAACGATATGTAGAGTTTCAGTTACAGCATTTCAGGCGTTATACAAATAACACATTTCTCTATAAATTTGACTTGAAAGTGCAGTTGTAGTTGAATTGGTGCCAAATAAGACCAAGAGTTGCACGGCTCACGTTAGAAAGTGCTGGTCACGCACGAAACTTTGCAGAACACTTCTATCTTTGCTCTGATCAAGTTAATGCCGAATGTGCCACGTGTTTCGTTTTAGTAAATAATGCGATGTAAGTGGTCTGAGTGTTAGTTATTCTTAAAAATAACTAAAACCTTTTAAGTAGGGCCATGGGAGTCCCCTCTGCCGACAACCGGATTAATGGAATGCAAAACAATAAAGATAACAGGATCTATTGATGAGACATTATTTATTAGGTTTCCAAAGCTATATTATTAAATTGCATTGCAATTCAAGCAGAAAATGTAATCATAAATTCTAACAACCGTAAGTGTCAGTTATTAGGATTTCATAAAATGTATTGTCATCCATCGTAGGCAGGCAATAAAGGGTGTCTAGACAACATTTAGGTAGGTAGGTAAGTTACAATTACACAAATTAAGTCAGTTTAAAATTATATGGGTATTCGCTTATATCATTTCAAAAATGATTTACACACATTACTATAAAGAGATACAAATCCATGGTACTGTATAATGGTTCTGATTATTTTTAACCGAAGTCTTTTCCAACAGGCCTATAAGAAAAGTGTGTAAGTGAGTAGAAGTAGATAGATGCTGTTGAAAATTTTCAAATGGTTCATGAGGCTTTCATCTTGGCTCAAGTACTACTGTACTACTAAAACGTTACAAAACCACGAATGAAACGCAGTAAAGAGTCACTCGTCTCAGGACTCAATTTATTTAACGTATCTTTGATATAACACCGAACTATGCTGAACCGAACTGCGGTATGTCAGTCAATAAAAGCAGCCTATAGCAGTCCACTGACGTGCGTGAGCCTCTTTCGATTAAAGTTATTATTCGTTTGTTATTCGAGACTATGCTTTATATCAATGTGCAAAATTTCAGCCAGTTCTGTTAAGCCATTAGAGCGTGAAAGAGTAACAAACATAATTAACATCCACAAATTCATACTCCCAAACTTTCTCCTTTTATAATATTATTAGTAGGATTAAGTCTATTTCTGTTGTGAGTCCTGGGACATCCTTCCGAGGGCTTACCCGGGGCTCCCAACGATAGGCTGTTTGGCGTTACGTGAGGTTTTTTCATCGGTAGGAGTCCGGCATAACATCCATGATAGATTTTCTCTCACGTTAAAAAACGGATTAAGTCTATACATTTCAACTCGACTACTTAACAGGTAATTAATATTTCATGAAGTACTTATAAAGTGTAAACTTCAGACAATGGAAACGATTACTTAGCGGGCTCATAAGCGAGCATAGCGAGTCTATGTAGTCTTCGAAATGAAAGCTTACAAAATTAGGTGCTCTTTACTTTGGCTTGTTCATTTGTTCAGTTGTTTGTTCCGTACCCGAAGTAATGTAACTACCTACTTCATTAGCTGTCGAGAAGGCTACAACATGTTCTAACATAATTATATAAAATAAAATGTTCACAACAGTATCTAATATCACCGTGTAGGGTTGATATTACAAGAAAACTGTGTTACAATTATATAATTGTTAAATGTACGCGTATCTGTTGTATTTATTATAGTATTTGACAAACATTTTGCACTTAAAACTCCTGTTGAACCATTACAAAAAAGTCTAGGATATCTGTGTCTGTATTTCTTACAAATTTGGTATTTCCACAGTTAAATTTGGGAAATGTTAACACCCCGTGTGGTGACGGAAGAGAGTTTAAAATGTCGTTTCCCCAATACATCCCGCACCACAGCCTGCGCTTGTCCATTTCAAAACGGAAATAGGCTGACAACTTACCACCCATTACATGGACATAAAACTATAATTTGAAATGTGGGCGCATACTATGCCGCTGCCTACCCCTTTAGGGATAAAGGAGAGATTATATGTATGTATGTGTAATGTTAACACACACAACACCTATGTATGGGACCATGAAATTATGTTATCAAAATGCGTACACTCGACACACAATCGCTTACTGGACAGTGAATATATGAATAGGTAAAACGATGGCTTAACTCTCTGACAGTAGCTGACCTATTAAAATTTGTTTTACTGTGGTTCACTTCTCATCTAGTCATACTAAATACCTAACTCAAAACGTCCTTTGAGGTCGTACTCATGTTTATCCTATGAAATCCACTTACGATAAATGCTTTGCTTCTGAATAGTTTAGGCACAAAATGTGTTTGCTTTATTCTTAATGTGAAAACTTTCATTTGCTCCTTCAAATGGAAACATTAATGTTTAAACTTTGAAAATATAAATGAAACGGAAACTTACAATGTATTTATTGTTTGTAATATCTTAATGAAATTTTATGGTGGAAATCATACCATACCATAATAATTGATAAGTATTTATTGTCGTGTTATGCAGAATTGTATAAGAGCTCTCGCAGCCCTGGTTGATGAGTGTTCTGTAAACGATCACTCCTGAGATGGGTGATCGTTTGTGGCATTTCTATTTAAGAGTCTTTGATCGCAGCTACCAAGAACATGGTAGTCCTAACTCCACGTTGCCTACCTAAAGGCAGCTTGAAAAATGTTCAGAAACAGAAGGTAGCCAGAACCGCACAAATGTTATAAAATACAACGTGTGAAATGTGATGTTGTAGTATGCTTCTGCGTATCTCTTTGGGCAATATATCAATAGATTTAGTTAACAAATGTCAGTGAATTAAATCCGTTTATAGCACCTTATTGCTGGACGTAGGCCGGAAGACTTGCGCCTAATTTGCTCAACAACGAGCTTTTCTGTGTCGTCAGTACATCGGCCGAGTCGCGGTGTGCACTTTCCACTTGCTTTTCTTAGAAAATAATTAATAGCACAAATAAACGAGTATTTCTAAGATGATCGCTCTCGGATTCATTTCAGAAATATGTTTCCTTGGAAAGCGAGCTTCATTTAGTATAATCATTTGAAAGTTTATGAATGTTTGTGACTGTGTCATGCTGTAACGGTTAAAAGAATATGGCTAAAATTGGTAAAAACATAGATTATAGTCTGGAATGACACATAGGCTACTATTTACTTTCCCATGGGACGCGCTAATGGAAATGGAATTCCACGCGGACGTATATTAGTCGTATAATATATGCAATAATTGTATACTAGTCGTATATTACAAGAGAGCTCGTAACTGTCTTTCTCTAATTGATTAGTATTCAGTTCGTACCGGTTCGTAGACATAATTTATGAGCAAGTGTGTTGTTGTGAGCAAGTTCCGATCCTTTTCAGGTTTTGATAATGATAAATGTGTGTTCCTGGACGTTACGTGATTATCTACCTTTGAGTGATGGTTGCAAGAGGAAAATATGAAATCATACAAGGTTGTTTTAATTTTTCTGACAATGCAAAGTCGTTTGTCTCGTATAAAATAGTATTTATATCCTTTTAAAAATGGAAACTTGAAAGTTATAGGGTAAACTAGCTTTGTAACAGGACCCACTAAGAAAATGTACTTTATATTTTTGTCCTTGGATATAAATAGGGATCTACGGTTTATCTTAGCTCTATGAATCTAGCTGTGCCCTCCAACATCGGCTATATCTCTTTGGTAGGCTCACAGTACAATTAATACAAATTTTGTTCAAAACGCTGAAAAAGTTGAGTCATTTTGTTCTCATTGTGTCACTAAAATGCGTCTCTCCTGTTCTCATATTTCGCAGAAAACTTAATCGTCCTTCAGGTGACGCTCAAACACTTAATTCTGTACTGCTCGTTCGCTCTAACTTTGCCGCTCGGCTCCTTACTAAAGTCGAATTTTTAATTAGACGAAGTAATTGACAGCAACTAATTTGACATCTTCATGTTGCTTATTTTCTATGACGAAGTGACATTAGCTACTGTCAATTTACTTCGTGTAATTAACAATTCGGGTATACGCCTCTACGCAAACAGCAAAGTTAGAGCGAACGGGTAGTATAATATTACAATGATGTTATAAAATTATGCATAATTTCAACACAGATAACATTTGTATGCTAGACCATGGACTTAGTCCATATTAAAAGTAACTTAACCAACGACTTGGTGAAACATGTAAAAAGCTAAATAAAACTAATATTTGTAATTTACGGGGGTGTTATAATTATGCGGGAACACGTTTTGGACCTTGCTTCTTATGTCCCAGGTGTTGTATAAATATAAAATGTTCCGGTCCGAAACGTGCATTTTAAATAGACACTAAGTTGGTAATAGATAAAAAAAATGTGTTCATTGACGTTAGGCACCTATTTATCTAATTTGGTCAATGGTTTTTAGTGAATCATAGGCTATTCTGTGGTCTTTATATATTTTTATTCAGTTTTGTTGAGTTTATTTGTTACGAAACATGATACAAAACATTCAATTTACTCTGAAAGCTGTTTCCAAATTGCTGTAACTGACAGCTGAGAGATCATTGCGAAAAAATACGAATCAATTTGAATCCTTTAAATGTTTGAATCTATTTTGTACGTAAATGTACTAAAATTGACTTTTTTAAATTTCGTAGCATAGAACACAGAAATTATGTTTATGTACAATTACAATGTACAGTATTGAGCAAGATCAAAACTAAAATGCAATGAGGTCAAATTGAACTTAGACTATGAATGTAAAGGTTTAGATTAAAAAAAAAAAAAGAAAGATTCAAAAAATCTGCGTGTTTCTTGTACAGCTATCAAAATTTACCATTTCATTCCCATAGTTAGATCTCTTAGACCTTAGGTATTATAACACAAGTAAGCAAATTACTATACAAAGTACGAAGAATTTTCTTTAAAATTGTGTAGTGTGTGAGCGAGTCACTTTATATTCTTCTACTAGGGCTTTCGCTTCCAGGTCCCATGAAGGGGTCCCGGCTAGGAGACATGCCGCCTCGACAGAGATCGTGCGGTACTATTCAGAAAAACGATCAATTCCCACCTACTACGGATGATTTTTCTGTGTAAACAAAATTTCTCTTTTAATGGCATTGAATTTGCTTATCCTGAAGGACTGGTCCTGTATCTATTCAAAGATTTGCAATAGACACAGTGTGACCTACGACCCTGCTCACTAAACCTGTCAGCGTCATGTGACTAGAGTAT
The DNA here is from genome assembly GCA_933228765.1 of Miltochrista miniata. Lineage (NCBI taxonomy): Eukaryota > Metazoa > Arthropoda > Insecta > Lepidoptera > Erebidae > Miltochrista > Miltochrista miniata. The sequence goes on from OW121756.1 coordinate 25,348,576, forward strand.
TTCTTGGAGAGTAGAGTGCCCGAATAGATAAGTGATCATATTTTAAGATATTACAAGAAACTTACGACAGTAACTATTACTTTTTCATTTGTCTTAGAATCAGTAAATTGCTCAGTAAAATTATAACCTCGTATCTATTTTGAGGTGGCCCAACTGTATTTAAGGGTAGTTTTTTTCGAGGTTTGGCGAGCTAATAAGGAAACTGCAGTTTCACTGGGCCACTAAGAATGGAACAACAGCTATTAATAATAACGACAAGAAATCAATACGATACGCGATAGTCATAGATTGTTTATTTATACGAGTGTTCTGAAAATTTATTGTTTTTCTTATGTCATTCAACTGTAAAATCATTTTGCCCTTTTACTGGGTCCCTATCCGATAAACGCCTTACCCAGCAAGGAAAACTAATTTGGATTCTTGTAGTTTTCAAAATCTTATTCAGTAAATTCTTCGAAAAGGCCGGCCGTATCCTACAATGCCAGTTATGATTAAGTCAGTATATAAATGCGCGAACTCAAAATGCCAAACGTAGTCAGAATTTGTCCATTCAATTGAATTAAATTCTACTCGATATCGTTCTCTGATTGGGTATTTGAAATCCTGCCATGTGGTACGGCCAATTACTGCGCTAGCCATTTTCCGGTGCTCTAACTGAACAAATATTAGCTTTAAATTTGTGCGTCATAGTTACCTGCTCAATGTTCGTTCTATGTATGTAAAGTGTATATGGCATAATAACGTTGTTAAACCCGTTAGATTGTTATGTACTTATCTTGCGAGAGCTTAAACTGAAGATAAAGTGAAGCGAGCAGGCCATGGCTGCCGGTGAGCGCCAGATTCCCTATACGTATTTTTTTCCATTCGTTAGTTGACAATGTTACAAAAAATATTTCGTCTGGCGCTCGCCAATTTCTGAGTATTTTACGACCCTCACTACCTATAAGACTGCTGAAACTAAAAGTGGCTAGCCGCCTTTGCTATTCACCGTGGGATAGTTAACAATTCAAAATTCCGGCAGAACACGGACAAGTTATGTGTTAAACTATGCATGTTGGGGTTAGTTCTGAATAGTTCTGAATCCTACCGGGTCATACAAGTTGTATTTAATAATTTTGATCGTATCAAACTTTGCATTAATTTTACTTTGATAATTATTCTAAAATAAATAAGGTTTTAGTTCGTCACATTTAGTCCACAATATGAATTTGTATATTTGTCGTTCATTTTGTCATATCTTGTGTCGCATAATATTTTTGTTCAGTACTAGCTGTTGCTTGCGACTTCGTACGCTGCATTTTATATGTTATTCTTTAGACTGGTATAACTTTTTTATTTACGACCCGATTAACATGAAACAAACACTAAGGGTCTTATTCATAATAAAACGCTTATCGAACGTTTAAACCTATATTAGTTAAAACGTTCATTAAGCTTAATAAAGGTTTATTAAAAATCTTTATTCATAATCGTTTTATAAAGCTCTGATAACTAAAATAGGTTTATCGTACTTAATATTGCCATTATACAGAAAAAAATGTGATTTCAATAAGATTTTGTAATTGAAAACAAGCTTTAAAAAGAAAACATGCGAACCTGCCAAAATTATCTTGTCAACACAATGTCATAACTCAATTCAATGTCATACTTCAAGTCTAGGGGCCGTCCATTAATCACGTTAGGCTCCAAAGGTGGTTTGATAAGTACTCTATTGATATTTTATTTTTTCTATTGATATTTTATTTATGCACTCGTAGTCTCGCGGACTCAGTATTTTATAAACGATTAAAGTAGTAAACAACTTTCACTATGACGAATCCTTGGATGGGTGACCAACGCCACATTTATTTGCAAGTGTTTCTGTGCTTTGAAAGGCATGTTAAACGGTCCCGGGGTGACCACCACATTACCACCTTGTGACTTTTATTCGCAAGTGTTTCTGTACTTTGAAAGGCATGTTAAGCCGCTGGTCCCGGTTGACAGTAATTTGACAGAATGAGACGAAAACATTCAATAATGGATCGTAACAACTTGTGCCTGTACATTTCCACATGGCTCACAACCTATTACGTGGGAAAAAATGCTATAAGTTAAAATATGGTCATATACCATGGTATACAACATTTTCCCACTTCGACGAAAATGTCGTGACTGTAATGTATTTATGTCTTTGTATTTATATTTTACTATGCAGTACCTACATATTTGAATTCATAACCTATAACGTTTAATTATGTCTCCACATATCAAATAATAATTTAATAACAACTATCATACTTAATTACAAATATTTATATTTAATTAAATAAGTATGGGCACGAAAATAATCAAGTACGGTTAATTTAACTTTAAGAACACCTACACACATCGTCACTGTGTGCATGCGAAACGATACCGAATTACCTAAACCATGATGTTCACGCTAGGCAATATACGCTCTATACCGATAAAAAATTTCAAAAAACGTGATTATTGGACGACCCCCAAAGAGAATGTAACACACTCTGTAGAACATTTCATGTCTTAATGTCTAGAAACGTCAAAACCAGAAACAGCTGACCGCAATCGGCCATGTTTTTCGCTATCGAATGCTTAAAATAGGTTTAAAGAAGGGTCTCCGCTTCGTTAAAATAGTGTCACTTTATCGAAGGTTTAAACATCGTTTTAGCGCTAAAATACGATTATGAATAACACTTTTTGACAATCCCTTATTAACGGCTTATTAAACCTCTGATAACTCATTATGAATAAGACCGTTAATGTTAAGTGAAGTAAACCGCAACGCAGTTAAGAAACCGCATTGCAATCGGTTGAGCGGTTGCTGAGATTAGCGTGCACAAACGTACAGACAAACAGACAGTTACGATTTTATTATATTATGTATGTATGTATGTATGTATGTATGTATGTATGTATGTATGTATGTATGTATGTATGTATGTATGTATATTGATTGATGAAATTTCTTAAAGCCACTGTATAAATTCATTTATTACATTAAGTGGGCCTTCATTAGACCAAAGTACAACCACTTTGGTCCCAATAAAGATCACATTGTAAATGGGGTATAACTTAGTAGGTATTTAGGATAAACTTCTGAAAAGCGCATACCGCCGATCAATCTGAAATTTTGTGTAATGACGTATTTTGAACTCCTAATCACGAATATTATAACGAAAATTGGCGCACACGCCATCCATACTAATATTATAAAGCTGAAGAGTTTGTTTGTTTGTTTGTTTGTTTGTTTGAACGCTAGGATCTCAGGAACTACTGGTTGGATTTCAAAAATTCTTTTACAGTTTGATAGTCCATTTATCGAGGATGGCTATAGGCTATATAACATCACGCTAAGACGAAAAGGAGCGCAGCAGCAATCAATAATGTTTTGAAAACGGGGAATATTTTTTACCGTCTGAGAGCTTCCGAGGCGTACGCTGCGTAAATGGTTAAAGTTAGGTAAAAATTGTGTATTAAAAAATTGTTTCTCTTAAAAAGTTCTAAAAAAAGTCCGCGACAGCATATGTCTATCTTTTAAGGTTCGCTCACAATAAACTAATTTGTCTATCTCTTAAGGTTCGCTCACGATATAATGAAACTGAAGAGTTTGTTTGTGCTAGGATCTCAGAAACTACTGGTTTCATTTCAAAAATTATTTTACAGTTTAATAGTCCGTTTATCCGCTGGCTAATGGCGATATAACATCACGCTAAGATGAATGGCAGCGGAGCAGCCATGAATAATGTTTCGAGAACGGGGATATTTTCTTTATTTTGAGAGCTTCCATTACGGACGCTGCATAAATAGTTAAAGTTACGTAAAAATTGTGTATTACAAAAACTGTTTCTCTTAAAAAGTTATAAAAAAAAGTCCGTTACAGCATAATATATGCCTATCTTTTAAGTTTCTCTTACAATAACCCTCTTATTAAGTTTTAAAGTATGAGCGACGCGACGGGAGTAAACTTGGTTTGCAGTGGCAGCCAGTCAACTGAACGATAAAAACCGACCAAGTGCGAGCCGGACTCGCACACGATGCGTGGAAGTAAAAGCGACGGGAAACATTATATCACTTTAACACCTCTTTCCTTCTCGCTCTCATGTGACGCAAACGAAGATATGCGGTTCAGCTCTAATAAATACAAGCGACGCGCCGCGACGGGAATAAGCGCGACGGGCGTAAATGCAACGGGAAACATTATAATACTCGAAATATTAATACCATACCTCTCTCTTTCTCATTCTCATGTGACGCAAACGAAGTTGCGCGGGTCAGCTAGTATAGAATAAGAAAAACGGAGAAGAACCTCTTTTCGTTCGGTGTGCATGATCGCGCATTCCTAACCGATTTAGACTATTTTTTTAGATTTCCCCACAAATGGATATTTCGGCAATCCTACTATCCTACTAATATTATAAATGTGAAAGTTTGTGAAGATGTTTGGATGTTTGTTACTCAATCACGCTCTAACCGCTGAACGGATTGAGCTGAAATTTGGTACAGAGATAGCTTATAGTCTGGAATAACACATAGGCTACTTTTTACCTCGGGAATATGTTCCCACAGGAAGCGGGAACGGGTACCGAGTTTCGCGCGGGCGAAGCCGCGTGCATCATCTAGTATCCTATAAATTATAAAATAAAAAAACGACAACAAAAAATAAGCACTAAGGCTAAGACCTTAGCCTTAGCCCTACACACACACACACACACACACACACACACATACACACACACACACACACACACACACACACACACACACAACACACGCACACGCACACACGCACACGCGCGCACACACACAAACACACACACACACCGCCAATTTATGATTTTCATGATTAGTGGAGGTCAAAATACGTCATTACACAACATTTCAGATTGATCAGCTGTATGCACTTTTCGGAAGTTTACCCGCGGCGGATTTAGCTGAAATTTGGTACACCAATAGATTATAGTCTGGAATAACATATAGGTTACTTTATCTCGAGAAGAATTTCCCACGGGAAGCGGTAACAGGAACAAAATTTTACGCGGACGAAGCTGCATCAGCTAGTAGTTCATAAATCTATATATCAGAAACATTCCTAACAATCAACAAGTCCGAATAGAGACTTCAGGAAAGCAATGAATTGAAAGGAGAACAATAATACGTAACAGGCCATTCTTATTTAGTGACTATTTCTGTACAAAGGTTTTATATTGCGTAGGCAATATCAATTTTATTACAATCGCCCTGGTCACAATATAGAGCATATTTTATTGTTGTTATTGGTAAATTGTAATCTAACTTTGTCATGTCGTCATTTTTCGGTTTATTATCTATTATATAAAAAACATGTATACGGTCGAATTGAGTAACCTCCTCCTTTTTTGAAGTCGGTTAAAAAATAAGTCGGGTTTTCCTTCCTGACGCTATAACTGTAGAACGCACGAACCGATTTCCACGGTTTTGCATTCGTTGGAAAGGTCTCGGGCTCCGTGAGGTTTATAGCAAAGAAAATTCAGCAAAATTTCACATACAGCGCCATCGCAGGCGAAGCTGCGGGTATCAGCTAGTCGTTTATATTTATAGCGTTCCATTAATATATAACAAAGTACCTACGATTAGTGAAATGACAAATGGATGGAATGTATCTTACTTAACTGGTGATTCAATACCTATCTAATTATTATGTCCTTTATTCATCAAATAATATTAGATACATTTTTAAATAAATTTAAAATAATACAAAAAAAAAATCTACTCCAGAGACAGAAACCTCCTCACAATACGTGCCGTATCGAGAAGAACTGCTTTCTGGATCTGGCCCTTGACCCAGCTACCTAACGCGAGCCTCTTTAGATGTTGGTCGAGGCTCTTGGCTATGAGTCCGTTCACAGTTACAACTAACTAATTATTATTATTATTAAAAATGTATGTATAGAACAACTGTACTGGTGGATTCACTCTTGTGAGATTCGGTAATCATTTAAATGTGTCAATGATAGTTTGGTTTTTCTTTAATATGGCCTTTCAAACTGTGAGAATGTTAAATAAATATATTTTCACATTCATGTTTCTTAAATATATCGTGCACAAACACACTCACTTGTAGCAACTCGGCTCATTATGCGCACAAAATGAGTCGAGTTGCCACAAGTGAGTGCGTTCCGAACCCGTTGTATAGTCTTCGTTGCGCTACTAACTGTGCTTTTGGACGGGCAATTTTGTGGCCCCACATTTTGTTTACAGTAAATATTTTTGAGATTTCCATTAAACTGCCGCAAAGATAAACATTTTATGTCATTGAGTTTTACGAGCATCCGTGATTGCTAAGAGTAAAGCCATTGAATATTAAGTCAACGATCGGTGAAAATTGACACCACATTATGAAACAAAGAAATAAAAATTAAAAATAGAACCGACTTAATACAAATCCTTAAAAATTAAATTTACTTAGCACAACGTTATATGTGTTTTGATTTACCAGATTTTATTTAATATTATGTTGAAGTCGGCGCCAAGTAAACCGCCAAGTAAACCAAGGTTTAGGAAGGTATATATATTATTAATAGCACCTACTTCAATACTATATTGAATAAATTCTGATAATTTTTTAAGGATTTGTATGAAGTCAGTTCTATTTTTTATTTTATTATTTCAAGTGACGGGTGGACCGAAAAGTATATCTATCTAGTTGCAAAGTTCTCATCAACACAAATCAATCAAGCCGAAACACAAGGTAACTGCTGTAAATCGTTAAGGAATTCCCTCGGCTGTCTTTCGGTTCCATCATCACATCGACTCCAGACCTTCATTTAATTGTAGTACATTAAAGCACTTAATCAAAAAATTAACAAACGAACTAGTTGTCCCTACAATTTTCGGTGGTTGCCCTCGATTTCTCCTGGATCCCAGTGGGACCACCTCAGAAGTAGTCTATTTCAAACAAAAAAAAAATTCAAAATCCATCCATAATTACAGTAGCATACATACAAAAAAACATAGCGTGCGAATTGAGAACCTCCTCCTTTTTTTAAGTCGGTTAAAAAATGTATCAAGACACTGGTAACTTTGTAATAGAAATACTTTTATTTTAGACCCAATCCGTCATATAATTTAAAAGCGAACGAGTGTAAAATTTTTCAATTTCCCGAAAGGAAAAATACATCTAGCAGGGTTTTTCATTTTGACGTTGCTATCATATCGCTTCAATTTTGCAGGCTATAGACAGCTGATGTATTCCACCAACGCAACATAAAAAATAGTGCAATAAAAATTCGTTACGTAATTGAACGTTAGATTTTTTAGTTTTCTGTTCGTTCGTGAGAAAAGACCCAATAAAGGCTTGTTCCCGTATGCTTTCGTTCAGAACATTGTAATGTTCTCAACAAAAATGTAGGTATTTCTCTGTCCTTCAAGAATTGCAGGTCAGAGTTTGAAATAATATCAGGTTTCAGCTCTAAGTATTTTAAGTTCTTAATAATTATAAATATGACCAACACTAAGCAGTGTATTCTTTACGCTATCCAATACTATCCTGAAGGAATCAGTTCTAGTAGTACTTAAGTAAGATAGGGTAGCAAAATTTCACATGTGACATTCACTGGGGTTAACTGAAAATGATTTCAGCTCTTTTTATTTTTTTTCTGTATTACCACAATCAGCACCATGCCATGCATGCAATGCTAATACGTAACTACATAAGTTACGTATTAGCATTTTGATGTATGCACCTACATACTTAAATATATTTACCAATTTGTTGCTACCTTTGAAAATAACCAAAGCATTGGTACCTAGTTTAAAAAAAATCAACAAAGAAAAACCTTAAGATTTCAAAATAAAACTGAGAAAAATCTAAAAGGTACCTACCTACGTACGTATCTAGATTTAGGTGTAAAGTTCTTAGTAATACAAATTAAATGAACCCAAACACAAGGTAACTGCTGTAAATCGTAAAGGAATTCCCTCAACTGTCTTCCGGCTCCATCATCAAATCGACTTCAGACCTTCTTTAACTTGTAGCGCTTTAAATTTCTGTTCAAAAAAAGAAAAAAATAACTAACGCACTAGTTGCCCTTACAATTTTCTTACGATTTTCCTCGATTTCTCTGGGATGCCATCATCAGATCCTAGTTTCAGAGTAGTGAGACCACCTGGAAAGCACCGGTATTCAAATAAAAAAGAATCTTTGAATTCGGTTCACCCAAGCAAAAGTCATGAGGTATCAAACAATAAAAAGCAATTAAATGGAGAACCTCCTCTTTTTTCTCACTCTCCCACATATTAATTGATTATTTGCATGCTTACAATATACACAAAGTACACAACAAAGGCGTTATTAATATGATATTTTATTATCTCATGATAAATTTTAGACAGAACGTTAAATAGTACATATACGAAGTAGGTAATAAGCACGTATCGTCCTAAACAAACAAATTGTTCAGATCACGATACACAAGCTATGTGCTACAAATATAGTTTTTAACAAACCATCAATGTGTTGTTTCATCGACCAACCTTAACATTAATCAAAACTTTTGTTTGAACGGGATATTGTCGTTTTTCTGCTGCCACGTTATACAACAAACACAGACAACACAATCTAAAAGACAACGCTTTCGTAAACTCCGCTATAAGAACATAATCGCTAAAATACTGTTGCGGCGCGGGGATGTATTGACTAGTTACAATTGGCTTCTTCATGGCAACGCCCTGACAATAAGAGTCATACGACGTTCATAATTACGCCTGATTCGATGACAGAGCGAAATAAAGATATGTGAATAAATGGTCGGGCCAGCCAGTATGGTAGCCTTAGTACATAACGTCGGTGAACCAAGACAGTGCTTTATCAGGATCACGCACATTCTTGGTAAAACGTTGTCTATTAGGTTGTATTGTCTGTGACAACAAACAACGGATACGCACGGGTCCCTTTAATTTCCGCATCCTCTTGTATCCTGTTCATTCTAAACATTTATTGAATTCGGTGTAGTACCTTCCAGTAGGTAACCTTACTTGTTTTGACGTTGGAAGGTTGACATGTTGTGACATTTACATGTTTTGTTTGAAACTAATGGGTCCTGTCCTGACAAATTTGGAAGAAAATGTGTACTAGTATTTTATCTATTTTGTAAGGTAGAGAAAATATTCAATAAGTACATTAACAAAAGAAGCGAAACTGCTGATCTTCAGTTACAAATAAATGGTGTAACTAACGAGACTTAGGTTACTACATACAAATATTTAGTATCTTTTGAAATAATTTTGATAGTCTCTTACACAATTTATTGAATTAGTATTATTTGGCGTCCGCAGAGTACTGAAAGCTGTAAAGGAATCCGTTATTTACACGTCGAAACACTAATAAACTCGATGGCAAGCTAATTGGGTACGACACAGGTACACACTCTCAACAAAGCGACTTTGAATGCCGAAATACTTGAATCAGTAACTCATTAGAGCCTCTGTGGCTCAGCTTGTTTGACATTTACTTTGAATTTACTCCCATTTACAACTCACAGACTTTGATGGCATCCAGCGTACTACGAAAAAACCGGCCAAGTGCGAGTTGGACTCGCCCATGAAGGGTTTTGTAGCAGCAAGTAACATAGTATATATATGGTACTTCACGCCACATCAGAGATGTTTGCTGTACAAGACGCAGATTCGTCCCTGCGTCGAGTACTGTTCTCACCTCTGGCATGACTCCGCGAGGTACTTGTTGGACGCACTTGACGCTATGCAGAGACGTGCTGTCCGAATAATTGGTTGTCCTGAGGTGACGGGAGGCCTCGAACCGTTGGCGCAGCGAAGAACCGTAGCGTCCTTGGCTGCCTTCTACCGAATGTATCACGGCGAATGTTCTGAAGAGCTCTTCAATCTGATCCCACCATTACCTTTCCGATCCCGAACAACGCGTGCCGGGCAGAGATGCCACTCATACACAGTGGAGAGAATCTTCGCCAGAACCGAGCGTTTCAAAAGATCGTTCCTCTGTCGAACTATAAAAACTTGGAACGACCTGCCCGCACACGTGTTTCCCTCATCTTACAACCCCGGGTTCTTTAAGAGGAGCGTGAAGAGGCACATCACAGGGCCGCCAACTTGAGGACCGCTGTAAGAAGTGGCCCCCAATCGCAAGATGCGCCACGGCTATCCATCGTGGCGACGTCAATTTGGCGAGCTGAATATAAAAAAAAAAAAAAAAAAAAGTATAAAAGTTCTTATAGTTCGTTGTAACTTTGATTGATTTCTAACCGAAAATTGCGGTTTATGACGCATTAAAAAAAAACTACCAGCTCTATCTCGTTCAAACTAATTTTCGTTAGTAGTATTTATGGCAATGTACATCATATATTCCTTTTTAGATTAGCCATTCTCTTAGTTTAGAAGTTAGAGGGGGGGGGGGGGGACACACATTTTTCCACTTTGGAAGTGTCTCTTGCGCATACTATTCACTTTAGAAAAAAATGATGTGAGAAACCTCAATATCATTTTTAAAGACCTATCTACAGATACCCCACACGTATGGATTTGATGAAAAAAAAAATTTTGAGTTTCAGTTCTGAGTATGGGGACCCCAAAAATATACTGCTTTTTTTCTAGTTTTATATAAGAATCTTAATGCGGTTCACAGAATACATCTAGTTACCAAGTTTCAATAGCATAGGCCTTACAGTTTCGGGGAAAAGTGGCTGTGACACACGGACGGACAGACAGACAGACATGACGAATCTATAAGGGTTCCGTTTTTGCAATTTGGCTACGAAACCCTAAAAAGGAGGTAAAATTATTGTAAATCTCGTTTATAAAAGTATTAAGACAAGTACATTAAGAATTTTAGCCGTGGTGAAAAGCGATTTTCATCTGCTGCTTGTAATAGAGACGTCTATATAAAAGTTTCCTAACATTTTGAGTAAGATTGATAACACTTGAATGACAGTAAGCTACAAAAATGTGCTCATCTTAAAATCCAACTTCTGAAAAGTATATATCAAATAAGAATAATTGGAAATGGCCGTGGTCGAGTTTTAGTTTTGGAACATCATTTTCGACTTATATAAATCATTTGAAAAGTTCTAGTTAAGCCTTGTCGCTTGAACTCTTTGTGAATAATGATAAGTAGTTTAGAAATTATGTGGTAATATTGGATTTAATAGCGGTAAATACACCCATACTGACATAGGTATTACATCATGACTTCGATCCACCATCCCATAAAACGGTTCTTAGGCGATCGTGTTCAAACCGTTTGGAAGTTATAGTGGTCCGACCAGATATTGCAGACAAACGGACGAAAAACAAAAAACTGCATTCCGCAGAACTGCAATAGCTTCAAATACGAGATAACTTAATAAAATAAAGTTTGCTAGTTAATGTAATTAGTATTTACTTAGGTTCATTTTATGTCAGGATACAGGCGCAACGTAGTCTTATTGCGGTCCATAGGTATATCTGCGGTTTAATCTTCTAATGGTCCTGCCCGTGCTGCCTTTGACACTAAGCTGGAAAGATTATAGTTGCGATAAACTGGGTTTGAAATTGAACATAAAAGTGTTAACATATTGAAAAGAGATAAATGAATGATCCTTATCTTTGTCGGTCAGAAATAAATAGTGTTGTGCAATTATCTATGTATTTGGAAGAAATGAGTTTCGTAGCTAACACCTCGTTTTTTATACAGCCTTCAAACAAGTTAATTATTTTAAAATGCTCCTGGTCCTGGTCCAATATACAGGTCCAATAAATAGGTTGCACATATATAAATAGGTATATCAGTCAATCACAAAGATACTCCTTCAAAGTTAATGAGCATTCCCCTTCACGCAGCCGTGACGTGAAAGCGTGGCAGTCAACGTGACGCTCATTCAATACAGAATACATACCTATGTATCCAGTGACTCATATCATCATACCTATCCAACTTCTATCTTCAATAACATTAGTCACATTAGATCCAAAATTTACAATAAGTTGCATACTAAACATCCACAAGAGTGCATAATAGGTACTTGAAAGAGAAACGGTTTTTAATTTTGACGTGTGGATATCCTTCATGGATGCTGTGCCAGCCCTTACCGACTAAAACCACACTTACCTTACCACATCCTACGGTCGAGAGCTCCGGGTAAGACCTTGGGAGGATGACCCTGAATTCCCGACCGACTTTGGATACCACTGCAGCCTCATTTCGGGGGTTCCGGTACTTGCAGAAGGTGTTTTCAGATTATTAAACGTCAACTGAGCTCATTTCACCGCTATAAATTATGTCATCGTTTACCACCAAAATGAACATCCATATTTTCGTTTAATCTGTAGGTACTTTGAATCGAACGAAGGCAAATGCTGGGGTTAAGGAAATATTAAAATTAATTTGCAAAAGCAATTTAAATAAACCTTCACCAGTATTGTAATGCAATAACAACAACACATTGTAACGGAAAGTTTTATAACTGTGTTACCAAAGTAAAAAACCGGCCAAGTGCAAGGCGTTGGACTCGCCCATGAAGAGTTTCGTAGCAGCAAGTAACATAATATAAAAGTTCTTATAGTTCGTTGTAACTTTGATTGATGTTTTAACACGTTCGCAGTGGTAGTGATTTTTCTAAACGTATTAAAAAAAACTACCAGCTCTATCTCGTTCAAACTAATTTTCGTTGGTAGTTTTTATGGCAATGTACATCATACATTCTTTTTAGATTTATCATTCTCTTAGTTTAGAAGTTAGAGGGGGGGGGGACACATTTTTCCTCTTTGGAAGTGTCTCTTGCGCAAACTATTCACTTTACAAAAAAAATGATGTTAGAAACCTCAATAACATTTTTGAAGACCTAACTATAGATACACGTACACGATTTTCATCTAACTATAGACACGTATGGGTTAGATGAAAAAAAAAATTGAGTTTCAGTTCTGAGTATGGGGACCCCCAAAATATACTGCTTTTTTACTAGTTTTATATAAGAATCTTAATGCGGTTCACAGAATACATCTAGTTACCAAGTTTCAATAGCATAGGCCTTATAGTTTTGGAGAAAAGTGGCTGTGACACACGGACGGACAGACAGACGGACAGACAGACAGACATGACGAATCTATAAGGGTTCCGTTTTTGCCATTTGGCTACGAAACCTATCTCGACCGATCTATCTCGTTCAAACCAATTTTCGTTGGTAGTTTTTATGGCAATGTACATCATATCTTCTTTTTAGATTAATCATTCTTTTAGTTTAGAAGTTAGAGGGGGGGGGGACACATTTTTCTACTTAGGAAGTGTCTCTTGCGCAAACTATTCAGTTTAGAAAAATATGATGTTAGATACCTCAATAGCATTTTTGAAGACCTATCTATACCTACCCTACACGTATGGTTTTGATGAAAACAAAAACATTTGAGTTTCAGTTCTAGTTTTACATAAGAATCTTAATACGGTTCACAGAATACATCTAGTTACCAAGTTTCAATATCATAGGCCTTATAGTTTCGGAGAAAAGTGGCTGTGACACACGGACGGACAGGGTTTACTAATGTTTGCCATAATTTAAAATGCCATAATTTCATATGCCATACTGGTATTTGCCATAATTTCATTAGACATAACGCTTCAGTTGCCATATTCGTGAAATGACATAAAATGACTTTCACTAATTCCATTGGTCATAATCGATCAAGTGTCATAATAATTTAAATCCATAAATGTTTTTGCCATAATTTTCGTTTTCAATAATGCCATTTTCCATAACGTTTATTCACCATATATAGATTTTATAAATGATGACTTTTGTATAATTTAAAAAATTCAAATTTATGATGGCAATTTAATAATTTAATGATAAAATGTTGAGTGATTCGGTTTGTTTATCAATTATTTTTGACATTTGTACTAGTCAATTTACCTGCTTGACATTATAATTTTCTTTTGCTTTGAAATAAGGATCATGATCTGTAATATGTAGTTTAATGTTTTAATGGCATGTTATGTTCACTGCATTTGCACGCCTCATAGGCAAAACATGACTGTTCTTTTGTTTATTCTTCTGTTTCACCTTGTGTACTTATGTGCAAACCTACTCATGTTTAGCAAATAAAAATTTATCTTATCTTATCTTATCTTATCTTATCATAATATAAATAAAGATAATTTATACGACACAGATAATTTATTCACAATAAAACCTAAAACTAAACCTCATATGGCGTCTACTAACTAAGCACTTCTGGGTGGTTTAAAAAAAAACCACGCAGACTTAAGGCGGGAGCGAAGCGAAGCGGAGCTCCCGCCTTAGTCTTCTAACCTAACCTATCCGAGTCGGATTGCACTGAGTCGGGATGTTAACAATAATTAATTTCGACCTAACAATATTATGTATTATTTTCATAATTATATCAAATTTTAATTATGTCAAGAGTCGATTATGAGATGTGTTACTTATGGAAACTAATTATTATGATATATGTTGTTATAGAAAGTTATTTTATGGCAAATAAAAGTTATGACTGTTGAGTTGTTAAGGCAAACGTTATTAGTAACAATGATAATAGTGCAAATAAATATTATGATCGGGGATGATTATGGCAAACAATATTAGTGCAAATGAATTTATGGGAAACGAGAGAAGACCGGAACGACAGACATACGGACAGACAGACTGACATGACGAATCTATAAGGGTTCCGTTTTTGCCATTTGGCTACGAAACCCTAAAAAGGTAATAGTCAGACAGTTTATTCTTTCAGTGGGCGTGATGTAGTTAAATAAAGTTTAAAAGAAAACTTTTAATATATATAAGGCTTGTATCATTTACAAAAAAATATCAGCAAACGTTTTATATTGACTAAGGAGTTGGTGGTGACCGTTGATGTGGCCTAGTAGGAAAGGCCATAACTACTCAGTCCACTACTCGTATTGTTTTCGGCGCCGTACTACAAGAAAAACAATCATGTACGTAATAAGCAGATGCACGAATAAACTTATTTTTAGAACGATTTAGATGAGGTTTGGTGTAGCTTTGGTAACAAAGAAACTTTGCTGACACAAATAGCTAACAAGTTCAAAAGCTCACTTAGTGAGCTATTTCTCTAGAATTATATCCATTGTCTCGTTGTGTTCCTACATTAGGAAATCTCAGTAAGCATCTCTGCCTTTGTCACCCGTAGTAATAGCGTCTATTTACACTTAATTCGAATACAATGCATGGTATTCTCGCTAGATTTATTCGCTTTTGTTACTGAGCCCAGAGTATCACCAACGAGAAATTTTAAAGGTTTATCCTACTTTCATATAAATGGTACATTTTGGTGTACTTATCTATAATTTAAATGCTTCCATAATTTTTTTTCAGTATTGCTACCTAAACGGATAAACTTACATGTTTATTTCGTACCCTACCTTTTCGACGACTTTCAGACTCAACGGAGGTTCCTTTCAAGGAGCAGATGAGTAATAAAATGAATGAAGAAGTTTAGTCAGAAAATAAAGGCACATAGTAAGGGCATATTGGATAATGTAATATAACTGATGTAGGTACATGGCACAATGTAACTGAGCTCGGCATTGCATTACTTGCTTTGCATATTCTGAGAATATGCTGTCTGTATTATGGTATACAGATAGAGAAAGATGTCTGAAACAAATATACGTTTCCTCAATCCTCAAGCAAAATTATTTAAACTTAGATGAAAGACCAAATGATTTTATTTGGTTTTCTCCTCTAAAATTGTTACGACTTTTTACTATCACCACAAATACGAGTATTAATAATGATGACTTTGGTAGCAAAAACGAAGTTATTTCGAATACTTGTGGTAATACGTATTTGTCTCGAATAAAAATAAATTCCGCATCTGATTTGCACAGCTATTAAAGTATGAACTTAGGCGTGAGGGGAAGGAAGCGCTAAGAGCTAAATGCGGTAAGAGGCTACATACACCGTAATCTATCGAATTTAATTTCGGTCTAAAACATTACTACATTTGTGTATAACAGGCGTGAAGTTTTCATTGAAGAACCTATAATTGGTTTCAAAAATTTCAACAGCAAGTGAGGTTCAGCTTGTTCCTGTCCACTTCAACACGGCATAAGGCATCTCGGTGAGAGGCATAGAGCTTGTGCAGCAGCAACAATGTGTTCTAGTGCGTCTGATAAATACAATCTCTGATATTATCACCGTATCCTTCAAGTTTACTTTTAATCAAGTCTCATCTCCCGTGACTCGCATTCTCTTGTTACAGTGTTTAGTATTCATGTAGCGCCGTATCCCATAACATGTACGTTATTAACATTAATCGTAGGCGGCGGTTACCGTAGCCAACTATCCTACGTATTTATGCGTCAATTAGACTAACAATCCAATTAGTCTCGGTAGAGTAACAGAACACTAATTGTTTCAGGAAAATAAGAGCTTACAACCAAATAATACACAATGTTCAAAAGGTATCTTTATGTTTGCTTGAATATAGAAATATTCTAGAAACATATTTATTCGTGGGACAAATTCTAAAGAGGTGAAATGTGGGCATATAATACTCGTATGTCTCGGTTAAGTCCATAGCTCTTGCCTCTGAGTCTTCTTTTTTACGTGTAGAAATGCATCGTGGATGCTATGTCGAAGAAGTCTTACCGACTAAAACCACATGGGTAAACCCTCGGATGGATGTCCTAGGATAGCTTCGGAGTCTAGCGTCCGTTTTAATTAGTAGTAATAGTAATAAAGTAGTATTTTGTACGTTATAATTATATTAGTTCCTTGCTGATGACCGCAGCTTCGCCCGAGTAAAATTTAGAAAATTTATTTCCGGGATATAAAGTAGCCTATGTGTTATTCCAGACCATAATGTATCCCTGTACCAAATTTCAGCCAGATCCGTTCAGCGGTTCGACCGTGAAAGAGTAACAAACATCCACACATCCACACTTACCTACAAACTTTCGCATTTATAATATTAGTAAGATAGTTAGATTATAAGTTACGTGACGTAGCGTGAGTGCGGGCTGACCCTGCGAAGCAGCGAACGATATTTTTTGGTACTAACGACGACGGCTTGATTTTGCATACGTCACCAAGATTGCCGCTAATCGCATTATCAACGTGCGGGGCTAGTACCATAATAGCCTTATAAAGCTAACATAGCATTCAACTGTTTAATACCTCAAATAAATTTTTTGAAAGAACTTGGATGCATATTTTTCTACAATTACACGACATTACAATGTAATGTGTGAAACGTTTTAGGTAAATGTCTTACCTTCTTTTCTTCGCATTGATAACTTCTGGTAATAAATGTCATCAAAAAACGTAATATATTTCAAGGGAAATTTCACTAGAAAAATGTCGTTTTGGAGGATTTAGGGGAAATTAATTTTATGTTCCGTAAAGATATGTTAGCCGCTGTACGAGTATGGAGACAAATGTTACGGTTTACGTTACTTCCTTGATAAATAGGAGTTCAAAATATAACTTCAGGTTTTTTTTTTGTAGAATGAAAACCTATGAGTTTAAACTGTATGACAGTTTATTCAATAAACTAATTTAAACAGCTTAATTTTCTTATAAAATTATGTTAAGGTTATTTTTAAACTATTGTGGTTTTCTACACTCATACTTATAGAATTCGGGACTTCACGCGAAACACATTTATATATTTTACACAGGTCGCGGTTGGACAGTCCAACCGCGACCACGGGCGCTGCAACGTGCTTGAAACGTCGCGGCGTCGGTGTGAAAATGTAAGTAAATGTGTTTCACGTGAAGTCCCGAATTCTATAAGTATGAAATTATGTTAAGCTTCTTAATATAATTTAAATACTATAAAAATATTTAAGTTCTACGTTATTAAAATTAACGTTTACGGACTCAATAGTCCAATTATATAAATGGACAGGTGCCCCACAGAGTTCTTTGCTGCTCTAGTTTAGTACCAAATCTTCTTCATGCTGGCACTCACTCTGTGAGTGCCGGCTTGAAGATTTGTAAGCATCTACAGGACAAAGGGCAGTAGTTTATAAAAATGTTAACAAACAACAAAAGTTGGCTCAGGTTCCAAAACTTCTATCTTTTATCTTCAGGTTTCTAAACCTGAATTTGTAAAATAATTTTTCAAGGATCGGCTAGTTTAGGTTACAGTTGGCAGTTTACTATTCTATTGGCTGCATTAATATAAGAATTATGACTGACTATCAGACCAGCGATGTCAATTAAACTGCTCAAAAGCCTCTCTCAAAGCAATGTAGAGGACTATAAATAAGAGTGAAGTAGAGCCGGAAATCCGGTGACGGCAGCATCCAACACTGTCCGTTACTGAAAGCCTTTTAGTTCAATTTAGCGTTTGGAAGACTTTAGTTATTTCTGTGGTTCATTTTGGAAGAGAAAATTTTATTGGAATTTGACGATTTGAAAGTATTGAGTAGGGCTTTAAACATAAGTTATGTTTTATTTTTTTAAAATATAAATAGTATAAGCCTAATTTGGACGAAAAAGACTGTAAAAAATATTCAGTAATTGTAATTGATATAACGAACTACAATCTATAAGCATCGTGATTATGAAGATGAAAGATATAACAGTGGCAGGGCACCCAGGTAAGGCTATATAATAATATCAGGAATATTTCTGGAAGGATTAAATTTTTTAAACCACTTTTTTGGTTGTTTCATAAACCTGTTAAGACAAAAGCTATTAATAACAAAGGTCTTATTAATTTAGGTAAGTACTATGCGGTCAATTGATGGCCTTATGATTTTTTTTCCTTATAATTTTCAACCCCCATCCACGATTTAATAGAAACGCAATTCGCAGCTATTAATTTTTACTTTCTAGAAATTATAAATTGTGGCTTAAAGCATGTATAAAGACATTACAATTTATAAATTTTGCCGTTTCCACTCTTTTCAAGTTACAAGAAACTTTTTGCAATCCACATTTATTTTGACCCTTAATAGTTGTCTATCTACATACACGTTGATATTAGACGACAATGTCTTCGCGCAGTTCAAGTCAGATAAACTCAAGTGTAGCGTGCCCACGCGAGCAATGTATCTTTCCGTGTTTAATTCGTGTAAGCAGTGTTGACATTTATATTTTCTGAGAACGAGTGGGATGAGCTCATCTGATATAAAATGTGTACTGCGGGGGAGTAAGCAGATGCTGACTTAAACTGCGATCTGCTTTAATTCTTTTTAATTTGGGCACATTATTCTTTTGACTTTGGCATGAGTAAATTAGGACTACTTTTTATACCACTAAGGTTACAGACAATATAACGGCCCAGCTAGTGGAAGTCTCATCGTAGCCTATGAACGTTTGCAACGACAGAGGCGCTACACTGGCACTGCTGACTCTGCGAAAACAAGTAGTTTTGACTGTTGCCCATCAGATGTCGACATTGCAGGTGAGGTCGGCTTTGGTTCAATTACAACCCGTTTACTTTTGATAGCAAGCTTTTGAAATTTTACTGTTGATGTTTGTGAATAATCAAAGTTACTCTTTAGGTATCTATAAAAACAAAACTGATTATCTTAAAATAATGAGACAATATCAACGTGTTTGGTTTTCTATTCCAACAAACAAATAAAAGGAGTTGAAGAAAAACGTGAGATATCTGAAGATAATGAGATTTTCAGGAGTATTGTGATAATAATCGTCGACCATTGTTTCCCTGCGGTTGCTATTATTAAAACAATGGAAACTAGGAAACAGTTTATCAAATATTAATGAGAAGCTATTCATCTGTAATAGGCAGGTTTCGAGTTTCTGCAAAGGGTATTATCAGCTGAAAAGATATTCATAGTTGGAAGATTAATCATTTTTATCATCATTCAAACGCTAAACGTGTGAATTTGACATAATAACTACGTGATACACACGCATAAAAAAACGATGTTAGTTATGATATGTCTATAAATATATACGTACATACATATAGTCTTGCCTTTATCCCTAAAGGGGTAGGCAGTGACATAGTACACGCTACATTTCGCCTAATAGTTTTAAGTCCCACATAATAGGTGATAAGCCTGTTGTCGTATTAAAATGGACAGGCGCAGGATGTGACGACCCGCAGTTGAAATTTTTCAAGCCGCTCAGAAGGCTTTCAACTTGGCTTAACGACTGTTATTTTACTGACAACCGGGTTTCATTTCAAGTTTTCTTTCTCTACGCAATGAATCGTTTTGCGAAAGTGATCCCTTAGTCGCCTCTTAGGACACCCTCGGGTTGAATTGAGGTGGCAACATTTTGTACTTTTTTCCGTTGCCTCACGGGGCCTCGTCGCCACAAACACACGGGGATAAATATATATCTCTATACATGTGTATATAAATGACTTTAAAACGATGTTCAAGCCGCCGCGCCTACGTGAACCTCAACTTGGCTTAACGATTGCTTATTGGTCATCAGGACCAGAGTCTAACGTGCCTTCCAAAGCACGGAAGCGCTAGTAAATGGAAATTACTGCTATAAAGCTGCTTTAGTTAGTAAGATTCTGGCATAGCATCAATGAAGGATTTCCATACGTAAAAAGAAACACGAGGCCACGAGTGCTTCCTCTTACTACAGATACATGAGATGTGAATACCTACCAGTAAATTGACCATAGATTTCGAGTCGCGTCTCGTAATTATTAAAGTTTACCCACGTCTCGACATTCCAACCACAATGTTTTATATGCATACACGAAAAACCGGAAATCTAAAATGAAAGTACAAGTTGGGTGAGTTTAAAAACCATACCTATAAATAACTGAATACTTATTGCAGAACTGAAATATGGGCAGTGTCCCGTTCAGACCCATTACTATATTAAAACAACGTTGTGGCTTTTGCGTGTTCACGCTAATAGTATAATGGTGGTTTTTGGTATATTACTACGCTATTAAGGTGTAAAATCGATTAAGGACCAATACCTATCTGTATTCATACACTCTAGCCTTCCTTTTATCCGGAAGGGGTTGGTAGAGGCATATTTTGAAGCGACATTTCGCCACATGTATTTTGTGCCACATAATCATAGAGCGACACGTTCTATGACGTTCACCGGGACAGGCGCCATACTGAGAGTTTCCCTTCTGTCAAAGCGGACTCTAAAAAGTGTACGCTTATACACACACATAATATATAAGAAATATATATGTGTATGGCTGAAATTATTAGTGTATTGTTTTAATTGTTTTGTGTAAGTTTCATAGTGACAGCCGATTGCTTTTGTAGTGGTGTATGTAAATGAATATGATTTCCCCCCGCAAAATATGGCAGACAAATATGTACCGAGCAAACATTCTTTGTCTTCTCCCCTTATACAGTTCGCGTCGCTCTATGCACGTAATAGACAAGCTCTTTTTTCTTGTGTTGAATTGTACAGGAGTAGGTTGTCGAGCCTGGTTGCTGACAAAATAACAATCTAGGAGCCTGATGACCGCTTACCAAATATTTCTTCCTCCAGCTTCTCAACTTGACACAGTCGTCAGCGAACAGCGTGGGTACTGCAAAATAAAATAGGACAAATAATCCAGTTTGATTCTGCACTTGGTTCTTAATTAGAAATTCAGTTACTGGTACGGATAAAAGGAAATTATGAGACTACAGGGAAAATAATTCTAATAAGGAATTCAAAGTGGATATACCTACCTATTCTAGAACTTACTCAAAAATATTTTAATACAATACGTTGCTAAGATCTGGTTTAGTTTAATAGGTATATCACTACACTAGTCAGTTGGTTTAAGAATATTGATTGATAACTCTAGATCGATCACAGGGCCCTTGTGACGATCTCTGTAGAAGCCTATTAAAAACCCGGTTGTCAGATAGTAATCCTTAAGCCAAGTTGACGGTCTTATGGGCGGCTTGAAAAATTTCAACTGCCAGTCGCATCGACCTGCGACTGTCCATTTCAACACAGCAATAGGCTCACCACCTATTACGTGGGACATAAAACTGTAAGGTTAAATAAAAATGGCTAAGATGACGAGTAATGAAAAGACACATTTAATTTTAAACTGTAATAACTATGTACTATTGTTAATTGTTGGCCAAATGACTAAGAAATACAGGTTTTTACCATTGTTTTGAAATCTGATTTCATTATGTTCAATTCCTCTCTTATTGCTTTACTCGAAAAAACCTATATGTTTTGTACAAATAAAATGCTTTCTGTAATGGAAATGTTTGTATTTTCAATAACAGAAAAGTTCTCGTGCATCGAAGACGCTACTGTTGTACAAATCGTTGGAAGCTCACAAGGGGCGTACTAAAAGCTATATTCTGCTAAACATGCTGCCTAGCATCTTATCACGTACTTACTAAACATAGCAGGTAAAAGAAAACTTTGATAGATTTTACTTTACATCAGTTTTTTTGGCACGACGTGTTTTGAAATTAGTTCTTGATTTATCTCCAATTTATTGAGGTACAAAAGTTTACATTGATTTCATCACAACGTGTTCGTTATTATAAGTTAATCAATCAAATTCTTAATTTCATGCATTTGTTAACCTAGTGCGTCACTGTGGCAAATCTTCTCGCCACAAATATAAGCAGTCTACATTCATAGTCACGCCTTTATCGCCTAAGGCATAGGCAGAGACACCCACATTGTCGCCGTTTGTACTGCGTCCCACTTATCTACTTATACACTTATTCAGGAAGCTTCATCACTACGGGATAAGGAACAAGGCTCTCGATCTTCTGACTTCATATTTGAACAATAGAACTCAGAGGGTTGATGTCGGTGGCACACGTTCGGGGGGATCGGTGGTTACTATGGGCGTCCCGCAGGGTTCGATACTCGGACTTTTTTTTTTTTTATTTATATTAATGACCTACCCTTTTACGTAGGGGACACTAACGGGATTGTTTTGTTCGCAGATGACACTTCCTTAATTTTCAAAATTAAAAGACAACTAGATGACTATGACGATGTTAACAATGCAATCCTAAAAGTAGTACATTGGTTTAACACTAATAATCTTAGCCTGAATGACAACAAAACTAAATGTATTAAATTTACCTTGCCCATGTAACATAGGCAGAAACCAATATGCAACTAAATGGCCGAGAGTTGGAACTTGTGAAATCTACTGCGTTCTTAGGGTTGACGATCGATTCTGGATTGCAGTGGGGTCCACATATTGAAAAACTGGCTGGCAGATTAAGTTCAGCAGCATTTGCTGTCCAAAAGATTAGGCATTTGACTGATGTAGAAACAGCTAGAATAGTGTACTTCAGTTACTTCCACAGTGTAATGTCGTACGGTATGCTACTATGGGGCAATGCCGCAGATATTCATACAATTTTGGTTTTACAAAAACGGGCCATAAGAGCCATATATAGATTAGGTCCAAAGGTCTCTCTGCGCGAAAATTTTAAAGAAGTAAATATTCTGACTGTGGCATCACAATATATTTTTGAAAATCTTATGTATGTTAAGAAAAAAATATCTAGTTTTACTAAGTTAAGCGATAGACACAATGTGAACACCAGACATAAAAACAACCTTGCCGTTTATCATTGTAGACTGAACAAAGTCAGTAATTCTTTCCTGGGTAACTGTATACGTTTCTACAACAGGCTTCCAAGCGAAATAAAAAGCATGCCCCTAATTAAGTTTAAAAAGTGTATAAAAAGTAAATTGTGCTGCAGGGGCTACTATACAGTTGACGATTATTTGATTGATAAGGAAGCCTGGAAGTGATCTGCTTGCTCTACTGATGGAGTTTTAGTTTATAGTACTTATTGTAAATATGTAGTGCACAAAAAGAATAGCCCGCCGAGTTTCTTGCCAGTTCTTCTCAGGCGGGCCGCGTTCCGAACTGGTGGTACTATTTGCATTGTATTCATTGACGTGTCGCAAGTGCCTATGTATTAGGATTATGGGAAATAAATGTTTTATGACTTTGACTTTGACTTTAATGCCTGGTGAGTCTGAGCAATCTAAACTATTTTTAAACAGAAGTACTTTTTTGTCTAATACAATTTTCTATCAATACTGAAAAAATGGCACTGTGCTTGTAGCCAATTTTATCAGATACTAATTTGCGGGAGAGTAAAGTCGTTTTGCAGATTTTACTAATTATTTCAATTACAATGACCCATATTGAAACTGAGACAGTAATTATAAAAAACCAGCCCAGTGCGAGCCGGACTTGCGCACGGGAGGTTCCGCTCCAAAAAACGACAAAAATCACGTTGGTTGTATGTGAGCCCCCCTTAAATGTCCAATTTGTTTTAATTTAATTATTTATACTATACTATCTCCACGCCAAATCCCTTGCGGGGTAGGCAGAAAGAACCGAGCGTCACACGGCACGGTCCATGCACACCTCCCTCACTTGCTTCTTCAACTTTCATTTTAGACAGTTCGCGTTGCTCTATGTTGTTTACTATCCTGTTATTCTCATACAGATCCTCTACGGTGGGTACAGTATGTGTATTTCTCTATGTTTAATTTCTTTTTCAGAATATTGATGGCATTTGAATGATGAGGAAGTCTACAACATCGGTGCATGTAATTGAATTGTGTGTTTGTATGTAAATTGCATAGACAGGAAAAAAATGAGAAATAAGGGCTCTTTGTTTTCTATTTCCTATGAAATTGCTATCTTTGAAATATTGCACCTACCTAAAGGAATCTGCTGATAGCATTGTTCACTTTTTGCAAAAAAAATATTTACGATGAAAGTAGAAAAATAAGACAGTATGTGACCCGTATAATGTTCAATCATGGCGATAAGAAATTAATTTCGTTGCGCTATATTTTGATTTTATATCTCCTTAATCATTCATTTAAATTGCATGGCGTAAAGGTAATAAATAATCCTGGTGATATGTTCAAACTAACTAAAGTATTTAAATAGAGAAGGATACCTTATTACCTAATATTATATAAAGTAAAAGTTTTTTTTTTTTTTTGTGTGGGTAGGCAACACATAAACATTAAAAATATTGAGCTCTTAGTTATAAATACTTTAATAATAGTTAAATAGTTATAAACAGTTCAATTTATGCATTAATTTGTTGCCAAGCTCACCCCCACTCGCCACATAATTTAATTTTCAATTATTCTACATTACTGCAAGAGTTACATACCTGATCTCAAAATGGACAGCAGATTTGAGGAAAACCTCGAGAAATTGGAAATTTTGTTTACAAGCGGTCTTCGAAGTCATGAAGAGAAATTGCAGAAGGCACTGGACACCACAGGCCCCGTACATACAGACGTCGTGGCCCTCTCCAGGGACTTTAATGAGTTCAAATGCTTTGTGATGGACTCTCTGGGGCACTTGAAGACTCAAGCTCAGCTTTTCTCACATGGTTTGGATCGCATAGAAACATCAATGCGCAGAAAGGTTCTCCTGCTTCATGGTGTCCCCGAAGGACCGGGTGAGAAATTACATGTTACTGTTCGGGACATATTAACCAACAAAATGCAGTTGCCTGATGTGAGTTTGAATACTGTTGAAGTTTGTCATCGCCTTGGGTCCAGACAAGATAAAGCACGTCCCATTGTCGTAAGGTTCCGTGACATGGAGCACCGTCACCTGGTGTGGGATCACAAGACGTCCTTGAAGGGAACTGGATACACCTTTTCTGAGTTTCTCACTAGAGTAAGGCACCGGGTTTTTACGGCAGCGCGCAAGCATTTTCTGATGAAGAACGTCTGGACTACTGGAGGGATCATAAACATTATGACTCCAGATAAAAAACGGCATAAAATCGAATCTGCGTCGGAATTGGCGGCTTTGGTCACAAGATTCCCTGCTTGTGCCGGCAGTGACGTCTCCGGGGATGTTAGAATTGCCCCTGCTGCTGCGTCATCGAGTGGACTGAATGCGCCTTCTAGCTCCAATCCTGATACAAGGTCCACAAGGAGCCGTCGTCGATAGCCGGCACTAAGAATTATTACTGTTCACACACACTGTTTAAAAGACTGACTTGTTATGGTCACTTTATTTAGCCGTATAATTGTACATCTTCAAGTAGTCGGTATGTTTTTTAATTATTTTTAGTTCCATTGTTTGCAAAAGTTATAATTTAATTGTTTTATTAAGCCGGTAACTTGTAAAAATTCTTGTTTGGATTATAAACTTCACCTTGGCAGCTATTTGACAACTTGTCACTGTCATCATGACAGTGACAAGTTGTCATTGTTGGCATGACAGTGTCATGCTAACAATTGCGTTTAGTTACGCGCGAGCGTGATATTTTGTATAAATTGTTGCTGTTCCTTATTTTGACACCTTGCCTGTTATTATTTTTATTTTCTTTCCTCTTTTGTAATTCTTATGAAATCTCTCGGTATGTTTGCGGGTGGGTGAGTTTGGTATTTAGTTTCATAGAGTTTTTTTATTTATTATTTTATATTAAATAAGTATATATTTATTTATTTTAATTATTTAGGTATCTATCATATTTATATTTATTTATAAACATATTTATTGATTTATGTTATGGGTGATTATTCTGAATCAAGTAATAACTCTTTTCATTCGATTAGTTCTTCAGAGTCGAGTTTTCTTAGTGTTGGCAACGTTAATTCTGCATCTCTTACTTTGCATGATCAGCTTTCTTCTATCTATTCCAACTATGTAAAAAATTTCAACGTAGTTCACATCAATGCTCAGAGTATTCCATTCCATCACCCTGATCTTCTGGCATCCTTTAGCAGTGATCGTCTTGATGCTGTATTGGTCTCCGAATCATTCCTTAAACCGTCTCATCCGCCGCTGCTTTTTGAAATTCCTGGCTTTGTCCTGATACGCAATGACAGGACTGACAAGGGTCGAGGAGGAGTGGCTATTTATCTGCGTGAGGATATTCCTTTTAAAATTTTAAGTGCTTCCCCTTCGATTTATACTCATTCAGCGGAGCACCTCTTTTTGGAAATTACAGTACAGCATGGCAAAATGTTGTTGGGAGTTTTTT
Source organism: Miltochrista miniata (assembly GCA_933228765.1). Lineage (NCBI taxonomy): Eukaryota > Metazoa > Arthropoda > Insecta > Lepidoptera > Erebidae > Miltochrista > Miltochrista miniata. The sequence goes on from OW121756.1 coordinate 25,375,487, forward strand.
ATAGTCCTGACCTTCACATTAACTACTTTGACTCACTAGACACCTTGCTTAACGATCTGCGTCCCTCTTACAGCCGCGTTGTCATAATGGGTGATTTCAATACTTGTTTGATCAAAAATGATAAACGTACCCACTCCTTGCAATCTCTTATATCCTCACTTAATCTGCATATCTTACCCTTATCTGCTACGCATCATTCCCCTAACTTTCCTCCTTCTCTTCTCGACTTAATTATAGTTTCCTCCCCTGATCTTGTTGCCACTCATGGTCAACTACCTGCCTGTTTTTCGCACCACGACCTAATCTATTTATCTATGTCTATTCGCCCCCCTAAGCGTAAACTTCAATTCTCTGTAATTCGCAACTTCAAAGGCATCCCTTTGGAGGCATTGAGGCGAGATGCAGAAGTGATTGATTGGTCATCTGTCGTTGCTGGTGAGACCATTGACGAAAAAGTTCTGCACTTTAACAATATTGTAACTGAGCTGTACGATCGACATGCACCTAAACGCCGTTGTAATTTGAAACATATTCCAGCACCCTGGATTACTTCTGTCATCAAGGACGCTATGGCTAGGAGAGATAGGTCAAATCGAAAGTACAGGCGTAGTCCAACAGATTTGAATTTCGATAGATTTAAATACTGGCGTAATCGGTGCAATCGTCTGTGTCAGGATGCTAAACGTCGCCACTTTCATCAATCTCTTGATACACGTAACTCCTCCGATATATGGAAATTTCTCAAAGCTAATGGTATCGGCAAGTCTATCCCTATCAATTGTCACGACATTAACTTGAGTGACCTCAACAAGTATTTCTCGCTTCCTCCTTTATCACTTGACCCGTTTGTTAAATCTCGCACTCTGCTAGATCTCTCTTGCTCTCCTCTTCCACAGTGTCCTGAATTCAACTTCATTGCAGTCGATGAGCATGAAGTCAAAAAATCGCTCTTGTCGATTACTTCTTCTGCTATTGGTGACGATCAGTTATGCTCAAGAATGTTTACTCCTATACTTCCCAGTGTAATTCCCATCCTCACACATATTTACAACTTCTCGTTGAACTCAGGTTGCTTTCCTAGTGCTTGGAAACAAGCACATATAATTCCTTTACCCAAAACTACGAATCCTACACTCATGTCCGAATTTCGCCCTATATCCATACATCCTTTTCTCTCTAAAGTTCTTGAGCATTTAGTACACCGACAACTATCTAGTTACCTAACGCAAAATAATCTTCTGAATCCCTTGCAGTCTGGCTTTCGGCCAGGTCACAGTACTGTCTCGGCTCTCCTGAAGGTGACTGATGATATTCGTCTGGCCATGGAGAATAAATTTCTCACTGTCTTAGAGCTGCTAGACTTTAGTAGTGCGTTCAACTCCGTGGATCTAGATGTCCTTCTCGGTATACTTAAATCAATAAACCTCTCGTCGGAGACTGTGGCCTGGTTTGACTCATATCTTCGGGGGCGCTCGCAGTGTGTGCGCCTTAACGATTCGTTCTCGGAATGGCGCAGTCTCATTGCTGGCGTGCCTCAGGGTGGCGTGCTTTCTCCTTTACTTTTTTCAATTTTCATCAACTCTGTTGTTCGAGTTATTTCCTCCAACTTCCATCTTTACGCAGACGATTTGCAGCTATATCGACATTTTGCACTAAATGAATGTAGAAGCGCCATTGTCAATATGAATCGAGATTTAAGTGCTATTAGTGAGTGGGCTAGAACTTTTGGCCTACAAATAAATCCTAAAAAGTCTCAGGCAATGATTATTGGTAGTTGGCAAATGCGATCCGGAATAGACATGTCTATGCTACCGCCTCTCCTGCTTGATGCGGTCCCTATATCTTATACCGAAACAGCCAAAAATCTTGGCATTATCTTTGATTCTACTTTGTCCTGGAACGCTCATGTTGGGGAGGTCAGCAAAAAGGTTTACTATACTTTCCACACCCTGAAATGTCTACAGCCGTATTTGCCTGTGGATGTTAAGATCACGCTAGCTCAAACGTTAATCCAACCCATTATTGACTATGCGGATTCTTGCTATTTGGATGCTACTGAGGAGCTTTTAAATAAACTTGAGAGACTGCAAAATGTATGTATTCGATTTATTTTAAATCTTCGCAAGTACGATCATGTCTCAGAATTTCGCAAGAAACTCAAGTGGCTCCCAATCCGACTTCGTAGGAATACTCGAATATTGTGTGTGCTATTTAATATCCTTCATAATCGCTTATACCCTTCCTACATAAGGGAGCGTTTTTCTTATAGGTATGCACCAGATACTTTGTGTCGGACACATCTAAAACATCTCCTTACTATGCCTTCCCACAAAACTAATTTCTACTCTTACTCCTTCACTGTTCATGCGGTAAGATTATGGAACTCTCTTCCACCAAAGATACAATCTTGCCAAACTATTTCGCTCTTTAAAAAGAAAGTAAAAGAACATTACTTTTCCTCTTTACCATAACAATTTTTTTTTTCTCTTTTCTTAGTTATAATCATTAAGTTTGTATGTAACTAATCTAATTACACTTAAATAGTGTATGTATGTACATAATATTTAATTATATGTATGTATTTAAGTATTTATGCTATTATCTTTATGTATGTTTATTAACCTGCACACACTTATTTACCTTATTCCACTTCACATCTCCTCTCTCAGGCCTACTGGAAGAGATTTCTGTAGAAATAAGTAGTGCCTTGTACAATGTTCCTTGTTATTGTTATAGTTTCCCGTTTGTGTGTACAAAACTTATAAATAAATAAAATAAATAAAATAAAATGTCAAAAAATCACGTTTGTTGTATGGGAGCAAGCCCCATATTATTATTTTTTTAAATTTTAGTTTTGGTTGTTATACGGCAATAAAAACACATAATCTGTGAAAATTTCAACTCTCTAGCTATCACCGTTCATGAGATACCTACAGCCTCGTGACGGACAGACAGACAAACGGATAGCGAAGTCTCATGAATAGGGTCCCGTTTCTTACCCTTTGGGTACGGAACCCTAAAAAGTATTAATTTAAATATTTTAAACGAGCCCTGCACTTGATGCAGGAGCAAGTTTGAGGTTACCATGTCCTGTATATACTATAAAAGTAACAGTACTCGTACATTACATTTCAGATACATACATCACTAAGGAAGTGAGCTAATACTTTATGTTTAAAATGTCTACGAGACATCAGTTTGGAATCAATAACCGCTCAGGCAGACACATAGATTTAGAATGTACAAGATAAACAGTGTCAGATAGAAAACGAAACCAAAAAAGAAATATCTATGTGTGAAAATGAATATATGAATATCTATATATGAATATCTATATGTTATTTAATATCAAATTCACACACTGAACTCGACACCATCGCAGAAAATATTAAATTTTCCATTTTATTCGTAAGATCACTACAGAATATTGTAAAATATGAATGACATATTATCACCACGGGTGCTAGGGTGATAAATTAAGAGTACACAAGTTGCTATCTCTTTTCCTCTCGAGCTATGTGTACTGGTAAATGAGGTCTCGCTCGCACGCTATGTGTATCTATTGAGAGTAGCGAAAAATTCTAAATCTATGGGCAGACAGAAATACACAAGTTAAACTTTCTCCACAGCAATATCAATCCTTTTTCTCTATGGGGTTAAAAACTGCTCATGAACCAAAACTCAACCCCCGAAAAGCATTTCAAATAAGATAATGTTAGGGGTAGCCATGCCACCTTCACAGAGAAATTTATAGTAGAGTATAATCACGACTCAACGAGGTGGCATACGACCACGGCTATCCCCAAATGTTTATATGCTTGGCTTTTCAATGGTCCAGTGCAAGTTAGTGATTATTTTATTTTAAGAGTTATAAAATCCGATTAATCCATCAATCAAATGATTCCTGAACGTAGGCCGTAGGTAGCTTGATCTACAAACAGTCTCAGATAGGTAGCTGTATCATTAAACAATACCGTTTCGCTAAATAATCTTCAAAAGTGTTTGTTTCTTCATTTATTTATAGAGGGTTTAATTAAATAATTCACGCCAAACAAACGATCTTGAGCACTCTGCATCCAGTCCCCACCACAAAACCTAAGTTTTCATAATATCACACTTTTGACAGTAACAAAAAAAAACACAAATGAATCATCTAATAAGCCGTAGTCGGGTAAATAAGTTGCAATTTATAATCATAGTTTTGCTAAATTTGTACTAAATTGGAACACGACCCCAAACGTTCAGCATTTCCACTCAATTAAATTACTCAATTGGACTGAACTGCGGGTACAGGCAGATTTAATCGTAAGACATTTTGGTTTGCCTTTTATGTGGACCTCTCCCTCTGATTATTTCCCGCTACAAATATATTTTTATTTTCCCTCTACACTTCGTGAATACGTTCAGTGAACTCTTTTGGTTCGAATTTGCATTCAGTAACAGGAAAAAGTTTGTAGTAAGTTTTCAAATCATACTTTTAACGGACTCTGGTATTGAAACTTGACTTCATCGGAATTCGAGAACTTTGAAGAAACCACTCATACTTATAGAATTCGGGACTTCACGCGAAATACTATTTACTTACATTCTACCGACGTTTCGAGCACGTTGCAGCGCCCGTGGTCGCGGTTGGACTGAGGCGAGGATCGACAAAAACCACGAAGTTATTTCTTGTCGAACTACCCTCCGCTGCGCGTTGTTATTACAACGTTGTTATAAGTATGAGTGTTAAAAACCGCGATAGTTTAAAAATAACATTTGAAGAAACGAAATAGTAAAAAAATAGAGAAGTTATACTTTTTTGAACGCAATTCGTAACTGACATTATCAGTGGTAAAATAAATAAATGGTTTAAAAAACCCTAGAAAAATACGCTTTTATAATGCACGTCAAACCCAAAAATAAATTATGGATCGTTCAAGTTGCCTCTATTTCTAGGCTGAAGTGTAAACTATGTGCTTTTAGTTATAAAATTTGATTGCAAAAGCGTGGGGCGCTGGAACAGGATGCTTCCGCCAGGAAAGTCTTTCCGGTCGAAAGTGTCTTGTCAGATTAAGGATAAGGTCACATTTATAAAAGCGTGTTTTTCTCGTGTTTAAACTATTAATTTACACTGTCACGCTTTTATATATCTATTGTGACTTTTACTATTATTATTATCATTTTAAATTTCGGAAATGTATTAACGATGATTGGCTTTAATTGAAATGCATGACATACTTACTTGAAAAGTAAAGTAGTTAATCACGCCTACGCATTTTCAACACCCACTTTTGCCAGTTTTTCGTAACGCCCGCGTAATAGAAACAAACCTATTACCGTTACGGATCTCTATTAGATAATTCATAGGTAGGTCCTTAAAGTTTCGGCATTCCGAGATATTTAGAACAATATGTAGTAAACATGTAATAAGAATACAAACGCATATATTATATCCCTAAGCGGGTTTTTAACGGTAACCCTACGAATAATGTATTCGTAGCGGTAACTAAAGATATCTCGTTCTCGAACAAGAACTCTACATTTTGCTACTGTTAACGTATTCCCCTCATGTATCTACTTAATTGCCTGAAAGAAGAGGCGCTCCCTTTGGCAGCATAAACGTTATGCTCTTGTGCGACCTCATGCAGCTTTCGCCAGGATTTTTATTATATAAGGATTAGTATTAAAATGAATTTGCTTACTAAAAAGTCTTTCTTGTTCTAGCGCCCCACGCTTTTACAATCAAATATTATAACTAAAAGCACATAGTTTACACTTCAGCCTAGAAATATAGGCAACTTGAACGCTCCATAATTTATTTTTGGGTTTTTCGTGCATTATAAAAGCGTATTTTTCTAGGGTTTTTTAAACCATTTATTTATTTTATACTTTTTAGTCACAACATTTATACCTTTACTAGCTGTTCCCTGCGGCTTCATCCGCGTAGAAGTCGTTATCGCATAAAAGCATACCCTCCTTTCGCGCAGTCAGCAGTTAAAAAGTAGCCTAACTCAAACTATCTTTATAACAAATTTCATCAAAATCGGTTCAGTGGTTTAGGCGTGAAAACGTAACAGACAGACAGACAGAGTTACTTTCGCATTTATAATATTAGTAGGGATTTCTGTATTACATGGTGTTTTGTCTGAGTTCGACTAATGTGAAGATATTTCATAATTACTCTAATACATATACATTTCATGCAGGTACCTATGTCAAAATTTACACTCAATATTAACTTCAATATATAACAGGTTTGTTATAACCTTAAACCCTAATCGTGGTCAAAGTTCATTACACGACTTTTCTAACAAATCCAAACACAGCTATGATACAATGTTCAATCATGAAGTTACAGTTCATATCTTACGACTCCATCATCAGATCAGTTTGACAGCATTATATTATTGTATTGTTATTAGAACTACAAACATCTGCCAATTTACATAACGCTACGATCCTTGGAAGATGGTTAAATTAGTTACCTGAGATTCCATTGCATGGTTTTACAAGTCAATTAAAAAAAGGTTTGTTATAACCTTGAAACCTAAGCCTGGTCAAAGTTCATTACAAGACTTTTCTGACGAATCCAAAAACAGATATAATATGATATTCCATCATGAAGTTCCAGTGCATATCTTCCGGCTCCATCATCAGATCAGCTCGACAGTACTATATTATTGTATTGTCATCAGAACTACATACAGCTGCCAATTTTCATGACGCTACGATCCTTGGAAGCTGGTTAAATTAGCTACCTTAGATTCCTCTTTTTCCATCGAAGTTTCAGTGCCTATCTTCCGGCTCCATCATCACATCAGTTTGACAGTACCATATTATTGTATTGTCATCAGAACTACATACAGCTGCCAATTTTCATGACCCTACGATCCTTGGAAGCTGGTTAAATTAGCTACCTTAGATTCCACTTGTTTTCAGTGCCTATCTTCCGGTTCCATCATCATATAAATGCGACAGTACCATATTATTGTATTGTCATCAGAACTAAATACAGCTGCCAATTTTCATGACGCTACGATCCTTGGAAGCTGGTTAAATTAGCTACCTTAGATTCCGCTTTTTCCATCGAAGTTAAAGTGCCTATCTTCCGGCTCCATCATCATATCAGTTTGACCGTACCATATTATTGTATTGTCATCAGAACTACATACAGTTGCCAATTTTCATTACCCTACGATCCTTGGAAGCTGGTTAAATTAGCTACCTTAGATTCCACCTGTTTTCAGTGCCTATCTTCCGGCTCCGTCATCATATCGGTTTGACAGTACCAGATTATTGTATTGTCATCAAAACTACATACATCTGCCAATTTTCATGACGCTACGATCCTTGGAAGATGGTTAAATTAGTGTTCTTAGATTCCATTACATTGTTAGTTACATACACGACGACCTAATAAAAGCGTATTATTAACAACGAATTATTAATGAATCATTCATTTTAATTGCTTTTGCGCTGAAACAAAAAAAAAACATTTCTTAAAGGACTCCAAGGAAATAATGAATTATTATTTTATTATGTTATACTAGCTGACCCGCGCAACTTCGTTTGCGTCGCATAAGAGAGAGAGAGAGAGAGAGAGAGAGGCGGTAAAACTTTTGTCTCGATTTTTCAATTTATTGAACTCTGTTTAAACCAAACCGATCCGATAAGGTAATGTTTGCTCGGTATGTGCAGCTGTTCAGTTGGGACCAAAACAAAAAAAAACCGGCTAAGTGTAAGTCGGACTCGCGCACGGAGGGTTCCATACCAAAAAACCAGCCAAGTGCGAGTTGGACTCGCCCGTCAAGGGTTTCGTAGCAGCAAGTAACATAATATAAAAGTTCTTATGCTTCGTTGTATCTTTGATTGATGTTTTAACACGTTCGCAGTGGTATTGATTTTTCTAACCGAAAGTTGCGGTTTATGACGTATTAAAAAAAAACTACCAGCTCTATCTCATTCAAACCAATTTTTATTTGGTAGTTTTTATGGCAATGTACATCATATATTTTTTTTAGATATATCATTCTCTTAGTTTAGAAGTTGAAAGGGGGGGGACACACATTTTTCCAATTTCGAAGTGTCTCTTGCGCAAACTAATCATTTTAGAAAAAAATTATGTTAGGAACCTCAACAGCATTTTTGAAGACCTATCTATAAATACTGCACACGTATGGATCTGACGAAAAAAAAAATTTTGAGTTTCAGTTCTGAGTATGGGGACCCTCAAAATTTACTAGTTTTTTTCTAGTTTTATATAAGAATCTTAATACGGTTCACAGAATACATCTAGTTACCAAGTTTCAATAGCATAGGCCTCATAGTTTCGGAGAAAAATGTCTGTGACATACGGACGGACAGACAGACAGACATGACGAATCTATAAGGGTTCCGTTTTTGCCATTTGGCTACGAAACCCTAAAAACGACAAAAAGTCATGTTTCTTGTATGGGAGCTCCCCTTGAATTTCTATTTCGTTTTAATTTATGTTCTACTAGCTGAGCCCGCAACTTCGTTTACGTCACATAAGGTGTATGAAAGGAAAGGTATTTCTTCATCAGAGTCATCAAGCAGCGTCTGAAACTGCCCTGTTTGCTTAATCATAAAAGAGCTTAATGATTAAGTCTATTTTAAAACCATTCAGTCCACGCCTTCGGCGCGGACTGAATTGTTTAAAAATAGTCTTAATCATTATGATTAAGCCAACACGCCAGTTTAGGTTCACTCACATTCAAAGAAACCCCTACAATTAAAATTTTCAAAATATCTGATTCTTAAAAGTGTTATAACTCTTTTATTTCTAAACCGATTTACATAAAACAAACGTTAAATGTTAACTGGAGCAAACCTCAACACAATAAAAAAACCGCATTGCAATCGGTTGAGCGGTTACTGAGATTAGCGTGCACAACCGTACAGACAAACAGATATACAGACATACAGACATACAGACATACAGACAAACAGACAAAAATTCTAAAAATCATTGTTTTGGGTTCTATTACGTTCATAAAGCCCCCCTTTCATATTTTTTCTTATTTATCTTCCATGTACAGACAGCGACCTGTTACGATTTTATTATATGTATTGATTGATTGATGATTGATGATGTAGGTAAACACACTGCTCGATATTCTGTGAGTATTTCAAGCGACTACTGGTTGCCCTTATAACCTAATATTACTACATAGTATGTAATATGTACTGATCTTGACATAATAATACTTGACATTGAATACAATAAAATATAATTTGGTAACAAATGAAGAATGTTTCTGACATCTATATATATAAAAATCAATGCCACTTTTCGTTGTAATTTTATAACTCAAAAACGGGCTCACCTATCCAAACCAAATGTTTAGGCTTTGTTCGGACTATTTGGTAGATGGTTTATGTGAAGTTTGCAGAAAATCGGTCGAGCGGTTCTTCATTTATCACGCAAACGAAGTTGCGCGGGACAGCTGGTACTTATTAATTCTGTTTTCTTTCTGACATTGAATTTGTAAAATGTATTGACTAAGTATAAATAAATATAATTAGTATTTTATCTCGACATTGTAATAGTACTAGACATTGAATTAAATAAAGGTACCTAAACTGGTGAAAACAAAAATGAATGATTTTGACATGGTAACATTATAATAGAATTGGTAACACTTCCTAAATGATCTGTACTGTAGAAACCGTAATGTAATGCATGGAATTGTACCTACGTTTGTGTTAAATGGATTATAAATTTAGACAATAATTATTATAATATTGTATAATGATATTTGCATGCCTGATCTGGCGAAATGTGTTGGTGTCAAATTTTTGTAACATCTCAAACTGTACCACATTTCACGTGAATAAATGAATTTGAATTTGAATTTGAAACAAGTACTGCTCTGTGGTCGTTGTTTATTATCCTGTTATCCTCATAAAGATCCTCTATGGTAGGTACAGTATGTATTTCCAAAAGAATTTGTGAACTGTATTTTTAATTTCTATTTCAGAATATTGATGACATTTGAATGATGACATTATAAACACGATACGTCTACTACATTGGTACATGTAATAAAATTGTAACACGCCGGTGTTTGAACGTAAATTGTTTATACTGAAGAAAAATCAAAAATAAAGGATTTCCAATAAAATTGCTATCTTTGAAATAATACACCTACCTAGAGAAATCTGCTGAAAGCGTTGTTTACTTTTTAAAGAAAAAATATTTACTATGAAAGTAAAAAAATAAGTTAGTAGGTATGTGAAAAATAATTATGGCGACACGAAATTATTTTCGTTGCGCAATATTTGATTTTGCTATAGGTACATTCTAAAGTTTTCATTTAATTTTTTTGGTGTAAAGGTAATAAATAATCTTGATGATATGAACAAGCCAACTAACATATTTAAATTGAGAAGGATATAAATAAAATGGCAAAGACAACCCGTTTGGGAGACCCCCTTAATTTTTTTTTGTCATCAGTATTTGTTGTTATTGTTGCAACAGAAACTCATAAATTTCAACTCTCTAGCTATCACCGTTCATGAGATGCAGCCTCGTGACGGACAGACAGACCGACAGACAGCCGGACAGCGAAGTCTCATGAATTGGGTCCCGTTTTTACTCTTTGAGTACGGAACCCTAAAAAGAACAATTAACATTGACCTATCTTGAAAATATCCCATTTACCTTAATTAAGCTCTTGTTATAGGGTAGCCGTTATTCTGTCAGACTTCTAAGAAGTACCTACTCATTACAGCCATTATTTTTCTCAGTTTTTTTTTGTAAGAGAAAAACTGGTCAACATAGTATTTATATTATATACATAAGCATTAAAGTGGCATGGGGGTAGCTATATCTGTAGACTGCAGCCTGATAAGCGTGGGTTGGGACGACCGCAGATGGACCGAAGACCTAGAAAAGGAAAGGAACGAATGCGATAGGCGCAGGATCGTGTATAGTGGCGTAAATTGACAGCGGCCTATATCCAGTAGTGAACCGCTTTAGGCTGATTTCAATGATTGGACTGGCGTTATAACTTGAGTTAACCCAAACGTCATTCGATACTCTTAGAAATCGGAAACATCTTCTAATATCTCTGTTAATATCTACCACAGTGTTCACTAGCGAGTATCAAAAAGAAACATACTGTACTTTGTTTATTTTTCTTTCGTACTAAAATTTATATTATTCCATTGAAAATAAAAAAACTGGCCAAGTGCGAGTTGGACTCGCCCATGACGGGTTTCGTAGCAGCAAGTAACATAATATAATGTAAAAGTTCTTATAGTTCGTTGTAACTTTGATTGATGTTTTAACACGTTCGCAGTGGTAGTGATTTTTCTACCCGAAAATTGCGGTTTATGACGTATTAAAAAAAGTACCAGCTCTATCTCGTTCAAACCAATTTTCGTTGGTAGTTTATATGGCAATGTACATCATACATTTTTTTTAGATTTATAATTCTCTTAGTTCAGAAGTTAGAGGGGGGGGGGGCACACATTTTTCCACTTCGGAAGTGTCCCTTGCGCAGACTATTCATTTTAGAAAAAAATTATGTTAGGAACCTCAATAGCATTTTTAAAGACCTATCTATAGATACCCTACACGTATGGGTTTGATGAAAAAAAAATGTTGAGTTTCAGTTCTGAGTATGGGGGCCCCCAAAATTTACTACTTTTTTTCTTGTTTTACATAAGAATCTTAATCCGGTTCACAGAATACATCTAGTTACCATGTTTCAATAGCATAGCTCTTATAGTTTCGGAGAAAAATGGCTGTGACACACGGACGGACAGACAGACAGACTGACATGACTAATCTATAAGGGTTCCGTTTTTGCCATTTGGCTACAAAACCCTAAAAACTACAAAAAGAGCATACCATTTTTAGGGTTTCGTTTTTTTTTCGGTTAGAAAAATCACTACCACTGCCAACGTGTTAAAACATCAATCAAAGTTACAATGAACTATAAGAACTATTATATAATGTTACTTGCTGCTACGAAATCCTTCATGGGCGAGTCCAACGCGCACTTGGCCGGTTTTATATTTTGCACAGTTTGTTGAATTGTATTTTTTGTCGTTTTGGACTAAATTTAATTTATAATTTGTATCTATTTTCAAATAAAAACAAAATATAAATGAAATACAACTTCTAATAGGAAATATCTTACACCTAGGAAAGCTTCTTATTGGTATTTTTGCTTCGATTTATTAATTATAGCCGCTAATGAAGTTCAATTAGTAAGTTAGTCCATCAATCTTCCAAGCTCTTGAAGACAGAATGATGTATTACACCTAATAAATTATGCGCACCGGAATTTTAGAACGTATTACTGAGTTATTATAATTAATTAGGACTGTTTTGCTACTTATTTTCAGAAAATGTATATCTACTTATTTAAATATACATATAAAAAAATTTTAAACTGTAAGTATTTTTAAAAGAGATGTTTCTAAACTAGATCAGGAAGTAATATAATTGAAATTCGTAAAACTTATTAATAAATATCTTTAAAATTATTTTATTAGCTTACTTTATTTGTTTAATTTGATAAAATTTAAAAATTATTATTTGGACCCCTTTCTTGTTTGATAGTTTGATCAGATAATATTACAAAATCTGATAAGCAGAATGCTGTATTTTAAATCGCATTTCGGGGTTAGACGACCCTACGCTCCTATTACTGCACTGTGACAAAGTACTAGGGTGCATAGTTAAAGTCCTTTTTATTTTCACTTCTACAGTAATATTTAAAGATTACGGATAAGTCTGACGACGACGGTGTTGAATTTGAAATTATCTAGGACGCCCTTTGATTTTTTCTACAAAATATTTTATGTATTTATGATGTAATTAACTAGAGCAAAATTGTAAATGATCTAATTTAAAGATTTTCGGAAAAAAATTGAATAAACATTTAGTGTACCTGATACCTATTATACTTGGTCTACTAGAAAATATTTTTTTTCTTATGTACAGTCAGAACATTTCAAAATATTTACATTATATAATAATGTGGAAGATTCATACCTACAGAAACATGACAGCAAATAGATAAGTGATCTGACCGTCAATTAAAAATCTTTACTTGTATTATATTTAGTTAACAAACTACATTGAACCACTAACACCTATGCTGGCTACTGGTAACATACTCGTAATTATACCTAATATTAACAGGCCTGTGTCCTGCAGGGCGAATTGTGCCGAAATTCAGTCTAAACTTACTCCAATAACACGCACCTTATTAATCAGGAAAGGGTGTGTGGAAACTTCAACAAGTTATTAAACTTGATTATGAGTAACCACGGCTTTATGATAACTTGAATAGGCAATATTCGAGAATACAAAGGCACTATTTCATTAAGATTTATGCAAATATTATTACCTAGAGGTTCATAATGATTTCCTTGGAAATTTTTGTACTTATACTTTTACATGTACTAGTAACAGCACATAGTTGTAGGCACGGGTTAAATGGGTATTGAATTCTATTCTTTGAAAAACCGACAACAATTCCTGTACTATAATTACTATAATAAATAGTATAATCTTAGTCAAACTTACGACCTGTACTTTAATAGTTAAAGTTGCTCAGTATAATTATAATCACGGTATATAAATAAAATAAACTCTGAGTAAATAAAGCGCTTGGTGTTCAAAACTTTTTGAAATAATTGTTACGGAAAATTCAAGAGAATTTTGTTGAGTAAATAGTTTTTTTTTACGTTTTACAGTGCTGTTTTTATTTAACCCGTAGCTGAATGCGCGAAATACAAAGGCGTGTCAACGTAGCACGTAATACCTGTGACTTGCAGTTTTCTGGAAGCGGCTCAAATACTTTAACTTTTCTTGAATTGTTTTGTAAAGTTATTAAAATATCTACTGTAAAATTCATGCGTTGCTTAGTTCAAGTTGTGTACTATGGTAAAGGTTTTATAGTATAAGTAAACTATTTGATGCTCGCGGCTTAGTTCACGTGAAATTCGGGTCCCGTTCCCACTTTTCGGGGGAAAATATTCCAGGGTTGAAAAGTAGCTTATGTATTATTCCAGACTATAATCTATCCCTGTATCAAATTTCAGTGCATAAAAACGTACTTGATACGTTTTGTATAGATTGAAAATCTCACTTTCTAAACTTAAACTAAACTTTTCTTTGTATTTTATTAGATAGAGATAGACGATTTATTGCAGCATTGAACATCTCCAATGCAGGATTTCGTGGATTTGAAAATTGACCGAAGACAGTAACAAGTGTGATTGGGTAAGTCTAAACACATAATTTTATCGAGAGCATTGATAAGCAAATAAAGAAATAAATCAACATCTACTGAAATAAATTTTATATAGAAGACCAAAACGACCTACCCTATTATTATTAAACGAAGTGATTTTTATAAAGAAACTTTTGACTCAGTGTGTACATAACTTTGAGCATTTTGTATTAAAAGTTTGATACTTTTAGTATTCTTTTTGTCGCTTCTGGTAGTTTATTGTGATATAAACACGTATGAGTATGTATGGTGTAATCATGGTTTCATCAAAAGAGCGGTACACACTAGCGCACTCTCCGCAGTCATCACAGCTCGTCACGAACTCATTCATTCGGCTCCGTTGTTGGTAGTCGCAATTATGCCAAGCTATGAATGCACACATAAAAATTACACATACTTTAACTGTAACTGTTTTAGCTGTTTACATACAATTCTCTTCTTTTCTATTGAACAAATTTAGTTTCTGTAGTCAAAATAAGTAATTTGGTACACGAAATTATATCTTTTTGTCACAGTCACAGTCACATTTCTAAATTTATAACTAAGTATTTTATGTTTATGAAAAGTTTTGGAAAAATATTTGTACTAAAACGTGTAACGTTTGAAACTGGAAAATGATGAAGTGTTTACTGTTAGATTACATTTTTCTTATTTTCTCCTTTTTTTTTCAACCTTTAGGTTCTAAGTTCTTTAAAAAGACTTCTAGAGTTCAAGTTGAGTTAACTTGCAATGTATGACGGTCATGATTTAACGTACATACGTAGTTCCAGAATACCGGTCTAGGCCACATATGTCATGTTAAACATGACACCCATGTAGTAATTGTCTGTTTCCGTCTGACCCAAAAGGTGTGTCTTGATGAGCGATAAATAGATAGTACTGCTTTCCATTTATCGTCAGTTTTCATCCCAACGAAGTACGACAACAAACCAGAATACTTTTTGCACAATTTCTATCAGCAAACTATATCGATAAAGTTATGCATGTGGAAAATATGAATGTAAAAAAATCTGCGCAATAATCTCAAAACGAAAGGCTTTGTAGTCATAAGATTCACCCGAGACATGAATATTAAGAGAGAAATTTCCTCAAAGTCCCAAACAATTTGCCATCAGTTTGTATAAAATAGTCCAGCAAAGCGAACATAATGGGGAACAATTTCTTTTACCACCTGTGCCTTCATGTTGGCAAATTGCTGTCGTATGGTTCGTAGATAATTGCGGCCCTTATTGTCCCGCTACCAATGGCGAAGTAATCAAATGATATTGGTTAAGTTCCTAAATTGGTACTGTTTTACATATACATTTAATGTAATGCCGACCGTTTTTTACAACAAAAATAAATATACCTATACTTAGGCTATTTCTTAGCGACTTTAAATACATAATGCCATAAAGAAAATGTTTACCTCACAGTAATCGTCTATCTCGTAAGATATAGAATGAATATAAAATACTGACAGTGACTAGGGATTGAAACTCAGAAACAGAATTGGGGAGTGTCTACTACTACTATGTGTCAGCACTCACCGCTTTCTACTGCTATGCTATTTTATTTCACTAAGTTTTGGCAGTGACGAATCAATACCGCTTTTGATATTTGCTCCAAGAGTTATATTTTTGACTGGTAATTCTTCATTCTTATCCTCGGGTGACATAGACTGAATTTTACTATCGTTTTCCCACGGGAACGCAAACTACGCAGGTAAAGCCGCGTGACATCGGCAAGACTTTCATACAATAAGATCTTATAAATATTAGAGTACCTACACAAAATAAATTTCCGTATTACGGCAGATTCACAAAGAGCGCTACATTCTGCGTTCCTCTATTTTATTAAAATTGAATTCACGGTGTATGTAAGATTTCCCAGTACTGGTTTCGCTACATTTTACCTCATAAAATGTTATAGGCTTTTGATAAGACAATATTACGCACCAAAATCATCCATCAAGGGTACCTACGTAGGTATGTTAAATTATGTTATCACGGAATCAAAATGAAAAGCTAACGCTATCTGCATAAATAAAAAAATATTTTCTTTGTTTTTATAGTTTAAGATTACTTTTTGTTTATATTCATTGTGCGTGTCCTGAATAAAATATTTTTCTTTCTTACTTTCTTTTTTCGAGCCGGTTAAAAGTTAAAAACACATTCGGGTTTGCAATACCAAACAACCCGTGCAAAGGTTTCAGATCGATTAACTAACTCTAATATTATTTATTATACGGCACTTTAAATAAAACAAACTTTAACATTTTTTGTACATATATTTATAAGTCCCACAACGAATAATAAAGAATTTCTCTGAGAAAATAGATCGGTGATATTCGTATGGTTGGCGAAGGTGCCCGACCTGCAGACAGGAACTCTAGCACGCATTTTATTTTACACATTTTTTTTTTATTAAATATTCACGAACACTTCACACAACGCTATCTGATCCCAAAGTAAGCTAGGAATAACCTGCTTGAGTTATGGGTATCAGACCCCGGATATGAATACTTATATACTTTTAAATACATACGTATTATACATAGAAACACCCAGACTCTTGTGACAAACATTTATGGGTCACACAAATATTTGTCTCCGGTGGAAATCGAACCCACGACCACCAGCGCCGCAAGCGGTATCACTACCGACTGCGCCACAGAGGCAGTCAATTTTGAAGGATTAGTTTGTATAAGGAGTTATTAAATTTTAGTTGTATACTTATTATAGATACGTTGGATACGTTGCGTATTATATTTTAGTTTAAAATTGGTTTACAAATTTATGAATCAACTAACAAATTATTTATGCTGTTTGTGAACCCGTGTATGCTATAAATATATACGTTATGTAGTTGTATCAAACTCTAAAAAAGCCTTGCGATGACCACTCTATTTTAAAATCACGTAGGTAGTAACTCAAAGGTTCTATGTATCTAGCAAAAGAAAGTTGCTGAAAAGGTATAGTTATGTAAATCACTCTTTTACATTTACCAACGTAGATGTTATATTGTCCTATTTGATCCCGCATGCGCTTCGGTCAACAATAGGACATGCCCTGGAGAATAAGCAGCTAGAGCCATGGTTTAATTACGTTCAACTAAGCTATGTATAAAATGAACCGCAATAATTAAATATATATTATTGTGGTTCATACACATTTTATGAGAAGTCCGTTCCATTTCTAGCGGTTGAACGAGGACGCCAATTTCACACTCGACGGGAATTCCAATTATTATCATTTAATATCCAGATCTATGCGTGGTATTCGATATTAAATTATTAATCAATCTATATTAAAGACCACGCAATCACGGATTAATCTTACAGATTAAATATGAGATTATTGGTCCATATAATGAACTTATAATAATGTTATGAATATGAGCCCAGTAGAAATCTGATTTTTCACCGAATTAGGATTTCTATAGTAGTTTCTTTTTCTGTAATCAAATCGTTTGAAAACGCTAAGAACTTGTAACGTAACGGGCGTCAAGGGTGTCGGTGTGGACTTCCCAAGTCCCGTGTTACAATAGTTTGATTTGTAAAAGAAGATTACCTGGATAACAGCAGCCGGAGATACAGTGGACCTTTTAGGTTAAGGGCCGTGTTGTCTGGCTAGTAAACCCCTGTTGCAGTGAGTTCGTGAAAGAAAAACCAGTGTATATTATTATCACCACGTTTAATGGTCTACAATACAAAAACCATAGGCCTTGTGGTATATCAAACGCACTACTTAGCCTATATATATATAGCAGGATGTACCAGTATTACTCCAGTTAGAATACTTATATCTACACACACTTTACTTACTTGCTATAAACTTATATCAGATCTATTGACCTGGCCGGCTCTTGCGCCGATGCGATGAAATTATTTCATTTGACACAATTAACTAAACATCACCTTGTGACGTGGCTAACAAAATATACTTTAATCTAGCGACCTAGAGATGGATCCATTCTGGTTAACATTATTATAATCTATGATTTAAAGGCTAAATAAATCTAGTTACATTCTCGGATCGTTATGCAGCCTCCTGAAGGTGAACTACGTTGTTAAACTGTCGGTGGACTATCGCGTAGGCACCGCTAACCAACGAGATGCAGTAATCAACCTCGCGTATGGATGTATAAGAAGAATCCTGGTGGCCCTCCTTGGTGCCAAGTAGTGAAAAAGAAATGCACGTGGCGTAAAAAAGAGAATAAAAAATGCCGGTGCGAGAACCGGTTACCGCTACAAAGCCGGGCTCGTCAGCGGCGCGCAGTCCCGTCTGTGGATCACGCGTCCCACGCGGATGGGTTCACGGGGAAGAATTCCTCCGTGTTGGGAGTCCGCCAAGGGACGGGCAGGTATTCCCAGCAATAATAGGTAGGTACTCCAAAGACCCGCTACAACAAAAGTTACGCGTCATTAGCAATCAGCACGCACTTCACAGACCGCGATTATTACAAGGTCTATCTAGCTTATAAATACCTTTTTGCGGGTCCTGTGATGGTACGAATTGCTCTTGAAGAGACACCTTACGGGTCTTCTCGCTCGAGAGAAAAAAATGCCGACTGCCTCCATCTTTGCTTTTCGTCTCTTCCCCTTCCCACCAAGCCAAACCCGCTTGGTCAGTTACATCTACGGTCCGTTTCATTTCACTCATCCCTCACGTTCCGTTCGTGACTTTTATTCCTCCACTTCTCATACGCCATACACGATTAGGGCTTTATCGCATTAACGCCATGTCATTAACTGAAGCTAAAACTATCCTGTACATTAAGCATCCTATCCTCTTAAGCGAATATTTTATCCACTATTTGACATAATGTTCTACGTTACGCGGAACGTGAATTCTGGTGTGACCACTCCGAAATTGATCCGCTCGTAAACTATATATAAATTATCATTAGTTCCAAATCTGTTTACTAATTTAATATACCTATTATTTATTCTAATCTAGATTTATTGTACACTAAATAAAACTATTTTTTTTTTATGTTCTTTTTTTTTTTATTCCTAAACTATTTCGTTGACAAGGATCAGTCATTGTCACTGTCAAAATGACAATGTCAGATTCACGACGTCTAACCTATGTGTATGTGTAGTATTGTGACTGGATGTAAACACGGAATAAAACGACAGAAAGATATCGAGTTTAATATCTTTGTGTTAATGTGCTTAATGTATGAAATCCTCGTTATCACGAGACAAAAAGAGAGTATTATACTAGAACGTATGGATAATGTGTTGGTGAGTATTGCAGAGTGTTACAATACCCCCTTTCTCGGGAAAAGAGGTAAACCGACAGGTTTACCGAAAGAAACAGCCGGGGTAACCGGGAAAAAGTGGTTACTTAACCGACTCCAAAAAGGATTAAAAAAATACCGAGAAATAAAAGAATAAAACTTCAGAACGCTGCTAGCAATAGTTATTCTTCTGACTGCCCTTTAGAATGATCACAGCTGGATAGGTATTCCTTTCAAAACGCGTACTTCACTCTTCCATACCTCACACAGTATTTCATATTTATCTATGTACATTCATTCGTCATCCTTTCCATATTAATAATAATTATAATAATACATATAATAATATTTAAAGCTTATTTTCCACCTATCATTCAGTCATGCACTTATCCTTCCCTTTCTTATTTGCTCCTATCATTCCATAATTATTTACATGCTGTCATTCATCAGTCTTATATTCTGTAAGAGTTTTTCATACTTTGGCCAATCGTACTGTCGGTCAATCATTTGACTGTCAAGAAAAACAACTTTTTTGCTCATGCGTTGTTAAGTATCATATCATATAAACATTAACTGTAAGAATAAGAACACAATGTAAAAACACAAACGGCAAAGCAATTATTAATTGCATACATTAGTTTCGATAAATGCTTGCCTAGCCCTACGATCAAAAAAAAAAAAATCTTGGGTTCGGAGTAAATACCACTAGACAAGCAACAATATCGGACAGGGTGTGTAAATAATTTAATCTACACGCAAGATGTCCTTTACATGAAATTTACCAACAGATCCTGACGATAACTCGCGTAGCTCATACACTACATCTGACAACCTCCTTTCAACCGTGCACTTCACAAATTTCGGCGCCAGCTTGGCGGAGAAATACTTCGCTGCGTTAGATTGTACGAAGTTCCTTCGCCAGACCACATCGCCTATTTTCGCTGTGAAGTGTCGTCGTCTTAGGTTATAATGTTGTGAATTTTTCTGGTACGCCTGAGTTAATGCATCTACTACCTTGTCAAAAATTTTTCCCAATTCCAACAACGATGATGCCGCTGCGCTTCTATCGCCTATGGTCAGATCATCAGCTGATGTTGGTAAATCCCTAAGAATTGAATGGAATTGACCGTCAGTGACTATTTCACGACCGGTGGCTAAGAAGTACGGTGTGTATCCCGTTGCTAGGTTCACCGTGCTATTCAGTGATAGCTGAATTTGCTGAAGGTATTTGGACCAATTACGTTGATCTTGTTCAACTAGTATGGATAAACAGACTTCAGCGGTTTTGTTATACCGTTCGACTGTATTCGCTTGCGGTGCATAATGCGCCGTATAGAAAATTCGAGGGATAGAATATCCATCGCAAAATGATTTAAACGATTTGCTTTTAAATATGGTAGCGTTGTCACAAATAAGAATCGCGGGGGTTCCCCATTTCAAGATCAATTCCTTTTCCAAAAATGAAGTGACCGTTTGAGTGGTTGCAGTACGGAGGGGGTGAAGCCATACAAATTTTGAGAAAACGTCTACAACTGACAGAATGTATATATGACCCGAATATGCTTTAGGTAATGGGCCTATAATATCTATTGACAACGTGTGCATCGGAACGTCCACCTCTTTTTGATTTGTCATGAGTCCGTGAGGTGGTGAATTTGAGTGTTTATATGCTTTACACTTGTCACACCGTGTGACAAATTCCTTAACATTTTCAAACATATTTGGCCAATAATAATGTTCCCTAATTTTCAAATACGTTTTTTGAACTCCTGGGTGTACACTACAGAAGGAGTCATGGTTTTCCTTGATGCATTCATCGACCAGCTCTTTAGGAATTACTAACCTCCAATTGTTTTTTGAAGTACAAGAGCCACCTTTGCAAAATCTAAACAAATTGTTGCCTAGGATCTGAAAATTTTTGAAACGAGTAGGCTTAGTTTTACAGCCGTTATACATCTTCTTATACCACTCATCAGAAGTTGAAGAAAGTTCTTGATTGAAAGTAATAGCATCGACCGAAATTCGGGATAGTGCATCTGGTACGACATTAAGCTTACCTGCCTTATGGCAAATGTCAAAATTAAAAGTGGATATCTGCATTGCCCATCTGGCCAACCTGCCTGAGGGGTTATTTAAAGACTTAAGCCACTTTAAACTCATATGGTCAGTGATGACCGTGAACTTAGTACCTTCTATGTAAGCACGAAAATGATTTATGGAATCCACTACCGCGAGCAGTTCACGCTCTGTTGTACTGTAATTTCTCTCAGGTTTTGCCAGTAAACGTGAAAAGAAAGCCACAGGACGCTCGATTCCATCTATGTCCTGCGTCAAAACACTACCAATGCCTACGGATGATGCGTCGCAATGAAGCAAGAAAGGTTTCGAAAATTCTGGCGACGCCAAAACTGGAGCTGTTATTAAAGCATTTTTAAGGGTATTGAAAGAATCCTCAGCTGCTTCGGACCATTGGATGCCGTCACTGCCTTTCTTCTTACCTACCAACGCTGTCATAGGTGCTATGATGGTGGAAAAATCCTTAACAAACCTACGATAGTATGAACATAGGCCTATAAATCCTCGTAGCTGCTTGGCAGTTTTAGGCTGTGGGAAATTCTGAATGCTGCTCAGCTTCTCTGGGTCAGTGCGCAAACCTTGTGTATTGATGATGTATCCCAAGTATCTAAGCTCTCCTTTGCAAAATTCGCACTTTTTTAAGTTGATAGTGAGACCAGCGTCACTAAGCGACTTCTTTACAGCAGCAAGTATCTCCATATGTTCAGAAAATGACTCTGTGGCAATCAGAAGATCGTCCAGATAACAAAAAACTTTTCCGTCAAATTTGTGCAGAAATAGCGAATCAACTAGCCTTTGCATTTCAGCTCCCGCATTGGATAATCCGAATGGCATTCTTTTAAAATGAAAAAGACCTCTATTAGGGACTACGAAAGCTGTTTTCTCACAAGAAGTACCTTTGCCGTCTATTCCATCCTGACTTGACAAACTGACCTGCCAAAAACTCGATGATAAATCAATTGAACTAAGATAATGTGCTCCTCGCAGATTGTCCAAAATCGAATTTATATAAGGAAGTGGGTACGAGTCTTTAACCGTGACATCATTGAGCTTACGCGCGTCGAGGCAGAATCTCCATGATCCATCTTTCTTTGGGATCATGACAACCGGGTTGGACCATGGTGACCTCGACGGTTCGATGACATCGAGCCTCAACATCTCGTCCACCTCCCTATTCAATGCTGTCAACTTAGCAGGCGATAAAGGGTAATATCTTTGTTTAATAGGCTCTCCCTGTGTAATAATTTTATGTGTAACGATATGCGTTTTCCCTAAACCTTTTTTTTCTGATGAAATTGACTCAAAGTCATTCATTACTTTTTGTAGATGTTTGGCTTGTTGAGATGTTAGATCATCTCTGGGTATTAAAGCTTTCACCTCACACAACGCACTGCAAGCACCATAACTTGTGGAGTTGCCTCTCCTCACGACATCTCCAAACTTAAAAATGTCCACTAGACCAAATGCATCAGCGAAATCCATACCGCACAAGATTTCGTGATGTATGTCAGGGCAAACTAAAAAATTAAAGTGGGCAGTTATCCCATTACAAGTTATTGGCAAAGACATTATGCCAATGACTTTAATTTGTGATAAATCCGCTAAAAATACTGCTGGCACGACTGAAGCATCCCTAGCATGTAATGTCCATCCAAGTCTTTGAAAATATCGATGCTTATTCGCACCTAAAACTGATAAATGTGCCCCAGGATCGAGCAATGCTTCGAAATTACGGTCCTTTATTGTGAATTTAACAAACAACCGATTATCCCCTACGAATGACGATATTTCAGGCGAAGAGACTGTTTGTGTGTGTAACGACTTGCTCGGGGGCCCCATGAGTTTTTTTTATTAAGTGTCTGTGTAGTAGACTGCGAGCGCAAGCCTGTGTTACATTGGGTGCAGTTCCTAATCGTCACCCTCTTAGCACCGCACTTGAAACATATTATGCCTGGTATTGACCTACACACCTTATAACTATGGCCGACTTTTTTACATTTAAGGCAAGTAATAGGTGAGCCGCGCCTGTCAGGTAATTTGCCGACGCTGACTGCATTGAGTTCGCGCTTGCCAACCGGTTTAGATTGACATAAAACACCAGAATAAGCCTCATAATTCTTGGACACGTTGACCAATTGGTCAAAGGTAGTAATATCATTGATGGCTAATAGTTGGGCGTATGTAGGTAGCAAATTGTGTTTTATAATTTCAAGTAGGTTGTCGCTTGTAATAGGATATGTTAGTCTATTGTTTAAATCCTGGATATCTAAAATAAAGAATGATACAGACTGACCTAGCTTCTGCTTTTTTTCACGAATTTGTCTCTCTATGTTGTAGTTGTAATCCTTTGATTGAAAGAATTTTCGAAATTCAACGCAAATATCAAACCAAGAGTTAATTTTATGTTGGATTGTTCTATGAAACTTGAGTGCGGTGTCAGATAACAGTTCTGAAAAACCTCTTACTAATGTTGTATCGTCAATCTGTCGTGCGATACGTGTTTCATTAACCCTAAGGAGGAAGTCGTCAATATCTGACTCTCCGTTATACTTGAGTTTAAGGGAAGCTAAATTCAATGATTTGTAGTACACATGCGCACTGGGGGGCGGTGCAACTACTTGTGTTATACCATTACCTTGGTTCATGTTGTCAAAAATTTCGCTAGTTTTAATGGGGAATGTCTTATGTGCGTGTGCTATCGGTTCTTGTGCCACGTATGTCTCTTGTGTGTTGCTGTGAGAGGCAGCATAATGGGTGGTCGTATTAGAGACTATGGATGTCGTAAACGTTTCGGGAGCCAAAGATGAAGTCCGGTTCACGTTGACTCGGGGACGTGTATTTACGGTATCCATAGGTATGTGTACCTCTAAAGGTCGTGTATACGGGCTAGAAGTTACCTGCATAACGTTCCGACTATGCACCGGTGAAGCAAATTCACTTGCATCAGTATCTGGAGTTTTTGACATTTTTTATAAATAAGTTCTTAATATCTAGTTTGTATTTAGCCTAAAATGCTCTAGTAGTAGTAGTAGTAATGGTATAATCACTGTAGCAATGCCACAGACACAATAACAACAAAGTTATGTTTCAAAAGTATGTTCGTAAAAATTACTATGAAAAAATTCAATTTTGTTAATAAAAACAAAACCTGCAACTATTTAGTCCTGATCCTTGTGTATTTAAGCTCTAAAGGGTGTACAAGATCAGATAAAACTATAAAAACAACCAATATGTTGATATTTAAAAAGTTGATTTTTGTCGGGAGAACGATAAGACAAAAAAACTCAAATTTGCTCACAAAACCGAAAATTGACACAAGACTTTATCTGGTCCTAGTGTTTATCAATGCAGAATGGTGCACCGAATCAGATAGAAGTTTAAAAATCACCAATCTGTTAATACTTAAAAAGTTGATTTTTGCCGGGATGAGAACGACAACTCATAAAACACAAATTTGTTCACAAAAACAAAATTTGCACATATTTTGGTTTGGTTTCTTACTGTCATTAACTCTAAGCAGTGTAAGCAATTATATTAAACACTTAAACCATCCAGATGTCAATATTTAAAAAATGTTGTTAGTTCTGGATGAAACTTTTGTTAAAGAAAAAAAACTTAAATTTGCATAAAAAAGTCAAAATTTACACATTTTGTGGTCTGGTCTTCACGGATATGAATTCTTAATAGGGTGAGTGACCAGATTCAATATCTATAAACCATCAATATGTCAATATTTAAAATTTTGACATATTCCTGAGGGAACGGTGAAGTATGAACTATTAATTTTCTTAAAGTAAAGCTACTGCTTTCAAGCCTAGATACAACAATAAAAATTGTATCCCTCAAAAGATAAACACAAAGGAAATTCCCCCCCGAAGCTCAATTGCAACAATGGATACCAACTAATTTCAATTGAATTCAGGCGCTGTACATGCAGCACTTTAATAGGTAATCACAATAAAATAAAGTTCGGGCGCCATGTAACGTAACGGGCGTCAAGGGTGTCGGTGTGGACTTCCCAAGTCCCGTGTTACAATAGTTTGATTTGTAAAAGAAGATTACCTGGATAACAGCAGCCGGAGATACAGTGGACCTTTTAGGTTAAGGGCCGTGTTGTCTGGCTAGTAAACCCCTGTTGCAGTGAGTTCGTGAAAGAAAAACCAGTGTATATTATTATCACCACGTTTAATGGTCTACAATACAAAAACCATAGGCCTTGTGGTATATCAAACGCACTACTTAGCCTATATATATATAGCAGGATGTACCAGTATTACTCCAGTTAGAATACTTATATCTACACACACTTTACTTACTTGCTATAAACTTATATCAGATCTATTGACCTGGCCGGCTCTTGCGCCGATGCGATGAAATTATTTCATTTGACACAATTAACTAAACATCACCTTGTGACGTGGCTAACAAAATATACTTTAATCTAGCGACCTAGAGATGGATCCATTCTGGTTAACATTATTATAATCTATGATTTAAAGGCTAAATAAATCTAGTTACATTCTCGGATCGTTATGCAGCCTCCTGAAGGTGAACTACGTTGTTAAACTGTCGGTGGACTATCGCGTAGGCACCGCTAACCAACGAGATGCAGTAATCAACCTCGCGTATGGATGTATAAGAAGAATCCTGGTGGCCCTCCTTGGTGCCAAGTAGTGAAAAAGAAATGCACGTGGCGTAAAAAAGAGAATAAAAAATGCCGGTGCGAGAACCGGTTACCGCTACAAAGCCGGGCTCGTCAGCGGCGCGCAGTCCCGTCTGTGGATCACGCGTCCCACGCTGATGGGTTCACGGGGAAGAATTCCTCCGTGTTGGGAGTCCGCCAAGGGACGGGCAGGTATTCCCAGCAATAATAGGTAGGTACTCCAAAGACCCGCTACAACAAAAGTTACGCGTCATTAGCAATCAGCACGCACTTCACAGACCGCGATTATTACAAGGTCTATCTAGCTTATAAATACCTTTTTGCGGGTCCTGTGATGGTACGAATTGCTCTTGAAGAGACACCTTACGGGTCTTCTCGCTCGAGAGAAAAAAATGCCGACTGCCTCCATCTTTGCTTTTCGTCTCTTCCCCTTCCCACCAAGCCAAACCCGCTTGGTCAGTTACATCTACGGTCCGTTTCATTTCACTCATCCCTCACGTTCCGTTCGTGACTTTTATTCCTCCACTTCTCATACGCCATACACGATTAGGGCTTTATCGCATTAACGCCATGTCATTAACTGAAGCTAAAACTATCCTGTACATTAAGCATCCTATCCTCTTAAGCGAATATTTTATCCACTATTTGACATAATGTTCTACGTTACGCGGAACGTGAATTCTGGTGTGACCACTCCGAAATTGATCCGCTCGTAAACTATATATAAATTATCATTAGTTCCAAATCTGTTTACTAATTTAATATACCTATTATTTATTCTAATCTAGATTTATTGTACACTAAATAAAACTATTTTTTTTTTATGTTCTTTTTTTTTTTATTCCTAAACTATTTCGTTGACAAGGATCAGTCATTGTCACTGTCAAAATGACAATGTCAGATTCACGACGTCTAACCTATGTGTATGTGTAGTATTGTGACTGGATGTAAACACGGAATAAAACGACAGAAAGATATCGAGTTTAATATCTTTGTGTTAATGTGCTTAATGTATGAAATCCTCGTTATCACGAGACAAAAAGAGAGTATTATACTAGAACGTATGGATAATGTGTTGGTGAGTATTGCAGAGTGTTACAAACTTTAGGGCCGAAGACGTGTATTGTTTACTCAATAACAATAAAATTAACAGCGACTAAAAGAACGTATAAAGCTGCCCTTTGTTATGTAATGTGCCCCATCTTCATGCCATTACAATAGAATGCTTAGGAGGAAGGGCATAACGGAATTCCGTTCGGTGAGCAGCCCGCCTGGGGCAGTACCTCCACCCTGCAGAAGACCGCGGTAATAGTAACCTGGCTTCGTGCTGGGTTATGTTCTCCGTCGGTTAGCAGGGTTCCAGTGCTCATTGGGGTGACTTTGTGCCGGTGGCGGTGAGACCAGAGGCTCATATGTCTCCATTGGCTGGCATACGCGCGGAGAATTGGTACGGCGGTCAGGGAGACCCGGTGAAACGGTTGACCGCTGACCGCCCGCAGGCTGTACGGGACCCGAACCTGGGGATTACGTAATCTCCGCCCCAGGAGGCTGAACCAGCAGCCTGTGTGAAGTCCCTGGTGCTGTAGTCGTGCCGGAGGAGGATACCGGAGTGGACGCGGCTACTGCATTGGGGGGGGACCGGGGGCCCTTCCGTACGCCGTGCCAATCTTCCGCACTACCTGTGCCTGCCTTTGGGGAATTAGAGCCTCGCTTAGTCTCTTGCGTCACCGACACACAGGCACCCCCTACCTTCTTTTATCCCCTTACACTTAACATCATGGCAAAAGGTCTAAAGAGAAAAAAAGTTTCCACAGCGGTTTCGTCGTCGTCCACACTAAATGTGGACTTTTGCAACATTAGAGGAATGCACTCAAACATCAACGCGATCCACCGCCACCTGGAATCTGCGAGGCCGTACTTATTTTTCCTGACGGAGACTAAGATATGCCCGAAGGACACATCTTACTTGATGTACCCTGGCTATAAGCTTGAGGCTAATTTCAGGCGTCAAGCTGGGGTATGCATGTTCGTACGGGAGGATATCTGCTGTCACCGTCTCAGTGACCTGGAAGACAAGGACCTGTCTACATTATGGGCGCGCGTGGATCATCGGGGCCACACTCGTATCTACGCATGCATTTACAGGTCCCATAGCGGTGATACGGAGACAGTTCGCCTTTTTGACCACCTGCAACAATCAACCGACAAGGCTATTGAGCGGTATCCCTCCGCGGAGATAGTGATTGTGGGGAACCTTAATGGTCACC
This sequence comes from Miltochrista miniata, assembly GCA_933228765.1. Classification (NCBI taxonomy): domain Eukaryota; kingdom Metazoa; phylum Arthropoda; class Insecta; order Lepidoptera; family Erebidae; genus Miltochrista; species Miltochrista miniata. The sequence goes on from OW121756.1 coordinate 25,403,977, forward strand.
ATATTGACTGGTTGGGTTCCGTGCGCACTGACTTTGAGGGGAAAGCTGCTCACGAATTTGCCCTGACCTACGGTTTCTCCCAACTGGTAAAATCTCATACGAGAATACCAGATAGGGAGAACGAGCAGAGTGCATTGCTGGACCTTCTGCTGACTACGCGGCCCGACGGATACACCACTTCAGTGGATGCACCACTTGGTTCATCGGACCACTGCCTCGTTCGGTCGCGAGTGCCTCTCGCAAGGCCTGAACCACCTCGGTCCAAGGAGTGGCGACATGTGTGGCACTACAAGTCAGCAGATTGGGATGGACTTCGAGAGTTCTTTGCGTCGTACCCGTGGAGGCGGCTTTGCTTCACTTCAGATGATTTGGACTCCTGCGCTGCAGCAGTAACTGAGGGGATCTTGGCGGGCATGGAATGTTATATTCCTAACCGCTGGATCCCGGCAGGAGCTAGGAAACGACCGTGGTTTAATCGACTTTGTAGAAAAACTAGGATGTTGAAAGAAACTGCCTACAGAGCTTGGACCACGGCTCGCGCTAACTCAGATCCTAGCATCTCTGAAGTGAAACGCAAACTGAATGCCACTTCGAGGGCCAGTAAAAGAGCGGTTGCCAGGGCTAAATTCGATTTCGTCGGCAGAATTGGTCAGCGACTAGCCGGCTACCCTTCTGAAAGTCGTGAATTCTGGTCGCTCGCCAAAGCTGCCGAGGGAAATTTTTGTCGGTCGGGGTTACCACCTCTACATAGACTGGATGGTAGTCTGGCCCAGAGTGCCAAGGAGAAGGCCGACCTTTTGGATTCTCTCTTTGCCTCCAACTCGACCATGAACGATGGAGGTGTGCTTCCGCCTGGTATCCCTTGGTGTGGCACTTCCATGCCAGAAATTAAGTTCAAGCAACGGGACGTCAGGCGGGAGCTTCAATCCCTGGATATTCATAAGTCCAGTGGGCCGGACGGCATTCCCGCGTTGGTACTTAAGCGGTGTGGTCCGGAGTTGTGTCCGGTACTTACACGTCTTTTCACGCTTTCATACTCCATGAAGCAAGTCCCGGCGTCGTGGAAGATCGCGCACGTGCATCCTGTGCCCAAGAAGGGTGACAGGACCGACCCGGCCAATTATAGGCCTATAGCCGTCACCTCCCTTTTATCTAAGGTGATGGAGCGTGTGATTAACCCAGATAAACCTGAAACTATTTTTTTCTGAGAAAGATGTGATTTTTATATATATGTCTTAATATAGCCCCAGCATCTCAAGAAAAATAATAAAAAAAATCTGCAGCTTCCGGAAAAGCTGGAAAATGATGTCCCATACATGGGTCGGTCGGCACTATCTTGACTCTTTACTAATGGTTTTCGTAATGATTGAAACCATAAATTAAACATTTATTATTGTTTATTTTTTTAATTTATACTTTAATTTTGACGACCTATTACAGTTTTGGACAACAAATATTAGGCAGTATTCACATAACCGGTTTAGCCCTGATAAGGAATCATAGCCTAGTCCCTAGTTGATGCTATGCATCGCGTCAACAGGGGCATTTTCCTGAAAAATTGCATTTTGCAAAGTAAATAAAGGTCTCATTTTAGCGTATTTATGACTGTAAACTTGCTGTAGGAAAATCTGTCACGAAAAATGACTTATTTACGAAAGAAAAATCACAGTCTGATGTCTTTTCCTAATACATTTGTCGTCTTGAAACTGAAATATATCCAGTAAAAAGTAGTATTCCAACAAAGCATTTTATTTGGCCAACAGTAATGTTACCGGGTTTATTTTTCTGAGAAGCATATAAATTTGTATAATATTCCACAAGTTTGTTTATGATGGCGTCGGCGTCGTCGAACAATAGTTCAAAATAGTATATTGGACGACATAACTCGTCTATGGGACCTTCGACAGGTTGAAAACTAGGAAACTTATTTGGGTATGTGTCTTATCCTCCAATTATAGGTTGTATTGTGCACAGACGTAAGGCAAATTACAGTATCATCCAGTACAGTCGATGCAGATGGTACTGGCTGTGAAGTTGGCTGTCTAGTGCGATAACTCTGCTGTAACCTAGCCAAAGGTATATTATCTTCACTGTCTGAAACAGAACTCCAAATGTCATAATAAACCTGTGCAGATGCACGTAAGAGAGACCCTTGTAAATTTTGTATGGTAATATTGTCTTCTTCTCCAGAATTTTCGTCTGTAACAACAGCATTTGCGTTATCAGGTGGTTCAAATGTGATGCATTCTGGAATCGGAACATCACCATTCTCTAATTCACTCAAAAATTCATGTAATGATAATGGCTTCGATTTGAAATGAAAAAAACTTCCGTAGTTTTACAGAAATTCAGAGTACAGTGACTGTGCCGACGGAACCATGTATGGGTTCATGAAATATTTGGCAATATAAAAGTGAAATTAACGAGAATTATTAGGAGTACTGTAGTAATATAAATGTTGTTTTGTTTCATAGTTTAGTTTCTGTTATTATTTTTTTAGAAGTATAACACTAAATATAGTTTATCCTACCTTTTTTGAGGTCATCTTTTACGATTTCAAAACACGCGTTTTAACTTGCGAAAATCAGCTAAAAATGTAAAAAACACTACGTATGTTGTCGACACAGTTAATATTCAATAACTGAAGATTCTAAAAATATATGTCAATCATCTTAAGAAAATCATGCAATGATGGCAGATTTTTTTATTTCTTGAAACCCACGTATGGGTCGGTCGGTCTAACTGGGTTAATACACAGCTTCTGAGGTACCTTGAGGAACATGACCTGCTCAGTGACCGGCAGTACGGTTTCCGTCACGGTCGCTCGACGGGCGATCTTCTTGTGTACCTCACACACCGCTGGGCGGCGGCTATCGAGAGTAAGGGTGAGGCTCTAGCAGCGAGCCTCGACATCTCGAAAGCCTTTGACCGGGTCTGGCACCGTGGTCTTCTTACGAAATTGCCCTCCTATGGACTGCCCGAGTGTTTATGCGGATGGGTGTCCAGCTTTCTGGCCGGTAGAAGCATCAGGGCCGTCGTTGACGGCAGCTGTTCTGACTGCATGGCCATAAACGCTGGAGTACCACAAGGCTCAGTAGTAGGGGAGCCCACGATGCTAAATGGGGATTTACTCGAGCGTCGTAGAGACCTATTGGGATGCAAAGCTTAGATGATATGAAGAAAAAAATGTTATATGATATATACCTTTACATCGGTGGGGGAAGCGGCTATAGATTTTTAAATATGTAAAAAAAACTGTTGCATGGACATCCTCGAGCGCGTCAGATATTGATAGCATCAATTCCCTACGTATTTTTAATAATGTACGTATGTTAATCTGATCGTTAGCATGATGCGGGTGGTTGTATTTAAGGGTTGAAAATGAAAAAAACAAAAAATTATTCGAGCGCGTCAGATTTTCTAAGGGAGTGTTAAGTGCACCAAAAAAAAGCTCTCATTCACTAATCTGACGATTTCGATGGGACGCAAACTCGCGGCCATTTTCATAATGTGCAAAAAAAATTCGCCATTTTGAAATACTCAAGCGCGTCAGATTAAGATATATATGGTTCATCTTTATGTTCTAAACGTACTGTCTCATAATCTGACGATTATCTAGAGGGATTGGCCTGATCTGACAAAAAAAATTAGAAAAACGGTTCACCTTAAAGGCCATCCCTGCAACTTCCCGCTAATTCCATTCCTGGGCTCTTAAAATTTTACTTATGACATTTTTGAGCTCAAAATAGAATTTATGTGATATTTTGAGCTGGCTGAGTTCAAAGAAATAATATTTCTATGCATTTGAGCTCTCTCAGCTCGAAAGTCTGATAGAAGTTTCATAGAACACTATTTTTGGAATTTTCAAACCGCAATAACTTTTGAATGGATAACCGATTTTCACGCGGTTGGCGGCATTCGACGCAGTTTTATCATCCTCATAAGTAATTTTGCAATTTTAATTGATCGAACCTCAAATTTCGGAGTAATCCCGAAAAAACACTTTTTCGGGTTTCTTTTGTTCACGATATCTCTCGAACGAATCAACCACTTTTGACCAGCTTGGTGGCGATCGACGCAGGTACAATCGCAAACAAAAGTACTAAGCCTAAAAATTCATTTTATCGATGCTGTTGCGTAATTTCCAGGACATAGATGTGAATAGGTCAATATTAATTCTATACTATTATTAAAAGTAAGTAGTAGTAGTAGTACGAACGAAGTTCGTAGACGCAAAGATATTTGGCGCATAGTGTAACTTTATCGACGAATTTTTGTTATTTCGGCTTGCGGAAATCGTCAGATTATATATTTTTCATTATTCTTGAATTATTTCCTTCAAAATAAAAAAATATTTAGCTACGCTCGAGAATGTCGAGATGACGTTTTTTTTACAACTTTGTTGCCCTCCCCTTTTTTTACGTCACTCTCAAATTGTCAGATTAGTGGAATATACACTTTTTAGTATGTAATTAACTCACCCTACCTTAATCTGACGCGCTCGAGAATTTCTGATGGTCAATTTTTTTTTTACTAATCTGATCCTGTATCCTTCACGGGCGGCCTTATATATGGGCCTCATGTTTTGTGGAGGTACTTAACCGGGTACAAGTTATCCCCGTGTATATTAATCTGTCGCGCTTTAGTAAATCCCGAAATCCCTTCTAGGGCTCCCCTACTACAGTGTTGTCCCCTACTTTGTTTCTGCTGCATATCAATGACATGTTGTCTATTGATGGCATTCATTGTTATGCGGACGACAGTACGGGCGGCACTTGTTACACGGGCCGCCCCGGTATCTCTCGGGTTGCAGTGGAAGAAAGTCGTGAACAACTTGTGTCTGAAGTCGAGGCTACTCTCAATAGAGTGTCCGATTGGGGTCGACAAAATCTTGTCCAATTCAACCCTACCAAGACACAAGTTTGTGTTTTCACCGCAAAAAAAGACCCCATTCACTGTAACGCCACAATTTCAGGGCACATCTCTCACCATCTCTGAAAGTATAGGGATCCTTGGTGTTGACATCTCCAGTGATGTGCAGTTCCGCAGTCACTTGGAGGGCAAGGCCAAGCTGGCGTCCAGAAAGCTCGGAGTGCTCAGAAGGGCGCGGCGGTACTTTACTGCGGCGCAAGCACTGCTTCTCTATAAGTCGCAAGTGCGTCCGCATATGGAGTACTGCTGTCACCTCTGGGCGGGGGCACCCGAATACCAGCTTCGTCCATTTGACTCGGTGCAAAGGCGAGCTATGAGAGTTGTCAACGATCCCATACTTGCAGGTGGTGTGGAACCTCTTAGTGACAGGAGAGACTTTGCTTCTCTGTGTGTGTTCTACCGCCTGTACAACGGTTTGTGCTCTGAAGAATTGTTTGATATGATGCCTACGGCTACATTCTATCATCGCACCGCTCGCCATAGACAGGGTATTCATCCTCACACGTTGCGTCCTGAGCGCTCGAGCACGGTGAGATCTGGTAGAGGCTTTCTTCCGCGTACGCTTAGGTTGTGGAACGATCTCCCTGCTTCGGTTTTCCCAAACGCCTACAGTATGGAGTTCTTCAAAATGGGACTTAGAAGGTTTTTAAAGAGTCGGCAGCGCGATTGTGGCGCCTCTGGTGTTGCAAACGTCCATAGGCTGCGGTGACCACCGGTACATCTGGTAGGGCCGTATGCTTGTCTGCCACTCGAGTAGAATAAAAAAAAAAAAAAAAGAACATTATGTAAATAAAGAAACGTCTGCGAAACAATTTTATAGAGTTCATTGGGTAGTAACGATCAATAGTAACATCCCAAAGTTGTCGCTTAGAGTGGACTTCGCAATATAATTTGCATATTGAGATAACAGTTCCAATTTCCGTAGTGGATAAAGTTGTTGGGTATGGAACGGTTGAGCACTAATATCTTTTAGATTGTTAACCGGTTATCTATCCATTATTGTGATTCGTGTACTACGACCGTATAGTCGTTCAGAATCAGTTATAAATAAACCGACCAAGTGCGAGTTGGACTCGCCCATGAAGGGTTTCGTAGCAGCAAGTAACATAATATAAAAGTTCTTACAGTTCGTTGTAACTTTGACTGATGTTTTAACACGTTCGCAGTGGTACTGATTTTTCTAACCGAAAATTGCGGTTTATGACGTATAAAAAAAGAACTACCAGCTCTATCTCGTTCGAACCAATTTTCGTTGGTAGTTTTTACGGCAATGTACATCATATAATTTTTTTAGATTTATCATACTCTTAGTTTAGAAGTTAGAGGGGGGGGGGACACACATTTTTCCACTTTGGAAGTGTCTCTTGCGCAAACTATTCATTTTAGAAAAAAATGATGTCAGGAACCTCAACAGCATTTTTAAAGACCTATCTATAGATACCCCACACGTATGGGTTTGATGAAAAAAAAAATTTTGAGTTTCAGTTCTGAGTATGGGGACCCCCAAAATTTACTACTTTTTTTCTAGTTTTATATAAGAATCTTAATGCGGTTCACAGAATACATCTAGTTACCAAGTTTCAATGGCACAGGCCTTATAGTTTCGGAGAAAAATGGCTGTGACACACGGACGGACAGACAGACAGACAGACAGACAGACATGACGAATCTATAAGGGTTCCGTTTTTGCCATTTGGCTACGAAACCCTAAAAAGTGCATTAAAGTAATTATTGTGAGATGAGGCAATACCTCGCTCGTGGCCCCGCGGACTCAGTGTTCTGTAAACGATCACTGTAGTAAGCAACATTTACTGTGGCCGGTCATGAATGGGTGACCATCTCGTGACCTCTTTGTGACATTTATTTGCGAGCATTTCCGTGCTTCGGAAGGCACGTTAAACCGATGGTCCCGTTTGCCAGAAAATGGCAGTCGTTAAGCCAAGTTGAAGGCCTTTTTGGGCTACTTGAAAAATCTCAACAAGGGCATTACGGCTTACGTGGGACAAAAAATTCAAAGGTGTGCATATAATATGCCTCTGCCTAACCCTTCGGGGATAAATAATAGATATTTGTGAACACGATCATCATCATTATCCAACCTGGCACTGGAATCCTTGTCAACAATCCTTAAAAACCTTGAGACTTTTTTAAATTAGTAAGTATGATACGAAAGCTCCATAAATTCTTTTCTTACAAATTAAGTTGAGTTAGTACTCAACTAAATTTGTAGTTGAACCATATTTTATAATAAGGCCGCTTAAGTCTAGGACGGTGTAAAAATATCGAAAATTGTAAACATTCGTCACAGTTAAGGTAAAGTTAACGACATGAGGAACTGCATTACTTACAGCACATGCTATCAGTTCGCTGACGACACTTGCCTTGTGATAGCTGATAGAAATCCTCAAACTGCATGTAAACTTTTACAAACCGATCTAAATGCTCTTTCAAGGTGGTGTCATGACGCAGGATTGGTACTTAACGCGCTCAAGACAAAATTGTTAATTATAAAATCCCCCTATATAAAGCAAGTCGCTGTTCAGGACTTGATAGCCCATGAACACAAGTGTTTACATGCTACCAGTGTAACGAGTTGTAATTGCCCATCTATAAGCGTGGTAGACAAACACAAATATCTTGGGATGATTATAGATGGCAAGTTTAATTGGAGCCATCATATTGAGCGGGTATGTGACAAGCTGCGACAATTCTACGCGAATATAATTATACTCAACAACCGTATACCCTTCAAAGTGAAGATTATGTTGTATAACTCACTAGCGGAATCGTACATACAATATGGTATCAGCAGCTATGGCCGTACCTATAAGACTTATCTTGATGCAATATATAATCTGCAAGCCCGAATTTTAAAATCATTAGTTTCACCAAAGATACGAAAGCAATACATTAATAATGAAAACCAACTATTTAAGCATTGTAACATTTTACCCGTTCACACTCAGGTGCAGTTCTCCTTGTTAAAAGAACAATATTTTAAAATGACGAGACATTATGTCGAACATCCTGTACGTACACGCGCAGTATCTCGGAACCGGTTACAAACAATAGGTGCCCGTAACATGTACGGCGAGAGAACTGCCGCTTATATTCTACCTCGTTTATGTAATCATCTACCCTCAGATTTGTGTAATAAGTTGACCGAAAAAAATATGAAACAAAAATTAAAAGCATATTTTTTGGATTCAATGTTTCACGATCTAGTTAAATAAATAATTATTTTGAATGTATGAGTAATTAGTAGGTATATACAAGGGATTTTCTTTTTTGATGTACCTATGCATGTAATAACTAAATGTATGTTTGTAGTTGTAGGTACTAAAATTGTAAGAAGATAGACTCACAACAGCACAGGTCTAAACCTCTGTGGTTTTTTGGTGCTGTTACGAATAAAAAAATGTAAAATATGTATTTTTTTTTAAACAATAAATGAAAAAAAAAAAAAAAAAAAGTTACATTACAATGTATAAGGAAGGAATAAAAGAAATACTTTGTCTTTATCGGGACAGCCTTGACGCCCTTTTTATAGAACCCGGGATTAACTGAAGAGGAAATACATGTGTGATTGTAATGAAATAAAGCTTTTGTGGTACTGCAAAGAAAAGAATACGTGTATTGCCGCTCGCTTGAAAATAATCTTCACTGTTATTTTTTTCTGAGAATGAATAAGACTTTCTTCAAGTTGAATTGATTAAATAAATATCTATTAAATTAATTTTAATTTTAATATTTAAAACTTTCATCTATATAGTCAGGTAAAGTCAATGTTGTCCATGCCCTAGCAATGTAGAGGCAACGATTCAACAGCTTCTACTGAACTTATACTCTATATGGAATAACAACATAAATCACATTTCAGTATATCTATACTAATTATAAAGAAGTAAAGTTTGTGTGTTTGTTAAATTGTAAGGGGTAATCTCGAGTTCCACTGCACCGATTTCAAAAAAATCTTTCACCAATAGAAAGCTACGTTATTGTGGATTGTCATAGGCTATATAGCATCACGCTACAACGAATGGGAGCGGAGCAGTAATAGTAAATGTTTCAAAAACGGGGGAAAAGTTATTCCTTTTTTTTTACGTGAGGGAAAATCCTCATGGATGTTATGCCGGACTCCTACCGACTAAAAAACCTCACGTAACGCCCAACAGCCTATGGTTGAGAGCTCCGGGTAAGCCCTCGGAAGGATGTCCCAGGACTCCCAACAGACCTACAGCCGCCACTGCGGCCTCGCCCAGGGGGAGGTTCAGGTGCTAGCCGCCGGGGGAAGGCGTGCGTGAGTTTCTCACGTCACGCTGCCGTTATGGGCCTGCTTCTGTAAGGACGGTGAGCGACCCTCTCACCGTTCCCCAGACCCCCGGTCATGGAGGCCGATAGTCCTCGGCGAAGACACGTCGGCGGCGCCCAGGCCGCCGACTGTGGAACTCGGGTGGGAGAGTTCTCTCCCGTACCCGCCCCGCCGCCTCCTTCACGAGCATGATCTGCTCGCAGAAATAGGCGGCGCAGTCCCACTTACTCCCGCTGGAGATCATGGCTCGCACCATGGTCTAGAGCGAGAGAGTGTCCACGTCCAGACCCACTACGAGGATCTGGCGCTGTTGCGCCCACGCCGAGCACTCCACTAGCGTATGGAGCGCTGTGTCATCGCTGCGGTCCTCGCAGTGCTGACATTCAGCCGTGGTTTCCCGGTGTCTTCGCCACAGATACCTACCAAAGCTACCGTGTCCGGTAAGTATCTGCGACAACCGGTAGGAGAGAGCACCGTGTCTTCTCTCCAGCCACCCGTCCATGACCTTTGGTTGCTCAAGTCGCACCTTCCATGTCTCCACGGTTTCCTAGTGGAGCAAGGACCGCTGGGCCTCGATTTCTCGAGACACAGGCCTTTGGCCCCGCTCCAGCGCCTCCTTACGCCATCTGAACAGTGACGCAAGGGCTCTCGCTTCCAGGTCCCATGGAGGGGTTCCGGCTAGGAGACATGCCGCCTCACCGGAGATCGTGCGGTATCCTCTTATCACCCTGACGGCCATCGCTCTCTGGAGGCTCAGCAATTTAGCCACATTGCTGGCCGTCAGGAATGAGATGTGATGAAGAAGAAAGAAGAAAAGGAAATTTATTTCACATAGGCATATACAGATGCTCTTGTAAAACGTCTAGAATATAAATCAAAATTTCTACCACCAGTTTACAACGTGACCCACCTGTGAAGAACTGGCAAGAAACTCAGCGGGTTATTTTTTTAGTGCTCTATTTACAAATGAATCTAAAAATTATGCATTTTAACAATTTTTTGAGAATCCAGCAGAGCATGTCATTTCCAGGCTTCTCCATCCAACAATGTACTCTGGTTATATTGTCTTTGACTCCTGAAGTTCTTTTTATTTATCAACGAGTTCGCTAATCTCCAGTAGGAAAATAGATACAAATAAAAGCATTAAAAAAATAGTCTCAAGTCTCGATTTCCCGACTCTAAACTACATAATATTTACAAGCATACAGCCCACTAGATTGAAAATGATGGTTATCATAGTCTATAATGACTATAACTGAACAAAATCGTCTCGCTAGCGTAGCGCATCTCGGGTCAACACAATTTGTATCTATCACAATATTTATTTCAGATTTTGAATATTTTCTATGCATTTATTTTATTTATCTAGCAGATTCCATACCACAAGCCTAGTTTCAGTAAAAGTAACTATACGTAAAGTAATAGTAATAAGTGCGGAATCCTACCCAGATTTCAATTTCAGTGCCGAACCTGTGACTCGAGCCGGAAGAAATGAAATATTATACGCTTCGTTTTCGAGGCCCTGACCCATGTCAAATCAGCATTTGCAGGTATGCCACGAATTATTTACGGCGAACATACTGCTATGAAAATTTTATCGCAAGGGTAAATCTTTATTAGCTAAGTTGCAAGATTTTTTAAGTGACGTGCGGTGCGGAGACGCATGTTGTAATATACATATATTTTAACCTGACTTTCATATTTGGCTACAAACGTTCCAACTAAAATTGTATTACTGAACAAACCCTTTGTTACCGAAAATTATGATGTAGAATTATTGATTTTATAAATAGTTAGGTATTTACAGGTACCCACATAATTGTATAGATTTTGCTTTCAAGATTTGACATGAAAGCTATACTAATAAGAGCCTAAAACTTTTCCCGTGGTTATCCATGTCACTATAATCCATTGTATAAAAAGCCATTTGACATAATTAACTTACAATAGATGATTTTATCTATATATATGAGAACACCTTCAGGAATATCGAAAGTATAAGACAGTATCAGGAAGCTACTGACTATCAGAGTAGTTTGACCCCGACGTAATTTGAAGACCCAATCTTCTGATCTGTTTTCGTGCAACCGTTGCGCCTCGGAGTCGTTTCATTATACTGAAACATTAGAGAGTCAATTGTTACAAAAATTGTTTGTAGTAGGCTCAATATACACACACAGCATTTCATTACGTAATCGATTTCTACTAAATACTACTGCCCGTAAGCTGCGTTAAGGAACTTAGTTCCTAAAAATACATTCCAAATGAGTGTAAATTAACTGCGAAAGCTAAAGAATATTTAAAGCCTATCAGGAGTTTATTATAATAAATATATTCACGGACATTTCACACATCGCTATCTGATCCCAAAGTAAGCTAGGAATAACCTGCTTGTGGTATGGGTATCAGACATACATATTATACATAGAAACACCCAGACTCTTGAGACAAACATTTATGGGTCACACAAATATTTGTCTCCGGTGGGAATAGAACCCACGACCTCCAGTGCCGCAGGCGGTATCTCTACCGACTACGCCACAGAGGCAGTCATAGAGTAAGTCATTATATTCTCATAAAACGTAAAATTTACATTGCATGCATTCAAAAAGTACCTTCATGAATTCAAACAATAAAACCAAAAGGCAGGTATCAAAATAAGCCCTTTCCCAAGCTCATAAATAACGTGACATTCATCTTCTTGACACTTGAATAACGCCGGACCGTCGTCGGTCGGTCATTAGCCTTTTACGAAACAATGGATATACACGAAAAGGTCTTCCTCTGTGTTTCTGCGTAAAGTTCAGTGGTCATGGTGTTTTTTTTTTTTTTTTTTTTTGTTGACGCGGGGAACGCCTTTACGCGCCTTCATCCCAGCTGCGGGCGTAGCTGGGATGGTGTGTGGGACTCCCGGCCCGGTCCGGAATGGACCGTCCTACCCACTAAACCCCGCGGTGTTCCTCCTCACCCTTTAGCCGGGCCGAGGGATATCAAAAGATTATTCACGTCGACCCGGCTAGGGGCGCCCCGTTTATTCGGGGCTCTCCTCGGGGGAGCCAGATGGGCGGCTCCCCAAAGATCCCTAAGGAGCTGAAGACCACGCCTGCACCGCTCTCGAGCGCCCCTCTGTAATAGAGGAGACAGAGAGCGGCTGGCGCAGGCGTGCGCTAATGGGCACCCCCGGAACACGGGAAAGGTGCCCACCGCCATGTGACCGTTGGTGGGCGGGGTCCCCCGACCTTACGCCCACGGTCAAGAACCAATCGAGGGCGCGCAGTGACTCCTCACCGCGGCGCCCCCGAACTGCACGGCAGAGCGGGAGCATTATCCGTTACTCCCGCTCCCCCGCACAGTGCACCTCCCGCTTTGCCGCCATCACCTCGTCAACTGGCGAGGTGACAGCGGCCCAGCACTGTTGCCGCCGGTCGCGCCGTCACTCGCGGCCGGCAGCCCGAACTGCATGGCAGGGCGGGAGCATTTACCCAAACTCCCGCCCCCCACGCAGTGCCTCTCCCACTTTGCCGCCATCGTCTCGCCAGCAAAGGTGGCGAAGCGACGGCGACCCAGCACTGCTGCTGCCGGCAGTGAATAACGGCACGGCCGGCAGCAACACACATCACCGAGCAACCCACAGGTGGGTTACTCCCGCCTCGGCCGGAATTAGCCAGAGTAGCACAACTCCACCACAGAGGAAGGGGAGTGGTCGCTACTCCGTTGCCCAGGATGCACCACGAGGAGGATCCGACCCATTGGGGTCCTTAAGATGTTAGTAGGACCCCGCATCCCCAGTGGTCATGGTGTTGATCCAGTTTTAGCAATGGTCGTTTGGAAACATTCCTTTTGTTTACAACAATGTAAACAAGAAATACCTTGTTAACATTTTTTTAGCGGTACGAAATATTTTGTACCCTCCTTTTATTGCATTTCTACGGGCGGCGTAGACTGACGTTAGCAGTTGCAGTTTGCATTGTAGCGTAGCCGCTACGTAGACGTCACAGCGTAGCTCTATTTCATTGTAGGAGTTCGTTTTGCCTTTTTGACTAAATGTTAGGGGCGTCTACGACAACAAATTAATTTACTCATTCCATTACATTATTTAAGAAACATTCTAATTTATATTGAGATTTTGTCGTTTAAAAATGAATGGAAAAGAATTAAAGATTTGTTACAATTTTTCGAATGAAACTATACAACCTCTTCTCACGCTCAATTAAAGCAAACTCTACTTTTCGGTTTTTTCGGATTCAACTGGAGCTTAGAACTCTTGCAAAGGATTTTGGTGGAGATAAAAGCTCAATGTAGGATTGTAAATAATTGCTTTTGTGGCAATCTATTTGAAACGAAAAACAAAGGTACTTATTCAAATATTTCAATCGTCTGCTTGACAAAAACCTTTCGATACATTTGACCTAAGCCTTTTTTTATTTCTTCCAATTTATCACAATAAATCTTCCAAAAGGTTTTTCTTTTATGCTATCATTTGGGTTTTTTGATAAAAATCGTTGCCTACCTTCGATACGTACCTGAGCCGCGAGCTATATTTGAATAAAGTACCCGTACTTTGTCTCTAAAGGGATTTCGGGATTATTTTTTATAAAACACTTAATCTACGTTGCGGTATTGTGTTCGGTGTTGTTGGTTCGGTTGTGTTCTTTTTTGAGAGCATTAAACATATTAATAAGAAAAGTGATTGTACAGAGTACGTAGTTGATAGTTGTTAATACAATCAAATCCCTTTTCATTAAAATGTAATTCAGTATAACTCAAAACTTACTTGGAAAGACTATACTATTCTACTAAATTTTGAAAGTGTAAAATATGACAATGTCAACAAACAGAAAGGATTACCTATTGAGTGTTTTACAAACAATACAAAATACATTACAATTACATAGTTACACTGCATTCATTTAAACTACTGCAACGACAGATAATGCAGGTTCAGAAATACTCTATAGAAGTCAAAAGTAGACTAATGTGGGTTGCAGGCCTTTTTATTGGCAACAATGCTCTGTTTCTATTTAAGTATACTAGAAATTGTTCAAATTCTATAGTAATTCATAAAACTATAAACCTTATGCACTTTTTCTCTTTATAAACTTTAACTGTGTCAAATTTCAAGTTCCTTAATTTTCAGTGTATTAGTAAAAAGAAATGTTAAATTTACGCTTCATGTCTTATTGGGCATACAGATTGTAAAATTTAATTTTTCAATATTTATACTTATCATTTTCTCTCTCACCATCAGGCAGACTATCCTATTCTCATGGAGCTTATCACGTATAGCTGCGGCTTTTGCAGTCTTTATGTTTAATGGCCTGGAAACTGTGATAAATTATACCTTAATGCTCTTTTTTCATCTGCCTCCCTGTCACTAAGTGGTCCTTGTTTTATTTCTGGTGAATACAAGGGTCACGTTTGAAAAAAATATTTATGAAAAAGTTTTCTACATAAAAGCTCTGCGTGCGTGATAAATTCATAAAGTCAGCACCAAAATATTTCTGCGAATTCTAGAACTGTGGGGATATTTACAAAAGTATTTATTTTCTGTATTTTGTTTGTCAAATACTAGGCACTTTTGCTATTGCGTCCTAATATTTCACTTCTGAATCTGGAAAGATGTAAATTTCTCGTCTATTTTTATGGCGATTTGTGTAAGTAAAATAACGTATTTTTCTTTCATCTGAAGAACTTTTCAATCTCAAACTATAAATCATAGTGGTTAATCAGTCGCACGGATTTTTGTACACAATAATATTCTAAGAGCAGTAAATGTTACTCTAGTTCCTACTAATTAGTTTATTATGATATCGTATTTGACAATTTTATAGACTACTAGATGATTCCTGTTCCAAAATCCCGTAGAACGTATTCCCGAGATAAATAAGTATCCTATGTCGATCTGTTCGGTCGTTAGAGATAAGTACCTAAAAACTTTCGTGTTCTATAGTAAGAATTTCCTATATTTTCTTAACATTATATTTTTAAATTTATGCTAAAAGTATTTATCTCTAACGTCCAGTGGTAGGTATACGAACTATTTCGTGTACCTTTTCCACAGAAGATTCGCAGCTTTTTATTCCACACGTAAACAGAGCACACTACTAATAAGAATTTCATAACTTCACGTCATTTTGGGAGCTGCTTTGTTACATTTTATAGAATTTAAGGGTTCCATTTTGCCTCAATAGATAATTTACAACCAAATATTATGTAAAGGGTTCCAACTTGTCCCTATAAAGTGTTTGGGTCCTAAGTCAACCTCATATACCAGCTGGCACACCTGCTGACTACTTGACAAAATTCATATATCTCGAGATCTTGGGTTCCAAATACATAATTTTGGACGGAGGGATATTTTTATTGCTCGTATTTTAAATTATTATACCACACAGGATTTAGGTCCAACCGAAAAATATTTTCAAAGCCCGAAACTGAATATTTTATAGGGGTTGAAAATCACCTGACCGAATTGTTTGAACAACTGTTGAGCACACGTCGGTGAACACAACTCAACGGTGTACGTAAAAAGAACCTTTCAATTATTTTATAAAATATTGAGAATCAACATTATGAATTAAAACTTACCTAAGCAAAAAATCAGAAGTTTAGTTTAATTATTTTTATTTAATATTATTTTTTCCAACGATTTGATGTTTTATAAAACTTCCAAGCGTTGAAAAAACTATAACACGCAACATCGTTATGGCTACCGTAACCTCATTAATATTCTGTGGTACGTACGTAGATACAAAATACATTCATGTTGGCATTTTTTGAGAAGTAACTTGCGACACGTGATAACGTTACTTGAAGAATGTATTTTTCCAAGTTTTTACTCCTGTCAGCACTCCCAGTGCTCCGACTGTTATATTCTATTGTTGTATGTTATACATATATATATATATATATATATATATATATATATATATATATATATATATATATATATATATACTGGGTGTTTCTTTTAGGGTGTCAAGCCGCCACTAGCTGGTAGCAGGGTTCCATACCTATCGATTTAACCCCCATGTATGTTCTACGATTTTTTGTAGTTGTCGAGATATAATTTTTTTTCGTTATTTTTCCACGTGGCTTTAAATAATTACAACTTCTTTTTAGTTCGACTTTTCTTGTATATTTTTTTATTATTATAATGCCTATTGATTATTAGAGTATTATGGACAAAATAATCTCCTTCCTAACTTTGATACAAGATGTAAAAATTTTAATCGATAATAAAAAATAGGGAAAGCAGAACATTTTATCTCGAAAACTACAAAAAATCGTAGAACATACATGGGGGTTAAATCGATAGGTATGGAACCCTGCTACCAGCTAGTGGCGGCTTGACACCCTAAAAGAAACACCGTGTATATATATGTTATAGACTATTTAAAATCAAAACTATTTGTAAAATTGTATCGAATATAATATTTTATATTTTTGTTACTCTCTTTAAGATAATTTACTGCCTTCTGGGTGACGCATTGCGTTATTCTCGCTAAAGATCAAATTGCTGTCGCGGTGTAGGTAATTTATTTCACTTAATTTAGCAGCGTGACTTCGAGACAGATTCACTGACTCACTCTTAGGGTCCCGTAGAGAACACGTTTATTTACCTACACAGTCGCATTTTCGTTCATTCGTCCTGCTGTCTATTTGTCCAAAGTCTAGCTGTAGTTAGTATTAAATGAGTAAATAATTAATCATTTGGGACTTTGTCTCTCAACACCATCTAACCAGAGGGTAATATAAATTTACCAGTGACTGCACCTGACTTAATCCAAAGGAAAAAGATTAGGGAGTAAAATCTTCTACACATCAGCATCTAAGGAACCCTCTGTTGCACGTGGCCCGACACGCACTTGTCCAATTTTATATTTCCTTTTAACAAAGCGAAGACATTGATTAATGAACAATTTATTCGGTCACTTCACTGCCATGTCATTGTGTGAAAAAAGTACAGATAGAAACATTATATTTTTCTTGTGCTTTGGTTTTATTCATTTTTTGCGGTGAAGACAAATCGACTTTACTATAACAAAATAGACTACCTTTTTTGCCCTAAAACACGTTTCGTCTTTGTTTTTCATAAAAACAAAATAATTATGTGACGGATGGGACTCGAATAATGTGCGGCTAGACGACAGATATTAAGGCCACCACAAACGCAGCTATAATATATATTTCTATGACGTCATCAAAATATGTCGACAGATATAGCTTGGTATATTTTAGCATATTACTATATATTTTTGTATATTACTATATATTTTCGTATATTAATATATATTTTCGTATATTTTGAAGATAAAGGATGTTCCGTTTGTTTACCGAACATTCGGGGAGAGTGTCATGATCAGTGATAATACTTCCATTGTATGACTAAAGCAAGTAAATGGTAAATTAATCATAATAAAATTAATCTTGCTTGTAATCTTCCTGGAATCTTGAACTAAAAATCTTAAAGGTGAGTTCGAAGTAGGCAGCAAGAAGCACTGCTGTCGCTGCAGTGCTGCCGCTGAGGTGCTGCGCGGCAATGCTGCCTGCCGCGTTGATTCTGAGCACAGCAGCAGTGTCGCGCTGCACGTGGTGGCACATACATACATTTAGTCACGCCTTTTTCCCGAAGGTGTAGGCATAGGCATATTATATGCCCACAGCTCATCTGTAAGATTTTGTCCCGTGTAATGTGGCGTGAGTTGGGAGAGGCCTTCGTCCAGCAGTGCACTGCTGCCGAGTTCAGAATGTATTCTAAAATAAATCTATACAAAATAATTATGGGGGATCAGAGGTTCTGTAGCAGCAATGCAGCGGCAGCAGTGCTACTTTTGGCCGAGTTCAGGCTCATACTTTAATGGAAGACATAAATGAAATTCGGTATAACAAATGAAGATCGACAAACCAATGAAGATTGTTAAAACAATTGAAGATCGATGTAAGGTGAAGTCGTAAAGCGTCTAGTTGACTCCTTTCATGACCATGGGGCTGGCCTATTTCTCGTTCAAAGAATTAGCTTGTAATGAAACGTGATTTTTTGCCTTTTTTGGTACGCAACCCATCGTGCGCGAACTTGAACATCCTGTACACAAAATAAGCATTAAAACCGTGCGCTTGCAAGGACGGACGCAGACCGAGTGTGCACGAGTGAGGGCAAAATATATATTATAGTATAGCTCCCGTGTGTGATAACTTGCTATAATATAATATATCTCTCGATATATTAACATATATTATAGCTACGTATGTGATGGCCTTTATTAGTAGCACACAGTCGGTGGAGCGCTCGTGGCCCCGCGGACTCAGTGTTCTGTAAACGATCACTGCAGTAAGCAACTTTCACTATGGCCGGTCCATGGATGGGTGACCATCCATATGATCACTTTGTGACATTTATTTGAGCGTTTCCGTGCTTCGGAAGGCACGTTAAGTCGTTGGTCCCGGTTGCCAGTAAAATGGCAGTCGTTAAGCTAAGTTGAAGGCTTTCTTTCAACAGCAGGCAGTCACAACCTGCGCCTGTCTATTTAAACACGGCAATACGGCTCACCACCTATTACGTGGGACAAATTATACAAAACGGTGAAATGTGGGCATATAATATGCCTCTGCCTACCCCTTCGGGGATAAAGGCGTGACCATATGTGTCTATGTATGCACAGTCGGTAAAAAATCTCTAAAATATCCTGAAGCGTTAGCTAAGAGGGGCAATACTTAGCTTAGCGCAGCCCTTGTTAGTCGTTATGCAAATTCAACAGGGGATTGCGAGGTTAGCGGTAGTACATCTATTCCGACCTGGCAGGGAAAAGTGAAAGTATGATTATGTGTGGCATCCATGGTTTGGACTTGTCGCTGTCAGACAAAGTGCGACGCAGCTGACGTGCCTTATTCATCAGCACGGTGATGGCTGCAAATTCTCACCTTCCACCCACTTGATTTGCCGTAGGCGTAGAGACTGGGAAACCCCTTATTTTTCTGGTTACCATCTTCGTTCCGGGGTGGTACTATATTTATTCCAGCAGCAACAATAGGTAAATCAAGATTTCGTTGAACGCGATGAACGATGATGATCCCTAGTAGTGCCACTAATCTAGTGGCTTTTTAGGGTTTCGTAGCCAAATGGCAAAAACGGAACCCTTATAGATTCGTCATGTCTGTCTGTCTGTCTGTCCGTCCGTGTGTCACAGCCACTTTTCTCTGAAACTATAAGGCCTATGCTATTGAAACTTGGTAACTAGATGTATTCTGTGAACCGCATTAAGATTCTTATATAAAAGTAGAAAAAAAAGCAGTAAATTTTTGGGGTCCCCATACTCAGAACTGAAACTCAAATTTATTTTATCATCGAATCCATACGTGGGGTATCTATAGATAGGTCTTCAAAAATGATATTGAGGTTTCTGACATCATTTTTTTCTAAAGTAAACAGTATGCGTAAGAGACACTTCCAAAGCGGAAAAATGTGTGTCTCCCCCCCTCCCCCCTCTAACTTCTAAACTAAGAGAATGATAAATCTAAAAATAATATGTGATGTACATTGCCATAAAAACTACCAACGAAAATTGTTTTGAACGAGATAGAGCTGGTATTTTTTTTAATACGTCATAAACCGCAATTTTCGGTTAGAAAAATCACTACCACTGCGAACGTGTTAAAACATCAATCAAAGTTACAACGAACTAAAAGTACTTTTATATTATGTTACTTGCTGCTACGGAACCCTTCATGGGCGAGTCCAACTCGCACTTGGCCGGTTTTTTAGATATAGGATACTGTTAGACCTTGCGAGGTGGGGTAGGTATAATTAATGATTATAGTGAAGTCATAAATGGTACTTTAATAACTTTTTCAAATTTAGAGTCGCGCCAAAAAGCACCTTGTATTTTCTGCATCCCGAAATTATGTCATGTCAAAGCTACGTCACGGTCGACAGTGTAATACTTTTCGAGGAAAAAAAATTAATCTCGTAATTTCTACAGCGTAACTTTCCAGAAAAACATAACCGCCATTATCGATTATCTACTTTTCCAGGAAAAAATCGAATCTCGTAATTTCGACAGCGTAACTTTCCAAAAAAACATAACCACCATTATCGATTATCTACTTTTCCAGGTAGGTATATAGTCGATACCAAGCGCTGAAATAGGAAGATACTAATGTAAAGTTGTTAGTCTGTGACGCGACCAGCAATGTCGTGGCGTTTTCACGATAATAAAATCATAACATCCTGTTAAAATTTAAAGTTGCAGTTCACTTTTCACTATAAAAAGTTAGATTTATTAACAAGTATTTAAAATTTAACGTGTTTTAAACCTAAAATTTAAGACTTTTGAAACAAATTTCATTTTTATGACGAGAATATATTGGCATCATAAATGGCCTTAGGTTAGTTGAATATCTCTGCTACCCAATTCAATAATGAGGTATATTTTATAGCAGCTATTAGACCTCAGATATAACAATGAGTTAAGCTTTCACTAGACTTGGTAAATAATAACGAAAGTTAATAAATAAATACCCTTACTTATTTTAGAAGATTATGTTCATTTATAAGCGCCCAGTCCTGACAACGAGCTTAAATACTTTCAAATAATAAATTATAAATTGCTAGCTGACCCGCGCAACTTCGTTTGCGTGATAAATGAAGAACCGCTCGACCGATTTTGTGCAAACTTCACGTAAACCATCTACTAAATAGTCCGAACAAAGACTAAACATTTGGTTTGGATAGGTGAGCCCGTTCTTGAGTTATAAAATTACAACGAAAAGTGGCATTAATTTTTATATATATAAATAAAGTTGTATTTTTTTCTAAACTTTACTGTAACTGGAATTCTGGGACATTCTTCCAAGGGCTTGCCCGGTACTCCCAACCATACGCTGTTGAGCGTTACGTGAGGTTTTTTAGTCGTTAGGAGTCCGACATAGCATCCATGAGAACTTTCCCTCACATTAAAAAAAAAAAGTATAACTGGAATTCTGTAACAAAACGTCTTGCGAAATGTCATTCCGAGAAATAAAGTTTAAGAAGAAAGTGTTTATTTAATCGGTAGGTAACGCGCGGGAAGGCAAAATCTCTTCTAAGTCTAAAAGGCTCAATAATGCTTGCGAGTTTGGAATAGCCAATAATCCTTAAAGCTCTTCTTTGTGCCGAGTGAAAAAGCACTTGCAGGTTTGTTTTATTTTTCTATCTCTTCTATGTAACGTTTATCACAAACGATTTGCCACACATGAGCTACCCAACAAGTGTAGTGTGTTATCCTTTAAATATTTATAGTAAAGAAACAAACTATGTATGCTAATTCAACAGGTTTTTAATTTCTCTATGACTATGTTTTGGGTATGTTTATGTCTGCCAGGTTAATGAAAATCATGCTTTAATTTGATGTAGTCTCATAGTTGCAAATGCATAGTTCGAACAGACTCACATTTTGCTACATTACACACAGACACATAGATCACGTACAATACATTAACTGTATTGCAAATACACTATCTGTTCCTTGACTGGAAACTAGTTGCCCTGCGTCTACAGAGTTCAGAGACTGATGTACCAGGAGCTGTTATTGGACACGTGAAATCCTGCCCTGTCAGTCGGGATTCACTAGAAATCTGTCTTTACTCCATTTCTGCTGAACATTTCTTTACGTATTTAGATGTTTGTATGCCCTAAAAAATAAACAAATATTATGGTACATAGGTACATATGTGTACAACGCCATCCAACCCAAATTATAATAATAAAAGATTGTGCTATGAGATCTAGACAACTGATACATACATACGAACATAATAAACACGCCATTATCACCGAATGGATGGGACAACAGAAATCAAACGTTTTTTTCGTCTCTAGTTTGTAAAGGCATGTATTTAAATCGATATCTGTTTATTCCCTTTTTTCGAACAAAATATTTTAAAGTTAAAACAAAAATACTGACTTGCACACTAATTATGCACACTAAATAAATCAAAATCAATATACTGCTACAAGGTATTTGTAGAACTAATTTACTGAACAAATCTCTATTAAAATATAGTATAATATCTAAGAATTCCTTAGCTTAACAAACATAATAAAACTTTTTAATGGAAAACCATCGTCTAATTTACTTTTAGGAACAACTTATATTCTAATTAAAAACCCAATTTAATCAGTCATCTTTACAACATTAAATTTTAACACGTTCACGGACAGAAACCATTCCTAAAAAATTGTGATATGACACACAAATTTTCCATACAAAATAGTATCACGCCTGCGGACGGACTGCCACATTATTAGATTTTTCAAGTAAGTGTTGCGGCAGTAACGGCCAAAGACGTAAATAGTATCACGCCTGCGGACGGACTGCCACATTATTAGATTTTTCAAGTAAGTGTTGCGGCAGTAACGGCCAAAGACGTAATCGGTAGTAGGTAGATCACCCGGCCACAGAAGGAGTGTCACGACATGATGTCCTTCAATGTGTGCGTGAGAGACTTAACTTGTGTGTACGCGTCGGAGTGCTTGATGTGACACTAGCTGTCTGTATTACAGCCTAAAACGGCACAGAGTCACGCCGTTCCTATGTGTGTAATGAAAAATCTTCGGCTGTGAACGTAATTCCACTTTTGATACATTTAAAATCACCGGCTACAGCCGTAGTGCCATATTATGAGAGTCAGGATGTACGGTTCTCGACGTACTGTCCGTGAACGTGTTAATAATCAAAAAAATAAAAACTAACCTAACCTATTCCGTTATAAGATCATACAATTTAGAGTGCAAGTTAGTATTTTTGATAAACGATTCGTATTTTTGTTTGGCAAATCAAATATCCGGTGGACAAACCACATTTTTGTTTTAAATTCGATAAAAAAGGTCATCTCGTTTTGTGTAAAAATTTAGATTTTTATGTAGTACATGTTTAGTTAATCAATTGTTTTTTTTGTACAGCGTTCAGATTTCTGGTATGCATTCAGTTATGATTTTAAACTGACATGGTCATTACTATACACTACAGAACTGTTAACGGGATATTTACCATTTACTGTTTTATACTCGGAAACTCGATAAAACAGTACATTGTAAATATCCCGTTAACAGTTCTATAGTGCATTCAGTTAATTAGTGGAGTTCTCTAGTGTGCAGAAAAATTATATAGATGTGCATTTAAAAATATCCCGTTTGTAAATATTTATAACTGCAGAAGAAATGAAATAGTTCTTAATCTGTAGGTACATTTGTAAGGACCTTTGATAAAATATAATAAAATGAAATTGAAACGAATTTTTGTAAATGATTCACGTCACACCCGCGCGGGATAAGGCTGCCTTTCAGCATTATGTCGCCATGTTAGCGAAAGCATATCACTTTCCTCACACAACTCAAACAAAAAACTCCTATCATGTAATGATATTACTTGGCCATTAAAAGTTTCAGCGTTTTTTCCGCTGACCAGAGGGTCTAAAAAGGCAACATTGTATGTTTCATATTATGAAACGTAAAATGTTTGGTATGCTTTGTATGTTCTGTTTTTCAAATTATATTAATTGTATGTTTCATATAATGAAACATACAATGTTGCCTTTTTAGGCCCGCAGATCCCAGTAGATAAAACGACCAGATCCCGGTAGATAAAACTATCATTATTAATATCTCATTTAGTTATTATTTTGGTGACCACCGTGGTCAGTGGTTAATATATCGTGAAGGTACATTCGACCGCATCCGTTTCTATGAATATATTATGAGAAGCAGCCAGAGTACCCATGGGGACGCCTGTGACAGCCTTTGTACCTAATTCGGGTACCGCTCATTCTTCTCGTTAAAACATTGCATTACAATTTTTGTTCCGCAATAATAAATTACTTGATCAATAATGTAGCTACTGCAATAACTGCATTCATATTATGAGAATCCTATTAATTTAATACTAGCTGTTATCCAAGGCTTCGTCAACGTAGAAATCGTTATCGCGTAAAATTCACCTCTTTTTGCGTAGTCGGGTAAAAAGTAGCCTAGTAGATACGGTTTAGGCGTATAAGCGTAACAGGCAGACAAACACACAGAGTTATTGTCGCATTTATAATATTAGTAGGGATTGGTTAGAAAGAAAGCAAATAGATTATGCTCTGTAAATACAACAAAATACGAAGAACAAAAACATCTACGACATGATGTTACTTATTTATTGCACATCTTTGATCATTTCCTTTGTTTCGGAACCCATCAAGGGAGCCAATCAAGTAAGAAATTGGCCGTCGCATGGCCTTTATGGTTCGCTGTTACATAAGATAAACTTCTAAGGAAGTGATGAAAAAGGCTCAATTTGCTAGGAATCGGTGGTATCAAATTATTGATACTGTTGATTGATGGCACTTGATGGAACTTGCTACACATATTGAAAAACTTCACTTGTACTGTTCCACAACATTTATTATTGTAATACCTAACCGGTTTCGCCTTTCGGCATTCTCAAAGGCTATTTACTTATTTAGATCATAACTACACTCCGAACGCATAAACAGTCTAAGAACATATCTATACAAAATGAAAGTAGAGAAAATTTCCTACAACTTATTAATTTTAGGGAAAAAAAGATTATGACAAATTGTAGGAAATTTCCTCTACTTTTATTTTGTGTAGATATGTTTTCCTGTAAAATGCGTCAGAAAGGAGTTATTATCAAAAAACTGCTTTTGGGCGCCATTTTTTCAATATGGCGGCGCGAGCGGCAAACATACGAGGTGGCAAAGTTGAAATTTGGAAAGAGCATATCAAAATCTATAAAATTACCAATTTTCAAAACTCCCGGAAAACTTTCCAAGTAAAAATACCAAATGACTGGACTAGTATCTTTATAATGGAATGAGATAACGTAGCGGATCGCACTAAGTTAAATTTTCGGGTAGTGCTATAGTAATTTTGTAGCATATTTTACCTAAATGTGATTTGTCGAGAAAATTAAACCTGAGATTAAAGTAATATTTTACGTGGGCCATTCAACTAAAAGATTTACTGTACTCATTTTGGGATGAGCCTATTATAAGTCATTAAGTTGTTAAGATGATAAATTTGAGTTCATAGAAACATGGATATGATATTTTAAGCTCAATTAAACAAAATTCCAATTTAAACCCTACCAATTTATTAAACACCAGAGGTCATTTCTACCTATTTTAATCCGGAGTACAAATTTTGATCTCACATAAGCTCTTTATAAATATGAATCTTTACATACCTTTAGAGAGATAAAACTGTAGAGAGCAGGGAAACTGTACATGGAAGATATTTTGATAATTTTAATTGTTGGGCATTCCATAATCTATACTAAAGCCGAAAATGTAATTTTAATGTTGTCTGTCTATCTGTCTGTCTGTCCTCTGTATCCCGAAAAAGTATTACGCTGAAAAGCTGAATCAATGATACTTGGCATAATCTGAGCTTATGATCCGAGGAAGGTTCTAGGATACTTTTGATCCCGATATTTTTGCGGTTTCTGTGGGAGAGGGGATGAAAGACAAAATTGTTCAGTTGTAATTTTTCAAAGCATAGTCAATTCACAATTTCAAGTATTATTCTTTTGTTATAAGTTATACTTTAAGTATTGTTCCACACAAGTTTTAGTATTGATCGTTTTGTAGTTCAGAAATTAGAGACATCTCAACTTTCGCTAAGCCTAGAATTCAAGGGTTCCTTTGAATGTGTCATTCTAATCTGGCGTGTTCGCTTAATCATAAAAACAGCTTAATTATTAAGGGTATTGTAAACTTAATTGTATTAAAATAGACTTAATCTTTAAGTTCAGGGCAGTTTCACACGCCGCTTGATGAGTCTGATTTACGTAATGTAACGTAAACGAAGTTGCGAGGGTCAGCCAGTGTTTTCTAAATGAGAAAGTTACAAATCTATGTTCCTGGCTGCGAGTTTTGATCCAAAAGGGACTGTAATGAAATTTGGCACGAAGAGGAAGGCCCAACATTTACGGATCCCAAGCAACTTCACTTGCTAGCAGTGCCACCTGCAGGCAGATCAGCGACTAAAGCGACAACGCCATCGCGGCTATGAATGAAAGGCGGTTATCGCTCCCAATGATATGGAAAAGAAAAAAAACTTCAGTCAGATTAAAGCCGTTCTAGTTATATAAAAATTATTGTTTCTGTTGCACGGTTCTTTCTGCCTACCCCGCAAGGGATTTGGCGTGAAGATAGATAGATAGATTGTTGCACTGACCTCGTCAAATAATTTTATATCCTACAGTATGTATGAAAGTATAGTGCAATTTACTCACAACTTCGTTCAAATACCAAATAAATTGTCCTGGCATATTTTTGGATGAAATGTCAGCAGCCGATCGCATGGTCGAGCGAAAATTCAATTTTATACTTTCCGTAAATCCCTTGGCCAGCCGGTGATTGATTGCTTCTGCAGTTAGGCAATGGTCTTTGAAATGCATGAATTTCAATTCTAGCTACCGCTAATGTTCAGCGACCACATAATATTAACATATTGGTTTGTAACATGCATTACGTTTATTGTTAACCATACCAATCACTTCTCTTTTTGAAATTTGTGACTTTTAGAAATTTTACCAAAAAGAAATATGTATTAGCGTGTATTTAAAAATCGTGTGTAGTTACATAACAGTATAACATATACTCTGCCGAACCTTATAAAATAGGCCGTTAATACCTCAACGTTTATTCCGAGATAATTGAATTTTTGTCTAAAATGATAGCTCGCGATTTACTGAATGTTTTGCGTAAATGATTCTTATTTTATTACACTTAAATAATACTTCTTCATTTTGAATGAAAATTAATTGATTTTTTTATGTGTATTTTTTATATTTAACATTTTCCCTTTTATCTTAGCAAAATGTACAAAAAAAATTGTGAAATAATTATCATAGCGCTTAATGTGGGGCAAGACGACCTCCAAGCGGTACACCCACAGGTCACATGGAAGAAGACGTGTGTAAGTTGAACCTTGATTCAAAGTCTGCCCTTCCGGCTCCCCTCTTCGACACGCCTTCAAAATACTTAAATGAAAATGTCTTATTGCAAAGTTAAGGCTATTTATATCAATAAATTTAATAGATTTGCTTATTTCAAAACCCTAATTGCCAAGTTCAGGCCTTCTAGACTAGCAATGTGAAAATACTATGACAAAAGCCCTTTATTGTGTTATTAAGGCTTAAATCTTTATGGTAACTCTGATCTCGTATGAGATACAGCTTTGTGAGTACGACCATAAGGTGGCATTTTCTTTGCTGATTCTGAGTATGTTAATAACTCATTTTTGCAAAAATTTTAGTCAGGGTCCTTTTTCTTATGACGGCAGTACTATACTAATACCATTATCCAGCTCTGGTAATAAATCAGTGTATACCTGATCCCTCTTCATGTGTCAAATGTATTTGTTTGTGAAACTAAAGTTCAATACGAAGACTTGAGTGTATTGGCACATTTACAAAATAGCTCGTATGAATAGATATTAATTAGGTCACACTTATTTATTTAAATTAACTTTTATATTTATTGAGTCTTTAGAAAAAAAAAGGATTACTTCTTAATTTTTTCAACAAAGATCTTAAAAAAGAGAACGTATAAAACAAAAGGGATATGTACTTTTTTCTGTATTTCTTTTATTTGTTCAAATTAGATTACTTGAACTGGAAATGTCTATCGACCTTATTTATTCAGGACAAAGGTTTGTTTGTAGAGCCCATTGGCAGTTGACAGTTCTAGAGTCTTTACTCTGTTAGATTGAGGCACTCAACAAAAGCAACCTTTTAAATATTTCAAGTTAAATGCTTTTTACCTGTTATTTATTATCACTGGTGATCACATTTACTATCGACAATGATAATAAACAAGAAATACAATAACATATTAGTATAGGTTCTATATTACAAAACAGATCCCAGTGATGATAAAAATAAAAACGGTCAAGTGCTAAACAACATACTTTTTTAAATTGATAATTAATAATGCAATTTTTTAACTTAATACATTTTAAAATATCCAATTTCACTTATAAAAAACCGGCCAAGTGCGTGTTGGACTCGCCCATGAAGGGTTTCGTAGCAGCAAGTAACATAATATAAAAGTTCTTATAGTTCGTTGTAACTTTGATTGATGTTTTAACACGTTCGCAGTGGTAGTGATTTTTCTAACCGAAAATTGCGGCTTATGACGTATTGAAAAAAAACTACCAACTCTATCTCGTTCAAACCAATTTTCGTTGGTAGTTTTTATGGCAATGTACATCATATATTTTTTTAGATTTATCATTCTCTTAGTTTAAAAGTTAGAGGGCGGGGGGGACACACATTTTTCCACTTTGGAAGTGTCTCTTGCTCAAACTATTCACTTTAGTTCAAAAATGATTTTAGAAACCCCAATAGCATTTTTTAAAAAGACCTATCTATAGATACCCCAAACGTATGGGTTTAATACATAAAAAAAAATTGAGTTTCAGTTCTGAGTATGGGGACCCCCAAAATTTACTGCTTTTCTTCTAGTTTTATTACATGAGTTTTATTACGGTGCACAGAATACATCTAATTACCAAGTTTCAAAAGCACAGGCCTTATAGTTTCGGAGAAAAGTGGCTGTGACACACGGACGGACAGACAGACAGACATGACAAAGCTATAAGCGTTCCGTTTTTGCCATTTGGCTACGAAACCATAAAAAGTCGACTATTATCAATTAACTGAGACTGTTTGTGGATTTTTATGTCTTTGAAATGGAGTACAAATCTACAACGACCGTGATTTATTGACACGACACGAAAAAGTCTTTAGTCGAGTTGTTGCGTGATTTATGGATGGCTGAAAGCTTCAAGTCATGTTGTGTATATACCTTATTAAACTTTTGTATAATAGAATGAATCGTACAAAGATTGAATATTGAATAAAAACAATTTTATAATTTTATTTTGATTAAAATGAGAATAAGTTTTTTCAAAATACGTTTGCATTTTTAAATGAAACCTTAATATTTTATTTGTGTAGATACAATATATTCATGCACAGAATAATGTCATTTCACTTCAATCAGGGCATCTATCGCAGGGCCTACTTGATTAAACATTCCAATCCTGAGACCTGTGAAGTTCTATGTTCTGTGTAAGGCCATTCAATAATTTTAAATCATTTTGAAAAGTTTACGTCAATCATTTCAAAATGTAATGTACCTATACGGTGAAACGTTGGATTGAAATCAAAAATATGAAAACCTGTAATGAAATTAAAAAAACATACAAAGCCAGTAAATGTCGTAAAAACTTGACTGGCGTCAAAAATTTTCCGCGAATCGTGAATAAAATCAGCGAAGCGACAATAACAAAAGAGAAAGAATTTAATATCAACCGCGGCACAAGGAATGCTTGTAACAATTTTATTTTTTTCCGTAAACATACTTTTTTAATTTGCAACTAGATCATCCCGTTGGCAAGTTGGTGGGAATGATTACATTTTATAGAACGGAGATAAAATATATATTTTGACGGAAATAAACGGGCCTATGTTTCATTCCGTTTGAATTTCTTTCACATCCTCTTAGCCGCAGGCAGCAGTGTATCCAACTTCCGTCTTGGTCTTGGATTCAAATCCCGCGTCGGACCAAAATATTTTTTTTGTGATTCACAAATGTTTGTTTCGGAGTTCTTTTTTAGACTATGTTATGATAAACAACTACCGTTGCTAAGATAAAACATGTCTTAAACTATGTATTTAAAAATAATTGAAAAGAATTTTACTTAGATCGATAGCACTTTTGATGTTTCAAATTTTTTCATTGACTTTTAATTTAGAGTAAGATAAAATAAGATACATTTTATTTCCGACTTCAGATTCTTGTGCAATAATTTACAAAACAACTTAAGTTTAAATAAAGTTTCATATTGTTACATAATTCAGAACTTACAAACGATCCAGAAAATCAGATCAGTTGTAGAAAGGATTACGATCGTAATAGGAGTAAGTCTTCCAATACCCATATGTACAGGGTTCAAAAGACCCTTTGACCGTTTCTAAGGGGTTTGTAACAGTTTTAGAGACGTATTGGATAGCTGAGATCAATGTGTTCTATTGTCAGATAGAAATGTTTCATGTGCGACAGCACTAACCACCCAGTTGCTTTAAACGATTTTCAGATAATTTAATGAAAATCAACTGCTTCTAGTCATTAAGTTCATGATCAGTAATTACTTAAAATTTTGTCGTATTAAACGATTTTGTATAACTTGAAGCGTTGTTATTGGAGTTGGTATCTAATAACTAAGATTATACTTGTCTTAAATTGAAATGGTTTATCTGAAAGTGACCTTTTGGAATTTTGTTATCAGTGTGAAGCTGGAGGAGACTAAGTTGCAGAAAGCTGTCTAACAAGATAACGCTTTAGTAGTTCATAGTATCCTCTCCTTATACCATTGCGTTGTCCTGGGACATCCTTCCGAGGGCTTACCCGGGGCTCACAACCATAGGCTGTAGGGCGTTACGTAAGGTTTTTAGACGGGAGGAGTCCGGCAAACATCCATGAGGATTTTCCCTTACATAAAAAAAATACCATTGCGTTTAACTGATTTAAATATCGACTGAACGATTGTGCGAATAGAGTTTATTGCGAAACAACTTTTTGTCGCTAAACGCTGCTTCGACTGAACGATTCTTCGAATATTTATTAATCGATAGACTGAACTTTCGAATGTTAAATTTAGAGTTTACATGCAAATTGATTGGTAGGTATGTGTGAAGAAAAACATAATTTTTAATCAAGTAGGTATTTATTTTAATTAAGCAATATTGACATAAAATATGCAATAAAGAACTAAATATATGGTGTAGATTTATTTTTTAGAGTGGCAAACGTAAGCCATCCAGCTCATGAAGTCAAGCCTCTCCATGTGGTCTTTTTGATTTAAAAGTTTTTTTCATTTTTTCTTTTTTTCATGCCTGCTTTTTCTTTTTTAACCGACTTCAAAAATGTATCTCAATAATTGAGATCCTTTTTTGAAAATTTACAGATGAATTATAAATCTGTATATTTTTTTATGTATGTTCACCGATATTTCCGTCAATTATACACGGATTTAATTTGTTTTCTTTGTTGAAACGGGTTGACTTTTGAGGTGGTCCCATTATCACCAGGTCAGGATCTGATGATGGGATCCAAGAGAAAACGAAGGCAGCCGAGGCAAAAAAAATATATTTCAGTTTTTGTTTAAAGTCGGTTTTAATTTTGTTATTTTTTTTTGGTTTGTGAGACTGGAGTCAGTCTCTCCGTGATTCTAGAAAACGTTCTCGCTTAATATGATTGTTCCCGCCTGAAACATGGTCTATCGTTTAGTATTAAATAAAATAAATAAATAAATATTAATAGACACTTCACACAACGCTATCTGATCCCAAAGTAAGCTAGGAATAACCTGCTTGTGTTATGGGTATCAGATCACGGATATCAATACGTATATAGGTACTTTTAAATACATACATATTATACATAGAAACACCCAGACTCTTGAGACAAACATTTATGGGTCACACAAATATTTGTCTCCGGTGGGAATCAAACCCACGAACTTCAGCGCCGCAAGCGGTATCACTACCGACTGCGCCACAGAGGCAGTCAAAACACTCCTAATTCACGAAATTCAGTTGAATCATGGCATCACCGCTTTAATGGGCTCCTAGGAAGAAGGAAGTGGAACTCATTTAAAACAATAAAATAAATTTAAATAGAACAAAAGAGTTATGAGCTGATTACAGAAAAATATTAGAGACAAAGATGAGTCAGTGTCTTCCGACCAAAACAAAAAGCAGGCAGGAAAAGAAGAAAAAAAAATTAAATCAAAGAGACCACATGGAGAGGCTTGACTTCATGAGCTTGATGGCTTACGTTTGCTACTCTAAAAAATATACACATATATTTAGTTTTTTATTACATATTTTTTGTCAATATTGTTTAATTAAAATAAATACCTACATGATTAAAAATTATGTTTTTTCTTCACACATACCAATCAATTTGCATGTAACTACTCTAAATTTAACATTCGAAAGATCAGTCTATCGATTAATAAGTATTCGAAGAATCGTTCAGTCGAAGCAGCGTTTAGCGACAAAAAGTTGTTTCGCAATACACTCTATTCGCACAATCGTTCAGTCGATATTTCAATAATTGAACATATGTCTCTCGAAATTAAGTTACGGACCCGACCGTCGCCGTGGCTTTCATTTCAGTTCCTTCCTAATTTTGGGATTATATGCAGTGTAGCTTTTTAGTTCAAGCTATCATCACAATTATTCGGGTACCTACTTTAACTCTCCTTTCCGATCCCAAAGAACGCGTGCCGGGCAAAGATGCCACTCACACGCAGTGGAGAGAATCTTCGCCAAAACTGAGCGTTTCAAAAGATCGTTCCTCTGTCGAACTATAAAAACATGGAACGACCTGCCCGCACACGTGTTTCCCTCATCTTACAATCCCGGGTTCTTTAAGAGGAGCGTGAAGAGGCACATCACAGGGCCGCCCACTTGAGGACCACTGTCAGAAGTGGCCCCCAATCGATGCGCCACGGCTTTCCATCAGGCTGGTGGCGACGTCAATTTGGTGAGCTAAATATAATAAAAAATACATCAAAAAACCAATTTCCGCATCATCTAAAAGTTGACTAATAATAAATATCTTTGCCAATATGATCGCCTTCGTACGATAATATTTTTTGTAAAAAAAAATAATATATAAAATGGCTTGTTCTGAATAATAACTAATATTTTAAAATAAAATTAAACGTAGCAATCATAATAACTCCTAATAATTAGACACAATTTAAATTGAAAAGAAATAACAAAAAGGACCTAGAAATGCTTAACCATGCGTTTTAATTATGTTAATAACAATTAAAAGTTTGACAATTTCGGTGTAATTTGAATGTGGCTGGATACAATTGTATAAAGTTTTGATTAGCTTGTAATTCGTTTAGAATGCGGCGAGGATTAAATCCGAAGTCAAAGACCGCTGAATGTATATTATTATAATACTTTGAAGTAATTGGTTTATCTGGTTATTGTATTAAAATATTTATTTCATCCATGAGTAAGTTTATTACCTGACTATTTTGCATATTATTCACCAATGTTTTGATGCCAATGCTTCACTACCCGTGTACAGAAAAGTCAAAATATGATGTAAGTATAACCTGCAATATAGTATAACCCAATATCGCCATATAGTATTTATAGTAGCGTAACCCGCGCGCAATGACAATGAGATGCGACCTTTTGCAACTGTGACACGCGCAATCTACCGGCCAGTCGCAGCGATTCAAAACATGTCGCGGACGCTACTTAAATATAATCTCATTTTCCATTTACTTTGGCAAGGTCTCAAGGTTCCCATTTTCATTGCGTGAAGTGTACTACGAGTACACACAATACATAATTTAGTTACATGACTACAGTAATTAGTTGACAACCAACATAGTATAGAGCACAAACCAGTTTATTCGTCCTCTGACAACATCGAGGTTATCGCTACTGTCGTAGAACTCACGTTAAACGTCAAGAACCCATATACTCTTGTAACATTTATTTTCTATGAGTAGCAATGTCTGGTCTCTGGCTGGACAATATTGATTGAGCGTGTCTGTGCGCCATGATCGATTCATTGTTTTTTTTGCATTGACAACAGCCGGTGTCGCTCTCGCCCTACACGAAGGCCAGCACACTGCATACCTACTAAAAGTTATAACCTGTACGTACCTGTCCACGCCTATTTAGATCACCTGTAGTACCTACTAGTGCATAGACATAGTATCTACTTTTAAGACTATCTAGTCTATATATGTCTCTTAGTGTATAACTTCTTCTTATTGTATCTGTAGCTCTGAGAAACTTCTAAATATATGTGTGTATACCCTACCTGGCTGTTTTCGTGAGAGCCCTAGCCTACCTTTGCACGCACACTGGAATCTCTGTAGTAAGGCGCCCTGGGAAAGAGTTCTCTGCATAGCTACCTCGCGCTAGTTGGTGAGTAACACTTATCATCACTGAGTTACAAATTGGCTCCCAACGTAGTGGCAAATCTCTGGGTCTACTCTGCGGTAGCCTCAGTCTAGTGTGTGTGCATAGGTGGTTACCTCTGGCGAAACCATCCTGGTGTCTCGTCCGAGACGCTCCAGGACGTTAATTGGTGGTGCTAACAGCTAAGCACAAAATTATCCCTTTCGTCTTCTTCCAGCTACCTACCATCTTTGGCTGGAAAAGACACTAAATTCTAAATTTAAAAATTTTAAATTAGCTGTGATTTTGGAAAGATTTTTTGATTTTATTTGGCATACCCACTTCTTTTTCTTATTGTGTTTTTTCTTTTATGTGTTTCTTTTTTTCCTTTTTTTATGCTGCACACATATATTTATTATAATATTAGTGTAGATTAATATATGGTATATGTTGTTCTATAGCTTCACCTTGTAAGGTGGGCTTGGTGAATCTCTCTGTGTTAACTTAGTGAATTTCACTCTGTGTAATTATAAACTTTGTTGAAGGTGTGTAGATACCTTGAAATTTAATTATTAACCTGAACTGTGTTATCAGAAAATTTAGAAACTTTTCTCTCTTAGTATACCCTTAATCTTTGTTAAATTCTAAAAGTCAATTTGAAACATAATTACCTAACTTAGTACACTTTGCTGTAACTCAATTTACATTTTTACTTTGTAATTGATCCCAATCTGTGCCATTTTATCTTTATAATTGTTGTAAGTAAATTTTTACATAATGGCACAAATGAAAAAATATATTAATTATTTAAGAAAGGATGAACTTGCTAACGAGCTGTCCCACATGGGAATTTCAGTGGAACTGAAGGCGACATGAAAAAATATATTAATTATTTAAGAAAGGATGAACTTGCTAACGAGCTGTCCCACATGGGAATTTCAGTGGAACTGAAGGCGACGGTGACTGGTCTTCGTGGTGAGCTGAGAACAGCACACCGACTTGTCCGTCGGGGAAGCATCAAAGCGAGTGCTCCGGTACCCGCTGATGCATCGGCTGTAGACTTGTGTAACTCCGGAGTGAGTCGTTCCGATGAACTGCTCCGATGTAGTGAACGAAAGGAAACAGTTCCACTCTGTGGAGTTAAATCGTTCCATCGTTCCAACTCCGAGTCAGAGTTGATACGTCGAACTCTCGTTCCTATTCATATCGTTCCTACCGGAGCCGTGCTGCCATGCCCCGCGATTCGCTCACCGTTCGCTCCGGCTGTGCCGCGCCAATCACAGCGGTTTATTTGTATACCTCGGTGAGTCCGATTGGTCAAATGTTGATAGACACTACACAGTGTCTATCGCGCTGTTCTTGGTGAGTAGGCATCCCTTGCTATAATACTTTCGACTTTATCTGTATGGAATGAAGTTTATTTCCGAGTGTGCTATTTGTTTACGTAAGTTTTTTGTTTTCAAACAAGAGTATTATTTTTAGAGTTCCGTACCCAAAGAGTAAAAACGGAATCGTATTACAGAGACTACACTGTCCGTCTGTCTATCTGGCACCAGGCTGTATCTCATGAACCGCGATAGCTAGACAGTTAAATTTTAACACATGTCATGATGTATTTCGGTTACTGCTATCACAGCAAATATTTAAAAAAAGAAAAAATATTAAGTGGGCTCCCATACAACAAACGTAATTTTTTACCGTTATTGGTGCCTACGGAACCCGGCGCGCGAGTGTGATTTAAGTTTAAATAAATATAACTCGCTTAAAATCATAAAGCATTATTAATATTAAATAGGTACGAACGTTTAAAAACTTTATTTTAATAAGTACTAAACTATTAATAAAGTCGCATTAATAGTAGATCGGTTCTTAGTACAACCGAAGATAATATAATAATACTTGCTACAAGTTTGATAAACACTTCGTTCCACTATCCACGGAGATATAGGAACTGTGGAGCTGGAACGATAGACACATCGTTTACAAATCCATGGAGCTAAAGGAACTGTGGAGCCGGAGTTATAACAGACCGCTCCTCTAGTCCGCGGAGCTAAAGGAACTGGGAGTCGGAACGATTTAGAGGAACTCGTTCCAACTCCGGAACGAGAGTTGAGGAACGAGTTCCACGAAGTGAACGATTATGCCCAAGCCTAATCGGCTGAGCTCTCGACCTGCCTTCCGAAGGTCTCCGAGTTGGAGGAGGCTCTTCAGTCAGGTGAGTTTTTGGCCAATAATAATTCTCGCTTAAGGATAATGGTCAGGGCAAACTATCTGCTAACTAGGTTGGCGCGTTGTGGTTTGGATTGCCCTGACCTGGTGGAAATTCGTGGTATAGCCTACCACGAATTTCCACCAGGTCTGGCTTAAGAACAAAGGTGTACAAAAGCCCGCTAAGCAGGTGTCTGCAGTGGAGACGCAGGTTTACCCCCCACGATCGCAAATGCTTTCGTTGCGGCGGGGGCGGTCACACTGCATACAGCTGCACACAGTCAAGGGAGCTGGTATGTTTCCGGTGTGGTCTCAAAGGAGTCAAGACCCCAGACTGCTCACACTGTACTAGCAAGTCAAAAAACGCGTAGGCCAGGGCCTTGTTAGGAACTCTGTGCATTACTCTGTATCTGAGTCTATTTCTGATAAGGTCTGTATCCTAAACGGGATAGTGACATTAGACCGTATCTAGTTGTTAAGGTTTTAAATTTAAATGTCTTAGGCCTTCTAGATTCCGGTGCCTCCTGCTCTATATTAGGTAAGGGAGCGCACCGCATCTTCTTGGAACTGGGTTTTGATCTTGAGAGTATCAATCCTACTTTTCGTATTACAACTGCAGACAGCTCTCACTTGCAATGTCTGGGTTGTATCTCTTTGCCAATTGAGTACAATTCGGTTGTCCGAGTTGTCAAGTTGATGTTGTCCCAGGCATAACCACCTCCATGATATTTGGTGTGGATTTCTGGCAACAATTTAAGTTAAATGATAAGTTAATTTTACAAAATATTAGTCTTGATAGCTTTAGTGATAATAATCCTATAGAGTCTGTGTCCCTTAACGGTGGCCTCGAGGATTACAACAACTTGACTGCTAAACAAAGGTGTGTAATCAACGGGGTCATTGAGAAATTTGACTCATTGAACACTGATAAGGTGGGTTTAGGTCGGACCTCACTTGTACATCATGTCATTGACACTGGTGACAGCAAGCCGATCAAGCAGCGTTATTATCCGCTCTCTCCCCTTAAACAGAAGGCCCTGGAAGCCGAGTTGGACCGAATGCTGGAGATGGGAGTAGTGTCCCCGTCTCAGTCCGCGTGGAACTCTCCAGTGGTCATGGTGGAGAAGGCAAACGGTGACCTCAGATTGTGCTTGGACTCTCGCAAGCTGAACTCTGTGTCAAAGAGTGACGCCTACCCCTTACCCTATATCAATCAAATCTTGGACCACCTTAATAACGCTAAGTATTTAACTTCTGTAGATTTGAGTGCGGCTTACTGGCAGATTCCATTTTACTCACCCCAGTCTGCTGAGAAGACTGCTTTTACGGTTCCCCGGAGAGGATTATTCCAATACAATTCGATGTGCTTCGGGCTTGTCGGGGCTAGTGCCACGATGCAACGCCTGATGGACCGTCTGTTTGGCCCCGAGTTCGACAATAAGGTATTTGCGTTTCAGGACGACATAGTCTGTGTGTCCAGCACCTTTGAGGAGCATGTAGAGCTCTTACATAGAGTCTATCAGCAACTCAAGGATGCTGGCCTAACTATCAACATGAAAAAATCTCACTTTTGTCGGAGTGAACTCAAATACCTGGGGTATTATGTGGACAAACATGGCCTACGGACAGACCCGGGTAAAGTTGAGGTTATCCTCAACTATCCTACCCCCTCTAACCCTAAGGAGGTTAAGAGATTTCTGGGAATGGCCGGCTGGTATCGTCGCTTTGTTAACACCTTCTCTAGGATTAGTAAACCTCTGTGCAAACTGACTTCTACGAACCTTAAGTTCGAATGGACCCCTGAGGCTGAACAGTCCTTTAACCTGATAAAGTCAGCCTTGGTTTCTGCCCCTATATTAAAAATGCCTAACTTTGAGTTGCCCTTCCGCATTCTTAGTGACGCGTCAGCTTACTCAGTTGCTGCTGTACTGACACAAACTCACGATGGTGTTGAGCACCCTATCGCCTACTGTAGCCGTTCTCTCAACAAGAACGAGGTGAACTACAGCACAACTGAGCGAGAACTTCTGGCCGTGATCTTCGCATTGGAACAATTTCAACAGTACGTCGAAGGCCAAAAATGTACGGTCGTCACGGATCATTCAACTCTTCTGTGGTTCCATAAGCTAAAAAATCCCACGGGTCGTCTAGCACGTTGGAGCATGAGGCTCAGTCAATTCGATTTTGACATAGAGCATCGAAAAGGTAAAGACCACGTTGTACCTGATGCTCTGTCTCGTATCAAAATTGATTCCCTCGATGCAGTACCTACTAAAGACCCGTGGTATGACCACACCATGAATAGTGTTCGGAAGAACCCTAGGAAGTCACCAAATTATGACATTCGTGACAACCTTCTATATAGGTTAACTAAAAATAAATATTCTTTGACTTCAGACTTTGACTGGAAGCTGGTGGTACCTCAGGAGGATCGCTTGCCCCTGCTCTCTAAGTACCACGATGACACACTTAGTGCCCATGGTGGCGTTTGGAAGACACATAAAAGGTTAGCCCTAAATTATTACTGGCCCAATATGTACGAGGACGTCAAAGAATATGTTGGGAATTGCGAAACATGCAAGCAGTACAAACCCGTAAATACGTCTCGTCCCGGCCTAATGGGTAGCCCGAAGCGGGTTTCGAAGCCATTCGAAGCTATCTCTGTCGATCTGCTTGGTCCCTTTCCCACTTCGAGCAATAGAAACGTACACCTGATCGTGGTCTCCAACTACTTTAGCAAATACGTCATGTTGTGCCCTGTTCGGGTTGCCACAGGCGCTGTAGTCGCGAGATTCATAGAGAAGAGTGTGTTTCTCGTGCACGGAGTCTGCAAGACTATTTACATGGATAATGGCCCTCAGTTTGTGAGTAAGCCATTTAAAGATCTATTAGCTAAATACAATGTACCTAATATATATTATAACCCTAGGTATCATGCCCAAACTAATCAGGCGGAACGAGCTATTCGTAATGTTGTTCAAGCGATCTCATGCTATGTGAAGTCACAACACAAGTCATGGGATTCGTTCTTGGTTGAGATACAGTGCGCTTTAAACACTGCAGTTAACGAAGCAACTCGTTTCACCCCTTACTTCTTGGTACATGGTAGGGAGTTTATTGGAGATGGAGTGCTATACAGGCAGACAGATATTGCGTGCCACCCTGCTTCAGTCTCTGTAGACGATCCATCAGCCTTCGGTGTCAAGCTGAGAGAAATACAATGCATATACGACCAGGTGAGGAAACATTTGAATGTTGCCCACCAGCGTAATGAAAAGTATTACAACCTCAGAAAAAGGCATGTGGAGCTGAAAGTGGGACAGATAGTTTACAAACGCACGTTCTACCTGTCAAACAAGGCCAAGAACTTTACTTCTAAGCTAGCCCCTAAGTTCCTTAAATGATTGGTGACTGCTAAACGATCCCCTTTAGTAAATAGGCTGTCGGATCTGGACGGTAGGGATCTTGGGGAGTACCATATCAAGGACATCCTGAAGTACCAGGAGGAGCCGTCTCCAATACCTAACGTAACTACATAGCACTGTTTCTCTAGTTTATTAAACCAGTGCTATGTGTTCATTATGTAAGACTATTTTAATCTTTTGTTTGTATTTCTATGTGTGTACGTGACTTCAAATTGTCACGTTGTAGTTTCTTCTATGCACCGCACCGAGCGTTTTTCTCTCATTCGCTTTACAATATCCTGAGAGCTTGTGTAGTGTTAGGGTATCAGCAGCGAGTAAAGGGAGCATTCGTTTTCTATGAAGGGCATTAGACTCTAGGTACTTAGCCTGTCCGGTACACGAGTCAGTGTCTAGTTAGGTGTATAGGAGGATCTTTCTTTGTTATTGTAATGGTAGCAGTCAGCTTGGGGTTGAAGTACCTAGCTGGTTGTCTTTGTTTATTAGTCAGTCAGTACGTTTCTGTTTTCTTTATTGTGTATTTCCAGCGTGTCATATCCGCAGGAAATACTATTAAAGGGGGGGTGGTTGTAACATTTATTTTCTATGAGTAGCAATGTCTGGTCTCTGGCTGGACAATATTGATTGAGCGTGTCTGTGCGCCATGATCGATTCATTGTTTTTTTTGCATTGACAACAGCCGGTGTCGCTCTCGCCCTACACGAAGGCCAGTACACTGCATACCTACTAAAAGTTATAACCTGTATGTACCTGTCCACGCCTATTTAGATCACCTGTAGTACCTACTAGTGCATAGACATAGTATCTACTTTTAAGACTATCTAGTCTATATATGTCTCTTAGTGTATAACTTCTTCTTATTGTATCTGTAGCTCTGAGAAACTTCTAAATATATGTGTGTACACCCTACCTGGCTGTTTTCGTGAGAGCCCTAGCCTACCTTTGCACGCCCACTGGAACCTCTGTAGTAAGGCGCCCTGGGAAAGAGTTCTCTGCATAGCTACCTCGCGCTAGTTGGTGAGTAACACTTATCATCACTGAGTTACACTCTTCAGTTTAATATTCGTAACAATATTGAAATACTCTTTACGTACTTCGAGGACCACATATTTATGTGACGTAGCACAATTTTCCTCGTAGCTCTATATTATGAGAGACGTCGATCGTCGTGACGTTAACGTTCGACAAGTACATATTATTTTTCATATAGTGCGACATAGTGTGTCATTTATTAAATAACAAAATACATTATCCTTCGCTACCACAAATATTGTATTTCACTTTCACGCATATTTTATTTCCTTGTGAGCAGTAGAACTTACGAAGATTATAATATTGTTCATTTAGTTGTAGTAGTTTGATAAATAAAAGATGCCAACAAAAGAACGTACCATAACATTATTAATGCGAATGAAACAGAACTTTGAAAAGTAGTAGGTACCTAGTCGAGACGTGTTAATTTAATACAGCATGTTCATAAATATCTGAAATTAGAACCCTGTTTCAGGATGAATGTATGATGTTGTGGTTACTGAAACTCCTGCTAATAGTTCACTTCCCTTGTTTAATACATTCTATATCAAGTAATAATCTGTGTTTGTCATTCCTAGACGGTTGATCGTAACCTTTTCTATAGGTTTCTTCTAGGATTCCACTTTAGGGAGTAGTTACTTCAAAAAGAGGCAATCCTAGAAGATTTGTGAATATGTATCTAACGGCGAATGCGTCGCTGAAATTTTGTAGCAGAGATGGATTCTAGTCTGATTAATATTTTTTGCAACCAAACTGATATTTTTTGTGAGACTTAAGACTTATACCTATTCATCTTAGCACGTCCTTCGGGTCGTCATAATAGCCACATCATTTTATTGTCCTGTCCTGAGTCAACTATTATTCATAAAATTTACTGCTCTAGTGTGGAATAAAAAAAAATAATACTCACGACGAGTACATAATAATTGAATACATTTGAGTTGTGAAACAGTTATCGATACCAGAAAGTATTATACCTCTCTTCAGAATAACGTTTCGACAAACCAACAATTATTTATAAAAACACCTATACTTGTCTACCCAGTTGTTGACCTGTGAATGTACAAAAAAAAGTGTGTGCGTGTAACCTTTACACGCGATTGAAGTAAATCTTCTTTGCTATTGACGGCATCAAATTTTATATTAATATTAAAAAAATCTCAAAAAATCAATTATCCGCGGGCAGCACCATTGATTTTATAGCACAGTAAAATGCTCTCTAACATATAAAAAGAGCAAGAGATATATTTAAATTGGAATTATAATACATGCTTTATTTATTGTAAATGGGCATTGCATTTTTTTTTGTAAATAAATTAGCGCGTGTATGGCGTGTTACTTTTCACTTTAGCAAAGATTTTGCAAGACATGCTATGGTCTGTGTGTCACTATTTTGGGAAGGCAATTGGCCCTATTGTACTATGCAGGATTAGTTCTGGGGATATTAGCCAACCTCACCTGTAAGTAGAGCACCTGCTGACTAACAAAGGAGGTGCAAAGAGAAGGAAAACCTGCCACTTTTGGCCAGTAAGGCAATTACGTAGCCTAGGTCTAGCCGCCGCGATAGGCTTATTAAATTAATGGAAATCCATGGTGCAAAGGTGTTCATTTTAAAATTAATTTCTCACAATTTCTGAACTATACTAAATGAACCAAAAGATTAAGTTACACAAACAAAGATTATTTAAGTGTAACATCTAACTAGCACCAAAATGGATTCAATGTGTACAAAATGCAACGATTCATTTTAAAAGTGTTCCAAATTCTTGCTAAACCAACAACAGTTGCATTTAAATAAATATCTACTTACTGACCATGCACTAAACTTCTTAGCACTAGCCGGGGCAATTCTGAGGTTTAATTTTAAAAGGGGGAACAAAATGTTTCAGATATTCTTTTACAGCAAACCTAAGGATTACGGCGCGATCTAAAATAAATTTCACACAGTTGCAGTAACTCGAACATAAAACGGTGACAGCATCGCATAACAAAGTATTGAGCCGTAAAGTACGAGTTACAAACCGAAGCTGCACTAAATGTTCGTGAGGTAGAGATTTATTTATAGTGTACGGTACGGAGGGGGGGAAAGGATGTGGGAGGGTCGACGTCCAATATCGACTTAAGTTAGGTCAAGTGAAGCGAGGGGTGAAATTATATGGCAATAACTACAGACATTCGATGAGAGTATTTATATTTAAAACGCATATTTGTACACTATTCAAGAATTAAAGCAATGTCCATCTCTAGCGTTCCCTATGGCTTTGTCAGTGACATACTGTGAACCCCACAGCACCCATGTAACACAAAAACAGCTGTTATCATTTACGCAATGAAAATTACTATCTATCTATCTACCTTCACGCCAAATCCCTTGCAGGATAGGCAAAAAGAACCGAGCGCCACACGGCATGGTCCATACACAACTCACTTGCTTTTTCAACTTTCAAGTGCACCTTCAAGTGCAGTATTAATGCAGTATTAATGTAAATTACTTTACTATAAATTTTTCCCGTTTTTGC
This sequence comes from Miltochrista miniata, assembly GCA_933228765.1. Taxonomy (NCBI): domain Eukaryota; kingdom Metazoa; phylum Arthropoda; class Insecta; order Lepidoptera; family Erebidae; genus Miltochrista; species Miltochrista miniata. The sequence goes on from OW121756.1 coordinate 25,447,397, forward strand.
AACATTATAGACAGCTGCTCCGCCCTTTACGATTGTAGCGTGATTTTATATAGCCAATGTTATTTACTATACTATTTCCATTTCTTTATTTTCTCGATGACAGTTATAATTTGATAGTTTTAGTGTTGTGAAGTAATGATATCGATTGAAAATTGTATATTGCTCGAATATCGTATAATTTCCAGTAAAATTCTATAGAACTAATATGGGCACAAATCATAAGACACGCCGCGCCGCTCGAAACAACAACCGTCCCCCTTTTATGAGAAACAAGATGTTAGATTTATTAAAAAATGCATATTTTCCCAGCTGAAAGATTTTTTAATTGGCAGAAGCTCCGTTTGAACATGGCTTATTATTTTTACAAACAAAAGATCAAATCTTTCCTTAAATACCATTATAGTAGGTATGAAGTATGAATACTACCGATCGTTTCTAGGCCTAATGTCAGTATGTATGAAGAATTTTATCAATATAAGAACAAGAACGATTTTTCGTGACATATGTTACAAAGTCTGTGAGCAAAGATGTCTCAACAAATTAGAATTCTTAGCAAAAGAAAATTTCGTATTAAACCAGATATTACTGGCAATCCGAGACTTCATAAAATTATAATAGTAAAAACACTAAAACTCTAAACGGAGTTCTTATTATACGCTTGCAAGTATGTACATCTTCCAGTTAATTTTATTTTATTTAGTTAGCACAACTAGTTCGAACCAAAGCATTTAGTACGAGCTGTGACTCAGGTTCGACTTTAGTTTTCATTGCCTTCGTGTTCTATGTTAACTAACTTTGTTAATAAATAAGTTTGCCGCAATAAAAAAGATGTTGGTGAATAAATTTTGAAAATAGAACACAACAAAATAAGGCATGTATTTAAATCGATATCTGTTTATTCCCTTTTTCCGAACAAAATATTACAAAGTTAAATCAAAAATACTGACTTGCACACTAATTATGGACACTAAATAAATCCAATTTAATATACTGTTTAATGGTACTTGCAGAACTATTTTACTGAACAGATCACTATTATCAAAATCGTATATCTAAAAATTCCTTAGCTCATCAAACTTATTAAAACTCTTTTAAGGAAAACCATCGCCTAATTTACTTTTATCAACATCTTTTATTCTAATTAAAAACCCAATTTAATCAGTCATCTTTACAAAATTAAATGTTATTAATCAAAAATAAAAAAACTAACCTAACCCAACCTATTCCGTTATAAGATTGTAAAATTTAGAGTGCAAGTTAGTATTTTTGATAAGCAATTCGTATTTTTGTTTAGTAAATCATGTATCCGGTGTACGAACCACATTTTTGATGTGAATTCGATAAAAAAGGTCAACTCGTTTTGTGTATAATTTTAGTTTTTTTAAGAAGTACCATGTTTAGTTAATCAATTGGTTTTTTTGCACAGCATTCAGATTTCTGGTATGCATTCAGTTAATTAGTGGAGTTACCTAGTGTGCAGAAAAAATATATAGATGTGCATTTAAAAATATCCCATAAAATAAACTTTATTGTACCAATATAAAACAAACGAAGAGAAAGATATTACAATTTTATAAATGTACAGATGGCGGCCTTATCGCTAAAAACAATCTCTTACAGGCGAGGAAGTATGTAGGTATCTAGATTTTATATCTATTTTTGAATGCCCTCGAAAGTTACACTTATAGATTTTAGTGAACATTTGAATATACACACAACTAAATTCTCCTAAACGAGAATTATCTGCCGGCGTCATTAATACTGCACACTACATAACTTGAACTGGTTTTAGTAGATAATAAAATTCTTTGTTATCTGAATTAGTTAGGTATAATCGTATAAAGCATTCTTTGACTTCTATTGTTAAGTTTTCTATAATTTACTTTAATTGAAGTAAAGTTAACAATGCTGTCTATTCCATTTCTTATCATAGTTGTACAAGTTTAGTGATAGGGATATTATCAATTCTTTTTTTGAAAATATATTCAAAGCAATGAAGCACATGGGAACACCCAAAAATTCCGAAATATGTTTTTCCGAATTTCAATATTCCGATGTTCAAAATTCCGAAGATTATAATTCCTAAGAAACAAAGCTCCGAATATTCAAAAGGACGATATTCATTTGTCCGAAAGTCATAAGTACGAATTTTTATTTATCCTAATTTCATTAGTACGAATAATCAAAAGACCGGACAGTGATTTTACCGAAAAACATTATTCAGAATTTCAAATATCCGAAAATTCACTGTTTAAGTTTTTATAATAAAGTACGTTCAAGTCTAACTACCGAAGATAATATTTCCAAGTGAGTGGAAGGCAAACGACAAAACAAAAAAAAATAACCACGATGGCTAAGGCTGGAGCTCCGCACGCATTATAAGTGAATGGTTAACACCCCGACTCAGAGTACCCCGACTCGGATAGGTTAGGTTAGAAGGCTAAGGCGGGAGCGAAGCGGAGCGGAGCTCCCGCCTTAGCCTTCGTGGTTATTTTTTTTGTTTTGTCGTTTGCCTTCCACTCACTTGGAAATAATATTTTCGGTAGTTAGACTTGACTATACTTTATTAAAAAAACGGTTGGAATCGGGAACATAAATAATCGTCTTTAATGATAAGTTTTCGGGTTAAAACAGGAACGGGTAGAAACGACGTTCACCCTTCGTATTTATGATATTTCGGATTTTTGATAATCGGAGTTCGTATTTATAATATGGCGGATTTTTAATGATTCGGAATTCAACGGTTCGGTTTCTTGAAATTCGGCATTCTGACAGTCGGAATTGTAAACATTCGGAATTTTAAAATTATGACTTTTAATAAAAAGGATTTATGAAACATCGGATTTTTGACTTTCGGGATTTCGAATCAGTCGGACTTATGAAATTCGGAATTATGAAATTCGTGATTGTGACTTTCGGAATTAAGTTTTTCGTATTAATGTAGTGTACCCGAAGCACATACAGGTTCAATGCGAATAAAACTAGCTATAGTGATGATTTAACAAACATCGAAACAGAAAATGTAAGTGAACTCCGTTCTTAGCGCGGCATGGCGGAAACAAACCTTGGCTACTATCGGAAATGAATTTGACCGCAGTTGAACCCTCATCTGACCACACTGGTCAGAGCCTTTGCCGTTAACCTGAAATTTTGCTCTTATAATCCCAGATAGGTATAACGTAATGCTTTATTTGTGAACTAGCTGATACCCACAACTTTACTTGGTAACTCACGAAACATCACTATCATCAGTACTAGCTTTTGCCCGCGACTTCGTGAGATAATTTTAACATATATCCAATCGACTTTGACCTGCCCAATGCATAGGACTTCTAGTAAAACATAGGTCAAGCTGTATTGTCATTTTCGCTGAACCGATTTTGATGAAAGATACAGCGATGTTTAAGTTAAAAAAATACCTACCTATAGATATCAAGCTACTGAAATTTGCTCCACCCTCGAACAAACAAACAAATATGAAAAAATATATAGATTTGAACTCAGAAGCCCTAAATTAGTCGATTACAGTTATTTTTTAAATGTATCTTGAATGTACCGTCACAGCTATTTTTACAATTTTATAATAGTACAAATTAGTCTTTATAGTAGGTATCTGGTGTCCTGTCCGGTTTCCTACTTTCTCAACCAAATTCCCAAGGTCTGCAGCATTCTGGGTAATTCCATTAAATTCACATTACTCATAATATATTCAATCTAGTTACTGTTTCTCTTGATCTGTGACCCGGACTGGGTCCAGGTGGATGTGTTGATACTCTTGTTTCTCACGTAGGTATTCGATTTCTCAAAGACTGTTTTGTAAAAAAACACCTTAAAATTCTCCCCAGCTATTAACAGACATAAGTACATACAAACTATATGTCGGCTAGAAAACAGACAAAAGAAACATTAGTTAAATATTGTCAATTCGTGTTTTACTTAGCAGTGGCGCAGGCTGATTATTTTTAAAAGGGAAGCCGAAAATTTAAATAAAAAATTATCAGTCTTGCCCTTAGTAGCAAATAATCCTAGTTTAGTATTAGTAGATACTAGATATACCTGCCTCTACGTACATGTAATGTCATTGCGATCCATTAGGTCATACCCCGATGTTGCGACTTTGCCACCTCCACTTATACACGACAATGTCTTACGTACATGTTCAAGTTCAAGTTCAAGTTCTTTATTTGTTGAATATGGTAGGTACAATGGTGTTATTAATATAAAATATAAGTTACAGCCTATTCTGCCAGGATTGGCGTACAAATATATACATAATTTTCAATTAACATCTAGTAACGAGTAAAAAATAAAAAAATTATAAACGTCATGCAATTCGTGTACAAAACCAATTATTAATAATTATGGAATTAGTATTAAATAGTATCCTTAAAAAAGTCGTCAATATCATAGTAGCACTTGTCACATAACAGATCCTTAAGTTGCTTTTTAAATGAGTTAATAGGCATTAATTTCAAATATTCAGGAATCTTATTATATATTTTGGGAGCTAGGCAGAATACGCTATTACACATAAGGGTTGTTTTATGATAAGAGCAGATATAAAAAACCTACTAAATGCGAAGCGGACTCGCGCACCAATAAACTACAAAAATCAAGTTTGTTGTACGAGAGCCCCCTAAAATGTCAATTTTATTTTAATGAAATCATTTATATTTTATGAAAATATACAGCTCAATGTTCTGTGATCATTTCAAGCGGCTTCTTGTTGCCGTTTTTAATATAAAAAATAAAATTGGAAAAAAATTACGTCTGTTTTAAGAGAGACCCGCTTAAATATTATAATTTTTCTGTTGTTAGTATTTGTTATAGCGGCAACAGAAACACAAAATCTGTGAAAATTTCAGCTCTCTAGCTATCACCGTTTTCATAAGATACAGCCTCGTGACGCGTGACGGTCCGTCGCGTCGGTCTGTAAGTCACTGTCGGACAGACAGACAGACGGACGGCTAAGTCTTATGAATAAAAATAGAGTCCCGTTTTTTATCCACCATGGGTACGAACGGATATGGAACCCTAAAAAGGTCAAAAAACAGTTTTATAATTTTCAAGTTTCTTATTTCCTTGCAATTTTCCCTGCCGAGCTATCGCGGGAGGAAATAAGGTTTATAAAAACACAGTTCTAATGAATTGTACTTAATCTATGTTAAAAATAATTCTTGAGTAGTCATAAGGTTGTGGAGACTCTCAACACCGACTTCTATAATTTTGGCTAGCGCCATCTAGATTTAGCGATGGTAATTAAAATGCCTCAACATTATCAATGCAATGAATAGGCACCTTTAATGTTTTCAAGTAACAAAAGAAGATACTTATCCTCTCCTACTTCCACATCACCACACTACACTCCGTAAGCAATTTTTATTACTTGTAACTTATGCTTTAATAATATTTGTAATTCTAGTTTCATAAAATTATAAATATTATTTATTAGATACAATAAACAAACAAGCAGCCGGCGAGTTTCCTGCAAAAACTGCTTGGCGCTGCTGATGTCGTCAATAAGTCAAGTGACGTCTCTATCTCATAGTATACAAATGTACTCTGTGGTTGCAGTTCCTGCAGAGCACATGCGGAGAGAAATAAGCTATGTCGTTCTGGCTTTCACACACGCTCCTAGCGCCGCCCTTTTCGCTAAGGAGAGCGTGGTGCGTTAATTTATGGAACAATGCGAGTCATGTACTGTGGTAGTATGAGTCTGTAAGCCGGATTATTTTCGCGCTTTTGTTCGATCAAACGGTGTGGTTTACGAATATCGATTAATTTGGAGTAAGTGTCTAATATATTTTTAATGTTTTTGGTATATTTAATGAAACTTCGTATATTTGAGTGCATTTATAATCTAAGTAAAATGAATATTTGAGATTAATTTAGGAGTATAATTTAAAATTGATATACGTTGCTGTCAGTTCTAAAAGGGAAGCCAGCGGGAATCGGCTTGTATGGAGCCTTTGCTACTGTTACTTAGTATTTTGTAGAGATTCAAATCAGTTTTTGTGGAAAAATTTGACTTTTTCACCTATAAGGTTTTATTCGAACAGAAATTAGATATAAAACTATTTCAAACTATACCTATTAAGTTAGTTCTATCCTAATGTGAAAACTTTTACCGATTCTCTTCAAATGGAAATGATAATGTTTCAACTTTGCATATTATAGAACTAATGAACCAGCAATTCTTTATATTGTTAGTTTGATCTAGTCTATAAAATAATTTTAAACAGTTAGGTATTTAAGTAAAGATAAGTCTAGGTACCGTAATAATATTGCCTAGGTATGTTATTTACTGTGAAAGTCTCATTAACCTACATACATACAGTCACGCATTTATCCCCGAAGGGGTATGTAGAAGCATGCTTATAATCACCTTACAGTTTTATTTCCCACTTCATAGGTGTTGAGCCTATTGCCGTGTTAAAACATACAGGTGCAGGTTAAGACGACCGGCAGTTGAAATTTTTCAGGCCTTCAACTTGGCGTAACGATTGTCATTTTACTGACAACCGGGTTTCATTTCGAGTTTTTCTTCTCTGCGCAATGGATCGTTTTGCGAATGTGTTCCCTTAGTCGCCTCTTACGAAACCCTCGGGATGAATTGGGGTGGCGATATTTTATACACCTTCTCGTTGTTAAAACAAATGAAGCAGTACTTCCCCTTAATTAACGTTTTGAAGGAATAGATAGGAAGAAGAATATAAACTAAAATCTCGAAAACATACATACATACATACGTATACTCACGCCTTTTTCCCTCTAGGGTAGGCAGAGACAACAACCTGCCATTTGCTTCAGTCCTTACACACTTCACTAGCTTCCTCTAAATTAATTAAACCTTTCATGCAAGCCCGTCGGTTTCGAGTGCTTATGACCTGCCCTTTTTGTAACACATCACTAATTTGATTGGTGTATGTTTTCAAGAAATATAAAAAAAACCTCGAAAAATAATAATTAAATCTGTTTCCACTAGTGTTTTATGACCAAGTATGTTGTAGTGAACAAGTAGGTATGTCTTTGCCTTTCAGGTTTTGAGTGTGATAAATGTGTTTCCGTACCGTTACATGTTTATCTACTTTTGATTGATGATTTCTAGAAAATAATAAGCCATTGTGCTCCGTTATCCGGAGTTGTGCCAAGAAAAAACTAATATAATTACCATTATTTTATAGTGACTTATAGAATAACAATATTACTGGGAGTTGGTATTGTAGTAAATATTAATATCAGAGATATTTAGGCATGTTTTACAGATGGTTCGTATCATGAGCGTCCTACTGACGGTCTTTTATATGAATGAAGTAAACTTTATAAATATATAAATCTACTAGAGTCTAGAGAAAGCCTGTACCAGTCGCGTGTTTTGGCTATCGAAAACATTTTACCCGTGTAGCTAAGAGACTGCGTGTGACTGAATTGTTTTTCCGATAACAAAAGAAGTCTACTAATATTTTTATACAGAGATAGTTATAGCACACGAGAGTGCTACGTAAGTGAATGGAAGGCTCTAGACCTATAAAATCCAATCAACATCATACACAAAGTCATTAGTATCAGTTCATTGCTTTTCTGCAGGGCGAAAGAAAAATCCGGGAACTTTTACATTATAATATTTTGCTCATCATGTTTCACTAAGTGGATTCTGTGCTACGGAGAAGAAACCAGACTTAGATGATAATTACTTTACACATTATGCTGAAGACCTAAATAGTGGTAAGAAAAATTAAAACGAAGGATCTAACCGGGAATAAATCCCCGTTCCCAGTGATTAAATTATTAATATCAGCACAAGTTGACAGTTTATCCGATGAGACCTTTATTACGTTATAAATCTTAAATTAAATAACTGTCAAGGTTTATAACTTGTGGAAGAATCCAAGATGACGGCACAACCACCCGTTCTCAAGGGATACATTGAGACGTTTCCAATTTGTAATAAAGTTGATCGTAACTAACTTGAAATATTGGAAGGCTTTGTAAATTGGATCACGTTTTACGTTGATTTTTTTAAAGATTTCGCTTATACCTTGAAATCAATGTTCTGTAACTTTTTATATTTGTATTTTTATATTTTACTAACTGACCGGACAGACGTTGTCCTGCCTTAACTATGAAAATCGGTATTCTGACTTCTGAGTACCCGGTTCCCTGTTCCTGTTCCCGATTTCTTGTTCCCGGTTTTACATTGAGTTCCCGGTTCACTGTTCCCGTTCCCAGTTTCAGATTCTGGGTTCCCGGTTTCGAGTTCAGAGTTCACGATCCCTGGTTTTCGGTTACCAGGTTCCAGTTCCCTGTCAGTCTTTCTATTCCCGGTTCCCATTTCGAATATCCCAGTTCTAAGATCTGATCCAAAATCTCAATAGAAACCATTTCTTCAAACAGTTCAAGCGGGTTACAGTTATTTGAAATTTTCCACCCATTTTTTTCTCTTAAACCTTCTCCTGACAATAACTAACACGAAAAGAAGAATTAGCGAAATCGGTCCAGCCGTTCTGAAGTTATACGCGCACATACCTTCATTTTACAGATTCATTTTTATATAAATTTTAATTTTATTTTTTCATTTTCATGTTCATTTTTAAACTACTTACATTCTTTTTTTTAACATCTTTTTTGAAGATATTTGCAGCACGCATGCTGTAAATTTTATATCAAATGTCATAATATTACAATAAAAATGTTCATATTGTCCAAAGCGGTAAGGTTAGATTGGAAATAATATTGTATGGTGGTTATTAAGCATTCTTAAATTTTCTAATTAGCTGCTCATTTTTTGATTTTTTTTCTTTCATAAGAACCTTCTCCTGACAATAAGGAACACAACAAAAAAAGAATTAGCGAAATCGGTTCAGCCGTTCACGCGTGATATCGTGACCAAGGAAATAGGGATTCATTTATATAAAACTAGCTGACCCGCGCAGCTTCGTTTACGCCACATAAGGTGTATAAAGGACAGGTATTCCTTTAACAGACTCATTTGAGCGTATGAAACTGCCCTGTTGGCTTAAAATAATTCAGTCCACGCCTTCAGCGCGAATTATTTTACAATAGCCTTAATCATTAAGCTCTTTTATGATTAAGCCAACACGCCAGTTTAGATTTACCCTCACATTCAAAAGAATCCTTGAATTAGGTTTTGCGAAAGTTAAGATGTCTCTAATTCCTGAACCACAAAACCCTCAACATTGAAACTTGTGTAAAACGATGCTTAAAGTACTCCCGCCATAACACTAAAAAAAATAGACGCTGGACAGCATCCGAACCACCCCCTGGGCGAGGCCGCAGTGGCGGCCGGTCTGTTGGGAGTTCTGTGACATCCTTCCGAGGGCTTACCCTCGGCTCCCAACCATAGGCTGTTGGGCGTTACGTGAGGTTTTTTAGTCGGTAGGAATCCGGCATAGCATCCATGAGGATTTTCCATCACATAAATAAAAAAAAAGGTAGATTTTGTAGTTCAGGAATTAGAGACATCTCAACTTTCGCAAAACCTAGAATTTAAGGGTTCCTTTGAATGTAAGTGTAAATCTGAACTGGCGTGTTGGCTTAATCATAAGAGAGCTGGATTGTTTTAGAATGGACTTAATTTTTAAGCTCTTTTATGATTAAGCAAACAGGGCAGTTACAGACGCTCAAATGAGTCTGTTAAAGGAATACCTGTCCTTTATACACCTTATGTAGCGTAAACGAAGTTGCGCGGGTCAGCAGGCTTAATCTTTAAGATCTTTTTTGATTAAGCAAACAGGGCAGTTTCACACGCTGCTTGATGATTCTGATGAAAAAATACCTCTCCTTTCATAGATTTTAATATGTGACGTAAACGAAGTTGCAAGGGTCAGCTAATCTATACATATAATAAAACTGTTGAAGGTCTAGAGTCTACTGAAGCCGAAAATGTAATTCAATATTTTTATGTCTGTCTGTATCCCGAATAAGTATCACGCCGAAACTACTGATCGATTTGAATGAAACTTAATACAATCAGAGCTTATAATCCAAGGAAGGTCTAGGATACGTTTGATCTCGATATTTTGCGCGGTTCCTTTGGGAGAGTTGTAACTTCTCAATGCGTGGTCCGATTCCAAAATTGTTTTTCAGTGTTATAAAGGTAATACTTTAAGGAATGTTTCACACAAGTTTCAATGTTTAAAGTTTTGTAGTTCAAGAATTAGAGACATCTCATCTTTCGCGAAACCTAGAATTCAAGGGTTCCTTTGAATGTAAGTGTAAATCTGAACTGGCGTGTTGGCTTAATCATAATAAAAGAGCTTAATGATTAAGGCTATTATAAAATAATTCATGACATTCAGACTGAAATGTTTTAGAATGGACTTGTGAAAGGACCGTGAGAGGGTTGCTCACCGTCCTTACAGAAGCAGGCCCATGGCGGCAGCGTGATATGAGGGATTCATGCCCCCCCCCCCCCCCCCCTTAGAAGCAGGATCACACCCCAAAACCCCACAAAGACATACACCCCCGCGGGATAGCACCCGAACCACCCCCTTGGCGAGGCCGCAGCGGCGACCGTGGGTCTGTTGGGAGTCCTGGGACATCCTTCCGAGGGCTTACCCGGGGTTCCCAACCATAGGCTGTTGGGCGTTACGTAATGTTTTTAGTCGGTAGGAGTCCGTCATGGCATCCATGAGGATTTTCCCTCACGTTTAAACACAAAATCTCTTTTGATTAAGCAAACAAGGCAGTTTTATACGCTCCCATGAGTCTGTTGAAAAAATAGCAATCCTTTCATACACGTTATGTGGCGTAAACGAAGTTGCGCGGGTCAGCTAGTATATTATAATAGCATTTTTGTTGATAGCACAGCAATATCGCAGACCCAACATTAAAAAAATGTGATCCACAAATGTTTGTATCAGAGTTTGAGTGTTTTCTATGTATAATATGTATGTATTTAGAATTATATAAGTATGCATATCAGTCGTCTGGATATCATAGCAATCACGGGATTTATTTTTTCTCTATCGGGCCTCCAAGATATTTAGCGTGATAATATGTATCCGGTGTGTAAAACCGATCTCTTACTAACATTCCTGCAACGTTTTAGTTTGAAAAAAATCACAAATTCTGAATTCCAATGCAAATTGGTATAATGCATTACAAGGCAAAACTGGCCGAACCTATTATTTTTCAATAGCTTGTTTCATAACAATTCCGATGCTATGACTTTTGTATGTAGCCACCATACAAAGTTATGAGTTATCGTCGATTGAAGAACACTCGCCCTCGTCGCTCGTGTCCCCCTGAATATACTTGGACAGACGCGGGTTTTTCGCGCGCTGACGTCACGGACTGAATAGAGGATATGTAGCGTGATAATATATAGGCTATTTGAAGACCCCACCCCTAAAAAATATTTTTGCAAAATTTTAACCGAATCTGTTCAGTACTTTTCGAGCGAAAGCGAAGCAAACAGACAAACATACAAAAATTTTTCTGACTATATTTTTGGGTTCGGTATCTTACGTAGAACACTTAGCAAATATTTTTTTTTAATATTTTTAATGTATAGTTTTGGCTTCTCTATCATTTTATTATATGTATAGATACTAGAGGACGTCACTCAGTTTCACCCGCGTAGTTCTCATTCCCGTGGGAATACAATATTTTTTCTTCCATAAGAACCTTCTCCTGACAATACCTTACACAACAAAAAAGAATTAGTAAAATCGGTCCACCCGTTCTGAAGTTATGCGCTTACCAACACATTTTGCGATTCATTTTTATATATAAGATATAGATTTTCAGAATAAAAGCGTTTAATACCAAAAACCTATCGTGGAATGATTTTAGAATCAAGCGACAACCCTGGGTTAGATCCATATAGCCTACGGATATTTGTTTAATGTAGGTAGGTACCTCGATAAACTCATACAAATTTACAATAAATTAAGGGTAAAACGAATAAAAAAATGTTATTTACATTTTATGTACAGTTATCTCAAACAATAGTAAAAAAAATCTCAATTGAATGAAAACATGTAGAATATTATACCTATTTCTTTTTAAAGTCAAAGTTCCGAGAGTATGAAAAATATTACACATTTGCACATGAAACCGACTCTATTGAATGTTAAGGTATGCAATTGAAAAAAGAAATTGTTCGAAATGAAAACCGACGCTAATGAAAATATCCTCCCACAGCACCGCGCAGATTCGTAGCTCATGCATAAATATCGATATTAATACAGGGGTAGATGGAAAAATATGTTCTCCTACATTCACTCAATAATTTATTAATATTTAATTTAAAATATAGATCTCCCATATTTCCTTTCTTATTAATTGGAACGTAATCCATGATTTAGTAATGCAACTTTGGGCTTTCTCCATAAATTTGCATGATGTCATTAAGTTACTTTAAAATTTGACAATGTCGTAAGGCGGAACCGGTCAAATGTAAAATAAACCAATGATGTAGGTGAACCTTTGAATAATAGAATTCAAAGTTTCACCCGCGTAGCTCCCGTTTCCGTGGGAATATGGGATTTAAATATAGCCTATGTTCAGCGGGAATAGTGTAGCTTCCCGTCAGAGAAAGAATTTTTTAAACCGTACAGTAGTTTTGGAGCCTATTCGATGCATACAAAAAATTAAATATTTCATCTTTATAATATTGGTTTAGATTACATGTGCAGCAGATTCCACTAAGTGCCATAAATCAACAGTCTAAATAACCTACATGAATTATTCTTTCTAATATCTTACCAAGTGATAAAATCCTGAAAACATAAAAGAGATCATCAAAGTAACATCTTTCACTGTCCTAAGAAATATTCAAACATAATAAAGAGACGAGTAGCAAAGAGAATACAATGATGCTACTGTGATAGGTAACGATACTACCAAAACAATTTTATTATTCACAAACACTATCAAAGAAGCTCTTGCTTGCCGAAGTATTTGCATTCAAAAGAAAGTAGTGCGAGGTACCTACTTGTTTCCTTGTGAAGTATCTATCTGCCCCCTGTCGCTTGACTGAAAACATCCGAAGGGTATTAAGATGTAGATGGCATGTTTTCTTCTGAATAATAAGAAGGAACCCATCCAGACAGACTTTCATTTTCAATCTTTTTAACGGCCATTTCCTAAAATGACAAATATTGTAAAATAATATTAGTTGTGACCCCGTATACCCGCGTGGCAAATTTTATAAATGGTACTAACACCTCATTGCAACCACTTAGGAGATGGCATTTTAAGCCCCCGAGTAACCCAAAATGCCTTGGAATGACAGTTAAAAATTTTTAAAAGGGGTTATTAGATTTTTAAACATAAGAGTTTATAATTTTACACCTTTAAAGCTAATTTCAGAATCGCAAATCTCAATGTTTTTAGGTGTATGTAGTTTTTGAATTTATAACATAATCACAAATTAAACAACTACACTTAATAAAAAAATAGTGGCATTAGTTTGCAAATGTTTTACACTCCTATAACTGAAGAAAAACTTACGTACTACCCGTTCGCTCTAACTTTGCCGCTGGCGTAGAGGCGTATACCCGAATTGTTATTTAGACGAAGTAAATTGACAGTAGCTAATGTCACTTCGTCATAGAAAATACGCAACATTATAAGAAGAAGTGACTTAGTTGCTGTCAATTTACTTCGTCTATTTAAAAATTCGACTTTAGTATGGAGCCGAGCGGCAAAGTTAGAGCGAACGAGCAGTACCTATATTTATTGTAAGTTTTCTTAACGCTTCGCGGTGTATACTGTACTTATTTAATATACTTCTCGGAACTTACTTGGAATATTTATTACTTTCTTGTACCAGCAAAGTTTCAAACGCAATGTAGGGCCCGTGTTCGTAGCTAGACTGTAACAAGAGCGGCGAAAGTTTTTTTTAACACCTACTTTCTATTATTGTTACAGTATAAGAAAAAGGCTGGGGATACACCACACTCTTACCGTCACTTTTATTAGCACAGTTTATGTAGTTGCGATTGTAAGTTTCATAATCACTGAATTCATCCTGGATCGCTTGGAACCATTTTCAATATTAAATTTTTTATGGTTTGTTTTTAAACCGAATAGATTTTGTTGCGCTTGACGACACGATGCCAGATATGGTAATACGAAATTTAATCTGATTGGTTATTGGAAAAGTATCTCATCTAGTCTTCGATTTGGTGGAAACCGGCTCTTATACAGGAGAAAATCTATAACGATTATTTTTTTCTTACGTGTGGAAATCCTACATGGATGCTATCGACTAAATCACAAGATGTCTTACAACTGTCTACAGTTGAAAACAGTTTTTAGCTTATATGATGCCTTTCGGTCATTAAAAATTTCTTCACGCATTTTTTTTATTTTTTTTTATACTACTTAGGTGGCAGACAAGCTTACGGCCCACCCATTATAAACAGATGACAATCGCCAAAGAAGGCTTTGGGTTAATGAAGCTCTAGTGCCTGTAGATTTCTTGAAATGAAATTGTGAGTGTGGTATGTCGCCGGTATTACCTTTATTGTCACAATAAAGGAGGATAGGGACACAAGAAGGCACGTGCAAGCTCTATTTGCCACTATGCAGCTATTGTTACGGCCACAGATTCAATTCGTCGTAAAAGTAGGTAGGTATTTAAGTAATCTAAAAAACGATCTGACGAATCTGTTTTAATAGCTTAGCTTCTCAAGCTTCAAGTGGTATAAAAAAAAGAGGTTAAGTTCTATAAAGAACCAACACGATCTTTTAAACTTGTTATAATTCATTGTGAGTTTCCGATAAATATAGAAATTAGTCGTGAAAAAGATCCGAAAACCACTGGCATATTTAGGAGTTCATATTTCACTGTTCAACATCGCTACAAGTTATCGTAAGAACGTCCCGTCGTCAGGTGATTCGAATTATCATAATAAGAATGGCACTGTGGTAATAAAATTGCAAATGTGACCATCGGATGTCATTACGTATTCACTTTCACGTCCGGCCACGTCCGAACGACGCGACGGCGACACACGCTGGAATTACGACTATTGTTGGCCACAGAAATTTGTACCCGTAAACCGACATGCATTAATTTTCAGTTGTAATGATATCCGAGTAGGTATTAACATACTCACAGAGTATTATCGGGTTAACTGATAATTAAAACAAAGTACTACGCAGAGTGGGTACATTTTTTAGTTTAACATAACAATTTTCGGTTGAAAAATGAAATATGATGAAGAATAATTACTAATTGATCGCTTGAGAAACCCATATCACATTTCAAACATTATTCTTGACATAATTCCAAAAACTGTAGCTTCGATTGACATAGTACAAAGTATTGGACGAAAAAGAAACAGTGATGCATCTTTTTCTTTTAAACATAACTTTGGAAATGACTTGAAGTGGTTCAAAATTGAGTAGATCAAATGGTACCAGAACACCCGGCCATAGACAGTTTGTAGAGACCCGTGTGGTAATGAAGCAAACCGACATAGCATCCACGAGGATTTCCACACGCAAAAAAACATCTACATATGGTCACGCCTTTATCTCCGAAGGTGTAGGCAGAGGCATATTATATGCCCACATTTCACCTTTTTAGAATTTGTCCCACGTAATAGGTGGTGAGCCGTATTGCCGTGTTGATGGACTGGCGCAGGTTGTAACTGCCCGCTCTGTTGAAAGTTTTCAAGCCGCCTAAAAAGGCCTTCAACTAGGCTTAACGAATGCCATTTTACTGGCAACCGGGACCAACGGCTTAGTGTGCGTTCCGAAGCACAGAAACGCTCAAATAAATGTCACAAAGTGTTTACATGGATAGTCACCCATTCAAGGACTGGCCATAGTGAAAGTTGTTTACTGCAGTGATCGTTTACAGAACACTATGTTAGCTTTGCAGAGTGTTATTTTTCCGGCTGCCTCATTTAGCTTGGCTTAACGACTGACATGTTACGGAAACCTGAACCAACAGGTTCACGTGCCTTCCGAAACAATGAAACCCTTACTTATGAACCTATCTCACAGCGAAAGTTACATGACACTGTGATCGTTTACGGAACACTGACTCTAAGCTTTTTCGAATAAAATGATGTATAAAATGGTGTATAATAACATAGATTTGTTTTTTGGTAACTTTATAAGTCTAAAAAGTCACGCGTGTATAAAATGTCCTCTCAAATGAAAGGGTCGTTGAAAGGGTCAGGAACTCCTCATTAAGTGAAAAATGGTTATTTTTGCAAACGAGAGCAGTTTATTCCTTTAGTTGAGGTGACACACAAAAAAACAATACACAACGTCAGTATAAAAAGTAAAAAGACGCGTGCCGCGCATAATGCAGCTGATAAAGAAGGTTTATATCGTTAACATTCCCCACCCTAGTGCTGAATCAGCAGCACTCATTTTCTATAGGAACTCTAGCGATGCGCGTGATAGCCCTAGTAAGAAGCCCTGCTTTTGTTCTAATTTTAGCTGTTCTTACGCGGCCGTCTCTGCCCGGTATTACCTCTTCTATCAAACCTTTTAGCCAAACGTTGCGGGGCCCATCAGGATCTATTACTACTACAAAGTCTCCAACCCGTACGTTTCTCCTCTCTGCCTGCCATTTATAGCGCGGTAGCAAATCTGGCAGTAAATTTTTCAGGCACGTGATCTCATCTCCAAATTCCTGTGACTGCGAATATCGAAGAAGTAAACGCTCTGCTCTCTCCATTGTGCTTCCATCGTCATTGTAGCTAGATAACTCATGCCTGTTTGATCTGCTTAACACCTTTTTAACGCAATCTACAAAAGTAAATACTCGAGCGGCAGATCTAAGTAGACGCAGCCACGAAGAAAACCTTGTAGGTTCAGGTACAGGTAAGTTTTCATTTTCTATGTCTGATGTGATTGTCAAACATTCTAATGTTAATTCTTCGCTTTTAGATTCGATGACATCTAGCGGCCACTCGTGACAATCCCGGTATAAAAATGTAGGCCCATGTAACCACTCTTTTTGAAGAAGGGTCCAGTCATAGCTTTCCCTTGTAGCGATGTCTGCAACATTCACTTTAGTAGGTACGTAACGCCATTCGTTTATGTTCGTCAGCTCATCAATTTCTCCTAATCGATTTGCGATGTATATTTTGTAATTGCGAGCATCGTTACGTATCCAATGTAATACTGTAGTAGAATCGCTCCAAAAATATCTTCTTTCAGCCTTGATTCTATGCTCTTTAGTGATTGTATCTGCTAATCTAGCTGCTAGAACGGCAGCTTGCAACTCCAAGCGGGGTATAGTAGCAGGTTTGTTTCCCGCTACTCGGCATTTACTCGCAATGAACGCAACGCGTTTATTCGAGTCATTATCTAGCCATCGCCAGTACGCTACGGCACAATAGGCAACCGTCGATGCATCGCAAAATATATGCAACTGTGCTTTCGTGTATCCGGAGGTTAATGTGGATATCGATGGCGCAACTGGTTGCTCTCTTACGTGAGCATTGTTCGGTGCATCTGGGGACTGCGTTATGGAAACTGAATTTTCTTAATTTTTGTTCGTACTAGCTGTTGCGTTCAGATAATATCTAGGTAGGCAAATACTATGTAATGATTGCAACAGTGTAATCCATTTGAGCCATTTCTCGAATATTGTGTCGGTAATAACGTCATCCCAGTTAATTTTTATTTTCCATGTCTCCTGTAAAATAATCTTACCGTTGATTGTGCAGGGTGATAGAAAGCCGTAGACGTCAAATATCGACATGACTACTGTCAATGTTTCTCTCTTCGTGGGCCGTTTCGTACCATTCATAATGTTTGGCGAAATTCGTTTAAAAGATACGTCGAATCTTAATGTATCGTCATGTGGACACCAAATCAAGCCTAGCGCACGCTCCCCGACGTATTGCTTCCCAATCTTGAAACTGACAGCTGCCTCCCCTAGTGTATCTTTTGGTAAACTGTCCAATACTTGCGCGCTATTGCTGGTCCAGTTTCGCATTTCAAATCCACCTTCTTTATGAATGTTCATGACGTCATGAGCAAGTTGTGATGCTTTTTCATCAGGTAAGCTGTCAATGTAATCGTCCATATAGTGACTTGTACATATAGCGGTGACTGCAGCGGGCATCGATGATTGGTACCGTCGAGCATTTTTATTTTTAATAAATTGGGCTATAAATGGTGAGCAGTTGGCACCAAAAATTAACGAAGTCATCACATAGGTGTTCACAGGCTCTTCAGGTTCCTCCCTATAAATGAAACGCAGCGCATCTTGATCTTCTGATCTAATTTTAATTCGCAAAAACATATCTTTTATGTCCCCGGTTACGGCTACTCGATTCTCTCTAAATCGTAACATAATACCGAATAGTGACGCCAATAGGTCGGGTCCTTTTAATAAATAGTCGTTGAGACAAAAGCCTTGCGTCTTGGCTGCAGCATCAAACACTAGTCGTAGTTTTTTCTTGTTGGGGTTATCCACCCCAAAGCTTCGAGCCGGATGTTTACCACTCCGCCGCGAAAAATGGTGAGGACGCGCCAACAAACGGAAAAAGAAAATGAAACAGAGCAGCAAGAGGCCACCAGCACATTGCCTTCAACTATGCCTACATCATCTGCAGCAAGAAAATCGGGCGATGTACACATTATGGAAAAATCTTTCGATGAGGGTGTGAAGTCGGAACATATGGTCCCACTTAGACCGACTTCACAATTGTCCCAGCGAACTGTAAAGTCGAAGAGTCAGTCATCGTCGCGTTCCCTACAAGCTCAAAGAAAAAAATTGGAGCTAGAAGCAGAAAAGGCAAAGGCACAAATAAAATTGAACTTAATAGAGAAACAATTAGCGGCGGATATTGCCGACCTAGAGGAAGATTACAGTCCACCATCAGAAGTCAGCCAGACAGATCATGGCGCTGACGAAGAAATAAAAAATTGGTTTGAGCGTAACCAACGGGAGCTGCAGCATGCCCCAAAGCCGGGTAACGAAAGGAGTGAGCCGCAAGCGTCGGGTCCGTCCGACGCAGATGGTACGGCACAGCTGTTAGCCAAGGTATTTAAGGAGTTACTCACCTCTTCAGCAGCCCAGCAGAACTCAAACTTACTTAGTCGCCTTAGTACGCCAAAAGAACTACCAATATTCTATGGACATCCGAAAGACTGGCTATTATTCAAGAAAGCGTATGAAGAGTCAACAGAGATGTGTAAATTCACTGTAAGGGAAAACCTATGGCGACTGAGTAAGTGTTTACGTGGTGCCGCTCACGAAGCTGTTGCAGCACTTTTAATCAGTGCCACATCCCCTGAGATTGTGATGTCAACACTACAGCTGCAATTCGGAAACGCTGATGTCATCCTTTCCCGTATAATGTCAGATGTGAAGAGGATGGGCAACTTGCCGCCGGAATACCACCGTGAAATAGTATCATTTTCGGTCAAAATAAAGAATTATGTGGCAGCAGTAGAAACTCTTGGTCGCAGTGAGTACTTACAGGGAATGGAAGTAGTTAATATAATATTGTCGAAGCTACCTACTACTCTTCTTTCTAAGTGGGCGGATTACAGCTACCCATTCATTACTGCTGAATCACCTAGACCTAGATTGAATTTAATGTCAGATTTTCTCACCGAAGAAGCCGTGAAAGTATCTACATGTAGTGCGATTTTACTACATTCGAAGATAGACGGTTTTAAACAGAAACAATATGAAAAAGTGAATAATGTTCAAACTGTTTCGGTATTCGAAAAGCAAAGCGATCAAAATTGTAGCTATTGTCGCACTAGTAGTCATAGACTGGACGAGTGTAAAAGGTTTAAAAAAGCGTTGCGTAAGGACAGATGGTTTCATGTAAAACGAAACCGTATTTGTTACAAATGTTTAGTAGCACATCATCGCAAGGAGGCGTGTCTAGCTTCTAACTGTAATATAGATAACTGTGGACAAGCACATCACCCTCTACTCCATTACGTACTGCGCCCAGACAATAATACGACCGCGTCAGTAAGTACAGCAGATACACACTCTACATCTACTACTAGGCTTGAACCCACTCAATCCGAAACAGTAACAAACATAAACATAAACAGCACTGCGTTATTAAAAGTTGTACCAATAAACATTCACACACCAACCGGAGTAGTTAGCGCAACAGCTTTGTTAGACGACGGTTCAACTGTTTCATTGATAAGCGCCCCACTCGCTGCTAAGGCAGGCCTTCACGGGCGTCGGCAGTCCCTACGTGTGCGTGGTGCAAGGGACGACAGTGAGCTAGTATGTGATACTGAACTGACTACTATGACACTGTCCGGAAAGAATAACAAACGATTTACTATGAATGTTCGAGTAGTAAAAGAATTAAACATTCCTAATCAAACACTCACTACAATGAATTGTAATAATTTTAAGCATTTAGTTAATATTAGACATCATTTATGAACCTTGTGCCACGCGGTCCCCGCTGGGATGGTGTCTGCATGGAAGAATGCCTACGCAGCAACCTGTACGTCACTCCGCACTGTTTGTTACCAGTGACATAATGGTAAGTGAATGCATTCTTCAAGAGATACAAGAAGATGTAAAAAAATGGTTCTCTGTTGAGTCTATGGGAGTAACGGGTAAGCCAAGGCAGAATTCCGAGGACTTGCGTGCTGAGAGTATCTTAGAACAGACTTCTACGTTGGTTGATCATCAATGGCACGTAGGTTTACCTTGGCGGGATGAAAACTGCTTATTACCCGATTCATTCCCAACTGCGATGTCAAGACTCAAGGGAGTTGAGCAGAAGATGAAGAAGAGTAAAGAGTATGCCTTTAGGTATAAGGAACGCGTACAACACCTGTTTGACAACGATTACGCTAAACAAATAACGTCAGAGAAAGCGTGTAGCAGTTACAATGCGCAGGACACTAGGAAAATTTGGTATCTACCTCACTTTGGGGTGGATAACCCCAACAAGAAAAAACTACGACTAGTGTTTGATGCTGCAGCCAAGACGCAAGGCTTTTGTCTCAACGACTATTTATTAAAAGGACCCGACCTATTGGCGTCACTATTCGGTATTATGTTACGATTTAGAGAGAATCGAGTAGCCGTAACCGGGGACATAAAAGATATGTTTTTGCGAATTAAAATTAGATCAGAAGATCAAGATGCGCTGCGTTTCATTTATAGGGAGGAACCTGAAGAGCCTGTGAACACCTATGTGATGACTTCGTTAATTTTTGGTGCCAACTGCTCACCATTTATAGCCCAATTTATTAAAAATAAAAATGCTCGACGGTACCAATCATCGATGCCCGCTGCAGTCACCGCTATATGTACAAGTCACTATATGGACGATTACATTGACAGCTTACCTGATGAAAAAACTGCATCACAACTTGCTCATGACGTCATGAACATTCATAAAGAAGGTGGATTTGAAATGCGAAACTGGACCAGCAATAGCGCGCAAGTATTGGACAGTTTACCAAAAGATACACTAGGGGAGGCAGCTGTCAGTTTCAAGATTGGGAAGCAATACGTCGGGGAGCGTACGCTAGGCTTGATTTGGTGTCCACATGACGATACATTAAGATTCGACGTATCTTTTAAACGAATTTCGCCAAACATTATGAATGGTACGAAACGGCCCACGAAGAGAGAAACATTGACAGTAGTCATGTCGATATTTGACGTCTACGGCTTTCTATCACCCAGCACAATCAACGGTAAGATTATTTTACAGGAGACATGGAAAAAAAAAATTAACTGGGATGACGTTATTACCGACACAATATTCGAGAAATGGCTCAAATGGATTACACTGTTGCAATCATTACATAGTATTTGCCTACCTAGATATTATCTGAACGCAACAGCTAGTACGAACAAAAATGAAGAAAATTCAGTTTCCATAACGCAGTCCCCAGATGCACCGAACAATGCTCACGTAAGAGAGCAACCAGTTGCGCCATCGATATCCACATTAACCTCCGGATACACGAAAGCACAGTTGCATATATTTTGCGATGCATCGACGGTTGCCTATTGTGCCGTAGCGTACTGGCGATGGCTAGATAATGACTCGAATAAACGCGTTGCGTTCATTGCGAGTAAATGCCGAGTAGCGGGAAACAAACCTGCTACTATACCCCGCTTGGAGTTGCAAGCTGCCGTTCTAGCAGCTAGATTAGCAGATACAATCACTAAAGAGCATAGAATCAAGGCTGAAAGAAGATTCGAATACTGTAGTAGAATCGCACCAAAAGGTGCGATTCTACTACAGTATTACATTGGATACGTAACGATGCTCGCAATTACAAAATATACATCGCAAATCGTTTAGGAGAAATTTATGAGCTGACGAACATAAACGAATGGCGTTACGTACCTACTAAAGTGAATGTTGCAGACATCGCTACAAGGGAAAGCTATGACTGGACCCTTCTTCAAAAAGAGTGGTTACATGGGCCTACATTTTTATACCGGGATTGTCACGAGTGGCCGCTAGATGTCATCGAATCTAAAAGCGAAGAATTAACATTAGAATGTTTGACAATCACATCAGACATAGAAAATGAAAACTTACCTGTACCTGAACCTACAAGGTTTTCTTCGTGGCTGCGTCTACTTAGATCTGCCGCTCGAGTATTTACTTTTGTAGATTGCGTTAAAAAGGTGTTAAGTAGATCAAACTGGCATGAGTTATCTAGCTACAATGACGATGGAAGCACAATGGAGAGAGCAGAGCGTTTACTTCTTCGATATTCGCAGTCACAGGAATTTGGAGATGAGATCACGTGCCTGAAAAATTTACTGCCAGATTTGCTACCGCGCTATAAATGGCAGGCAGAGAGGAGAAACGTACGGGTTGGAGACTTTGTAGTAGTAATAGATCCTGATGGGCCCCGCAACGTTTGGCTAAAAGGTTTGATAGAAGAGGTAATACCGGGCAGAGACGGCCGCGTAAGAACAGCTAAAATTAGAACAAAAGCAGGGCTTCTTACTAGGGCTATCACGCGCATCGCTAGAGTTCCTATAGAAAATGAGTGCTGCTGATTCAGCACTAGGGTGGGGAATGTTAACGATGTAAACCTTCTTTATCAGCTGCATTATGCGCGGCACGCGTCTTTTTACTTTTTATACTGACGTTGTGTATTGTTTTTTTAACCGACTTCAAAAAAAGGAGGAGGTTCTCAATTCGTACGCTATGTTTTTTTTTTTTTTTTTTTTTTTGTATGTATGTTACGCGATAGCGGTGCCAATTATGGATGGATTTTGAAAATTCTTTTTTTGTTTGAAAGAGGCTACTTCTGAGGTGGTCCCATATCCAGGGTATCAGGATCTGATGCTGGGATCCAGGAGAAATCGAGGGCAACCACCGAAAATTGTAGGGACAACTAGTGCGTTTGTTAACTTTTTGATTAAGTGCTTTAATGTACTAAAATTTAATGAAGGTCTGGAGTCGATCTGATGATGGAACCGAAAGACAGTCGAGGGAATTCCTTAACGATTTACAGCAGTTACCTTGTGTTTCGGCTTGATTGATTTGTGTTGATGAGAACTTTACACCTAGATAGAAATACTTTTCGGTCCACCCGTCACTTAAAATAAAAAAATAAAAATTTTAAATAAAAAATAGAACCGACTTCATACAAATCCTTAAAAATAAAATTTACCTAGCACATTGTAATTTGTATTTTGATTTATCCGATTTTATTCAATATAATATTGAAGTTGGTGCCATTAATAATACCTACCTAAACCTATGAGTTTACTTGGCACCGACTTCAATATGACGTTGAATAAAATCTGATAAATCAAAATACATATTAGAATGTGCTAGGTAAATTTTATTTTTAAGGATTTGTATGAAGTCGGTTCTATTTTTTATTTAAAATTTTTATTGTTTCTCTATTTTGTTTGCAGAGGGTGTGTGACATACACTCTCTGCAAACAAACCTATCTATTGGAAAACGTTCAAAGACTAGACGTGACTACTTCCAATATAGTGGGACGTATGCTTGTTTGCTACCTTCAATTAATCAATAAAATCAGCCTGTGATAGTCCACTGCTGGACGTAGGCCTATGACTAGACGTAGGACTGTAAACGGTCCTGCGCCTTTCGCATCCAGTCACTCGCTGCAACCTTTTTCAGGTCGTCAGTCCATATGGCAGGGCATCGTCCTAACGTGCCTCCTTCCAAGGTATTATGGCTACCTTAGTAGTATAAAATGCCTTTGAAAGTATATTTCAATGTTTGGTTGCGTGAACGTAGAGTTTAATTTGAATAATGTGAACGTAATGTACAGACAGCAAACTCATTTGGTTTACGACTGCTCTGTTACAGACAACCAGAAACAATAACGGATCCATGTGCCTTTTGTAGCACGGTAATGCGTGTAAGCGGAAATGTCACAAGTCACCCAAACACTGAGTTAGCAGGGCCACGATAGCTTATTTTTTCGAAAATCTTTGACTTTTCAGATCTTCTGGGTCAAAATGATGTCCACCGCTTAGCCGGTACTACGCTTAACTTCTACCGTAGCTTCAAGCATTGAATATTTTGATGAAATCGGAGACATTGTATGTTTTGCTTCGAAAAATATCATAGGTTTATGATATTCATGCTTGCCAATAATTGACTATTTGCAAAGGACGAATCTCTTTGATATCTGTTCATTCGGCTGGAGTCGGATTACGTACCCTTGTCAATAAGGTCAGCTTTTTGAATTAAAACTCGATTGAAATGTAATCGTTATTTTTTACACAAACATAGTGGAAATCAATCTCTAAAGCAATCCAAACTCAATTACTACGGTTTGCTTTGCCCTAATAGGAAAAGGTTTTCCTTTGTTACGAGTCGATTTAAATCATTTATGTTTGATCATGGGATACTATTGACATAATGGCGGACGTTACGATATCTGTTTTACTAAAAGGCGTTGGGGATTACTGTTTTTAGTTTTTTACTAGAACCATTATAATAACCTGAAAACGTACAAGTTGTGCTGTTATAAAAGAAAACAGAATGAGAGCTATTAATTAATGCTAAAATTTACATTTTAAAAATGCAATAAACTAGTATTAAAAATAGAAATCCTGTACTAGGTGTTCAGTGACTCACAGTGACTCTCCGCATAATAATCGGCCTTCCTATCTCAGTACATTGCTACCACTCCCAGTTTCATTTTGGGAGAGTATGAGCCTTACCACACTAGCCAAAATCGTTGGTATTAGGTTTTACTTTGAGTTCTCCTTCTTTTTGCGTTGATATACACAGGTATAGCAAATGAGAAATTTAATGAAACGTGCAGTGAACGAGAACTTAAACATTATCAAAACACATGGCCGTGAGATAATAAAGTTGCAGAGCAACAGCTAATAATGCTTTTTTTTTTTTTTTTTTTTTTTTAACGTGAGGGAAAATCCTCGTAGGATGCTATGCCGGACTCTTACCGACTAAAAAAACCTCACGTAACGCCCAACAGCCTATGGTTGAGAGCCCCGGGTAAGCCCTCAGGAAGGATGTCCCGTGACTCCCAACAGACCTACGGCCGCCAATGCGGCCTCGCCCAGGGGGTGGTTCGGGTGCAATCCCGCGTCTATGGGGGGTTTCGGGTGTGACCCCGCTTCTAAGGGGGGGCGTGCGTGAGTGCTCACGTCACGCTGCCGTCATGGGCCTGCTTCTGTAAGGACGGTGAGCGGCCCTCTCACCGTCCTCAGACCCCCGGTCATGGAGGCCGATAGTCCTCGGCGAAGACACGTCGGCGGCGCCCGGGGCGCCGACTGCGGAACTCGGGTGGGAGAGTTCTCTCCCGCACCCGGCCCGCCGCCTCCTTCGCGAGCATGACCTGCTCGCAGAAAGAGGCGGCGCAGTCCCACTTACTCCCGCTGGAGAGCATGGCTCGCACCATGGCCTCAAGCGAGAGAGTGTCCACGCCCAGACCCACTACGAGGACCTGTCGCTGTTGTGCCCACGCCGTGCACTCCACCAGCGTGTGGAGCGCCGTGTCATCGCTGCGGTCCTCGCAGTGCTGACACTCGGCCGTGGTTTCCCGGTGTTTTCGCCACAGATACCTACCGAAGCTACCGTGCCCGGCAAGCATCTGTGTCAACCGGTAGGAGAGAGCACCGTGTCTTCTCTCCAGCCACTCGTCCATGACCGGTCTGACGGCCGCGATTGTAGCGAATCCCCCCTTTGGTTGCTCAAGTCGCACCTTCCATGTCTCCACGGTTTCCTGGTGGAGCAGGGTCCGCTGGGCCTCGATTTCTCGAGACGCAGGCCTTTGGCCCCGCTCCAGCGCCTCCTTGCGCCATCTGAACAGTGACGCAAGGGCTCTCGCTTCCAGGTCCCATGGAGGGGTCCCGGCTAGGAGACATGCCGCCTCACCGGAGATCGTGCGGTATCCTCTTATCACCCTGACGGCCATCACTCTCTGCGGGCTCAGCAGTCCAGCCTCATTGCTGGCCGTCAGGGTCTCCGCCCATACGGGAGCCCCGTACAGGGCCATGCTTCGCACGATCCCCAGGTACAGCCTCCTGTAGGGAGCGTTGGGTCCCCTGATGTTGGGCATCAGCCGCGCGAGTGCGGCCGATGCTCCCCTCAGTTTTGGGACCAAACTTCGGAAGTGATGTCCGAAGTTCCACCGGCCATCGAGTACGAGCCCCAGATACTTCATCGAGGGCTCGATGCCGATGTTGACGCCCCCTACCTGTAGGCTGGATCCCGCAGGTGGCCCCATCCGAGGTCCGTGGAAGCACAGAGCCTCGGATTTGTGAAGGGCGACCTCGAGACCCAGCCGCCGAATCCGACCCACGACCTGAGCAACCCCTGCCGTGGCCTTAAGTGCTGCGGCACGGTGCGTTGCTCCCCGCGCCGTAACGAGGGTGTCGTCGGCGTAACACGTTACGCCGACCCCTCTGAGCAACGGACCACGCAGCACCCAGTCGTAACCGATGTTCCACAGGAGCGGCCCTAAAACCGATCCCTGTGGAACACCGCACGACACATCTCGCCGACCCGGCCCTAGCCAGCTCGGGTAAGTTATGGCTCTCTCGGAGAGATAAGCCCCGACAATTCGACGGAGGTAGGGAGGCACTCCATGATAGATAAGCGCCTCCCTGACGCAGCTCCAGGGCAAGGTGTTGAATGCGTTGGCGATGTCGAGAGACACCGCCACTACCACCTCACCCTGTGAGACTGCTTCCTCCGTCAGGCCTCTAATGCGCATGATCGCGTCCACGGTGGAGCGTCCCTGACGGAAGCCAAACTGGCTATCCGCCAGATCAGGCCCCACGCGTGTGAGGTGCCCGACGAGGCGTTGTGCAATAATGCGCTCAAAGAGCTTGCACACCTCGTCGAGCAACACGATCGGCCGGTACCCTGATGGGGAATTTGCCGGCCGCCCCGCCTTTCGAATCAAGACCAGTTTCCCTGTCTTCCAGACCTTGGGAAACTGGCCTTTCTCGAGGCATGCGCTAAAGAGCCCAATTAGTCGAGGCCCAAGCTCTTCGAGAGCCAGGACCCACGCTCGGCCTGGAATGCCGTCGGGTCCAGGGGCGGTGTTTCTGCGGGATTTAAGCCGCAGTACAGCCGCCCCTAACTCACCCTCGGTGACTACGGGCACGTCGTTCTCGCTGCCTTCCGCGTTGGACAGCTAATAATGCTTAGCTCGTGATTTTAAACAACGCTTGCTTTATTTAAAATCAAGAGCTGAGCATTGTTTCAAATCTAATGGTAGGCACTACATCTAAGACCAACCTTAAAAGCAGAATTTCAAACACTGTACGTTTATGATGCTTTCTTCAAAATTCATAATTCGTCAACAATCCAAATCCACATCAATTTAATTCTACAAATAATGTAAATCCATAGAGCTGATTTTCGTAACGAATAGTTTGATCAAAACGAAGGTAACTACGTTAGCATATTATAGCATTCAGCTCACCTCGAAGTCACACTGGCATTTTATATTAAAATTATTCGACAGTTATTATTTCAGGCAGAAGAGATTTGTATAACTTTCGATCGAATTCTGCAAATGAAATGTGATATCTCTCGCAATGAGCTCTCACGCGAGGCAATTTTATATTTTACGCTGATTGTAACCAATTTCTATTGCTCAAGGATTTAGTTAGGGTACAAATTCTGTGTGGGTGTTTGCTACATTGAAGTCAAATATATAACTTTAAAAGTTTTTTAATATTACAAGTTTTTCTTTCTTTTTAAGGGTTCCGTACCCAAAGAGAAGAAACGGAACTACAGACAGGTGACATTTTCATAGATGTGATTTTAAACAACGCTTGCTTTATTTAAAATCAAGAGCTGAGCATTGTTTCAAATCTAATGGTAGGCACTACATCTAAGACCAACCTTAAAAGCAGAATTTCAAACACTGTACGTTTATGATGCTTTCTTCAAAATTCATAATTCGTCAACAATCCAAATCCACATCAATTTAATTCTACAAATAATGTAAATCCATAGAGCTGATTTTCGTAACGAATAGTTTGATCAAAACGAAGGTAACTACGTTAGCATATTATAGCATTCAGCTCACCTCGAAGTCACACTGGCATTTTATATTAAAATTATTCGACAGTTATTATTTCAGGCAGAAGAGATTTGTATAACTTTCGATCGAATTCTGCAAATGAAATGTGATATCTCTCGCAATGAGCTCTCACGCGAGGCAATTTTATATTTTACGCTGATTGTAACCAATTTCTATTGCTCAAGGATTTAGTTAGGGTACAAATTCTGTGTCGGTGTTTGCTACATTGAAGTCAAATATATAACTTTAAAAGTTTTTTAATATTACAAGTTTTTCTTTCTTTTTAAGGGTTCCGTACCCAAAGAGAAGAAACGGAACTACAGACAGGTGACATTTTCATAGATGATGATTTATGTTGCCGCTATAACAGCAAATAATAATATTTGTTATAATAGCGAAGATGGAAAAGAGTTAAGGGGGCTCTCGTATAAAAATCATGATTTTTATGTAGTTTTTTGGAACGGAAACCGTGTGCAAGAGTCTGACTTGCATTATGGTTGATTTTGTGATTGTTTCGTTCTTAAATTTCGAATTTGGAAACGATTTTCTATAATTTGATAGTATTTGTTTGAGATGCAATTCGGCAAACCTATGTAAATTCAGTGACAATACAATAGTGTTCTGGTAGTAAAATCATATTGGCTCAGCCAGGATTATCTCCGGAGGGTACTCTTCAAAGGTTTATCCGACTCAGCTGTAATGCTAATCTAATGTAATAGGATTGTGAATCCGGTCCCAATGTAATAATCTGCTAGAAACGTTGTGACATCTGCTAGTTCAGGCAGGATCGTTATGCTCTCAAAAGTTATGTCTGATGATATGAGGCATTTGCACAAGACAGACTAGTCAGTATGTTTGGACCTTGTTAGTGTATGCCTGTTAGTGTATATAAAACTATTTATAAGTTCAGTCTAAAGTTCTACAGACTGACTAAAATTATTGGGATATTGTCAATCATTTTCTAACAGGCTATACGTATGCTAGCTCTTGTGATAAAAATGATTTCGTAAACATATTCTACCAAATGATATACGGCAAACAACGAACGGATACGGTTGGGACCCTTTAATTTCCGCTTGCATTTGTAGCCTTTTCATCAATATTTATGAACATCCAATGTTACTTCTCTGTATATTAAAATTTTTGTTTAGCTTCCTTATTAAGAAGTATACACTTATATGTCAATATATTTTTTAGAGAACTATTTGCGTTATGAAGAAATAAGCTCATGAGATCCTTCTCCCGCCATTACACGGACGACTGGCTGGATGTCGATTAGGGCAAGGACCATTCAGCTCTCAAGCATTTTAAACTATAAAAAACCGGCCAAGTGCGAGTTGGACTCGCCCATGAAGGGTTCCGTAGCAGCAAGTCACATAATATGAAAGTTCTTGTAGTGCGTTGTAACTTTCATTGATGTTTTAACACGTTCGCAGTGGTAGTGATTTTTCTAGGCGAAAATTGCGGTTTATGACGTATTAAAAAAACTGCCAACTCGATCTCGTTCAAACTAATTTTCGTTGGTTGATTTTATGGCAATGTATAACATATATTTTTTTTAGATTTATCATTCTCTTAGTTTAAAAGTAAGAGGGGGGGGGGGGGCACATTTTTTCATTTTGGAAGTGTCTCTTGCGCAAACTATTCACTTTAAAAATAAAAAATTTTAGAAACCTCAATAGCATTTTTGAAGACCTATCTATAGATACCCCACAAGTATGGGTTTGATGGAAACAAAAAAATTGAGTTTCAGTTCTGAGTACCCCCAAATTTAACTTCTTCTTTTTTTAGTTTTATTTAAAAATCTTGATGCGGTTCACAGAAGACATCTACTTACCAAGTTTCAACAGCATAGGCCTTATAGTTTCGGTGAAAAGTGGCTGTGACACACGGACGGACAGACAGACAGACAGACATGACGAATCTATAAGGGTTCCGTTTTTGCCATTTGGCTACGGAACTCTAAAAATGTCCGTAAAATCAGTCAACTAGTAAATTTTCTATGTATAAGTGAGTTTTCTATAAATCTGTTTAAAATAATGAACAGAAGAACAAAAACACATCATTGTTTGTACCCTCCTAAAATTATAAAGGAGATCATTCACGTTTCATACATTTTTGGGCCAATTCTGAAAGTGCCGGCCAGAAAATAAAAATGTTATATTCTTAGAGAACACATAATTTCTAGCTAAAAATACTACTACTATAACCCTGTGCGTGCTATGGTTTTGTTGTTACATGCTTTTAAAATACGAGAAAAATGTTATTTTGATGATGTATTTTGATACATTTCATCACTTGAATATTGATTTGTTTATACGTTATTCTATTGTAGTAAGAAAGAATTGTCATTTTACTAATTATCTACGTACCTACACACAGACAAAACGTACCTAAGGATCCACAACAAGTCCAAACTTGTTTCAAAAAACTTAGACAAAGGAGCCGCGCCCGCAGCCCCCCAGGCTCAAGTGACAGGTACCTGGCAAATCACCCCGCCACCTCCCGACACCCGATGGGTGCGATGAGGCCCTACCACCAACCCCGGGGATCAAACCAGCCTCACCTGCGAGTGGTACACCTGCTGATAAATGGACGAGGTCATGGCGCACAGAAAAGGAAAATTCGAAACTAAACCCTGTACCAACCCTTCTGGCCAGCGTGATACAGTAAGGCCAAATATCCTCCTATGATACACACAACAAAACAACGGCCCCCAGTTCCCGGCACTCCCACTGTTCCCGATCACGGCAGCAGTCGGAGTGACGGTGGAAGGGGGAGTGCTAAGAATCTCCGGGTTTTCCGTAACCGGCTGCCATACAAAACTGACCATGGCTACGTTTAATGGAACTACTCTGCGCCTGGACGAGCGGCTCACCGAACTCGAGGTAGAACTAGGTCGTATTAACTGGCACATCCAGTATTGTGCGAGGTACGAAGAAAGGGGGAGGACACGCTAACCCTTGCATCAGGCGACCTGTTTTACTTTCGGGAAGGTGACGGAAGACATTCTTCCGAGGGCGGGATCGGCTTTATGGTGAAAAAGGACCTCGTTAGCAGCGTTGTGAAGATCAGCAGTGTTTTGCCTCGGGTAGCGTACTTAATACTGAGAATCACCAACAGGTACACCCTGAAGGTGATACAAGTGTACGCCCCGACCTCGAAAAGCACTGTCGAGGCAGTTGAGACCGTGTACGAGGACATAGCAAAAGCACTAAACTATGAAAATGACATTTCTTGAATGAAATGTTATGTTCAGCAATAAATAAATGATTAAATGATTAAAAAAAAAAGAAACTTCAGTACTAAATTCACTATATGTGACAGTTGCACTTGTCATTTTACTGACTGAGATTAATAATCGTATTTTACATGGTACTGCCAAGACTCACTACAGCGTTGCGATGGGGAACTTCAATGCCAAAGTAGGAGTACAAGAACGCGGCGATACGAAGATCGGCCCCTTTGGTGTGGGGCGCAGAAATGACCGGGACCATATGCTTGTCAGTTTTCTTGAGTCTCAGGGGCTCTTTTTGATGAACTCTTTCTTTAAGAAGAAGCCCCACAGAAAATGGACTTGGCGATGCCCCGACAAGGTCACAAGGAACGAGATAGACTTAATCATGACGGACAGGAAGTGTATATTTAGAGATGTCTCTGTGGTTAACAGGTTTAAGACCGGTGGTGATCACCGACTTGTACGAGCATCTCTGAATTTGGACTTCCGAGCTGAAAGGGCCCGTATGATGAAGCCTACTCTCCGACCTACCGCACTCCAGTTAGCCTCAGGGGCTAAGAGGTTCCAGTTAGAACTTCAAAATCGTTTCGATCTGCTGGAAACCACTGGCAATATTGACGATAAGGCCGACAATGTGGTCAGGACGCTACAGCAAGTGTTCTCGCCCGAGACTCTCGAACTTATGAGAATAAGACGGTAAACGCCATCTACGCACTCGTCTTCGTCAGACCAGCGGAATCTAAATCTCAGAATCCTATAACACCAGCATCGTCGAGGCAGCGATCGAGCAGAACAGGGGTACCAAAGTATTTGCCCAACAGCTTGGAAGACGAAACTGAAGACAGCGGATGGCAGAACTGTGACCTCAAGGTTCGAGATTCTCGAGGAAATTGAGAGCCTTTACAGATTCGAGAGAGAAAGGAGCAAGCCGGACTTCGAAAACGCTTCAGCACCGTGGACAACATCCATTCTGTACGGCAGATTGTACAGAAAACAAACGAGTACATTCAGCCGCTGTGTATGGCTTTTGTGGACTACGAGAAGGCCTTTGATTCTGTCGAAACCTGGGCAGTCCTGGACGCTCTGCAGCGATGTCATGTAGATTGGCGATATATCGAGGTGTTGAGATGTCTCTACGACAACGCTACCATGACCATCCAGCTGGAAAACCAAAAACCAGTCCCATTGAACTGCGTAGAGGTGTACGACAGGGTGATGTGATATCCCCGAAACTCTTCACCAATGCGCTTGAGGACATCTTTAAGACACTGGACTGGGAAGGGTGGGGCGTGAACATCAACGGCAAGCAAATCTCGCACCTCCAGTTTGCCGATGACATCGTAAGTGTGACGGAGACGAGTTGGTCTCGGCATGAACTTGGATAAAACCAAGGTCATGTTTAATAACCACGTTACGCCGGGGCCAATATACGTCGAGGGATCGAGGCTAGAGGTCGTCCAATAGTATACTTACCTTGGGCAGGTTATTACACTGGGGAAAGGGAACCTGGACAAGGATTTCGCCAGAAGAATACGGTTGGGCTGGGCAGCATTTCGCAAACTGCGTCGAGTCTTCAATTCGCCTTTACCGCAATGCCTGAAGACCAAAGTCTACAACCTGCTTTACTTATATTTCACGCTGTTGCTATTCCAAAATGTTGTACCATTAAAATGATCATAGGTACTTGTCATGTTTATTAGGCATAAATGACATTGGGTATCAACAAGTTTGAACTTGTTGTAAATTGTAACTTCCGTCTGTGTGGCTCGTAGAGTATTAGGAACAATAAATTATTTCTATATTACAATAAAATATTCTTTATCTTTATTTTACATGCTCCTTTATGTAGGAACGAGAAATCAAAACTGGGCATAAAATATGCCTCTGCCTTACCCTTCGGAGAAACAGGTATAATTATATGTATGTGTGCTTATATGTGTGCTGAAAGACATAATTAATAAAATAAATCAATATTCAACTGCTCATATCAATTAGAATGACACCATCGAAATAACATTTTTCACGAATTTTAAAAGCATGTATCAAAAAAACCATAGCGCGCACAGGGTTAATGTAGTAGTATTTTTTGCTAGAAATTGTGTGTTCTATGCGAATATTACATTTTCTTTTTCTGGCCGGCACTTTCAGTTTTTGGTCCAAAATGAATGATGTCCTTTGAAAATTTGTGAAGATGCTTGAATGTTTGACACTCTCACACTCTAACGGATGAACGTATTTGGCTGCAATTTGGTACATGGATAGATGAAATATGTTTGCGTGGGATGCGAGAACAGATACAGAATTCTACCCGGGCGAAACCGAGAGCTTGTATGTTATATTTCCTGAAACATTCACAATACGTAGAGCAAAGAAGAAATGTATTATGAAGCATTATTGATGTAAACATTATTTTGAAAGGAAAATGTTATTTTCACGTCAAAATATTAATTAGGTTCCAGAGCTCATAACAAGCTGATTAAGGGCGTACAAGAGGTATATTCACTCAACAAAGACGTCGAATTCCAAAACACTTTAAGTGGGTACTCATTAGTCTCTTTGAGTCAGTCTTCATACAGTACTTTGAATTTGCTCTCATTTTCCATACACACTAGGCTCTTTAAAAATGGGCAAGCAAAATTCTTTTGAAGTGCTGAAGAAATATTGAGACAGTTATTTGGAGGTAACCTCTGAATACCTTTTGCTAGAAAATCAAAGGAAAGACATCATTAAGAAATTGAAAAAAGAAAGGACTTTTTGTTCTGAAAATCTATTTGTTACATTGAACTATTCTATTTAGTCGCTTTTCTACGTTAAAATATATTATTTACTAGCTGAGCCCGCAACTTCGTTTACGTCACATAAGGTGTATGAAAGGAGAGGTATTTCTTCATCAGAGTCATCAAGCAGCGTCTGAAACTGCCCTGTTTGCTTAATCATAAAAGAGCTTAATGATTAAGTCTATTTTAAAACAATTCAGTCCACGCCTTCGGCGCGGACTGAATTGTTTATAAATAGTCTTAATCATTAAGCTCTTTTATGATTAAGCCAACACGCCAGTTTAGGTTCACTCACATTCAAAGAAACCCCTACAATTAAAATTTTCAAAATATCTGATTCTTAAAAGAGTTATAACTCTTTTATTTCTAAACCGATTTACATAAAACTAACGCTAAATGTTAACTGGAGCAAACCTCAACACAATAAAAAAAAAGACGTGTGGCACTCGGGGACTGCCGCGGTAAAGCTATTACATAGCATTTTTTATCAACTATGCTAGTATAATAATATAAAAAAAAAAAAAATAAAAAAAAAAAAAAAATAAAAAAAAAAAAACTAGCTGATGCCCGCAGCTTCGCCCGCGTAAAATTTGTTCCCGCGGGAAGTTATTCCCGGGATAAAAGGTAGCCTACCTATGTGTTGTTCCAGACCATAATTTATCTCTGTACCAAGTTTCAGCGAGATCCGTTCAGCCGTTAGAGCGTGAAAGAGTAACAAACATCCACACTCACAAACTTTCGCATTTATAATATTAGTAAGATAGTAAGAAGTAAGATTTTAAGGCCCATGTTCAACAAAGTAAAGTACCAAGTACCTACTTGACTGTCGACATTTGGGCTATTGGACTTTTGGATTGTTGGACTGTTGGACTTTTGTACTTTTGGACTTTTGGACTATTGGACTATTGGACTTTTGGACTTTTGGACTTTTGGACTTTTGGACTTTTGAACTTTTGAACTTTTGGACTTTTGGACTGTTGGACTTTTGGACTTTTGGACTTTTGGACTTTTGGACTGTTGGACTTTTGGACTTTTGAACTTTTGAACTGTTGGACTGTTGGACTTTTGTACTTTTGGGCTTTTGGACTTTTGGACTTTTGGACTTTTGGACTTTTGGACTTTCGGACTTTCGGACTTTCGGACTTTCGGACTTTCGGACTTTGGACTTTTGGACTTTTGGACTTTTGGACTTTTGGACTTTCGGACTTTTGTTCTTTGGACTTTTGTACTTTTGTACTTTTGTACTTTTGGACTTTTGGACTTTTGGACTTTTGGACTTTAGAACTTTTGGACTTGTGTGTGTGTCTCTGTGTGTGTGTGTGTGCGCGTGTGCGTGTGAGTGTGCGTGAGTGTGCGTGAGTGTGTGTGTGTGTGTGAGTGTGTAAGTGAGTGTTTGTGTGAGTGTGTGAGTGTGTGTGTGGGTGTGTGTGTGTGTGTGTGTTTGTTGCATGTATGTTTATGTGAGTTGATTTTTGAGTGTGTGTGTGTGTGTGTGAGTGTGTGTGTGGGTGTGTGTGTGTGTGTGTGTGTGTGTTTGTTGCATGTATGTTTATGTGAGTTGATTTTTGAGTGTGTGTGTGTGTGGGTGTGTGTGTGTGTGTGTGTGTTGCATTGGTTTTAATCACTCTGTTACTGCCGTTTTAAATTCTCCGTATGTATGCATACCTACTTAGAAATTATATGAGTATATATAAAAAAGTTTTAATTAGATCGCAAAGAAAATGTCCAAAAGCCAAAGTACCTACTTGAAGCAAAGTCATTGATATACCTAATTAGAGATAATAGAAAAACCTCGCAGAACTTCAGAACAATACACGCTCACACAGTACTGTTTTACGATTACCGATTATAATTATTTAAAGTTAAAGTTAATTTTTAAATAATTTATTATACTATTAAACTAGGTAATTGTTGTCAAACTGATTATGATTAAACCTCTTTTCATAATCAATAAGCGAGTATATGCCAAAGACAAACAAGACTGAGAAAAAATAATTTAATGACAAGCAAGAATGACAGGTTTAAATTTTTATCATTGAAGTATTTTTCATGAAATTATTCTATATTCTAAAGGTAAATTAGTGTCGAAATGGCCGCATAAATCTAACTATGGTTCCTTAAAACGAATATGATCAGGATTGATATTTAAATGTAAGAAATTATGGAGAGTCGAGATCCAATCTGTTTGTTTACTACATTGTTTGAATCTGTTGAATTCCACTATATTTGAAGTGTGAGATACACGAACGTGGCCGAAGGTAGCCGAGAGTGTGATTCGTTTTCGTGACAGAATTTCTGGATTCGGTCTCCACGCAAGGCCCGCGATAGAAGCTATGCAATAGCTTAAAAACTGCACTGCAATCCGTTGAGCGGTTACTGAGATTAGCGTGCACAACCGTACAGACAAACAGATATACAGACATACAGACATACAGACAAACAGACAAAAATTCTAAAAATCATTATTTTGGGTTCTATTGCGTTCTTAAAGCCCCCCTATAACATTTTTTCTTATTTATCTTCCATGTACAGACAGCGACCTGTTACGATTTTATTATATGTATTGATACCAGTCTGGTTATTACACTCGTAGTATGGTAATTAGATTACTGATACAAATATAATGAGCCAAGATGATCCTTATCATTTGACACATTGCTCTTAGGTCACAATTACTATAATCATGCTAGAATTTGGCAACTTGCTATTCCGAATCAGTCCTACCATAACTAAAGAAAATCAAAAATATGTTTGATGTAATACCTACTTATCTTGTCTGACCATTCGTCTTCGCTGGATCTTGGTACTCGAGAGATGTGATGGTGCAGGACGACATGTGCGTCAATACTCTCACTAGTTTAAGGTTGTTGAAGATCAGAAGAACATAGGAAATGAAGGGGTCCTCCCTTCATAGTATGAAAATTAACATCAACGCTGAGCTAAGAATGACTTGGTATGCTGATATTTATCTATTTTCAGGATTAAAATTTATAATTGCGTCTACAGCATATGATATTCAAAATTGAAACTCTACAATAACAAGAAAGCACCAAAGTGAAAATATAACTTTCTCAAAAATTTCAAAACAACAGAAAATTTTCAACGGGTGAATCGAAATTTTTACCGCGAACTTCCAAAGGTCTTAAGTTGTTTTCAACACAGACTTGGGCGGGCTTTGTTCTCCAGAGCGGCGCTTCGTAAAAGTTTAAACAAGTATCAATCCTTTGTCTTGTTATCATTTTAAAACTTATTAATACTATTTTGTATCCATTTTCAACTTCAGGAAATTTCTAAAGGTAAGGTAAAGAACTTGAAATTTTGTCTTGCTAATCTTCTAACGCATCAATGAATCATCAAACAGTGGGTAAGAAGAAAGATATAATTATAGTTACCATGTTTGCTTCAAAACGTCACGTTAAATTGTACAAAAGTATTCCATAAGTTGGGAATTGAATCTCAAACACAAATATTTCATTCGCTCTAAATTGAAGAATATATTCGCATTCAATATGAATACAATGGGATGATATTCCCAGTTGGTGGTTGATTTATACGCCATTGTCCCGGAGTTCAAGCTGCTGCTACCAGACATACTTACAAACTACGACTAAATAGCTCTAAATGCATTTCGTACAATTTTTCTCCAAACGTATGACATTGAGTTGATTTTGTGGCATTGGTTTTTTGACGATTTGGTTTTCATTGCAACACAATGAAAAAGTTCTTATTATTTTTAGGGATAACGTAAAGTATGGATAGAGCATTTATAACTTACAGCCATAATAGAAAAAATAAAACTAAAAATATGTTGGGTATGTATATTTCATTCAAAGACTTTGTCAAAAGTATTCCAAACCATTGAAGACGGTAAATACATACTCCCTACCTGACATCTTATCACAGACTAAACGTTCATTTTGAATGGGCTTTGAATAAAGTTTGGAGCCTTTACCTTGTGCTACTTTCTATATTGAATTAAATGAATGCTATAAAATCTCTCTTCGACTAAAGAAACGGAAATTACAGCTCCTGTAATCACAAGATTCAGGCTACAACTTCAGATTTGACTTGGTTTTGTAGTTATTATAGCGGCCATGTAATTAAAATAAGTCCTCTTGGTGCAACAGATTATCACAATCAAATAACAGAATCAATCCTAGATACCAATATTATATTTGAATGATTGTGAAGATTTTTAGGATGTAATGTGTACAGGCTAACACATAGGCTACTGTTTATCCGTAGATTATGTTCCTTTGGGATGCTTGATCGGGAACAGAATCTACGCGGACAAAGCTGCAGGCACCTGCTTGTAGTAAAATAAATTACAAATCTTCATATTTTCTAACAGTGTCTCCTGAAACATTGCAAACGACTATTACACACAAAAGTGACTAGAAATAAAACTGCATGGAAACTCATGAAGCACGTAAAGCCGGACATCCGGCGACGGCCGCATCCTGCACAGTGTGGTACTGAAAGCCTTTTAGTTCAATTTAGCGTGAAATAAACTAGTTATTCCTGTTTTTTGTTTCAGTAGGGAAATTGCTCTCGTGGTATATAAGTGTATATAAGTCCATCTGTCTGTCAAGACCCTTTGTCACGTGAACGTGTGGAGGATGAGTTGAAATGAACACCATGCAATTAGGTCTATGGCCTACACATTTGTCATTAAATGATAAAAAAATGGTTTTACGTTATATAAACTGCGAGATTCGATTTCTGAACTTGTCTTCGAAATCACACTTTTCCGGTTTTTACGAGTAAGTACCTATGTGTGGGATTGTATTTATATTTTTAAGAAATTCGGTAGACCGTTATTAGAACTTAAAAACATGTTAGTTGCAAAAAGTTTCTCATTAAAAAAAGAGGTGCAAGTACGTGGGGTTCTAAGTTGTATTGACGTCAGAAACTCTACAGGTGGAAATTTTCTTTTAACAAAACCAAACTTGATTCATAAATTTTGAAGAACAATTTATAGCTGGGTATTGCATTTGGGCAAAATCGGTTCGGTACGGTGAAAATTATAGGGGTTGAAAATATATGAAAATTTGTTGCGCAGTAAATTGAAAAGCATGGAATGCTTTTAAATTTACTGCGCAACAAATTTGCTGCGCAACAAATTTTCATATATTTTCAACCCCTATAATTTTCACCCTATATATATATATATATATATATATATACATCAGTGACGCTGGGTGAAAATATTCAAAAAGAAACCCGAAAATTTAAAAAAAAAATCGGTCTTGCACTTAGAAGCAAATAAACCTAGTTTAGTATTAGTAGATACTAGATATACCTGCCTCTACGTACATGTAATGTAATTGCGATCCATTAGGTCATACCCCGATGTTCCGACTTTGCCACCTCCACTTATACACGACAATGTCTTACGTGCATGATTAGAGCAGATAATATATGAAAAACCTACCAAATGCGAAGCGGACTCGCTCACCAAAAAACTACAAAATCACGTTTGTTGTACGAGAGCCCCCTAAAATGTCAATTTTATTTTAATGAAATCATTTATATTTTATGAAAATATATAGCTCAATGTTCTGTGATCATTTCAAAAAATAAAATGGCATAAAATTACGTTTGTTGTAAGAGAGACCCCCTTAAATATTATAATTTTTCTGTTTTTAGTATTTGTTACAGATATAGTTATAGCGGCTACAGAAACACAAAATCTGTGAAAATTTCAGCACTCTAGCTATCACCGTTTTCATAAGATACAGCCTCGTGACGCGTGACGGTCCATCGCGTCGGTCTGTAAGTCACTGACGGACAGACTGACAGACGGACGGCTAAGTCTTCTTATGAATAAAAATAGAGTCCCGTTTATTATCCACCATGGGTACGGACGGATATGGAACATGGAACCCTAATAAGGTCAAAAAATATTTTTGTCTATATTTTTTTTTTATATTAAAGTTCCTTATTTCCTTTCCTCGCAATTTTCCCTGCCGATCTATCGCGGGAGGTAATAAGGTTTATAAAAACACAATTCTAATGAACTGTACTTATTCTATGCATCCGAGGTCTTCCACGCGGACCCGTTGGGGTCCCGGGGTAACTGTTTCAGGCCTGTTGGCCTTTTCAGTGGCATCAGCGCCGCCTGCGACTACAAGTGGGTCACTGGGTGGGACGCTGGGCGTCCGTGAAAGTCCGTGTTGGAATGGGCGTCGCTGCGGCGCGGCTACACCCGCACGCAGGGCGGCCGGCGGCCACCGCGACGTCTCCGATCCGGCGGGGCTCAATCCGTCGCACGGCGAGGTCGAGCTCACTGGGATTGACCCAGTGAGCGCCCATCAGCCAGCGACGGGGAGCGGTCAAGTCCGGTGGGCGTGCCCACAGTCTTAACTACTCGACGTGGAGTAGTAGACGTGGGCAGGCCGGGTGGGCGCATGTTGTGCTCATGCAAGCGAGTTGCAGAGCTCCAACATGCACCTGGTGATGAGAGGAATGGGGTCCCTCCCCTCCTCGAGCGCCAAAAGCACCTGTTGCAGGGTGCCAATGACGGTGGCAACAATGGTCTGCGGAGGTCCGGTGGGCTGGGGCTGGGCCACGCGCACCGCCTTCCCCCTTGCGGGGGCGGCGGCCAAGGGGAGCCACTTCAGGCTCCTTGGTGCGGCCGCGTCGTCCGCGGCGCCTCCTCTTCTTCGCGCCCGGCCGCTGCTGTGGCTGATTTGCGGCAGCCATGAGCGAGCCGGGGGCGTTCTCCTCGGTCGCGATGGTGGTAGCGTGGACGACGGTACGTGCAGTGGTACCGGCGCGCTTATTCCGCGTCTCCTTGCGGAACACGGGGCAATTGGCATTGTTCGCCGTGTGGTCATCCGCGCAGTTTGCGCAGGTGGGCTTCTCCGCGAGGGGACGCGGGCAGTCCCTGGCGGCATGATTGTCACCGCAACGCACACAAGCCTGGGGCCTGTGGCAGTTGTGTGACGAGTGGCGGAACTGCTGGCACCGGTGACACTGCGCCGGGCCCTTGCGTCCACGCCAGGCCTCTATCTTGATGCCGGGCACACAGAGGAGCTCCTGCACCTCATATATGCCCGGGATGGTGGTGGATGTCACCTGCAGCTGCGCGAACATCAGGCATCCCGGTCGTCCGGGTCGGGGATGGCGCGCACGTGCTCCGGGACGTACCCGAGCCCGCGCAGTTCCAGCTCTACCGCTGCTGGGTCAGTGTTGACCGGTAGTCCTCGGATTGCTACCTTGGGGCTTCTTTCAGCTGGTAGGGAGTAGCTGAACCATGAGATTCCGCTCTCCCCCTCCAGCTGAGTGAGGTAGCGCTGGGTTACCCGATACTCCTTGTCGGTTTTCGGTATAGACCTGACCCCCCTGCCAAAGGGGCGCCCGTTGGGGGCGTGGCCAAGCGCTTTCTTCAGTTCCCTGAAGTGCGTCGGCCAGTCAGGCAATACCTCCACGACTAGCGGGGGGTATCGGGCTCTCCGGTCCTTGGTGTCCGGAGCGGCAGCAGGTGGCGTGGTCGCTCCTGTTGCGACCGTCGCTGGCTTCTTGGCGTCGTTGGTCGCCGTTGTCTCTGCGAACGTTTTTCGCGGGCGCGGAGTGGGTGGTGGCGTAGCGGATGGCGCGAGTTTCTTAGCCGCATGTATAGCGGCTAACTCCTCGAACGTCATCCGAGGTCGTGCAATCTCCATTGGAGAGGGGGTCTTCGACGGCGGCTGTCCTCCGGTTTTGATGACGGGCATGGATGGTAGCGGCGGTCACTGGCTACTCTTATTCTATGCAAAAATAATTCTTGAGTAGTCATAAGATTATGGAGACTCTCAACACCGACTTCTATAATTTTGGCTGGCGCCATCTAGATTTAGCTATGGTAATTAAAATGCCTCAACATTAT
This sequence comes from Miltochrista miniata, assembly GCA_933228765.1. NCBI lineage: Eukaryota > Metazoa > Arthropoda > Insecta > Lepidoptera > Erebidae > Miltochrista > Miltochrista miniata. Next base: position 25,489,762 of record OW121756.1, read on the forward strand.
CAATTCAATGAATAGGCGTCTCTAATGTTTTCAAGTTACAAAAAAAGATACTTAATCTCTCCTACTTCCACATCACCACACTACACTCCGTAAGCAATTTTTATTACTTTTAACTTACACTTTAATATAATTTTTAATTCTAGTTTCATCCTACTAATATTATAAATGTGAAAGTTTGTGAAGATGTTTGCCATGTTTGGATGTTTGTTACTCAATCACGCTTTAACTGCCGAATGGTTCTAGCTGAAATTTAGTAAATTTAGTCAAGGCTACTTTTTATCCCGGGAAAATGTTCCCACGGGAAGTGGGAACGGGAACCAAATTTCACGCGGGCGAAGCCGCGCGCATTAGCTAGTATAATTATAATTATTATTTATTAGATACAATAAACACACAAGCAGCCGGCGAGTTTCCTGCAAAAACTGCTTGGCGCCGCTGATGTCGTCAATCAGTCAAGTGACGTCTCTATCTCATAGTATACAAATGTACTCTGTGGTTGCAGTTCCTGCAGAGTACATGCGAAGAGAAATAAGCTATGTCGTTCCGGCTTTCACGCACGCTCCTAGCGCCGCACTTTTCGCTAAGAGAGCGTGGTGCGTGAGTCTGTAAGCCGGATTATTTTCGCGCTCTTGTTCGATCGAACGGTGTGGTTTACGAATATCGATTAATTTGGAGTAGGTGTTTGATATATTTTTAATGTTTTTGGTATATTTAATGAAACTTCGTATATTTGAGTGCATTTATAATCTAAGTTAAATGAATATTTGAGATTAATTTAGGAGTATTATTTAAAATTGATATACGTTGCTGTTAGTTCTGAAAAGGGAAGCCGGCAGGAATCGGCTTGTATGGAGCCTTCGCTCCTGATATACATAATATTATAAACAATTTTACCCGAGTTTTTTTACACAACCAATGAAATGAAAAGGTTTTATGTTCAATGATACAGTTTCAATTGTCCTTTTTTATTAATTGAATATAGTCCATTGAAATGTTACAATTTAAGGACCGAATATTGCATTTCTTAGAGGACGCAATTTTAATTTTGGGACATGTGTGGGGGGTCAATAGAAGCTTAACCTCAAGTTTGTGGGGTCGCCACCCTTGTCCCCCGGCCGCAATCTTAAAAAGGGGTGAAAACACTTTTTTCCCAATATCTCGGAAACTATGAGTCTTACAAAAAATTTGTGAAATCATAATTTGTAGCAAATTGTTTTGCCTACAAATTTTTGCCCTAAATTAAAAATTGAAGAAGTTATAAACAAAAAATTAAAATAAAATTATAAAAAAAATATTTTTTGCTCTGTGGCGTTTTTTTAAATTTCTCTTATAAGATCATCTACAAGATTAGTTTGAGGTATTTTTTTTGTAAAATGTATAAAAAAAAGTTATAGAGCAAAAAAAAAATTTTTTATAAAAATTTTCTAAAAATTTTGTAAAATTTTTTGTTAAGTTATATACACATTTGTAGGCAAAACAATATGCTACAAATTATGCCTTTTACAATTTTTTTGTAAGACTCATAGTTTTCGAAATATTTCGAAAAAAGAGTTTTTTTCCCCCTCTTTTCAAGATGGCGGCCGGGGGACAAGGGTGGCGACCCCACAAACTTGAGGTTAAGCTTCTATTGACCCCCCACACATGTCCCGAAAATGAAATTGCGTCGTCTAATAAATGCAAAGCTCATGTAACATTTCAATGGACTAATATAGGCAAATTGATTTTACCGTCAGCCAGCTACCTTACCACAATGACGCGGTCCTTTTCTTTTGAAATCATTTTAAGTTTCAAGATAGACATATTGAAGACATTAAGTTCATTAGTTTGGGAATTTCTACACTCTGGCTGTTCAGTAGTTTTGCAGTTTATCAACTACTAGAGGATGTCACGCATTTTCACCCGCGTAGTTTCCGTTTCCGTGGAATACTGGAATAAAATATAGCCTTTGTTCACCGCGAGGAGTGTAGCTTCCCAAAACTGAAAGAATTTTTGAAATCGGTCCAGTAGTTTCGGAGTCTATTCGATGCAAACAAACAAACAATCAAATCTTTCCTCTTTATAATATTAGTATAGATCAATAATTACAACAAATCATATTACTGATGCACACAGCATAGAACTGATACAACCCAAGGGAAAGGAAAAGTATTGTATTTTTGATACATTTTTGTAATTATAAGCGAAGACGCACTCGCTGACTCTATGTTTTGCAAACGTTCACCCCAGTAAGTATCATAAGATACGCGGTGACCGTATGATTTCAATTATTTTCTAAAGAGTGAAAGTTCTTTTTTTAAGTTACATAAAGTAAAAAGAAAGAAAAAACAAAGAAAGTGAAAGTAAAAGAAATAAAAAGAAAAAAAAGATAGAAAAAGTGGGCGTAGACAAATCTCCGGCGCCCTCGCCGCAGACTGCGGAGCTCGAACTCCTAACATACGTGATTACTTCCTCGGTGGAACAGGAGCATCTCTTAACAAACCTGTATTCATAGTTGATTTAAAAATCAACAAATGCCTAACATTTTTGTCAGTATTCGCTGAACTGAATCCTTCTTTGTAATTACTGAACACTTTTCACCTCGTTGTTTATATTGTTGCTCCAAAAGTCGTTTTAGTCACAATTAGGGAAAAGCAACTAAATTGCCAATTTCAATTGAGAATTCCTCAGAAATTCTATTCATTTTCTTTGTCGAGATAAGAAATTCCTTTGAGATTTGCTCTGTGAGACAAAGACAGAATGGAAATAGTTATGGATCCATTTGGATTTCAAGTTGCTATCTTTGAATAGATAACATGGCCGCATACTGAGGGGAATGATACGCATACGTAGTACATACTTGTATTTAAATAGAAATTCCAGACATTCTTTGTAAAAAGGTATTTCACAACTTCTTTTTTCCTTGTAGGGGTATGCAGAGTGGACGAACAATGGTGAAACACATTTCACCAGTTGTATTTTATTTATACCCTGTAAATAAGCCTAAATACCTTTAAATTTTGAAACCATTTTTGTCTTATTTTAGTTCTTGTCCTCTTGTCTGCATACTTGATGTGTCTAGTTGAGTCAGTAAACTGAGCACACAAAAACGTTTATTATTTTATATGTTGTTTACATGTATTTGAGGTTAAGGTGAAATCCAGATTCCCTTTCATTGGATTTGTTCAATTAATTTGGGCTATTACAGAGTATCGGCCTCCATGACAGAGGTGCGGAGAACGGCGTGACGTGAGAGTATCATGCACGCCTCACGCTCCAAAAAACGGGAACTGTAACACTCGAACTAACCCACAAAGACATGAAATAGCAAAAAGTAAAGCTTTTAAGATTTTACTTTGTGCTGCCTTTAAAATAGGACGGATATAGTTTCTTATTATCTATTGTGAAGTTACTTCTGTAAGAAACGTGTTAACTGGGTCTCAAAATGAGTTATTTAGACTTAGAAATATTATTTTGTACAATTTTGTAAGCAAAAATTAAGATGCACCTGTCCATTTCAACTCGCCAATTGGCTCACCATTGGGACCACTATTACGTGGGACATAAAACTATAAGATGAAATGTGGGCGTTGACTATGCCTCTACCTACACCTTTGGGGATAAGGGCGTGACTATTTATATGTATGTATGTATAAATTAAGATACGAAAAAGACAAATCACAGCTTCGGATATAGAATTCTATACATAGTTTACTAAAGTACCCTCATAGCTCCCTGAACAATTTGATAGTAATACCTATAGAAAAATATTTTGGTTGAACAGGATTCAATTAGTTCAGTAAAATGCCCACCTAATTAGCAGATTACACAATGGAAAGAGGGCAGGAAACTCGCAACCCTAATTCGGGCATAATGGAGGCCTTTGGGAAATGTGAATAACAACATTTTTGTAACCCTTTGCACACATATTGAAGAGGCGGCACTGATGTGTACTTTACCTTCTAAGACAGTAGGGGAGTGTTTATGTTCTCTAAATGGATGGAATTGATAAAACTGATGCCTAGACGACAAATGTCGAGAACTCGTGAATAGGTACTTCAGTAAATACAATACATAATAATTTAATGTACTTTAGATCAATTATTATCATCTGTTACAGTAGCAACAAGTTATCACCTAGTTTTATCTGTGTTTTTGAGAGTCTCTTCCTAGTTACTTCCTAAAAACTGTGAACAGAGATCATTAAACCAGGAACGGGAACATGGGACCGGGAACTCAGAACTCGCGATACCGATTTCCATATACATAGTTATGGCAGGACAACGTCTGTCACGTCAGCTTGTTTAAAATAAATACTCAATATTTTTGGAGACAAAATTATTACAGAGAATATTTCGTTTTATCTTAGATTATCTTAATTGATAAACCAGACAGAGAGTGGGTACCCGGCGCGCCCGTCTGACTGACAAGGCGCCAGTCAAGCGAACTCAGGTATCTACTCAAATTATTATCTTTGTCACAATTTAGACAGTATTCTTGTTTATTAATTTCGAAATAGCTTAAGTTACTTCGGCCAAGGAATATTTTCATCTTATTTTACGAAATGATTATAAAAGTGACAGATAATAAACACTCCTGACAAAGGTATGTACATATATAAAAACATGGAACGACCTGCCGTTTTTCCCTCATCTTACAATCCCGGGTTCTTCAAGAGGAGCGTGAAGAGGCACATAGCAGGGCCGCCAACTTGAGGACCACTCAGATTGTCAGAAGTCTTACGGACTGTGAGAGTGGCCCCCAATCGCAAGAAGCGCCACGGCTTTCCATCAGGCTGGTGGCGACGTCAATTTGGTGAACTAAATGTAAAAAAGAAAGGTTTCGATAGGTACCTCTTTTACAACTTTAATTAACCAATACGTGTCTTTAAGAGCGGGACTCTTGGTCTCAACAAATGATGGGATTGTCTGTTAAGCTATTTCATAAACGATAATTTAAAGTAATAACGTCATTAGAAAATTTACTATAAACTTAATCGACCGATGGAGTGGAAGAGACAGATGCGTCATGAGCTGAACGCTTAAGATGATTGTGCCTCTTTATCGCTTGCTTGCTCAGTCGGCCCCGTCGATCATCGATTTAAAAGACGTTCACCATCATCTCAACCGATATGACGCCCACTAACTTTTAAACTTTCGCGTTGCATGATATTAATAATTATATAAAACGGGTATTGCATATTATATGCATGATCGCGTTAATACCCGTTTTATATAATTATTAATATGACGCCCACTGCTGGGCATAGGCCTCCCCTAAGAATCGCAACATCGTTAGGTCTTGTGCTGCTCGCCTCCAGCAGGCTCTCCCGACCTTAAAAGAGGTTATTTGGTACAGAATAATACTTTTGACACACAAAACGATCACAATGTAGTGAAAATACCTATTTTTCACGTGTGGAAATCCCTCATGGAAGCTATGCCAGACTCATGTCGAATAAAACCACACGTGCTCTACCACTGTCTATGGTCACGAGCTCCGCGTAAGCCCTCGAAAGGATGTCCCAGGATAAGTTAAAATACCCTAATGGAGATTATCTGGAACGAAGGTTCCAATTAACTCACTGACTAGTAATTCAACAGCAAAAAAATTCTACGTCCAGCGGTTGTCTTAATTAAATTGCGTCTAAGGCTAAACGATGGCCATTTCGTATTAAGGGGACATTAAGCTTGTTTTCCGCGATATTGGAATAAAAACGTGTAGCGTTTTATTTTAATCTTAATCCAACAGCAAAAAAATTCTACGTCCAGCGGTTGTCTTAATTAAATTGTGTCTAAGGCTAAACGATGGCCATTTCGTATTAAGGGGACATTAAGCTTGTTTTCCGCGATATTGGAATAAAAACGTGTAGCGTTTTATTTTAATCTTTATGGTAATTGAAGTAGTCTTATTTTACTGTCTCAAACATACATCTATACTAATATTATACAGAGGAAAGATTTGTTTTTTTGTTTGTTTGTAACGAATAGGCTCCGGAACTATGGGCCGATTTAAAAAATTCTTTCACTGTTGGGAAGCTACACTCTTTGCGGTGAACATAGGCTATATTTTATTCCCGTAGTCCCACGGGAACTACGCGGGTGAAACCGCGTGACGTCCGCTAGTACAGGATAAAAAGAAATCTTGTTTCTCATAGAGGTAGGCAGAGGGGGTTTTTCACCAATTGTACTGGGTCCTAGTTAAGGCAGTGAGCCTAAAACTGCCATATTAATATAGGCAGGGATTTTTTTCATGCCGCCAAATTATATCCATAAAGATAAAATAAAAGTCCAAGTTGAAAGTCAATTTGGCAGTAATGAAATTTTGTATTCAAATATTGTGTCCCTTATATTTCCTTTCATTAAGAAACTGTCACATGTCTCCATTGTTGGGTAACTTGAAACCGTTATTTGTGTAGGACGATGACGTCACCGCTGTTTCTGTAACAATTTTGGTAACAAATACTGGATCTAAAAAAATCTTTTTAGTGAAATTCTATTCATACCATAATATTTAATGAGGAGGTAAAAATAATTAATTACAGCAGGTAAAAAATCAAAGATTTACCTTCATTTTAAGAATAAGTGATTTTGTTTTTATCCCTCATCGGTAGACCTTATTTTTAGGTCTACCTGTCAACCTGGTTTCACATCATCATGTTTTCACATTTGTCCCCGAAGGGATAATCAGAGAAATATTGTACGTCCAATTTTTCTAACTGTATCTGTAAACTAAAGACAGATGCTGTGAACTTTCTCACAAAGCAAAACCAACCTCAAAGAGTAAGTTAACTGGGGTTTTACTAATATTCTGGGCACAAGTCAATTTTACTTGAATCACCTGCAAGTGGTGTACCAATTGACCAAGGGTTTCTGGTACCACATACCCAACAATACCGAAAACCAATAGCCAGATTAGAGCTGTTTGTAACAGTCAATAATAGTTAATCTCAGGCTCCAAATGCAGTCTCTTCCTAGTTACTTCCAAAATAGTATATTTTGGAAGTAAATGCAGTCTCTTCCTAGTTACTTCCAAAATAGTATATTTTGAAAGTAACTAGGAAGAGACTGCATTTGGAGCCTGAGATTAACTATTATTGACTGTTACAAACAGCTCTAATTTGGCTATTGGTTTTCGGTATTGTTGGGTATGTGGTACCAGAAACCCTTGGTCAATTGGTACACCACTTGCAGGTGATTCAAGTAAAATTGACTTGTGCCCAGAATATTAGTAAAACCCCAGTTAACTTACTCTTTGAGGTTGGTTTTGCTTTGTGAGAAAGTTCACAGCATCTGTCTTTAGTTTACAGATACAGTTAGAAAAATTGGACGTACAATATTTCTCTGATTATCCCTTCGGGGACAAATGTGAAAACATGATGATGTGAAACCAGGTTGACAGGTAGACCTAAAAATAAGGTCTACCGATGAGGGATAAAAACAAAATCACTTATTCTTAAAATGAAGGTAAATCTTTGATTTTTTACCTGCTGTAATTAATTATTTTTACCTCCTCATTAAATATTATGGTATGAATAAAATTTCACTAAAAAGATTTTTTTAGATCCAGTATTTGTTACCAAAATTGTTACAGAAACAGCGGTGACGTCAGCGTCCTACACAAATAACGGTTTCAAGTTACCCAACAATGGAGACATGTGACAGTTTCTTAATGAAAGGAAATATAAGGGACACAATATTTGAATACAAAATTTCATTACTGCCAAATTGACTTTCAACTTGGACTTTTATTTTATCTTTATGGATATAATTTGGCGGCATGAAAAAAAATCCCTGCCTATATTAATATGGCAGTTTTAGGCTCACTGCCTTAACTAGGACCCAGTACAATTGGTGAAAAACCCCCTCTGCCTACCTCTATGAGAAACAAGATTTCTTTTTATCCTGTACTAGCGGACGTCACGCGGTTTCACCCGCGTAGTTCCCGTGGGAATACGGGAATAAAATATAGCCTATGTTCACCGCAAAGAGTGTAGCTTCCCAACAGTGAAAGAATTTTTTAAATCGGTCCATAGTTCCGGAGCCTATTCGTTACAAACAAACAAAAAAACAAATCTTTCCTCTGTATAATATTAGTATAGATGTATGTTTGAGACAGCAAAATAAGACTACTTCAATTACCATAAAGATTAAAATAAAACGCTACACGTTTTTATTCCAATATCGCGGAAAACAAGCTTAATGTCCCCTTAATACGAAATGGCCATCGTTTAGCCTTAGACACAATTTAATTAAGACAACCGCTGGACGTAGAATTTTTTTGCTGTTGGATAAAGATTAAAATAAAACGCTACACTTTTTTATTCCAATATCGCGGAAAACAAGCTTAATGTCCCCTTAATACGAAATGGCCATCGTTTAGCCTTAGACGCAATTTAATTAAGACAACCGCTGGACGTAGAATTTTTTTGCTGTTGAATTACTAGTCAGTGAGTTAATTGGAACCTTCGTTCCAGATAATCTCCATTAGGGTATTTTAACGGTTATATATTAAAATACCAGAAAGCAAAATGCTTTTACTTAAAATGCATTAGACCAAAATACCCGAATTCGAAATACCTTAACATTCAAAATACCTTATTTCAGTACACCTTACCTTAAAATGTCTAAATTTAAAATACAAATAATTATTATGTCAGAATTCAAAATACAAATTTTCAAATATCCTTAATTTAAAATACCGAAAATAGAATACAATGTGTCACTGTCACTCACACGTTTTGATAATTGGCTTTAACTTATTTACACCCCCCCCCCACCTAAGTGAAGCCGCAGTTGTAGCCGTAGGTCTGTTGGTCCTTGGGTATCCTTCTGAGGGATTACCCGGGGCTCCCAACTGTAGGCTGTTATGTAGGATACGTGTGGGTTTTAGGCGGTAGGAGTCCGGCATAGTATCCATGTAGGATTTACCTCATGTTAAAACACATTGATTCAGAGTTACAAAAGTACTACAGTGGGCTAACGAAAAATAAAAAAAAATAACCACGAAGGCTAAGGCGGGAGCTCCGCTTCGCTTCGCTCCCGCCTTAGTCTTCTAACCTAACCTATCCGGGTCGGGATACTCTGAGTCGGGGTGTTAACCATTCACAGATATATAGCATCCATGTAGGATTTAAATCATGTTAAAAAAAAGGTATTTTGTGTTTGAACATTTTAGGATAAGGTATTTGATAAATTTATTTTTTAACCGACTTCAAAAAAAGGAGGAGGTTCTCAATTCGTCTGTATGTATGTATGTCTGTATGTATGATTTAAAAATTTTTCAATAAAAAATACAACCGACTTCCAAGAAATCCTGAAAAATAAAATTTACTTAGCACAAAGTAATATGTATTTTGATTTATCTGATTTTTTATTCAATATCATATTGAAGTCGGTGCCAAGTAAATTCATAGGTTTAGGGAGGTATTATTCATGGCACCAACTTCAATATTATATTGAATAAAATCTGATAAATCGACTACATATTACTTTGTGCTAAGTAAATTTTATTTTTCAGGATTTCTTGGAAGTCTGTTGTATTTTTTATTGAAAAATTTTTTTTCATTATTTTAAGTGACCGGTGAACCGAAAAATATATCTATCTACCTAGGTGAAACTTCTCATCAATACAAATTAATCAAGCCCCAACACAAGGTAGCTGCTATAAATCGTTAAGGAATTCCCTCGAATCTCTTTTGGTTCCATCATCAGATCGACTCCAGACCTTTATTAATGGTAGTACATTAAAGCACTGAATTAAAAAGTTAACAAACGCACTAGTTGTGCCTATAATTTTCGGTGGTTGCCCTCGATTTCTCCAGGATCCCATTATCAGATCCTAACCTGGTTATAATGGGACTACCTCAGAAGTAAACCCTATTCAACAAAAAAAAATTAAATCCGTCTATAATTGACGGTGAACATACATAAAACATTGAGACCTTTTTTTTTTTGAAGTTGGATCTATCAATCTAGGTGTAAAGTTCTCATCAATACAAATCAATCAAGCCCAAACACAAGATAACTGCTGTAAATTGTTTAGGAATGCCCTCGACTGTCTTTCGACTCTATCATCAGATCGACGCCATACCTTCATTAAAGTGTAGAACATTAAAGCACATACTTAAAAAGTTAACAAGCACACTAGTTGTCCCTACAATTTTCGGTGGTTGCCCTCGTTTTCTCCTAGATCCCTTCATCAGATCCTGACCTGGTGAAAATGGGACCACCTCAGAAGTAACTCATATTCAACAAAAAAAAAATTTTTGGAATCCGTCTATAATTGACGGAATTATCGCTTGACATACATAATGGGTTTCGGTTATTCGACCGTAAGGCATTTTAAATTATTTATATTATAAATATTTGCCTTTTGAATATTGATATTTCGATTTCGGGTATTTTGGGCTACGATATTTTGAGTTAAGGCATTATAATTTCTGGTATTGTGACGGTATACCATTTTAACTTATCCTGGGACATCCTTTCGAGGGCTTACGCGGAGCTCGTGACCATAGACAGTGGTAGAGCACGTGTGGTTTTATTCGACATGAGTCTGGCATAGCTTCCATGAGGGATTTCCACACGTGAAAAATAGGTATTTTCACTACATTGTGATCGTTTTGTGTGTCAAAAGTATTATTCTGTACCAAATAACCTCTTTTAAGGTCGGGAGAGCCTGCTGGAGGCGAGCAGCACAAGACCTAACGATGTTGCGATTCTTAGGGGAGGCCTATGCCCAGCAGTGGGCGTCATATTAATAATTATATAAAACGGGTATTAACGCGATCATGCATATAATATGCAATACCCGTTTTATATAATTATTAATATCATGCAACGCGAAAGTTTAAAAGTTAGTGGGCGTCATATCGGTTGAGATGATGGTGAACGTCTTTTAAATCGATGATCGACGGGGCCGACTGAGCAAGCAAGCGATAAAGAGGCACAATCATCTTAAGCGTTCGGCTCATGACGCATCTGTCTCTTCCACTCCATCGGTCGATTAAGTTTATAGTAAATTTTCTAATGACGTTATTACTTTAAATTATCGTTTATGAAATAGCTTAACAGACAATCCCATCATTTGTTGAGACCAAGAGTCCCGCTCTTAAAGACACGTATTGGTTAATTAAAGTTGTAAAAGAGGTACCTATCGAAACCTTTCTTTTTTACATTTAGTTCACCAAATTGACGTCGCCACCAGCCTGATGGAAAGCCGTGGCGCTTCTTGCGATTGGGGGCCACTCTCACAGTCCGTAAGACTTCTGACAATCTGAGTGGTCCTCAAGTTGGCGGCCCTGCTATGTGCCTCTTCACGCTCCTCTTGAAGAACCCGGGATTGTAAGATGAGGGAAAAACGGCAGGTCGTTCCATGTTTTTATATATGTACATACCTTTGTCAGGAGTGTTTATTATCTGTCACTTTTATAATCATTTCGTAAAATAAGATGAAAATATTCCTTGGCCGAAGTAACTTAAGCTATTTCGAAATTAATAAATAAGAATACTGTCTAAATTGTGACAAAGATAATAATTTGAGTAGATACCTGAGTTCGCTTGACTGGCGCCTTGTCAGTCAGACGGGCGCGCCGGGTACCCACTCTCTGTCTGGTTTATAAATTAAGATAATCTAAGATAAAACGAAATATTCTCTGTAATAATTTTGTCTCCAAATATATTGAGTATTTATTTTAAACAAGCTGACGTGACAGACGTTGTCCTGCCATAACTATGTATATGGAAATCGGTATCGCGAGTTCTGAGTTCCCGGTCCCATGTTCCCGTTCCTGGTTTAATGATCTCTGTTCACAGTTTCGGGTTCCGAGTTCCTGGTTCCTGGTTTTAATTTCCCAGTCCATCTTTCTGTTCCCAGTTCCCATTTTGGTCCTTCGAGATCCATGTTCCCGTTCCCGGTTTCCTGATCTGTGATCCCGGTTTCAAGTTCCGAGTTCCCGGTTGGTGGTTTTCATTTCCCAGTCCGTCTTTCTGTTCCCGATTTCCATATTGGTGCTTCGTGTTCCAAGAACCGATCCAAAATCGCAATTGAAACCATTTCTTTGAACAGTTCGAGCCAGTGACAGTTATTGCAAATTTTCTAATTTTTCACGCAATTTTCTTATATTTTTTGCCATAAGAACTATCTCCTGACAATTAATAACAAACACAACAAAAAAAGAATTAGCGAAATCGGTTCAGCCGTTCACGCGTGATGCCGTGAGCAAGGAAATATGGATTCATTTTTCTATATTTATAGATTCAATTGTGTTTATAAATAAAGCAACCGTGACTGATTGAACGACGACGACGATCGATGTAGGGATGAAATCGCTAAACTAATTAAATGTAAAAATATACAAAGTAGACATCTTTAAAACGTTATTTTTGGAAAGAAATTAGCTACTACATATACCTTTATTAAAGTAGCATTTTAGTCCCCACTTTATAATTATCAATCACACAAAATTCAATTTTAAACGTTTCACTTATGAAGCCTTTATTTTGAGATTAACGCTTCATGTTATTTCGCTTATATTCGGTGATGTATTTTTGTTTTTTTTTTTTGATAAGGTTTGGCCGCGTTTCCGGGTATCATTGAACCCAAGACAACCCCATCTAAGTGACAAGGGTTTTTTACAGTTTATAGGTGTAGAAATTTGATCCGTTAAAACAAAGAAAGATGAAAAGCTCAAAAAGTGTAATCAACTGACGAAAGTATTTTCCGATAGCGAAAAGATATCCGCTGAAGACAGTAGACAATAAAATCCATGTTTTACAGCAATTTGTTCATTCCTGTAATGTCTAAATCCAAGTCACTGACAAGATTTAAGTCTTGAGTAAATGGAGCAAAAAGGTTAACAGATATTGGATTTACTTATTGCAAAACTTTCACCAACTTTCAAAGTACGAATGTTCCAACAACGGTGGTGCTTAATCGAGTTTGGTATATTAGAGTGATTTTGCGTAGGACGATAAATGTTTTTAGTTCTTTAAATGTTTTCAGAGTCAGTGAGGCTTAATCTTTTGCCCTTACCCATCCGTTCCTCTATGACTCTTAATAGTAGAAACTGTAATTTGGCGCGCCTAATTAGTCACTGAAGACAGAGAAGATGAATAAATTCTTATAGTTTTAATTGAAGTATGGATGGTGTATTTTTTCTTCTCTGCTCTATGATATGCGATTTTGTTAAATTCAAGACTCATTGTGAGATTGCTTAAGCCATTTTTGAACAAAAAGTGAAATAATTATGATACATTAAGTGTATGGTACCGCTATTGATCACAGCAAAACTTTAAATCTACTTGACCGACACAGAAAATAAGTACCTATACAATAAAAATATGGCTACAATCGATATGCGGTGTTTCAAGGGAACTGCGTAAGGAAACCTTTGTTATAATTGTGTACAAAATCCAAAAAAGTTGCCTTCAACGATTTCATCGATCACCTCAATACGTCTTGCAATGCAATACTTCTATAACTGAGTCACAAGAGGTAAATTATGACACCTGGTGATGTGGTAATAAATCATTTTAAGTGGATTAGTGATATTACTACAGATTCTAAAATAGACATAGTAAAGGAAGAAAGCTCCAATGCGACCGCATAGAATGGGTTTTGAGGAAAGTGTTATACTCATAGTAGCGAAAACAAGGTTATAATACACTCGAGAGCAATGAATCCGGGTCACTTAAAGAATGTTAAAAATCTCGGAAACTAAAAATGATAGGTTAATGCAATAAATTGTATTTAATAGACAATGTAATACTCCTTAAATGAAAGTAAAAAAAATATGAGTCACCATACATTTTATTAACACAAAATTACATAAAGAAAAAACTGCTGATCTCTCCTTAAAACAAAAATAGGAAACATGAAATTTTTGAACTTTATTACGATTTTCTTGAATTTTAATACTTCGTATTGCCTCCTCGTGCTTCCATTACTGCGTTTACGCGGTTTGGCATGCTGTACACCAAGTTCCTTATACGATTTTGGGGAATATTCTCCCATTCCTCTGTGAGAGCAATTTTGAGCTCACGAAGCGTGATTGGGGGAGGGTTTCGTTGTTTTACGCATCTGCCTAGCTCGTCCCAAGCATGCTCGATCGGGTTGATATCCGGGCTGCGCGCTGGCCACTCCATACGAGTAATGTTCATCTCTTGAAGGTAGTCATTCACAATCCTACCTGTATGAGGTCGGGCATTGTCATGCATAAATATAGCATCCTCACCTAAATTGACCATAAATGGACCAACGTGATCATTGAGGATTTCTTCCACATATCTTACGCTAGTTAAAGAGCCGTTTTCTATGATCACCAGCTCTGTGCGACTTTCAGAAGAAATTCCGGCCCACACAAGTACAGACCCACCACCGTAGGCTACTTTTTCTTCGATGCATGCTTGCTTGAATCTTTCCCCTGGTCTTCGATACACTCTGTGTCTTCCATCGTGCTTGTAGAGCATAAATTTTGATTCGTCGGAGAACATAACTTTTGACCAATCTTCAATACTCCAATTTACGTGGCTCTGGGCATACCTTAGTCTCGAAATACGATGCCCACGCTCCAGTTTAGGGCCGTTTGCAGGTCTAAGGGGTTTTAAGTTAGATTCAGCAAGCCGACGTCTTACTGTCCATGCACTTGGGTTACTTCCTCCGAGGCGTCGAAACTGATTGGTGAGTTCAGTTCCTGTGAGAAAGCGATTTCGAAGCATGGTGTTCACCAAGTATCGGTCTTCTCGTGCTGTGGTACACCTGGTTCTGCCCGTTCCTGGTCTGCGTAGGTTAGAACCAGTTTCTTCGTAACGTCGGAGAACTCTTTGTACTGTTGACAGCGACACACCGACAGTCCTGGCTGTATCGCGCTGACTCCGGCCGGTTTCCAGCATTGTAAGTATTCTGGTGCATTCTTCAGGCGTAAGCGACATAATTTCAGCTTGATTAATGAATATAGAGCACTATCAACATGGTTTATGTACCCACATAAATGACAGATTACAAACAAAAGCAACACCAAATGCTGTAATTTCGTAGTTCCATCTTCGAAAGTGGCCCTTTTTCAAATTTGATTTTTTTATGATATAACTTTACAATAACTAAGAAGTTTTAATACCTTCATTTAAGGAGTATTACATTGTCTATTAAATACAATTTATTGCATTAACCTAGCATTTTTAGTTTCCGAGATTTTTAGGATTCTTTAAGTGACCCGGATTCATTGCTCTCGAGTGTATTTCAAACAACTGACCTTATTTTGATAAACTTTTCCGAGCAGATACTTCACGCTTGCAAAGTTGTAATAGTCCTTTATAAAAAACAAAAGCGTTCGAATTATCCCAAATTACCCTATTCAACGAAGTCAAGTAACCGTTTTAAATTCAAATTTATATATTCCACTGGGTATGGTTAGCGTTGCGTCCCTATCTTTCTTTACTGCCAGAATTAAAACGAGTGGTCTGCATTTGAGTGTATTGCCAGTTCTTTTCAGACATCTTAGACCATTTAGCTACTCGTAGACTGTAGACTATTTTCTGGATGTTATGACTTTCGAGAGTGTCGTTCATTTATAATCTTGTATGATTTTGGATATAATAGAAATAATACGCTTGTTTAAAAATCTGAATTAGTGAGCCTGTAGGTACTGAAGTCAAAACGGTCTTTTTTAGGGTTTCGTAGCCAAATGGCAAAAACGGAACCCTTATAGATTCGTCATGTCTGTCTGTCTGTCCGTCCGTGTGTCACAGCCATTTTTCTCCGAAACTATAAGACCTATGCCATTGAAACTTGGTAAGTAGATGGATTCTGTGAACCGCATTAAGATTTTTATATAAAACTAGAAAAAAAGCAATAAATTTTTGGGGTCCCCATACTCAGAACTGAAAATCACTATTTTTTTTTCGTCAAACCCATACGTGTGGGGTATTTATAGATAGGTCTGCAAAAATGCTATTGAGGTCTCTAACATCATTTTTTTTCTATACTGAATAGTTTGCGTAAGAGACACTTCCAAACTGGAAAAAATGTGTGTCCCCCCCCCCCCCCACCCTCTAACTTCTAAACTAAGAGAATGATAAATCAAAAAAAAAATATAATGTACATTGCTATAAAAACTACCAATGAAAATTGGTTTGAACGAGATCGAGTTGGTAGTTTTTGTTAATACGTCATAAACCGCAATTTTTGCCTGTAAAAATTACTACCACTGCGAACGTGTTAAAACATCAATCAAAGTTACAACGAACTACAAAAACTTTTATATTATGTTCTTAGATCAAGAATAACAACATTATTCTTGATCTTAGATTATGTTACTTGCTGCTAAGGAACCCTTCATGGGCGAGTTCAGCTCGCACTTGGCCGGTTTATTTCATTTTACAATAAAAATAAATACTTTGGAAAATTTGGCATATGTAGGTACTAAAAAATAAATACTTTATCTTGGTAGATACTTATTTTTACAGCGGGCGGCAGGCGGAATTATATAAAAAAAAACCGGCCAACACAGGGATCCGTACCAAAAAACGGCAAAAAGTCAGGATTTTTGAATGAGATTCCCCTTAATCTTTCCTTTTTTTCTGATTTTAGTATTTGTTGTTATAGCGGCAACAGGAATACATCATCTGTGAAAATTTCAGCTCCCTGGCTATAACGGTTCCTGAGATACAGCGTCATGGCGGACAGACAGACAGACAGATGGCGAAGTCTCATCAATAGGGTCCCGTTTTTACGCTTTGGAACCCTAATAAAAGCTGATACAAAATCTCGCTGGAACATATTTCTCTTACAATTATCACGTAGATTACAGCTTTAATATTTTATAACAATAACGTGAAACAATTCTGAAAGGGAAAAAAAAGGATTATTAAATTCGAGAATAGCTATAAGTAGGACTATTTAATATTCTATGTTAGATTAAGTTAAAAAGTAAAAAAAAAGAAAAATACAAAAGTCATCCTGCAGGGCTCGAACCAGCATTAACTAAAATATACGCCCCATGCCGCTTGCGTACCCGCTAAGCTAAAGTGCCACTGAGAGCGTTGGCCAAATAACGCTTCACAAGTTCATCACCACCACACTGTAGCTTGCTTATTCCGATAACGTAAACTGGCCGTTCGTAAAAACTAATCTATATATATAAAAATCAATGCCACATTTCGTTGTAATTTTATAACTTGAGAACGGGCTCACCTATTCAAACCAAATGTTTAGGCTTTGTTCGGACTATTTAGTAGATGGTTTATGTGAAGTTTGCACAAAATCGGTCGAGCGGTTCTTGATTTATCACGCAAACGAAGTTGCGCGGGTCAGCTAGTGAAATAATAATTTCTATGACATCGATGTCAATGATTAACATGAGCGCCATCTTTTATCTTAAGCAAACGCTATCGAGAGATAATTTTTACACAATCTACGTTTATTCTACAATCAACGAGTTTGATGTGCTACTGTAGCAGCTAATATCATGATTTAATTTTTAAAATAATTTGCCATGCATTAATTACATATATCTAAATAAGATATTTTGAAATTGGAATTCCGGAATATGAAACTACTAGTGCCATCTCTTGATATTTTCTGTTTATTAAAGACTAATATTATAAAGCTGAAGAGTGTGTTTGTTTGTTTGTATGGTTGAACGCTAGGATCTCAGGAACTACTGGTTGGATTTCAAAAATTCTTTTACATTTTGATAGTTCATTTATTGAGGATGGCTATAGGCTATATAACATCGGGCTAACACGAATAGGGGCGAAGCAGCAATCAATAATGTTTCAAAAACGGGGAATATTTTTTACCGTCTGAGAGCTTCCGAGGCGTACGCTGCGTAAATAGTTAAAGATTGTGTATTACAATATCGTTTCTTTAAAAAAGTTCTAAAAAAAGTCCGCGGCAGCATATGTCTATCTCTTAAGGTTCGCTCACAATAACCTAATTTGTCTGTTTCTTAAGGTTCGCTCACAATATTATAAAGCTGAAGAGTTTGTTTGTCCTAGGATCTCAGAAACGACTGGTTGCATTTCGAAAATTATTTTACAGTTTAATAGTCCATTTATTGAGGATGGCTAATGGCGATATAAAATCACGCTAATGCGAATAGGAGCGGAGCAGCCATGAATAAAGTTTCGAGAACAGGGAAAATTTCTTTTTTTTGAGAGCTTCCACTGCGTACGTTGCTTAAATGGTTAAATTACGTGAAAATTTTGTATTACAAAAATGTTCCCCTTTAAAAGTTACAAAAAAATATGTCTTTTACAGCATATAGGTAGCAGATAGGCATATCTATCTTTTAAGGTTCACTTATAATAACCCCATTTAATACGTTGTGAAGTATGAGCTACGCGACGGGAGTAGGTAAACGTGATCTGCAGTGGAAGCCAATCAATTGAACGATAAAAACCGGCCAAGTGCGAGTCGGACATTCATGAGTTCCGTAACAAAAAAAGGACGGGTGGAAGTAAATGCAACGGGAAACATTACATTACTTTACATATTAATACCACACCTCTCTCCTTCTCAATCTCTTGTGATGCAAACGATTTTGTGCGGGTCAGCTCTAATGAATATAAGCGACGCGACGGGAGTAAATGCGAAGGGAAACATTGTATCCCCTGAAATATTAATACTACACTTCTCTCTTTCTCGCTCATGTGACGCAAACGAAGTTGTGCGGGTCAGCTCTAATGTATATAAGCGACGTGACAGGACTATACCTCTCTTTTTCTAACTCTCATGTGCCGCAAACGAAGTTGCGCGGGTCAGCTAGTTAAAGATAATCTGTATGAGTTGGGTACCCGTGGTACTACTATAGTCCAATCCTGCCCGATCTGGCAATTATGTAAACATGTCATGTTTTGACAATCATTCTATAAGACAGATGAGTAGAAAAATATATTATGACAAATCATTGAATTTTTTACTATCTTGAGTAGGTATTTAAAATGAAAATAAACTATCATAAAGAAGTTATTTGGTGACGAAATGATTGTAAGAAGACTGTATGACTCCTGGATACTGGAATATAATCAGGGTGAATACTCAATTGCAAGTAACTATGGATATATAGGATCAAATGTGTTTGTTTACATTTTTGCGCAAAGCTATTGAAATACAGTATACATAATACCATACTCTAGTCTATATCGAGAGTAAATATGCACTGTCACTTCTAGTGGCGTTTAGTCTATAGATGCATGGAGGTCGTGTGGCTCTATGATAGACGCACATCACATATGAGTTGTTATGTACGGTGTAATCAAAAAGCAGTACACACTAGCGCACACTCTAGAGGCATCAGAGCTCGTCACAAAGCTATTCATTCAACTCCGTAGATGGGAGTTGCAATTATGTCAAGCTATTAATGTTACTTCTCTTTCATCGCAAGTAGTTTTTAGCTTTCAGATTCACATAAAAGCTTGCTATGAAATTTAGGATTTCTGTTTTTATGTCAAAATCTCAATTTTTATCATGTAATATTTTTTCGATCCCCAAAGGGTAAAAACGGGACCCTATTACTGAGACTTCACTGTCCGTCTGTCTGTATGTCAGTCTCATGGTCTACCTATCGCTGAACTGTTTCTTATGAACCGTGATATCTAGAGGTAGAGGTTCTGTTGCCGCTATAACAACAAAATACGTATATGAAAATAGAACAAAATTTAAGTGTTTAAGGGGGCCCCCCATACACACAAGTCTTTTATTGCCAATTTTAGTACGGAACCCTTCGTGCAGAAGTTACACTTGGCCCGTATATATGTGTTTCTTCATGACGGTACGGGACGTGTAAGTCGTTACACATTTTTTTGATTAAGTAGGTCCATAGTAAGCGAGTTAGGTAATATCATCTCTAAATGATAAAATTTTCTGTTCCGAAAATTTGAATACATACAAAACCTACTTTGTATACAGCATTGAATTCTTGTTGGATGAATGCCCTACAAAAAAAATACAAAATAGAACCTATGTTAGGGACACTGATCTGTAATATTACCACACTGGATAGGTGGCTGTCAAACTAAAGTTATGCCTTCTTAATTCTCGCCATTGTGGCGCTGAAATCAGCAGCGCTGGTTCAGAGAACTAAAATTAGTGATGTGCCAAACTTTCTTGAACTGACGCGTATCGATAGATTTAATTTGAAATGAAAACATTTTTAGTATATATTTTAAAATTAATTTTGTTTATAATTTGTTTTATATAAGAATATTACCAACCGAAATTACGAATATTCCCTTTAACTTCTCCAACTAAGCTAAATTGCTTGTGCTAGGAGTGGCCAGGATTCGAACCCGGGTCTTCTCGATCGCAAGACAGTCAGTCTTCTTAACCACTAAGCTATCGACGCTTTAATGAATATTGCTCTTAATAAGGGTGGTTTAAGTTGGTATCTAGTATACCTACCTAAATGAAATAATATTTACCTGCAATTTGGTATACTCGTGACGCAAAATTGCAAGAAAATATTACTTTCGTTGAAGAGATTGAGAGAGGTATTAAGGCGCATCTCCACTTGAGCAGCCGCGGGGCGAGCTGCCTCAATCTGAGCGTGCCGCGTGCTGGGGAAATTACATGCATCTCCACTTGGGCCAAATTAATCAGCAACTCGGCAGCGTGCCTCAAGCTGAGCAACGAATTTCTATAGTTTCTTACTAGCTACCATGGGTGACGTATGCCAATTCGCTGCAGCTTTAGTAATAATGAATCCCTATAAAAAGAATAAAAGGCAGACAGACAAAGATCATTGTGCGGTGAACGTGGATCCCATAAGTGTCTGTGGCTTTCATACACTTACTTCAGTTAATTTGATGCATTTATCATTGTCCATTTCACCACGAAGTGAGCGTTTATATATATCATGCGCCATAGAAATAGAAAGGGAGTTATGTGTAGAAAAAATAAAAATAAACGTGATTTTATTAATCATTCATTTATTTTACAGTTTATTGTAAAACTATGGTACACTAGAGGACGGTATACTATTTATTAACCGGAAGTTCTTGTGTTATGCATAGAATAACATTTAACATCAAAATGATTAGAACACAGACGATCGCTTGAATTTGGAGTCCAGTTATGGGCTCCCATGTTGCCAAGCCATGCACTTCAGATTTTTGGATCAGTTGGAAATCTGCAATAAAATAAACATACATCAATAGAGTAAAAAATATTATGTAGTAAGTATTACCCACACAAGTTAATGTCAGAAAATAAGTTAAATAAATATTACTAATAAGATTTTGTTTGGTGACGTGATTTTGTTTGAAGGCGTGACCATATGTAATGTAAAATGATACCATTATTAGACATATTTCTTATAAAGAAAAGTTTTCGATCACATCAGACCATGATCAAGTTTATCGATACGACAACATGGACATCACTAAACGAAATTAAAATCCTATTTTTGTGCTTAAAAATAATGTAATCTTACCTATATATTATTCTTATACATATTTTGTAAATAATCAAGCATTTTACATGTAGGTCAGGCTGATTTAATGATAAAAATTACAAAAAATCAACTTACCTGTGAAATCTAATGTTGCTCCCTTTTTGAAGCTAATTTTGCAAAACACACATTTCACCATGTTTATTGCTTTTTTGTAACCACACAAATCCTCACTAAACTACACAAAAGTCCTTAAATTACGAAATAATTCATAATTCCCGGCGCGATACGGGAAGTCATTTGCATGATACGTCAGATTTAGTTCCTTGAACCAACTCTAGAGGCGTTTCAAATCGGCACAAATAATTCGCTGTCATTTGTATGAGACAGCCAATCCAGTGGTAATAATACAGATCAGTGGTTAGGGACGATACTTATTGTCTCGTCCATAATATAGGCTCTATACGCACGTGGAATAAAAGAAAACTAAGAAAACTTTTGCTACTACCTGTGGCCGAAAACTTTCATGCACACATAAATTCCACCCGAGACATGAATATTGAGGTAGAAATTACCGTCACGTTCCAAACAATTTGCCATCAGTTTCTATGGAATAGTCCAGCAAAGCGTACATAATGGGCGACAATTTCTTTTACCATCTGCGCCTCTATTGACGGTTATGCTGGCAAATTGCTATCGCATGGTCCGTAGATAATTTGAAGCCTTTCCTGTCCCGCCCTAACGAAGTAATCAACAGATATTGGGTAAGTTTGTATCTAAATGTTGTTGTACAGCATCCAAAACAGAATGCGGGGTAAAATTATCATTCGGTTATCATTTGTATGGTAAGTTACGGACCTGAAAATTTTGAGAAAGTTGTACCTGCGTATGCTATGATTTCCAAAACTGGTTTTCACTGGTAAAAGCCTAGACGTAACGTGTGCTTTATCAAAATCTACAGCATAATGTGTAAACATTAGAAGGCTACGTAGTAATTTCTTTCTTTGCAGACAAACGCATGTTGTTTCTCACAGTCTCTTTATGTTTAAAAAAAAAATACTAGTTCTATATTAACAATCATTTATACTCTAGATTTTTGGCACTTGATGGAATTTGTTATAATTCATTATTCAAACTCACACTTGTACTTTTCCACTATCTATTTGTTAATATATATAGTGGAAAATATATAAACAAGTGGCTAAATATAATTATGTTATTATTGGTAGTCTCTAATAGAACTACAATAATTTAATTACGTTTATGTAGTATAAAAATATGTCACTTAAATTTATGAGCGGGGTAACTTAGGCCAATTTACATGCATTCTTATGGGACTGATGTATTTATGTGGTACTAGCTGATGCCCGCTGCTTCGCCCGCGACAAATTTTGTTCCCGGCCCACGCTTCCCACGGGAACTTATTCCCGCAATAAAAACTAGACCATGTGTTATTCCAGACTATAATCTATCTCTGTACCAAATTTCAGTCTGATCCGTTCCGCCGTTCGAGCGTGAACGAGTTACAAACATCCACACATCCACACTCACAAACTTTCGCATTTATAATATTAGTAAGATTTAGCTATCTGATTGAAGAAGAACTTGGAAGGTTCCATTACAGACGAGTTCATAGAATATTTTTTTTTTTTTATATTTAGCTCGCCAAATTGACGTCGCCAGCAGCCTGATGGAAAGCCGTGGCGCATCTAGCGATTGGGGGCCACTTCTGACAGTGGTCCTCAAGTTGGCGGCCCTGTGATGTGCCTCTTCACGCTCCTCTTGAAGAACCCCGGATTGTAAGATGAGGGAAACACGTGTGCGGGCAGGTCGTTCCATGTTTTTATAGTTCGACAGAGGAACGATCTTTTGAAACGCTCAGTTCTGGCGAAGATTCTATCCACTGTGTGTGAGTGGCATCTTTGCCCGGCACGTGTTGTTCGGAATCGGAAAGGAGAGGGTGGGATCAGGTTGAAGAGCTCTTCAGAAAATTCGCCGTGATACATTCGATAGAAGGCAGCCAAGGACGCTATGGTTCTTCGCTGCACCAACGGTTCGAGGCCTTCCGTCACCTCAGGACAACCAATTATTCGGATAGCACGTCTCTGCATAGCGTCAAGCGCGTCTAGTAAATACCTTGCGGAGTCATCCCAAAGGTGAGAACAGTATTCGACGCAGGGACGAATTTGCGTCTTGTACAGTATATAACACTAAGATGATCAGTGTTACTCACCAACTAGCGCGAGGTAGCTATGCAGAGAACTCTTTCCCAGGGCGCCTTACTACAGAGATTCCAGTGTGCGTGCAAGGGTAGGCCAGGGCTCTGACGAAAACAGTCAGGTAGGGTGTACACACATATATTTATATAACACAGAGATACACAGAGACACACAGAGAGCTTATTCACTGATAGACACAAATATCACAGGTACACAGAAGTATAGTCAGTGCTTAGGTACTTATGCTACTAAGCTACACATAAGTAGTGGATTTACTGGCCTGCAGAGTGAGCTGAGTGAGAGTGACTGCCTGTTGTTACTGCCAGGTGATGACGGCAGATACCTCTCACATGAGAAGCTCGTGTAGTCCGCACTTCCACGTTGTCGTACCACGTGCAGCCCACTAACTTATAGGTGCGGCACCAAATATCTCATCCGGCAACTAGCCGTAGTAAAAAACCCTGTCATGAAAGAAACGACAAATTAAGATCTTGGCTGCGCGACAGACGACAATCGACCCGCTTTGCAAAAGAAGAAGTGACTCACCAGTTTTCTGGGTAAAATGTAGCAAGATGCAATGCAGCAACCCAATCACAGCCCGTTCGGCCACGCGAGGTAACAAATAATCGCGCTTGAGCGAAAAACTGATTCGCGGCACAGTCTCAGAGCAAAGCCAAAGGACCTCCAACTACCCCAAAGCAGGTCTCGGTCAAAAGTCCTGTCTTTCACGAAAAATCTTAACAAACCGCGTTCCTTTAAATGCGAAACGCTCTGTCACCGAACTTATGACATCCTGTCATTCTGACAGCAGAAATGTCACCACTGACAACCGATTAAAAAAAGATAACTCGATAAGGCTGCTTTCACATCCTAAATACTGCATCTATAGAAAATAAATGCTACAACCACCCCCCCTTTAATAGTATTTCCTGCGGATATGACACGCTGGAAATACACAATAAAGAAAACAGAAAAGTACTGACTAATAAACAAAGACAACCAGCTAGGTCCTTCAAACACCAGC
Organism: Miltochrista miniata; assembly: GCA_933228765.1. Classification (NCBI taxonomy): domain Eukaryota; kingdom Metazoa; phylum Arthropoda; class Insecta; order Lepidoptera; family Erebidae; genus Miltochrista; species Miltochrista miniata. Next base: position 25,514,372 of record OW121756.1, read on the forward strand.
TGACTACGACCATTACAATACCAAAGAAAGATCCTCCTATGTACCTAACTAGACACTGACTCGTGTACCGGTTAGGCTAAGTAACTAGAGTCTAATGCCCTTCATAGAAAACGAATGCTCCCTTTACTCACTGCCGATACCCTAACACTACCCAAGCTCTCAGGATAATGTAGAGTACTAAGAAGCGAATGAGAGAAAAACGCTCGGTGCGGTGCATAGAAGAAACTACAACGTGACAATTTAAAGTCACGTACACATATAGAAATACAAACAAAAGATTAAAATAGTCTTACATAATGATCACATAGCACTGGTTTAATAAACTAGAGAAACAGTGCTATGTAGTTACGTTAGGTATTGGAGACTGCTCCTCCTGATACTTCAGGATGTCCTTGATATGGTACTCCCCAAGATCCTTACCGTCCAGATCTGACAGCCTATATACTAAAGGGGATCGTTTAGCAGTCACCACACATTTAAGGAACTTAGGAGCTAGCTTAGCAGTAAAATTCTTGGCCTTGTTGGACAGGTAGAACGTGCGTTTGTAAACTATCTGTCCCACTTTCAGCTCTACATGCCTTTTTCTGAGGTTGTAATACTTTTCATTACGCTGGTGGGCAACGTTCAAATGTTTCCTCACCTGGTCGTAAATGCGTTGTATTTCTCTCAGCTTGACACCGAAGGCTGATGGATCGTCTACAGAGACTGAAGTAGGATGGCACGCGATATCTGTCTGCCTGTACAGCACTCCATCCCCAATAAATTCCCTACCATGTACCAAAAAGTAAGGGGTGAAACGAGTTGCTTCGTTAACTGCAGTGTTTAAAGCACACTGTATCTCAACCAAGAACTGATCCCAAGACTTGTGTTGTGACTTCACATAGCATGAGATCGCTTGAACCACATTGCGAATAGCTCGTTCCGCCTGATTAGTTTGGGCATGATACCTAGGGTTATAATATATATTAGGTACATTGTATTTAGCCAACAGATCCTTAAATGGCTTACTCACAAACTGAGGGCCATTATCCATGTAAATAGTCTTGCAGACTCCGTGCACGAGAAACACACTCTTCTCTATGAACCTCGCGACTACAGCGCCTGTGGCAACCCGAACAGGGCACAACATGACGTATTTGCTAAAGTAGTCGGAGACCACGATCAGGTGTACGTTTCTATTGCTCGAAGTGGGAAAGGGACCAAGCAGATCGACAGAGATAGCTTCGAATGGCTTCGAAACCCGCTTCGGGCTACCCATTAGGCCGGGACGAGACGTATTTACGGGTTTGTACTGCTTGCATGTTTCGCAATTCCCAACATATTCTTTGACGTCCTCGTACATCTTGGGCCAGTAATAATTTAGGGCTAACCTTTTATGCGTCTTCCAAACGCCACCATGGGCACTAAGTGTGTCATCGTGGTACTTAGAGAGCAGGGGCAAGCGATCCTCCTGAGGTACCACCAGCTTCCAGTCAAAGTCTGAAGTCAAAGAATATTTATTTTTAGTTAACCTATACAGAAGGTTGTCACGAATGTCATAATTTGGTGACTTCCTAGGGTTCTTCCGAACACTATTCATGGTGTGGTCATACCACGGGTCTTTAGTGGGTACTGCATCGAGGGAATCAATTTTGATACGAGACAGAGCATCAGGTACAACGTGGTCTTTACCTTTTCGATGCTCTATGTCAAAATCGAATTGACTGAGCCTCATGCTCCAACGTGCTAGACGACCCGTGGGATTTTTTAGCTTATGGAACCACAGAAGAGATGAATGATCCGTGACGACCGTACATTTTTGGCCTTCGACGTACTGTCGAAATTGTTCCAAAGCGAAAATCACGGCCAGAAGTTCTCGCTCAGTTGTGCTGTAGTTCACCTCGTTCTTGTTGAGAGAACGGCTACAGTAGGCGATAGGGTGCTCAACACCATCGTGAGTTTGTGTCAGTACAGCAGCAACTGAGTAAGCTGACGCGTCACTAAGAATGCGGAAGGGCATCTCAAAGTTAGGCATTTTTAATATAGGGGCAGAAACCAAGGCTGACTTTAGCAGGTTAAAGGACTGTTCAGCCTCAGGGGTCCATTCGAACTTAAGGTTCGTAGAAGTGAGTTTGCACAGAGGTTTACTAATCTTCGAGAAGTTGTTAACAAAGCGACGATACCAGCCGGCCATTCCCAGAAATCTCTTAACCTCCTTAGGGTTAGAAGGGGTGGGATAGTTGAGGATAACCTCAACTTTACCCGGGTCTGTCCGTAAGCCATGTTTGTCCACATAATACCCCAGGTATTTGAGTTCACTCCGACAAAAGTGGGATTTTTTCATATTAATAGTTAGGCCAGCATCCTTGAGTTGCTGATAGACTCTATGTAAGAGCTCTACATGCTCCTCAAAGGTGCTGGACACACAGACTATGTCATCCTGAAACGCAAATACCTTGTTGTCGAACTCGGGACCAAACAGACGGTCCATGAGGCGTTGCATCGTGGCACTGGCACCGACAAGACCGAAGCACATGGAATTGTAATGGAACAATCCTCTCCGGGGAACCGTAAAAGCAGTCTTCTCAGCAGACTGGAGTGAGTCGAATGGAATCTGCCAGTAGGCCGCACTCAGATCTACAGAGGTTAAATACTTAGCATTATTAAGATGGTCTAAGATTTGATTGATATAGGGTAAGGGGTAGGCGTCACTCTTAGACACAGAGTTCAGCTTGCGAGAGTCCAAGCACAATCTGAGGTCGCCGTTCGCCTTCTCCACCATGACCACTGGAGAGTTCCAGGCGGACTGAGACGGGGACACTACTCCCATCTCCAGCATTCGGTCCAGCTCGGCTTCCAGGGCCTTCTGCTTAAGGGGAGAGAGCGGATAATAACGCTGCTTGATCGGCTTGCTGTCACCAGTGTCAATGACATGGTGCACAAGTGAGGTCCGACCTAAACCCACCTTATCAGTGTTCAACGAGTCGAACTTTTCAATGACCTCGTTGATTACACACCTTTGTTTAGTTGTCAGGTTGTCGTAATCCTCGAGGCCACCGTTAAGGGACACAGACTCTATAGGATTATTATCACTAAAGCTATCAAGACTAATATTTTGTAAAATTAACTTATCACTTAACTTAAATTGTTGCCAGAAATCCACTCCAAATATCATGGAGGTGGTTATACCTGGGACAACATAGAACTTGACAACTCGGATAACCGAATTGTACTCAATTGGCAAAGAGATACAACCCAGACATTGCAAGTGAGTGCTGTCTGCAGTTGTAATACGAAAAGTAGGATTGATACTCACAAGATCAAAACCCAGTTCCAAGAAGATGCGGTGCGCTCCCTTACCTAGTATAGAGCAGGAGGCACCGGAATCTAGAAGGCCTAAGACATTTAAATTTAAAACCTTAACAACTAGATACGGTCTAATGTCACTATCCCGTTTAGGAAACAGGACCTTATCAGAAATAGACTCAGATACAGAGTGATGCACAGAGTTCCTAATAAGGCCCTGGCCTACGCGTTTTTTGACTTGCTAATACAGTGTGAGCAGTCTGGGGTCTTGACTCCTTTGAGACCACACCGGAAACACACCAGCTCCCTTGACTGTGTGCAGCTGTATGCAGTGTGACCGCCCCCGCCGCAACGAAAGCATTTGCGATCGTGGGGGGTAACCGGCGTCTCCACTGCAGACACCTGCTTAGCGGGCTTTTGTACACCTTTGTTCTTAAGCTGGTGTAAGTCAGATGTAATCTCAAACTTGTCAAGAGCAGGCTCATGGAAAGCGTCTGCCCTAGTACGCGCAAGCTCCAAGCGCTTACCCAAACGTCTCAAGTCATCTACAGAGTTGACATCATGCAAGGCCAGTTCCTTCATGTAGTCAGGTCTAATGTTGTGCATGAGAATGTCCAGCTGTTCCTCACTGGGCATCTTACATGACAACCTTGAGAACATGGCTTGCATTGTACATATATAGTTAACCAAGGACTCAGAGCGGGCTTGTGTACGCTGTCTTATCTCGTTCCTGAGGCGGTAATCATAATCAGGAATATCGAAGGTATCTCTAAGCTCACTAATAAGATCCTCATATGAGATGAAGTTAGCTTTGTTTGTACGGAACCAAGACAAAGCCGGTCCATCCAACAGGTCGGAGAAAGCCATAAGGAGTCTAGGCTTAGTAACCTCCCGAGCACATCTAAGTTCCTCTAATCTCTCTAAAAACACACGTACACAAGTAGAACCATCATATTTTAAGTTAAATGAACATAAGTTAAGGGGACGTTCTTTATACACTATGTTACATGTAGAACTATTCCTACTTGAACTAGCTCGCACCGAGCGGTCCTCTCTCACTACTGGTGAAGTATATTCCACCTGGTCACGACCCGAAGGATCATCACCATCATCATCCGAACCTTCGGATTCAGAATCACTACTGGGTTCAGCCCTAGCGATGATCTTCACTAGCCTACCACGAATATCCACCAGGTCGGGGCAATCCAGACCACAACGAGCTAACCTACTCAATAAGTAGTTGGCCCTGAGGGACACCCCAAGACGACCACCCTTATTAATGAAGATGTCACCTGACTGAATAGCCTCCTCCAGCTCGGACACCTTCGGGAGGCAGATCGAGAGCTCAGCCGATGCATCAGCGGGTACCGGAGCACTCGCTTTGATGCTACCTCGACGGACGAGTCGGTGTGCCGCTCTTAGCTCACTCCGAAGGCCAGACACTGTCGTTTCCGGTTCCACTGAAATACCCATGTGGGACAGCTCGTTAGCAAGTTCATCCTTTCTTAAATAATTAATATATTTTTTCATCTGTGCCATTATGTAAAAATTTACTTACAACAATTATAAAGATAAAATGGCACAGATAGGGATCAATTACAAAGTAAAAATGTAAATTGAGTTACAACAAAGTGTACTAAGTTAGGTAATTATGTTTCAAATTGACTTTTAGAATTTAACAAAGATTAAGGGTATATTAAGAGAGAAAAGTTTCTAAATTTTCTGATAACACAGTTCAGGTTAACATTCAAAATTACAAGGTATGTACACACCTTATAAAAAAGTTTTAAGTTACACAGAGAAATTCACTAAGTTAACACAGAGAGATTCACTAAGTTTACCTTACAAGGTGAAACTATAGGATAATATATATTATATATTAATCTACACTAATAATATAATAAATATATGTGTGCACCATAAAAAAAAGAACATAAAGAAGAAAAAAAACACAATAAGAAAAGAAGTGGGTATTCCAAATAAAATCAAAAAGTTTTTCCAAAATCACAGCTATTTTAAATTTTTGAATTTAGAATTTTGTGTCTTTTCCAGCCAAAGATGTAGGGAGCTGGAAGAAGACGAAAGGGAAGGTTTTGTGCTTAGCTGCTAGCACCACCAATTAACGTCCTGGAGCGTCTCGGACGATTCACCAGGATGGTTTCGCCATAGGTAACCACCTATGCACACACACTAGACTGAGGCTACCGCAGAGTAGACCCAGAGATTTGCCACTACGTTGGGAGCCAATTTATAACCCAAAGATGATCAGTGTTACTCACCAACTAGCGCGAGGTAGCTATGCAGAGAACTCTTTCCCAGGGCGCCTTACTACAGAGATTCCAGTGTGCGTGCAAGGGTAGGCCAGGGCTCTGACGAAAACAGTCAGGTAGGGTGTACACACATATATTTATATAACACAGAGATACACAGAGACACACAGAGAGCTTATTCACTGATAGACACAAATATCACAGGTACACAGAAGTATAGTCAGTGCTTAGGTACTTATGCTACTAAGCTACACATAAGTAGTGGATTTACTGGCCTGCAGAGTGAGCTGAGTGAGAGTGACTGCCTGTTGTTACTGCCAGGTGATGACGGCAGATACCTCTCACATGAGAAGCTCGTGTAGTCCGCACTTCCACGTTGTCGTACCACGTGCAGCCCACTAACTTATAGGTGCGGCACCAAATATCTCATCCGGCAACTAGCCGTAGTAAAAAACCCTGTCATGAAAGAAACGACAAATTAAGATCTTGGCTGCGCGACAGACGACAATCGACCCGCTTTGCAAAAGAAGAAGTGACTCACCAGTTTTCTGGGTAAAATGTAGCAAGATGCAATGCAGCAACCCAATCACAGCCCGTTCGGCCACGCGAGGTAACAAATAATCGCGCTTGAGCGAAAAACTGATTCGCGGCACAGTCTCAGAGCAAAGCCAAAGGACCTCCAACTACCCCAAAGCAGGTCTCGGTCAAAAGTCCTGTCTTTCACGAAAAATCTTAACAAACCGCGTTCCTTTAAATGCGAAACGCTCTGTCACCGAACTTATGACATCCTGTCATTCTGACAGCAGAAATGTCACCACTGACAACCGATTAAAAAAAGATAACTCGATAAGGCTGCTTTCACATCCTAAATACTGCATCTATAGAAAATAAATGCTACAAGTAAACAACTCTGATGTGGCGTGAAATACCGTCTCACCTTGTTTAAGACTCCTCAAGTATAAAGTTTACCACGTTCTAATTTTCATACATAAATCAATTTCATACGAGATAATTACGCCAAGTTTAAAGTTCAATTTTGCATCCAATGTAAATCTAACGCATAAAGTAATAAAACAACACATTGATAAAATTTTGTATATTCTTGGCTAGAGATAACACACGCGATATATGTTCCCATCTACCACCGCGGTTTACCTTTAATTCATTATGAATAATAATAATAATATTTTTGTACATTTTAACACAACTTACTATAAACTTATACTAAGCGATCTAGAAAATTGACAAACATACTTATATTTCTAAATACATACAATAACTAATACATAGAAAAATTAAGGTTTACACATTTCCGATTTCAAGTGGGTTTTGAATTTCATAAACTAATAACGATTTTCTCCTGACCTTACAACATTACAATACTCAACACTGTGGTCTGCAGCTGGTTTTTTAACTATTATGAACTCTATTCAATAAAAGGGGAATGGATGGGAGTCTCATCACAAGCCATCTTCCATCAGCATTCCTGATTGTGTGCCCATTGGCACGCATGTCATCTTTCAGACGTGGCTGCAAATTTTTGATCGTACACCTTAAAAGCGCAGACGAAATTTTACTGGAGAAATATAAGGATTATTGACATTTCACCAGTACATTTCCGTCTATGCATTCAAGTCAAATGTTGGAGAATCGCCGCTCTGCACTTTTTCCACTATGTGGTCTGCATTATTTCAAAGAGCTACATAATGTACCATCGAAATAGAATGAAATGATCCATCATAAAGTGTATGGTAAAATTATTAATAAATGTCAAATTCAGAAACGTATGCCAGGTGCGTAAGAGAAAAGTCGTAAATCCTGCCTATCAAAATATATTATCTTGTTTTATTACACCCTGTTTACGAATACTCGTTAAAAGGATTGTGTGCGTATAGTAATGACACATTAATTCGCAATGTTAATATGGGCTTACTTTAGTGGCAGTTAAATTTAATACATAATAATAAATAAATAAATAAATAAATTCATTTATTTCGGGCATCATAAACCCATAGAACTTAACAATAATATCACAATCAAAATAACATAAAATACACATGAAAACTTTAAAATTCAATAAATATTAAATAATTAAAAATATTGTAAATTTCAAAAATAATAGATTAATATTAATTACAAATTCATACATTAAAAAGTCAAATATTAAAACAAATTCATGATTAAAATACATAAAAACAGAATAATAATAATAAATAACAAAATCATAATAAATACATTCACATTATTAAAATTTTTAAAATGTCAAATTAATATTAATTACAAATTCATACCATAAAATAGTCAATAAATTAAAATAAATTCATGATAAAAATACATAAAACAAAATAATAATAATAAATAACAAAATTATAATAATAAACAAATTCACATTATTAGGACATTATATTATAATAGAAAATAATTACCATAAGACAACACACATAATAAATACCTAAATCCACAGCCTATCTCATACCACAATGTTGCAACTTAGATGTCGGTTACAACAATGCCGTATGTAACCACAGTCAATACGACCAGCAATCATCGCCAGGACCGTGTTAGAGCTAGTCCTCACCCTGCGCACCAAGGACGCGCACCGCTTGCGCATGGTGGTGTGGAAACAGTCGGTGCGCGCATCCGCAAACATGCCCGAGGCGCTACAAAAACGAGGCAACCCCAACACAGCCCTAAACGCGTTGTTATATTGGATACGGAGGGCACCGTAGGCAGTCTGCGTGTAGTCCGCCCACAAGCTGCATGTGTATAAAGATGTGCAATATGTTTTAAAAAGCATAATTTTTATAGTATCTGTGCAACGAGCAAACCTGCGGGCAATCATGTTAGCCCTTACTGACAGCGCCCTCCGTTCCCGTTCTATATCCACATTATCTTTTAAATCGGGTGTTAGCCAGTGCCCCAGATATTTAAATTTATCTACTCTGACAAGGTTTACTCCATTCAAAGCAATGGGTGGTATAGTTTGTGGACTGCTGGCCCAATGCCGAAGTACCATGTACTGACTCTTGTCAGCATTGTAGATAAGGCCGTGACTCCCCGCATATTCCTCACATACCCGCAACAATTTACGTAATCCACAGATCGATGCGCTCAGCAGTACCATGTCATCTGCATAACTCAAGTTGTTTACAGAGATATCATCAACGTGGCAGCCAACATGCATACTGCTGAGCGCAACAATCAGCTCATTCATGTAGATGTTAAACAATGTGGGTGAGGTTAACCCCCCCTGTCTCACTCCACACTTCATTTTGTATGGTTCCGACATTGCATCCGCCCACCTGACTCTATTGACCTGGTGTGCATACCAATACCTAAAGATGTTCACAATATTAGGGGGTATGTTAATGTTCTCTAGCTTTTTCCATAGTATCTCGTACGACACCAGATCAAATGCCCTGGACAAGTCAAGAAAACAGGCATAAACTGGAGTTCTACGCTGGGTATAGTACCTGACGGTATGCTTGAGACACAGTATGGCACTCTCTGTCGACAATTTAGGACGAAAACCAAATTGATTATCGTGCAAGTTCACAAATTTATCCAACTGTATATCAAGCAGACCGTCCAATACCTTGGCCAGTATAGTCGCAAGTGAAATTGGCCTGTAATTGTTTTTATTACCAAGATCACCTGTTTTGTTTTTTACCACTGGCACTACAATGGTCTGCATGAGGTTTTGTGGGAGGTATGAGTGACTCATGCACAGAGAGTAGAACACAGCAAGAATTCCTGGCAAATGTGGGCCAGCATGCTGGAGGTGTTCAATGCTTAGGCCATCGTTGCCAGGGGATTTACCTCTAGTCATGTTCTTTATTACATGAGCCACTTCCTTTGCCATAAAACATATTGTCTTACCCTCAGCAGGTTCCCGAGACCGAAACATGCCATCTACTGCCGCTCCCAATGGTGACCGCACATAGAAATGTTCCTTAAATAAATCTGCTATATCCTTTGGCCCGCACACCCCATCGATGCTCACCGGTAGACTAGGCCTTATACTTAATTTTGCAGTATTTTTCCAAAAACCTGAAAAATCACCTGTAGAAAATTTTGTTACTATTGCATCCATTTTCATCTGGTCTTGGTTGTTTTGACACCACTTAAGACGCGACTTAAAAACTTTCTTGCTATCAGACATTTGATCAAACAAGTAACCATATCTAGGTTTACCGGCTGAAACCCACTGCTTAAACTTATCCCTTGCCACCCGGTGAGCACCGGCAACATGTGTGTTCCACCCTGCTACACGTTTGCCACCCATTCTTATTTTATGTGTACCCCGACCTGCCACCGAGGCGCCACGCAATGCAGATACAATGTCGTCATACAATTTATCAATGACATATGTATGTTTTTGGTCATTACAAAAATGGTCAGCACAATGGGTACATTCAGTCGGGAAATCAATCTGCCGCAACCTAATACCACATTCCTCAGTGTAGGAGACAGTCTGAGACTCATTTCTCTCGCCCCATTTGACATTATGGTCAACTGGTTGTTCAACAAATACCTTTGGTGTTAATAAGGTTAAGTTACACTCTATTGTAAGCGGATAGTGGTCAGACCATGTAGTATTATACTTTACATACACATTTTCCACAGAACTTTTTGCAGACTGAGTTACAATGCAGTGATCAAGCCAGCTGCAAGATCCATACACATCACTAACAAAAGTAAATGTGCCAGAATCTACACCCAACATATCAACATCTACACAAAACCAACACTGCTCACTACAAAAATTTTTAAGTTCTCTATAGAACAATTCGGATGGGTGAGCATTATAATCACCCAACATGAACACTGATTCTATTCCATATTGGTCAACAATTGCACTCAGCTGACCCATACAGTCCGTAAACTCCACACAGTTTGTAGGCATGTACACACTAATTACTATAATCGGACGATCATTAGTCATAATTTTAATAGCACACATTCGTGTATTATCACATGGTATGACCGACACTTGTTGGAAAACACTATTACGCCACATAATTGCAACGCCTCCATATGGACGCCCTCGCAATATACCTGCTGACATATCCATAGCCGAGGTCCCAGTGTAACTAAAGTCACCATCTATTGTGCCCAAGTATGACATCTCTGTAGCTAACAACCAGGTCTCTTGCAAAGCCACCAAATCACTCGTCCGACATAAGTCTCTCACACTATCAGCTGATCGTTCGATGTTCTTACAATTAAAAGTAGTAAACTTGTACTTACGATTTTCCATGTACAAAGTTTGACTGGCCGTTCACAGAGCTATTTCTGTTCGTATTACTGTGCCTAAAATTCACAAACCGTCTGAATATAACTCCTTCTGGCCAAGTGGCTGCATCCAGGTAAACATCCGACTTTGATACAGACACAAAGAATTTGTAAGCCTTATGTACCTTAGGTATTCGCATGTTTACTTTTTCCAAGGTTATTGTGTCCTTCGTTTTCTTATAAATATAATTAATAATATCTTCATCCTTCGTATCACAGTGTATGTTTGATATAAATATAGGTATTTTTCTTTCTGCCGCTTTAAAATTACATGCTGCATCTTTGTCACAGCCCGCCTTCCCCATATAACGGTAATTTGTTCGGGATTGTTGTTTCTTTCGCGTAACAATTCGCCATTCTTCTCCACTTATTACATTACTCATATTCATTCCGACTATATCTCTGGGTACAGAGTTGTTAGACTTGTTAGCCGGCAAACTTTCACATTGTTTGTTTTTATCAACAATAATTTTCGGACTTCCCACAGCTGTCACAGACGTCATATCAGTTGACAGTGACAAGCATCGTGACGTAGGCGATTTCACCGCAGTGACCACAGACTCTGGTGGCAGCACAGAACGATCGACATTGACAGCACTACTCTCGACTTCGAGAATGACCGATTCATTCCGTCTCATTCGCTCAGGGGCATGCTCAATCTCCATTGACTTCAATTGCACTGGTGGTTGATTATTATTATGTACAAGTCTTGGTTCTACCCTCATACTTTTACCATCAATGCACAACGTATTGTCATAGCTTGATGATTCATCATTACACTGTACTGATACACATTCATCCAATTTGTATGCTGAACTAGCTTTCTTAAGGTATTGAATTTCCTTCTCCAATGTATTTACGTGATCCTTCGTAGCATAAATAGCCTTCACATTTTCTAACTCGTTTTGTACTCGCAGTAAATCCTTTAATAACTTTGTACAATCTAAGTGGTCAAACGTAATCGGGGGTAATTTTTCAAGCAGTCTTGCCACAAACACTGGTATTTGATCGGGTTCTGCTGACTTGAATAGGTTTATGATGTCCGCTAAATCTCTTTCTTCTTTCCCTTTATTCTTCCTAATAATTTTTCGGGTGTCAGTTGAAATCGAACCAAACAAAAGAGATTTGGAATTCTTAATTTCTTCACTAGAAAAAGATGACATACATATTCGAACAAGAGTCTCTTCATCGATAACTGATATTTTATTCTGTATGTATGCCAGCATCTCATCAATTACGATGTTACACACATTGCACTTCACAACGTTCGACATAATTAAATTTATACGAAAATCACTATTAATCACACAAAGATGTACGCATAGCGCGACGTTCCCGTACCGCTGCGCAAACGCGACTGATAATGTTCAATTAATATTATTCCTTCTCTTGAGAGAATGATAAATAAAAATGTGGTTGGTTACTTCTCCAGTCAAGTTACATTATTTGATTTATGAGTCAATTCAAATCATTTTTCGCGTATTCTAAGACTTCTTTCTTCTGAAACTAGGGGCTTATTTCTACAAGACTAGAGCTCCAAAGTATAAATTTAATGTTGAATAAGAATAAATAAAAAAAAGAATAATAATGTGAAGGTTTATGAGTGGATGGATGTCTGCATGTGTGGATGTTTTTTACTCGTTCACGCTCTAACGGCTGAAATTTGGCTTGTAGGATAGATTATAGTCTGAAAAAACTAATAGGCTACTTATTATCCCGGGAATAAGTTCCCATGGGAAGCGGGAGCAGGAACAAAATTTCACGGGAGTGGAGTCATGAGCACCACCTTGAATAATATACCCTTGATTCTTGATGCTCTCTACTTTCATACTCTAGATCTAGATAGAGTGTCTGATAGTCTGATAAAAGTATAGCTACGTAAAGTAATACAAAGAAAACCCACACTAGGCCTTGTATTATCCCTCTCGTTATTAAGTTAGTTTTGTAGGTGTATAAGGCTAGTAATAGAAGTTCAATGATACGCTAAAGTTTTTTGTATACCCTAGTTTAATAATATATCATTTAATATTGTATTCTATTCCTTTACTAATACGGTATTTATTACAGTTGTTGCGTCAAAATAACATTTTGAAATCAAGTATACGTTTTAACGACTTTATTAGATAAAAATCTAACTTTATTTTTATTTATTTATTAAGTAAGACACACAATACATGATTTAATACACCTCGTCCCACAAAACGGATAATTCGGTTTAACTGTGGGATCAAAGTCTTCGTACATAATACATTAGATAGCTACATACTTACAACTAAGAGTATACAAATTAATGTCATAGATAATTCATGCGTACCACCACAGGATTTACCAATGACATAAGTAAATTAGCCACATCTAAAATTATAACTAAAGTTAGCATACTAACCTGACCAGCCCTACGACAGAGTCTTGGGATCGGTTTACTTTCGCCTGACCATTTGTGACAACCGTTTAGGTATTTCACAGAATATAATATATGATCATATAAAAAGGGGTATACGCCAATGTATATGTTTCACTATTTTCGTCTTTTCATAAGGTGGTGAGAGCCTATTACAGTATTACCCAATCAACCTATGAAAGGTAATAAAGCGTGGAACCCGGCCATAGCCTACTGTAAGGCATTGTGTGGTTTTGGTTGGTAGGACTTCGGCATAGCATCCATGTAGGATTTCCACACATCAAAAGTGCACAACTCATTTTCAAACATAAATGTTAGCGGTCTTAATTTAACGCATTATGTGAATAACAACGCAAATCCTCTATTAACCCACTCAATACCTAACGTATTATTCGACACACAGCAAAATTTACATATTGATATTGGGTGTACACACATTATTATGGTAATCACGTTGAACCGAATGCACTTTCATTTAACGTTAGATGTTGTAGCCACTCTGGATGATCTGGTCAATAAATCTCACCATCGGTGGACAATTGGACAGAAAATCACTATTCAAAGTGGAATAATAGGAATAGTGTTCTAAATGATTGCTTTAAAATTAAAAATCACCCGACACTTAGACTGTTCTGATAATTTCAAACATGGAATATAAATATGTTGTAATTATCTAAGGAGTTGGGTATCCAGCAGCCGCGTTGTGGAAATACCATCAAAGTAACTGTCTACCAGAATTTCAGATCAATCAGACCTGTAAATTTTAGTGGAATCCTTTAATCTTTACCTGATGATCTTCAAAATTTACAGCTAAGACCCATCATGATCAAAATGCCTTTAAAAAACCGGCACCTAAATAACTCCATCCGTTCGCCGGCTATGATATCACAGACAGACAGATTAAACTTATACGGGTAACAACCCTCGGGTTCGTTGAGGGTTAGTAATAGAAGGTATTTCGCTTTAATTGACCACGGGTGGTAAGAATTGGTGGTCCGGCGGGGTCATTGCAATCGAACACATACCTTGTTCGAGACATCAAACATTCCTAAATAAAAGAACACAGTCGAGAAATTTTGCTTTTAAATTAAGGGGACTCGTTTAGAATATGACGAAAAAGAGGTGTAAATGAAAGCGTTTTTTGTATGCATAAATAGACGGAAAATTATAGTCAAAAATAGATTAATAATCTACAAGACTTGTGTCAAAATATGGTTTTGTTGTAAATTGTATATTAATTATACATAATGTGTAAAACGGTCGTAAAGTCACCCCCAAATTTTTAGATAAATGCATTTTAGGACTTCAATTTTTATCGACGCGCAAGAAAAAAATATTCCAACATATGAAGAAAATATACACCTGTAAATTGGTTTTCTTCGATTTTGAATAAGTATAAGTATTAGCTTGTTACAACTAAAATAAGCTATAAAATGCTACATTTCCGAGCCTGAAGGACGCGTGTTTTGTATGGTCAAGGTCGTTAGGCCTACCCACGGCCTTAAGTTTATTTAGGAATTTGATAAATCCCACTTTCGAAATTTAGTATAAAATTTAATCTAACAAACTTTTCGATTACAATTTAATTAATGCGACTCTCAACTACGTCACTGAAAGTTATTTTGAATTCATTATTTTATTTCGACGAAATTTTGCAAAATAGATTTTAATGAGTTTGGAATACAGTTAATGTGTTCTGTACAATGTTAGATGCGTATAATGAATTATGTTTCGTAATCTCGTCCTCATTTTGTACTATGTAGTTTGCACCCTGCACCTACTGGCTGCCACAATTTTTAAAAGAAGAACGCAGTTTCTGTAAAAGATTTTTACTCGATGGTCCATCGTCACCTCTGTGCCTTAGGATCTGTCAATGTCATTGTACTTTTTTGTGCCGAGCGCTGTTCACGTTTCAGAATTATTTATTATTGTTTTTCAAGTTTTTTCGTTGTAAAATGGGAAAACACAAAAAGTAAATACATAACGAAGCATTAGGTGAACTAAGTGAGCGTTTACGAGAATCGGAGGAACGCATGTACAAGCGGAATCATCATAATTACGGGTAAGTTTTTTAGCAGGATCGGAGCAGGAGCAGCATTGCAACAGGATCAGATGTATAATACCTGAAACTTACATGCACATTATATCTAGAGTTTTCACGAGAGGTTAACCAGAAAGGCAATTATGTTTGTGTGTTGTATTCTACACAATAACCCCAAAATGAGCTTTCACGAGAGGTTAGCCGGTGGGTTAATATCAAGCGAAACATTATGGCGCACTGACTGGATCAGCGCGCTCCGAAGAGCCCCATAATGTAAATACAGTACTCAAAATCACTATTTGTGAATACAGTAATACTTGACTATTACACTGTTTCGTTGTGATGCGTGTTTCGAATACTTCCTAGAGCTTTCACGAGAGGTTGGCCATGGATTTAGATGCAGTAGTGAAAATTATCTTCTATTTTTATAGAAGACGAGTGCGAAACACGCTCCGGTCAGACACGTTCGAGAAGTCGGTTAACAAGTGTGCGATGCCGTTCGCCCCATGTACGAAGCCCATGCAGCAGTACCCGACAAGGCAAGACGCCTTGTCGTCGTTGCATCTCATCCTTATCAATGCCACATGTAACCGTGGTATTTTAACGAGGCTTAATATTCAGACTGAGAACAAGGGGGGGGGGGGGGGGTGACAACAAGGTCCTCCGCTGGGGAGACCGTATCCACTCAGACCCCAGGGATGAACAGCAGAAGCTATACTTGCCGGCTTCTATTGAAGTACTATTAGGCTAAGATGGTACACCCACTGCAAGTAATCCTATAGTATTTACATGAGGGTGTAGCCAGACTATGGACTGCCATACTCCAAAGTGGCCTCAGTCCAGAAATAAAATCAACTTAAATCGATAAACAGAGTCCCCCATCAAACTGTAGCCTCTTGATTCCACCGAAACTCAATGGAGAAGTGGCAGCTGCCATGAATAAGAGTGGCATCAAGAGTAACAAGAGAATAGGAGAACAACAACTTGTATTAGCGGCAACTATTACTACCATTGGGAGTGTTGAATGATATTATACGTACAAAAGATGAGCAACATATTGAAACATTAAGTGATTCAACGAGGTTATCATGTAATTTCTATCACACGCAGATCTCTAATACTGCCAGGATATGAAAGTATGAAAGAAATAAAAACTACAAAGATATGAAAGGGCTGATGGAACAGACCCCCATATCTGAGTATTTGTTCTGTGATAAACTTCAAGATAAAGTAAATGCCGTCAAGGCAGTGAAAAAGCCTGACCGGGAACTAAAAAATACTCTTACCCAGAGTAAACAACCAGCTAAAATGGTTTAATTTAAACTATCGGGACCCCACAACGATTACAGATGATTAGACCGAGTGGGTCGAAGGTGAAGTCGAAGTTTCCGACGTATCCTGTGGCCAAGCCACAGACACGACCGAAGCGATCCCCGCCGAGGCAACATTACCGTCACCCCGACAGGATCATCAACGCCGTTGAACCAGGTACAGACGCGTATACTTTTCTAATCAATGGGCGGCTATTACCGCTATCCTTACTATAATAGGTGGATTAAAGGGTATACAATACCTTTCATGAAGGTTCCTGTACAAACTCTGGTCCATAAAATAATCAGTTTACTCAAAATGAGACCGACCTTATATCTGTAGAAATAGATAAGCTATTACAAATAGGTGCAGTAGAAATATGCTCTCATGCTGCTGGCCAGTATTTATTCACCATATATCTATACCCTAAACCAAATGGGTCGTGGAGATTTATACTGGACCTCAAAAACCTTAACGAGTTTATCTTCACAACTCATTTCAAATTAGAAGATTTGTAGCAACACTTATGACCCCAGGATGTTTCATGGCCTCAAAAAATGCATACGATTTACTGTCAGTAGATAAAAAGCATAGAAAATACCTTCGATATATTTAGACGATATTCTTTGCCTGGCGAATTCTTATGAAATGTGTTAAAAAATATATCCACTACTCAAAATATTTTAGAAAGCCTGGTTTTTTATAACAGAGAAATATATTATAAAATACTTATACAGATGTGTCAATATCTAGGCTTCATATTGAACTCTGTCCAGTACACCATTTCACCTCTCCAGAATAAGATAGAATCTACATAGAAAACTTTACAAAATGTCAAGGCTAACCGTGATTCAAAATACTCGAATTCACCCAACTGTTAGGCGTGCTTATTGCGGCATGCCTAGCTGTAGAATGTGGTTGACTCTACACTGAAGTCATGGATAACTACAAAACTACAGCTCTAAAAAATAGTGATGAAAACTACAAGGCTTTTCTTACTATTTCAAATGAAATTCAATTAGACCTGGATTGGTGGTTTTCTCATATAAGAGACAATTATTGAAAAATTAAACAATTTGACTTTAGATTAGAAATTTCTCAGATGCTTCTGGTTCTGGATGAGGTTTGGCATGTAATGATATCAGAAGTCACGGTCACTGGACAGTTGATGACAAAAACATCACATTAACTACCTTGAATTGCTGGCAGCATTTATAGATCTAAGACATTTGCATCGGACTAAAGATGCTGCAAGGTCTTACTTAGGATAACAACATGACTGCAAAGCTTATATTAACGAGATGGGTGGTACTCGCTTCCGACATCTAAATGGCTTAGCGAGAGAGCTATGGCAGTGGTGTTAGAGAAGACAAACATGGGTGTAGGTATCTTACATTACCTCAAAAGACGATCTACCTCGTAAATTGAATGGGAACTATGTCACACAGCAAGACACAATTATTATGAACCTTGGTCAACCACAGATTGATTTTTCTGCGAAAAAATGTAATGCCAAATGCAAGGAATATGTGTCATGGCTCCTGATCCAGATGAATATTCTATTGAGGCTTTCGCTCTTAAGAGTTGTCCTGGGACATCCTTCCAAGAGCTTACTCGGTACTCCCAACCATAGGCTGTTGAGCGTTACGTGAGGTTTTTAGTCGGTAGGAGACCGGCCATAGCATTCATGGTGGATTTTACCTCACGTTAACAAAAAAAAAAAAAAAAAATCTTTTACGTTTTCCCCCCTTTTACACTAGTAAGCAGAGTATTACAAAAAATTAAGAGTAAAACGGCTACAGGCATTGTTATTGTTCTGAAATGGCCTTCACAACCATTTTACCCGTTTTTTCACCTCCATGGTCATATTTGAAAAATTAATGTTAGAACCCCAATATGACTTATTGTTATCTCCTGCCAGGGCTCCACGTCCCTTATACAGAAGTCTCACACTGATTGCCGCCATATTATCAGGAGCGCTTTCATTAGAAGAGGAATTCCTCCTTGCTCATTAGATTTAATGTTAGTGTCCTTGTCGACCAAAACAAGGAAACAGTATGAGTCAGCTTTAAATCAGTGGATCGTTTTTTGCATTGACCATGATGCGGATCCTCTTCAGGACTTAATGTCCATGTTCATATCATTCTTAACACTTAAGTATGATGAAGGACTATCATATAGCTCACTTAATTCTATGCGGTCTGCAATTTCGCTCATTTTGGTACCCCACCTGGGGACAAATGAGATAGTGACAAGATTTTTAAGGGAATATTTAGATTCAGACCAAAGATCTAAATATCGTTTTGGGTCATCTTTCTCACCAGTTCCCCAACGAGACCCTTAGTCTAGAACTATTTACCAAAAAAATAGATCTTGTCACTGCTCATAGGATTCAGACCGTCTCTTATTTGTGTATATAATTTTTTCATTGATCTCGATAATATTAATATGAAAATTCCACAAATAATAAAGACATCCGCTTCTGGCAGGTCTCAACCTAATTTGATATTACCATTTTCTCAAGAAAATATTGGCTATCTGTCCTTCAAAAACTGCTTTATGTTATACGGATGTTACAAACAGTTTAAGAGGAAATTGAAAAACGTTAATCATGACAACAAGAAAGCCTATGCCAACGTCACCGCGACCATTAGCAGGTGGATTAAGCAAGTTTTAACAAACAGTGGGATAGATAGGTACTCCCAAACTTAATGCACACTGCACGAGACATGCTTCTACCTCAAACTCCTCAAAGGCTTCCGAAGGAGGTAATAGTTTGGAGGTCGCGAGAAAAATGGCAGGCTGGATTACACACTTTTCCACTATTGCCAGGTTTTATAAAAAGCCTATTATAAGTAATCTGAATGCCTTTGCAAAGGCTGTGTTTAGGTTAAAATGAAACTGGTTCAAGACAGAATGTTAGATTACCTACTTCATTCACAATAATAAATTTATTAAAATAACAATACAACTTCTTCTTTGAACATCTACATAGTACAAAATGAGGACGAGATTACGAAACATAATTAAATAGATCGGACTAACTTACCTAGTGACGTCCGATCCTCAATTATGTGAAGTAATCTCGTCCTCATTCCAGTCCCAGCCCACCCCTGGGATGATAATCTTATAATTTCTTTTTTCGGAATGGATTCTCACCCAGGAACCCTTCGGAAGTTGTATTCATGCTTTGAAAAAAATGACATTGACAGATCCTAAGGCACAGAGGTGACGATGGACCATCGAGTAAAAATCTTTTACAGAAACTGCGTTCTTCTTTTAAAAATTGTGGCAGCCAGTAGGTGCAGGGTGCAAACTACATAGTACAAAATGAGGACGAGATTACTTCACATAATTGAGGATCGGACGTCACTAGGTAAGTTAGTCCGATCTATTTAATTATTAAACACAATTCCTGTATATCCCAGTCATTATCGATATTGATCTGTGCACTTAATGATGATGTTTCCGAAATGAACCTTGTTAAACCTTGCATAGGAATGAAGTATTTAATCAATACCACAGATAGATGAACACTAATATTAGTATAGGTAGGTGTTTTTCTACGTGTGTATACTCCCTAGGGTTTTCACCACCCTGAGGTAACGGTGTATGTGATGCGTATGTGAAGCTCGAACCGACTAAAGCCTGACGGTGCAACCCCACGGCTGTGTGTATCAAAAAAACTTGGCATAGCATAGACAGGAACTTCCTGGGACAATAACTAGTTCTTACCCAGTGTTAGTACAAGAAGCAAATTCTGGCTGAAGAAGCTAAACCAATGCTACAACGAAAGTACCCGCTCTCTCTTCAGGGCTGCTGTATCCAAAGTCCAAGTTGCCTTGATGTTCACCAACGTTCGTAAAGAAGAAGGCTCAAAAAGAAAAATGATCAGTCTCGGTCGTCAAGACCTGGCGATCCCAGTTCGTTGTATACGAGTTACTTCTTCCTTGCAGTTTAGATACCTACCTAATAGAATTCATTAATATGACGATGAAGGATCGTGTCTCAAAGTTAAGTCCCATGTGACCTGAATGCTATTTATTGTGTTCAAGATAATTTATTATACTAAACGATGCATCTGCGGCTATCATTGCTTTTACTTACTTAGAAACCATTCTCTTTTAATTAGCTGATAAATTAATGGATTGGAAAACTCCGAGAATATTTTTCCTTTTCAAAATAATGTTTTGGTTAGAATGGCGTTTGCGTAGTAATTGTTAATTATAAAAGTTTGTAGACTTAGCAACGCTAATTTATTTTATAGTAATACAAAATCTTTACATATAATAAAACTGCAGAGTAGTATAGAGGGTCGAGAAAGTGTACATGAAATTTTTATTTTTGGGGCATTCTCAAATAGATTTGGAAAGCCGAAAATGTTATTAAAAAAACTGTCACAATAATTTTAAACATGACTTCTAAATTTCCCACGTAAGCGCGTCCACAGTAAATTCAAAAGTTATGTCCCAGGCGTTGTCAGCGAAAGAAAAGTTTAGATTTAGAGAGGTCTCAAAGTTTTGGTGTTTTCAGACTCACACGCTACAAGAGTACTTACTGAACTCCACGAACTTGGGCCAACTTCTGACATCACGACGTGGCCTCGATTGTTATTTACAAGCAGACTTGGGTAACTCATTCACAAATTTTAACAGGAATTTTTGTTTTAACCTTTTTTCTTCATGTGTTGACACATAATTAACTTCTAATTATTCGCAGAATCGTAAGTATTCTTACGTTACCTTATGAGCAAAGCAAAGCAATCTGATATATTTTCAACATTTACATCAATCTCATTTACTCTCTAGCAGACAATCAGAGAAAACCTTGTGTTCTACATGTGACTGGAAAGACGGTGAGTGAAGAAGCCTTAGGAGAATCGATTTTATGTAACGACGTAACTTCCAGAGACAAGGGCATATTAAATATTATTCTAGTAATACAACGCTGGCAAGAAAATAACTGAGATATCTAAGACGGAAGGTTTCTAGGTTCTAGGTTTACACGGGCTGGTTTCCGCAACTTGACGTCATTTAATGCGCCTATTTAGCGTGGGGGGTTGTGGTGTGGCTATTGCCATCCCAGTTCCTCCAGGAAGTCTAGCAGACTCTTCACGTTGCCGACGACTCCTGGAGCGACCTCGGTGTGCCGAGGTGTGTAGCCCTGTATCTTGCCAGTTCCGGGCATACCATAAGAATGTGACTGGCAGTTTCGTCCGTCTCCATGCAGGCTCTGCAAAAGGGGCTGTCTGTGACACCTAAATTAAAGAGATGTTTGTTAAGTGGACTATGACCTGTAACTGTACCTGTTATTATACTTATCTTAGTCCTGTTTTGCTGCAGAATTTTGCGAGAGAATCTGGTGTTGATTGTCGGATCTAAGACGGAATCTTATGCCACTTGTTCAAGTTCAAGTCCAGCATGACCTCCGGGAGATTGAAAAGGTTAAGCTAAACATGCTACTGAAATTAACGAAAAAGTTCAACAGTGTAGTGGGATTTGATTGATTGGTGAACTGTGATAGTGTGATTTGATTGCTTTAATGTATTTCTCATTAACATAGGTAGCAACAGGCAACAAACAAACCTCCAGACGGCCATCAAGCGGTCCAAAAAGTTGGACCGCGAAGAGCTGATGGAGACTCTGGAGCGGAACCCGTGGGGGCGCCCGTACCTTATGGTAAGGGGAAAATTACGCCCTAAGGAGCCCCCACTGACCCGGAGTCTTGATGTTGGGCAGAGCCGCACTCGCGCGGCTGATGCCCAACATCAGGGGACCCAACGCTCCCTACAGAAGACTGTACCTGGGGATCGTGCGAAGCATCGCCCTATACGGGGCGCCCGTATGGGCGGAGACCCTGACGGCCAGCAATGTGGCTAGATTGCTGAGCCCGCAGAGAGCGATGGCCGTCAGGGTGATAAGAGGATACCGCACGATCTCTGGTGAGGCGCCATGTCTCCTAGCCGGAACCCCTCCATGGGACCTGGAAGCGAGAGCCCTTGCGTCACTGTACAGATGGCGCAAGGAGGCGCTGGAGTGGGGCCAAAGGCCTGCGCCTCGAGAAATCGAGGCCCAGCGGTCCTTGCTCCACCAGGAAACTGTGGAGACATGGAAAGTGCGACTTGTGCCACAATCGCGGCCGTCAGACCGGTCATGGACGAGTGGCTGGAGAGAAGACACGGTGATCTCTCCTACCGTTTGTCGCAGATACTTACCGGGCACGGTAGCTTCGGTAGGTACCTGTGGCGAAGATACCGGGAAACCACGGCTGAATGTCAGCACTGCGAGGACCGCAGCGATGACACAGCCCTCCATACACTAGTGGAGTGCACGGCGTGGGCGCAACAGCGCCAGGTCCTCGTAGTGGGTCTGGACGTGGACACTCTCTCGCTCGAGACCATGGTGCGAGCCATGGTCTCCAGCGGGAGTAAGTGGGACTGCGCCGCGTCTTTCTGCGAGCAGATCATGCTAGTGAAGGAGGCGGGAGTAATCATATATTTTTTCTAGTATGCAGTATCCTTAGTTAGAAAATCTAAGACTAGCATTTCTGGAATTACCACTTAGATTTACTTGTTGTGAAAACTGTTTTAACCCCCAATCTCTTGTTGGGAATTCTGGAACATCCTTCCAAGGCAGTGGTAGGGCATCGTGTAGTAGTAGCCGGTAAGTCTGGCATAACATCCATGCGAGATTTCCACATCCAACCCCCCAATCTCAAAATATATCTGAGTGTATTTGGTAGTTTTGTAATCAATACCCTCAACAGGAAATCCCTTTGAGGGAGCTTCTGGTATTTCCTATGACTAATGGGATATGACGTGTGTAATGTAATTAATTTCAACCCTCTTTCATCGCAGTTGTAAGGGACTTGCGATGTGAAAGGTAATTGTGGCCTGGTAATTTGATATTAACGAATGTATGTGTATATCTTACAAGTAATTGGTATTTCATTAAATATCGTTACTTATTTTACAAATTCTTTTTAATATCGATTATTATATGTATTATAATACAATGTACATTAAAAGAAGGGCAGTTTTTCGACTTCAAAACTTTATTGCTCTTTTAGTTTCGTTGCAGCATTGGAGTGAATTTCGATCTAATTATTGCTATCATCTCAAGCATTAGACATCCATTGCTTAGCCTTGGTATTTCCTAATCATTGCCAAAACCACGAAGTTTAAAATGTACGTACGGTCTGTCGTATACTTATGACATGAATCTGTAAACTGTGCAACAATTTCAATTATCTTGTAACAAAACCTTGTCATATTGTTGCACATACACATCAAAAGTGTCAGAGATATCTGTCAAGCTTTTTAAGGGTGCACGTACCGCACCTACACACAGATCGATCGCGATTTTCATACTTCAACTAGCGTCAGTCTAAGTTACATAAGCAAGTAAAAGTTAATGTAATATTTAATGAAGGCATCAAGTGCACCTAATGAGCAGCATATTGTAGAGCTCTGTAGTCACTCACAGTTCATCTGTTTTATCAATTATTTAAAAGTACCGTCACTGTTTTTGCTGTTTTCACTCTCATTTCCCTGCGCCTTAAGAAGTTTATCTTAGCTTACAGCGGACCGTAAAACGATTCGCTGGTTTCACCAAAATCACCAATTTCTTACTTGATTGGGTTTGTTGATGGGTTTGGGAACAAAGCACACGATCAAAGTGGTGTAATAAATAAGTTACAATCTCTTTTCGTTCAGTACCTACCTATACAAGGAGATGTTCATGCTATTTTTGAAACGCTCGTAGCCCCGCTTACTCAGTCTCTTCGGTATCTTACGAAACAGTTCTGATATATGAGTGACTATGTGTTACGAGCGTTTTCGTGCTTTGGAAAGCATGTTAACCCGTTGGTCCAAGGTTGGTTGTACATGCTATTTTAAATCTAATTTTGTCGTATAACCATAAAATTCAATTTTTTATTCTGAATTTGTTATGTATTACAAAGAAGTGGGTTCAAATATTTTCAAATTTATACGGCAGAACGTTGGCCGGGTCAAGTAGTATTATTTAGGTATGTCAATATTTTTATTCAAAGTACAGATACATAGTTGACAAAACAATGGCTTCACAGTTGGTGAGCAAAAATCCAGCTGCTGCCGTTGGAAAATTTGATTTTTTTTTGTTTATAAAAGTGAAAATATTTGTACCGAACTAAATAATTCAGATTCAGATTCAGATTCAGATCATTTATTTCGTAAACATAGGTTAATTTTTACAGATGTTTTTGTTGGTTTGGTGGTCAGCTATGTTTGTCTTGAGACATACGAAACATTACATTATATTTGATAAAAATAAATTATTAAATTAAATTAATTGCATGCAGACCAGAAACAATTTTATAGGACCTACTGTGCTAACAATGTCAGATTTCAGAATTCACAATAATAATAAATTGTTAAATAACTTTATAACATGATTTGGGGGCACGGCAGTGCCCCCAAGCCAAGTCGAGCGCGAAGCAAACACTGCCGTACCATCCTTTACAGGAACCATTTCGCCGCATTTTCAGGCCCCTAGTAGAGAACCTCTTGATAAGACCAGAACGCAGAAATTTTCGTCATCTAGTAAGCTATAATCACATACTTTAAATCCAAAATTTCAAGTCTGTAGGTCATTTACTTCCGGAGTTAAGCGAAAGCAAAGTTTCGCATTTATGACACTCATTCACTCATGATCATCAAAATACAACTAGTACTTCCCATAAACTCAGAGAGCTGAAATTTGGTACAGAGTTAGGGTTTAATCACCACATAAAGGGAAAACTATAAAAACTAGGATAATCGAAGATACCTGGTGACCCTGATTAGAAAACACAAGAGCCCAACCAAACTATTAGAGATCGACATACCGCCTTTACAAATAATATTCAACTTGGTGGGCCGCTTTATTTGAAGTCAAAAATCGAAGGTCTGAAGTATCTGATGAAGAACCTTCAGCTGGTCTCAGGTGTATTAGAGATATGGTAATGCCCCCTTCTACTATTGGGACATAAAAAATCGACATCTGACACATCTTTTAATTTAATCTAGCCTATAGCATCCCACTGCTGGGCGAATGCCTCCCCTTCTGCTTTTAATCACTACATATGTATTATAAAACAAAGTCCCCAGACAGACGTCTGTCTGTTTGTTCACGATAAACTTAAAAACCACTGCATGGAGTTTCAGGCTGAGATCACCAATCGAGAGAGTGGTTCTCGAGGAAGGTTTTCGTATATAATTTGTTGAGTTTTTGTTGACATTGACTAAAATATTACGACATTAGTTGGAGAGGTCAGAAAAAATAAGGCGTCTGGGAGCTTTTAACGAAAACGCTGCCTAAACCCTTCGAGGTATTACAAAATAATGTACCATGGAATTGTGTATCTTATATAGGCCTACAGAAAAGTCCGCGGCAGCATATGTTTATCTCTTAAGGATAACATACAATAACCATGTTCATTCCTTAAAAATTTAGCAATTATAAAGTGGTAATTGGAATGCTATTTACACCAATAAAGTGTTAACCCATCTCAATTTAAAGACATTAGTGGGCATGAAAATATAATGAAAATTATTTGTTCCCTTTACACCATGCAAATTAAATGAATAAGTACCTTAGGAGATATAGCAAATCAAAATAATGCGCAACGAAATTAATTTTGTGTCGCCATGATTGAACTGGGTCATACATTATACGGGTCACATACTAATTTATTCTTCTACTTTTATCGCAAATATTTTTTTGTTAAAAGTGAATAATGCTTACAGCAGATTACTTTAGGTAGGTGTAATATTTCAAAATAAGCAATTTCATAGAAAATAGTAGACAAAGAGCCTTTATTTTAAAATTTTCTTCAGTATTAGCCATTTACATACAAACATCGGCGTGTTACAATTTTATTACATGTATCAATGTAGTAGACGTAACGTGTATAAAATGACATCAATCAAATGTCATCAATATTCTGAAAAAGAAACTAAACATAGAGTTCACAAACTCTTTTGAAAATACATACTGTACCTACCTTAGAGGATCGTTATGAAAATAACATGATAGTAAACAACCACCACTAAGCAATACGCTTCTCCAGCGTATAGCTGTGTCTCTCTGTGATAACCACTATGAGAGGTACCTTTGTTCGGGCCATCCATAGAAAATAGATGGCATAATGCTGAATACCGCAAAGAACAAGCGGCGTGGCATAGAATGGGGACTATCCTGATATCCTGAAGGATTTAGATGACGCCGATGACCTGTGCTTGCTGAGGCACTCACACGACACAAATTAGAGATAGTACAAATGGAAACCTAAATACTAAATTCGCTGAGGCTACGCACACATAGACAACTCATTCACAGACACGAGGTGTCTCAACCGAATTTTCGATAGGTACTGATTTGTGCGCGAGTGTGTGTAGCAGAGGGTAGGTGTGACAAAATAGTACATACATGAGTTTTCCATCTGTACTATCTCCAATTTGGACACACGCCGTCATGCATGTCTACAGGACAACGTGCAAAATGAGACAGCGAATGGAAGGACTGAAAATAAAATCGACAGACGCAGGAGATGAGGTGTGGGGAGAAGAGTCTGTTTCGCTGCGCATTGGCACAGATGTCGAGCGCGTTCACTAATTCACGTAACTCGGGAGTGTCGTGTCGAAAACTGATGGGTTAGAAGAGTACATAATTTCGAGGCTCGCTAAGGCAAGAGCACAAGAGGAAACTTCACACAGCTGCGCCCCGTATGGCAGTTGCGCAAATTGACTCGAAAAGTGAAACCCAAAACAAAGTCAACGTTAAAACTGTACTACTATACGGATGCAAGACATGGAAGGTCAATAAAGACATTTCGCACCAGCTACAAGTTCCAAGTTGACCTCTAACGGATCTTCGGTATTATACGGGCCCGTTAAAATCACGAACGTAAGCCTATTGGAACGCTGCAGTGACACTCCACTAACAGATCAAACGTCGGAAGTTTAGCTGGATTAGACACACGCTGCAAAGGGACCATGATCAAATACCGAGACAAGCCTTACTGAAACTACTGAAAGAGCGGAGCAGCAATGTAAAATGTTTTGAAAACGGGGAAAATTTAATCGATATAAGAGTATCCGTTGCGCCTCTGCGTAAATGGTTAAAGTTACATAAAAATAATGTATTACAAAATTGAAAAGTTAAAAAGTTCTTAAGCAAAAAACCAATTTTCGATCTATTCATTTCGTTCGATCACAGTTAACTTTTTATTAACATGAGGAAAATCCTACATGTATGCTATGCCGGACTCATACCGACTAAAAACACACGCATCCTGCTTAACAACCTACCGTTGGGAGCCCCGGGTAAGCGGAGCTACGGCTACCACTGCGGCCTCACCTATGGGGATGCGGGAGCTATCCCGCGTCTTTGGGAGGTTTTCGATCACAGTAACGTTAATTATTTCTAAAATAATGAATAGTAGCGACGCGACGGAAGTAAACGCGACGGGAACAAATGACGTGAAACATGATATCAAAATAACAATAGCACACCGCGCTCTTTCTCTCTCTCTCTTTCTCTCTTATAAGACGCAAACGAAGTTGCGCGGGTCAGCTAGTACAAATATAAATAAAATTAAAGGAAAACTCTGGATAAGACTAGACTGGCTTTTATACTTATACTTACAAGTTTACAAGAAGAAATAGTCGAATGATTATCTTTATTCTACTCGAAAATTACACAAATTAAATAAACAAATTACACTAAAATATTAATTTTGCTCAAAATTTGGTCAAAATATAACGGCATGAACGCGAATGGGCAATACAAAAAACTGTTGTACAAGAATCAGAACCGGAAAAAAAGAAAAGAAAGATCTGTAATAATAAAAAAAACTACTCCTAAAAAGAAAAAAAACTGCGTCTAATAAGAAAATCTAATAAAATAAATCAATATGCCCACGTTTCTACAAAAAGAAGTGAAATCCCACCAAAAACATTCTGTAAAAAACTAGCCAAGTCTCGTTGGAGCTACTTGTTTATCTCTAAAAAGTAATGAGATCTAGACAAAGTCGTGCCAAGTCTTAGGTTCCTTACTGCGATTACTTTATTATTATAGTTAATGTTGTGTGACTTGGCCGTTGAAGGGTACACAAGGGTACAAAACAAGATGCTTTATGACACCATTGCACCAATCTGTCGCCAGAACCGCTACCCATTGACGATCGAAAATTCAATAACTAGTCAATTATTATTATTATAATTATTGATAGAAGTCCTTCTGTACGTCTATTTTATGTTAGATCGGTGGTCGATTTGCCGCTTCAAAAAGAAGAGAGCAGAAGTCAGCATTGTCAATGCTGAATGCATGTGTTGCCCAAACAATAACAGTCTAAAATGAGACACTAGCGTCCAATTACCAATACCAGTATGGGCTATTATCTCGTTTAACAAACATACCTATGTTTGTTAAACGAGATAATAGCCCTAACTACCTAGTTACAACAGATATAACATTACGTGTAAACATAATTGACTTGTACACACTCACGTATAAAGAATTTTCAACGGCCAAGTCACACAACATTAACTATAATAATAAAGTAATCGCAGTAAGGAACCTAAGACTTGGCACGACTTTGTCTAGATCTCATTACTTTTTAGAGATAAACAAGTAGCTCCAACGAGACTTGGCTAGTTTTTTACAGAATGTTTTTGGTGGGATAAGCCTTGCAACTTTATAATACCTAAATAAATACAATTGAATTGTCAAAATATAAGAAAGGTCAAAACAATATATGAAACCTTGCAATTTATGGGACATTACCATTACAGTTAAGTTATGTCAGATTTAAATGTCCAAATTTATTATTTATCAATTAATTGCACAATTCTATACCCTTGGCATTCTTTGATGTTGTATTTTATACGTTAGGATACATCTACATCTATATAATTATGGTCACTGTAGTCTTGTAGTCTTTGGACATAAGAACAGAGATTCGGCACTTGCACTGCCAAACCTGTTGCCGTGTTCAAACGGACAGTTATAAGCTATGGCTGCCCGCTAGTGAAATCATTCACACTCCTGATACTCGGGACCAACAGATAAGACTGCCTTTCTTCTGTTTGTCTTTTCCATTTTCACTCGTAAATAGAAATGCTATAAAAAATCACCCATCTCAAGGAACTGAACGTCATTATAACGTCAGTAGATATTACGATAATTATGTCTTCCATACGTTGTCGCCACATAACTTATTTTATTTTTGAACACATTATATAAAAACATTTTCATAGCTTCAATGGTTTAGGGTTTGCGTAGACAGACCCATCCTGATAGGCAATTTAACATGAATACAGAAATGGTCACAAAATTTTTACGTAAAAGTTTCGTTATAATGGAGCGTCCTGTGAATTGCCTAACAACAGATAATAATACCTGAACTAAGTAAAATGCTGAATAGTAAGTACCTGTTTATCTCCAGACACCATTATTTCCTTTCCTCCAGTGTAACGCCTTTTGACTAAGAATATGGACTCCACCTCCAAGTAAGAACAGTACTATGCAAAAGACACAAGAATTCAGAGCTGTTTTTTCCTTTCGAGGCGTTTCGTCTCTCTTCGACTGTAACACTCAGAATAGCCTTAGGGCACCTTCAAATTAGAGGCGCTGCAACGGCACTTCTAAATATTGTATGAAAACTGGTGGTGGCACGTCTGGCGCGCCGCTGTGGCGCCACTGCGGCGCTTCCTCGCGCCTCTAATTCGAAGGGCTACACGGTTTTAAACGGCGCGCCGTTATCTACACTGTTTTAAACCTCTGTAAAACAGTGTAGATAGTAGTTTTATGCCAAATTTCGTTTGACCTTTAAACGCCCTACCCAATAATGATATTGCATGAAAATTCACAGATAATTCTCAACATGCTTGTTCTCATATCTAAGAAAGAAAGAAAGAAAGAAAGAAATTTATTCGAGCACAACCAACATAAATTGGCAAAGACACAAATTTACAGATTTAAAACAATTGAGTTACATATATATTTCATGTGGCATGCACTCGAAAAGGCAGCCATCTCAGCGTAATGCAGCATACAAATATAGATATGTATGCTGCGCTGGTTTTCGGATGGCCCCTCTCCTCCCCCTATTCGTGCGTTAAGTGACGCCACGCAACTTAAAATAGGCACCTACTTAAAATTACGATCAGGTATCCAAACATCAAACAACCGACAAATAAAACAAAATAAAAAAATATAAATAAAAAAACAAAATAAAATAAAAAACAAAATAAAATAAATTCATTATGCATCTATCAATTCTATCATAATTATATCAATTCTACAAAATACATTTTATTATTTACGTTATAATTTATTACATTTTATATTTTCTGATAAACATAACAATATTGATTCACTCACACATGAACACTCACTTCAATTAAAAAATAAATAAATTACATTTTTTTTATTAGGTACAATAATGTTTATTTTTTACATTAAAAAATGACCATAGATTAGCCACGCGCTAACCGCGGAGCTGATTACACCAACCAAGCATAGACAGACTGACAGCGACAGGAGTGTCACTGTCAAGTGTCAAGGTTGCCCGTGCCGCGCCGTTTACGGCTTTCTTTCACTTCATCGAGTACCTACGAGAAAACACACTACAGATTTTACTGGACATAAATCTGTAGCTTCCACGGTACCCAGTCGTCCTGTGTTTGGGCGTTAACATGAGGTAAGAAGAAGCTCTTGTTGTGTATGTATTCACATCCCTTGACCACGACAACTTCTCGTACAGGTATCGAGGCCTACCAGTCCTCACTACCCCGAACAGCAGCGTGGCAAGATGTAACTCACGTCGTTCCGCCATTTTCATGATGTTGCCACTATTGAGGAAGGGTGTTACATGTGTACGTGGTGGGATTGTGAAACAAAAGCGAGCGCAAGCATTCTGAACCCTCTGTATTAGTCGTTCCGTTCTCTTAAGAAGACAACTTCCATACACAGTGTCAGCATAGTTAAGTTTAGAAAGAATAAATGACTCACAAAGTAGTATTCTTATGCTGACACTGATGTATGGGCGTATTCTGTATAGCATCCTCAACCGAAAGAAACAGTTTCTGACTGCATACATTACATGGGTCTCAAAATGAAGCTGCTCATCTAATGTAACACCCAGATTTCGCACCACAGACACCCGCTTGATAGGGCAGTCATCAATGCTCACACTCAATTGATTCTGCAGTATCCGGTTTCTCACATGTCTCGTACCAACAACCATAAACTTTGACTTTTCTGGGTTTAGTGCCAAAGAGTTTCTTCGAGCCCAGTTTGCAATGTTAGCTAAGTCCTCATTTATTCTGCTTACAGATTCCATGCAGTCAGATTCAGGGAATGACAGATGCAGCTGTACATCGTCAGCATATAAATGGTACCGACAGTTGGTAACAGCGCCAGTGATATCGGAGCAATACAATATAAACAGCAGCGGGCCGAGGATCGAACCCTGTGGAACGCCCCTGGTCACTGGATAATGGGCAGATTCCATAGCACATCCAGTATGACTATCCATAACTTGCACAAATTGGTACCTATTACTGAGGTAGCTATGAAACCATCGGATCACCCCCCCAGTGCAACCATAGTATGCAAGTTTAGACAGAAGCAGCGGAACACTTATTCCATCAAAAGCACGGCTGAAGTCTAGGAGAGTCAGCACCGTACCCATGCCCTGATCCTGAGCCTGCAAAATATCATCTACAACATCCAGTAGGGCCGTTGCAGTGCTATGTCCCTTACGGAAACCGGACTGTCTGGTTGGTATTATTATTATTTTCTTGTGGGGGACGCCGGCTGTACCGAGCGGACGATCCGACCGCCTTTTCTGCTGTGCATTTCGTCCAATTCCCCAGTCTCCTCTCTGGGATCGGATTGGGTATCCCAGCACTCTTCACGGCGCCCCTTCAAATCTTCTGGTATCCTTGCAGAATCGGACAATTTGATCCACCTTCAAGTGTTCCAGATCCTCTAGATTTAGTCTATCCGTGCCCATAGTCTCCCATCTGCTTAGTGAGTACATGGGGCACTCGGCCAGTAGGTGGAAACTGGTCTCTTCCTCCTCCATGCACTCTGGGCATATGGGGTCTTCTTTCACTCCTATCACTGTCAGATGCCTGTTCAGGCGACAGTGCCCTGTGATTATCTCTATAACTAGCCTCATGTTTGCTCTGGTCAGTTTGACCAGTTGGCTAGTTCTTTTCGCATCCAAGCCTTTGATGAAGATCTTCGACTGTCTCATTCCAGTCGACGATCTCCATCTGCGGTTGGTTTCTACCGTTATGCTCCTGCTGATTACTCCCTTGGTGATTTTGTGAGCAATGGGAAGCCCAGGCTCAGGTCCCACCAAGCTTTCTTCCGCTCCCATTCGGGCTAAGTTGTCTGCTGTTTCGTTTCCTGGGACTCCTGCGTGTCCGGGTACCCAGGCTAAACTTATTTGGGTTCTTTCCGCCAGCTTGTCAAGTGACTCTCTGCACTCTTTGACGATGGCTGACGTTATTTCTTCCTTATTCAGTGCTTTTAAGGCTGCTTGGCTGTCGCTGTATATCGTTGTCTTTCTGCTATTAGTGTGGCGGGAGACCATTTGCGCGCACTCCGTGATGGCGCAGATTTCCGCCTGAAAGACACTAGCGAACTTGCCTAGACTTATATATCTACTAGTCTCAGATCCGTCTTCGTGCCTGATGTGCACTCCGGATCCGGATTGCTTTATTGACTCCATTCTAGAGCCGTCTGTGTAGCAGATAGTGCCATTACTATCGCCTATCTGCCAATTCTCTCTTGTCCCTATGTGTATTCTGTATTTTTTGTCAAAGATCCTCTCTTTGCTGATGAGGTCGTTATTGATGAGAATCATTGACATCTTTTCTTCATATGGTTTGCTGATTTTTGCATGGCCTCCGTCTGCTAAGGTCGCCCTCCATAGGCCCACGCTTTTTAGCTTAAACCACTGTTCGACTGCTCTCTTTTTTATCTCTAGATCTAGGGGGTGGAGCCCCAGAATGATCTCTAGCGCGGCTGTTGGTGTGGTTCTCATCGCGCCCGTGGTCATCAGGGCCGCCAGCCTCTGTACCTTGTCAAGTTCTGTTTGAATCGTCTTGTTGATGGCTTTGTGCCACCATACTATGGCTCCATGTAGGATTCTTGGTAGGATTATGGATTTGTATATCCATATTACTGTCGCAGGTCTTATTCCCCACGTTTTTCCTATTGCACTCTTGCACTGCATTAATGCCATTTTGGCTCTTAAGCATGTGTACTCAATGAAAGAAAGAAAGAAAGAAAGAAAAATCAATTTATTTCTGCCAGCTGCAGTAACAAAAGTGTACATAAAAAAAAAAAAAGTATGACTGACTGTGACTGTCAACAGTGTTACATATTTTGTCAGTGTCACATCAAAAGTTGTCAATATTGTCAACATACGTCACTCAAAATGTAGAGAAATTTGTAGAGTTTTATACATTTTAATTTTTATACATAAGTTTTAAATCTTACCGCCTACATTAAATAATACTCTTACAAGAACAATAATAGGCGTAAATACAGTATCATACTTTACAACAAACCAAGTCGATAGCCACTGCAACTGGTGAAAGCAGGTCGTTTCTCAGCATAATGCTGTGATGCAGCGATTTTCCACACCAAGCGCTGATTTTCATCAACAACCTTAGATATCGTGTAAATGGCGTCATCCATCACAAACCCGAGATAAAAAAAGGCTTCCTTACATGAATTGTTTCAAGAGCGGCGTCTTATAATTAACAATCTTAAACTTATAATAACCCGTGAGAGAATACAATAAAGTGCATTGCAACAGTGATTATTACCTACCTACTTTTAAGTTTTATTTTTTGCAAGAAAGATAAAACAGAGGTAGAGACATACAATTAACAAAAAAATATTCTCCACTTAGCACAATATTTAAGTTTTCCAACGAAAACATACCAAGAAAACAATTGCAACCCCATTTCTTCTACGCTATTTAGTACATAATTTAAAATTTAAAATGAAGAGTGCATAGAATCCAAAATACCACAACAAACCGTACACTATAATATACTAGATATCAAGAAACCAGAAGAAGTCATTCACCGATGCAGTTCAGCCACTGCGCTGTCTCGCTGTGGAACATATCTCCAAATGTAAGTATGTAAAGTGTAATATTATTATTTTTACATTGTTTTTAAGGACTATGTTATTTTTTGTTGTAACATGTAGTAATTTTTAAGTTTAAGAATAAAGTACTTTTTTGATTTCAGGGATCGAAGCGGAGGCGGAATATTATTCCAACAGCGAGTAGCACAGTAGGAGAAGCTCCCTCTGAAGGCACAAGTCCTGTGCCTTGGCACAGACAGTGGAGCAGTTTTAGACCTTATATATCCTGCATAGCCCACTCTCACTCTCAATGTGCTTCTTAAAGGTTAGTTTGCTGTCCAGGGTGACTCCCAGGTACTTTATTTCGCTGACCACTTCCAGTACCTGGTTATTCAGTCTCACTGGATCAGCGCTGCCAATCTTTCTTTTGTTAGTGAACAGCACTAATTTAGTCTTGTCAGGGTTTAGATTGAGCCCTTTACTTTTACACCATGCCAGGGCTACATTCAAGCCTCTGTTCATGATGTCGCTTACAACGCTTAACACTGGACCTGTGACTAGGATCACTCCGTCATCGGAATATGCTTGTGCGTATATGTGTAATCTGTTGAGTTTGCTAATTAGCTCATCTATTAGCAGGCACCATAATAGCGGTGATAAGCATCCCCCTTGTGGGAATCCTCTGCTTGCCCTCACTTTAAGCGTGACGCCTGCCATTTCTGCCTGTATCATTCGGTGTCTAAGCATGTGTTTGACCCATTCTGATATGTCCTTATCTATTCCTTCGCGATTTAGGGTTGTCTCTATTGATTCTGGGGTGGCCATATCAAAGGCACCTTCGACATCAAAGAAGCATCCTAGCGCGTATTGTCTGGCGTTTATCGATCTCTGTACCCTATTAACTAAGTTATGGAGGGCGGTGTCCGTTGATCTGCCCTCCATGTATGCGTGTTGATTTGGGTGCAAAGGATTTCCGCTCTTGTCTATTTGTTCTCTAATCAGGCGATCTAGTATTTTCTCCAGAGTCTTAAGCAGGAAGGAGGAGAGACTTATGCATCTAAAGGCCTTCGCATCCTGGTACGAGGGTTTTCCCGGTTTTGGAATGAATACTGCTCTTACCTCCCTCCAGATTCTTGGAATGTATTTTAACTTAATGCTACAGTTGTACATAGCAAGCAGGTCTTGCGCTATGTAGCTTATCACTGTCTGTAGCATCTTTGGGAATACACCGTCTGGTCCAGCCGCCTTGTAAGGCTGGAAGGACCGAACACTCCATTGCAAGTGTTCCTCAGTTATGATGCTGATCGGCTGTCTGTGATCGATGTTTGTAGCAGTTGCAGCCAATCCGGCATCATCTTTGTAGTCTCTGCATTCTGGAAAGTGTGTTTTAAGCATCACTTCTAGTATTTTGGCAGGTTCGGTAGTCAAGTTATCCCCTTGCCTTATGCTGCTTAGTTTGCAGGCATGGGCCTTGGAGAGTGTTTTGGTTAATCTGGCTGCGTCGGGTTGCTTTTCCACCCCTTCGCAGAAAGCCCTCCAGCTCTGCCTGCTTTCCTTTCTGCATTCGTTTTTGAATGCATTTCTGATTGACCTGTATGTCTGCCAGCTTTCATTGTCCCCTTTCTTGAGGGCATCCCTGATAGCTCGCCTTGTCTTTTTCCTACTTTTCCCTAGTGCCTTTGTCCACCAGGGTTGTCCTTTCCCTGGTTTGATTTCTCTTAAGGGGCATGCCTTATGATAGGCTTCCCGAAGAGTTTCGTCCAGCTTCTTTGTTTCTCTTTCTAGGTCTTCATTACTTTGAATGGAGGTTCCGTGTGCTGGGTTCCAGGTTTCTCTGACCTGGTTTTCAAAAATTGCCCAGTTTGTTTTCCTCGCATTTCTAATCATTAGCCTATCGATTTTACCTACCAGACTGAAGGTGATTCTTCGGTGATCCGACATGGAATCACTTTCATCCACCCTCCAGTCTCTGATGTGTAGGATTATTTTATCGTTTGCGACTGTAATATCCAACACCTCTCTCCTCGTGCGGGTGATAAAGGTGGGTGTATTACCCACGTTTATTATCCCTAGATCTGACAAGCTTAGAAATTCTAAAAGTAAATCTCCCTTCTTGTTGCAGTCTGTGCTGCCCCAGGCTATGTGATGTGCGTTGGCATCACAGCCTACAACAATAGGGATGCCCTTACCTTGATATTTTTCAACGACTTCCTGTAGTTCTGGTGTTGGCGGCTCGAAGTCTCTCTCGCTTGGTAGATATGCTGAGACCATGAGCACCCTTTCTTTTTCCCTGCGCGTCTGTAGTGTTATTTCGACGCTGGCGAGGTCACTGTAACAGTCTGTCTTTATTAGTTCTATGGTTCTCGTCCTACTGCTGGCATAGATGCATGCTCTAGGAGTTGACTCACCATTCTCATGGTAATAGATGTCTCCTCCCAGAGAGCCGAGCCCCGTTATACGACCGTTCGATACGTATGGCTCTTGCAGTAGGGCGATATCTATTCCCTCATCCACCACGTATCGGCATAACTCAGTCATAGCCTCGCGGCAGTGGTGGAGGTTTAGTTGTACTATTTTTATTTTATTTTGTTTTGTGTTTGTGTGTGTGTTCATGTTTGTGTTATGCTTGGATGTGAAAGTGCGCGTGTGTGCGTGTGTGTGTGTGTGTCCGTTTGTGTGTGTTTGTGTGTGTGTGTGTGTGTGTGTCCTGACTACCTGCTCTCGGGTCTTTTGACCCGCTCCCCACACCAATGCGGTTGCATCAGTGCTACGCTCGGCGGGGGAGTGATTTCATTCCGCAGAGCAGGGGTGTTGTGTCGTGTAGTGTTTGTTGGTGTTCTCGGGTTGGGGGTTGCCTGCTGGGTTTCAGCAGCATGGTGATATGCCAAAGTCGTCTCCCGAGGGATTTCATTTAGTCCTTCACTCACGCTGCTTGGAGGCGCCTCCCTTCCCGTGCTAGGGTTTGCTGTGTGGGGGGTTATGCTTTGCTGGCTAGGCCTCCATCCCCCGGTGTATCCTCCGGTTGAGGTACCCGGTTGGGCGATATCGCCGCCGCCGGTGGGTGCATTTCCCCGCTTTGAACTATCATCGTCCCTAGCCTCTTCTATGCCCTTCAGCGGTTGTGGTCGGGCTAGGACTCGTGTAGCTTGGTAATTTATCCACACGGGTCCCAGCCCCATCACCTCCTCCGGGACGCCTACCACAAGTCGTATTCCCAGGGGGAGTGTATCCCTGCGAATGGGCACCCACTGCGAAACCTTTAACTCTTCCTCCCTGAAGTCGTTTTGGACCCTTATGAATTCCATCGGATCGATGGGGAGGTCCTCCGCGCTTCCAGGGAGCCAGATTGAGAGCCTATGTTTATGAATTCTTTTCGCCTTTAAGGGTACTCCGTTGTACTCGCCGAAATCACAGTGAAGTAGCCACTCCATTGTCTCCTCGTTCCCTGGCGTTATCATGTAAAAACCTTCCGCCACGAGTCCGGAGGCGACAAAGTTGAGACTCAACCCTCGTGTTCCGGCCATAATGGCCTGTGCTATATGGCGTGTTACCCTGCGCCTGACCTCAGCAGCCGTCTCCCCGTCCATCGGCGCCCCATCGTCCCGATGAACGATTACCGATACGTCGCTGGGACCCGTTTGCGGTCTCCGCGGCGCATCGCACCCCTCATCAGGCTGACGTTTTGGACGCTTCGGTGGAAGTTGAGCCGTCTGCTCGTCAGGATCTGTGCCCTGTCTCCTAATCTTTTTGGCCCTGGTACCTGCCTGCCCCTCTGCCGCTTCAGCCGTATTGGCTTTTGCGGCATCTGGGCCTGCTTGTCCCTGTGCCTTCCTCGCTTTCTTTTTGAGGCGGTTCCACTTGGACTTGGTCATCCAACCCTCCTCATTAAGCCTTACTCTGGCCATATCGTCCCCGAGAGACTCTGAAACAGTCCTACCGGGACGCATATGTCCGCTCTTTGTTGCTGTGGTTGTACTATTTGTTGTTGGTCGCGCCAGTTGCTCCTCCACAAATACGTAGGAGCTGCCCGAGCCACTAGATGACCCAGGGAGGGATTCTCCGGCTCCGCCGGTACCCTCTTGTGGTACTATGTCAGTTTTCGACTTAGCGCTCATTATTGAAGAATTTCCGGGGCTGCCGGTTTTGTTGGGGGAGGATTAGGGTAGGATAGGAGGGGCAGGAGATTGGGAAGGATTTTAACCCCGCCAGGCACACCGGGTCGCCAGCTATCACATCTGAGTGATCTCGGACTCTCCAGCGCACCTGAACTATAAGGTTTGAGTGTGTGGGGGGGGATGTGGGGTTAAGGTTTTTATCCCTGACGTGCATGCCGTTACAACCGCATCCGCCGTTACGCTTCCGTCAGTTAGTTGGCAAGTCCATCTAGGGGGGAACAGAAGTCAACAGGGAGGGGTCGAGGAAGGAGGGGATGGGAGTGGAGCTTTTGGATCATGGGAAACGGGTGATAGGATCGACGTCATCTACCTGGATTCGTAGACGACGCCCTTCCCTTGTCCGGGGCCCATCAAGGGCGTCCCCGCGCCCTGCTACATCACACTGGATGCTGCCTGGCACGGGGCGGTCTATCCGCAACCTGACCACCCGCTCGGTAGCATGGGAAGAGTGCTAGTCCCTGGGAGGCGCCACCAGACTCTTCCACTTGCGTGGTCGAGTTTGACCACCCCTCGTCAGAGACCGTCCGAGAAGTCCGTCTGGTTGGTAGCACATTATAGTGTTCTAAGTACTTAGTGAACTGATTACTGACCACCCGCTCCAGTATTTTAGACAGACAAGGCAGTATGCTAATAGGTCTTAGATCCTTCAGTCCAGTAGGGCACGGTACTTTGGGTATTGGTCTCACTTTAGCTGTTTTCCAAGAGGTGGGGAATGTTGAGGTGGATATGGACACATTGACAATATGTGTTATGATACTGAGTGTCCGAGGAAGGGTCATCAGCAGCATATCTAGGGAAATCTCATCCACACCCATGGCATTCGACTTCAGTTTCCTAATAATTTTTCCAACCTCATCCTCTGTCACCAGGCCCAGTTGAAAAGTATTACAATGAAAACGGTTCCATTGGAAAAAAGTAAGGTCAGAAATGGAAACCTTGTCCCTGCCAGGCACTTTTAAAAAATGTTGGCACAGAATATCAGGTTTGCCACAGAAGTCGGGCAACTCAGGAACACTCCCACCACTTATTGCAATAGTCGACTTGAGCTGCTTCCAGAGTCTCCTTGGATTACCAATATTGTGGTTGATATGTGTTTTAAAGTAAGCCTGCTTTTCACTTTCAATGGCTTCTCGTACCAGATATTTTAGTTCCAAATAGGCTTTACTATGTGACTCTTGATTAGATACTTTAAACTTTTGATAATATTTGTCACGAAGTTGCATCATATCCCTCACAGTAGTGGTAATCCATGGGTAGCATTTCTCCTTGACCAGCGTTCTTTTTACAGGTGCATGCAGGTCAAATAATGATAGAATGCAAGTGTTCAATGCTTGGACCATGTGGTCAACATGGCCCAAACTAACGATTGAGTTCCAGTCTATGCTGCCCAGATCCTGCTCAAACCTATCCATTAATATGTCACGTAGATGTCTGTATGTAATCCACCTGGGTGCTGGTTTCTCTATTTTAAATTTAAACTCGGCCAAGATCATGGCATGCCGACCAAGGTCAGGGATATGACACACTGTCATACCGCTTGCCTCAGCATCCGTACATATCAAGTCAATGAGCGTTGCACTATGATCTGTGAAATGAGTGGGCTCTGTGACCAGGTTTACCATACTCATGCTAACAAGAAAAGTGTTAAGCAACTTAGTCTTATAATCCTCACTCTCCAGAAGATTGATATTAAAATCACCCATTAGAATCACCCTATCAGCTTTAGAAAAAGAAGCAATGGTGTCAGCTATCGCATCCACAAATGTGTTTGCATTGAGCCAAGGGGGCCTATAAGCTGTGCCAATTACAACAGACTGTCCGCTCCTGCTTAGCCTTAGCCACATCTGCTCGACATTTGTTGCAGCGGGAAACGGCTCAGCACGCACATGTAACCCCCGTCGCACGTGAAAGCCAACCCCACCGCCACAGCCATCACAAATGTAGGTCGGTCGCGGGGTGTGACGAAGCTTATAGTTAGGAACTTGAGGTGCGCGACCGTCGCCTGTGTCCACCTTAATCCAAGTCTCGTTTATTGCCATGATGTCGACATTAAGGTTACCCATAGCCACTATGAACTCCTCATGCTTTGTCCCCAGCGACCCAGCATTGAACAATCCCAGTTTTAACCGTTTTTCTTTTTGGTTATACATTTAAATATCCTAGTAAAATATACATTACCATTTCAGAAAAATAATAATCTTTTACAACATACTTATGCATCACTGTTATACTATATTTACAGCATAGGTACATTGACACACTCCAACAGTGAAATGTGAAGAATACCGCATCTGAAGGCAACTGTACCAATGAATTGCGGAAAGTCAATTCCGAAATAGAAGCGCTTTACATTATTTTGAAGCAAATTAACAACTATAATTATATATAGGACGCTTAGTTCAATTAGAATATGAATTATTATATTATTATTTAATATTGCTATATTATAAATATATAATATGTTAAAAATATCATCATTATTATCAATTATACTAATTTGGCGAAAAATATTTACAAACAAATGTGCATTAATTATGATAATTACTAAAACCCAATAATTATAGTGTGTTTCCATTATTATTAAAAAATTAATAAAATAAATTTCAGTGAATTTAATTATTTGTATACCTCTATGGATTCCTGATCTCAAACCCTGCCCTGTATAATTAAGAAGTGGGGCCGAACTGCACCTCAACACCAAAAACCCGTTGCAAATCAGATTCTGTGTGTATGTTGTAGGTCTGCTTACCGTCAGCCTGCTTAGCCAGTATCCTGCCCCGCTTAATCCACACGTATCTCCATCCGAGCCGTTCGGCCGCTTCACGAGTGTGGTAGAAAAGCATTTTATTGTACCGGCTAAGCCGCTCGTTAAGGTAAAACCGGCGCGGAGGGGCGGCCAGGCCTAGTTCCGCAGAGGTGGCGCCGCAACGAACGCGCGCGTGCCGCAGCATCTCGTCACGCAAATGCTTCCTGGTCAACCGAACCACAAGGCGGCGCGGCCGAGCAGGCGCACTCGACGCCAAGGAGTTACCCGTCTGTCCAGGCCCATCCCGCCCGTTCTTCACAGGACCCACTCTCTCAGCGAAAACAATGTCACGTGTTTCCAGCTGCATACCTATCTTTCTAGCTATCAATTCCACGACGTGTACAGTGTTCTCTCCTTTGTCTTCAGGAAGGTTGGAGATCTCCAGATCGCAAGCCAGCATATCCTGGTCACGATCATTTATCTCCATTTTCAGCTTCCTCACGGTGTTCAGTAGGTGGTCAGTGGTGGATTCACGAGCCTCTATCTCCTGCACCTTTCCCTCCAGTCCGTCAAGTCGGCTCGCACAGCTGTCGATATGTGCCCGTAGATCGCCCACCTCCCGTCTTAGGTCCTTCAACTCCTTTGAGAGCTCCTCTCTCATGCTGCGCATCTCGGCCCTCAGCATCCTAATTTCGTCTCCCAGGTTCGACTTCGAAGATGTGCCCTCCGGTGTAGTGTTAGCGTCAGCAAAGCCAATGCCTGGACTGCTCAAGTCCGAGGATGAATCTTGCACTCGCACATTTGTCTTCTTCACTGTACCCTTGCCCACAGACCCACCAGCTTTCCCTACACAGCATTTGCAGTTATTAGTACCATCCTTTCCCTTTTGCGATTTAAACTTTCCACATAAAGTACACTTAGCCATGTTATTGTGTTAATTAGTACCTTTTATTTATAATAGATGGCGCTGTTCTCAAATGAATTCTAAGGCTGTATTTCTTATATATCGAGCCTTCCACCCTGTATTGAGTACCGTTATATATTAGCCACTATCACGTACCACTT
The DNA here is from genome assembly GCA_933228765.1 of Miltochrista miniata. Classification (NCBI taxonomy): domain Eukaryota; kingdom Metazoa; phylum Arthropoda; class Insecta; order Lepidoptera; family Erebidae; genus Miltochrista; species Miltochrista miniata. Next base: position 25,557,101 of record OW121756.1, read on the forward strand.
ACTACGTTACACGGCTGTAAGTCCAAACGTCCTGATCTTATTTTGGTATGATTATTTAGGAAATTAGGGTAGTTTTGTAGTGTAAAGTAATTAACCAATTCCTAATTTAACAATAAGTACACAATACTTCAGCACTAGCACGTGATAACAGTATATAGTCACAATTTATCCACGCCGAACATATCCACATAACAATTACTGGGATTATTTATCTTCATATATTTTTAAATTGAGACTTTGCGTTTAGGTAGACAGTTGTACTTAACGTTCGTGTCGTCACTCCTATATATATATATATCTAAGGTCCAATCAGTTTTTTATACAATATTGCTGGAAAGTCTTGCGCTGTTCGACTGCCTCTGTGGCGCAGTCGTTAGTGATACCGTCTGCGGCGCTGGAGGTCGTGGGTTCGATTCCCACCGGAGACAAATATTTGTGTGACCCATAAATGTTTGTCTCAAGAGTGTTTCTATGTATAATATGTATGTATTTAAAAGTATATAAGTAATAATATCAGTGTTCTGATACCCATAACACAAGCAGGTTATTCCTAGCTTACTTTGGGATCAGATAGCGTTGTGTGAAATGTCCGTGAATATTTATTATTATTTGTTAAACTGGGAGACGACGGGTGTAGTCTCCCAATTTGACAGCGTATAGGTGGCTGAAGTACCCACAGAACGTTTGGCCCTTAGCTAACAGCCGCGGTCTAACTGCAAACGACGACCTTGAGGTATCGTCTAACCACCATTATTTGATATTTGTCATTCTTTTTTGGTCGTTTTATCACACTAATGTAATGAATTTTGCATTAAGAAGAGTATTTAATGTGCTCTAAACATATTAAAATAACGTCAGGTAAAATTGTGTTATCGACCAATTTATTAGTAAGAGCTGTTGACAAAATTGGTTTAACGTCCTAATTTTTGCAATTAGCAGAAAGGTAAAAGGGTTTATACGACAGTCAACCAAATTTTATTGACAAGTAAATTGACCTATTTTGAAATTCTAAAACAATTACCAACTACTAAAATGTTTTATGCCGTGAAAATTTCAAACAGTGGTATGGCTAAATGTTTTAAAATAATGATTACTTAAATCATATGCAGGCTAAATGACTTACCAGTATTAAGCTGCTCTCATGGGCGGTATACTGTCACAATACCAGAAATCATAATAACTTTATTTAAAATGCATGAGCCCAAAATACCCGAAATCGAAATATCAATATTCAAAAGGCCAAGTATGTATAATATAAATAATTTAAAATGCCGTACGGTCGAATAACCGAAACCCAAAAAATTAATTTACTAAATACTTAACCTTTAAGTATGGACGTCATTTTTTTTTTACACAACTGTGGACGTGGAGTCTCACAGGCTCCTATATGCACACAATTTTTTTTTGGTGAAATCGATGTTAGGCCATTTTAAAACTAATTGAATATTAAAGTTATGGGATTTAGCAATAAAATAACGTGATTATAAAAATATATTTATATTTAGAAAATTATAGAAATTTTAAAAATCAAAAATAATAAATAATAAATAATAATAAATAAATATTCACGGACATTTCACACAACGCTATCTGATCCCAAAGTAAGCTAGGAATAACCTCCTTGTGTTATGGGTATCAGACCACGGATATTAATACTTATATACTTTTAAATACATACATATTATACATAGAAACACCCAGACTCTTGAGACAAACATTTATGGGTCACACAAATATTTGTCTCCGGTGGGAATCGAACCCACGACCTCCAGCGCCGCAGGCGGTATCACTACCGACCGCGCCACAGAGGCAGTCAAAATGTTGGCACTTTTTAGTCTAAATCTATTTAGGTCACAATTTTAGATATTAAAAACAGCCAAACTTATTCCTAGAACAAAATTATTCTTTATTCTCAAAATATAATATATAAGAAACCAAAAACATAAAACACCTACTTCAGGGAACAAATATAAAAAAAATTGACAACCATTTAATAACGTAAATTTAATGGCAGTCCGTGCACAAAGTACAGGACATTGCGAGACACACAGGTTTGTTGCACCTAACACAAACATGGGTAGTCATCCTATGTTTTTTCGCAGGACAGATTCTGCATCTGTCACTCTTTTGATTTTGTGTCAGTTCGACTCCAGTATCAAAAAATCTTCAATATTCTCTTCATAGTCAGACTGATCCAAAGCTAACAACAACTCACTCACTTCTTGTTCGAAAGAAGGATATTCTGCACGAAAAGTTTTTCTCACAGGACCCTGAACAGAACTCGTTGATGGTCGTTTTGATTTAGAACTACCGGCTTAATTATTTTTTGACATTTAGTACTACAAAATCTGTAAAAATATAATCACCCGTATAATATATCATAGGGCAACAAGGGACGTGTAGCCTGACAGGCTCCGATCAATATTTTGATGGTCATTACTCACTTATTATTCATCGGGAGACGCAACCTCCTCCATCGTTGATAGTTTTACAACTAAATCAAAAGCTACTGAGCCGCTCAATCATGGGGAGTGGGTGGAACTAGGTGAAACTAACAAAATGCAAACATCGTGTAGCCTGTGAGACTCCACGTCCATACTTAAAGGTTAATCCTAAAATATTCAAACACAAAATACCTTTTTTTTAACGTAAGGTAAATGCTACATGGGTGCTATCTGTGAATGGTTAACACCCCGTCTCAGAGTACCCCGACTCGGATAGGTTAGGTTAGAAGGCTAAGGCGTGAGCTCCGCTCCGCTTCGCTCCCGCCTTAGACTTGGTGGTATTTTTTTGTTTTTTCGTCAGCCCACTTAGTACTTTTGTAACTCTGCATCAAAGTGTTCATTCACGTGAGTCGTTCAATCAACATACAACTAGCCATCGTCGGATTATTTATCGGCAAGACGCCGTCAATTAATCAATTTACTAAAATATATACGTTAAATAATACATTTCAACTGCCGTTCATTATTTTTCGAGACTTGATCAACTACCTAGAAAATTTATCAACTTACGAGTCTAGTTATTTTCCAGTGACATAGGTACACACAAAGTTGTATAATTTATTGTTCCTTAAATTTTGGTCTTATTATAGGTACCTAATTATGTGTTACATTTTACGCAGTTATGACCGTGACACATTGTATTCTATTTTTGGTATTGTAATTTAAGGATAATTGAAAATTTGTATTTTGAATTCTGATATAATAATTATATGTATTTTAAAATTTAGACATTGTACGATAAGGTGAACTAAGGTATTTTGAATGTTAAGTTATTTCGAATTCGGGTATTTTGGGCTAATGCATTTTAAGTAAAGGCATTCTGATTTCTGGTATTTTAATATATGACCCTCATGGACGCTTTATAAACCAAAGTCAAAAATTTAGTTGATTTAAAACACAAAAATTTCCGAAAATCACCAGTGTCTTAACGACCACAAAAGTGTTCAGATTAAATATAAATTTTATATAATATAATTTACAGACATTTCACACAACGCTCTCTGATCCCAAAGTAAGCTAGGAATAACCTGCTTGTGTTATGGGTATCAGACCACGGATATTAACACTTATATGCTTTTTTAAATACATACATAGGATACATAGAAACACCCAGACTCTTGAGACAAACATTTATGGGTAACACAAATATTTGTCTCCGGTGGGAATCGAACCCACGACCTCCAGCGCCGCAGGCGGTAGCACTACCGACTGCGCCACAGAGGCAGTCAAATCGTTACCTAGACCATTCGAAAGAGAAAAATCAGGCGATTCTAACAATATATAAAACTCATATTCGAACATATTGGCTATTAATGCAGTTTGCTTTTCCAGCGTCGATATCATAAGCCGCGGTAGTGGGTGGGAATTCACTTAGGAAAATATCGAATCTGTTCTCTCAAGAATATACCAAGTTTTTAAATGTGTTGTTGTATTGCTCTAAGTGTTTGATTTACATTAGATGCAAAATTGAATTTTACACTCCACGTGAATCTTTTCCATACCATAACAGCTGTTGGTAATTGATTTCTTTTGCAATGACTTAGGTTTCATACTGGGGAGTTATAGTATATTGTAAGTATCTACATATTATGTATCGCAGGAAATAAAAAAAAAAAAATCTATGTGTTGTGATGGAGTCATGAAGACTTTAAACGAAGAAATGGCATCTGACCGTGATCTTGGGTAAATACGCTGACTCTCCAAACTGTCTCGTAATATATTATATCAGATGGGCATGGGGGCTCGAGGACGTCATCCATTAGACCCCTGCGGTGAGCCCCATAATAATATTTGGACGTCCCTTCTTCGAGTCGTAGTCACTTAGCTCCAAGGTTGTTCTGGATTTCAGGAGAGGCGAGGCGGTACATAGTAGAGATTTCGTGAGTAGTCTGGCCTATTGCAGGGGAGAGAGTTCCACACAAAGCCCCGTATGCCGTAGTAAACCGTTAAAAAGTACCTCACTGTGTAAAACAAAAGCGTGACCCTGGATTTGCCCTGAAGCATTCTCATATTAATTAATAATAGAATATATATAGTTCTTGCTTAGAAATGGCTGCTGTGATTCCCGGGTGTGAAATTTAACCTCAATTTCCTTTACGATGTTTCAATGTGGATAAACACTTAGATATAAACCTTCCAAAGCTTGTTTGTGAGATCGACCATTCCTAGAAGCGACGTTAACGTGCGGGAATGCTATTACTCTTCGTTTACTTTTACTGTAGTAGACATTTATTAACTAACAAATGCACATTCGTCTACACTGGAGATAGGAAATATGTTACACAGTTCCGTACTGAGATAGTAATTCAGTCACCTCTGAAACTTTCAACTCTACTTAAATACTTAAGATTTTAATTTTTTTCATCTTATATTTTAAAACCTTATGTACATAGATACAGTTGAAGGTTTTTCAATAAAATACAGATACAGGTCAAATTCAATTTAAGTCCTAACTCGGATAGAAGCAGTATGCTGCTTTTACATAGACGTCATCAATGTATCGACGTTCATACATAAATGCATACAAATAGTCACACTCAGAGTCATTTTAAGCACTCACGTTTTCACTTTCTTAGTTGTTGTTCCGTTGAAACGGACAGGCGTAGGTTGTGACGACCAGCAGTTCAAATTATTCCAGCCACTTGTAACGCTTTTAACTTGGCGTAATGACTGCCATGTTAGTGCTGGTTAATAATGATTTAACGTGTCTTCTGAAGTAAGGAAACGATTGCAAATGAAATCTCACAAAGTGGTCACCCATCCGAGGACCAGTTATAACAAAAGTTTCTCACCGCAGTGATTGTTTACAGAACACTAAATCAGTGGCGCTACGAGCGCTTCAGCACTTACTCAGAGTTATGTAAATGATCATGACTCTGTTAGTCCTGAGACTCCTTGAGGTTAGTTGCCTTCTCCAGTTTTGGAGTTTACATGCTGTTAATGGCATCTTACGTCCTTGGTTCATGGCTGCCGGTAATAATCTTACTAATATTATAAATGCAAAAGTTTGTTATTGTGGATGTTTGTTACTCTTTCACGCTCAAACGGCTGAACGGATCTGGCTGAAATTTGGTACAGATATACATTATAGTCTGGAATAACACATAGGGTACTTTTTATCCCGGGAATAAGTTCCCACGGGAAAAAAAAATCCGCGGACGAAGCTGCGGGCATCAGCTAGTTTACAATAATTTATACCCAGTAGAGAATAACTTCAATTCTGCCGCTATGAATCTTTATAAACCTGTGAAATAAATTTGCATACATTGAGTGCAGTAGCCATAAAGTCTCTTTTATGTTGTATACCGGCAGCTCACTCAACCATTACGAGAGATATTCTGAATTAATGATGTTATTGCTTTCATCTAGTATGCTATAATCATGAAATATGTGTAATTTAGCAACTTTGTGAGAGTTTTTATTAACATTTAATGAAATGATTCTATGATACTTTATGTTTCGACTGTGACTACGAACAGTATCAAATCTGCAAAACACGAACTTTACATTTGAACCAGAGTCGTTCAGCCGTTACCGTGTTTGAGTATTAAAACATCTTCGTAAACTTCCACCTTTTATATTAGTAAGACAAAACAAGCTATAGCTTTCATAAATTGAAATCTGTTACCTTTAACATAGAAATATCAACTTATTCTAGTAAATAACTATTACTCATGCATCCCAAAAAATAAATGAACCATTAAAACTATTTAGATCAAATCACACAAATGTGTACTACCATGAAGTCCTTTACAGGCGAATTAAAACAATTTGCCGTGTAAATAACATACATAATTATGATACATAGCGTCAGGCCTAGGTATTCCTAGACCTGGTCATGGTGGAGTATCTAAAATCTCGTTAGCTAAAACCACTTTTACCAATAAATTTGTAGACAAATATACGTCCCAGCTGATCAAAGGTAGTCATCGTAGCCTACGAACGTTTGTAACACTAGAGGCCCTACGGTCACTCTGCCGACCCTGAAAACATTCCAAGAACCTTTTTTTAAATAACCTTATACTTTGAACTTTCGGTAAGACCCAAGCAGGGAGTTTATTTCCAGACGTGTTTGGAAAACCCTTTTGGACCCTACCGTGCAAGAGCGCTCCATACAAAGTGAGGGGAAAACACTCTGCCTGTGGCAGCTGTATGATGATAAAAGGTAACTGCGGGATCACAGTAAACGTACAGGCCGTAGAACACGCATAACGCATAAGGAGGCGAAAGATCTTTTACTGTAAAGAAGCTCGACATTGTTTGTAAGTAAGGAATCGTTTTTGTACGGTTTCGAACTAATCAAAATAACTGCAGTAAAGTTCCACCTTGCTCAATTGAGTTTTCCGAGCTTCTTGGACTCCAGTGTGGCCTCTCTCAATAATGAAGGAGTTGGAGGTCACCAAATATTTCAAAATCAAGGATCCCAAGACTATTAGGGATGGATACGACTATTAGGGATAAACCCTGAAATTACGGCGTTACATTAATTGGGTTTTCTAAACGGTGAATATACAAAGTTTGAGTCTGAGCAGGATTGAATCTTATAATATTTACTAGACTTATACAATCTGACACTCTTGCAAGAGAAGCCTTCATTTCAGACACCAGAGTGGTACATAACTTCATTTCAGTGCGGACTGGAGGATATTGGAGTTTTTTGCATAATAATAGATGTCTTCAATAGACAACATGTGCATAAATGATATGCAGCAAAATCATGGTGAGGATTTCACCGACTTTTGCATAAGTGGGACTCTAGCATTCATGGCCATGTAGTCGGAACAGCTGGCATCGATAACGACTAATATGCTTAAACTAGCCCAAAAGCTAGCAGATATTGTCCGTAGGGAAGCAGCTGCATTAGCGTTTTGTCTTCATTTAAGGCTCCTACGGAGTCTTTAGTGACTTGTGAACCGAAAATAAGGTTTTGTCCGACGGCAGGTGATGGTATCGCTGTACATTATTTTCTTCAATGCCAGGCATAACACGGTATGCGTCATTTTCAGCCTCTTATTGAGTTTTGAACCATTACACGTACAATATCGAAGGTACCACATTCGATACTTTTCGTACTTACCACGTTCACGTGCACTATCGAAAGTACCACATTCAATACTTGTCAACAATACTTGGACATAAAACACTATAGTATCTACCACATTCGATGGTGAAATTGGTAATCTCCACCGGAATATGTATACGAATACTATCGAATAGGGCAGTTTCGATGTGTGCACGCGTGTCGACATGTATGAACAGTATCGAATTGGTAACTTTCGATGATGTTCGTCGCTCAAAGTGTGCAGTATCGATTGTGTTCGACTCAAAACTTTTTAAATATTACCATTTTAAAAATCTGTTAAATGTTTCTAATACTTTATATGAAGCATTATCGATTAGTGCAATAAAAGAAAAAAAACGCATTTTTGCAGTTTCGACACTATTCGTAGTCACAGTCGAGACTGTGATGATGAGCATTTTAAAGTTTAGTATTTACAAATGAATCCCTCAATGAAATGGTTATAGCCAACCTGCAACATTTTTAAGAGTTGTCCATCAATACGATGGAACAGACAAAAATAATAACATTAATTTTATTTAGATGTACTTTTTTTCGAATTGGGCGTCTTGCACGGCAGGTATGCGAGAAGACGCAGGTTCGAATCCTGTTCGAAACCGAAAATTATCCCACATATAAATTTATGATTTAGTAAGCATACTTATTGATTTTTTTTAATATTTCTAATGAAAATAATAAAATTAACGCCTTAATATATGTACTCTAAGCAAATTTTTATTCCAGATTTTACTACTATGTAGTTGACATGGTATATAATCGCCAAGAAGCTTTAAAAAAGTTCAAACGTTCTGATCTTACTGAGCTGACCGTGCTACTATTATCAGCAATTAGGAATATTTTTTCTCATTAAATTATTACGAGCAATAATATAACTTTTATGAATTATTAAACGTTTGTGAACTCATTTTAGAAATGAAGATCAACTTCTGCTTAAGGTGAGTGTAATTGGTGCCTAAAAGTTTTGAAGCGGAAAAACGGGCAATAATATTTCTTTTGCGTAAATATTTTGACGAATTGAATGACGATAATAACAAGATTTTATCAAAAAAAGTCAAAACACTGTATCAGCTGTGTTACGATGAGTAGATTTTTAGTGGTGGTGTGGATTTGTTACATCAAAGTGCTTTTTGATTCGATAAAAGTTTTTAATCTATACATCTTTACATACAAATAAATAAAATTGGAGTGTCTGTTTGTAATAATAAAATGACAGCTTTCTACTACATGCATATGAATGTATATACCTACGGTATACATACCAAAATATATATTTCTAAAATTTTTGGCTGTCTGTTTGTTCCGGCTAATTTCTGGAACGACTGGACCGATTTGAACAGGACTTTCACTGGCAGATAGCTTATGTAATAAGGAGTAACTTAGGCTATTATTTTAGAAAACTACTTTTATTTTAGATAAAATGCCAAAAAAAAACTAAGTAAACTATTTTTTGAAATTACATTCCACGCAGATGAAGTCGCGGGCACAGCTAGTTGAAAAATATAACCTAAAGAAATTATAACGTAATTTTTCTTTATAGCATTATAATGATATATTCAGATTTTAACAAACTAATGTGGCAGACCAGCAGCCTATGGACGTTTGCAACAAAAGAGGTGCGATACTCACGCTGTCTACACTGCAAGATTAAAAAAAACCGCAGCAAGAATAGTATTTTATAACTAAGATTTAGCAAAGTTTAAGTCGTCAATGCAGTAGGGCTCGGTATCAGAAATGGTCATTACTGGATGGATAGATGCCATGCCAGTCTCTTACCGACTTGAACCCAAAGGGGGCTTACCAACTGCCTATGGCCGGGAACCCCGGGTAAGCCCTCGAAATAATAATTGAGTTAAGCTGCTCTCTTATTCAGATTTTGTAATAAAAAAATCGAAGGTACCTGAAATGATCTATTTTAATATGACATTGTAAAGGTGAAAGAGTATGTACACTAAAAATATAAGTACTACAAAATATAAATAAAAGATATTTTTAGAATTGATGTCTAGTAGTCTGAATTTTATCATTCTTCAGGGAATAGTTCAACTTACAAAGTTTACCTCCCGACGAAATGGTTCAGGAGTTACAGTTTGACTTCTTTAAAGTATATTAACTGTTACTGTCTCTAAAGTAGTTAATTTGAATATATTCAAGCTAAAGGTGTATTCATGCCAAAAGTATAGACTGTATTATTTCACATAGACCTTAATCTTTGAGCTCTTATAAGCTAAAACTAACACGCTAGTTTCTCAGACTCCCTTGAGCCTGATTAATAAGTACACCGTTATCTTCCTCTTTTATGTGACGTAAACTAAATTCTGTGGGTCAGCTATCACAAAAAGAAGAGGTAATCTATATTTATGTTCTACACTCTTCTGAACAGATACCTCACGCCTAAATATAGGTTTGGATAATAAAGGATAAATAAAACATGAATGTTACAACTAATACAAAAAAATATCAAAATGTAGCTCTGCTCATCTCCAAAATGAAGTGTCAAAACTAATCGAGTCTCTACAACAAAAGATATTAATAACACCACGCTGATTCCGAAAAGTTTTTCCTTATCGCAAAAGAAAACTCAAAAAGAATATCAAAACAAAATAAATTTCACTACATTATTACTGAATTTGGAACTATTTTATAGTTCCAAATTCAGTAGTTACCTACTTCCTTTTGTTTGATGCTATTTCCATACGTACGATAAGTGATACACAGAGATATTATGCTTCGATCAAATAAAGCATTTTATTCAATGGAAGAAAATACGTTATAATATTCTCAAAATTAAATGTATTTTAGATAATAATATTTTTTTTCTCCTTTAATGGCGAAGTTTGTTATTGAATCCTTGTCTTTTGTTATACTCATTGTTCTGACAAACCGACAGTCTACAATGTCATTTATTAAGTGTATACAAGGCTAATCTTTGAACTTAGTCCAGACTCTGTTAAGCATACTAAATAAATAATCATTATTAGGTAACGTCCTATTCGACTTTATAATATTAGTCGGCGTCACGATATTGGTCTCAAATGTACGAGTATAATATTGTAAGTAGTTTACATATTCAGCAGCCATGTAAATTAAAATTCATTTCAACATCAAATCTAATAAGTATTCTCTGTGATCACATCACTCACATAATTATATTACATTAGTAACTTAAACTAACAGAAACTAAGATGAATGTCTCTTCGTTAAATGTCAGGTGCCCAATTCACAAGATCAAACCTTTTTGCCTTTTCTCCAACTAAAGTTTTTCCCCAAACCTTGATGAAGTTTGGGTAAAATAATTCCCTTTGTAACCGATGAAATATCCGCGTTCTTTTTGCTGGGGGAGTGTATTCAAAGACTTTAAGTAATTATGTGGGCTACTTACGTAATTGCGATTCGATTGGATGTGAACAGTGAACATATCATATTTCATTATTGCATGGTCGACGTATTCTTTTCGTCTATTAAGAATTTTGGAATGATCTGAGTTATTGGATCGCATAGAAACACAAGTAGATATTACGCACAAGAGAATAAAATGTATAAACATAAAAGTGTCGTAAAATCGATATGGTCAATTTTTGGGATTTCATCGCTTAAAATAAGAAAACTAGTTTTTTTTAACGTGGTGGAAAATCCATCATGGATGCTATGCCGGACTCCTACCGACTAAAAAACCTCATATTACGCCCAACAACCTGTGGTTGGAAAGAAAACTAGGTGCTGAATAGAAATTGTTCCTGAATATTTGTAATTATTTTTGTGTTTAAACCTTATTTGCAGGGCCTGATTTAGGGTTCCGCGCGCCCTAGGCTAGCTATGAATATGCGCCCCCAGCTGCAACTAATTTAACTCCTACCTACAAAGGGACTACCTACGTAAGCTGATCCTAAGTTCCTAATCGTTATTCTTTGTTAATTTGAAAAAAAAATAAAACCCGATTGTGAGACTTCTAATGAAGTTATGATTTGATGCATCAGCCAGTAAAAAGCGAGACAAAAATACCATCAAAGTACCTAACAGTACCTCGGTACATCCAGTTTCCGGTAAATCGAACCAGTGAATCTTAGTGAAATCCCTTCATAACTCAGGAAGTGAAAAATTTATAGCTTAGAACGGTTCGAAAGCTGATGTGCTGGGGATGACCCCGGCACATTGGCTTTCGAGCATAGAAAACCACAAAATTGGCTCATCTGTTGGGCTGCTACGATGCCACAGACAGATACACAGGTCAAACTTAAAACACTTCTCGTTTTTCTAAATCGTCAGTAATATTGGTGCGATGGTGACTTTCCAGCCACTCCTCCATGACCGGTTTCACCGTCTCACACTTTTTTTATAACACCAAAGTGGCAGACAAGCATACGGCCCACCAGATGTACCGGTGGTCACGTACAAGGAGGCAGTCTCTCCTGTCGCGAAGAGGTTCCACACCACCTGCAAGCATGGGATCGTTGACCACTTCATGGCTCGCCTCTGCACCGAGTCGAACGGAAGAATTCAGTCAATTCATTCCGATATTCTGGTGCTCCCACCCAGCAGTGGTAGCTGTACGCCATGTGCGGCCGCATTTGCGACTTAAACAGAAGCAGTGTTTGCGCCTCAGTAAGTACCGCCGCGCCCTGTTGAGCACACCGAGCCAACTGGCCAAGCTGGCGTCCACCAGCTTGGCCTTATTCTCCAAATCACTTCGGAACTGAACGTCACTGGAGATGTCAACACCAAGGATACCTATACTGTCAGAGTGGGAGAGAGTTGTGCCCTGAAATTATGGCGCTACAGTAAATTGGGTTTTCTTTTGCGGTGAATACACAAACTTGTGTCTTAGTAGGGTTGAATTGAACAAGATTTTGTTATTCCCAATCGGACACTCTATTGCAAGTTGTCTCGATTTCAAACACAAGTTGTTCACAGCTTTCTTCCACTGCAGCCCGAGAGATACCAGTGCGACCCGTGTAACAAGTGTCGCCCGTACTGTCGTCCGCATAACAATGAATGCCTTCAATAGACAACATCTCATTGATATGCAAGAGAAACAGAGTGGGGGACAACACTGAGCCTTGTGGTACTCCAGCGTTTATGGTCATGCATTCAGATTCTATGCTTCTACCGGCCAAAAAGCTGGACACCCATTCACTTTGGTTCCTGGGTGCCTTGAACGCGACACGGGTGGAGTCGTATTTACTACCACGCTGCCAGGGAGATGGAGGCAGGAATTTAATTTTAACGCACGTATTTGTATTTTCACTAAATTATCAAATATTATTATGTATTTTGTTGCAACAAAATGTTAACTAACAATTTTAAATACGATGTTAGGCGTTGTTACAATCTGTTTAAAATTGCTAGATGTTTTGTGTGCTCCTTTTTGGGAGCACCGTAAGTCACAGCCCAGCGCCGATCACAACGCCAGGCGCCCCCTTGGTCCTGGCGCCCTAAGCTTTAGCTTAGTTAGCTTATGGGTAAATCAGGCCCTGCTTATTTGTTCCGTTCTTGAGTTACAAATGACGTGATATCACGACTTTGTTCATTTATTTTTATAGATTAAAAACTAAAGAAGAATTGTATTATTATTTATGTTATTATATTGTACCTTTTATGTTATACTGTATTATTTATCACCTGACCTGTGTGGAGACGAGGTCCCGTGTTACGATGGGTAAGAGTACAAAATGTCGCCACCTCAATACATCCCGAGGGTGTCGTAAGAGGCGATTAAAGGAACACTTTCGCAAAAGATCAATTGCGTAGAGAAGGAAAACTCGAAATGAAACGCGGTTGTCAATAAAATGACAATCGTTTAGCCAAATTGAAGGCCTTATTGGCGGCATAAAAAAAATCATCTGCGGGTCGCGGAGACCTGCGCCTGTCCATTTCAACACGGCAATAGGGTCACCACCTGTTACGTGGGATATAAAACTATAGGGTGTAATGCGGGAGTATACTATGCCTCTGCCTACCCCATCGGGGAAAAAGGCATGATAATATGTATGTATGTATTTATCACTCCCATTACCTACTTATTAAAATTTAAAGCATATTCATAGTTTGTGGCTAACTTTCGTTTCCAATTTTTACATGTCGGGCACAAGCGCATCATAAATCTGTAAAAAAAAATTCAATAAAAAATAAACCGACTTCCAACAAATCCTGAAAAATAAAATGTACTTAGCACAAAGTAATATGTATTTTGATTTATCAGAGTTTATTCAATATCATAATATATTGAAGTCGGCGCCAAGTATACCCATAGTTTTATGTAAGTAGGTATTATTCATGGCACCAACTTCAATATTATCATCAATACATATAATAAAATCGTAACAGGTTGCTGTCTGTACATGGAAGATAAATAAGAAAAATATTATAGGGTATATTATGAACGCAATAGAACCCAAAACAATGACTTTTAGAATTTTTGTCTGTTTGTCTGTATGTCTGTATATCTGTTTGTCTGTACGGTTGTGCACGCTAATCTCAGTAACCGCTCAACCGATTGCAATGCGGTTTTTTTTTGTGTTGAGGTTTGCTCCAGTTAACATTTAGCGTTTGTTTTATGTAAATCAGTTTAGAAATATAAGAGTTATAACACTTTTAAGAATCAGATATTTCGAAAATTTTAATTGTGGGGGTTTCTTTGAATGTGAGTGAACCTAAACTGGCGTGTTGGCTTAATCATAAAAGAGCTTAATGATTAAGTCTATTTTAAAACAATTAATGATTAAGTCTATTTTAAAACAATTCAGTCCACGCCTTCGGCGCGGACTGAATTGTTTAAAAATAGTCTTAATCATTAAGCTCTTTTATGATTAAGCAAACAGGGCAGTTTCAGACGCTGCTTGATGACTCTGATGAAGAAATACCTTTCCTTTCATACACCTTATGTGACGTAAACGAAGTTGCGGGCTCAGCTAGTATTGAATAAAATCTGATAAATCAAAATAAATATTACTTTGTGCTAAGTAGGTACATTTTATTTTTCAGGATTTGATGGAAGTCGGTTTTATTTTTAATTGAAAAATTTTTTTTTCATTATTTTAAGTGACGGGTGAACCGAAAAATATGTCTATTTAAGTGAAAGTTCTCATCAATACAAATCAATCAAGCCCAAACACAAGGTAGCTGCTGTAAATCGTTAAGGGATTCCCTCGACTGTCTTTCGGTTCTATCATCAGATCGACTTCAGACATTCATTAAATTGTAGTACATTAAAGCACTGAATTAAAAAGTTAACAAACGCACTAGTTGTCCCTACAATTTTCGATGGTTGCCCTCGATTTCTCCTGGATCCCATCATTAGATCCTGATCTGGTTAAAATGGGACCACCTCAGAAGTGAACTCTATCCAACAAAAACAGATTTGAAATTCGTCTATAATTGACGAAATATCGGTGAACATACATAAAACATTGAGAACTTCCTTTTTTTTTTAAAGTTGGATTGATAATCTAGGTGTAAAGTTCTCATCAATACAAATCAATCGAGCCCAAACACAAGGTAACTCCTGTAAATTGTTAAGGAAGGCCATCGACTGTCTTTCGACTCTATCATCAGGTCGACTCCAGACCTTCATTAAAGTGTAGAACATTAAAGCACTTAATTAAAAAGTGAACAAACGCTAGTGCGTTTGTTCACTTTTTAATTAAGTGCTTTAATTGTAGGGACACCTAGTGGTGTCCCTACAATTTCCGGTGGTTGCCCTCGTTTTCTCCTGGATCCCATCATCAGATCCTGACCTGGTGAAAATGGGACTACCTCAGAAGTAAACCCTATTTAACAAAAAAGAAATTTTAAAATCCGTTTAAAATTGACGGAAATATCGCTTAACATACATAAAAAAAATACATACAGACGAATTGAGAACCTCCTCCTTTTTTTTGAAGTCGGTTAAAAATTTGCTTTAATTTGAGAATAAAAGCGCTGGATTCGCAGCCATTTATAAAGGTATTTTTTGAAACTACACTTATCAGTCGTGAGTATACGTAAAGCAAAAACTTTGTACCCGCTTTTTAGGGTTTCGTAGCCAAATGGCAAAAACGGAACCCTTATAGATTCGTCATGTCTATCTGTCTGCCTGTCTGTCTGTCTGTCCGTCCGTGTGTCACAGCCACTTTTCTCCGAAACTATAAGGCCTATGATATTGAAACTTGGTAACTAGATGTATTCTGTGAACCGCATTAAGATTCTTATATAAAATTAGAAAAAAAACAGTAAATTTTGGGGGTCCCCATACTCAGAACTGAAACTCAAAATTTTTTGTTTCATCAAAATCATACGAGTGGGGTATCTATAGATAGGTCTTCAAAAATGCTATTGAGGTTTATAATTTCTTTTTTTTCTAAACTGAATAGTTTGTGCAAGAGACACTTCCAAAGTGGAAAAATGTGTCCCCCCCCCCCCCCCCTCTAACTTCTAAACTAAGGGCATGATAAATCTAAAAAGAATATATGATGTACATTGCCATAAAAACTACCAACGAAAATTAGTTCGAACGAGATAGAGCTGGTAGTTTTTTTTTTAATACGTCATAAACTGCAATTATTGGTTAGAAAAATCACTACCACTGCGAACGTGTTAAAACATCAATCAAAGTTACAACGAACTATAAGAACTTTTATATTATGTTACTTGCTGCTACGAAACCCTTCATGGGCGAGGCCAACTCGCACTTGGCCGGTTTTTTTCGCTCCTTGTCGGCGGTATGTAGTCAGAGGAACCACAATCAGGAATCCAAACCAGCCCACAGATCCACCACCCATCTCGCATCTGGCAGGCACGCGCTCGAACGCGACACGCCGCTATCGCCTCTGCTAGGACAGCTAGCCCAGAGTATCGTGCGGTTCAATTTTGATGCGTATTTTTTTTTAATCGGAAGCCGATGTGCCAGGAATGGTTCTTAGCTATACATTTTAAAGCTCATCAGCTCACTTCAGTATTGAAGGGATTTCTAAAATTTTCTGGTCCAATTTTCATCACAAACTGGATATACTTACTGTTACTTTGATGGTAATTCCACAACACGGTAACCTGAAACTGGCTGATGCCCAACTCTTAAGAAATAACAGGTTATAGACCATGTTTGGACTTATTAGAACAGTCTCAGGATCGGAGCATTTTAATTTTCCAGTAATGACCTGTTGAAAAGAATCGATGTTTACCATGATATTTGACACAATCAAAGCATATATGGAGCAGAAGTGGTATTTTCTATTGATAAATACCGAATTTTGTCGGGCAGCGAGTCCGTAGTAAAAGTTTGAAGTGAAACAACAGTATTCTATGTTATTCACCCTACAAATTTTGTATCACTTTGATTTACTACTACGAGCATTACGTTAGTCTACTGCTGGCTGTAATTAGAAAACCAAAGGTAATAAAAAAATCAAGGTAATTCCATCGGCAAATGGCAGTCGGTAATCTCGTGTGGAATAATTAATTGCGATGGGACTTGCCTGCGTGCTTTTATTTGTGGTAAAACTGCCCTTAGAGCCCCTCGCGGCGACCGGTCGCCGCGCATAATAATCAAGCTTTTCCGTTGAGCCCCGCGCGGCGACCGGTCGCAGCACCTACCCAGACGACTTTAAACTTAAATTTAGCCTTCTTACGTCCTACTTTTCTATGAACAGTTTGATTGTATGTGTAGTATATATTATAACATTTTCTTGTTTTTGGAATCTTATAAAATGACGTCAATGGGCCAGATTTTTTTACAAAAATCGAACAGTTGAAGTTGAGAGTGGATTGCGCATGGAGGGCGTACGTTTGTGTAGTGCGTGTGTGTTTCGTGTTTTTAACCGACTTCAAAAAAAGGAGGAGGTTCTCAATTCGTCTGTATGTATTTTTTTTTATGTATGTTAAGCGATATTTCCGTCAATAATAGACGAATTTCAAAATATCTTCTTTTGTTGAACAGGGTATACTTCTGAGGTGGTCCCATTTTCACCAGGTCAGGATCTGATGATGGGATCCAGGAGAAAACGAGGGCAACCACTGAAAATTGTAGGGACAACTAGTGCGCTTGTTAACTTTTTAATTAAGTGCTTTAATGTTCTACACTTTAATGAATGTCTGGAGTCGACCTGATGATAGAGTCGAAAGACAGTCGAGGGCATTCATTAACAATTTACAGGAGTTACCTTGTGTTTGGGCTTGATTGATTTGTATTGATGAGAACTTTACACATAGATTGATAGAACCGACTTTAAAAAAAAAAGGAAGTTCTCAATGTTTTATGTATGTTCACCGATATTTCGTCAATTATAGACGAATTTCAAATCTGTTTTAATTAGATAGAGTTCACTTCTGAGGTGGTCCCATTTTAACCAGATCAGGATCTGATGATGGGATCCAGGAGAAATCGAGGGCAACCACCGAAAATTGTAGGGACAACTAGTGCGTTTGTTAACTTTTTATTTCAGTGCTTTAATGTACTACAATTCAATGAATGTCTGGAGTCGGTCTGATGATAGAACCGAAAGACAGTCGAGGGAATTCCTTAACGATTTACAGCAGCTGCCTTGTGTTTGGGCTTGATTGATTTGTATTGATGAGATCTTTCACTTAGATACATTTTTCGGTTCACCCGTCACTTAAAATATTGAAAAAAAAATTTTTCAATAAAAAATAAAACTGACTTCAAAGAAATCCTGAAAAATAAAATTTACTTAACAAGGTAATATATATTTTGATTTATCAGATTTTATTCAATATAAAATTGAAGTTGGTGCCATTAATAATACGTACATAAAACTATGGGTTTACTTGGCGCCGACTTCAATATGATATTGAATAAAATCTGATAAATCAAAATATATATTACTTTGTACTAAGTAAATTTTATTTTTCAGGATTTCTTTGAAGTCTGTTTTATTTTTTATTGAAAAATTTTTTTTTATTATAAATAATGTGTTTGCATTATTATTTATTATTATACACAGTAAAATAAACAATATATCAATAATCCGGTTGGTGTTTACAGAATCGTAAAATATGGTGTGGTGGTAGAGTAATAAAGGTTTTTTTGTGTTATGTGCGTGTGTACCAAGTGCGTGTGTGTTTTGTTTTCTTATTATAAATAATGTGTTTTCATTATTATTTATTATTATACACAGTAAAATAAACAATTTATCAATAATCCGGTTGCTGTTTGCAGAATCGTAAAATTTGGTCTGGTAAGTAAGAAAAAAATTTTTTTTTGGAAAATGCGAAATCTTTTTTCATATTTAGGGTGGTGGAAATAGGTGCTTGCGATTATCGATTTTCGATATAAATTTAGTGTGTTGAAGGGGCTCTAAGGGTTAAGTTCTTAGATGAAATTTTTCAAAATAAGCAAGCATTTAAATTTATAAATATTTATATTTAGCTCGAACAAGAAGTGTCTGATGTAAAATCATAACGACATCTAGCGATAGAATATGTGAATAGTATTTTCCTTAGTCAAAAAATATGTGTGCATTATTTATTTAAGAGGTTTTATACTCGTATTATTTATTTGCCCGTGCGGTGATTGTGCAAAATTTTACATTTTCATCTCGGTCACACAAATAAAGTAATTAATTTTGACAATCCGTATTGAAATTAATTACTATCCCTTTGTAGCTAGTGAAGATCCTCACTTAATTTGTGTTTACTAGAAGAACTAAAAGATACTTAAGTATTATTTATTAGAACGGTCTAAGTGAGCGCTCTAAGCAAAATTTTCCTTTCGTAGACTTAATTCACCTGCATAATTCACCCAGGTGCATTAAGTCAACCAAATAGTGTACCTTATTCACCCAGGTGCATTAACACAACCAAATAGTGAACCTTATTCACCCAGGTGATTTAACACAACCAAGTAGTGTACCTTATTGACCCAGGTGCATTAACACAACCAAATAGTGTACCTTATTTACCCAGGTGCATTAAGTACACTTATTTAGCATCTTTAATTCACCTAGGTTGGTCATCCATGCATGTAACCTATTTTAAGATGCTGCTTTAATGACCTATCGAAATAATATAGTCGGATAAAAGTTATGTAACCTATTTTAATATAAATTATTTCCATTAACACTGGTAATTAACGGATTTCTTTAGTGCAACATCTCTAAAAAATGTCTAATGCGTTCGTCAAATAAACTTTACTGAGCCTCTTGGATGATTTTATCGTTAATTTGACTGGTCTGTCTGCGTTTTCTAGGATTGCGTATCATATTTGCATCTCTTTTGAATGCATTTAGCACCTGTAATAATTTTTTTTCGTCGAAAGCGGTTATTTAACGAAAGATGCAAACCCTCAATATAATTAATTGTTCGGTGTCATTCACCAAAGCTACACCACTTCTTTACTAAGCCGGATTTCATCCAGTAGGTCTTAAAATAATTGAGAAAGGATTGTACTTCCTTACGATTTGCGTATTGTTGTACAATATAATTCCATCCTTCAAGAATTTGCCACTACGTGGATGACCAACCTAGGTGAATTAAAGATGCTAAATAAGTGTACTTAATGCACCTGGGTAAATAAGGTACACTATTTGGTTGTGTTAATGCACCTGGGTCAATAAGGTACACTACTTGGTTGGGTTAATTCACCTGAGTGAATAAGGTACACTATTTGGTTGTGTTAATGCACCTGGGTGAATAAGGTACACTATTTGGTTGACTTAATGCACCTGGGTGAATTATGCAGGTGAATTAAGTCTACCAAAGGAAAATTTTATAAACATTAAAATCATCCAAGCCTTTACTTGAAAATTTCATAAAGCCCTATAGGGAGAAATTATAGCCGCTGTTTTTAACGTTTATTAAGTTTTTTTTACTATCGTTTGAATAAAATCCAAATGTTCATGTATGTTACTTTGTCTTTATAGCATTAGTATATGAAAGTGGTGGCTGAATAGAAGTGATATAAAATTTCAACATAACTGCTAAAATACGAAAATAAAAGTAGGTATTCAAATTTTAGAATCATATCTACGTCAACGAAAAACAGTATCGCTGTAACTGTAGGTACATGGCAGCTAGGAATTAGGATGCTTTGTTAGGTTTTGTAAAATATGCTAACAGAACAATCAGACTACATGAAATCATTTATCCTACTAATATATATTATAATTGTGAAGATGTTTGGATGTTTGTTACTCAATCACACTTTAACAGCTAAACGGATCGAGCTGAAATTTGGTACCGGGGTAGATTATAGTCTATAATGCGAAAGTTTGTGAGTGTGGATGTTTGTTACTCTTTCACGCTCAAACCGCTAAACGGATCGGGCTGAAATTTGGTACAGAGATACATTATAGTCTGTAATAATAAATAGGCTACTTTTCCTTCCGGGAATAAGTTCCCACGGGAACAAATTTTACGCGGGCGAAGCTGCGGGTATTAGCTAGTAGTCTATAAATCCAAAATAACATGATGTGATGATACTGTGACAATATCGGAACAAAGCTTATAGCAGTAGAATTATAAAGCACTGTAACTCCAAGTATTCGTTTACTTATTCACTTATTTATTTACGGCGCACATCAGGGAGGTCCTTCCAGTATCCAGTCAGGGAGGTCCAACCAATACTATCGACTTGAGTGAGGTCAAGTGAGGCGACGGACGGGTGAAATTATTTCGCACCGAGAGCTTTTTCTACGGTGTAACCCGACGTCTAGCTAGCTAACAATATTAAAAGTGGGTTCTTTATTCGCCAGAGCGCGTCGTCCGGTAGTTCAAGCGAAATTGTTTTATAAATTTTGTTTATAAAAGTGAATTGGTTTGCAGTAGTAACAAAATATATGGATATTTTCTGAAATTACAAATAAAATATTTTGGGTTATTATGTCCTTGTCGCTCTAGATGACTAAAGTCGAACTTTTTACTATCTGTAGTAAAATGACGTTTTGTTGGTTGCCGCTTTTGTTACAAATATTAGTAAAATGATATTTTGAAACGTCATTTTACTGCATCTAATAAAAAGTCGAACTAGTACTAAAGTCTAATTTGAATAAAATTTTTGTTTTTTTTAGGAGCACAGCATTTTATGTTTAGGTTTTCTACTAATATTATAAGTCGGAATGTGTAAGAAGATCTTTGTTACTCAATCACGCTCTGACCCACGAACCCGGGAACCAATTCCTGTGGGTAATGAGCACAAGAAAACTTCATTCAACACGCGGTCGGAGTTACGGGTATGGGCTAGCAAGTAGGTAATCTTAATTAGGTACCTAGATGGCCTTATGGGCGGCTAGAAAAATGTCAACTGCGGGTCGCGGCGACTTGCGCCTGTCCATTTCAACACGGCAATAGGCTTACCACCTATTACGTGGGACATTAAAATCTATAAGGTGAAATGTGGACGTATACTCTGCCTCTGCCTACCCCTTAGGGGATAAAGGCGTGATTATATATATATATATATATATATTTTTTTTTTATATACTACTCAGGTGGCAGACAAGCTTACGGCCCACCGGAAGGTTGGTAACCGTAGCCTATAGACGTTTGCAACACCAGGGGCGCTACACACGCGCTGCCGACCCGGGCGCAGGTTGTGACGACCCACAGTTGAAATTTTTCAAGCCGCCCATAAGGCCTTCAACTTGGCTTAACGACTGTCATTTTACTGACAACCGGGACCAACAGCTTATCGTGCCTTCCGAAGCACGGAAACGCTCGTAAATAAATGTCACAAAGTGATCCACGTGGTGGTCACCCATCCATATCTGGCCATAGTAAATGTTGCTTACTGCAGTGATCGTTTACAGAACACTGAGTCCGCGGGGCGCGAGCGCTTCAATATGTATCCCTATGTGAATGAACTAAATATGCGTAAAGCAGTTATGGTAGTCTATTATCTTTTAAGCCCAGGTTGACTGTAATTCAGCGTATTTTAACATGTTGCTTCTAAAAATATATTTGCTGCTACAAAAATAGAGTAATGAGGTTGATTACCTCGGTGGGGTCCTTGCGAAGGCAGACAAATTTCCTATGTATACTATTACAACTTAAGTAGTGCTTCTCAAATAGCTTTTTTTCCCAACCCTTGAGTACGCAGACGTCAGCTATCTAGATCTTAATGAGGGCTAACTATATAAAGTTGAGAGACAACGGATTTCGACGTTGTCGAAATTATTTTATATTTCCCATGTACGTATCCTCTCCTTGTTATACTACTGTGAAAATTCGTGAAGAAATTTATTGGTGTTTATTACTCAATCACTCTCTAATGGCTGAACGAATCTCCTGAAATTTAATACAGGGATAGGTATATTATTGTTTGGTTTGATTTTGTTCTCATGGTAAGTGGAAAGCGGAACAGAATTCCACGAGGGCAAAGCCGCGAGGATCGTCTAGTATGTTATATTGTTTAAACCCATCACTATTTCATTACGAAAAAGTATTGTCTTCCTGCACTTACATCTTTCAACTGTTGACAGGCTGATAGTAAGGCAATTTCAATACCACTAAGTGACATCTTTTTGCACAGCTGTTTCAGCCCGATCTATACGAGAGATCATGGGTGGAAGGGGGAAAAGGAAATGGGAATGCATTGTAAAACACTTTTATACTATATTATCTTTGTTTAAACCAAAAACATTAGCAATTTGGGACTTTCAGCGTAAAATAAATTAGCTACAACTAAATACCAAATTTCAAACACCCACTCAAATTTCACCTTCCTAAACTATTTTAGTGTTGAGATAAACAATAATTTTAACATAAACTGGTATTTAAACAACTTAAAACTATAAGTGGAATAACTTTTCTATTTAAACGTTTGTACGTAAACCTGAGTTCTTAATTTCTATTTATTTAGTTAACAGAACTAATGAGAGTCAAAGAAGTTTTCGTCCAGCTTTGAAATGAGTTTAACATTAGTTTTCATTGTATATTAGACAATAACTCATACACAGATTATACAACTAATGGTAGATGATGCTTGCCAAACAAGAAAGTGAGGCCATGATAGCAAATACTAAAGCCAAAAGTGAGTAGGTACTGTACAGGTAGGCTCTCTAGAAGTGAATTCGTGAATAATGCCAATAAATTAGAAATTACTGGTTACGTGTTGACAGTGTTTAGCACTGCCGCGTTACAGTACTCTCTTTTGGATTTAGTATTTGTTTTTTTGGTCTCACTTTCTTCTTCGGTAAGCTTCAATTACCTTTAGTTCTTTAATCAGTAAACTCATACAAATAAATATGAGCATTGGTCCTTATCCGCTCAATCCCGCCGGTGGCGTGGTCACGCCGGCGTATCCATAGGCGGTGCCCACGCCTTCGGCGGGAACGGCGGCTGCACGCCGGACGTCACACAATATATCCTTATTTCTTTTACAGGAGTCGTACTACATAAATACTTACTGTTTCATCATGCTGGATAACTGACGAAAATAACTACACTAAATCCGAGAACACCCCATGTGTAATGGATTTATGATATTTGGCCGAAAATTAGGATGGGGAAAATGAAGGAGTACTCTCAGATTTTACCATGTAATTCAAAATAAAAAGCAGTTTTCTGACATAAATTATTTTATTTACAAAATATACACATCAACAATTCACTTTCACCAAAAAAATAATAATCTGTAGATATAAAATCTCCGAAAATAAAATAAAATATTACTGCCTATTTATTTGTTTATTTTTTTGTTTATTTTGGGGATATCGAGGCTATGTAATCTTAAATTATTAAAAAAAAAACCCTCCCATTTTTATTATTGATTTTCAGATAAATTATTCATATGTTAAATGTTAAATGGTATTTTGACAAAAGATTATAGTTTCTATTGAGAAAATCTCCACAAATATCGGTTAAATACGAGCACTGCACAACAAAAACAACAACAAAAAATAATGGTGACCTTCGCGTGTTATTTTATCAAATTTTACAAATTTAACTTCGAATTACACTGAAAATATTTATCACAGCTGTTAAACAACACGACAGGATACTTTTAAATGCAAAACAACAATATTTGAAACAGAATAAACGAAAATATTCAAAAATTAATCGTATTATTACTTTCTAGGAACGGCGCCAAACAAACAATAATTAATGACAGCGATCAAATCGTGATTTCGACTTTTTTTTTCATTACATTCACTCGGCAAGCTGTCTCATTCAGTACCATAACCAATTCTACACATTAATTTATACAGAAAGACTTAGACCCGCGACCATACAGCCATAGATATCGAAAAATGTGCGAGGAGAACCAAACGGTAAAAGTTGGCCGCCATGGTTGCCAAAGCAATCGACTGTTCGGGAGATTGGCAACTCGGGTTTCATGCGGCATTCAACGGATAACGAATAGAAACTGACATAAATATACGTAACCATCTGGAGTTACCAAGTACGCTGCCATTAATATCTTTTGAAGTACCACTATTATTCCAATTCTTACCAAAACACAAATACAAATGTAGGTAAAATTTTGTTTGCGAATAGGTTATACACAAATGTGTTTCCCATTTCTCAACGTGAAAGTCTTAAGCGATATTCATCAAATGGAAACATTAATGTTTAAACTTGGGAAATATTCATGAAACGATCCTCGATATATTCCTGTATTTTATTAATGGTAGTTCTATAAAATTCGATAAGTGCAGTTGCGAAGCAGACACCCAATGTTTAAAATATTAAATGTAAACATAAAAAAATAGAAGACGTGTGCGATTTATGTTGAAAAACGACCAAAGATCAAAGTCGTTTAAAGAGTTTGGACCTATAGCAAGAAGGGTAGTCTTCTCCTGTTAATGGTAGCGTAGTAAATACTCCTAGAGTCATCCTGCCGAAGGCTTACCCGGGGCTTCCAACCGTAGCCATTAGATAGGTAATGCGTGTTTTTAGTCGATAGGAGTCTGGCAGCCATGTAGGATTTTCCTCACTTCAAAAAGCATAGTAAGAATTCTTAGGTGCAAGAATTAAAGTTTGTTATGGATACAGGAGTGTTACAAGCATTCCTTTTGCTTTTGCTGTACTGTGAAGGTGCTGATGTATAAGTGAACGAACCCCCTTAGCTTATATACTTAGTTTTAGTGCTATGCTTTCGATGGTGATTTACTAGTAGTTCGTCAATAAATCGTAGCAACTAACCGTAAAGATTCAACATAAATTAAATGAAATAGCAAAAACAAATCCAGCACGTTGAAAATTAAAAACTAAAGAGCTTAGCTTTAATACAAAGTTTGCATGTTATAATTAATGTGACTGTGTGAATACAAATATGCAAGGCTATGCGGCTACGTTGAGAACATGAATCATTTTATATGCATTGGTTATTTTCAGAGTGCGAGGCAAGCCAACAAAAACGCTTGGAGTATGAAAGATAAAAAGCCGTGTGTGGAGGGGCATGTTGAATGACGAACGAAATATTTTCACAAAACTTTTGAATGGCCAATGGTAAATACAGGTATTTTGCTTCAGTTTTGAGAATTTAAAGTTTAGGTTTACTTTTACATTTTCAATAATATTAGGGTCGGCTGCGCGAGTATAGAGCCTCTGATGTTGCAAGCGTCCATAGGCTACATTGACCGCTGACCACCAGTACATTTGGTGGGCCGCATGCTTGTCTGCTGCTGTAATGGTTTTAAAAAATATAAAAAGTATAAAATTAGCATACGCCTTTAAGATTATTTTATGAATGTTAATAATGTAACAAATAATGTTTTAATTTTAAATTTAACGTTTGATTGACAGTCGCATACTGTTGCAAATGCGAAGGATGCTGTCGTCTAATTAAGTCCAGCCGCTCGAATAGCTTCTTTTATGATATTATATTAAATTATATATTATTCTTTTATGATATTACTACAATTTGGTGTCATTATCCCTGTTTTTTTAATTACCTTCTCTTCACACAAAAGAAGGTGATGAAGTTGGTCAAGCATGAGTTTTCCATAAAAGAAAAAGTTTACTATAACTTGAGAGTTATCATTTTCTATATAATGTATCATGCTCTTAATCCTACTAGATCAATCCCACACTTATCTCGTTAAATTGAACAACTAAAGAGTTATATGATTATTGCATAGCTGTTACACAACTGAGATTTACCGTAGAAGATTACCCTAGTAACATTTACGATATAACTGACAAGTATATTGCGGGACTTTCAGAGTGAGTGATGATTATTCAACATGATTTCATAATGTCTTTATTAGTAAATATTTTAGTGTTACGACTAAAATACAAACTTATCCAGATTATACATTACTAGCATTCAGCTTCAGCATCAGCCCGCAGCTTCGCCCGCGTAAAATTCCTCTTCCCGTTGGAACTTATTCTCGGGATAAAAAGTAGCCTATGTGTTATTCCAGACTACAATGTATCCCTGTATACCGTATTTCAATAGCTTTGCGCAAAAATGTAAACAAACACATTTGATCCTATATATCCATAGTTACTTGCAATTGAGTATTCACCCTGATTATATTTCAGTATCCAGGAGTCATACAGTGTTCTTACAATCATTTCGACACCAAATAACTTCTTTATGACAGTTTATTTTTATTTAAAATACCTACCCAGGATAGAAAAAAATTCAATGATTTGTCATACTATATTTTTCTACTCATCTGTCTAAGACAACGATTGTCAAAACATGACATTTTTACATTATTGCCAGATCGGGCAGGATTGGACTTATACCAAATTTCAGCCAGATCCGTTCAGCCGTTCGAGCGTGAAAGAGTAACAAACATCCACACTCACAAACTTTCGCATTTATAATATTAGTAAGATATACCTTAAATATGGCTTATGCTCAAAAAACTGGCCGTTTTCTTGTTTTGAATAGCAATATCTATGCGTTGAGATAATAAGTGCCAGGAAAAATCCTTTGAAGTTCTTCGTTACTTCTAAATGAAGGGATTTTGATACTAAAAGTAAACATAGTTTCGTAAAATGGTTTTCGTGTCTAATAAATATTTTTGTAACCGTGCTCAAGGAATCACGTTGTAATTTTAACATTTTTGCAAATTCCACCTCCAAAGGTATAAAAAAGGAGGGTAAAGTTTGTATGGGACAACGTGATTCCTTGGTCCGATCTACTTAAAATTTGGCATATAGCATTATTAACCTAATTGATGGAAGACGTGTTTCGTATTTTATTGAAATTTGTACTATAACGAGCTAAAAAGGGAATGTAAATTATTTTGGGGCTGATTTTCTCCGGAGTTGATATCAATACTCCTTAAATACCCTTATTTTATACTTAAATTACTTTTTATTTTGACACATAATTTGTGAAAGTTCAATACAATTGACGTTTTCATTTATGTTTTAATTCAAACTTCAAACAGGTGATTTTACTTTAGTATAGTCATAAAGTTAAATAAAAAAGCCCTATTTTGGTATAATATTAACCAAATATGCTTTATGGAAGCATTATTGCTAATTTATTCAAATTTTATGTGACAAAAATACATTTGTGAAAAGAATAAGAAAATTATAAGATGGCTAGCCAGAAAAAATGAAAGACCACGCTTCAGGTAGTATCCACTGGTCAATAAAATAACACCGCATGTTACCATCTGGCTGAAATTTGGAAACAGACTCACTAAGTCTTTGTAAAATACGGGAATGGCCTCTACGTAGACTACATTCAACAGGACTGAAAAGAGCCATTACAATGAACATGAACGCTCAGCTGATGAAATTTACATTGTTATTGCGTTACCAGGTCTTGGATGGACCATCTGTATTAGGAGGACAAAGCCTACAGTAGTTCGGTTTGTCCAAACGTCGTAGGCTGGGACTACCTGAAGAAGGAACTAAGTTACGATGTCAATTGCTTAGAATAGAAGTTGTGTCAAGTAGTAGTTTAGCCGTTGAATTAAGAAATGTATTTAATAAATAAATTTACTTAGCTCATATTATTATTATTATTTTTTATACCACAAAGGTGGCAGACAAGCATAGGGCCCACCAGAAGGACCGGTGGTCACCGCAGCTTATGAACGTTTGCAACACCAGAGGCGCCACATTCGCGCTGCCTACACTAAAATATTATTATCTATATATATAAAAATCAATGCCACTTTTCGTTGTAATTTTATAACTCAAGAACGGGCTAACCTATCCAAACCAAATTTTTAGGCTTTGTTCGGACTATTTAGTAGATGGTTAATGTGAAGTTTGCACAAAATCGTTCGAGTGGTTCGTCATTTATCACGCAAACGAAGTTGCGCGGGTCAGCTAGTCTATACTAATTTTATAAAGAGAAAAGATTTGTTTTTTTGTTTGTTTGTTTGTAACGAATAGGCAATTAGGCGAATTTTAGGTGTACCTAAATTAAATATTTGACATGTATGTCAAATATTTAAATTTTTGTTGTAACATAATTAAGGAAGGTTTTTTGTAAAGTACCTAAAATTCAAGCAAATATTATGTTCTTACTATTTTGCAATGCCTGAAAAGGGCAACTAAGTTGTCACAACTTAGTTGCCCTTTTTATACCATAGGAAGACCTTTATATACACTTAGTTGGTTTGCAATAAAGATATGACTATGACAATCTATCCAATTGCAGCCCTTAACCCCTCACGCGCCAGGCCTCGATTTGCAAAAATGCTCTACGTGTCGGCGTCTTTTTGAGAATTTTTAAATTTTGGAGTGTGCTTTCAAAAAACCGAAGAATTTGTGAATGTAATGTCAGTAACATAGTATAAATTATACCTTCTCGGCTTCACAATAAGTTTATCTAACTATTTATATGTTTCAATAATGAAATAGAACTGACCTGATCTAGTAGCAATGTGATATATATGAAATTTTGATAATTTTCACTGATGTCACTTGTAAATAATATGTAGCTAGTTAACTTTATCACATTGTATCGAATTCCCATACATAATCACCAATATAACACTTTATTACAATAATAATAATCAACATTAAACAAAGATCACTAAAAAATTAAGACTTTAAAATCATAATTAAATATTTAAAACTATTTGTTTACATGATGAGAAATTCCGGCCGCCATGAATGTCACGTTCCGTAAAAACGCATACGTATTTCGTCTTGATAATTTTCATTCATACTAGCAATGTTTCCACTTTAAAAATAAAAAGCTGGTTATGAATGTATTCATAAATGGAATGATAAAATCAAATTGTGTTGAAAGTGTAAAGGAACGTAAATATCAACAACCAATGACGACAGTCTCTGTTGACGGCTGTTATGTTCAAATGAAGAACGGAATCGCGTCGCGCCAATTTGCTTATGTGCTTACATGTATCATAAAACGTGGGAGGGGTTAAGCGGTAAAATTTTAATTTTTTTTTTGTGTGTTCCTGGATTACATGAACTCAAGCTTACCGTACTATTCTATAACTAACCGTAAATGTAATAACCGTAAAAATTATGCAAATCGTTAGATCGGCTAAGCCAGCGTTTTTGCTACGTACGAGCGACTTGCTACGACTTGCTACGATTCACTCTACGAGGTAGAGCTACCTCTACAACACGCGTAGAGTATTATTTTCCACGTTTAATAGAAATTCTAGACTGAAAATGACGATATGTTGTGTGTGAGTAAGCTCCAAATGATATCGCACAAAATGATTCAATTTAATCAGCGACAAAATCCGCTTAAAGTCAATAATTATGAAAAGAATCAAGAAAAAACCTTTTCACGGTATTATATTAAAAGTTGGTGTTATTTTTAAATCCCATCCATAGATAGAACAATATCTCTAAAGGGCACCTTTAAATTAGAGGCGCGAGGAAGCGCCGCAGTGGTGCCACTGTTCGCTGTTCGCGATTGTATTTTTATTAAATTGCTTCCAAATTGAAACGTAAACGTTTTTGACCTGATTCAAATCTTCCCGCCAATTTAGATTCGTGAAGGTTCCACGTATTAACCAATAGCAAGGCTCATTCAACCGAGCATACACGAGCCAATGGTGAAAACGCGAAACCGGACATTCAAGATGGCGTGAGAATCGCTTCTCTCGGTCGACACGCAGCGACAAGTTACCTTCGTAATATTCCAATGAATCATCAAAGTAAATAATTATCTTCCAAATTAAGATTAACATACCGGGATCCTGCGGGAGTGACTTTTAGTTAAATAAATCCAACATTTATAAGTGAGTGTGAACGGCATCGGCGAGGCACCCACGCCAGAACAACTGGTGCAAGAGTAATCGACCAGAGTGAGGACAGGGACTCGTTGCGGTGGATCCTGAGGTAAGTGTACGTACTTGCTTTTGGTTTCTACCTACTCGTGAACCACCCAACCTTTCTATCACGGCGGGAAGATTCTAGTACATAATATTCGTTTCCCGACCCAGAGTGACGTCGAGGGCTCCCACGGCAGGGCCGATTCGTCACATCTTTTTGGTACCGAAACCCGGGAATCGCCCTGATCACTCGAAGTCGAAATTTCATTTAATTAATATCGCTGGTACGTTCATACTTATAACTCGCATCATTTCCATACACACATAATATCTGACACTACATTATTTATCTACACACGTATCTAATATTGCTATATTTCAACTCCATAGGCATTTTTACATTACACAAATTCATCCGAAACATGTAATTTGCTGGTTGAAATTCATAATTTTACCCAAATTGCATCATACTTTTAAAGGCAGGTATTCCATAAACGATTCGAATTTCGAATAGGTAGGTACATGATCACGGTGAACGGAAGTCATTGCAGTTGAAGTCATTACTCGATAAATTCACTCACTCTGAATGACTTCAGTTCAGTGGAGAACATTGTTCATTCTATAAGTCTAGAAATCTATGGTTCATCATAGTATCATCAATTTTATTGACATCAAACTTTTCAATTTGGTTCAAAAATCTCGTAACCAAGTCAAATTTATTAAGTAAAAACCAAAAGTTCATTGGGTCGTTAGATCTGTTCGTTCAGTCTGACCACAGAACCATAAGTTTGTTTACATTTCGTGATATTGTTGTGTTTTCGACACTTGTAGAAATTTTGAGAATATAATTGTGTTATAATTATTTAAGGAACAGTGTATATTTGTTTACGACTGTTAATACGATACGTGCATATACCCATTAACAACTTTTGTTGAGATAATTTGTGCCTGTTCAGTGAAATTAGTGATAGATATTTTTGTGTTGTTTACATTCGTTTGAAACTTATACCAATACAATGTCGTTTAATCCGAAACGTGTGTAGTGCGCAAACTTAGCAGTTCTAAGCCGAAACATCTGGAATCAGTGATTTATTACTGTTGCTGTGAATCGTGTACTAAAGGCACTCGAAGTAGGTAAGTCTGCTTTGAACGACGATAGTCAGTGCGATCTATTCCTTTCATACTGTGACCAGTTAGACAAATATCATGCTGAGTTTGAGCACACTCATTTTGCTATAATGGAACTTGTCGAGTCTACCGAGAGTGGTGATGAAGGTGATGGTGATGAGATTCGAATACGGTTTGATGATACATATTTTCAAATAATTTCAATTCGTCGTCAATTAACAAACTCAAGTTTAAACACGTCCGAGGTTTCTCAACAAACCCAGGCATTATCGTCATTATTATTCCGAGTCCGACTACCGAAAATTCAATTACCCATATTTTCGGGTAAAATTAAAGAGTGGCTAGAATTTATAGACACGTTCAATGCGCTTATTCATGAAAGTTCAGCACTCAAAAATGTTGAGAAATTTCATTATTTGGTGTCGTCCTTGAGCAGTGATCCGTTAACGCTTATTCGAACGTTTCCTGTAACGGGTGATCACTACTTGGATGCATATGCTAGTTTAGTTGCTCGCTATCAAAATAAGCGGGAATTAGCCTTCACCTGTTGGAAGGATGTTTTTAACATTACTTTCAAACTTCAAAACGCAGTTGAGTTTCGTAGGACTTTGGACAGTATCGATGAGAATTTAAGTATTTTAAGGAGACTTAAACTCCCCGTTGAACATTGGGACTTTGTT
This sequence comes from Miltochrista miniata, assembly GCA_933228765.1. NCBI lineage: Eukaryota > Metazoa > Arthropoda > Insecta > Lepidoptera > Erebidae > Miltochrista > Miltochrista miniata. The sequence goes on from OW121756.1 coordinate 25,589,595, forward strand.
ATCGTTTATCATCTTTTATCTAAGCTCGATTCGAAATTACGTCGTGAATTTGAGGAGAAATATTGTCATTCTGAGTTTCCTAGTTATCTCGAAATAAAACAATTTTTGCATTCCAAGTGTGAAGCGTCCTTACGCGATAACCATTTCTCTGATGCTACCAAGGAAGGTCGTCCCTCCAAGGATGTTCTCAAGACGTCTACCTCTCACGCAATCGCTAAGCGCATTAATACCACGCACACTCTTTTAGTCGAAAATTCGGACAAACAAACTAACATCGAAAATATTCGGAATAATAGGGTGCCAAGTAGCAAACCACTTGAGTGTCCTTATTGTTCAAGCAATCATTCTATTACTCGTTGTCAAACATTTCTTGACAAATCGGTAGACGATCGTATGTCGATCGCTATTGAAAAACGGTGGTGTTTTAACTGTCTTAAACCATCACATTCGGTCAAGAATTGCATATCGGTGTTTCGCTGCCTCCAGTGTAAACATAAACATCACAGCCTTCTCCATAAGGATCGGACTGTCACCAGTGATGGTCATACGAGTGGATCGGACTCGCAGTCGGTGGCTCTGGTAGCCAGGGGAGACAAAGCAAGGTTACCCCACAAACCAGATTCTGCCACCACTGTGTTGCTCGCCACAGCAATAATTCAAGTCAGGGACGGTCGCGGACGATATCAATCGTTCCGGGCTATGTTCGATACGGGCAGTCAGAACAACTTTATTACTAAGAACGCTGCACAATGTTTATCTCTTAATCCTAATCAATCCGTAATCAATATCAAAGGTTTAGGAGACATTGATGCTAGCACTATCGGCTTAGTAAATTGTTCGATTGCATCTAACAATCAATATCGGTTTAACGCGGACCTCCACGTTATTCCTACCATATGCAGGGATCAACCAATATCTAAAATCAATACCGTAGGTTGGTCTCAAATCAATTCGTTACCGTTAGCAGGTCCAGGTTTCAATGTACCTGGACCTATCGACATTCTGTTTGGTGCAAAAGTCTTTGTTGATTCACTATTGAATCAACGTATCAAAGGCGCAGCCAATCAACCCCATGCGTTTAATTCTATATTCGGTTGGCTGCTGTTGGGTCGAACGTCGTCGATGACGTCATCGTTGCATCAATTCTCACCCAAACCTAATGAAGAGTCTCAATTGTCATCAGATATATCTTCAGAAGGGAGCCTTCTGAAAACTAAATCGTTTTCTGATGATCAACCTTTAACAAACACCGTGCTAAGTCCCCTGGGGGATCCAACATTCGATACTCGTAGCACTTACAAACCACTCGATCGTTCATGTGCCAAGCGAATTATCTTAATCGGGATTGCAAGGGTCTTCGATCCACCTCTCGTATCACCCGTTAACGTAGCCTTGGCTAAATCCCTCTTGCAGAGGCTTTGGTAACTTCGAGAGTCGTCGGATAAAACTCCGCCTGCGGATATCGCTAAGGTGTCGCGAGACCTGAGTAACCAACTATCAACTTTACAAGACCTTAGGTTTCCACGTTGTATCGCGGGTCCACAGGTTCAATCGTGTGAACTTCATGACTTTTATGATAGTTCCGAACTGGCCTATGGGGCTATAACTTACATTCGCATTCTTTTCACCATGCGTTATACACAAGTTATACCGTTATGCGTGAAGGCTCGAGTAGCCTCTCTTAGGAAACTTTCGTTGCCCCATTGCGAACCGTATGTTACCGTGGTTCTAGCTGATCTTGTTAGATTCGTTTTCGATACTCATGGTCTTAACTTCTCGGTGCATGTGACTTATTTGCGGTCGGATTCTTCTATAATTGTACAATCGTTGCTTTCTTCGCGTTGGACTACGTTCGTAGCTGATTGGGTTGGTCCCACTCGGTATAGTGTTCGGGTTTTTTTTTCTATTCTGGTGGCTTCGGTAGATATTCCCGCTGACAGGTGCTTGCGGGTACAGTTGCCACGTGATTTGTTACATACCTTCTGGGGGTGGTTAGGACCACCCTGGTTAGGACCACCCTGGTTACCGCAATCATCCGACCCATTTCAATCGGGATTCGGGGAGCAGCGTGGTGTGTGCGGTAGAGCGTCGATCGGTCGTACTACTTACTAATCAAGTGAGCAGCAACGACGAGACTCAATTCGATTATCCTTTACAGCGTTATTCGTCACTCGATAAAAGCATTCGTATTCTATCATATATCCGACGTATCCCTCTGGTATTTGATCCAGGACCAATTACTTCCGACGAGGGAATCTATACATTCTCATTGTCTATAGTTAAGCTTGTCCAAGCGCTGTCAGTCACTGATCCCCAGTTGGAATTAACTCGCTCGTATCCCAGATCCTTACGCAAGCTTCATCTGTGTCTGGACGCGATGAATTTCCTCAGGGTGGGCGGTCGGTTTTCCCGTGCTAGTTTTGAGCGCGAACGAAATCATCCAACGTTGCTCCCTTGCGATTATCCTTACACGTTCAAACTAATGAAACCAATTCATCGTAGGCATCGCCACACCGGACACTATGAGACTCGTTACTGGTTCTTGCGATGTTTCTGGGTGGTTTCGGTGGGGCAAGTTATTCGTGAGTGTTTTTCGCATTACATACGTGATTGTAAAAACTCATCATAAGCCATTGCAATCGTTTGTGACGGATCTACCGTCATACCGGCTAAACCAGATCAGCCAATTCTCGGTGGTTGGTGTTAACTTTGGTGCACCATTTCGTATCAGGTTAGGAACTCATCATGGAGCCAAGGCAGATAAAGCTTACTTGTGCTTATTTCTGTGCTTGGTGACAGGAGCGGTATATTATCTTGCGGTTAAGTCATATCGTTTAAAAGAGGCTTTCATGTTGGCATTGCATAGATTCGTAGGTCGTCGTAGCCTTTATAACGTTATTCGTGCTAACATGGGACTAAGCTTATTCGGTACTGGAAATTATTTGGTTCTATTTACCGTTGTTTCACCTATGACTTCTGGGTCAGATGAGAGCAATCCTAACGTTAACTACCATCGACTTACTCGTTGGCAGTTTATCCAAACGATTGTACGTTCGCTAACGCAGCGTGCGGAATGGACAATGTTGTCTAAACCATTATCACTGAATTCTATCGTCATCATTAAGGATGATAATCGAACTCCATTACATTGGTCTCTGGGAAGGGTAATCGAGCTACATCCGGGTTCCGACGGTACATTCCGTGTGGCAACCATCACCACTCAATCCGCGGTTATCAAACGGCCGCTGGTTGAATTGCTTCCCACAGATCAATAATCAATCAAACTTACACTTACTCGTTAGCATGTTTGTAATCATTAGTCTAAGTTATAGTTATTACACTTATTACTACACATTACACGTTTTCATATATCTATTTTTCATTCGTATCCGGAAAATACCAGCCGTATTTTGGTGGGCGGAATGTTCGCTGTTCGCGATTGTATTTTTTCTCTCGGTCGACACGCAGCGACAAGTTACCTTCGTAATATTCCAATGAATCATCAAAGTAAATAATTATCTTCCAAATTAAGATTAACATACCGGGATCCTGCGGGAGTGACTTTTAGTTAAATAAATCCAACATTTATAAGTGAGTGTGAACGGCATCGGCGAGGCACCCACGCCAGAACAACTGGTGCAAGAGTAATCGACCAGAGTGAGGACAGGGACTCGTTGCGGTGGATCCTGAGGTAAGTGTACGTACTTGCTTTTGGTTTCTACCTACTCGTGAACCACCCAACCTTTTTATCACGGCGGGAAGATTCTAGTACATAATATTCGTTTCCCGACCCAGAGTGACGTCGAGGGCTCCCACGGCAGGGCCGATTCGTCACAGCCACTGTGGTGCGTTAGACGCGCCACCACTAGTTTTCATACAATTTTTCAGAAGCGCAGTTGTGGCGCGTCGCGTGCAACGGCGCTTCTAAAGGTCTGGTTAGGGACATATTTGCATGTCGTGTCGTATCGCAACGTGTTCTGTCATGGCACCGACTGCTCGCCACCGATAGCGCCAGAGCGGTGGTGGGGGTTATGACGCGTCGCGACACAACAGGTAAATGTATCTCTATACCGGCGCGTGGCTCGTGGCGCGAGCATTTATGGGTCACACAAATATTAATGTCCGGTGGGAATCGAACCTACGACCTCCAGCGCCGCAGGCGGTATCACTACCGACTGCGCCACAGAGGCAGTCATTATGAAAAAAATACATTATGTATGTTTGAACGCTGCAAAGGTTCGTTAACACTAAAGTGCACGCGCGGGTTACACATGTAGCCCAGCGTGTAATGTTGCCATATATTATCGTACCTAGGCACGCTATAGATCTATCGTCTCGTGTATTCCTCGACTACTACCCCCTGCACACACACCATAGTGCGACGCCACTTGCGGCGCACAGACGTTTAAAATATACGCCCTTAAAGTTGCTGGGCTACACCTGTGCCCCGCGCGTGCGTTCGAGGAATAATATCGTGAAAGTGTAAAAGTGACAAAACTAAGGCAAATATACTCTATTGAAACATAATTATATTATCTAATTATACATATTATGATATATATCTAATTAAAAACATATAAATAGTAAGTATGCATTATTTATTGTTGGTATCTGTTTATTTTTCGCAGATGGCGTCCGAACAAATCGAACGATGGCTTGATGAAGTTAGTGAAGGTGAAGATATTTTGACCGAAAGCGAAGAAGAAGAGGAAGAAATTGCAAGACCAAGTGACGCACTGGGATCACCTCATCATTCTGATACGGAACAATCAGGCGACGACGTGCTGCTGTTGACATTGGTTTCCTACCAATCTTGAAATGGAACCAAGTGGAGTAAGTGTCCACCAACTACTTCAAGAACAAGGTGCCATAATATTTTAGCTCGTCCACCGGGCCCAATAGGTCCAGCATAATTTTCCACTGATCGTTACATTCCTAATTGATAATATGACCTAGTGATCTCAAGCCTGCCAAATACTAGTTGATTTTTAAGAACTTTCTATTTTTGTTCAAAGTTAAAAAGTTTTATAAACAATTATAATAAAAATTGATATGTTTAAAATATACACTGTGTTTAAATTATTAATTTTTGATATATATTTATAATTCACTTCCTTGTTAATGGGCTACACCTGTGCCCCGCGCGTGCGCTCATGGTCAATTTAGGGGCGCGTGTACTGCAGTGTTAAGTACTGTTCAGAAAATAACGCCAGAGTACGCCACAACACGACACGTTAGTATGCACACCCACCGTCATGACAGTAAGCATCACGACACGCCACGACACGGAAGTATGTTTCCGCCTTAAATATTGTATGAGAACTGGTGGTGGCGCGTCTGACGAGCCACTGTGGCGCCATTGCGGCGCTTCCTCGCGCCTCTAATTTGAAGGCACCCTTATAATCTATTGTTTGGTTATATAACCGAGAAGAAAACCGAAATAATAACTTAGTACTTTATTTGTCCAGTTTCTTTTTTATTGTTGACGAAAGCTTCGAGTACTCTTAATAGCAATTCGTTTTAGTTTGTAAATGTATCTGAAAGTAGGTTTATGTCAAGTAATCGAAAATAAACTACTAAAATGCCTAGTTAGCCGCGACACAATAACGAGTTTATTAAATGCTTTACCTGTCGATGGCTTATGCATTAAAACAAAGAAACCAAAACTACAATTTTGCAATGTAAAAAAACGCCAGTAAGGATTATTTGATAAATGACGAGACATACACTTTTGAAAACATACTTGTTGTAACCATCATTTATATGAGAGAAGGCTGAAAGCAAAATATAGAACATCGATATTCAAAGAACATGAAAAAACTCCTGCCGGAAATATTTTTAATACAATATCAACACATTTGATACCATAAAAGTTCGTGCACTTTGATAGAACCAAAAATAATCTTAGATATTCTCTTAAGCGCTGATTTTTACTATATACATTGGAGGTAATAGAGGCGTCGACATTATTAAGTCGTAATTTTCCATGGTAAGATATTGTAACTGCTGTTCAGAAATCGACCATTTGTATAATAAATCGATAGTGATTATCGTTCCCGCCTCCTATAAAATGTCGTAACCGTTATCTATCGGGTTCATTGAGCCATATCTCGGTGCTAAAATATTCTATAGCTTTTATAGACATATAAATATCTATCAAAAGTTACAACACAAAAGGAAACACATCCTTATAATTTTGCAATATATAAGATTTCTAACAATTCTATTATGAGAAATTGAATCGCTGAATTTGAAGATCTCTTAAAAACGAGGAGATTTTCTATCTCAGATTTATGCAACGAATCATTTTGAAAACTTCTTTTTTTATGTATGTACATTTTTGTGTAAGCTATGCCGTATTCTTACCGTCTGTCTACGGTCAGGAGTCCTGGATAATATCCACAGAACCCCCGAGGGTTACGTCCTACTTCTTGGGGAAGTTCGGATATTATCCGCCATTTTAGGTAGGTTTGGTTACTATCCAAATTCTTCAAAAGAGGAGGGACCACTCCGCCATCTTGGCTTGCTTCTGGCCTTCGGTCATGGTAACCGATAGCAGAAAATCCTAAAGCGGCTTTTACTCTCTTTTAATGTCACCCAAAAAAAACACAATAACCTTAATAAGATTTTTAATAAAAAAGTGCTAATTTAACCAAAATCCCTTTTGATGAAGTGAAAATTCAGAAGTTTTTCAGAAAAATCTATCGAGAGTGCCCACTTATCAATTATTAAGCAGTGAGAAACGATGACTGAGCACAGTTTAATCCATTTCTGCCATCTCACTGGCCATCTATTAGCCTAATGGAGCGGTGAGCCTCGGTAACGTAACGAACTCAAAACAGTTCTGCTGAGTATGACAATAAAAATAGCAAAGATATATTCAATTTTCAAATGTGAAAACCTTTGTATAAAACTATTTGAGGAGTTGATATTTTCTAACATGTCTCGATAAGACTTCCTCGGAGGGAGTAGTTTAGGTATAAGCATGTAGGTAAGGTACAGCAAGGATAGTAGAGAAAAAATATGTTTGAACATCACGACTTGAAGAAAACATTTCTTTGCCAATATAAATTACTCTCAACAATGATCTAGTATTCATGACTTTATTGATATATCACAGTGTGTATCTTTGTTTGAATTTTAAATATAATATAGCAAGTTTTTGAAAGAATGTGAATGTGCGTAGAACATAATTACATTGAATGGAATTCCGAGTTTCCTGGATATATTTATGATTTTGTAGAGGCATTCAGACTGTTTGAGTCGAGCCTAATTATATTAGACTTTGAAAGAAATAATTTGCAGTCTAAGTCGGTAGTTGACAAATCGCCTGAGGTGTTTCGGCGAGTTTGACAGATCCCAAAACATCTCTATTAGGGCAAAATAGTGCCAAGGAGCACAAATTAGAGATAGTACAAATGGAAAACATACACACACACTCGCGCACAAAATAATCAGTATCAAAAATTTGGTTGAGACCGCCTGACCTCGTGTCTGCGAATGAGTGGTCTATATGTGCGTAGCCTCAGCGAATCTATATATATAAAAATGTTGTGTGCGTTTGTGTATCTATTAAAAACTCAAAATTTACTGAATCGATTGAGCTCAAAATTGGACACGATATACAATAAGATTCAGAGATGGTTTTAGGCTACTTTATACACTTTTATCATAACAGCAATAAGAATAAAATAGCTTTAAAAAGTGATTTTACCAATAGATGGCGTTGGTCGTTTTTTTTAAATTATATTCTGCCAGCTTCAGAACAAAATATTATAAACAACCTATTTAGAAGGTAAATATAAAATATAATACCAAATATATTATGCACTGCTAACTAGTGCTGACTATCACACGCTAGAGCACGCTAGCTGAACGACACCGCCATCGTAGAAGTGCCTCTCATGCCTTGGACCAAGTATCAGGTCGCTAGACGCAAGGGTTAGGGTGTCCTTCCCCTTTCTTCTTAACCTCGCATGTTGATATTGATTTAGCATAGCAGTTTTTGAATTTTCTTTAAAGAAGGTTCGGCGCCGGGGCCGGCAGGCGCCGCGCGCCGAGGCGCGGCGCTATGTATCCACGGCAACGTCGACGACGTCAGTGTTGAGTGTCAGTGAAGTGTAAATACTGAGTTTTTTTTTTGTGATTTTGTGTAAATATTATTGAAAATTTAAGAGTAAGTTTTTACAATTTAATTTATGTTACAAGACTGCAATGATGGAGGAATTTTGAATGTAAACAGTCAACCTTCCTCGTCGCTGAATTGCCTGGTTCGCTGTCCTAATTGCTCCCAGGCCCGATTCTTTAAGGGTCAGCGAGGTTTGAAAGTACATTTTGGGAAGGTACATAAGTCCCAAAATGTACTTCCGAACACTTTGTCCTTAGAGTCAGAACATGCACAAATTCCTTTTGGGCAATCTATAAGTAAATACAAAAATTCTGTTCCGGTTATAAAGAGAATACCCCGTGGTGCAAGGCCAGCAGTGGCTCAAAACTTGGCCCACTGTATTGGCCTTGTAGTACGGGACAATTCCACATTTGCTTGGGAGCAATTACTCACTTTCTCTTATAGGATACTTCATATTTCCAAAAATCAGGCAACTAACAAAAGTTTAACGACTCGAATTTAAGAAAATTGCAATTTATCATGTATTTTTGACCCTAAATTTACAGTCTTCCATAAAAATTCTCTATGTCATTATGTAGAATGCAAATTAAGAGAAGGTGACATCAGAGGAGCGTCCAGGTTATTATTTAGCAGCGACGTTGTGGCGCCTTGCTCTCCAGATACTCTTGCAGATCTGAGGAGCAAGCACCCTGCGCCAAGGGACGACCTTTCCTTTCCCGATCCTCCAAATTCCGATTTTGACTATTTAACTGTTACAGCCAAGGAAGTTGTGGCAGCTGTTGGCTCCTTCCGAAGTGGTTCTGCTGGTGGCCTCGACGGCTTGACTCCTCAGCATTTGAAGGATCTTTTGAGTCCCGCCGCCGGGGAGGCTGGCGAAGCGCTCCTGAAGGAGCTAACAGGTTTGGCTAATCTTATGTTATCCGGCAATGTGGACGAAGCCATTATAGATATACTGTATGGAGCCAATCTATGCGCTTTACGCAAGAAAGATGGTGGCATTCGTCCCATTGCCGTCGGTTGCACTTTCAGACGTATGGTAGCCAAAATTTGCTGCCAGTTTTATAAAGAAGAACTGGCTAGAGGTTTTCAACCCCTTCAGGTCGGTTTTGGATCGAAAGGGGGTTGTGAGGCTGCCATACATGCCCTGTCTACTTACCTTGGCTGCGGTAAAGTAGAGGTCGTTCTTAAGGTTGACTTGAAGAATGCCTTTAATTCAGTAAACAGGGACACTTTGTTGACACAAGCCAAATTGGAAACACCCAAAATTTACGTTTTCTTTGGCAATGTTACCGACATCCGTCAAAATTATTATATAAGGACAACATTTTAGATTCTGCAGTGGGTTGTCAACAAGGTGACCCCCTTGGGCCACTCATTTTCAGTTTATCAATTCATCCAATAATTAGCCAACTAAATTCAAAATTCAACGTCTGGTATCTAGATGACGGCACTTTAGGAGGGGATGTAGATACAGTTTTCACAGATTTGGCTTTATTAAAAGATAAATTTGAATCTATTGGTTTAGAACTCAATTCTTCAAAGTGTGAAATTTTTGTTAATGATAACATGGACAGTGTTTCCACATTAGCAAAATTTAATGTTTTGGCTCCAAATTTAAAAATTACTCAAAAAAGTTCTCTTCGCCTCCTAGGGTCTCCTATTCTAGAAGATGCCTATGAATCTTTCATTGAGGAAAAAATTCAAAATTTTTGTGATGTTTCGGACCGACTTCTTCAAATTAATATGCATTCGGCTTTTACAATCATTCGGTATTGCCTTTTTGTCCCAAAATTAACTCATGCTCTCCGTTCATCTCAATTTTTTAAACATTCGACACTTTTGGAAAAATTGGACAAAATTATTCATACCACCCTTTGCAAAATTTTAAATGCAGATTTGGACGACCGGGCGTGGCTCCAAGCGTCTTTACCGATACGTTTGGGCGGCCTCGGCGTTCGAAAAATTTCGGATATAAGTTTACCAGCATTTTTGTCTTCAGTCCATGGCACTGATGAATTGACCAGGAAAATTCTAATTCCTACACTGGTTAATTCTGAAGTGCCAGGCAAGATTGAAGCCATAAATGCTTGGAAAATGATTTGCCCAAGTACTGTTTTGCCAACCAAACCATGCTCCCAGAGACTTTGGGATAGGCCGCTCTGCAACGAGGTTAGGAAACATTTATTGAATACGTGTTCGAATGTTGCAGATCGTGCTCGCCTATTGGCTGTGGGAGAATGGGAATCTGGTGTCTGGCTTCAGGCTCTTCCGTCGCCCAACATAGGCACTATGTTGGACGACACAACATTCAGAGTTGCTACCTGTCTTCGTTTAGGTGCTCCTTGCGTTTCTCCGCATAGTTGTCAATGCGGTGAAGCAGTCAACAACCTTGGGCATCACGGTCTATCATGCAGCAGGAGTGCAGGTCGCAGACCTCGTCATGCGTATCTTAACGACATCATCCGCCGGGCTCTTGTCACCGCCGGTGTTCCAGCCGTTCTAGAACCTAACGGTTTGGCTCGTGACGATGGCAAGAGGCCGGACGGTATGTCTTTGGTGCCATGGAAGATGGGAAGGCCTTTAGTTTGGGACGCAACCTGTGTGGACACCCTAGCTCCTTCTCATCTTCCAAGCACGGCGGGCTGCGCCTGTTCTGCTGCTGCATCTGCCGAGACTCTCAAACGGCGCAAATATAATAATTTAATAGGTAATTATATATTTGAGCCGTTTGGGGTCGAGACATTGGGCTCGTGGGGCCCAAGTGCTCGTGCGCTTTACAGGGAGATCGCAAAGCGTTTAGTTGACTCTTCTCGTGACCATAGGGCTGGCCTCTTTCTCGCTCAAAGAATTAGTATCGCAATTCAACGTGGGAATGCGGCCAGCCTTATGGGAACTTTACCGGTTGACATCGATGGGGAGGAATTCTTTGACACCTGAGCGAGGCATTGTCAGTCTTGTCACTACCCTCCCATCTGTTTTTGTTGTTTATTTTCTTTGTTTTTTTTTCTGTATATAACTGTAGAATATAAGTAATTTTAAATTTTTCATTTTGTAAATATACCTATTATTGTCGCAAATCAATAATTGCCGTGATGAAATTAAACTAGTACTATTACAATTTAGAAGGTACCTACCAGATTGATGTTTTTTAAGAGAAGTTTGATTGCGGCCTTCTTGCATTCAGAATAATAAAAGAGAGTACTTACCTAATAAAGAGGTCAGATATGTTTTGCATGTTATTTTTGAACTTTGAATTTTGGAGTTTTGGAGTTATGGAGTTTTGGAATTTTGGACTTTTAGAATTTTAGACTTTTAGACTTTGGAGTTATGGACTTTTGGACTTTGGACTTTTGGACTTTTGGACTATTGGACTTTTGGACTTTTGGACTTTTGGACTTTTGTACTTTTGGACTTTTCGAGTTTCGGGCGTTTGACATTTTGGACTTTTGGAGTTGGAGTTTTAGAGTTTTAGACATTTAGAGTTTTAGAGTTTTGGAGTTTTGGAGTTTTGGAGTTTTGGAGTTTTGGAGTTTTGGAGTTTTGGAGTTTTGGAGTTTTGGAGTTTTGCAGTTTTGGAGCTTTGAAGCTTTGGAGTTTTGAAGTTTTAGAGTTTTAGAGTTTTAGAGTTTTAGAGTTTTAGAGTTTTAGAGTTTTGTAGTTTTAGAGTTTTAGAGTTTTAGAGTTTTAGAGTTTTAGAGTTTTAGAGTTTTAGAGTTTTGGAGTTTTGGAGTTTTGGAGTTTTGGAGTTTTGGAGTTTTGGAGTTTTGGAGTTTTGGAGTTTTGGAGTTTTGGAGTTTTGGAGTTTTGGAGTTTTGGAGTTTTGGAGTTTTGGAGTTTTGGAGTTTTGGAGTTTTGGAGTTTTGGAGTTTTGGAGTTTTGGAGTTTTGGAGTTTTGGAGTTTTGGAGTTTTAGAGTTTTAGAGTTTTGGAGTTTTGGAGTTTTGGAGTTTTGCAGTTTTGGAGCTTTGAAGCTTTGGAGTTTTGAAGTTTTAGAGTTTTAGAGTTTTAGAGTTTTAGAGTTTTAGAGTTTTAGAGTTTTGTAGTTTTAGAGTTTTAGAGTTTTAGAGTTTTAGAGTTTTAGAGTTTTAGAGTTTTAGAGTTTTAGAGTTTTGGAGTTTTGGAGTTTTGGAGTTTTGGAGTTTTGGAGTTTTGGAGTTTTGGAGTTTTGGAGTTTTGGAGTTTTGGAGTTTTGGAGTTTTGGAGTTTTGGAGTTTTGGAGTTTTGGAGTTTTGGAGTTTTGGAGTTTTGGAGTTTTGGAGTTTTGGAGTTTTGGAGTTTTGGAGTTTTGGAGTTTTGGAGTTTTGGAGTTTTGGAGTTTTGGAGTTTTGGAGTTTTGGAGTTTTGGAGTTTTGGAGTTTTGGAGTTTTGGAGTTTTGGAGTTTTGGAGTTTTGGAGTTTTGGAGTTTTGGACTTTTGGACTTTTGGACTTTTGGACTTTTGGACTTTTGGACTTTTGGACTTTTGGACTTTTGGACTTTTGGACTTTTGGAGTTTCGGAGTTTTGGACTTTTGGACTTTGGACTTTGGACTTTGGAATTTTGAACTTTTATACTTTGGACTTTTGAACTTTTGGAGTTTTGGTCTTTTGGACTTTTGGAATTTTGGAGTTTTGGAGTTGCGGAGTTTTGGAGTTTTGGAGTTTTGGAGTTTTGCAGTTTTGGAGCTTTGAAGCTTTGGAGTTTTGAAGTTTTAGAGTTTTAGAGTATTAGAGTTTTGGAGTTTTCGAGTTTTCGAGTTCTGTAGTTTTGGAGTTTTGAGTTTTGGAGTTTTGGAGTTTTGGAGTTTTGGAGTTTTGGAGTTTTGGAGTTTTGGAGTTTTGGAGTTTTGGAGTTTTGGAGTTTTGGAGTTTTGGAGTTTTGGAGTTTTGGAGTTTTGGAGTTTTGGAGTTTTGGAGTTTTGGAGTTTTGGAGTTTTGGAGTTTTGGAGTTTTGGAGTTTTGGAGTTTTGGAGTTTTGGAGTTTTGGAGTTTTGGAGTTTTGGAGTTTTGGAGTTTTGGAGTTTTGGAGTTTTGGAGTTTTGGAGTTTTGGAGTTTTGGAGTTTTGGAGTTTTGGAGTTTTGGAGTTTTGGAGTTTTGGAGTTTTGGAGTTTTGGAGTTTTGGAGTTTTGGAGTTTTGGAGTTTCGGAGTTTCGGAGTTTCGGAGTTTCGGAGTTTTGGACTTTGGACTTTGGACTTTGGAATTTTGGAATTTTGAACTTTTATACTTTGGACTTTTGGAATTTTGGAGTTTTGGACTTTTGGACTTTTGGACTTTTGGAATTTTGGAGTTTTGGAGTTTTGGAGTATTGGAATTTTGGAGTTTTGGAATTTTGGAGTTTTGGAGTTTTGGAGTTTTGGAGTTTTGGAGTTTTGGAGTTTTGGAGTTTTGGAGTTTTGGAGTTTTGGAGTTTTGGAGTTTTAGAGTTTCGGAGTTTCGGAGTTTCGGAGTTTTGGACTTTTGGACTTTGGACTTTGGACTTTGGAATTTTGAACTTTTATACTTTGGACTTTTGAACTTTTATACTTTTGGAGTTTTGGAATTTTGGAGTTTTGGAGTTTTGGACTTTTGGACTTTTGGAATTTTGGAGTTTTGGAGTTTTGGAGTATTGGAATTTTGGAGTTTTGGAGTTTTGGACTTTTAGAATTTTAGATTACTACTAACTCCTATGATATTTCTTTCGAAAAATAAGGTCATGAAGAAGTTTCACTTCTTACGTGTGTACAATAGTTCACGCACACATTTTTTTTTAAATGTACCCATCATTTAGTTTGTTACTCATTTCTCATAGGCACATAAAACCACCATAAAAAAAGTCACAGCGAAGCGTGGCAGGGTACCGCTAGTCTATATTTATAAAAATCAATGCCACTTTTCGTTGTAATTTTATAACTCAAGAACGGGCTCACCTATCCAAACCAAATGTTTAGGGTTTGTTTGGACTATTTAGTAGATGGTTTATGTGAAGTTTGCACAAAATTGGTCCAGCGGTTCTACATTTTTGCGAAGTTGCGCGGGTCAGCTAATTTAGTATGTAGGTTTCCATCTGTACTATCTCTGATTTGTGCAAGGAGTTTCAGTGAGTATTCCCAGTGCCAACACGATCAGGTGCTGGGCGACCCGCACACTGTTCCACGCCTAGCCAGTGTGGATCGACTTTAAGCGGATCACTCCATGTAAAAAAAAAAGAATTTTACAAAGACAGTTTACAATTATAGCTAAAATTATTATTTAGGTACGCGTTGGACGTTGGTCGAGATTAGGCATTTATTCATTTAAATAAATAACTGTATGCACTTCTTCTCTATATAAAGTTTAAATGTGTCAAATATCACGTGAATAAGTTTCTGCTTCATTTATTATACATGAAGCAAAAACTACCGTAATGATTATTATGTAGATTAGCTAACATGAAAATAATTCACAAAGAAATATTTGATTTAACAACAAATATAGAAAGCAAGCTAAGTTCAGTAAGTATATGAAAACAATTTTATTATTTACAAGCACTATCAAAAGAAGTTTTTACTTTCTGAAGCATTTGCATCAAAAAGGAGGTACTATGAATGACTTATAATATTTTCATTTAAAATATGCTGTCGCATGACTTAATTCCAAAGTAATAAGCTGCAATATAAGGGTTGGAATAATTAGTATAATAAGTTATGTACGAACTACATTTACACTTTTTTTTTGAATGTAGTTTAGTCACATACAAAGCTTTGCATAAATTTTTCGGTTCGTTGGTTATATAATTATTAAGGTGAGGTAAAATTTAATTACTTACCTTTAATTTTACATTTCAACTGTATATGTCTAGTGGTGCTACCTGTTAACGTTACATACACCAGTCTTCGACTCTCTGCTGCAATATGTACGAATTTGCATCTTCTATATTATGAAGTGCGAGCCGAATCATGGTCCCCTCGCTTTTCCACTAACCTAAAAGCGCTCGAGTGTGTTTATCAAAACTGCTTAGTAGTAGAGACTTTATAACGTAAAGGTAACGTGGTACGTGAAACCAACCTGCATTTACACGTCTTACAGTAGTATATTGTACATTAATCTGTACCATTACGTTTACTTCACAATTTATATAGATACTCTATGGTCGTGTCTAGTTTTTTGTCTAAGCTAACGTGGCATAAACGTGAGTTTTTAACCGACTTCAAAAAAAGGAGGAGGTTCTCAATTCGTCTGTATGTATTTTTTTTATGTATTTCAAGCGATAATTCCGTCAATTATAGACGGATTTCAATTAATTTTTTTGTTGAATAGTGATTACTTCTGAGGTGGTCCCATTTTCACCAGGTCAGGATCTGACAAAGGGATCTAGGAGAAAACGAGGGCAACCACCGAAAATTGTAGGGACAACTAGTGTGCTTGTTAACTTTTTAATTAAGTGCTTTAATGTTCTACACTTTAATGAAGGTATGGCGTCGATCTGATGATAGAGTCGAAAGACAGTCGAGGGCATTCCTAAACAATTTACAGCAGTTATCTTGTGTTTGGGCTTGATTGATTTGTATTGATGAGAACTTTACACTTAGATTGATAGATCCAATTTCAAAAAAAAAAGAAAGGTCTCAATGTTTTATGTATGTTCACCGTCAATTATAGACGGATTTCAATTTTTTTTGTTGAATAGGGTTTACTTCTGAGGTGGTCCCATTATAACCAGGTTAGGATCTGATGATGGGATCCTGGAGAAATCGAGGGCAACCACCGAAAATTATAGGCACAACTAGTGCGTTTGTTAACTTTTTAATTCCGTGCTTTAATGTACTACCATTAATAAAGGTCTGGAGTGGATCTGATGATGGAACCAAAAGAGATTCGAGGGAATTTCTTAACGATTAACAGCAGCTACCTTGTGTTGGGGCTTGATTAATTTGTATTGATGAGAACTTTCACCTAGATAGATATAATTTTTTTTTTCATTATTTTAAGTGACGGGTGAACCCGTCACTTAAAATAATGAAAAAAAAAAATTCAATAAAAAATACAACCGACTTCCAAAAAAATCCTGAAAAATAAAATTTACTTAGCACAAAGTAATATGTAGTTGATTTATCAGATTTTATTCAATATAGTATTGAAGTTGGTGCCATGAATAATATCTCCCTCAACCTATGAATTTACTTGGCGCCGACATCAATATGATATTGAATAAAAAATCAGGTAAATCAAAATACAATATTACTTTGTGCTAAGTAAATTTTATTTTTAAGGATTTTTTTGGAAGTCGGTTGTATATTTTATTGAAATTTTTTTTATTTAAAACAATTCACTCACTTACCAGATGTTTACTATCAAGTAAACATCTGGTGCTCTAAATATTAGAAGAATATAAAATCAACATTTTATAAAGTTTAGTGTAGGCCGTTTAGAAAAAGATTAAAAAAGTACCGGAACTTGCTGTGTCTACAAAAAATACTTATACATAAATCTTTATAGCGCTGGCTTTTTAATTAACTAAAAGCCTTAATTCCAAGCGCTACCATTCTTTGAACTTTACTTTGATTCACTACTAAAGACGAGATGAGGTGAAACATTACACCCATTAGTCAAAGGGATCTTCCCGAATTAGACGATCGAATTTCGTTCAAGACGAATTTGTAGGCAGGCGTAATTCAGCAAGTTTAGACATTAGAATATTGATGCCTCTTAAAGACTTTCTCAAATATATCTTGCCTACTATATAACTAGTCCACCCTAGATAACTTCTGTTCAGAATTAATGGCACGGGGTGATCTACTGTCCCCAGAATCCAACAATTCTTATCTCTTCATAGGCAGGCGCAGTGGGAGAAATTAATTTTGAAACTCGACTAAAACTTTAGATCATCGTGTTTTGAATAATAAATAAGCTTGCGCTAGATAATGGAATAAGTTTTATGACACCGGGACTTGTTTTGTAACACTTTTCTTAGTAAGTCAAGTTTAAGAGGTTACGGGCGCGGGCGGCTTGAAGAATTGGTCGCAGCCTGTTCCTGTTTGTTAAAACAAGACAATAGGGTCCGCCTGCCAAAGAATCCTAACTTTCTATTTCCATTTTTCATGGCTCTATACGCGCAGAGTTTGAGGGTGTTTACCCTTGAACTTACATAACAGCCTATTTTTAATTTCAGAGTAGGTTTCATCTATCCCTGTACTAAATTTCGGCCAGATCCGTTCAGCTGTTAGAGCGTGAAAGAGTAAGAACCATTCATACTTTAAAACTTTTGCATTTATAAAAATAGTATGGCGAAATACTGATGATATAAAAAAGTGATAGACAACAATTAATTTCTATGAAACAGAAACACAAGCCCAGTTAAGAACAACAGTAGCTAAATCTTACCTTTTATTTTGCAATTAACTTTTAGTAAAGTACTGACTAGACATCTGCATTGTTGGCGCAGATCGTCTTTAAATACAATTACTTTCTAGAGAATACAATTAGTGTGCCTCAAAGAATCATTACACGATGTAAAGGTGAAATTTTAATGAAACGCCTCGGTTGTAGCCGTAATTGCCACCTCCTACTTATTTGGTCTCTTTAACAGCCACTTCGGATTTAATTAGCTTTGAATTATAATGGAGAGTGTCTCAGAAAATCTGTTACGCGTACGAGACATCG
Organism: Miltochrista miniata; assembly: GCA_933228765.1. Lineage (NCBI taxonomy): Eukaryota > Metazoa > Arthropoda > Insecta > Lepidoptera > Erebidae > Miltochrista > Miltochrista miniata. The sequence continues at coordinate 25,607,319 of OW121756.1, forward strand.
GGTTATGGCGAAATATATTGCTGTAACGTTTTGTTTCTTTTTTTAGAATATGACTTTTGCGTTTGTATATGCACAGAGACAGTTTAATATTTTAAAGTTTGCATAGAAAACAGGGAGTTCTTGACGTGAAGATGTTTGATTGTCGAAATACATGCTTTTTTTATCAGTGTCACTTGACTTTGATAAAAAAAAGAATAGATAGTAGGGAGATCTTGAATGTGGCTGGGTCTCGAGGTCGCCCTTCACAAATCCGAGGCTCCGTGCTTCCACGGAACTCGGATGGGGCTACAGGTAGGGGGCGTCAGCATCGGCATCGAGCCCTCGATGAAGTATCTGGGGCACGTACTCGATTTCCGGTGGAATTTCAGACATCACTTCCGAAGTTTGGTCCCAAAACTGAGGGGGGCATCAGCCGCACTCGCGCGGCTGATGCCCAACATCAGGGGACCCAATGCTCCCTACAGGAGACAGTACTTTGGGATCGTGCTAAGTATGGCCCTACACGGGCCCCCGTATGTGCGGAGACCCTGACGGCTAGAAATGTGGCTAGATTGCTGAGCCTGCAGAAGGCGATGGCCGTCAGGGTGATAAGGGGATACCGCACGATCTCAGGTTAGGCGGCGGGTCTCCTAGGCGGGACCCCTCCATGGGACCTGGAAGCGAGAGTCCTTGCGTCACTATTTAGACAGCGCAAGAAGGCGCTGGAGCGCGGCCAAAGGCCTGTGCTTCGAGAAATCGATGCCCAGTGGTCCCAGCTCCACCAGGAAACCGTGGAGACATGGAAGGTGCGACTTGAGCAACCAAAGGGGGGATTCGCCACAATCGCGGCCGTCAGACCGGTCATGGACGAGTGGCTGGAGAGAAGACACGGTGCTCTCTCCTACCGGTTGTCACAGATACTTATCGGGCACGGTAGCTTCGGTAGGTATCTGTGGCGAAGACACCGGGAAACCACGGTCTAGTGTCAGCACTGTGAGGACCGTAGCGATGACACAGCGCTCCACACGCTGGTGGAGCGCACGGCGTGGACGCAACAGCGCCAGATCCTCGTGGTGTTCCCGCTTGAGACCATGGTACGAGCCATGGTCTCCAGCGGGAGTAAGCTGCGCCGCCTCTTTCTGCGAGCAGGTCATGCTCGTGCTGGAGGCAGCGGGGCGGGAGCGGGAAAGAACTCTCCCACCCAAGTTCCGCAGTCGGCGGCCTGGGCAACGCCGACGTGTCTTCGCCGAAGACTATCGGCCTCCATGACCGGGGGCCTGAGGACGGTGAGTGGGCTGCTCACCATCCTACTTATTTGGCTGCTCGTGATACATTCGTGTGGCGACGGGGTCCCGTGTTACGACGGGTAAGAGTACAAAATGTCGCCGCCCTTGTACATCACGAGGGTGTCGTAAGAGGCGACTAAGGGAACACTTTCGCAAAAAGATCCATTGCGTAGAGAAAGAAAACTCGAAATGAAACCCGGTTGGTAGTAAAATGACAATCGTTAAGCCAAGTTGAAGGCCTTATTGGGCGGGTTGAAAAATTTCAACTGCGGGTCGCGGGAACCTGCGCCTGTCCATTTCAACAGGGCAATAGGCTCACCACCTATTTCGTGGGACATAAAGTATAAGGTGAAATGTAGGCGTATACTCTACCTCTGTCTACCCCTTCGGGGATAAGGGCGTGATTGTATGTATGTATGTACACTCGGTAGAAGGCAGCCAAGGACGCTATGGTTCTTCGCTGCGCTAAGGGTTCGATGCCTTCCGTCACTTCAGGACAACCAATTAATCGGATAGCATGTTTTTTTTGGTAACTCAGAGTAAATGCGACGGGAACGGCTGATTTACCCTCTCTTATGTGACGCAAACGAAGTTGCGCGGGTCAGCTAGTTATACATAGAAAACATCCAAACTCCGAAACAAACATTTGTGGATCACACAAATATTTTATTAATGTTTGGACCGACCCGGGAATCGAACCCAGGACCTCCAGGCGGTTACGCTTCCGACTGCACCACAAAAGCAGTATACTGCTTTACCTATGTAATTGCCGTTCTGAAGTACTGGTATTTCCAATAAAAATAAGTTTTGTTTGCCTAAGAATTCTAATTTCAAATTAATTTTATGTTAAAAACATGGAATTCATTTTTCAAAATTAGTCATTTGTTTATTGATTAGTGTGACGTTTTCATCGCATTTTAGTGTTTTTCGTCTTAATGGATACGTTAAAAAATCTAGTAATTATTGAATATGAGTATCGTCGTGGCCGCAACGCGACACAAACGGCACACAAAATCAACGTCGTTTACGGAACTAACACTACAAACTAACGCACCGCCTGTTATTGGTTTGCTCGCTTCCGTTCTAGAAATTTCGACCTGAAAAATGAAGCTCGCGGTCGTCTAGAGACTTTGGTCGAGAATGACGAATTAAAGGCGATCGTGGAAGCCGATGATACACAATCTACGGAAAACAATATTGGTCCATTTGCGTCAAATTGGCAAGGTAAAGAAGCTTGACAAATGGGTGCCCCACGAACTCAATGATCGCCAGTGCGAAGTACGTCGAAACATGCCTTGCATTGCTCGACAAACACACAAATGAAGGAATTTTGAACTGCATTGTTACTTGTGACGAAAAATTGACTCTGTTTGAGAACAGCAAGTGCTCAGCAAGTTGGTTGGATCCCGGTTAAGCACCTAAACAATGCCCTGAACGAAAACTTACCCCAAGAACAGTGATGGTCACTGTTTGGTGGTCTAGCGCCGCTCCGGTGTGATTCATCACGGCTTTTTACCAAACGGGGTGAGCATTACTGCAGATGTGTACTGTGAAGATTTGAACACAATGATGGAGAAGCTGGCACATCTCCAACCAACATTGGTCAATCGCTCGTCTTCGCTGCTCCTGCACGAAAATGCGCGATTTCAAACTGCACAGCAGACGGTCTCTAAGTTGCAAGAACTGTGGTTGGAAGCTCTCCGTCATCCACCATACTCACCAGACCTTGCGCCTACAGACCACTACTTTTTCCAGAATTTGGATAACTTCTTGGCCAAAAAGAAATTCAATACCCGAGAGGCGGTGAAAAATGTCTTTGAAGAATTTGATGCTTCCCGTCCAGCTGACTTCTTTAAGAAGGGCATATAAACTGCCGCTGCGTTGGCAAAGATGCTTTGATTGCATGGGTGATTACTTCGAATAATACAAATAAAAAATACATGAAAAAAAATCGTTTAGTTTTTTTAAAACATAACGGCAGTTTCATAGGTAAAGACCTCGTAATATAATTATACTACTACCCAATGTCTTCACTATGTTTCCTGCTGTTTAATTTAGCTTACAATTTAATCTTTGCTACTTGTAGGTAAACTAAATACTAAGTACTGTTTTCAGCAAGTTTATGTTGTAAACCAGAACTCGGGATACCCCAAGTTACATACATATAAGTAACAACACATACTTTCAATTAACTATTTTCGCGTTATGATTTTTTTAAAAAGGAACAAAAACATGAAATGGAAAATTAAAAAATGAACCATGTTATACTTCATCAGTTCAAAAAGAATGAGCCTCCGGATAGAACGTCCGGATACTGAATGAACTACTAAAGGCACTCGCGAATCGAAGAATACGTGAAATAACAGTTTCAGGTATTCTTCGATTCGCGAGTGCCTTTTGATTGCGGTTATGAAGTAAGACGAACATAACTCACTAAAGCGCTGGTACAATTTATTTGCCTAAAGTGAATGTTATTATATTATGTGATTTGCCGGCAAATAAATGTAAAAAAAGTCACGTTACTTTCGCCTCCGTCCATAAATAAGGTCATCACTTTGGCTTAACGATTGTCGTGTTACTAAAACCTTCCATAGTTTACGCTCGCAAATGACAAATATTTGTGACAAAAATACAAATATCACAAAGTATCCACGTGGTAGTCCATCAAATGACCTGTAATAACATTGTTGTTTTTTGCTGTTTCTAAAAAATTGTGACTCAGTGTTCTGTAAACGATGTAACACAAAGTCTGAAACGGCAAATATTTAGCTAAAGTTATAAAGTTCTGCGTTACGTACGTACTTGATTGAAAACACAGCTTATCTCCCTCATTGAATACAGTAGCGCGCAAAATTGCCATAGCATATCCATAACCACTTGAAAGCTCAAAAAGCGAGAGTCGGATGAATCTCAATTTACTTTAATGCGTAATCATTTTGCTCAAAATTAATTTCTCCTTAAGACGCCATTAAAACAAACGCACGCAATTAGTTAAAAATAAAGGGGTGCTCTGGAGCTCATCAAATATTTATTACGACACGCTGATCAAGAAAAGTAATCCACGACCTTCTTTCTAATCCGAACGTCATTATCTTAGACCAACTGTTTCTGGATGCAGCTGTTATTGAAAGGCGAAGCGGGTTTTAATCCATTTAGAAATTGCCAACATACCACTCACCTCACTCTGACAACCTCGAATCTGAGTGAGTAGTTGTACATACATACACAATGTATGTATGTACACACACACAACTTTTCCTTTGTACTTATGTAATATCATAGTATTTTTATGTAGGTATGAAAATTTATTATGAAAAAATAAATCACTAAAATTAACTGCTAGTATATTGAAACCAGTGAAAGTACCCTGAATTAGACATTCGAGTAGAACTGTATAATTATTTAGTAGCAGACAGTAAGTTCTCAATTTTCACGAAGCCTTTGAAATGGTATTTTCCCAGACGCTCTTTAAAGGCTGCCACCTGCTAAGAGTAAAAGGGATTGTCCTTAGACATATTATAGTCTCTAATTATTTTCTCTATACCAACTCATTAACAATCAGCTTTAGTGTTCAGAAAATAGACACAATAACGAGACTAGCGAATTTATACTTCAGAGAGGGCATCTTTCCGTCACCTTTAAAAAAAGCCATTGTCACTCCCGTGCACAAGGATGGTGACATAAACGATGTGAGTAATTATAGGCCAATCTCAGTTCTACCGGCGATTTCAAAAGTTATAGAGAGACTAATAAACAATCAGTTAGTAAAGTATCTGAATAAATATAAAATTATATCACCCTCGCAGTATGGATTCAGGCAGGGTCTGTCAACAGAAGACGCAGTAACAGCATTAACCTCTCATATCGTCAGCCAAGTTGACAAGGGAAAAGGGTGCTTAACAGTGTTCCTTGATTTAAAAAAGGCCTTCGACACAGTCTCGGCTCCCATCCTTGTGCAGCGGCTACAGAGCATTGGCATACGGGGAACCCAACTAAAACTGTTCACAGATTACCTACAGGATCGGAAACAGTGCGTAAACGTGGGAGACTATGTGAGTAGTGAAACAACTACGACCTTCGGTGTTCCACAGGGAAGCGTGTTGAGTACGACATTGTTCCTTGTATATATCAACGAACTCTGCGCTATGACACTCGAAAATGCACAAATTTTCTCTTACGCAGACGATACGGCAATTACTTTTACCGGTAATAATTGGGAATCTGCATACAAATTCACTGAAGCGGGGCTATTACACTGGGAAACAGTAGTTTTGTTTTATGAAGTTTCTTACCTGATATTGTATGATTTTGCCACGCTGATTCCAAATCTGTAGTCAGTTTTTCTCTAGCAGCTCTAGTTTTGGAAATATAAACATATTACATTTTTAGCCAAAAATACCACATTTTTGGATTAAAAAAAATTTTGCTCTTACTTAACATGAAAAAAACTTTGTTATGTGTGCTTTTCTTGCCTGAGTGGAAACATCAGTCTTATTTTGAATGCTCCAGCATTAATCAGCCATCATATTTGCATTCCAACGACCCTGGTATCGCTCTTCCACAGTGCGAATATCCTGATTTAAGCGTTCTCCTTGTTTTTCGCTTAAGTTGCCTAATTTTCTGGAATACGGTCTAAATGGCTGAAGAGGAAGTGCATCTTGATGTTCATGTTACATTTTAGTCTCTGGAAGTGCCACATGAGCTGCTCAATGTGTTGAATGTAGCCTGGACACTTCGTGTTTCCTAAAAAATTTTGCACAACCCAATTAAATTCAATCCGTGCAGATTTCTCCATATCTGTCAAACAATCAGTAAAATATTGGTGCTGTATTAGTTCCCTGATTTGAGGACAGTCAAAAATATCAGCTTTAATTTTTTCTGTGCTCGGGAAAAAAAAGTCGGTGTCCCATCATCATTCTCTGAAAGAACTTGTGGAGTAATATTTGAAGTAGGTTGCGTATCAGTCACAGATTCTTCACTGGTATTTAGGATGGGTCTAATGGCCGATTTTAAATTAGATTAGTCAATTTGGATTAATTTTTGCGTTTTATTCCAGTAATATTTACAACCCAAAAAAAACATCTATCGTGATGATTAGTCGGTTCACGCCAAATGATAGGACTATTGAACTTTAATTACCATTTAATTTTATTTGCCCATAAACGCAATGATGTTACGCAACTACCACATACAAAATTTGGGAGCCATGGCTTACTAAACACTTGCAATGGCTTCTCAAAGTAGTCCAAATCGGCCTTTTTTATAGAATTAGCGCACTTAAACGCCGTTCTCTAAACATATAGTCACCACAAACAGCACAAAAACTATTCGGATCATTTAAACAAGTTCTTCTTAATGTAAACATACCAGTTTATTTATAAAATTTTGTAATTTTTTGAACAAAAAATTCATTCAAGTAAGCCGAGTAACAATATTTTAGGAAGTACCTGTATCACAGTGAATGGTTAAAAGAAAAAAACATATGAAGAAACTGAAAAACTTCTCAAAGGTGGAAAATGATCTACTCTTGTTTCGTCTACGCTCACTAACATATACACAAACACGCACGCACTCACTCACACACACACACACACACACACACACACACACACACCCTACTTATCAATAAGTCATTGCATGAATTCTGTAACTTCTTAATGCTATACTGTTTACTCTAGTTCTTAGAAAAAAAAAATGATGAACAATTTCGTCACCTTATACCTACCTATTGTAAAAATCAGGAAGAGCGGGGACTCCTAGCACAGGTATCTTTATACTTAAAAGGAGTCCTCCAGATTAACACACATATTGTAGTAGTTGTATAAGAAAAGAAATAAATATATTATTATTATTATTCCCTTTATTTACATCTATAAACTTATTAATTTAAATTTTTAAATACATTCTAAAACTAAAAAAATATATTTAAAAATATAAAAAATAGCGTCCCACCGGCATCGGGTACAGGGACCAAGCTACCGGTGGTTAGGGCTGCAGAGACAGGAACCGTCTCACGATACGTGCCGTGTCTAGAAGTACCACCTTTTGCATCTGGCCCTTGACCCAACTACCTTACGCGAGCCTCTTGAGATGTTGATCGAGGCTCTTGGCAATTAGACCGTGTGCTGATACGACTATCGGAACAATAATCGCTGAATCTACATCCCACATGTCGACAACCTCGTGAGCCAAGTCCAAATATTTTAATTGTTTGTCTTTTTCGGCTTTCACGAGGTTTTCGTCATGTGGAACCGTGATATCAACGATTATTGCGAGGCGCTCTGATCGATCTATTACCACTATATCAGGCTTATTGGCTATAGTCCTGTCAGTGATAATAGATCGATCCCAATACAACGTGGCACGACCATTTTCAAGAACTGGATCGGGCACATACCTCTAATACGGTACCTCCAAATCCACAAGTTTATATTTTAGTGCAAGTTGCTGATGGACAATCCTGGCCACTTGGTTGTGTCTATGCAAATAGTCGCCGTTGGCAAGACGAGAACAACCAGAAATAATATGTCTGAGAGATTCACCGGGTAGGTGGCATGCCCGACATATGTCAACCGTACCATCTCTCAAAATATATTTCCGATAGTTATTCGTCATAACAACTTCGTCTGTAATTGCACAGACAAAACCTTCTGTTTCGCCGAACAAATCACCGAAACGTAGCCAGGAGACAGATGCTGTTAAATCTACATCGGGCCCGTGTAAGGCCCGATAAAATCGTCCATGCAGCTCTTTGCTCTGCCATATCTCCTTGCGATCCGTAGTTGATAGTATTACTGGTTTGTGCCAGTTCTCTTTGGCAAGAGCAAGAGGGGTCAGTCCGTTATCCATTGCTACCACATCCCGATGCATACCCACGTCAGCATGAAGGAAATATTCCCTAAGGTTGTATAGGTACCTCACGATTGTGTAATGTCTTGGCATTTAAAAAGCCGCGACCTCCACACTTTCGTGGGATATACAACCTCATTACAGACGAACGTGGGTGATGCATTCGGTTTATGGTCAATAGTGAACGGACTTTCCTATCCAGGGCGTCTAATTCAGTCTGAGTCCATCTAAGTATGCCGAAGGAATAGATTAAGATTGGCATGGCCCAACCGTTGATAGCCCGCACCTTGTTACCGCCCGGTAAAAGACTTTTCAGTACTTTTTTCAGGCGGCCAAAGAAACGGTCCACCAACGTTTGTTTCATGCCAATCTCTGTAATACCTAATGCCTGCGACATACCCAGATACTTATAGGTTTCAGTCGCGGAGATGGATTTAGGTTTTGTAAAATCTGAAAGATGTACTCTTTCAGATTCCACAATTCGTCCCTTCTTTACATGCATGACAGCGCATTTATCTACACCAAATTCCATTTTGATAGAATTACTGAAAGCTTCTGTGACTTTTAGTAACTCTATCAAGTGGGAATCGGTGGAGGCAAATAATTTCAAGTCATCCATGTAAAGAAGGTGGGAAACAACTTGACCTCCTCTCCTGAACTGATAGCCTAGCCCTGAACCCTCCAGTAAGGTACTGAGAGGATTCAGCGCCAGGCAAAACCATAAGGGACTCAGGCTGTCACCCTGAAATATACCCCTCTTGATCCTGACAGGCTCGCCATTCCCAAGAACCTGACGACATATATTATATTCCTTATTATTATATTATAATACACATACTCAATAATAGTCATTACATTAATTTAAAACTAACTTGGCTGAAACATTAATAATTTGATCATACGATTACATGCTTAGTTTTTTGAAGAAAATGCGATAATAAGACAGATTCAAAGCATATTAATAGAAATAAATTATGTCTGAAGAAAATCTGAGTGAGTTCTTGGAGGTCTCTCGAGAGATTTAAGGTAGAATAATAGAGTTCTTTGGTGAAAGTGTTTTTTTTTCTAGAATAAATAATTGAAATGTATAGAAAATAACCGGTCAAGTGCGAGTCAGACTCGTGCACCCGCTTTTGTCCGTTTTCTTTGGTTCTGTACTCAAAGTACAGAACCAAAGAAAAAACGAAATGAAAGAGTCAGTGACGTACGTCGTATTGAACTGCCGTGTTAAGGCCATACCCACGGCTAACGACCTTGAGCATATGGGCGATATGACTCGCCAACAAAGAGTAGCGCAACTACAGAGACATCAGAGTAAAAGAACTACGGAAGAAGAAGAAAAATAGTAGCGGAAATGCGTTCCTCGCTTCACCAAATAAACAAGAAGCTGTGAGACGGTCTCACCCGACTGCCCCTCTCTAAAACGTTTATTGTGAGAGTTCAATCCGATTGACGTTGTCATTTTTGTTTTATTTCAAACTTTGAACAGATGATCCACGTCACCTAGTGACGTAGTTTAATGCAACAGAGTCACAGACTACAGACAAAGTCTCGCCATAAGCCCCTCTGCACTCTATTTTATAGAGAGAGGCGAAAATAAATTAAAAAACAAAGGAACGTTTGTATTTCAATTTTCCTTTGTTTTTAAGTGTAGTAAAAATACACTGCAAAATATGTGATTGATTATTACGTAAAAATTAAATGTGACGAATTAACAAAGACGAATGTTCATATATTCATTGTTTTACTTAAATTATTACAAATCCAGACAAGAGGGGTCTTCCACTCGCTTAAAAATTTTGTTACTTTTGGAACAAAATTTCATTTCATTTTATTATAACAAACAAAAATAGTCGTAAACGCAGTTGCGAGGGTCAGCTAGTTATGTATAAATAAGAAGCGCTCGTGGCACCGCGGACTCAGTGTTTTGTAAACGATCACTGTAGTAAGCTCATTCACTATGGCCAGTCCTTGGATGGGTGACCATCCATGTGACCACTTTGTGAAGTTATTTATTCGTGCCGTTTCTGTGTTTCGGAAGGCACGTTAAGCAACGGCTGAATGTGCCTTTCGAAACTTACGGGCAACCAAGACCAACGGGTCTTGGTTGCCCGTAAAATGGCAGTCATTAAGCCAAGTAGAAGGCCTTTTTGGCGGCTTGAATAATTTCAACAGCAGGCAGTCACAACCTGCGCCAGTCTATCTCAACACGGCAATACAGCTCACCACCAATTACGTGGGACAAATTCTAAAAAGGTGAAATATGGGGACATAATAATATGCCTCTGCCTACCCCTTCGGGGTTATCCCCGAAGGGGTAGGCAGATACATACATAAATACATACATTAATATGTATATTATGTATGTATGTAACTAGCTGACCCTCACAACTTCGTTTACAACGCTTAAGGTGTATGAAAGGGGAGGTATTTCTTCATCAGACTCAGCAAGTGGTGAGTGAAACTGCACTGTTTGTTTTATCATAAAAGAACGTACACGTCGAGGGCGTGGACCAAATTGTTTTAGAATCTATTCTAAAATAATTTATTTCAGTTCACGCCTTCGGCGCAGACGAAATATTTAAAGCTGGACTTAATCATTAAGCTCTTATGATAATGCCAACACGCCGGTTTAGATTTACACTCACATTCAAAGGAACTCTTGAATTCTAGGTTTTGAGAAGTTGAGATGTCTCCAACTCCTGAACTTCCTCGGATCAATTTTCATTCAAATCAGTAGTTTCGGCGTGATACATATTCGGAATACAGACGGACATGAAAATTTTAAATTTCATTTTGGCTTAAGTAGGTATTGATTAGAGAACGCGTTCTTTTTTTTTAAATAGCTTTCATGTTCAGACTCTCGACCCTCAACAGTTTAATTATTATGTATAGATATAGACTAGCAAGAAACTCGGCGGGTTATTCTTTTTAGTGATCTGCTTACTGTAATATAGACTTAAAAAATCATAACAAATTGTTTGAGAATCCAACAGAGCCAGCAGATCATTTCCAGACTTACTTGTCTAGCAAATATTGAATACAATTTTTGGTCCCGAGCAGGATTCGAACCTGCGTCTTCTGGTTTGCCGGACCAGACGGCCTCACCATTGGACCAACGAGACACTGCTCTCGACCGTCAATTCCTTCACTTTATTACTTTAACCAAGTTGCCGGTAGATGGTGCCTACGTCACCCCAAGATGTAATAAGCTGAAAAAAATCGACGGTAAATATAAATAAATATATTCACGGACATTTCGCACAAGGCTATCTAATTCAAAGTAAGCTAGGAATGACCTGCTTGTGTTATGGGTATAAGACCACGGATACTTATATACTTTTTGAATACATACATATTATACATAGAAACACCCAGACTCTTGAGACAAACATTTATGGGTCACACAAATATTTGTCTCCGGTGGGAATCGAACCCACGACTTCCAGCGCCGCAGGCGGTATCACTTCCGACTGCGCCACAGAGGCAGTCAAGTTGAGACCAGTGTCTCAAAAAAAGCAGTGTGTTAATAATAACTGTAATATAAGTATTTTCATCAGTTAGCTATATCCCTTAGCACAAAGTTATAATAGCTTAAATTGTGTGCGAATGTCCACAGATATTTCTTCATTTATTTATATTGAAATGATTAAGTACCGCTTACAATATAAGCATGACTACCTTTCGAAGTAATTTAATAAAACAATACGAAAAATAAGTTGAAATGCATTATATTCTCATGTAATGCATTGTGTAACTCGGGCTCTGGCTCTGTTACACGCATTACTCTGTACATGAATGAAAATATAACATTTTACGAGAACATTTTGCAGACCAGAGCGACACACGTCCGTCTAGCAACACGACTCCCCCCGCACTAGATTTTCGGGCGAGCGCGGGGAAGCAAGCAATGTGATGTATTCTTTGAATACATTATTAGTTATAATTAGTTAAAACTTATACTAATTCAAAATTGAAGAAAACCATTTTAGAGGTCTATGTTTTCTTTAGTCGCTGATATAAATTTTATTATCATTCATTAATAAATAGATGTCATAAAACGTCTTCTTCTAAAAAAATATGGGCTATTTCAATGATGTTTTACTAATTATTTAGAATAAATACACAATTTCTGATAATGCCATCTTTTGACACACATCTTTTAAATTTAAAATCTACTTTTGGCTGTCATTTTTCGTATACTAATACCGAGAAGAACGTCTTTATTTGCACCTCTTTTTCGCAAACTTTGTCAACCACTCCCCGGATGTTCTAGTGAGAGTAAGCTTAGAGTAGTTTCCAATATTCAACATATTTTTGAGCCCTAAACTTTTTCCGTCCTTAGATTTATTTCAGCCTTGCTTATTTCGGTTTATTTTGTCCATTTTTAACAATATAGGTCAATATTTAAGATTACCTTATTTCCCATAAACTGACTTACAAATATCCAACAATATATCTTATCGAGTCAACAAAATAAAAATGTAGCCAAATAAAATCTAATCTGTTAAAATCATCATCCGCTGATATCTTATCACTTGGATAATATTGTGCGAGGGAATTGAATCACATCTGTGGTCACCCTCTTCCAATTAATCGACGAGTCAAACGGAGTCATATTGATTTCAATCTATTTGACAAGCAAATCACGCACAGAATTAATTTATATTGATTGCCTTTTCAGACTATAGTTATTTAAGTTTTATTAAGAACGACTTCTTAGGTTTCTTGACAGCTTAGAAACATTCCGTATAAGATTTTATACAGCGAAATTACTTTTAAACTTAATTTACTTTTAAGGTCTTTTAAAAGCTGTCGACACAGCATCCTATCCAGTGGGCCTTTAACTTATCCTGCAGCTTGGTATAGGTGAGGTGAATCACCTTGCTAGTTTAGTAGGTGGCCTAGAGGCTAGACCCATCTAGATGCAGTCTTTATCTTGGCAAATTATTACTTAAGTGAATTCAACCACGTACAATAAAAATACTCCTTAAATTCTAACTAGCGATACTGAGATTCTGGCGTTCAAACAAGCTCTTCAGCTTTTTTTTATAATCCATATATAAGAAAAACCGGCCAAGTGCGAGTTGGACTCGCCCATGAAGGGTTTCGTAGCAGCAAGTAACATTAATATAAAAGTTCTTATAGTTCGTTGTAACATTGATTGATGTTTTAACACGTTCGCAGTGGTAGTGATTTTTCTAACCGAAAATAGCGGTTTATGACGTATTAAAAAGAAACTACCAGCTCTATGTCGTTCAAACCAATTTTCGTTGGTAGTTTTTATGGCAATGTACATCATATATTTTTTTTTAACTTTATCATTCTCTTAGTTTAGAAGTTAGAGGGGGGGGGGGGGGGAGACACATTTTTCCACTTTGGAAGTGTCTCTTGCGCAAACTATTCACTTAAAGAAAAAATGATTCTACGAACCTCAATAGCATTTTTGAAGACCTATCTATAGATACCCCACACGTATGGGTTTGATGAAAAAAAAATTTTTGAGTTTCAGTTCTGAGTATGGGGACCCCCAAAATTTACTGCTTTTTTTCTAGTTTTATATAAGAATCTTAATGCGGTTCACAGAATACATCTATTTACCAAGTTTCAATAGCATAGGCCTTATAGTTTCGGAGAAAAGTGGCTGTGACACACGGACGGACAGACAGACGGACAGACAGACAGACAGACATGACGAATCTATAAGGGTTCCGTTTTTGCCATTTGGCTACGAAACCCTAAAAATGGATCTGCAAAATGTATGTTGCTAATTCTTTTTTCTTGCGTTAGTTATAGCCAGGGCAAAGTTTGTATCTATAAAAAAATAAGAGTACACGATTATTTTTACACAGGTACATACTAAATTAGCATTCAAAGCCATCCATAGTTTCAAAATACAAAGCCAGAATGAGATCCTAATAAATGTTTACCAGGCCACATTACCGCACAATTTGATAGGAATTAATCGTTGGTTGCTACGGTGAGGTATCTGAAAGCTCAGGCGTGGCAACCAACAGAAATCGTGGTGATTAATTATGTAAGCAAAGTTGTACAGAATTTGAGCGGGATTTGCATATGTTACAGGAATTTGGTTTGGAAAGTACCAACCTTGGTGGATTTTAAATTATTTATTGCTTATCAAGAAGTACGAGGTAAGTATTAATAAGCTGCATTTTGACATGAATTGTAAAATATTGTATTTTACATAAAATATTAGATGGATTTTCGGCGTAACTAAACCGATATGCGAATTGTAAATTTAACCAAATTTACAGAATACAAAAACAATGTATACAATACTATATATAATAATCACTGCCTCGTTGGTCTAGAGGTCGAAATGTGCGACTGCGGATCACGAAGACGTGGGTTTGATTCCCACCGGAGACAAAAATTTGTGTGACCCATAATAAAATTTGTCTCGAGAGTCTGAGTGTTTTCTATGTATGTTAAGTATGTATTTAAAAGTATATAATATGTATTAATATCCGTGGTCTGATACCCATAACACAAGCAAGGTATTCCTAGATTACTTTGGGATCAGATAGCGTTGTGTGAAATGTCCGTGAATTTATAAAAAGAAATTATAAAAAATTACAAAATCTCAAAAAAAAAATACTATACTTACCGTAGAAACTTATTTAGACTCATTTACAACAAATAATTATGTACTGCGCTATACGAAAAAGATGGAGAAAACGTAGATCTAAGATGAAAAAAACTACATTCCAAATCCATGGGACAAAATTTAAGTATTTAAGGTACGCCTGCTTTTTAGGAGTGTAATCATAATTTATGATAGAAATATTAAATGGATATAAAGTTATGTGATTTTTTTCCATCCCTGAAGTCATTCTAGTAATATGTCAAAACTATATATATTTATTTACCTACTTCTTTTTTTTAAAGAGCAATATTAAATTCTAATTTTACTTACTTTAATTTGCTAATAAAAGACTAATACAAAATATATTCATTTAGATCCCAATATTGATATCACTATTTCGAATTTCAGCTCCAAATTAGTTTTTGGTAGAGGGCTGTTTACTCGAGATACAATTTTTATTACTTTACTGCCAAGGACACTGGGATCCAATCATGCGGCAAGAGATAAAACACGAAAAGAATCCATTTAATATTTAAATATGCATGGTTGCCTTGAAAAAGTTGAATAAGTATGAGACTTCAATTGTTAGATTTACGATGAGAAGTTGCAAGCATTTGTACACTATGCAAATTACTTATATGAGAGGGACCGACTACCTAGAAAATGTCACAGGGAGAGACTAGCTGTGTAAGGTCACGGCAATTCTACCATGGTAAGGCTCAGAATCCTGTGCTACGGCGGTGACGTAAATTGTGCGTAGTTCGTAAATAGAACTGCCAAAAATGATTATAAAAATTGTTCCAAAGTTCTCTGTAGTTAGACACAAATCGGCGAAAATTGGTGACACTAATTATCATCGACGGTTAAATGTTCAGCGTATTGACACAGTATAAAGAGTAAACCTACCTATTATCTGTAGGCTATGGTATTAGTTTAATTGATGTCAGTGTCCTTGTCAGTGCTGGTATAGCACCAATCCATCCAAGCATTGTTATCAGTCACACGAAGTTTGTTGATAATATGACTACTGAGCTTCCAAGCTTTTGTTGCTCATTTCATTTTCATTATACAGGTAATCACTCATCTCCTCCAACGCAAAAGTTCGTCTACGAGTTGTGCCTGGACAGTTTATTACCAATAAATAAATGAAGTTAATTTATCTACATAATTTTAGGAGAATACATTTCGGCAAGACGCGGAATGTGGCGCCTTTCTCACTTATCTACAGCTGTGGCCAACTATTATTACATCACTGAGAGATATTAAGACTGCGCCAATATCGGGCACCTATACCTAACTTACCTTTATTTGGTTGTATATGGAGAATCGAGATTACAAGTCTGCTTCAAAACAATTGTTTTTTCAAAGCTACGAAAGCTTGTGAATCCTTCAGGTGTTACAGACACCATTCAAAAGCTCTTCCACATTGTGCAATATTGATCTCTAATAACCATAATTACTACCCATGTGATATTCAAGTAATGATTAACCAACTGAATATTTAATATTGGTGTAAGTACAAAACAGTATCATTCTATATTTCTATCATGAATAATAAACTTATTCTCTTCATATAAATATTTAAGTAAGTAAGTATGCCAGTACAATACGTCTTAGAGGAAAATAATATTTCGCGAGAATGGAACGTTATTTTGAAATTATTCAGACAGGGGGTTCACCCTCACAATTGGCATCCGGATGCATGCAAAGTTCAACACGAATTTCTTTCCTGTTTCTTTTTTCCCAGCCACCTACAGTATTGAGTTCTTCAAAATGAATCTTTGAAGGATTCTGCAGTGTCAGCTTGCGAATTCAACTTGATGGTCCAAATGGGCCTGCTAGATCTGTATTTCTTTTGTTGCAAATGCCCATAGACTACGGTAATTATTCATGTGTACCGTATGCTTTTGTAGTAAATAAAAAAGAATTATGGAAATTCTAATCTCATCATAAGATGTAATGTAATCATAAAACACCGAGCATCGTCAAGAGTTTCTAAAAGTTTTATGAAATAAAGTTTCCTTTCGTACAAAATTGAAGCAATCAAGGGGCAGATGTTCTTCGAATTGTTAATTTATTACGATTTATGATTGACATAGATCGTATGAAATAATAAAAACTTTCAAATTATAGGTATCTATTATAAACTTTGTATTGATATTCATTTCTTTTTTAATCTAAAATATGAATTTAGGATAGTTTACGAGGCATTTAACATAATACTACATTATTAATAAGCTTTTATTAGGTCGTCGTGTATGTAACTAACAATGTAATGGAATCTAAGGATACTAATTTAACCAACTTCCAAGGATCGTAGCGTCATGAAAATTGGCAGATGTATGTAGTTCTGATGACTATACAATAATATGGTACTGTCAAACTGATATGATGATGGAGCCGGAAGATAGGCCCAGAAAACATGTGGAATCTAAGGTAGCTAATTTAACCAGCTTCCAAGGATCGTAGGGTCATGAAAATTGGCAGTTGTATGTAGTTCTGATGACAATACAATAATATGGTACTGTCAAACTGATATGATGATGGAGCCGAAAGATAGGCACTGAAACTTCGATGGAAAAAGTGGAATCTAAGGATACTAATTTAACCATCTTCCAAGGATTGTAGCGTCATGAAAATTGGCAGATGTATGTAGTTCTGATGACAATACAATAATATGGTACTGTCAAACTGATATGATGATGGAGCCGGAAGATATGCACAGAAAACAAGTGGAACCTAAGGTAGCTAATTTAACCAGCTTCCAAGGATCGTAGGGTCATGAAAATTGGCAGCTGTATGTAGTTCTGACGACAATACAATAATATGGTACTGTCAAACTGATATGATGATGGAGCCGGAATATAGGCACTGAAACTTCGATGGAAAAAGTGGAATCTAAGGTAGCTAATTTAACAAGCTTCCAAGGATCGTAGCGTCATGAAAATTGGCAGCTGTATGTAGTTCTGATGACAATACAATAATATGGTACTGTCGAACTGATCTGATAATGGAGCCGGAAGATATGCACTGGAACTTCATGATGGAATATCGTATTATATCTGTTTTTGGATTCGTCAGAAAAGTCTTGTAATGAACTTTGACCAGGCTTAGGTTTCAAGGTTATAACAAACCTTTTTTTAATTCACTTGTAAAACTCTGCAATGGAATCTCAGGTTACTAATTTAAGCCGCTACGATCCTTGGATCTTCCAAGGAATGCGTCATGAAAATTGGCAGATGTTTGTAGTTCTGATAACAATACAATAATATGGTGCTGTCAAACTGATCTGATGATGGAGCCGAAAGATAGGCACTGAAACTTCGATGGAAAAAGTGGAATCTAAGGATACTAATTTAACCATCTTCCAAGGATTGTAGCGTCATGAAAATTGGCAGATGTATGTAGTTCTGATGACAATACAATAATATGGTACTGTCAAACTGATATGATGATGGAGCCGGAAGATATGCACAGAAAACAAGTGGAACCTAAGGTAGCTAATTTAACCAGCTTCCAAGGATCGTAGGGTCATGAAAATTGGCAGCTGTATGTAGTTCTGACGACAATACAATAATATGGTACTGTCAAACTGATATGATGATGGAGCCGGAATATAGGCACTGAAACTTCGATGGAAAAAGTGGAATCTAAGGTAGCTAATTTAACAAGCTTCCAAGGATCGTAGCGTCATGAAAATTGGCAGCTGTATGTAGTTCTGATGACAATACAATAATATGGTACTGTCGAACTGATCTGATAATGGAGCCGGAAGATATGCACTGGAACTTCATGATGGAATATCGTATTATATCTGTTTTTGGATTCGTCAGAAAAGTCTTGTAATGAACTTTGACCAGGCTTAGGTTTCAAGGTTATAACAAACCTTTTTTTAATTCACTTGTAAAACTCTGCAATGGAATCTCAGGTTACTAATTTAAGCCGCTACGATCCTTGGATCTTCCAAGGAATGCGTCATGAAAATTGGCAGATGTTTGTAGTTCTGATAACAATACAATAATATGGTGCTGTCAAACTGATCTGATGATGGAGTCGTAAGATATGAACTGTAACTTCATGATTGAACATCGTATCATTGCTGTGTTTGGATTTGTTAGAAAAGTCGTGTAATGAGCTTAGACCACGATTAGGGTTTAAGGTTATAACAAACCTGTTTTATATTGAAGTTAATATTGAGTGTAAATATTGAGTGTAGATATTGACATAGGTACCTGCAGAAAATGTATATGTATTAGAGTAATAATGAAATATTTTCACATTAGTCGAACTCAGACAAAACACCATGAAATACAGTACAAATACATCCTAATAATATTATAAATGCGAAAGTAACTCTGTCTGTCTGTCTGTTACGTTTGCGTGCCTTAACCACTTAACCGATTTTGATGAAATTTGTTATAAAGATAGTTTGAGTTTAATAGAAGGACATAGGTTACTTTTTAACTGACTGCGCGAAAGTAGGGTAATGATTTTATGCGATAACGACTTCTACGCGGATGAAGCCGCAGGGCACATCTAGTTAAGGTTTAAATGTTGTGACTAAAAAGTATAAAATAAATAAATGGTTTAAAAAACCCTAGAAAAATACGCTTTTATAATGCACGAAAAAACCCAAAAATAAATTATGGATCGTTCAAGTTGCCTCTATTTCTGGGCTGAAGTGTAAACTATGTGCTTTTAGTTATAATATTTGATTATAAAAGCGTGGGGTGCTAGAACAAGAAAGACTTTTTTGTAAGCATATTCCTATTAATACTAATCCTTATGTAATAAAAATCCTGACGAAAGCTGCATGAGGTCGCACAAGAGCATAACGTGTATGCTGCCAAAGGGAACGCCTTTTCTTTCAGGCAATTAAGTAGAACATGAAGGGAATACGTTAACAGTGGCAAAATGTAGAGTTCTTGTTCGAGAACGAGATATCTTTGGTTACCGTTAAAAACCCGCTTGGGGATATATGCGTTTGTATTCCTATTACGTGATCACTACATATTGTACTAAATATCTCGGAATGCCGAAACATTAAGGACCTACCAATGAATTATCTAATAGAGATTCGTAACGGTAATAGGTTTGCTCCTCTTACGCGGGCGCACGAAAAACTGGCAAAAGTGGGTGTTGAAAATGCGTAGGCGTGATTAACTACTTTACTTTTCAAGTAAGTATGTTACGTATTTCAATTAAAGCCTATCATCGTTAATACATTTCCGAAATTTAAAATGATATTAATAATAGTAAAAGTCACAATAGATATATAAAAGCGTGACAGTGTAAATTAATAGTTTAAAAACACGAGAAAAACACGCTTTTATAAATGTGACCTTAGCCTTAATCTGACAAGACATCATGCAGCTTCCGCCAGGAAAGTCTTTCCTGTTCCAGCGCCCCACGCTTTTATAATCAAATATTATAACTAAAAGCACATAGTTTACACTTCAGCCCAGAAATAGAGGCAACTTGAACGATCCATAATTTATTTTTGGGATTTTTCGTGCATTATAAAAGCGTATTTTTCTAGGGTTTTTTAAACCATTTATTTATTTTCCCTGACTATATAGGCCTACGTCCAGCAGTGGACGGAGATAGGCTGATTTGATGATGATGATTTGATGACTATATTGTACTACTATGGATAAATAAGTTTTGGCCCGGGCTCCACCAGCTTGTCTAATTGCCAGTTAGCCCGAAAAGTCTTTAAAATCACGTTACTAAGTGGTCGACCTCTATGCTATACTACGTACTTCAGTTTTTTCAAGTAGTATTAAGCAACGTCCATCGATTGACAATAACCTCGGATTACTGAATGAACACAATTTGTCTTTGTGACAGCTTGACCCATGTTGTAGACATACAAGATAAAAGACATCTGTGTGCCAATAAGTTGCCAATTCGACTGAACACTACAAATTCTGCGAGGATTGTGTTGCTGTATAATCAGCTTAGCAGAAAATCGAATAGAATTCGAAATGTTCAGAATATCCAGTCACATAGGAATTAATGTAAGTATTCAATTCTGTTTGTCTGTGGGAGTTGCATAATAATTTATTTTACCAAACGGGTTAGGGTACATAACATTATCTTTATTAAGTTTTACATAGAAAATGGCCATTAAACCATAATAATATTAAAATTAAATGTATATTACAACTAGCTGGACCGCGCAACTTAGTTTGCGTCACTTAAGAGTGAAAAAGAGAGAGGTATGGTATTAAAATTACGAGTAATATAATGTTCCCCGTCGCCTTTACTCCCGTCGCGTCGCTTATATTCATTAAAGCTGAACCCAGCAAAACTTCGTATGCGTCACATGAGAGTGAGAAAGAAAGAGGTGTGGTATAAATATTTAAGGTAATATAGTGTTTCTCGTCGTATTTACTCTCGTCGCGTAGACAAATTAGACCCACGTAACCGTACGTACCTAAGCGCGAGTACGACTCTCACTTGACCAGTTTTTATCAGTCCCGCCTTTCTGCCGTCAGAGACTTGATTATAGATTTTTAAGAGAAACAATTTTGTAATACACAATTTTTACATTACCTTTATCCATTTATGCAGCGCACGCCTCAAAAGCTCTCATACGTTAAAAAATAAACCCATTGTTTGAAACATTCTTGATTGCTGCTCAGCTCCTAGTAACGTGATGTTATATAGCCTATAGTCATCCTCAATAAATGGACTATCGAACTGTAAAGGATTTTTTTTTAAATCCAACAATGGTTACTGAGATCCAAGCGTTCAAACAAACTCTTTAGCTTTTTAGGAGTTGTCACCTATGCAGGAGTAGAAAACTAATAATTCTACGTAGTGAGGGAGATAACCAAATAAATAATTTACTGTGACTGTTGATTAATCACTGTTTGTCACTACTATTCTCAAGTTGAGGTTTCTACGTGTGAAGGTTAGCGCGGTCGTATAACGTGTGTCTGAACAATAGAATGCATTTGTTTATATTAGGAGCTAAACACGGAGCGCTTTCATAATGAGTAACGTAAGAAATCGTAAGTATGATATTTTATTAGCTTTATAATATTAGTATGAATTATCTATATAAAAATCAATGCCACTTTTCGTTGTAATTTTATAACTCAAGAACGGAGTCATCTATCTAAACCAAATGTTTAGGCTATGTTCAGACTATTTAGTAGATGGTTTGTGTGAAGTTTGCACAAAACCGGTCGAGCGGTTCTTCATTTATCACGCAAACGAAGTTGCGCGGGTCAGCTAGTGTTCTATAACTATATAGTTCTAGTCAAACTGAGTGGGCGTACATTTATTGGATCTCAGTGAACTAACTTGGCCTCTCTTACTGTCCGGTTGAGGCTAAGTGGGAGTTTAGTGGCCAGTATGATGGCCCCACTCTAGAGCTAGGATGTCCATACAACCCACTGTCTCCACAACATTAGCAATTTTTGGAGGAGACTGTACCAGTAGTGAAACGTTTATGGGTTCTAACGATGATAATGTTAAATAAGAAGATTACATACACTAGGTACGTAACTAAATAAATAAAATAAATAAATATTTGTGGACAATCTCACACAACATCATCTTGCCCAAAGTGAGCTAATTATAAGCTTGTGTTACGGGATCTAGACGACTGATAGACATACTAATATTTCTAAATACATAGGTACATATTATACATAGAAAACACCCAAACTCCGAAACAAACATTTGTGGATCACACAAATATTTGGACCGATCCAGGAATCGAACCCAGGACCTCCAGCGTGGCAGGCGGTATCACTACCGACTGCGCCACAGACGCAGTCAAAACTGTTCGTATTCTGAATATGATGTAGTGATATAGCAGCTAAAATGTTTAAGCAGCTATGTTCGTTTATATTTATATATATAAAAATGTTGTGTGCGTTTAAGTATCTATTAAAAACTCACATACAATAGGATTCAGAGATGGTTTTAGGCTACTTTGTACACTTTTATCATAACAGCAATAAGAATAAAATAGCTTTAAAAAGTGATTTTACCAATAAATGGCGCTGGTCGTTTTTTTTTTAAATTATATTCTGCCAGCTTCAGAACAAAATATTAAAAACAACTTATTTAGAAGGTACCTTCCAGATTGATGTTTTTTAACTTGTGATCAGTCTATGTATAGGATCCTGACCTATTCCGCAATATGCGGACGTATCGGATCCGTACATGCACACACACCTGGTTATTTTTACTATTTTAAACTGTAAACTAATGTAATAAAGTATAAAACAGCTTGAAACATACAAGAGACTTATGGACCATTCATAAGAAACAATAACACATCTTTATCGTATGACGCAGTGAGTCGAGTAAGCGAGTGACGTCACGCCGACGCCGGTGTTGATGGCGCACTATTCAAAGTGGTTAAAAAAAATTTTCAATAAAAAATACAACCGACTTCCAAGAAATCCTGAAAAATAAAATTCACTTAGCACAAAGTAATATGTAGTTGATTTATTAGATTTTTTATTCAATATCATATTGAAGTCGGCGCCGAGTAAATTCATAGGTTTAGGGAGGTATTATTCATGGCACCAACTTCAATATTATATTGAATAAAATCTGATAAATCAACTACATATTACTTTGTGCTAAGTAAATTTTATTTTTCAGGATTTCTTGGAAGTCGGTTGTATTTTTTATTGAAAAATTTTTTTTCATTATTTTAAGTGACGGGTGAACGGAAAAATATATCTATCTAGGTGAAAGTTCTCATCAATACAAATTAATCAAGCCCCAACACAAGGTAGCTGCTGTAAATCGTTAAGGAATTCCCTCGAATCTCTTTTGATTCCATCATCAGATCGACTCCAGACCTTTATTAATGGTAGTACATTAAAGCACTAAATTAAAAAGTTAACAAACGCTCTAGTTGTGCCTATAATTTTCGGTGGTTGCCCTCGATTTCTCCAGGATCCCATCATCAGATCCTAACCTGGTTATAATGGGACCACCTCAAAAATAAACCCTATTCAACAAAAAAATTGAAATCCGTCTATAATTGACGGTGAACATACATAAAACATTAAGACCTTTCTTTTTTTTTAAGCTGGATCTATCAATCTAGATGTAAAGTTCTCATCAATACAAATCAATCAAGCCCAAACACAAGATAACTGCTGTAAATTGTTTAGGAATGCCCTCGACTGTCTTTCGACTCTATCATCAGATCGACGCCATACCTTCATTTAAGTGTAGAATATTAAAGCACTTAATTAAAAAGTTAACAAGCACACTAGTTGTCCCTACAATTTTCGGTGGTTGCCCTCGTTTTCTCCTAGATCCCTTCATCAGATCCTGACCTGGTGAAAATGGGACCACCTCAGAAGTAACCCCAAATCAACAAAAAAAAAAATTTTGAAATCCGTCTATAATTGACGGAATTATCGCTTGACATACATAAAAAAAAATACATACAGACGAATTGAGAACCTCCTCCTTTTTTTGAAGTCGGTTAAAAAGTGATTGTGTAGCGATTATCCGTTGTATTTAGTGGTAAATGTTATACTTTATTCCTTTGTTTAGTCATATACATTCAATTTGATGAATAACAACGTTTTACTTTCAAAATATTTGAATCGCAAAGTCACCCATAAGTTTCAGTTCAAATTTTTTTTGTTTATTTTCAATAGTTTTGTTGTTTTATCTGGCTTGTATTTTTCGTAATTCATATATATTGTTGGAAATTCTATGAAGATTTCGGATACCTAATTAGTGGTACACAAAAGTTTCAAAATATTTATCTAAATGTATATTTTCGTAAACAATAACACCGTTTGTCAGAAATCGCACTCACACATGCGCAAATTCAAAATGGCGGCGGTATATACGTACATGATTACGGCCATTTTGGAAACTACTATGTATGAAAATTTATGGCAGGATCCTTATCATAAACATTCGAACGTATTGAAATGCATTGAAATGCACACACACACATGCACATTTGTACTTATCCAAAATAATATCATATTACAATAACAAAATATGTATTTATATTTTTGAAAATAATTTGATCAAATTGATCTGATGTACGATTTATCATTAGAAAGCCCCGTTTTTGAAGTTTATGCTTATGTTCTGATATTCGCAAATAGTCCACGGTATTTTACATGAAAATGATTTGAAAATATGCTTATCTAAGTACAGTGGTTTCGTATTTCAATGATAAGATAGCTTTCCAAACGTAAATGAAAGCTTTTTTTATTTTGAAATACAAAATTGAATATATTTTCTGAATAAATAACCAACCAATGTCGTCCCACGTTAAGTTTTCATGAGAAAAAAAAGTTTGCAAATTTTTTGCAAAATTTCATTGTCATATGAGACCAATGGCGGCCATGTTTTGAAACGTCAACAGAGGGGGCATGCAACCCTGATTGCTGCTACCACTGACCATAGGTTAAGAGAAGTTTGATTGCGGCCTCCTTGCATTCAGACTAATCAAAGAGAGTACATATCTATGAAAGAGGTCAGATATGTTTTGCATGTTATTTTTGAACTTTTTGGACATTCGGAATTTTGGAGTTTTGGACTTTAGACTTTTAGAATTTTGGAGTTTTGGAGTTATGGAGTTTTGGACTTTTGGACTTTTAGAATTTGAAACTTTTCGACTTTGGAGTTTTGGACTTTTGGACTTTGGACTTTTGGACTATTGGACTTTGGACTTTTGGACTATTGGACTTTTGGATTTTTGGACTTTTAGGCTTTTGTACTTTTGGACTTTGGACTTTTGGGCTTTTGACCTTTTGGACTTGGAGTTTTGGAGTTTTGGAATTTTGGAGTTATGGAGTTTTGGACTTTTGGACTTTTAGAATTTTAGACTTTGGAGTTTTGAACTTTTGGACTTTGGAATTTTGGACTATTGAACTTTTGGACTTTCGGACTTTGGGCTTTTGGGGCTTTTGGACTTTTGGACTTTTGGAGTTTTGGACTTTGGAGTTTTGGGCTTTTGACCTTTTGGGGTTTTGTAGGTTTGGAGTTTTGGAGTTTCGGAGTTTCGGAGTTTTGGAGTTTGGAGTTTTGGAGTTTTGGACATTGGACTTAAGAGTTTTGAACTTTTGGACTTTGGACTTTTGGACTTTTGGACTTTTATACTTTTCGTGTTTTGGACTTTTGGAATTCTGGAGTATTGGACTTTAGACTTTGGACTTTATGAATTTTGGAGTTTTGGAGTTTTGGACTTCTAGAATTTTAGACTTTTAGACTTTTAGACTTTTAGAATTTTAGACTTTTAGACTTTGTAGTTTTGGACTTTTGGCTTTTGGACTTTTGGACTTTTGGACTATTGGACTTTTGGACTATTGGACTTTTGGACTACTAACTCCTATGTATATTTCATGATATTTCTTTCGAAAAATAAGGTCATGAAGAAGTTTCACTTCTTACGTGTGTACAATTATACACGCACACATTTTTTTTAATGTACCCATCATATAGTTTGTTACTCATTTCTCATAGGTACCTAAAACAAACATAAAAAAGTCACAGCGAAGTGTGGCAGGGTACCGCTAGTTAATTATAAATTCTACACATAACTGGGAATATTAATGGCAGCATTTATCACCTCGTCGTATACGAGTATGAGTTGTAATGCCGGAGTAAAGTAAACGGGCGGATAGTTTACCCATCAAAGTAATAAATTGTAATAATGTGTTAGTAACATGTAATGTGTCCGATATGAGGACCCCAATAGAGTCTCTATTATTAAATAATTAAAATAATGTTACAGTTCTACCAAATTTTCAAGCTTCCAAATCAAATTTACCTGCAGAGCTGCTCATTTTGCCATTAAATGTTACTGGGATTCCTAGTTAAAATTATATTACGCTTTGTCCAACAAATATCTTTTGTGTGATAATTCTTTATTTTTCTTAGATTAATTTGCCGTCTAAGTTTTTATTACTTACTAGCTGTTGCCCGCGACTTTGTACGCGTGAAAATTATGCTATAATATACACACAGATTTATATTGTTCTCTGCCAAGCCCCTAAAATATTTAACGTAATAACGTGTAGCCTGTGTGTAAACCCTATCTCTTACTCCTGTAATGTTTTAGTTGAATAAATCCACCAGCTTACATATTTGATTGATTTCTGCTTAGTCTCTGGGATAGGTAGCGTGATTATATATAGCCTATTTGAAGACCGTATCTCTAGCTAATATTTGTGCAAAATTGAATCAAATCTATCGAGTACTTTTCAAGATCCTTCCGGACAAAGCAAAACAAACAGACAAACTGATAAAAAGAATCTAACTATATTTTCGGCTTCGGTATCTTATGTAGAACACCCAGCGAGATTTTTTTAAAATATTTCCAATGTACAGTTTTGACTTTTCTTTCCTTTTATTATATGTATTTTATACTTATTTTGTGAACCTACATGAACTAGAAAAAGTAAAGCAACTGTACGTACGATTTAGATTAAGTCCAGGAATTTACCATTTTCTACTAAACTAACTTCTGGACGTTCGTTAAAACTAGCCTGTACTTTCAAAAACGAAAAACTTCTGTCTGTAATGTTGCTTAATTTGTGTTTGCTAACTTTAGTGACAGAATTGAACAAACGAGTTTAAAACTCGTTTGTTCAATTTTTACCGACATTTCATTTGAAATACTGTACGGTTCAGTAAAATACATTTTAACCAAAATGGGAGCAGGCAAACATAACAAAGAGTGATGATCGGCCTGAAGGTTTAACGAGTAAAATTTTTAACAAACAAATATCATGTAGATTTTTTTTGTCGCAAATCATAACATTGTTTATATGAAAGAGGTTCCATGGAAAATTATGTACTTTGATTTTATACGTTTAGGTACTACGAACACCGATATCTGTTGATTTTCATTGCATATACCTACACAGAGGTGTAGCCAAGTAAGTGCACAGAATCTGATCTAGGTAACGAGTTGTACCTACCCTATGTAGTTTTTGATATTAATACTTATTAGAGTAATGGTATAATTATCATACGTTTTAGGAGTTCAAGCAACATGGTCACGGAGGAACTCTTTTTTTCTTTCATAATTACGGTACTTGCAACTTGTAATATGATAGATATTCAAGAAAATTCTTATGTTGATTGTTTAATTACTATAGTTTATGAAAGCATAATTTCATGACCTCGAAAATATAAAACACGTACGAAAATAGTGCCAACCATTAAGAGTTTAGTTGATGTCATTACAGTCAGAGTGAGAACAACCCTACTCCTGTGAGATGGATATAATTGCATCCTCCACGTCCCAATTGTGCCTGAGTAATTATACTAACGTCGAGAATTGCATATGAGTCTAATAAATGTTGCAATTACCTGGAAAGTAAAAAAATTGTTTTATTGTACCTACTGAAAGTTTTCTTCATTATGAAAACTCGCCCGTGTTTCTATTTGCTTGTTGAGCCGTTTATTTTTCATCACGTTATTTAACCTGAAACTTTGTAGACTGAACTAGGAGACTGAAGTAGGAGATACTAGAACACTGACCCGATATAAATGATAGAGTACATGAATATTATACACCTAAACTCTGCCAATACTATATAGTCAATTCTAGGAAATTGGTAGTTTTTGCATGAAAATTATTTGTGGCATTACTGTACACATTAATATCATCACTCATTTCATAAGAGCACTATCATCCATGTAAGTGGCGTATTTAATACCCAATCTCTGATTGCGTATTTGAAAATCGACCATCTGTGGTCTCACCAATTACAGCAGTGGTCATTTGGTCCTTATGCGAGCTGAATTTACATTATACTATTATTTGCGCATTCGTAGCTGCTTCTGAAATACAATTTTCTATGTTGAACGTAATAAAGTGCTTGCATACTTAACAAGAGACCACACGAGCCTTAAGAGCCCTGAAACTGCAAGTGGCTTTAACTAGTTTTAGTATTCACGGTTGAATAGTTAGCACCTCAAAATTTTTGAAAACGGACGAAGTTGCTGTCTTAAACTATGCATATTGGGGACTAGTTATGAATAGTTCTGTTGTAGTACAAGTGAGACGGTGTTTATAATAATAATGTAAAGGAGAATATCATTATTTTTGTGGAATTGTCCGTAAAACATAACATATTTTTATGAGATACAGAAACACAAAGATGTTTTTCATCCGTGAAAATTTAACTCATCCTTCAAGAAGCCAGACAAAATATAACCGTTCTGCCATCTTCATTTATTAAATGCTACTGAAAATGGAATATTCTAAATAAATAACGAGCTTAAATCGCGCTGAATTCAGGTGTCATAGAAGCTATTTAAGTCAAAGCAGGGACGTTGCAGACAGTAACTCGTTTACCGTGGTCCTAGGTGAGCGACGGGACGCGACATAAAGCGACGCGACACTATGCGACATAATGCGACACATACTTATCGAGTCTCGTTTCAGCGCGACAAGCAACGTAGGACGCAATACGAATAGTTCCTTCATAGTTATATTTTTACCACTGACAGATTGTTTTCTGTATGTCGGTATTGCAGTCCAGTCACCCTATGAGTGCCAGTACTAAAAGATTCAACCATTTTCATTACGAGTTTTGTTTTGCATGTCTTGTTATACTTAAATTTAGTAAAAAAATGCTCCTGTTACTATACGATTTACTTATTTAAATTTTATTTTTAGGAATATCTGAAAAAAGAAACATTCAGTATCATCACCAACGAAGGCAAAGTTGCTGCTTTTACAATGTTTCACATCTGAAATAATGGCCAGACCCGAAATAAACGCCACTAAAAATTAGTAAGTTTCGACTAAAAGTTGCAGTACAAAAATTATAACATGGCTGTCAAAGTAGGTAACTTCACCGCTAGAGGTAAAATAACTGTAATTGCACGATATCAACAACTACTTGATACTTTCGTGTCGCGTCGCATCACGTGGCGTTGCCGCGTTTGTCGTTCACTGAGGACAACGCCTTACTTTAAAGTTGCACACCGCCTGACTTATATCAGCATTATTATGCGACAGTTATTTCCAAGAGAGATTCGTGATTGCCGAGTTACGGTTGAGTGAATATTTCGGGAATGAAATATAAAGAACGATTGTTTTTTATATTACCTACAGTTTCGTAGTAACAGGTTCCGATTCTTCATGGGTTAGGTATGTAGTTTTTTTGGAATTTTGGTCGTTCTTTAAAACTTTCACTTTACTAGCGAATTTGCAGTGAAATATTATAATCAAGAAAAAATAATAACAGCCAGTTATGGGGTTTGCCGACAGAAGTTTATAAGGCATTTCTCTTACTTCAATGATTTTACCCATTTAAAAAGCATCTAACTGGCACGTCATACTGGTAAAGTGCGGCATATATTAGTGTGTACACTGACCATACGAATTGCCCCTACTAATAATCGCTTAATGTCCCTCAAAAAGTTTTCTATGTTATAACTTTTAATATAAAGAACTAGGTAATGAATTTACATAAAGGAGGCTAATCGATAGCCTCTTTCAGTCATCTCACGTTTTTTGAGACCAAGTTATCCAAATCAAAAATATAGCTATGTAACGAGCGAATAAAACTGTATATGCTTAGATTCTCTTTGTGCTACTTCAGGTATTCAGCCTTTACTAAAATCTGCACACAGTATGCTAAAATTGTATCGTCCTAAATAAACAGCCCCGATCAATTATAAACAAAAATATTTATTAATTAACCTTCAATATGTTGTACCCTAACGGCCTAACAAAACAGTAATCATGGTACTTGTTTGTGTTTACGGACTAATGTTATTTTTCAATCGGTATAGGCCCAAATTAAAAGTTCTGGGGACAGTCACTCTTACTGATACTAAAAACTAAACACGGAACTATTACTGCTCCTAGTACGAGTGTAACCAGACCCCAAGCGTTATATCGAGATTAAGTTTAGAAGCAACTGGGCAGACGCTGGGAGCATGGCGTTATTAGGATTCCGTACCCAAAGGGTATAAACGGAACCCTGTTACTGAGACTCTGCTGTCCGTCTATCTGTCACTAGGCTATATCTAACTTGTTATCATAGGTAAGTGACGGCTTTCTCTTGCCGCTATAGCTAAAAATACTAAACCCAACACAACAAATTAAAGGGGGTTTCCTTAAAACAAGATCATACAAATACGGTAGGGAGTTCCTTTTAATTTCCGCTTGCTTTTGTGACGAGTTTATTCTAAGCTTTTCATCAAATTGTGTTCTACAAAATGGCTGCCTTTTGTAGCATAGTAACGCTTCTTTCCAAGGGAAAAATTTGTAAAAATAAATAAAGATATTCTTATAATCTAGGGAAAATAAATAATTTTCTTCTCCATTTAATGAAACTTAGGTACCTACTGTTTCAATAACAAGGACTGTAATTAGCGCCATTTGTATCTTTGTAATCAGAAGTAAGCATTAAGATGTAAAAGGAATACATTAAATCTACGTTGAAACATTAATTACTCTCCTTAATGAGCTGATTGAGAACGTCACAGATATACCTATTTACTCAACAAAGATGTATTCAACCGAATTACTCGAATCGGGGACTCATTAGAAGTGCTTTGAGTCAGACTTGTTTGATATCAACCTACTTTGAATTTGCTCTCATTTGAACTAGCGGGCTTTGATGCCTGCTAAGCTCTTCAAAAATGAGAACAAGGTTCTTCAGAACTTAAAATTCTAAATAATGTGGAATCAATAGAGAGAGATCGTTATGAAATAAATTCAGTTCACATTATATTATTTTACTACATAGACTGTTATATCTCTGTGTGTGTGTGATAGGTCTGTTAGGTACATATACATACAGAGGTACAATTTCAAAAAAAATCTGTATCGATTATTGTAACTCTTTCACGTTCTAATGGCTGAAGGGATCTGGCGAAAATTTGTTAGGTAAAAGGATAATTTATAGTCTGAAATAAGACAGAGGTTTCTTTATCCTCGAAGTAGGTTTTTTTTTTTTTTTGTTAACGCGGGGAACGCATTTACGCGCCTTCATCCCAGCTTCGGGGGCAGCTGGGATGGTGTGTGGGACTCCCGGCCCGGTCCGGAATGGACCGTCCTACCCACTAAACCCCGCGGTGTTCCTCCTCACCCTTTAGCCGGGCCGAGGGATATCAAAAGATTATTCACGTCGACCCGGCCAGGGGCGCCCCGTTAATTTGGGGCTCTCCTCGGGGGAGCCAGATGGGCGGCTCCCCAAAGCTCCCTAAGGAGCTGAAATGACCACGCCTGCACCGCTCTCGAGCGCCCCTCTGTAATAGAGGAGACAGAGAGCGGCTGGCGCAGGCGTGCGCTAATGGGCACCCCCGGAACACGGGGAAGGTGCCCACCGCCATGTGACCGATGGTGGGCGGGGTCCCCCGACTTTACGCCCACGGTCAAGAAATAATCAGGGGCGCGCAGTGAATCCTTACCGCGGCGCCCCCGAACCGCACGATAGGGCGGAAGCATCTACCCTAACTCCCGCCCCCCCGTGCAGTGCCTCTCACTTTGCCGCCATCGCCTTGCCACAAATGTGGCAGAGCGATGGCAGCCAAGCACTGCTGCCACCGGCCGCGCTGTTAATCGCGGCCGACAGCAACACACAACCAAGCAATTCCGTCAAATGACGGCCGAAAACGGTCCCAATGCATCTACCGGCCAGAAAGCCGGGAGCATTGGGGCGTTCGCCACGGTGTGTTGCGCTGCGTATGCAACGCAACACCGTGGGCCTAGCAGGCCCACCGAACTGCGACCCCCTCGCCATGGGGTCAGCTTGCCGGGATATCGGTACATCGACTAATGAGGGCTGCACACCGCACCCATTAGCCGACGTTCCAGGGTGCACCGTCTTAGTCCAGTTGCCACTCCCCTCGGGCATATAGCCCGAAGGGATAGAAAACCGGACCAAGCTCACTAGGAGGTTTCCCGACCTAGCACCCCATCCTCGAAGTAAGTTGCCATTGGATGCAAGAACGGGGACAGAATTATCAGGGAGAACATCTAAGACTCAAACTGTGTGCAGTCATTGTGTGTTTAATAAATGTTATTTTCTATTCCACGGGCACGATCTAGTTAAGAATATAATTTCTATGAATTTAATCTATACTTATAATAAATCTGTAGAAGTGAAAATTCTGTACATTCAAAATATCAAAAAAATAAATAGCAGGGGGTGTTACTAGACCGACACCGAACCCAAAAATGTGATTAAAAAAATTTTTGTCTGTCTGTCTGTCTGTCTGTTTGTCCAGGCATCACGCAAAAACTACCGGTTCGATTACGATGAAACTTGGTTAAATTAGTCTTTAATAGCCTGGGCACCACACTGGGTACTTTTTATCCCGGAAAAGTATATAGAATTCAAACCAAACTTACCCAAAGTTATTATCAATTATTGCTTATACAGTTAATGGTACGATGATGAAACTAAGCATAAGCGTTGTTTGTTACAATTTGAAAAAAGTAATTTTAACATTTTTGCAAATTCCACCTCCAAAGGTATAAAAAAGGAGGGTAAAGTTTGTATGGGACAACGTGATTCCTTGGTCCGATCTACTTAAATTTTTTTTTTTTTTTTTTTTTTTTTTTTTTTTTTTTTTTTTTTTTTTTTTTTGAACATCTCTACCATGGGCAGAGCCTAGCGAGTACATAGATTATTAGCAATATAGTTTCGACAACAAGCCCCGCGGGGCTAAATGAACCTACTTCACGAGATGGCGGGGGCGAGGGCACCTGTGCCAATAATAAAATGACTCAATTTGTCTTTGCACACTGCAGCAACGACACCATTAGGCTCGCTTTCGCGGACCCATGTCGACCGCGCAACAGCTTTGCAGGCCCCGTCTACACACAAATCGGGTGTAGCGCCCTAGGCCCCCGCCATCTCGAACCTATCTAACCTAATCCTCTTTCACCCATATTCTCTTTTTCATTCCAGTTCTCGCTTTTATGCCTCTCGCACTTTCACGCTTTCCCGACCTTTCATTCTTTAATCTAAACTAGCTAATTCTTAAAACTATCGTCTTTCATTCTTATTCCTCTAGTACCATACTCGTCACGCTTTTATGCCTCTCGCACTTTCATACTGGCCTTTCACACTGGGGATGTGGGGTATCATACGTTTGGGTGGGGGTGGTGGGATGTTGATTTTAATTAATTTATTTTATTATTTATAACATCTTTTACACAAATCTTTACAAAGTATATGTTCTCTTAATATCTAATCTCCATACCTAATACTTAAAACATTTTCTCTTATTTATTACATTTTTTTATAGTGTTCTTCTTAACTTTTGCTACAATTTTATAACTTATTTGGTATAAACTAAAAGGTATTTAACATTATTATCTTAAAATAACAGGTTTAATATTTCACAACATCTTTATATACATTTTTCGGGTAACATCTTAACAGCTATGTTTTATCTATGTATCATATTCTTCTGTAAATGCATAGTGAACGGCCCATTTTCCTGCTTATTTTCCAAACTTGTTTTGTTCTCAACAAATATGAAAACATATTGTGGAACAGAACTTTTACCTACTACCTATTTCTTTTATTTACTATTCTTATTATTTTTCTAGCATATTTAAGAAACTGTTCTCTATACCTATATATAAATGCTGGAAAGTTTGTAGTTTCAACTTTAAGACCCGTAATGGCCTCCAGATCCACTCTATCCGGCGCGTGGATAGGACAGTCGATGAGCAGGTGGACCACATCTTCTACCACCCCGGGCTCACAGGCACACGATGGGTCCCCCTTACACTTGAAACGTGTCAAGTATTCGGAGAACCCACCGTGCCCTGTCAGCAGTTGGGTTGTGGCGCCGGCGATCGCCATCTTCCGGACGACACCGTATGCCTCCACTGCACATGGGAAGAAAAGCTTGGTGACGGAGGCCTGCTCGCCCTCACTGTACCTCTTATTCCACTCGTCAAGCGTGTCCTGCCTGAGGGCACGCTTCACGAATGAGACAGGGCACAGTCCGTAGTCCGGTGCTCTCTTCAGCCTCAGAGCCGCCTCCTTGGCGAGCTGGTCGGCTCGCTCATTGCCCTCCAACCCCGCGTGAGCCTTGACCCAGAATAAGGAGATTTCCTTACCCTGGGCCATGCCTTGGTGAATGGCGGCTCTGGCTTCAACCGCCAGGGGGTGAAGAGCATGACGGTTTATGACCGTCAGGAGAGCGGCTCTGCTATCACTGAAGATGCCAAACGTGGATGCGCCTCGCCTGAGGGCCTCACTGGCCGCTTTGCATAACGCCAGGAGCTCGGCCTGATAGACGGTGCAATGGGGCGACAGAGCAAGTTTGAGGGCCTTAATTTCGGCCCGGCTATCCCAAAATGATAGCGCGGCACCGACACGGCCCTCAATCTTGCTCCCGTCCGTGAAGATGCGAATCTCAAAACGATTCGCATCCTCCAGCTGCCCCTCGTCTACCAGACTTGTGAACCCCAATGGCGGATGCTCCGCGGGGTGAGGAGCCTCAATTGCTGGAGACATGCGCTCGACCTCCCTGTCTCCCAGCCATGACTGGCCCACTCCTCTCTTGGCCTCGTATAACGAGGCCACCTCATGAAGTCTGAGGTCCAGAGGGAGCAAACCAGACAGGACCAGCGCCGAGTTCAGGGAGACCGTACGGTATGCCTTACACAGCTTTTGGGCGAAACCGCGCTGTACCACGTTCAGCTGCTTCTACTTAAAATTTTGGCATATAGCATTACCAACAT
Organism: Miltochrista miniata; assembly: GCA_933228765.1. Lineage (NCBI taxonomy): Eukaryota > Metazoa > Arthropoda > Insecta > Lepidoptera > Erebidae > Miltochrista > Miltochrista miniata. Next base: position 25,642,735 of record OW121756.1, read on the forward strand.
AATTGATGGAAGACGTGTTTCGTATTTTATTGAAATTTACACTATAACGAGCTAAAAAGGGAATGTAAATTATTTTGGGACTGATTTTCTCCGGAGTTGATATCAATACTCCTTAAATACTCTTATTTTATACTTAAATTACTTTTTATTTTGACACATAATTTGTGAAAGTTCAATACAATTGACGTTTTCATTTGTTTTACTTCAAACTTCAAACAGATGATTTTACTACAAAGCCATAAAGTTAAATAAAAAGCGCTACTTATATTGGTATAATATTAACCAAATATGCTTTATGGAAGTATTATTGCTAATTTATTAAAATTTTGTGTGACAAAAATACATTTGTGAAAAGAAGAAGAAAATTCTAAGATGGCTAGCCAGAAAAATGAAAGACCACGCTTCAGGTAGTATCCACTGCATGTTACCATCTACGCTCAATACTTACGACAAACATTGTCAGCAGCCCTAAGCGACTGGTCATGGAAGGCATGAACTTTATTCTACATATAGCGCCGACTGCATTCTGTCAGGAAACAGACTCAGTCTTTGTAAAATACGGGAATGGCCTCTACGTAGACAACATTCGACAGGACTGAAAATAGCCATTACAATGAACATGAACGCTCAACTGATAAAATTTACATTGTTATTACGTTACCAGGTCTTGGTTGGACCATCTGTATTAGGAGGACAAAGCCTACAGTAGTTCGGTTTGTCCAAACGTCGTAGGCTGGGACTACCTGAAGAAGGAACTAAGTTACGATGTCAATGGCTTAGAAGAGAAGTTGTGTCAAGTAGTAGTTTAGCAATGTATTTAATAAATAAATTTACTTAGCTCATATTATTTTGCGTTATGAATTCGTTAATCAGAAATCTATCTAACTAGGTATTATTATAAATGCGAATGTTTGTGAGTGTGGATGTTCGTTACTCTTTCACGCTGTAACGGCTGCACGGATCTAGCTGAAATTTGGTGCCTACAGAGATATGTTATAGTCTAGGAACAAAATTTCACGCAGGCGAAGCTGCGGGCATCAGCTAGTGATTAATAAAATTATTATATGATTTATAATTGTATAGCTTTTACCTGATTTTTAGGGTTTCGTAGCCAAATGGCAAAAACGGAACCCTTATAGATTCGTCATGTCTGTCTGTCTGTCTGTTCGTCCGTGTGTCACAATCACTTTTTTCCGAAACTATAAGGCCTATGCTATTGAAACTTGGTGACAGGATGTATTCTGTGAACCGCATTAAGATTCTTATATAAAACTAGAAAAAAAGCAGTAAATTTTGGGGGTCCCCATACTCAGAACTGAAACTCAAAATTTTTTTTTCATCAAACCCAAACGTGTGGGGTATCTATAGATAGGTCTTAAAAATTGCTGTTGAGGTTTCTAACATCACTTTTTTCTAAAGTAAATAGTTTGCTCAAGAGACACTTCCAAAGTGGAAAAATGTGTCCCCCCCCCCCCTCTAACTTCTAAACTAAGAGAATGATACATCTAAAAAAAATATATGATGTACATTGCCATAAAAACTACCAACGAAAATTAGTTTGAACGAGATAGAGCTGGTAGTTTTTTTTTCAATACGTCATAAACCAAGCAATTTTCGGTTAGGAAAATCACTACCACTGCGAACGTGTTAAAACATCAATCACAGTTACAACGAACTATAAAAACTTTTATATTATGTTACTTGCTGCTACGAAACCCTTCATGGGCGAGTCCAACTCGCACTTGGCCGGTTTTTATTTGTTCTTTTATTTTTTCAATGGGTTGTCTATCTCGATAGTTAAGGAACCTGCCCCGATAAAAATGGGATCTGAAATTAGTGTGAATACGATACGATTACAAGTTCGTTACGATCTACATAAGATTACAGCGGCTTAACTGGACAGTATTATTGATTTATAGCTACTCAGAATGTTCAGGGGCATCCATGTCAAAGGCTGATTGATTGAGACGCGTGGTAATTGGATTTTGGTACAATTACGAGCAGGATTACTAAAGCCACCGCTGATTGACACAAGAACGTAATCACCAACAATACCAACATCTCATTTTCTGAGATACTGCTCTTAATTTTAACCGAGTATTACTTAATGACATCGACTTCAAAAAAGGATGAGGTTCTCAATTCGTCTGTATGTTTTTTTTATGTATGTTCACCGATATTTCCGTCAATTTTAGACGGATTCAATTTTTTTTTTCTTTTGCTGAATAGGGTTTGCTGCTGAGGTGGTCCCATTTTCAACAGGTCAGGATCTGATGATACGATCCAGGAGAAAATGAGGGCTACCACCGAAAATTATAGGGACAACTTGTTAACTATTAAGTGCTTTAATGTACTACAGTTTAATGAAGGTCTGGAGTTGATCTGATGATGGAACCGAAAGACAGTCGAGGGAAATCCTTAACGATTTACAGCAATTACTTTGTGTTTGGGCTTGATTGATTTGTATTGATTAGAACTTTACACCTAGAATATTTTTCGGTCCACCCGTCGCTTAAAACATTGAAAAAATAAAATTTAAGGGTTTGTTTGAAGTCGGTTTTAATTTTTACTAGCTGACCCCGCAACTTCGTTTCCGTCACATAGGGTGTATGAAAGGAGAGGTATTTCTTTATCAGACTCATCAAGCAGCGTGTGAAACTGCCCTGTTTGCTTAATCATAAAAGAGTTTTTTTTTTATACCACTAAGGTGGCAGTCAAGCATACGGCCCACCAGAAGGACCGGTGGTCACCACAGCCTATGAACGTTTGCAACACCAGAGGCGCCACACTAAGTCTATTTTAAAACAAATTAGTCCACGCCTTCGGCGCGGACTGAATTATTTTTAATTAGTCTTAATCTTTAAGCTCTTTTATGATTAAGACAACACGCCAGTTTAGATTTACCCTTACACTCAAAGAAACCCCTACACTTAAAGTTTTCAAAATATCTGATTCTTAAAAGTGTTGTAACTTTTTTATTTATAAACCGATTGACATGAAATAAACACTAAATGTTAAGTGAAGCAAACCTCAACACAATAAAAAAAATGAGATCAGCGTTAACAAACGTACAGACAAACAAATATACAGACATACAGACAAACAGACAAAAATTCTAAAAATCATTGTTTTGGATTCTATTGCGTTCATAAAGCCCCCTTATAGAACTTTTTCTTATTTATCGTCTATGTGCCTACAGTGACCTGTTACGATTTTATTATATGTAAGTATTGATATTGATTAAAAATTTTGCTGAAAGTTGTAATACTAACTTTCGTATTTACACTAAGTTCTAGATGATACCCACAGCTCCGCCCGACGTCGATATATCGTAGTCGATAATAATAACTATGCGGAAATCTAACCTTGATTATTCTATTTTTGTTCAAAGCTTCAACATACGTAAGACTCTCGATTGACCCAAGATCTTTCTTTTAAAAGTCAAAATCCGCTTATTATTTTTTGCGTCTAAGGAAAATAAACAGGCATAAAGAAAAACAATAACAGACAAGAATTTAAAAAATATATGCAACTCGTGGTTCAAAGAATCGGCCTACTGCAATTGAAATACTCTCAAGCCTCTCTTAATCATTTTGAGAGGGCGATTGTCCTTACTGTAACATATAATATATTTGTTATATATTACAGTAAGTTACTATAATTGTTCTTGTAATCGTATTTAATTGAGATTGTACGTAACTCTCAGGTTGAAAGACTTTAAGTCTGAGACGTCTGAGGCTTTTAGTGCTTTTAGTCTCTACAATTTTTCTCTACATGTACTTGTACTCATTAAATTGAAGGGCTAAACTTTGACAACTCGTGATTTGACACTGACAAGATAAGCTACAGTCAGTCATAGTTTTTTTAAAATTTATTTGATGTACGCTTATGTTACTGCAGCTAGCAGAAATAAATTACTATTCTTTCTTTTCTTTCTTTTTAGAACATATTTTATTATCTGTGCTGCAACTACACCACAGTTGTTGCAATTTTTCCTTCTCTTTCCCATGATCTCATCCGCTAGCCGAAAGGTGCACCACTTGCTGGTGAGGCTGACTAGGGCATAGAAGAAAACAGTAGGGCTACACCCTATGCTCGTTCTGTTGAGAATCCTGGGACATCCTTACTAGGGCTTACCCGGGGCTCCTGATCCTGACCGTAGGCAGAGCTAGAATTTGTGTGATTTTGTGCGTCGGTGTGGTGAGTCAGTGCCATGACGGATTTCCACACATTAAAAAAAATCATAATGCTAATTTGGAATGAACTTTTTGATTTGTTTTATACATACGAGTTAACTACCAATAATAAAACCAAAGTTCTTGCTACCCAAAACTTTATGAAACTTCCAAAGTTGAGTTAGACTAGAAACTACTATAAAAATATTCAGTGAAACAATATAAATTTTTATCGCAGTTTCTATGTTTTGAAAGAAAAGCAATAAATGACGAAGCTTTTTTTTTTTTGTTTAACGTGAGGGAAAATCCTCATGGATGTTATGCCGGACTCCTGCCGACTAAAAAACCTCACGTCACGCCCAACAGCCTGTGGTTGGGAGCCCCGGGGAAGCCCTCGGAAGGATAAACATTTTTATGTAATACCTCCAGTTGCAGACTCAAATAGAGATTTATATGTTGCCAATTGGAAAATAATAAAAATCTATGCTTTCACATTAAAGACCCTTACCAATTATTCTTTCTATGGTTTATCAGAACGTGATTATTAAACTTAAAGCGATCGAACGAACTTTCACCTAATATCAAGCAATGTTTGGAGAACTTCCAAAGATTGTTTACCGTGTACTATTCCACAAGGGCAAAACCTCAACTGCGCACTTGTAAAATGTACATCCCTCATTTGAGTGAAATGTATTTCCTCAGTAAATCTATACTAATTGTTCGATAACTCAGTGAGCTAGTGGACTGTCTTTCTGGTAGTTCTTGCAGGCACACAAGACGACACAAGAAGTTTCGGAAATCGGACCGCCACCAAGAATGATTCGCCACTTACCTTGATTCCCGGTCTTCCTGATGCTCCGAGGCCTTGAGATTCTTTTGAGGTTGTTTCCGAGTTGCCGTGTCGACCGAGGCACTGACACACACATGTATCGCGCACAACAGTTCCGAACCGCGTCCGAGATTTGACTGGTCGGTCGATGCGAAAACGGCCGCCCGCCCGGCAGGAAGCGGGGGGGGCGGGGGATAGCCAGCCAAGTGGCGAGTTCTCCCGATAGCCGACCGTGTCGCCGAAACATCCTGCCGCCTAACCAAGGTTCTGCCTTGGTTACCCACTAAACCACCGAAGGCAATCCACAAAGCTTAGAGACAGGTCGTAAGATGTTCCCTTGCTGAGTCCTGACCTCTACAACTCTGACAATTCCGTCCCTACCCGGAAGCAACCTAACGATCCGACCGCGTTTCCATTGGAGAGGGGGTAAATTATCCTCCTTTATCAATATCAGGTCATCGACCTTGGGAGCCTCGTTATGAGAAGTCCACTTATGCCTTTGTTGGAGTGTGTGAAGATATTCACATCTCCACCGAGACCAGAAATGCTGGGATATCTTTTGAATAAGTTGGTACCGAGACAACCGGTGCTCCGGAGTTTCCGTGTAGGGATACTCAGGAAGTGCAACGAGAGGTTGCCCTATTAGGAAATGACCGGGGGTCAATACATCAAGGTCTTCCGAGTCCGTACTAAGGGGGCAAAGCGGCCGAGAATTCATTACCGCTTCTACCTTGGTAAAAAAGGTGGTCAGCTCTTCGAAAGTGAGCTTGGCTTCTCCGAGAACCCGTTTCGCATGTGTCTTGGCACCCTTCACTGCCGACTCGAATATCCCACCGCTTGAAGGGTTTGAAGGGCAATTGAAGAGCCAAGTTATGTTTTGAGCCGTCAGCTTCCGATCAATTTCCTGGTGATGGTTCCGTAAGAATATGTATAACTCCTTTAAATATTTATCGGTTCCCGTGAAGTTTGTACCGCAGTCTGATCGGATCAAGGACGGTACACCTCTCCTAGATACGAACCTAGTCAAGGCTGCCACGAAGGCTTCAACTGATAAGTTTGATACAATTTCTAGATGTACCGCTTTAACCGACAAGCAAATGAAAACGCATAAGTAACACTTTTGAACCCTTGCATTACGCAACGAGCTCGTTTTAACGTAAAAAGGTCCAGCGAAATCCGTGCCGACCCCGACGAAAGGTCTGACTCCGGTAACACGATCGGCAGGCAAATCCGCCATATATGGCTGTTTAGGCCGAGCCCGGTGTCGAAAACATTGAACGCATTTAAACGTTATGTGTCGCGTGACACGCCGCGCCGAGATAATCCAGTAGCGTCGTGAGAGAATTGCACTCAACGCGTTAGCTCCGACGTGACAGTAGACCTTATGATAATGATTGACTAGCAAGTCTGTGAAACTACCCCTCGCCGGTATTAATATAGGGTGCCGTGACTCATATGGAAGGGTAGAGGCGCCGATTCTGCCGCCGACACGAATAATATCATCCCTGTCCAAAAATAAATTCAACCGTCGCAATGAATTTTTAATTTCAGTACCCGTTCGAAGGTTTGTCAATTCATCGGAGAAATTTTTTGACTGCACAATACGAATTAAGCACAGATTGGCGAGTCTACGTTCCGACACCGTTAAACTACCGTAAACCTTCTCAGAGTTAATTTTTGAATTGTTTTTAAAGCGTAGTAAGTATGTAGTAACGTTTAGCAACTTTTCATATGAACTAAAACGATCTAATAAATTAAAATCCGATATCAATTCGTTTACGTTAGCAACCCTAACGGCCGGCCTCAGGCCAGGTAACAATCTGGCGGGAACTCTGGGCCCCCGGACGGCCACGTATGGGGCGGCCGCTCCAGCCAACTCGATCCCCACCACAAGGGATGGTTCAAGAGTTCTGCCGCCGAGCAACCGCGTGACGCAACGTCCGCACAATTCATCTCGCCGGGTACGTGACGCCAGACGATGTTGGTCTTAGAGGTTATTATATCCGAAACCCGGTTTCCTTCAAAGACTTGTAATTTATGAGGTGGTGTCCGTAACCACGCCAAAACGATAGTGCTGTCGCACCAGCCTACAATTTGGTCTAACCGAACCTTATCCTCCATTGACTCGACCGTGTGATTAACCAACGTTGACAGCAACTTAGCACCATTCAACTCCAGTTTCGGTATGGTTAACTTAACCCTTAATGGCGTTATACGTGACTTAGCAATAAGTAGGCGTACGTGAGTCCGTCCGTCTGCGCCCTCCGCGCGCAAGTAGACTGCTGCAGCGTAACCGACGCTGGAGCCATCACAAAACCCGTGAAGAGTATATTTAGTCGGTCCTTCCAACTTGACACACCGGGGAATGGAGATACGTTGCAGATGCGGTAAGTCAGAGATGATATCCCTCCATTGTCGCACTAAATCTATGGGGGCCGGGGCATCCCAAGCTACCCCCTTTGAGTTATCAGAAGTCGCCAATAGGGACTGTAATAAAAGTTTTATTTTAAAAACTACTGGACAGATCCACCCAAGTGAGTCGTAAAGTCTAGCCACTATTGACAGAATACTACGACGTGTGACGTCACTATCTGTGGGCAGATTTACATGGTAAGTGAAATTGTCACATTTGGGGTCCCACTGAATGCCTAAAATCTTGACAAAACCCGTTCCATCCGAATCGCGATCATCGAAACGCCGCGGTGACTCCAAGTGTTCCGTGGGTAAGTCATTCAGTAATGCTGGCATATTACTGGACCATTTCCGTAACTCATAGCCGGCCGAATTCATCAATGAGATTAACTCATCGCGAAGCTCACGCGCCTCAATCAGCGAGTCTGCGCCGCCATTCAAATCGTCAACGTATGTGTTGTCTATGAGTAACTTAGCGGCACGGGTTTTATCAACCTCATCCCGGGCGAGCTGGTGTAAGCAGCGTATGGCTATGAAAGAGCTCGACTTCAAACCGTATGTATTTGTGTTTAACTGATAGGTAAGTAGGGGCTCCGTGGGCGACGCTCGCCAGAGAATCAACTGATATCTCCGATCGTCCGGGTGAATCCACGTCTGCCTAAACATCATTTTAATATCCGTAGTAAATACAATTTGTGGAACCCTAAATTTCATTATAATATTAGTGATATCGTTTTGCAATCGTTCTCCCGAAAACAGACAGTCGTTTAATGACACTCCCGAACTTGTTTTCTGACTGCCATTGAATACAACGCGAATTTTATTTACATCGCCCGATTTTTTAAATACTCCGTGATGTGGGAGAAAGTAATGTTCTTGCCCCGAATTAATATCAAATTGCGATACACTCATGTGTCCCAGCCTAATATATTCATTAATAAATTCAATGTATTTCTCCCGAAATTCCGGATTCCGTTGCATCCGCCTCTCAAGCGACATAAATTGCTTATAAGCGGGCTGGCGTGAGTCTCCTAATAGACGTCTATCACCTGCCGAGATAAGAGGTAAGCGCGAGATATATTTACCGTCCGGGCCTCGCGATACCGTTGAAACAAATAATTGTTCGCATTCCAAGTCCTCGGGACTTTTAATTTTATTAAGAGGGGGTTCCTCAGATCGCCAAAACCTTTCCACCGTTTCCTTGAGTGTCAACTGGTTAACCGACGATTCGGCCAGCTCCCGCGTCTCCGGCGAAACTGGTCCGAATACCGCGAAATTAAATACCGTGCCCAACGCGTAGAGCCCACCCTGACACAAGGTAATCTTTTCCCCATTTAAGATTTGACCGAGTATATCACATCCAAAAATTACGTCTATCTCTGAAGAATTCAATGAGCCGTTATCTGCGAGTTTCAACTCTTTAAAAACCAAATTTGTTCTGTTAACCGAATAAGACGTAAGCCTTCTTAAAACCGCCGCCGTTACCGCTAGTACTGGGTGTTCTGAATGTTCTGGTCTGAAATATATAACAACAACGTGTTGATATGTATTGGCTTGAATGCCACCGATACCCGTGATTTGTACATTACTATAAGACCGTTTCAATCCGAGGGTAGATACCAAATCCCCCTTTATTACCGACATTTGAGCCCCTAAATCTAAGAGAGCCCGTGCTTTAACGAATTCACCATTTTTATTCTTAATTTCAATAATGGCTGTGGGTAGAATAACATTATACGGTTTTCGATGCAAAGACGTTGAAGATGAGTCATCATGTAACCTTAATTGCTATGCTGAATATTGCTTTTGAGAATTATTACGTGACTGACCGCGCGATTCGTGCGATTCCCGCCGTTCGCATGCCTGATAGCCGTTGCGCGAGCTGACCTGAACCACACGCTCAGCTGATGAGCGCGACGGTACCTCTCTTCTTTCGCGAGGAGAGGCCGTGCGCGTGCGACGACGCGGACGGTGGCTGCGGTAGCCAGGTCCCTCCGAAGGCGAGCTAGTGCGAGACGCAGTATAGTTGTGCATGCATATTAAGTCGTTGTGACCCCGATGGCCACAGCGTTTACATGCTGTATTTTTATCGCACGTAGATGCCGAATGCTTACCAAAACATTTAAAGCATAAATTTTCAGCTCGCACCCAGTCTTTACGCTGACCCGCGGTTAATTTTTTAAATTTAAAACACTCCGAAATCATGTGGCCGCTTATTTCACAGTATAAACAGCGCCTAGCGATTATTCGTTCATTCCTGTAAGATTCACTTTCGTTTCCGATGATGTGTATGGTGCGGCGGGTACGATTGTCCTTCAAGGTCGCGCCGTCAGCTGTTGTTGAGTCTATAAGCCGACATTCATTTTGCAGAAACTCCACAAGTTGATTGAATGTGGGTAGGGTGATTATATTTCCGCCGTACTTCTGTTCAAACCGAGTTTTAACGTCTAACGGAATTTTATTTAAGCTAATGAATAATAAAATATAAGACCATTGATCTATAGGAAGGCCTAAATTATTCAAGGCGCGCGTGGACTCCAACAGTGGGTTTAGAATTTTAGAACGCAGATCATAGGGTTTATTTAATGTAGGTAGCTGTAGGATTCTAGAAATGTGACTATCTGCTAGCATTCTGATATTTTCATATCTACCCTTAAGAATTTCTAAGCCTATGTCTAGGGATTCGTCTACCATAGGTAGATGCCGTATTAAGGTATGCGGTTCATTTAACACATGAGAAACTAAGTAATGAAATTTTTCAGTCTTTGATATATCTTTCCGTGTTAGTACCAACGAACTGAATAGGCTTATAAAACTTGTCCACTGAAAAACGTCACCATCAAATTTGCATAAATCGATTCTGGGAAGTCTTGCCGTATTTGAACTCTCGGACGGTCTGTGAACCCCGTCCAAACCCGGGTAAGCCGACGAGACCGCTTCCAGCTGATTATAAGCTAACTCCGCCTCATTATAATCAGCCGTATAGATTTTAATCATTTCCGAATCTACCGTATTATCCAGCAATAACTCATACTGTTCCGACAAAAGTGCGTATCGTTCATCGAGTTTACGTAATCTCGCCGAAATAACTGCATTGGTTTGAGTTTTTCCCGCGATCATTTCTAACGTGCTTCTAAGCCATTCGACTTGAATTTTAAATTTAGTTGATGATACCTTAGCCATTTTAAATCGTTAAGACTCCAAATCGTGATGCACCCACCCCCGGGTAAGGGAAAAAAAATATATAACGGAACCCTACAATAAATCAAATAAATTGTTCTAATAACTGAGGATAATTTCACAAATATCGCATACCGCACAATATAATACAATAACCGAACCGCAAATGACAAACAAACTTAACGACTTTAATTTGAATTGTATCCGACCGAATCGAGACTTGTGTCAGAGCTGTAAGTGGCGGTTAGGAATTTCAATTTTTAAATCTACAACCGACTTATGATTTGAAAAAATACCAACAAATATACCGAAATCCGGCTGAAATCCGCTCGAATGGACCATAAATATGTTCGATAACTCAGTGAGCTAGTGGACTGTCTTTCTGGTAGTTCTTGCAGGCACACAAGACGACACAAGAAGTTTCGGAAATCGGACCGCCACCAAGAATGATTCGCCACTTACCTTGATTCCCGGTCTTCCTGATGCTCCGAGGCCTTGAGATTCTTTTGAGGTTGTTTCCGAGTTGCCGTGTCGACCGAGGCACTGACACACACATGTATCGCGCACAACAGTTCCGAACCGCGTCCGAGATTTGACTGGTCGGTCGATGCGAAAACGGCCGCCCGCCCGGCAGGAAGCGGGGGGGGCGGGGGATAGCCAGCCAAGTGGCGAGTTCTCCCGATAGCCGACCGTGTCGCCGAAACACTAATAATATATCATAAAGAAGAGAGATTGCTATGTTTTATATTTTTTACTTGTGGAATCCCTCAGGCTGCTATATCGGACTATTACCGACTGAAACTACAAGGATGGACCGAAGGAAACAACTGAAGGATGTTTCAGGATTTCTATTATTATTGTATGTATGAATTTCCTATGTTTGTTATGAATAAACTCGAAAACTACTGGATGGATATCCATAATTCTTTCAGCATTAGAATCAACTAGCTGATGCGCGCGGCTTCGCCCGCGTGTAATTTGGTTCCCGTTACCGCTTCCCGTTGGAAAATTTTCCCAGGATAAAAAGTACCCTGTGAGTTATTCCGGACTATACTCAATCCCTGTACCAAATTTCAGGCAGATCCATTTAGCCGTTAGAGCGTGATTAAGTAACAAAGATCTAAACATCCAAACATCTTCACAAACTTTCACATATTTTATAATATTAGTAGGAAGTAGGATAAATTATCAATGAGTGGACTGTATTATATTCCCGTGTTCGAATGTGAACGGGAATTACGAGGATGCAACCGGTTGAAATCTGCTATTATTTTCATAAAAAGCAATTTGACACTGATTTAACATTGCATTGTATTCAGCGTTATTCGATATTAATAAAGTTATCTCATTTTCAACTAAATTTGCGGTTTAATTACATTGTGGAATCAAATCGGGTTCATGCTACCGTTATAATCTGATTTATATCTGCATTTAATGGTAATAAATAGCTAACCATGAAACCATTTGGGATCGTTATTCCTTGACTCTTGAATAATATGTAGGAATAATTTGATTTTTACAATACTTCTCGACAGGTCAGTTTCAAACTGCCGATTTACCTTTGTCAATCTATAGAGTACTACACTATACTATTTTGAAATTGACGTGAGCTAATTTGAAAGTAAGTGCTATTTCTAATGGAACTGGATGCGGAAGCCGCTGAATTCTGTTTTATGGCACAAATTGGGAGTGGCCTTCTTCAAGCTGTAGACTGGCTATAGAATGATATGATTGATTTCTAATGAACTGTACATGGAAAGGACTAAATTTTGCAAATTTATTTTCATATTTCTTTTGTTTTCTCATTTTAAAGCCTGATAATTTCAACAAAATCAGTTGAGCAGAAATGTAGAAAGAGTTTGAACTCTTATTATTGAAACTGTTGTTTGATGGCACTTGGTGGAACTTGCTACACATATTGAAAAACTTCACTTGTACCTACTCGTACCTACTGTTCCACAACATTTATTATTGTAATACCTAACCAGTTTCGCCTTTGAACTCAGATTAATGTATGAGGATGCGCTGAACGTTGAGGACTTTACTGTTGCCTGTGTGAACTTTACACAGGAGAAACCGCTTTTTTTAACGTAAGAAAATTCCTACATGGATGCTATGCCGGACTCCTACTAACTAAAACCACACATTTCCTACGGTTGGAAGTCCCGGGTAAGCTCTCTTCGTTAGAAAGATGATCCCAGGATTCCCAATAGGCCTTGGCTACCACTGCGACCTCAACTAGGGACGTTCGGGTACTACCCCGCGTCTTTGGGGGGTTATTCGGGTGTTATCCCGTTTCATGGGACATGTGGTGTGCGTGAAACTTTCACGTCACGCTGTCGTGTAGTAGGTAGCTACCTGCTTCTGTAAGGATGGTGAGCAGCCCCCTTACCGTCGTCAGGCCCCCGTTCATGTAGGCCGATAGTCTTAGGCGTTGGAAAAGCCGCTAGCTCTCATTAATCTCTCCTATATTTCTGCCTATCTTTGCTTACTAAATATTATTCTGAAGTAGAACCACATAAAGTTACACAGTAAATTGGACTTTACTATCCATGCCATCCATTTAAGAGGAGGGCATTCATACTTTATACCAGGATGCAGTCGTAGTCGACTTGCGGTTGCATACATTGCAGTGCATTACAAATATATCTGCGTTTTAATCTGCTAATGGTCCAGAATCTAATATTTTTGTTTGAAAGGTATATTATTCAGGTGCGTTCTATAGCTATGTTTGAAAAAAATCGGTCCAAGATGTCCACCGCCACAAAATTCCGGAGTACCTACATGTTTTTTCACAACTCCCTCAATATGGATAACAAATGAAAGGGTTTGACTAGTAGAATACTATATGACCACCACCAAAAAATGGTGAATTTCACTACAAGAACAATAGTATTTTATAGGATTTGATTTAAGTTAGCAATGGGGACAGATCAGGTGAGACAATAGATTTTATTTTGCCTAATTTGGGATTGTGCAGTGTGCACCAAAGAAATTAAAATATTTTACTTAATATGTTAGTACCTAAACTAAAGGGACTTTTAAAATTGGATAAGAATTAGATCTTTCTATGTACTTAGATATTAAATTATTATTAAAGCATGTTATTCAATTTTTAAATTATCAACATTTTCCACACCAATTTAACGTATATTAAATAACTGTGGTTGCCGCATAAAACTATCTTCAAAATGAGTTTTAGTGAACTCAGCCCTCGTAAATTCGTTCTAATTTAGTTTTAAATCGTTTTGTGAATTAAACTCCCGCACCGAGGCAGTACAAAGCTTTAGCTAAAGCGTTTGTAATTAAAACATGCCTCCTTTTTCTGAGTTTATGAGATTTTTAAATAAAGGTACTGCATTGTTGTTTTTGTACTTTTCTACTCTTCTCAGATATGGTTTATAAACATATATTATTACTAGCTGATGCTCACGGCTTGACCCGCGTGAAACTTGGATCCCGTTCCCGATTCCCATAGGAACATATTCCCGAATAAAACGGAGCCTATGTGTTATTCCAGATTATAATCTACCTCGTTTCCAAATTTCAGTCCGATGCATTTAGGCCATTAGAGCGTGATTGAGTACCAAACATCCAAACATCTTCATAAACTTTCACATTTATAATATTAGTAGGATAAGGGTTATAACAACAATAATAATGTTTGTCACAGTATCACGCATTTCATTCAGTTTTGCCAATCCTAAAATTTCTTCGTTGCGAGTTCGAGGCTTCGAATGCTTCAATCAATGTTGAGAGCTTCGAATCATCGAAATAAGAAAAGAGTCATTAAAAAGGACTTGTCGAAATAAATGATTTTGACTAGCTCTTTTTACTGACTCTTTTTTTGATATTACTTATAAGTATTTTTTTTTAATTCACAATGTTCATTATTGAAATTAATCCTAATTTTATAAACTCAACATAAAATTATAGTTTTATCATACAAAGTCAAAACATTCCATTTGTAATGAGAAAGTCACGGCCTCTAACCCTGCTCATAACAACCCCGACATGCACCCACTCTGAAAATTAGTACGGTGAGTGATTAACGAGGGTGTTACATAATTATTTTTGTTATAACCCTTCTCACGGGCAAAAGGACGGGTTAGGTTTTACTATATTGGTCACTACTTGTGTAAATAGTGTTGACTTTAGTGTACCTATACAAGTTGCTGATAAAATTATATAAGGAAAATGGATAATAATGGTCACTAAAGATAAAAACCCGGACAAGTGCGAGTCGAACTCGCCCATCGAGGATTCCGGACATCCGTCCGTCCAAACCTCCATCCGTCGCGCGTCGGACAATAAAGTCGGAGGTTCCGATTATTCCTTTGAGGTATGGAATCCTAAAATGACCATACAGTGGACGTCAAATAGACAGAGGTGAGGATGACGATAAAAACATTTTCTTAATGAATCTTCCTAAGAAAAAATAAATTAGACTAAGAATTTTTTTTTTAAATATACCTACATCGCAGAGTAACACTTATGAACGTCAAGATCATTCCTTAGATATAAATTTACATTATCTGCCAGATACACAAGGAAATGAAAAATTAATCTTTTTCATTGGCTTTACGGTAGATAAAGCCAGTGCGAAAAGATTCAGACAGTGAATTATCGCGGTCACTCCTTTTGAATAACCAATACTAGGTACTTACATTGTTCAATTACGATAATTTATAAAAGTAAAACACACTTTTAACATCCTGTGAAAAGTAAGCAACTCTCTAACTATAAAACTACTTTAAGTATGTCTTCCTCAGAGGCGCAGAAATAGTGGCTGCTCCAAAATGTCTACACTTTAAAGGGTGACCAGTGACCATACTTACTAATATTCTCACTGTCCAAAATTGAAAAGATTACGCGAAGTTGAAACATCACAGTAAATATGCGTATCCCGTACTTTCTAGCAAGGCTTACAGAAGACACATCCGGTAACGACGCCATGATGATAACTGTCTTTTATCATATTCTTGATTGTTCAAGTAAACTGGATATTATTATTCTCAATATAGTGATGATGAAGTTTACACCGTAAAAGCGCTTCTTAATGCCTTAAGTCGTCTTATAGTCTTAAGACAACAAACTAGAACTACAGGCTTTGTGTATAAACGCTACCATTTTGCAACTTGGCAAACTGCCAACTTATTATTAATAACTTCCCAAGCTAGTATTGTTTATTATAAATAACCTTCGTGACTTCCTACTATGTGTTTTACTATAAATTTGTGATCTAATAATTTCAAAGAACCTACATACACTGTCTATATTTCCTAGATCGGAAAATCTCAAACATTATTCTCACTTAAGATGAATACAATGCATGATATTCTCGGTCCATTTATTCACTTTTGTTAGTGAGCCCATGGTGTTGCCAACGGAAACTTTACAAATGCTTTGTTATTTTTCTTTAAAACGTTCTTGAGGCAACAGTTTGTTGTATTCATTGATTCTATAATAATATAGATAGGTTTTCGTTATTTTTTAATATCACTTTAGTTAGAGAATACATCATAAATTAAATCGAGTAAAGGCAGACCTTATAAAATATGTAATTTAAATACCTTATGTGTTCGCCAATCAATCCACAAGCCCACGAATGTAGAGGCAATTAATTTTGTGTCCGAAAGAAAATACGCCAGCCAGAGTAAAGTAGGTAATCCTCTTTTAACTTTAGAATGATTACAAGACGAGTGTTAGCGGAATGTAGAGTAAGATATTTATAATTATTTATATTCTGACATGCTAGCTGATACGCATGACTTCATAAATTCCCGAAGAAGAATGATTCTCGCATAACCGAAGAATATTCTAGAGGAGCAGAAAAAGGGTCGTCGATGAGTCGCAATGTTGCATTGTAGACGGCGAGGATGACCCCCAATCCGCTGAATGTCTTCACAGCTTTCCATTAGACGGGTGGGGGGGTCATCTTGGCAAGTTGTACATAAAAATACCAAAACGTTCGAGTAGCAAACTTATGATATTAATAATATACTTTATGATGTATACCTCATTCAGCATCTTCACTTTTGAAACGAAATCTTTGTTATAGCGTTGATTTGGTATTAGGGAATTTCGTATTATAAATTGTGTGTCATTACCCCACCCGCCACACAATCATTTATGCGGAGAGTGCAGAGACCCGTATTAACAATGACAAGATGTATTACTATATTTAACCTATACCACTACTTATAAAGGATTAAGCCGCTTTCACGCAATAATGTAACAAATAAACACACACATATATGTCAGTCAAAATCATAGCCCACTGGTTCACATCTCGGGCAATAAGGTCAAAACAATTCCAATTATACTTGTAGTATAATTGGAACACACAGCTGAACATCGACCAATAACAAGTATGTTGTTCAATAGTGCGCTAACCGATTCGCTACTGGTAGTTGTGCTCTAATTGAACTAACACTCCAATTAGCCCGGCCACATTAACTGAATACCAATAGTAAAACTAAAATAAATTATATCTATAAGCGATGGTGTCTTATGTGTGTTGTAGACTGAGTTCCGAACATAATTACGAATGGCACATTTTTAAATAACTTGCATCTTTCTATGTGCAAAAAAAAGTAACCTTCCTCTTAGTACAGCGTTAGTAGACATTTTTGGAACGAAGTTCCTTATCGCGCGTTGTGAAAGGGGGCTAGACGGAAAAAATTCTCACGAAAAGTTGTAACGACACTTTTGGTAGTGATAGTGGTAGTGATAGTGGTAGTGATAGTGGTAGTGATAGTAGTAGTGATAGTGGTAGCGATAGTGGTAGTGATAGTGGTAGTGATAGTGGTAGTGATAGTGGTAGTGATAGTGGTAGTGATAGTGGTAGTGGTAGTGGTAGTGATAGTGATGGTGGTAGTGATAGTGATAGTGGTAGTGATAGTGGTAGTGATAGTGGTAGTGATAGTGGTAGTGATAGTGGTAGTAATAGTAGTAATGATAGTGGTAGTGGTAGTGATAGTGATAGTAGTAGTGATAGTGGTAGTGCTAGTGCTAGCCAGGGGATGAACATGAACTCTACGAGCAACACCAAAGCAAATAGGAGTTTCGCTCTGTTCAGTTTCAGTCGCGCGTAAAGGTTACACGCACTCACTTTTTTTTATATTTGTTTTCTTTTTGTTTTTGCTTAAAATAAAATTTTAAAATTAAAATAAAATTTTATTACAATTCCTTCACTTTAATCGAAAGGAACTTCGTTCCATCCGGGTGTCCCTTGACACCTCTCAAGTTTTTTTTTTTTATGTATTATTTTTATTATTTTTTATTTATTTTATTTTAAATTCTGTATATACTTTGATTTAATTGGTTTCTTTAATTTTTTTAGTTGACATATTATGTACTTGATTGATTTATTTTATTTTGTTTTATTATTGTTTTTAAGGATTGAATGGAATTTGATTGTTATAACATTCTATTTCCTTATTATTATGATTACCTACGTAAATTATGAATGTTGAATGTTTTTTTTTTGTATAAATTATGGAATTTAATTCTGAAATAAAGATTTATTATTATTATAATATTATGTCTCTCTTTCACACGGGTATCTTCTTTTTTTTTCTTACGAAGACACCCGGACTTTTGGTAGGCGTACATGGGGACACAGGTCCAACATGCAGAGGCCCTTTGAGACTTTTAATCTAAAGGGAAATGGGACCCCCACTGCAAACAATCCACATCCGCCTTATGTAGAAGAACGGTAATGGACCATCTGCAATGGGAGCTAACTATTGTAAAATATGCTAACTACGTAATGGGCTATTGTGATGGGTGTTAGATGGTCTGGTTAACTTAGGCTATGGATAAAGACGGCGTCTGCCATATCAATATACCTATTATTATAATAAAACTTTGGCAGACGGTGACTCGCCAACTCACTAGATGGGCCCCCTACACAATCGCCAAAGGCATTAAGCCTGTAAGGCGACAGAGGGCAACACCGGTGTGAGCGGCTAGGGGTGTCGAGCGGTGCGGCGCCGTTTTCGCCATCACGGGTCAGACCCGGAGCGGGTTTCCCCGTAGTTATGCCCTTGAAAATGACACTTCCACCCCCGAGCATCAAGCTCTGGCTTCCTGCCTCTGACCAGCCAATTAAGGCAAGCCAGAGTTGAGATTTGCTGCACTCCCGGGAGTAAATTATTATTATTATTAGTATCGATAAAATTATGAAACTTTATCGATACTAAAAGTAACTCGTGAACGTGTCTGTAATGCCTTCACTAGAACTACAGAACTAGTTTTGATTAATTTGACACGGAGATAAAATAGAGCTTGCAATAGTACATAGGTTACTTTTTATTTTGGGAATAAGCGCCTGTGCGTCAGTCAGATCAAAGTTATGAGATTTTTCCAAACTAACCAGTATGAAAAATATAAGATCGATGGTCTAGAAGACAAAATTGTGCTAATTACACAATTTTGGTATTTTCACTTTTTGATGCCAAATGTGTTAAATGGGCATGGTCTACCCTATGCACTGATCAGAATAACATAATTCCATCTCTTTCTATCTAAACTGTAATTGTACATTCATAGAAAGTGACGTGATTTTGAAGCCATTTAAAGTAATGGCAGTTATTTACCATCAGTATAAACTACACAAAATGCTAAATAGATTTAGAACATTCCACTTGTGTGTACCATGATTGACAAATAAGCAAAATACTTTTATTACTTTTGTATTTCCTACCTTTAAAATTTCTAATTACAATAAAGGATGTTAATCATCTCAAGTGCCGGTAGACGAATGTGTTAAGTGATCTTAGTACTACTGAACGCTCTTCAGCAAATAACAAAAAATGTGCAAACGTACTAAGTGATGCCTTTTTTTAAAATTTTGTATTATAATAGAATGTTTACGATATTGAAGTTTAAATTTATGATCAGTAAATAGTCAGATAAATATTCTAACTAAGCATAGGCATTTTAAGCACAATTTATAAGCACAGTTTTAAGTTATAGTGTCTAGAAGTTCTGAATCCACTAAAACAGTCCTCCTGTAAAATTTGTCAATCTGTAATTAGCATGTTTGTCTTCTAGACCATCGATTATATACTTTCGCATTTATAATGTCTATGTGAGAGTGGATGTGAAGATGTCTATGTTTATATTCTTTCACTTCTCTAGCTAAAATATGTTAGGTACCTATGTACCGGGATAGATTATAATATTGGACTAATACTAAGACTATCTTATATCCCGGAAATAAGTTTCAATGGGAAGTGAAAATTCAACACGGGGAGGCGATACTGTTTTCTATTCTTGAACTAAGATTGTTACTTGTGTTACCCTTGGACCTAGCATTATCTTTACTTATCACAAGCATGACACTTCCATCTGTATTAAGATAATTTCATCGAAACATCTTAGCTAAATAAACTTCTTTTAGAAATATCAAATACTAGCTGTTACCCGCGACTTCGTCCGCGTGGAAATTATGTTATAAGCAAAGTTTGAACTGTATTCTATTTGAGCCTCTAGGATAAGTCGTAACCAAAATGTGGGAACAAATTTAGGACATCCTCCAACTTCCCCGGGGAGTTATGCGCTAGATGGATTTTTTTAACGTGAGGAAAATCCCACATGAATGTACTATGACTCCCACTGACTAAAAACCACACGTATCCTACCTAACAGCCTACGATTGGGAGCCCCGGGTAAGCCCTCTAAAGGATACCCTAGGACTGCGCTAGATGGATAGGAAGAGACCTCATGGTTTTAGTGGGTCCAAGGCCGGTATGACGTACGTGTTTATTAATTAGCCCCTTTAATAATTATAAGAGTAAGTAGTATGGTGAAGCGCGAATACGAAACGTTTGTTAGATTAGGGCCACAGACTGAAAACTTTACGCATAATCGGAAGAGTTGAGACGATAACACTAACGCTAACGGTAGCCAGTAAATGGCAGTCGTTAAACCAAGTTGAAGACCTTATAGATTTAATAATTTTCAAAAGTAGGCAGTACTAACGCCTGTCCATTTCAACACGGCAATGCGGCTCAACACCTATTACGTTACGTGGGACAAATTAAAAAAGGTAACCATATAATATGCCTCGATACCCCTTTGGGGATAAAGGCGTGACCGTATGCATGTACTTATTATGTTTAAGGTGATTTAATTTATGTACCCATGTCACTGTAGCCAAAGCTAAACATTTTTCAGTAAAGTTGTTTTAAGAATGTTCATTATAAACAACGTTTGTGTGGCGTGTTGGCTTAATCATAAAAGAGGTGCTTAATGGTTAAGGCTATTGTAAAATAATTAGGTCCGCTCCGAAGGCGTGGACTGAATTGCTGTAGAATAGACAGCAAAAAAAATTTGTTCCCGTTATTGCAACCCATGGGAACATATTCCAGGATTAAAAAGTAGCCTAAAGTATGTGTTATTCCAGACTGTAATCTATCTGAGTACCAAATTTCAGCCAGAGCCGTTCAGCCGTGCGAAATTGATAACGACAAAGTTGAAACATTTATCCCAAGGGAATATACTACTGGGAACAAAAGTATGCTATATGTTAGTACAGGAACCGGTTTACCTAGTATGCCCATTTTCAAACTAATATGTTCAATAGTTTGTGCTGAAATCCGCGCCGCTAGCAAGAAATTTTGTTCCCGTTCCCGAAACCCATGGGAACCCATTCCAGGGATAAAAAGTATGGGACCCCCACTGCAAACAATCCACATCCGCCTTATGTAGAAGAACGGTAATGGACCATCTGCAATGGGAGCTAACTATTGTAAAATATGCTAACTACGTAATGGGCTATTGTGATGGGTGTTAGATGGTCTGGTTAACTTAGGCTATGGATAAAGACGGCGTCTGCCATATCAATATACCTATTATTATATTAAAACTTTGGCAGACGGTGACTCGCCAACTCACTAGATGGGCCCCCTACACAATCGCCAAAGGCATTAAGCCTGTAAGGCGACAGAGGGCAACACCGGTGTGAGCGGCTAGGGGTGTCGAGCGGTGCGGCGCCGGTTTCGCCATCACGGGTCAGACCCGGAGCGGGTTTCCCCGTAGTTATGCCCTTGAAAATGACACTTCCACCCCCGAGCATCAAGCTCTGGCTTCCTGCCTCTGACCAGCCAATTAAGGCAAGCCAGAGTTGAGATTTGCTGCACTCCCGGGAGTAAATTATTATTATTATTAGTATCGATAAAATTATGAAACTTTATCGATACTAAAAGTAACTCGTGAACGTGTCTGTAATGCCTTCACTAGAACTACAGAACTAGTTTTGATTAATTTGACACGGAGATAAAATAGAGCTTGCAATAGTACATAGGTTACTTTTTATTTTGGGAATAAGCGCCTGTGCGTCAGTCAGATCAAAGTTATGAGATTTTTCCAAACTAACCAGTATGAAAAATATAAGATCGATGGTCTAGAAGACAAAATTGTGCTAATTACACAATTTTGGTATTTTCACTTTTTGATGCCAAATGTGTTAAATGGGCATGGTCTACCCTATGCACTGATCAGAATAACATAATTCCATCTCTTTCTATCTAAACTGTAATTGTACATTCATAGAAAGTGACGTGATTTTGAAGCCATTTAAAGTAATGGCAGTTATTTACCATCAGTATAAACTACACAAAATGCTAAATAGATTTAGAACATTCCACTTGTGTGTACCATGATTGACAAATAAGCAAAATACTTTTATTACTTTTGTATTTCCTACCTTTAAAATTTCTAATTACAATAAAGGATGTTAATCATCTCAAGTGCCGGTAGACGAATGTGTTAAGTGATCTTAGTACTACTGAACGCTCTTCAGCAAATAACAAAAAATGTGCAAACGTACTAAGTGATGCCTTTTTTTAAAATTTTGTATTATAATAGAATGTTTACGATATTGAAGTTTAAATTTATGATCAGTAAATAGTCAGATAAATATTCTAACTAAGCATAGGCATTTTAAGCACAATTTATAAGCACAGTTTTAAGTTATAGTGTCTAGAAGTTCTGAATCCACTAAAACAGTCCTCCTGTAAAATTTGTCAATCTGTAATTAGCATGTTTGTCTTCTAGACCATCGATTATATACTTTCGCATTTATAATGTCTATGTGAGAGTGGATGTGAAGATGTCTATGTTTATATTCTTTCACTTCTCTAGCTAAAATATGTTAGGTACCTATGTACCGGGATAGATTATAATATTGGACTAATACTAAGACTATCTTATATCCCGGAAATAAGTTTCAATGGGAAGTGAAAATTCAACACGGGGAGGCGATACTGTTTTCTATTCTTGAACTAAGATTGTTACTTGTGTTACCCTTGGACCTAGCATTATCTTTACTTATCACAAGCATGACACTTCCATCTGTATTAAGATAATTTCATCGAAACATCTTAGCTAAATAAACTTCTTTTAGAAATATCAAATACTAGCTGTTACCCGCGACTTCGTCCGCGTGGAAATTATGTTATAAGCAAAGTTTGAACTGTATTCTATTTGAGCCTCTAGGATAAGTCGTAACCAAAATGTGGGAACAAATTTAGGACATCCTCCAACTTCCCCGGGGAGTTATGCGCTAGATGGATTTTTTTAACGTGAGGAAAATCCCACATGAATGTACTATGACTCCCACTGACTAAAAACCACACGTATCCTACCTAACAGCCTACGATTGGGAGCCCCGGGTAAGCCCTCTAAAGGATACCCTAGGACTGCGCTAGATGGATAGGAAGAGACCTCATGGTTTTAGTGGGTCCAAGGCCGGTATGACGTACGTGTTTATTAATTAGCCCCTTTAATAATTATAAGAGTAAGTAGTATGGTGAAGCGCGAATACGAAACGTTTGTTAGATTAGGGCCACAGACTGAAAACTTTACGCATAATCGGAAGAGTTGAGACGATAACACTAACGCTAACGGTAGCCAGTAAATGGCAGTCGTTAAACCAAGTTGAAGACCTTATAGATTTAATAATTTTCAAAAGTAGGCAGTACTAACGCCTGTCCATTTCAACACGGCAATGCGGCTCAACACCTATTACGTTACGTGGGACAAATTAAAAAAGGTAACCATATAATATGCCTCGATACCCCTTTGGGGATAAAGGCGTGACCGTATGCATGTACTTATTATGTTTAAGGTGATTTAATTTATGTACCCATGTCACTGTAGCCAAAGCTAAACATTTTTCAGTAAAGTTGTTTTAAGAATGTTCATTATGAACAACGTTTGTGTGGCGTGTTGGCTTAATCATAAAAG
Source organism: Miltochrista miniata (assembly GCA_933228765.1). NCBI lineage: Eukaryota > Metazoa > Arthropoda > Insecta > Lepidoptera > Erebidae > Miltochrista > Miltochrista miniata. The sequence continues at coordinate 25,666,588 of OW121756.1, forward strand.
AGGTGCTTAATGGTTAAGGCTATTGTAAAATAATTAGGTCCGCTCCGAAGGCGTGGACTGAATTGCTGTAGAATAGACAGCAAAAAAAATTTGTTCCCGTTATTGCAACCCATGGGAACATATTCCAGGATTAAAAAGTAGCCTAAAGTATGTGTTATTCCAGACTGTAATCTATCTGAGTACCAAATTTCAGCCAGAGCCGTTCAGCCGTGCGAAATTGATAACGACAAAGTTGAAACATTTATCCCAAGGGAATATACTACTGGGAACAAAAGTATGCTATATGTTAGTACAGGAACCGGTTTACCTAGTATGCCCATTTTCAAACTAATATGTTCAATAGTTTGTGCTGAAATCCGCGCCGCTAGCAAGAAATTTTGTTCCCGTTCCCGAAACCCATGGGAACCCATTCCAGGGATAAAAAGTAGCCTATGTGTTATTCCAGACTGTAATCTATCTGTGTACCAAATTTCATGCAGATCCGTTCAGTCGTTAGGGCGTGATTGAGTAACAAACATCCAAACATCCAAACATCCAAACATCTTCACAAACTTTCACATTTATAATATTAGTAGGAAGTAGGATAGGATAGTAGGATTTCTGTATTTTGCAAAAATATACAAACAGATTTTCATTGTTCTCTGCCAAGCTCCTAAAAAATTTAGCGTAATAATATGTTGTCTGAGTGTAAAACCTATCTCCTACTAACATTTCTGCTACGTTTTAGTTAAATCAATCCAACGGTTTAAACATTTCATTGCTCTCTGCTTAGCCCCTAGGATATGTGGCGTGATAATATATAGCCTATTTTAAGACCACACCCCTAAGTAATATTTGTGCAAATTTTGAACCAAATCTGTTCAGTACTTTTCGAGATCCTTCCGGACAAAGCAAAGCAAACAGACAAACAGACAAAACAGACAAACAGACAAAAAAAATTCTAACTATATTTTCAGCTTCGGTATCTTATGTAGAACACCCAGCGAGTATTTTTTTGTTAATATTTCCAATGTACAGTTTTGGCTTTTCTATCATTTTATTATATGTATAGAAGATGTACAGTTTTGACTTTTCTATCATTTTATGATATGTATAGATTTAGAAATATATACTTATATATTTCTAAATCTATACATATAATTGACGACTGATATACATACTTATGTATATCAGTCGTCTGGATATCGTAGCAAACACAGAATTTAATTTTTCTCTATCGGGCCTCCAAGATATTTAGCGTGATAATATGTAGCCGGTGTGTAAAACCGATCTCTTACTAATATTCCTGCAACGTTTGAGTTTAATCAATCCACATACTTACATATTTCATTGCCCTCTGCCTAGTCCCTAGGATATGTAGCGTGATAATATATAGCCTATTTAAAGATCCTACCCCTAGATTGCTATTCAAATAAAAGATTAATTAAAATTATTCAGTAATTTCTGTATTTTGCAAAAATATACAAACAGATTTTCATTGTTCTCTGCCGAGCTCCTAAAAAATTTAGCGTAATAATGTGTTGTCTGAGTGTAAAACCTATCTCCTACTAATATTCCTGCTACGTTTTAGTTAAATCAATCCAACGGTTTAAACATTTCATTGCTCTCTGCTTAGCCCCTAGGACATGTGGCGTGATAATATATAGCCTATTTTAAGACCACACCCCTAAGTAATATTTGTGCAAAATTTGAACCAAATCTGTTCAGTACTTTTCGAGATCCTTCCGGACAAAGCAAAGCAAACAGACAAACAGACAAACAGACAAAAAAAAATCTAACTATATTTTCAGCTTCGGTATCTTATGTAGAACACCCAGCGAGTATTTTTTTGTTAATATTTCCAATGTACAGTTTTGGCTTTTCTATCATTTTATTATATGTAATCTAACTATATTTTCAGCTTCGGTATCTTATGTAGAACACCCAGCGAGTATTTTTTTGTTAATATTTCCAATGTACAGTTTTGGCTTTTCTATCATTTTATTATATGTATAGATATAGACAGCATATTTCATTCAAAATGTGTCGTTTTGTGGGCTTCACGGGAAATTAGTTTTATGTAGCGTAACGATCCTTTAGCCGTTGTATGAAGACAGACGGCTTACATTCTTCCTTAAATAAAAAGGAGGTCAAATATATAGCCTTGTCTTTTTTTTGTATAATGGGCAGTAAATTCTACGACAAAGTTGTATGATAAAGCTTTACTGAGTTAAGCGGATTATACTTTTGATATGTTGCTAGTAAATGCATGTGATTTCGTTCATGTTCGTCGCGGGGTATAAATAACTAGCAACACAATATAGGGGTAACACCACTTATTACCATGCGCAAAATTTGGATTGGATGAAAATTTTAATGCATAAAGTTTAAAGTAAATCCCTGAACGTTACAGATATAACCATGAATTTCTAAAAAGGTGAAGAACCTTTCTATAACTGTCGTAATAAAATAATAACCGGCCAAGTGCGAGTTGGACTCGCCCACGAAGGGTTTCGTAGCAGCTAGTAACATAATATAAAAGTTATTATAGTTCGTTATAGCTTTGATTGATGTTTTAACACGTTTGCAGTGGTAGTGATTTTTCTAACCAAAAATTGCGGTTTATGACGTATTAAAAAAAAACTGCCATCTCTATCTCGTTCATATATTTTTTTTAGATTTATCATTCTCTTAGTTTAAAAGTTAGAGGGGGGGGGGACACATTTTTCCACTTTGGAAGTGTCTCTTGCGCAAACTATTCATTTTAGAAAAAAATGATGTTACAAACCTCAATAGCATTTTTGAAGACCTATCTATAAATACCCCACACGTATGGGTATGATGTAAAATTTGAATTTGAGTTTCAGTTCTGAGTATGGGGACCCCCAAAATTTACTACTTTTTTTCTAGTTTTACATAAGAATCTAAATGCGGTTCACAGAATACATCTAGTTACCAAGTTTCCATAGCATAGGCCTTATAGTTTCGGAGAAAAATGGCTGTGACACACGGACGGACAGACAGACAGACAGACATGACGAATCTATAAGGGTTCCGTTTTTGCCATTTGGCTACGAAACCCTAAAAAGTAAATCTATTACCAGTTCAGGAACTACGTTTTTAACACCGGCTTAAGTTGGGTAACTAAATAATTCTCACAAAGCTGAGCAATTTTATTGTACTTGAACCGTTTTAATTCTCCAATATCTTTGGTTAGTAATTTCAATAACTGATGACTTACATTTTACGCACTCGTTGTTCGGGATCGGAAAGGAGAGAGCGGGATTAGGTTGAAGAGCTCTTCAAAACACTCGCCGTGATTTATTTGGTAGAATACAGCCAAGGATGCTGTGATTTCTCACTGCGCCAACGGCTCGAGGCCTCCTGTCACTTCAGGACAACCAATAATTCGGATAGCACGTCTCTGCATAGCGTCCAGCGTATCCAGTAAGTAATTCGCGGAGACATCGCAAAGGTGAGTACAGAAACGTTAGGAAAATCCTACATGGATGCTATAGCGGACTCTTACCGACTAAAAACCATACGTATCCTACCTAATAGCCTACCGTTGGGAACCTCGTGTAAGCCCTCGGACATGTTCCCAGGACTCTCGACAGACCTACGGCTAACACTGCGGCCTCACATAAACACGTCTGCGGTGCCCCCGCCGTAGACTGCGGAACTCGGGTGGGAGAGTTCTCTCCCACTCCCTCCAAGCCGTCTATTTCGCAAGCATGGCTTGCTCATAGAAAGAGACAGTGGAGTCCTACTTACTCCCCCGCTAGAGATATATATATAGATTTTTATGAGTCACTGACATTAGTATTAAAGTAAGCGGGATATTTACCATGTATTGTTGTGAGTTTCCGATATTTCGGCGCTGTTACAAGCACTATGATCACGGAGGAACTGAAGTACTAGCGGTTGAAAGCGAAAGTCTCAGCACATATATCGATCGATATCGGAAACTCACAACAATACATGGTAAATATCCCGCTAACTTTAATACTAATGATTTTTATGAGGTCTATAATTTAAGCATTACTAATAAGATTTAGATGATCATATGGGGTTCTGAATAGCTATAATAAAAAAAAATGTTTAAATATTAATAATAAATAAATAAATATTCACGGACATCTCACACAACGCTATCTGATCCCAAAGTAAGCTAGGAATAACCTGCTTGTGTTATGGGTATCAGACCACGGATATTAATACTTATATATACTTTTAAATACATACATATTATACATAGAAACACCCAGACTCTTGAGACAAACATTTATGGGTCACACAAATATTTGTCTCCGGTGGGAATCGAACCCACGACCTCCAGCGCCGCAGGCGGTATCACTACCCACTGCGCCACAGAGGCAGTAATGTTTACTGCAATGGCTACCTGTCTGTTATTTTGAGAGTAGCGAAAATTCTAAATCTATGGTTATACTGATGTCGTTACTTTTATAACCTAAAATGTAATTCTATTCTTTTAAAAATACACCTTCATAAATAAATTTGCCTTTTTAGATATTCAAATTCTAAAATGAGAGAGACATAAAAAATCTTATTAAGTAGAATGTTTGTTTAAGTCGAAATGTCATCTTAAATTCAAATATAGCTGTGAGCTTTATTATTTCCAATTATGAAAAAGTGTTCAATGAACAGTAAACAATGACAAAGAGATCCATTTTGATGTATTTATCTCAGATTTCTTTGACTTTACATTTCTTATAAAATAATTATATGATGCTCAAAGCTTCGCCCACGTGTAATTCGGATACCGTTCCCGCTTACATGGAAAGATATTTATTCTTTATGTTTCTCCAGACAATAATCTATCTCTGTACCAAATTTCAGCAAACACATAACCAAATTTCAGCCATAACCGATGTAGCGTGAATGAGTAACAAACATCCATGACCATGGCCATCAAAATAAATGGCGTAGCAGTGTATGGACAGGGCCGGCAAAATGCAATGAGCCACGTAATAGGCACTATAATAATGGGAAAATAATGTTTTGCCAAAGCTCACAAGCTTTGGCAAAACATTATTTTGTAGAAGTTATACATTTTAAACTAAGCTTGCATCTATAAATTATGCGAAGCCCTGAGCTAGTAAATTATTTGTTTTTTTTTTGTTTACAGTCATGAGAGACAACTCTTGATTCATTTCGGGGTTTAATCCTTAATCTACTATTATAATAACATTATCTTTGCCCGTACTCATTTATACGGGAATAAAATATAGTCTATGTTCACCGGAGATAGTGCTTCCCAACAGTGAAAGAATTTATCAAATCGGTTCCGTAGTTTCGGAGCATATTCGATAAAAACAAACATAATATAAATTATTATAGATGTTTTTAATATTAGTATAGATTTTTGGGACATCATTAGCAGGAAATACCCGGGCGCCTGGCGTTACTGCGTACAATGATGTGACCTGAAGCGAGTTTATATTCTCATCTGTTATGTACCACCGGACTTCAATATTGATACTCGTTTGGAATAAAAGAGTCCCAACGAGTAACAGTGGTACTAGTTGCGAATTTTTATTCTCATATATTGACACTAGTTAAGTACGGTAATATAAAAGATAATGTAATGCCTAGTACTGTAATAAGCTAGGGATCTTGTAATCTTAGTAGGTTCATGACCGGTATGACATATGTGGGGGCTTCCACACGTAAAAGCTCCATTATATTAAAAGGGGTACACTACATTAATACGAAAAACGTAATTCCGAAAGTCACAATCACGAATTTCATCCGACTTTCATAATTCCGAATGATTCGAAATCCCGAAAGTCGAAAATTAGATGCTTTTAATAAAAAGGATTTATCCTTTTTATTAAAAGTCAGAATTTCAGAATTTCAAAATTCCGAATGTTTATAATTCCGACTATCAGAATGCCGAATTTCAAGAAACCGAACCTTATAATTCCGAATCATTAAAAATCTGCCTTAATATAAATATGAACTCCGATTATTTAAAATCCGAAATATCATAAATACGAACTCCATTATCGAAAATTCTAAAAAAATACACATGTCTGTATTTTAAAAGCCTTGTAAAACTCGCATTCAAGCGTTTCTGTAAACGATCACTGTCAGTAAGCTACTTTTGTTATGGCTGCAACGTAGTCTACCGATTATAAATTACACGAGACCTTATCCATGCGCAAGCAAGCAGACAGGCAGACATGCTTGCAGGCATTCATTAGCTTTCCAAAATTACGTGAAGAGTTAAGAGCGACGAGACAAGCTTGTTACTGCAATCGAGGAATGTCCTTCCTTCTAGCTTTAAACTGGTATTTCAAAGCATTCGCCGGCCGCTGCCGCGGCACGCTCGCTTCGCTCGCTCGGCTCGTGCACAGGGGTCACAGTTCTAACTTAACCTTACCTAATTGAATCTTCTTTTTCTCTTGTCACTCCTGATAAGTACCACAGCGACTCGGGTTTCTACTTCATTTTTATGTTACACTAATACCCTATTTAATTACAAAATCGTTGAATATAATGCTTATTTATTTATAAAACTCTGGAATAATATTAATTTTAAGTTAAATTTTTGTACACAGTTATAATTTTAACAATGAATTTTTGGAAATTTGGAATTTGGAATAAAGTTTTTCGGGAAAATAAAAATACTGACTTTTGATCATTCGTACTAATGAAATTCGGAAAAATAAAAACTCGTACTTATGACGTTCGGAAAAATGAACATCGTCCTTTTGATTATTCGGAGCTTTGTTTCTTAGGAATTATAATCTTCGGAATTTTGAACATCGGTATATTGAAATTCGGAAATACAATATCTTGGAATTTTTGGGTGTTCCCTATTAAAAGCTTTGTTTTAAAATATTTTATAATATATTCTCTTAGGCGGTAGGGATCCGGAATCCGGCGTCAATGAGGACTTCCACAGGAAAAAAATTGCCTTCTAATACTCGCTACGTACTGATCTGAGTAATCTAGGTTGTTTTATCATTCATAAATAATTCAGCATTACAATATCTGATGTTGTTATGTACGTACCGTTTAAGGAAACACGTCTCAAAAGTTCTATAAAAACATGGACTGTTTCGCTTATAGCAAAAGTACAAATTGTATTCAAAACTTGAAATGTATAGGTACTTAAATTAAACTTTGCATGTAAACTGACAACAGGAGCGTGTTCATTAACAAGCTTGAAAATAATGAAAATGAGGAGAGAAACTCTTTGAAGATTAATTGAATGGGGAACCTTCCATGTCTTTTTGAGTTTCATGCGTGGTTAAATTTTTTGTTACATGCGCAGCTCCCAAACAGTTTGAGATCAGTTAGGAAAGGTGTAATGGTACTTGCCTACGCCCTCCCCCCTGTGACTTATGGTTGACCTATGACCATCTAGAAGTCACAAGGGGCCATTCACATGTCATTTTGAGATTATACAACAGTCAATGCTCAGCTAGTTTACCTACTATTATATCATTGCTGAGATCCAATTTCTGAGAGGTCAGTCTAATGAATCAATAACTCTTTTGACTAATTGATTTTTTTTTATACCACCAAGGTGGCAGACAAGCATACGGCCCACCAGATGTACCGGTGGTCACCGCTGCCTATGGACGTTTGCAACACCAGAGGTGCTACTCTCGCGCTGACGACCCTGTAAAAACCTTCTTAGACCCCTTTTGAAGAACCTCATACTGTAGGCGTTTGGGAAAACCGAGGCAGGGAGATCATTCCACAATATAAGCGGATCTAACCGTGCTCAAACGCTCCGGACGCAAAGTGTGATGATGAACACCCTGTCTATGGCGAGCGGTGCGGTGGTAGAACGTAGCCGTGGGCATCATATCAAACAATTCTTCAGAGCACAAACCATTGTACAGGCGGTAGAACACGCACAAGGAGGCAAAGTCTCTCCTGGCGCGAAGAGGTTCCACACTACCTGCAAGCATAGGACCACGTCACGTCGTTGATCACTCTCATGGCTCGCCTTTGTACCGAGTCGAACGGAAGAAGCTGATATTCAGGTGCCCCCGCCCAGAGGTGGCAGCAGTACTCCATGTGCGGCCGCACTTGCGACTTATACAGTAGCAGTGTTTGCGCCGCAGTGAAGTACCGCCGCGCCCTGTTGAGCACAGCGATCTTCTTGGACGCCAGCTTGGCCTTATTCTCCAAATCACTTCGGAACTGAACGTCACTGGAGATGTCAACACCAAGGATACCTATGCTTCCAGAGATGGAGAGAGTTGTGCCCTGAAATTGTGGCGCTACAGTAAATGGGGCTTTCTTTGCAGTGAATACACAAACTTGTGTCTTAGTAGGGTTGAATAGAACAAGATTTTGTTTTCCCCAATCGGACACTTTAGTGAGAGTAGTCTCGATTTCAGACACAAGTTGTTCACGGCTTTCTTCCACTGCAGCCCGAGAGATACCGGTGCGGCCCGTGTAACAAGTATCGCCCGTACTGTCGTCCGCATAACAATGAATGCCGTCAATAGACAACATTGTCATTGATATGCAGCAGAAACAGAGTACGGGACAACACTGAGCCTTGTGGTACTCCAGCGTTAATGGCCATGCAGTCAGAACAGATATTAACGCTTTGATTTTTTATAGAACACTGAACATGTTAATAATTTCTCTTTTAGCCCCTCTCTATAAAATAGATTGCAGAGGGGCTTATGGCGAGACTTTGTCTGTAGTCTGTGACTGTTGCATTATATTACGTCACTAGGTCACGTGGATCATCTGTTCAAAGTTTGAAATAAAACAAAAATGACAACGTCAATCGGAGTGAACTTTCACTTTCACAGAGGGGCAGTTGGCTGAGACCGTCTCACGGCTTCTTGTTCTATTGTGAGAAACCGTAGCCTACATTTCAAATGAAGCGGCTACCGAATATTTGTTAAATTGTTATGACAAAAAAAAATTAAATAAAAAAATAAAATAAATTTAAAAAATACAACCAACTTCCAAGAAATCCTGAAAAATAAAATTTATTTAGCACAAAGTAATATGTATTTTGATTTATCTGATTTTTTATTCAATATCATATTGAAGTCGGCGCCAAGTAAATTCATAGGTTTAGGGAGGTATTATTCATGGCACCAACTTCAATATTATATTAATTAAAATCTGATAAATCAACTACATATTACTTTGTGCTAAGTAAATTTTATTTTTCAGGATTTCTTGGAAGTCGGTTGTATTTTTTATTGAAATTTTTTTTTTCATTATTTTAAGTGACGGGTGAACCGAAAAATATATCTATCTAGGTGAAAGTTCTCATCAATACAAATTAATCAAGCCCCAACACAAGGTAGCTGCTGTAAATCGTTAAGGAATTCCCTCGAATCTCTTTTGGTTCCATCATCAGATCGACTCCAGACCTTTATTAATGGTAGTACAATAAAGCACTGAATAAAAAAGTTAACAAACGCACTAGTTGTGCCTATAATTTTCGGTAGTTTCCCTCGATTTCTCCAGGATCCCATCATCAGATCCTAACCTGGTTATAATGGGACCACCTCAGAAGTAAACCCTATTCAACAAAAAAAATTGAAATCCGTCTATAATTGACGATGAACATACATAAAACATTGAGACCTTTCTTTTTTTTAAATTGGGTCTATCAATCAAGGTGTAAAGTTCTCATCAATACAAATCAATCAAGCCCAAACACAAGATAACTGCTGTAAATTGTTTAGGAATGCCCTCGACTGTCTTTCGACTCTATCATCAGATCGACGCCATACCTTCATTAAAGTGTAGAACATTAAAGCACTTAATTAAAAAGTTAACAAGCACACTAGTTGTCCCTACCATTTTCGCTGGTTGCCCTCGTTTTCTCCTAGATCCCTTCATCAGATCCTGACCTGGTGAAAATGGGACCACCTCAGAAGTAACACCTATTCAACAAAAAAAAATTTTTGAAATCCATCTATTATTGACGCAATTATCGCTTGACATACATAAAAAAATACATACAGACGAATTGAGAACCTCCTTCTTTTTTTGAAGTCGGTTAAAAAGGCCTCTACATCTATACATATAATAAAATTATAGAAAAGTCAAAACTGTACATTGGAAATATTTTTAAAAAAATACTCGCTGTGTGTTCAACATACGATACCGAAGCCGAAAATATAGTTAGATTTTTTTTTGTCTGTTTGTCGGTTTGTCTGTTTGTCTGTTTGTCTGTTTGCTTTGCTTTGTCCGGAAGGATCTCGAAAAGTACTCAATGGATTTGATTCAAATTTTGTACAAATATTAGCTAGGGGAAGGGTCTTAAAATAGGCTATATATTATCACGCTACATATCCTAGGGGCTAAGCAGAGAGCAATCAAATTGGCATTATAACATAATTTTCAAGCGTACGAAGTCGCGGGCAACAGCTAGTTACCAATATAGAAGTAATAAACTACCAAGCAAGTTATGTTACGACCGCACAAGTAACGTTAGACGGTCATTAACATTCTCATATTAAATATATAGGCCGTAATTTATAAACGTAAACGTTCGGTGAATCTATACGTATAATAAAAAGATAGAAAAGTCAAAACTGTACATTGGAAAATTTTAAAATAAATACTCGCTGGGTGTTCAACATAAGATACCGAAGCCGAAAATATAGTTAGAATTTTTTTGTCTGTTTGTCTGTTTGCTTTGCTTTGTCCGGAAGGATCTCGAAAAGTACTCAATGGATTTGATTCAAATTTTGTAAAAATATTAGCTAGGGGTAGGGTCTTAAAATAGGCTATATATTATCACGCTACATATCCTAGGGGCTAAGCAGAGAGCCATCAAATTGGCATTATAACATAATTTTCACGCGTACGAAGTCGCGAGCAACAGCTAGTTTATACTAAATTGGGACACGACCCCAAACGTTCAGTATTTCCACTCAATTAAATGACTCGATGGGATAGAACTGCGGGCACAGACAGATTTAAACGTAGGACATTTTGGTTTGCCTTCATGTGTAATTTCCCACGGGTTGGGCTGAGCCAACCTGAGATTATTTCGTTTCATTGTCAGTAAAAAAAGTGATATGAAACACGACCTTTAAAAAGTTGACGTAGACTGTTTAATGCTAAAGGAGGATAAGAATATATTTTACTGGTGAATGACGTCTTTTTTTTTTAGAAATGGAAACTATTGGTTAAAAAAAGATAAGTAAGTAATCACTAGAGTATTATTAGAATACAATGAAATTAAAACATGAATAATTTGCATCCATACGGGTGAATCTACAACACGTATTGTCAATAAAATTTAATTTGTACTTAGGTGTCTCTACCTAGAACTGTTGTTCGCAAAATTGCTGAAATTTAGAAGCCACATCATAACAGCTTCTGGCAGTCAATGAACGTGGACTTGTGGTTTTAGTAGGTAAGAGTCCGGCATAGCATCCATAAGTGATTTCCACACGTTAAAGAAGGCTAGAAGTTTTATGTTACTCTCTATTCCTTGAGAGTGAATTTAGGCACTAAAATAACTCCTGTCCTCAGATTTACTAAAAATATATTTGACTTTTGTTAAGGTTTGAAATGTTTCTTTAGTCACGTTTTAAGGATAAACGTAAGAAATGGTACATGAAATACGAATGTACCTACGCAGCACCCTTTCAAAACAATAAAATATTGTAATATCGTACAAAATGTAGCTGATAAATCAAAAGGCATGAAACGTGTTTCTCCGTAAATGATGACGTAGTATTTTTTCCTAAAAAGGCCGCATACCACTAAAATAACACATAAGTACTGCCATTTTTACGCTCTCTCGTTTTGTAAAGCTAACTTCATCGTGATGTTCCCCTAATACTTTTTACCCACGAGAGATTATATGGTATACCCATAAAGAGGTGCGAGTAAGATAACCAATTACAATGAATAAGCAAATAAGGTAACACATCTCATACAAGCGTCCCTCGTCTTTTATATATTTCCATGCACTAGTCTATTAATTGGTTGTTCAATCTAACTACAAAGTAGTGCTTCAAATATCACTACCCCCTTTTCCACAGCATAATTTGTAGGCCACTTGTCTACGCTTACATTGCCTACTACTCGACCGGTAAGATTTGAACAACTATCGTTAGTAAAATATGTAATTTGGTCAATTACTGCTTAGCTACAGCAACCTGCCAGCACACGTCTTCTCCTCCTCTAACAATCCTGAGTTCTTCAAGCAGAGCGTGAAGAGACACATCATAGGGTCGCCAGAGGACCAGTGTCTTATACACAGTGATAGTGCCCCCCAATCGTTAAATGTCGTTATGACTTTCCATCAGGCGGCGGCATCATTTTGGCTAGCTAAATAAAAAAAGGAAAAGTCGATGGGAACGCATGAGCTAACAAACCTTATAATTTCAGTAAAACGAATTGCAACTGAATCGCTCGTTTAAATTTATTTTCCACCTATTTTAATATAAGGCTATGCCTACGTGGAATTTTGTTTTCATCCCCACAGACCACTGAAATTTATTTCAGAGAGTAAAAGGTAAGTGGTGGGCTATATATGGTTCCAGACTTTAATAAATTAAATGTATTATATATACTTATGTATCGTGTATAGGAATGTATAGCGTAAAAGAGTAACAAACATCCATAATTCCATACTTACAAACCTTCGCGTTTAAAAACTTTGTAAGTATTTTAGGTGTTCTATCTACTAATAAATTAACACTCATAAAATAATATTACTCGTTTATACAACAATCTGAACAGTTTTTCTAATGCCTGCATTTCACTATCAACAAGTTTTCTCTCCAAGTCAAGTATTCTTACGAGGGTACTATCAAAGGAACTATGTTGTTATATCATTATCCCAAGATGACACTGTTTTAGTATATAGATGAAACCAACCCTTTGTCTTGTGACGTCTCATCGCTCTTAATAGAAATGATAATCGTCTCTTTGTCAGTTCGTGATAAACTTAAAAAATACCTAAGGTATTTTGATGCGAGTTTCATCAGCTGATACATGAAGAAGGTTTCGAGTAAATTGGTGGATAAGTGATAGTAATTGTTGGAAGTGTAGAAAAAAGTCAAGCAACCTGGGTGCTTTTGTCAAAAACGCTGTCTACTTCATTCCTTTTAACAGTGCTTCAGGGACTTTGGAGGATCGAGCGTACCGTCCACCGCTAAAACACACGTCAGATTATGCGAACGTGGTTGGGGGTGCTCCCGTCTCCAACGGAAAGGCATCCACGTCTCCGATAACGAAGCTGACTGAGACGAGGGGGCAAGGTGTTGCCCCCTCTACTACAGGCACCGCTCCCATTACCTCCGGATATCACAACATAGAAGAGGGTTGGCAGGTAGCGGGAGCCAAGAAAAAGGCAAAAGCCGTCAAAAAAGCGGCTAAAATGGCTGCCAAAGCTGCCGCGGCGAAAGCGTCGTCGAAGAAACTCCGCGCCCCGCGATCTACAGCCGTCGTGCTAACGGTCACGACGGAGGGCGTGAGGAGAGGCGTGGAGTACGCCGAGGTGCTTAAGAAGGTGAAAGCCTCTATCGACCTCAAAGCCCTCGAAATTACAGGTGGACTCCGGTGCAAAACAACTCTTACTGGAGCTCGCCTGCTTGAGGTTTCCGGTTCCTCCAGCGCCCCCAAGGCCGACGCCCTGGCAGCCAAACTAAGGGAGACGCTAGATGCAGCTGACGTCAGCGTCACCAGACCCAACAAATGCGCTAGCATGCGCATCTCGGGACTAGATGACGCGGCCTCGACGGAGGACTTAATCACCGCCGTAGTGGAGGCGAGCGGCTGCCCCCGTGAACAGGTGAGAGCTGGAGAAATCCGCGTCGGCCGCACCGGTCGCGGGACCGCGATCGTCAGCTGCCCCGTCGTAGCGGCCCAAAAACTAGCATTTGGACGGAACCTTCTCATTGGAGGTTTCTTGAGGGCGCAGGTGAAGCTCCTGCAGGCCCGCGAAACCAGGTGCTACCGGTGCCTGGTTGTAGGTCATGTGGGGGTGCAGTGCACAGCGGAAGTTACCGTGGGGGACCGGTGCTTCCGCTGTAGTCAACCCGGTCACAAGGCCAGTTCGTGTGTTGCCCCGCCGCACTGCTTCAAGTGCGTAGCGGAAGCTAAAACGGCGGACCACCGGGCGGGCAGCAAGGACTGCGCTGCCTCGAAACCAAGGCCCCGTCATCCTGCACGGGGTAGTGACAAGGGTGCTATCCAGGAACGGCCACGTTCGCAGCGGGATGCGGAAATGGACGTCCATTAATGGATCCACATATCCGCATCCTGCAGGTGAATCTGAACCACTGCGCCGCTGCTCAGGATCTTCTGTACCAGAGCATCGCGCAGTGGTCCATAAATGTGGCCGTTATCGCTGAACCGTACTGGGTCCACCCAGGAAGCCCAGTGGACCTGGACGGAAAGGCGACTTTCTTTGGGGGAACCGCCGTGGACACCGCGCACCTTGTAATAATTGCAAGGGGTCGAGGTTGCGTCGCGGCGGATTATAATGGAGTAGCTGTCGTGGCCGTTTATATCTCGCCGAACCTCGACCAGCATCAGTTTGAGCTTTGGCTCCCTGAGCTGGACGTCGTTCTTGCCGCTTGCCGTCCTCGCCCTGTTCTGGTCCTGGGAGACTTCAACGCTTGGTCTCAGGCTTGGGGATCCCGGGAAACCATTGGCAGAGGACGAAGTTTGGAAGACTGGGTCACCACACGTGGCCTAGAAATTCTAAACCGGGGGAACGTCGCAACCTGGGTGCGGGGAGGGCTCAGTTCGGTCGTAGACGTATCGTTTGCGACCCCTGATCTCGCCCGCCGCGTCCAGGGCTGGCGTGTGGTGGAGGAGGAGGAGTCGTTATCCGATCACAGATATATTCGGTTCGACCTCGCTCCTCCACCCGATCTACCGCCGGCTATTGCAAATCCCCCGGAACCGCGTTGGGCGCTTAAACACCTCAACCGGGAGGCTCTCCTGGAGGCAGCCGTCGTGCAGGCCTGGATTCCGGCGGAAAACAGGCCTGTCGATGTTGATGCAGAGGCGGAGTGGTTCAGGAGAGCTATGTCGCAAATCTGCGACGCTGCGATGCCTCGGGTAAGGCTCGGACCGGTAAGGAGGCAGGTGTGCTGGTGGTCTCCGGAGATCGCACAGTTGCGTGCCACTTGCGTGTCCGCGCGCCGTCGATACACCAGATTCCGCCGGAGGCGTCGCCGTCCAGATAATGCGGCAGCCCGAGAGACGGAGCTATATGAATCTTACAAGGGGGCCAAGAGGACCCTCCAGAGAGCCATAAAAGAGGCCAAAAATCGGCCCGGGAAGAGCTTCTGGAGACTCTGGAACAGAACCCATGGGGGCGTCCGTACCTCATGGTTAGAGGTAAGCTTCGCCCTAGGGCGCCCCCACTGACCCAGAGCCTCCAACCAGAGCAGCTGGAGAGAGTTCTGGGCACCTTGTTCCCATTGAGAGCGGAGGAACATGTTCCTCCGCATATGGCTCCGTCTTTGGCGCCTGACGTGGATAGCGGCGAGAACGACGTGCCCGAAGTCACCGAGGGTGAGCTAGGGGCAGCTGTGCTGCGGCTTAAATCCCGCAAGAGCACGGCCCCCGGACCCGACGGCATTCCAGGCCGAGCGTGGGTCCTGGCTCTCGAAGAACTTGGGCCCCGACTAATAAGGCTCCTTAGCGCATGCCTCGAAAAAGGCCAGTTTCCCAAGGTGTGGAAAACGGGGAAATTGGTCCTGATCCGAAAGGCGGGGCGGCCGGCGAACTCACCATCTGGGTACCGGCCGATCGTGCTGCTCGACGAGGTATGTAAGCTCTTTGAGCGTATCATTGCTGAGCGCCTCGTCGGGCATCTCACACGTGTGGGGCCAGATCTGGCGGATAACCAATTCGGTTTCCGTCGGGGGCGCTCCACTGTGGACGCGATCATGCGTGTCAGGAGCCTGGCGGTGGAAGCTACATCGCGGGGCGAGGTGGTGATGGCGGTGTCTCTTGACATCGCCAACGCCTGCAACACCTTGCCCTGGAGCTGCGTTAGGGAGGCGCTCATTTATCACAGAGTGCCTCTCTACCTCCGTCGCATTGTCGGGGCTTATTTGTTCGAGAGAGCCATAGCTTACCCAAGTTGGCTAGGGCCGGGGCGGCGAGACGTGTCGTGCGGTGTTCCACAGGGGTCGGTCTTAGGTCCGCTCCTGTGGAACATCGGCTACGATCGTTGCTCAGAGGTGTCGGCGTAACGTGCTACGCCGACGATACCCTCGTTACGGCGCGTGGTGCAACGCACCGAGAAGCAGCCCTAAAGGCCACGGCAGGGGTTGCTCAAGTCGTGGGGCGAATACGGCGGCTGGGTCTGGAGGTGGCCCTTCACAAATCCGAAGCCCTGTGCTTCCACGGGCCTCGGAAGGGGCCGCCGACAGGATCTAGCATACAAGTAGGGGGCGTTAGCATCGGCATCGAGCCCTCAATGAAGTACCTGGGGCTTGTACTCGATGGCCGATGGAACTTCGAACACCACTTTCGAAGTTTGGTCCCAAAGCTGAGAGGGGCAACAGCTGCACTTTCGCGGTTGTTGCCCAATATAAGGGGACCCAACGCTCCCTGCAGGAGACTATACCTCGGGATCGTGCGGAGTATGGCCCTATACGGGGCGCCTATATGGGCAGAAACCCTGACGGCCCGCAATGTGGCTAGACTACATAGCCCGCTGAAGGCAATGGCTGTCAGGGTGATTAGAGGGTACCGCACGATCTCTGTCGAGGCGGCATGTCTCCTAGCCGGGACCCCTCCATGGGACCTGGAAGCGAGAGCCCTTGCGTTGCTTTATCAGTGGCGCAAGGAGGCGCTGGAGCGGGACCACAGGCCTGAGTCTAGAGAAATAGAGGCTCAGCGATCCCTGCTCCGCCAGGAGCTCATGGAAACATGGAAGTTACGACTTGAGCAACCAAAATGGGGGCTCACCACTATTGAGGCGGTAAAGCCGGTCATGGAGGAGTGGCTGGAGAGACGTCATGGTAGCCTCACCTATCGGGTGTCACAGATGCTTACCGGACACGGGTGTTTCGGTAAGTATCTGTGGCGCATACATAGGGAGGTAACACCCGAGTGTCAGCACTGCGATGACTGCAGCGAGGACACGGCGCTGCATACTCTGGTGGAGTGCTCAGCATGGGCGCTACAGCGCCGAGACCTCGTTGTGGGCCTGGGCGTCGACGTTGTCACACTGGAGACCATGGTGAAAGCTATGGTCTCTAGCGGAAGCAAGTGGGATGCCGCTGCATCTTTTTGCGAGCAAGTTATGCTTCAAAAAGAGGTGGCGGGGAGGGACCGTGAGAGGGTTCTCCCTCCCGAGTTCCGCAGTCGGCGGCGAGGTCGTCGCAGGCTGCTATACGCCCAAGACTACCGACCTCCATGACCGGGGGCCTAAAAACGGTGGGCTGGCTGCTCGCCGTTTGTACAGAAGCAGGCCAAGACGATGGCGAATATCTCTTTGCCCCTCATAGTGGTGATAGTGGTGGGACAGTACCCAATTCCCCCCCCCCCCTTCCCCTAGTAGCGGGTTAACACCCGAACCAACTACCCAGACGCGGGATAGCACCCGAACCCCATAAGCGAGGTTGAAGTGTTCGCCAAAGTCTGCCGAGAGCCCTGGGACATCCTTCCGAGGGCTTACCCGGGACTCCCGGCCGTAGACAGTTGTAGGGCATCGTGTGGTTTTAGTCGGTAGGAGTCCGGCATAGCATCCATGTAGGATTTCCACACGTAAAAAAAAAAAAAAAAAAAAAAAGTGCTTCAGGGATATTTCTCTTTTTCCTGGTGAAAATAGGTACGGGCAAACTAAGCCCCGCGGGCAAAGCAGCGGAATGTAGCTAGTTCTTAACAAACTTGAAATAATACAGCTGAAAATTGAAGGATATAAATAAAATACATTCGGATAGTCCCAACTAGTTGTTCGTTAGTCGGGTACAGGCTTCCGGTTTCCTTATTACGGGTCTTCCGGTTCTTGAGTGTTTCTTTGAGTACCGGATACTCGGAACGGACGATGAACTGTATTTATTTACTCAGTAACAATGATTGTAAGCTTGCAACGGGAGAACTGATTTTGAAGAAATTTAGTTTGCAAACACTTCACGTATATATCTAATGATACTGTTAGAGTTCTGCACTGCAGAACTTTAACTCTATCTTCTGTATCTAAAGTAGATACCTACTATAGGTATGAGAGTCTTTACGTGGTCTTGCGTAACAAGTACCACTTTATATTCTTTCTGACGTTTTATAAAACAATTAAAAACATTTCGGAATCAATACTAAGTCAGGTACGAAAATGTGAATAAAATTGCAGAATTACGAGTATGTATAATTTTCATTATTAGAAATAAAATGCGATCAATTTACGGACAAATAATGCTCTGATATTTTGATAATTTTTTTCTTTGCTGTTATTAATTAAATTGGTTTGAAAGGACCCTGCGTATGTTGTTTCATTCACTAATCCATGTAAAGACTTACTTACCCAGCCATAAAACATGACTTCAATTACGATGTACTCAAACGTTTTACAAGAAAATTAAATAAAGATCAAAGCCTCCTTTGTCTCAGTTTTCCATCCATTACAAGACGTTGTATTTCTAAGTTAAGATATAATATAAATACAGGCAGTACTCGCAAACAATGCATCTTGCTTCTATCAGAATGTTAAAAGCCTCCGGCATATCTCCGCTCACGATGTTCCATTTGTACTCAATTTCCACAAATCCATCGAATAAGCTAATGTTTGTTCGATTTGTGCAGCCTTTGAGACAGGAATCAGGATATAAACAAGAGTAGGTATGGTATATCTATTTGTCTTACTTAGGTTTAAATTTGTGCAAAATTATATTTGTTACAATAGAAAAATTGATATTATTATTATACTCTGTAAAATATAGCTTGACCTCTGTGACAGTTCCACAAACGTAAACAAAAATAGACTTTATATAAACGGCAAAAAGCTTTTGTGGTTGAAATGCAGAAAGCGAAAACACAGAGGTGCAAACTGTAAATAACAACGTTATTCCTTTGAAATAAAAGTCAATTTTGTTTACGTTAATATTACTGTCACAGAGATCGAGCTATATTTTACAGAGTATAGTATTTTATTCATAAGAAAAGTTTTAATCCACATGATTTTGCAAAAGCTTTTTGTTGTGATCCACATCTGATACTCAACATCAGATGTAGTAAATTATCAATCATGCAATACAGCTTTATTGGTAACCATCAGCTTGACAAAGTTAATCGACAAATTACAGTAACTATACTGCCAGCAACGGATTGATGTATTTGAGGGCAATCATTATAAAGTTCTAAAGGTGTATTATACCACATCAAGTTTAATTAAGTATTACCTGGGGTTCCTTGGAATTCCCAACCTATTCTGTTAATTTTATTACACAGCTGCTGTGGGTACTCATATTCGAGTTTAATAACTTGCCTCAAGTTAAGTTCTCACGCACCCTTTCTTCTTCTATCAAATAAGACTCTTGTAAGTTTTTAAGGTAAGTTCTGCAGACATAAATAAATAAATTTCACGGACATTTCACATAACGCTATCTGATCCCAAAGTGAAAAAAATTGTGTTATGGGTATCAATCAAGACCACGGATATTAATAATCCCGCGCAACTTCGTTTGCGTCACATATGAGAGAGTAAATCACCCGTTCCCGTCGCATTTACTCCCGTCAGAATAATTTCGTTAGCTAGAGACATTTCCCGTCGCATTATTATAAAAATTGCGCATATTCATGCATATGACGTGGGCTACCAATGTACGTCACCGGCAGCATAGTGAATCGACCAAAAAAAACTAAAATAAAATACGAATGGTCAAACGGGATACATTTTCAGCCAAATCGGTACGGCCGGCCGTACCGATTTGGCTGAAAATGTATGCGGCCGTTCTTGAGTTATAAATAGTGTAACTAACACGACTTTCTTTTATATAAATATATATACTTATCATACATTGAAACACACAGACTCTCGAGACAAACATTTATGGGTCACAAAAATTTGCAGCCAATCTTTTCACTTTATTATCATGAGAGTATAATATTTTCCTACCAAAATTTCATACTAAAATTCTTAATAGTAGACTTACCGTTATTTTGCTGTATTATGAAATATGGTAATCAACACGGACATTAATCACTTAGTCAGTCAGCACTCGCAAATACTCTACAGTATTTGCGAGTGCTGACTCTTTGTAAACGCGTTGACACGAAATTGTATGGAATCAATATACGAGTAAGGTTGCTCGTCTAGTTTGAAATACGGAAACTAATCTCTTCACAAGTCATGAGAATGCACTCTGAAAAACTCGTGCTTATCACTCAGTCACTTTAAGTCACATCTCTTTTCTTGCAGTTTATCTTATATTTTAATCACAAGCTCTCCTTTTTTATTCCGAACGAGGACAAATGCGTGTCAATAATTTAAGACTCTTACAACTAGCGCAGCTGATAAAATAAATTGTCCACAACTTGGGTTACCTTATTAAACCACTTTATTGAAACTTATGGCAAATTGTTTGGAACTTCGACGAGAATTTGCTCTTAATATTCATGTCTCGGGTGAACCTTATATCTGAATAAAGCCTTTCGTTACAGGATTATTGCAAAGGTTTTCTAAGTTTTGCTTATTCTGTGTGCGTACTGTCACGCCGAAAATATAAATTTCTACGAAAGCTACGGGGTAAGGCCTGTCACGATACTATGTTTGATAATATATATTCATGAGTAATAAGAAGAATTTGAAAAAAAAAACAAAGAATTATCAATACAATGTACACTAGATGTGTTTACTAAATATTTTAATACTACAATTTATTGCTCTAATATGCCTTATAATAAACAAATGAGACTTTTTCAAACAGTGCCTCAATAGCACAATATATGTGAAAACAATAACATCAAACAATCATGAAATTAATTCGCTTAGTTGGATTATTCCTCATTCTGTCTTTGTTGTATAAAAAGTCATATTATGAGAGCAAATAAACACATTGTGGCTCATAAATATTGTATGAGTTTCATTTTATCTGTGGCCACTGAATAAAGACGCCAATTTCACACTCGACGGGAATTCCAATTACTTCCATTTAATATGAAGTGGCAATATCTGGCTCTATATTGTACTTAGTAGTATTCTTGATCAATAGTAGGTACTAGGATGTCAATCCATGTATGAGAGCCTTGGACACAAAGGGAATGTAGACTACCTGACGAAATTTATAGTTATAGGCTGAAAATTGAAATCCACCATCCATTCAACATGCATGAAATTGTATTAAGCATTTTAATAATTAAAAGCATATAAGGCAAAACAAGACCACTTCATTTCATCTATAATCTGTCTTCGTCTTGAAGTTCAACCAATTCCGTTCAGCCGTTAGAGCGTGAAAGAGTTACAAAATATCCTTCCATACTCACATACTTTTGCGTTTATATAACTGGCAAGAATATTTTGGTACTATTTGTGGAAAAGAAACAAAAAATAATATGAATAAAATATGTTAGAAGTATGTATATGTGAAGCAAAACCTAAATTGTTTTCTCAATTACACACCGAGCTTGTGCATGCATTTTACATGAGCTCTCGTAAGCAGCTGGAAAATCTGATAAACGCCAACGACGTAGCACTTGGAACCGCACTCGTGATGATACTACAAGTTTTCTAAGAGGCGATTTATCACGAAAGCGCTGAGCTATATCCGAAATGTAAGGACGATTGGACGCAGGTTTCCCTTAAATGATGCATGAGATAAGTCCGCAATCAGACGTGTGAGTATTGTTTAATATGTCGTCTGTTCCAATATTAATTTACCTACTACTAATGGATTAATATACTGATATTACTTTAGTACGATACCTTTAAAATTATCCATTTTCAGTATTGAAAAGTAAAAGCATCATTACCATAGTTTACCTTTAGTTCCATCACAAGCTCACAAAATCTTTCAATACATCCAGAAATTTTAGCACTTAGCTATTTGCACCAAGTACAATATTGAAGAAGATAGGAAAATGCTTTTTAAAACTTTGAATTTTCATATGGAATTGCTTACATCCTACAATGCTTGGAACCAGTCCAAAGAATATGGTAGTCAGGATGTTGTCTTTTTAAATTACTTTATAATTTTCATGATCTTACTATAAGGTAGTGTTGGGCGCTTATGAAAATTTATTCGAATATATTTATAGTATTCTGAGGTATAGACAGATTTATACAAAAAAAATCTATATATTTGGTGACATTTTGTTTCTTCTAAAAGAACTGAGAATATCCTTTCCCATTTCTCA
Organism: Miltochrista miniata; assembly: GCA_933228765.1. Lineage (NCBI taxonomy): Eukaryota > Metazoa > Arthropoda > Insecta > Lepidoptera > Erebidae > Miltochrista > Miltochrista miniata. Next base: position 25,688,872 of record OW121756.1, read on the forward strand.
TAGATTACAACACACGATAATAGATCGACTGCCGGATTAAAATATCCGGCATCGTGTATCTAACCCGATGCCGGATATTGTAATCCGGCAGTGCGATGTGCGAGCGGTCACTCGACACGCGGAAAGCCAGTGGTCCTGATAGCATTACTGCGGTATGGTGCTGAAAAAGTGTGCAGCTGAATTATCTCCAACGCTGACATGCTGCAAGGTGTTCGAGCTAATTGTAAAAAAAACAGCTCATGCGCTACCTGGAGCATCACTCGCTGATTAACGATCGTCAATAAGGCTTTAGGCCGAAACAATCAACGGGTGACATCCTAGCGTACATATCACACACCTGGGGTGAGGCTATGGATAGGCACGGTGAATCTCTGTCTATTGGCCTAGACATCGCTAAAGCCTTCGATAGGATATGGCATGCGTCGCTTCTTTCCAATCGCCTCAGTTGTACCGCTGGATGGCCAACTTCCTGCACGGGCTGCGTATATGGGTCCTCTGTGATGGTCAGGCTTCCTGCTTTTTGCAGGTAAATGCTCGGGTACCACAGGGATCGGTATTGTCCCCAACTCTCTTTCTTCTGCATATCAATGACATGCTGTCCCTTGGGTGCATTCACTGTTATGCGGATAATAGTACTCTGCATGGGAGCTGTTCTGGCCGTCCAGCGAAGGGGCGAGGTGACGTGGACGGAAAGAGACGACAACTCGAAGCGGATCTCGACCGGAACCTGGGTCGCATTGCCCAATGGGGTTCGGACAACGTGATAGAGTTCAATGCCCGAAAAACACCGGCGTGTGCGTAAACAGCTAAGAAACCCCCGTTCCTACCCCTACCCTCTCTTCAGAGCATTACGGTTTCACTGAAGGACAACCTGGAGATCCTCCGTATAGACGTCGGTAGGAGGAGGCGGTATTTCACGCCACATCAGAGATGACTCCGCGAGGTACTTTCTAGACGCGCTTGATGCTATGCAGAGACGTGCTATCCGAATAATTGGTCGTCCTGAGGTGACAGGAGGCCTCGAACCGTTAGCGCAGCGAAGAACCATAGCGTCCTTGGGTGCCTTCTACCAAATGTATCACGGTGAATGTTCTGAAGAGCTCTTCAACCTGATCCCACCCTCTCCTTTCCGATCAAGAACAACGCGTGCCGGGCAGAGGTGCCACTCAAACACAGTGGAGAGAATTTACGCCAGAACTGAGCGTTTCAAAAGATCGTTCCTCTGTAGAACTATAAAAACATGGAACAACCTGCCCGCACACGTGTTTCTCTCATCTTACAATCCTGGATTCTTCAAGAGGAGCGTGAAGAGGCACATTACGAGACCGGCAACTTGAGGACCACTGTCAGAAGTGGCCCCCAATAGCTAGATGCGCCACAGCTTTCCATCAGGCTGGTGGCGACGTCAATTTGGCGAGCTAGATATAAAAAAAATAGATAAAAGAGAAAGTTAAGATAAAAAAAAAATATTAACTAGGTCCAGGCAGTAATTTGACATATTGTTCGTTCACGTTTGTGCTGATAAGTATACCTCTAAAATAGATAAGTCAATTTACATCTAGATGAGATTATACAGATCTAGAAGAATTTTTTTCATCTGAAGCTTCGGGAAGAAACTTATTAATATGTCATATTTCCTGCTCTCCTTACATTTTTGTAAAATGATTTCAATTACTACACGCTGATTCTGGAACAGAGTAGGTACTGTCGTTTACATGACTTTTCTACTTATTTATAGTTTACTAGCTGACCCGGCGAACTTTGTTCCGCAATATCATAATATTTCTTTTTTGCTTAATTGTTTTGGATACAAACCTTGCACTGGCTACAACTAATACAAAAAAAAAGAATTTGCGAAATCGGTTGAGCCGTTTTAAAGTTATGCGCGTACATACATTTTGCAGATGCATTTTAGGTTTCCGTAGCCAAATGGCATAAAAGGAACCCTTATAGACTCGTCATGTCTGTCTGTATGTCTGTCTGTCAGTCCGTGTGTCACAGTCACTTTTCTCCGAAACTATAAGGCCTATGCGGTTGAAACTTGGTAAGTAGATGTATTCTGTGAACCGCATCAAGATTTTTATATAAAACTAGAAAAAAGCAGTTAATTTTGAGGGCCCCCATACTCAGAACTGAAACTCAAAAAAATTTTTTTCATCAATCCAATACGTGTGGGGTATCTATAGATAGGTCTTTAAAAATGCTATTAAGGTTTCTAGCATCATTTTTTTCTAAAGTGAATAGTTTGCGCAAGAGACACTTAACCCTCTATCACTCAAGAAATGGGATTTATTTGATTTTTTGTATTCAAATTGACATCAAAAAAATAAAATACACGTATTGCTGGATTTTTTAATTTTTTTTAATATTTTGGGAAAAAACTACAAAAATAGGGTGTGTTGCCTGTAGGCAACACTGCGGCAAGTGGCCATAATTTATGAGCATACTGTGTATTAGGAAAGTTGAAAATATCTAAGGCATTTTCTGGTTTTGGTGTAATATAATGCCACCCCGGATGTCTCATGTCATACATTGTGTAAAAACTGCGGTCAGTGACTAATTCGTCTCTTCTCGTCGCTTTTGGTAGTAAATGCTAAGCAGGTCATTTTTGCTTTTTAGCTTGAAACTCGTTTTCCAGCGTCCTCCGTCTAGACAAACTAAGGTTTTTATGAAATTCATAAAGGGCCCTGAATGGACCTACTGGCGCATCCCTCCTCTTACAGCCCCGAGTGCTACAAGCGGAGCGAGAAGAGGCACATCATAGGACCGCCAACTTGAGGAGTACCGTCAATTAGCCATGTTGCTTTTGTGGATCATATTTGCTCATACACACAAATGTCCACTTCCTATACGACTCGACTGTATGCTATATTTAAGAAGTCCGCTACTGGACATATCATGGTTCGTATTTTCTCTTGGAAGATTATTATTATTGTTGGTGAAGCGCAAAATTTGATGGATTTTTCCAAATTGGTTCGACGTCATAGTTTCGTTTCGAAGAAGGTTTCCAAGTATGGGGCTCTAGTGGTAACTCTAGTGAATGTTGGCCAGATTTTAGGTATACCTCAGCAATGAAATTATTGCCCTACAACAGACTTATGTAATCGGAAAGTCCTGTAGGATCTTTAGAACTGGATACAACTTTATCTACTCAATAATTTACGTGATAAGTTCTTGTGAGAAGAAACAGAAAAAAACTTGTATGGGTGTGTTCAAGCCCATACTTAGTTAGAGGCAGTTGAGCTCTAAATCACGATATCGTTTATTTACCCAACAGTATTGTCTGCATCGCGATATTGTTTGTTTACACAATAGTATTGTCTGAATCGCGATAGTGTTTATTTACGTGACAATATTGTTAACCACAGTACAATATTGTCTGCATCGCGATAGTGTTTGGATACACGACAATATTGTCTGAATCGCGATATTGTTATTTACATGACAGTATTGTTACAATATTGTTTGAATCGCGATATTGTTTGTTTACACGACAATATTGTCTGCATCGCGATAATGTTTGTTTACACGACAGTATTGTCTGCATCGCGATAATGTTTGTTTACACGACAATATTGTCTGAATCGCGGTATTGTTATGTACATGACAATATCGTTTAGCACATTGCAATATTGTCTGAATCGCGATATTGTTTATTTACACGACAATATTGCCTGAATCGCGATTTTGTTTATTTCCTGTACACTATATTGTGTGAATCGCGATATTGAAATTTTTATGTAGATGATATAAGTCTGTTAATTAATTAAAGAATTTAAGTACTCTCTCAGATTGTTTTATTCAATCTCGTGGCGCGTACATTTGGTCCTTCGAGCCGGATAGACAGGAGGCATAGAAATTAGAGTGGATCGCTCCGTAATGCCGCATAACCAACGCCCTGCGTGGTGGTTGGGGAACGACCTGAAGAAATTCAGTGCCGTTCAAAAGTGAAGTAGTGCAGTGTACGAACAGTATAGTAGTGCAGTTTGCAAACAGTATAGTAGTGCAGTTTACGAACAGTATAGTAGTGCAGTTTGAAGAAACAGTTTACAGTAGTGAAGTTAAGTGTAGTGCTCCTGGAGACGTGGTGCTGGCATACAAGTGCTGGCGCACAGCTGCTGAAGACCTGCTAAAGAAGAGCCGCTGAAGAACACCTGCCAAGAAGACCTGGTGGAAAAGAGGTGCTGGAGCACGAATGCAAGTGCAGCTGCTGAAGAACAGGTGTTGGAGCGGAATTTGCTGGCGCACAGGTGGTGTTGCTACTGGAGCGCAACTGCTGGCGCACAGGTGCTGGAGCACAGGTGCTGGAGCACAACTGCTGGCGCACAGGTGGTGCTGCTGGAGCGTGACTGCTGGCGCACAGGTGCCGCTGCTGAATATAAGGTGCTGCTGCTGGAGAACAGCTGCTGTGGCACAACTGCTGGCGCACAGGTGCTGCGGCTGGCGCGCAAGTGCTGGGTTCTGCTGCCGTGGTCTTAGTACCGTGATCCTGCTGCCGTGGTCGTCGTGCACTGGTGCTGGAGCTGATGCTGAGGCTGGCGCTGACCGGATACACCGTAACTTCGAGGATTCCCGACAAGGGGCGCAATCAGGCCCTCGTTGAAAATAGTGCGTGTGCATAGATACTTAGTTCAGTGCGTTGAACTTATCGGAATGCAGTGAGTGCGGCAAAATTATCAAAGTGCAGTGGTGCTTATTGGATTGCAGTGATTTGGATTTTAGTGACTGGTGTGCAAGGACAAACTGTAAGTAGAACTGTAGTACTTTCTCTGTGTTTTCCCACTGTTTTTCATATTAGATTATTTTTATTTACTTTGACATTTGCGATTCTAGATTTGTATTTTTTAAGTTCTGTTATATTGGTTTATTAGAGTTCTATAATTTGAAGTTTAAGTTAGATCATTTAATAGTTTTGAATTATTTTTCGATTCCTTGACTCTTGACGGCTTAACTGTTGCCTGTAGATAAGCTCATTTACATTATATTTAAAGATTCAACATTGCTTATTTTAATTGACTTGTGTTGCATATTCTCAAAATGGAAGGTTTAATTAAAGTTCAAGTTAATAACAAACTAATTATTGAAAGGGGTTATATTAATTTCACAAAATCGCCTAAAGAAAGATTAACTTTAACATATGCAACCACTAGATTAGAATCTTTAGAAGAACAATGGAAGGAATTCTGTATAACACATAGAGGTATCATTGAACGGGCAACGGACTCAGACGTAAAGAGTTGTAGTTATTTCACAAATGACTTGTATTATGAAACAGAAGAAATTTATTTCACTTATAAATCTGAACTGAAGGAACTTATTAACGTTAAAAGAACTTCAAATTGCAGTAGTAGTGATAAGAGCGATAGCAAACAGTCAAGTGTAAGATTGCCAAAGATTTCTTTGCCTACATTTTCGGGACTGTATTCAGAATGGATCTCATTCCGCGATCTATTCTTATCGTTAATCCACAATAATCACTCATTGGATACAGTTCAGAAATTGTATTATTTAAAAAGTCATCTTTCTGGGGAAGCAGAACAGTTGCTTCGCCACACTCCTGTAACTGCATCAAATTATGAGGAATGCTGGTCTACTCTTACAAAGAGATATGACAATAAACGGTTTCTTGCGAATTGCATGCTTAAACGCTTTATAAACCAACCCAGTATAACTCGAGAATCCTCGCATAGTATTAAAAGTTTATTAGATACTACCATAGATTGTTTACATGGCTTGCGGACTTTAGATATTGATGTCAGTTCTTGGGACGCTATTGTTGTTTATTTAGTAAGTGGTAAATTAGACACAGAGTCTCGGAAATTATGGGAAACTAATATTGGTTCAAGTGATCAATTGTCCACATTTTACGAGTTTAAACTATTTCTTGAATCTAGATTTCGATCGTTAGAATACATGGACACAAAATCTGATAGTTCAAGCAATAACAACAGCAGTAGTCGTGACAAGACTGTCAATTCGTTTCATGTCACACAACAATCCTGTGTGTTATGTGCAGGTGACCATAAGTTGTGTCACTGTAAACAGTTCGCACGGAATTCTTGCGATGAGCGTCGTGAGTTTGTTCGAGTCAGCAAGTTATGTTTTAACTGTTTAGCAAAAAATCACTTAGTTCATGAATGTCGCCAATATACAACATGTCGTGTTTGTAAAAAGAAACACCACTCATTACTTCACCCCAAATCTATAGCCACTTCTAGTCATTCTGTTGAAAACTCAGCAGAAAATAATGTTGTTGTTGCCACCTCGTCCATTTCATCCACGCAAAGGGAGACTTCTCACCACGTTTGTCCCAATCACGGGCTGCTAGCCACAGCTCTGGTCTATGTTGAGTCAAGAACGGAAACCGCTAAGGTTTTAAGAGCTGTGTTAGATCAGGGCTCTCAAGTCTCATTCATCACTGAGGCTGCAGTTCGGTTTTTGGGACTTCGCAAGAGACCTACTCACACAGGCATACACAGGTTATGTGATGACGAGGGTAGCGCTGTACCCTCTAGGTCACTTGTGACATTCAATTTACAGTCTCGCCTAGACCCCAAGTTTAGTTTGGTTGTCGATGCCTACGTGTTAAAAAAGCTCACAAATCATCTTCCCGATAAAAAGATTATTAGGGTTTCACCATCCATTTCCAGTCTACAACTCGCTGATCCATCATTTCACACGCCTGCAAATGTAGAACTGTTGTTAGGCACCAGTGTAGTCAGCGAGGTGTTATTAGAGGGCTTGGTGAAAGGTCCACCTGGAACACCAATAGCTCAAAACACCAAACTGGGATGGATCGTATCGGGTAAGATCCAATCGTCTGCCATTTCTAGTTTTTCAATGTGTTATCACACGGTGGTAGCACCGGACGTCAATGATCTTCGTCTAAAGTTGAAGTCGGAACCTTCAGTCAATACAGTTCTCTTGACAAATGAACAACAATGTGAAGACTTAGACTCTGGCACAACCAATTGTGATACAACAGGGCTCTACTTAGTAAACCTTCCATTTAAAACTCATCATCATCAACCCCGTTGTACCACTCGCGGTTCAAAGATCATTGTTCGTAGACGTTTTACTAACCTAGAAAAACGATTGATAAAGAAGCCACAACTCAAAATACAGTCCACTAATGTTGTGAAGGAGGATATTCAGCTGTGTCACGCTGAAATTGTTCCACAGGTAGAATCGCAAAATGATGCCTTCTATCTACCGCATCACGCAGTACTGCGTGAACATAAGAGCATTCAACAAGAAGTTCTACTGGAACTCCATGGCATCTCCGATGCTTCTAACGTCGCTCACGCTTCCAATGGAGTAGTTCACACCAGTCCAGCCGCATCTAAGGCTAAGGTGACCCCTGTACTATTCTCAAAACTTCTTTGTGAAGTTTCGGGCATCTGTAAAAAACATGCCTGGACTGACTCAACTGTAGTTCTCATCTGGTTGAGTTGTCATCGCCGCCGCTGGAAAATATTTGTAGATAATCCAGTATCAGAAGCAACTTCCACTATGGAAATCAACCAATGGTCACATAAGCATACTTTGCATGGCGGACCTCAATTAATATTGGTGCTTGGTTACTTGAGATACAAGTATAGGATAACAAAGGCACGGAGATATGTTAAGCATTATGTCAGAAAGAAAGAAGCCTGCTTAACTTCCAGACTTGTTTCCATATTCACTAACCTAATGATCCATACCCATTTGCATCCGGTAATTTTTTGATAGGCAAACCTTTCTTGCACTGGGGGTGAATGGTGAAACCTCTAATCTTAGCAAATGGAACGTTAGCAATTGACTCAACGCATGGGTTGGTTTTTGGCACAAGTGTTCTCGTAAATTTTATATCTTGTTCATCTATCACAGTAACAACTTCTCGCACAGTAACTCTACAGGCTCATAGCAGAGAAACATGCTGGCTCGGACAAAGTCACCAGAGTTGTTTTCCTACGTTTTAGGAAATATATAATTATTGAATCTGTGTCAAAATTAATCATATTGATTGTTACCTTTTAATTGTTTTAATATTATTGTTATTGTTATCATGTTTAGTTATGCCTTTAATGTCTGTTAGTTTTTTATTTTATAAGCACTGGTTCTGGACATTCTGTCCATGGTGGGCGGTATGTTCAAGCCCATACTTAGTTAGAGGCAGTTGAGCTCTAAATCACGATATCGTTTATTTACCCAACAGTATTGTCTGCATCGCGATATTGTTTGTTTACACAATAGTATTGTCTGAATCGCGATAGTGTTTATTTACGTGACAATATTGTTAACCACAGTACAATATTGTCTGCATCGCGATAGTGTTTGGATACACGACAATATTGTCTGAATCGCGATATTGTTATTTACATGACAGTATTGTTACAATATTGTTTGAATCGCGATATTGTTTGTGTGCACGACAATATTGTCTGAATCGCGATATTGTTATTTACAGGACAATATAGTTAATCCCACTACAATTATTGTCTGCATCGCGATATTGTTTGTTTACACGACAATATTGTCTGCATCGCGATAATGTTTGTTTACACGACAGTATTGTCTGCATCGCGATAATGTTTGTTTACACGACAATATTGTCTGAATCGCGGTATTGTTATGTACATGACAATATCGTTTAGCACATTGCAATATTGTCTGAATCGCGATATTGTTTATTTACACGACAATATTGCCTGAATCGCGATTTTGTTTATTTCCTGTACACTATATTGTGTGAATCGCGATATTGAAATTTTTATGTAGATGATATAAGTCTGCTAATTAATTAAAGAATTTAAGTACTCTCTCAGATTGTTTTATTCAATCTCGTGGCGCGTACAGGGTGTGTCTAACTCAAGTAGATCTCTCGATCAGGCTCTTATTTTTCGTAACTATGAGCATGCATAAGCTGTTCTGGCAGTCAATTCTAATTGTTTTTGCTTTCCAGCCTAAATTCAGCTAAGCAGGCTTTCCTGCAGCATCTTGTCGAGTTCTCTTGGCTTGGGAGGGTTCTGCAGTACTGTCGTGTAGCAATGCAGCTTTCCAACTAGAAGAAGAACCTTCATCATTACATTATAGGGTTTTATTATCGATTCTACATCAATCTTTGGATCCTCATCTTCGAAATTTTCTGTCAGGACCAAAAACAAGTTTGGCAAGGCTATCACCATTAAAATATAGACCTCCTTCACTATCAGAAACATTATGCAGCACAAAATTTATGTCATTGCTGCCAAGAAACTTCTACGAGACATTCTAAAACACAGTAAAAATACAATGATCACCAACCAAAATATGACACTTTTGCCTAATGTAGCCTACGGGCTACAAACAAGATTTCTCCAAAAAATCAAATTTCAACATAAAAAATCGTCAAAAACAATATTGTACAGTATAATTACGACACTTACCTGTATAAGTTTTCAATAAAAATCTTAAAACACAAGCAGCATATTATATTTATCACACTTTTAAATCGGAGTCGACTGCTACTTTTCAAATGTCTCGACCGCCGAATAATAAATATCAATTTGCTAAAAGTTATGCCACCTAGGTATTTTATTCAGAACCAACTCGTTAGCTAAGAGTGTAAACCAACAGCTACAGTGCGTAATTATATTAAAATGTCAAAAATATGAATTTTGTAGGCAACCAAACGGTATGTAGCCTACAGTCTACACTATGATACAGAGGGTTAACAGAGACAAAGTGGAAAAATGTGTCCCCCCCCCCACTAACTTCTAAACTAAGAGAATGATAAACCTAAAAAATATATAATGTACATTGCCATAAAATCTACCAAAGAAAATTAGTTTGAACGAAATCGAGTCTGCAGTTTTTTTTAATACGTCATAAACCGCAATTTTTGCCTAGAAAAATCACTACCACTGCGAACGTGTTAAAACATCAATGAAAGTTGCAACGAACTACAAGAACTTTTATATTATGTTAGTTGCTGCTACGGAACCCTTCATGGGCGAGTCCAACTCGCACTTAGGCGGTTTTTATTATATAGATTATCTTCTGCAAGCTATACAAAAATCCTTTGCAGTACTTTAGAGAGCTTTACAATATAATACTTTCTGTATGATTTTTAGTAAAGCATATCATTTTAACATGCAAAAATATTGCACAGAGACTTCATGGTATATCTAACTATAATTGGCAGTTTTACATCCATTAAAGGCACATTATTCGGGAGTGTTTACCTTTACAAATGGCTATTAGCATTTTGATTACACTGTGTAAGCAACGTGAACTGTTGTGCCAGTACATTATGCTTGATTAAATGGCGGTCATTGTTTTAATATAAGTAATTAATTATTTTCCAAATTGGTGGGTTTCATTCAGTTATATTTTTTTACAGCGCGGTAAATGAATATGTTTTGGTTTTAAATTGATATTTTTTTTATGAATCTCTATCAAACTGCCACCATCAAAATATGTATGTATATTGTTATACCTAGTAATAACTTTTTGGAAGGCTTATAATAACTTATATGCAGTGTATCTTTTGACGAGAGCAGACGTCAAGCTTGTAATTTGTTAGGAAAATAAACCAGTGTATTGCAATAGTTAGTAGCAGTAATTTTAAGATAAAGTTTTATATTTTATCGCAAATAATATCCCTTGCTAATAAAATAATTGTGTATGAATTGGAGGGGTTATGTGTTAAAGCAGCTCACTATTTATGGGTAGCTTAACCTAAAAATACAAATTTCTAGGTTTAAGCAAAGACTTTTATAAAAACTGAGGTAGACGCGCCGTACTCTAACAAACGAGATTTCAAAAGCAATCCTCAAATACACACATTAATAAGACTACACTCACTTATAAATATTTTTACGTAATCGTCACCACACACAATAGCAATATACGAATAGATAAAGAGTAAAAGAGAAGGTGTATGGGCTCCGATTGCAAGTCGAGCACCTACTCTCGAAGTTTTGCGAGCAACGCTGCTAATTAGCTCAGTTTATAGGTTTCAAAAATCGGTGCGTAGGGCATGTCTACCTCAGTTTATATAGAAGTCTTTGGGTTTAAGGGTTTCGGCTTGGCGTTGATAGATGAATTAGTAACCCTGAAGTTTTATTAATAAGGCAGATCAACGCACAGTTAATATTGATGAACAAATTTGACTCATATTTGCATATTATGTACATATCTATCTATCTATTTTCACGCCAAATCCCTTGCGGGGTAGGCAGGAAGAACCGAGCGCCACACGGTACGGTCCACACACACCTCACTTGCTTCTTCAACTTTCATTTTTCTTTTCATGCATGCACGTCGGTTCCTACGGCTCTTGACACCACCTTCAACTAACACACGATTAATTTGGTCGTGGTAGGTGTGTCGTGGCCTTCCCCGACTCCTACGTCCATCCACTTTCGCGTTGTATATCTGTTTTGTCATTCTTTCATCTCCCATTCGCTCCACATGCCCGAACCATCGTAGCATGCCCTTCCTTACTTTAACACCGACTCTCTCTTTCAGACCAACTCTCTTTCTTACATCTTCATTCCGAACGCGATCTGCGAGCGAGCATAATTATGTACATGTATGGCATATGGATATGTACATAAATATTTATTATTATTTATCTATACATATAAATATTATGACGTATGCATCCTCTAAGAAAATTTCACCCTTAGACGCGATGTAGCAGGATTTAAAAAAAGTGAGCGAAGCCGCGAAGCATAAACTAGTTTCACATACATACATACATATAGTCACGCCTTTATCTCCGATGGGGTAGGCAGAGACATGGTATACGCCCACATTTCACCTTATAGTTTTATGTCCTACGTAATAGGCGGTGAGTCTATTGCCGTGTTGAAATAAATGATTATGATTATGACATGGACAGGCGCAGGTCGCCGCGACCTGCAGTTGAGGGCCTTCAACTTGGCTTAACAATTGTCATTTTACTGACAGCCGGGTTTCATTTCGAGTTTTCCTTCTCTACGCAATGGATTTTTTTTTCGAAAATGTTCCCTTAGTCGCCTTTACGACACCCTCGTGATGTATTGGGGTGGCGATATTTTGTACTCTTACCCGTTGCAACACGGGTCCCGTCGCCACACGGGGCACTAGTTTTGTATGTTATGTATAGCTTTACTATACTAGTTTTGTGTGTTATAAATACTCGTAGTTGTTTAACTTCAATATTTTAATGTACCTAACGATTGGAACTTACTTCATATTGCAAACAATGTTTTCAGTAATGTCTACAAGTATCAGCGAGCTACAAAGCTACTGCAACGATCGCAAGTCGTGCTCTTGCGGTTTTAAGTCAAATGATCTCAAATATATCATTCCAATAATACTCGAAATTACAAGCCAAGCTCACTGTCTAGCCATAATAAATGGACCAGTGCATTGGAATTCTCGTGGCTTAGCACGTGATTCGCATTCTACATTCATAGGGAACAAGCAACAAGATTCTACACTTGAAATGAAGTCATGCCTAAGGCGCGCCAAGAAAGTTGGCAAAATATTTAGTGCATCCTCAGCTTTTAATTTGGCTCGAGAACTGAACGTCGCTTTAAGTTAATCCTAGGATATATTACATTTTAGTCCCAGAAAATAAACTTATTATTTGAGTTCAATGATATTTTTACTATAACATCATTGTTTGAGTTGCTACAGTCACAGTACTCTTTTAAGAAAACACCTTGCTTTCGGTTTCGGAAATAACGGAAACAATGGAAACGGAGCGAATAAGGGTCTTGACTCATCATAATCCTTTTCTTCTAGTCGGTGTCGAGACCCCATTGGAACCCCATGGACCGAGCATGGGGTCCCAATGAGCAAAAATTATTATTACATATTTGAAAAAGCGCCTAGTAGAGTCGACTGGTGACCCAAGGGCTGGCAGTTTTCTCTCTCAGCACTTGCGCTGCACAAAGTGAGTCTCCCAATTATTCATTTGAAAGTATCTGTAAGCACATCAGCCCAACTCTTACTGTTTTGGGGAAATTTTAGATTTTGCACTAGTAGTAGTAGCAAATAGATATTGCTATTCAAAAGGGGAATGCTGCTAGTCTTTTGGGCACAATGCCACAGGGCCCTTATTTAGGTTTAGTTTAGATAGTAATAATGTAAATATACATGTAATAATTTTGTTGCACTGTAATTTTCAACAATAAATAAATGTGGATTTTCTTTTTTTTTAATTAACGCTATCTGATTCCAAAGTAAGCTAGGAATAACCTGCTTGTATTATGGGTATCAGACCACGGATATTAATACTTATATACTTTAAATACATATATATTATACATAGAAACACCCAGATTCTTGAGACAAACATTTATGTCTTTCTAACGATCTAACTCTATTCCTATAGTTTACTTTATTCCCTTTGGGTACGAAACCATAATTATGAAGTAGATGATTTTGCTTATAAACAGTGTTATTAAGACTGAAGTCAACCAAACGCACGACTGAAGTCAATTAACATATGGCTTTTCGAGAATATTTTCCAATATAGTTTAATCCATAGAGTTATTTATTGAATAATATATTCAATGTGTTCTTGGAATTAACGTACATCACATATCGTATGCAGCCAACGCATTATTCAGGCACTATACGAGTACAGTCGGGTACATATTTCAAGCCTCGGCGTTTTAGTGTCAAGCACAATATATCTTTGTCTTAAATAAAAGAAAGGCTTTGTTCAGTACAAGCATCGGGCTTAAGTGGAAGTTATGTGGCCAGGCTTCCAACGTTTGGATAATTTGGCTTCAGCCTCGGTTACCGCCATCTAGTTACGTGACTAGAATCACAAAGTAGTAGTTTTTTAACCGACTTCCAAAAAAGGAGGAGGTTCTCAATTCGTCTGTATGTTTTTTTTTATGTTTGTTACCGGCAAATCGCTTTAAAGAGTTATCCGATTTTGATGATTCTTTTTTTATTTAAAGGTTGGTGCTTCCCATGTGGTCCCGTATACAGGAAGTCAGAATCTGATGCTGGGATCCTGTAGAAATCGAAGAAATTCCTCGAATCGAGAGAATTCCTTAACGATTTACAGCAGTTACCTTGTGTTTGGGCTTGATTAATTTGTATTGGGGAGAACATTACCCCTAGACAGATATACTTTCAGTCTACCCGTCACTAAAAATCATGAAAAAAAAAATTTTAACAAAAAAAAACCGACTTCAAACAAAAACTAAAAATTTAAAAATAAAATTAACTTAGCGCAAAGTAATAGGTAGTATATTTAGATTTATCAGATATTATTGACTGTAATACTGAAGTCGGTGCCAATATTTCTATGAGAGATTAATAATACCTACCTATACCTATAGTTTTACTTGGCGTATTACATTCAATAATATCTGATAAATCTAAATATACTACCTATTACTTTGCGCTAAGTTAATTTTATTTTTCAATTTTTAGTTTTTGTTTGAAGTCGGTTTTTTTTTGTTAAAATTATTTTTTATTGAAAAAGACATTGTTGATTTTATCACTCTACTGAATTCTGTCCAACATAAATTTTGTTGAGAACAAGATCGAGTAACACTTTTTGTGTTCACAAATTACATTGAAACCAATTTTGATGCTATTTTATAAAACAGCTACTCAAGCAAGTCAAACAAAGCAGCCGTTCATTGTCAGTCGCAGACCTAAGTTTATACATGGATAAACTAAACTAAAAAAAACTAAAGACGATATATTACAATGAAAATATTTTAGAATTACTTACAAGCTGTGGTGTTAGGCTTCGCCAGAGACATACTTTGTATTCGTGTTGCGGCCTTAAAAAATCACAAAATATTTCTGCCTCCTTCGCCATTAAACCCCCTTAGGGTGAAATTCAAAAAACCCTTTTTAGTAGGTGCTAACACAATGACAAAAAATTTTCAAGGTGTAAGTAATTTTCTTAGTACAGGATATTGTAACTCATGATTAAAACCATTGTTCTCCGTAGTAAAACACCTACCAAACTTACAGCAACTCTCTGGAATTAATGCTTCCAATTATTTTATAGGTAAGGCCAGAAATTATAGTCTTACTCGTTCATATAGTTAATCCACCGTACCTCTTCGTTAAGTCAGTCAGTCGTAATACACTGATTGCGTCGTAAAATACCGTTTTACATCTAAACCTCTATAAAATTCTTAAAGTATTGTAGAACAGTAAAGATTGAATCTATTAAGATCATAAAATTGCCTTTCAAAATCCTATACGAAGACAAAGAAGGGTAACGTAGGCTATATCTGAAACCCCTTTGCGCTCGTGGTTCAATGACAGTAAAAATATTGAATGTCATAAAAATTGATCGCACTATGAAGGGTGAAAATGAAACATTTTGTTACCATCACAAAGAGCGAATATGTTGTTGTGTGAGTAAGTTAGAAACATGATACCATACTAAGATAGAGAGAGAGAGAGTGTGTAGTATACCTCTTGCCTCTCTAACTACATGCTGGGAGTAACTGTACTACGTACTGGTACACTTTATGGCTAGAAAATATTGAAAAATGTATGTGGTGTTTGAAAATGAATATTACAGGTACTTAATTGTAATTTTAGTTCAGGATTGGTCGTGCATAGATACAACGTATCGCTCGATTTGAAGATGCAGTTTCTAATGCTCCTTCTAGGTACCTACTTATACGACGTTAATAATATGTGGTAAATGCTGATAATGGATCGCTGCCCAAGCTATTTTAGTGGACATGTAATTTGAATTTCGGAGAAAAAGTAAATAGGTAGCTGACGTTTGATAATGACTTTAATGTTATTTCCGAAACGCCTCTGATAATAGAAGAATAATGGTTATGTCTACCAGTGGTCTAGGTCATATAAGAGACCTTATTTTCTTTTTGCGGAACGCTGTAACTTTGTGTAGTGCATATGTGCGTGCGTGCATCCCCACTATTTGATCGCACTACTGTAACTCCTAAACGGCTTGGAGGATCCTTACACTGAAGGAATTATGTTTGGGATATATATTTGATAAATGTTCTTAGCCTTTAGGGTGTAAATTGCTACAGATCAACTAATGGCAGAAACGCAGGAGTGTAAACAGCTTCAAGTAGTTCTTCGGCCTGAGCTTATTCTAGCATTGCATCTAAATTAAATTTTTAATTCAACCCTATAGAGATTATGAAGAGTAATGTAAATAAATAAAAAGTAATATGTATGAAAAATGTATTAATTCCGTACATTTCCAAACGTAATAACCATTTATTTTATTCATGTTTTATTTGTAGCCCCGCATTGTTTTCCGAATAACTCGTATTAATGTCATAACGTTCAGTAGGTACCTACCTATTCAAATGTTTATTGGACAATTCCATTCTGGATTTCTTATTCAAAATAGGCTTTATAATTTACAAGATTTGCATAACAACAAAAAATAATTGTTTCACATAAAAGTACGTTTTACTTTTATGTGCTTTTATAAAATGATAAGCATATCAGAAACATAGTGTAATGCTATGTAATATTTTTCACATGTTCCGATTGCTTAGTGTCCAGCAGACGATCACTGTGTTAAAATCTGGAAACCTTTTTTGCTTTGCATTTCCATAATCTATTTATTACGCACACAGAGCATCGCGCGCCTTTACAGAGGGAGAGGCCAAAGCTAGCAAACCCCCTCTGGCAATAATTTGACATTTTGACGACTAAAAGTGCCCACTTACATAAAAACTGTTTTTTGAAGTTTCTTTCACTAGACTAAGTCTAGTTGACAGCGTGAGCGGTGGAATTGTCATTTTATAAAAATGATGAAATAATTAGATATGTAACAGACCTAATTTTAACATTATTGTATCATTATGTAAACATAGCATTTAGTGTTAGTAATGTTTCCTAGATGTCACCTCACTATTTTCTAAATCGCGCTATCAAGATTCTCCATAAGGGAATGACCTTACCATGTATAATTTTAATTTGGGTGGAATCAAGAAAGCCACTCGCAGCGCATCTAAGGGCTACATCCTAATTGGAATAGTCGCTAAGGACACTGCTCGGAGTGACCTCTATGGTTCCTTTTTTGGATGAGAGAACCAATTTTATGAGGGATTGGTTCTGTACTCATTTTATGTACATGTATTATCTTTGACGAGAATAAAATAGTCAAGCCTTCTCTCCGAGTTTCTTGTGACAACATCCAGCCTCCAACCTCCTGCTACAATCTGGCGACCAACGGTGGGCACGAAAACGTCTGCGGAAGTGCAAGATACGTCACAAGATACGGAAGAAAGACTTCAATTTTCGTCAAGAAAACATCTCCACCAACCAAGATGTCGGTTACCTTGTCGGACACCCAGTTTCAAACAGTTAGCCAAATATCACCCGTACGACAGGAAACTTTTGCATCGTGCCGTGCTGAATTCAATGGCGCTGCCTAAATCTTCATATGACAGCAGAGTACATTCTGATACCCTTAAGCCTGTCCCCCATATTGAAACAAGCCGATGATACACAACCATTACTCTGAAACCAGACATAAGTAATTATACTTTTGGAGCAGCTCCCCTGCAGGGGGAGAGAGAAGAAAAGCATCCTCGGTACCAGCCTGGTGACATGGTTTTAGTCAAGACTAATCCCATCAGCAGAGGAGCTCAGGGTATAACTGCAAAGTTTGCCCCTCGTCGTGGTCCATACGTCATTGTACACAGACATGATGGACCG
Organism: Miltochrista miniata; assembly: GCA_933228765.1. Taxonomy (NCBI): domain Eukaryota; kingdom Metazoa; phylum Arthropoda; class Insecta; order Lepidoptera; family Erebidae; genus Miltochrista; species Miltochrista miniata. The sequence continues at coordinate 25,706,530 of OW121756.1, forward strand.
GCTTTGTTTGAAGTAGCTCATCCTACTAAGCCGCAGATTCCAATTGGAGTCTATCATGCATCTGACTTAACACTCTTCAAGAGTGACAGTTCTACTAAACTTCCTGATCCAATTCACCCACTACGGAAAAGAGGACGACCCAGGAAAGTTGCTATAGTTCCAGTGCTGCCTATCAAGGGAAAGAGACGACGAGGTCGACCACGGAAAATCCACCAGTAGCCAGTCCCTCTCGCCGGGACGTCTTCGGGGCCTGAGGGGGAGACTGTAACAGACCTAATTTTAACATTATTGTATCATTATGTAAACATAGCATTTAGTGTTAGTAATGTTTCCTAGATGTCACCTCACTATTTTCTAAATCGCGCTATCAAGATTCTCCATAAGGGAATGACCTTACCATGTATAATTTTAATTTGGGTGGAATCAAGACTGCCACTCGCAGCGCATCTAAGGGCTACATCCTAATTGGAATAATCGCTAAGAACACTGCTCGGAGTGACCTCTATGGTTCCTTTTTTGGATGAGAGAACCAATTTTATACGGGATTGGTTCTGTACTCATTTTATGTACCTATTAGTCCGAGAGCCAGTAACAGATATATATGACCAAGTTCCTCTCAAGTGATAATTAGTAAAATACATCAGAAAATCGAACCATGAAGTCTCGTGAACGTCAGCTGCGGCTCGGTGGGGGGGAGAAGCAGTTATAACCTCCTACGCTCGAAGAAAAAAAAAATACATTTACTCATTTCCTCTCGGCTAAAAATTTATCAAATTATAGCTAACCCAATATCTCAACAAAAAAAAATAATCAGCTGGCTATAACATAGTGTATTGTACGTCAGCTGATGTCTCGATCATGGAAAAAAAAATCTTAACTTTCAGTCATATCCTCTCATATAAAAATTTACCTGATGATAGCTTATATGTAACTATTGATAAATATATACGTCAGCTGGCTGTATCTCGGTGGAAAAATCGTCAGCTGATACTTTGAAGGTCGTTACGTAGAAGTTAGCCAGAAGCATTTACTGACTATTTAAATGCATCAGCTGACAAGGTTTCCCTCGACTTACTGCTAGCTGATTTTTTTTATTTATCACAGAAACATATTTAAAATCAGCTCACAAATTTTCATGTGGGAGGAAATGACGTCGCTTTAATTATTCGGCATAGCACTCCAATATGAGTGTTGAGGTGAAACAAATATTTCGTATCAATATTTTTTAAACTTATACGTGTATATTCAAATAATTTTAATTCTATTCCAATATTTAAATAATCTATTTGCTTAGTATAAAGTAACTAGTTACTTGATAAAAAAAAAATATTATAAAAAAAATATGAAAAATTACGATAAGATTGACAATGTTATTTAATCATTTTCGTTTTCACTATGACTTGAGTCACAACCATCTCTCTCTGATTCATTGTCCGAGTCGCTGTCAGAGCTGTCTGCGGTAATATTTTCATCGTCATCATCTGTACAAAAAAAAAATTAGAATGCGTACATATTTTAGCATAATATCATTAATATGATAATAAAATGTTACCTTTTTCGGGCTGGATAGTGATTTCATCAATCGATGTTGGTAACTGACTTCCAAAGAACCAGGTGAAACCATATCTATTGTCAGTTTCTTCCCAACCATAGTCTTCCGGATCATCAGAAGTTGGAACCTTCATGTGTGCATTTGACCAAATTTGAGCTATGTAACATGCTCTTCAAAATTGCTGATATAGCTCTGCTTCGCAAGGTGGTAGAGAAGAGCCATACCGTCTACTTACCAAGTTTCAACAGCATAGGCCTTATAGTTACGGCGAAAAGTGGCTGTGACATACGGACGGATAGACAGTTTTTGCCATTTGGCTACGGAACATTAAAAACGGGCCCTATTCATGAGAATTCGCCGTCCGTCCGTCTGTCTGTCTGTCTGTCTGTCCGTCACGAGGCTATACCTCATGAACGGTGATAGCTAAAGAGATGAAATTTTCACAGATTATGTGTTTCTGTTGCCGCTATAATAACAAATTCTATAAAAACCAAAACTCCCATACATTTAAACGTATTTTTTGTCGGTTTTCGGTATGGAGACCTCCGCGCAATTGGCCGGTATTTTGAACTGTTTAGTTAATTTAAAAATAAATATAACAATATTTTCCATAACAATAATAAACAGAACGTAATTTATCGTAGGCGATAAAGATGAATGGCATAACGACACATCCTTGTCAAGTGGTACTGATAGCTTTCAACGTCATACTGCCAACTGTCATACGCACCTTGTTACAGCGAGGCGACTATAGTCCCCTTCTTTTCTACTTCTAAACATGTTTTCCAGTGACCTCAACAAAAGGGTACCCCGAGCATGCGTACATCTAGCCCCCTTCAAGCGTACCTTAATACTGTCTATGCTATGCTAGCGTGTATTGTTTGAATCTTTAGAAATAAGAAGAATAATTAAAGAGACGTCATTTCCTCCCACATGAAAATTTGTGAGCTGATTTTAAATATGTTTCTGTGATAAATAAAAAAAATCAGCTAGCAGTAAGTCGAGGGAAACCTAGTCAGCTGATGCATTTAAATTGTCAGTAAATGCTTCTGGCTAACTTCTACGTAACGACCTTCAAAGTATCAGCTGACGATTTTTCCACCGAGATACAGCCAGCTGACGTATATATTTATCAATATAAGCTATCATCAGGTAATTTTTTTTATGAGAGGATATTACTGAAAGTGAAGATTTTTTTTTCCATGATCGAGACATCAGCTGACGTACAATACACTATGTTATAGCCAGCTGATTATTTTTTTTGTTGAGATATTGGGTTAGCTATAATTTGATAAATTTTTAGCCGAGAGGAAATGAGTGAATGTATTTTTTTTTTCTTCGAGCGTGGGAGGTTATAACTGCTCCTCCCCCCCACCGTGCCGCAGCTGACGGTCATAAGGCTTCATGATACTATTGTCTGATGCGTATCACCAATTATCTCTCGAGAAGAAATAATTAACCAAATTTTCACCTGGCTCTGGGACTATATATTATCTTTGACGGAAAATAAAATAGTCAAGCCGTCTCTCCGTGTTTCTTGTGACAACATCCAGCCTCCAACCTCCTGCTACAGATATTAATACAAAAAGAAATGTGATTAAAGAAATCTGAAGAAAAATGGCATTATCTTGTGTAAGTAAGTAATTTTATAACACGTTATTATTATTTACACCTATTTAAACGTGTAGATAATATTCAGATTTGTTTAGCAATTTTACCGGACGTCACATCAATACATGGATTGGTTGAGCGACTTGGGGTGATATGACACAAAATGTATCATGTGTGTGTAAAATTTATGAGTGTATTGTTTAAAGTGTATATATAGGCTTCGTATTGACAGTCGATTGCTATTGTAGTGCGAGTCTAAGAAAGTGTGGGTGAGGAAGATTTCCCCCCGCCCACCCGCAAAATATGACAGACAAATTTGTACCGAGCAATCGTTCTATGCCGTCTCCCCTTAGACAGTTCGCGTTGCTCTATGATTACGCACATTGCTGTACGACAGAGCAATAAAGAAATAAATTTTAATTATCATCTACATTTACTAGCGTTTACGTGCTTCAGAAGTCCTGTGTGAAACTTTTGTTCCCTGCTTCTCATGACCACAGTAGAGCCTAAACTATTGTTTGAGTATCTACTCCCGATGTTCTTTGGATTTCGTTACATTTCAGGGAATACCAAGGCTAGCGTGTCTGATACCATATTAAAACTTTGAAATGTATATTACCAAACTTTTAAGATGCCAAAATTTCATATCTTATGTTTTTACTGGAAATAAATTACTTCCACCATTACGGTGAAATTTTCTTTTAAGACATGTAAATAAGGAGTCCCAGATGAAAACGGATATCCGGATTTAAGAGCCAAGCAAAACTTGGCTTAGGAAGTGCAGAGGTTTAAGTACATTAAGTTTATTTTTTATTTATGTTTTCCTCTTACATTTTCTGCGAATTTTATTCTGGTTAGTATACTTGTCTAAAATATATATGCTATAACAAACATATTAATATTAGATGATTTTTCTCAGGCACAAGTAACTGACCTTAGGCTCTAACAAAAAAAAAAAGAAGTGTGGCACTCGGGGACTGCCGCGGTAAAGCTATTACGGTAGCGGTAGCGGTAAAGCTTCCCATGGGAACGTACTCCCGGGTTTGGTTATCTTTATAGCAGTATTATATATAAACTAACAAAACAAAAAATAATACTGCATTGGTGTTAATAATAATAAAATGTATGTATATAGATACTCACTCATTTTCTTTCACTATTTTTCGTAACTTTCTTCATTAATAAATGCACTTTGTTTATTCATATTTAAAACACTTTTTACACAAATTATACGAGTACAGTTCACTGTTGTACATAGATGATGAATACCTATACCCCTATAGTCGAATTTTTATTTAGACGAAGTAAACTGACAGCAACTAATGTAATTGACAGCATCGAAATTGTCATTTCACATAAAGAACTCTAAATTCGACCAGCACTCTTAATTCAACTTCGGTCGAGTGGTTAAGACGTGGATCGGTACGCAGAAGGCGCAAGATCGATTCTAGGTACAAGCATCAATTTTTGGATTATTTGACATAATTTATAACGACTGCAGAGTTCATAATTGACGTAAACAAAAAATTTATGAAGTGGGAGATACACGAACGTGGCCGAAGTTAGCCGAGAGTGTGATTCGTTTTCGTGACACAATTTCTGGATTCGGTCTCCACGCAAGGCCCGCGATAGAAGCTATGCAATAGCTTAAAATACCGCAAATAGAATGTTAAAATACCATGACATTTTATGGTTAGAATCATAGATTTAGAATGTACAGATGAACAGTGTCAAACTGAAGACGAGACCAAAAATGAAAGATCTATGTGTGGGTTAAATAGTGTTGTTGAATGGTCACACCTATGTTATCGATAAAAGTATCTGTATAAATGGATGGAATGGAAATGAAACTTCTAAGCACACAAAGTGCTTAGAAGTTTCATCTCCAACTTCTTGTTTTGGGGAATTAATTGTTAATTTGAATGTAATCGACTATGAAAAAGTAATAATGGGATTATATGGGGTAACTCGTAATATTAGAAATTCTGTAGTGATTCAGTGTGTGAATGTGAAAATACACTTTTAACATGTAATTTATGGCATCGTACATTGCATTGTTGCCGTACATATAGATTTTGCCAATTGAATTTGAAATTTTACTAAAAATCCAACTCTTATCGTAATACTAAACCTAGAAACACATTTATTATTGAACCCTAGTAACAATAAAAGATATTACTCGTAGATTTTTTTAAATATATTAACTTCGCCAAATTGACGTCGCCACTGATGGAAACTAATGGAAAGCCGTGGCGCATCTAGCGAATGGGGGCCATGCTTACAGCACACAAGACTTCTGACAGTAGTCCTCAAGTTGGCGGCCCTATGATGTGCCTCTTCACGCTCCGCTTTTAGAACCCGGGATTGTAAAATGAGGGAAACACATGTGCGGGCAGGTCGTTCCAGGATTTTGTAGTTCGACAGAGGAACGATCTTTTGAAACGCTCAGTTCTGGCGAAGATTCTCTCCGCTATATATGAGTGGCACCTCTGCCCGACGTGTTGTTCGGAATCGGAAAGGAGATGGTGGGATCAGGTTGAAGAGCTCTTCAGAACATTCGCCGTGATACATTCAGTAGAAGGCAGCCAAGGACGCTATGGTTCTTTGCTGCGCTAACGGCTCGAGGCTTACCGTCATCTTAGGACAACCTATAATTGAAATCGGATAACACGTCTCTGCATAGCGCCAAGCGCGTCCAGTAAGTACCTCGCACAGTCATCCCAAAGGTGAGAACAGTATTCGACGCAGAGGCTAATCTGCGCCTTGCACAGCAAACATCCCGGTGTGGCGTGGAGTACCTTAAGTGAAGTAAAATTATAAAAATTCAACTCAAAATGGATCACAAATTTTGGAAATATTATATTAAAATAGGCACAAAACCCTAAAAAAAGGTTAAATAACACAGTTCGAGTAAAAATCAATCATATTTATAGTAAATTAAATCCAGATAAGTTTGTTTGTAGCAATGCCACTATAATGAACTATCGACATCCTTATCGATACCTACCCATGACTATTTTACTGTAAACAGCCCTTTCTATTTCTGCCTTATATATCCTCCAAAATTGGATTTACACATTAAATATTGTGTTATGTACGAAGGAAAATGCATAATCTACGTTATGAGTTGGACTTTCAGTGAAATTTTACATCCAATTTGGCAAAATATGTACGTCAAAAATGGAATGAACGAAGTCACAAATGACCTGTTAAACGAGTCTTTCTTCGTATAATTGCGTTTTGTAATATCCTATTCACACACTAAACACGACAATATTGTTGAAAATATAAAATTTTCTATTTTAATCGTAAGATCACTACAGATTATTGGATATTATGAATAACATAGAGCCGCCATAGGATCCCAGCGGGCTCAGCGATTCAAAATACTGACATATGAGTACACAATTTGCTTTCTCTTTTCCTCTCGAGCTAAGTGCTATGGATAATGAGGTCTCGCTCGCACGCTTTGTATATCTATTGAGAGTAGCGAAAAATTCTAAATCTATGGTTAGAATAGATAATAGATATTATTATACTTGATGAATATTACCACTGTATCCAGCCTATCTACACAACAGAAGGTAATGTCTTTTAAATTAGGGAATGTAGAATCACAACAGTTCGTAAAAGACCAATCTTTAACTATGTCGTCTTATAGGTGTATGGGAAAAGATTTTATCCATCCGACTTCCTACTTCCTACTTCCGACTATATTATAAACTAGCTGAACCCGCAACTTCGTTTACGACACATAAGGTGTATGAAAGGAGATAATCATAAAAAAGCTTAAAGATTAAGTCTATTCTAAAACAATTCAGTACGCGCCGAAGGCGTGGACTGAATTGTTATAAAATAGCCTTAATCATTAGGCTCTTTTATAATAAGCCAACACGCTAGTTTAGATTTACACATTTTTAGATTTATATGTCTATGTATGATTTTTTTATTTATAAACCGATTGACATGAAATAAACACTGAATGTTAAGTGGAGTAAACCTCAACACAATAAAGAAAACCGCATTGCAATCGGTTAAGCGGTTACTGAGATTAGCGTGCACAAACGTACAGACAAACAGATATACAGACATACAGACAGCAACCTGTTATGATTTTATTATATGTATATATATATATATATAATATTGATGTGATGTTTGGATGTTTAGATGTTTGGATTTTTGTTACTCAATCACGCTCTAACGGCTGAACGGATTGGGCTGGTACAGAGATAGCTTATAGTCTGCAATAACACAAAGGCCACTTTTCATCCCGGGAATGTTCCAACGGGAAGCAAAAACAGGTACCGAATTTCACGCGGGCGAAGCCGTGACCATCATCTAGTATTATCTTAGTAGGAAATTTTGTGCGTGAAATTCTAGAAACTAGGTTTACCTCTAGAAACGTAAATCTAGGTATATAAGTTTTTTAATGAAAATAGACAATAATATTCAATAACTAAAGAACGCCGTCTCCGCCCGTTTGAATTTTAGGTACCTCGGCTATCGTACAAACATACCAGTGCAAATGAAAGGTTTTCGGGGATTAAAGTACCTGCCGCTCTATTATACAGATCTACATTTTTTTTAAACAATTAATTTATCTAATAATTCTTTAATATATTGAGAACGACAGACAATAATTACAATATATTTTCTAATTTACGTTATCTAATTTACGTGGACTCAGGCGACTCTTCATATCCGGCACGGGGGCATAGGGGTGCGGTGTGCGCGGGATGTGGGTGTGCCGGATTTCTTGGCGTCGGCGCATGGGGTAGCGGACCTCGTCACTTTAATCCTCCACTCTAATGGTGACGCTGCGACCGTGCCCTTTGTAGCCGATGCTAGGACAGCTTGGTTTGCCCTCAGTTCAGCGGCATCGAGCCCTGCTGACCCTCACGTTCAACGTGCTTGGGATGATGGCATCAGCCGGAGCGTTAGGGAGCAGTTGGTGAAGGGCGCCTCGGGGGCCGATCTGGCCAGGCTGTTGGCTGTTTCGCAGCCGGAATCGGGGGCATGGTTGCACGCGCTGCCTTCTCCTCATCTAGGCACCCTGTTGGACGACAATTCTTTGCGGGTGGCGGTAGCTCTCCGCCTGGGCTGTAAGGTGTGCGAATCACATATATGCACCTGCGGTTCCATGGTGGGGGAGGGCGGCCACCACGCACTGAGTTGCCGTAGGAGTGCAGGTAGGTTTTCGCGTCACCATGCTCTCAATGACATTATACGGAGAGCCTTCATATCAGTAGATGTGCCGTGCCTGTTGGAGCCGCCCGGTTTAAGTAGATCCGACGGCAAGAGGCCGGACGGTATGACTATGGTACCGTAGAAAAATGGTAAGTGCCTTTTGTGGGATGCCACGTGTGTCAGCACAGTCGCTCCAAATTACCTTAGTCGTACCGTCTTGTCTCCAGCCGCCGCTGCTGAAGATGCGGCGAGTAAAAAACGATTTAAATATGCAGCTTTAACAGAGCAATATTTATTTTCACCCTTTGCTGTAGAGACGATGGGCAGTTGGAGTGCGGACGCTAAGAATTTAGTTGAGGAATTGGGCCGTCGGTTGAGAGTCAAGACAGGAGACTCTCGCTCCGGTTCGTATCTGGTGCAAAGGTTGGCCATCGCTATACAGCGTGGCAATGCTGCCAGTGTAATGGGCACTTTTGCACCGGATACGGTGAGGAGCGAGTTATATAATTAGCTTTAAGTGTAATTGACATGAAAAATGATATTGTGACAGAAAATGAATAATTTACGTTATTAATATGGATTTAAATTAATATTCGGTGTTTGTGAAAATACATTTATCTAAAGAGTTATTCTTTAAAGATATTCCAAATACCTTCAGCGTTTTTTTGAAAACTAACATAAACTTAAAAAGAGTTACTACGTTATGTAAGTTTTAAAAAAAACGAAGATTTTCTCTTCGGAATTGCGTTGGTTTTCACATTAAGCCATTTCTAATGTGACACAGTTCTCGACAGTACAGCTGCTGCAGGATAAGCCTCCCTTACTTTTATATTAGCCAGTTTATCTGCCGACACGTTTCCACCCCAATAAGTTTCAAAAAGTCTCAATTTATTGTAAAGCCTGTTCTCATAGTTAATAGGTTGGGATATTCTGGGGTTAACCGTACGGTCAAATTAATGAGAGTGTGCCAGTCGCATGTGAACGCTTTGTTTTGTTCCTTTCAGAGATCGAATATTGCTCGACTTACCAAAAATAGTCCTTCATTCTAAGTGGTAGAGTTTTTTATCGTAGCCCGTAATGCTCCTGCGTATCACTAGAGATCGGCAAGATTAAAAAAAAGATTTTAATTATCTACACTTATCTTTTAGCTTAATTTATTTGGCGTTCCCAGAGCTAAGATAATAAAACTAATTAACACTTATTTTTAGGAAGGAAAGACTAATTAAAAGTGAAAACTTGATTTACGATCTTTCTTATGAAAATTTTATATTTTACCTAAATTAGGTATTCAAAAAGGAAAGTTGGTGTATAACGCATATCTTTTTAATTATACTAGCCATTCAGTGATGATGACGTCAATATAATGGCCTACTGAACTATTTACTTAAAGACTTCACAATTTTTTCAGGAAAGTATATTTGTATTCTTTCTGAATTCATGATTGATAAACTTGGTTATGCTCGCGGCTTCGCCTGCGTGAAATTCGGTACCCGTTCCCGCTTCTCGTGGGAAATTATTCCCTGGATGAAAAGTAGCCTATGTGTTGTACCAGAATATGCCAGACCATAAGCTATCTCTGTATAATTTAGGCGAGGCCGCGGTGGTAGCCAAAGTCTGCCGGGAGCCCTGGGACATCCTTCCGAGGGCTTACCCGGGACTTCCGGCCATAGACTATTGTAAGGCATTGTGAGGTTTTAGTCGGTAGGAGTCCGGCATAGCATCCATGTAGGATTTCCACACATAAAAAAGTAAATGTTCTTTTGAAATTGTTTGTGCAAAAAAAGCTATTTCTGTACCAAATTTTAGCCCAATCCGTTCTTCCGTTAGACCGTGATTGAATAACAAACATTCACACATCCAAAAATCTTCACAAACTTTCACATATTTTATAATATTAATAGGAAGTAGGATGACACTTGGCCAAAGAGCAACGCGATTTGCAGAGGTGTCACGAAGCACTCGGACAACAAATAAACATGCTCATCTCACAAAGCGATGTGTTGGATGGATAGTTGGAATTGTATACGCTATGTCTTAGATGACACGTGTTACCTATGTTAAGTAAACTTTTCGTTTAAATGAAGCCAGTACATAATAGTGTAAGTATAGCAATAATAAGTTACCATATTATAAAAACTACTAGCTGACCCGCGCAACTTCGTTTGCATCACATGAGATTCATGAGAGTGAGAAAGAGAGTGGTACCTATAGTACTAAATTTTAGTCGCATTTACTTTCGTCGCGTGTCTTATATTTATTAGAGAGGTGTGGTAGGTCCGACGACTTGGAAAAGGTTACAGGACTGTGACCCAGGTCGTCACGTGTCGTCTCTAAGTACTATATAAATATTTAAAGTGATATAGGTAATTTTTCCTGTCGCGTCACGTCGCTTAATATTTCTTACCATTAGAGTTGACCAGCACAACTTTGTTGAAGAGATATATATATATTGTTCATTTTGGTACGGAACTCATCGTGTGCAAGTCCGACTCGCACTTGACCGGTATTATCTTTCAGTTGACTGGCTACTACTGCAGAAAACGTTTACTCCCGTGCGTCGCGTCGAGTTACCTCGCTCATATTTTTGAAATATTATTTAGAGGGTTATTGTAAGTGAACCTTAAAAGATAGACGTATGCTGCTCAGGACTTTTTTTGTAACTTTTTAAAAGAAAATAAAATGGAGTAATAATTTTTACGTAACTTTAACCATTTACGCAACGTACGCAATGGAAGCTCTCAAAAGAAATAAATTTTCCCCGTTCTCAAAACATTATTCATGGCTGCTCCGCCACTATTCGTCTTAGCGTGATGATATATTTTTATTAACCATCCTCAATATATTGACTATTAAACTGTGAAATTATTTTTGAAATGCAACCAGTAGTTTCTGAAATCCTAGCACAAACAAACTCTTCAGTTTTAAAATATTGTGAGCGGACCTTAAGAGATAGACAAATTAGGTTATTGTGAGCGAACCTTAAAAGATAGACAAATGCTGTCACGGACTTTTTTTTAGAACTTTTTAAGAGAAACAATTTTGTAGTACACAATTTTTACGTAACTTTAACCATTTATGCAGCGTATGCTTCGGAAGCTCTCAGACGGTAAAAAATATTCCCCGTTTTCGAAACATTCTTGATTGCTGCTCCGCTCCTATTCGCCTTAGCGTGATGTTATATAGCCTATAGCCATCCTAAATAGATGGACTATCAAACTATAAAATAATTTCAGCCATCCAACCAGTAGTTCCTGAGATCCTAGCGTTCAAACAAACAAACAAACAAACAAACAAACAAACAAACAAACAAACAAACAAACTCTTCAGCTTTATAATATTAGTATGGATGACTTGAGAGTCAAAAATCAATGTACACAGCTAAGTCCAAACTAAAAATTTTATTCGAATGTCATAAGCCTTGACCCACGTCAAATATATATTTGTAGGTAGCTACCATGAGCCCATGAATCATTTATAGTAAGGAGCAGTAAATTCTAAATAGTCTGATATAAGTAGTAAGCTTGCTGATATGAATTTTTTATCGAAACGATAAGTCTTTATTGGCTACATAAGAAAATTTTCTTATATGTTAGTAATGCACATAATGCAATAATGCAATAAATTATGCACATGCACGTATTCATATATTTTGAATAGTGTTTGACCCGAATCTTTTGTAATTTCTTTTTCAATGTCTGTATACATATTTCATTGTTTTATACCAAGGAGTTTTATATTTCTGTTGTTTATATTTAGACCAAAAAATCGTTACGTCCTCCATTGGATTTGAGATTTATATTATTATGAATGGTTAAGGTACATGTCATATCTGTTATGTTGTGTGTCACAATTACAACGTACGACGTAATAGAAAAAGTCGACCGGAAGGTCTGAAATACAGAAATGCACTTCACAATATTGTGTACATGTACAAACTAAAAAATACACATTTTATTTACTATACTGCTTTCAAAAGATTTTTTCGGGTTTTAGGGTGTATTTATTGTGTCGAAATTTTACATCGGCACCTTTAAATTAATTCTACATCTTGCGTTGTAAAGCACAGTATATTATGTCGTGTAAATTGCAGCATTCTCAGTCCATGAATATAACATGAGTCGTCCGTATGCGATCTCTACATCATAACGCTTGAGGAATAGGTACCGCAAGCCACAATTCTATTTGAATAAGATGGGCTTATTGTCTGTCTGAATTTTCGTAGCCAGGATTTGAGCTATGCGGGCTATGAATCATATTAAGATGTCAGCTCTTCGTCTTATAGGGCTTTTGCACACGACACTTTTGGGATTCCGTACCCAAAGATTGAAAACGGAACCCAATTACTGAGACTTCGTCATCCGTCTGTCAGTCTGTTTGTCCTCCATAGGCTGCATCTTATGAACGATATATAGCTAGACAGTAGACATTTTTTTCTGTGCCCACTAAAAACTACAAACAAAAATATGTAATTATGTTTTATCTTTTTTTGTAAACATTGTAAATTACCTAAGCTCAACAAACGTAAGCGTGTCGCCGCCGCGTCTCGGTCTGTTCAAAGTTATGAATCGTACATAAATTCAAGTATTCCGCAATATGAGGGCCACTAACTTTTTAATGTTTTCTTCTGGATGTCTGTTTCCAGACGTCTATGCGGTCGTCAACTTTTCGTCGTGTAAGACTTTTACATACAATATTATAACCAAAGATTTTTTTGTCGGAATTGATTGATGCCTTTATCTCTGTAGAGACAGGCAGCAATTCCTAGTTACATTTAGCTAAACTTATTTGGTAAGCCTTTAGCCAAAGAATGTTAAACTACTTAATTCAATTAAACATCACAAGACATTTAAACACGATTTTTATTTTCATTGCTGCTTACGGTCAGCGCATAAAAAGGAGAGACATTTGATAATTAAAATATCTTTGTCAACCGGAAACCGAAAGGGAACCATTACAGACTCATTTAAATGCACAGTTCATATCGCATAATTGATTTAGCTCAAATTAGGCCAAAGTAAAGGTTATTTTAAACTGTTTTCGGTTTTTTTATTCCATTAAAAGTAAATTAAGGAGTATTTCATAAATACAATAATGTCATTAAATTACATCCCAAGTAGATATCTCCAAAATGTTTATAAAGAAAGGAGCTAGTTATTTTAAATTTATTTCCTGACTACGTAGAACAAAGAAAATATGACTTGAAAGGAACAATATTATACTTTTGATCTCTAAACGCTGACAGGGAAATTGAACGATGCTATCGTGCTCAACTTTATAAACAGCTGCCGAAGTGTCAAGAAAATGATAAGTGGTTGAAACGGATTAGAAAATAAATTTTCTTTAAAATTGTAGGTAAAAGATACTTTATATTCCTTGTCAGGTTTTTATAGTTAACAATGACATAGTAGGAAATTGTCGTGATACCGAGTTCGTGTATTTCTTTGATATAATTAATGTGATGATTAACATTTTTTTGCTTTGAGCATCATGATAGCATTCTATCTCAGATCTAAGGTGATTCAGCAGAGCTATCGACCGACATATTTAATACCGGATGATGCACAGGGCTCCATTACTATCAGACAATGTGAAATCTTAAAATGGACATACATGGTCCTGCGTACTTTTGATTCATAACTGGGCAGCATAATTATTGAAAATGCTATAGATACTCTCAAAAAAATAAATGTAGTAATATTTCCATTACACCTTACTCCATTTACTTACCATATTATATTAGTAAATTTCGGATAAAAAAATAAATCATACAGTTTTATTTAATTACTCATATCTTAAAAACTACAAAACAGGTAAAAAAATATATGAAAATACTACAACATCTAAAATCACAAGAGGAATTCAGAATGTACTTAGTAAGCATCGAAATTATAAATTATAAATATTATAAATTATATTATTATAAAAATTAATCGAAATTATAAATATTATTACAGAATGCATTCCTGCTAGACTCTTGCTATTCAATACATGGACGCTCAGCCGCGTGACGCACATGGTACTTAAAATATTTTCGAAAACATCTGCGTGGGGGACCTAGCTCCCCCACCTGTGTTGTTAAGGGTTAAAAAAAACTGAAACTATAATATAACTATTATTATAGTCTACTTTGAAAAGAACTCTTTTCACAATGAACTGCGAAAAGGAGCGTATCGTTTTGAAAACTCCTTTACAACAACTTCAGTACTAAGTAAATTGATTTGTTAAACGTTTCCCTCAAATTTTATTCATACCGGGTGATAAATGACGCTACAGAAAACTTCGCCTCTTTCTGCCCCATTTTCCTTTAGTCAAAATGGTCGTCGAGGAAGTTTCATGATAATAGTAGGTACATGTTAATCAACGCTTGTTCCGTGTTCTGTAAACGATTTCTTTGTTAGGAACTTACACTCTAGTATTTACCATTTATGTTGCTTAAATTGTATGAATTTTTTCTAGCTTTAGAAGGAATTACAAGAAATGTATGAAACATAGCCATTCCTGCCCCAGCTCTGCCTGATACGTAAAAAAAACTTGGAAACATATATGGTTTCATCAACATTTCAACAGTTGCGCTTTATCACACGTACGTTTAACAAGTGGTAGCTTAACTACTGCCATGTTACTGAATCCAGAGCTTGTCGAACCATCTGGTAAAGTCGTCAAACATTTCAAGAAAAATCGTGTCCTAAAATGCTTACCGAAATGTTTGTGTACACTGAGCTATCCAAGCTCAAAGAGCTTCAACAAATGTCATACTTATAAATGCTTACTATAATTGTTAATAGTGTAGTAACCAAATGAGCCATAACGTGGTAACTATTGTGTACCTATATTACTAAGCAACATCTATGAGCTTTATTTACTCGTATATCAAACTGCTGTAGAACTACTTTCTTTTCTGAAAGAGACCATAATCGAATCGCTGAACGAAATTGTACTCGGAATAACTTTAAATTAATACATTTCATCAGAACGTATCTAAACCATTCAGTTAGTTTATTTATCTCTAACCTCTGTCATCTAACCAACTCTCTCCTACCATTTTAAAACATTGTCAAGACAAATAAGCGTACCAAAAATTTTAATATGGAAAAAGAATTGGTTTCGAGCAGGATTCCAACCTGCATCTTCTAGCGTACCGTGCAAGATGCTTAACCAATTAGCCACCGAAACTTACTCGGAACCAACCAAATTTTCCAACTTATATACGTCTTGGGGCGATGTAGGCTCCATCTACCGGCACTTTTTTTTAGAAAGATAAATGGCACGAATGTATAGAATTGCACCTATATTCATTCGATTTATGATGAAACCAGCCCGAACAACAACAACACATTATTTTTGAAAAGCAATTAGTATGCTAACTGATCATAAAATTTTAATATGGAAAAAGAATTGGTAACTGTCCAACTATATAATGGCACCGGTTATAATTTTTCCCACTTATGTGCCTATCGAAACTTTGAAACGCTCGTAAATGGAAGTGCCACAAACAGTCGCCCATATATACCGATCGTATTGTAAGATAGAACGTGGAGATATCCCTTCATTCCCAGTTGTTCCGCGGCAGTAGTTCCGCGACGGAACTAGTGAGACTTTTTGTCCCAATAGTTCCGTGGCGGAACTAGTGAGACTTTTTTTTCCCAGTAGTTCCGCACCACGGAACTACTGGGACATTTTTATTCTCAGTAGTTCCGTGGCGGAACTAGTGAGACTTTTCGATTCTCAGTAGTTACGTGGCGGAACTAGTGAGACTTTTCTATTCCCAGTAGTTCCGTAGCGGAACTTTTTGTTGACGTTGACTGTACCTGTGGCGCAGTCGGCAGTGATACCGCCTGCGGCGCTGGAGGTCGTGGGTTCGATTCCCACCGGAGACAAATATTTGTGTGACCCATAAATGTTTGTCTCAAGATTCTGGGTGTTGCTATGTATAATATGTATGTATTTAAAAGTATATAAGTATTAATATCCGTGGTCTGATACCCATAACACAAGCAGGTTATTCCTAGCTTACTTTGGGATCAGATAGCGTTGTGTGAGATGTCCGTGAATATTTATTTATTTAAATTATTTAAACTAGTGAGATTTTTCTATTTCCAATAGTTCTGTAGCGGGAACTATCATGGATCCAATACCTTGAAGTATTTTTAATTTTTATGAAAAATGGAGCTTTTAGGACATGCGACAAAAAAAAAAGAAGATCGACAAAAGCAAATGAAGATCGACGAAAAAATAAGGATCAGCACAACCAAATGACGGTTGGAAAAACAAATAATTATCGAAGAAACATTACGCAGATCAATGAAACAAAAGACTATAAGCGAGTTGATAAGGTCAAAAGTTACTTGCAGCCATATTTTGTAATCTAAATGCGATTACCATTAAAAAAAACTAGGTGCAAGCAATTCTCGACCTTAATGACACTTATCTAAAAATGTGCTTCTAGGCGCTTATAAACATCACAGATCACGAATATATAAAAAATAAGTATATATTATGCATGCTCATAATGTCGAAATTTGCATGAACCCTTTTTTTGTTATCTAAATGCGATAACCATTCAAAAAAAATAGATGCAAGCAATTCTCGACCTTAATGACACTTCTCTAAAAATGTGCTTTTAGGCGTTTATAGATATCACAGATCACGAATATAAAAAAATAAATAAATATTATGCATGTTCATAAGGTCGAGAATTGCTTGCACCTATTTTTTGAATGGTAATCGCATTTAGATTGCAAAATATGGCTGCAAGTAACTTTTGACCTTATCAACTGGCTTATAGTCTTTTGTTTTATTGATCTGCAGATGTTTTTTCGATCGTCATTTGTTTTTCCAACCGTTATTTGTTTTGCTGATCTTCATTTGTTTCATTGATCTTCATTTGTTTTATTGATCTTCATTTGTTTCATCGATCTTCGTTTGTTTCGTCAATCTTTATTTGTTTTGTCTATCTTTATTTGTTTTGTCAGTCTTTATTTGTTTTACCGATCTTTAATTGTTTTTTCGATATTCATTTGTTTTCTTTTTAATTGTATGAGAAAATAGCCGTAAGAGACCGTAGGGAACTAATGGGAACATAAAATATTCGTATGTACACTCGAGAGCAATGAATCCGGGTCACTTAAAGAATGTTAAAAATCTCGGAAACTTAAAATGATAGGTTAATGCAATAAATTGTATTTAATAGACAATGTAATACTCCTTAAATGAAAGTAAAAAAAATATGAGTCACCATACATTTTATTAACACAAAATTACATAAAGAAAAAACTGCCGATCTCTCCTTAAAACAAAAATAGGAAACATGAAATTTTTGAACTTTATTACGATTTTCTTCAATTTTAATACTTCGTATTGCCTCCTCGTGCTTCCATTACTGCGTTTACGCGGTTTGGCATGCTGTACGCCAAGTTCCTTATACGATTTTGGGGAATATTCTCCCATTCCTCTGTGAGAGCAATTTTGAGCTCACGAAGCGTGATTGGGGGAGGGTTTCGTTGTTTTACGCATCTGCCTAGCTCGTCCCAAGCATGCTCGATCGGGTTGATATCCGGGCTGCGCGCTGGCCACTCCATACGAGTAATGTTCATCTCTTGAAGGTAGTCATTCACAATCCTACCTGTATGAGGTCGGGCATTGTCATGCATAAATATAGCATCCTCACCTAAATTGACCATAAATGGACCAACGTGATCATTGAGGATTTCTTCCACATATCTTACGCTAGTTAAAGAGCCGTTTTCTATGATCACCAGCTCTGTGCGACTTTCAGAAGAAATTCCGGCCCACACAAGTACAGACCCACCACCGTAGGCTACTTTTTCTTCGATGCATGCTTGCTTGAATCTTTCCCCTGGTCTTCGATACACTCTGTGTCTTCCATCGTGCTTGTAGAGCATAAATTTTGATTCGTCGGAGAACATAACTTTTGACCAATCTTCAATACTCCAATTTACGTGGCTCTGGGCATACCTTAGTCTCGAAATACGATGCCCACGCTCCAGTTTAGGGCCGTTTGCAGGTCTAAGGGGTTTTAAGTTAGATTCAGCAAGCCGACGTCTTACTGTCCATGCACTTGGGTTACTTCCTCCGAGGCGTCGAAACTGATTGGTGAGTTCAGTTCCTGTGAGAAAGCGATTTCGAAGCATGGTGTTCACCAAGTATCGGTCTTCTCGTGCTGTGGTACACCTGGTTCTGCCCGTTCCTGGTCTGCGTAGGTTAGAACCAGTTTCTTCGTAACGTCGGAGAACTCTTTGTACTGTTGACAGCGACACACCGACAGTCCTGGCTGTATCGCGCTGACTCCGGCCGGTTTCCAGCATTGTAAGTATTCTGGTGCATTCTTCAGGCGTAAGCGACATAATTTCAGCTTGATTAATAAATATAGAGCACTATCAACATGGTTTATGTACCCACATAAATGACAGATTACAAACAAAAGCAACACCAAATGCTGTAATTTCGTAGTTCCATCTTCGAAAGTGGCCCTTTTTCAAATTTGATTTTTTTATGATATAACTTTACAATAACTAAGAAGTTTTAATACCTTCATTTAAGGAGTATTACATTGTCTATTAAATACAATTTATTGCATTAACCTAGCATTTTTAGTTTCCGAGATTTTTAGGATTCTTTAAGTGACCCGGATTCATTGCTCTCGAGTGTAAGTGATGCTTTCTCCCGCGGTACTACTGGGACTTGATTTATTAGTTTTTAATTTATGCTTTGTTCCGCGGAACTACTGGGAATGAATTTATTAGTATTTCATTTATACTTTGTTCCGCGGGACAACTGGGAAAAAAAGTCTCACTAGTTCCGCCACGGAACTACTACAACGGAACAACTGGGAATAATCGGAGATATCGTGGCCGTGAGTGCTTCTGTACGTAAAAGATCTATATATCGTTCTAGGGTTTCAATTGATTTATGTAACCAATACCAGCATTAATTACGCTGTTCACAATAATTTATGGATCGAATTTTTATTATAAAAGCTTTTGGGAGATAAATATTGCATCGATAAATATAATGGAACTGTCGGACGATTCTGATCTCTCGGTAAGCTGCATACGCTTATTTTCGATTATTAATTCGTCCACACCCGAAACATTGGACAGTAATTGCCGTTTATTGTAAGTTATTAACTGGAATATAATGTGGTAAAACAGAATCTGATTAATTTGAAAAGTACTATGTAAATGATGTATTGTATTCTTGCAAGGAAAACTATTCTCATGATCTACGACCCATACTGACTACACCACCGCCACCGGTTCGCTGTATGTCTATCTAGTGTGGCAGCCATTTTGAACAAATGTTACCATAATTTAGAAAAGGCAGAATATAACATAAAAGACATTTCACCAGTTAATTACGAACTTTTTGAAAGAATTCGTATGGTTATGTATAAATTTAGAATTTTTCGCTATTCTTGATATAAGTGATTCCGTAAAGAGCTTCTAAAAGTACAGATAGACTTTTAATCAGAAAAATATTTTCGAAACAATATTAAAAATAAATATCGGGGCAAACAGTGACAAAACTAGTATATAAATGTATTCCTAAATAAAGATAAAATGTACGGGTAGCTTTGTACTAATGAATGCGAACTCTCTGGAGAGGAAACTTGTTTCATCAGCAGATGTAATACATCTTTGTAGATAGTTGTTGGGATAGCTGGAATTGTCCTCATATCTTGGCTATTATCTAGATACGGTGGTCTTTCATTAATCCTAACGCCTGTGCTAATACGAAGTGTACTGTGTTAGGTAGAGTTAGAGAGTACTTCAAACGTATTTCGCCATGTTCGTAATGAATTTTGAAAAATGTCTGGTAAAAATCGTAACGTATTAGAATAATAAATTTCAAGAGTGCTATCCATAGGTAGTACGTATTATGTCACTTATTCTTCGACAGCCGGTCAGGGCTTAAAGATTGTCACTTTGTAAGATTATTTCTGGTAGAATTCAACCTTGTCTGGAAATGCATTGTGATTTATGTGTCTCTTAATAGTGTTGCAATTCTATTATTGATCTTCAGTAGAACACGATGACTTGGAAGAAACCCTAACCTTGAGAATACTTCGGGTGTACATGAATGGCTGGCGGTGGCGACTGTGCACGTCACAGAACAACGTGACCACGGTGAATGTCATAGATCGTGTTGCTCTATGGAACACGTAAACTGTGTGTTTCCTCACATGTAAACTCTGTCACCGCCAAAAACGTAAAAAATTGTTTTCGGAGTTGTAAGCACTTTGAAATTAATTTATTCAAAGCAAGCATTTTCGTTATTTAAAATCCTACAAAGTCAACAAAAAGTTGGCTCGCGTCTAAAATTTTCCGCAAATTGCAAACAAAATAAGTGAAGCGACACTAACAAAAGAGAAAGAATTTAATATCCTCCGAGGCACAAGGAATGCTTGTAACAATTTGTTTCTTACAGCGAACATTCTTATGGTTTTGTAGTTGAAGTCAAGAGAACAGTTCGTAACTAAATGGGTTAGGTATTGTTCCTGAAGTCATTGTTCAGTTACGAGTAAAATCAATTTGATTAGTTTATTAGCTCTCTTTTATATTTTATTCAAATAAAGAAGATTTTCGACCGATTTATACCAGTTTGTAGTATACTCGTAGAAACGGTATCCGATTGTATCCCTATCTATTTGTCTTATCTAAACATATAATAATTCACAAAATTTCGACAAATAAACACACTTAGGAATATAAATATATTTTTCTGAATATTTATTAATACAGAAAACAAATACAATCGTATATGTACTTCTCCAAATTACAAACATAATAAAAACCCTGTTATCGTAAAAACCCACGTATCCTTTAATATACACCTCCAATACAGGTATATCAATTGCGCGTTGCTTGCCCATAAAAAGTAAGCACTCACTACGAACACCGCAAGTTCTTCAAAAGTACTTACTTTTTATATGTAACCGTGAGCTTCTGGAACATAATGCCACATCGTGAGAGTTGAATGTGTAGCTATAAAATGTGTAGAGGTGCACCCCACCTATTAAGTAAGTTCGAGTACCTATCTTCACATTTAGGATAATGAAATAAACAGTGAGACTGATAACCACCAACTCTTAAGTACGGAAATTTCATTCGTGAAACTATTTTTTCATAACAATACGCCGTTCATTTCTGAAGAAAGTCCAGTCACAGCCGTCGAAAGGAAGTCACAGGAATTAGTTATTTGGATTAGATTAAAACGCTGTTCTCTCTAAATATAATTTAACAATAACCGGCCAAGTGCGAGTCGGACTCCCGCACGGAGGGTTCCGTACGAAAAAACAACAAAAAGTCGTACCTATTTGTTGCATGGGAGCCCCCTATTATCTTTTTATTTTACGAGATGGAAAATCCTTCATGGATGATATGCCGGACTCCTACCGCCTAAAAATCCCCACGTAACGGCTAACAGCCTACGGATGGGAGCCCCGGGTAAGCTCTCGAAAGGATGTCCCAGTAAAGGTTAATTTTGTTTTAATTATTATTTTTTTATGAAAATACACTGCTCGATATTCTTTTATAAATACATTGCTCTATAGTGTTAACTATCCTTGTATAGATCCTCTACGGTAGGTACAGTATATATTTCAAAAAGAGTTTGTGAACTCTAGGGTATGTTTAATTTCTTTTTCAGAATATTGATGACATCAAATGTCATCAATATTCTGAAAATAATGACAATATAAACACGATTATCTACGTCTACAACATAAATTGTGTGTTTGTACGTAAATTGTTTATACTGGAGAAAAATCTAAAATATGGACTATTTGTTTGCTATTTCCTATGAAATAGCTATCTTTGAAATATTACACCTACCTAAAGTAATCTGCTGAAAGCGTTGTTCACTTTTTAAAGAAAAAATATGTACGATGAAAGTCGAAAAATAAGTTAGTATGTGACCGGATAATGTTCAATCATGGCGACACGAAATTAATTTCATTGAGCAACATTTGATTGTACTATGCCTCCTAAAGTATTCATTTAATTTGCATAGTCTAAAGGGAATGAATGATCTTGATGAAATGTTCAAATTAACTAACTTATTTAAATTGAGAAGGATACCTTATTACCGAATATATAAGACAAAATCGCTAAAAAACACGTTTGTTGTATGGAAGCCCCCCTTAAATATTATTATGTTTTTGTTTTCAGTATTTGTTGTTATAGCGGCAACAAAAACACATAATCTGTGAAAATTTCAACTCTCTAGCTATCACCGTTCATGAGATACAGCCTCCTGACGGACAGACAGACAGACAGACAGACAGACAGACAGACGGACAGTGAAGTCTCATGAATAGGGTCCCGTTCTTTACCCTTTGGGTACGGAACCCTAAAAAAGAATACAAAATAATACAGTTGCCGCTGTGGATTTCATGTAGCAACCCGTTAGAAAGAACCACCAATCAATATCCAGTTGCCAATAAACGTCCATATAAACCACCAATCAAATAGAAGTACGTCATTTATCAACTGAAATATTATGCGACGTTATTGTCAGGCTTTTGGAAATATAGCCAGCATGCAAAATATTAGTTCCATTTGTAGACTTCTTGCATAACTGTCATACCCGCCACCTTAGGAGCATCACTTTCTATATTAACTTCTAAATTTTCATATTAGTTGAGAACCTACATCAGTTTGTAAGACAGGCTAACGTGATTTCGCTAGCACAATTTTGTTTTTTTTCTTTTTATTATTTAAGGTCGCTTTATATATTTTAACAGATTACAAATTGTCGTAGCTTATAAGATTATAATTTATCAGTTAATTCATTTGACTTGATGAACTATAATAAAAAACAGACACACAAAAATTATCGTAAATATTTATTTCATCTTTCAGATTGAAGGATTAGTGATTATTTGTTGTGACGCTACGAATAACAATTCTTGAAGAATTGTTATTCGTAGTTGTTACGAGTATTCTTTGATAAAGTTACTGAATAATCATAAATTTCAGTAACATTGTCTGATTAACATTCATTCACCGTCCCCTTAAAAGGCCTCTAGAAAATTGGTTTAGACCCCAAACTCTCTATACAAACTATTGTGTATCCCTCTTCAAAAAGCATTAAACGAAATATCGTTTAAAAGGCTTGCGCGATATGAATAGGCGAACCGATATCAACGTGTACTCGCTTAATGGTGTAATTTACACCAGGTAACGACGCCATTTTGTATCAAATATGTTACGTCATTATACTTTAAGTTTTACGGCATTTTTATTACAAGTTTAGTTTTTTTGGGACATTACTTAGGGGTCATGTACATAACTTTTGCAGAACTGATCGTTATGGTTATTAGAGGGAGGTAATAGTTACTTAATACGGTAAAAATGTGGTTCTAATGGCCTGTTTCAAATACATGAAATACGTGACCTAAGTGGGCTATTTGACTTTAATGTTCTTGTAGGGTAATGTTTTCTAGCAATCTGTATTAAAGCTTTTACATTAGACATGTACTATAATGCTTATTATGTATAGGTTAATGAACATTTAATAGCTTCATCATACCTCGTAAAGAGGACAGTCAGGGAGTTTATATTTGAAAATGTAATTTCCAGCTTAGAAAGTTGTGCCCAGCTTTAGTGAGTTGCTTATCTATACAGGGTGAATTTTTCAAAAGGGATTGGATGGCCAAATCTGAAACTATAAGGAATAGCGAAAAATGCTCAAAGGAGTCACGAGCCCGATTTTGATGAAACTTAAGACCCCATCATTAGATTTTTGATAAACCAATAAATCCTAGCTGGAAATCGAACCTATTGATTTTGAAAAAAAAAACACACCCTATATTATTACACCATATGATAGTGTTGCTATTAAGGATCTTATTCTGGGAAGTAATGACATACGGCAAATTAAAGGAAAGTGCTGATCTTTAACAAAATACAATTTATTTTTCATACGTTAATTAATTAATTGTTCAAAATGTAAACCATTGTTTTCAATACATAGCTGGAATCAAGATCTCAAGGATCGTACTGCATAAAATATTATTAATTCTGTTTAGAATATTCTCCAAAGGATGATTCTGAGCATGATTTAAAACACGGAATAGTTGCGATCTATTCTGGGATTTCGAACGAAACAAATTATGATACAAAATTTAGGTACATGGAATATGAATTTTATTAAAATTCCAAACTTTCCTTAAATTTGCCGTATATTATTACTTCGCAGAATTTGATTCTTATCAGTGACACTATCGTATGGTGTAATAATAAAGGGTGTGTTTTTTTTTCAAAATCAATGGGTTCGATTCCCAGCTAGGATAATTGGTTTTTCAAAAATCTAATGATGAGATTTTAAGTTTTATCAAAATCGGGCTCGTGACTCCTTTGAGCATTTTTAGCTATTCCTTATAGTTTCGGATTTGGCAATCCAAGCCCTTTTCAAAAATTCACCCTGTATATATAAAAATGTTGTGTGCGTTTGTGTATCTATTAAAAACTCAAAATTTACTGAATCGATTGAGCTCAAAATTGGACATGATATACAATAGGATTCTGAGATGGTTTTAGGCTACTTTATACACTTTTATCATAACAGCAATAAGAATAAAATAGCTTTAAAAAGAGATTTTACCAATAGATGGCGTTGGTCGTTTTTTTTTTTAAACTATATTCTGCCAGCTTCAGAACAAAATATTATAGACAACCTATTTAGAAGGTACCTACCAGATTGACGTTTTTAAGAGAAGTTTGATTGCGGCCTCCTTGCACACAGAATAATAAAAGAGAGTACTTACCTGATAAAGAGGTCAGATATGTTTTGCATGTTATTTTTGAACTTTTTGGACATTCGGAATTTTGGAGTTTTGGACATAAGACTTTTAGAATTTTGGAGTTTTGGAGTTTTGGAGTGTTGGAGTTATGGAGTTTAGGACTTTTGGACTTTTAGAATTTTAGACTTTGGAGTTTTGGACTTTGGACTTTTGGACTTTTGGACTATTGGACTTTTGGACTTTTGGACTTTTGTACTTTTGGACTTTTCGACTTTTGTACTTTTGGACTTTTCGAGTTTTGGGCGTTTGACATTTTGGACTTTTGGAGTTGGAGTTTTAGAGTTTTAGACATTTAGAGTGTTAGAGTTTTGGAGTTTTGGAGTTTTGGAGTTTTGGAGTTTGGGAGTTTTGGAGTTTTGGAGTTTTGGAGTTTTGGAGTTTTGGAGTTGAGGTTTGGAGTTTTGGAGTTTTGGAGTTTTGGAGTTTTGGAGTTTTGGAGTTTTGGAGTTTTGGAGTTTTGGAGTTTTGGAGTTTTGGAGTTTTGGAGTTTTGGAGTTTTGGAGTTTTGGAGTTTTGGAGTTTTGGAGTTTTGGAGTTTTGGAGTTTTGGAGTTTTGGAGTTTTGGAGTTTTGGAGTTTTGGAGTTTTGGAGTTTTGGAGTTTTGGAGTTTTGGAGTTTTGGAGTTTTGGAGTTTTGGAGTTTTGGAGTTTTGGAGTTTTGGAGTTTTGGAGTTTTGGAGTTTTGGAGTTTTGGAGTTTTGGAGTTTTGGAGTTTTGGAGTTTTGGAGTTTTGGAGTTTTGGAGTTTTGGAGTTTTGGAGTTTTGGAGTTTTGGAGTTTTGGAGTTTTGGAGTTTTGGAGTTTTGGAGTTTTGGAGATTTGGAGTTTTGGAGTTTTAGAGTTTTGGAGTTTTGGAGTTTCCGAGTTTCCGAGTTTCGGAGTTTTGGAGTTTTCGAGTTTTCGAGTTTTCGAGTTTTGGAGTTTTGGAGTTTTGGAGTTTTGGCGTTTTGGAGTTTTGGACTTTTGGACTATTGGACTATTGGACTTTTGGACTATTGGACTTTTGGACTTTTTGACTTTTTGACTTTGGACTTTTGAACTTTTGGACTACTAACTCCTATGTATATTTCATGATATTTCTTTCGAAAAATAAGGTCATGAAGAAGTATCACTTCTTACGTGTGTACCCATCATTTAGTTAGTTACTCATTTCTCATAGGTACATAAACCCACCATAAAAAAGTCACAGCGAAGCGTGGCAGGGTACCGCTAGTTTTGATATAAAGTCTTGTAAGAATGACAAAGGATTGAACTTTGATCTCATTAGCATTGAACAATATACGAAGTACAAAGGTATAAATACGATGAACAAAGGATTGAACTTTGATCTCATTAGCATTGAACAATAGCCGACTCAGTGGACTTCTATAGGTACATAACAGTGCACATACCACTAGTCTATTTGAAGAAAGCTCTTGTTGTCAGAATAGCTCACTACGATCAAGTGCGGCTTTTCATTTTTAAGTGCCGGGGTTCAAATCCGAAGATTGCTGGATTTTATTACGTTCTTTTTGGCATTATTTTTTGACATTCTGACTTGATTCTTATTGACATTTAATTTGGAATTTTATATTGTAATTATTTCGATTATTCCCAGTTGTTCCGTTGAAGTAGTTCCGTGGCGGAACTAGTGAGACTTTTTTTCCCAGTTGTTCCGCGGAACAAAGCATCAATAATTCAGTTCCCATTAGTTCCGCGGAACAAAGTATAAATCAAATACTAATAATTTCATTCCCAGTAGTTCCGCGGAACAAAGCATAAAATAAAAACTAATAAATTAAGTCCCAGTAGTTCCGCGGAACAAAGCAAGAATTAAAAACTAATAAATCAAGTCCCAGTAGTCCCGCGGGAGAAAGCATCACTTACATGCGAATATTTATGTTCCCATTAGTTCCCTACGGTGTCTTACGGCTATTAACTCATACAATTAAAAAGAATACAAATGACGATCGACAAAAAAAATGAAGATCGGTAAAACAAATGCAGATCGGTAAAAAAAAATGAAGATCGGTAAAACAAATGAAGATCGATCTGAAAATGAAGATTAACAAAACAAATGAAGATTGACGAAACAAATGAAGATCGACGAAACAAATGAAAATCAATGAAACAAATGAAGATCAACTAAACAAATCAAGATCAACAAAACAAATGAACATCGGTAAAACAAATGAAGATCGACGAAACAAATGAAGATATATAAAACAAAGAAGATCGGTGAAAATCGGCTAGCAAATGAAGATCGGCAAAATAAATGACGGTTGAATAAACAAATGAAGATCGAAAAAACATATATTATGCAGATCAGCAAAACAAAGAATTATAAGCAAGTTGATAAGTTCAAAAATTACTTGCAGCCATATTTTGTAAACTAGATGCGATTAACATTTAAAAAAATAGGTGCAAGCAATTCTCGACCTTAATGACACTTATCTAAAAATGGGCTTTTAGGCGATTATAGACATCGCTGATCACGAATATGTAAAAAATAAATAAATATTATGCATGTTCATAAGGTCGAGAATTGCTTGCACCTATTTTTTTGAATGGGTATCGCATCTAGATTACAAAAAATAGGTCCAAGCAAATTTCGACCTTATGAGCATACATAATATCAATTATTTTTTTATATATTCGTGATCAGCGATGTCTATAATCGCCTAAAAGCACATTTTTAGATAAGAGTCATTAAGGTCGAGAATTGCTTGCACCTATTTTTTTTAATGGGTATCGCATCTAGATTACAAAAAATAGGTCCAAGCAAATTTCGACCTTATGAGCATACATAATATCAATTATTTTTTTATATATTCGTGATCAGCGATGTCTATAATCGCCTAAAAGCTCATTTTTAGATAAGTGTCATTAAGGTCGAGAATTGCTTGCACCCATTTTTTTTAATGTTAATCGCATCTAGTTTACAAAATATGGCTGCAAGTAATTTTTGACCTTATCAACTTGCTTATAGTCCTTTGTTTTGCTGATCTGCATATGTTTTTTCGATCTTCTTTTGACCGTCATTTATTTTGCCGATCTTCATTTGCTAGCCGATCTTCACCGATCTTCGTTTGTTTTACCGATCTGCATTTTTTTCGTTGATCTTCATTTGTTTTTCCGATCACCATTTGTTTTGAAAACTATTTATTTACTTTATACATTTTAACTTAAGATTTTATTCGTATACCACAACCTATAATGGATATTTTGCCACTCGCCTGTCCTAAAAGATCCATTTTTCATAAAAAATACTTTAAGGTATTAAAGTGGACATGATAATATGTCCACAAATACCCATGATGGATCTTTTTAATGGATTTTAGTGGACATTGGGCAAAATAGTGGGTCCACGAGAAAATACCGAATTAATTCGATTATCGGACCCTCCTAGCGCATGTCACATTCATGTTATGTTTATTTTATGCAATTTGTCACGTTCGCAAAATTCTGGAATAGTCGGAAAAGTTGGAATAAATAAAGGACAAAGTGATGGGACCACGAGAAAATATAATTAAATACTAGAAAAAAAATCACTTATTTGATAAATAAACTAAACCGGTAAATACCATATCTTATTATATTTAATTTACAAATCGAGTCAAAACTATTTAAATATTATCGTTGAACAGCCACGCATTGTGTTCAGTCATTGCATGTTAATTATTTTACTGTAAAATTTAGATACATACGAGTATTATTAGTATTATTTTTAACTAACAAAAAGTTTAGTGAACTCTCAGCACTGATTTTCTTAAAACTACCATTTTTTTTTCATTAAAACAGAATGTGAATAAAACAGGTACTAGGAAGACATACTACAGATAAAGTAAAAAAGTGTATCCTAACATAATAATCTATCACATGCATGAGCTTGAACAGAAAGACTTATACAATTTTGACCTGGACTGTACTTACATTTTTTATTATGAATTTAAAAGGACATCATTCATTTTGGACCAAAAACTGAAAGTGCCGGCCAGAAAAAGAAAATGTGATATTCGCATAGAACACACAATTTCTAGCAAAAAATACTACTACCTTAACCCTGTGCGTGCTATGGTTTTTTTGTTACATGCTTTTAAAATTCGTGAAAAATGTTATTTCGAAGGTGTCATTCTAATTGATATGAGCAGTTGAATAATGATTTATTTTATTAATTATGTCTTTCAGCACACATATAAGCACACATACATATAATTATACCTGTTTCTCCGAAGGGTGAGGCAGAGGCATATTTTATGCCCATTTTGATTTCTCGTTCCTACATAAAGGAGCTTTTAAAATAAAGATAAAGTGTATTTTATTTCGACAGAGTCAAAGGCCTTCCTGTAGTCCACAAAAGCCATACACAGCGGCTGATTGTACTCGTTTGTTTTCTGTACAATCTGCCGTACAGTATAAGATGTGGTCCACGGTTCTGAAGCCTTTTTGAAATCCGGCTTGCTCCTTTGGCTGAAACTCGTCGAGCCTTCCGGAGAGGCGGTTTGTGACTAGTCTCGAGAACAACTTGTAAACATGGCTCAGGAGCGAGATGGGTCTGTAATTCTTCAGCAAGGTCTTATCACCTTTCTTGAAGAACAGAGCCACCGCACTCCCGCTCCACGCTTCAGGTGTTTGTCCCTGTTGGAGGACGGAATAAACAAACTCGTCAGCTCGTTGAGAACCGTAGCCCCCCCCCCCCGCCTTCAATAGTTCAGTTGTAATTCCTTCACACTTGTTGTTTTTAAGTTGCCCGAGAGCCGCCCTCACCTCGCCCTGACCGATGTCCGGAATGTCCTCGCTATAGTGGCGCGATAGTGGGACTCGGTGGTCACAATCAGTAGGGTCCTACTCGTCGGTCTTTTTGTCCGTGATGCATACAGGTCTCTGTAAAAGCTCTTAATTTCCTCGAGAATCTCGAAAGTTGAGGTCACAGTTCTGCCATCCGCTGTTTTCAGTTTCATCAGACGGGGTCTTCCAAGCTGTTGGGCAAATACTTTGGAACCCTGTTCTGCTTGATTGCTGCCTCGACGATGCTGGTGTTATAGCGTCTAAGGTCGCGTCGTATCAGCTTTCAGATTCTGAGATTTAGATCCCGCTGGTCTGACGAAGACGAGTGCGTAGATGGCGTTTCCCGTCTTATTCTCATAAGTTCGAGAGTCTCGGACGAGAGCTTAGAGCACCTGTTATTGCTTTTTCCGGACAAAAACCTTCGGGACACTCTTGCTGTAGCGTCCTGACCACATTCTCGGCTTTATCGTGAATATTGCCAGTGGTTTCCAGCAGATCAAAACGATTTTGAAGTTCTAACTGGAACCTCTCAGGCCTCAGCCCCTGAGGCTAACTGGAGCGCGGTAGGCCGGAGAGTAGGCTTTATCATACGGGCCCTTTCAGCTCGGAAGTCCAAATTCAGATATGCTCGTACAAGTCGGTGATCACCACCGGTATTAAACCTCCTATTTAACCACAGAGACATCTCTGAATATAGACTTCCTGTCCGTCATGATGAAGTCTATCTCGTTCCTTGTGACCTTGTCGGGGCATCGCCAAGTCCATTTTCTGTGGGGCTTCTTCTTAAAGAAAGAGTTCATCAAGAAGAGCCCATGAGACTCAAGAAAACTGACAAGCATATGGCCCCGGTCATTTCTGCGCCCTACACCAAAGGGGCCGATCTTCGTTTCGCCGCGTTCTTGTACTCCCACTTCGGCATTGAAGTCACAGTACACGGTCTCAACTGCCTCGAGTCGACAGTGCTTTTCGAGGTCGGGGCGTACACTTGTATCACCTTCAGGGTGTACCTGTTGGTGAGTCTCAGTATTAAGTACGCTACCCGAGGCGAAACACTGCTGATCTCCACAAAGCTGCTAACAAGGTCCTTTTTCACCATAAAGCCAATCCCGCCCTCGGAAGAATGTCTTCCGTCACCTTCCCGAAAGTAAAACAGGCCGCCTGATGCAAGGGTTAGCGTGTCCTCCCCCTTTCTTCGGACCTCGCACAATACTGGATGTGCCAGTTAATACGACCTAGTTCTACCTCGAGTTCGGTGAGCCGCTCGTCCAGGCGCAGAGTAGTTCCATTAAACGTAGCCAGGGTCAGTTTTGTATGGCAGCCTCCCGACCCGGAGATTCTCAGCACATGCCGTCACTCCGACCGCTGCCGTGATCGGGAACAGCAGACGGGTTGGTATAGGGTTTAGTTTCGAATTTTCCTTTTCTGTGCGCCATGACCTCATCCGTTTATCAGCAGGTGCACCACTCGCAGGTGAGGCTGGCTTGGACCCCGGGGTTGGTGGTAGGGCCCCATCGCACCCATCGGGCGTCGGGATGTGGCGGGGTGATTTGCCAGGTACCTGTCGCTTGAGCAAGGGGGAAAGCGCGCGCGGCACCTTTGTCTAAGTTTTTTTAAACAAGTTTGGACTTGTTGTGAATCGTTAGGTACGTTTTGTTTGTGCGTAGGTACGTAGATAATTAGTAAAATGATAATTCTTTCTTATTACAATAGAATAACGTAAAAACAAATCACTATTCAAGTGATGAAATGTATCAAAATACATCATCAAAATAACATTTTTCTCGTATTTTAAAAGCATGTAACAACAAAACCATAGCACGCACAGGGTTAATGTAGTAGTATTTTTTGCTAGAAATTGTGTGTTCTATGCGAATATTACATTTTTTTTTTCTGGCCGGCACTTTCAGAATTGGCCCAAAAATGTATGAAACGTGAATGATCTCCTTTATCTTAATTTTTCCAAAAACAAAGGTATATCAATTTCGCCGGTGACGAGTTGCGTTTGTATAATTTGAATAAAATTGTCATTTTCAACACTAATCTTAGTTCTATTCTTAGGTGTTTGGTTTGAGGAAGCTTGAACTGTGTAGAATGCTGCATCTTGTTCTACCTTTTTTAATAATGTATTAATTGTAGTAGGACGTCCTTTAAACATGGAATTTAATTTATGGTGCCAGCCCTCTAAAAAATTAGTTGTCCTGTGACGCTGACCAAACGTACACAGTAATGTGAGATGTTTCGGACCCATCCAATACTCCATATACTTCATGAAATTAGTCATACTAGCAGCAGCATATCCGACGAGTTGTTCCTTTTTCACATATTCCCATCCCTTTTTCATAGAGTCTATATCTGGCAACAACGGTATCTTGCAACAAAGGGCTACAATCCGTCGAGATTGCTTATTTTTATTAAGTTTTAAAATTCTTGCCCTTTTCCATAAATTGTTGCAATAGTGATAATAACAACCTCGCTGTACAATATTTGGAAATATTCCTGCTATAGCTCCGATAGCTGCTTCTTCAAAGTCGGTAACAAACTGAGTGGGATTCCAATCAGGTACTTGTGATTTTATCATGTTCAGCATGGTTCTGTATGTGTGCAATGTTTTATTTGGCAGCAGGGCATAAATCAAAGGAGCCATGTTCGTATTTTGTGCAGTGCTACCCAAGTCTCCGTGGATTGTATAAATTTGCATAAATGGCGCTGGGCACGACTTAAAAGTCCCATCTCCGAAACATGTCTTTACACTAGCCATTTTTTCACGAGCTTCCTTTGATGCGAATATCAAAATTCTATTTTCGCCCTGGTAGTCAGCCAGTAAAAAGTCCTTGTATTTTTCCGGGATATCCACTTCAGAAACGTATCGATAAGCCATCTTATTTACGTTAGCAGCTTTATTTCTACGTCGATATAGGGTTGACTTTAAGTTGCTAAATGTTGGTACATTTATTCCATGTACCAAGTGTAGGCCTGTGTCTTTTAAGGCAGCGATGGTCTGATGGTACACTGCTGGGACGGTATCGTTTGCTTGGCATACATTTTGAACGCAATCATTGATGGCAAGTGTTATTTCAGCTTTATTTATATCTTGCGTACAAGTTGATATATGTTCTTTGCCTTTCTTATGTAAATTTTGATCCTAAAACATAATACCCAAAATATTTTAAGTATATAAAATATTCAAACTAGCTACCTTTCTATATCAAAAAGAACCTAGCTAAGATTAAAGGATTTGTCACACTGGCTGCTTTCTTCAATTCGGTCAAATTTTGTGCACCAAATCCTTTAATTTTCAGTATGAACTTACAGTTGAAAGGTTCAGGGTGCCACCACATTTAGTTTTTTTATATGTAGCACATCTCCATAGCGACCCTTCGTTTTCGTAGTCGCTATGCTTATAATATTCATGACCATCATATAACAAAACTTTACCCCTACCCCTTGTTATAATAGATATTGCCGACATTGCGAAAAACGATTTGCATTTGTATTTAATCTGACAGCGTTTTTGTTAATATTTCAAATATTAAAAAGCCCTTCTATAAAATGACAGATTTTATAAAAATATTGTTCAAAGTGCCCAGTGCTAATGATATTGAATATTAAATCCTCATTAGATCTGTTTTACGGCCTACGTCATTCTGTATACTACTAGTTGGTGCTATGTGACATTGTTTGATAAGATGCCTACAGCTACGTTCCATCATTGCAACGTTTACAACAGAGTGTTAGTCCTTACATTATCGAGGTTTCGAGAGTTTGAGCACGGTAAGGCCTGATGATAAGCATATCTATACCCAACCAGTTGTACAGGTAGTCACCGTAGTCTTTGGACATTTGCAACATCAAAACCGTTACTCTCGCGCTGCCGACCTTGTGAAAAGCTTCTAAGACTCCTTTTGAAGTAGAATATTATGAGAACTACTTCGAATAAAAATGTCACACAAGTTCCGGCTCGGAACTACTGGGAATAAAATAGTCTCACTAGTTCTGCTAGGGAACTATTGGGAATAGAAAAGTCTCAGTAGTTCCGCTACGGAACTATTGGGAATGGAAAAGTCTCAGTAGTTCCGCTACGGAACTACTGAGAATAGAAAATTCTCACTAGTTCCGCCACGGAACTACTGAGAATAAAAATGTCCCAGTAGTTCCGTGTTGCGGAACTACTGAGACTTTTCTATTCCCAATAGTTCCCTAGCAGAACTAGTGAGACTATTTTATTCCCAGTAGTTCCGAGCCGGAACTTGTGTGACATTTTTATTCGAAGTAGTTCTCATAGTCTCACACAAAAAGTCTCACTAGTTCCGCCACGGAACTATTGGGACAAAAAGTCTCACTAGTTCCGTCGCGGAACTACTGCCGCGGAACTACTGGGAATGAAGGTATTATTTATTGAATTTATAATTGAAAAGGAGCAACTTTTTCCAATTGATTTGGTCTACAAATATAATCATAATAAACGATGGATGAAAACATTACAATCAGAAAATATACTACATCTCACACCATGAATAGTACTTTTGACAAAAGCATGTTAGACTCAACAATTAGAAGCCTCCCAGACTCTCCAAGAAACGATGTCTATACCATACTCGAACTCCAAGAAAGGATTACTCAACTCTCGAGTGAGTTGAAATCCGCCCACCAGGAAGTAGACAATCTGAACTCTGAGAACAGTCAGTTGAAACTGGATGTTTCCAAATATATTAAGATTATAGACGCGTATAAGAAAATCAACAGTACGGACATTGTTATGTCAACACCACCCTCGGTACGTAAATATGTACAAAGAAACTCACGTCCAGCGCCTGTTAAAAAGTTGCTTGCACCATTTGCATGTGGGAAACATACTATATTAAAAGTACAAGGCGCTAATAATCAGGAGTTCATAAAAGGTTGTAATAATGATAAAATATCATTAAGTATTCAGAAGGAAACCTCAACACTTACAGAAATACCAATAAAGAGTCAAAATGAGAATAATATTAAAGTACCAGCAGGGAGCTTAGTGGAATATATTCCAAAAATAGTTGTATTGGCTGATCAACAGGGGCGTCACATACAAAGGATACTCCAGAATTTACTAGGTTCTCAGTTCAACGTCACCTGCTTCTGGAAATCTGGCGCGCCACTGCTTGAAGTTCTGAAGTCGGAGTATTCGCAAATCAGAACACTAAATCGGGATGACTATGTTGTTATATTGGGGGGTTCTAACGATTCGAATCCAAAACAGCTCGAACTTGCATTGTGTAACTTTTTAGATAGAACAGTAAATACTAACATTATTATCTCAGAAGTTCCGTATAATAGGTTTTTGAATGAGCGAAAAATTAACCACTTATTAAAATTTTTATGTTCTTATTATTCACATACAACATATTTGGACATGGGGTATGGTTCGTATGTACCAGGTTACAGCGGTTTTCCTTTACACATTAGTCAAATATTACTTAAAGAAATATTGCGAAAGGACTACGAACAAAAATATGTAAAATATTGTACAAAACGATTAGCTTATTCTACTGGAAGTGTTAGTAAATTTGATACCTGTGATCAATATACACAAACAGATAGTATTTTAATGCAGGATGATCCTTGTTCGTCTTCTGAGAATAATTTGCTTTTTCGAGAATAACCAATTATACCTGCTCCATCAAAATATAAATGGTCTCATAAATAAGTCGGGTGAGTTTTTTGTACATCTGCACTCATTAGGGAACAATCAGAATTTCTGTCCCATCGATATACTTTGCATAACAGAACACAACATGACTCAAATAGATACAAAAATATTGAGGCTTCCTAATTTTGTACTTGGCGCTTGCTATTCACGGAAGAACCATCACGGAGGATCTTGTATACTCGTTAAGTCGACATTTAAATTTAGAAATATACCAGAGACCAAATCTCTGTGTATATCCAGTATTTTTGAATGCTGTGGCATTGAGTTGACAGATTATAAAATTATTATTATATGCATTTACCGATCACCTAGAAACATAAAAGAAAATATTGACTTATTTTTTGAACAACTAGAATTATTATTGTTTAAAATAGGATACAAAGGTAGGAAAATTATCATTTGCGGGGACTTTAATATAAACAGGACCAGTACTTGTAATATCTCATGTCAGTTTGAACAGTTATTAAAATCCTACAATTTAAAGTTATCTATAAACCAACCAACACGTTTGAGTTCACAGAGATGTATTGATAACATAGCCCATAATGTTCGAGGGTCCAAATCTTATGTTATCGACTTGTCTCTTTCTGATCATACTGCCCAGCTATTATCTTGCCCCATACGAGCAAATATTAGTGCGGGGCATTGGTTTAAGATGAAGAGGGACTATAGCAATAACAATGTTGTAAAGTTTATAGAATGCATAAAAATTTCTTACATTTTCAGAGTGCTTTACATGTGCGGACCCAGATGAAGCGTATGATAGCTTCTTTGAACTGTTTAAGTTTTTCTATGACTTGTGTTTTCCAATAAAAAAAGTTAAAATAAGCGCTGTAAAAAGATGTAAATGGCTCAGCAGAGGATTGAAACTGTGTTCTAAAAGAAAACGTCATATGTTATGGAAAAGCAGACTATCACCGACCCCAGAAAACAAAACTCAATATAAAAATTACACTAAAAGACTAAAATGTATAATAAATAAAACGCAGAAAACACAGAATAACTATTACATTAATTCAGCAAAGAACAAAAGTAAGGCTACATGGCAAATAATAAATAGCTATAAGAGCACAGGGCCAAGAAACGAGATTACAGAAATTAAACACAATGAACACATAATTGTAGATCCGGACGTTATTGTTGAAATTTTTAATAACTTTTTTATCGACGACATTAAATCAAATACAAATAAAAATATGAATTGTTATAAAAATATTATTCACAATAAATATAATTCATTATTTATGAAACCTACTAACCCAGTTGACATTTTTAACATTATAATGAAATTAAATAATTCTGTTAGCACAGGATATGATGACATACACACAAAAATAATTAAATTAATACCTCAATACTTGGCACCCGTACTTAGTCATATGATAAATCAAGGCATGGAACAGGGAATTTTTCCAAAAAAATTAAAGAAAACTGTAATACATCCATTGCTCAAAAAAGAGGATAAACAAAATATTAAGTCATACAGGCCAATTGCATTAATTCCAATTTTTGCGAAAATATTTGAGAGGGTCATCTATAATAATATATATAACTATTTTGAAGATAATAATATATTTACTGAGGAACAATTTGGTTTTCGTAAGGGAAAATCAACTGGCACTGCACTCTTTCATTATCTGCAGCAAGTAATGACAGGACTAGACCAAGGAAAAAGTATAATATCTCTATTTATGGATATGACCAAGGCCTTTGATCACGTAGATCATGAAATCCTGTTATTGAAACTGGAAAAGTATGGAGTAAGAGCCAACTCACTAGAATTATTAAAATCTTACCTTACTGGAAGACTACAAGTAACCACGATCAAAAATATTAGTAAAACCTCGAAAATTGAAGTACACTATAAATCCAATCCAAGACTTGTTAAATATGGTGTTCCACAAGGTAGCATTCTTGGGCCACTATTGTTTTTGATATATATAAATGACCTTCCAAAAACCATTAACCAAAACATGATATTATTCGCTGATGACAGTACGGCTATTTTTGCTAACAATGACAGAAACATAAATTTAGAAATTGACATAAATAAATCACTCAAAGAAATAATTAAATGGATGACAGAAAATAACTTAAACATACATTTAGGAAAAACTACTTACATGACATTTAAAAACAAAAATTATATTTGTGACAATCTATCACTGAGTTACAAAAATGAAATAATAAGTGAAGTAAACATAACTAAATTTCTTGGTATCCATATTGATTCAGATTTAAATTGGAAAACCCAAATTGATCACATTTGTAACAAATTAAACTCTTTTTCTTATGCCTTGTTTATGCTCAGAAAGGTGGCAAACGAAGAAACTCTATTAACAGCATATCATGCAAATGTTGGTTCCATTCTCAGATATGGCATTTTATTTTGGGGTAACTCAGTCCATAAAGAACTTGCCTTTAGGGCTCAAAAAAAGTGCATCAGGAGTATCTGTGGACTTAAACAGACTGATTCTTGCAAACCCTCGTTTGGTAGATTAAGAATACTAACCCTGCCGTCTATGTACATTTATGAAGCCTTAATAACCGTAAGACACAACATAAAGAAATATAAAACCCTATCGTCTAAAAGACATAGAAGTAAACTGCACATAGACAGGTGTAGGACACAACAATTCAGGAATAGTGTATTTGGAATGAGTGCAAAGCTGTATAATAGACTGCCAGGCTATATTAAATCATCGGAGACTATCAATCTGTTCAAAGACAGACTCCGTGAACTTCTACTTGTTAAGACATATTATTCAATAGAGGAATATATTAACGATAAAAATTTATGACATTTTGTTAGCAAGAGTTTGTTTATTTATTTTGGATTTAATAATGTTAATTAATTCTAATAATTGTTTTAAATTTGTTATTGACATCTAGATGAATAAATTTGACTATTGAATGGAAATTAAATTAATAATTACAATAATATTAATGATACTTTGTTTTAGATGTAAGTAAAACTGAAATTTGTATTAATGAATTTGACACATAAGAAATTTTGTACCTAAAAATATTATTGTACGCCAGTAAGGCATGTTACGGTAGATCATTAATTGTAAATTTGTAACATCTTATAAACCTGTAACAAACAATGAATAAATGAATATGAATATATGAATAAGTATCAATAAAGAAGTCTAAGTTTCGTATCTATTGCTGTTTATTACGTTTGACATTTATGGAAAAATTATTCTCGACTTGTCTCGATTACCCTCTTTTTTGTACAGTATTTTTAAGTATAATAATAAAAAAATTAAGTATAATCACAGAAATCATTAGTGTAAAGAGATTTCGAATGTGATTTACTAATACACGTCATAAATTTTAACGTTAAACGTTCCTTATAACGCGTAATATTCCTCACAGTAGTCGCCGTGTTGGTACGCTCAGAAATGGCTTTACTTTTCACATAGTAAAGCAGAAAGAACCGCGAAGCGAAACATTTATTAAGTAACAACCAGTCTTCCAGCAAAGAAGACACTCCGTTCTAATTACGGTTCTTACAAAATAAGAGCATTCCTTGCAGAATTCACCATAACCTCCTTAACCTTAACCTACTAACTTATAAAGAAAATAATAAATTAGAAACAGATCGTATTTATATCGAAGACGCGTATTTTTCAGATCCGTCTTCGGTAACATAACCAAAGAATTACCACAAAAGACATTAATAACGCCACACTGGTTGTTTGTCATTGTTATTCACGAAATAGATGTTCTTATCTCAAAGTAAACCTGCACGAACAACATAA
Source organism: Miltochrista miniata (assembly GCA_933228765.1). NCBI lineage: Eukaryota > Metazoa > Arthropoda > Insecta > Lepidoptera > Erebidae > Miltochrista > Miltochrista miniata. Next base: position 25,745,926 of record OW121756.1, read on the forward strand.
AAACAAAACAAATGATATTATGGGTGGTTTACGAAGTATTTTACACATACTCACATTCTTCTGTTTTATGTTTATTTCGTTACCGTTACTGAAACACAGATTTACAGTCTTATGGTTTACTTCTTAGCGTTGTACTAAAATAACAAGATTTTTGTGCAGAGTGTGCTATTTTCTGTTTATGTTTGAGTTCAGATGTAACATTTTTCTAAAGAAATTCAGTGAAATATGATTTATTACAGATATACCGCTACCTATAGATACAAAATATTTTTTACAGAATATATGATACATGCTTACATCACTTTTGTACGTTGCTATTCCTACTACTCGTACTTTAGATGTAAATAAAGCTGAACTAACAAAAATAAGATAAAAACAGTTTCTTTGTTGAATATCAGGTGGGTAACTTGGAGGGTTAAATCTTTAATTTTTTTTTTCTAGTACTGAACTTTTTTCTTCTAATCCTCGGCAAAGTTTGGTAAAACTCTCTTTGTTGCCGATGAAAACATTTCTGCAAAATGAAAATATCTCTCAACTTTAACTAATTAGATCGGTGAGTAACTTAATTGTGATAAGATTAGAATTGAAAATACTGTTTTGCAATTGTGAAACAATCTCCCGTTTTAATTTTGTATGTAATTGGATCGATTACATTATTGCTTTTGTTTTTATTACTCACTAGAGATTCATATCTGTAATGAATTGCACGGAGCATTTGCATAAAAGTATCGTTATAAAATTACCAACTGCCTGTAGGTAGGGTAGCCATGGTATAAATGCGAATACACTTTGTTACCCTGTCAACACAACTGTCAACAGATGGCAATAACGATAAGCTAGAGAGTTGAAATTTTCACAGATGATTTTGCGTTTCTGTTGCTGCTATAACAATAAATACTATAAACATAAAATTATAAAGTTTAATGGGGCCTCCCATATAACGAATGTGATTTTTTTGGCCATTTTATTTTATAAATTAACATGGGCAACAAGTAGACGCTTGAAATACTCACAGAATATCGAGCTTTATGTTTTCATTAAATATAAATAATAAAACTTAAACAAAATAGTCATTTAAGAGGGGGCTCCAATACAACAAACGTGATAGTTTGTCGTTTTTTGGTATCCCCGTGCGCGAGTCCGACTTGCACTTGGCCGGTTTTTGTTTTTACGCGTGAAAATTCTGCATGGATGCTTTGCCGAACTCTTACTGACTAAAACCACAAGATGCCTTACAACTGTCTACGATAGAGAGTTCGGGTAAACTCTCGAAAGGAAGTCCCAGGGTCGTCTAGCCTGGTATTGAAGGTAACATTATTTCAATAATAAAAGTCCTATGCGGAGAAAGCTTATGTGACCATTATTTTATGTGCAAGTATCTGAATATACTTGTATGGATCTTGAAAATTTTAAAAGCACTTCTATAGGATTTCGAAATATACGACGATACAATTTTTTGCATGTATAAATGATGAAGAGTTGTTATGAATGCTTAAGCTTCATTCAGTTTTTGTCATAAATAAAGTAGTAATTGCCGTATTTATGGCAACGGAATGAAGAGTTGCAGTTACAGCATTTCAGGCGTTATACAAATAACACATTTCTCTATAAATTTTTGACTTGAAAATGCAGTTGTAGTTGAAATGGTGCCAAATAAGACCAACGATTGCACGGCACACGTTAGAAAGCGCTGGTCACGCACGAAATTTGCAGAACACTTCTATCTTTGCTCTGATCAAGTTAATTCCGAATGTGCCACGTGTTTCGTTTTAGTAAATAATGCGATGTAAATGTTCTGAGTGTTAGTTATTCTTAAAAATAACTAAAACCTTTTAAGTAGGGCCATGGGAGTCCCCTCTGTCGACAACCGGATGCAAGGAAAAGCGGAATGCAAAACAATAAAGATAACAGGATCTATTGATGAAACATTCTTTATTACGTTTCCAAGGCTATATTATTAAATTGCATTGCAGTTCAAGCAGAAAATGTAATCATAAATTCTAACAACCGTAAGTGTAAGTTATTAGGATTTCATAAAATGTATTGTCATCCATCGTAGGCAGGCAATAAAGGGTGTCTAGACAATAATTAGGTAGGTAAGTTACAATTACACGAATTAAGTCAGTTTAAAATCATATGGGTATTCGCTTATATCATTTCAAAAATTATTTACACACATTACTATAAAGAGATACAAATCCATGGTACTGTATAATGGTTCTGATTATTTTTAACCGAAGTCTTTTCCAGCAGGCCGATAAGAAAAGTGTGTAAGTGACTAGAAGTAGATAGATGCTGTTGAAAATTTTCAAATGGTTCATGAGGCTTTCATCTTGGCTCAAGTACTACTGTACTACTAAAACGTTACAAAACCACGAATGAAACGCAGTAAAGAGTCACTCGTCTCAGGACTCAATTTATTTAACGTATCTTTGATATAACACCGAACTATGTTGAACCGAACTGCGGTATGTCAGTCAATAAAAGCAGCCCATTGCAGTCCACTGACGTACGTAAGCCTCTTTCGATTAAAGTTATCATTCGTTGGTTTTTTGAGACTATGCTTTATATTAATGTGCAAAATTTCAGCCAGTTCTGGTAAACCATAAGAGTGTGAAAGAGTAACAAACATAATTAACACATCCACAAATCCATACTCCCAATCTTTCTCATTTATAATATTAGTAGGATTTTTTTTTTAAATATTCACGGACATCTCACACAACGCTATCTGATCCCAAAGTAAGCTAGGAATAACCTGCTTGTGTTATGGGTATCAGACCACGGATATTAATACTTATATACTTTTAAATACATACCTACATATTATACATAGAAACACCCAGACTCTTGAGACAAACATTTATGGGTCACACAAATATTTGTCTCCGGTGGGAATCGAACCCTCCAGCGCCGCAGGCGGTATCACTACCGACTGCGCCACAGAGGCAGTCAAGAGGATTAAGTCTGTACACTTCAACTCGACAACTTAACAGTTAATTAATATTTCATGAAGTACTTATAAAGTGTAAACTTCAGACAGTGGTAACGATTACTTAGCGTGCTCATAAGCGAGTATAGTGAGTCTATGTAGTCTTCGAAATGAAAGCTTACAAAATTAGGTGCTCTTTACTTTGGCTTGTTCATTTGTTCAGTTGTTTGTTCCGTACCCGAAGTAATGTAACTACCTACTTCATTAGCTGTCGAGTAGGCTACAACATGTTCTAACATAATTATATAAAATAAAATGTTCACAACACAGTATCTAATATCACCGTGTAGGGTTGATATTACAAGAAAACTGTGTTACAATTATATAATTGTTAAATGTACGCGTATCTGTTGTATTTATTATAGTATTTGACAAACATTTTGCACTGAAAACTCCTGTTGAACCATTACAAAAAAGTCTAGGATATCTGTGGCTGAATTAACAGTTGACATTTCTATAAAATTTCTTACAAATTTGGTATTTTCACAGTTAAATTTGGGAAATGTCCGTGTGGTGACGGAAGAGAGTTTAAAATGTCGTTTCCCCAATACATCCCGCACCACAGCCTGCGCTTGTCCATTTCAAAACGGAAATAGGCTGACAACTTACCACCCATTACATGGACATAAAACTATAATTTGAAATGTGGGCGCATACTATGCCGCTGCCTACCCCTTTAGGGATAAAGGAGAGATTATATGTATGTATGTGTAATGTTAACACACACAACACCTATGTATGGGACCATGAAATTATGTTATCAAAATGCGTACACTCGACACCCAATCGCTTACTGGACAGTGAATATATGAATAGGTAAAACGATGGCTTAACTCTCTGACAGTAGCTGACCTATTAAAATTTGTTTTACTGTGGTTCACCTCTCATCTAGTCATACTAAATACCTAACTCAAAACGTCCTTTGAGGTCGTACTCATGTTTATCCTATGAAATCCACTTACGATAATAAATAAATGCTTTGCTTCTGAATAGTTTAGACACAAAATGTGTTTGCTTTATTCTTAATGTGAAAACTTTCAGTTGCTCCTTCAAATGGAAACATTAATGTTTAAACTTTGAAAATATAAATGAAATGGAAACTTACAATGTATTTATTGTTTGTAATATCTTAATGAAATTTTATGGTGGAAATCATACCATACCATAATAATTGATAAATATTTATTGTCGTGTTATGCAGAATTGTATAAGAGCTCTCGCAGCCCTGGTTGATGAGTGTTCTGTAAACGATCACTCCTGAGATGGGTGATCGTTTGTGGCATTTCTATTTAAGAGTCTTTGGTCGCAGCTACCAAGAACATGGTAGTCCTTACTCCACGTTGACTACCTAAAGGCAGCTTGAAAAATGTTCAGAAACAGAAGGTAGCCAGAACCGCACAAATGTTATAAAATACAACGTGTGAAATGTGATGTTGTAGTATGCTTCTCCGTATCTCTTTGGGCAATATATCAATAGATTTAGTTAACAAATGTCAGTGAATTAAATCCGATTATAGCACCTTATTGCTGGACGTAGGCCGGAAGACTTGCGCCTAATTTGCTCAACAACGAGCTTTTCTGTGTCGTCAGTACATCGGCCGAGTTGCGGCGACTTTCCACTTGCTTTTCTTAGAAAATAATTAATAGCACAAATAAACGAGTATTTCTAAGATGATCGCTCTCGGATTCATTTCAGAAATATGTTTCCTTGGAAAGCGAGCTTCATTTAGTATAATCATTTGAAAGTTTATGAATGTTTGTGACTGTGTCATGCTGTAACGGTTAAAAGAATATGGCTAAAATTGGTAAAAACATAGATTATAGTCTGGAATGACACATAGGCTACTATTTACTTTCCCATGGGACGCGCTAATGGAAATGGAATTCCACGCGGACGTATATTAGTCGTTTATGTAATAATTTGTATACTAGTCGTATATTACAAGAGAGCTCGTAACTGTCTTTCTCTAATTGATTAGTATTCAGTTTGTACCGGTTCGTAGACATAATTTATGAGCAAGTATGTTGTTGTGAGCAAGTTCCGATCCTTTTCAGGTTTTGATAATGATAAATGTGTGTTCCTTGACGTTACGTGATTATCTACCTTTGAGTGATGGTTGCAAGAGGAAAATATGAAATCATACAAGGTTGTTTTGATTTTCCTGACAACGCGAAGTCGTTTGTCTCGAAAAATAGTATTTATATCCTTATAAATAGAAACTTGAAAATTGTAGGGTAAACTAGCTTCGTAACAGGACCCACTAAGAAAATATACTTCATATTTTTGTCCTTGGATATAAATAGGGATTTACGGTTTATCTTACCTCCATGAATCTAGCTGTGCCCTCCAACATCGGCTATATCTCTTTGGTAGGCTCACAGTACAATTAATACAAATTTTGTTCAAAACGCTGAAAAAGTTGAGTCATTTTGTTCTCATTGTGTCACTAAAATGCGTCTCTCCTGTTCTCATATTTCGCAGAAAACTTAAAATCGTCCTTCAGGTGACGCTCAAACACTTAATTCTGTATATAATACAATGATGTTATAAAATTATGCATAATTTCAACACAGATAACATTTGTATGCTAGACCATGGACTTAGTCCATATTAAAAGTAACTTAACCAACGACTTGGTGACACATGTAAAAAGCTAAATTAAACTAATATTTTGTAATTTACGGGGGTGTTATAATTATGCGGGAACACGTTTTAGACCTTGCTTCCTATGTTCCAGGTGTTGTATAAACATAAAATATTCCGGTCCGAAACGAGCATTTTAAATAGACACTAAGTTGGTAATAGATAAGAAAAGTAGTTACCTGCTCAATGTTCGTTCTATGTATGTTAAGTGTATATGGCATAATAACGTTGTTAAACCCGTTAGATTGTTATGTACCTATCTTGCAAGATTTTAACTTAAGATTAAGGGAAGCGAGCAGGCCAAGGCAGCGGCCAGCGAGCGCCAGATTTTCTATTCGTTAGTTGACAATGTTACGAAAAATATTTCGTCTAGCGCTCGCCAATTTCTGAGTATTTCACCCCTCACTACCTATAAGACTGCTGAAACTAAAAGTGGCTAGCCGCCTTTGCTATTCACCGTGGGATAGTTAGCAATTCAAAATTCCGGCAGAACACGGTCAAGTTATGTGTTAAACTGAGCATGTTGGGGTTAGTTCTGAATCCTAACGGATCATAAAAGTTGTATTTAATCATTTTGATCGTATCAAAATTTTGTAATAATTATACCTTAATAATTATTCTAAAACTAGCTGACCCTCGCAACTTCGTTTACATCACATAAGGTCTATGCAAGGAGAGGTATTTCTTCATCAGACTCCTAGGAGCGTATAAAACTGCCCTGTTTGCTTAATCATAAAAGAGCTTAAAGATTAAGTATATCCTAAAACAATTCAGCCCGGCGCGGACTGAATCATTTTACAGTACCATTAATCATTAAGCTCTTTTATGATTAAGCCAACACGCCAGTTTAGATTTACACTTACATTCAAAGGAACCCTTGAACTCTTGGTTTTGCGAAAGTTGAGATGCCTCTAATTCCTGAACTACAAAACCCTCAACATTGAAACTTGTCTAAAACAATCCTTAAAATACTTCCTTTATAAAACTGATTCTTTTTTTGGAATCAAACTACGCATTGAGAAGTTACAACTAAAAAACCATTTTGTCTTTCATCCCCTCTCCCAAAGGAACCGCGTAAAAATTAGGGATCAAAAGTATCCTAGAACCTTTCTCGGATTACAAGCTTTGATTGTACCAAGTTTCATTCAAATCGATTCAGTAGTTTCCGCGTGATACTTATTCGGGATACCGACAGACAGATGGACAGACAGACAGACAGACAGACACAAAAAAAAAATACATTTTTGGCTTCAGTATTGATAAGAGAACGCCCTGCAATTAAAATTTTCAAAATATGTTTCATGTACAGACTCTCGACCCTCTACAGTTTTATTATATGTATAGATAAATAATTATGTAGGTTTTAGTTCGTCACATTTAGTTCCCAATGTGAATTTGTATATTTGTCGTTAATTTTGTCGTATCGAGCGTTTCAAAAGATCGTTCCTCTGTCGAACTATAAAAACCTGGAACGACCTTCCCGCACACCTGTTTCCCACATCTTACAATCCCGGGTTCTTCAAGAGGAGCGTGAAGAGGCACATCCCAAGGCCGCCGACTTTGGACCACTGTCAGAAGTGGCCCCCAATCACTAGATGCGCCACGGCTTTCCATCAGGCTGGTGGTGACGTCAATTTGGCGAGCTAAATAAAAAAAAATCTTGTGTCGCATAATATTTCTATTATGAAATTTCTTAAAGCCACTGTATAAATTCATTTATTACACAGTTGGCCTTCAATAGACCAAAGCACAACCACTTTGGCCCCAATAAAGATCACATTGTAAATGGGGTTTAACTTAATAGGTACATATTATATTTTTATTGTGACTATATAAATGGTTGACATATAATGTTACAGAATGCTTTCACGATCTAACGACTAAGCGGATTTAGCTGAAATTTGGTATAGCAATAGATTATAGTCTGGAATAAAACATAGGTTACTTTATCCTGAGAAGCTGTTCCCACAGGAAGCGGTAACGGGAACAAAATTTTACGCGGACGAAGCTGCATTAGCTAGTAGTATATAAATCTATATTACAGAAACATTCCTTACAATCAACCAGCCCGAATAGTGACTTCAGAAAAGCAATGAATTTAAAGGGGAAAAGTAATACGTAACAAGTCATTCTTATGACTATTTCTTTACAAAGGTTTTCTATTGCGTAGGCAATATCAATTTTATTACAATCGCCCAGGTCGCAATATAAAGCATATTTTATTATTGTTATTGGTGAATTGTAATCTAACTTTGCCATGACGTTATTTTTCGGCTTATTATCTTTTATATTTATAGCGTTCTATTAGTATTTACGAAGAACGAAAGTGTAATGTAATGACAAATGGATGGATTGGATCTTACTTAACTGATAATTTAATACCTATTTAATTAATTATGTGTAGAACAACTGTCCTGGTGGATTCACTCTTGTGAGATTCGGTAATTATTTAAATGTGTCAATGATAGTATGGTTTTTCTTTAATATGGCCTTTCAAACTAAAGAAAGAAAGAAAGAAAAATATTTTATTTAGGACACGCACAATGATTATAAACATAAAGTAATCTTAAACTAGAAACAAAAATAAACAATAGTAGATTGTATAACAAGGGGGCAAAATAGTATTTTTACGGCGAGAGCGCTACTTTGAATCACGAGCGAAGCGAAGGATTCTAGAATAGAATCCCGAGCTTAGCGAGGGATTCTAACGTAGAATCCTGAGCGCAGTGAGGGATTCAAAGTACACCGCCCGAGGTAAAAATAATTTGCCCTCGAGTAATATACTCTACTTTTCATTCCCTTTCTATGAGAAAACATAAGTTTTGTACGACGTAGTTACCTTCTATAGTTATTGTTCCAGGAGTTCATGGATTGTCACTTTCATAACTTGACGTAGAACTTATTATAAAATACTAGCTGACCCGCGCAACTTCGTTTGCGTGATAAATGAAAAACCGCTCGACCGATTTTGTGCAAACTTCACATAAACCATCTACTAAACAGTCTGAACAAAGCCTAAACATTTCGTCTAGATAGGTGAGCCCGCTCTTGAGTTATAAAATTACAACGAAAAGTGGCATTGATTTTTATAAATATAGATGTTTACTGATTACAAGAACATTAATAATGACGAATACGAACAGATAAATGGCGCTCTTTAGTTTTTTTTAAGTTAGCTCATGACACCGCGCTGTGCAGCCTACTTACCTGCCAGTAATTCATACAATTTGTGTTCGATTTCTATGAAATTTTCAAGTTCCAAATTCAAATCCTTTGCCGCCCGCTAAAAAGCTCTTAACAGAAAAGAGCTATTTTGCGCCCCGTTATCGTGGTGCAAAGTGATTCTTTTCGAATAGAAGGAATGAAAAATATATTGTGCGAACCCCCAAATATGGCCACCATCTCAGCATAAATGCCGCGCATACCTACCCACCCACCACTTATTATCAGTAGTAGGTAATGAGCAGGCATGCGCAGCGCTGGTTTTCAGATGGTGCTGCTAGTGACGCCACGAACGCACGCCCACACAGAGGTCAAACACAATAAAAATAAAATAAAATTTCACACGTGCAGAAAATAAAACAGAAACAAATAAAAAGTTAAAACAAAAAATAAAAAGTAATAAATTATGTACATACTCGATTAGAACTGAACCATACATGAACATGACTGACAAATGACAGACATCGACACTCATTCCATTCTTAGTCTGTGGCATTGGCGTAAAGTAGCCAAGCCAAAAACTATTTTAAAACTACATTGATTGATACAATGTAAACAACTGAACTGCGCAACACAATAAACAAAAATAATATGGCCGACGATTGCTATAAATTTAATCGTTTCTATGAATTAAAAATGCACTGAATGTTTGTGAGAGGGCTATAATCATGTTTTATTGCATTTTTGTGACTATTTCTCGAAATTTTATGTAAATAGAAGTGCTTTTAACATGAAAATCATGAGTACATTTGACAAGCAAGGCGTGCGTTACCCAGAGTACGTTTAACCATTCAGTTGTTTATGAAGGAGATGTTGTCGGAACTTGTTTCTGAATGAATTTATTGTTTTCAGAGCACGAATTGGCGGTGGCAGATCATTCCATATATGACTCGCTCTGACAGTAAAGCTTCTTCTATACGATGCAGTTTTATATCTCGGTATTAACATAAGGTAAGCCGACGCCCTTGTGCCATACCTGTTGCAGTTTCTAAACCAAGATAGCTTTTCGTACAAGTACCTGGGCCTGTGTCCCAAAACTACACCAAAAAGCAAGGTTGCGAAATGCAACTCCCTGCGCTCAGCCATTTTCATCATATTGCCGCTGTTCAAAAAAGGTGTTACATGCGTTCGCGGCGGTATTCGAAAACAAAACCGTGCACAGGCATTCTGCACTCGTTGTATGACCCGTTCCGTTCTACTCAGCAGGCAGTTCCCATACACAGTATCCGCATAATTGAGCTTCGAGAGTATGAGAGATTTACATAGCAGCTTTCTTATGCCGACACTAATGTATGGGCGAATTCTGTATATCACCTTCAGCCTGTAGAAACAATTTCGGACTGCTTGTAGAATATGTCAGAGCGCCCTAAAACACTTAGATGACAGAAAACATGTACTGGGAGTATTACTCGATATGACAAAAGCATACGATAAAGTACTATACGACATTCTCTTACATAAACTACACGGATCTGGTATTCGAGGCCCAGCTTACACATGGTTTAAATCATATTTAGAAAATAGATCACAAATAGTTCAAATTGACCATTTCGACACCAATACAAAAGAGGTTAAAATGGTGCAATCAGAAAAAAGAAGCATAAAATGTTCGATCTCACAGGGCAGTGTATTAGGTTGTGTGCTATTTCTCTTATACATAAACGATTTGCCCAAGGTATTAAATAAGGAACAAACATTGCCGGTATTATTTGCTGACGATATTTCAATATTGATGACATGTGACAAAACCAATAACCTAACACCAATACTTCAGGAAACCCTTGCCACTGTAAACAATTGGCTCAAGGACCATAACTTAGAAATTAACTACAGCAAAACTAAAACTATTCAATTTAGACCATATCAGAGCACCCCATAAACGTAGACACAACATACAATAACATACAGCTAGAAACAGTAGATACATTCAAATTACTTGGTATAACTATAGACACACATGTAAACTGGAAGACACACATAGAACATATTCAAAATAAACTATCTAGATTCACATTATGCTCTATTCCAATTAAAATGCAGCACAAACAAAGAAACCGCATTACCAGCATACTACGTATACGCATACTCCTGGCTTAGATACGGTATTATGTTATGGGGAAATAGTGTACACTCTCAGGACTTGTTTATAATGCAAAAAAAATGTATTAGCCCTTTCGGACCGCGCCAATACAATTGTGCGGGTTACAAAATCGAGAATAGCTCATTATTTCTACGTTAGCAGTGGACGGGCCCTTTAGCGTACGATTGTACGGGAAGCGAACTTTCAGCTCCCGCGCAAATTTTTTCCGTCGCGTTGTCGGTGAGCAGGTTTCAACCTGTACGGTTTGCTACTGGTTGCGCTCTCCGAGTTGGCGAAAGTAAGTACCTACTATTGTGTTATTTTATTAGCCTAGTAATATACGAGTTATTGATTATAATATTAGTTAAGTATCTGATGTTTTTATGATAACAGTGGCGATTGGCAAGCAAACGCTTTGGCGTAATGACTTAACGAACTTTACCGACACCATTGTATCAACGTGGGCCCTACTTTACCTCATGCGCATTTTAAGTTTCTGATGACTATTAGTTTTTCACAGTTTCTGCATCATGTTTCCCGTTTAAAACGACGCCGATATAGCAGGTATGCTTATTGACTTTGGGGACGAGGGCGATGACAATGAGGAAATCGATTTTAACAACATTACTGAAGAAAACTCTGGATATTATAGTTCCTCTTCTTCTGATGATGGTGAAGGAAGTGTTGACGATAATATACCTCTGAGTATGCTAGCAGGATGGCAAAAGAAGCCCTTCAATGGCAAACATCTTCGAGAAGATGCCGTTCATGACCCAGGTGATACTCCATACGAATACTTTGAGCGCTATTTTACTGACAAGCTCATGGAACAGATGGCTTTGACCACAAACCAATATTACATGGCCAATACCGGTATTCAAATGAAACCTATATGTTATTGAAGGTATAAAATTTCCAAGACTGATGATGATTTGGAGTGAAAAATTCAGGTCACAATTGTACGTGGGAAATGGTAGGCCTGGTTTGATACAATTGTTGGTATATGAATTTTCCAAGATGGCGGCGGAAAATTAGGAAAATTATTGCAGATTCGTAATCTGAGGTCCCAAATTATTTAAGATTCAAGTTCAAAATTTAAAAAATCTTTTTAGTTTATGCGCCGGTCCGAAAGGGTTAGAATTATCTTCCAGATTGAGAATCGTGACAGTTGTAGGCCCTACTTTATTAAATACGATATCCTCACACTACCATCACTATACATTTCGACATTTGCATATTTGTACACAGTAACATAGACCACTTCACAAAAATAAAAGACACTCACACCTTAAATACACGCCACAGAGACAGACTATATCTACCACTATCAAGAATCAAAATGTTAAACGAGAGCCCCTACTACATGGCTGTAAGAATTTATAATCATTTACCTGTTCACATAAAAACAGAAACAAAAATTACACTATTCAATAAAAAACTAAAAACTTTCTTAATAAAAAAATGTTTCTACTCATTAAAAGAGTACACGGAAACAAAGCACAAATAACCAATTTACATAATAAAATAATATTTTTTTGAAACAATTAAACAGCCTAAACCTAAAACGCCTTATCTATCTTGGTGGTGCAGTGATGAGTTTACGAGATTGTCGTGTTGAGGCCCCGAGTTCGAATCTCGGGTTCAAAATTACAGTCGTAGCTTTTTTTTTTCTTTTTTAATTTTCGATGCTTTTCTATGTAAAATATGTATTTACTAAGCATTCTAATCTATGAAAGTGTGTTTAACAGCAGCACAAGATCAGGATGATATAAATTTTCTATATAAATATTGTAATAAAAATATGTCGGCCCGATATAATTATAGTTACCTACCTACATGTTAAATTATTATTGTAACATAATATTAAAAAATGTTTGATTCTAAGTAACTACCTTTCAAACAAAAATATGTACTTACCATTTTGCAATGCCTGAAAGGGCAACTAAGTTGTGTCAATTATATTATATTAAGGCCTTTATATGTAAACTTGGTTGGCAATAAAGATATGACTATGACTATGACTATGTGTCTCAAACTGCAACTGATGATCAAATACCACCCCCAGATTTCGAGCCTCTTCCACCTGTTTTACAATACAACTATTTATATTTATATTTAGTTGATGCTGGCTTGTACTTTCTATTTGTTTTTTGGTGCCCATGATCATAAATTTTGACTTATCTGGATTCAAAACCAGACAATTGCGTTTTGACCATTCTGCAATGCTCCTCAAGTCCTCATTTATCTCATTTATAAATTCCAGGGTCTCAGATGGAGGAAAAGATCGATACAGCTGGAGATCGTCAGCATAAAGATGGAAATGGCATTTATTGATTTTTTTGGTAACATCAGCACTATAGAGAATGTAGAGCAACGGGCCGAGGATCGAGCCCTGTGGAACGCCCCTGGTGACCTGGCGATGTGCAGAATCCACCATACAGCCCGTTTTATTATCCTTTACTTGAACAAATTGATACCTATTGCTCAGGTAACTATCAAACCACTTGACTACATCCATACTGCATCCATAATAAGTTAGCTTAGACAGTAGCAATGAAACATGTATACTGTCGAAAGCACGGGAGAAATCAAGTAGGGTGAGCACTGTGCTCATGCCCTGGTCTCGTGCCTGCAACACATTATCCACTACGTCTAATAAGGCTGTAGATGTACTGTGATTCCTTCTAAAACCAGACTGCATAAGCGGCAGAATATTTGAGTTTTCCAGATATGCTACCAGTTGATTGCTAACAACTCTTTCCACAATCTTTGAAAGGCATGGCAACAAGCTGATCGGTCGAAGGTCCTTAGGGCCAGACGGATTGGGCAGTTTAGGTATCGGTCTTACCTTTGCAGTCCTCCAAGATCTAGGAAAGGTTGATGTGCTGATTGATGTATTTATAATGTGTGTTATCACTGTGAGGGTCTGGGGAAGAGTCATTTTCAACATATCCAAGGATATTTCATCATCCCCCATCGCATTAGATTGAAGACTTCTTATTATTTTTAGAACATCACCTTCCTCAACTGTCCGCATCTGAAAGCTACCATGACCGAACCTGTTAAACTCAAAGAATGTTAGATCAGACATACTAACTTCGCCATCCCCTGGTATGTTCAGAAAGTGCTGATTTAAGTTATCTGGACCTCCCCAGAGGGCTGGCAATTCATAAGTATTTTTATTATTTGTGAAAATGCTAGACTTAACCCTACTCCAGAGCTGCTTTGGGTGTTGGATATTATTGTTGATATGTGTGTTGAAGTATGCACGTTTCTCACTCTCTATCGCAGCTCTCACCGTACTCTTGAGGTCATGATATAGATTCATATGTGCTTCCTGTTTAGTTGCTTTTGCTCTTTTATGATATTTGTCTCGGAGATGCATCATATCCCTTACTGTGCTAGTGATCCATGGGTAGCTGTTATTTTTTATTAAAATTCTTTTTACTGGAGCATGGAGGTCAAATAATGAGATTATGTTATTATTGAAAGCCTGCACCATGCTATCCACATGCCCCAGACTCATGACAGACTGCCAGCATATCGCATCCTCTTCAAATTTATCAAGCAATATGTCTTGCATAGGCCTGCACACAACCCACTCAGGTCTCGGCTTCTCCACCTTAAAGTCTATCACTGCAGAGACAATAGCATGCCGTCCTAGCTCCGGAATGTGCAGAACAGAGACATTATACGCCCTAGCATCTGTACAGATCAGATCAATAGCCTTTGCACTGTGATCAGTGAAGTGGGTGGGTTCAGTCACGAAGTTGACCAAGCCAGTGCTAACTAGGAAGGAGTCAAACAACCTCCATTTGTATTCTGTCTGGTCTAGTTGTTCAACATTGAAGTCACCCAGGAGTACAATCTTATCAGCCCCAGAGAAGGAGGAGATTGAGTCAGTTAATGCATCTATGAAATTGTTGACATTATCGTGTGGTGGTCTATAAGCAGTGCCAATCAAGATTGACTGCGAGTTTCTGCCAACCCTCAACCATGTCTGTTCCACATTAGCAGAAACCGGGTGTTGTTCAATGCGTGCATGTATTCCCCGTCGTATGTAAAACCCAACTCCCCCTCCCCTGCTGGCTATATGTGGGGGGCGCGGCGTGTATCTGAGCCTGTAGCCTGGCACTCTCGGCGCGCGCTCTTCTTCGCCCTCATGTATCCAGGACTCATTTATCGCCATGATATCTACAGCCAAGGTCCCCATAGCTACCACAAACTCTTCCTGACCTGTACCGAGTGAACCCGCATTGAACAACCCGACCTTCAAACTTTTGTTTCGATTGTTATGCATTTTTATGTATTATACTACACATATTCTCAGCCAAATACGTTAAATTCCATATTAATACTTCTAGTGCACCTTTAAAACATTTACAAGGACTAATGTGCCTAATCCCGATTAACTTAGTAATATCAATAAATAAGCAACAATAAAATATGCAAATTAATAATATATGTGTGCATAAGCATGCCGTGCACTCATTGTTGGCACTGTGACTCAATACCAACAACAATATCCTGTCAAATTTCTGCAGAAAAACCCTTATGTACCTAATCCTGAGTAACACAGCAATACCAATGAATAAGCAATAGTATCTGTAAGTTAATAATATAATAATATGAATGTATAAGTACAAGCATAAGTATAAGCATAAGTATGTGCTGCATCTATTTCTGGCAATGTGACATGAATATCCATTGTCAGCATGTGAAACATAGCAACACAGCTTTTGCATTTTATTCTCAAAAACAGGTTCCACAATAACACATGTCATGTGGTGTCGATACATTGATAAATATAAAAGTAGCGATTATGTAGGTTCAAATTTAAAATTATGTTACAGATTGTACAGCCAAATGAAATCAAGAATAAGTAAGCAGTGGTAGTATTAAATAATTTAAGATAAATAAATATGTTTCCAATCACGCAATTTTTGTCAACCAGTGGGCACGTGAAGAGCATCAGGTCCAAAAACACGCCGCACGTCAGCCTCAGTCCGGATACTGTGTGTCGGCTTGCCCTCGTCCTGCCTAGTCAGAATTCTACCGCGCTTCGTCCACACATACTTCCAACGGAGGTGGCTCGCCGCTTGACGTACCTGATAAAATAACCTCTTATTTTGTCTGTTTAGCCTCTCGTTGATGTAGAAGCGGCGCTCAGGCGCGCGCAAGCCTAGGTCGGCGCTGGTGGCGCCGCGCCTCACGCGCGCGCTCCGCAGCAGCTCGTCCCGCATCACGCGCCGCGCCAGGCGCACCACCAGAGGGCGCGGGCGGCGCGCCGCGGCCGTGTCTCCCTGACCGGTCGGTGGACCTACTCTCTCTGCAAACACGACATCTCTCGCTTCCAGCTGCACCCCCAGCTTCCTAGCCACCGATTCGACGAGGTGCAAGGCGTTCTCACCTCTCTCCTCTGGTAGGTAAGAGATCTCAATGTCGGATGTCAGGAGCTCCTGGTCCCGGTCATTAAGCTCCATTTTCAATAGTGATACTGATTTCTCCTAGTCCTCAGCATTCGCCCTTCCACCTTCGAGTTCCTTGACCCTGTCCTCCAACTTCTGCATCCGGTTTTCGCAAGCTGTTATGCTACTTCGAAGATCCCCGACCTCTCGACGTAAGTCCCTGATTTCCCGTGTCAGTTCCTCTCTCATCTCCCGTAGCTCCGCCCTAAACAGCCGCATTTCCTCCGCGACATCAAGCCCGGTCGGCGTATTTGCTGCTGATTGTTGATGCGCCTCCCGCAATGTTTCTGCCGCATCCTCATAACCATCGCTAGGACTCCTCCTTGGGCTTTTGTTCTTATTTTGAGACGGTTTTACGATACGACACTTGCAGCCCTGAGAGCCAGATCCGTCTTTTCCCTTTGTAGGTAAGAACTTCCCACAAAGTGTGCATTTAACCATTGTAGTAATTTTATATAGCCCTTATTTGTTTACAAATATGTTTACGATTTGGATCGATAGATGGTGCTAAAAACAACAATATGTAAGCAGCTAGATCAGTACTAAAATATGTCCTGCATTAGTTCTTATTGGTTGACACAGATGGCGCTGTTACATTAAAAAGTTCCCAGGTCTATATTTGAAGTATCTACACTGAAATTTCAGGCTTCTAATTTACAATGTCTTTGCCGAAAGTCACCCCGCACTGTATATTATATGATCCACTAAATGAAACACCACTACACTGATCCCGCTATGCTATATTTACAATAACGGGTAGTCTTAAGAAGTTATTGTCATCGAATTTCTTTAAATTGGGCCCAGATGTATTTTATAGGCCACTTTCACTATAAAACACTGCACATCATTGTTATTTTACTACTGTCACAAGTTTGATGATTAAATTGTTTCAGAAACACTTGTTTATATTTTTTATATGATCAGCTGTTGAATGACACTTCGTCGCGTTCAACGTCCGTGACGTCACCTGTGAGAATGTTAAACAAATATAGTATCACATTCATGTTTCTTAAATATATCGTGCACAAACTCACTCACTGGTGGCAACTCGACTCATTTTGTACACAAAATGAGTCGAGTTGCCACCAGTGAGTGAGTTCCTAATCGATTGCATAGTCTTCGCTGCATTACTGTGGTTTTGAATGAGCAATAATAATAAGTTAACATCGTTGGGTTTATGTGAACTGCCAACGTGTATTTTGTGGCTCCAAATTTTGTTTATCGTAAACTGCTGCGAAGATAAGCATTTCATATCATTAGGTTTTATGAGCATCCGTGATTGCTGAGAGTAAAGCCATTGAATATTAAGTCAACGATCGGTGAAAATTGACACCATATCATGAACCAAAAAATGTATCAAGACACTGGTAACTTTGTAATAGAAATACTTTTATTTTAGACCCAATCCGTTATTCATTTCATTTAAAAGCGAACGAGTGTTAAATTTTTCAATTTCCCGATAGGAAAAAAATACATTTAGCAGTGTTTTTCATTTTGACGTTGCTATCATATCGCTTCAATTTTGCAGACTATAGACGGCTGATGTATTCCACCAACGCAACATAAAAAAAAATGTGCAGCGAGAATTCGTTGCGATATTGAACGTTAAATTTTGTAGTTTTATGTCGTTCGTGAGAAAAGGCTCAATAAAGGCTTGTTCTCAACAAAAATGTACTTCTCTGTGCTTAAAGAATTCCAGGTCAGACTTTGAAATAATATCAGGTTTCAGCTTTAAGTATTTTAATTTCTTAATAATTATAAATGTGACCAACACTAAGCAGTGTATTCTTTACGCTATCCAATACTATCCTGAAGAAACCATTTCTAATAGTACTTAAGTAAGATAGGGTAGCAAAATTTCACATGTGACATTCACTGGGGTTAACTAAACCTGATTTCGGCTCTTTTTTTTTCTGTATTACCACAGTCACCAACATTATGTAGTTACGTATAGCATTATGATGTTTGCACCTACGTACTTAAATATATTTACCAATTTGTTGCTACCTTTGAAAATAACCAAAGCATTGGTACCTAGTTTAAAAAAAATCAACAGAGAAAAACCTAAAGATTTCAAAATTATAATAAGATTACTGAATAATTTTTACAGTCTTTTTGTCCAAATTAGGCTTATACTATTTATATTTAAAAAAATCAAAACATAACTTATGTTTAAAGCCCCACTAAATACTTTCAAATCGTCAAATTCCAATAGAATTTTCACTTCCAAAATGAACTACAGAAATAGCCCCACTCAATACCCTGAAATAAATGAACCCAAACACAAGGTAACTGCTGTAAATCGTAAAGGAATTCCCTCAACTGTCTTCCGGCTCCATCATCATATCGATTTCAGACCTTCTTTAACTTGTAGCGCTTTAAATTTCTGTTCAAAAAAAGAATAAAATAACTAACGTACTAGTTACCCTTACAATTTTCTTACGATTTTCCATGGGATGCCATCATCAGATCCTAGTTTCAGAGTAGTGAGACCACCTGGAAAGCACCGGTATTCAAACAAAAAGAATCTTTGAATTCGGTTCACCCAATCAAAAGTTATGAGGTATCAAACAATAAAAAGCAGTCAAATGGAGAACCTCCTCTTTTTTCTCTCTCTCCCACACATTAATTGATTATTTTTATGCTTACAATATACACAAAGTACACAACAAAGGCGTAAAAAATATTATATTTTATTATCTCATGAATGATACATTTTAGACAGAACGTTATGGCTGCTCGCACATTTGTCAGCACCGTACGCGCCGCACGCGCCGTACGCGCCGCATTTTAGAATTCGTTGTATGAAATTGTATGGAACCTCGCACATTACACCCGCACCGTACGCGCCGCATTTCGTAAAATGCGGTAGGCATCCGAATAACATTCTGATGACGTCATAATGCGGCGCGTACGGCGCGTGCTGATGCTCGGTGTAGCCGCATGCATGCTCAGTGTTGCCATATATACGTATTTGCCCGTATCTATACGGAAATAATGTTCAAACCGGACAATACATAATACATGCACACGGATTTTTATAGTGAGCGATTACAATCACAATAACATTCACCCATTTATTAGCAATGTTGAAATCCTTTAATATTCTATTTTTATTTGCAAATAAAGATCGATAAAACAAATGACGCTCGATTAAATAAATGAAAATCGACAAAACAAATGACGGCTGGATAAACAAATGACGATCGGCAAAACAAATGACGGTCGGATAAACAAATTACGATCGGCGAAACAAATGACGGTCGAAGAAACATATGCAGATCAATGAACCAAAAGACTATAAGCAAATTGATAAGATTAAAAAATACTTGAAGCCATATTTTGTAATCCAGATGTGATTGCCATTCAAAAAAATAGGTGCAAGCAAATCTAGAACTTAATGACACTTCTCTAAAAATGCGCTTTTAAGCGTTTATAGACATCACTGATCACGAATATGTAAAAATTAAATAAATATTATTCATGTTCATAAGGTCGAGAATTGCTTGCACCTATTTTTATGAATGGTTATAGCATCTAGATTACAAAAATAGGGTTCAAGCAAATTTCAAACTTATGAGCATGCATATTATCTATTTATTTTTTATATATTCGTGATCAGTTATGTCTATAAACGCCAAGAAGCACATTTTTAGAGAAAAGTCATTAAGGTCGAGATTTGCTTGCACCTATTTTTTTGAATGACAATCGCATTTAGATTACAAAATATGGCTGCAAGTAATTTTTGACATTATCAACTTGCTTATAGTATTTTGTTTTAGTGATCTGCATTTGTTTTTTCGATCGTCATTAGTTTATCCGACCGTCATTTGTACTGTCGATCTTCATTTGTTTCGCCGATCTTCATTTGTTTTGCCGATCTAGACCTATTATTATAAAGACAAGCCATAACGTGCACAATCTGCGTTGTCTACATTTTGCGAGTTGTTTACATTTTGTACATTTTGCTTTATGTACATTCTGCGTTTTGTACATTTTGCTTGTGGTCCTCATTTTGCGTTTTGTACATTCTGTTCCGAAGGGATCTTCCCCTCATAGCCCACTGTCACAATACCACTCACTGTACCGTTTCACACCAGAGGTAAAAGAAACTGCTATAGTTGGCGTTACCAAAGATTTGCTTACGGCGCGTACGGCGCGTGCGGCGCGTACGGTGCTGACAAATGTGCCATCAGCCTTAATAGTACCTACATAATTACGAAGTAATAGGCACGTATCGTCCTAAACAAACAAATTGGTCAGATCACGATACACAAGCTATGTGCTATGTGCTACAAATATAATTTTTAATAAACCATCCATAAATCAAAACTTTTGTTTGTACGGGATATTGTTGTTTTTCTGCTGCCACGTTATACAACAAACACAGACCAAACAATCTAAAAGACAAAGCTTTCGTAAACTCCGCTATAAGAAGATAATCGCTAGATACTGTTGCGGCGCGGGGATGTATTGACTAGTTACAATTGACTTCTTCAAGGCAACGCCCTGACAATAAGAGTCATACGACGTTCATAATTACGCCTGATTCGATGACAGAGCGAAATAAAGATATGTGAATAAATGGTCGCGCCAGCCAGTATGGTAGCCTTAGTACATAACGTCGGTGAACCAAGACAGTACTTTATCAAGATTAGGCACATTCTTGGTAAAGCGTTGTCTATTAGGTTGTATTGTCTGTGACAACAAACAACGGATACGGGCGGGTCCCTTTAATTTCCGCATCCTCTTGTATCCTTTCATTCTAAACATTTATTGAATTCGGTGTAGTACCTTCCAGTAGGTAATCTTACTTGTTTTGACGTTGGAAGGTTGGCATGTTGTGACATTTACCTGTTTTGTTTGAAACTAATGGGTCCTGTCCTGACAAATTTGGAAGAAAATGTATACTAGTTTTTTATCTATTTTGTATGGTAAAGAAAATATTCAATAAGTAAATCAAAAAAAGAAGCGAAACTGCTGATCTTCAGTTACAAATAAATGGTGTAACTAACACGACTTAGGTAATTACATACATATATTTAGTATCTTTTGAAAAAATTTTGATAGTCTCTTACAAAATTTATTGAATTAGTATTATTTGGCGTTTGCAGAGTACTGAGAGCTGTAAATGGATCCGTTATTTACACGTCGAAACACTAATAAACTCGATGGCAAGCTGATTGGGTACGACGCAGGTATACACTCTCAACAAAGAGACTTTGAATGCCGAAATACTTGAATCAGGGACTCATAAGAGCCTCTGTGGCTCAGCTTGTTTGACATTTACTTTCAATTTACTCCCATTTACAACTCACAGACTTTGATGGCATCCAGCGTACAACGAAAAAAGTAGGTGAAAATGATTGTAAGTCTCGTTTATAAAAATATTAAGACAATTATAGCCGTGGTGAAAAGCGATTTTCATCTACTGCTTGTAATAGAGACGTCTTGATAAAAGTTTCCTTACATTTTGAGTAAGATTGATAACACTGTAATGACAGGATGCTACAAAAATGTGCTCTAAATCTTAAAATCCAACTTCTGAAAAGTATATATCAAATAAGAATAATTGGAAATGGCCGTGGTCGAGTTTTAGTTTTGGAACATCATTTCCGAGTTATATAAATCATTTGAAAAGTTCTAGTTAAGCCTTGTCGCTTGAACTCTTTGTGAATAATGATAAGTAGTT
This sequence comes from Miltochrista miniata, assembly GCA_933228765.1. Lineage (NCBI taxonomy): Eukaryota > Metazoa > Arthropoda > Insecta > Lepidoptera > Erebidae > Miltochrista > Miltochrista miniata. The sequence goes on from OW121756.1 coordinate 25,768,024, forward strand.
TAGAAATTATGTGGTAATATTGGATTTAATATCGGTACATACACCCATACTGACATAGGTATTACATCATGACTTCGATCCACCATCCCATAAAACGGTTCTTAGGCGATCGTGTTCAAACCGTTTCACGGTGGTTCCGCCAATAGGTTATAAATGCTAAAATTTCATTATCAATTACTCCAATTTAATTATGTATAATGTTTTACCGATAGATAAGCTACCCTAGAATACAAATATGTTACCCATTCTACCTAATTATTACTTATTTCTCGACCTCTCTAAAGTGAACGCATCATTACGTTGCGCTCGCCTTATCAGTAACTCATTAGCACTGCTGTATGTGTGACTGAATTTTCAGAACTGCATTATTTTTGAGGGGGGTTTGTGAAATGGATTTCTAAGATCAAGGTATGTTATTACTAATTAGCTATATTTTTAAGTTTTGTTTTACTTATTATGGCGTAATTTTACGTGCTATGCCACACAGTATTTCTACCAAATTTGTATGTTATAGTTGACTTCACATAGCCCTACAAAAAATTTCAACCATAATCGAATACTCTCACATATCTTATATTAAAGATCGAACTGTCTATTTTGAAAATATAAAAGGTTTTGCTGCGCCCTTTTGCATCTTTAGTTGCTATATAGGCTCTACGACTGCGTAGGCTTGTCTACGAAACACATGTTAATTATTAATGTTTTTTTTTCAGGAACTTTGATTAAATGTTCTTTCTCAAGGATGCATTTTTTTGAGATTTGGTCTGCCATGGCTAGAACTATTCCTCAAAAAACATCAACACGTGTTGGTAACTATTGTAGCTTTACTGGAAGAGGCCAATAATGTAGAAATTAGGAACTTAGATAGTAAAATACTCAATTTATATTTAAGTCTTGATGGATTTTGGAAAGTTGTCTCTAGAAGTAAATCAACATTTTGGCAAAATTACTCAGATTGGTTAAATGAAAATGAATGTTTCAAATTAGTAAGGAGTAATGAGGAGGAGTGCATTCAAGAAAACGCGAACCAGCCCGGGCCATCTTCCGAACGCGGACATTCCAGGAAATATTTTTGAAATTTGTCTAAGCGCTCGAAACGTAGAAGTTTGGCAGAATTATCACAAGTAGATGACTCTGCTGTGAATTCACTAATCAATACTAGCAACACTGAATATAAATTCGAATAAATTTAATGAAGATTCTTTGGAAACCGCTCGAATTTTAATTCAAGAATATCCGTGGTATAATCTTCCAGCTTCCGTTCACTAAGTCCTCTTCGATAGTACTGAAGTAGCACAGTATGCTTGGTTATCTATTGGGGAATTATCAGAAGAGCCAGCAGAATCTAACAACAAAAATTATAAGGCTTTCAGACGGGATCACACGAGAAAAATGTCACGAGTATTTTTAATTTACGAATACGGACTAACTTTACAGACTTTTACTCAGCTTAGACCCATTCATTACCTACTGGTCTTCGGAAATTTCCCCGTAAGAAAAAAAAAGCGTTATGTCGAGGCAGGTTTTAGATTTATAAAGAATTTAGTTTAAATTGAAATTAGGTTTGCTGTTGTAATGATTTAGCTTAGTTGTGGTTATGATGACGTTTGTAAATAAATTGTACTTTTAGTTTTCTTGTCTTTTATATAAAAAGAATATTATATTTAACGATAACCCCTTCATGAACGGCGTTAATATCATATTCAGATATATTTACGAACGATGAAGATTAAATCTCAAATATTGCGTATTAATTTTTTTTGTTAAACAGTACTTTGTACAGTTTACTGTATATTATGTATTAAATTATGTAAATAAAACACTAATGTACATTCATAAAGAATTCCTTTTATTATTTACCCTCAGAAAAAATCCCATTCTCCAAATTTAATAAAGTAAGGTATTTATGACCGCGCTTGTTCGGCGCCTGGACCACCGTGCGTTTGGAAGTTATAGTGGTCCGACCAGATATTGCAGACAAACGGACGAAAAACAAAAAACTGCATTCCGCAGAAGTGCAATAGCTTCAAATACGAGATAACTTAATAAAATAAAGTTTGCTAGTTAATGTAATTAGTATTTACTTAGGTACATTTTATGTCAGGATACAGGCGCAACGTAGTCTTGTTGTGGTCCATAGGTATATCTGCGGTTTAATCTTCTAATGGTCCTGCCCGTGCTGCCTTTGACACTAAGCTGGAAAGATTATAGTTGCGATAAACTGGGTTTGAAATTGAACATAAAAGTGTTAACATATTGAAAAGAGATAAATGAATGATCCTTATCTTTGTCGGTCAGAAATAAATAGTGTTGTGCAATTATCTATTTGGAAGAAATGAGATTCGTAGCTAACACCTCGTTTTTTGTACAGCCTTCAATCAAGTTAATTATTTTAAAATGCTCCTGGTCCTGGTCCTGGTCCAATATACAGGTCCAATAAATAGGTTGCACATATATAAATAGGTATATCAGTCAATCACAAAGATACTCCTTCAAAGTTAATGAGCATTCCCCTTCACGCAGCCGTGACGCGAAAACGTGGCAGTCAATGTGACGCTCATTCAATACAGAATACATACCTATGCATCCAGTGATTCGTATCATCATACCTATCCAACTTCTATTTTCAATAACATTAGTCACATTAGATCCAAAATCTATACATATAATAAAATGATAGAAAAGCCAAAACTGTACATTGGAAATAATTACAAAAAAATACTCGCTGGGTGTTCTACATGATACCGAAGCTGAAAATATAGTTAGATTTTTTTTGTCTGTTTGTCTGTTTGCATTGCTTTGTCCGGAAGGATCTCGAAAAGTACTGAACAGATTTGGTTCAAATTTTGCACAAATATTACTTAGGGGTGTGGTCTTAAAATAGGCTATATATTATCACGCCACATGTCCTAGGGGCTAAGCAGAGAGCAATGAAATGTTTAAGCCGTTGGATTGATTTAACTAAAACGTAGCAGGAATTAGTAAAATTAGTAGGAGATAGGTTTTACACTCAGACAACATATTATTACGCTAAATTTTTTAGGAGCTCGGCAGAGAACAATGAAAATCTGTTTGTATATTTTTGCAAAATACAGAAATTACTGAGTAATTTTAATTAATCTTTTATTTGAATAGCAATCTAGGGGTAGGATCTTTAAATAGGCTATATATTATCACGCTACATATCCTAGGGACTAGGCAGAGGGCAATGAAATATGTAAGTATGTGGATTGATTAAACTCAAACGTTGCAGGAATATTAGTAAGAGATTCGTTTTACACACCGGCTACATATTATCACGCTAAATATCTTGGAGGCCCGATAGAGAAAAATTAAATTCTGTGTTTGCTACGATATCCAACTCGTTTACGTCACATAAGATCTATGAAAATTTTTTTTTGATTAAGCGAACAGGGCAGTTTCACACGCTGCTTGATGAGTCTGATGAAGAAATACCTCTCCTTTCATAGATCTTATGTGACGTTAACGAAGTTGCGAGGGTTAGCTAGTCTATACATTTAGTAAAACTGTTGAGGGTCGAGAGTCCACTGAAGCCGAAAATGAAATTACATTTTTCATGTTTGTCTGTCTGTCTGTATTCCGAATAAGTATCACGCCGAAGTTACTGAATGGATTTAAATGAAACTTAGTACAATCAGAGCTTATAATCCGAGGAAGGTTCTAGGATACTTTTGATCTCGATATTTTGCGCGGTTCCTTTGGGAGAAGGGATGAAAGACAAAACGGTTTTTTAGTTGTTACTTCTCAATGCGTTTTCGGATTCCACAATTTTTTTCTAGTGTTATAAAGGGAATACTGTAAGGAATGTTTCACACAAGTTTTCATGTTAAAGGTTTTCTAGTTCAGGAATTAGAGACATCCCAACTTTCGCAAAACCTAGAATTCAAGGATCCCTTTGAATGTGAGGGTAAATCTAAACTGGCGTGTTGGGTTAGTGATAAAAGAGCTTAATGATTAAGGCTATTGTAAATTATAAAGATCCTACCTCTAGATTGCTATTCAAATAAAAGATTAATTAAAATTATTCAGTAATTTCTGTATTTTGCAAAAATATACAAACAGATTTTATTGTTCTCTGCCGAGCTCCTAAACAATTTAGCGTAATAATATGTTGTATGAGTGTAAAACCTATCTCCTACTAATTTTACTAATTCCTGCTACGTTTTAGTTAAATCAATCCAACGGCTTAAACATTTCATTGCTCTCTGCTTAGCCCCTAGGACATGTGGCGTGATAATATATAGCCTATTTTAAGACCACACCCCTAAGTAATATTTGTGCAAAATTTGAACCAAATATGTTCAGTACTTTTCGAGATCCTTCCGGACAAAGCAATGCAAACAGACAAACAGACAAAAAAAAATCTAACTATATTTTCAGCTTCGGTATCATGTAGAACACCCAGCGAGTATTTTTTTGTTAATATTTCCAATGTACAGTTTTGGCTTTTCTATCATTTTATTATATGTATAGATTTTGGATCTAATGTGACTAATGTTATTGAAAATAGAAGTTGGATAGGTATGATGATACGAATCACTGGATGCATAGGTATGTATTCTGTATTGAATGAGCGTCACATTGACTGCCACGTTTTCGCGTCACGGCTGCGTGAAGGGGAATGCTCATTAACTTTGAAGGAGTATCTTTGTGATTGACTGATATACCTATTTATATATGTGCAACCTATTTATTGGACCTGTATATTGGACCAGGACCAGGACCAGGAGCATTTTAAAATAATTAACTTGATTGAAGGCTGTACAAAAAACGAGGTGTTAGCTACGAATCTCATTTCTTCCAAATAGATAATTGCACAACACTATTTATTTCTGACCGACAAAGATAAGGATCATTCATTTATCTCTTTTCAATATGTTAACACTTTTATGTTCAATTTCAAACCCAGTTTATCGCAACTATAATCTTTCCAGCTTAGTGTCAAAGGCAGCACGGGCAGGACCATTAGAAGATTAAACCGCAGATATACCTATGGACCACAACAAGACTACGTTGCGCCTGTATCCTGACATAAAATGTACCTAAGTAAATACTAATTACATTAACTAGCAAACTTTATTTTATTAAGTTATCTCGTATTTGAAGCTATTGCACTTCTGCGGAATGCAGTTTTTTGTTTTTCTTCCGTTTGTCTGTAATATCTGGTCGGACCACTATAACTTCCAAACGGTTTGAACACGATCGCCTAAGAACCGTTTTATGGGATGGTGGATCGAAGTCATGATGTAATACCTATGTCAGTATGGGTGTATGTACCGATATTAAATCCAATATTACCACATAATTTCTAAACTACTTATCATTATTCACAAAGAGTTCAAGCGACAAGGCTTAACTAGAACTTTTCAAATGATTTATATAACTCGGAAATGATGTTCCAAAACTAAAACTCGACCACGGCCATTTCCAATTATTCTTATTTGATATATACTTTTCAGAAGTTGGATTTTAAGATTTAGAGCACATTTTTGTAGCATCCTGTCATTACAGTGTTATCAATCTTACTCAAAATGTAAGGAAACTTTTATCAAGACGTCTCTATTACAAGCAGTAGATGAAAATCGCTTTTCACCACGGCTATAATTGTCTTAATATTTTTATAAACGAGACTTACAATCATTTTCACCTACTTTTTTCGTTGTACGCTGGATGCCATCAAAGTCTGTGAGTTGTAAATGGGAGTAAATTGAAAGTAAATGTCAAACAAGCTGAGCCACAGAGGCTCTTATGAGTCCCTGATTCAAGTATTTCGGCATTCAAAGTCTCTTTGTTGAGAGTGTATACCTGCGTCGTACCCAATCAGCTTGCCATCGAGTTTATTAGTGTTTCGACGTGTAAATAACGGATCCATTTACAGCTCTCAGTACTCTGCAAACGCCAAATAATACTAATTCAATAAATTTTGTAAGAGACTATCAAAATTTTTTCAAAAGATACTAAATATATGTATGTAATTACCTAAGTCGTGTTAGTTACACCATTTATTTGTAACTGAAGATCAGCAGTTTCGCTTCTTTTTTTAATTTACTTATTGAATATTTTCTTTACCATACAAAATAGATAAAAAACTAGTATACATTTTCTTCCAAATTTGTCAGGACAGGACCCATTAGTTTCAAACAAAACAGGTAAATGTCACAACATGCCAACCTTCCAACGTCAAAACAAGTAAGATTACCTACTGGAAGGTACTACACCGAATTCAATAAATGTTTAGAATGAAAGGATACAAGAGGATGCGGAAATTAAAGGGACCCGCCCGTATCCGTTGTTTGTTGTCACAGACAATACAACCTAATAGACAACGCTTTACCAAGAATGTGCCTAATCTTGATAAAGTACTGTCTCGGTTCACCGACGTTATGTACTAAGGCTACCATACTGTGGTCCGTTGCTCAGAGGGGTCGGCGTAACGTGTTACGCCGACGACACCCTCGTTACGGCGCGGGGAGCAACGCACCGTGCCGCAGCACTTAAGGCCACGGCAGGGGTTGCTCAGGTCGTGGGTCGGATTCGGCGGCTGGGTCTTGAGGTCGCCCTTTACAAATCCGAGGCTCTGTGCTTCCACGGACCTCGGATGGGGCCACCTGCGGGATCCAGCCTACAGGTGGGGGGCGTCAGCATCGGCATCGAGCCCTCGATGAAGTATCTGGGGCTCGTACTCGAATGGCCGGTGGAACTTCGGACATCATTTCCGAAGTTTGGTCCCAAAACTGAGGGGAGCATCGGCCGCACTTGCGCGGCTGATGCCCAACATCAGGGGACCCAACGCTCCCTACAGGAGACTGTACCTTGGGATCGTGCGAAGCATGGCCCTGTACGGGGCTCCCGTATGGGCGGAGACCCTGACGGCCAGCAATGTGGCTAGACTGATGAGCCCGCAGAGAGTGATGGCCGTCAGGGTGATAAGAGGATACCGCACGATCTCCGGTGAGGCGGCATGTCTCCTAGCCGGGACCCCTCCATGGGACCTGGAAGCGAGAGCCCTTGCGTCACTGTTCAGATGGCGCAAGGAGGCGCTGGAGCGGGGCCAAAGGCCTGCGTCTCGAGAAATCGAGGCCCAGCGGACCCTGCTCCACCAGGAAACCCTGGAGACATGGAAGATGCGACTTGAGCAACCAAAGGGGGGATTCGCCACAATCGCCGCCGTCAGACCGGTCGTGGACGAGTGGCTGGAGAGAAGACACGGTGCTCTCTCCTACCGGTTGACACAGATGCTTGCCGGGCACGGTAGCTTCGGTAGGTATCCGTGGCGAAAACACCGGGAAACCACGGCCGAGTGTCAGCACTGCGAGGACCGCAGCGATGACACGGCGCTCCACACGCTGGTGGAGTGCACGGCGTGGGCACAACAGCGACAGGTCCTCGTAGTGGGTCTGGGCGTGGACACTCTCTCGCTTGAGGCCATGGTGCGAGCCATGCTCTCCAGCGGGAGTAAGTGGGACTGCGCCGCCTCTTTCTGCGAGCAGGTCATGCTCGCGAAGGAGGCGGCAGGCCGGGTGCGGGAGAGAACTCTTCCACCCGAGTTCCGCAGTCGGCGCCCTGGGCGCCGCCGACGTGTCTTCGCCGAGGACTATCGGCCTCCATGACCGGGGGTCTGAGGACGGTGAGAGGGCCGCTCACCGTCCTTACAGAAGCAGGCCCATGACGGCAGCGTGACGTGAGCACTCACGCACGCCCCCCCTTAGAAGCGGGGTCACACCCGAAATCCCCCATAGACGCGGGATTGCACCCGAACCACCCCCTTGGCGAGGCCGCAATGGCGGCCGTAGGTCTGTTGGGAGTCACGGGACATCCTTCCTGAGGGCTTACCCGGGGCTCTCAACCATAGGCTGTTGGGCGTTACGTGAGGTTTTTTAGTCGGTAAGAGTCCGGCATAGCATCCTACGAGGATTTTCCCTCACGTTAAAAAAAAAAAAAAAAAAAAAGGCTACCATACTGGCTGGCGCGACCATTTATTTACATATCTTTATTTCGCTCTGTCATCGAATCAGACGTAATTATGAACGTCGTATGACTCTTATTGTCAGGGCGTTGCCTTGAAGAAGTCAATTGTAACTAGTCAATACATCCCCGCGCCGCAACAGTATTTAGCGATTATCTTCTTATAGCGGAGTTTACGAAAGCGTTGTCTTTTAGATTGTTTGGTCTGTGTTTGTTGTATAACGTGGCAGCAGAAAAACAACAATATCCCGTACAAACAAAAGTTTTGATTTATGGATGGTTTATTAAAAACTATATTTGTAGCACATAGCACATAGCTTGTGTATCGTGATCTGACCAATTTGTTTGTTTAGGACGATACGTGCTTATTACTTCGTAATTATGTAGGTACTATTAAGGCTGATGGCACATTTGTCAGCACCGTACGCGCCGCATTTCCTGATAGCCTCGCACATACGCGCCGTACGCGCCGTAAGCAAATCTTTGGTAACGCCAACTATAGCAGTTTCTTTTACCTCTGGTGTGAAACGGTACAGTGAGTGGTATTGTGACAGTGGGCTATGAGGGGAAGATCCCTTCGGAACAGAATGTACAAAACGCAAAATGAGGACCACAAGCAAAATGTACAAAACGCAGAATGTACATAAAGCAAAATGTACAAAATGTAAACAACTCGCAAAATGTAGACAACGCAGATTGTGCACGTTATGGCTTGTCTTTATAATAATAGGTCTAGATCGGCAAAACAAATGAAGATCGGCGAAACAAATGAAGATCGACAGTACAAATGACGGTCGGATAAACTAATGACGATCGAAAAAACAAATGCAGATCACTAAAACAAAATACTATAAGCAAGTTGATAATGTCAAAAATTACTTGCAGCCATATTTTGTAATCTAAATGCGATTGTCATTCAAAAAAATAGGTGCAAGCAAATCTCGACCTTAATGACTTTTCTCTAAAAATGTGCTTCTAGGCGTTTATAGACATAACTGATCGCGAATATATAAAAAATAAATAGATAATATGCATGCTCATAAGTTTGAAATTTGCTTGAACCCTATTTTTGTAATCTAGATGCTATAACCATTCATAAAAATAGGTGCAAGCAATTCTCGACCTTATGAACATGAATAATATTTATTTAATTTTTACATATTCGTGATCAGTGATGTCTATAAACGCTTAAAAGCACATTTTTAGAGAAGTGTCATTAAGGTCTAGATTTGCTTGCACCTATTTTTTTGAATGGCAATCACATCTGGATTACAAAATATGGCTGCAAGTATTTTTTAATCTTATCAATTTGCTTATAGTCTTTTGGTTCATTGATCTGCATATGTTTCTTCGACCGTCATTTGTTTTGCCGATCGTAATTTGTTTATCCGACCGTCATTTGTTTTGCCGATCGTCATTTGTTTATCCGGCCGTCATTTGTTTTGTCGATTTTCATTTATTTAATCGAGCGTCATTTGTTTTATCGATCTTTATTTGCAAATAAAAATAGAATATTAAAGGATTTCAACATTGCTAATAAATGGGTGAATGTTATTGTGATTGTAATCGCTCACTATAAAAATCCGTGTGCATGTATTATGTATTGTCCGGTTTGAACATTATTTCCGTATAGATACGGGCAAATACGTATATATGGCAACACTGAGCATGCATGCGGCTACACCGAGCATCAGCACGCGCCGTACGCGCCGCATTATGACGTCATCAGAATGTTATTCGGATGCCTACCGCATTTTACGAAATGCGGCGCGTACGGTGCGGGTGTAATGTGCGAGGTTCCATACAATTTCATACAACGAATTCTAAAATGCGGCGCGTACGGCGCGTGCGGCGCGTACGGTGCTGACAAATGTGCGAGCAGCCTTAACGTTCTGTCTAAAATGTATCATTCATGAGATAATAAAATATAATATTTTTTACGCCTTTGTTGTGTACTTTGTGTATATTGTAAGCATAAAAATAATCAATTAATGTGTGGGAGAGAGAGAAAAAAGAGGAGGTTCTCCATTTGACTGCTTTTTATTGTTTGATACCTCATAACTTTTGATTGGGTGAACCGAATTCAAAGATTCTTTTTGTTTGAATACCGGTGCTTTCCAGGTGGTCTCACTACTCTGAAACTAGGATCTGATGATGGCATCCCAGAGAAATCGAGGAAAATCGTAAAAAAATTGTAAGGCAACTAGTACGTTAGTTATTTTTTTCTTTTTTTGAACAGAAATTTAAAGCGCTACAAGTTAAAGAACGTCTGAAATCGATATGATAATGGAGCCGGAAGACAGTTGAGGGAATTCCTTTACGATTTACAGCAGTTACCTTGTGTTTGGGTTCATTTATTTCAGGGTATTGAGTGGGGCTATTTCTGTAGTTCATTTTGGAAGTGAAAATTCTATTGGAATTTGACGATTTGAAAGTATTGAGTGGGGCTTTAAACATAAGTTATGTTTTGATTTTTTTAAATATAAATAGTATAAGCCTAATTTGGACAAAAAGACTGTAAAAATTATTCAGTAATCTTATAGATACAATCTTACCTTGATATAACGAACTACAATCTATAAGCATCGTGATTATGAAGATTGAAGATATAACAGTGGAAGGGCACCCAGGTAAGGCTATATAATAATATCAGGAATATTTCTGGAGGGATTCAATTTTTTGAAACCACTTTTTTGGTTGTTTCAGAAACCTGTTAAGACAAAAGCTATTAATAACAAAGGTATTTAGGTAAGTACCATGCGGTCAATTGATGGCCCTATGATTTTTTTTCCTGATAATTTTCAACCCCCATCTACGATTTAATAGAAACGCAATTCGCAGCTATTAATTTTCACTTTCTAGAAATTTTAAATTGTGACTTAAAGCATGTATAAAGACATAACAATTTATAAATTTTGCCGTTTCCACTCTTTTCAAGTTACAAGAAACTTTTTGCTCTCCACATTTATTTTGACCCTTTTATAGTAGTCTATCTACATATTAATAGGCTGCACGTTGATATTAGACGACAATGTCTTCGCGCAGTTCAAGTCAGATAAACTAAAGTGGAGCGTGCCCACGCGAGCAATGTATCTTTCTGTGTTTAATTCGTGTAAGCAGTGTTGACATTTATATTTTCTGAGAACGAGTGGAATGAGCTCATCTGATATAAAATGTGTACTGCGGGGGAGTGAGCAGATGCTGACTCAAACTGCGGTCTGCTTTAATTCCTTTTAATTTGGGCACATTATTCTTTTGACTTTGGCATGAGTAAATTAGGACTGCTTTTTTATACCACTAAGGTTACAGACAAAACGGCCCAGCTAGTGGAAGTCTCATAGTAACCTATGAACGTTTGCAACGAACAAGACGCTGCACTCGCGCTGCCGACTCTGTGTAAACGATTAGTTTTGACTGTTGGCCATCAGATGTCGATATTGCAGGTGAGGTTGTATTATACTTACCTACCTACTTACCTAGTATATTTTTGATAGCAAACTTTTGAAATTTCGCTGTTGATGTTCGTGAACAATCAAAGTTAATCTTTTATGTATCTATAATATTCAGACTATATCAAAGTGTTTTGTTTTCTATCCAAACGAATACAAGGAGTAAAAGAATGACGTGAGATATCTGGAGATAATGAGTTTTTCAGGAGTATTGTGATAATAATCGTCGTTTATTGTTTCCCTGCGGTTGCCTGTTAGCAATTATTAGAACAAAGGAAACTAGGAAACAGTTTATCAAATATTAATGAGAAGCTATTCATCTGTATTGGGCAGGTTTCAAGTTTCTGCAAAGGATTGTTCAGCTGGAAAGATATTTATAGTTAGGAAGATTAGTCAGTTATATCATCATCATTCAAACGCTTAACGTGTCTGTTATTTGCTTTGCATTTGACATAATAAATACGTGATAGGTACATACGCATACAAGCACAATGTTACTTGTCATATGTATATAAATATATACAGACATACATTATGTCACGCCTTTATCCCCGTAGGGGTAAACTATATGGTGAAATGTGGACGTATACCATGACTCTGCCTGTCATAGTATACGCCCACATTTCACCTTATAGTTTTATGTCCCACGTAGTATTTTCTGTTGATGATGTGACTATTTTCATGTTGAAATGGACAGGCGCAGATCGTGACGACCTGCAGTTACAATTTTTAAGCCGCCCAGAAGACCTTCAACTTGGCTTAACGACTGTTATTTTACTGACAACCGGGTCTCATTTTGAGTTTTCCTTATCTACGCAATGGATCGTTTTGCGAAAGTGATCCCTTAGTCGCCTCTTAGGACACCCTCGGGTTGAATTTTGTACTTTTTTCCGTTGCCTCATGGGGCCTCGTCGCCACAAACACACGGGGATAAATATATATCTCTATACATGTGTATTTAAATTACTTTAAAACGATGTTCAAGCCGCCTACGTGAACTTCAACTTGGCTTAACGATTGCGCTTTGATTATATATAAAATATATTATAAGCAAAGCGATTGCCTATGTTATTGGTCATCAGGACCAGAGTCTAACGTGCCTTCCAAAGCACGGAAGCGCTAGTAAATGGAAATTACTGCCATAAAGCTGTTTTAGTCAGTAAGATTCTGGCATAGCATCAATGAAGGATTTCCACACGTAAAAAGAGACGCGAGGCCACGAGTGCTTCCTCTTACTACAGATACATAAAGATGTAAGTACCTATCAATAAATTGACCATAGATTTCGAGTCGCGTCTCGTAATTATTAAAGTTTACTCACGTCTCGACATTCCGACCACAATGTTTTATGTGCATACGCAAAAACCGGAAATCTATAATGAATAGTACAAGTTGGGTGAGTTTAAAAACCATACCTATAAATAACTGAATACTTATTGCAGAACTGAAATATGGGCGGTGTCCCATTCAGAACCCATTACTATATTAAAACAACGTTGTGGCTTTTGCGTGTTCACGCTAATAGTATAATGGTGGTTTTTGGTATATTACTACGCTATTAGGGTGTAAAATCGAATAAGGACCAATACCTACCTATATTCATACACCCTAGTCATACTTTCATCCCCGAAGAGGTAGGTAGAAGCACATTTTGAAGCGACATTTCGCCACATGAATTTTGTGCCACGTAATCGTAGAGCGACACGTTCTATGACGTTCACCGGGAGGGGGGGCGCCATACTGAGAGTTTCCTTTCTGTCAAAGCGGACTCTAAAAAGTGTTCGCTTATACACACACATAATATATAAGAAATATATATGTGTATGGCTGTAATTATGAGTGTATTGTTTTAATTGTTTTGAGTTCCATAGTGACAGTTGATTGCTTTTGTAGTGGTGTACCTATGTATATGAATATGATTTCCCCCCTGCAAAATATGACCGACAAAATAAGCAAACATGCTTTGTCTTCTCCGCGTATACATTTCGCGGTGCTCTATGCGCGTAATAGACAAGTTTTTTTCTGTGTTGAATCGTACAGGTGCAGGTTGTCGCACCTGGTAATCTGCTAACAAAATAACAATCTAGTTATACCAGTAGTACCACTGGTAGTACCAGAGGCAAGAAAGGAACTTTTTATTGTCTAATAAAAATGACGGACAGACTGAAATCGAAATACTACAGAAAAAATGAATCATAAAAAAAAATTAATTTTTGGTTCTGAAATATAATCTAGACTACTACATAGGTGTCTAATAATTAATTATCATATTTATTATTTTTAAATAATAATTAGTTACTGTTTAAAAATTTTAAATGTTATATCCTATTTTAAATATCTATAATTTTGTAAACAATAGGGCTTTTGCAGGATAAAGAGCAAATGGTCCACGGGCTTCGCTAATTCTGTTTCTATTCTAGTACCAAATTTCAAACCCATTCAGCGGTTTGATGTTTAAGAGTTATAAACAACCACACATTCACAATCAAAAACTTTTGTTATGCAATAAGATTATCATTCGAACAATAAGTTCTTGCTGCGGAGTCTGATGTCCGCTTACCAACTTTCCTCCTTCCATCTTCTCCACTTGGCATAGTCGTCAGCGAACAGCGTGGGTACTGCGAAATAAAATAGGACAAATAATCCAGTTTGATTCTGCACTTAGTTCTTAGTGTCTGTTACTGGTACGGATAAAAGGAAATTATGAGACTACAGGGAAAATAATTCTATTAAGGAATTCAAAGTGGATATACCTATTCTTAACTTACTCAAAAATATTTTAATACAATACGTTGGTAAGATGTGGTTTAGTTTGATAGGTATATCACTACACTAGTCAGTTGGTTTTAGAATATTGATTGATAACTCTAGATTAATCACGGGGCCCTTGTGACGATCTCTGTAGAAGCCTATTAAAAACCCGGTCGTCAGATAGCAACCCTTAAGTCAAGTTGAAAGTCTCACGGGCAGCTTGAAAAATTTCAACTGCAGGTCGCATCGACCTGCGCCTGTCTATTTCAACACAGCAATAGGCTCACCACCTATTACGTGGAGCATAAAACTGTAAGATGAATATAAATTGGGTAAGATGACGAGTAATGAAAAGACACATTTAATTTTAAACTGTATTAACTATGTACTATTGTTAATTGTTGGTTAAATGACTAAGAAATACATGTTTTTACCATTATTTTGAAATCTGATTTAATTTTGTTCCATTCCTCTCTTATTCCTTTACTCGAAAAATCCCTAAATGTTTTGTACAAATAAAACGCTTTCTGTAATGGAAATGTTTATATTTTTAATAACAGAAAAGTTCTCGTGTATCGAAGACGCTACTGTTGTACAAATCGTTGGAAGCTCACATGGGGCGTACTAAAAGCTATGTTCTGCTAAACATGCTACCTAACATCTTATCACGTACTTACTAAACATAGCAGGTAAACGTGTTCTAGAGAGCTGTAAGAAAACTTGGATAGATTTTACGAACGGCACGACGTGTTTTGAAATTAGTTCTTGATTTATGTCCAATTAATTGAGGTACGAAAGTTTACATTGATTTCATCAGAATCAGATCCTTATAAGTTACATATGGTCACGCCTTTATCCCCGAAGGGGTAGGCAGAGGTATATTACATGCCCACATTTCACCTTTTGTATAATTTGTCCCACGTAATAGGTGGTGAGCCGTATTGCCGTGTTTAAATGGACAGGCGCAGGTTGTGACTGCCTGCTGTTGAAATAAAGCCTTCAACTTAGCTTAACGAATGCCATTTTACTGGCAACCGGGACCAACGGCTTAACGTGCCTTCCGAAGCACGGAAACGCTCAAATAAATGTCACAAAGTGATCACATGGATGGTCACCCATCCATGGACCGGCCATAGTGAAAGTTGCTCACTGCAGTGATCGTTTACAGAACACTGAGTCCGCGGGGCCACGGGCGCTTCTATATCGATATTTGGATGTTTATAAGTTAATCAATCAATTTCTCAATTTCATGCATTTGTTAACCTAGTGCGTCACTGTGACAAATATTGATGTCATCGCTGATGTCTCGCCACAAATATAAGCAGTCTACATACATAGTCACGCCTTTATCGCCTAAGGCGTAGGCAGAGACACCCACACTGTCGCCGTTTGTACTGCGTCCCACTTAATGGCTGGTGTGTCTGAGCATTTTAAACTATTATTAAACAGAAGTACTTTTTTGTCTAATACAATAATCTATCAATACTGAAAAAAATGGCACTGTGCTTGTAGCCAATTTTATCAGATACTAATTTGCGGGAGAGTAAAGTCGTTTTGCAGATTTTACTAATTATTTCAATTACAATGACCCATATTGAAACTGAGACAGTAATTATAAAAAACCAGCCCAGTGCGAGCCGGACTTGCGCACGGGAGGTTCCGCTCCAAAAAACGACAAAAATCACGTTGGTTGTATGTGAGCCCCCCTTAAATGTCCAATTTGTTTTAATTTAATTATTTATACTATACTATCTTCACGCCAAATCCCTTGCGGGGTAGGCAGAAAGAACCGAGCGTCACACGGCACGGTCCATGCACACCTCCCTCACTTGCTTCTTCAACTTTCATTTTAGACAGTTCGCGTTGCTCTATGTTGTTTACTATCCTGTTATTCTCATACAGATCCTCTACGGTGGGTACAGTATGTGTATTTCTCTATGTTTAATTTCTTTTTCAGAATATTGATGGCATTTGAATGATGAGGAAGTCTACAACATCGGTGCATGTAATTGAATTGTGTGTTTGTACGTAAATTGTATAGACAGGAAAAAAATGAGAAATAAGGGATCTTTGTTTTCTATTTCCTATGAAATTGCTGTCTATGAAATATTGCACCTACCTAAAGTAATCTGCTAATAGCATTGTTCACTTTTTGAAGAAAAATATTTACGATGAAAGTAGAAAAATAAGTTAGTATGTGACCCGTATAATGTTCAATCATGGCGATAAGAAATTAATTTCGTTGCGCTATATTTTGATTTTATATCTCCTTAATCATTCATTTAATTTGCATGGCGTAAAGGTAATAAATAATCCTGGTGATATGTTCAAACTAACTAAAGTATTTAAATAGAGAAGGATACCTTATTACCTAATATTATATAAAGTAAAATGTCAAAAAATCACGTTTGTTGTATGGGAGCAAGCCCCATATTATTATTTTTTTAAATTTTAGTATTGGTTGTTATACGGCAATAAAAACACATAATCTGTGAAAATTTCAACTCTCTAGCTAGCACCGTTCATGAGATACCTACAGCCTCGTGACGGACAGACAGACAGACGGACAGCGAAGTCTCATGAATAGGGTCCCGTTTCTTACCCTTTGGGTACGGAACCCTAAAAAGTATTAATTTAAATATTTTAAACAAGCCCTGCACTTGATGCAGGAGCAAGTTTGAGGTTACCATGTCCTGTATATACTATAAAAGTAACAGTACTCGTACATTACATTTCAGATACATACATCACTAAGGAAGTGAGCTAATACTTTATCTTTAAAATGTCTACGAGACATCAGTTTGGAATCAATAACAGCTCAGGCAGACACATAGATTTAGAATGTACAAGATAAACAGTGTCAGATAGAAAACGAAACCAAAAAAGAAATATCTATGTGTGAAAATGAATATATGAATATCTATATATGTTTTTTAATATCAAATTCACACACTGAACTCGACACCATCGCAGAAAATATTAAATTTTCCATTTTATTCGTAAGATCACTACAGAATATTGTAAAATATGAATGACATATTATCACCACGGGTGCTAAGGTGATAAATTAAGAGTACACAAGTTGCTATCTCTTTTCCTCTCGAGCTATGTGTACTGGTAAATGAGGTCTCGCTCGCACGCTATGTGTATCTATTGAGAGTAGCGAAAAATTCTAAATCTATGGGCAGACAGAAATACACAAGTTAAACTGTCTCCACAGCAATGTCAATCCTTTTTCTCTATGGGGTTAAAAACTGCTCATGAACCAAAACTCAACCCCCGAAAAGCATTTCAAATAAGATAATGTTAGGGGTAGCCATGCCACCTTCACAGAGAAATTTATAGTAGAGTATAATCATCACGACTCAACGAGGTGGCATACGCTATCCCCAAATGTTTATATGCTTGGCTTTTCAATGGTCCAGTGCAAGTTAGTGATTATTTTATTTTAAGAGTTATAAAATCCGATTAATCCATCAATCAAATGATTCCTGAACGTAGGCCGTAGGTAGCTTGATCTACAAACAGTCTCAGATAGGTAGCTGTATCATTAAACAATACCGTTTCGCTAAATAATCTTCAAAAGTGTTTGTTTCTTCATTTATTTATAGAGGGTTTAATTAAATAATTCACGCCAAACAAACGATCTTGAGCACTCTGCATCCAGTCCCCACCACAAAACCTAAGTTTTCATAATATCACACTTTTGAAAGTAACAAAAAAACACAAATGAATCATCTAATAAGCCGTAGTCGGGTAAATAAGTTGCAATTTATAATCATAGTTTTGCTAAATTTGTACTAAATTGGAACACGACCCCAAACGTTCAGCATTTCCACTCAATTAAATTACTCAATTGGACTGAACTGCGGGTACAGGCAGATTTAATCGTAAGACATTTTGGTTTGCCTTTTATGTGGACCTCTCCCTCTGATTATTTCCCGCTACAAATATATTTTTATTTTCCCTCTACACTTCGTGAATACGTTCAGTGAACTCTTTTGGTTCGAATTTGCATTCAGTAACAGGAAAAAGTTTGTAGTAAGTTTTCAAATCATACTTTTAACGGACTCTGGTATTGAAACTTGACTTCATCGGAATTCGAGAACTTTGAAGAAACGACTCATACTTATAGAATTCGGGACTTTACGCGAAATACTATTTACTTACATTCTACCGACGTTTCGAGCACGTTGCAGCGCCCGTGGTCGCGGTTGGACTGAGGCGAGGATCGACAAAAACCACGAAGTTATTTCTTGTCGAACTACCCTCCGCTGCGCGTTGTTATTACAACGTTGTTATAAGTATGAGTGTTAAAAACCGCGATAGTTTAAAAATAACATTTGAAGAAACGAAATAGTAAAAAAATAGAGAAGTTATACTTTTTTGAACGCAATTCGTAACTGACATTATCAGTGGTAAAATAAATAAATGGTTTAAAAAACCCTAGAAAAATACGCTTTTATAATGCACGAAAAACCCAAAAATAAATTATGGATCGTTCAAGTTGCCTCTATTTCTAGGCTGAAGTGTAAACTATGTGCTTTTAGTTATAAAATTTGATTGCAAAAGCGTGGGGCGCTGGAACAGGATGCTTCCGCCAGGAAAGTCTTTCCGGTCGAAAGAGTCTTGTCAGATTAAGGATAAGGTCACATTTATAAAAGCGTGTTTTTCTCGTGTTTAAACTATTAATTTACACTGTCACGCTTTTATATATCTATTGTGACTTTTACTATTATTATTATCATTTTAAATTTCGGAAATGTATTAACGATGATAGGCTTTAATTGAAATGCATGACATACTTACTTGAAAAGTAAAGTAGTTAATCACGCATACGCATTTTCAACACCCACTTTTGCCAGTTTTTCGTAACGCCCGCGTAATAGAAACAAACCTATTACCGTTACGGATCTCTATTAGATAATTCATAGGAAGGTCCTTAAAGTTTCGGCATTCCGAGATATTTAGAACAATATGTAGTAAACATGTAATAAGAATACAAACGCATATATTATATCCCTAAGCGGGTTTTTAACGGTAACCCTACGAATAATGTATTCGTAGCGGTAACTAAAGATATCTCGTTCTCGAACAAGAACTCTACATTTTGCTATTAACGTATTCCCCTCATGTATCTACTTAATTGCCTGAAAGAAGAGGCGCTCCCTTTGGCAGCATAAACGTTATGCTCTTGTGCGACCTCATGCAGCTTTCGCCAGGATTTTTATTATATAAGGATTAGTATTAAAATGAATTTGCTTACTAAAAAGTCTTTCTTGTTCTAGCGCCCCACGCTTTTACTATCAAATATTATAACTAAAAGCACATAGTTTACACTTCAGCCTAGAAATATAGGCAACTTGAACGATCCATAATTTATTTTTGGGTTTTTCGTGCATTATAAAAGCGTATTTTCCTAGGGTTTTTTAAACCATTTATTTATTTCATACTTTTAAGTCACAACATTTATACCTTTACTAGCTGTTCCCTGCGGCTTCATCCGCGTAGAAGTCGTTATCGCATAAAAGCATACCCTCCTTTCGCGCAGCCAGCAGTTAAAAAGTAGCCTAACTCAAACTATCTTTATAACAAATTTCATCAAAATCGGTTCAGTGGTTTAGGCGTGAAAACGTAACAGACAGACAGACAGAGTTACTTTCGCATTTATAATATTTGTAGGGATTTCTGTATTACATGGTGATTTGTCTGAGTTCGACTAATGTGAAGATATTTCATAATTACTCTAATACATATACATTTCATGCAGGTACCTATGTCAAAATTTACACTCAATATTAACTTCAATATATAACAGGTTTGTTATAACCTTAAACCCTAATCGTGGTCAAAGTTCATTACACGACTTTTCTAACAAATCCAAACACAGCTATGATACAATGTTCAATCATGAAGTTACAGTTCATATCTTACGACTCCATCATCAGATCAGTTTGACAGCATTATATTATTGTATTGTTATTAGAACTACAAACATCTGCCAATTTACATAACGCTACGATCCTTGGAAGATGGTTAAATTAGTTACCTGAGATTCCATTGCATAGTTTTACAAGTCAATTAAAAAAAGGTTTGTTATAACCTTGAAACCTAAGCCTGGTCAAAGTTCATTACAAGACTTTTCTGACGAATCCAAAAACAGATATAATATGATATTCCATCATGAAGTTCCAGTGCATATCTTCCGGCTCCATCATCAGATCAGTTCGACAGTACTATATTATTGTATTGTCATCAGAACTACATACAGCTGCCAATTTTCATGACGCTACGATCCTTGGAAGCTGGTTAAATTAGCTACCTTAGATTCCTCTTTTTCCATCGAAGTTTCAGTGCCTATCTTCCGGCTCCATCATCACATCAGTTTGACAGTACCATATTATTGTATTGTCATCAGAACTACATACAGCTGCCAATTTTCATGACCCTACGATCCTTGGAAGCTGGTTAAATTAGCTATCTTAGATTCCACTTGTTTTCAGTGCCTATCTTCCGGTTCCATCATCATATAAATGCGACAGTACCATATTATTGTATTGTCATCAGAACTAAATACAGCTGCCAATTTTCATGACGCTACGATCCTTGGAAGCTGGTTAAATTAGCTACCTTAGATTCCACTTTTTCCATCGAAGTTTAAGTGCCTATCTTCCGGCTCCATCATCATATCAGTTTGACCGTACCATATTATTGTATTGTCATCAGAACTACATACAGTTGCCAATTTTCATTACCCTACGATCCTTGGAAGCTGGTTAAATTAGCTACCTTAGATTCCACCTGTTTTCAGTGCCTATCTTCCGGCTCCGTCATCATATCGGTTTGACAGTACCAGACTATTGTATTGTCATCAAAACTACATACATCTGCCAATTTTCATGACGCTACGATCCTTGGAAGATGGTTAAATTAGTGTTCTTAGATTCCATTACATTGTTAGTTACATACACGACGACCTAATAAAAGCGTATTATTAACAACGAATTATTAATGAATCATTCATTTTAATTGCTTTTGCGCTGAAACAAAAAAAAAACATTTCTTAAAGGACTCCAAGGAAATAATGAATTATTATTTTATTATGTTATACTAGCTGACCCGCGCAACTTCGTTTGCGTCGCATAAGAGAGAGAGAGAGAGAGAGAGAGAGAGAGAGAGAGAGAGGCGGTAAAACTTTTGTCTCGATTTTTCAATTGAACTCGGTTTAAACAAATCGATCCGATAAGGTAATGTTTGCTCGGTATGTGCAGCTGTTCAGTTGGGACCAAAACAAAAAAAAACCGGCTAAGTGTAAGTCGGACTCGCGCACGGAGGGTTCCATACCAAAAAACCGGCCAAGTGCGAGTTGGACTCGCCCGTGAAGGGTTTCGTAGCAGCAAGTAACATAACATAAAAGTTCTTATACTTCGTTGTATCTTTGATTGATGTTTTAACACGTTCGCAGTGGTAGTGATTTTTCTAACCGAAAGTTGCGGTTTATGACGTATTAAAAAAAAACTACCAGCTCTATCTCGTTCAAACCAATTTTTATTTGGTAGTTTTTATGGCAATGTACATCATATAATTTTTTTAGATTTATCATTCTCTTAGTTTAGAAGTTGAAAGGGGGGGGACACACATTTTTCCACTTGGAAGTGTCTCTTGCGCAAACTAATCATTTTAGAAAAAAATGATGTTAGGGACCTCAACAGCATTTTTGAAGACCTATCTATAAATACTGCACACGTATGGATCTGACGAAAAAAAAAATTTTGAGTTTCAGTTCTGAGTATGGGGACCCTCAAAATTTACTAGTTTTTTTCTAGTTTTATATAAGAATCTTAATACGGTTCACAGAATACATCTAGTTACCAAGTTTCAATAGCATAGGCCTCATAGTTTCGGAGAAAAATGTCTGTGACATACGGACGGACAGACAGACAGACATGACGAATCTATAAGGGTTCCGTTTTTGCCATTTGGCTACGAAACCCTAAAAACGACAAAAAGTCATGTTTCTTGTATGGGAGCTCCCCTTGAATTTCTATTTCGTTTTAATTTATGTTCTATGTAGGTAAACACACTGCTCGATATTCTGTGAGTATTTCAAGCGACTACTGGTTGCTCTTATAACCTAATATTACTACATAGTATGTAATATGTACTGATCTTGACATAATAATACTTGACATTGAATACAATAAAATATAATTTGGTAACATATGAAGAATGTTTCTGACATAGTTATTAATTCTGTTTTCTTTCTGACATTGAATTTGTAAAATGTATTGACTAAGTATAAATAAATATAATTAGTATTTTATCTCGACATTGTAATAGTACTAGACATTGAATTAAATAAAGGTACCTAAACTGGTGAAAACAAAAATTAATGATTTTGACATGGTAACATTATAATAGAATTGGTAACACTTCCTAAATGATCTGTACTGTAGAAACCGTAATGTAATGCATAGAATTGTACCTACGTTTGTGTTAAATGGATTATAAATTTAGACAATAATTATTATAATATTGTATAATGATATTTGCATGCCTGATCTGGCGAAATGTGTTGGTGTCAAATTTTTGTAACATCTCAAACTGTACCACATTTCACGTGAATAAATGAATTTGAATTTGAAACAAGTACTGCTCTGTGGTCGTTGTTTATTATCCTGTTATCCTCATAAAGATCCACTATGGTAGGTACAGTATGTATTTCCAAAAGAATTTGTGAACTGTATTTTTAATTTCTATTTCAGAATATTGATGACATTTGAATGATGACATTATAAACACGATACGTCTACAACATTGGTACATGTAATAAAATTGTAACACGCCGCCGGTGTTTGAACGTAAATTGTTTATACTGAAGAAAAATCAAAAATAAAGGCTCTTTGTTTACTATTTCCAATAAAATTGCTATCTTTGAAATATTACACCTACCTAGAGAAATCTGCTGAAAGCGTTGTTTACTTTTTAAAGAAAAAATATTTACTATGAAAGTAAAAAAATAAGTTAGTAGGTATGTGAAAAATAATTTTGGCGACACGAAATTATTTTCGTTGCGCAATATTTGATTTTGCTATAGGTACATTCTAAAGTTTTCATTTAATTTGTATGGTGTAAAGGTAATAAATAATCTTGATGATATGAACAAGCCAACTAACATAATTAAATTGAGAAGGATATAAATAAAATGGCAAAGACAACCCGTTTGGGACAACCCCTTAATTTTTTTTGTCATCAGTATTTGTTGTTATTGTTGCAACAGAAACACATAAATTTCAACTCTCTAGCTATCACCGTTCATGAGATACAGCCTCGTGACGGACAGACAGACAGACAGACAGCCGGACAGCGAAGTCTCATGAATTGGGTCCCGTTTTTACCCTTTGAGTACGGAACCCTAAAAAGAACAATTAACATTGACCTATCTTGAAAATATCCCATTTACCTTAATTAAACTCTTGTTATAGGGTAGCCGTTATTCTGTCAGACTTCTAAGAAGTACCTACTCATTACAGCCATTATTTTTCTCAGTTTTTTTTTGTAAGAGAAAAACTGGTCAACATAGTATTTATATTATATTCATAAGCATTAAAGTGGCATGGGGGTAGCTATATCTGTAGACTGCAGCCTGATAAGCGTGGGTTGGGACGACCGCAGATGGACCGAAGACCTAGAAAAGGAAAGGAACGAATGCGATAGGCGCAGGATCGTGTATAGTGGCGTAAATTGACAGCGGCCTATATCCAGTAGTGAACCGCTTTAGGCTGATTTCAATGATTGGACTGGCGTTATAACTTGAGTTAACCCAAACGTCATTCGATACTCTTAGAAATCGGAAACATCTTCTAATATCTCTGTTAATATCTACCACAGTGTTCACTAGCGAGTATCAAAAAGAAACATACTGTACTTTGTTTATTTTTCTTTCGTACTAAAATTTATATTATTCCATTGAAAATAAAAAAACTGTCCAAGTGCGAGTTGGACTCGCCCATGACGGGTTTCGTAGCAGCAAGTAACATAATATAATGTAAAAGTTCTTATAGTTCGTTGTAACTTTGATTGATGTTTCAACACGTTCGCAGTGGTAGTGATTTTTCTACCCGAAAATTGCGGTTTATGACGTATTAAAAAAAGTACCAGCTCTATCTCGTTCAAACCAATTTTCGTTGGTAGTTTATATGGCAATGTACATCATACATTTTTTTTAGATTTATAATTCTCTTAGTTCAGAAGTTAGAGGGGGGGGGGCACACATTTTTCCACTTCGGAAGTGTCCCTTGCGCAGACTATTCATTTTAGAAAAAAATTATATTAGGAACCTCAATAGCATTTTTAAAGACCTATCTATAGATACCCTACACATATGGGTTTGATGAAAAAAAAATTTTGAGTTTCAGTTCTGAGTATGGGGGCCCCCAAAATTTACTACTTTTTTTCTTGTTTTACATAAGAATCTTAATTCGGTTCACAGAATACATCTAGTTACCATGTTTCAATAGCATAGCTCTTATAGTTTCGGAGAAAAATGGCTGTGACACACGGACGGACAGACAGACAGACAGACATGACTAATCTATAAGGGTTCCGTTTTTGCCATTTGGCTACAAAACCCTAAAAACTACAAAAAGAGCATACCATTTTTAGGGTTTCGTTTTTTTTTTCGGCTAGAAAAATCACTACCACTGCCAACGTGTTAAAACATCAATCAAAGTTACAATGAACTATAAGAACTATTATATAATGTTACTTGCTGCTACGAAATCCTTCATGGGCGAGTCCAACGCGCACTTGGCCGGTTTTATATTTTGCACAGTTTGTTGAATTGTATTTTTTGTCGTTTTGGACTAAATTTAATTTATAATTTGTATCTATTTTCAAATAAAAACAAAATATAAATGAAATACAACTTCTAATAGGAAATATCTTACACCTAGGAAAGCTTCTTATTGGTATTTTTGCTTCGATTTATTAATTATAGCCGCTAATGAAGTTCAATTAGTAAGTTAGTCCATCAATCTTCCAAGCTCTTGAAGACAGAATGATGTATTACACCTAATAAATTATGCGCACCGGAATTTTAGAACGTATTACTGAGTTATTTTAATTAATTAGGACTGTTTTGCTACCTCTTTTCAGAAAATATATATCTACTTATTTAAATATATATAAAAATATTAAACTGTAAGTTCAAAAGAGATGTTTTTAAACTAGATTATGAAGCAATATAATTGAAATTCGTAAAACGTATAAATAAATAAGTATCTTTAAAATTATTATATTAGCTTACTTTGTTTGTTTAATTTGATAAAATTTAAAAATTATTATTTGGACCACTTTTTGTTTGATACTTTGATCTGATATTTGGTACAGACCTTTAGTTCCAATAACATTACAAAATCTGGTAAGCAGAATGCTGTATTTTGAATCGCATTTCCGGGTTAGACGACCCTACGCTTCTATTACTTCACTGTGACAAAGTACTGGGGTGTATGGTTTAAGTCCTTTTTGTTTTCACTTCAATAGTAATATTTAAAGATTACCTACGGATTAGTCTGACGACGACGCGCGACGCTGTTGAATTTGAAATTATCTAAGACGCCCTATGAATTTTGTTGTACAGAAATCTTTTATGTACTTATGAACTAATTAAGTACAGTAAAATTCTAAATGATCTAACATAAAGTATTTTCAGAAAAAAAATTGAATAAAAATTTAGTGTACCTGATACCTATTATACTTGGTCTACTATACATTTTATTTTCTTATGTACGGTCAGTACATTAGAAAATATTTACTTTATTAATGTGGAAGATTCATACCGAAATAAACATGACAGCATATACTGGGTGTTTCTTTTAGGGTGTCAAGCCGCCACTAGCTGGTAGCAGGGTTCCATACCTATCGATTTAACCCCCATGTATGTTCTACGATTTTTTGTAGTTTTCGAGATAAAATTTTTTTTCGTTATTTTACCACGTGGCTTTAAATAATTACAACTTCTTTTTGGTTCGACTTTTCTTGGATATTTTTTATTATTATAATGCCTATTGATTGCAGTATTATGGACAAAATAATCTCCTTCCTAACTTTGATACAAGATGTACAAATTTTAATCGATAATAAAAAAATAGGGAATTATGCAGAACGTTATATCTCGAAAACTACAAAAAATCGTAGAACATACATGGGGGTTAAATCGATAGGTATTGAACCCTGCTACCAGCTAGTGGCGGCTTGACACCCTAAAAGAAACACCGTGTATATAAGTGATCTGACAGTCAATTAAAATTTACTTATATTTAGTTACCAAACTACATTGTGCCGCTAACGCCTATGCTGGCTACTGGTTACATAATTATACCTAATATAACAGGCCCTGTGTCCTGCAGGGCGAATTGTGCCGAAATTCAGTCTAAACTTACTCCAATAACACGCACCTTATTAATCAGGAAAGGGTGTGTGGAAACTTCAACAAGTTATTAAACTTGATTATGAGTAACCACGGTAGCTTTGTGATAACTTGAATAGGCAATATTCGAGAATACAAAGGCACTATTTCATTAAGATTTATGCAAATATTACCTAGTTAGAGGTTCATAATGATTTCCTTGGAAATTTTTGTACTTATACTTTTACATGTACTAGTAACAGGACATGGTTGTAGGCACGGGTTAAATGGGTATTGACTTCTAATCTTTGAAAAACCGACAACATTCCCTGTACTATAATTACTATGGTATAATCTTAGTCAAACTTACGACCTGTACGTTAATAGTTAAAGTTGCTCAGTATAATTATAATCATGGAGTATTATACAAAATAAACTCTAAGTAAATAAAACACTTGGTGTTTAAAACTTTTTGAAATAATTGTTACGGAAAATTCAAGAGAATTTTGTTGAGTAAATAGTTTTTTTTTTGTTTCACAGTGCTGTTGTTATTTAACCCGTAGCTGAATGCGCGAAATACAAAGGCGTGTCAACGTCGACATGTTACACCTATGACTTGCAGTTTTCTGGAAGCGGCTCAAATACTTTATCTTTTCTTGAATAATTTTGTATAGTTATTAATATCTACTGTAAAATTCATGCGTTGCTTAGTTTAAGTTTTATACTATGGTAAAGGTTTTATAGTATAAGTAAACTTTTTGATGCTCGCGGCTCACGTGAAATTCGGGTCCCGTTCCCACTTCCCGTGGGAACATATTCCAGGGATGAAAAGTAGTCTATGTATTATTCCAGACTATAAATCTAGCCCTGTATCAAATTTCAGTCGATAACAACGTACTTAATACGTTTTGTATAGCTTCAAAATCTCACTTTATAAACTTAAACTAAACTTTTCTTTGTATTTTATTAGACGATTTATTGTAGCACTGAACAACTCCTATGCAGGATTTCATTAATTCCAAAATTGACCGGAGACAGTAATAAGTGTGATTGGGTAAGTCTAAACACATAATTTTATTGAGAGCATTGATAAGCAAATTAAGAAATAAATCAACAACTACAGAAATAGATTTTGTATGGAAGACCAAAGCGTGAATCTACCCTATTATTATTAAATGAAGTGATTTTCATAGTGAAACTTTTGACTCAGTGTGTATATAACTTTAAGCATTTTGTATTAAAAGTTTGATTTTGTTTTAGTATTCTTTCTGTCGCTTCTGGTAGTTCATTGTGATATGAATACGTATGAGTATGTATGGTGTAATCATGGTTTCATCAAAAGAGCGGTACACACTAGCGCACTCTCCGCAGCCATCACAGCTCGTCACGAAGTCATTCATTCGGCTCCGTTGATGGTAGGCGCAATTATGTCAAGCTATGAATGCACACATAAAAACTACACATACTTTAATTATAACTGTTTTAGCTGTTTACATACAATTCTATTGGTTTAGATTAAACGACTTTAGTTCCTGTAGTCAAAATAAGTAAAATTTTGTACATGAATTTTTTTATCTTTTTGTCTTTGGAATAGTTTTAATACCGTCAGGTATATTTTTTTATAATTATAAGCATTTTATGTTGATGCGCTTTGGAAAATAATTTGTATTAAAGCGTGTAACGTTTGAAACTGGAAAATGATAAAGTGTTTACTATTAGATTGCATTTTTCTCTTTTTTTTCAACCTTCAGGTGACTTTAAAATGACTTCTAGAGTTTAAGCTGACTTCACTTGCAATGTATGACGGTCATGATTTAAAAATCATCTGTTTCTGGTTTATAATAATTATTAATTAGCCACATGCGTGTTCGAACATACGTAGTTCTAGAATACAGAACATCCATGTAGTAATTGTCTGTATCCGTCTGACCCGAAAGGTGTGTCTTGATGGACGATAAATAGATAGTACTGCTTTCCATTTATCGTCAGTTTTCATCCTAACGAGGTACAACAACAAACTAGAGTACTTTTTGCATAATTTCTATCAGCAAACTGTATCGATTCAGTTCAGCATGTGGAAAATATGAATGTAAAAAAAATCTGCGCTATAATCTCAAAACGAAAGACTTTGTAGTCATAAGATTCACCCGAGACATGAATATTAAGAGAGAAATTTCCTCAAAGTCCCAAACAATTTGCCATCAGTTTGTATAAAAATAGTCCAGCAAAGCGAACATAATGGGGAACAATTTCTTTTACAACCTGTGCCTTCATGTCGGCAAATTACTATCGTATGGTTCGTAAATAATTGCAGCCCTTTTTGTCCCTCTACCAATAATCATATGATATTGGTTAATTTTTTTAAATTTTTATAATACAAAAAAAAAAAGTTTGACACATACATTTAATGTAATGCCGACCGTTTTTTACTACAAAAATAAATATACCTATACTTAGGCTATTTCTTAGCGACTTTAAATACATATGCCATAAAGAAAATGTTTACCTCACAGTAATCGTCTATCTCGTAAGATATAGAATGAATATAAAATGCTGACAGTGACTAGGGATTGAAACTCAGAAGCTGAATTGTGAAGCGTCTACTACTACTATATTTCAGCACTTACCGTTGACTACTGCTATGCTATTTCATTTCACTAGGTTTTGGCAGTGACGAATCAATACCGCTTTAGATATTTGCTCCAAGAGTTATATTTTTGACTGGTAATTCTTCAATGCTAATATTTAAAGCAGAAATATTTGATCTTTTGTTTGCATTCTTTCCCTGTGGGGAAACTACCTTATCCCCGAGTGACATGGACTGAATTTTATTATCGTTTTCCCACGGGAACGCAAATTACGCGGGTAAAACCGCGTGACAATGGTAAGTCTTACAGAAAATAAGATCTTAAAAATATTAGAGTACCTACACAAAATAAAATTCCGTATTTCGCCAGATTCACAAAGAGAGCTACATTCTGCGTTCCTCTATTTTATTAAAATTGAATTCACGTTGAATGTAAGATTTCCCAGTACTGGTTTCGCTACATTATACCTCATAAAATATTATAGGCTTTTGATAAGACAATATTACGCACCAAAATCATCTATTAAGGGTACCTACGTATGTTAAATTATGTTATGACGGAATCAAAATGAAAAACTAACGCTATCTGCATAAGTAAAAAAATATTTTCTTTGTTTTTATAGTTTAAGATTACTTTTTGTTTATATTCATTGTGCGTGTCAAACTTTATCATTTTTGTACATATATTTATAAGTCCCACAACGAATAATAAAGAATTTCTCTGAGAAAATAGATCAGTGATATTCGTATGGTTGGCGAAGGTGCCCGACCTACAGACAGGAACTCTAAACTATGATTTTTAATTCGAGTCAGTAAAATGACATTTTCAGTGTTGCGGGGTTTTTGTCACAAATAAATAGTGATGTGGTTGAATCGAGTTTTACAATTAAAGTTAGTCGAGATTATATTTTTTTATTGACTAACAAACAGTAATTAAATATTACATAAAACCACGTATACCGTATTTCAACTCATTCAAATAATGCAGTAAACAAACAATTTGGAAAGAAAGAAAGAAATAAAAAGAAATTTATTTCGCATAGGCATTATACAGATGCTCTTGTAAAACGTCCAGAATATAAATCAAAATCTACCACCAGTTCACAACGCGACCCACCTGAGAAGAACTGGCAAGAAACTCAGCGGGTTAAAATCACGATTGCTCCATAATTATTTACATTTAAATATAATCACTTTTCTAGGAACCATAGTTTGTTTTATACAAACATTTCACACCAATTTACGTTGAGAATAATTTCATGCAAAATACTTTAAAACTGTCATTTTTGCTGGTCCTTAAATATTTTTTTTCTACGACCATTTGGTAATTTGCTTAAAACATAACCATAACTCAAATCTCAAAAGTACTCATTCCTGTCAAGTCGTGTTACAATGACCATTTCCACACGAGTAAACCGTTCTACAATAAAACTTTTTTTTATGGGTATGGCATCAAAAAATCAACATAATGATTATGCCAAAAAGCGCGCGTATTTGCGTCAGGACTAAACATCGCATGTAATTAGGCTGTATGGATGAATTGCCTTTGCATTCGACTTGTGGGATTCACAAATGGTCACAAAGCTTGAATGGAACTACGTAATTCCTTGGTCAAATCTTCTTCAAATTTGGCATAGGTAGGTACAGCATCTTTGACAGAATTGATAGGTAAGGTGTTTTGTATTTTATTGAAATTTATTTTATAACATGGTAAAAATAGGGTAGAAAAATATTTTAGGAGGGATTTGCCGCATAGTTCATATTGATACTCATTAGCCGGTACTAATTGGATATATTTTTTTGACACATTCATGCTTGAAAGCTCAATTAAAATAGTTTGTTAAAAGTAAGTTTTTTTTAAAGTAAGAAAAAAGGGGGATTAAGGGGGGCTCCCATCCAACAAATGTGATGTTCCGGTACGGAACCCTTTGTGCGCGAGTCCGCCCCGCACTTGGCCGGTTTTATATACTACTAAGATGACAGACTTACGGCCCACCTAATGGCTGGTTTCTGTAGCGGACTAATTTGCATAATGAATGTTTGCAACACCAGTGGTGCTGCTGCATGTCGACCCATATTTCCCTTGGCACTACTGCTTGGCACTACCAGCATAGTCATGGGAAAGTAAAATATCCCGTAACCCTAATGGTAGTGCTAAGGATAATTGTACTTTTATCTTGACACTACTGTTTGCCAGTAGTATTAGTAGTGTTCGTATTAATTCAGGCGCCACCTTACACCTTTTTAAATTAAGTTCAAGTCCTTATTTTTAGTAGACAATCAAAAAAAATTAGGCCAATTTTAGGAATTTCTAGGCCAATAGATATAAAACGTTATATTTATGCCAAATTGGCTCCGCTAATTTTCATTTTCATTATTCAATTTCATTAAGGAGTTTCTTGAATCTCTTGATGGAGCCGATATACCTATTTTAATGTTTTTTTTGTATCATTTAGTAGGCATTACGTAGGGTAACTACTAACGATTTCCGTCCTTTTCTACTGGAATTCAAGAAGTTACAAAGAGTTTCATTTGACTCCTCAATCTTCAAATTTGTGCCTAAATAATGCAATGGGAATACACGCGACAGGAAACCACGCGATAAGAATAGAAGCGACAGGGAACTTTTCTATTTCTCTCTCTCTCTCTCTCTCTTACGCAAACGAACGCCATTTGTTGTTTAGTTAGAAACAAATGGTTCTCAGTGCATATAATTATGTATGGAATCAAAATGCAGCAAAACCTGACGTAATATATAATATAATAGAATATATGTAATAGATATTACATATTTACAATATCAATTTTTAGAATATCATAAAAAAAACGCTTAAACACCTAATAAAATAAAGAATGACTAAAATGTGTAAGTCTATTGATTGCCGAACATCACTATTGTAGCGGGTCACCCTTTTTTGTAACAGTGACAGTTGCACTTGTCATTTTACTGACTGAGATTAATAATCCGACTTATAGCATGTATTTTATTTTTCACAATTTTTTTTTTTATAAATATTCACGAACACTTCACACAACGCTATCTGATCCCAAAGTAAGCTAGGAATAACCTGCTTGTGTTATGGGTATCAGACCCCGGATATGAATACTTATATACTTTTAAATACATACGTATTATACATAGAAACACCCAGACGTGGATACGTTGCGTATTATATTTTAGTTTAAAATTGGTTTACAAATTTATGAATCAACTAACAAATTATTTATGCTGTTTGTGAACCCGTGTATGCTATAAATATATACGTTATGTAGTTGTATCAAACTCTAAAAAAGCCTTGCGATGACCACTCTATTTTAAAATCACGTAGGTAGTAACTCAAAGGTTCTATGTATCTAGCAAAAGAAAGTTGCTGAAAAGGTATAGTTATGTAAATCACTCTTTTACATTTACCAACGTAGATGTTATATTGTCCTATTTGATCCTGCATGCGCTTCGGTCAACAATAGGACATGCCCTGGAGAATAAGCAGCTTGAGCCATGGTTTAATTACGTTCAACTAAGCTATGTATAAAATGAACCGCAATAATTAAATATATATTATTGTGGTTCATACACATTTTATGAGAAGTCCGTTCCATCTCTAGCGGTTGAACGAGGACGCCAATTTCACACTCGATGGGAATTCCAATTATTATCATTTAATATCCAGATCTATGCGTGGTATTCGATATTATATTATTAATCAATCTATATTAAAGACCACGCAATTACGGATTAATCTTACAGATTTAATATGAGATTATTGATCCATATAATGAACTTATAATAATGTAATGAATATGAGCCCAATAGAAATCAGATCTT
This sequence comes from Miltochrista miniata, assembly GCA_933228765.1. NCBI lineage: Eukaryota > Metazoa > Arthropoda > Insecta > Lepidoptera > Erebidae > Miltochrista > Miltochrista miniata. Next base: position 25,801,032 of record OW121756.1, read on the forward strand.
TCAACGAATTAGGATTTCTATAGTAGTTTCTTTTCTGTAATCAAATCGTTTGAAAACGCTAAGAACTTTAGGGCCGAAGACGTGTATTGTTTACTCAATAACAATAAAATTAACAGCGACTAAATGAACGTATGAATCCGCCCTTTGGTATGTAATGTGTCTCATCTTCGTGCCATTACAATAGAACATTATGTAAATAAAGAAACGTCTGCGAAACAATTTTATAGAGTTCATTGGGTAGTAACGATCAATAGTAACATCCCAAAGTTGTCGCTTAGAGTGCACTTCGCAATATAATTTGCATATTGAGATTAAACAGTTCCATTTTCCGTAGTGGATAAAGTTGTTGGATATGGAACGGTTGAGCACTAATATATTTTAGATTGTTAACCGGTTACCTTTCCATTATTGTGATTCGTGTACTACGACCGTATAGTCGTTCAGAATCAGTTATAAAAAAGTGCATTAAAGTAATTATTGTGAGATGAGGCAATACCTCGCTCGTGGCCCCGCGGACTCAGTGTTCTGTAAACGATCACTGTAGTAAGCAACATTTACTGTGGCCGGTCATGAATGGGTGACCATCTCGTGACCTCTTTGTGACATTTATTTGCGAGCATTTCCGTGCTTCGGAAGGCACGTTAAACCGATGGTCCCGTTTGCCAGAAAATGGCAGTCGTTAAGCCAAGTTGAAGGCCTTTTTGGGCTACTTGAAAAATCTCAACAAGGGCATTACGGCTTACGTGGGACAAAAAATTCAAAGGTGTGCATATAATATGCCTCTGCCTAACCCTTCGGGGATAAATAATAGATATTTGTGAACACGATCATCATCATTATCCAACCTGGCACTGGAATCCTTGTCAACAATCCTTAAAAACCTTGAGACTTTTTTAAATTAGTAAGTATGATACGAAAGCTCCATAAATTCTTTTCTTACAAATTAAGTTGAGTTAGTACTCAACTAAATTTGATGTTGAACCATATTTTTTAATAAGGCCGCTTTAGGCTAGGATGGTGTAAAAATATAGCGAAAGTTGTAAACATTCGTCACAGTTACATTACAATGTATCAGGAAGGAAAAAAAAGGAATACTTTTTCTTTATCGGGACCTTGACGCCCTTTTTATAGAACCCGGGATTAACTGAAGAGGAAATACATGTGTGATTGTAATGAAATAAAGCTTTTGTGGTACTGCAAAGAAAAGAATACGTGTATTGCCGCTCGCTTGAAAATAATCTTCACTGTTATTTTTTTCTGAGAATGAATAAGACTTGCTTCAAGTTGAATTGATTAAATAAATACCTATTAAATTAATTTTAATTTTAATATTTCTTCTTAATCTCAAAAATGTATTCTAATGAAAAACTTTCTTCATCTATATAGTCAGGTAAAGTCAATGTTGTCCATGCCCTAGCAATGTAGAGGGTAGAGGCAACGATTCAACAGCTTCTACTGAACTTCTACTCTAAATGAAATAACAACATAAATCACATTTCAATATATTATGTATAATCCTTTCATTACAGCACGTTTTCAAACGTTTTAGGTATAGAAAGTTACCATTTTATACGTAAATATTAAGCTGGTCTTAGAAATGACAAGAGACCACCATACATCAAGTTCCCGCCCAAACACCAATTATCTGCACAATGTGAGAGGGTTTCAAGCTCTTCAAGTAGGTTATTCTTTAGAAAGAGGAGAAATAAAGGCAGAAAATGGTTACTGAACGCTACTCCACTATTTATTGTGTTGCTGTTATTTAGGCTAGGGAGTTGTATGTGATCAAAATATACTGTAATTTTAGTACAAACCCATCATAAAGATGATAGAAAACCACAACTCGTCAATCACTAATGGATAAAAAGTTATTCTAAGTTTGTAAGGCATGTAGTTTATACTAGGCTTCTCTCTCTCTCTCTCTCTCTCTCGTATAAATATAAGAAGACACAGTACCAGAAGCAACTTTATTTGTGTTAGACTATGTTATCCAAATAAAACTGGAATCTGAACGCCGTGAAGTGCTGCTTCCAACCAGCAATGTACAGATTAAACAGTTTCCAAATACCTACAGAACATTAATGAAAATGAATACCCGCGACCACAAAAACGGATTTATCTTTTAAGTGTAACGAATTAACAACTTAAGAGGGCAATACAAAACTTTTATTAAATTTCGTAAAATATTTCAAGAACCCTGCATTATTAAAATGGAACTCGCTCGATCCTCACATAAAACCGTTGTAATGTAACGGAGTTCACGACAGCCCAGCTGTTCCGAGATAACTGTCTTATGTACTTATATCTACTGCTCGGTTTATCTGCGAGCCTTTTGTGGCACGCTTTCGTCCTTGATTTATCGATAAAAGATCTGAATTTAGTGCACACTCTAGTTTGAAAGTTGGTAGTAAAAGATATTAAGGCTAGTATTTCCGAGATCGACCAAAATCGACCCATTTTGAAGCGATCTTTATACTAGGAAATATTCTTTGATTTGATCTGATAAAATGTATTACTATAGTTTAATAGATGCTCTTGCTTCCTTTAATTTTTAAAACACGATTAATAAAACTTTATATGATAAAAATCGTTCTCGAAAAACTGGAAATGTGCAAAAATTTTAAAGATGAATGTTGTTATTGCTCAAAATAGTCTTGTTTATTTTAAATAAACACATGTCTAAATTAAAGATATTGATCTTATGAACAATATTCATGCTATTATTTATTTTTTAAACACCTCAGATTTTAAAACAATTATAAAAAGTGTAGAATCTAGAACAATTAGGCATTTAGCGTACACTTCAATCACTTCATACGCCTGACAGGGCTGTTCTGGGTAGGACCTGTATCGCACTGTCATCCGTGACCCGCTACGTTGCGCGAATCGATCGTTTTAATTAGGAGTAGTTGCAGAAATCTGTAAATATTATTTTGTTTTTATTTGTAAATATTAGGATAAGTATGTTATAGTATCTAGCAATATAGAAAATGCAACTATGCAGCGACCCCGTTGCCCTTCTTAGTAACAAGCCTTACACGCGGAGACAGAATTGCTGACGCGAGATGACGCAATGCAGCCGTACTTACACGTGGAGACAAAACTGCTGACTTGATGAGGCGATGTTCGTCACATGCAACCGGATGCCAGTTTTACCCGATACTCGTGTAATAGCCGTAGATGATTCTGATTCTAACATCGGTCGGAACCACTTACTTTTAATTGTAATTTCTTTGTAATTTTTGTATTAATTAAATTTAGTTAAAAATCATTTTGGTTTTTTTTGGGTCCTCCGGCAGCGACTTCCTTATTTGGCGCAGTCGGTAGGATGCTCGAGGCGTCTCGAAATAGCTAATTAGGGTGGTTCTCGCATCGAATATCGTACCCTTACCGCTAAATCGCTACCGCCGTCGCGAGCGATCGCGTTCGCCGAGTATCCTGAAAGAAGAACCTGACGTCGTGCCCGGAGGAGAAATCCAGACATCGATCCCAGAGGTGCTGAAATGCAGTTGATGTAAGTACACTAAAAATTGTTTTTGTGTGTTGCTCTCAACTTCCCTTTTCCTATAGTTAGTATTCGTAATTAGCAATCATTTTTCACCCTAAGCAAACTACTCCCAGAGGGCCTGTGCGCTCTAGAGAAGCACGTAGGTTAGACTTAGACTCGAATAGAGATATTAGCGGAGATTCTAATAGTATTAGTAATAGTTTAAATAGCAGCGTTAGGTCTGTAAGTTCCGAATTTAACACTATGGCAGACGCAGATATAATTTATAAAACCCTACGTTTAGTGCCAAATTTTGATGGGAATCCGCACATTTTGCCAAGATTTATTCAGCTTTGCGACCAAATTGTTTCTGAGTATATAGATGCTAATCCTGGTAACGAATTAGCGCGGCTGTGCCTTATTAACGGTATATTAAATAAAATAACCGGCCCAGCCGCTCAGATTATTAACGCGAATGGTATACCTGAAGATTGGGCCAATATCAAAAAGGCTTTGATTAACAACTTCGCTGACCAACGGGATGAGACCACACTTTATAACGATCTTATGCTAGCTACCCAAGGAAATGTTTCTCCCCAGGAGTTTTATGACCGTTGTGTTTCATTATTCTGCACTATCATGACATATGTCACCCTACACGAGACGATACCTACCACCGTAGAAGCCAAGCGCGTACTATACAAAAAATTAACTATGCAAGCATTTGTTCGCGGCTTAAAAGAACCTTTAGGATCTCGTGTACGATGTATGCGTCCTGATAGCGTTGAGAAAGCCCTTGAATTCGTACAAGAGGAATTGAACGTGATGTATCTAACAAATCGAAACGACAACGAAAGGAAATCTGGTAACATACCTAGATCTTTGCCTTTTTCACCCATGAATAATTCTAGTAGTTTACAACAGAAACAGTTCAATTCAGCTGTACGAACCGGGCCTGTTACCAATTTTCAGCCACCGCAGCAGCTATGGAAACCAAATACTTTTCAAGGCAATGTGCAACCTTTTAACAGTTTTAATAGGCCTGCCACTCTCGGTAACGGTGTAGGTATGCCCACGCGCACGCAACAAATGTTCCGAGGGCCACCACCAGGGTATAATCGCTTTAACAACAATTTCCAACCGCAACCTAGAACATTCCAGCAGCCGTATACGGGCCCTAAGCCCATGAGCGGTGTTAGTCACTTTGTACCGAAAGAAAAACCCTCCTTTGGTCAAATAGCAGGTCATGACTGGCGTAAAAACGGTAACCCGCCCCCTAACAACTATTTTAAGTCAAAGGAAATGAATATGAACGAGTGTGGTTACCACAGTGAACAACACCATTACCCTGATTATTTTGACGAACCCAATTGTAACTTGTACGGCGATGGCACGGAATATTACAATGTAGAGCCAACCTCTTATACTTATAAGAGAATCCTAATTATGGTTACCCGGAACATAGCCAGCCTTGCGAAAGTCCTATTCCTGGACCTAGTTCTGAACCAGAGCAGGATTTTCAGGAGCGCGGGATATTAAGCAAATTAAAATTGAAGTAAATCTCCAAACACAAAGGCAGCTCCCATATCTGCAAATTTCACAGCCGCCCCTAAAACTATTACTTGACACAGGGGCAAATCAATCATTTATTAGCCCAGAAGCTGTGAATCAATTTTATAATAATTTTCCCCTTAACTACGAACCTTTTGAAGTTACGAACATCCATGGGTCTGCGCGAAGCGATCATACCATAGATATCCCGACTTTCAGCGAATTTCAAGAGCCCGATTCCATGAAACTATGCGTTTTTAAATGTCACTATTATTTTGATGGAATTATAGGATTAGATTTGCTAGAGAAATGGGAATCTGAAATTGACCTTAAAGATAGAGTGTTGATAACGCGTAATTCTATTAACGAAATCAAGATGCATAATTCACGTAATGCTAATCTTTACGAGGATATTATACCAGCCAATTCATCGAAATTACTTAGAGTACCCATTAACTTTCACGATGGCGAGGCATTAATACCCGAACAGAGAATTTCTAACTGTACCATCAGAGATTGCCTTACCACTGTAAAGAATAACCGCGGATTTTTAGAAATTACTAACCCAACGTCTAATGATGTAATATTTTCAATGGACCGAGCCGTACAAGCAGAGGTTTATAATACTCAGTGTGATGCAAAATACTCTCACAGAAGTCCGCATACGTACATAGATCAGTTTCCCGAACGTGCCAAATTTGTCATCTCTCAGTTACGTACCGAACACCTTAATGTGGAGGAACGGGCTAATTTAGAGACTCTATGCAGTAAATACGCCGATATATTCTACATAGAGGGAGAAGCCCTGACTTTCACAAATAAAATTAAACATAAAATTCGTACCTCGGATGAAATACCAGTACACGGTAAAAGCTATCGTTACCCGTATATCCATAGGGACGAAGTTAGGAGTCAAATAAACAAAATGCTGGAACAGGGTATAATTAGACCCTCCGAGTCCGCCTGGAGTTCACCTATCTGGGTAGTGCCAAAGAAGGGTGACGCGTCAGGCAAGACTAAGTGGCGTCTAGTCGTAGATTTTCGTAAGCTAAACGAGAAAACCTACGACGATAAGTATCCTATCCCGAACATAAACGATGTGTTGGACAAACTGGGAAACTGCCAGTACTTTACCACCTTGGACTTGGCTAGCGGATTCTACCAAGTTGAAATGGACCCGGCGGACATCCCTAAGACCGCTTTTAATGTCGAAAATGGGCACTATGAGTTCCTGAGAATGGCAATGGGCCTCAAGAACGCTCCATCATCATTTCAGCGCGTCATGGATAACGTCCTGAAGGAACTGCAGAATACCGTTTGCTTGGTATACTTGGACGATATTGTAGTCTTCAGTACTTCGCTCCAAGAACACATGACCAATTTGGAGAAAGTATTTATGAAGCTACGCGAATCTAATTTCAAAGTCCAGCTAAATAAGTCCGAGTTCCTCAAACTAGAAACCTCTTTCCTAGGCCATGTAATAACCAGAGAAGGTATTAAGCCACAACCCGACAAGATAATAGCCATCCAAAAATACCCAATCCCGACTACACCCAAAGAAATCAAGCAATTCTTAGGTTTAGTCGGCTACTATAGAAAGTTTATACCTGATTTTGCCCGTATTACCAAACCTCTCACTCAGTGTCTAAAGAAAGGCAGAAGAGTAGTAATGACTCCTGAGTACACTGAAAGTTTCGAAATGTGCAAGACGCTCATTACCAACGATCCGATTTTGCAGTACCCTGATTTCTCAAAAGATTTCATCCTGACAACAGATGCTTCTAACGTCGCTCTTGGCGCTATCCTATCACAGGGTACAATAGGCTCTGATAAACCCGTGTGCTACGCTTCTCGCACTCTAAATGAGAGCGAAATCAACTACAGTACGATTGAGAAAGAGCTTCTCGCTATAGTCTGGGCAGTCAAGTATTTCAGACCCTACCTATACGGTAGAAAATTCAAAATAGTAACAGATCACAAACCACTCCAGTGGGTTATGAACCTGAAAGAGCCCAATTCTCGACTGACTAGATGGAAGCTTAAGCTATCTGAATATGACTTCACTGTCATTTATAAAAAAGGTTCTAGCAATACCAATGCTGATGCTCTCTCCCGCATCCAAATCCATAATGAAGAAACAAGCTCTATGGCAGTGAACGCATCCGAACGTCCACCCTCAGAAGGCGACTCATCAACCTTAACTGCACATACCAGTCAGGAAAACCCTATACTTGAAATTCCTATTGTTGACGAGCCACTAAATAAATTCCATAGGCAGATCTTCATCACCGTTGTTGGCGACCTCAAAAAGCGCCCAACAGCATCGAAGCCATTCGATACTCATACTAGAACTTCTGTACAAGTATCTCAAACTAATTTAGAAGATGATATCGTAAATGTCATCAAGGAATATGTCAATCCTAAAGTGAAAACAGCCCTGTTAATCAGTCCTGCCTTATCCATGTATGACATCATTCCTATCATTCAAGAAAAGTTTAGAAGTTCTTCCATGAATTTAGTTTTGGCCAAAAGAGAGGTAGAGAATATTAAGGAATATCTACAACAGCAGGACATTATCAAACATTACCATGATGGGAAAACTAACCATCGTGGCATCAATGAGTGCTACTTAGCCCTATCTCATAAGTATTACTGGCCAAAAATGAAGGAGGACATAACTAAATTTATTAACAACTGTACCGTTTGTGGGCAAGCTAAATACGATCGCCACCCAATTAAACCGCAGTTCAACCTAGTACCACCTGCTGCTAAAGCATTCGAAACCGTTCACATAGACCTTTTGAGTATCCAATCGGAGAAATACTTAACAATAGTGGACGCGTTCTCGAAGTATGCACAAGCATACCACATAAGAGATGGTACAGCTGTTACCATACTGCAGGCTTTACTAAAGTTTGCAACTCATCATGGCTTACCACTAACCATAATATCGGACAACGGTACGGAATTCACCAACCAATTGTTTAGCGAATTTGTAAAGTTACACGGAATTAATCATCACCGCACCTTAGCACATTCCCCAAACGATAATGGCATCGTGGAGAAGTTTCATTCAACTTTGTTAGAACATTTACGCATTTTAAAGCTAACGCATAAAGGTGAGGATGTAACTACTCTCGTACCATACGCCATCTTAGCCTATAATAGCGCGATCCATAGTTTTACCAAATGCCGTCCATTTGATATAATAACCGGGCATTTCGATCCGCGAAATCCCCTCAACATAGACTTATCGAAACATCTCATGCAACAGTACACTCAAAATCATAGGGAGCAAATGAAAACAATTTACGAAGCCATAAATACGGATTCTTTGTCCAATCGCAGTAGAATAATAGAAAACCGTAACAAAAACCGCGATCCCGAAATCGAATATCAACCCCAGCAACGCATCTATATTAGCAACCCATTAGCGAACCGCCAAAAGACAGCCCCTAGGTATACCCAAGACACCGTCTTGGCTGATTTGCCAATACACATATACACTTCTAAAAAACGCGGCCCCATTGCTAAAAACCGTTTGAAAAGGGTACCTAAAAGCGCTCAATTGTTACAGGGTGCTACTGGTCCTGACTGCTCGTTTGATAGCAGCCCAGGAAACGAACCCGGAAATAACATTCGAGAACCTAGATGATGGCCCGGGACTGCTACCTTTTCGCCTTGGTGGGACTAAGCTAATCACGCACTACCATACCTTCCTGCAATTTATTAAACTAGATGATATTGACAGTAAAATTGCTCTATTAGGGGACCAATTAAATAATTTTAAGAAGTATTTGGTTGATGGTATACATGTGCTTCACGAAATCCAAATAGATTATCTTTCTAATAAATTAAGTAAAATTATAAGCTACATACAAACGTTAAAACCAAATCGTGTAAAGCGAGGTCTCATTGATGGTCTGGGTTCTATAATAAAAGGTATAACAGGTAATCTAGACTACTCTGATGCGATAAAATACGACAAAGCTCTCAAAATCTTACAAGATAATAACTACCAGATCCAGGAGGAATTTAATAATCATATTAGTTTGAGTAAAGAGTGGATGACCCAACATTCCGATATTATCATGCAGCTTGTAGAAAATCAATCCAAATTGAATGAGACAGTAATAGCTCTACTAGATAAAGACCTTAATAGAGAATATACTCTTATAACATTTGCAAAATTTAGCCAATGCTTAACATTAATAAGTGAGAACTTAGATGAGATACTTAATGAGTTAATTAGAATAGAAAACATTTTAGCATTCATACATAGTTCAAGCCCGCATCATTCCATGATTAATATAGAAAGTCTAGGACATATGGTTAAAAAGTTAGTTAAGGTTTATGGTAAAGATAAGGTATTAGATTTAGAACTTAGAGAATATTACGAAATAATTAAACCCGGCTACTACTATTCGGGTAATCAAATAGTTATCTCATTTAAATTTCCTATTTTCGCTGTAGATAATTACGACCTGTACAAGTTATCCCTAGTCCCTAATAAGTTCAAGCATGTACTTATCCCTCCTTACCCGTTGATTGCAACAAACACGAATGGTTATGTGTACATAGAGGCTGAATGCCCGAAGTATAACAACTGGTACCTCTGCGAAGACAAGATGGACCACCAACTACGACGGGATCCAGACTGTATCCAGAACCTCATCATCAACCAAGTCCTACATAAATCTTGCGAAGTTAGGACCGTATTCCTGTCGAAAATATCCATGGAAGAGCTGAACGAAAAACACTACATCTTATCGTTCCCCTACGAGACAAAAATTCACACCATATGCGGCCGGGAAGATTACAGCACTCTAAATGGCAGTTATCTAGCTACTATACCGACAGGATGCTACCTGTACACTCCAGAGTTCACCATCACTAATCTCAATGATCACGTAGAAGGACAACCTATAAAGATCACGAAGATACAATACACTGAAGTTAACCAACCGAATGCTACTCGGATCAATCTTAGATCCAGCGATCTTAGGAAGCTGCATAACGCCCAATTCAACATTATGTCGCAGCCTCCGTTACAACTGCAGCCGGTATCTCAAGAGTACTTGTACCACACCACCATCCCGTTCTACATCATATTCGCCTGTATTCTCATAGCCGGGATACTGGTACTTCTGAAACGATACAAATTATTGAAATGCAAAGGCAAGAAACTGGAAATCCTGGATAGCACATACGCACAACCTGAAGAATCAGGAGCGCCAAAGGGACACTCAGCAATATTTTCTCAGTTCAAACTTCAAAAATAATTGCTGAACTGTCGGTGGAGGTGTTATAGTATCTAGCAATATAGAAAATGCAACTATGCAGCGACCCCGTTGCCCTTCTTAGTAACAAGCCTTACACGCGGAGACAGAATTGCTGACGCGAGATGACGCAATGCAGCCGTACTTACACGTGGAGACAAAACTGCTGACTTGATGAGGCGATGTTCGTCACATGCAACCGGATGCCAGTTTTACCCGATACTCGTGTAATAGCCGTAGATGATTCTGATTCTAACATCGGTCGGAACCACTTACTTTTAATTGTAATTTCTTTGTAATTTTTGTATTAATTAAATTTAGTTAAAAATCATTTTGGTTTTTTTTGGGTCCTCCGGCAGCGACTTCCTTATTTAGTACGTTATTGTGTATAAATAAATAAATATCGTGTAATATAGTGATTAGTGACTAGGTACTCAGTGAATATGGGTAAAAAAATGCCAAGAGAAATAAAATGCCCAGATGTCAATTGCGGCTACTACGACGGCAAGTATGGTAAGTTCCTACAAGTATTGTTTTATCTTTATTATATTTATAAAAATACACAACCAAATAATTCACTGACGGGCATGATGAAATTATAAGGTTGATGCTGAGCGAAGCGACTGAAGCCAACAGCTGCCATTATTTTGCTACCTGCTGAAGAGGCAGTACAGTAGCTAAACGTACTCATATAGGCTTTGAGATCTCCCATTCCAGTCCTCTTCTACGTAGGTATAGGTAGGTGTCATTTAGCAAAGGCCAAGTAAGTTAGATCACGGCTGTTTTTGGTAATGAATGACTGTGAGAAATGAACTCGGTGCCCCAAAGTTGCTTGGGACCTTACGATAAGAAGAGGGATAGTATTTACCTAAACCACAGTAACTACTAGGTATATAATATTCTCTTTTTACTATGCCTGAACAATCAACGTATTGCCCGTTCGCTCTAAGTTTGCCTTTCGCCTCCCATACTACGCCTGTACACCATCCTGTCCGCCAGCGGCAACCTTAGCGCGAACGGGTAGTAAATAATTATAATGTTTGACGCTTAGAGTATAATAGTAGATTCACGTTGTTATTGCTACACTGTATAAATTATAACAGTAGTACCTACCCACTACCGACATAAAAGAATAAACGTGTAGTTTTATTTTTCGTTGTAGTCTAGCCGTTTCGTTGTAGTGTACCCTCAAAGTCTTTTTTTTTTCAGCTCATCGATTCCGAGATTGAACGGTGGTTCATTTGCAAAAAAAGATACACGTGAATCGTAAGTACCTAGTACTCGTAGGTACTTTCAAACTTTAATTTTGAGTGTAAAAATCGTTACTTTCTTAGTAAATATGAATATATGAAAAAGTGGATAATTTTTAGGGTTCCGTAGGTACCCAAAGGTAAAAAAACGGGACCCTATTCATGAGACTTCGCTGTCCGTCTGTCTGTCTATCGGTCAGTCTGTCTGTCGGTCAGTCTGTCTGTTTGTCTGTCCGTCTGTCTATCTTTCTGTCTTTCCTTCACGAGGCTGTAGCTCATGAATGGACATAGCTAGAGATCTGAAATTTTCACAGATAATGTGTTTCTGTTGCCGCCATAACAACAAATATTGAATTTTGCATGCCAATATTTCTATCAATAAGCTGATTCACCGAATTGACATACGAGAGCGAGACTTTGAGGACATGTACCTTTTTCATTCAACTTTGTAACAGATTTATTTTTTGTAAGCAAGGGTTATAAACCCTTTTTTTTTTCTTTTTAACGTGAGAGAAAATCCTCATGGATGCTATGCCGGACTCCTACCGACTAAAAACCTCACGTTACGCTCAACAGCCTATGGTTGGGAGCCCAGGGTAAGCCCTCGGAAGGATGTCCTAGGACTCCCAACAGACCCACGGCCGCCACTGCGGCCTCGCCTAGGGGTAGGTTCGGGTGCAATCCTGCGTCTTTGGGTGTTTCGGATGTGATCCCGCTTCTGAAGGGGGTATGCATAAATCCCTCACGTCACGCTGCCGTCATGGGCCTGCTTCTGTAAGGACTGTGAGCAGCCCCCTCACCGTCTTCAGGCCCCTGGTTATGGAGACCGATAGTCTTGGGCGAAGACACGTCTGCGGCGTTCATTTCAAGTGTGTACTTGTTGCCGTTATTAATAAAAAAAGGCAAAAAAAAAAACACGTTTGTTGTATGGAAGTCCCCCATAAATATTTATTATTTTTCTGGTTTAAGTACTCAATTCAATCCTTTATTTTTGGAAACAAGGATTTATATCCCTTGTGCTTCCACGGACCTCGGAAGGGGCCACCTGCGGGATCCAGCCTGCGGGAGACTAAGAATAGGTTTTTGAAAACTTTCTAGGCAACCTAAGTTCCTAGTCTATATACATATAATAAAAAGATCTAAAGTCAAAACTGTACATTAAACATATTTAAAAAAATACTCGCGGGGGGTTCTACACAGGATACCGAAGTCGAAAATGTAGTTAGAATTTTTTTGTCTGTTTGTCGTCTGTTTGTCTGTTAATTTTGCTTTGTCTTCCGGACAAAGCAAAATTAACAGATCTCGAAAAGTACTCAATATTTTTGATTAAAATTTTGCACAAATATTAACTAGGGGTAGGGTCTTCAAATAGACTTAAAATTGACTTCAAATTGACTATGTTGGTGTCAGCGCCATCTATCATTGGTTGTATTTTGTAACACAGGTCTAAGCTGACATGCGGCGTGCGTGTTACTGTCTTATTCATATTATAATGTAAAATAAATAAACGCATTATTTTACTCACAAGATGCATTCTATTATTTTTTGCTACTTATGTTATACCTATGCTTACCTCTTCGAAAACTGCTCGAATTGATTTCATAAATTATTGACGGATTTTTTTCTTATTATCTTTTCTCGGCTCGTCTCACAATTAAAATGATGATAAAAAAAAGTAGTAAAAAATAGAACCGACTTCAAACAAATCCTGAAAAATTAAATTTACTTGGCACAAAGATAGATTTATTTTGATTTTTCATATTTTATTCAATATCATATTGAAGTCGGCGCCAAGTAAACCCATAGGTTGAGGTAGGTATTATTAATGGCACCAACTTCAATATCATATTGAATACAATCTGATAAATCAAAATACATATTATTACTTTGTGCTATGTAAATTTTATTTTTCAGAATTTTTTTGAAGTCAGTTCTATTTATTACTAAAAATTTTTTGATCATCATTTTAAGTGACGGGTGGACCGAAAAGTATATCTATCTAGGTGTAAAGTTCTTATCAATACAAATCAATCAAGCCCAAACACAAGGTACGTGCTGTAAATCGTTAAATAATTCCCTCGACTGTCTTTCGGTTCCATCATCAGATCGACTCCTGACCTTCATTAAATTGTAGTACATTAACAGTGGGCGCACACTAGGCGTCTTGTCACGGCGATAAGCTGTGGGCGCCAAATTACATACATTTTGTTCTAAGCTCCGCACACTAGGCGACATGTCGCCGCGACTCCGAGACAAGCAAGGGGAGTCTTCGCGTCTGTCGCGCTATTGTCGCGGCGACACGGCGACAGTCGCCCAGCGACAGCTTTGGACAACGTGTTCCTTACACAACGTCTGTCACGGCGGCGGCGTCAAGTCGCCCGATGCAGGCGCACACTGCGCGACAAGTCGCCGCGACATGTCGCCGCGGCTGTCGCCTAGTGTGCGCCCACTGTAAAGCACTTCATTAAAATGTTACCAAACGCACTAGTTGTCCCTACAATTTTCGGTGGTTGCCTACCTCAGAAGTAAACCCTATTGAAGAAAAGAAAAAAGAATTAAATCGGTCTATAATTGACGGAAATATCAGTGAACATACATAAAAACATACAGACGAATGTAGAACCTCCTCCTTTTTTGAAGTCGGTTAAAAATAAGGAAAGGTTTCTTACAACCCCCATTTTGAATATACCTGCTAACAGGCACTTACTAAATAAGGTTTGATAAACTTATACTTCTGTTGTAATTTATTTGGTGGTACAAAAAGTGCGGCATAGAATACACGCTGCACCAACTGTCAACGTCCAATTGCACCAACTGGCAACGTCCAAACAAAGTACTTGGGGTCAAATGAGTTCATGTCGATCGCATGCTATGGGGGTATCGCCCGCGGTGAGGTGAGGTGGTAAAAATACCTAATGCGCTCTGGCATTCGGCCCTTAACTGGAATAATGTAGTAAACTCGATATTGCTGCGACACGGCGTGGTTTGGTCCTGTTCCCACATCCAATGGGAGCTTAATCCGGAAGAGGACAGTAGCTTATGTGTTTTTCCAGATAACAATATATTCTTGATCTCTAGCATATGGGTCCAGCTCGCAGCTGCACTGAATCTACATTTAATTTAAAAGATGGCAAAAATCAATCGTTCGGTTGTCTGACTTTAAACGATATTTTGAACGATGATACTACAGAGTTGAGAGAGCAAAGAGTTTCGATTTTAGTCAGAATTAAACGAAAAAATCGAATTACTCAGAGATTTTCAATGCAAACGGAACTATTTTGTGTACGCTGGTTATATTGTCTTCAATCCAAAGTTCTTCTTTTAAATGAATGGCCGTTTATTTATCAACGATTTCGCTAATCTCCTGTGGGAAAATACCTAGATACAAATAAAATCATTAAAATATACACCAGTCTCAAGTCTCGATTTCCCGACTCTAAACTACATAATATTTACAAGCATACAGCCCACTAGATTGAAAATGATGGTTATCATAGTCTATAATGACTATAACTGAATAAAATCGTCTCGCTAGAGTAGCGCATCTCGGGTCAACACAGTTTGTATCCATCACAATATTTATTTCAGAATTTGAATATTTTCTATGCATTTATTTTATTTATCTGGCAGATTTCATACCACAAGCTTAGTTTCAGTAAAAGTAACTATACGTAAAGTAATAAGTGCGGAATCCGACCCAGATTTCAATTTCAGTGGCCTAGCCTGTGACTCGAGTCGGAAGAAATGAAATATTATACGCCTCGTTTTCGAGGCCCTGACCTATGTCAAATCAGCATTCGCAGGTATGCCACGAATTATTTACGGCGAACACACTGCTATGAAATTTTTTATCGCAAGGGTAAATCTTTATTAGCTAAGTTGCAAGATTTTTTAAGTGACGTGCGGTGCGGAGACGCATGTTGTAATATATATTTTAACCTGACTTTCATATTTGGCTACAAACTTTGCAACTAACATTGTATTACTAAACAAACCCTTTGTTACCGAAAATTATGATGTAGAATTATTGATTTTATAAATAGTTAGGTACCTAGAGGTACCCACATAATTGTATAGATTTTGCTTTCAAGATTTGACATGAAAGCTATACTAATAAGAGTCTAATACTTTTCCCGTGGTTATCCATGTCACTATAATCCATTGTATAAAAAGCCATTTGACATACTTAACTTACAATAGATGATTTTATCTATATATATGAGAACACCTTCAGGAATATCGAAAGTATAAGACAGTATCAGGAAGCTACTGACTATCAGAGTAGTTTGACCCCGACGTAATTTGAAGACCCAATCTTCTGATCTGTTATCGTGCAACCGTTGCGCCTCGGAGTCGTTTCATTATACTGAAACATTAGAGAGTCAATTGTTACAAAAATTGTTTGTAGTAGGCTCAATATACACACACAGCATTTCATTACGTAATCGATTTCTACTAAATACTACTGCCCGTAAGCTGCGTTAAGGAACTTAGTTCCTAAAAATACATTCCAAATGAGTGTAAATTAACTGCGAAAGCTAAAGAATATTTAAAACCTATCAGGAGTTTATTATAATAAATATATTCACGGACATTTCACACATCGCTATCTGATCCCAAAGTAAGCTAGGAATAACCTGCTTGTGGTATGGGTATCAGACATACATATTATACATAGAAACACCCAGACTCTTGAGACAAACATTTATGGGTCACACAAATATTTGTCTCCGGTGGGAATAGAACCCACGACCTCCAGTGCCGCAGGCGGTATCTCTACCGACTACGCCACAGAGGCAGTCATAGAGTAAGTCATTATATTCTCATAAAACGTAAAATTTACATTGCATGCATTCAAAAAGTACCTTCATGAATTCAAACAATAAAACCAAAAGGCAGGTATCAAAATAAGCCCTTTCCCAAGCTCATAAATAACGTGACATTCATCTTCTTGACACTTGAATAACGCCGGACCGTCGTCGGTCAGTCATTAGCCTTTTACGAAACAATGGATATACACGAAAAGGTCTTCCTCTGTGTTTCTGCGTAAAGTTCAGTGGTCATGGTGTTTTTTTTTTTTTTTTTTTTGTTGACGCGGGGAACGCCTTTACGCGCCTTCATCCCAGCTGCGGGGGTAGCTGGGATGGTGTGTGGGACTACCGGCCCGGTCCGGAATGGACCGTCCTACCCACTAAACCCCGCGGTGTTCCTCCTCACCCTTTAGCCGGGCCGAGGGATATCAAAAGATTATTCACGTCGACCCGGCTAGGGGCGCCCCGTTTATTCGGGGCTCTCCTCGGGGGAGCCAGATGGGCGGCTCCCCAAAGCTCCCTAAGGAGCTGAAGACCACGCCTGCACCGCTCTCGAGCGCCCCTCTGTAATAGAGGAGACAGAGAGCGGCTGGCGCAGGCGTGCGCTAATGGGCACCCCCGGAACACGGGAAAGGTGCCCACCGCCATGTGACCGTTGGTGGGCGGGGTCCCCCGACCTTACGCCCACGGTCAATAACCAATCGAGGGCGCGCAGTGACTCCTCACCGCGGCGCCCCCGAACTGCACGGCAGAGCGGGAGCATTATCCGTTACTCCCGCTCCCCCGCACAGTGCACCTCCCGCTTTGCCGCCATCACCTCGTCAACTGGCGAGGTGACAGCGGCCCAGCACTGTTGCCGCCGGTCGCGCCGTCACTCGCGGCCGGCAGCCCGAACTGCATGGCAGGGCGGGAGCATTTACCCAAACTCCCGCCCCCCACGCAGTGCCTCTCCCACTTTGCCGCCATCGTCTCGCCAGCAAAGGTGGCGAAGCGACGGCGACCCAGCACTGCTGCTGCCGGCCGTGAATAACGGCACGGCCGGCAGCAACACACATCACCGAGCAACCCACAGGTGGGTTACTCCCGCCTCGGCCGGAATTAGCCAGAGTAGCACAACTCCCCCACAGAGGAAGGGGAGTGGTCGCTACTCCGTTGCCCAGGATGCACCACGAGGAGGATCCGACCCATTGGGGTCCTTAAGATGTTAGTAGGACCCCGCATCCCCAGTGGTCATGGTGTTGATCCAGTTTTAGCAATGGTCGTTTGGAAACATTCCTTTTGTTTACAACAATGTAAACAAGAAATACCTTGTTAACATTTTTTTAGCGGTACGAAATATTTTGTACCCTCCTTTTATTGCATTTCTACGGGCGGCGTAGACTGACGTTAGCAGTTGCAGTTTGCATTGTAGCGTAGCCGCTACGTAGACGTCACAGCGTAGCTCTATTTCATTGTAGGAGTTCGTTTTGCCTTTTTGACTAAATGTTAGGGGCGTCTACGACAACAAATTAATTTACTCATTCCATTACATTATTTAAGAAACATTCTAATTTATATTGAGATTTTGTCGTTTAAAAATGAATGGAAAAGAATGAAAGATTTGTTACAATTTTTCGAATGAAACTATACAACCTCTTCTCGCGCTCAATTAAAGCAAACTCTACTTTTCGGTTTTTTCGGATTCAACTGGAGCTTAGAACTCTTGCAAAGGATTTTGGTGGAGATAAAAGCTCAATGTAGGATTGTAAATAATTGCTTTTGTGGCAATCTATTTGAAACGAAAAGCAAAGGTACTTATTCAAATATTTCAATCGTCTGCTTGACAAAAACCTTTCGATACATTTGACCTAAGCCTTTTTTTATTTCTTCCAATTTATCACAATAAATCTTCCAAAAGGTTTTTCTTTTATGCTATCATTTGGGTTTTTTGATAAAAATCGTTGCCTACCTTCGATACGTACCTGAGCCGCGAGCTATATTTGAATAAAGTACCCGTACTTTGTCTCTAAAGGGATTTCGGGATTATTTTTCATAAAACACTTAATCTACGTTGCGGTATTGTGTTCGGTGTTGTTGGTTCGGTTGTGTTCTTTTTTGAGAGCATTAAACATATTAATAAGAAAAGTGATTGTACAGAGTACGTAGTTGATAGTTGTTAATACAATCAAATCCCTTTTCATTAAAATGTAATTCAGTATAACTCAAAACTTACTTGGAAAGACTATACTATTCTACTAAATTTTGAAAGTGTAAAATATGACAATGTCAACAAACAGAAAGGATTACCTATTGAGTGTTTTACAAACAATACAAAATACATTACAATTACATAGTTACACTGCATTCATTTAAACTACTGCAACGACAGATAATGCAGGTTCAGAAATACTCTATAGAAGTCAAAAGTAGACTAATGTGGGTTGCAGGCCTTTTTATTGGCAACAATGCTCTGTTTCTATTTAAGTATACTAGAAATTGTTCAAATTCTATAGTAATTCATAAAGCTATAAACCTTATGCACTTTTTCTCTTTATAAACTTTAACTGTGTCAAATTTCAAGTTCCTTAATTTTTAGTGTATTAGTAAAAAGAAATGTTAAATTTACGCTTCATGTCTTATTGGGTATACAGATTGTAAAAATAATTTTTCAATATTTATACTTATCATTTTCTCTCTCACCATCAGGCAGACTATCCTATTCTCATGGAGCTTATCACGTATGGTTGCGGCTTTTGCAGTCTTTATGTTTAATGGCCTGGAAACTGTGATAAATTATACCTTAATGCTCTTTTTTATCCGCGGGGGGTTGTCGCTAAGTGGTCCTTGTTTTATTTTTGGTGAATACAAGGGTCACGTTCAGAAAAAATATTTATGAAAAAGTTTTCTACATAAAAGCTCTGCGTGCGTGATAAATTCATAAAGTCAGTGCCAAAATATTTCTGCGAATTCTAGAACTGTGGGGATATTTACAAAAGTATTTATTTTCTGTATTTTGTTTGTCAAATACTAGGCACTTTTGCTATTGCGTCCTAATATCTCACTTCTGAATCTGGAAGGATGGAAAGTTCTCTTCTATTTTGATGGCGATTTGTGTAAGTAAAATTACGTCTTTTTCTTTCATCTGAGAAACTTTTCAATCTTAAACTATAAATCATAGTGGTTAATCAGTCGCACGGATTTTTGTTCACAATTATATTGTAAGAGCAGTAACTGTTACTCTAGTTCCTACTAATTAGTTTATTGTGATATTGTATTAGACAATTTTATAGTCTACTACTAGATGATTCGTGTTCCAAAACCCCGTAGAACGTAATCCCGAGATAAATAAGTATCCTATGTCGATCTGTTCGGTCGTTAGAGATACCTACAAACTTTCGTGTTCTATAGTAAGAATTTCATAATTTTCTTAACATTTCATTTTTAAATTAATTCAAAAAGTATTTATTTCTAACGTCCAGTGGTAGGTATACGAACTATTTCGTATAACTTTTCCACAGAAGATTCGCAGCTTTTCATTTCCCCACGTAAACAGAGCACACTACTATTAAGAATTTCATAACTTCACGTCGTTTTGGGAGCTGCTTTGTTACATTTTATAGAATTTACGGGTTCCATTTTGCCTCAATAGATAATTTATAACCAAATATTATGTAAAGGGTTCCAACTTGTCCCTATAAAGTGTTCGGGTCCTAAGTCAACCTCATATACCAACTGGCACACCTGCTGACTACTTGACAAAATTCATATATCTCTAGATCTTGGGTTCCAAATACATAATTTTGGACGGAGGGATATTTTTATTGCTCGTATTTTAAATTATTATACCACACAGGATTTAGGTCCAACCGAAAAATATTTTCAAAGCCCGAAACTGAATATTTTATAGGGGTTGAAAATCACCTGACCGAATTGTTTGAACAACTGTTGAGCACACGTATACAGTACGGTGAACACAACTCAACGGTGTACGTAAAAAGAACCTTTCAATTATTTTATAAAATATTGAGAATCATCATTATGAATTAAAACTTACCTAAGCAAAAAATCACATCTTTTGCTTAGTTTAATTATTTTTATTTAATATTATTTTTTCCAACGATTTGATGTTTTATAAAACTTTCAAGCGTTGAAAAAAACCATAACACGCAACATCGTTATGGCTACCGTAACCTCATTAATATACTGTGGTATGAACGTAGATACAAAATACATTCATGTTGGCATTTTTGAGAAGTAACTTGCGACACGTGTTACCGTTACTTGAAGAATGTATTTTTCCAAGTTTTTACTCCAGTCGGCACTACCAGTGCTCCGACTGTTATATTCTATTGTTGTATGTTATATATATATACATATAATAACATACTTTATATCATCAAAACTTTTTGTAAAATTGTATCGAATTTTTATCGAATATAATATTTTATGTTTATGTTATGATATGAATAGGGTCGGCAGCGCGAGTGTGGCGCCTCTGGTGTTGCAAACGTTCATAGGCTGCGGTGACCACCAGTCCTTGTCTGCCACATTAGTGGTATAAAAAAAAAAAAGACGTGTGGCACTCGGGGACTGCCGCGGTAAAGCTATTACATAGCATTTTTTACCAACTATGCTAGTATAATTATTTCTATATAAGAATACTAGCTGATGCCCGCAGCTTCGCCTGCGTAAAATTTGTTACCGCGGGAAGTTATTCCCGGGATAAAAGGTAGCCTATGTGTTATTCCGGACTATAATGTATCTCCGTACCAAATTTCAGCCCGATCCGTTCAGCGGTTTGAGCGTGAAAGAGTAACAAACATCCACACTCACAAACTTTCGCATTTATAATATTAGTAAGAAGTAAGATTTTAAGGCCTATGTTCAACAAAGTAAAGTACCAAGTGCCTACTTGACTGTGGACATTTGGGCTTTTGGAATTTTGTTTTAGAACTTTTTAAGAAGAACAATTATTTTGTAATAAATTATTTTTATGTAACTTCAACCATTTACGCAGAGGCGCAACGGATACTCTTATAACGATTAAATGTTTTCCGTTTTCGAAACATTCCTCATTGCTGCACCACTCCTATTAATCTTCGCATTATGTTATGTAGCCTATAGCCACTATCAATAAATGTACCTACTTACTATCGAACAGTTTTTGAAAGCCTACCAGTAGTTTCAGTAAGGCTTGCCTTGGTATGATGTGATTCATGGTCCCTTTGCAGCGTGTGTCCAATCCAGCGCAGCAGCTACACTTCCGACGTTTGATCTGTTGGGGTCTCACTGCAGCGTTCCAATAGTCTTACGTTCGTGATGTTCTCGGGCCCATATGTACCGAGGATCCATTGGAGGCAGCGTTTGACGAAGACTTATAGCTGGTAGCTGGTGCGAAATGTCTTTACTTTAGTGACCTTCCATGTCTTGCATCCGTATAGCAGTTAGCAGTACAGTTTTAACGTTTACTTTGTTTTGAGTTTCACTCTTCGTGTCTATTTTCGCAACTGCCTACGGGGCGCAGCTGTGTAAAGGTTATTCTGGCCTTGGCGAGACTCGAAATGATGTAGGGTACTCTTCTATTCCATCAGTTTCTGACACGACACTCCCGAGGTACGTGAATTAGTGCCTCCACCACATCTCTTGCGTCTGTCGATTTTAATTTCAGTCCAGCCATTCGCTGCCTCATCCTGCTCGTTGTCCTGCACGTTGTCCTGCAGACATGCATGACGGATGCATGTCTGCAGGACATCACATCCTGCACGTCCTGCAGACATGATGCAGACATGATGTCCTGTGCCTCAGCAGGCACAGGACATCGGCATCATTAATATCCTCCAGGATATCAGTATAGGCCCCATTCTATGCCGCGCCGATTGTTCTTTGCGGTATTCAGCATTATACCATCTATTTTCTATGGATGGTTGTTAACTATCCTGTTATCTTCATAACGATCCTCTAAGGTAGGTACAGTATGTATTTTCAAAAGAGTTTGTGAACTCTATTTTTAATTTCTTTTTCAGAATATTGATGACATTTGATTGATGTCATTTTATACACGTTACGTCTACTACATTGATACATGTAATAAAATTCGAACACGCCGGTGTTTGTATGTAAATTGTTTATACTGAGGAAAATTCTATACTGAGGAATAGTTTTAACCATTAAGCTCTATTTTGATATAGCATACAGGGCAGATTTACACGCTACTTGATGAGTATGATTAATAAATACCTCTAATTTCATAGACCTTGTGTGACGTAAACAAAGTTGCGAGGGTCAGCTAGTTAAAAGATAAAACAATAGGTTTCTTCTTTCTACTTAAAAACTATTTTTACAAATTTTATGGTAATAATAGACATTCTTTGAAATATGCATGTATGGTATTGTTGTGACTTTTATGACACGTTTAAAGTACATAGGTATGGGATAGATGGCGCTCGCGGCTACGTCAGCGTGAAATTTTCTTCCCGCTTCCCATGGGAACGTACTCCCGGGTTTGGTTATCTTTATAGCAGTATTAAGTATATATAAATTAACAAAACAAAAAATGATACTGCATTGGTGATAATAATAATAAAATGTATGTATATAGAGTACTCACTCATTTTCTTTCACTATTTTTCGTGACTTTCTACATTAATAAATGCACTTTGTTTATTTATATTTAAAACACTTTTTACACAAATTATACGAGTACAGTTCACTGTTGTACATAGATGATGAATACCTATACACCTATAGTCGAATTTTTATTTAGACGAAGTAAATTGACAGCAACTAATGTAATTGACAGCATCGAAATAGTCATTTCACATTAAGAACTCTAAATTCGACCAACACTCTTAATTCAACTTTGGTCGAGTGGTTAAGACGCGGATCGGTACGCAGAAGGCGCAAGATCGATTCTGGGTACAAGCATCAATTTTTGGATTATTTGACATAATAATAATAATATATAACGACTGCAGAGTTCATAATTGACGTAAACAAAAAAATTATGAATTGCTAGACTAGATACACGAACGTGGCCGAAGGTAGCCGAGTGTGACTCGTTTTCGTGACACAATTTCTGGATTCGGTCTCCACGCAAGGCCCGCGATAGAAGCTATGCAATAGCTTAAAAATGTTACTCTCTTTAAGATAATTTACTGCCTTCTGGGTGACGCATTGCGTTATACTCGCTAAAGATCAAATTGCTGTCGCGGTGTAGGTAATTTATTTCACTTAATTTAGCAGCGTGTCTTCGAGACAGATTCACTGAATCATTCTTAGGGTCCCGTAGAGAACACGTATATTTACCTACAGCGTCGCATTTTCGTTCATTTGTCCTACTGTCTATTTGTCCAAAGTCTAGCTCAGAGACCGTTAGTATTAAATTAGTAAATAATTAATCATTTGGGACTTTGTCACTCAACGCCATCTAACCAGAGGGATATATAATTTTACCAGTGACTGCACCTGACTTAATCCAAAGGAAAAAGATTAGGTAGTAAAATCTTCTACACATCAGCATCTAAGGAACCCTCTGTTGCACGTGGCCCGACACGCACTTGTCCAATTTTGTATTTCCTTTTAACAAAGCGAAGACATTGATTAATGAACAATTTATTCGGTCACTTCACTGCCATGTCATTGTATGAAAAAAGTACAGATAAAAACATTATATTTTTCTTGTGCTTTGGTTTAATTCATTTTTTGCGACGAAGACAAATCGACTTTACAATAGCAAAATAGACTACCTTTTTGCCCTAAAACACGTTTTGCCTTTGTTTTTTTTTTATAAAAACTAAAAAAATCATGTGTAGGATGGGACTCGAATAATGTGCGGCATAGACGACAGATTATTAGTAGCACACATTCGGTAAAAAATCTCTGAAATATCCTGGAGCGATAGTTAATAGGGGCAATACTTAGCTAAGCGCTGCCCTTGTTAGTCGTTATGCAAATGCAACAGGGGATTGCGACGTTAGCGGTAGTACCTACATCGATTCCGACCTGGCAGGTAAAAGCGAAGGTATGATTATGTGTGGCATCAATGGTTTGGACTTGTCGCTGTCAGACAAAGTGCTACGCAGCCGACGTGCCTTATTCATCAGGCGGCAATAGGGCCTGCGGAGGCATCTTCTCATCTTCCACCAACCCGATTTGCCGTAGGTGTAGAGACTATACCTTCTTCGTTCCGGGGTGGTACTTTATTTATTCCAGCAGCAACAATAGGGAAATCAAGATTTTTGGTTGGACGCGATGAACGATGATGATCCCTAGTAGTCTCACTTATGTAGTGGCTCTTTTAGATATAGGATACTAATAGACCTTGTGAGGAGGACTATAATTAATGATTATTGTGACGTCATAAAGTTAGTTTCATAAACGGTTGGACTGGTACTTTATAAACTTTACTATATTTAAAGTCGTGCCAAAAATTATTTTCTTCATCCCAAAATTATGTCATATCAAAGCTTCGTCATGGTCGACAGTGTAATAATTTTCCAGGAAAAAAATCTAATCTCGTAATTTCTACAGCGTAACTTTCCAGAAAAACATAACCGCCATTATCGATTGTCTACTTTTCCAGGTATATAGTAGATACCAAGCGCTGAAATGGAAAGATATTAATGTAAAGTTGGTAGTCTGTGACACGACCAGCAATGTCGTGTGCGTTTTCACGATAACAAAATTAAAACATACATACATACATACATATGGTCACGCCTTTATCCCCGAAGGGGTAGGCAGAGGCATATTATATGCCCACATTTCACCTTTGTATAATTTGTCCCACGTAATAGGTGGTGAGCCGTATTGCCGTGTTTAAATGGACAGGCGCAGGTTGTGACTGCCTGCTGTTGAAATAAAGCCTTCAACTTAGCTTAACGACTGCCATTTTACTGGCAACCGGGACCAACGGCTTAACGTGCCTTCCGAAGCACGGAAACGCTCAAATAAATGTCACAAAGTGATCACATGGATGGTCACCCATCCATGGACCGGCCATAGTGAAAGTTGCTTACTGCAGTGATCGTTTACAGAACACTGAGTCCGCGGGGCCACGAGCGCTTCGAAAATTAAAACATCCTGGTAAAATTTAAAGTTGCAGTTCACTTGTCGCTATAAAAATAACGTGTTTTAAACTTAAAAAATTAAGGCTTTTGAAACAAACTTCATTTTTACGACGAGAACATATCGGCATCATAAATGGCCTTAGGTTAGTTGAACATCTCTGCTACTCAATTCAATAATGAGGTATATTTCATAGAAGCTATTAGACCTCAGATATAACAATGAGTTAAGCTTTCACTAGACTTGGTAAATAACAACGAAAGTTAATAAATAAATACCCTTAATTATTTTAGAAGATTATGTTTATTTATAAGAGCCCAGTCCTGACAATGAGCTTAAATACTTTTAAATAATATATAATAAATTATAAAGTTGTATTTTTTCTAAACTTCAGTATAACTGGAATTCTGGGACATCCTTCCGTGGGCTTGCCCGGGACTCCCAACCATAGGCTGTTGGGCGTAACGTGAGGTTTTTCAGTCGGTAGGAGTCCGGCATAGCATCCATGAGGATTTCCCTCACATTAAAAAAAGTATAACTGGAATTCTGTAACAAAACGTCTTGCGAAATGTCATTCCGGAAAATAAAGTTTTTGGAGAAAGTGTTTATATAATCGGTAGGTAATGCGCGGGAAGGCAAAATCTCTTCTAAGTCTAAAAGGCTCAATAATGCTTGCGAGTTTGGAATAGCCAATAATCCTTAAAGCTCCTCTTTGTGCCGAGTAAAAAGCACTTGCAGGTTTGTTTAATTTTTCTATCTATTCAATGTAACGTTTATCACAAACAATTTGCCACACATGAGCTACCCAACCAGTGTAGTGTGTTATCCTTTAAATATTTATAGTTAAGAAACGAAAAATGTATGCCAATTCAACGGGTTTTTAATTTATCTATGACTATGTTTTGGGTATGTTTATGTCTGCCAGATATATGAAATTTATGCTTTAATTTGATGTAGTCTCATAGTTGCAAATGCATATTTAAACAGACTCACCTGTTGCTACATTACACACAGAAACATAGATCACGTACAATACATTTACTGTATTGCAAATACACTATCTGTTCCTTGACTGGAAACGACTTGCTTTGCGTCTACAGAGTTCAGAGATTGATGTACAAGGAGCTGTTATTGGACACGTGAAATCCTACCCTGTCAGTCGGGATTCACTAGGAATCTGTCTTTACTCCGTTTCTGCTGAAAATTGCTTTACGTATTTAGATGTTTGTATGCCCTAAAAAATAAACAAATATTATGGTACATAGGTAGGGCCTATTTTGTACAACGCCATCTAGCCCAAATTATAATAGTAAAAGATTGTGCTTTGAGATCTATACAACTGATACATACATACGAACATAATAAACACGCCATTATCACCGAATGGGTGGGACAACAGAAATCAAAGGTTTTTTCGTCTCTAGTTTGTAAATCTTTATAAGTGGAGAAGAAATGAAAAAGTTCTTAATCCTTACAAATGAACTGTATACATTGATACAATTGATAAAATATAATAAAATAACATGAAATTTTGTAAATGATTCACGTCACACCCGCGTGGTATAAAGCCGCCTTTCAGCATTATGTCGCCATGTTACCTAAATATATCGCTTTCCCCACACAACTCACACAAAGAACTCGTATCATGTAATGATATTACTTGACCATTAAAAGTTTCAGCGTATTTTTCCGCTGACCACATCCCAGTAGATAAAAATTAAATGAACATTATTAATATCTCATTTAGTTATTATTTTGGTGACCACCGTGGCCAGCGGTAAATATATCGTGAAGGTACATTTTTTATTACACCGCATCCGTTTCTATGAATATATTAAGAGAAGCAGCCAGAGTATCCATGGGGACGCCCGTGACAGCCTTTGTACCTAATTCGGGTACCGCTCATTCTTCTCGTTTAAACTATGCACTAGAATTTTTGTTCCGCAATAATAAATTACTTACATACATACATACATATACTCACGCCTTTATCCCCGAAGGGGTAGGCAGAGGCCTATACCGGCCCACATTTCACCGTGTACAATTCGGTCCCACGTAACAGGTGGTGAGCCCATCGCCGTGTTGAAATGTATTAACTAATAATAAATTACTTGATCCATCATTATGGATTATGATCCATCATAATAGTGCAGTAGCTTTTTTTTTTTTTTTTTGTTTAACGTGAGGGAAAATCCTCATAGGATGTTATGCCGGACTCTTACCGACTAAAAAACCTCACGCCACGCCTAACAGCCTATGGTTGAGAGCCCCGGGTAAGCCCTCAGGAAGGATGTCCCGTGACTCCCAACAGACCTACGGCTGCCAATGCGGCCTCGCCCAGGGGGTGGTTTGGGTGCAATCCCGCGTCTATGGGGGGTTTCGGGTGTGACCCCGCTTCTAAGGGGGGGGGGGGCGTGCGTGAGGTGCTCACGTCACGCTGCCGTCATGGGCCTGCTTCTGTAAGGACGGTGAGCGGCCCTCTCACCGTCCTCAGACCCCCGGTCATGGAGGCCGATAATCCTCGGCGAAGACACGTCGGCGGCGCCCAGGGCGCCGACTGCGGAACTCGAGTGGGAGAGTTCTCTCCCGCACCCGGCCCGCCGCCTCCTTCGCGAGCATGACCTGCTCGCAGAAAGAGGCGGCGCAGTCCCAGTTACTCCCGCTGGAGAGCATGGCTCATAGTGCAGTAGCTACATTTAGCTACTGCACTATTATGAGAATCCTATTTATTTTATACTAGCTGTTACTCACTGGTAAAACCTCTTTTGCGTAGTCGGTTAAAAAGTAGCCTATGTCCTTTCCAGGACTTCAAACTATCTCGATACGAAATTACATCTAAACCGCTTCAGCGGTTTAGGCGTGATAGTGTAACAGGCAGACAAACACACAGAGTTATTTTCGCATTTATAAAATTAGTAGGGATTGGTTAGAAAGAAAGCTGACAGATTATGCTCTATAAATACAACAAAATACAAAGAAAACAAACATCTACAACATGATGTTACTTATTTATTGCACATCTTTGATCATTTTCTTTGTTTGGAAACCCATCAAGAAAACCAATCAAGTAAAAAATTGGCTGTCGCATGGCCTTTATGGTTCGCTGTTACATTAGATAAACTTCTAAGGAAGCGATAAAAAAGGCTCTTAATAAAGAAAATTTGCAACAAAACGGTGGTATCAAAATTAAATTATGATTAACCTTATATTAGGGCACACAAAACATATTATATACTAGCTGAGCCCGCAAGTTCGTTTACGTCACATAAGGTGTATGAAAGGAAAGGTATTTCTTCATCAGAGTCATCAAGCAGCGTCTGAAACTGCCCTGTTTGCTTAATCATAAAAGAGCTTAAAGATTAAGTCTATTTTAAAACAATTCAGTCCGCGCCGAAGGCGTTTTATTTTTCATTTTCATTAAGCTCTTTTATGATTAAGCCAACACGCCAGTTTAGGTTCACTCACATTCAAAGAAACCCCTACAATTAAAATTTTCAAAATATCTGATTCTTAAAAGTGTTATAACTCTTTTATTTCTAAACCGATTCACATAAAACAAACGCTAAATGTTAACTGGAGCAAACCTCAACACAAGAAAAAAACCGCATTGCAATCGGTTGAGCGGTTACTGAGATTAGCGTGCACAACCGTACAGACAAACAGATATACAGACATACAGACATACAGACAAACAGACAAAAATTCTAAAAATCATTGTTTTGGGTTCTATTGCGTTCATAAAGCCCCCCTATAATATTTTTTCTTATTTATCTTCCATGTACAGACAGCGACCTGTTACGATTTTATTATATGTATTGATTAACTTTATATTAGGGCACACAAAACATATAACCTTACATTAGGGCACATAAATAAAATATCCATAGGAAAGGTTGTTTAAATACTTTGTAAACAGCCTTTGACATCACGCTATGATATCCTAAGTTGGATAAGTTTGTGAAGTTCAGAAAATGCTTCTGAGTAGATAGTATATGATCTGAAAACAACCAAACTTTGAGACCTCTCTAAATTTAAAATTTCTGCAGTTGACAGACAGCACCGGGGATAACTTTTGGAATTTATTGTGGACCAGCGTACTGGGAGTTGTAGAAGATGCACGTGTTAATAATATTAAGTTGTTGTCAGGCACTTTAAAATAATCGAAATTTACTATCTCTTTGAATGTATACATACTCAATTGTAGTGTAAAGTCTTAATTTTAGTAATACCTATTCTATTTATACATGTATAAGAAATTCAAGAACTCATATGTTCATTTAATTGTATTTAGAAGTATCACTCTGAGGTATTGGTATTGAAGTCAAAGGGATATTATATTTACCATGTTAAATTAAATTTTCGGGTATTGCTATAGTAATTTTGTAGCATATTTTACCTAAATGTGATTTGTCGAGAAAATTAAACCTGAGATTAAAGTAATATTTTATGTGGGCCATTCAACTAAAAGATTTACTGTACTCATTTTGGGATGAGCCTATTATAAGTCATTAAGTTATTAAGATGATAAATTTGAGTTCATAGAAACATGGATATAATATTTTAAGCTCAATTAAACAAAATTCCAATTTAAACCCTACCAATTTATTAAACGCTGGAGGTCATTTCTACCTATTTTAATCCGGAGTACAAATTTTCATCTCACATAAGCTCTATATAAGTATGAGTCTTTACATACCTGTAGAGAGATAAAACTGTAGAGAGCAGAGAAACTGTACATGGAAGATATTTTGAAAATTTTAATTGTTGGGCATTCTATAATCTATACTGAAGCCGAAAACGTAATTTTAATGTTGTCTGTCTGTCTGTCCTCTGTAGTTATCCCGAAAAAGTATTACGCTGAATCAATGATACTTGGCATAATCTGAGCTTATGATCCGAGGAAGGTTCTAGGATAATTTTATCCCGATATTTTTTGCGGTTTCTGTGGGAGCGCTCTCGCGCTTTCTGTTGAAGCGCTCGTGGCCCCGCGGACTCAGTGTTCTGTATACGATCACTGCAGTAAGCAACTTTCACTATGGCCGGTCCATGGATGGGTGACCATCCATGTGATCACTTTGTGACATTTATTTGAGCGTTTCCGTGCTTCGGAAGGCACGTTAAGCCGTTGGTCCCGGTTGCCAGTAAAATGGCAGTCGTTAAGCTAAGTTGAAGGCTTTATTTTCGACAGCAGGCAGTCACAGCCTGCGCCTGTCCATTTAAACACGGCAATACGGCTCACCACCTATTACGTGGGACAAATTATACAAAGATGAAATGTGGGCATATAATATGCCTCTACCTACCCCTTCGGGGATAAAGGTGTGACCATATGTATGTATATGTATGTTCTGTGGGAGAGGGGATGAAAGACAAAATTGTTCAGTTGTAATTTTTCAAAGCATAGTTCAATTTCAAATATTCAAAGCATAGTCCAATTTCAAATATTATTCTTTTGTTTTAAGGGGAGTTCTTTAAGTATTGTTCCACAAAAGTTTTAATATTGAGCGTTGTAACCTTAGGGGTTAGGAGAGTGAGAGAGGAAGAAAACAATTAAATAGTAGGTATACAAAATTTATTTAATAAATTTAAAAATTTAGGGGTATGTAGGTGAAGGTTCTCTCAGGGGGGGTTCGGTATGCTCGTAACCGTAGGTTGCAATTACACTGAAAAATAAGAATGCCACTGTCCTGCGTTAGTCCCCGGGTAGGATCGGAGCAGCGGCCGTGCAGCAGCAGTAGGCAGGGCTCTGGCCGTGCAGGTAGGTGCAGCGGCAATGTGACCGACGTCACGTAGATGATGTGAAGGAGTAGATGAAGGCGAAGAGTGAAGGGTGAACGTGAACCCTGGAATCGTAATTTAGTCGATTCACAGTTTGTCCTAGTTTTCCAACTGACTGCAACATCACGAACACCACAACGACCACTCCCGGAGAGGGCTAAGCAGGAAGCAAGTGGCATCATAGGCTACTATGTTGTTCAATGATGAGGCAGTCATACAAAGCAAGGTTATAGAATAGTAAGAAGACTTTACACAATGGGAATGCCGAATTGCGTGATAGACTAGTTTGGCTGTAGGTAGTTGCCATTAAAATTAAGCAGTGCAATCTTTATATAAAATGTAATTAAGCCTTACTTTTATGAAATAAGCACTAGTAAGGCAGTACTAACAAAATTAGAAAGAATCTAGCAATTATGAAATGATGTATTTAGATGTATTTCTAAGTTCTAGATTCGAGTTACCTACATAGTAATAAATATAGATTATGCAACACTCACCCAATAAACTCGGGGTTCACACACTGAATTTAATTTTACGAAATAATTCTTTAACCAACTATTATTAAGGAATTATTTATGCAATTTTTCTACGCACAATCAATTTAACGGAGCTAATGAGCTTCTCGGCGTGATACGTGTATGCGTTAGGACGTTAGGCCCGGCTGAGTCTGGAACTCTGGAATAATCTCCGCGCGCGCGCCCGCTGTAGTAACTGGTTAGGTATATGTAGATATAGGTATCTAAGCTAATGAACAATAGCAATGCTCTACTACTCGTTTGCGCGAGGTTTGCTTCCGAATTAATTATTAAGTTTAAATTTAGATAGAAACTAGCTGATGCCCGCAGCTTCGCCCGCGATGGCGCTGTATGTGAAAAATGATTTTCCCGCTTTTCTGTTGAAATTTTTCCTGAATTTTCTTTGCTATAAACCTCACGGAGCCCAAGACCTTTCCAACGAATGCAAAACCGTGGAAATCGGTTCGTGCGTTTTGGAGTTATAGCGTCAGGAAGGAAAACCTGACTTATTTTTATATAATAGAGATATAATTTTGTAACTGAATAATTAAGTAGTTTTAGCATAGTATTGGTGTAGCCAAACTATGATATATTAGGAAGTGTAACGAACCGTTACAGCGTTTTGTAGTGCAGAAATTAGAGACATCTCAACTTTCGCTAAGCCTAGAATTCAAGGGTTCCTTTGAATGTGTCAGTCTACAACAAATTTGACACGAAGGGGAAGACTCATCATTTAAGGATCCCAAGCAACTTCACTTGCCAGCAGTGCTACCTGCAGGCAGATCAACGACTAAAGCGACAACGCCATCGCGGCTATGAATGTCAGGCGGCTATCGCTCCCAATGATATGGAAAAAAAAAACTTCGGTCAGATTAGAGCCGTTCCTACTCAGTTATATAAAAAATATTGTTGCACTGACCTCGTCAAATAATTTTATATCCTACAGTATGTATGAAAGTATAGTGCAATTTACTCAAAACTTCGTTCAAATACCAAATAAATTGTCCTGGCATACTTGTAGATGGAATGTCAGCAGCCGATCGCATGGTCGAGCGAAAATTCAATTTTATACTTTACGTAAATCCTTTGGCCAGCCGGTGATTGATTGCTTCTGCAGTTAGGCAATGGTCTTTGGAACGCATGAATTTCAATTCTGGCTACCGCTAATGTTCAGCGACCACATAATATTAACATAATGGTTTGTCGGTTATATATTAAAATACCAGAAATCAAAATGCCTTTACTTAAAATGCATTAGACCAAAATACCCGAATTCGAAATACCTTAACATCCAAAATATCTTATTTCAGTACACCTTACCGTAAAATGTCTAAATTTAAAATACAAATAATTATTATATCAGAATTCAAAATACAAATTTTCAAATATCCTTAATTTAAAATACCGAAAATAGAATACAATGTGAATATAACAAAAAAAACCATAACCTTCCCAGTTTATCGCTATGACCTACTGGGTATTATTAGGTATATATTTTGCTATACCAGTTCATTATATAGTGCATAGTTAATAAATGAATGATTTAAGAAATAAAGATTTATTGCCACTCACACGTTTTGTTATTTGGCTTTAACTTATTTACACCTGCGGCCAAAACTGCGGCTTCACTTAGGTGGGGAGGCCCACCTAAGTGAAGCCGCAGTTGTAGCCGTAGGTCTGTGTTGGTCCTTGGGTATCCTTCTGAGGGCTTACCCGGGGATCCCAACTGTAGGCTGTTATGTAGGATACGAGTGGTTTGGCGCTCCGCTTCGCTTCGCTCCCGCCTTAGTCTTCTAACCTAACCTATCCGAGTCGGGATACTCTGAGTCGGGGTGTTAACCATTCACAGATATATAGCATCCATGTTGGATTTAAATCATGTTAAAAAAAGGTATTTTGTGTTTGAATATTTTAGGATAAGGTATTTGATAAATTAATTTTTTGGGTTTCGGTTATTCGACCGTAAGGCATTTTAAATTATTTATATTATAAATATTTGCCTTTTGAATATTGATATTTCGATTTCGGGTATTTTGGGCTCAGGCATTTTAAGTAAAGGCATTATGATTTCTGGTATTGTGACGGTATACCGGTTTGTCAGATGCAATACGTTTATTGTTAACAATACCAAACTTCTCTCTTTTTGAAATTTGTGACTTTTAGAAATTTTACCAAAAATAAATATGTTTTAGCATGTATTTAAAAATCGTGAGTAGGTACATAAAAGTGGCACACATATACTCTGCCGAAATTATAAACTAGGCCCGTAGTACCTCAATGTTAATTCCGAGATAATTGAATTTTTGTCTAAAATGATAGCTCGCGATTTACTGAATGGTTTGCGTAAATGATTCTTATTTTATTAGGTACACTTCAATAATACTTCTTCAATTTGAATAAAAATTAATTAATTTTTTTTATGTGTATTTTTCATATTTAACATTTTCCCTTTTATCTTAGCAAAATGTATAAAAAAAATGTGAAATACTTATCATAGGGCTTAATTGCCGCATGTGGGGCATGACGATCACCAAGCGGTACACCCACTGGTCACATGAAAGCAGACGTGTGTAAGTTGAACCTTGATTCAAATTCTGCCCTTCCGGCTCCCCTCTTCGACACGCCTTCAAAATACTTAAATGAAAATTTCTTATTGCAAAGTTAAGGCTTTTTATACACTCATTTGCAAAAAAACCGGGCGGTTTTGATTTTCATTCATCTTTAAAAAGATACAATACCAAAAAGGTTTCAATCGTTTGTACACGTTACTGGCCGGTTTTAAAAATGCCGTGGTATTTAAAAAACTACGTTCTAAATTCAAATTTTCATTTGATGCTCATTTTTACCGAAAACCCCACTTTATCCTACATTTTCGGCGCGAAGTTCCAGGAGTTAAGATCGACTTTCACAACTTTTTTTTTTTTTTTTTTTTTTTTTTTTTTTTTATAATAATAGGTATATTTACAAAATGAAAAATTTAAAATTACTTATATTCTACAGTTATATACAGAAAAAAAAAACAAAGAAAATAAACAACAAAAACAGATGGGAGGGTAGTGACAAGACTGACAATGCCTCGCTCAGGTGTCAAAGAATTCCTCCCCATCGATGTCAACCGGTAAAGTTCCCATAAGGCTGGCCGCATTCCCACGTTGAATTGCGATACTAATTCTTTGAGCGAGAAAGAGGCCAGCCCTATGGTCACGAGAAGAGTCAACTAAACGCTTTGCGATCTCCCTGTAAAGCGCACGAGCACTTGGGCCCCACGAGCCCAATGTCTCGACCCCAAACGGCTCAAATATATAATTACCTATTAAATTATTATATTTGCGCCGTTTGAGAGTCTCGGCAGATGCAGCAGCAGAACAGGCGCAGCCCGCCGTGCTTGGAAGATGAGAAGGAGCTAGGGTGTCCACACAGGTTGCGTCCCAAACTAAAGGCCTTCCCATCTTCCATGGCACCAAAGACATACCGTCCGGCCTCTTGCCATCGTCACGAGCCAAACCGTTAGGTTCTAGAACGGCTGGAACACCGGCGGTGACAAGAGCCCGGCGGATGATGTCGTTAAGATACGCATGACGAGGTCTGCGACCTGCACTCCTGCTGCATGATAGACCGTGATGCCCAAGGTTGTTGACTGCTTCACCGCATTGACAACTATGCGGAGAAACGCAAGGAGCACCTAAACGAAGACAGGTAGCAACTCTGAATGTTGTGTCGTCCAACATAGTGCCTATGTTGGGCGACGGAAGAGCCTGAAGCCAGACACCAGATTCCCATTCTCCCACAGCCAATAGGCGAGCACGATCTGCAACATTCGAACACGTATTCAATAAATGTTTCCTAACCTCGTTGCAGAGCGGCCTATCCCAAAGTCTCTGGGAGCATGGTTTGGTTGGCAAAACAGTACTTGGGCAAATCATTTTCCAAGCATTTATGGCTTCAATCTTGCCTGGCACTTCAGAATTAACCAGTGTAGGAATTAGAATTTTCCTGGTCAATTCATCAGTGCCATGGACTGAAGACAAAAATGCTGGTAAACTTATAACCGAAATTTTTCGAACGCCGAGGCCGCCCAAACGTATCGGTAAAGACGCTTGGAGCCACGCCCGGTCGTCCAAATCTGCATTTAAAATTTTGCAAAGGGTGATATGAATAATTTTGTCCAATTTTTCCAAAAGTGTCGAATGTTTAAAAAATTGAGATGAACGGAGAGCATGAGTTAATTTTGGGACAAAAAGGCAATACCGAATGATTGTAAAAGCCGAATGCATATTAATTTGAAGAAGTCGGTCCGAAACATCACAAAAATTTTGAATTTTTTCCTCAATGAAAGATTCATAGGCATCTTCTAGAATAGGAGACCCTAGGAGGCGAAGAGAACTTTTTTGAGTAATTTTTAAATTTGGAGCCAAAACATTAAATTTTGCTAATGTGGAAACACTGTCCATGTTATCATTAACAAAAATTTCACACTTTGAAGAATTGAGTTCTAGTTACTTTTATTTAATTTTTATCGATTAATTTCATATCCTTGACTGTCAAAGCTTTATTTATTGCTGTTTGGCTGTATCAAAAATGGTAGATAAAGTGGTAAAAGCTACCAAAATTATGGCGCTGCTTGAGAGGGTTGCAGCCAATGTTTCGTGGCCAGGAGGCTAAATGTTAGTCGCTCGACGGTCCAAAGGACCTGGCAGCGATATCAGGAGACTGGTTCCGTCGAGAGAAGGCCTGGTTCTGGAAGAAAACCATGTACCCAACCACGGGATGATCGTTTTCTAGTGAGTCGCGCATTGAGAAATCGCAAATCTTCGTATGTGGATCTTAAGAACAACCTCCAAGAAGTAAGAAATGTGCATATTAGTCTATGGACGGTCAAGAGGAGGTTTCTCGCTGCCAATATACGCAGTCACCGCCCGGCCCGCGGCCCCAAATTACTCCGTGAGCACAGAGTTCACAGGCTTAGGTTCGCTAGAAATTGTGAATCATGGACTAAAGAAGATTGGAATAGGGTTTTGTTCTCTGATGAAGCCAGGATATCTCTGTTCGGTGAAGATCGACGTCGGCGAGTGCTAAGAAGACAAGGAGAACGCTTTGCAGAGGCATGTTTCGAAGAAATCACACCTTATGGTGGGGGCTCTGTTATGTTTTGGGCAGGAATAAATTCAATGGAACGTACAGAGTTAGTCTTCATTGAAAACGGCTCACTGACTGGGCTTCGATACATAACGGAAGTTCTAATTCCTCATGCACAACCCGCATTGGCCGCTCTTGGTTAAGACTCAATTTTTATGGACGACAATGCTCGCGCCCACCGATCCCGCGATGTTAATGCGTATGTGCAAGAGGTCGGCATTCGTCGTTTGGATTGGCCAGCTCGAAGTCCCAACCTCAATCCCATAGATCATGTTTGGGACGTTCTAAAACGGCGTGTGAGATCAGTACACCCGGCTCCGCAGACCATCAGAGAGCTGAAGAATGTGATTACTGCGGAGTGGGAACGTATTCCGCAAGCAAGTATCCGAGATATACTCGCTAGCATGCCCAGACGAATTCAAGCTGTGATTTTAGCTAGAGGGGGTCACACTCGATACTTAACATTTATCTGCTTTTACTTCATTAAAGAAAAACAAACAAAAAAAACCTTTTTATTTTTACTTCATGAGCATATGCACTACTAGCGAACATACACTACTAGCGAGGTTTAGCATTATTTCCCATAAATTGTAACAAAATTTTATGAAATACTGATGAAAACGATTATTTTCTTATTAATTTACCAAATTGTGAGGATAAAACTACCTATAATTATCAAACAAAGCCATATTAACATTTGAAATGGTTCATTGCTTAGGTGCCCGTTTTTTTTTGCAAATGAGTGTATATATTTGCAGCTAGCTACCAGGCAAAGCGCCCATGAATCATCTATATGATTTTTTTATCGAAACGATAAGTCTTTATTGGCCACGTAAGAAGATTTTCTTAAATGTTAGTTGGTACGCACATGCACGTATTCATATATTTTGAACTAGCTGATGCACGCAGCTTCGCCTGCGAGAAATTTTGTTCCTAGACTACAACATATCTCTGTAGGCACCAAATTTCAGCCACATCCGTTCAGCCGTTACATCGTGAAAGAGTTACAAACATCCATACTTACAAACATTCGCATTTATAATAATACCTAGTTAGATAGATTTCTGATTAACAAATTCATAATGCATAATAATTTGAGCTAAGTAAATTTATTTATTAAATACATTACTTAATTCAATGGCTAAACTACTACTTGACACAACTTCTCTTCTAAGCAATTGACATCGTAACTTAGTTCCTTCTTCAGGTTGTCCCAGCCTACGACGTTTAAACTTAAACAAACCTAACTACAGTAGGCTTTGTCCTTCTAATACAGATGGTTCAACCAAGACCTGGTAACCTCGCGTGGGGCCTGATCTGGCGGATCCTGATCCGTCAGGGACGCTCCACCGTGGACGCGATCATGCGCATTAGAGGCCTGACGGAGGAAGCAGTCTCACAGGGTGAGGTGGTGGTGGCGGTGTCTCTCGACATCGCCAACGCATTCAACACCTTGCCCTGGAGCTGCGTCAGGGAGGCGCTTATCTATCATGGAGTGCCTCCCTACCTCCGTCGAATTGTCGGGGCTTATCTCTCCGAGAGAGCCATAACTTACCCGAGCTGGCTAGGGCCGGGTCGGCGAGATGTGTCGTGCGGTGTTCCACAGGGATCGGTTTTAGGGCAGCTCCTGTGGAACATCGGTTACGACTGGGTGCTGCGTGGTCCGTTGCTCAGAGGGGTCGGCGTAACGTGCTACGCCACACGCTGGTGGAGTGCACGGCGTGGGCACAACAGCGACAGGTCCTCGTAGTGGGTCTGGGCGTGGACACTCTCTCGCTCGAGGCCATGGTGCGAGCCATGCTCTCCAGCGGGAGTAAGTGGGACTGCGCCGCCTCTTTCTGCGAGCAGGTCATGCTCGCGAAGGAGGCGGCGCGGGCCGGGTGCGGGAGAGAACTCTCCCACCCGAGTTCCGCAGTCGGCGCCCTGGGCGCCGCCAACGTGTCTTCGCCGAGGACTATCGGCCTCCATGACCAGGGGTCTGAGGACGGTGAGATGGCCGCTCACCGTCCTTACAGAAGCAGGTCCATGACGGCAGCGTGACGTGAGCACTCACGCACGCCCCCCCCCCCCCCCCCTTAGAAGCGGGGTCACACCCGAAACCCCCCATAGACGCGGGATTGCACCCGAACCACCCCCTGGGCGAGGCCGCATTGGCGGCCGTAGGTCTGCTGGGAGTCACGGGACATCCTTCCTGAGGGCTTACCCGGGGCTCTCAACCATAGGCTGTTGGGCGTTACGTGAGGTTTTTTAGTCGGTGAGCATAGCATCCTACGAGGATTGGCTAAATAATAATATAAATATAATTTAAGTGCTTTAATTGGTCAATCCACGCCTTCGGC
Organism: Miltochrista miniata; assembly: GCA_933228765.1. NCBI lineage: Eukaryota > Metazoa > Arthropoda > Insecta > Lepidoptera > Erebidae > Miltochrista > Miltochrista miniata. Next base: position 25,840,223 of record OW121756.1, read on the forward strand.
GCGGACTGAATTGTTTTAGAATAGCCTTAATCATTAAGCTCTTTTATGATTAAGCCAACACGCCAGTTTAGATTTACCCTCACATTCAAAGAAACCCTTGAATTTGAAAAGTTGAGATGCCTCTAATTTCTGAACTACGAAACTCTCAATAATGAAACTTGTGTGGAACAATGTTAAAAACATTCCCTTTCTGACACTAAAAAAATATTTGAAATCGGACCACGCGGTGAGAACTTACAGCTGAAAAACCATTTTATCTTTCATCCCCTCTCCCGCAGGAACCGCGCAAAATATCGGGATCAAAAGTATCCAAAAACCTTCCTCGGACTATAAGCTCGGAATGTACCAAGTATCATTCAAATGGGTTCTGTAGTTTCGGCGTGATACTTATTCGGGATACAGACAGACAGACAGACAGACATGAAAATTTTAAATTACATATTCGGCTTCAGAATCGATTATAGAACGACCTACAATTGAAATTTTCAAAATATCTTCCATGTACAGACTCTCGACCCTCAACAGTTTTATTATAAGTAGTATAGATTAACACAAAAGGGACATATACTTTTTTCTGTATTTCTTTTATATGTTCAAATTAGATTACTCCGACTGGAAATGTCTATCGACCTTATTTATTCAGGTCAAAGGTTTGTTTGTAGAGCCATTGGCAGTTGACAGTTCTAGAGTCTTTACTCTGTTAGATTGAGGCACTCAACAAAAGCAACCTTTTAAATATTTTAAGTTAAATGCTTTTAACCTGTTATTTATTTATCACTGGTGTCTTCTGTGTTGTATTATTTTATCGACAATGATAAAATAAACAAGAAATACAATTACATATTAAATTAGTATAGGTTCTAAATTACAGAACAGATATCAGTGAGGATAAAAATAAAAATGGTTAAGTGCTAAACAACATAGATAATTTATTAAATTGAAAATTAATAATGCTATTTTTTAACTGAATACGTATAATAATATCTAAATTCACTTACAAAATGTTGACTATTATCAATTAACTGAGACTGTTTGGGGATTTATAGAACTTTAAGTTGGCCTAGCTGTTTTAACCGGCGGTATTTTTGTCAGCTGTAAAGTGATTTATGTTTAGTATGGTTTGGCATTTTAACATAAATAGACTGAAGCCTGAACAATGCTTCCAAATTGTGCAAATTTATTCTGAAAATCATGGTTCTGTCCGAAATGCGTATCGTGATTTTCATAAGCGAATTTTCTTTAGCGGTGCAGCTCACTTTTGGTTGAATGGATACATCAATAAACAAAACTGCCATATTTGGGGTGATGATGATCCTCAAGTGTATGTTGAGACACCGTTACATCCAGTAAAACTGACTGTGTGGTGTGCTTTATAGGCTGGTGGAATAATTGGTCCGTACTTCTTTAGAAACGATGCTGACCAGAATGTTACAGTCAATCGTGACTGCTATAGAGCGAAGATTACTGACTTTTTCGTTCATCAATTGAACAACCATGATGTGCAGGAGTAGTGGTTTCAACAAGACGGCGCAACATGTTACATAGCTCGTGCCACAATTGATTTATTGAAGGAAACGTTTGGTTACCGCATAGTTTCACGTTTTGGACACGTGGATTGGCCTCCAGAGTCGTGCGATTTTACGCCACTTGACTATTTTCTGTGGAGATATGTGAAGTCGCTCGTCTACGCCGATAAGCCCGAAACGATTGACCACTTGGAGGATAACATTCGGCGCGATATTGTCGCTATACGGCCACAAATGTTGGGAAAGTCATCGAAAATTGGACCTCTAGATTAGACTACGTCCGAGCCAGCCATGGCGGTTATATGCCAGAAATCATATTTAAATTATAATGCCAGAAGATTTCCTTTCGAATAAAGTCATTTCCATATCAATAAAAACAATCACTTTCGTTTTATTCCATTTCAAAGTTCTATACCTCGAAAAAAAACACCCTTTATTTGAAATGGAGTACAAATCTACAACGACTGTGATTTATTGCCACTACACGAAAAAGTCTTTAGTCGAGTTGTTGCGCGATTTATGGATGGCTGAAAGCTTCAAGTCATGTTGTGTATATACCTTATTAAACTTTTGTATAATAGAATGAATCGTACAAAGATTGAATATTGAACAAAAACAATTTTAATAATGATTAAAATGAGAATAAGCTTTTTCATAATACATTTGCATTTTTTTAAAAGAAACCTTAATATTTATTTATTTGTGTAGATACAATATATTTAAGCACAGAATAATGTCATTTCATTTCAATCAGTGCATCTATCACAGGGCCTACTTGATTAAACATTCCAATTCTGAGACCTGTGAAGTTCTATGTTCTGTGTAAGGCCATTCAATAATTTTAAATTATTTTGAAAAGTTTACGTCAATCATTTCGAAATGTAATGTACTTATACGGTTAAACGTTGGATTGAAATCAAAGTTATGAAAACCTGTGAAATAAAAAGTAACATACAAAGCCAGTAAATGTCGTCAAAACTTGACTGGCGTCGAAAATTTTCCGCAAATCTTGAATAAAATCAGCGAAGCGACAATAACAAAAGAGAAAGAATTTAATATCAACCGCAGCACAAGGAATGTTTGTAACAATTTTATTTCTCTCCGTGAACATACTTTTTTAATTTGCAACTAGATCATCCTGTTGGCAAGTTGGTGGGAATGATTACATTTTACAGAACGGATATAAAATATGTATTTTGACGGGAATAAACGGGCTTATGTTTCATTCCGTTTGAATTTCTTTCACATCCTCTTAGCCGCAGGCAGTAGTGTATCCTACTTCCGTGTCTTGGATTCAAATCCCGCGTCAGACCAAAAAAATTTTTTTTGTGATTCACAAATGTTTGCTTCGAAGTTCTTTTTTAGACTATGTATGATACATAAACAACTACCTTTGCTAAGATAAAACATGTCCTAAAATATTTAAAAATAATTAAAAAGAATTTTACTTAGATCGATAGCACTTTTGATGTTTCATATTTTTTATGGACTTTTTATTTAGAGTAAGATAAAATAAGATACATTTTATTTCCGACTTCAGATTCTTGTGCAATAGATTTACAAAACAACTTAAGTTTAAATAAAGTTTCATACTGTTACATAATTCAGAACTTACAAATGATTCAGAAAATCAGATCAGTTGTAGAAAGGATTACGATCGTAATAGGAGTAAGTCTTCCAATACCCATATGTACAGGGTTCAAAGGACCCTTTGACCGTTTCTAAGGGGTTTGTAACAGTTTTAGAGACGTATTGGATAGCTGAGATCAAAGTGTTCTATTGTCAGATAGAAATTTTTCATGTGCGACCGCACTAACCACCCAGTTGCTTTAAACGGTTTTCAGATAATTTAATGAAAATCAACTGCTTCTAGTCATCAAGTTCATGATCAGTAATTACTTAGAAAGTTGTCGTATTAAACGATTTTGAAGCGTTGTTATTGGAGTTGGTATCTCATAACTAGGATTATACTTGTCTTAAATTGAAATGGTTTATATGAAAGTAACCTTTTAGAATTTTGATATCAGTGTGAAATTGGAGGAGACTAAGTTGCAGAAAGCTGTCTATCAAGATAAAGCTTTAGTAGTTCATAGTATCCTCTCCTAATACCATTGCGTTTAACTGACCGTCGCCGTGGCTTTCATTTCAGTTCCTTCTTAATTTTGTGATGATATGCGGCGTAGCTTTTTAGTTTAAGCTATCATCACAATTATTTGGATAACCACTTTAACTCTCCTTTCCGATCCCAAACAACGCGTGCCGGGCAAAGATGCCACTCACACATAGTGGAGAGAATCTTCGCCAAAACTGAGCGTTTCAAACGATCGTTCCTCTGTCGAACTATAAAAACATGGAACGACCTGCCCGCACACGTGTTTCCCTCATCTTACAATCCCGGGTTCTACAAGAGGAGCGTGAAGAAGGACATCACAAGGCCGCCAACTTGAGGACCACTGTCAGAAGTGGACCCCAATCGCTAGATGCGCCACGGCTTTCCACCAGGCTTTTGGCGACGTCAATTTGGTGAGCAAAATATAAAAAAAAATGCGCATCACCTAAAAGTTGACAGATAATGAATACCTTTGCCAATATGATCGCCTTTGTACGATTTTATTTTTTGCGCAAAAAATTATAAATAAAACGGCTTGTTCTGAATAATAACTAATATTTTAAAATAAAATTTAATGTAACAATCATAATAACTCCTAATAATTAGACAAAATTTAAATTAAAAACAAAATGGCATAAATAACAAAAAGGACCTAGAAATGCTTTACCATGCGTTTTAATTATGTTAATAACAATTAAAAGTTTGACAATTTCGGTGTAATTTGAATGTAACTGGATACAATTGTACAAAGTTTTAATTAGCTTGTAATTCGTTTAGAATGCGGCGAGGATTAAATCCGAAGTCAAAGACCGCTGAATATATATTGTTATATTACTTTGAAGTAATTGGTTTATCTGGTTATTGTATTAAAATATTTATTTCATCCATGAGTACGTTTATTACCTGCCTATTTTGCATATTATTCACCAATGTTTTGAAGCCAATGCTTCACTACCCGTACAGAAAAGTCAAAATATGAAGTAAGTATAACCCGCAATATAGTATAACCCAATAACGCAATATAGTAGTAGTCGCGGACGCTACTTAAATATAATCTAATTTTCCATTTACTTTGGCAAGGTCTCAAGGTTCCCATATTCATTGCGCGAAGTGTACTACGAGTACACACAGTACATAATTTAGTTACATGGCTAGTAATACAGTAATTAGTTGATAACCAACATAGTACAGAGCACAAACCAGTTTATTGACAACATCAAGGTTATCGCTATTCAGTCAAAGAGCCAGAGTCGGAGTATTTTGCAAATAGAATTTCTGACTCAACAATATAGCATGATCCATTGCCAGCTGCATGACTATAAGGAAATTAACATGCTAGTGTGTCTATACTATAAGGATATAGACATGGGTATTGACATGCCAGTGTGTCTAGTGATTGACATACTATACCTAAGTGTTTTTAAAGTAGATAATAGTTATGAATAACACATAGGCCACTTTTATTCCGGACATAAGTTCCCGCGGTCGTAGAATGCCTGTTAAACGTCAAGAACCCATATACTCTTCAGTTTAATATTCGTAACAATTTTGAAATACTCTTTACGTACTTCGAGGACAACATATTTATGTGACGTCGCACAAATTTTCCTCGTAGCTCTATATTATGAGAGACGTCGATCGTCGTGACGTTAACGTTCGACAAGTACATATTATTTTTCATATAGTGCGACATAGTGTGACATTTATTAAATAACGAAATACATTATCCTTCGCTACCACAAATATTGTATTTCACTTTCACGCATATTTTATTTCCTTGTGAGCAGTAGAACTTACGAAGATTATAATATTGTTCATTTAGTTGTAGTAGTTTGATAAATAAAAGATGCCAACAAAAGAACGTACCATAACATTATTAATGCGAATGAAACAGAACTTTGAAAAGTAGTAGGTACCTAGTCGAGACGTGTTAATTTAATACAGCATGTTCATAAATGTCTGAAATTAGACCCCTGTTCCAGGATGAATGTACGAGCTGTGCAATATGCTCAGCTCGTACATTGTGGTTACTGAAACTCCTGCTAATAGTTCAGTTCCCTTGTTTAATACATTTTATATCGACTAATTATCTGTGTTTGTAATTCCTAGACGGTTGATCGTAACCTGTTCTATAGGTTCCTTCTAGGATTTCATTTTAGGGAGTAGTTACTTCAAAAAGCGGCAATCCTAGAAGATTTGTGAATATGTATCTAACGGCGAATGCGTGGCTGAATTTTTTTAACAGAGATGGATTCTAGTCTGATAAATATTTTTTGCAACCAAACTGATATTTTTGTGAGACTTAAGACCTATTCATCTTTGCACGTCCTTCGGTTCGTCATAATAGCCACATCATTTTATTTTCCTGTCCTGGGTCAACTATTATTCATAAAATGTACTGCTCTAGTGTCTGGCGTAAAATTTTCACCTTAGTAGTTTAGGGTGGAATTAAAAAAAATGTACTCACGACGAGCTTACCTATAAAATAATTGAATAAATTTGAGTTGTGAAACAGTGATCGATACCAGAAAATTTTATACCTCTCTTCAGAATAACGGTTAGATAAACCAACAATCTATACTTCTATACTAATATTATAAAGAACGGGGGAAAAGTTATTCCTTTTGAGAGCTTCGTTGCGTGTGCTGCGTAAATAATTATAGTTATGTAAAAAATATGTACTACAAAATTGTTTCTCTTAAAAAAATTTAAAAAAAATTGCGTTAAAGCATGAGTCTATTGGGTTGGTGCACAATAACCATTTTAATGGCAATCAATTTTTTTCCACAATAATGCCACGGGATACCTCTTTCGTAAACGAAATTGTTCTTAAAAATAATGCAACGGGAATACACGCGACGAGAAACCTTTCTCTCTCTCTCTCTCTCTCTCTCTCTCTCTCTCTCTCTCTTTCTCTCTCTCTCTCTCACGTAGTATTGAATATTAACGACGAGACGCTACGACGGGAGTAAACGCAACGCGACGGGAGTAAATGCGACGGGAATAGGTAATACTCTCTCTTATGTGGCGCAAACGAAGTTGCGCGGGTCAGCTAGTTATTTATAAAAACAACTATACTTGTCTACCCACTTGTTGACCTGTGAATGTACAAAAAAAAAAGTGTGTGCGTGTAACCTTTACGTGCGATTGAAGTAAATCTTCTTTGCCATTGACGGCATCAAATGATATATTAATATCATTCATTCGAATTTTGATTCAAAATTCAAATAGCGTTACTTCCGTCAGAAAAAAATCTGAGTTACTGCCTAGTCGCGCCTAAAGAAGTTTTACTTCAAAAATTATCCGCGGGCAGCACCATTGATTTTAAAGCACAATAAAAATGCTCTCTATTTACGCTGTGCTCACATATAAAAAGAGCAAGAGATTTATTTAAATTGGAACTGCTTTATTTATTATAAATGGGCATTGTAATTATTTTATTTTAGTAAATTAATTAGCGCGTGTATGGCGTGTTACTTTTCACTTTGGCAAAGATTTTGCAAGACATGCTATGGTCTGTGTGTCACCATTTTGGGAAGGCAATTGGCCCTATTGTACCATGCAGGATTAGTTCTGGGGATATTAGTCAACTTCACCTGTAAGTAGGGCAACTGCTGTCTAACAAAGGAGGTGCAAAGAGAAGGAAAACCTGCCACTTTTGGCCAGTAAGGCAATCACGTAGCCTAGGTCTAGCAGCCGCGATATGCTTATTAAATTAATAGAAACACATGGTGCAAAGGCGTTCATTTTAAAATTAATTTCTCACAATTTCTGAACTAAACAAATGATTTTTTTTGAAAAGCTATTAGTATGCTAACTGATCATAAATTTTAAAAATGAAAAAAGTATTCCTACGCACCCAAGACGTATAATAAGGTGGAAAATTTGGTTGGTTCCGAGTAGGTTTCGGTGGCGGAATGGATAACGCGTCGGCACGGATCGCCGAAGACGCAGGTTCAAATCCTGCTCGAAACCAATTCTTTTTCCATATTTAAAATGTATACAAATTATATTATACATGCGATGCGATGACTTAATGAACCAAAAGATAAAGTTACACAAACAAAGATTATTCAAGTTTACCATCTAACTAGCACCAAAAATGGATTCAATGTGTACAAAATGCAACGAGTCATGTTAAAAGTGTTCCAAATTCTTGCTAAACCAACAACAGTTGCATTTAAATAAATATCTACTCTGACCATGCACTAAACTTTTTAGCACTAGCCGGGGCAATTCTGAGGTTTAATTTTAAAAGGGGGAACAAATTGTTTCAGAAATTCTTTTACTGCAAACCTAAGGATTTCGGTGCGATCTAAAATAAATTTCACACAGTTGCGTACTGCAACTGTGTGAAATTTATTTCTCGAGGAGATAAAACGGTGACAGCATCGCATAACAAAGTATTGAGCCGTAAAGTACGAGTTACAAACCGAAGCTGCACCAAATGTTCGTGAGGTAGAGATTTATTTATAGTGTACGGTACGGAGGGGAAAGGAAGTGGGAGGGTCAACGTCCAATATCGACTTGAGTTAGGTCAAGTGAAGCGAGGGGTGAAATTATATGGCGATGAGTATTTCAACACTGACATTCAATGAGAGTATTGATATTTAAAGCGGATTTTTGCACACTATTTAAAAATATAAGCAATGTCCATCTCTAGCTTTTCCCTATGATATTGTCAGTGACATACTATGAACTCTACAGCACCAATCTACCACATTAACTAAAATATTTTTCTTAAAAATCTCCTTTTTTGCAACATAGTAGTTAGTTTTATATGCAAAAAGAGATTATTTCCTAATGTGAAAACTTTTACCGATTCTCTTCAAAAGGAAATGATAATGTTTCAACTTTGCATATTATATAACTAATGAACCAGCAATACTTTATATTCTTAGTATGATCTACTCTTTGAAATAATATTAAAGAGTTATTTATAATATAGATAAGTCTAGGTACCATAGTAATATTGCGTAGATATGTTATATATTATAGAAGTCTCATTAACCTACATACATACATACAACAGTCACGCCTCTATCCCCGAAGGGGTAGGTAGGGGCATAGTTTACGCCTACATTTAATTTCACCTTATAGTTTTAAGTCTTACGTCATAGGTGGTAAGCCTATTGACGTATTGAAATGGACAGGCGCATTTAAAAAAAATTCAAGTCGCCCATAAGGCCTTCTACTTGGCTTAACGACTGTCATTTTACTGACAACCGGGTTTCATTTCGAGTTTTCCCTCTCTACGCAATGGATCGTTTTGCTAATGTGTTCCCTTAGTCGCCTCTTACGACACTCTCGGGATGAATTTTAGTGGCGACATTTTGTGCACTTTCTCGTTGTTAACACAAAATGAAGCAGTACTTCCTCTTAATTGACTTTTTAAAGGAGTAGAGAGTAAGAAGAAAAATAAATTAAAATCTCGAAAAATTATATTTCAATCTGCTTCCTCTAGTGTTTTATGATCAAGTATGTTGTAGAGAACAAGTAGGTATGCCTGTGCCTTTCAGGTTTTGAGTGTGATAAATGTGTTTCCGTACTGTTACATGTTTATCTACTTTTGATTGATGATTTCTAGAGAATAATAAGCCATTGTGCTCAGTTACTCAACGTTGTGCCAAGAAAAAAGTAATATAATTACCATTCTTATATAGTGACTTATAGAATAACAATATTACTAGGAGTTAGTATTGTAGTAAATATTAATATCCGAGTTATTTTGGCATGTTTTACAGATGGTTCGTATCATGAGCGTTCTACTGACGGTCTTTTATATGACATGTATGAATGAAGTAAACTTTATCTATACTTATAATAAAACTGTTGAGGGTCGAGAGTCTGTACATGAAAGATATTTTGAAAATTTTAATCGTAGGGCGTTCTATAATCGATACAGAAGCCGAAAATGTAATTAAAAATTTTCATGTCTGTCAGTCTGTCTGTCTGTCTGTCTGTCTGTATCCCGAATAAGTATCACGCCGAAACTACTGAATCGATATGGATGAAACTTGGTACAATCTGAGCTTATAATCCGAGGAAGGTTCTAGGATACTTTTGATCTCGATATTTTGCGCGGTTCCTTCAGGAGAGGGGATGAAAGGCAAAATAGATTTTAGTTATAATTTCTCACTACGTGGTCCGATTTCAAATATTTTTTTTGGTGTCTGAAAGGGAGTACTATAAGAATTATTTCACACAATTTTCAACATTCACGGTTATGTAGTTCAGAAATTAGCGGCATCTCAAGTTTCGATAAACCTAGAATTCAAGGGTTCTTTTGAATGTGAGGGTAAATCTAAACGGGCGTGTTGGCTTAATCATAAGAGAGCTTAAACACGCCTTCGGCGCGGACTGAATTGTTTTAGAATAGACTTAATCTTTAAGTTTTTTTATGATTAAGCAAATAGGGCCGTTTCACAGCTGCTTGATGAGTCGCATGAACAAGTACCCCTCCTTTCGTACACCTTATGTGACGTAAACGAAGTTGCGAAGCTAGTCAGCTAGTAAATATATAAATCTACTAGAGTCTAGCTAGAGAAACCCTGTACCTTCAGTCGCGTGTTTGTACTATAGAAAATGTTTTACCCGTGTTGCTAAGAGACTGCGTGTGACTTAAGTGTTTTTCCGTTATCAAAAGAAGTCTACTAATATTTTTATACAGAGATAGTTGTAGCACACGAGAGTGCTACGTAATTGAATGGAAGGCAAGACCAATAATACAATTAACCTCATGCACAAAGTCGTTAGTAGTTAGTATCAGTTCATTGCTTTTCTGCAGGGCAAAAGAAAAATCCGGGAACTTTTACGTTATAATATTTTGCTCATCATGTTTCACTAAGTAGATTCTGTACTACGGAGAAGAAACCAGACTTAGATAATAATTCTTTTACACAATATGCTGAAGACCTGAATAGTGGTAAGAAAAATGAAAATATATAGCTCTGCACCACCTTATGGTTGACTGGTAGAGAATGCCTTCGGCATTAAGTCCGCCAATGTACTATTTCTGTGCATAAAGTCTAAATAAATAAAAATAAAAATGAAAACAAATAATCTAAGCGGGAATAAATCCCCGTTCCCAGTGATTAAATTATGAATATCAGGCACAAGTTGACAATTCATCCGTTGAGACCTTATTACGTTATGAATCTTAAATGAAATAACTGTCAAGGTTTATAACTTTTGGAAGAATCCAAGATGACGGCACAACCACCCGTTCTCAAGGGATACATTGAGACGTTTCAATTTGCAATAAACTTGATCGTAACTAACTTGAAATATTGGAAGGCTTTGGAAATTGAATCACGTTTTACGTTGATTTTTTTAAAGATTTTGCTTTAAACCTTGAAATTAATGTTTTGTAACTTTTTTTTTTATATATTTTGCTAGCTGATCCGACAGACGTTGTCCTGCCTTAACTATGAAAATCGGTATTCCGAGTTCTAGGTACCCGGTCCCCTGTTCCTGTTCCCGGTTTTAGATCGAGTTCCCGGCTCACTGTTCCCGTTCCTAATTTCAGATTCTGTGTTCCCGGTTTCGAGTTCAGAGTTCCCGATTCCTGGTTTTCGGTTACCGGGTTACAGTTCCCTGTCAGTCTTTCTATTCCCGGTTTCCATTTCGGAGTTCCCAGTTCTAAGTTCTGATCCAAAATCGCATTAGAAACCATTTCTTCGAACAGTTCAAGGGGGTTACAGTTATTTCAAATTTTCCACCCATTTTTTTTAAACCTTCTCCTGACAATAACTAACACGAAAAGAAGAATTAGCGAAATCTGTCCAGCCGTTCTGAAGTTATGCGCGCACATACCTACATTTTACAGATTCATTTTAATATAAATTTTAATTTTATCTTTTTCATTTTTATGTTCATTTTTAAACTATATTTATTTTCTTTAACATCCTTTTTTAAGATATTTGCAGCACGCATGCTGTAAATTTTATATCAAATGTCATAATATTACAATAAAAAAGTTCAAATTGTCCAAAGCGGTAAGGTTAGATTAGAAATAATATTGTATGGTGGTTAAGCATTCTTAAATTTTCTAATTAGCTCCTCATTTTTTTATTTTTTTGTTTCAAAAGAACCTTCTCCTGACTATCTTTTTTATTTCCAAAACCTCCAAAAAAGGAACACAACAAAAAAAGAATTAGCGAAATCGGTCCAGCCGTTGACGCGTGATGTCGTGACCAAGGAAATAGGAATTCATTTATATTATAATATAGATTTTCAAAATAAAAGCGTATACCAAAAACCTACTGTGGAATTTTAGAATCAAGCGACAACCCTGGGTTAGATCCATAGCCTCGATAAACTCATACTAATTTACAGTAAATTAAGGGTGTTCTCTAGGGTAAAACGAATATAAAATTGTTATGTACATTTTATATTGATTTCACAGTTATTTCAAACAATAGTAAAAAAAATCTCAATTCAATGAAAACATGTAGAATATTATATTTCTTTTTAAAGTCAGAGTACCGAGAGTATGAGAAATATTACACATTTGCACATGAAACCGACTCTATTGAATGTTAAGGTATGCAATTGAAAAAGAATTTGTTCGAAATGAAAACCGACGCTAATGAAAATATCCTCCAACAACACCGCGCAGATTCGTAGCTCATGCATAAATATCGATATTAATACAGGCGTAGATGGAAAAATATGTTCTCCTACATTCACTCAATAATTTATTAATATTTAATTTAAAATATAGATCTCCCATGTTTCCTTTCTTATTAATTGGAACGTAATCAATGATTTAGTAATGCAACTTTGGGCTAACTCCATAAATTTGCATGATGTCATTAAGTTACTTTAAAATTTGACAATGCCGTAAGGCGGAACCGGTCAGATGTAAAATAAACCAATGATGTAGGTTATTGTATTTTATTATTAGGTATTTTCTATTATTCAAAGTTTTCCCCGCGTAGCTCCCGTTTCCGTAGGAATATGGGATAAAATATAGCCTATGTTCACTGGGAATAGTGTAGCTTCCCAACAGAGAAAGAATTTTTCAAATCTTTTCAGTAGTTTTGGAGCCTATTCGATGCATACAAACAATCAAATCTTTTATCTTTATTATATTAGTTTAGATACATGTGCAGCAGATTCCACTAAGTGCCATAAATCAACAGTCTAAATAACCTACATGAATTATTCTTTCTAATATCTTACCAAGTGATAAAATCGTGAAAACATAAAAGAGATCATTAAAGTAACATCTTTCACTGTCCTAAGAAATATTCAAACATAATAAAGAGGCGAGTAGCAAAGAGAATACAATGATGCTACTGTGATAGGTAACGATACTACCAAAACAATTTTATTATTCACAAACACTATCAAAGAAGCTCTTGCTTGCCGAAGTATTTGCATTCAAAAGAAAGTTGTGCAAGGTACCTACTTGTTTCCTTGTGAAGTATCTATCTACCCCCTGTCGCTTGACTGAAAACATCCGAAGGGTATTAAGATGCTGATGGCATGTTTTCTTCTGAATAATAAGAAGGAACCCATCCAGACAGACTATCTTTTTCATTTTCAATCTTTTTAACGGCCATTTCCTAAAATGAGAAATATTGTAAAATAATATTAGTTGTGACCCCATATACCCGCGTGGCAAATTTTATAAATAGGTACTATCACCTCATTGCGACCCTTTAGGAGATGGCATTTTAAGCCCCTGAGTAACCCAAAATGCCTTGGAATGACAGTTAAAAATTTTAAAAAGGGGTTATTATATTTTTTAACGTTTTTAAGTTTACATTATGTAGTTTTTGAATTTATAACATAATAACAAATAAACAACTACAATTTAAAACAAAAAAATTGTGGCATAAGTTTGCAAATGTTTTACACTCCTATAACTGAAGAAAAACTTACGTATATTTATTGTAAGTTTTTCTTAACGCTTCGCAGTGTATACTGTACTTATTTAATATACTTCTCGGAACTTACTCGGAATATTTATTACTTTCTTGTACCAGCAAAGTTTCAAACGCAATGTAGGGCCCGTGTTCGTAGCTAGACTGTAACAAGAGCGGCGAAAGTTTTTTTTAATACCTACTTTCTATTATTGTTACAGTATAAGAAAAAGGCTGGCGATACACCACACTCTTACCGTCACTTTTATTAGCACAGTTTATGTAGTTGCGATTGTAAGTTTGATAATCACTGAATTCATCCTGGATCGCTTGGAACCATTTTCAATATTACATTTTTTATGGTTAAACCGAATAGATTTTGTCGCGCTTGACGACACGATGCCAGATATGGTAATACGAAATTGAATCTGATTGGTTATTTGAAAAGTATCTCATCTAGTCTTCGATTTGGTGGAAACCGGCCCTTACACAGAAGAAAATGTATAATCATTATTTTTTTCTTACTTGTGGAAATTCTACATGGATGCTATCGACTAAATCACAAGATGTCTTACAACTGCCTACAGATGTAAGGAACAGTTTATTATGCCTTTCGGTCATTTAAATTTGCTTCACGCATTATAAACGGATGGCAATCGCCGAAGATGGATTTGGGTTAATTAAGCTCTAGTGCCTGTAGATTTCTTGAAATGAAATTGTGAGTGTGCTATGTCGCCGGTGTTACCTTTATTGTCACAATAAAGGAGGATAGGTACACAAGAAGGTACGTGCAAGCTCTATTTGCCACTATGCAGCTATTGTTACGGCCACAGATTCAATTCGTCGTAAAAGTAGGTAGGTATTTAAGTAATCTAAAAAACGAAGTACTTATCTGTTTTAATAGCTTAGTTTGTCTGCCATCTAAGTGGTATAAATATAAATGAGATTACGTTCTATAAAGAACCAACTCGATCTTTTAAACTTGTTATAATTCATTGTGATTTTCCGATAAATATAGAAATTAGTCGTGAAAAAGATCCGAAAACCACCGGCATATTTAGGAGTTCATATTTCACTGTTTAACATCGCTACAAGTTATCGTAAGAACGTCCTGTCCACGTGTGATTCGAATTATCATAATAACAATGGCACTGTGGTAATAAAATTGCAAATGTGACCATCGGATGTCATTACGTATTCACTTCCACGTCCGGCCACGTCCGAACGACGCGACGGCGACACACGCTGGAATTACGACTATTGTTGGCCACAGAAATTTGTACCCGTAAACCGACATGCATTCATTTTCAGTTGTAATGATATCCGAGTATTTATTTATTTGGAACAAATAACAGTTACATGTTGTTGTAGTACAGTTAGACGAGTAGGTATTAACATACTCACAGAGTATTATCGGGTTAACTGATAATTAAATCAAAATACCACGCAGAGTGGGAAAATTATTCGGATCAACAAAACAATTTTCGGTTGAAAAATTAAATACGATGAAGAATATTACTAATTGATCGCTTCAGAAACCCATATCACATTTCAAACATTATTCTTGACATAATTTCAAAAACTGTAGCTTCGATTGACATAGTACTGCTCGTTCGCTCTAACTTTGCCGCTCGGCTCCATACTAAAGTTGAATTTTTAATTAGACGAAGTAAATTGACAGCAACTAATGTCACTTCTTCATACAATTTTGCTTATTTTCTATGACGAAGTGACATTAGCTACTGTCAATTTACTTCGTGTAATTAAAAATTCGAGTATACGCCTCTACGCCAGCGGCAAAGTTAGAGCGAACGGGTAGTACAAAGTATTGGACAAAAAGAAACTGTGATGCCCCTTTTTCTTCTAAACATAACTTTGGAAATTACTTGAAGTGGTTCAAAATTGAGTAGATCAAATGGTACCAGAACACCCGGCCACAGACAGTTTGTAGAGAACCGTGTGGCTATGAAGCAATCCGACATAGCATCCACGAGGATTTCCACACGCAAAAAAACATCTACATATGGTCACGCCTTTATCTCCGAAGGTGTAGGCAGAGGCATATAATATGCCCACATTTCACCTTTTTAGAATTTGTCCCACGTAATGGTGAAGTGGTGAGCCGTGTTGCCGTGTTGATGGACTGGCGCAGGTTGTAACTGCCCGCTCTGTTGAAAGTTTTCAAGCCGCCTAAAAAGGCCTTCAACTAGGCTTAACGACAGCCATTTTACTGGCAACCGGGACCAACGGCTTAGTGTGCGTTCCGAAGCACAGAAACGCTCAAATAAATGTCACAAAGTGTTTACATGGATAGTCACCCATTCAAGGACTGGCCATAGTGAAAGTTGCTTACTGCAGTGATCGTTTACAGAACACTATGTTAGCTTTGCAGAGTGTTATTTTTCCGGCTGCCTCTTTTAGCTTGGCTTAACGACTGACATGTTACGGAAACCTGAACCAACAGGTTCACGTGCCTTCCGAAGCAATGAAACCCTTGCTTATGAACCTATCTCAAAGCGAAAGTTACATGACACTGTGATCGTTAACGGAACACTGACTCAAAGCTTTTTCGAATAAAATAATGTATAAAATGGTGTATAATAACATAGATTTGTTTTTTGGTAACTTTATAAGTCTAAAAAGTCATGCGCGTATAAAATGTCCTCTCAAATGAAAGGGTCGTTATACACAATCCTATGCAAATGAAGGCTCTACTCTCATTTCAACATCAGTAGCATCTGCCTTCAACGTAATCTTAATAAATACATAAATCATACAAAAGTTACATTTAGGTTAATATTTTCGAACCGCATGACATCTCGAACGCTGATTATTATAAATTAATGATTTGTACTTAAGTTATATAGAATGATGTTGAACTCTATTTTGTTCGCAGAGGGAGTGTGACCTATCTATTGGAAAACGTTCATAGACTAGCCGTGACTACTTCCAATATCGTGGAACGTATGCTTGTTTGCTACCTTTCATTAATCAATAAAATCTGCCTATGATAGTCCACAGCTGTACGTAGGCCTCTCCCAAATTATACCACTGTACACGGTCCTGCGCCTTTCGCATTCAGTCACTCCCTGCAACCTTTTTCAGGTCGTCAGTCCATCTGGCAGGGGATCGTCCTACCGCACCTCCTACCAAGGTATTATTACCTTAGTAGTATAAAATGCCTTTAAAAGTATATTTCAATGTTTGGTTGCGTGAAAGTAGAGTTTAATTTGAATAACGTGAACACAATTAATGTACAGACAGCAAACTCATGTTAGAGCTTTGTTAATTGTCGTGCAGTTTGTTAATTGGGTAGGTGGCAATTAACATTATAAGCGGTGTGTCTAGGTATACACGCTTCGTGTAAAGTAGAAGTTAAGTATGTAAGTGCTTGTATTATTATAATCAGACAAATGATTGGGTATGAATCATCTTCTTTTGATTAGGTATTTAAATACTATACATATATATGGTACAAAGTATCCGCGTTGTCTTTTTTTTAATAAACAGGTATTATTTAAAAAAAAGACAACGCGCAATTTTGAAAATTTTTAAGCAGCGCATATAATTTTAATTTGTTACTGACAACTGGAGACAATAACGGTTCCATGTGCCTTTTGTAGCACGGAAATGCGTGTAAGCGGAAATGTCACAAGTCACCCGAACATTGAGTTAGCAGAGTCACGATAGCTTATTTTTTCGAAAATCTTTAAATTTTCAGATCTTCTGGGTCAAAATGATGTCCACCGCTTAGTAGGTACTACGCTAAACTTCTACCGTAGCTTCAATTTTGATGAAATCGGAGACATTGTATGTTTTGCTTCGAAAAATATCATAGGTTTATGATATTCATGCTTGCCAATAATTGACTATCTGCAAAGGACGAATCTCTTTGATATTTGTTTATTCGGCTGAAGTCGGATTACGTACCCTTGCTCAATAAGGTCAGCTTTTTCAATTAAAACTCAATTGAAATGTAATCGTTGTTTTTTACACCAACATAGTGAAAATCAATCTCTAAAACAATCCAAACTCAATTACTACGGTTTGCTTTGCCCTAATAGGAAAAGGTTTTCCTTTGTTACGAGTCGATTTAAATCATTTGTGTTTGATCATGGGATACTATTGACATAATGGCGGACGTTACGATATCTGTTTTACTAAAAGGCGTTAGGTATTATTGTTTTTGATTTTTTACTAGAACCATTATAATAACCTGAAAACGAACAAGTTGTGCTGTCATAAAATAAAACAGAATGAGAGCTATTAATTAACGCTTAAATTTAAATTTAAAAAAATGCAATAAATTAGTATTAACAATAGAAATCCTTTACGAGGTATTGTTCAGTGACTCACAGTGACTCTCTGCATAATGCACATCAATGAAACAAATCAGCCCTCCTATCTCAGTACATTGCTACCTCTCCCAGTTTCATTTTGGGAGAGTATGAGCCTTACCACACTAGCCAAAATCATTGGTATTAGGTTTTACTTTGAGTTCTCCTTTTTTTTGCCTTGATGTACAGAGGTATAGCAAATGAGAAATTTAATGGAACGTGCAGTGAACGAGAACTTAAACCATTATCAAAACACATGGCCGTGAGATAATAGAGTTGTAGAGCAACAGCTAATAATGCTCAGCTCTTGATTGTAAACAACGCTTGCTTTGTTTAAAATCAAGAGCTGAGCATTATTTCAAATCGAATGGTAGGCACTACATCTAAGACCAGCCTTAAAAGCAGAATTTCAAACACTACACGTTTATGATGCTTTCTTCAAAATTCATAATTCGTTAAAAATCCAAATCCACTTACCTCAATTTAATTCTACAAATAATGTAAATCTATAGAGCTGATTTTCGTAACGAATAGTTTGATCAAAACGAAGGTAACTACGTTAGCACATTCAGCTCACCTCGAAGTCACGCTGGCATTTTATATTAAAATTATGCGACAGTTATTATTTCAGGCAGAAGAGATTCGTATAACTTGCGAGCGAATTCTGCAAATGAGCTCTCACGCGAGGCAATTTTATATTCCACGTTCATTGTAACTAATTTCTATTGCTCAAGGATTTAGGTAGGGTACAAATTCTGTGTGGGTGTTTGCTACGTTGAAGTCAAATATAGCTTTAAAAGCTGGATATCCTGGGATATCCTTCCGAGGGCTTACCCGGGGCTCACAACCATAGGCTGTTGGGCGTTACGTGAGGTTTTTTAGTCGGTAGGAGTCCGGCATAACATCCATGAGGATTTTCCCTCACGTAAAAAAAAAAAAAAAAAAAAGCTTTAAAAGCTTTTGAATATTACAAGTTTTTCTTTCTTTTTAAGGGTTCCGTACTCAAAAAGAAGATTTATGTTGCCGCTTTATCAACAAATAATAATATTTGTTATAATAGCGAAGACAGAAAAAAGTTAAGGGGGGCTCACGTCCAAAAAATTATGATTTTTTTTGTAGTTTTTTGGAATGAAACCCGTGTGCAAGGGTCTGACTTCGTTCTTAGATTTCGAATTTGGATGTAAATTCGGTGACAATACAATACAATAGTGTTCTGGTAGTAAAATCATATTGGCTCAGCCAGGATTATCTCCGGAGGGTACTCTTCAAAGGTTTATCCGACTCAGCTGTAATGCTAATCTAATGTAATAGGATTGTGAATCCGGTCCCAATGTAATAATCTGGTAGAAACGTTGTGACATCTGCTAGTTCCGCCAGGATCATTATGCTCTCAAAAGTTATGTATGATGATATAAGGCATTTGCACAAGACAGACTAGTCAGTATGTTTGCACCTTGTTAGTGTATATAAAACTATTTATAAGTTCAGTTTAAAGTTCTACTGGCTGACTAAAATTATTGGGATATTGTCAATCATTTTATATTTTCTAACAGGCTATACGTATGCTGGCTCTTGTGATAAAAATGATTTTCGTAAACATATTCTGCCAAATGATATACGGCAACCAACGAACGGATACGGTTGGGACCCTTTAATTTCCGCTTGCATTTGTAGCCTTTTCATCAATATTTATGAATATCCAATGTTACTTCTCTGTATATTAATATTTTTGTTTAGTTTCGTTATTGAGAGGTATTATGCCAAGATATTTTTAGAGAACTATTTGCATTATGGAAAAATAAGCTCATGAGATCCTTCGCCCGCCTTAAACGGACGAATGGCTGGAAGTCGATTAGGGCAAGGACCATTCGGCTATCAAGCAATTGAAACGACAAAAATGTCCTTAAAATCAGTCAAAAAGTAAATTTTCTATGTTCATGTAAGTTGTCTATTAATTAATCTGCTTAAAACCCTTATTCGCATAATATCAGATTCGCAAAATATGAGAATGAACAGAAGAACAAAAACACATCATTGTTTGTACCCTCCTAAAATTATAAATTTGAAAATTGCAGATGTTTGAATGTTTGTTGAAACTCTTACACTCTAACGGATGAACGTATTTGGCTGCAATTTGGTACAGGGATAGATGAAATATGTTTGCGTGGGATGCGGGAACAGATACAGAATTCTACCCGGGTGAAACCGAGAGCTAGTATGTTATATTTCATGAAACATTCACAATACGTAGAGCAAAGAAGAAATGTATTATGAAGCATTATTGATGTAACCATTGAAGCCTTGAAAGGAAAATGTTATTTTCACGTCAAAATACTAATTAGGTTCCAGAGCTCATAACAAGCTGATTAAGGGCGTGCAAGAGGTATATTCACTCAACAAAGACGTCGAATTCCAAAACACTTTAAGTGGGTACTCATTAGTCTCTTTGAGTCAGTCTTCTTCATACAGTACTTTGAATTTGCTCTCATTTTCCATACACACTAAGCTCTTTAAAAATGGGCAAGCAAAATTCTTTTGAAGTGCTGAAGAAATATTGAGACAGTTATAAATCAAAGGAAAGACATCATTAAGAAATTGAAACAAGAAAGGACTTTTGGTTTTGAAAATCTCTTTGTTACATTGAACTATGCTATTTAGTCGCTTTTCTACGTAGAAATATATTATTTATACCAGTCTGGTTATAATACTCGTAGCAGCCAGAACTAAGGATGATTTGGTATGCTGATGTTGATCTATTTTCAGGATAACAATTTATATTTGCGTCTACAGCACATGATATTCAAAATTGAAACTCTACAATAATTAGAAAGCACCAAAGTGAAAATATAACTTTCAAAAAATTTTCAAAACAACAAAGAAAATTTTCAACAGGTGAATCGAAATTTTGTTTTCAACACAGACTTGGGCGGGCTTTGTTCTCCAGAGCGGTGCTTCGTAAAAGTTTAAACAAGTATCAATCCTTTGTCTTGTTATCATTTTAAAACTTATTAATACTATTTTGTAGGCATCCATTTTCAACTTCAGGAAATCTCTAAAGGTGAGGTAAACAACTTGAAATGTTGTCTTGCTAATCTTCTAACGTATCAATAAATCATCAAACAGTGGGTAAGAAGAAAGATATAATTATAGTTACCATGTTTGCTTCAAAACCTCACGTTAAATTGTACAAAAGTATTCCATAAGTTGGGAATTGAATCTCAAACACAAATATTTCATTCGCTCTAAATTGAAGAATATATTCGCATTCAATATGAATACAGTGGGATGATATTCCCAGTTGATTTTTACACCATTGTGCCGGAGTTCAAGCTGTTGTCACCGGACATACTTAAGAACTACGGCTAAATAGCTCTAAATGCATTTCGTACAACTTTTTTCCATAATGAAATTTAGTTGATTTGGTGGCATTGGTTTTTTAACGATTTGATTTTTACTGCAACGCTATGATAAAGTTAGTATTAATTAAGGCATAACGTAAAGAATGGCATACAGGGTGTGGCGTAAATAGTGGTCCAACGTAAAGGGTGTGACATAACAGGTAGTCAACTACAACATACTACAATTTTGTCCGGTTTTGCCCAAGGGTTGCAGAAAAAAAGAACTTTTTATGAAATTCACCCCATTTTTTATATATTTGGCTGTAGTTTGAAGAAAAATCGTTAGTTTTGAATTTTGATTTCTGTTTATTAAAGCCTAATACATTAGCTAACAAACAATAATATAGTTTGTTTATTTCCATTTCAAACTTAGAAAAAAAAGATAAATTTATCTCAATTTTACCTCAAGTTTTAAAGTATCACTAAAATACAAATGCATTTTTAAAAAAATAAATGTACTGCACTGTTGCTACCCATTATTTCAAAAATATGCCCGTCTAATACCGATTTCGAAATGGTATCACACTAACAAATATTATTTTTTAAAAGCTGGATATTTCATTTTCATTACAAACTGAAATTTTAATTTCATAGTAGGGAATCAAACTGTTTATAACCACATGGTCTCTACTTATCCGTCTATTGTCGGGCGCCTCGGAAAACTACTCGGAAGGATGTTACAGGATTCCTGACAGACTTTGGTCAACACCTTGGTCCCACTAAGGGTCTGCGGTGTCCTTCCGATTCTTTTTTTTTTTATATTTTTTTCTGCAACCCTTGGGCAAAACCGGACAAAATTGTAGTATGTTGTAGTTGACTACCTGTTATGTCACACCCTTTACGTTGGACCACTATTTACGCCACACCCTGTATATAAAGCTTTGACAGCCTTTATAACTTACAGCGATTGTCGAGAAAACTTTTTTATAAAACTAAAAATAGTATGTATATATTTCACTCTACGATATTTTGTCAAAAGTATTCCAAACCATTGAAGACGATAAATACATACTCCCTACCTGACATCTTATCACAGATTAAACGTTCATTTTGAATGGGCTTTGAATAAAGTTTAGAGCCTGTACCTTGTGCTACTTTCTATATTGAATTAAATGAATGCTATAAAATCTCTCTTCGACTCAAGAAACGGAAATTACAGCTCCTGTAATCACAAGATTCAGGCTACAACTTCAGATTTGACTTGGTTTTGTAGTTATAATAGCGGCCATACAATTAAAATAAGTCCTCTTGGTGCAACAGATTATCACAATCAAATAACAGAATCAATCCTAGATACCAATATTATATTTGAATGATTGTGAAGATTTTTAGGATGTAATGTGTACAGTAGCCTATGTGTGTTAGCCACACATAGGCTACTGTTTATCCGTAGATTACGTTCCTTTGGGATGCTTGATCGGGAACAGAATCTACCCGGGCAAAGCTGCGGGCACCTGCTAGTAGTAAAATAAATTACAAACTTTCATATTTTCTAACAGTGTCTCCTGAAACATTGCAAAGGACTATTATACATAAAAGTGACTAGAAATAAAACTGCATGTACTCTCATGAAGCACGTAAAGCCGGACATCCGGCGACGGCCGCATCCTGCACAGTGTGGTACTGAAAGCCTTTTAGTTCAATTTAGCGTGAAAAAAACTAGTTATTCCTGTTTTTTATTTCAGTAGGGAAATTGCTCTCGTGCTATATAAGTGTATATAAGTCCATCTGTCTGTCAAGACCGTTTGTCACGTGAACGTGTGGAGGATGTGTTTAAATGAACACCATATAATTAGGTCTATGGCCTACACATTTGTCATTAAATGATACAAAAAATGGTTTTACGTTATATAAACTGCGAGATTCGATTTTTGAACTTTTCTTCGAAATCACACTTTTGCGGTTTTTACGAGTATGTGTGGGATTGTATTTTGATTTTCAAGAAATTCGGTAGACCGTTATTAGAGCTTAAAAACATGGTAGTTGCAAAAAGATTCCCATTTTAAAAAACAGGTGCAAGTCTGGCGTCAATACTACTTAGTACCCCACGTGGTTCTAAGTAGTATTGACATCAGAAACTCTACAGGTGGAAATTTTCTTTTAACAAAATCAAACTTGATTCATAAATTTTGAAGCACAATTTATAGCTGGGTATTGCATTTGGGCACAAATCGGTTCAGTAGGGTGAAAATTATAGGGGTTGAAAATATATATAAATTTGTTGCGCAGTAAATTGAAAAGTATTCCATGCTTATAAATGTATTCCAGTTAATATTATAAGCAATTTTACCCGAGTTTTTTTTACACAACCAATGAAATGAAAACGTTTTATGTTTAATGATACATTTAAATTGTTCTTTTTTATTAACTGAATTAGGCATGGATTTTACCGTCAGCTAAACTTTGCGTCATTGTGGTAAGGTAGCCTTACCACAATGACGCAAAGTTTCAAGATAGATATATTGAAGAAATTAAGTTCATTAGTTTGGGAATTTCTACACTCTGAACGTTCAGTAGTTTTGCAGTTTATCAACTACTAGAGGATGTCACGCATTTTCACCCGCGTAGTTCCCGTTTCCGTGGGAATACTGGAATAAAATATAGCCTTTGTTCATCGCGAGGAGTGTAGCTTCCCAACACTGAAAGAATTTTTCAAATCGGTCCAGTAGTTTCGGAGCCTATTCGATGCAAACAAACAAACAATCAAATCTTTGCAGCCGTCCCGTGGAGTCAGCGCTGCTTTGCAGGGAGGGCTTCATCGGAAAGCGACTCTGCGGTTGCTGGTGAGATAGCTTTAGGTATGGAATACTATATTCCATACACTGATTTTGCCAGCATCCGCAAAGCCCGCCCCTGGTTCGGGCGTGAGTGCGCCGTAGCTGTTCAACAAAAACAGGCGGCTTACCGCGCCTGGATCAGGGCTCGGGCTGTGCGCGACCCGAATGTGGCCCAACTCAAGGCAGCGTACAACAGAGCCACTAGGTCCAGTAAGAGGGCCTTCAAGAGAGCGGACGTCCAGCGCGTCACGCGGCTTGGTCAGGAGCTCACGTCTCATCCGACGGGCAGCCGTGGATACTGGCAACTGGCCAAAGCCGTGCAGGCCAACTTTTGCAAGCCCTCGCTGCCGCCGCTACGCTATCCTGACGGATCACTGGCTCACAAGGCCCAAGAGAAAGCGGAAATGCTGGCCAATCTCTTTGCGGCTAATTCCCGGGTTGATGACTGTGGCAAGCAACCTCCCACTATCGTCAACTGTGGAACCACGATGCCGGATATTAAAATCCGGCAGTGCGATGTGCGAGCGGTACTACAGTCACTCGACACGCGGGAAGCCAGTGGTCCTGATGGCATTACGGCATTGGTGCTGAAGAATTGTGCAGCTGAATTATCTCCAACGCTAACACGCCTGTATCGCCTTTCCTATTCCTCGGGAGAAGTGCCGGAGGCTTGGAAGGAGGCGAACGTCCAGCCGATCCCCAAGAAAGGGGATCGGTCGGATCCGGCCAACTATCGACCCATAGCCGTAACCACCGTCATCTGCAAGGTGTTCGAGCTAATCATCAACAAACAGCTCATGCGCTATCTGGAGGATCACTCGTTAATTAACGATCGCCAATATGGCTTTAGGCCGAAACGATCAACGGGTGACCTCCTAGCGTACGTAACGCACACCTGGGGTGAGGCTATGGAGAGGCACGGCGAATCTCTGGCTATTGGCCTAGACATCGCTAAAGCCTTTGATAGGGTATGGCATGCGTCGCTTCTTTCCAAGCTGCCGGCATATGGTTTATCGCCTCAGTTATGCCGCTGGTTGGCCAGCTTCCTGCACGGGCGACGTATACGGGTCCTCTGTGATGGTCAGGCTTCCTGCTTTTTGCAGGTAAATGCCGGGGTACCACAGGGATCGGTATTGTCCCCAACTCTCTTTCTTCTGCATATCAATGACATGCTGTCCCTTGGGTGCATTCATTGTTATGCGGATGACAGTACTCTGCATGGGAGCTATTCTGGCCGCCCAGCGGAGGGGCGTTGTGACGTGGACGAAAAGAGACGGCAACTCGTGGCGGATCTCGACCGGGACCTGAGTCGCATTGCCCAATGGGGTTCAGACAACCTGGTCGAGTTCAATGCCAGAAAAATGCAGGCGTGTGCGTTTACAGCTAAGAAGTCCCCATTCCTACCCCTACCCTCTCTTCAGAACATTACGGTTCCACTAAAGGACAACCTGGAGATTCTCGGTATAGACGTCCGGCGTGAGCTCAATCACAAAAACTACATAGAGAGTTGTATTGGGCTGGCCTCGCGGAAACTCGGAGTCCTAAATAAGGTGAGACGGTACTTCACGCCACATCAGAGATGTTTGCTGTACAAGACGCAGATTCGTCCCTGCGTCGAGTACTGTTCTCACCTCTGGGATGACTCCGCGAGGTACTTGTTGGACGCACTTGACGCTATGCAGAGACGTGCTGTCCGAATAATTGGTTGTCCTGAGGTGACGGGAGGCCTCGAACCGTTGGCGCAGCGAAGAACCGTAGCTTCCTTGGCTGCCTTCTACCGAATGTATCACGGCGAATGTTCTGAAGAGCTCTTCAATCTGATCCCACCATCACCTTTCCGATCCCGAACAACGCGTGCCGGGCAGAGATGCCACTCATACACAGTGGAGAGAATCTTCGCCAGAACCGAGCGTTTCAAAAGATCGTTCCTCTGTCGAACTATAAAAACTTGGAACGACCTGCCCGCACACGTGTTTCCCTCATCTTACAACCCCGGGTTCTTTAAGAGGAGCGTGAAGAGGCACATCACAGGGCCGCCAACTTGAGGACCGCTGTAAGAAGTCGCCCCCAATCGCAAGATGCGCCACGGCTATCCATCGTGGCGACGTCAATTTGGCGAGCTGAATATAAAAAAAAAATCTTTCCTCTTTATAATATTAGTTTAGATCAATAATTACAACAAATCATATTACTGATGCACATAGCATAGAACTGATACAACCCAAGGGAAAGGAAAAGTATTGTATTTTTGATACATTTTTGTAATTATAAGCGAAGACGCACTCGCTGACTCTGTGTTTTGCAAACGTTCACCCCAGTAAGTATCTTAAGATACGCGGTGACCGTATGATTTCAATTATTTTCTAAAGAGTGAAAGTTCTTTTTTTAAGTTACATAAAGTAAAAAGAAAGAAAAAACAAAGAAAGTGAAAGTAAAAGAAATAAAAAGAAAAAAAAGATAGAAAAAGAGGGCGTAGACAAATCTCCGGCGCCCTCGCCGCAGACTGCGGAGCTCGAACTCCTAACATACGTGATTACGTCCTCGGTGGAACAGGAGCATCTCTTAACAAACCTGTATTCATAGTTGATTTAAAAATCAACAAATGCCTAACATTTTTGTCAGTATTCGCTGAACTGAATCCTCCTTTGTAATTACTGAACACTTTTCACCTCGTTGTTTATATTGTTGCTCCAAAAGTCGTTTTAGTCACAATTAGGGAAAAGCAACTAAATTGCCAATTTCAATTGAGAATTCCTCAGAAATTCTATTCATTTTCTTTGTCGAGATAAGAAATTCCTTTGAAATTTGCTCTGTGAGACAAAGACAGAATGGAAATAGTTATGGATTCATTTGGATTTCAAGTTGCCATCTTTGAATAGATAACATGGCCGCGTACTGAGGGGAATGATATGCATACGTAGTACATACTTGTATTTAAATAGAAATTCCAGACATTCTTTGTAAAAAGGTATTTCACAACTTGTTTTTTCCTTGTAGGGGTATGCAGAGTCGACGAACAATGGTGAAACACATTTCACCAGTTGTATTTTATTTATACCCTGTAAATAAGCTTAAATACCTTTAAATTTTGAAACCATAATTGTCTTAGTTTAGTTCTTGTCCTCTTGTCTGCATACTTGATGTGTCTAGTTGAGTCAGTAAACTGAGCACACAAAAACGTTTATTATTTTATATGTTGTTTACATGTATTTGAGGTTAAGGTGAAATGCAGATTCCCTTTCATTGGATTTGTTCAATTAATTTGGGCTAATACAGAGTATCGGCCTCCATGACAGAGGTGCGGAGAACGGCGTGACGTGAGAGTATCATGCACGCCTCACGCTCCAAAAAACGGGAACGGTAACACTCGAACTAACCCACAAAGACATGAAATAGCAAAAAGTAAAGCTTTTAAGATTTTACTTTGTGCTGCCTTTAAAATAGGACGGATATAGTTTCTTATTATCTATTGTGAAGTTACTTCTGTAAGAAACGTGTTAACTGGGTCTCAAAATGAGTTATTTAGACTTAGAAATATTATTTTGTACAATTTTGTAAGCAAAAATTAATAAACGCCAGAATAAAATTTATTCTGGCGTTTATTAATTTTTGCTTACAAAAATTAAGATGCACCTGTCCATTTTAACTCGCCAATTGGCTCACCTTTGGGACCACTATTACGTGGGACATAAAACTATAAGATGAAATGTGGGCGTTTACTATGCCTCTACCTACACCTTTGGGGATAAGGGCGTGACTATTTATATGTATGTATGTATAAATTAAGATACGAAAAAGACAAATCACAGCTTCGGATATAGAATTCTATACATAGTTTACTAAAGTACCCTCATGGCTCCCTGAACAATTTGATAGTAATACCTATAGAAAAATATTTTGGTTGAACAGGATTCAATTAGTTCAGTAAAATGCCCACCTAATTAGCAGATTACACAATGGAAAGAGGGCAGGAAACTCGCAACCCTAATACGGGCATAATGGAGGCCTTTGGGAAATGTGAATAACAACATTTTTGTAGCCCTTTGCACACATATTGAAGAGGCGGCACTGATGTGTACTTTACCTTCTAAGACAGTAGGGGAGTGTTTATGTTCTCTAAATGGATGGAATTGATTTAACTGATGCCTAGACGACAAATGTCGAGAACTCGTGAATAGGTACTTCAGTAAATACAATACATAATAATTTAATGTACTTTAGATCAATTATTATCATCTGTTACAGTAGCAACAAGTTATCACCTAGTTTTATCTGTGTTTTTGAGAGTCTCTTCCTAGTTACTTCCAAAATAGTATATTTTGGAAGTAACTAGGAAGAGACTGCATTTGGAGCCTGAGATTAACTATTATTGACTGTTACAAACAGCTCTAATCTGGCTATTGGTTTTCGGTATTGTTGGGTATGTGGTACCAGAAACCCTTGGTCAATTGGTACACCACTTGCAGGTGATTCAAGTAAAATTGACTTGTGCCCAGAATATTAGTAAAACCCCAGTTAACTTACTCTTTGAGGTTGGTTTTGCTTTGTGAGAAAGTTCACAGCATCTGTCTTTAGTTTACAGATACAGTTAGAAAAATTGGACGTACAATATTTCTCTGATTATCCCTTCGGGGACAAATGTGAAAACATGATGATGTGAAACCAGGTTGACAGGTAGACCTAAAAATAAGGTCTACCGATGAGGGATAAAAACAAAATCACTTATTCTTAAAATGAAGGTAAATCTTTGATTTTTTACCTGCTGTAATTAATTATTTTTACCTCCTCATTAAATATTATGGTATGAATAGAATTTCACTAAAAAGATTTTTTTAGATCCAGTATTTGTTACCAAAATTGTTACAGAAACAGCGGTGACGTCAGCGTCCTACACAAATAACGGTTTCAAGTTACCCAACAATGGAGACATGTGACAGTTTCTTAATGAAAGGAAATATAAGGGACACAATATTTGAATACAAAATTTCATTACTGCCAAATTGACTTTCAACTTGGACTTTTATTTTATCTTTATGGATATAATTTGGTGGCATGAAAAAAATTCCCTGCCTATATTAATATGGCAGTTTTAGGCTCACTACCTTAACTAGGACCCAGTACAATTGGTGAAAAACCCCCTCTGCCTACCTCTATGAGAAACAAGATTTCTTTTTATCCTGTACTAGCGGACGTCACGCGGTTTCACCCGCGTAGTTCCCGTGGGAATACGGGAATAAAATATAGCCTATGTTCACCGCAAAGAGTGTAGCTTCCCAAAAGTGAAAGAATTTTTTAAATCGGTCCAGTAGTTCCGGAGCCTATTCGTTACAAACAAACGAACAAACAAAAAAACAAATCTTTCCTCTGTATAATATTACAATAGATGTATGTTTGAGACAGCAAAATAAGACT
Source organism: Miltochrista miniata (assembly GCA_933228765.1). NCBI lineage: Eukaryota > Metazoa > Arthropoda > Insecta > Lepidoptera > Erebidae > Miltochrista > Miltochrista miniata. The sequence continues at coordinate 25,869,655 of OW121756.1, forward strand.
ACTTCAATTACCATAAAGATTAAAATAAAACGCTACACGTTTTTATTCCAATATCGCGGAAAACAAGCTTAATGTCCCCTTGATACGAAATGGCCATCGTTTAGCCTTAGACACAATTTAATTAAGACAACCGCTGGACGTAGACTTTTTTTGCTGTTGGATAAAGATTAAAATAAAACGCTACACGTTTTTATTCCAATATCGCGGAAAACAAGCTTAATGTCCCCTTAATACGAAATGGTCATCGTTTAGCCTTAGACGCAATTTAATTAAGACAACCGCTGGACGTAGAATTTTTTTGCTGTTGAATTACTAGTCAGTGAGTTAATTGGAACCTTCGTTCCAGATAATCTCCATTAGGGTATTTTAACTTATCCTGGGACATCCTTTCGAGGGCTTACGCGGAGCTCGTGACCATAGACAGTGGTAGAGCACGTGTGGTTTTATTCGACATGAGTCTGGCATAGCTTCCATGAGGGATTTCCACACGTGAAAAATAGGTATTTTCACTACATTGTGATCTTTTTGTGTGTCAAAAGTATTATTCTGTACCAAATAACCTCTTTTAAGGTCGGGAGAGCCTGCTGGAGGCGAGCAGCACAAGACCGAACGATGTGGCGATTCTTAGGGGAGGCCTATGCCCAGCAGTGGGCGTCATATTAATAATTATATAAAACGGGTATTAACGCGATCATGCATATAATATGCAATACCCGTTTTATATAATTATTAATATCATGCAACGCGAAAGTTTAAAAGTTAGTGGGCGTCATATCGGTTGAGATGATGGTGAACGTCTTTTAAATCGATGATCGACGGGGCCGACTGAGCAAGCAAGCGATAAAGAGGCACAATCATCTTAAGCGTTCGGCTCATGACGCATCTGTCTCTTCCACTCCATCGGTCGATTAAGTTTATAGTAAATTTTCTAATGACGTTATTACTTTAAATTATCGTTTATGAAATAGCTTAACAGACAATCCCATCATTTGTTGAGACCAAGAGTCCCGCTCTTAAAGACACGTATTAGTTAATTAAAGTTGTAAAAGAGGTACCTATCGAAACCTTTTTTTTTACATTTAGTTCGCCATATTGACGTCGCCACCAGCCTGATGGAAAGCCGTGGCGCTTCTTGCGATTGGGGGCCACTCTCACAGTCCGTAAGACTTCTGACAATCTGAGTGGTCCTCAAGTTGGCGGCCCTGCTATGTGCCTCTTCACGCTCCTCTTGAAGAACCCGGGATTGTAAGATGAGGGAAAAACGGCAGGTCGTTCCATGTTTTTATATATATACATACCTTTGTCAGGAGTGTTTATTATCTGTCACTTTTATAATCATTTCGTAAAATAAGATGAAAATATTCCTTGGCCGAAGTAACATAAGCTATTTCGAAATTAATAAACAAGAATACTGTCTAAATTGTGACAAAGATAATAATTTGAGTAGATACCTGAGTTCGCTTGACTGGCGCCTTGTCAGTCAGACGGGCGCGCCGGGTACCCACTCTCTGTCTGGTTTATAAATTAAGATAATCTAAGATAAAACGAAATATTCTCTGTAATAATTTTGTCTCCAAATATATTGAGTATTTATTTTAAACAAGCTGAGCTATCGCGAGTTCTGAGTTCCCGGTCCCATGTTCCCGTTCCTGGTTTAATGATCTCTGTTCACAGTTTCGGGTTCCGAGTTCCTGGTTCCTGGTTTTAATTTCCCAGTCCATCTTTCTGTTCCCAGTTCCCATTTTGGTGCTTCGAGATCCATGTTCCCGTTCCCGGTTTCCTGATCTGTGATCCCGGTTTCAGGTTCCGAGTTCCCGGTTTCTGGTTTTCATTTCCCAGTCCGTCTTTCTGTTCCCAGTTCCCTTTTTGGTGCTTCCAGTTCCATGCTCCCATTACTGGTTTCCTGATCCCTCTTCCCGGTTTCGGGTTCCGAGTTCCCGGTTGGTGGTTTTCATTTCCCAGTCCGTCTTTCTGTTCCCGATTTCCATATTGGTGCTTCGTGTTCCAAGAACCGATCCAAAATCGCAATTGAAACCATTTCTTTGAACAGTTCGAGCCAGTGACAGTTATTGCAAATTTTCTAATTTTTCACGCAATTTTCTTATATTTTTTGCCATAAGAACTATCTCCTGACAATTAATAACAAACACAACAAAAAAAGAATTAGCGAAATCGGTTCACCCGTTCACGCGTGATGCCGTGAGCAAGGAAATATGGATTCATTTTTCTATATTTATAGATTCAATTGTGTTTATAAATAAAGCAACCGTGACTGATTGAACGACGACGACGATCGATGTAGGGATGAAATCGCTAAACTAATTAAATGTAAAAATATACAAAGTAGACATCTTTAAAACGTTATTTTTGGAAAGAAATTAGCTACTACATATACCTTTATTAAAGTAGCATTTTAGTCCCCACTTTATAATTATCAATCACACAAAATTCAATTTTAAACGTTTCACTTATGAAGCCTTTATTTTGAGATTAACGCTTCACGTTATTTCGCTTTTATTCGGTGATGTATTTTTGTTTTTTTTTTTGATAAGGTTTGGCCGCGTTTCCGGGTATCATCGAACCCAAGACAACCCCATCTAAGTGACAAGGGTTTTTTACAGTTTATAGGTGTAGAAATTTGATCCGTTAAAACAAAGAATCGATCGAAATGTAATCAACTGACGAAAGTATTTTCCGATAGCGAAAAGATATCCGCTGAAGACAGTAGACAATAAAATCCATGTTTTACAGCAATTTGTTCATTCCTGTAATGTCTAAATCCAAGTCACTGACAAGATTTAAGTCTTGAGTAAATGGAGCAAAAAGGTTAACAGATATTGGATTTACTTATTGCAAAACTTTCACCAACTTTCAAAGTACGAATGTTCCAACAACGGTGGTGCTTAATCGAGTTTGGTATATTAGAGTGATTTTGCGTAGGACGATAAATGTTTTTAGTTCTTTATATGTTTTCAGAGTCAGTGAGGCTTAATCTCTTGCCCTTACCCATCCGTTCCTCTATGACTCTTAATAGTAGAAACTGTAATTTGGCGCGCCTAATTAGTCACTGAAGACAGAGAAGATGAATAAATTCTTATAGTTTTAATTGAAGTATGGATGGTGTATTTTTTCTTCTCTGCTCTATGATATGCGATTTTGTTAAATTCAAGACTCATTGTGAGATTGCTTAAGCCATTTTTGAACAAAAAGTGAAATAATTATGATACATTAAGTGTATAGTACCGCTATTGATCACAGCAAAACTTTAAATCTACTTGACCGACACAGAAAATAAGTACCTATACAATAAAAAATATGGCTACAATCGATATGCGGTGTTTCAAGGGAACTGCGTTAGGAAACCTTTGTTATAATTGTGTACAAAATCCAAACAGTTGCCTCCAACGCTTTCATGGATTACCTCAATACGTCTTGCAATGCAATACTTCTTTAACTGAGTCACAAGAGGTAAATTATGACACCTGGTGATGTGGTAATAAATCATTTTAAGTGGATTAGTGATATTACTACAGATGCTAAAATAGACATAGTAAAGGAAGAAAGCTCCAATGCGACCGCATAGAATTGGTTTTGAGGAAAGTGTTATACTCATAGTAGCGAAAACAAGGTTACAATATTTCAAACAACTGACCTTATTTTGATAAACTTTTCCGAGCAGATACTTCACGCTTGCAAAGTTGTAATAGTCCTTTATAAAAAACAAAAGCGTTCGAATTATCCCAAATTACCATATTCAACGCAGTCAAGTAACCGTTTTAAATTCAAAGGACATCATTCATTTTGGACCAAAAACTGAAAGTGCCGGCCAGAAAAAGAAAATGTAATATTCGCATAGAACACACAATTTCTAGCAAAAACTACTACTACATTAACCCTGTGCGCGCTATGGTTTTTTTGTTACATGCTTTTAAAATTCGTAAAAAATGTTATTTTGATGGAGTCATTCTATTTGATATGAGCAGTTGAATAGTGATTTATTTTTTTAATTATGTCTTTCAGCACACATATAAGCACACATACATATAATTATACCTGTTTCTCCGAAGGGTAAGGCAGAGGCATATTTTATGCCCAATTTTGATTTCTCGTTCCTACATAAAGGAGCATGTAAAATAAAGATAAAGAGTATTTTATTTCGAAAGAGTCTAAGGCCTTCTCGTAGTCCACAAAAGCCATACACAGCGGCTGATTGTACTGGTTTGTTTTTTGTACAATCTGCCGTACAGTATGGATGTGGTCCACGGTGCTGAAGCCTTTTCGAAATCCGGCTTGCTCCTTTGGCTGAAACTCGTCGAGCCTTCCGGCAAGGCGGTTTGTGGCTACTCTCGAGAACAACTTGTAAACATGGCTCAGGAGTGAGATGGGTCTGTAATTCCTCAGCAAGGTCTTATCACCTTTCTTGAAGAACAGAGCCACCGCACTCCCGCTCCACGCTTCAGGTGTTTGTCCCTGTTGGAGGACGGAATTAAACAAACTCGTCAGCTCATTGAGAACCGGAGTCCCCCCCCTGCCTTCAGTAGTTCAGTTGTAATTCGGTCCTCCCCAGGGGACTTGTTGTTTTTAAGTTGCCCGAGAGCCGCCCTCACCTTGCCCTGGTCGATGTCCGGAATATCCTCGGTATAGTGGCGCGATAGTGGGACTCGGTGGTCACAATCAGTAGGACCCGTCAGCCTATTTGTCCTTGATGCATACAGGTCTCTGTAAAAGCTCTTAATTTCCTGGAGAATCTCAAACCTTGAGGTCACAGTTCTGCCATCCGCTGTCTTCTAAACTGTTGGGCAAACACTTTGGTACACCTGTTCTGCTCGATCGCTGCTTCGACGATGCTGGTGTTATAGCGTCTAAGGTCGCGTCGTATCAGCTTTCAGATTCTGAGATTTAGACCCCGCTGGTCTGACGGAGACGAGTGCGTAGGTGGCGTTTCCCGTCTTATTCTCATAAGTTCGAGAGTCTCGTGCGAGAGCTTAGAGCACCTGTTATTGCTTTTTCCGGACAAAAACCTTCGGGACACTTGCTGTAGCGTCCTGACCACATTGTCGGCTTTATCGTGAATATTGCCAGTGGTTTCCAGCAGATCGAAACGATTTTGAAGTTCTAACTGGAACCTCTCAGCCCCTGAGGCTAACTGGAGCGCGGTAGGTCGGACAGTAGGCTTCATCATACGGGCCCTTTCAGCTCGGAAGTCCAAATTCAGAGATGCTCGTAGAAGTCGGTGATCACCACCGGTATTAAACCTGTTAACCATAGAGACATCTCCAAACATACACTTCCTGTCCATCATGATGAAGTCTATCTCGTTCCTTGTGACCTTGTCGGGGCATCGCCAAGTTCATTTTATGTGGGGCTTCTTCTTAAGGAAAGAGTTCATCAAGAAGAGCCCCTGAGACTCAAGAAAACTGACAAGCATGACAAGCGCCCCACACCAAAGGGGCCGATCTTCGTTTCGCCGCGTTCTTGTACTCCCACTTTAGCATTGAATTCCCCCATCACAACGCTGTAGTGAGTCTTGGCAGTACCATATAGTGCTTTTGCTATGTCCTCGTACACGGTCTCAACTGCCTCGACAGTGCTTTTCAAGGTCGAGGCGTACACTTGTATTGTATCACCTTCAGGATGTACCTGTTGGTGAGTCTCAGTATTAAGTAAGCTACGCGAGGCGAAACACTGCTGATCTCCACAACGCTGCTAACGTGGTCCTGTTTTACCATAAAGCCAATCACGCCCTTGGAAGAATGTCTTCCATCACCTTCCCGAAAGTAAAACAGGTCGCCTGATGCAAGGGTTAGCGTGTCCTCCCCCTTTCTTCGGACCTCGCACAATACTGGATGTGCCAGTTAATACGACCTAGTTCTTCCTCGAGTTCGGTGAGCCGCTCGTCCCGGCGCAGAGTAGTTCCATTAAACGTAGCCAGGGTCAGTTTTGTATGGCAGCCTCTCGTAACCCGGAGATTCTTAGCACCCCCCCTCCCGCCGTCACTCCGACCGCTGCCGTGATCGGGAACAGCGGGAGTACCGGGAACTGGGGGCCGTTGTTTTGTTGTGTGCATCATAGGATGATATTTGGCCTTACTGTATCACGCTGGCCAGACGGGTTGGTACAGGGTTTAGTTTCGAATTTTCCTTTTCTGTGCGCCATGGCCTCGTCCGTTTATCAGCAGGTGCACCACTCGCAGGTGAGGCTGGCTTGGACCCCGGGGTTGGTGGTAGGGCCCCTTCGCACCCATCGGGCGTCGGGAGGTGGCGAGGTAATTTGCCAGGTACCTGTCGCTTGAGCGTGGGGGGCTGCGCGCGCAGCACCTTTGTCTAAGTTTTTTGAAACAAGTTTGAACTTGTTGTGAATCGTTAGGTACGTTTTGTCTGCGCGTAGGTACGTAGATAATTAGTAAAATGACAATTCTTTCTTATTACAATAGAATAACGTAAAAACAAAACACTATTCAAGTGATGAAATGTATTAAAATACATCATCAAAATATTATTTTACTCGTATTTTAAAAGCATGTAACAACAAAACCATAGCACGCACAGGGTTATTGTAATAGTATTTTTTGCTAGAAATTGCGTGTTCTATGCTAATATTACATTTTCTTTTTCTGGCCGGCACTTTGAGAATTGGCCCAAAAATGTATGAAACGTGAATGATCTCCTTTATATATTCCACTGGGTATGGTTAGCGTTGCGTCCCTATCTTTCTTTACTGCCAGAATTAAAATGAGTGGTCTGCATTTGAGTGTATTGCCAGTTCTTTCCAGACATCTTAGACCATTTAGCTACTCGTAGACTGTAGACTATTTTCTGGATGTTATGACTTTCGAGAGTGTCGTTCATTTATAATCTTGTATGATTTTGGATATAATAGAAATAATACGCTTGTTTAAAAATCTGAATTAGTGAGCCTGTAGGTACTGAAGTCAAAACGGTCTTTTTTAGGGTTTCGTAGCCAAATGGCAAAAACGGAACCCTTATAGATTCGTCATGTCTGTATGTCTGTCCGTCCGTGTGTCACAGCCATTTTTCTCCGAAACTATAAGACCTATGCCATTGAAACTTGGTAAGTAGATGGATTCTGTGAACCGCATTAAGATTTTTATATAAAACTAGAAAAAAAGCAGTAAATTTTGGGGGTATACTCAGAACTGAAACTCAAAATTTTTTTTTTTCGTCAAACCCATACGTGTGGGGTATTTATAGATAGGTCTGCAAAAATGCTATTGAGGTCTCTAACATAATTTTTTTTCTATACTGAATAGTTTGCGTAAGAGACACTTCCAAACTGGAAAAAATGTGTGTCCAAACCCCCCCCCCCCCCCAACTTCTAAACTAAGAGAATGATAAATCAAAAAAAAATATATAATGTACATTGCTATAAAAACTACCAACGAAAATTGGTTTGAACGAGATCGAGTTGGTAGTTTTTGTTAATACGTCATAAACCGCAATTTTTGCCTGTAAAAATTACTACCACTGGGAACGTGTTAAAACATTAATCAAAGTTACAACGAACTACAAAAACTTTTATATTATGTTCTTAGATCAAGAATAACAACATTATTCTTGATCTTAGATTATGTTACTTGCTGCTAAGGAACCCTTCATGGACGAGTTCAGCTCGCACTTGGCCGGTTTATTTCATTTTACAATAAAAATAAATACTTTGGAAAATTTGGCATATGTACTAAAAAATAAATACTTTATCTTGGTAGATACTTATTTTTACAGCGGGCGGCAGGCGGAATTATATAAAAAAAACCGGCCAACACAGGGATCCGTACCAAAAAACGGCAAAAAGTCAGGATTTTTGAATGACATTCCCCTTAATCTTTCCTTTTTTTTCTGATTTTAGTATTTGTTGTTATAGCGGCAACAGGAATACATCATCTGTGAAAATTTCAGTTCTCTGGCTATAACGGTTCCTGAGATACAGCGTCATGGCGGACAGACAGACAGACAGATGGCGAAGTCTCATCAATAGGGTCCCGTTTTTACGCTTTGGAACCCTAATAAAAGCTGATACAAAATCTCGCTGGAACATATTTCTCTTACAATTATCACGTACATTACAGCTTTAATTTTTTTATAACAATAACGTGAAACAATTCTGAAAGGGAAAAAAAGGATTATTAAATTCGAGAATAGCTATAAGTAGGACTATACAGGGTGAATTTTTCAAAAGGGATTGGATGACCAAATCCGAAACTATAAGGAATAGCGAAAAATGCTCAAAGGAGTCACGAGCCCGATTTTGATGAAACTTAAAATCTCATCATTAGATTTTTGAAAAACCAATAATCCTAGCTAGGAATCGAACCCATTGATATCGAAAAAAAAACACACCCTATATTATTATACCATACGATAGTGTTGCTATTAAGGATCTTATTCTGGGAAGTAATGTCATACGGCAAACTAAAGGAAAATGCTCATCTTTAACAAAATACAATTTATTTTCCTTACGTTAATTGACTAATTGTTCAAAATGTAGACCATTGTTTTCAATACATAGCTGGATTCGAGACCTCAAGGATCGTACTGCATTCAATATTAATAATATTATTGATTCCGTTTACAATATTCTCCAAAGAATCATTCTGAGCATGATTTAAAACACGGAATAGTTACGATTTATTCTGGGATTTCGAAGGAAACAAATTATGATACAAAATTTAGGTACATGAAATATGAATTCTATTAAAATTCCAAACTTTCCTTAAATTTGCCGTATATCATTACTTCGCAGAATTTGATCCTTATCAGCGACACTATCGTATGGTGTAATAATATAGGGTGTGTTTTTTTTTTCAAAACCAATGCGTTCGATTCCCAGCTAAGATTATTGGTTTTTCCAAATTCTAATGATGAGGTTTTATGTTTTATCAAAATCGGGCTCGTGACTCCTTTGAGCATTTTTGGCTATTCCTTATAGTTTCGGATTTGGCCATCCAAGCCCTTTTCAAAAATTCATCCTGTATAGTCCTACTTATAGCTATTCTCGAATTTAATAATCCTTTTTTTCCCTTTCAGAATTGTTTCACGTTATTGTTATAAAAAAATTAAAGCTGTAATCTACGTGATAATTGTAAGAGAAATATGTTCCAGCGAGATTTTGTATCAGCTTTTATTAGGGTTCCAAAGCGTAAAAACGGGACCCTATTGATGAGACTTCGCCATCTGTCTGTCTGTCTGTCCGCCATGACGCTGTATCTCAGGAACCGTTATAGCCAGAGAACTGAAATTTTCACAGATGATGTCTCGCATTCTCGCATCTTCGATTTCGCATATCTATCTTTTAAGGTTCACTTATAATAACCCCATTTAATACGTTGTGAAGTATGAGCGACGCGACGGGAGTAGGTAAACGTGGTCTGCAGTGGAAACCAACCAATTGAACGATAAAAACCGGCCAAGTGCGAGTCGGACATTCATGAGTTCCGTAACAAAAAAAGGACGGGTGGAAGTAAATGCAACGGGAAACATTACATTACTTTACATATTAATACCACACCTCTCTCCTTCTCAATCTCTTGTGATGCAAACGAAGTTGTGCGGGTCAGCTCTAATGAATATAAGCGACGCGACGGGAGTAAATGCGAAGGGAAACATTGTATCACCTGAAATATTAATACTATACTTCTCTCTTTCTCGCTCATGTGACGCAAACGAAGTTGTGCGGGTCAGCTCTAATGTATATAAGCGACGTGACAGGACTATACCTCTCTTTTTCTAACTCTCATGTGCCGCAAACGAAGTTGCGCGGGTCAGCTAGTTAAAGATAATCTGTATGAGTTGGATACCCGTGGTACTACTACATAATACCATACTCTAGTCTATATCGAGAGTAAATATGCACTGTCACTTCTAGTGGCGTTTAGTCTATAGATGCATGGAGGTCGTGTGGCTCTATGATAGACGCACATCACATATGAGTTGTTATGTATGGTGTAATCAAAAAGCAGTACACACTAGCGCACACTCTAGAGGCATCAGAGCTCGTCATAAAGCTATTCATTCAACTCCGTAGATGGGAGTTGCAATTATGTCAAGCTATAATGTACCTACTCTTTCACCACAAATCGTTTTTAGCTTTCAGACTCACATAAAAGCTTGCTATGATATTTACGATTTCAGTTTTTATGTCAAAATTTCAATTTTTATCATGTAAGATTTTCCTTTTTAGGTTTCCATCCCCAAAGGGTAAAAACGGGACCCTATTACTGAAACTTCACTGTCCGTCTGTCTGTATGTCAGTCTGATGGTCTACCTATCGCTGGACTGTTTCTTATGAACCGTGATATCTAGAAGTTCTGTTGCCGCTATTATAACAAAAGACTTAAATAAAAATAGAACAAAATTAGCATTTAAAGGGGCCCCCATACGCACTAGTCTTTTATTGCAAATTTTAGTACGGAACCCTTCGTGCAGAAGTTACACTTGGCCCGTATATATGTGTTTCTTCATGACGGTATCGGACGTGTAAGTCGTTACACATTTTTTTGATTAAGTAGGTACATAGTAAGCAAGTTAGGTAATATCATCTCTAAATGATTAAATTTTCTCTTCAGAAAATTTGAACACATACATAACCTACTTTGTATACAGCATTGGATTCTTGTTGGATGAAAGCCCTACAAAAAAAAATACAAAATAGAACCTATGTCAGGGACGATATTTATTGTCTCGTCCATAATATAGGCTCTATACGCACGTGGAATAAAAGAAAACTAAGAAAACTTTTGCTACTACCTGTGGCCGAAAACTTTCATGCACACATAAATTCCATCCGAGACATGAATATTGAGGTAGAATTTTCCCCTACGTTCCAAACAATTTGCCATCAGTTTCTATGCAATAGTCCAGCAAAGCGTACATAATGGGCGACAATTTCTTTTACCATCTGCGCCTCTATTGACGGTTATACGGCAAATTGCTATCGCATGGTCCGTAGATAATTTGAAGCCTTTCCTGTCCCGCCCTAACGAAGTAATCAACAGATATTGGGTAAGTTTGTATCTAAATGTTGTTGTACAGCTTCCAAAACAGAATTCGGGGTAATATTACCATTCGGTTATCATTTGTATGGTAAGTTACGGACCTGAAAATATTGAGAAAGTTGTACCTACGTGGGATGATGATGGGAGATTTCCAAAACTGGTTTTCCCAGGTAAAAGCCAAAACGTAACGTTTGCTTTATCAAAGTCTACAGCATTATGTGTTAACATTGGAAGGCTATGTAGTAATTTCTTTCTTTGCAGACAAACGCATGTTGTTTCTCACCGTCTGATTTTCTTTTTGTTTAAAAAAAAATACTAGTTGTTATTATAAACAATCATTTATACTCTGGATTTTGGCACTTGGAACTTGTTATAATTCGATATTCAAACTCACACTTTTCCACTATTTATTTTAAATATATATAGTGGAAAATATATAAACAAGTGGCTAAATATTATTATTATGTTATTATTGGTAGTCTCTAATAGAACTACAATCATTTAATTACGTTTACGTAGAATAAAAATATGTCACTTAAATTTATGAGCGGGGTAAATTAGGCCAATTCACATGCATTCTTATGGGACCGATGTATTTAAGTGGTACTAGCTGATGCCCGCAGCTTCGCCTGCGACAAATTTTGTCCCCGGCCCACGCTTCCCACGGGAACTTATTCCCGCAATAAAAAGTAGCCTATGTGTTATTCCAGACTATAATCTATCGCTGTACCAAATTTCAGTCTGATCCGTTTATCCGTTCGAGCGTGAACGAGTTACAAACATCCACACATCCACATGATATTAGTAAGATTTAGCTATCTGGTTGAAGAAGAACTTGGAAGGTTCCATTACAGACGAGTTCATAGAATAAAAATATAAAGTTTACCACGTTCCAATTTTCATACATAAATCAATTTCATACGAGATAATTACGTTACCCACCCAAAGTACTCGACCGGCAATATGTAAATTTCGAAAGTGCTTCATTTGTAATTTTATTCAATTAATTGTTGGAGGAGCTGACCGTGGTTTAACTAATCGCTCCCGAACAACTTCCACTCACAGTATACCAAATTTAGATTGCCTATAATATATTTACACATATATTAGAACGTTTCTAGTACCATTCAATTTGAACGTTCAAATAATATGTGATATTTTCATTCATTTGCAGGTTAACTCCAGTGCTCAGCCTAACACATCATGTATTAGGATGGCGTTATGCTGTGAAACATAACCAAACCGTAAACAACACAAGAAAATATTACCATCTGCAGATATGAATGTACCGCAGTAGATGCTCAGAGTCACAGTGGGAAAGATTTTTTTTTCCTATTACGTGAGGGAAAATCCTCATGGATATTATGCCGGAAACTTACCGACTAAAAAACCTCACGTAACGCCCAACAGCCTATGGTTGGGAGCCCCGGGTAAGCCCTCGGAAGGATGTCCCAGGACTCACAACAGACCTACGGCCGCCACTGCGGCCTCGCCCACGGGGTGGTTCGGGTGCTATCCCACGTCTTTGGGGGGATTTTGGGTGTGATCCCGCTTCTAAGGGGGGGGGGGGGCGTGCGTGAGTTCCTCACGTCACGCTGCCGTCATGGGCCTGCTTCTGTAAGGACGGTGGCGACCCTCTCACCGTCCTCAGACCCCCGGTCATGGAGGCCGATAGTCCTCAGCGAAGACATGTCGGCGGCGCCCAGGCCGCCGACTGCGGAACTCTGGTGGGAGTGTTCTCTCCCGTACCCGTCCCGCCGTCTCATTCACGAGCATGACCTGCTCGCAGAAAGAGGCGGCGCAGTCCCACTTACTCCAGCTGGAGACCATGGCTCGCACCATGGTCTCGAGCAAGAGAGTGTCCACATCCAGACCCACTACGAGGATCCAGACCCACTACGAGGAGCATCCAGACCCACTACGAGGAAATAGGAGGAATTGCACGAGGAACACCTACATGCTTATGAAAACACCATTAACCACATGTTACATCTTCAATATTTTTAGTAAGAGAGTTATATCAATGAAATGTATTATGTAGATATAAAGAGAAACTTGGAAAAAGCTCCTACGCCCAGCTCGCATTATTAGAACTTGGATGATGAATGACGAATATTTATTTTTATAAAGTTTTCCGAACAGAGACCTACTTACTATTTATGTACAAAACTGCGAATATCAGCTATAATATAACATTACTGCTCTGCCTCTGTGGCGCAGTCGGTAGTGATACCGCCTGCGGCGCTGGAGGTCGTGGGTTCGATTCCCACCGGAGACAAATATTTGTGTGACCCATAAATATTTGTCTCAAGAGTCTGAGTGTTTTTATGTATAATATGTATGTATTTAAAAAGTATATACGTATTAATATCCGTGGTCTGATACCCATAATACAAGCAGGTTATTCTTAGCTTACTTTGGGATCAGATAGCGTTGTGTGAAATGTCCGTGAATATTTATTTATTTATTATTATTTATTTACTTTCTAACGGACCTCGTTTTTGCCATCTCTTCAAATCGCATCCTTATAATGGTTCTACCCAAAATGTTACTTTCATTGACCAGTGTATAAAATGATGTACCTATTGGAACTGAGAATAAATTCACTAATTCCAGTTACAAACCTTATGAACTGCCGATCATTATTTTTATTTATGTAGGAATATTTAGATTTAAAAATAAGTACCAGTCGCAGCCTTACACGGAGCCGTTCGTGAGTTTTGGTGATTAAGAAGCACGGGCAAGCCTCCCCTGAAACCGCATGTTGATTTACAAGTAAAAGAGTTATTAACTCGAAAGTCGTGTTCTAATAACTGATTTAAGTCAGTTTTGGTTTAATTATTAACTGGACTCACGACTTTCTACGTCTATATTACAATCATTCATGAGTTTTGCTTGACCAGTCTTGACTTAGATAGTCAGGTAATAAGGGTTCTATAAGAATGAAGACGAATTTTGAAATATTATAGTTTTACACAAATCCTAAATGCGTTCAACTACGTACGTATATATTGCCAAGCTCACGTACTTATGTTTTATACAATAGCCACATTGCAGCATTGTAACGTATTAAAATTCATGAAGTAATTTAATAGTATTTACTTCCTCACAAAATGAACTTCGACATTCATTAAAATTTATATAGAATAAACACATTAATAAACTATTTTATTAATGCCCCAGTATTTCATACTATGTGGCATTACTGGTAAATTGAATTGAAGTTATTAATGGAAAATGCTCCAGTAATAAGCTCTCATCCAACCACTTTATTTTTGTTTCCTGAATTAATAATGTCAGAGGTTTTTGCTCACAAAGTAAAATAATTTGAAAGTAACATTTTTAATATATCAAACAGGATGAATGAAAATATCGTCACTGTTGTGATAAGTCCATTTCAACAAGGCAATGCGGCTTACCACCTATTACGTGGGACACAAAATGATCAAAAGTACTGTAACGTTGTGAAACAACGGGTGCAAATAGGGGTTCAACATTAGGGGTTTAGAATTAAAATCTAGGTCAACATATGAAAGCGCCATCTACCGAGTAAGTGTCGCAACGACGGTAGCCTTATTCGTATTTAAAAAGCGGTCGTGACGATTGAGTAGTTTCGAGTGGTGCCGCTAGAGGCGCTGTAAAAACATAAAAACAACCGCGCGCGAATTTCAAAGGCCATTACTCAAATAATCTAAATATACTAGTCGCGAAGGCGTATGTGTATCAGAATTATCCAATCAAAGTGAAGAAAGAATATAGGGAGCGAAGTACTCCCAAAGTGATCAGTAATTTAGCTGCAAGCGTCTATAACCCCATCATTGGGTGAGTTAAATTAATTATAATGAATCTAGATTTTAAAACAGTGAAAATTAACGGCTGTTGGTCAACCCTGTTATGGGAGGGTAGATTACAGGGGTGTGAAAAAAAGGTCTCTGTAAAATTAGTAGATAACCAAACATTGTAAGGCAGCCGTCTCCTGACAGGTTTAACAGGGACCGGCTGTCTTAGCAATGGGCGGGAAAAAGGGTTCCAGCTAACCCGTCATCTGCAACATTCCAGGGTCCACCCTACGGGTTGTCAACATCCACCCTACGGGCTGTAGAAGTCCACCCTTCGGGTTCCAAGAAGGAACATTCACCCTACGGGCGACAAGCGTTCGTCCACCCTACGATTTGAAAACACCGTGCCAGCCGAATTTGTGGACGGCACGGCTACCTGGCGAACTGCAGCGGGCTACAGGAAGACCAATACTGAGATAAGTCGAACCCTGAGGGACCTTCGGGAATCGCTGAAATCGTTGCTCCCCGAACACGAACCACAACCCCGAGTTTGATTTTCAATAAACCGGCATTTTATATTTCCACATTCTTCTTTTATTCATCTCTTTCAATTTCCTGAAAGCTCACAGCTTTTCAGTGGCGCCCATATCGTGGTTTCGGGTAGCGAGAAAGCGATTTCCGACGGGAGTCGGGAGGTCATAATTATAAGATATTTTAATCTGTGTAAAATAGTCTTAAGAGTGCCCGTTAGCGGGGTAGTTTCCCTCAAAATTATCACAACTACCCAGGAATTTGGCTCTCCTGACCTCTGCTGCCAACTTGTTCTGTCCGGCTTATTTTGTGTGTTTTTTTATTAATTTTAGACAGATTTCGGCAAACTCAAGAACAAGGCAAAATTTGAATTTTTCTCAACGTAAATTGTAATTTTTCCAAATTTTAACGGTCCCCAATTTATTTTTCACACCCTCAAGTATTTATTTTATGGTGGAAAATTTTTAATGAATTTTAAATAGTACTTTGTTAAAGTCTGAAGTAAAACTTCTAATTTGAAATGCTTACATTAATTTTCGTAAGTGAGTTGTATTGCCTATATTCATCGTAAAAAGTAGTCACAGGAAATCACCACCACAATTTTTATTTTTTTACGGCGTCAAACCGCCTCAATTTGTGTATTATTTTGTTGTATTTCCTATATGTGAATTTACAGCGAGACCAACAGCCGATAATCACACTTCTGGGTAACAATCCCTATTGAAATTTCACTTTAGTAAAACGAAAGATTTTACGAATTTCACTTCACGTAAATTATAAAAGATTTATAATTGTTTCACTTTTCGAATTACGTAGAATTCTGATACACTGAAATAAAACTGTAAGAAAAAACATTCCAAACGTAGATCACGCAGTGAAAACATTCTTGCCATAACAATTGTAAACTGATAACTTTGATTCGGGTTCTGAATAAACAACGGCAGATGTTGCTTTCATAACGTTTACGAGTAAGTTGAATTACTAGCTCGATAGTAGAAGAAATTTTTTTTTCCATATAAACTGTGGGTGGAAGTGAATAAAATACACTCCGAACACCAACAGTCTCATACAAAATATTTCCAGAAGCGTCCAAGTACGAATCGTTTTTTCAAACAATTCGAAATATTCAAGGGTTCCGTAGTGGTGAGGAACAATTTACATAAAAGGTTGGTTACTACTATATAGCTTATTTCAAGAACCGTCCAAGGGCGAATCGTCTTTGACACAGTTCGTAATAATTAAGGGTTCCGTAGTAGTAAGGAAAGATTTAAAAAAAAAAATTAGTTGGTACGAGTTAATATACAATTAACTCTTAGTACGTTCGTGGGAATAGTTACATTTTAATAAAAATAATATTAACGTCAATAATTGCATTAATCGATTAAAACGGTCAGACATTTAGCTAACTTCATCAACCCATCATCATACACCTCACTTTCACTACTTACTGCTTCGGATTAGATTACATTTAAACACAGACAGACAGACAGACAAGAATATCTAGTAGGGTCCAAATTTTTATTTGAGTGAAGGAACCCTAAAAGGTGAGATTTCCAAACTTAAGTATTTCCAAAAGCAAATACTAAGTTTTATAAAGGTTCAAATTGTAATTCGGTTCACTGAACCCCAAATAGTAGAATTTATTTTTCGTTATTCCGCGGGTGGGTCGAAAAATAGACACATTCTGCCAACATTCAAGTACGTAAACAGACAACGATAAGGGCCGTCGTTCACTACAACAGAATTCGTTAGCGAATATAGCGAACATTCGTTGTTTACATGAAATTAACTTTTCATATAAAATAAGTAGCAGATAAATACACTATACATTGGTAAATAATCATCATCACTAAAGATTCCCGGCAATAGCAATTGAAATAGTCAGTACAATGGCATTCAAATCAAATTTCACATCACTTCCAAAGGCGGAACTTGCATATGAAGTTAAGATCCGGGGAGAGGAACCTGGTTCAACGGTGGCAGCCCTCAGGCAACAAATTAAAAAACTAAAGATAACCACGGACGAAGAGGACTTACAGGTCTCCCCTTTGGATTTGGAGGAAGACTTAGTAGGGTTGTACTCCTCGCTGGCCGTGTTGGAGAAGAACGTGGCGTCCCTTCAGGACAAGTACAAACTGTCATTATTGGCTAGCTCCAAAGCCTTATGTGCTCACATGGAGTCTAGGTTTGCTAGAATCATTCCCCCAGAGGAGTCAGATCTAAAAGAAAGATACGACGACTTTCATCTCACTTTCAAAACTACATACAAGAGATTGAAAGCCATATCCGAAAGTTATTCGCATGCATCAAACACCAGCGAATTTGATGATGCGGACGAGAGCATTGCTGCCCCTACCAATGAAGCGCAGGAGGCAGACACCCTGGCGGACATTAAAGAGAAAGCAAATAGCAACAACCGGAAAGAGAGTCACTTTCCAAGTTTCTCCGTAAAATATGAGCGATGCTCTCTTACGGAACTTTCCAAATTTAGATACGATGGTAATTCGCAGGTATACTCTTTCATTGAACGGGTGGAAGATTTTAAACAAGCCCGAGAAATCGACGACAAGAGATTGTTAACAGCAGCCTCTGAACTATTCACCGGCAACGCTAGGCATTGGTACCGCAGTAATCGCGATAAATTTGCGTGCTGGCAAGATCTAACGAATGCGCTAATACAGGATTTCGGAGTCAGTAACTACGAAAACCGGCTATGGCAGGAGATTCGACAACGCACTCAAGGAAACGGAGAGGGCATAGTAGTGTACCTGGCCATTATGGATGGAATGTTTGCTCGACTAAGCAACAAGGTGTCTGAAACGGAAAAGCTACATATTATCTTAAACAACATCAGACCCGTCTACGACACCATCCTAGCAACCAATGGAGACATAGTCTCATTGGAACATTTAAAGAACATATGCAGAAAACATGAAGACATGGTGGCACGCAGAGCATTCTTTACCGAGCCTCCAACAGCATCTGAAGGGATGGTAGCAGCGGAATTCGCATTCGCAAACAGGAAGACTGCGAGCAAGACCTCAACATCTACAAGGCAAAGTTATAACAACTTCAACAGAAACGGCAGTAACTTCCCAAGCAGCAGAATTGCAACCAATACCTACGGGAACAATAACGCTTACAGCGCAGGTTACAACCGCGACAGTCGTAACTTCAGATCGCAAAACACTGTGGCGGCGACAACATCGGACGACACACGGCCATGTACGAAGTGTGGGTCCAGATACCACTCAACTATGGCATGTCGAAATAGTAATGAGCCATATTGTTACAAATGTGGAAGAAAAGGAGTAAGGGCTACAGAATGCACATCGTGTAAGGTACAACCAGATCAAGCACACAGATACACATACCACAACAAAAACTTCAATCACAATTTCCATAAATCAGCCACTCAAGGGCGCCGTAATAATTCGGAAAACTAAGAGGGAGATATGGAAGTCGGAATCAGCAAGACGGGGTCGCTGATAAAGCCCTTCAAAATCAAGAAAACGCACTTACAGTTCAGAAGGAATCTTCTATACTCTCCCCATTACCTACAAATGACCCCAGGCCTTACGCCAAAATAACAATTATGTCAAACCCACAGTTAGAAGCATATGGATTGTTGGACACAGGAGCCGCAATCACAATTTTAGGTAACAACTCACACAGAGTGTTACAAAATATAGGATATAAGATAGAGGAAGACATAAGTACAACGGTTACAACGGCCGGCGGACACACAACCGTAGTACAAGGAAAGGTAAAATTACCCATCAAATTCGACAGAACTCACATAATTACGGCGTACATAGTGCCTAACATAACCACAAACCTAATTTTAGGTATAGATTTCTGGCTCAGATTCAACCTATGTCCCAAGTACTTCGGACATATACCCATAGTAGTGGACGATGACCCTAAACTGTCATTAATATCCGAAGAGCAAAACAAACTGTATGACTGGCGTAGCCTCACGCAACAACAACGCTTAATAGCAGAAAAAATGATATCGAAATGTGCCGAAATATCATATGAGAAAGTAGGGCTAGGCAGAACACATCTGATAGAACACACAATAGATACGGGAGACAGCAAGCCAATCAAACAACGTACCTATAGAATGTCCCCTGAGAAAACACGCATAGTATCAGAACAAATAGACGAGATGCTAAAGGCTGACGTCATCGAGCCTAGTCAGAGCCCATGGTCAAGCCCCGTACTAATCGTGAATAAAAAAGACGGCAAGCCCCGTTTCTGCCTGGACAGTCGCAAGCTCAATGCAGTCACAAAAAAGGACGCATACAGCCTGCCATACATATCAGAGATATTAGACAACTTGAGAGAAGTGAAGTATCTAACAACACTGGATCTCTCCAAGGCCTTCTGGCAAATTCCTTTAGCACCAAAAGACCGGGAAAAAACAGCCTTCTTTATCGCAGGACGAGGAGCATATCATTACAAGGTTTTACCATTTGGACTAAGCAACTCAAGCAGCTCACAACAAAGACTAATGGACAATCTATTTGGGCCACAGTTTCAAAACAAGGTGTTCTGTTACATAGATGACATAGTGATAGCGTCATCTACATTCGAAGAACATGTGTCACTCATTTCAAGAGTTCAACAAATATTAAAAAGGGCAAATCTAACCATCAATCTGGAGAAATCTAACTTCTTCAAGGACAGGCTAAAGTTCCTGGGGTACATCGTGGATGGTCTGGGTCTCAGAACAGATCCGGAGAAAGTCAACTCAATCCTGAAATTCCCGGTACCAACAACAAAGAAGGACGTTAAGAGGTTCTTAGGCACTGCGTCATGGTACAGACGGTTTATACCCAACTTCAGTACGATTGCTGCACCTCTTAACAAACTCACTACAACAAAGAAAGGAGCCCCGGCTTTTCATTGGAACACAGAGGCGGAAAGAGCGTTCATGGAACTAAAAGCACATTTAATAAAAAGCCCGGTACTAAAATGTCCAAAATACGATGAACCATTTCAGGTACACACAGACGCAAGCAACTTTGGCATTGGTGCCATGTTAACACAACTACACGAGGGAGTAGAACACCCTATAGCATATATGAGTCGGTCACTGAGCGGTCCGGAAAAGAATTATAGTGTAACAGAACGAGAATGCTTGGCGGTGATAGCTGCATTAGAACATTGGAGATGCTACCTAGACAATGGTCACAAGTTCACGGTGTATACTGACCATTCGGCACTAAAATGGTTCATATCATTAAACAATCCAACCGGCCGGTTAGCTCGTTGGGGCATACGGCTTAGCTGCTTCAACTTCGAGTTAAAGCACAGGAAGGGCAAAGACAACATAATACCAGACGCATTGTCACGAGCTGTACCAGTATCTACCATATCCACGAAACAATGCAAAGTCACCGACAGCAAGGACGAATGGTTCATGAAAATATGCAACGGCGTGACTAGCTTACCGCAGGCATACCCCAACTTCAAAATAAAGAACGACGTACTATACAGACGAACTGACATAAAGGACTTTGTAAACAATGAGTTCGAGTGGAAAACGGTAGTACCACCCGAAGCGAGAAACGCAGTATTTCGAGAAAACCATGACTCACCTACAGCCGGACACTTCGGTATTTTTAAAACATACCATAAAATAAAGTTACGGTATTACTGGCCGGGGCTATATAAGGACACTGTAAGCTATGTGTCATCTTGTGAAAAGTGCAAAGCACACAAACATGACACTCAAGCATCTATAGGTAAGATGGGCCGGCCCAAACAATGCTCTCGCCCGTTTCAGACAATTTCGACTGATCTAGTAGGACCCTTACCGGTCTCTAAAAAACAACACGTATACATTCTCGTCGTCACGTGTTGTTTCTCTAAATACTGTTTAATCTTCCCACTACGCAGAGCTACCGCAGAACCAATAGCCAAAATACTAGAGGACAGTGTTTTCATGGTGCACGGCATACCACAAACGGTATTAATGGATAACGGTGTCCAATTCATAAGCAAAGAGTTGAACACATTATTTACGAAATATAAAATTCCCAACATCAACTTCACACCTAAATACACACCCCAAGTAAATACCGTAGAACGGTACAATAAAACTATAATGACAGCCATATCAATATTTACCAATAATGACCATCGATCATGGGACATACATATCCCAAAAATCCAATTTGCGATCAACAACTCGATCAACGCGTCCACCGGTTACACACCAGCATATTTGGTTCATGGTAGGGAATTGGTAACATGCGGGTCACATTACTTACAAAATGATGACCCAAGTGAACTTAACCTATTGCCTAGAAACATATACGCGGAGAACCTAGGATATCTCGCAGAGGTGTTCAACACAGTACAAGAGAACCTCTGGCGTAGCCATCTAAAATACGCACACCATTACAACACGAGACACCGACACGCACAATTCGAAGTAGGCGACATAGTGTGGAAAAAATGCTATTTCCAAAGTGATAAAGACGCATACTTTTCTAAAAAACTGGCCCCCAAATTTATCAAATGTAGGGTCAAGGAAAAGTTATCAAATTTGGTCTATATCCTGGAAGATATGACAGGAACAAACCTAGGAAGTTGGCACGTCAAAGACATAAAACAACATTCGGTATCGTCCATTGCATCGGTGAGACGAATAACATAAACATTCCTCAACTATGCGTGTACGAATGCAGATAACGGTAAAGGCCGTAACACACTGCGCTAAGACGCGTTTGATAATAGTTTATATAGTACATCAGCACGGTTACACAATTGTGTTTTTGATAATTAAACTTTTGAAAAAGATAAGGGTGTTAGCACACCGTAATAGAATAGTAATACTTGGGTGGCACATAATGTACCACATTTCTTCACATCGGACAACGAGGTACATTTTGATACGGAAGTTTCATAATTTCACTTACATACTAATTAGGTAGTACATACTCATCAAACATTCATCATAATCATCTTCACACACAATTCCAAACACTCAATAAGCAGAAGTTTTTTTTTGTTTGTTTACATAGTGACACTTGCATTTCATGGTGGTGACTCCCAAAGGCGGAAGAGGAGGCAAACTAGTTACAGGCGAGTCACTTTCGTAGATTAGAGAAAGTGACTCAAATGTCGTAAGTTTTGGTTCCCGACCAAAACTGACGGGTTGGCATAGCATGGAATGTAGTGTGACACTGGCCTTAGATGCAACGATAAATAACACGTTTGCATCAACATGATTACGTCAACATCTTACGCGCAGACAAAACAAAACTTACACAAGGGAGATTTCATACGTACATACATACATATTATTTATTTGGGCACGCATATACATTTTACACTGCCATGGTGGCACACAAGGGTACTATTAATATATTTTTTTTTAGATATTTGGTATAATGGCCAAAGATCATTTATCTTCGTGATTTATTAGGGTTGACATAATAGTCATAGTCAACATTCTTCTACTAAGATTGCGAATAAGCACTTAGTTTCTGTTATTACCGCTAAGATTGCCAATAAGCACTTAGTTGGTTTTTATTTTATTTGGTTAAAGGGCTAAATAGCCTAGTAATTAGTTAGGGACACTACACACTACACACGACTTACAAAGAACGACATATAAAAACGTGACAAACACATGCCGTGTTCGTCATGGGGACATAGGGGTTAATTAGCATCACGGAGGATTCTGCGAGTAAATTATTTCTATCACTTTTCTGTTTCTTGGTTTAGTTGGGAGTTTTCTGTTAGTTGGAAGCATGGGTCTATCCCTAACAGAGTTCGTCGGTTACTGTTAGTTGGCAGCATGGTCGTGCCCTAACAGATTAATGGTGTAGGTTTATTACTGTTTCGAGGAAGCATGAGTCTTACCCGAACAGATTTATGGTGTAGGTTTAGTACTGTTACGAGGAAGCATGAGGCTTACCCGAACAGAATTATGGTGGACTGTTATTTGGCAGCATTTGTCTTGCCCTAACAGTCGTAGGTGTAGATCACCGTTATCTTTATTTTCGTCATATGGCTACTCCTACCACTCGGAAGCTAGAGGCTTGCCCTGGGGGATAGTCCATCCTATGAGTCGGAAGTGTTACACGAGCCCTAGTAGGATGTTCTTCTCTGGGACGGTTGTATAAATCCCAGCCTTCAGCAAAAAGCCTTATTATACACACCCCACTTTCAGGCGGTGCGTATTACCTGAACCTTCAACCCAAAGCCTCAAATACGTCTTTTCTCTTTCTGTCCTATAAGATCCTTCAGAATCACCTAAATACATCCTGCGAGTTGGTTTCATTAAGGTTAAGGCCGACTCTTCGCTACACCCAGCATCACCTCATTCACACAACACACTAACATACACACACACATAGACGAGTAGTAGGTATTATGTTAGGGGCGTTCGAGGACGAACGCAGCATTTGACGTGTTAGGGTACGTCAAACGCTCACCGGGGAGGGGGAGTATGTAACGTTGTGAAACAACGGGTGCAAATAGGGGTTCAACATTAGGGGTTTAGAATTAAAATCTAGGTCAACATATGAAAGCGCCATCTACCGAGTAAGTGTCGCAACGACGGTAGCCTTATTCGTATTTAAAAAGCGGTCGTGACGATTGAGTAGTTTCGAGTGGTGCCGCTAGAGGCGCTGTAAAAACATATAAAAACAACCGCGCGCGAATTTCAAAGGCCATTACTCAAATAATCTAAATATACTAGTCGCGAAGGCGTATGTGTATCAGAATTATCCAATCAAAGTGAAGAAAGAATATAGGGAGCGAAGTACTCCCAAAGTGATCAGTAATTTAGCTGCAAGCGTCTATAACCCCATCATTGGGTGAGTTAAATTAATTATAATGAATCTAGATTTTAAAACAGTGAAAATTAACGGCTGTTGGTCAACCCTGTTATGGGAGGGTAGATTACAGGGGTGTGAAAAAAAGGTCTCTGTAAAATTAGTAGATAACCAAACATTGTAAGGCAGCCGACTCCTGACAGGTTTAACAGGGACCGGCTGTCTTAGCAATGGGCGGGAAAAAGGGTTCCAGCTAACCCGTCATCTGCAACATTCCAGGGTCCACCCTACGGGTTGTCAACATCCACCCTACGGGCTGTAGAAGTCCACCCTTCGGGTTCCAAGAAGGAACATTCACCCTACGGGCGACAAGCGTTCGTCCACCCTACGATTTGAAAACACCGTGCCAGCCGAATTTGTGGACGGCACGGCTACCTGGCGAACTGCAGCGGGCTACAGGAAGACCAATACTGAGATAAGTCGAACCCTGAGGGACCTTCGGGAATCGCTGAAATCGTTGCTCCCCGAACACGAACCACAACCCCGAGTTTGATTTTCAATAAACCGGCATTTTATATTTCCACATTCTTCTTTTATTCATCTCTTTCAATTTCCTGAAAGCTCACAGCTTTTCAGTACCCACTGAACCACCACGGTGTTTACTGAGATTAACTGACTATATGACTGGAAAAATAACGACCAAATAAGGGGCTCTCCTGAGATGGTCTAATGAACGGCGTCCACGACCCCAAATGCTCACAGGCTCCATTAGGAGTTAGCGTAGATACGCGAATAAATGGGCAGATACCCAAGATCACGGTTACAATCCATCTAATCGTTTTTTTTTTTTTTTTTTAATTCTTTATTTAAGGACTTTGGTCTGTAGACATGTCAGTCCAATTGTACACATCCTTAAATTATCTTATTAAAATAAAACATATAAGTAGGTAATTACACAAATATGTACCTGTTAGGTACTCGGAAATGTGCAGGCGTCACTCTAACCATGCACTGCAATTCATACCATACATGATCTAAGTGACCCCTACACCCTCCTACTCATTTCATAGAGCCTTCTAGCAGCCTCTGTATGAGGTGCAGATAAGATGCTTAAAAAGGCGCCCATATTTTGCGTCTCTATTTTAAATTCTCGAATCAATTCGACCCTAGCATCACGATTTCGTTCACACTCCATCAGGACATGTTGGACATCATCAATTGTGCCACAGGTTAAACAGTTGGGTGAATCACTGATCCTCATCATATGTTCGAATCTTCGTGATGGAATATGACCGGAGCGCAACCTTAACGCTAAAACAACTAAACTTCTATTTAATTCGGACCCCGCAAACCAGGGGTACCGAGGGGGCCGACTCTGAATAGTTTTATACCAAATTCCTTTCTCCTTTGACCGTTGGTCGAAATATTCTCTCCAAAAATTATAGCAATAGACCTTATAAATATTTAAAATTTCCGAATAATGTGGTAAAATTTCGAAATTATCTCCCTGTTGGAACCCCAATTTTGCTAGTCTGTCAGCCTCCTCGTTACCTTTTAATCCTATATGCGATGGAACCCATTGCAACTTCAGCTTATTGCCTTTGCATAAAATGCTATAAATTTTTTGTAATACTTTGTAAGCTATCGGTAAACCTCTTTTTCCCATGGTACATTTGACTAGGTGTTCTAAGGCACTTTTGCTATCAGTTATTATTACAATTTTATGAAATACACATTGTTCTATATATGACAGAGCTTCTGAAATTGCAATGAGCTCCAACGTCATCACACAAACAGGTTGGTCAATCTTAATTTTTTTTTTAATATCCCTATTTGGTACATAGAAAGCAGCCCCCAAATTTTCATTACTTTTAGATCCATCAGTGTATATCCTCTGCCAATCCCCATAACTAGCTTCTAATTCCATGAGAATATCATATTTCAGAAAGTCAGCATTGTACTTCCTTTTGGCATACTTAACAGAGCTTAGTGTAGATACAATTATATCCTTCACATCTATACAGCTTATCCATATATCTAACATAAACATTTCTAATGGGTATGAGGAACTTACATTATTCTCCTTAATCTTGTCCTGACAGAAGGCTAATAAAGGCTTTTCCTTTTTTTCCCAGTAACTATTAAGGCTCAAAATGTGAAGAGTTGTTAGAAGGTTTGTAGTTACATTGTTTGACCATGATTTACTTCTTAGGCAGTATTTCAGTGCTAGATATCTTCTTCTCACCTCTAAGGGAGGTATGCACAGTTCAGACTCCATTACATGAATTGGAGTAGTTTTAATGAAACCACCTATGACGCGAAGAGCCTGGTTCTGAACTTTGTCAAGTTTTGAGACATGGCATTTAGCACCACTATCATACAAGAAACATCCAAAATCTAACCGACTTCTTATTAAAGACAGATATAAACCCCACAAATGTTTTTGATGAATGCCCCATGCCCCACCGGCTAGGACTTTAAAAAGATTTAAATATTTAACTGTTTTGATTGATGATTTAACAATTTTGCCTCCAATGTAAATCTAACGCATAAAGTAATAAAACAACACATTGATACAACTTTGTTTATTCTTGACTAGAAAGAACACACGTGATATGTTCACATCTACCACCGCTAAATAAAAATAATATTTGTGTACATTCTAACACAACATAAACTTGTACTAAGCGATCTAGAAAACTGATAGACATACTTGTATTTCTAAATAGATACAATTTCACATAAAAAAATACAATTAAAATTAAGTAAATTAATTTAATTTAATTTAATTTATTTAATGTATTAATTAATTTAATTAATTCAATTGCAATCACTTCAAATTAATTAATTAAATTACAATTAAAATTAATTAATTAAATTACAATTAAAATTAATTAATTTAAATACAATTAAAATTAATTAATTAAATTACAATTAAATTTCATTAATTAAATTAAAATTAAGTGTTTACACATTTCCTATTTCAAGCGGGTTTTGAGTTTCATAAACTAATAACGATTTTTTTCCTGACCTTACAATATTACAATACCCAATGCTCCGATCTGCAGCTGATTTTCTAAGTATTTATATGTATATGCTCTGATCAATAAAAGGAAAAAGGAAGAAGCATCTTATCACAAGCCATCTTGCATCAGCATGAAACCATTGGCACGCATGTCATTTTTACAGACGTAGCTGCCAATTTTCGATCCCACACCTTAAAATCGTAGATGAAATGTTACTTGAGAAATATACTGTCTCATCTTTTGCAAAATTTAGGAATCACTTCAACAGTAAGTTTCCGTCTACGTATTGAAGTCAAATGTTGGAGAATCGCCGCTCTGCACTTTTTCCACTATGTGGTCTGCCTTATTTCAAAGAGCTACATAATGTACCATCGGAATTGAATGAAATGATCCATCATAAAATGTATGGTAAAATTAATAAATGTCAAATTCAGAAACGTACGCCAGGTGCGTAGTAGAAAGTCGTAAAGCCTGCCTATCAAAATATATTATCTTGTTTTATTACACCCTGTTTATGAATACTCGTTAAAAGGATTGTGTGCGTATAGTAATGACACATTAATTCGCAATGTTAATATGGGCTTACTTTGGTGGCAGTTAAATTTAATACATAATGTTCAATTAATATTATTCTTTCTCTTGAGAGAATGATAAATAAAAATGTGGTTGGTTACTTCTCCAGTCAAGTTACAATATTTGATTTATGAGTCAATTCTAATCATTTTTCGCGTATTCTAAGACTTCTTTCTTCTGAAACTAGGGGCTTATTTCTACAAGACTAGAGCTCCAAAGTAGAAATTTAATGTTGAATAAGAATTAATAAAAAAAAAATTAATGTGAAGGTTTGTGAGTGAATGGATGTCTGCATGTGTGGATGTTTTTTACTCTTTCACGTTCTAACGGCTGAAATCCGGCTTGTAGGATAGATTATAGTATGTAATAACTAATAGGCTACTTATTATCCCGGGAATAAGTTCCCATGGGAAGCGGAAACAGGAACAAAATTCCACGCGGGTGGAGTCATGAGCACCACCGTGAATAATATACCATTGATTCTTGATGCTTTCTACTTTCATACTCTAGATAGAGTGTCTGATAGTCTGATAAAAGTATAGCTACGTAAAGTAATACAAAGAAAACCCACACTAGGCCTTGTATTATCCCTCTCGTTATTAAGTTAGTTTTGTAGGTGTATAAGGCTAGTAATAGAAGTTCAATGATACACTAAAGTTTTTTCTATACCCTACTTTAATAATATAACATTCAATATTGTATTCTATGCCGTTACAAATACGGTATTTAATAAAGATGTTGCGTAAAAATAACATTTTGAAATCAAGTATACATTTTAACGACGCAACGCAACCCTTTATTAGATAAAAATCAATCTTTGACCTGACCATTTGTGAGAACCATTTAGGTACTTCACTGAATATATATATGATCATATAAAAAAGGGTATACGCCAATGTTTCACTATTTTGATCTTGTCATAAGGTGGTGAGAGCCTATTACCGTAATACTCAATCAACCTATGAAATAAAGCGTGGAACCCGGCCATAGCCTGTTGTAAGGCGTTGTGTGGTTTTAGTCGGTGGGACTCCGGCATAGCATCCATGTAGGATTTCCAAACTTAAAAAAAGCGTACAACTCATTTTCAAACATAAATATTAGCGATCTTAATTGAACGCATTATGTGAATAACAACGCAAATCCTCTACTAACCCACTCAATACCTAACTTATTATGCGACACACATCAAAATTTACATATTGATATTGGGTGTACACCCATTATTATGGTAATCACGTTGAACCGAATGCACTTTCATTTCACGTTAGATGTTGTAGCCTGGATGATCTGGTCAATAAATCTCACCATGGGTGGTTAATTGGACAGAAAATCTC
Source organism: Miltochrista miniata (assembly GCA_933228765.1). Classification (NCBI taxonomy): domain Eukaryota; kingdom Metazoa; phylum Arthropoda; class Insecta; order Lepidoptera; family Erebidae; genus Miltochrista; species Miltochrista miniata. Next base: position 25,898,704 of record OW121756.1, read on the forward strand.
TATTCAAAGTGGTATAATGGGAATAGTGTTCTAAATAATTGCTTTAAAAATCACCCGATATTTAGACTGTTTTCATATTTGCAAAAATGGAATATAAATATATTGTAATTATCTAAGGAGTTGGGTATCCAGCAGACGCGTTGTGTAAATATCATCAAAGTAACTGTCTACCAGAATTTCAGATCAATCAGACCTGTAAATTTTAGTGGAATCCCTTAATCTTTACCTCATAATTTTCAAATTTACAGCTAAGACCCATCATGATCACATTGCCTTTAAAAAATCGGCACCTAAATAGCTCCATCCGTTCGCCGGCTATGATATCACAGACAGACAGATTAAACTTATACGGGTAACAACCCTTGGGTTCGTTGAGGGTTAGTAATATAAGGTATTTCGTTCTAATTGACCACGGTGTGGTAAGAATTTGTGGTCCGGAGGGGTCATTGCAATCGAACACATACCTCGTTCGAGACATCTGTTAGAAATTTCGGTTTTAAATTAAGTTTATTTAGGAATTTGGCGAATCCGACTTAAAATTTAATTTAACAGACTTTCCGATACAATTTAATTAATGCGACTCTCAACTACGTCACTGGAAGTAATTTTGAATTCATTATTTTATTTCGATGAAATTCTGCAAAATAGATTTTAATAAGTTTGGCATACAGTTAATGTGTTCTGTACACTGTTCTTCCAATTAATTGGTAGATAATATATATAATGAATTAATAAACATAATCCCTGTATATCCCAGTCATTGTCGTTATTGATCTGTGCACTTAATGTTGATGTTTCCGTAATTAACCTTGTTAAACGTTGCATAGGAATGAAGTATTTAATCAATACCACATGTAGATGAACACTAATATTAGTATAGGTAGGTGTTTTTCTACGTGTGTATACTCCCTAGGGTTTTCACCACCCTGAGGTAACGGTGTATGTGATGCGTATGTCAATCTCGAACCGACTAAAGCCTGACGGTGCAACCCCACGGCTGTGTGTATCAAAAAAACTTGGCATAGCATAGACAGGAAATTCCTGGGACAATAACTAGTTCTTACCCAGTGTTAGTACAAGAAGCAAATTCTGGCTGAGGAAGCTAAACCTATGCTACAACGAAAGTACCCGCTCTCTCTTCAGGGCTGCTGTATCCAAAGGGGCGATCTCAGTTCGTTGTATACGAGTTACTTCTTCCTTGCAGTTTAGGTACCTACCTAATAGAATTCATTAATATGACGATGAAGGATCGTGTCTCAAAGTTAAGTCCCATGTGACCTGAATGCTATTGTGTTCAAGATAATTTATTATACTAAACGATGCATCTGCGGCTATCATTGCTTTTACTTACTTAGAAACCATTCTCTTTTAATTAGCTGATAAATTAATGGATTGGAAAACTCCGAGAATATTTTTCCTTTTCAAAATAATGTTTTGGTTAGAATGGTGTTTGCGTAGTAATTGTTAATTATAAAAGTTTTTAGACTTAGCAACGCTGTAATTTATTTTATAGTAATACAAAATCTTTACATAATAATAAAACTGCAGAGTAGTATAGAGGGTCGAGAAAGTTTACATGAAATTTTTATTTTTGGGCATTCTCAAATAGATTTGGAAAGCCGAAAATGTTATTAAAAAAACTGTCACAATAATTTTAAACATGACTTCTAAATTTCCAACGTAAGCGCGTCCACAGTAAATTCAAAAGTTATGTCCTAGGCGTTGTCAGCGAAAGAAAAGTTTAGATTTAGAGAGGTCTCAAAGTTTTGGTGTTTTCAGACTCACACGCTACAAAAGTACTTACTGAACTCCACAAACTTGGGCCACCTTCTGACACCACGACGTGGCCTCGATTGTTATTTACAAGCAGACTTGGGTAACTCATTCACAAATTATATCAGTATTTTGGTTTTTACCTTTTTTCTTCATTATAATTAGCACGATTAGATGTATTACACATAATTAAGGTCTGAATATTCTCCGAATCGTAAGTACCTTTACGTAACCTTATGAGCGAAGCAAAAGCAATCTGTTATACTTTCAACATTTACATCATTCTCATTTAGTCTCTAGCAAACAATCAGAGAGAACCTTGTGTTCTACGTGTGACTGGAAAGACGCCAAGTGAAGAAGCCTTAGTCGAATCAATTTTATGTAACGACGTAACTTCCAGAGACAAGGGCATATTAAATATTATTCTAGTAATACAATGCTGGCAAGAAAATAACTGAGATATCTAAGACGGAAGGTTTCTAGGTTCCAGGTTTACACGGGCTGGTTTCTGCAACTCGACGTCATTTAATGCGCCTATTTAGCGTGGGGGGTTGTGGTGTGGCTATTGCCATCCCAGTTCCTCCAGGAAGTCTAGGAGACTCTTCACGTTGCCGACGACTTCCTGGAGCGAACTCGGTGTGCCGAGGTGTGTAGCCCTGTATCTTGCCAGTTCCGGGCATTCCATAAGAATATGACTGGCAGTTTCGTCCGTCTCCATGCAGGCTCTGCAAAGGGGGCTGTCTGTGACACCTAAATTAAAGAGATGTTTGTTAAGTGGACTATGACCTGTAACTATACCTGTTATTATACTTATCTTAGTCCTGTTTTGCTGCAGAATTTTGCGAGAGAATCTGGTGTTGATTGTCGGATCTAAGACGGAATCTTAGGACACTTGTTCAAGTTCAAGTCCAGCATGACCTCCGGGAGATTGAAAAGGTTAAGCTAAACATCCTACTGAAATTAACGAAAAAGTTCAACAGTGTAGTGGGATTTGATTGATTAGTGAACTGTGATAGTGTGATTTGATTGCTTTAATGTATTTCTCATTAACATAGGCAGCAACAGGCAACACACAAACGAAATAAAACACTATATTAGTATTTCAAACTAAATAATATTTTAATAAGATACGTACAAGGTTTCTATTCTCTATGTTCAAATCTTAACTATGCAAAACTGGCATCTAGCCAAGCCCTTCAAGTATCTAGTATCCACTTTACCCTACAGTCCCCTCCGCCGGCGAAACTATGCGACCGCAGTCATACGAACTATGAGTGGTCACTGTCAGACACTTGACAAGACGCGCTTGGGGTTCATAAAGTGTTCCCTGTAGCTTAGTTGGGAAGTGAGTATCCTATATAAGTTCACTTGAGAATGTTCGTATTTTTGAAGAAGTTTTGCTTCTGCAACTCTTATAATCATATATTTTTTCTAGTATGCAGTATCCTTAGTTAGAAAATGTAAGATGAGCATTTCTGGAATTACCACTTAGATTTACTTATTGTGAAAACTGTTTTAACCCCCAATCTCTTGTTGGGAATTCTGGAACATCCTTCCAAGGCAGTGGTAGGGCATCGTGTAGTATTAGCCGGTAAGAGTCTGGCATAACATCCTTGAGAGATTTCCACATCCAACCCCCCAATCTCAAAATATATCTGAGTGTATTTGGTAGTTTTGTAATCAATACCCGGCAACAGGAAATCCCTTTGAAGGAGCTTCTGGTATTTCCTATGACTAATGAAATGAAATGAAATGAAAAAATCTTTATTCATATAGGTCACAATGTAACGCTTATGAACGTCCAAATTATTGCTTCTACATTTACATTTACTGCCAGATTCGCAAAGCAATAGGTAGAGCTGGAGAAAAAAAGAACCTGGCAATAAAACTCCAGCCACTCTTTTAACATCCAGTAGGTAATTACAAATCATTCAACAACTACAGAGGTGTAATTGTTGAATGATTTGTGTGATGAGATTTGTACACGCGAGTTTTCATTAAGCAATATCCTTTTTTAAACAAAATTCGCTTAGGTAGGTACATAATTTTTTTTTTTGTGTGTTGACTTGGAGCGCCTTAAACCCACGCATTTTTATCATCTATATAGTCTTGAATTGTATAATATGCCTTGCTACATAATTTGGCTTTAATGGTAGCTTTGAATTTGTTTATTGACAATAATCTAGTTTCTTTGGGAAGTTTATTATAAAACTTTATACATTGTCCGACAAAAGAACTGCTTATACTGTGTAGACGAGTAGCATGTAAAACAAGATTATCTTTATGCCTGGTATTTACATTGTGTATATCACATTTTTTTAGAAATTGGTCCTTATTTTTATGCACATAAATTAAATTTTCATATATGTATTGTGATATAACAGTTAGAATATTAACTTCTTTGAATTTTTCTCTTAGAGAAACTCTAGGACCTAGCTGGTATATTGCTCTCACAGCTCTCTTTTGTAATATAAATATGTTATTGATGTCCGCTGAATCTCCCCAGAGAAGAATTCCGTATGACATAACACTATGGAAATAACTGAAATAGACTATTCTAGCCATTTCAACATCAGTGAGCCGTCTAATTGTTTTAACTGCATATGTAGCAGAACTTAATTTACCTGACAATTTTTCTATATGCGGGCCCCAGTGCAACTTCGAGTCAATTGTAATGCCTAAAAATACTGTAGTCTCCACAGAGTCCAGCCCGGATCCATTCAGTTGTACATTGGTCGCCACCTGTCTCACATTAGGTGTCGAAAACTTTATTACTTTAGTTTTTTTATCATTTAAAAGAAGGTTATTAACGCTAAACCAATAAACAACTTTTGAAAGTGCACTGTTAACATCGTCATAATCTATTAACTGTCTATTAATTTTAAATGTCAGAGAAGTATCATCCGCGAACAGAACAATCTCATGTTCATCCCTAACATAATAAGGTAAATCATTTATGTATATTAAAAAGAGAAATGGACCAAGGATTGAACCCTGCGGGACACCCATTACAACTGGAGTCCCTGGAGATCGTATACCGTTTACTTCAACCCTCTGAATTCTATTGCTCAAATAAGAAGTCATGAGGTCGAGAGCTCTATTCCTGACACCATAGTGGCGCAACTTTTTGATCAGAGTTTCGTGGTGAACACAATCGAAGGCCTTAGACAAATCGCAAAACACACCCAGTGCATCCTGCGAATCCTCCCAAGCCGTGTAAATACTCTTAAGTAAAGCAACTCCCGCATCCACTGTTGAACAACCCTTTGTGAACCCGAACTGATCAGCTGATTTGAGAGTCTCCCTGTGAGTGATGGAGTTATGAACATCACTTAGCTCACATTCCAGAATGCTGATACGCTTTAAGGCTCTCTCATGGGTGTTGCTGCACTCTTCCAGACCTACCACCGTTTCCTGAAGATGATTCCGCTGTAGTGTGAGCTCCATTACCTGTGAATGTAGCTCAGCCAACTCTTGTTTGAGTTGGGTATTTTTCTCAATGACATTTAATATTTCTTTTTCACTGTCGTCCCGTTCTTCCAACAACTGCTTATTAAGATTTTTGCAAATTTCAAGTTCCTTAATGGTGAGATTGAACTTTTGTTGCAAGTCACGGGTTACAGCACTGCGGGTCATCATTTTTATTTATATTGCCCTTTGAAAATAATTTATATCAGTGAAGAATGTAGTGTCACTTAGAGTAATGGACAAGTAATTTATAATACTTTACAATATTTACCTACTCAAAAAAAGGGAATATATGAACAAAATTCTTAATTTGTATAAGTATTAAGTACTTATGTAGATTCAATTGTATTTGAAAACCAATTAAGCAGTTCAATACACAATCTATTTAAAATGTTTATTCAATTTATATCAATTTTGCAATGAATGATAGTCTGATAACAAAGTTAAATGCAAATAAATACAAAATTTAATTAATTTTTCACTTGGTATGGTACCTACCCTACTCTCAAATTAACAAATTGTAAGTTTGAAAAATTGGAATTTTAACAGAATATTTTTCATAAGTTTTTACAGTTCTTGTTCGTTTTCATGAAGTTAAAGGATCACTTTTCACTAGTAACCGTAAACTCGCAGCTATTTTTACTTACTTTTTAACAATTTTGTACTGAAATACTTTTTTCTATGGCTTCTGACATTAATCGCTTTTCATTTCGTCGTCGTCTTGTGTATGCTTTTAATATTACTTACAACTTATTTTCCGTAGTTAACCTTTATATTTATCACTTTTTTGCTTTAAAAGGTTTGTTATTTATAATTTTAAATCCTAAAAATTCACATACGTAATGTTTACGTTACGGCTCCAGTGTTGCCAAAAAAATATAAATGAAATAAATGGGATATGACGTGTGTAATATAATTAATTTCAACCCTCTTTCATCGCAGTTGTAAGGGACTTGCGATGTGAAAGGTAATTGCGGCCTGGTAATTGGATATTAACGAATGTGTATGTATATATCTTACTTATTGCCTTCAATATTGTTATTTTACGTATTCTTTTTAAAATCGATTATTATATTAAAACACAATGTACATTAAAAAACCGGCCAAGTGCGAGTTGGACTCGCCTATGAAGGGTTTCGTAGCAGTAAGTAACATAATATAAAAGTTCTTATAGTTCGTTGTAACTTTGATTGATGTTTTTTAAGACGTATTAAAAAAAACTACCAGCTCTATCTCGTTCAAACCAATTTTCGTTGGTAGTTTTTATGGCAATGTAGATCATATATTCTTTTTAGACTTATCATTCTCTTAGTTTAGAAGTTAGAGGGGGGGACACACATTTTTCCACTTTGGAATTGTCTCTTGCGCAAACTATTCACTTTAGAAAAAAATGATGTTATAAACCTCAATAGCATTTTTGAAGACCTATCTATAGATAACCCACATGTCAGGTTTTGATGAAAAAAAAATTAAGTTTCAGTTCTGAGTATGGGGACCCCCAAAATTTACTGTTTTTTTTCTAGGTTTATATAAGAATCTTAATGCGGTTCACAGAATACATCTAGTTACCAAGTTTCAATAGCATAGGCCTTATAGTTTCGGAGAAAAGTGGCTGTGACACACGGACGGACAGACAGACAGACAGACAGACAAACATGACGAATCTATAAGGGTTCCGTTTTTGCCATTTGGCTACGAAACCCTAAAAAGGGCAGCTTTTCGACTTAAAAAAATTTGTTGCTCTTTTACTGTCGATGCAGCATTGGAGTGAATTTCGCTCTCATTATTGCCATCATCTCAAGTTTAGACACCCATTGCTTAGCATTGGTATTTCCTAATCATTGCCAAAACGAAGTTTAAAGTGTACGTACGGACGGTATACCTACTTATGACATGAATCTGTAAACTGTGCAACAATTTCAATTATCTTGTAACAAAACCTTGTCATATTGTTGCCCATACACATCAAAAGTGTCAGAGATATCTGTCAAGCTTTTTAAGGGCGCATGTACCGCACCTACACATAGATCGATCGCGATTTCCATACTTCAACTAAAGTCAGTCTAAGTTACATAAGCTACAAAGTTAATGTAATATTTTATGAAGGCATCAAGTACAACTAATGAGCAGCATATTGTAGAGCTCTGTAGTCACTCACAGTTCATCTGTTTTATCAATTAATTAAAATGTACCGTCGCTGTTTTTCATTACGATTTGATAAATGTTAACAATCTGTTTTCACTCTCATTTCCCTGCGCCTTAAGAGGTTTATCTTAGCTTACAGCGGACCGTAAAACGATTCGCTGGTTTCACCAAAATCACCAATTTCTTACTTGATTGGGTTTGTTGATGGGTTTCGGAACAAAGCACACGATCAAAGTGGTGTAATAAATAAGTTACAATCTCTTTTCGTTCAGTAACTAGGTACCTACCTATATGGGGAGATGTTCATGCTATTTTTGAAACGCTCGTAGCCCCGCTTACTCAGTCTCTTCGACGATCATTGCTTTAAGTATCTTACGAAACAGTTCTGATAATGTGTATGATAGAGTGTCTGTGAGTGTTCTGATAGAGTGACTGTGAGTGTTACGAGCGTTTTCGTGCTTCGGATTGCATGCACACCCGTTGATCCACGGTTGGTTGTACAATGCTTTTTTTTGTTGAAGCTTTTAATTCGAAACATGTTGTGCCTATGACTTTCTTCGTCATTCTTTGAGCACCTACTAAAACTAATTTCTGCATCACCCAAAGGTTGACTGGTAGAAAATGCCAAGTCCGTCTTTGTATAAATAGATTTTATGCAGAAAGTTTAAATAAATAAATAAAAATACTATTTTAAATCTAATTATGTAGTATAACCATAAACCTCAATTTTTTTTTCTGAATTTTTATGTACAGAGCATTGGGTTCAAATATTTCAAATTTATACGGCAGAACCTCTGCCGGGTCAGCTAGTTTTATTTAGGTATGTCAATATTTTTATTCAAAGTACAAATACATAGTTGACAAAACAATGGCTTCACTGTTGGTGAGCAAAAATCCAGCAGCTGTCGTTGGAAAACTTTGAGATTTTTTTGTTTATAAAAGGGAAAATATTTGTTCCGAGCTAAATAATTCCACAATTCTATACCCTTGGCATTCTTTGATGTTGTATTTTATACGTTATGATTAAATATGGTCACTGTAGTCTATGGACGTAAGAACAGAGATTCGGCACATGCACTGTCAAGCCTGTTGCCGTGTTCAAACGGACAGTTATAGGCTATGTCTGCCTGCTAGTGAAATCATTCAAACTCCTGATACTAGGGACCAACAGATAAGACTGCCTTCCTCATGGTAGCTTCGGTAGGTATCTGTGGCGAAAACACCGGGAAACCATGGCCGAGTGTCAGCACTGCGAGGACCGCAGCGATGACACGGCGCTCCACACGCTGGTCGAGTGCCGAGTTCCGCAGTCGGCGGCCTGGACGCCGCCGACGTGTCTTCGCCGAGGACTATCGGCCTCCATGACCGGGGGTCTGAGGACGGTGAGAGGGTCGCTCACAGTCCTTACAGAAGCAGGCCCATGACGGCAGCGTGACGTGAGCAACTCACGCATGCCCCCCTTAGAAGCGGGATAACACCCGAAGCCCCCCAAAGACGCGGGATAGCACCCGAACCACCCCCTGGGCGAGGCCGCATTGGCGGCCGTAGGTCTGTTGTGAGTCCCAGGACATCCTTCCGAGGGCTTACCCGGGGCTCCCAACCACAGGCTGTTGGGCGTTACGTGAGGTTTTTAGTCGGTAAGAGTCCGGCATAACATCCACTGAGGACTTTACTTCAAGTAAAAAAAAAGAAAAAAAACTGCGTTCCTTCTGTTTGACTTTTCTATTGCCGCTCGTAAATAGAATTGATATAAAAATTCACCCATCTCAAGGAACTGAACGTCATTATAACGTCAGTAGATATTACGATATGTCTGCCGTACGTTGTCCGCCACATAACTTATATTATTTTTGAACAGATTATATATAAAAACAGTTTTTTGGCTTCAATAGTTTAGGGTTTGCATAGACAGGCCAATCCAGATAGAAAATTTAATTTGGATACGGAACTAGACGCAAAACTCTAAAGTAAAAGTTTCGTTTTAATGGAGCGTCCGGTGAATTGCTTTACAACAGATAATAATACCTGAACTAAGTAAAATGCTGAATAGTAAACACCTGTTTATCTCTAGACACCATTATTTCCTTTCCTCCGGTGTAACGCCTTTTAACTAAGAATATGTTCTCCACCTCCAAGTGAGAAGATTACTATGCAAAAGACACAGGAAATTCAGAGGTGTTTTTTAACTTTCGAGGCGTTTCGTGTCTCTTCGACTGTAACACTCAGAATAGCCTTAGCAACCCAATAATGAAATAGCATGAAAATTTACTGATAATTCTCAACATTTTTGTGGACATCTAAGGTCCAATAAGTTTTTTGTACAATACTGCTCGAAAGTCTTGTTTGCAATATTTTTCCACGTCACCTATCAAATTCTTTAACATCTAGATTTGAATGTTTAGATACTGAAGCATCACATCGCATTCTCTTAAAATGATTTTGCCCAAATCTGTTTAGTATTCGTTTCCTACTTCTCAAAAATTGAGGCATTACCTTTCATTCTTACATCAGCCTATATTTCCCTCTCAGACCCGGCTTTCTCATTGATATGCGGTTTGCGACCGTGAGTCCACACATTTTTGTAAGCACACCGACTTAAAATATGTTTTCATATTCCGTACCGCTGGGACGCGACTTTGCTCTTTTGAATTTCTATATTAGGTATGCATAGAACTGTTCTCAGAAACACAAATTTAAAATCGTAGAATCCCAAAAATGTTATTCACTTCTTGCCACTTTCTCCTACCCATTTCGTAATGTTTGTTTTCGGGAGCTTTTACTGTTTTGTTTTATAGTAGAAAACTATCAAGATAAACCTTGCTTGGATTGGAACAGATTACCAGAAGATGTTATGTTAGCACCCAATGTGAAAGTTAAAAAAAGTGCTGCTAGTTTGCTTCAATAAAACTAAGATCGAGTTTCAGTGTAAACATAGAGCAAATAACTTAGATTTCTTTCAATTTTTAACCACAATACAAAATACAAAACGTTCCGCATCCAATCCCTTTCTTCGAAATTTTCAAGGTCGTGTGTTAATCAGGCGGGAGAGCATCCTATCTCACGTTTTTCCTTTGCTTAACTTGCACGCCTGAGCCAAATGTGTTTTACAACAATTTCATAGAACAATAGTCATAAATATTCTACTGTACCTACTATAGTCACGCCTTTATCCCCGAAGGGGTAGGCAAAGGCATAGTATACGCATACGCCCTCACCTTATAGTTTTATGACCCACTTAATACGTAGTTTTCCTTCTCTACGCAATGGATAGTTTTGCGAAAGTGTTCCCTTAGTTGCCTCTTAAACGAGTTAGGGTGGCGATATTTTGTACTATTTCCCGTCGCTACACGGGGCCCGTTGCCACACGGGCATACCTATATACATACATAAATAGTTCTTAAATAACCACTAAATATTCTAACCTTGCCAAAACATAAGTAGTTATTTTCTTTTACTCATATCAGCACTTTGTATGAACTTCACGCAATATTACCGACCCCACGATCTCCAAGTAACTTCTAATTCAACTTCATCTAACACGTATCAACATAGTCGTAGTACGAAGTTATGAAAGACCAACGTTTCTAGATAATTGTCTCGATATGAAGACAATCCCGGCTATCGTTACAACTATCTGCCAAGACATTACATCTGTTGATGAAGCAAGTTTCCTCAGTTGGCTGGTCGCTTTCATTAATACGAAGTTATATTTTATCTTGATGTAGAACTGATTTTACTTGAGTATCGGTCTTTGTCTTAATAATTTTCGTCTACGTAAAATTGTTCATAGATCAAACAAGTAACTAAATCCTAATTGGCAGCAAATTTGAGCCCCTTTCCAATTAGTAGCTTAATGTTTCTACTTAAAGGAGCTTTTACAGGAAATTAAATACAGTCTTCAATCGAAATATGAGCACAACGTAATATTTTTAATTAATACTTTATAATGCTCGTGACTCTTGCCGCATGTAATTGTGTTCCCGTTTCCTGCATCCCATGGGAGCTTATTCTGGGGACAAAGAGTAGCTTGTATGTTTATTATTCTACTAGACTGTAATCTATTCTTGTACTAACTTTCAGCCATATGCTAGTTATAACCAGTTAGAGCGTCAAATAATATCAAAGATCCATAATTACGAAGGTGCTTTTAGCGGGGGCCACTTTCTATCTCCTCTGCTTACAGCTCCTTAGGGAGTTCTGGGGGCGTGGCTAGTCCTGAAAAAACAAGGCGACCCTTTGCCGGGCCGCAGTGATTTGTCAACCAGGCCTATCCTGCGACCCGGTTAAGGTGAGGTGGAACATCGCGGGGGGGGAGGGGTACCAGGCCCCGCGTCAAAAAAAATAATAAATATAATTAGTATGTACCTTTCGCAATAAAATGTTAGTAAGAATAATTAAAGAAGAAAAATAATTAAACCTATGTGATCGAGAAACATTTTAACAACAACCTTTTAGCGAGAGAGAAAGCTTGAATACGTTGAGATAGGGAAAATTAAAAATATTGCCATAAGTATCTATTTAGAAATCATGTAATCAAGTATCCAAAGTAGTTCCTATAGGTATGTTATTTACTGTATGAATTATGATCAACATGTGTATCAGCTACAATTATTGAAACTATAAATTTTATTGGAATTACATATAGTGATGAATGGCTTTCGATCCTTTTACTGGCAATGAATGGAATTCTTTATCTATCTATACTTATAATAAAACTGTAGAGGGTCGGGAGTCTGTACATGGAAGATATTTTGAAAATTTTAAGTGTAGGGCGTTCTCTAATCGATACTGAAGCCGAAAATGTAATTTAAAATTTTCATGTCTGTCTGTCTGCCTGTCTGTCTGTCTGTCTGTATCCCGACTAAGTATCACGCCGAAACTACTGAACCGATTTGAATGATACTTTGTACGATGTAAGCTTATAGTCCGAGGAAGGTTCTTAGATACTTTTGATCCCGATATTTTGCGCGGTTCCTTCAGGAGAGGGGATGAAAGGCAAAATAGGTTTTTAGCTATAATTTCTCACTGCATGGTTCGATTTCAAATATTTGTTTGGTGTCTGAAAGGGAGTACTTTAAGCATTATTCCATACAATTTTCAATATTGAGGGTTATATAGTTGAGAAATTAGGGGCATCTCAACTTTCGGTAAATCTAGAATTCAACGTTTCTTTTGAAAGTGAGTCTAAACGGGCGTGTTGGCTTAATCATAAAAGAGCTTAATGATTAAGGCTATTGTAAAATAATTCAGTCCGCGCCGAAGGCGTGGACTGAATTGTTTTAGAATCGACTTACTCTTTAAGCTCTTTTATGATTAAGCAAACAGGGCCGTTTCACACGCTGCTTGATGAGTCTCATTAAAAAGTACCCCTCCATTCGTACACCTTATGTGACGTAAACGAAGTTGCGAGGGTCAGCTAGTAATAAATAAACAGATGAATCCAGTCATAAATACAAGCATATAGAAGCAAATAAAAAACACGCCAATCGCAAAACAAACTTTTAGCAATTGGGCATCGTGTTTTTTTCAGTCGTGCAATGTAGTCCTGACGTCAATTCGGATTTAAATTGAAACCAAACATGAGTAGCTTTCAATCCAGCTAGAGATCAAAGTGATCTGCAATCTGATGCCAATTAGCAATGTTGACGGAAGAACCGTCGCTCGATGCTCAGATATACGCTCCACTGAATCGTGTAATTCAGATTGGCTTCTAAATGGTACATTATATTGATCTACAGCGTCTGGCCGTAGCTTTATTTATGTGGAATATGTTTACGAATATTCTGTAGTTAATATTTCGTATCAATCTACATAAGTTGACCCAGATACCAATGAGATTTTTGAATGTAGTCGAATTACCTATGATAAAGATTATTTCATAATCACATTTATCCAAAGTCGCCTACTGTCAAATTCTAAGGTATACTTTTGATAATACTAACTCTGAAAGAGATTTTGAATCGTCTCGACGTTCAACTTGGATTAATGACCAACAGCTTCACGCGCTTTATGAAGCAATAAAACACTCTTAAATGGAAACAAAATGGATTGTTCAGAGAACGGTAAAAGAAACAAGAGCAAAAATTTCAATATAAACTAAGATGCTAAAATTTTATGCTAATATTTGATATCACAATCTGAATAAATTGTACCAATTTCGTTTGTATCGAAGTAAGTAAGTTTAATAAGGTGAAACATATAAGTGAAAGTAGTTTTTCTTCGTAGTAAGTATGATGTGATCGTCTGATAGCCTCGGTTATAAGCATAAAGTTGCATTGGGTGATTTCGGGTGATGACATTCGACGTTAGTACGAAAGCAATTTTGTTTACGATGATACTACATACCTCTCAGTATGATGTGAGTTATCGTAGTTCTTGTGTAAGAAGAGTATATTTTTAGTTTAGAGCAACTTTACTACTCATGAAAAATATTTTTGTACATGGTACTTACTTAATAATTAATACTGTAAAGACCAATGGCCGACACTTTAGGGAAGGCACAAACTTCAAATAAAGATAAGAATAGGACTTCATTGCAACTACACATTAATAACTTCTTTAATTAATGCAGGATGTTTGATTTCTAATTCATCAAACGTCAAGTCAAAAGTCTATGAGTTTATGAATAAAAGACGAACATAAATAAGACTGTTTTTTAGGGTTTCGTAGCCAAATGGCAAAAACGGAACCCTTATAAATTCGTCATGTCTGTCTGTCCGTTCGTGTGTCACAGCCACTTTTCTCCGAAACTATAAGGCCTATGCTGTTGAAACTTGGTAAGAAGATGTATTCTGTAAACCGCATTAAGATTCTTATATAAAACTAGACTAAAAGCAGTTAATTTTGGGGGTCCCCATACTCAGAACTGAAACTCAAAATATTTTTTTTCTTCAAACCCATTCGTGTGGGGTATCTATAGATAGGTCTTTAAAAATGCTTTTGAGGATTCTAACATTTTTTTCTAAAGTGAATAGTTTGCGCAAGAGACACTTCCAAAGTGGAAAAATGTGTGTCCCCCCGCCCCCTCTAACTACTAAACTAAGAGATAAATCTAATAAAAATATATGATATACATTGCCATAAAAACTACCAACGAAAATTAGTTTGAACCAGATAGAGCTGGTAGTTTTTTTTAATACGTCATTAACCGCAATTTTTGGTTTGAAGAATCACTACCACTGCGAACGTGTTAAAACATGAATCAAAGTTACAACGAACTATATATTGAGAACTTTTATATTATGTTATTTGCTGCTTCGAAACCCTTCATGGGCGAGTCCAACTCGCACTTGGTCGGTTTTTATTTTAAGTGTCGGCTATTGGGTCCCTATCGGTCGTTGGGTCCGTTCTTAATATTTGTTATGTCAAACTTACTTGTTGAACTGATTAGGACCAATTAGAAATAGTACAGATGGAAACCTACGTACTAAATTCGCTGAGGCTACGCACACATAGACAACTCATTCGCAGACACGAGGTCAGGCGGTCTCTCTCAACCGACTTTTCGATACTGATTTGTGCGCGAGTGTGTGTAGCAGAGGGTAGCTATGAAAAAAAGTACATACTTACATGAGTTTTCCATCTGTACTATCTCTATCTCTAATTTGTGTTATTAGGTAGTAGCTTGTATTAATTGTTACAGCGACGGTTACCAAAGAGGGGTTTACTGTAATACACAGTTTGCACTTTCTACCGCAATGAATCCATACTAAAAATATTTTATTTACATCCCTACTAATACTATAAATGCGAAAGTAACTCTGTCTGTCTGTCTGTTACGTTTTCACGCCTAAACCACTATACCGATTTTGATGAAATTTGGTATAGAGATAGTTTGAGTCTAAGGGAAGGACATGGGCTACTTTTTAACTGACTGCGCAAAATGAGGGTAATGATTTTACGCGATAACGACTTGTATGCGGACGAAGTCACGAAGAACGCGACTAATAAGTATACATTTAAACGTTTATAGTGGATTGAAAAGACTACCTTTCAAACCGATTATCAATATATTTAAGAGAAAAAAAACCTATCTCAAAGCAAAACAAAGTGCAATATAAACTCTGAATACCCTGTACAGCTGCAAGCTGGCAACTTCAACGACACCTGTTTATATAATAAAACCAGTATACAGAACCACCAAACTTACTTATAGGTAAAAACACAACACACCCCTACACTGATATTCAGAAATGACATACGTACCAGTATTACCATATATTTTAGGACAAATAATAATTCGGTTTCATAGCTTTTAGAAAGTCTGTACAGTCAAAATGTTTACATTTCTTCTCTCAAGTTATGTGACAGCAATTACGTCGAGAGTCTTTTACGAATTGCGTCATAAATTGAAAGAAGATATTTTACCATAAAAAAAGTCAAATTGATACTCAGATACTCACATAAAAACATTTCGTAACGAAAAGAAAAATTATATTTAATGGGAAACAGCCGCTTTCCATGACCTTCTTGAGTGTCAAAAAGCGTTAAGAGATCCTTTGTGAAACTCCTCCATGTATTTTTTTATTATTAATTTTCTTTGTGCCGAGCCTTTAAAAGTACGGTCTCATTTGTGAAAATAAAATATTCGACCCGTGAAATAATTGCGGCAGTAATTTTCAGCCCTCATTTAGCAACGTTTTATTATTGCGAGAGACAAAAAAAGAAGTGTCTATTCTTTAATTCAGGATAATTATTAGACAGTCCGCTTTATGAAATGGCACGTGTAAAAAATGAAATGGTAAGTAAAGAAAGAAAGTTAATGAAATGCAAAGAGGAAATGGTCTTAATGGGTTCCGTTTAAGAATAAGGGCTGAAGAAGAAATACGGCGCCTGTTGATTTTGCTAGCTGGCAACCTTTTTAAATGACCGTTCTGTATTCAGAATTTATTTATTTCAATCGCGATGAAAGTGGTTTTTTAGGTTTCATATAGTCTGAGACGTTGCTATCGTGTGCATACTGACAGGCAACAAAAGGTTAAAAAAGTCTAGTTTTAGCCCCTCTCTATAAAAGTCAATATAAGTGCAGAGAGGCTTATGTCGAGACTTTTTCTGTAGTCTGTGACTCTGTTGCATTAAACTACGTCACTAGGTCACGTGGATCATCTGTTCAAAGTTTGAAATTAAACAAAAATGACAACGTCAATCGGACTGAACTTTTACAATAAACGTGTTAGAAAGGGGCTGTCTGGTGAGAACGATCTCACGGCTTTCTTGTTTTCTTGTAAAAAGCTATGCGTATCTTGTAATCGATGTTTCAGGACTCGTGTGGCACCAGGGTTGTGCTAATGAATACAGACGTATATAGAAGAATAGTTTCTTAAGCTGCTCTGAAGACAAACTTTCTGTGACACAAACTGCCGCTTGGTGGCATTATAGTCGCAGCGCGGAAGCCATTTTAAATTTTTCGAAGCAAAAGAATAAAATCAATCATTGTAAATATCTATAAATATACTCGTACCTATTATGTTTTGAATTAAAAAACGTGAAATATTTTTTTATAAGTAATCCCTGAATTTAGTCGATTAAAAACGTAAAAATGTGCCCACTAGTTTTTGACTATTAACTGGGACAGTGAAATGCGACGACAGCGCCACCAAATGGGAACTACATGAGCTGGGGGCACTACTAGTTTTTGACTATTGACTGCGACAGTGAAATGCGACGACAGCGCCGCCAAATAGGAACTACATATACTACGCACAAAAAATCCTTAGGAACTGTTCTTCTTTATACGTCTGTATTCGTTGGTTGTGCTTTGTAAGTAGGCACGACCAAGACATCTAGACCAATTACACAAATTTCAATTTCAATTTCAATTTATTTATTTCAGAACAATATTACATTGTGTCGAAATGTGATTCATTCACCTTCATCGTGTTATCAAATTTAACGTAGGTACATAAAAATGAAAAATCTCACGAAATATACAGTAAGTCAATGTCAGAAAATTACAATTCTACCTCATATTAAAGACATTAAGACAATATTAATACTTAACTATTTTTATGTCAGAATTATTAATGTTTAGATGTCAATTAAATTATTATTCATTATTATATGTCAATAATAGGTGCTAATTTAAGTCACAAAACTTTTATACAGAAAATATATATATACTATTTTATACATTTCACCACATTACTGTCAGGCCATCTCTCATTTCAAAACCTTTTTGAGATCCCGCGCAAGATTAGGCACTAGTTTTATGGTATGGCTGTAGTGATGTACCGATAAAAAGTTGTGATTTCCTTTTAAAGCAATTAATCATCACCTGATATTAAGTCATTTTATAGTCCTTTATACATTCGTCGACACGCTTGTTCAATTGTGCTTATTGATTAACTGCCACGATTTCCTTTGATATACCTATGAATCAGATAATTTCCGCCTTTACAGATTCCAATCAAAAAAGCACACCCCAAAGAAACCAAAACCCACAGGAAGAGTCCGTTTCAAAATTACACAATCACAAATATTTTACCGTGGTGGGATACAACAATAAAAAATAAAATAGAATTGAAGAAATAAACCTATAATTTCAAAACCTGTTATGAAATGTAATGATCACGTATCTCAGTTTCGAAGACAGCTCGAGTGGCTCCCGATTCGCCTTCGTTGGAGCATTCATATTATTTCTATGCTTTATAGAACTCTCTATAACCCCTTTACTCCCACTTATCTAAAAGATCGTTTTAAGTATCTCAATTACACACATTTGAGAACTCTAAGGTCATCAGTGTCACTAGAATAAGAAATTCCTAGACATTCCACATCTTTTATGACAAATCCTTCGCCTTACAAGCTGTATGGTTGTGGAATGCCTTACCTTTCAACATAATATTAATTAATAAATAGTTTATATAAATAAATAGTTTTCAAAAGACTGGTTCAAGAACATTATTATTTTGGCATTATAGTATCTATGAATATATTAGTACGTATTTGTGTATTTTTGTGTATTACATATTATTATATATGTAGTTTTGTATGTATATATTTGTGTAGGTATATATACATACATATAGGCATACCATTATCTCCGAAGGGGTAGGCAGAGGCATATTATATGCCCACATTTCACCTTATTAGAACTTGTCCCACGTAATAGGTGGTGAACCGTATTGCCGTTTTGTGGGTATATTATGTACTAGCTGTTCCCCGCGGCTTCGACCGCGTAGAAGTCGTTATCTCGACTAAAATCATAACCATCCCTTTGCGCACTCGGTTAAAAAGTAGCCAATGTCCTTCCCAGGGCCTTGAACTATCTCTATACCAAATTTCATCTCAATCGCTCCAGCCGTTTAGGCGTGAAAGTGTAACAGACAGACAGACAGAGTTACTTTCACATTTATAATATTAGTAGGGAAGTAGGATTTTTTTATAAATATATTGACATGTATTTGTTGATGACGTGGAGCGTTTAACGTTCAAATTTATGATGTGTATTAATAAATTACATCCGAAATCTCTTATACTTACACTAATGACCACCCACATTCTGTGATTCTCAACAGTCTTTTCCATCCAAAGGTTGCCTGTAAGAGATTGCTTTTTAGCGATAAGACCGCCCTTTCTACAATTATAAAATTGTAATATCTTTCTCTTCTACAATAAAGTTTATTCTATTTTATTCTAATAACAATAATCCCGTAGCCCTCACTTCACAATGTTTGCATCAGCTCCATACTCCATCCTCAACAAACTCTAAAGCGTGAGACATACAAAGAGGACGTAGAACGCAGACTTGATAATATGTATCGGAAAGACGGAGCACGGTAAGTGGCTTCTATACATTTATGTGAAACCGACGCGATGTCTGTGCCCCGTTATATCTGTGTGTACGAGAGTAGCGAAAAATTCTAAATCTATGGTGTGTACCGCGCCTAAGTTCTTCTTCAGTCTTTGAAACACACGCCATCTCTCACCGTAATTCCGAACTACGACGTACTACGATGTGGACTCACTGCAAGATAGCTAAAAGTGCTGAAAAAGGCGTACCCGTTGGTAGATGTCAGCACTTGTTGCTGTGAAATTTCAGCCGGTAAACTGAATACTTCTTAGTCAGATGTCGTTGTAGGATGGTGAAATATATCACAGTCTTTTCTGAATCTGTGGATAAAACTTTAAAAAATCTACTAACTAATTATTCTTAACTAGCTGTGCCTCACGCCTTTGTCTGTGACATACTACGAAACCCATAGCACCAATTTCACCCATACATATTCGTATTTACAATACTGTATGAAAATGTGGAACATTTCTTGATATGTTGACATTTTTTTTTTGTTACTGTTCCCCGCCTTTGATTACAAAACCATTCCAAATTATTGAAGATTACTTCTAGGCACTTAAAATATGAGTATAACTTTAAGAAGTTTCCTTTAATTTTTATGGCACATTTCATTTAGCTCCTAACATAAATTGTATAGATTGTCATTTTGGTTTCTTCGACTAAAATTTCCATTATATCGCTCTGTACACAGAAAACGTAGTTAATCTCGTCAAACAAATAACACAATGCAGTAAGTTATTACTGAGGAATACTGAGATGGTCCACAGGGCATTTCAACTCTAATCGAGTTGTCGGGAACATTATGCTTGCATTGCGATAGCTACTAGCACTCCACAATTCGATCCTTGATAGGATTATCTACAGCTCTTTGCTAAATTAAGGGCTTCAGACAGAATTTAGTAGCCGTGACGTATTGGTAGATAACTATGTCAGTTGTAAATTATGCTTGACGTGTAGAATGGCTTCTCTCAAGATGTTTTTTAGGTTTATACTTTTCTATTGTGTTTTAGACAGACTAGAGTTTATATTCTATCGATGTTTTTATCGGTATTCCTAAGATGGATGTTTTTTAAAGTGTTAGGAATAACCGTGGGCAGTCTATTTTGTTAACAGACTTCAAAAAAGGAGGAGGTTCTGAATTTGACTGTTTGTATTCTATTACTGATTGTATGTGTATGTGTTTTTTAGCTAAATAGAAAAAAAAATAAGTAATTCTTCAATCATAAATTACTTACTTTTTCTATAAGTAGATAAAAAATTATGTTCACTTAAAACTTTTAGAACCTTTCGTGTTATTGTACCGAAGTTCACAATATTTTTATTGTTAACTGGTTCCCAAAAGTACACATTATCTCATATGTGGCGTGGTAAAGGTATGGTAATTTAGGTACAGAATCGTAGAGTAAGAACTCTTAGAATATTCTTACTCTTTAATCACACGCTTTCTTAGTCCGAATATTTAAATCCAAAAATGTATTCACTGGTCCAATGTAAACAAAATAATGCAAACAGAGATGGTATAGCTAGGGGCTAGCCACACCACCGTGATTTTCGTCAATCGCCTGAAACAAAGAGTTGGGGTGAATATTAAAGGGCCGGCGACACTTGAGAGAGTTTTTCATCAGGCGACGAGACACCAGTGAGCCGCTTTCAAACCTTTCTTTTGAGATCCCGCGCAAGATTAGGCACTAGTTTTTATGGTAGGGCGTAGTGATGTACCGATAAAAAATTGTGATTTCCTTTGGAAGCAATTTATCATCTCCTGATATTAAGATATTTTATAGTCCTTTAAACATTCGTCGACGCGCTTGTTTAATTGTGCTTATGGATTAACTCTTAGTTTTTCAAAATTACACAATCAATAACCATTTACCGTGATCAGATAATACAACAATAAAAAATGTGATTTAACATTGATGGATGAATTTGATGCAGAAATTTTTAACTTCTGAACTCATGAAATTTACTGAATGCAGAGTTCCGAATCAGTCAGACACGATGTCATTTACTGTATATTCATTCATCATTCATAGTTTGTCGGACACCGAGATAACGCCTACATTCAGCTTTACAAAATTAAACACATGCAAAAGTATTTTAACAAGTTTAGAACGGTCGGAGGCCGAGAACTTTGGTAGAAAATGGTTTTGAATTACATGCCAAAAGCTATCGCTACCGAATCGACATCGAAAAACTCCAAATTCCGCACTGTCCCATCCTTAACATGTTATTGCGCGTCATCACTAGTACAGTTTGCGACACCACTCGACAGCACGATGATTCAGTACAGTTTGCGACACCACTCGACAGCACGATGATTCAGCAGTCTCAATCCCAAAGCCTTTTAGGATTTGTCTTTCATTCTCAACGAGTGAAATCGTCTACATTCCCACGCAGATTCAGGAATCCGCGAAACTAGCTCAGGTGTGGCTCTTCTATTCATTTGATACCATATTTTCAACAATATGTGTTTTGTATTCAAACTAGACCCTTTCCGTTTCATGTTAAAGATTTGAATTGAACCCTTTATCAATTAGTGTCTCAAAGTGTGAGTCGATTTTTGTCTATTAGTCATTATACGAGGCTCCACACGTATGGTGAAATTTTCCCGACACAAACTTTCATTATATCCCCTATATAAGGCTTTTTTTCGAGGTAAAATGTAACCCTTTCCACTACCCATTTCAATTTTCATTTCAATTTTTTATTCCATAATCTGTACAAAATTTCCTAAGAATTGGTTTATGATTTGGGTTTAATAGCGTTAGATAGACCACAATTTTGTGCATTTTACATTTCAGAAATATACAAATACGGAAGTAACTGTCCATCTAAGTGTGAATGATTACAATTGTAATTCTCATTCGTGAATATTATCCCCCTTGTATCTCACTAACAAAGTTTGTTTGTTCAGAAATTTAGCTTGTGTAGGGTGTAGGTACCATCCCATGATGATGACATCATGGTACCAGTTTACTCGGTAACTAGTCAAGACCCGGCTCATTATCAACCTAGGAGTACTAGTGTCTAGCTAGAATATCATTCAGTAATGCTCAAAATTTGTAAATATTAGTTTAAGTGCAAATTTTTTAGTTAACACAACGCCATTTAGCTGAAATTAAGCCAATATTCGAACTCGTGGCTCCGCGGACTCAGTTTTCTGTAAACGTAAGCAACATTTACTATCGATGTCGATTGTGGATGGGTGACCATCACATGAACACTTTGTGACATTTATTTCAGAGCGTTTCCGTGTTTCGAAAGGCATGTTAATCCGTTGATCCCGGTTGCCAGTAAATGGCAGTCGTTAAGCCAAGTTGAAGGCCATTATGGGTGGATTGAAAAATTTCAACAGCAGGCAGTCACAACCTGCGCCTGTCCATATCAAATAATACGCCTTTGCCTACCTCTTCGGGGGTAAAGGCGTGATCATATGTATGTAAGCCATTATAAGCTTGTATTATGGGATCTAGGTAACTGGTAAGCAAACATATATTCAAAATACATAGGTACCTAGGACACGCCCAAACTTCAAAACAATCTTTTGTGGATCACATATTTTAAACTCAGACAAACGCAATCTATCCTATTCCATTTTCCCCCTTTTATCTACATTCGTAACTGATTCGTAGCAAGCTACGAACATGAAAATCTATTCTCGTTTGATTTTTTTTTTTAATGTAACTCGCCAAATTGACGTCGCCACCAGCCTCATGAAAAGCCGTGGCACATCTAGCGATTGGGGGCCACTTATGACAGTGGTCCTCAAGTTGGCGGCCTTGTGATGTGCCTCTTCACGCTCCTCTTGAAGAACCCGGGATTGTAAGATGAGGGAAACACGTGTGCGGCAGGTCGTTCCAGGTTTTTATAGTTCGACAGAGGAACGATCTTTTGAAACGCTCTGTTCTGGCAAAGAATTTCTCAGACAGATATACTAGTTGGGTACGAAAACAGAATAAACTTTACGGTTTTGTCCCTTTCTACTAACTTCTCTTAAATTAAGTAACAATTAAAACGATCCTATTTCATTTTAAAACTAGTAGTTATATGCTGTTGAAACTATAGCAAGTACTTAACTTTGTTAACCTACAAAAGTTTAACACTGACCGAGCAATTTAAGTTCGCGACTTACATCGGTTGAATTTCTCTTAGTTCTTGGCTCGGTTTAAAAAGTTTTTATTTTTCATTCTACAGTGTCATGTAGCTAAATAGTGTGTGTCTGTCAAAGTTTCAGTATCGGCTTCGTATGAATAGTCCATTGAAATGTTACAATTTAAGGACCGAATATTGCATTTCTTAGAGGACGCAATTTTATTTTTGGGACATGTGTGGGGGGTCAATAGAAGCTTAACCTCAAGTTTGTGGGGTCGCCACCCTTGTCCCTCGGCCGCAATCTTAAAAAGGGGTGAAAACACTTTTTTCCCAATATCTCGGACACTATGAGTTTTACAAAAAAATTGTGAAATCATAATTTGTAGCAAATTGTTTTGCCTAAAAATATGTCAAACAAATGTTTGCCCTAAATTAAAAATTAGAGAAGTTATAAACAAAAAATTGATAATAAAATTATAAAAATTTTCTTTTTTGCTCTGTGGCGTTTTTTTAAATTTCTCTTAAAAGATCATCTACAAGATTAGTCTGAGGTTTTTTTTTGTAAAATGTTTAAAAAAAGTTATAGAGCAAAAAAGAAATTTTTTATAAAAAAAACAAAAAAATTTTGTAAATTTTTTTGTTAAGTTATATACACATTTGTAGGCAAAACAATATGCTACAAATTATGCCTCTACATTTTTTTGTAAGATTCATAGTTTCCGAAATATTGCGAAAAAAGTTTTTTTTTTCCCCTCTCTTTTCAAGATGGCGGCCGGGGGACAAGGGTGGCGACCCCACAAACTTGAGGTTAAACTTCTATTGACCCCCCACACATGTCCCGAAAATAAAATTGCGTCCTCTAATAAATGCAAAGCTCATGTAACATTTCAATGGACTAGAAAGAAACTACTAACGATTGGCATATATCAGCTAGTGTAGACCATAGATTTAGAACTTTTACAGACAAATAAACATAATGAAGAAAAAAAATCCGACGCTCTTGAAAGCAGACGTTTCCCTTAATGAACTAGATTTTTATCTGCAAATTAATAAAATTTACTTTGGCATTGAAACTTATTGTCTACGTAGCAAAAAATTCTAAATCTATGGTCTACACTAGCTGATATATGCCAATCGTTATATACATTGAAACTCTGAACCAAACGTTGTGAGATGTAGACAACTGATAAACATACTTATAAATTTCTAAACACATACATATTACTTCATACCACTTTCGACTGCCTCTGTGGCGCAGTCGGTAGTGATACCGCCTGCGGCGCTGGAGGTCGTGGGTTCGATTCCCACTGGAGACAAATATTTGTGTGACCCATAAATATTTGTTTCAAGAGTCTGGGTGTTTCTATATTTAATATTATGTATGTATTTAAAAAGTATATAAGTATTAATATCCGTGGTATGATACCCATAACACAAGCAGGTTATTCCTAGCTTACTTTGGGATCAGATAGCGTTGTGTGAAGTGTCCGTGAATATTTATTATTATTATTATTATTATTTATTATTACCCATGGAAAACATACAAGCTCTGAAACAAATATTGCTGAATCACATAAATATTAGGTGCAAGGGCCCGGAAACCTTACTATATCAGGGCACTCCAATACCCTTACCATCGCGAGGCAATCAAGTGAAGCTATGTCGTCCTTAACGTGTGCAGTGCACACACGGCTTTAAAACTATAAATTACTTGACGGCATACGTATAATTTCATATCAAGAAAAAATCTTAATAAATATAGGCATCAATCAAGTCTGAACGCTGTGGTATGAAGACCAATGAAAAATGGCGATTGCCATTAAAATGTAAACGCACAGCACAATGGCAGCACGCGATGCTTCGTAATTACAACGTTTAACTTACATCAATCATCGGACTTGGATTTTGTTTCATTTTATTACTTTTTGCATCGTAGTTTCATATTTCATACAACAATAATTTTACATTCATAAACGAAATTCATAATAAAGAAACATATGGCGTGATTATATCTGCCGATTGATATTCTGGGCGGCGTAGGCCTCGCCAAAGTTTTCAGCACAAGGGAGTATGGCGTAATAGCTGCAGTATTAAGATTATAATGCACTCGTATTTATGCGCAGCGTAAAAGATATTACTTCAATGAAAGGAATTCTGAGTTAGAGAAAGTAGACAAGCTACTTCTACCAACTTAGAATTCCAGACACTACAGTTTTCACAAATAATATATTTTATCTACTCTGATACTATAATACAAAGATTATAAAAATGAAATCAAAACTCTTATGACAAACATTACGCACAAGCCAAAAACAAAGTTTTATTACGATACAGGTCTTGTATACCTATATTATTAAATAACTTTTTAATCATAACGATACACCTATACAACCTCCAGCTGGACCAAGAAGGTTGAACCTCTACTTTAAAAATATGTAGTGCCTTCGCAGCCCGCGCCGTCCGCCGATTCGGAAGGGAAAAATAGAAACACTCATGCTCAATGGATGTTTGCGCCTTGGCGCCAACATTTTACATTTAAATGTAGAAAATTATTTTACAAAAAAAAAACAAAGTTTGGTTTGTTTGTAAAGTAAATTAGTTTTTGTGTAAAAACATGTTTGAAAGCGAGGATAGTGGTAATCGTACACCACCAGACATTCTGGAAGCTGCGTCAAACATGACCATGAACCTGTTACCGGCGAAATCTAGGAGCAACTTTAATAAACTTTAGGTACACGAGTGTGGAGTGGAATGGAAAAATTTGTTGTTATATTCAGCGTTTTATTTGCAATATTATTTTATGTATTATTCTATCATAGTATGAGAGTAAATAAAGTAGTGAATGATACTGTACATAACTTGGTCTTATAACACTCGTGTGATACTATAAAAAAACTCGCCTACGGCTCGTTTTTTTTAAAACACACTCGTGTTATAAGAACCCTTATTATGCAACAGTATCATAAACTACTATTATTTGTGGTCACAGTGTCTTTTTACCTCAGCTAGCAGTTAAAAAGTGACCATTAGGTACCATTCTGCTTTGATAGAGTAACCTATTTACCACATTTTTTCCTAGACATATCATCCTATTAACTAAATGTCTAAGTGACCTTGGAAAAGAAACATAATTTCCTTAACTAACCAAATTCTTGACAAACGTATGGAAAATATATAAAGAAAGTAGTATTGTAGTATTATTATACGAGTATTAAACGTACTAGATTAAATGTTCTAAAAATTTCAATAAGTACTAAATAAATTGCATTATATAAATTTCATTCAACATTGATAACGTATCAAATACGAGCGTATTATCCATAATTTATGGCCATAATACAACCTTAGCAGGAGTTCTGTCGAACATAGACACGTCTCTCGTAGCTACACTACTGTTGAATAACTTACATCTAAGTTCGGAAGTACTTCACGGTACATTAATACCGACTGCGGTACTGTTTGAGTTGCGTGTACTAAGTTTGGCTATTAAGTTTCGGATTTGATACGTTGTGTAGTGACTGAAAGTTTTGAAGTTATATTACGCAATGTATGACGATTCAATGCTACTAACAGATTTAAAAAAATATATATTGTTGTCCCGTGTGGTTACGAGAAATTAAGTATAAATGTCACTACCTCAATTCATCCCGAGGGTTTTGTAAGAGGTGACTAAGACCCTTTCGCAAAACGATCCATAGCGTTGAGAAGGAAAACTTGAAATCAAACCCTGTTGCCAGCAAAATGACAATTGTTAAGCCAAGTTGAAAGCCTTATCGGCGGCTTAAATGAATTTTAATTGCGGAACGTCAAGGCCTGCGCCTGTTCTTTTCAACACGGGAATAGACTCACCTCACAATACGTGGGACATAAAACTATAAGGTGAAATGTGGGCGTACACTATGTCTCTAATGTCCCTTCGGAGATAAAGTAAAATGTATCATTTTGCTGCTTCGGCTGGAATTAAAGGATAAATATACTTTTAATATGCAGAAGAAATCTGTTGTCATTTGCTAAATTTTGCTTTTGCCATTCTTCATCTTTTACCATATTCTTATATATAATGTTAACTATATAGGTATACGCTAATAACGAAATAGATTAAAATAAATCTCTGCCAATTCAACCCGTAAGAGTTGTAAAAAGAGACGGGGCATACTGTTGCCAAAGACAAAACTGCGTAGAAAAGGAAATCTCGATATAAAACCCTATACCTACCAACCCCTAACCCGCACTCGAAAATAGATTGTTTGATACTTGGAGAACGGGGTCTGTACTCAAGCTAAATAACTTTAAATTAACTTTGGGTAACGTATTAAGATGGGGCCAACGACAATCTCTTTAAGAAAAAGAGCCGACATGTATCTTAAATTCTAATATTATAAATGCGAAAGTTTGTGCAAATAAAATTGATGTGTTGGTTTTTTTTAACGTGTGGGAAAATCCATCATGGATGCTATGCCGGACTCCTACCGACTAAAAAACCTCACGTAACGCTCAACAGCCTATGGTCGGGAGCCGCGGGTAAGCCCTCGGAAGGATGGATGTGTAGGTAGATGTTTAGTACTCTTTCACGCTCTAAGTGTAACAGCTGAACGGACCTAGGTTATATTTGGCATCGGGATGGATTATTAGACTGGAATATAGGCAAATTTTTATTCCCGGAATAACAATGTAAAATGGGAATCAAATTCCACACGACCGGAGCCGCACGCTTCATCTAGTAAATAAAAGAATCTGATAAACAATCCAATTCCAATATGGAAGTGTTCCCCTTAAATGCAAGTCATTAACATTAACGTGTATTTCAGGTGACCGCTTTATTACTGTTATTTATTTTCATTTGTAAATACATTGCAGTCACGTAAACGCAACGTGTTGTATTGAAACACGTGTTACTGTGGTACAGGCGATTTGCGAACGAAGCAGACGGAAAACTTCTACTTCCGAATTTCTACTGTTCTTCTACACTAATATTGTAATGAGAATGAGAAATTGAAATATTTGTACGTAATGAATAATCTCAAAACTCGGTACTTACCTACTTTTGCATTAGAAATATACATTATC
Organism: Miltochrista miniata; assembly: GCA_933228765.1. Classification (NCBI taxonomy): domain Eukaryota; kingdom Metazoa; phylum Arthropoda; class Insecta; order Lepidoptera; family Erebidae; genus Miltochrista; species Miltochrista miniata. Next base: position 25,927,043 of record OW121756.1, read on the forward strand.
AATAGATAACAATTGTTATAATTGCTTCTGTAAGGACGGTGAGCAGCCCTCCCACCCCCCTCCCCCCGCCCATAAAAAATTGACTTCTTATAACGAGAAATATTAACAAAATTACAATTTATCAGCGCAAAGTCAAATTACACATAGAATTTTGATATAATTATTTCAGCCACCTTCCAAACAAGGATTTTCAAAATTTTAAGTTATTTATTTTAAACTTTTTATTAGTCCTAACTAAATCAAGAAGTAATATGCTTGTTTAATAGGTAATTATTTCAGTACTTCAACTAAGATGATTAACAACTTTTAGATATAAACTTGAAAATTAATTCTGCCAAATTTTACTTATAGAAAACAATTAATATCCTTCCTTCATTCTTTTGTGTCTATACAAAATTGTAATAAAGAGCTGAAATTTGTATCTGCCTAATAGCCGTCTCGACGTCTCATGAAAAGCTTCTTAAAAATGTATAGAGCCCACAAAACATCATTTAAGCATTTTGTGGCGCATAAATAATTTGAGCGTCTGTATTCACGCTCAATAGCTCGACGCCGACGTCCGTACAAAGTTCACCACCAATTTGTTCGTATGTACCCCGGCACCTCGCAAAGCATCCTCTTTTAATATTATTCCCGCAAAGTGCTCTCTTAAATTTAACGCTACAATATAATACTTGTGGGAATATAAAATCTTTAAAAGTGAATGCAATTTTTTGGCTCATGAATGTGGGAGCATCAAAATACGGGTGCAGATTCACAAGCTCCATTTTATGTTTTAATAAAAATTTAAAGGAATTTTTGTGTTTTTCATTAAATATCAATGTTTAAAGCGATGTTTGAGATTATATTGCTACACTAGCTTAGGTTCTGAGGCTCCGCCTGCGAGATACTTCGAAAAGCTGTTTACTATTTTCGTAGGTATCGTATATGCTCACGTTCATCACACACGTAATTGCGTTCTCATAGTTAGGTCGTCCTAGTCCTAGTCTACGCTCACAAAGTTGCGACGATGTTATCCTTTGGAGAATCAGAGTGTGAGTGAGCGGTCGGTAAAGCTCGCAAAGTAAGCGCATTGATGTGGAAATGGGCCATATCTGTAGAAGAGCCGACGGCCATTGGGACAAACGAGTTCTGCAGTGGAGACTGCGACTTGGGAAGCGTAGGGCGGGACGACCCTCCACCCAGTAGACCAACAACCTGAAAAAGGCCGCGGGAAAGGTCTGTTTGCGAACGGCGTAGGACAAACGCACAACAATCTTATCTTTCCTCTCTATAAAATTAGTATAGATTAACTACTGCTTCGCTCTCTTGGGTAGTAACATGATGATATACAGACTATGTTATTTTGAAAAATAACTTTGATTTCTAACATCGAAAGAATTTTAAAAATTGGCTGAGTAGTTTCATAGTTTATATACAAACAAATCTTTCCTCTTTATAATAATAGTTTAGATATACCCTTGAAAAAGTTGCATTCCAATGCTCCGACAAAATCTCTCAACTTAGAAAGGCACACTCTACTTACGAAATGATCCATCCTTCTTAGCAGAAAAAGTTACACTACTTACAAGTGAAAAATCGTCGCTATAAATACAGGCTCTGTTGTTCTGTAACGAGAGTGTCTTCCGAGGTGGCTATTAAGTACTCAAGTGACTAGAGTCGCAAAGAGACCTCATTTCTACAACTACCCAAGGGGGCTCCGTGAACTCTTTTGTGTTCTCAACATTCGTTTCCAGTTAAATTATACCACTATAAAATGCAAGGAGCTATTCAGCATAAGAATATAAAAATACTAATAGTGTGTACTATTCTACAGATTTGAAAAGTTTGGTTGTTTGTTGATTTATTTTATATAAGAGCAATACTACTGTGTGTAGCATTGAAAGGGCTATATATGCCTTGACTTAATCGCTCGGAGAAAAGGTATGAGTCTGAATAATAATATGCAAAAAAATCTCCAGAATCCATAGCACCTACGGGGAAGTAAATATAAAAAATACAGTGTGATTCACCACATATATATCGTTGATACATAGGATTTCAACGCTTGCACAGAATTAATAAGTAGATAAGAGATTCTCAAGATACAAAAATCTGAAGAGATGTGGCTGCAGGGTCCGTAAACGTCTTATCTTAGTAATATTTTATGCTAGAACAAAGTCGATTGTGTATAATACAACAACCGACAGTCATGACGTAAATATCTGTTCAGAACTATTAAGACCGTATCTGAAACTAACCGGATCTCAAAGATACTGCTATTAAAAATAACAAGGCTTTCATTCAAACGTATCAATCGATATAAATTTACGATGCGATATCCCGTTTATTGCAACACTGGCCGTCGGACCAGTAAAACCCACTTGTTTTATGTTAAAACTTTATGAGTCATATTTTATAAAAATAAAAATAAATACCCACGGGAAAAGATTTTTATATTTCACTATATAGGATCCTTAACTCGTTTATTATGTACCCATATAATGGTGAGACGGTGCTTGAAGTTTATTTTCAAGTATCAAACTGTAATAAATATAAATATTTATCAATTTACCAAAATGCTTGCGCATTAATTCAGGACTTTTGCTACAATTCAGATTTTTGCTACAATATGCGTATTGAGTTCGGAGCACGGTGAAATTAACCTTATGGAATTACATACATAAAAAAGAAGAAATAATGTTTAAGTATATGAAAGAAAATAAATGTCATTTTTTACAAAATTCACTAGCGTAGAGTGGAGACGAGTAAAATGTTTGTTTTTGAGATCAACGTCGATATCTAATGCTTATAATGGAGCTGTTCAACAATCAAAATGGCTTACTAAGTAAGTATACTGATTTTGCCATTAGATAATATGATTCAAGAAGAAGCCCCATGTTATAACTAGCTGACCGTGCGCAACAGCTATCAGTGTTTTTTCCACCGCGTGTACAAAAAGGTCTCCAAAGAAATCCCTGTATTTTTTTTATTTTTAATGCTGTTCCGTTTCTGTTCATCTTAGAATGATGTTAAACTGCGTATAAACTTTCTCCATAAATGGGCTACAGGACTGTAAAAGGATTTTTGACATGTAACCGGTAGGTTCCTGAGATCTTAACGTTCAAACAATATTAGTATAGATAAATACATACACAGTGAGTTGGCAGTACAGCAATATGAGGAAACTACATGTAAACTACTCAAAAAGCTGTATTGTGTTGTGTATTATGCATATGTACAACAAAATTGCACCCATGGGTTCACTTTAATTGAAGTTGGTGTAAACTGTACAACACCTCTGAACCGTTTACACAACGCAGTTAGGTTCTGTTACTTCAATTTTGTGTATTATAACTGTGTAGTTTTAATTTAATCCATCTTCATCCAAATCAAGTCAAAATTTACGGTGTCTTGAACAATTATAATGATTTCAATTTATCAATATTCATTTATCATATAACCACGGCCGAGTGTCAGCACTGCGTGGACCTCAGCGATGACACAGCGCTCCACACGCTGGGTGGAGTACACGGCGTGAGACCATAGTGCGAGCCATGGTCTCCAGTGGAAGTAAGTGGGACTGCGCCGCCTCTTTCTGCGAGCAGGTTATGCTCGTGAAAGAGGCGGCGGGGGGGGGGGGGAGAGTTTCACAGTCGGCGACTTGGACGCCGCCGACGTATCCTCGGACCGGGGGCCAGAGGACGGTGAGTGGTATGCTCACCGTCCTTACAGAAGCAGGCCCATGACGGTCAGTAATCGAAAGGCTTCCATCGCGTTTTTACTCTTTCGTGTGCGTTCGCGCAGCGGAATGTTGTTGAATTTAAAGATTTTGATTATGCAGATATTTAGTATATGACGTCGTGTAATTGTGTATGGTAAAAAGAAAATTGTGTATGCAGCCATTGTGGAGAAATTCGCCAAAAACTGATTCCGCTGGGCGAACGTTCCCCTGGCGGAACTTTTTTTAAATCCATGCACTTAAAAGAAAAAAAATGTGTCCAACAATTAGTGTGTATTTGTGTGTAATTGTGTATGTATGAATAAAATTAGTGTATGCATAAACTTCGGAGATATTCAAGTTTCCGCTACGCGAACGTTTGGCCATTAGCTAGTTTTCATATAAAGCGCTTATATAGAGAGCTGTAGATTTTTACATACGTTGTTTTGAATTTGTTTATATTTGTTTAAAAAACAGATTTAGAAAAAAAATAGGGTTTAAAAGATAAAAATATAAACGTAAAATACGCTTATTAGGTCGTAGTTCGTAAAGTATACACTTTGGAGTCTAGATTTTCACATTTATACAAACCATGTAAGTGCCTGCAACATGTTGCCAAGTATCAATGATGTTCCGTTAGTAATTAAAGGGTTATAGGACAATTTACCATGAATAGATCACTGTTTACAAAGCAGTCAAATATCACGGCGTTCTAAAGGAATTGCATAGTAAAATGTATTCCAATAATTAGTTTATTAATTCAACTACTCACATGCAAAATTTCATCTCATTAAATTCAGTAATTAAAGAGAAACAATTAAAATACTGACAAAACATCGAAAGCCTACATAACCCGACCAAGTTCGAATGGCTACAAAAAAGCGGCTGTGCCATATATCTAAGTAACGCTCTTAACCTTCCAGTATAGTATTTATTATTATAGTACAGTTGCGTACACAAGCGTTAGGAAAAAATTAAACAATTGCATTTCTTGAATGAAAAATATTTTTTAATAATAACGCCACCATCTACGATAAAAATAAATCTCCTATTAACAAGTACTTCTCTAATTAAACATCTGTGTACAAAAATATTTGTAATTACATATAATAATTATGTATTTATTATTTATTTCTCGCCATCTGTTACGTAGAAACCCAATAATGGCGAAATGTGGGTGACACAGAAATGTCACACCTCTGCCTACCCCTTCTGGGAAAACAGCCGTGAGCATATGAATTAATGAATGAAAATACAGCTCTTTGGTACTAATCATGACAATCCTTGGGCGCGTGCCCCAGTAACGGCAGAACTTGGCATACAACTCATGTGCGCGCACAGGCGCGTGTATTCTGAGCGCAGCTGAGGTGCTTGTCATGACTAGTCCCTTGTTTATAAAAACTTAACGTTAACAAACGCTTGCTAAACATACTCTGCCATTGGTTAGAGACAACAATAGACTTAAAATGTGTTTTAACTAAAATAGGGTTAATAAACGATTATGAATATGAGGGTAAGGATAATATGTATTTCGAGCTTTAATAAAAATTAAAATCACTGATCACATATAAATTATATCGAAACAACAATTGTGTTATCACCTGTACCAATTCAAAACCGGTATTAGACTGTAAATTTTAGAATGTTACTTAAATATATTGCACGGCCGCTTTTTTGTCGTCATTCGAACTTGGCCGGGTTATGTAGGCTTTCGATGCTTTGTCAGTATTTTAATTGTTTCTCTTTAATTACTGAATTTGATGAGATGAAATTTTGCATGTGAGTAGTTGAATTAATAAACTAATTATTGAAATACATTTTACTATGCAATTCCTTTAGAACGCCGTGATATTTGACTGCTTTGTAAACAGTGATCTATTCATGGTAAATTGTCCTATAACCCTTTAATTACTAACGGAACATCATTTATACTTGGCAACATGTTGCAGGCACTTACATGGTTTGTATAAACGTGAAAATCTAGACCCCAAAGTGTACACTTTACGAACTACGACCTAATAAGCGTATTTTACGTTAATATTTTTATCTTTTAAACCCTAAGTTTTTTTCTAAATCTGTTTTTTAAACAAATATAAACAAATTCAAAACAACGTATGTAAAAATCTACAACTCTCTATATAAGCGCTTTATATGAAAACTAGCTAATGGCCAAACGTTCGCGTAGCGGAAACTTGAATTTCTCCGAAGTTTATGCATACACTAATTTTATTCATACATACACAATTACACACAAATACACACTAATTGTTGGACACATTTTTTTTCTTTTAAGTGCATGGATTTAAAAAAAGTTCCGCCAGGGGAACGTTCGCCCAGCGGAATCAGTTTTTGGCGAATTTCTCCACAATGGCTGCATACACAATTTTCTTTTTACCATACACAATTACACGACGTCATATACTAAATATCTGCATAATTAAAATCTTTAAATTCAACAACATTCCGCTGCGCGAACGCACACACTCTTTCGGTACAGAACCCTGAAAATGGACGAGTACAATATAAAATTACCTATGTATCGTATCACAAACAACAGGAATACACTGATAAATAACTTACTTTTTCAAACAAATTCAAAAGAGTTTATTCTCGAGTGGCAATATTTTTGTAGTGTGTAGTTGAAAGCAAGTAAAATATATGGTAAGTTTGAAGTATCCCCTTCACGTGTCCAATTTATCAGAATCCATGTATCCGATATCAATGGCAGGGATCTATGTCGAAGTGTTCAATTCCACAAAGTGAAACCCGAATAGTGTATCGCACTCTCTTTAAAACAGGTTCACTCGTAAAGTATAGCCCCTGTCACTTCAATACTGTATCGCTGGCTTCAAGCTAAAGGGACGTATATTGAATAATCCGAGTATTGCCAAAGTAAAATAATAGTAAGTACCTACTAACAATTTGCTTAGACGTCCCTCCTTGATGCTCACGATATCTTTGTATAATTACTTGTTACGAGTGATATCAACACTCAGCTATTATCACGAAGTCTAAAAAGCTGTAATTTTTATATTATGACGTAAACTTGTACTAAGAAAGGATTTCAGAAAATTAAAACGAATTAGGTCAACAAGTGTGCTATAGTTTGTATGTATATTGACTTGATTTTTCAAATATATGTTTTTCACCAAATACAAACTCGGAAGAGGGTAACAATGGTTACAAAGGTTGTAATGGAAGTAAAAAAGTCAACTACTGTCTAGAAAATTTTGCAAAAATAATCTTCCACCTTTACGAAGTTGCGGACATCTTCTAGTACTTATAAAAGAAAAAATTTCTATTTCAACAGTCATTGTTAACTAAAAGCGAGTTTCTCTTGATAAAGCGGTACTTCAGTGAAATATATGAGTTTAGGAAAGCATAAGGAGTGTTCGCCGTAATAACTGTCAGACTCAACGCGGGCGAGAGGCAACAGGTACGCATAAAATAGACATAAAACCTAGAATTTCCTTCACCACTTTAAATTTTCTTTACCTCCAGCTGAATATTGTGGAGGAAATGCAAATAACTGCTCCAAAATACGAATACGGGAAACGTCTAGAAAACCACTCCAATGCTCTTGCTGCCGGGCTAACCATGACAGAACTACACTAAACAGCTGATACTAAAAGACATGACACATTCACCTACATTTTGTACCTACCTTGCTGGCTTGTAGAACCTATTGAGTTGTCTCCACTGAGAAATATTGTATCTCCCAGTATACCTTACAGTAAAGCGTATACAGTAATCAGCTCTTAACAAATCTGTTTATAGTCAAGAGACTGATCGCAGATGAAAACAGAAGAAAAAACTTTACAAGAGTCTTACTTTAATTTTAGAAAGGTATAAACTGAAGGTAAGAGAGAGAAAGAGGAGAAATGTCTAGAAACCATTGATCTATTTTTTTCTAAACGGCAAACAGCGGTGGTGTTTATGACTAAACTTGCAATGGACTGTCGTGTGTTAAAAATAGTGGGTGCGCGTGGGCCTTACCGAGAACTTGCCTCATCTGCCAATGGTGCACCAGATGACTAAATGAGTAGGTCATAAGGCGAAGCAAAGGAAAGTTCGAGACATAACCCTGTACAAAGTCGTCTCTCCAGGGTGGTACAATAACCCTCCTGGAAACGATGCAACATTTGAGATATTATGCAACATAAAAGAGGCCTACCGCAGTTCAATTTCACAATAGGCTGTTTGATTGTACGTGTAATCGAAGTCATTGAACTTTTGATACCTACCGATTAAAAAAATGCTCATATTTTGTTACGTTCTATAACCTTACTCTCACTTTATTACTTCATTTCTCATCCTAAGAATAACTAGCTACCGAAACTCAACAACGTGTATCACATCTAAAAGCGTGTGACACTATCGCACTGTGAGAGATCAAATTAACACTCGCTGTAAAGCCTTGCGGAGCTTTTACACCACGAAGCACGAGGAATCCCTTTGTGTCATGACACAAAGAACAAGTCAGCTTTATTGAAAGTGCTCTTAGATAAATGGCTTCCTTTATCATTTTCTTGTGGACCCCTTTGAACTATGTTTTGTACACAATTATTATTTTTATCTTTTAATGGGAAATGCCGGTAGCCCCAGCTGTGCTGCCTGTGCTGAAGTTTTCCCGTGCTAATATATGGTATTACTAGTAAGAAGCATCTGTCTGGCAATACTAGATGGATCTTCCCCTATTTCAAGTTCAATGTTCCACTCCGGAGAAGTTGCCGATCTCCGCTTGTACTAAATTAAAAATAAACCCAGCTTCTTTCATGTTTTATTTATATCTTGTGAAGTTTATGTGTGCAGGTCAATAGCTCTCGAGCTAGATTCGAAATACCGATCATCTCAGGGTCACTATTTCTTTTTTTTACTATTTATTTAGTTACTGTTACAGCTACTTCAAACCAGAATAAAGCATTTTATTTATTTATTTATAAACCATTTGAAAATCGAGAACACCTAATTATAGGCAAATTTCACTCAATATAATGAGCTTGAAATGTAGTACCGAAAAGATTTGTACAATGCATTTCAATCAATACACGTGTATGAACGCAATCTGGAGGATACAAAGGTCGCATACGTTTTAGCCGTTGATTACATTATACATTCATCGCAATTCAGATTTACGTAAACAGCTTATTATGCGGTACCTGGCTGGAAATTGCATAGCACTGGTCAAACACGGACACCTTTGTGAAATTCACGATTTAATTTACGTTCAAAACTCGGTTTTGGAGTTCTATTTTTAAACGTGCTTACTTTTTTATTTGTTTGTTCCACATGGAACAGGCTAACGTCAGAGATAAGGCTACCTATTCATTAGTATTAAATTGATTAGTCATCTTCAAGTCTAGTACCAAGTCTTATGTCCGAGTTCCAGCAAAGATAATTGATAATATAGTACTACGTAGTCGCAGTAACGGCGCTACGGTAGCCAAAAAGGATAGTATCAACCAAGTTTAGAATCCTAATGGCATCGGCCTAGACAGAGTTGTCATACCCAAAAGTGGAATTGAAGATCAGACCTGAGCATTCTGTAAGAGAATTTAATACCATTAAGGTCAGAGATGTCACGGATTTATGATTCTAAAATGTTCATTAAAACTTTTGTATTTTTCTAAGTACCTATCGAATGTTATTAAAACATTTAGAAAACCTGTCGTGAAGAACTTACGACTTAACTTTTAAAACCAACATAAAATATATTTTGAGCAAAGAGAAATGCGATATTCCACAACATTTACATTAAAAGAATAGTAAAATAACAAAGTCTTGTCCAATTTAAAAGTGCAGGCAGCATTAGTACAGGGAGAGCTTCAACTTGAATTTATTGGTGCTGAGAATTTTCCTTTGAACTCGGTAACGATCTCTGCGGATATATTTGCATAAAATTCTTTTTTTTTAACGTCAACTATGCATTTCCTTTATGCTTTAGTTAGTGAAAAAAATAAACAAACAAGCTTACAAAAACTATATCTATAAAGTACGAACGCACAATTTGTGGGAATATATATGAATAACTAGTTGCGATCTACGGCTTTGCCTGTGACATACTTTGAAACCTATAAATATATGGCCGTATTTACAATAATGTATAGAAGTCTGCCCGATCTAAAACACTACGTTTATGTAGTGTTGTAAATATGTTCGAGTGGCGCTAACGCTTAACGCTCGCTAGAGTTCACCGCTTGAGCGTATAAAGCCTAAATCTTCAACGCCCTAGCGCTCAACCCTCGACTCCAAGCGCGTATTTTTAAAACACTACATTTATGATTATTTATCTCTTCGTTTGGTCAGGAGCTTCATTATTATTCATTCCTCATTAACCAGGCTACCTAATGCAGAAATAATTTTTCAAAATCGAATTCGAGAACATTCAAACAAACTTTCCCTCTTTATAATATTAGTACTTGTTAAATATGCAAGCTCACAGCTGCTACTTTCCGCTCACCGTTAGCTCCCGGATTGAATTTATACTACTCGAGACATCATTTCATAATCAAATTGACGTTTCAAATCTCGTGGTATATTATTTATTTTGAATGCACTTGATAAACATTTATTACCTGACTGAGTAGTAGTAGTTTTATTTATCCATTTTCGGATAGGCAAAGGCAATTTGAGCCATACAGCCTAATCTTATGTTTATAATATCTTCATTTTGCTTAAATAAGTCACAGTCCTCGTCCTCTAAATCCAGTCAAAGTCAAATACAGCCCTAAGTCAAAGTCAGTCTTCCTTCAGAAAAGCGGTGGATAAATTTCTGAAAGTTTCTTTGGATTTTTTGTCAGAAACTGCAAACACTGCGTTTTATCACTTCCCAACACTAGTCCACGTTGTCGAACGTTTATGTTTAAGAATCCACCATTGATACACACACAAAACACTCGAAAATACACTAATTTTGCAAATTTACTAAACGACGCGAGACGATTCCTTCCAGTTCCCGCCAAAAACAAAACTTTAAAAAAAACTTACCTGACTGACAATGAAAGAACTGACTGTCAATTTTTTTTACCATGCATAAGCATTCAATAATGCCTGCCCAATGACCAGTAAAGGATAAAGATATAATATATAACCGAAAATCTCATTTAATATCTTACTTACTGGTATTAGGTACGAAGAACCAATTTACGTGATTTTTTTGATAAGGAATAACGTAAATCAGATTGTTAACACGAGCTGGTCTCAAATTGTGTCCGGTGAAGAACTAGCCGTGCCAATTGTTGTAATTCAGGTAAAAAAAAAATTAAAAAAGTCTTTCCAATACTCGTAGTAGGTATTGCAGTACCATTTTCGACCAAATTGTTTGCTGTCCGTACTCTGTGGTTATTCCTAGTTATTTCCCATAAGTATATTCGCGAATAGATTCACTATGCTAGGTACTACATACAGAGTACTAAAAGCAAATGCGTAACAGAAAATAAAGAACATAATTTGGAGCGCAGTAAAAATATTACTACCTACTTCAGCGGGCGTAAAAAAGTACGGCTATGATTATGAAGTGAAGTTACATACAATTGTCACAATATTTTTCTTTTTAACCGACTTCAAAAAAAGGAGGAGGTTCTCAATTCGTCTGTATGTATTTTTTTTTATGTATGTTAAGCGATATTTCCGTCAATAATAGACGGATTTCAACATTTCTTTTTTTGTTGAATAGGGTTTACTTCTGAGGTGGTCCCATTTTTACCAGGTCAGGATCTGATGATGGGATCCAGGAGAAAACGATGCCCTCTGAAAATTGTAGGGACAACTAGTGCGCTTGTTCACTTTTTAATTGAGTGCTTTAATGTTCTACACTTTAATGAAGGTCTGGAGTCGACCTGATGATAGAGTCGAAAGACAGTCGAGGGCATTCATTAACAATTTACAGGAGTTACCTTGTGTTTGGGCTTGATTGATTTGTATTGATGAGAACTTTACACATAGATTGATAGATCCGACTTAAAACAAAAAGGAAGTTCTCAATGTTTTTCATCAATTATAGACGAATTTCAAATCTGTTCTTATTGAATAGAGTTCACTTGTGTTTGGGCTTGATTGATTTGTATTGATGAGAACTTTCACTTAGATATATTTTTCGGTTCACCCGTCACTTAAAATATTGAAAAAAAAAATTTTCAATAAAAAATAAAACCGACTTCAAAGAAATCCTGAAAAATAAAATTTACTTAGCACAAAGTAATATATATTTTGGTTTATCAGATTTTATTCAATATAATATTGAAGTTGGTGCCATGAATAATACCTACATAAGACTATGGGTTTACTTGGCGCCGACTTCAATATGATATTGAATAAAATCTGATAAATCAAAATACATATTACTTTGTGCTAAGTAAATTTTATTTTTCAGAATTTCTTTGAAGTCGGTTTTATTTTTTATTGAAAAATTTTTTATAATAAACACGCATATAAAAACTGTATCAAAAGCTGTCATACCAAACATAAAAAGTCCCTCAATTGCACGCTCACCCATGATAAGTCGAGTTTCGTCAGTACTTTTTTTAGCTCTTTTGTTTTATATGAGCTGATTATCCTTGTTTTTACTATTTATTCCATTGTACATCTAACTAAACTGTACGTGACTGTACTCTATAGTTCTTTTTTATAACATCACAGCCATTTTGTATACGCGAAAGTATGTATGAATGGATAAGTGTATGTATGTTTGTTACCTTGTCATTCAAAAACTACTGAATGACTTATTGATAGCTAATGACTGCCGCTACGCCCATGTAATAAAGTTTTCCCGATCCCCTTTCCCACAGGAACTTCTTACCGGAACAAAGTAGCCCTTGTCTTATTCTGACATCAAACACCTTGCAAAGAGGTGGAGCCTATGTGGTGATAGTTGCCTGGAACTAAACAAGCACCTAACTTGAGAATCGGTTGTAAATACATTCGCCTTCTTCCAAGCCGTTTCTATTAACTAACTATATAGGTATGTGCATGTTTTGAAATCTAATATACTAGTAGTATCATTTCTCATGTCACGCTGTAGCTCTCAATGAACTACGAAACTATCTACCGATTACCACGCTTTTAGGGATCCGTACCCAAAGGGTAAAAACTACCAAAACCCAAAGCGTAAAAGTATTACTGAGAATCGACTGTCCATCTGTCTGTCACCAGGCGGTATCTCATGACCGGCGATTCTATATTTTTTTTACAGATTATCTATTTCTATTGCCGCTTTAACAACAAAATAATAAAAACAAAAAAAATGGGTTTCCCGTACAACCAAGGTAATTATTTGTCGTTCTTTGGCACGGTACCCTCGGGATAATCCGACTCGCACTTCAGCTATTTTCTTTTATTTATGCCTCTTGTTCGTTGTAATACAATTTCATTTAGGTGTACAATACGTTTTAACGAACTTAAATTTAAAATATAGAACACATTTTAATCATCGATACATTTTATTTATATTTTGCAGTGGTAATTATGTGCAAGCCGTTACCTGGCCCAGACACTTTAATTATTACTACAAAGGAATACGCGTATAATTAAATTATGAGGCTATTTATGGCTTAAAAGCAATGCTCTTGCTGCAAGCAATACTGATACCAAATTGTAAATTATGGAAGGAAAATATTGCTTATTTCATACTTAATTACAAGTATTTGCCACGTGGGATCGCTCGTATTGTTTGAATTTTCTAGGTTTGGAAATTTGAAAAGGAGGTTTAGATACCTACGTCATAACTTGGCTGTCTCGGTGGTTTGTGTATGCGACTGCCTGCTACTAAGGTTCCGGGTTCAAATCACGTGTCGGACGAATCTTCTTATATTTGTTTCAGAGTTTGCGCGTTTTATAACTTGGCAGTCTCGGTGGCCAGTGGTTAGTATATACGACTGCCTGCTACTAAGGTTCGAAGTTCAAATAACGTGTCGGATGGAGCCGCTTATATTTGTTTCAGATTTTGCGTGTCGTCTATTTATAAAGTACATTTATTATGTATATCACAGCTTATATTCGTTTATTTTCTATTTTTGTTCAATTGAACACAATTAATATATCTTTGTGACAGCCTACCCTTGCAGTCAATAAATAATTTTTAACCTCAACTCAAATCGTTGAGTTCAGACAGTGCCAACCAAGAAACCGCTCAGATACAGCAATCCTCGTACATCACACTCCTCGTACAGAGGTATCTGATGTACGAGGGTGTAGTTAGAGATTAATTGCACACCCACAATTAGCTAGCAGTTTTGTTATTCCCACATAGTAGGGGGCAAGCTTATTGCCGTTACCGAGCACGTGTACAGAAGAAAATCTATAAACTTTTTGTAATCTGAAACAGAATTTCAACAATATAGGTATTTAAACTTTCATGGTCACTAACACTATTATCAGAGTTAACGGGATATTTACCATGTACTATTGAGTATTTCCGATGTTTCGGCGCTGTTGCAAGCACCATGATCACGGAGGAACTGAAGTATAGGCGGTTGAAATATCGGAAATACTCAATAGTACATGGTAAATATCCCGTTAACTCTGATAATAGAATTTCAACAGCCAAGACAGACACTTCTATAAATACATACAATCTCTGAAGTCCTTCCTCATCCTTAAATATGTGCCTTTTATTACAACATGAAAATAAAATGATACAATAAACACAATGAATTCATAAAAGGCACTATGCATTTACTGAGTCTAGTCCTGAATTAGTTTTATAAACTTATCCAGTTGGAGTGCATTTTCATTGCATTACCAGTAATAAATGATCAAAATGCGTTGTGCTACGAGTATGTCTACGAGCGTAGCATCCCTCGTAGAGCGTCATGCGGCGTAGCAACGTAGCAACAGTTGCACTTAGTACGTGCTACGAAACGGCCGCACACAACGCGGTATTAGTATACAGAAAGACATAAATTAAAATGTGACCCCATTAAAAGTTTGCGACTTCAGTTAAAGTTCTCTCAAGCACTTAAGTAATGGAAGATTTAGAGTCTTTGTTGTGATGACTGAGTGAACTATGAGGAAGCTACCTGTGTTTTTCTATTTTATATTTACTTATATTAAAGGTGAGTATTTTTTTTTAAATTACCTATATTAGTTTAATATTTTAGTGATTTTTTCTTGATTCTAATGTAGTTTGTACAAATAAATAATAATGAAATTATACTCCAGAATACACTCACTTCGCTAAGACCCTGGGATAGAAGAAAAATTTATTTTTTGAGATAAAACTACTATTTTTTGAGATATGACATTGATAATGAATTGATTGTTTACTCGTACTTAACGATGTACCGTATGTTTTTTAGCTTATCGGAGACCACAAGTTCAGCTTAGAAATTCTTAGTACTGAAGAGACATTTGACATATAGGTTAATTATCCTTTCGTTGAATGAAAGTGTGTAGAGTATCATTTAGTCGTGCAAAAGTTGGGCTGCCTACATTTTTTGTTTTCTACTATCGACTTTCCTGTTGTCACGTAAAAGGACCAAAAAAATGTAAACAACATAACTTTTGCATGTAGTACCTAGTAGTTTGTATACTTTCCATTGAGGTACATATCAGTATTTTGCTGAGCAACTTAGTGTTATTTGCATGCATTTTTGTTTTGCTCAAATAGGTGGTGAGCCGTATCGCCGTGTTCATAACACGGCAATACGGCTGGACAGGTGCAGGTTGTAACGCTGCTGAAAATTTTCAAGCCATAAAAGGCCTTCAACTTGGCTTAACGACTGCCATTTTACTAGCAACCTAGACCAACGGCTTAACGTGCCTTCCGAAGCACGGAAACGCTTCTGGAACTTACTAATTTGAGCCTTCTGTGTCTAATTCTATGTTTATTTTTCTTCGTGTCGGTTTGTTTGATTTTTTGTTTATTTATTTGAGATTGGAGCAAAATTCAGTCGCTTGATCGTAATTGTACTATTAGGATTATGTACATATTTTTGAAACTTAATTATTGCTGTATTTTTATTTAAAATCGGTTCAAAAGACAAAATACAGCTTAACTTATGTTTTACTAGCCCTATACATTGGACAAGTCGAGGTCGTTTGGTTATTATAGTTAATAATACTTAAATATGTGTATAAGCGTACTCTCTTATGGGGTACGGTTTGAGAGTGTCTAAAATCTCAGTATGGCGCATTCCCTCCTAATCATAGATCGTGTTGCTCTATGTTCTACTTCCCTTATACTGGTCGCGTTAGTCTATGAATAAAACACATTATCATAACGAAAATTAAGAAACAAATCCGAATAATGTAATATACTTTATCTACTCTGATACTATAATACAAAGATTATAAAATTGAAATCAATACTCTTATGACAAACATTACGCACAGGCCAAAAAAAAGTTTTATTACGTTATAGGTCTTGTATGGACACCTATATCATAATATAACTTTTTAATCATTACGATACACCATCGACAACCTCCAGCTAGAAAAAGAAGTTTGAACCTCTACTTTAAAAAAAAATTGTGCCTCGCACGCAGCCTAAAAGATAAAAAAAGAAACACGCATGCGCAATCGATGTTTACGCCTTGGCGCCAACATTTTACATTTAAATTAAACAAAGTTTGGTTTTGTTTGTAAAATAAATTAGTTTTTGTGTAAAACCATGTCTTAAAGCGAGGATGGTGGTAATTGTACTGATCGGTGATGGTGCTAATTGTAAGAAATTTGAAACTGCGTCAAACATGACCATGAACCTGTTACCGGCGAAATCAAGGAGCAACTATATATCACAAAATGAAATCAGGTATTATAGTATGAGAGTAGATAAAGTAGTGTATGACACTGTACATAACTTGGTCTTATAACACTCGTGTGATACTATAAAAAAACTCGCCTACGGCTCGTTTTTTTAAAACACACTCGTGTTATAAGAACCCTTATTATGCAACAGTGTCATAAACTACTATTTCTTTTTCGTAGATTCTTCACGAGTAAAAGCCCAAGAGATTTTTTCTGAGCCCAGATTGTTTCATACAATACACATAAAGTCCAATTAATCACGTAACTTTCTATCTCTTTTCTTCTTCAAATACTAAAGTATATTTACTTACTTACACAAAGCTATATACTTAAAGAAATGTAGTCTTTTGTAATGTTATAAAGCTGAAGAGTTTTTTTTTGTTGAGTGAACCTATTCAGCATTAAGTCCCACGGATTTTAGACTATATTTTTATATGAACACACTTATACTAACTGTAGAAGTAGCAATCGACTTCGGAACCATACAGTCCTTTTCCGCTGTTTTCCCAAACTACAGTTCTTTGAGATTTGCTATAGCTGCAACAAAAATGGATCATCTGTAAAAATTACAATCTAGCTATCAAGAGTCCTAGATGAGGCCGCAGTGGTAGCCGTAGGTCTGTTGGGAGTCCTGGGGTGGATACCTGCTAACAGCCTATCGTTAGGGTAAGCCCTCGGAAGGATTTCCGAGGGCTTACCGTAACGGTAGGCTGTTAGCAGGACACGTGAGGTTCTTTAGTCGGTAGAAGTTTGACATAACATCCATGAGACTTTCCCTCGCGTAAAACAAAAAAAAGCTATCAAGGGTTATGATATATAGGCCAGTAACAGACAGATGGATAGACAGACAGACAAACAGACAGACAAACAGACAGACAGACGAACAGTGAAGTCTCTGTAATAGAGTCACGTTTTTACCCATTCTAAAAAGTACTTACAAAGAGAATGAACCTGTGAGTATCGGATACTCGTAATAACTACATTATTGAAACACACACTTGCACCTACATTTCACAATTTAATATGATTTAACAACACCTGACCGGTTTCGCTTTATAGCGTTCTCAAAGGTCGATTTGAATTTGAATTGGATAGTTAATGAATGATTATAAATAAGGTTGAATAAACCGATAACATTGCAGTTCCCCATTTTTAGGAAAAATTCTTCTGTGGGACAACCCCATTTATTTTTGTATACCCACATGCACAAATTAGTAAAAATACTGTGTTAGAAGTAATAGTGTAAGAACATTATAATACCTTTGAGAATGCTATAAAGCGAAACCGGTCAGGTGTTGTTAAATCATATTAAATTGTGGAATGTAAGTGCAAGTGTGTGTTTTAATAATGTATTACAACAAGTTCCATCAATTGCCGACAATCGAGAGTATAAATGATATCGTAATAACTAATTTGCTGCTACTAAAAAGGCCCAAACTTTGGTTACATTAAAGCGTTTTAGGAATCTAAAGAGCAGGCTATGTACTCCACATAAGCAAAGCAAATGGGTTTAACAGTTCTAAAATAATTTAAATAGATAGTCGCTAGTCGCCAACTAGAGCGAAACGATAGATTTTTCAAATCTTTATTTTTTAGGGCTTTTGGCCTAGTCTTCTTAGCGAAAATCTATAAATCACATGGATATTATATTGCGAAGGAATTCATATACAGTACACTGTTGTTACTTATTCAAATTCCGACTTTATTTTGTAAATATAACGTATTTAAAATGGGTGAGCTTGATTTACAGTCAAAATTCTGGAAAATTGTAAGTAAATTAACCTAATTTCGTTGCCCAATTAGAAACCCTCATATACATAATTTAGTCATGTCCATTTATTCGTCCCTCTGAGTAATGCTATTACCTTCGTAGACAGTTCCCCACTGATGAAATGTTTGCTTAAAATTAATTTATGAACATAAATTTGGTTTATAATTATAGTTCTTAAGGTACCCAAAGGATGAAAATGGAACCCTTTTACTGAGACTCCACTGTCCGTCTGTCTGTCAGCAGGCTGTATCTCATCAACTGTGATAGCTAGAGAGTTGAAATTTTCACAGTGTTATGTATTGCTGTTGCCGCTATAACGAAATTTCTATGGGTGTATATTTATATAGGCAGCGGTGACCACCGGTCTTTCTGGTGGGCCGTATGCTTGTCTGCCACTTTATTGGTATAAAAAAAAGCGGGGTTCCCATACATCAAACGTGATTTTTTGTCATTTTTGTACGAAAAGTTCGCTAGACCGACTTGCACTTGGTTGGTTTTTAAATTGAGATAACAGACCATTCTGTATATTTTTACGGTTATAAAATGGTAGTCAGTGATTGAATGATACAGGGATGAATTTTATAATGTATGCGTAAATATTTTGTGGTGAATATGCAAAGCTACTCCGGTGGACCGCATGAGTATTCCCGCATCCGCGAATCGCGTTTCGATTCAAAAATTCGTAAAACTGAGTAGGTATCTACCTATCGTAGAGGTGTTTGTGGTAGTAGAAAAAGGGTCCATGAATTTCTTCGTTTATGTCGAATGTCGAAAATAAAAGCTGTACGTACAACAGTAAATCTTATATAGTAGTATCATAGTATCGTCTATGCTACGAAGATACTTGGGCATCGTAGAACTTTCTATGGAAGCTCATAAAAATGGTCGCTAAGATTTCCTCTATACTATTTTTCGAACTTCCGTAGAAAAAATTATCATGCTTGACATCCAAACTTAAAAGCCACGCCTTTTTTCTAAGGGTTAAGCAGGGACTGAAGAGTTAAATATGGGCAAATATTATGCAGGGTACATTCACAAATTGTATTCTATCCCAAGAAATAGACCCTATTGCTGTGTGACAATATGTGGGACGTTGTATTCAAGATAGATATTAATTTCGTCCGTAGGACAGAATAACATCTATCTGAAATAAATCTTGCACCTTAACCAACGTGATAACAGCCGACAACCCCCAAAAAACACGGCATAGCACCCGAAGCCCCTTTTTTTTTTTTTACGTGAGGGAAAATCCTCATGGATGTTATGACGGACTCCTACCGACTAAAAAACCTCACGTGTCCTGCTAACAGACTACGTAACGCCCAACAGCCTATGGTTGAGAGCCCCGGGTAAGCCCTCGGAAGGATGTCCCAGGACTCCCAACAGACCCGAAGCCCCTAGGTGAGGCGGTAGCGGTAGCCAAGCTCCGTTGTGAATCCTGGGGATATCCTTCGGAGGGCTTACCAACCGTAGGCAGTAGTTAGGGAACGTGCGGTTTTTAGTCGGTAAGAGTCCGGGATAGCATCCATGACTGATTTTCCTTAAGAAAAAAAACCTTAACCAATGTAAAAATTATTATGTAGGGGTCAGCTTTCCAATTATACTCTGTTAAAATTAGGATGATAATTTTGACAGCTCTTAGTAGGACACCCCATAGTGTCTAATCGTTAATGAATCTATTCGATATTATCGATTGCATAAAATTTTACATCGATAGTTACAAAAAAACCGTTTTGATTATTATAGGTAATTAGGTAAATATTATATAATTGCATTATTATTGTTTGTATTATACTTAGCTAATCATGTTACAAATAAATATTGTAGATACCTACTTACTAACTTTACTTGCATTTAAATGAATATACTTAATTTCGATTAATTCGAATTATTTGTCTATGATCGATTCAGCGGTATTGTTGGAAGACGCTTCACTGCGAAAAGTGGGCGGTACTCGTCTATGTGCTACGATAATTTTTTGAAGTATACTTGCACTGATCTGTATTATTACCACACTATACTTGACATAAACAAATCCGATACTTCATAGGCGTGAGCTGTCAAAATTATCAACCTAATTTTAACAGAGTATAGAGCCTTTTCCAGTTTGAAAAGGCTCGACGATATAATAAGTGGCCTGTAATATTGTACTACCCGTTCGCTCTAACTTTGCCGCTGGCGTAGAGGCGTATACTCGAATTGTTAATTACACGAAGTAAATTGACAGTAGCTAATGTCACTTCGTTATAGAAAATACGCAACATTGTATGAAGAAGTAACATTAGTTGCTGTCAATTTACTTCGTCTAATTAAAAATTCGACTTTAGTATGGAGCCGAGCGGCAAAGTTAGAGCGAACGAGCAGTATAAAAGGAGCTGATAATTTGACAGTTTGATTATAACCAGTATTTTTTTTATTTTCCAGTATGCCTATGTCTTCGAATAGTCGGTATATCGGTGCCGAAGCTAAAACAGCGTGGTGAATCAGCTACACTAACCTGTGAATATGATTTGGAAGGTGGCAAACTTTATTCAGTGAAGTGGTATCGAGATAATGAAGAGTTCTATAGATACATGCCAAGGTTACGACCGCCGCAACATGCACATAAACTGGATGGAGTCAAAGTGGACGTGAGTACCTTCTTAGAATAGGTTTCAGACTTCAGTAGTCAAGGGCTTACAGTCAACCGTTTTTTGTATAGTTCTTGCAAAATTAATTGAATGGCCCACCATTCCCTACCTTTTTGTACCTATTCCGTGGATGGTACCAAATCTTGTTATATGTATAGCCCACAAACGGTTTGACCTATTCGGGAATCATGCGACATATGATTCAAGTCAATTAGGAGAGGTGCAACGGCACTTCAAGCAATTGGGGCCATTCATATGGTGTCATGTTTACACAACTATCATTTACGGCTACTGTAGACGGTTCCGAATCAAAAAATGGCAAATAAAAACATGCTGGTCGTATAGGAGCCCCGCCTAAATAAGTTTTTCTGTTTTAGTAGGTTACCTATTGAGTATTGTCGTATTATTTGTATTGACTCGCAATCTTATCTCCACACACAGTTTGAAAAGTCATCAGCTAAACGAGTGCATCTTAGAGAGCTGACTCTCAAATCTGGAGGATTATACCGTTGTGAGGTTTCTGAAGAAGCACCTTCCTTCCAGTCGTCACAAGCAGAAGCTTTTATGGAAGTATATTGTGAGTATAGGTACAGTCACCTCCAATATTGCATGGGCCCCTTAAGATCTATAATCCCATGCACATTTGAGTCCAAACTACAAAAACTCCGCTAGATGGCGCAACTTTACTCGAATATAATATTGCATAGACACCTTAGAATCGCAAAAAATGTACTAGATGGCATATTTACATTACTCAAAAGATTAATGAGTTGCTATTTTGACAGTAATCGCGTTCCTGTGTGAGGTATTAAAAAAATCAGCTACGCTAGATACTTGACTTCCAATGTTATCCGATAGATGGCGTCAATTCTCAGTACAAAGCAATTTCGTTTCGGATTGACCATGCATTCTCAAATTCGTCTGTACATAGCCTTAAATAATTTGAAGGAGAATCATTAAAATTGACCGACGACCTGTAGAAGCTCGCAAAGAGTGACTGGATGTGGAAGGCGCAGGACCGTGTGTTATGGCATAATTTGGGAGAGGCCTACGTTCAGCAGTGGACTGCCATAGATTGAATTGATTGATTGAATATAAAGTAAGAATGTGTTACTTGAGTCAGTCATATAGATATATGGAGGACCTTGGATCTTGAATCGATTCATTTAAACGTAAAGTATTTGTAATTACAAAAAATCTTTCAAAATATTTTCCATATTAAACAACAGTCGCAAATAGTTTGTTCAGCGTCTTTCGAAAACCGAAGAGTAGCTAAATGATCCTCCAGAATCGAAAAATCAGTACCTATGTTACATTTCTTACGAGGATAAAAACACAAACAAAAATAGTTACCTAAAGCTTTGCGACAATAAATAAACAATGTGTCCTTTACTAGTAACAGTATTACAGAAACGCACGCGTCAGCTATAAAACCGGAGTTGCAACCAGTCCGCTGTTTTAAAATGTATGCCGCCCCAAGACACGTACCTATTGTAGATACCTACTCCTAACACAATCTTAATTCAACTATTCTATCAACTTGTAGTTATACTGACTGAGATCAACATTAATCGTTAGTTACTTTTTAACCGACTTCAAAAAAAGGAGGAGGTTCTCAATTCGTCTGTAAGTATTTTTTTTATGTATGATTCAAGCGATAATTCCGTCAATTATATACGGATTTCAAAAAATTTTTTTTTGTTGAATAGGGGTTACTTCTGAGGTGGTCCCATTTTTACCAGGTCAGGATCTGATGAAGGGATCTAGGAGAAAACGAGGGCAACCACCGAAAATTGTAGGGACAACTAGTGCGCTTGTTAACTTTTTAATTAAGTGCTTTAATGTTCTACACTTTAATGAAGGTATGGCGTCGATCTGATGATAGAGTCGAAAGACAGTCGAGGGCATTCCTAAACAATTTACAGCAGTTATCTTGTGTTTGGGCTTGATTGATTTGTATTGATGAGAACTTTACACCTAGATTGATAGATCCAACTTCAAAAAAAAAATAAAGGTCTCAATGTTTTATGTATGTTCAGCGTCGACTATAGACGGATTTCAATTTTTTTGTTGAATAGGGTTTACTTCTGAGGTGGTCCCATTATAACCAGGTTAGGATCTGATGATGGGATCCTGGAGAAATCGAGGGCAACCACCGAAAATTATAGGCACAACTAGTGCGTTTGTTAACTTTTTAATTCAGTGCTTTAATGTACTACTTAATGTATTACTTTAATGTAAAACTATGCAAATCGTATGATTTGAAAAACCTGTTTCACTTTCATTGATAATTACCATATGTAATCCGTTGTTAGGTAAAATATGTTTTAATAAACGTTTAGAGAGCTAAATTTACTAAGTATGTTAGTGAATATCATGTTTGTACGATAAATATTTAATGACTTTAAATGCAATGAAAAGTATGGTTTCTGAGCAATATGTGGCGCGAAATACGTTAGCCCTCTTAATGTACTACCATTAATAAAGGTCTGGAGTCGATCTGATGATGGAACCAAAAGAGATTCGAGGGAATTCCTTAACGATTTACAGCAGCTACCTTGTGTTGGGGCTTTATTAATTTGTATTAAATAAAATAAATAAAAAAATTAAAAAAACATTTAATTTCAGACCATAAATCCATATAAATCCATAGTGTTAGTAACAATATAACTTATAGACTATGTTAGTATATAATTAATAAAATAAAAGTATAAAAGTATAAGTATGTGATACTCCCAATTGGCAGGCTCACCGAACTTTTTTAACATGTAGGTAGCTCGGTGAACCTACCAACCAGGAGCGAGTCTAGGCGTTCACCAACCATCCTCAGGACTCCGTTCGAGCTCCGCCGCACCCTATAGACCAGCGAGGCAACCTTTTTTCTCATTATCGCATAAAAGTCGTCCACGCCGGCATCGGCAAACATTCCTGAAGCGCTACAGTAGCGTGGAAGCCGGAACAGAGCCCTGAGGATGTTGTTGTATTGAACCCGTAGGGCACTATAGGATTTTTGTGAAAAGCTGGCCCACAGTCCACCCGCGTAAAATACCTGGCAATATGCTTTAAATAGCGTGATCTTGACCTCTGCTGTACACCGAGCAAACCTATGTGCCAGCATACCGCCACGCACCGACAATGCCCTACGCTCCCTCTCTATGTCTAAATCATCACACATATTTTCAGTGACAATATGCCCTAAGTACTTAAATTGTGTCACATGGCTCAAAGCAACTGCATTTAGTGTGAGTGGAGAAATTGTGGATGGCCCTTTTTTATGACTTTTAAATAACATAAACTCACTCTTTTTCGCATTTTACTTCAAACCGTGTGTCACAGCATAAGACTCACAAACTCTTAATAGCTTTCTAAGTCCCCCAATTGAGGGGCTCAGCAACACCATGTCGTCTGCATAGCTAAGATTATTTACACATACATCATCCACATAGCAGCCAACATGTGTGCTGCTAAGCTCCCCATTTAAGTCGTTGACATAAATGTTAAAGAGACGAGGAGATGTCAAGCCCCCTTGTCTCACCCCACATTTCATATAGTAGATACTCATCAGAGTATGAGTTTCCCCATCTCACAATATTAATCTGATTGCTGTACCAATACGAAAACATTTTAATAATATAAGGATCCACACCAGCCCCTCCTAGCTTTGTCCACAACTTGCTATAACAGACCGTATCGAAAGCCCAGGACAAGTCCAGGAAGCATGCATAAATGGGAGTCTTCCTTTTGACATAGTAGTGGACTATGGTATTGATGAGAACTTTCACCTAGATAGATATATTTTTCGGTTCACCCGTCACTTTAAATAATGAAAAAAAAAAATTCAATAAAAAATACAACCGACTTCCAAGAAATCCTGAACGAGCTATGCTTCGGGTGTCTCTGAGAGATAAAATTCGAAACGATGTTATCCGTCAGAGAACCAGAGTGGTCGACATAGCTCGCAGAGTATGCGTTTCAAAGGTGCAGTGGGCTGGCCACATCTGTAGGAGAACCGATGCTCGGCGGAGCAAACGAGTTCTAGAGTGGAGACCGCGACTTGGTACACGTGGGGTAGGACGCCCCCCGCCAGATAGATCGACGACCTGAAAAAGGTCGCTGGGAGTGACTAGATGCGGAAGGCGCAGGACCGTGTTTTGTGGCGAAATTTGGGAGAGGCCTACGTCCAGCAGTGGACTGCCATAGGCTGATTTGATTGATTGATACTTATTCTGTGCAAAGATTCATGAGAAAGTTTACGTTGTAAAAGGTAATCAATGAAATAGGTAGACAATTTACAGCTATACGTACCAAATTTCAGTCTGAATCGTGGCTTTTAAATAGGTTATGGGTGACCTCACCACGCGGTGTACTTACCGAACAACGTACGAGACTTGAGGAAAATTTATAGGTGGTATACCTACTTTTTAGCCGATCTAAAAAGTAGGTACCGCCTATCCGTTTTTTTAAGGTTATTCACATTTTACCTGAGTGCTTTTTTACGATGTTATTTGTATTATTTGCTTTTCCAGACTTTCCACGAGAAACTCCACGAATCACTGGCCATGAAAAAGTTTATCGAATAAATGAACTACTGGATGTAAACTGCTCTTCAGCCAAGTCATACCCTGCGCCGGACCTACAGTGGCTTGTGGATGGGCAAAAAGTACGTTACCTACTTACAACAACTAAATGAAATCAGCCTATCGTAGACCAACGTTGAACGTAGGCCGTCCCCTAGCATTTTGTGACGGTGATTGACCTAACTGTACCATGCTGGCCAGACGGGTTAGTGTAGATTTTGTTACAAGTTTTCCTTAGTTCATTAGTCCGATGCAGATACACAACTTGCAGGTAAACCTGGTTATTTACGTTACGGTTAGGTATGTATTTTTGAATGTAGTTACACCGTCCGTAATTCTAAAATCTTAAATTCCTTTCTAAATGACCATCTGACAAATCCTACTCTTTCACGGTTCAATTAAATTATTACGACTAATGTAATATACCTAGGACTCCCAGCCGCTATGCTATGTGGAAGGGCACTGTGTAGTTTCAACCAGTAGGAATCCAGCAAGGCATTTAAAACGATATCCAAATTCCATCTAGTCCTACCAGTAGTTCGAGAGTCGAACTGTTTGGATGTTTTTATTCCAAATTGTTATACTGACGGATCGAACTATTTGGAAATGCGAATTTTATTCCAAATAGAACTATTGTGAATATAATTGTACAGTCATCTTGAAATGGTCAGCAAATTTGGAAATGTGCTTCTAGCAAAAGTAATAAATGCGTTGGTTCAGTTACATTGCAGGTAAAAGCTTGCTAATATTTATAGACTGGGAAGGTTTGCAGATGATGTTTTGATGTTTGAATTCTTTGAAGCACGGATGGAATTTCGTACGTAGATAGATATGGGTTTCTTTTCTGACCGACTTAAAAAAGGAGGTTCTCTGTTTTACCCGTCTGTCTGTATATTTTTGTTTGGCTGAACCGATTTTGATCCAGTTTTCAGAAAAGTATTTGTTACATTTAGGAGAAAGTTTAGATACTTAGTTCTAGTTCAAAATTCTATTTTGTTCGAAACTAAAAAGAATCAAATAAGAACGTTTTGAAAAATACTGTATTATTTCGTATTGCTGTATTTCTGACGCTAAAATAATTTTGTGAAAATGATTATAAATGTCAATTAGGTTTTTGTTGGTTTTCAGGAAAACAATTTACGGAAGTCGAAAATGCATAGTAATAACTGTAGTCCAAATTTTGCCAAAAATGACATAGATTTAAAAATACATCAATGTAAAGAAAAGGTTGCTAAACAACCTGAGGAATTAATACAAACTATTTACAAACAAACTTTAGTAGATATCAAAGACTCGGGAGTTGATTTAATATGTGAAATTCCATCTTTTACTTCCGTCAAAAGCACCGTATACAACAAAAGGAACAATGCTGTTGGTATGCAAAGAACATGTTTCAAAAATGTTGGGGATGTCATTGTTCCTCCTCGGGATCAGTCATTTCTACTGGGAGATTACTGCTGCGATAATGTCCGTATTTTAGTATTTTGTACAGATGAAACCAGACAACTCTTGAAAAATGTAAAACATGTTCTTGGCGATGGAACGTTTCGAGCGTGTCCTGAACCTTTTAAGCAAATTTACACTTTGCATGGTGATATCGGTAGTTCATCGACAAATACAAATATAATTCCCATGATCTACGCTCTGATGTCGGAAAGAACACAAAAAGCTATGTGGCGTTGTTTGAAATGATTAAATCTCAAATTCCGGATTGGTCACTGTAGCATATTGGAATAAATATGGTATTGCACATGTCTATGACGTAGGAGTAGGGATACGGCAAAGCTCTGCTAGCCGCTATTCTATCTCCGGATGTCGTGCGTGTGTATATACCTCAATACCGAACCCTACAGTCACCTACAAAATTCACCAGCGATTTTGAGCAACCGTCGTCCAATGCTATGTTAGCAGTATTTCCGGAAATCACAACTAAAGGCTGTTATTATCATTTTAGAAATAGTATTTGGAGAAAGTGTAAAAGTCTGCAGCTTGTAAAGAATAAAAGAACTCGACGGATTGTTGCATTGTGTGCAGTTTTACCCTTACTTCCAAGGGATAAAATAGATTCGGGATGGAGTTAAACTCAAGAATTTATTGACGTAAATGACAAAAAAATGTGTTTACTGGTATCATACATGAATAATGTTGGGAGTCACGGGACATCCTTCCTGAGGGCTTACCCGGGGCTCTCAACCATAGGCTGTTGGGCGTTACGTGAGGTTTTTTAGTCGGTAAGAGTCCGGCATAGCATCCTACGAGGATTTTCCCTCACGTTAAAATTAAAAAAAAAAAAAAAAAAAATCATACATGAATAAGTTTTGGATGAAAGATAGTAATTTTATCGATGCCTGGTGTGTTTTTGGTAAAACTCCGCACAAACAACTTTATAGAAGGTTGGCATGTAAAAATTAACAATGAATGTAGAAGGAAGAAGGCCACTTTATTAAAAATATTAAAAGTTTTTAAAGATGATGCCGCTTTGTACAGTGTTTTGAGAAAACAAGTTGAAAATTGCGTGGCCCCATTTAAAAACAGAACAAGAGAGAGCATACTGAGGGATCAACATATTCAAAACACCCAAATGATGCTTATAAATGGTGACATATCTGTAGGACATTGTTTAGAAATTTTCAGGTAAAATTTCAAATACCACCTCTTTCGCCTTAGATTCATCTATGTCCTACAGATATCACCATTTATAAGCATCATTTGGGTGTTATATGCTTTTTTGTGTTCACTTGTAAAATTTTCATTTTGTATTTTATTAAAAAAAAAAATATTTTTTTTGTTTCACTGTACATCAGAGTCAGTAGTTCTATTGGGAATAAAATTCGCGTTTCCAAATAGTTCGATCCGTCAGTATAACAATTTGGATTAAAAAAATCCAAACAGTTCGCCTCTCGAACTACTGGTAGGACTAGATGGAATAAAGGGCGGACTCAGTGTTCTGTAAACGATCACTGCAGTAAGCAAGTTTCACTAAGGCCAGTGCTTGGATGGGTGACCATCCATGTGACCACTTTGTGACGTTTATAAGAGGGTTTCTGTGCTTCGGAAGGCACGTTAAGCTGTTGGTCCCGGTTGCCAGTAAAATGGCAGTCGTTAAGCCAAGTTGAAGGCCTTTTTAGGCTGCTTGAAAATTTTCAACAGCAGGCAGTCCCACCCAACCTGCGCCTGTCCATCTCAACACGGCAATAAGGCTGACCACCTATTACGTATACCTATTCTAGTATACCTCTGCGTGGGTCACGCCTTTATCCCCGAAGGGGTAGCCCTTCGGGGATAAAGGCATGACCATATGTAGGTATGTATGCATGTATCCACACGTAAAAAAGTCTGGTTTAATAACGAAAGGTTCGACTGACAAAAGATAAGATTGAAGCTATTCTCGAGTAAATGTACTAGTATTTTATACTGTTCCAGATTACTGACAAATCACGGCTTATCACATACGACGCGATACCAGTTCCACAAGGACTAGTGGTGTCGACCCTTGGTTTAAGAACACCAGTCACTCAACGGATGAAGCTGAAATGCATCGCTACGATAGGAACCCATAGACGAGAGAGAATAGTCAATATTGGTAAATAACTTTTAGTGCCTATTAACATTTATGCTAACAAGTCTTCATCCTAAATGCAGACTTCTTGTTCGTTGGAATGGCAGTCCAGCTCAACTTTTTTTATTTATTTAACCACATTCGTGAGACCCACACAGATTGGGTCTACAGTGTGGATGTTCACATTTATGTAGGTAGGTTACAGAACCTATAGGTGGTCTAATTTATCGAAAACCTCGATACCGTAGACAGGTTCTCCATTCATTCTGTAACCGCTTCTTGCTTATTTCTAAAACCATTCTAAAGGTATTCGTACAGCGTGTCCTCGATAGATATGCCCATTATGAACATTGTAAGTTTTACATTAAAATCTAGATGTTTCTTTTTTTTTCAGCAATAAAGTCATCAAGCTGGATGAAGGCCTCAAGTTTTCTGTTTGTTATAACAATGAACATTGTTCGTGTTAAGATATCGTGATAATTATACAAATGTAGTCTTAGTCAGTCCTGTAAATAAACAGTTTTAAATACATAAACGTGTCATTCATTTTAGGCTTTTAGCTTTTAGCTTGGAGGTGGGTGCCTCCTTAAAAAAATCATTTTAACGCAGTCCACTGCATCTAAAAATTGTAATGGGTAGTTACCCATAACGATTTTTAGAGGCAGTGGACATACCTACATAGATATGAGGTTCTACAATGTAGAACCTCATATCCCACGATCTATGTAGAATCTACATAGATCGTCGGGACCCAAATCTTCGCTTGCAAAAGGTGATTTGGGTCCCGAAGATCGATGTTGGATCCCATTGCATTCTTTGTAGGCCTGTAACCTTTATAATTAGATACTATGCTGAGTCATCGCAATGTCATATTTCTAGCTACGAGTAGTATAGTAATAGCGATGATTTGTAGAATCTCACGAGCCTTAGGCGCAGCTGGGAGTAATGTAGGTACTTACATACAGGCAACTTTCTGTCAATGCGCAAACAGGCTTACATCAATAGGTGTGTTGTTACACCCCTATTGATGTAGGCCGTTCCGTTTTATTTGAATAGCAGTAGATTCAGGCATCTACTCTTTACTATATAACCTAATTAAGGTAGTTCGGATAGACACTTCAGGTCACAGGTAAATAACCCTCAATTTTCAATAACAATGAAGACTACTAGATCTAGCTCTTGTTGACAACAGTCTGCCATCACAGCCTTGCCTCCCTATGATGCATAGGTACCTAGGAGTAGGTAGGTACGAAGATACTGATAAAACATTCTGAATTTAAACTTAAGCAATTCTGTTGAAAATACCTTATAAAGATATAGTAGATTGTTAACCGAGGGTGGAAAGAATCAATTCCCGAGGTATTTAGACGCCCGAGCGCAGCGGGGGCGGCTATAGTCCGAGTCGGAATTGATTCTTTTACCCGAGTTAAACACTCTACTTTTCATTTCAAATACGAGGAAAATAAAACTAGTATTAAGATTCAAACCTTACCATAAAAGATTTTTTTTTTTTTTCTTCTTGTTCTTGGACTTTCTCGGTTTGAGAGTATGCCAATGTCAAGTAAATTTCTTTGTGAAAAAATAAATCATTTTCATGTTATGATTCTTCTTATAAGCAGCGTATTCATGTATGTCCAATTTTGGACTAAGTTCTACTCTAGTAAGGCGGTGGTACCTTACTAGAGCTTGCTGTGGAATTCGTCGACAAACCTAAAAACTCGCGTTTCACTGCGCTTTAACACATTCCAACACTTCTGCACGTTGTCGAACCTTTATGTTTAATAATCCACCATAAATTACACATAAACACTCAAAATAACACTAGTTTTGAAAAATTATTAAAACACATTATAACGCTTGTCTGAAAGTTTCCCGCCGAATCCTAAAAGATTATTAGATACCAATTGTTTTGAATTCTGTTACAGATATATAACAATTATGATGTTTTTAAATTTTAAATATGGCACTCACCGCGTACCTAATTGTTGCAGAGATTCCGGATGTTCCGACCCCATACCGTACAATATTTTTGACTCAATAATATTGCCAAAATATTTATTTCCATCTGAATCTTAGACCATATATCACGGGACTAGCCTTTGCGAACCACCGCATACAAAAATATTCTGCTAGTTTTCATAGCAGGTGAAGGGGGAAACACAAAGACATATAAAATTTCATTATATTTAAAAATGTATTAATCGACAAACGCGTAATGGCTGTTGTGTGTTAATTTTTATTGTACAGTCGACTACAATGAAATGTACTAGTTTAATCATATAAAATGATGTACTGATGTACAGTGCTTTTTATAAAGCCAAAAGACCAAATGGTCATGTGCAATGGCAGAAAACAATGCTTAAGTAAGGCGCATCCTGTGGTTAGATGATCTAAGATCTGAATATAGTCTGTTCAAACCTTAATATTACCCATACACGGTCAATTTATTGCTATATTGCTCAATGTTATTGTACATGTATGGGGCCGGAAGATATTTTCGCTTAGTTCACACTGGCTGTTTGGAAAGTCGCATGGCCGCAGCATTTTTTAATTTTTTTTTTCACACAAATCTCTTCACTATCGCAGCTGACCGACAGTTCTATTTTTAAAGTTCATTCCGACCCTTGGGTGGGAAGTAATTTGTATGAGTTTTTCCCTCCCTAGGGAGGGAAACAGCATTTTCCACCCAATAGTCAGATCAAGAAAACACTATTTTCCGAGTATGAGAAATGAAATAGTAGATTGTATAACAAGGGGGCAAAATAGTATTTTTACGGCGAGGGCGCTTCTTTGAATCACGAGCGAAGCGAAGGATTCTAGAATAGAATCCCGAGCATAGCGAGGGATTCTAACATAGAATCCTAAGCGCAGTGAGGGATTCAAAGTACACCGCCCGAGGGAAAAATAATTTGCCCCCGAGTAATATACTCTACTTTTCATTCCCTTTCTATGAGAAAAAATAAGTTTTGTACAACGTAGTTACCTTCTATAGTTATTGTTCCAGGAGTTCATGGATTGTCACTTTCATAACTTGACGTAGAACTTATTATATTTGCAGAATACAATAAAATATGTTTACCTACTGATTACAAGGACATTAATAATGACGAACACGAACAGATAAATGGCGCTCTTTAGTTTTTTTTTAGTTAGCTCAGGACACCGCGCTGTGCAGCCAACACTTACCAGCCAGTAATTCATACAATTTGCGTTCGATTTCTATGAAATTTTCAAGTTCCAAATTCAAATCACTTTGCCGCCCGCTAAAAAGCTCTTAACAGAAAAGAGCTATTTTGCGCCCCGATATCGTGGTGCAAAGTGATTCTTTTCGAATAGAAGGAATGAAAAATTCTTTTGCAGACATAATATTTCAGTGTAGCAGTTAGGTACTGGAATCTTTTTACTTTTGCAAGTTCATATTGCGAATTTAAATGTTTTCCCAGGGAATCGCCAGATTTGCTTCAAGCAGGGGGTCCCGGAGATCTTGAGATATTAAGGGCTTTTCGGTAGGTTTCATAAATATAAATAAATGTTACAGGGTAACTACGCAATAAAACGCAATTCATTCAGAACATTATAATATGTAATCACTTACTGTAACAATATACAAAATAATGAACAAACTGGAGATTATATTATGTACGAAACT
Organism: Miltochrista miniata; assembly: GCA_933228765.1. Taxonomy (NCBI): domain Eukaryota; kingdom Metazoa; phylum Arthropoda; class Insecta; order Lepidoptera; family Erebidae; genus Miltochrista; species Miltochrista miniata. The sequence goes on from OW121756.1 coordinate 25,959,673, forward strand.
AAAAGTATTTTAGTTTAAATCATAATAACTAAGATAAAGTAGGCAATTATGTATTTAATATAAGCACAAAATCTTTTACATAAATTCAATAAAAGCAATAATAAATATATCTTTCGAAGATGCATGAATATTTACATGTTACAGGGAGTGCCGTTTTGTAATGTGTGCGTTCGCGCAGCGGAATGTTGTTGAATTTAAAGATTTTGATTATGCAGATATTTAGTATATGACGTCGTGTAATTGTGTATGGTAAAAAGAAAATTGTGTATGCAGCCATTGTGGAGAAATTCGCCAAAAACTGATTCCGCTGGGCGAACGTTCCCCTGGCGGAACTTTTTTTAAATCCATGCACTTAAAAGAAAAAAAATGTGTCCAACAATTAGTGTGTATTTGTGTGTAATTGTGTATGTATGAATAAAATTAGTGTATGCATAAACTTCGGAGATATTCAAGTTTCCGCTACGCGAACGTTTGGCCATTAGCTAGTTTTCATATAAAGCGCTTATATAGAGAGCTGTAGATTTTTACATACGTTGTTTTGAATTTGTTTATATTTGTTTAAAAAACAGATTTAGAAAAAAAATAGGGTTTAAAAGATAAAAATATAAACGTAAAATACGCTTATTAGGTCGTAGTTCGTAAAGTATACACTTTGGAGTCTAGATTTTCACATTTATACAAACCATGTAAGTGCCTGCAACATGTTGCCAAGTATCAATGATGTTCCGTTAGTAATTAAAGGGTTATAGGACAATTTACCATGAATAGATCACTGTTTACAAAGCAGTCAAATATCACGGCGTTCTAAAGGAATTGCATAGTAAAATGTATTCCAATAATTAGTTTATTAATTCAACTACTCACATGCAAAATTTCATCTCATTAAATTCAGTAATTAAAGAGAAACAATTAAAATACTGACAAAACATCGAAAGCCTACATAACCCGACCAAGTTCGAATGGCTACAAAAAAGCGGCTGTGCCATATATCTAAGTAACGCTCTTAACCTTCCAGTATAGTATTTATTATTATAGTACAGTTGCGTACACAAGCGTTAGGAAAAAATTAAACAATTGCATTTCTTGAATGAAAAATATTTTTTAATAATAACGCCACCATCTACGATAAAAATAAATCTCCTATTAACAAGTACTTCTCTAATTAAACATCTGTGTACAAAAATATTTGTAATTACATATAATAATTATGTATTTATTATTTATTTCTCGCCATCTGTTACGTAGAAACCCAATAATGGCGAAATGTGGGTGACACAGAAATGTCACACCTCTGCCTACCCCTTCTGGGAAAACAGCCGTGAGCATATGAATTAATGAATGAAAATACAGCTCTTTGGTACTAATCATGACAATCCTTGGGCGCGTGCCCCAGTAACGGCAGAACTTGGCATACAACTCATGTGCGCGCACAGGCGCGTGTATTCTGAGCGCAGCTGAGGTGCTTGTCATGACTAGTCCCTTGTTTATAAAAACTTAACGTTAACAAACGCTTGCTAAACATACTCTGCCATTGGTTAGAGACAACAATAGACTTAAAATGTGTTTTAACTAAAATAGGGTTAATAAACGATTATGAATATGAGGGTAAGGATAATATGTATTTCGAGCTTTAATAAAAATTAAAATCACTGATCACATATAAATTATATCGAAACAACAATTGTGTTATCACCTGTACCAATTCAAAACCGGTATTAGACTGTAAATTTTAGAATGTTACTTAAATATATTGCACGGCCGCTTTTTTGTCGTCATTCGAACTTGGCCGGGTTATGTAGGCTTTCGATGCTTTGTCAGTATTTTAATTGTTTCTCTTTAATTACTGAATTTGATGAGATGAAATTTTGCATGTGAGTAGTTGAATTAATAAACTAATTATTGAAATACATTTTACTATGCAATTCCTTTAGAACGCCGTGATATTTGACTGCTTTGTAAACAGTGATCTATTCATGGTAAATTGTCCTATAACCCTTTAATTACTAACGGAACATCATTTATACTTGGCAACATGTTGCAGGCACTTACATGGTTTGTATAAACGTGAAAATCTAGACCCCAAAGTGTACACTTTACGAACTACGACCTAATAAGCGTATTTTACGTTAATATTTTTATCTTTTAAACCCTAAGTTTTTTTCTAAATCTGTTTTTTAAACAAATATAAACAAATTCAAAACAACGTATGTAAAAATCTACAACTCTCTATATAAGCGCTTTATATGAAAACTAGCTAATGGCCAATCGTTCGCGTAGCGGAAACTTGAATTTCTCCGAAGTTTATGCATACACTAATTTTATTCATACATACACAATTACACACAAATACACACTAATTGTTGGACACATTTTTTTTCTTTTAAGTGCATGGATTTAAAAAAAGTTCCGCCAGGGGAACGTTCGCCCAGCGGAATCAGTTTTTGGCGAATTTCTCCACAATGGCTGCATACACAATTTTCTTTTTACCATACACAATTACACGACGTCATATACTAAATATCTGCATAATTAAAATCTTTAAATTCAACAACATTCCGCTGCGCGAACGCACACTTTTGTAATCACCCAAATTTCTCTATGTAGGCAGGTAGGTACTTGTTATGTTAGATATTTGAAATGTTAGCTTGGTTTGGGTGTTAAGTTTGCAATACAAAATTAGCATAGGCCGACCCACGCACATTATTTTCAGGCTCAGAATGCCCCTTGGTATCAAATAGCTCTTTGTCGGAATTTCCCCTCGTAAAGTTCATATCCCGAAACGTTCATTTATCGGAAAAGTCCTACGTCAATTCAATTATTTTTATGGTCTTCTGTGGTCTTAGCGTCAACTCACCAATGTCGCGTTTTTAGAGCTAATTAGCGTAGGAGGTTGTTTCTCGGGATTAGACCGGCATCGGCATGCAGACTTAAGTGCGAAGTCAATTCAGTGAGAAACTAAACATAGGTTATTTTATACAACATTATGGCAAAGGGAAATTCAGAACCCAACAAATTGTAATGGCAGGGTTCATACTGTTTCGGGTGGACGATGAATAAGCAAACAAAACGATTTCAGTTCAGAACAGCAATACAATCGCTACTATTATGCGTGTCAAAATGATGTTAGTTCGGTTTACTCAAAAGTGAAAAAAAATACCACAGAAACCTAATATCATGAAGGTCGAGATGGCCAACTATGAAGTAGCAAGTACCTTTATTAGATACTAACGTTCGCACTTGTATTTGAGGCCAAATAATCGAGTAATTGTCTCCAAACCGAGCGAGTGTTACCGCGGGTACTCATATCGAGAGTTCAATAATAGTAGCTATTGTTTTGAACACATAATTTCATTACGATGCGGTGTTTCAAACAATAAATTTCTGATATTTAAGAAAATATTTCAGTTTCATTCTTACACCATTAATGACAAATGCGTTTTAGACATCTAAGTATATACAGATAGTTCAACTCATCAGTGCGCGCGGCGCTATGTGTGCGTGCGCTAGTAATTATACAGCTTTTATTTGTGTGGCAGTGACGCGGCCCTCTTCACAGAGTACTTTTGTATATTATGAGATAGAGACGTAACTCGCCTTATTGACGACACCAGCGGTGCCAAGCAGTCTTTGCAAGAAACTCTATGCGTGGCCGCGAAATAAAAATCAAAATGAACAAAAAGCATACAGCGTCATCTACCACGTTTTGAAGGCAACTCTTACGTTATAATGAAACGAAATTAAATATCATGACAAGTCTCAATGTAACTGCAACGTTGACATCCTGTGTAAGTTGGTTACATTATAATTCATTACACAGTGTTCTAAGTGATAATACCATGGGTACAGTCGTTAAAGAAAATGTCTAGTTCTTCACGGAGAAAATGTTTAAGAAGTCAGATAAATATTTTTGATGTGTCAATTCGATGTAATTAATATTTTTTATCACTATATAAATATTATTATAAAACAAAGTTCCCGCCGCGTCTGTCTGTTCACGATAAACTTTAAAACTACTGCATTGATTTTCATGCTGAGATCACCGATGATTCTTGAGAACGGTTTGCGTAGGTATATAATTTGTTGAGTTTGTTTGACATTGACTAAAATATAACGATATTAGTTGGAGATGTAGGAAAAAAATAAGATGTCTGGGAGCTTATAACGAAAACGCTGCCTTAACCCTTCGAGGCATAACAAAATAATGTATGGTAGAATTGTGTAACTTTTAAAGGCCTACAGAATAGTCATAAAATGATAGAGCCCAAATTCTAATGCAAAAAAAAAATAGAAATGCAGAGATGGTCGACAGAAGAAAACATTGCTTTACAGCAAATATGACAAAAAAATTACTCTTTGACTTGATTTAAAAAGTAAAAAGACCATACTCTATACATCTAAAAAAAGTATGTGTCTGTAACCTTTACGCGTGATTGAAGTGAAACTTCTTTGCCATTGATGGCATCAAATGATATATTAATATCATTCATTTGAATTTTGAATAGCGGAAACTCTGTTTCCGCTATTCAAAATTCAAATGGCGTTACTTCCGTCAGAAAAAAAATCTGAGTTACTCCCTAGGTCGCGCCTAAAGAAGTTTTACTTCAAAAACTGTTAAGGGTCGAGAGTCTGTACATGGAAGATAATTTGAAAATTTTAACTATAGGGCGTTCTCTAATCGATACTGTAGCCGAAAATGTAATTAAAAATTTTCATATCTGTCTGTCTGTATTCTGAATAAGTATCTAGCTAAAACTACTGAATTGATTTAAATGCAACTTGGTACAATCTGAGCTTATGATCCGAAGAAGGTTCTGGGATACCTTTGATCCCGATATTTTGCGCGTTTCCTTTGTCAGAGGGCAGGGCAGTTTTACACGCTGCTTGATGAGTCTGATGAAAAAATACCTCTCCTTTCGTACACCTTATGTGACGTAAACAAAGTTGCAAGGGTCAGCTAGTTTGTTATAAGATTTATGACATACTTCAGCCATGTGGCTTAAAAGTTCTTCGGCTACCACCGTATCATCCTGAACTAAACCCAATCGAAAATGTAGGGGGAATTGAAAAAAAAAATAATGCTTCGCATAACATCAAACAAAATGTGGTGGAAATAATGAAATTAATAAACGAACGTTTAGGTCAAATTGATGAAGAGATGCGGCGTAATACAAAGTAAGTAGAAGAATACTATGGACATTTTGATATGGAATCTGAATTTATAATTAACCTTGTAGAGAGCAGCGAATCTTAAAATTCCTAAATTTTATTCTTTTAGCAGCGATACATTTTTTTGTTTTTTTTTTTTAACGTGAGGGTAAATCCTCGTAGGATGCTATGCCGGACTCTTACCGACTAAAAAACCTCACGTATCGCCCAACAGCCTATGGTTGAGAGCCCCGGGTAAGCCCTCAGGAAGGATGTCCCGTGACTCCCAACAGACCCACGGCCGCCATTGCGGGTTCGCCCAGGGGGTGGTTCGGGTGCAATCCCGCGTCTATGGGGGGGTTTCGGGTGTGACCCCGCTTCTAAGGGGGGGCGTGCGTGAGTTGCTTACGTCACGCTGCCGTCATGGGCCTGCTTCTGTAAGGACGGTGAGCGGCCCTCTCACCGTCCTCAGACCCCCAGTCATGGAGGTAATAGTCCTCGGCGAAGACACGTCGGCGGCGCCCAGTGCCGCCGACTGCGGAACTCGGGTGGGAGAGTTCTCTCCCGCACCCGGCTTGCCGCCTCCTTCGCGAGCATGACCTGCTCGCAGAAAGAGGCGGCGCAGTCCCACTTAATCCCGCTGGAGAGCATGGCTCGCACCATGGCCTCGAGCGAGAGAGTGTCCACGCCCAGACCCACTACGAGGACCCGGCGCTGTTGTGCCAGCGATACATATTAATATGTTTAACATACATTTCACCCCTTAATTTTTTATTTTAGTTAAACAAGTGTTTTTGTATTTTGTACTTCACTGTACCTCTTGTCACGCACACGAAGTCACTATGTTTGTACGAGGCTTACCCACACATGGGGCCGCGCGCACAGATGAGTTGAACTTACTATAATAAGTTATAAAATATAACGGAAGTAATGTGCCTAGATAGATTTTCCTTCAAAAGCAGTTAATATGTTTTTACATTGGAATAGTTAGTTAATAAATAGGTATAATATAGTTAATTTCAAATTTGTTGCTGTTGTGACTTTACCGTGAACAGCTTGCTGTACCTATGGGAAGCTAACTTGTCATTACTTAATTAAATGTTACTCACTGAAAGATAGTTCTTATAATAGATACATCACCGTTACCTTATTGCTTATCCCCTTTCCAATTTCTAAATTATTAATCTCTACTTCTTAAAAGACGGATTGACAGCCACATCCCCTTTGAAATCGAGTCAAAATAATGGTCTAAATGAGCGAACAAAATGTATCTGTTCCGTTGGGATACTGATATTACCTACATGTAAAATATGAACATCGTAATTGTAAAGAAAATAGTACTGACTTTTTTTGTATAATTTTCTATTTAATACGTATATTAATATAATATCTCTTTCTTACCTAGTAAATTTATTGCATGGAAAAGGGAGACAGCAAAAGTGTACCTAGAAGAGACTATAAAAATTATTAGTGTCGATTTCTGACATTTATAGTAGGTACGATACAAATTTTAAGCTGAACATTGTGGTGCTATTAGCCTATTATACAGACACAATGGTGAAATACGTATAGTCTATCCTATCGTAAATGTTATAAAAATAAAAATACCACATTTGCAACATAGTAGGCCCCCTCCACACTTTTTCGACCGGCGAATTTTTGCTAGAATTTTGTTCGGAGAATCTGACAAACCGTGTTTTTGCTCGACCAATAGAGCACCTTTAGTAGTCAAAGAGAGAACAGACTAGCAGCGACGAATTTAAACATTCATTAATCTGTGCTCTTTTCTCATGTAACTTCAATGGACTAAAAAGGTGTTCCTTTTTTTTTTGTAAGATTTCTGAGTCATGACGACAAATTCGCCGGATTTATAATTGGAACGAGGTCTTAGGCACTGTGAATAAACTCTAATACAATACAGCCAACCAAATATAAGTAAATTGCATCATTTCTCCAGACAGTTACCCTTCTTGTCCAAAGTCGTCCATAAACTTCCTAAGCTTAACCATGTCGTCGTCGTTCACAGTAGGTTTAGATATTGCTAAAGACCGAAGCATGTCGGGCATGGTTACAGGCGGCTCATGCAACTTGTCACTTGGGACCTCCATCCAAGTCATTTCAAGTGCACCTGGATCACCGGGAGAACACGGCGTCAAAAGATCATTGCAAATAACATTCGGATCTGTAGGACTTGGTCCAGTTACTTTTTTAAAGTGTGTTGCCGATTGTACTTTCCGCACAGGCTGCATCAAAGCGTCACGGACTACAATACATATATCTGCACCAGAGTATCCTTCACTTTTAGCAGCAAGAACTTTCAAGTCTTGCTCAGCAAGTTGATGGGTTGTATTTCCCATATGTAATTTAAACATGTCCAATCGAGCATGTTCTTCAGGCAATGCAATGTAAATACGTTTCTCAAAACGTCTTCTGATGGCGGCGTCGAGTACCCATGGTATATTTGTTGCCCCAAGAACTAAAATTCCGTCCATGTCATTACCGACACCTTGCATTTGTACCAGAAACTCGGTCTTAATGCGACGCGCTGATTCCGACTCGTTATCAGAACGCGATGAACAGAGAGAGTCGATTTCATCAATGAATATGATACTTGGTTTGTGTTGCCTGGCTAACTCAAACAGGTTCCTAACTAGTTTTTCAGATTCACCAAGCCACTTAGATACAAGATCAGATGATGAAACAGAGAAGAACGTGGAATTATTGGCTTCAGTTGCAACAGCCTTGGCTAAATATGATTTACCAGTACCAGGAGGTCCAAAGAGCAAAATTCCTTTCCATGGTATTCTTTTACCAGTGAATAAATGAGGGAATTTAATAGGAAGAATGACAGCTTCCTTTAAGGCTTCTTTGGCTGCTTCTAACCCTGCGACATCACTCCACTTGACATGTGGCTTTTCTACAACAATAGCACCTTCAAGTTTTCCTTGAAGTTTCTTCTTTTCAGGATCATCTGAATCACTCTCGCTATCGCTTTTCTTATCTTCACTCTTAGAATTAGACTCTCCATCTTTAACAGGTTTCTTCTTCTTATCCTTCTTGAGATATTCTTTGAGCTTTTCAGCTCGGTCTAAGTATTGCAAACATTTTGCTCTTATGCTTTCTTTAGCTCTCTCACCTTGAGCTTCATACTTCACAGCATGTAGAAAGTATTCTACACCGTGCTCATAAAGTCGCAAAGCTTCTTCATAGTTTTTGTTCTTATCTTCTTCTGTTGCTTTTGTCACTAAATCGATGGCCTTTTGTAAAGTATTTGATGACGCCATATTTGTCAGTTACACTATGACCTGAAAAGATGTATACCAAAATTATAGCACATACTTTTGACGTGAATACGTCTTTAAAATTACTTCCATAGGGACGCAATTCAAAAAAACTAATGATAACAATAATCGGGGGATACAGTTTAGTGTTGTAGCTACATATCTATCATCTCCATCCAAATTTCAGTTACACCACTGGATAGCTAAAGAATCAAAGAATTTATTACGCTAAGTAAGGACTATAACACATCGCGCGCGGGGGAGGGGGCAGCCCCGCCATTTTGAAGGTCATTTTGCTGCGTCTCGAGATTTCCATTTAGTTTAGTATAACATTCGACTCGGTGAAGCTACGACGTTCATTCAAGTTTTAATCGTCAGCTCTCGTCAAAATCTATCGATTATATATATAACATTAGTGTAATATTGTAACTGTGAATATAATAAGGTGTTTAAATAAAAAAATAATATCAAAAAATATATAATGTCGGCCTATACGCGTCGAAAAGCCAAATCGAAATACAGAGATTGTATACGGTTGGAAAGGGCCTCTCAACAGCAATCGAATGGTACCAATAAAACACCAAATGATCGAGTCAAGCAATGCCGGCAACGTAAAGTAATGAATGCGGCCGAGCGGATCAACGACGGTGCCAGTACATCTGCAGCTGGTTAGGCTGAAATGGTTCGTTACGAGACATATTCACATTAAAACCAACAGCCGCGTGCCCCGACACAGCCCCATCCGTTTTTTTGCCCAGATGAGGTATCAATCAGCATGTTAAATAATATTATCAGTATCTGATTACTATATTGACTTATATAGTACATTAATAGTTGTTTTGTTATCTGAGTTGCTAGAGTTATCATAGTTATTATGGTAAATATATGGGTTCACTTCACCACACTGAATGACACACATCTCATCAGTAGTTATAATACTTATATGGATAACACCACGCACAGCATACCAGCAACTACACAAGACTTAGGTCACATTGATTTTGTGTGAGTAGTTTCAATGCCATCTATTCATATCCTTATAGTATAATAAAGAGAAAAGGTTTGTTTCTTTATTTGTATTAAATAGGCTCTGAAGCTACGGAAGTGATTTAATAATTCTTTCCCCATTAAAAAGATACATTATTAGCAAGTCATAGGCTATGTAACATAACACTGCAATTAACAGGATAATTGCTGAAAAGTTATAAAAAATCTCACAAAGACATGATTGAAAATATGAGCAATTGTGTCTAATGGTTGAACAAGCTCTATGGGGTTTGTATTCTGTCATAGGTGAGGTAAAGTCAAAGTACACAGCAAGTAATTTATATTGCTTGATGCAGCATGCTAGCAACTGGCAATCTGGCAGTGTGTACAGACTGGTTGCTGTCAGGCTGTTCACAATTCAATAGCGCAGTGCTAAATTTGTTTTAATGTTGTGTTTTAACAAGGTCATATATAAATTGATTAAAGCAGGATACAACCCTCAAACCTTTTGGAACCAACAAGGAACAAGACATACAGAAATTTAGATTTGAAATTATGACCTCAATTGTCATGGAAATGAATGTATCAAATAAGTGATGCCTGAAATATGACTGTGAGCACTTTCTGGCAGCTTGTACCAATTGCTGTTTAGTTGTTCCAAGCTACCAAAGTTATGTATAGTCAGTGGCATTTGCATACAGTGACCAAAATGATCCACTAGTTTAGGTTACTCAACATCAGATGAATACATTCAAGAATGAATTCAAATGTAGTATGTAGTTGAACAGATTCAACAAAATAATGTCAAATGTCACAAGAGAAAAGACAATGACTGATTAGAGCTGAAATAAATATTGTTGACCCACTGAGTAAACAATAAACAAGGATAGTAACAAACCATTCAAATAGTAACTAAGTCTGCAGCAAATATTCTATTAAATGTACGAGACATTGCTACTTTTAGAAGTGGAAAGAGAGCATATAATGGAAATTCGGACTCTCACATAACACCATCAAGGCAATGTTTAAGGTATGAGGTTGAACTTTCAAGGTCAGTTCGGTCCTTTAATGTTGGAAATACTCTAACCTCTATGGAGTATTTACACTCTAAATGCTCATTTTTCATAGTTTACAATGAGGTTGCATGAATTTTTTAGTCCTCCTTTCATAACAAACTAAAGGAAATTACAAATCAATGAGGAAAAAGGGTTGACATTATCTTACTGCAATGCAACAAATAGGCAAGATACACACCTGTATATTCCAGTGAGGACATTTATTTACGAACGAAATTAATTATTAACTGGACAATTAGTTGTTAAATGATTCTGTACCACAAATATCTTCATTTGGCGTTGGCTAATGACGAATGAGATCACAGGCATAACGACTATGGATTATTCATGAATATGTACAAAACAACCAGTTCTTACCATTGAAGGGGGATTAATCCTGCGTCTAGTAAGCGATATTCTGTTTTTTTATAAGCTTATCACATCGATCACGGTAAAAACGAAGGAATTCAACAGAATTTATTCACTGTTAGTCATAAAATAATGACAGACAAGACAACACACACACAGACACAGTTGACAATTTGACATAACAGATACTGTATTGCCATAGCTGAAAATTATTATAAAAAATACAATGAAAATTGAGAAATTGCCTTCGTTTACAATTTTTTGCTGTCAGCTGCAGCTGCTCAGAGGTGATTTGACCGATTGGGGAACTTATTACGGCCTATTGTTTACGTAAATTCATTGATTTATAATTTTTCTACAGCATCCAGCTGGGCATAGGTCCAACCGGAAGTTTGTCAAATTATAAAACTCTACCATATTATTGAATAAACGATAAGGAATAAAAGATTAGGAATGAAATGTCATATTCATTGATTACATCAATCGCAATGATCTTTTTATGTCCTTCCAGTTCCGTTAGTATCGTGGTTTTTACACACAGGTAGCTCACTATTATTCGTTTTACAAGGAAAGATGCAACTGCACTTCCGGTTGGTCATTTTGTCAACCGGAAGTCGCAATAGACCATTCACTTGATGCTGTTTTGACTGTTTTCTCTTCCATATTATTGCCATAAACGTCAAAGAAAGATTCGGAATGAAAAAGTAAGTCTTTCTTACAGAATATGACATCGATCCACTGATCTGTGTTATTACCATCAATCTCAATGATCTTATAATGTGCCCTTCCGGTTCCGTTAGTATCGTGGTGTTTATTGGTAGCACTTAAAACGATTTCCCCAGGAAAGAAGTAACAGCAGTTCCGGTTGGTCATTTGTCAACCGTAAGTCACAATGGACCATTCACGTATTGCTGTTTTTGAACAACACGCGTACACTCGTTTACAGGGAATGTAGGATAGATGAGGTGCAAAATACATTCAAAAATTAAACATAGTGTTATGACTTGACATGGGAGATATAAAAGATGCAGAAGACTGTTCAAATTCTAGAGAGAAAAATAGGAAAGCAGACTCGAGGCTCCGAATATGGGCATCCAATGCGAACAATTTGCACACAGCAATGTGGGAACACCCAATCACATAACTCGATTAAAAATGTATGGCATGGATAAAGGTGTGACCATATCTGATGCATATGGTCACACCTTTATCCATGAAAGGATCCACTGTTCCCATGCCTACATGGTGGTGAGCCATATTGACACCCTTTTTTTCCTGTGTACCTACCCTTGGTGGTACAGTGGAAAATAAATTTTAACCGCAGTAGGTACCCTAGTACACTAGAATGGAGGTTCAATTGCAGGGTCTTCAACTAGGTTTACATATAACATACATAATCATGCCTCTATCCCTAAGGGCTAGGTGAAGGCATACTAGTGTGGCCATATATAATGATAATAACCTTAATTTCATGTTGTCTTTTTACTGATGTATTAGGAGTCTATGCTATGGCCATAATGAAACACACAAAACTTGCCTCAAATTAGTAGGTACATTGTTGATAAAATAATGTATTCAATTTATGTAATTTCATTGTATCTACTTTATAAAAAAAATACTAAGAATAGGATAATCTTTATTGTACACCAATATAAAACATACAGAAGGGAAAATTATTACAATTTTATAAATGTAGAGAGGGCGGCCTTATCGCTTAAAAGCAATCTCTTACAGGCAACCTCTACTAAGCTTATAAGAACTTTAAAAGTACTTTAATATTTAATCTTACTAATATTATATAGGTAAAAGTTTGTGAGTGTGGATGTTTGTTACTCTTTCCTGCTCTCTTACGGCTGAACCTTGGTACAGGGATAGATAACACATCTATCCCTGTCTGGAATAACACATAGGCCACTTTTTATCCTGAGAATAAGTTCCAACGGGAACAACTTTCATGTGAGCGAAGCTGCAGGTATCAGCTAGTTATATTATAAATTCAGTCTTTTATTGCTCATTAGAACTAATCTGTAGCTTCAATAGTTTGAATTTTCCTACATATTTTTTTATTTGTTCTTTTGGATATGGCTTAATAGCCAAACAAGTTGGTATATTTTCTGGCTGTTCAATCCATAATTTGTGTGCTATTGAATTTTCTTTTAATTTTTCGGCAACTTTTTTTAATGATTCTTCATTGGGCACCTGTAAACATTATAAAGCAACTTTAATATTCCAATTGGACACTGCTAGTCTTCTGTGAGAACGGAAGTTCATGTTAGAGATAACAGGAACTTTATTGAATAATACAAGTAGGTATTGAGTGTTATGAAATCAAGTTCTTTCCGAGCTTATTAGTTAGCAACCAAAAGGGTGTTGGGAAACAGACAGGACATAGGATCGGTTGGGGATAAACATACCTCCAAAACTACTTTATGCATATTATCTAGATCATTTAGATACTTTATTGTGAGGTCATCATCTTTATTTAGGTGAAGAACAGCCGTAGAAGCATGACATGCCTGTGCTACAACGGCTCCAATTGACCATCCTAGTTCTTTTAATAAATCAGTCCGTAACAGGATATATTGAACCACAGTATTCGACATTTCCTTAATGGGTTGTGAAATAAAAGTGATTAGTCGTAACGAAATAGCTGGAAACCTGAAACTCAATTTAAATTCAGAGAAATACGCATTTTACATTTTTTGAAAATTGTGAATTTCGGCAGTTTCGACACTTACATATTAGACCTGACATGACACTGACTGACAGCCAGCATTTTTTTTATCAATGCACATGGAATAGGCTAAGGTTGCACCGTGCTACCTAGTCTTTGGTGGCAGATGTGGTACCACCTTGGTAAGATAATCCAAACACTCAGATCACTGTAATGTGAGTGCAAAAGGTTTATAGTGTGTAGAGTGCAAAATACTTCATGAAAGTATACATAAGATTGACGTTTTATAACTTATTGCTGTAAATACACAATTATGAAACAAATAGGCATCTTTAGAAAATTACTGATTCGGCATATAGAGGGCTTTTCCATATTATACATTCTAAGATCTAAATTCTAGCCTACTGACAAATTGACAAACTAACTTATATAGATATAGAAACCTACGAAATAAACTAAAAGAATAAAGCATTATTTGATAATTATTTGCCTTCCCGTTTTCATCTAATATTCACAAGGATCAGAGTAGTACATACTTACTCTACCTTCCTATACAGTATTTATTACACTGATCTGTATTATTACCACAGATCAGTGTTCTCTACAGTCTACACATTGTATGTATACCTTATAGCATTTATTGGCAACATTTTTGTATGTCAACTGTCATCTGTTATAGTCACTGACCTGTAATAATAATCGCTGGACTGGCTATTCCATACAAAATGACAGCTACTTTTTTGTGCCGATTCAAAGCGCCTCTGTTGAGTGCACTGAGAACTAAATTAGTTTGCAAATGGCCGTTGTTTGTTTATTTCAGAAGGAGTTTATGTGTGAAATTTCGAATATTTTTAAGTTATTACTGTGATTGGTATAAATTTGAAGTGTTTTGATGTATAAATTTAGTTCATAGTGTAATTAAGTAGATATTTAGCATGAGATCGTGTGTATATTGTAAAACAAGATACGAGAAGGGCTGTGGCGTCTCTTTTCACAAGTAAGTAAATCTAAGAATCTAATTATTATAAAACCATAATTTAGGTTTTTTTTTACTATCATAAGCGAATACCCTTCGAGTTTCGGGGATTTTACGAATATTTTTATAACCTATAATGATTAATAGGGATGTCAAAATGTATATCGATAATTTTCTGTCCAATGCCAAAATTCGTAGTTTAAAAAACAAGAGGCATGGTAAAAGTTCTTTAATAATTTAATGAACATATTAAAATTATTAATAAACACTTAAAATTGTAGTAGATAATCGAAACAGTAACTAACTAGCGTGTGAAATATAACTTTCTAGCACTAACATTGAATTATAGCACTTAGTGAGACTATTTTTTGTTAATAATTAAATTATTTACTCTTGTTCATAATATTTAAATGTTCCTTTTATTACAGGTTTCCCTCCGATTACAGTTTAAAACTGTGGCTAAAAAAAATGAAGCTTGTCAATTGGACTCCGAAAACATCAGATTATCTTTGTTCAAAACATTTTACTGATGACTGTTTATTAAAACATGGGTCACGGACTGCTTTAAAAAAGTGCAGTATACCTACAATTAGTGTCCGACCGAAACTGGTTTTCCGGCCGAAACCGAAACCGAAACCGAACTTTCGGCCCCAGGGTCAGTTTCGGCCGAAACCGAAACTCACGTGTTCATATTGAAAAAAAAAACAGCCAAGTGCGAGTCGGCGCACAGAGTAATCCGTTACAAAAATTGCGTTTGTTGTGTGGATGTTTTTTTATGATTTTAGTTGGTATTTTTTGTTATAGCGGCACCAGCACATGGTGAGGTGGTTGGTGGTGGCAGTGTTTATTGAAATATTCAACGCTTTCAACACCTTGCCCTGTAGCTGCATTTGGGAGGCGCTTATTTACCATGGAATGCCTCAATACCTCCGTCGAATTGTCGGGGCCTATCTTTCCGAGAAGGCCATAACTTACAAGAGCTGGCTAGGGCAGGGTCGGCGAGATGTGTCGTGCGGTGTTCCACAGGGATCGTTCTTAGGAACGCTCTTGTGGAACATCGGTTACGATTGGGTGCTGCGGTGCCCGTTGCTGTTACGTGCGTAACGTGTTACGACGACACCCTAATTACAGCGTGAGGACCAACGCACCGAGACGCAGCCCTAAAGGACACCTGCGGGATCCAGCTAACATATGGGGGGCGTCAGCATCGGCATCGAGCTCTCGATGACGTATCAGTACTCGATAGCCGGTGTAACTTCAGATACCACTTCTGAAGTTTGGTCCCAAAACTGAGGAAGGGGGCATCAGCCGCACTGTCGCGGTTGTTGCCCAATATCAGGGGACCCAACGCTCCTGCAGGAGACTGTACCTTGGGATCATGCCGAGCATGGCCCTATATGAGGCCCCCGTATGGGCGGAGATCCTGATGGCCAGCAATGCGGCTAAATTGCTTAGCCCGCAGAAGGCGATGGCTGTCAGGGTAAGGATAGGGGATACCGCATGATCTCAGTTGAGGCGGCATGACTTCTAGCCGGGACCCCTCTATGGGACCTGGAAGCGAGGGCCCCTGCGTCATTGTTTAAATGGCGCAAGAAGGCGCTGGAGCGGGGCCATAGGCCTCTTCCTGTGAATAGGTCATGCTCGTGAAAGAGACGGTGTCGGGGAGGAAGCGGGAGAGAACTCTCCCACCCAAGTTGCGCAGTCTGCGACGGCGCACCCTATACTATCAGCCTCTATGACCAGGGGCCTGAGGACGTCTGCTCACCGTCCTTATAGAAGCAGTCCCTAGACCCTCAAGTAGCGGGATAACAACTGAACATCCCACCAAAGACGCGGCCGCAGTATGTGCATCATTCCGAGGGCATACTCGGGGCTCCCAACGCGTGGTTTTTAGCCGGTAGGACTCCGGCATAGCATCCCTGTAGGATTTTCCTCACGTTAAAAACAATTGCGGCTACAGAAATACATCATCAGTGAAAATTTTGGGGCTCTATCTGGCGCGGTTCCAGCGATACGACCTCGTGACTAAGAGACAGACGGACGGCTAGGCCTCATGTCTCGTTAATAGGGTCCCGCTTTAACCCCTCGGTTATTTTTTCAATAGGTGCAGCAAGTTCCACCAAGTGCAATCAATCAACGGTATAAATCATCTCAAGTGTTTATTTTAGAAATATCTCCACCTAAAGATGAGTTTCTTTCTTTTACGAGAGGAATTACACATAGATGCTATTGCGAACTCCTATAGACTAAAACCACACGGTGCCCTGCTACTATCTCTTGGCGGGTTTTGGTTACATTCTAGAAGTGTATAACTAAAACTGGACAAGAGTGAGCCGGACTCGCGCACGTAGGGTTCCGTACAAGAAAAGCGGCAAAAAAGTCACGTATGTTGTATGGGAGGCCCCCTTTAATACTATTATTTTGTCTATTTTTATTATTTGTTGCTATAGCGACAACAGAAATACATCATCTGTAAAAAAATAACCGTCTAACTATCACGGTGGATGAGTTACAGCCTGTTGACAGACAGACAGACGACCAACACAGTCAACAGAACCGACAACAAAGGGGTTGGGTTATGTTATGTCCTAGATGGCGACGTCAATTTGGCGAGCTAAATGTAAAAAAAAAGATCTTTAGGATTCAGTAACCAAAAGTAAAAACGGGATCCTAAAAAGGAGGTCTAAGACATAACACAGGGGTAACTGTTTAATACTTCTCAATGATTGTAATTGCTTGTGGTTTAAATAAAGTTGTATTATTGTAACTATTGATTGGAAGTCCTTTGTAAATCTCTAAATCTTCGGTTAGTAATATATTAACTGGTTGGGCTGACCCCAGGGCCTAAATTAAGGGATCCGCGCGCCCTAGGCTAGCTATGAATTTGCACCCCCATCTGCAACTAATTTAAGTCCTACCTACAAAAGAGACTACGTAAGCTGATCCTAAGTTACTAATCGTTATTCTTTGTTAATTTGAAAATAAAATAAAACCCGATTCTGAGACTTCTTATGAAGTTATGACTTGATGCATCAGCCAGTAAAAAGCGAGATAAAAATACCATCTAAGTACCTAACATTACATCGGTACATTCAGTTTCCGATAAATCGAACCAGTGAATCTTAGTGAAATTCCTTCATAACTTTTTTTTTTTTTTTTTTTTTTATACCACTATGGTGGCAGACAAGCACACGGCCCACCAGAAGAACCGGTGGTCACCGCAGCCTATGAACGTTTGCAACACCAGAGGCGCCACACTCGCGCTGCCGACCCTGTAAAAACCTTCTTAGACCCCTTTTGAAGAACCCCATACTGTAGGCGTTTGGGAAAACCGAGGCAGGAAGATCATTCCACAACCTAAGCGTGCGCGGAAGAAAACCCCTACCGGATCTAACCGTGCTCAAACGCTCCGGACGTAGGGTGTGCGGATGAAATCCCTGTCTATGGCGAGCGGTGCGATGATAGAAGGTAGCCGTGGGCATCATGTCAAACAATTCCTCGGAGCACATACCATTGTACAGGCGGTAGAACACGCATAAGGAGGCATAGTCTCTCCTGTCGCGAAGAGGTTCCACACCACCTGTCAGTATAGGATCGTTGACAACTCTCACAGCTCGCCTCTGCACCGAGTCAAACGGGCGAAGCTGATATTCAGGTGCCCCCGCCCAGAGGTGACAGCAGTACTCCATGTGTGGCCGCACTTGCGACTTATAGAGAAGCAGTGTTTGCGCCGCAGTAAAGTACCGCCGCGCCCTGTTGAGCACACCGAGCTTCTTGGACGCCAGCCTGGCCTTGTCCTCCAAATGACTGCGGAACTGAACGTCACTGGAGATGTCAACACCAAGGATCCCTATACTTTTAGAGATGGAAAGAGATGTGCCCTGGAATCGTGGCGCTACAGTAATTGGGGCTTTCTTAGCGGTGAAGAAACACGCCTGTGTCTTGGAGGGATTGAACTGGACAAGGTTTTGTCTACCCCAATCGGACACTCTAGTAAGAGTAGCCTCGATTTCAGACACAAGCTGTTCACGACTTTCCTCCACTGCGTCCCGAGAGATACCGGGACGGCCTGTGTAACAAGTGTCCCCTGTACTGTCGTCCGCATAACAATGAATGCCGTCAATAGACAACATGTCATTGATATGCAGCAGAAACAGGGTAGGGGACAACACTGAGCCTTGCGGTACTCCAGCGTTTATGGCCATGCAGTCAGAACAGCTGCCGTCGACAACAGCCCTGATGCTTCTATCGGCCAAAAAGCTGGACACCCATCCGCAAAATCTCTCGGTCAGTCCGTAGGAGGGCAATTTTTTAAGAAGACCACGGTGCCAGACCCGGTCAAAGGCTTTAGAAATGTCGATAACTCAGGAAGTGAGCTGATGAATGCAAAATTTATAGCTAAGAACGGTTCGAAAGCCAATGTGCTGGGGACGGCCCCGGCACATTGGCTTTCGAGCATAGAATACCGCAAAATTGGCTCATCTGTGGCTGCTACGATGCCACAGATAGACACACACATACACAGATACACAGGTCAAACTTAAAACACTTCTCGTTTTTCGGCGGAGTTAATTAAATCGTCAGTAATATTGGTGCGATGGTGTCTTTCCAGCCACTCCTCCATGACCGTTTTCACCGTCTCAACAGCACCGTCTCACAGTTTTTTTATATACGACCCACCAGATGTACCGGTGGTCACGCACAAGGAGGCAAAGTCTCTCCTGTCGCGAAGAGGTTCCACACCACCTGCAAGCATGGGATCGTTGACCACTTTATGGCTCACCTCTGCACCCAGTCGAACGGAAGAATTCGCTCAATTCATTCTGATATTCTGGTGCCCCCACCCAGCATAGGCAGCTGTACTCCATGTGCGGCCGCATTTGCGACCAAAACAGAAGCAGTGTTTGCGCCGCATTAAGTACCGCCGCGCCCTGTTGAGCACACCGAGATTCTCCAAATCACTTCGGAACTGAACGTCACTGGAGATGTCAACACCAAGGATACCTATACTGACAGAGTAGGAGAGAGTTGTGTCTTAGTAGGGTTGAATTGAACAAGATTTTTTTTCCCAATCGGACTCTGCGAGTTGTCTCGATTTCAAACACAAGTTGTTCACAGCTTTCTTGTAGTCCGAGAGATACCGGTACGGCCCGTGTAACAAGTGTCGCCCGTACTGTCGTCCGCACTTTTTGGGATTCCGTAAGTCATAGCCCTGCGCCGAGCCCAACGCCAGGCGCCCCCTTGATCCTGGCGCCCTAAGCTTCAGCTTAGTTAGCTTATGGGTAAATCAGGCCCTGGCTGACCCCAACCATGTCACAAGCAGAGCCAGTCACTCAAAATTCATGAACACGTGAGTTTCGGCCTGGCCGAAAGTTTCGGCCCATTTTGGCCGAAACCGAAACTGCGGCCGAAACTCGATTTTTTGGCCGAAACTGGCCGAAACCGAAACCGAAACCGAAACTTCGGTCGGTCACTACCTACAATATTTCTTGGTAGGTGTAAATTAGTTAGTGAATACTTCTTTGGTATTTAAGAAATATAATTGAATATAAATAACCAACACTCAATATTTTTCAGAAACTGATTCATCGTTGGTCACTGCAGAAACTGATTCATCTACATATGATGACCCATGCTCATCACCCATGCAGCCGATTTACAATAGTAACACTACTTTGGCAACATACCTGCCACCACTGTTTAAGCAAACACTTTTTTTTTATATTAAGCTCGCCAAACTGAATTCGCGAGCCTGATGGTTAGCCTACTTAGGTACTTTAAAGTAGTCATTCATATTATGTAAACATCATTGGTACAAAAATAAAATTAACATTGTAATCAATATCTGGTAAAGTTTTTATCGATACCAAGACAGGTGTTGTACATCACTAGTATTAGTTCCAAGTACATTCGCTAGCTGCCGTCAGCGCCAAATGGCGATTTTCAATTAGGCACACTTTTATGAAACCGATCACCAGTCCAGATACTATTACAGGTCAGTGGTTATAGTGCAGTGAACAAAGTGAAAAGTAAAGTTAACGCTTTTAAAAAACAAAGAGGCTTAAAGGTCTTGTAACCAAGCCAAAACCATTATAAAATAAATAAAAAACTGTCATCTGTCATGTCAATATTGTCAATTGAACGTCAAATGATGTGATGCCTGTTATTTATTTCGAATTTTTGATTTCTGCATAAAGCTAATTATTACAAGTATTTTATGGCCCAATTATCAAGATTTAACGTTATCTTCTGACTATCATACTGTCTTATAATTTATCACTATTTCTGAGAAACCATGGCTTCAGGTTTGGAAAACTACGTCAATCAAACTGTGTCTGTGATAACCTCAGACGGCCGGAACTTTATAGGAACTCTAAAAGGATTTGACCAAACGATAAATATAATACTTGATGAATCTCACGAACGAGTATTCTCTTCATCCACGGGCGTGGCGCAGGTAGTTCTTGGACTACATATAATTCGCGGCGACAATGTTGCTATCGTCGGCCAAATCGATGAATCAATTGATAGCAGATTAGACCTCGGCAATATAAAAGCAGAGCCATTAGGTTCTATTGTACATTAAGCTAATGTAAGGGTATGTAATAAATAGGATATTTTTACTAGGAAATGTGTTTTATTTGCTAATCATACATGTGTCTACCTAGAAGTTAACATAATTGCGTTTACCGAAACCATGTTAACGAATTTTAATCACCTCCATATGTCTTCAAGAATCTAGGATCTTTTTTACTGTTGGTTGATAATACCAGGTGGAATTGCTACACAATATTGATTAACACCACATAATCTGTTTTACAATCTTTTTATTAATAAACTGGTAAAGTAAATGTGGAACAATACAAGTGGCAATATTCTAAGATATGTTGCCTCATCTGAGTATTAGTTGGGGTTGCACCTACTATGCATATTTATTTGATGGTTTCAGGAGTTGATTATCCTGTGGAAGACTTCATGGCCTTGATTTCCTATTAACTGTCACATTCCTGCACTTAGTGCGGAGTGCGAGTTTTGGCGTGTGCCATTCAACATTAACGGTGAATTAATGATGATTATTATGGAATTGAGTCACCACCACATAGCTGTAAATACAGGTGATATGACATACAAATTTACTAATACATGCTTCACCGTGATCATGTTAAGCACTCGCAAAAACTTATACTAGGCACTCTCAACTCTTTAAAACCAGATTTATCTTACTCAGTCTCCATTGGTTTGGGATTATCTAGGTAAGGAGAATGCTATTAAATTTTAATATACACTTATTTGCAAAAAAAACTGGCACCATTTCAAATGTTAATATTGCTTTGTTTGATAATTATAGGTAGTTTTATCCTCACAATTTGGTAAATTAATACGAAAATAATCGTTTTCATCAGTATTTCATAAAATTTTGTTACAATTTATGGGAAATAATGCTAAACCTCGCTAGTAGTGTATGTTCGCTAGTAGTGCATTATGCTCATAAAGTAAAAATAAAAAGGTTTTTTTGTTTGTTTTTCTTTAATAAAGTAAAAGCAGATAAATGTTTAGTATCAAGTGTGACCCCCTCTAGCTAAAATCACAGCTTGAATTCGTCTGGGCATGCTAGCGAGTATATCCCGGATACTTGCTTGCGGAATACGTTCCCACTCCGCAGTAATCACATTCTTCAGCTCTCTGATGGTCTGCGGAGCCGGGAGTACTGATCTCACACGCCGTTTTAGAACATCCCAGATATGTTCTAGGGGATTGAGGTCGGGACTTCGAGCTGGCCAATCCAAACGACGAATGCCGACTTCTTGCACATACGCATTAACATCGCGGGATCGGTGGGCGCGAGCATTGTCGTCCATAAAAATCGAGTCTTGACCTAGAGCGGCCAATGCGGGTTGTGCATGAGGAATTAGAACTTCCGTTATGTATCGATGCCCAGTCAGTGAGCCGTTTTCAATGAAGACTAACTCTGTACGTTCCATTGAATTTATTCCTACCCAAAACATAACAGAGCCCACACCATAAGGTGTGATTTCTTCGAAACATGCATCTGCAAAGCGCTCTCCTTGTCTTCTTAGCACTCGTCGACGTCGATCTTCACCGAACAGAGATATCCTGGCTTCATCAGAGAACAAAACCCTATTCCAATCTTCTTGAGTCCATGATTCACAATTTCTAGCGAACCTAAGCCTGTGAACTCTGTGCTCACGGAGTAATTTGGGGCCGCGGGCCGGGCGGTGACTGCGTATATTGGCAGCGAGAAGCCTCCTCCTGACCGTCCATAGACTAATATGCACATTTCTTACTTCTTGGAGGTTGTTCTTAAGATCCACATACGAAGATTTGCGATTTCTCAATGCGCGACTCACAAGAAAACGATCATCCCGTGGTTGGGTACATGGTTTTCTTAAAGAACCAGGCCTTCTCTCGACGGAACCAGTCTCCTGATATCGCTGCCAGGTCCTTTGGACCGTCGAGCGACTAACATTTAGCCTCCTAGCCACGAAACATTGGCTGCAACCCTCTTCAAGCAGCACGATAATTTTGGTAGCTTTTACCACTTTATCTACCACTAGCTGACCCGCGCAACTTCGTTTGCGCCACATAAGAGAGAGTATTACCTGTTCCCGTCGCATTTACTCCCGTCGCGTTGCGTTTACTCCCGTAGCGTCTCGTCGTTAATATTCAATACTACGTGAGAGAGAGAGAGAGGAAGGTTTGTCATCGCGTGTATTCCCGTTGCATTATTTTTAAGAACAATTTCGTTTATGAAAGAGGTATCCCGTGGCAATATTGTAGAAAAAAATTGATTGCCATTAAATGGTTATTGTGCACCAACCCAAAGATAGACACATGCTATCGCGCAATTTTTTTAGAATTTTTTTAAGAAAAACAATTTTGTAGTACCTACTTGCATATTTTTTACATAACTATAAATATTTACGCAGCACACGCAACGAAGCTCTCAAAAGGAATAACTTTTCCTTTGTTTTTGAAACATTTACTATTACTGCTCCGCTCCTATTCGTTGTAGCGTAATGCTATATAGCCTATGACACTCCACAATAACGTAACTTTCTATTGGTGAAAGAATTTTTAAAATCGGTTCAGTAGATCCCGAGATTACCCCTTACAATTTAACAAACACACAAACTTTACTTCTTTATAATATTAGTATAGATTTTTGATACAGCCAAACAGCAATAAATAAAGCTTTGACAGTCAAGGATATGAAATTAATCGATAAAAAATGAATAAAAGTTGTGAAAGTCGATGTTAACTTCTGGAACTTCGCGCCAAAAATGTAGGATAAAAAGGGGTTTGCTGTAAAAATGAGCATCAAATGAAAATTTGAATTTAGAACGTACTTTTTTAAATACCACGGCATTTTTAAAACCGGCCAGTAACCTGTACTAACGATTGAAACCTTTTTGGTATTGTATCTTTTTAAAGATGAATGAAAATCAAAACCGCCCGTTTTTTTTGCAAATGAGTGTATTTGAGTGCCCACACTAAAAGAGCAGTTTGACTTACAAAGCCTCAGTTGGCTACCATAACTGTCATGAGGAAGACCATTAGAGCAGACAACCCAATTTGCACACCCTGCATGGAGACGGATGAAACACCCAGTTGCATCGTTATAGAATGCCCAGGACTGGCAAGATACATGGCTCTCTAGGAAGTCGTCGGCAACGTGAAGAGTCTGCTAGACTTCCTGGAGGAACTGGAGTGGCAAATAGCCGTACCACATCCCCCCACGCAAAATAGGCGCAATTAAAGACGTCAAGTTGCGGAAACCAGCCCGTGTAAACCTAGAAACCTAGAGCATTTGGGATTTCCACAGGTGTCACCAGTACCACAAATTCTAGGTTCAGAGGGAGATACAGATGTTGTCTTTTACAGTATCTAGTGGAAGTAAGGACCTGTGCACATTGGAGGTATGGCACGGCAAGGTGAGGAGACTTAAATAATATTCTGGTAAAATAAGATCAATATTAAGACTTGTAAGTACAAAATACAATACCACAGTATACTTGGGCATGCCGTGCCAGCAGCCTTTGGAATGCTTCGGCATCCCTTAGGGTGTTTTACAAGTATTCGGGTTACGGCAATAAGACAGTGCCTGCCTGATCTGAATGAAAAAAAGCTGGGCGAGAGCTTGGTGTCCGAGGACGCGTCAGTCTGGCACACTTCATGCTTGAGAATCATCACGGCAGTCAGTGTGCACCGTCCACTTACATATAGGGTACCGAAGAATCCCCTGCCGTGCTGTGCTAACATTGTGTACCGAGCAAGTGTGCCATCAGTCATTTACCACCTTGTGTCAAGTTTATGAACGTGAAACGAGTTCTATGATCCGATGGCTTCTTTGTTACTGGATTCACGACGCCTAGGCACTTGTCAGATGATCGTTAACGCCGTTACAACTATTATCAAATCATCTTGTGTAAACTCTCGTCTTTTCCCATTTTCGCTGTAATACAGAGTCCCAGACCTTCCACATCCAGTGCCTCCCTGCGACGTTTTCTAGGTAGTAAGAGGTGTCCTAACTCCTTGCTCTAACCTCACGATTGTAATCCAGTCACTAATATATTTTATTTCTAAGAAGTCCTTTTTAAGCACTCCTGTTTTCCTTGCCTTTACAGATAAGACTTGGCTACCACGTGAAAATCCGTATACAATAAGTGAGGGTTAAGTAAAGAAAATAGGTTGTGGTCTACGTAACAGAGACTGGATTCGACCAAAATCGCAGTAAGGCTATACTAGAGAATCGCTCGTACTTACACTAAAAGTAAAGTGAAAGTGAAGTTACCATCAACAACTAACAAGCAAAACGTAACTATGGTAACCTATGTCCCATACTGAAGTAGGTACCTACTCAACTCCAGTATGTACCATAGTTACGTTATGCTTATTAGTTGTTGGTTAAATGGAAAATGACTTTACTTTTAGAAGAGGTGCAGTTATTTTGTAGTATAGCCTTACTCCGAGTTTGGTCGAATCCCAGCCTTATGGCTGGTACACACGTAACGATATATCGTAGCGATTAATCTATGCAGACCCATTTGCGCAGATTTATGGATCGTGTGTATGACAAATCGTTGCAGATTATCGTTGATCGGGGGCAGTTGCAATTTACATTAAATAAATCGTTGTCGATTGCGTTTGCGCAGTTTTATCGTCGCGTGTGGATGACGATCGATGCGATATGGTATGAGAAAATCGCTTCCTTTTCATGAGCCAGTCTTTACACCACACACTCCGCGCCTTTTTATTCTTTAAACACAAAACCAGGCCTAATATTGCGAGCGCGTCATCATCTTCCATAATGCGTGTTTCTTGCATGAGATTCTGCGGAGAACTGCCGATCGACGCCGATATCGGAGGCGTGTGGTGACACTAGGGACGTTCGATTTATCTGCACAGTCTGAAATCGCTACGATATATCGTTAACGTGTGTAGCGGGCATTAGGGAGTTAAATTATACCACATAGCTACATGTATTAACAACGTTTATTATTTACAAATAAAATTATGTATCACATTATTTACATAGTTTCAATTTTACATAGCATTGTATTGAGGTGGGATGTACTTCTTTTTTATACCACTACGGTGGCAGATAAACTTACGGCCTGATGGAAAGTGGTTACCGTAACGTATATACGCGCTGCCGACCTAGGCGCAGGTTGTGACGAGTCACAGTTGAAATTTTTCAAGCCGCCCATTAGGCCTTCAACTTTATACATATTTGGGGAGCTTTGGAGATTGCAGCATATTCACTGTTCTGTTTTATAGAAACAGTGTTGTCTCGTTCTACTCGTGGGTAGAAAACAATTTAGTGAACAGTTCCGGACATTAAAATGATACACGAGATCTAATGAGTTCATCTGCAATACAGAATGTATCTAAAAATTGTAAGGAATGTCTATACAGAAGCGTTTATCTACTATTTTTTGGTTATAGGGATGTTAGTTAAGTACATTACATTAATTAATTGACGAACTATGTATTATTAATACCAAAATTAAAACTTTCATTGGATTTCAAAATTATTATGAATAATAAGTAAAAATATATTCATTTAAATGTACTGAAATTACTATCACAAAAATGATAGGTCGTTCTTTGTTCAATTTTTCTGTACTTAAAATGTTACTAATACAATAAAGCACGAAAAATGTTATGACGTAACACAATGTTACCACAACGAAAAATAGATTTAAAACTATTCGATATTTGGTAACCAGACCACTAATATAACATATACAGCCATAAAATACGTATTAAAATGTATCTTTAGAGCTTTATCACATTTTATTATCCAATCTACAACGATTTACTTCAGGAATAGTCATTTTTGTTCGTAGTTTGTCCCATAAGTACTATTTCTTGCGGCCTGAAAAGGAGAAATAAGGGAAACATAATTTAATCAATTCTAGTGTTTTGTTTTAAACTTCTATCTATACTAATATTATAAAGAGGAAAGATTTGTTTTTTTGTTTGTAACGAATAGGCTCCGGAACTAATGGATCGATTTGAAAAATTCTTTCACTGTTGGGAAGCTACACTCTTTGCGGTGAACATAGGCTATATTTTATTCCCGTATTCCCACGGGAACGGGAACTACGCGGGTGAAACCCGTAAAATGACCGGCGTGACGTCCGCTAGTTAATATATAATGATGCATCATTGGTTACTATAACTACATAAGAATTATAGGTACGTTTAAGGGCGGACTCGACCAAAACCGGAGTATGACTATACTCGGACTTGACTAAAACCGGAGTAGACGTAACTATGGAAACGATACTGAAGTAAAATACTTCAGTATGGTTACTATAGTTACGTTATGCTTATAAGTTGTTGGTAAAATGGAAAATCACTTTACTTTTAGAATAAGTATCTACAAGTTATTCTCTCTCTAGTATTACTCCGATTTTAATCGAATCTGTCCTTAGTGAAAGATGGTTTCTGTAGATATTAGTCGACAGCATAATATGCCTACCAATTTTTTATAACTTTATGATGTATTTTTACATAATTAACTGTACTTCTATACAACTCAACCTATAGCAGGTACTATTCTACATATTTCTTTGAATATTATAGATACATGGCTACCTTCAAATCTATATACAATAGATAGAAATATAACCTTAGCAGCGACGTGATTACTATATCAGTCTTCAGGCCCTTGAGATTTAATTATTTGGATAGCTATTCCTTGACTGAAATTAATAGGAATCCATTCCAAATGACACTCAATAAATTTTCTATCTAAGTACAGGTTGAAGCAATACACAATTTGCCCTTTTTCGCATACTGTTTAAGGCACAAATCTGGGTAAAGGCGTGGTGTGAGTGGAAAGGAGCGGAAAATGAAAAAACTATATTCATATAGGTCACAAAGTAACACTTATGAGCGTCAAGATTTTTGATTCTGCATTTAAAACTGTGAGTTAGCTAATTATCCGACACTGATGCAGAGCCGAGATTGGAAAAAAGAAATAAATAAATATTTGTGGATGTTCTCACACAACGTCATCTAGCCCAAATTAAGATAATATAAGCTTGTGCTATGGGATCTAGACGACTGATAGACATACTTATATATTTCTAAATACATTCATATTATACATAGAAAACATCCAAACTTCGAAACAAACATTTTGTGGATGCCACAAATATTTGTGCATACCCAGGAATCTAGCCCAGGACCTCAGCGCAGCAGGTGGTTAGTCTACCGAATGCGCCATGTAGGCAGTCAAATATGGATATCCTATGGTTCTAGATAAGACAGTTGGTTTTTGTGTATGGGCGTATGAGTAAAATAATAATTAAATATTTACCTTTGCATTTTCTCCTTATATTTTTGTGTATTGTGTTTTTGGAAGAATTGCTTGCCATATTCGAAAGTCGCTATCATAATCGCACACGCCGGGGCCACTTTAAATATTCGAGGCAGAAAGCCTGTGAAGAGACCTTTGAACCCGTGACTGCTGTATATAGTCCGGACTATGTCCTTCATGTTTGAGGCTCTCTGTTCGACTTTACCTTCTGAAATGTACAAAACAACAATAAACATAGAAATATTTAGGAGGCAATAAAATATTATTTAGAGAATAATTATATTATCAACTAGCGTATAAGGCCCCGCAAGTTGGTATTGCGCTGGAACCTTGTCATAATAACAGCTAACTGACGTCATTGTGACGTAGCGCGAGCGCGGGCTGGCCTCGCGAAGCTGCGTACGGTATTTATTTTTAGTACTGACGGCTCGACGGACATACGTCACATTCTAGTCACCAAGATGGCCGCCAAGCGCAATATCAACGTGCGGGGCTTATACGTCACGCGGTTTCATCCCGCGTAGCTCACGTTCCCGTGGGAATATGGGAATAAAATATAGCCTATGTTCACCAGGGATAGTAAAGCCTCCCAACAGTGAAAAAATGTTTCAAATGGGTTCAGTAGTTTCGGAGCCAATTCGATGGAAACAATCTTTCCTCTTTTTAATATTAGTATAGATAAAAAACATTGTTAGAGTTTGTTCTAACTATTAAAATGACTCCAAACGCTTGTAGTAGCTACCTACATTCATATACCCATGCCCTTTTCGCGAAGAGGAAGGCAGTGGCGTGCTATAGCTAGCCTAGCATTACGCCAGTTGCATTGTTTCCTATGTTACGGTAGTGAGCCTATTGCAGTAGCAGTTCGTAGCTATCTATTGTTCAAAGTTTTAAACATACATACATTCCGAAGAGGAAGGCAGAGGCATAGTGTACGCCCACATTTCACCTTATAGTTTTATGTTCCACGTAATAGGTGGTGAGCCTATTGCCGTGTTGAAATGGAGAGGCGCAGGTCGTGACGACCCGCAGTTGAAAATTTCCAAGCCGCCCATAAGGCCTTCAAGCTCAACGATTGTCATTTTACTGCTAACCGGGATTCATTTCGAGTTTTCCTTCTCCACGCAAACTACGAAAGCGTTCCCTTAGTCGCCTCTTACGACACCTTCGGGATTAATTGGGAGTGGCGACACTTTGTACTCTTTTCCGTTGCCACACGGGGCCCCCTCGTCATACGTAGTAAAAAGTTTAAAAAAACCCATCAATTCTTTAACTCGGCCTAACGATTACTATTTTGCTGGGGACTTAGGACCAATGATTGTCGCAGACTAGTCGTATTGAAAGGTGTATTAAAAGTAATCGCTTACTAAGTAAGCAGGGCTAAGAGCGCCTTAAAAGTATTAGTCAAATATAATAGTTGTTCCACTATACCAGAGGTACGGTAGGTAAGTAGTCAATAAAAAAATTGTCATATCAATTCTAACCTGCGTATATCTCCTTTTCTCCTAATTCTATTTGTTGATGTGTTTTTACTACGTCAAATGGAAGTGTAACAAGCGCAGCAATCTGAAAAAAATTACAGAAATTACACATTTGAATCTGAATTTTAATTTGACTTACATAGCATTCAAAATAGGTTTTTACAGCAGCAAATTCGTGAATTGAGTTGACTCAATCTATCCATCAAACTAGTTCGTCACAGTTCACAACTGGATGTAGGACTCTTCCAATAATTTGGGAGGGTGATTGGTTACTCTACTGCACTATGTTGCTTGGCCAGACATTGGTACAGGGCTTTGTTTAGAGTTTAGATAGAGGTTTCCTTCTTTTAGCATTCTTATTTAAGCTGGTTCAAGTACCGGAAATCACAGTAAGGGGACTTTACTGTGTTTTCCCGTACCTGACCTGTAATCCTTCAGAATAATAAGGTTGATTTTTGTG
The DNA here is from genome assembly GCA_933228765.1 of Miltochrista miniata. Lineage (NCBI taxonomy): Eukaryota > Metazoa > Arthropoda > Insecta > Lepidoptera > Erebidae > Miltochrista > Miltochrista miniata. The sequence goes on from OW121756.1 coordinate 25,989,953, forward strand.
CATTATAATTAGGCTTATTTGGGCTATAGAGCAACAGAAGTTGAAACATGTGTTTCGGCGATGAAGATGGTACAGTGAAAATGCGGAATTACGAAATGGACAGCTGAAGAACTATTTAGAATAACGTTTAGGCGCTTTGCAAACGTCGGGGCGGACCGAGCCGGTCAATTTCACCGCAAACGATAGCGCTAAGGGAATACCATACTACCAACGCACATGTTGGTCAGCTATTTTTTTTTGCAGTATCCCCCAAAGGTTGACTAATGGGCAAAGGCTGTAAAGTATACATTGCCTGTAAAATGTTTAACTCTATTGTAATACGCCAATGCAGTTAGGTCAACAAAGTGTCGCTAGATAATAAAATCAGCTTACTTAGTCGAAGGTCGCGCATAAATAGATTATTCTACCTTACTACAGTAATATATCTGGCTTTTTATCTTAGCAATAGATTAGTATCGTACCCCCAACATCTGCGATATTTTACACAATAGATAATGTATCGTGCTGTAATGCTTATCATGCTGTTTATATTAGTATAAACAGCTACTTTTCAGCGCATTATCTCTAAGAATTATGGGCATTAGATTCAGTAATCACGAAAGTAATTACGCATGAGCAACTGAATAGCTAAGTACAGTAATAGTGATTTTAACCCACGTCGCTTTAAGTAGAGTTCAACCGATAATGATTAAGACACCAACACTATCCTTAGAGATCAGAAAAAAGAAACATGTATAGCATTGAAACAAAAGTTAAAATTTCAAGTAAGATTGGTTCCTGAAGTGCTGTTCTAAATCTAGAATCTAGTTGACTTATATTTGATATTTCGAGTTTAACACCATTAATTTCTGAGGTTTACCGATGCCCAAATTTTATCTAGTAGTAGTCCACATAGATGGATCAGGATAAGTATACTTACGCTGCCAGCCACAGATCCACAAAAGAAGTTTAATAGGAATGCATTTTTCTCTGATGTCGGTTTTTCAAATGATTGTCTTGTCCTTTCAAATGTCGTCCAGTATATAGCTGGAAACAGATTTAACAAGGTGCTATTAATGTATTGATGGTAATGGTCTAAGAGCTGGTAGGAATTATTGGCTAGTTTTTAGACGCAAGCTGAAAATTTGTCTTATCCTCTCCTCTTTATCTTTCTCTCCACTAAACTCCTCACTAGGAGTCTAAATCAACCACAAAATTATAAAAAACTAGCTGACCCGCGCAACTTCGTTTGCGTGATAAATGAAGAACCGCTCGACCGATTTTGTTCAAACTTCACATGAACCATCTACTAAATAGTCGGAACAAAGCCTAAGCATTTGGTTTGGATAGGTGAGCCCGTTCTTGAGTTATAAAATTACAACGAAAAGTGGCATTGATTTTTATATATATAGATGAAAACAGGCAACTTGTAATACTGAAATAGAATGTTGACATGTACAGAATTTCAAAATTAATAAATAAGCCAGACGATAAAATAAATGAAGCGCCTGCCTATAAATTAGTGCGACTATTTATTAACATAGATTACTTGAACTATTTGTATAGGCATTCTTCTTGGCGATCACTGAGCATACTTTTAGACACACTGTGGGCAAAAACGGTAATAGACTACAGCTGTCTCGTGAGCCAATGTTTAATGGTTTCAGTCAAAACTTACAATTGATATGAACCATTTCAATATGATCAAGACACAAAATAATGACACATTTTTTCCCAACATTACTTATTAAATTGACTCACCTGAAAATGGTACATCTCTTAATAAAGTTGATCCTAATCCACGGAAAAGTCCTCTTGCTCCTTCATGTTTGAAAACTTGCTGCAATGCGAGGGTAATTTCTGCAAACAAATTTATAACTTTAATCAAATGTAACAAAGAAATTTTTATTGAATTAATACTGCACACTGGATGAATTTTCAGAATCCAAAATATTTTTTTAGGAATGTGAACGAGAACAAAATAACCTAGTTAATCTTAGAAGGTTAATCAAGCATAAGCATGTATGTGGGAAGCATTTAAATATAAATACCATTGGTTTAGTTACCCTATATCTTACCTGCATATGTCAATTTTTTCGATTGCATCTTTGTTCTAATAAGTTCTAAAGGACTGACTATTGTTACTGCTATTGTTCTTGCTGTGGCTCCTGCTATCAGTGGTATCCACAATGGTTGACTCGCTGTAGAAATTACATTACATTACATTACATTTAGAATATGTTTCCATAAATAGTTTTTAATAGTTAATGTTAAACTTGTCTGGTGATTAACTTATATTGATGTAGCAATTATTAGTTCAACATAATATACTGTAGGTATTGTCTTACTTCCAACTAATATTATAAATGAGAAAGTTTGTGAGTTTGGATGTATGTTACTCTTTATAAACACTGTAACGGCTGAACTGATTGGGCAGGAATATGGTACAGGGATAGATTAAAGTCTGGAATAACACATAGACTTCTTATTTCAGGAATAAGTTCCCATGGGAAAAGAGAACGGGAACAAAAATTACATGGGCGGTGCCATGGGAGCCATCTAGTGTACGAACTGTACAATAGTAATAAAAAGAAAATTGTGAACTCACAACTCAATAAGAATTACTACAGATTACAGTTTATCATGTATAAAAAAGAACTAGCACAACCAAGAACATAATTAACGGTATAGATTGGCTGCATTTACGGTCACAAACAATACATCAACCAGATTACTAAAGTAAAATATATGCTTCAAAATGAGAATGGCCTGTCTAACCAAATACAGAGTAAACACATACATAACCACCCTTACATTGCATTTACTCTCCATGTTCATTTAGGTAGTTACATAATTTTTGTTTTGACCCACAGCCAGGTCTCTTTACTAATGTGTCTGACTAAACCATCACATAACACTTAGCTACCATTTGTAATACTTTTAAATACATTATGTAATAACTAGAGTTGTGAAAGTAGTACAATGAGCCCTAAATTAAATTGTCATGATGATTATTTCAACCATTGATCTATTACACAAATTTCATAAATAAAAATAATGACAATAACTGCCTGCCTGATTTATCAATAATAATAATAACCTTGAGATTATACCTATGTAAACTCTTTTTTGTTTGACTATGTTTTGATTGTGTGAGTGGTGAGTGATTGATTGACTGTGTTGTATACATGCTTAAAAAAACTATTTTATTTCAACTTCAACACTTCCTTAACACAAAGGAAAAACTATACCTACATAAAAAGTGATGTTAATTTGTAAGTCTATATAAATGTGTGGGTGTGTGTGAGTCTGTGCATTTGAAGTGTGAAATTGATTTAGTAACAACAAGATAAAAACTATTAAATAATACTAACAAGTTACGAAGGACAGATAACTAACGAAACTTACGATCAGCTGTTAAGTTGTTGTATGTTGTTTTCATCTTAAACCGCAATTGCTCATAGGACACAAAATAAATAACTGTACATGGTACAGCTAAGACTAAAGTTGGGCTTAAACCCGACCATAATGCTCCTACTCCTTCAATCTTGGCTATTTTATAAAAGGCATCCTGAAACCATACAATGTATAGAAACCTGCAATAGCAATGAAATTTGATCATTTGCATTACTTAATAACATACGAATGTGCCTTGAAACTGCGCTCGTCGCGGCATCCAAGCAGCCCCACAAGGGCATAAGTGTTCCATGAGACCATTGCAATAAAGGTAACATTTGTTTGACAATAATGCTTTCTGTTGAGCTTGTAACCTGATTTTTACAACATCAAGAGGTGTCACTGCAAATAACATCAATATTAGAGCAATAACATTGGTGAATGTCGTCCACAAAACAATAAATTCCTCTCAATACTTACTGAACAGCGAGGTTATAAGGGCACCGGAACATGCCGATGCCATTTGTTGGTAAGGAGTAATTCGGAACTGCGGGTCATTTTCTCGAATCATGGCATCGGCTTTTTTGAAACAAATATTTATTCTAATACGAACAACATTCGTTGAATTATAATTTACATTCACTACGCTTTGTAAAACGCAACAACTGCCAATAAAAAATAAATTATGATTCTGCTGGAGTGCTGTGCTATGACTAGTGTTGCCGCTCGATAGTTGACTATTGATATTATATCGATAGGCTATCGATAGTCGACTATTGTTAGCCTATCGATAGTTCTATCGATAGTATCGATAGTGTCGATACTATCGATTGTATCGATAGCACCATTAGTATAAATACTATCGACACACTGTAATACTATCGATAGAATCGATAGAATCGTTTTTCAATACTCAATGTACTATCGATAATATCGATAGTATCAATACTATTGATGCTGAACATTGCAATGACAATCGATAGTGTCGATAGTATCGATAATATCGATAGTTTTGTTTTATCGATAGTGACCTTTCCTTCAATAGTATTGGTTGGAGTCTGTAGTCTAAAACAGGGCTTCCTAAACTTTTAAGGTTAAAGGAACACCAAGCAAATATGGTTTATTCTACGGAACCCCATAAAAGGTGATAGCAAACTAGCAAGTTAGACAATGTCCGCGGTTCCACCTGCGTGAATTCCTGTTACCGTTCCCGCTTCCCATGGAAACGTTTTCCCGGGATAAAAATGCTTTTTTATTAAGCTCATCAAATTGACTGATGGAAGCCATAGCGACATTTAACGATTGCGGGCCATTCTCACAGTCCGTAAGACTTCTGACAGTGGTCCTCAAGTTGGCGACCCTGTGATGTTCCTTTTGACGCTCCGCTTGAAGAACCCGGGATTGTAAGAGGAGAGAAGTACGTGCGCGAGCAGGTCGTTTCAAACTTTTATAGATCGACAGAGGAACGATCTTTTGAATCGCTCAGTTCTGGCGAAGTACTCTCCGCTGTAAGAGCGTTACCTACATTTGGCTGGCATGCATAATTTCAGGATCGAAAATGGGAGGGCAGGATTAGGTTGAAGAGCTCTATTGAGAGCTAGGCTAAGCTAATAAATATCGCTTTTTTTTTGTTTTTTGGAATGTACGCTTTTGTTACTGCAGCTGGCAGAAATAAATTGTTTTTCTTTCTTTCTATCTAAATAGCCTATGTCTTACTCCAGACCAGAACCCCTCAGGGATCAGGGGATAAGCGTTACTTCTTCACGGAGCTAACGCAACACCCTTTGGGCACAGTAAATTTGGCTTTTTCAATTAGCTCCCTTAAATCAAATATCTTTGGAATTAACTAAAAGGCCACATTAGAAGGGAGGGCATAACGGTAATCCCTTCTTTGAGCAGCCCGCCTGGCGCAGTACCTCCGCTCTGCAGAAGACAGCGGTAATAGTAACCGGGCTTCGTGTTTGGTTGTGTTCTCCGTCGGTGAGCAGGGTTCCAGAGCTCATTGGGGTGGTTATATGCGGGTGATGGTGAGACCAGAGGCTGGTCTGCTTTCAGGGAAACCCGGTGAAACGGTTGACCACAGGGCCCCCGCAAGCTGCACGGGACCCAAACCTGAGAATTAATTTATCTCCGACCCAGGGGGCTGAAACAGCAGCCTGTGTAAAGTCCCTGGTGCTGTGGTCGTGCCGGAGGAGGATAACCGGAGTGGACGCGGCCACTGCATTAGAGGGGACTGGAGGCCCTTTCGTACGCCATACCAATCTACCGCATCACACGTGCCGGCTTTTGGGAGTGCAGTAACCTCGCTTTGTATCTTGCGCCACCGGTACACACCCTTCTTAAATTCCCGTTTTCTCAACACCATGGCAAGGAAAAAGAAAAATATGAAACGTTTTACAGAGGCATTGTCGTCCATACTTCAAATGGACTTTTGTCACATCAGAGACATACACAAGAACATCAACGTAGTCCACCACCACCTGGAATCTGCGCAGCCGATCCTATTTATTTTGACGGAGACGCAAATCTCCTGCCCGGAATTAATGGTCCTTGGCTACAAGCTGGAGTACAGCTTTAGGTGAAAAGCTGGGGTGTGTTTGTATAATATGTACCTTGAAGACAGGGATCGGATCGGATCGGATCTACTAGTGTGTTTGAACTGGTATCACAGCGATGATACGGACTGGTGGACTGCCTTTCTGGGAGTCGTGAATTGTGGTCGCTTGCCAAAACTGCCTAGAGAAACAATTGTCGGTCGGGTTTGCCACCCCTAATTAAACCGGATGGTAGACTGGCTTAGAGTGCCAAGGAGAAAGCCGACCTTTTGGGTTCTCTCTCTACCTCCAACTCGAATATGAACGACGTGGGTTCTTCGCCGACTGGCATACCCTGGTGTTGCACTTCCATTCCAGAAATTAAATTTAGTCAGCGGGACGTAAGGCGGGAGCTTCAATCCGTGATCCCGTTCATAAGTCGAGTGGGCCAGATGGCATACCTGCGGTGGTAGTTTGGTCCTGAGTTGTGTCCGGCGCTTACATACTCGTCTTTTCATACTTTCATATTCTATGAAAGAGTCTCAACTTCGTGGAAGATCGCGCACGTGCATCCTTTACCCAAGAAGGGTGATAGAACCGACCCGGCCAATTACAGGCCTATAGCTGTTACCTCCCTTTTATCTTAGGTTGTTCCTTTTATCTGAGGTACCTTGAAAAACACGACCTGCTCAGTGACTGGCAATACGGTTTCTGTCACGGTCGCTCGACTGGCGGTCTTGTATGGCCGCACTTGCGACTTATAAAGAAGCAGTGTTTGCGCCGCAGTAAAGTACCGCTGCGCCCTGTACAGTACATTGTTTTTCTCTGTTTTTATTGGAACGAAGTTCCTTATCGCGCGTTGTGAAAGGGGGCTAGACGGAAAAAATTCTCACGAAAAGTTGTAACGACACTTTTTTGGAACGAAGTCCCTAATTGCTATAGTATGGAGGGTAGAGGTACCGAACCGAGAGGGGGGAAGGTGAGGGGGGAGTGGGGAAGGGGGGGGGGAGTGGGGAAGGGGGGAGTGGGGAAGGGGGGGAGTGGGGAAGGGGGGTAATAAAATGGGGGTTAATAATAAAAAAAAAATAATTATAAAAAATAAAATTTTATTACAATTCCTTCACTAATTAATCGAAAGGAACTTCGTTCCATCCGGGTGTCCCTTGACACCTCTCAAGTTTTTATTTTTTATAAAAGGTTACTGTTGTTTGGTCTATGTGCGCTGTGATCTAAAATAAAAATTATTTTCTTTCTTTCTTTCTTCTTATTTCCCTGCTGAGCCCTCCGAGCTTCCTGGACGCCAGCTTAGCCTTGCCCTCCAAGTGACTGCGGAACTGCACGTCACTGGAGATGTCAACACCAAGTATCCCTATACTTTCAGAGATGGTGAGAGATGTGCCCTGAAATGGCGGCGCCACAGTGAATGGGTTTTTTTTGCGGTGAACACACAAACTTGTGTCTTGGTAGGGTTGAATTGGACAAGATTTTGTCCACCCCAATCGGACACTGTAGTGAGAGTAGCCTTGATTTCAGACATAAGTTGTTCACGGCTTTCTTCCACTGCAACCCGAGAGATACCGGGACGGCCCGCGTAATAAGTGTCACCCGTACTGTTGTCCGCATAACAATGAATGCCGTCAATTAGACAACATGTCATTGATATGCAGCAGAAACAAAGTAGGGGACAACACTGAGCCTTGTGGTACTCCAGCGTTTATGGCCATGCAGTCAGAACAGCTGCCGTCAACGACGGCCCTAATGCTTCTGCCGGCCAAAAAGCTGGACACCCATCCGCATAAACTCTCGGGCAGTCCATAGGAGGGCAATTTCGTAAGAAGACCACGGTGCAAAAAAATAAATACATACGTACGGTGCATAAAAATAATACTATTGAATCACAGGCTGCTATAGATTGCGCAAAAATATAGATAGTATCGATACTACCGATAGTATTAAAAATTGTTAAATAATACTATCGATAGTATTAATAATATCGATAGTAAATTTGATATTGAACTTCGATACTATCGGTACTATCGAAAATATCGATACTATCGATAGACCAATCGATATTATAGATTATTTTCGAGGTCAACTATCGATAGTCAAACTATCGATATTGCGGCAACACTAGCTATGACAATGACAATGACTGCTGACTGACATTGACAGACAAGACAAGACTGACAACTGACAAAATATAGACCGTCTGTCATAGACAAATGACAAGTCAACAGCTGACTGCTGATATTTTCCTGGACTGTGCGGCGGAGACGATCAACTGTCGCGACAGTTGATCGTCTCATGTCGACGTGTCGCATTGTATAATGCATACATAGACCAGTGCAGATAGCTTCATAGATGTAAAAAATTAGTAGTAGAATGAAAGGCTTACATTTGAACGCGACTAAAACAAAAGTGATGGTATTCGAAAGAGAAGAGGACAGAACGAATGCCAGGATAACTGTAAATGATGTAGTGCTGGAACAGGTGGATGAGTTTGTATATCTTGGATGTGCATTTAGCAGGGATGAACGGTACACCGCTGATGTAGAAAAGAGGGTAACTGCGGGAAATAGTGTGAATGGAGCGTTAGGCAAACTTTTAGGTACCAAGGCCTTAAGTCAAAAGGCCCAGCTCGCAGTACACAATGCGGTGCTGATACCTACGCTAACGTATGGAAGCGAGAGTTGGGTATGGCAGGAAACGCATGAAAGTAGAATAAACGCGGTCGAGATGCGCGCGCTACGCAAAATCTGCGGAGTAACGCTCGCAGATCGCGTTCGGAATGAAGATGTAAGAAAGAGAGTTGGTCTGAAAGAGAGTGTCGGTGTTAAAGTAAGGAAGGGCATGCTACGATGGTTCGGGCATGTGGAACGAATGGGAGATGAAAGAATGACAAAACAGATATACAACGCGGAAGTGGATGGACGTAGGAGTCGGGGCAGGCCACGACACACCTACCACGACCAAATTAATCATGTGTTAGTGGAGGGTGGTGTCAAGAGCCGTAGGAACCGACGTGCATGCATGAAAAGAAAAATGAAAGTTGAAGAGGCGAGTGAGGTGTGTATGGACCGTGCCGTGTGGCGCTCGGTTCTTTCTGCCTACCCCGCAAGGGATTTGGCGTGAAGATAGTATAGTATAGTATACAAAAATGTATGTTTTGTCATGAAATTTGGCAGAAACCTTTCTTTTTATGTTCCTAATGCACTGTAATTTTTTTGATCCAAAATGTTTTTTTTTCTCATTTTATTGACTTAATATCGCAAAAGCATTGAAATTTTCAATCGAAAAATCACCTGTCAAAATATACACTCATTTGCAAAAAAAACGGGCACCTAAGCAATGAACCATTTCAAATATTAATATTGCTTTGTTTGATAATTATAGGTAGTTTTATCCTCACAATTTGGTAAATTAATAAGAAAATAATCGTTTTCATCAGTATTTCATAAAATTTTGTTACAATTTATGGGAAATAATGCTAAACCTCGCTAGTCTATATATATAAAAACAAGAACTGACTGACTGACGATCAACGCACAGCCTAAACCGCTGGGTCTAAAACCATGAAATTTCGCACAAATGCTCCTTATGTCACGTAGGCGAGCAATAAGAAGGGATTTTTGGAAATTCAACTCCTAAGGGGGTAAACAAGGGTTGCAAAGTTTGTATGGGACAACGTGATTCCTTGGTCCGATCTTCTTCAAATTTGGCATACAACATCTTTAACTGAATTGATAGGGGACGTGTTTTGTATTTTATTGAAATTTATCTTTTATCGTGGTTAAGATGGGGTAGAAATTTTTTTTGGGGGGAATTGCCCCAAAGTTCATATTAGTACTTCTTAGTCGGTACTTTTTAATTTTTTTTGACACATGTTTGACAGCTCAATACGAGTTTTTAAAAAAAATGGTGTCAATTTATGTTAAATGTCAAAAAATCAAATAATTTAATTCAAACTGCTAAATTTATTGATTTTTGCCCTTCAGTATGCGGAATTGCCTTCATATTTTGTATGTCAAAAATACATTTGTGAGAAGGAAAACCTGTACATGACTGGCTAGGAATTATGAAAGAACAAGTTCTAGGTAAGGTGTACACGGTTCATCCGAATAACACGAGAGTAGATATTTATAACAATCTTCGCTTACTTTCTTATTTTATACGGTGATAATATAAACGACCACAGGCGTTAAAGATGAACATTTAGCGGATGAAAGTACGGGTTGCCTCAGCCTCAAGCCTCAGCCTGAAGACCTACATAATCCAGAAATACTTAAAATAAAGAAGTTAAGATATCAACTCCTTATCAAATGCAGAGAATGCTCTTTATACCAATTAACAAAGACATTAGGTATTATTTTTTGCAAAAATATAGATTTACTCTCAATACGTAACGTATGTTTTTATTTATTTAGTCAGAATTATATCTATACATATAAAAACAGTACTGTAAAGTGCCAGCGGGCTGGCCACAGAAGACGACAGACGATGGCAGATGGATCAAACGAGTTCTAAAGCGGGCATCGCGACTTGGTCCACCCGCCAGATGGATCGAGGATCTAGAAGAGGTTGCAGGCTGGATGCGAAAGGCGCAGGACGTAAATTAGGAGGCCTACGTCCAGGAGCGTACATGCTGATTTGATTTATATAAAAACAAAAACTGACTTAAATTCTGATCGAGATCTAGAACCTTGAAATTAGATTAATGGCATAGGTGCGTGGAAAGAAACGATTTTTAGGGTTTGTACCCTTAAACGGGGTCCTGTTTATTCACGAGACTTCGGTGTCCGTTTGTCTGTCTATCTGTCCGAAATGAAGCTGTATCTCAGGAATCGTGATAGCTAGAGAGCTGAAATTTTCAGATGATATATTCTGTAGCCACTATGACAACAAATACTAACGTCAGAAAAGGGTGGGGGGGGGGGATTAAGGGGGATTATTTTTTGGTACGGAACCTTCTGTGCGCGAGTCCGCTTCGCACTTGTCCGATTTTTATACCACTAAGATGGCAGAGAAGCTTACGGTCCACCTGATAGTTGGTTACTGTAGCGGATTAATTGGCATGACCGTACTACGGAAAAAGAGGGAACGTTTGCAACACCAGTGGCGCTGCTGCATTTCAACCCATATTTACCTTGGCACTACCGCTAGGCACCCAGTAGAGTCACGGGAAAGTAAATTATCCCGTAACCCTACTGATAGTGCTTCGAATTAGGTTCATTTAAAATAACATTATAATGAAAATCAAATTAGTGCCAAAATAATACAACGGGAGTATGTACACGCGACAGAAAACCACGCGAAAAGAATAGAAGTGACGGGGAACCTTTCTATTTCTTTGTCTCTTACGCAAACGAAGTTGCGCGGGTCAGCTAGTAGTGTATATTCGCTAGTAGTGCATATGCTCATGAAGTAAAAATAAAAAGGTTTTTGAAGTGAAACTTCTTTATCGGCGTTGGAAAAAAATTTGCGTCACGTCACGTCACGATTTTTGGTTACGCGCCATCTTTGTTCTGTTCCCCACCACGGTGGATTCGAATTAAGAGTACTTTATCCAGGGATAGCATGTCATTTAAGGGTTTTTGGACTTTTGGACTTTTGGGCTTTTGGACTTTTGGACTTTTGGATGGGACATTGGTACTTTGGGTCTTTGGGACTTTGGAACTTTGAGACTTTGGGACTTTTGAACTTTTGAACTTTGAACTTTTGGACTTTTGGACTTTTGGCCTTTTGGATGGGACCTTGGTACTTTGGGTCTTTGGGACTTTGGGACTTTGGGACTTTGGGACTTTTGGACTTTTGGCCTTTGGGACTTTTGGACTTTTAGATGGGACCTTGGTACTTTGGGTCTTTGGAACTTTGGAACTTTGGGAGTTTGGGACTTTGGGACTTTGGGACTTTGGGACTTTGGGAGTTTGGGAGTTTGGGAGTTTGGGAGTTTGGGACTTTGGGAGTTTGGGACTTTGGGACTTTGGGACTTTTGGACTTTTGGCCTTTGGGACTTTGGGACTTTGGGACTTTGGGACTTTGGGACTTTGGGACTTTGGGACTTTGGGACTTTGGGACTTTGGGACTTTGGGACTTTGGGACCTTGAGACCTTGGGACTTTGGGACTTTGGGACTTTTGGACTTTTGGCCTTTTGGACTTTTGGACTTTGGACTTTGGACTTTTGGACTTTTGGCCTTTGGGACTTTGGGACTTTGGGACTTTGGGACTTTGGGACTTTGGGACTTTGGGACTTTGGGACTTTGGGACTTTGGGACCTTGAGACCTTGGGACTTTGGGACTTTGGGACTTTTGGACTTTTGGCCTTTTGGACTTTTGGACTTTGGACTTTGGACTTTTCGACTTTTGGACTTTTGGACTTTTGGACTTTTGGACTTTTGGACTTTTGGACTTTTGGACTTTTGGACTTTTGGACTTTTGGACTTTTGGACTTTTGGACTTTTGGACTTTTGGACTTTTGGACTTTTGGACTTTTGGACTTTTGGACTTTTGGACTTTTGGACTTTTGGACTTTTGGACTTTTGTACTTTTTGACTTAATTTAAGGTGAGGAGAAAATTAAGTTTATGAAGAAGTTTCACTTCTTACGTGTGTACACTAAGTACACGCAATTTTTTTGTGTTTGTTTTTCTTTAATGAAGTAAAAGCAGATAAATGTTAAGTATCGAGTGTGACCCCCTCTAGCTAAAATCACAGCTTGAATTCGTCTGGGCATGCTAGCGAGTATATCCCGGATACTTGCTTGCGGAATACGTTCCCACTCCGCAGTAATCACATTCTTCAGCTCTCTGATGGTCTGCGGAGCCGGGTGTACTGATCTCACACGCCGTTTTAGAACGTCCCAGACATGATCTATGGGATTGAGGTCGGGACTTCGAGCTGGCCAATCTAAACGACGAATGCCGACCTCTTGCACATACGCATTAACATCGCGGCATCGGTGGGCGCGAGCATTGTCGTCCATAAAAATTGAGTTTTAACCAAGAGCGGCCAATGCGGGTTGTGCATGAGGAATTAGAACTTCCGTTATGTATCGAAGCCCAGTCAGTGAGCCGTTTTCAATGAAGACTAACTCTGTACGTTCCATTGAATTTATTCCTGCCCAAAACATAACAGAGCCCCCACCATAAGGTGTGATTTCTTCGAAACATGCCTCTGCAAAGCGTTCTCCTTGTCTTCTTAGCACTCGCCGACGTCGATCTTCACCGAACAGAGATATCCTGGCTTCATCAGAGAACAAAACCCTATTCCAATCTTCTTTAGTCCATGATTCACAATTTCTAGCGAACCTAAGCCTGTGAACTCTGTGCTCACGGAGTAATTTGGGGCCGCGGGCTGGGCGGTGACTGCGTATATTGGCAGCGAGAAACCTCCTCTTGACCGTCCATAGACTAATATGCACATTTCTTACTTTTTGGAGGTTGTTCTTAAGATCCACATACGAAGATTTGCGATTTCTCAATGCGCGACTCACTAGAAAACGATCATCCCGTGGTTGGGTACATAGTTTTCTTCCAGAACCAGGCCTTCTCTCGACGGAACCAGTCTCCTGATATCGCTGCCAGGTCCTTTGGACCGTCGAGCGACTAACATTTAGCCTCCTGGCCACGAAACATTGGCTGCAACCCTCTCAAGCAGCGCCATAATTTTGGTAGCTTTTACCACTTTATCTACCATTTTTGATACAGCCAAACAGCAATAAATAAAGCTTTGACAGTCAAGGATATGAAATTAATCGATAAAAATTGAATAAAAGTTGTGAAAGTCGATCTTAACTCCTGGAACTTCGCGCCGAAAATGTAGGATAAAGTGGGGTTTTCTGTAAAAATGAGCATTAAATGAAAATTTGAATTTAGAACGTAGTTTTTTAAATACCACGGCATTTTTAAAACCGGCCAGTAACGTGTACAAACGATTGAAACCTTTTTGGTATTGTATCTTTTTAAAGATGAGTGAAAATCAAAACCGCCCGTTTTTTTTGCAAATGAGTGTATATTATGTTAAAAAAATTGGTGGACTTTTTGTTACTTAAAATCTCTTCTTTCTGATGATGTAAAAATAATAAATATATTTACATCACAGTGGTAAATTTTGTCAGAAAATGCAAAAGAACTCCAATCATATTTTCTATTTTAATTATTCATGTACAATTTTGAGCTATTTATTAATATTTCTACAAAAATTTGAAGTTTTTTTTATTTTATTTATCAACGTACCATAAAATCTTACGTTTTTCGAATTATTTAAAAGTAAATATTAATAAATAGCTCAAAATTGTTTTACAAAAACTCGAAATATGGGTTTTTTGAGTTTTTGATATTCTTTTTCAGGTTATGTCACAAAAGTGTAAATCCAAAAGTTGTAGATTTTTTTATTTCCTACAACTTTGTTTTTAAACATTTTTCGAGAAAACCCCTTTCCCCCCTTAAAACCCCCATTTTTTTCACTTCCCGACCTGAGATCGCCCGTAAATTATTTTTCCTTATATTTTTGTCACATTCTCTTCCTTTTGCAATAGGTTTCATTCTACTACTATTTTTTAAATTTTTCATCATTTTCAGAGCTCTCTGCACTGGTCTAACAGTGGTGCCACGCATCGCGGTCTTAAGGGGTCCCGACATGGTCAATTGGCAATTGTCAATAACGTAGAATTTCATGTGCACGTATACGTCGATGCACAAACACATACACATGCAAAGCAATCACGCACACTGAAGCAACTTCCATTCATATTTTACGTGATTGACAATTGCAAGGCATGATCGTGTCGGGACCCTATATTAGCGAATTGCGGGGCGGCGAGCGAAGTGGCCGCCATGCAGTGATGGGCGTAATTAATTACAAAAGTAATTCAATTAATAATTGAATTACAATGTAATTAAGTTACAATGTAATCTAATTACTCAGTAATTAATTACTTTGTAATTTAAATACTTTGGATGTTCCGGTTAATTAGTTACTAAGTAACTAGTTGCAAAGTAATTAGATTACTTTATAACTAGTTACTTTGTAATTCATTACTTTGTAATTATCATACAGTCAAGCAAATCAATACCACAGCCGGCAATCCAATATGGCCGCCGCGCCGCCGTTGTAAAAGTTCATGTTGGGTATCGTATAAGGGGTATTTTGGTATGCTGAGTACGAATTTCGGGTTAATTTAGCAATCCAATATGGCCGCCGCGCCATCGTTGTAAAAGTTCATGTTGGGTATCGTATAAGGGGTATTTTGGTATGCTGAGTACGAATTTCGGGTTAATTTTGCAATCCAATATGGTCACCGCGCCGCCGTTATATAATTTCATGTTTGATATCGTATAAGGGGTATTTTGGTATGCTGAGTACGAATTTCGGGTTAATTTTGCAATCCAATATGGCCGCCGCGCTACCGTTGTAAAAGTTCATGTTGGGTATCGTATAAGGGGTATTTTGGTATGCTGAGTACGAATTTCGGGTTAATTTTGCAATCCAATATGGCCGCCGCGCCGCTATTGTAAAAGTTCATGTTGGGTATCGTATAAGGGGTATTTTGGTATGCTGAGTACGAATTTCGGGTTAATTTAGCAATCCAATATGGCCGCCGCGCCATCGTTGTAAAAGTTCATGTTGGGTATCGTATAAGGGGTATTTTGGTATGCTGAGTACGAATTTCAGGTGAATTTTGCAATCCAATATGGTCACCGCGCCGCCGTTATAAAATTTCAAGTTGGGTATCGTATTTGGGGTATTTTGGTACGCTGAGTACGAATTTCACGTTAATTTAGCAATCCAATATGGCCGCCGCGCCACTTTTGTAAAAGTTCATGTTGGGTATCGTATAAGGGGTATTTTGGTATGCTGAGTACGAATTTCGGGTTAATTTAGCAATCCAATATGGCCGCCGAGCCGCCATTGTAAAAGTTCATGTTGGGTATCGTATAAGGGGTATTTTGGTATGCTGAGTACGAATTTCGGGTTAACAAAAAACCCCTTAAACGATACCCATCATGAAATTTTGTGATTACGGCGCGGCGGCCATATTTGATTGCAAAATTATCATGTGATTCGTAGTCAGCATACCAAAAAACCCCTTAAACGATACCCATCATGAAATTTTGTGACTACGGCGCGGCGGCCATATTGGATTGCAAAATTATCATGTGATTCGCACTCAGCATACCAAAAAACCCCTTAAACGATACCCAACATGAACTTTTACAACGGTAGCGCGGCGGCCATATTTGATTGCAAAATTATCATGTAATTCGTACTCAGCACATTGAAAAACCCCTTAAACGATACCCATCATGAAATTCTGTGATTACAGCGCGGCGGCCACATTGGATTGCAAAATTATCATGTGATTCGTACTCAGCACATCGAATAACCCCTTAAACGATACCCATCATGAAATTTTGTGACTACGGCTCGGCGGCCATATTGGATTGCAAAATTATCATGTGATTCGTACTCAGCACATCAAAAAACCCCATAAACGATACCCATCATGAAATTTTGTGACTACGGCGCGGCGGCCATATTGGATTGCAAAATTATCATGTGATTCGTACTCAGCATACCAAAAAACCCCTTAAACGATACCCATCATGAAATTTTGTGACTACGGCGCGGCGGCCATATTGGATTGCAAAATTATCATGTGATTCGCACTCAGCATACCAAAAAACCCCTTAAACGATACCCATCATGAAATTTTGTGACTACGGCGCGGCGGCCATATTGGATTGCAAAATTATCATGTGATTCGTACTCAGCATACCAAAAAACGGGTTATTCCGATCTGTCCCCTCGATCTGTCCCCTCGGTGGGACATAGGACAAAAAAGTTCGATCTGTCCCCCTTTGAGCAAGGAGGGGACAGATCGAACCTTATTCACTAATCAACGGTTTCATCTGTCCCCCTTTTAGCGAAAGGGGGACAGACAAAACTACTTTTTTCCTGTTTGTCCCCAATAAAATAAAATTAAGTAATTTATAAGTTTTGCCACCCATTAAGTATAAGTAGGTATAAGAGATTGCTGTTAGCGATCATGCCGCCCATTGTACATTTATTGATACACAATGTCTGTAATTTGATGATTAATGGTGTACAATAAACTATTTATTATTATTATTAAATACTGGTTCCGGTATTATTATTATTTAATTACTTCTAAATAAATCTTTAATATACTAATCTAATTGTTCCATACGTATGTTTGTCACCTACTCCACCCAAACGGTGTACAACGGTTTTAGTGTATCTTTTGATGGATTTCTGAATAGATTGTAAACTAAATATATGTGTTATTTCAGACTATAATCTATTCTTGGCACAACTTTCGCATTTATAGTCCCTACCAAGAGAATGTGAAAAAATATTATAATTCTCATTTTTAAGTGACAGTAACCGTGTAGATTTTTGATACTATTTCTAAAGTCACTTAAATGAACGATGGTGTGTGCGGTGAGTAGCTTATCTTATCTTTAACCATCGAGTACTGTGGTGGAACTATAGCGACTTCGTAGTTCCGAGAGTGGACTGTATGTAGGTTCTTTTCAAATTAAATTCTCGGTACATTTTCAGGTTTATTCAGGATCTTTTAATACAGGATCTTTTTAATACAGGATCTTTTTTGGTTTACAATACAAGTTCAGGATCTCTTATAGTTCACAATAAGTTCAGGATCTCTTTTAGTTCACAATAAGTTCAGGATCTCTTTTAGTTCACAATGTTTTCACGACAGGTTTACCATGTAAAATGTACGTGGTGTCTTCTCACCCCTCTTGAGTGGGGGTGGGGTTCCGTTGAAGCGTTGTGCTCCTTTTGGAGGTGTTCCACGCAGTCCATTATCATGGACCGGTCGTTGGGGTTGTTAACCCGCCGTCCTCGAGGCAAGGCGCCTACGAGAGGACGGGGTTGGCACTCGTGGGTGTTTGTGGCGCCGCTCAAGGGAGCGGATAGGATCCGTTCCCGAGCGGGTGCTTATTCCTCCCTATTGAGCAGCCCTAGCTTCTCAAACAATGCGGGAGGGAAGATGTGGAGGAGTTCTTGCGGCTCAATGTTGCCGTTCGCCACGTGCTTCGTAAGAAGTTCGAACAGGGCAACGACTTATGACCTCTCCATGGTGATTTTATCTTTGTGTGCCTGTTCCGCCGGCACTGGGGGTTGCTATAGGGCGGCCTTCTTGTTGTTGTTTTTGCGGCTTCTTTTCCTCCGTTTGGTGGTGGGTTTGGGGCCGGCTGGGTTTGCCTCCGCCATAAGGGTGGCCGGGGCTGAGTCCTTGATCTCGTTAGGGTGCTCGATAATCTTCGGTGGGCCGGTCCTGGGTGTCAGGCCCCCCTTGGTCTTCCGTGCCTCCCTCTTGTAGGCAGGGCACGCAGGGCTGCTTGCTGGGTGGGGCCCCTTGCAGTTTGCGCAAGTGGCCGGCTGGTCTCTAGGCCGTGGGCAGTCGTGTGCCGGGTGTTTGTCACCGCACCGCACACAGGCTAGGGTTCTGTGGCAGTTTTGGGAACTATGGCGGAACCCCTGGCAGCGATGACATTGCGACGGCCCTTTTTACCCCTCCAGGCCTCTATGGTGACGCCGGGCATGAGCAGGACTTCGTCTATAGCGTACGCCTTCACAGCGTCCGTTGTTTTTTCGACCTCCGCGAAGAAAATACACCCCGGTCTGCCCGTTCGGGCCCGGATGTGCTTGGCAAACTTGACCGGGACGCCCTTGTCGGTCAAGTCCCGTACTATTTCCTCTGCGGGGGTGTCGGCTGGGAGGCCACGAATGGCCATCTTGAGCGGCTTCTGGTGTGGCGGGGCGATGGCGTAGTAAGGCGCCTGCTCCTGTCCGAGTTCGTCGAGGTAGGCCTGTAAGGCCCTAAACTCGTCTTCGTCTTTTGGGGTGAATCGGAATCCTTTCCCAAAGGGTCTCCCGTTGGGCGGGTGTCCGATCCTCTCCGCTAGTTTCTTGAAGTGGTCCGTCCAGTTGTTTAGGCGGTCCACTACTAGCACAGGCTATTATAGAGATTTTATTATTGTTTGTACTTTTAATTGTAACTTAGTTAAATTATGACGTATGATGTTAGAAGACTGATTCTTATTATAACTGAATATTTACTGTGATTTATAGATCTGTGATTTATTGATAGAGATTTTATTATTGTTTGTACTTTTAATTGTAACTTAGTTCAATCATAATGTATGATGTTAGAAGACTGATTTTTAAAATGTAACTGAATATTTACTGTGATTTATAAATCTGTGATTTGTTGATAGATATATATTTTATTATTGTTTGCACTTTTAATTGTAACTAAGTTGAATTTTAACCTAATCTGATTTTACAAGACTGATTTTTATTGTTCCTGAATAATCTTATTATTCAGGTACAAAAATTACTGTGATTTCTAGAACCTTGGTTTGCTGATAGAGATAATATTGTTATTGTTTGTATTTTTAGAAATTATGACAAAATAGAAGACTGGTTGTTATAATATAAACACCTACTGTAATTTATGTGAAAACTTTACTAATAGATGCTAAATTAATAGTTAATTTAAATACAGATGATTAGTTCACCCAAATCACTTGTCTTTAATTGAATACATACATATAGTCACGATTTTATACCCGAAGGGGTAGGCAGAGGCATAGCATATGCCCACATTTCACCTTATAGGTTTATGTCTCACGTAATAGATGGTGAGCCTATTCTCTCCGGAGCAGAATGTACAAAACGCAAAAAGAGAACCACACGCAGAATTGCCGTGTTGAAATGGACAGGCGTAGGTCTTAAGATTTTTCAGGCCGCCTATAAGGTCTTCACCCTGGCTTAACGATTGTCATTTTGCTGACAACCGGGTTTGATTTCGATTATTACACCCTCGGAATGTATTGGGGTGACGACATTTTGACTTACTCGTCGCAACACGGGACCCCGTCGCCAAACGGGGCCTTTAATTTAATTGTTGATTTCCTTATAACTTAAATAATTATTTATATGGGGACAAACAGGACAAAAAGAGTTTGATCTGTCCCCATATTAGTGGAAGGGGGACAGATGAAACCGCTGAGGAGTGCATAGAGTTCGAGCTGTCCCCTTATTAGTGAAATGGGGACAGATCGAACTAATTTTTCCTATCTGTCCCACTGGGGGGACAGATCAGGGGGACAGATAGGAATAACCCGACTGCTCCATATCGTTCGCATGAACTCTTCCGGTACCGTGGGTCCCGCCAACTGACGAAGGTGCCGTAAAAACTGAGACGGCTTGCGGTCCCCGAGCTCCTCGTGTGTTAAAAGCTGTTGTACTTTTTTCTCGCGGGACGCGGAGAGTCTTTTCACTAGTTCTGATTTTAGTCTCTCGTATTTGTCGGGGCCGGCGGGCGCCGTGATTATGTCTTCAACTTCCGCTGCATACACCGGGTCCAACGATCCAATGGCGTAATTATATTTTGTCACGTCCGTGGTTATGTGCGCCAGCGCGAACTGGCCCTCCAGCTGCGCGAACCATAGCGCCGGCTTTTCCGGGTAAAAAGGTGGGACTCGTACGCCGACGCGGTATACGTCGTGCGGGTGAGACCTTGGATCGGGAACGCTGATTTTCTCGTCCCCTGCCGTATTTTGCTCCGTATTCGTACTCATTGTGTTCTTACGGGGTCACCACTGAGGGGTTTGTGAGTGCTGTTGACAAGCCCCTACACAATCTTAACCTATTAGGTTATTGAAATGAAACACACGTTTGTTAGGTACACACGGAAAAAGCAGCGACTAGCGAGAGCCCTAGACATGCGTGGGTTCGCGATCGCGGAAGTATAGAGTGGCGCAGGAGACAGCGAGTGACGTGGTCTCGTACCGAAATACTGCGGCTGACTGGAGCGGCGTGCGCGACTGCGCGGCGAGGCGACGCGTGCGTCTTGCGCATGCGCGAAATGTATGCGAGCTGCGCACGCAGGGGTGCAGCGCCTAGCTCGCTAGTCGTTACGTTCTTATATTTATTATATTATTACATCACAGAAAATACATATAGTTACAATTTGTAGGTAATTAATTTTGACAATTTTGTAGGTATATATTTAAAAGCAGACGCCACATATCCATCGCTTTCTTATTGGGGTCTTCATAGATATCAAGCAAACATGTGCGAATACCCTCCTCTGGACAGTAGAATCTTACAACTACAGTAGGAAATAACTTTACATTTCCGTGATTTGATGCATCGCTAGAAATACAGTAAACGTAAACGTTTGTTGCTAGATCAAGAAAAGCGGGATATCACGCGTCCCGCTCAGGGTGTGAGCGGGACGTCTTGTTATGGGTCTCAGAAACGGGACGTCCCGCATATAGCGGGACGGTTGGCAACCCTAGTTGTAAGACGCTATTAGACCGGGGCATCTGGACCTGGGTTAATAACTTTGTTCTGGATCTGATTCAATAAAACAGAAACAAAATTTAAAATGTATAATGTGTTTTATTTATTAACTCACTAGCTGATGCCCGCAGCTTCGCCCGTGTCGAATTTGTTCTCGTTCCCGCTTCCCGTAGGAACTTATTCCCGGGATGAAAAGTAGCCTATGTGTTATTCCAGACTATAATGTATCCCTGTACCAAATTTCAGCCGGATCAGTTCAACTGTTCGAGCGTGAAAGAGTCTCACATCCACACTCATAAGCTTTCGCGTTTATAATATTTGTATTGTTCCCGTTCCCGCTTCCCGTAAGAACTTATTCCCGGAATAAAAAGTAGCCATGGTTATTCCAGATTATAATGTATCCCTGTACCAAATTTCAGCCAGATCCCTTTAACCGTTCGAGCGTGTAAGAGTAATAAACATCCACACTCACAAACTGTCGCATTTATAATATTAGTAAGATTTTACTCGGAACGAACTCCTCGTATCAAAATCATTTTGGTCGTACTATATAGGGTTGCTACATGCATTCAGCAGCGCCCTCATTTAATTTCACGACTTTATAGACAAACTGTACCTCAAATATATCGGAACGCTAGTATCGTGTCCAAATATCATTAGTATCGAAATGAAAGTATGTATCGATATCGATACTACTCAGTATCGTTACTTTCTGCTGATCTCAACCAGAAGTAAGTTGAAAGTTTGGATGGCTAACGGCTGGGTTGGAAGATGGGAATGCCCTATTCTCATATTTGCCAATGCTCATATTTGTCACTCGGGGTAAATGCTCGACTTGATGGATCGGGCCCTGGCGGTATGCCTCTGCCTATTCATTCGGGGATTTCTTCGGAAAAACATGCCATAATGATTATTTCACCTTTTGAATTTGTCCCACGTAATAGGTGGTAAGCAATATTTCCCGGCTGAAAGGTCACCCATCCAGGTACCTGCCATGGCGATAGTTGCTAACTCGGTGGTTATTTACCGTGTTTTCTCGTTTCTGACGATAAACTCGTTTAACGGCCGGATTCTACACCACAAGCTGAGCGGGCATATTAATGAACCTACTTTAACTCGCTTAAATAAATTGTGGTGTAGTAGCGAGAAAATAAATATCTATGCAGTTTTATAAACAAATGAAATCTTATTCCTTAATCTCCTTTATTACTACATTTAGGAAAGAAACAATATTTCGTATTTCTGCTTTTATTGGCAAACAATTTCTCTCTATAAATAATCATGATCTTCGGAATAATTTTTAACTTATACTTTAACTCGGGTTTGATTGAAAGTGTCGTTTTTAGACAAGTTCTAAATTTACCACTATAGACATTCGGATAATTTATGCATTGCCAATAGTATTCTCATTCTTCGATACTCCTGACATGGCACTCACACACGGCATGGGTCAATGCGATTTGAAAAGTCTTTTGTGTACATACACGTCGATGCACCGCACGTGCAAAGAAAGCACATTGAAGTTGCTGTCATTCTTATTCAACTTACTTGATTTAAGTCGCTTGATCGTCTCAGCAGCCCATGTATGTCTTAATTTGTCTATGGTTTTAGCTCGGTCATCCTCATCACACTAGTCGTCAATCTCGATCACAATCAAGCCGTCAAATGCTGACAGCAGAACTGAACTTGACTTGAATGCCAATGCAGTCAAATCACTGCCACATGGATGGAGGGCGTTACTGATTTTTTTAGTATCTTCTATTAAAATTCAACACGAAATTACAATAACGCAAAAGCGGTGTGTGTTCAGAAAGCTTTTAGTGGTGTAATGCTATATAGTTTTTGAGATGTTTTCTACAGCCTCCAGATCTTTAATGTGAGTACCTTTTCGTTTATTTTTGGAGTTTACATAACATGACAGATTTTTTATTGAATTTATAAACAAAATCGTTTGGATGATAATGAAAAGCTTTTGCGAGTGAATAAGTGTTGTATCTTATCGTTAACATCGTGAAGAATGATGTACATGGTGATATAATTATTCAAATAATTGATTTTTACCCAATTTTACCAGTTTTTCATCGCGTAAAATTTCGATCAATTTTCTCAATCAGGAAGTAATTGTTGTCAGCCGTGTGACCACCTCAAGGTCTCGTCGTTTTGTAACGTACTTGTTACTTACCTGTTCATCTGAAAATGTAGACATTCTATCAGCATTTACTCACAAACTGTGATTCGTCATGTGTTAATTTCGATCGCTCTGTAGAATAAATAGCAATAACACAGACCACATGTTTTTTAGGCAAAGGATATTTTCTTCTCAATGGAAAGCCTCAGAAACTAGCATTTCAGCAATAGCCAAAATGAATTAAATTATAATCTTTAACAGCATTGACACTTCATAGTTGTTGAAAATCAGTGCTGTTTACAATATCCATTATCTATTTCCTTATCTTTTGCATTACCTTCCGCACTTTTATCTTCTCATTTATGACATTTATTTATTTTAGTATCCAAGTTCATTATTTGAAGTATCTACCTGATTTTTGATTATGATCTTTGGATGTATAGGATATATTTATAGGCTAATATTTTAAGAAATTTTAAATTAGATAAATTGAGTTTAGAATTGGCCATATTCAGTTCACTTTTATTTGACACCTAAATAACGTTGGCATTAGATAATAAAAAAGATGTCCGAAGTTAAGAATGTGTCTTTTGTGTATGGGAATACGGTTAAGAGTACCCTATACCCTATACCTATTCCCAAAAACAAATTACACATTATACACTATTTTCTTATGTTGTAAAAAAAGTACTAGTCGAACATAATGAACTTAAATTGAATCTCTGGTTCCATATAAAAAAAAACAGTAAAATTAATCTTTTTTGTACAAGACATCATCATATTTTTTCCTTTATCTATTTTCCTCAGCAATGCATGTTAATCTTTTTGTGTACAAGACACCATCGGTGAAAATTTCAACTGTCCAGCTATCTCGATTTATGAGATACAGCTTAGTGACAGATGGTCAGACAGATGGACAGTAACTCTTGGGAATGGAATCCTAAAAAAGACACACCAAGATATCCTACTAATATTATAAATGTGAAAGTTTGTGAAGATGTTTGGATGTTTGTTACTCAATCACACTCTAACGGCTGAAAGTATTTGGCTGAAATTCGGTACAGAGATAGCTTATAGTCTGGAATATTTTTCATCCCGGGAATATGTTCCCACAGATAGTGGGAACGGGTACCAAATTTCACGCGGGCGAAGCTGCAACTATCAACTAGGTAGTTAGTCTATAATTTTACTAAGATTTATCACAAAGCTGGTTCTCTACCCTAGTAGATTGTAATGTGCATAGTTACACAGTATTCTTAGGAAAATTATTGGCACTTAGGAATATTTTTAGCCTGCCCTGTTATAATGGGAGTTGGCACAGTTGCAATTTGTTTTCTAACACTGTACAGTGTACTGCATTTTTCCTATAATATACATATTTAAAGGTTGCAGACTGGGACTGGATGTGAAAGGCACAGGACCGTGAGTTGTGGTGTAAATTGCAGGATGTCTACGTCCAGGAGTGGACTGCCATAGACTGAAACTGAATGTTACAGAATGTTTTTCAAAACTTATATTTTAATCCAAATTTTGGCCTAGATAGCTATTTTGCATACACAAATAGGTAAGCCTAAATATTAGGCTTGTATGTACCTATTTATGTATGCAAATTGCGATATTGTTTGACATTGTTGTAAGATAGTTGAGTCCTCAAGTCTTGTGTTTTACTTCTTATCAATCATATCACAGTGATTTCAATTGTCTTGATAAGGGCTCGTTTAAGGAGACGCGGGGCGTCAGCGTCGCGTACGGCGTGGCTTGCAGCGGCGCGTAAAGCGATTTGACCGTTTATAGTCAGGCGGCGCGTGAAGCGGCCCGCGTAGCGTCACGCGCAAAATCAAACATATAGAAATGTAGGAGCTCGTTTAAGGACACGCGGGGCGTCGAGCGACGCGCGTGGCGTGGCTTCTCTCGGCGCTGCGTCCGCCGCGTGGCACGCAGCTTCACTCGGCGCTGCATCCGCCGCGTTGCACGCAGCTTCATATACGGCGTCGTTCAGTGCGACATAGGGATGTGATATTGTACATAAAAAAACGATTTTTAGTTGATCGATTTTTTCTTTAGCATGAAAAATCGATTAGTAAATTATCGATTTTTCTCAAGAAAATAATCGATTTTTTTAAATTAATCGATTTTTTCCTAATTTGACATTTATTTTTTCATAAAATAAATACCATATCAAGTTTTATTCATTAATAATAAACAACAGAAATAGTAAGAACTTACATAATCAACACAAATTAAAGTTGTAGAACAATAAGGTTGAAATTTAAATGTTTTTCACATTGAATCAACAAAATATTCAAATAATTAAAAAGTAAATTAAATTATTCAAAAACTAAAAATCCGTAGGCAACAAAAAAAAAAAAAATAGTGTCCACGGACTTGCTTTTTAAAAGTGGTGATAGTTTTACTGTCCCTGATACCAGGCGGAAGTGAGTTCCATAGTCTGACTGCATGCACGGTGAAAGAGGATGAATAAAAACCGGTTTTGTGAGAAGGAAATTTAAGATTTGAGCGTAGGTGAGATCTGCAGAGAGCATCAGGAGAACGAACAAAAGAGAATTCCTTTAGATAGGGAGGTGAAGATGGATTATAAAGGATATTGTAAAGGAGGCAGAGGATTCGAGTGTTACGGCGAAGGCGGATTGGAAGCCACTTGAGTTCTTTGCGAAAGTGAGAAATATGATCGAACTTTCTAAGATTGAATATAAAGCGTATACACAAATTTTGCAACCTCTCAAGTTTATCCAGAAGCTCCTCAGTGGCGTCTAAATAGCAGGCGTCGGCGTAGTCAATAATGGGCTGAATAATAGTTAGAGCAAGACTAATTTTCGTCCTCAAGGGTAAGAGGCTCTGGAGGCACTTCAACGAATGAAAGGAGAAGTGCACTTTCTTGCTGACGTCACTAATATGGGCACTCCAGGATAGCGTGGTGTCCATGATCACTCCCAGGTTCTTCACAGTGTCTGCGTAGGGTATCTGAATACCGGCCAAAAGAACTGGATCCAGTTCAGACACCGGCATATTGTCAGTTTGATACTTACTGCTAATGACGATGGCTTGCGACTTCAGAGGGTTGATGCGCATTCCGACCGAATTAGCCCAGTCGCTTCGTCTAAGTCGCGGTTAATGCACGATATGCCAAATGGGGCGTCAGTGGCCGAAAAACGTCGGTACAGCTGCAAGTCGTCAGCGTAGAGATGGAAGTTACTGGAAAGAAGACTCGTAGCCGAGTTGATGAAGATACAGAATAAAAGAGGAGATAGAACGCCACCCTGAAACGTATGGAAATGTTCGAGTTCGACGTATGGAATTGAACGCCAATCTTTCATAAGTATCGATGTATCGTTTATTTTGCGTACGTGATATTTTGCTTTCATGACGTTCTGCTCCAGAGGGTTATAAACATCGATTACATTTTCAAAATAAAATATCGATATTTTATTTTGATAAATATTTTTATTTTAATATCGATATTTTCTATGAACGATATTGCCCGACATTCCTACCTAACGCATACCCCGCACATCTCCCACCCCTTCCTTGAAGCGTCCTTCGCGGCGTCACCCGCAGCTTCATCCGCCGCGTTCCTCCATTGCGAGACTCGCTGGTTTACCCGCCGCGTCCTCCGCGGCATCACCCGTCGCTTCAATTGCCGCTTCCGACGCGACGACACTCGCCGCTGTGGCAGCTACAACTCAAACAAACGCTTGCAAAAACGCTTCTCCTTGAACGCTCTGAACATTTCCATACGTTTGTGTTTCTGGCGGCCCGCCTGGCGGGCCGCGCCGCTCGAAGCGCCGCGTCTCCTTAAACGAGCACTAAGTGTTGGTTCAATGTGTTATGTACTAGATGGTTGCCATAAATCATATCAATATGTCCAATATAATATTATAAAGCTGAAGAGTATGTTTGTTTGCTTGTTTGAATGCTAGGATCTCAAGAACTACTGGTTGGATTTCAAAAATTATATGACAGTTTTATAGTTCATTTATTAAGGATTTAAGGAGGAACGTCTAATAGCTTCCGTTGCATACGCTTCGTAAATGGTTAAAGTTATGTAAGAATTGTGTATTACAAAATTGTTCCTCGTATAAAGTTCTAAAAGAAAGTCATCAACAGCATATATGTCTACGTTTCAAGGTTGACTAGAACTGAAATATTAGCGACGCTACGCGACGCGACGGGAGTAAATGTGACTGAAGTAAATGCGACGGGGAACATTATATTACTTAAAATATTAATACCATTCTTTCTCACACTAATTTGACGTAAACGAAGTTGCGCGGGTTAGCTAATATCCAATATTTACTTAAGTAACCTTTTATCTTACTGAGATATTATATGTCTGAGTGTTTTTATTACCAAACACTTTATTAATGGCAATTTGTAAAAAGAAAGTTGCATGGATATAAAGAAAAACAGATCCTGGCGGTTTTCCGTCATATTTATTCCTTTACCTATTTTCCTTAACAATGCATGCTATTCTCTGGCCTTTGATGTCAAATTTAACTACCAACAAGACTGCGCCATGTAATACGCCTTTGCGTGTTTTTCTGTGTATGATCATACTCCTCTTCATGTCTATCAATGTGGTATCATGAGCAAACTTTATAAACCATGGAGGTTGCTTGTGTTGGTTGCTAACAGTTTCTTTAATTAGGATCATACTAGCATTCAGGCCACCTATTCAATTCTATCATTCAGAACTTGAATTGTGCAGTGACTCTGTTTTCAAGAAATGTGACAATAGTTTGCTGTTAACTACAGACCCATGTCACTCATAACTTAAGCCAAGGTTATAAGTTGTTCTCGAGAGTAGTCACAAGCCGCCGCGCCCGAAAACACGACGAGTTTTAGCCAAAACTGCAACCAGATTTCTAAAGACTTACGTATTGGTGACCACCATACTGCTCGCTCGGCAGATTGTACAGAACTCAATAGAGTGCTATCATTCCCCTGTGTATGGCTTTTGTGATCTTACAACCTTCGACTCTGTCGCAACATATTAGATGTCGTGGACGCTCTACGTTGTCCTTTGATTGACTGTAGTCGGTAGGTATATCGAGTTCATCAGATGCTTGTATGACAGCTTCCATGAGCATCCAGTTTCCGATCCAAACGAAAAATTCTATTAAACTGCATAGAAATGTGCGACAGGAAGAGTAATATCTGCAAAGCTCTTCACCAACGCGCTTACGGACATTTTTATGACCTTCTGGACGGGGATAGACGGGGCGAGATAATAACAGCGAATGCATCTCACGTCTTCGGTTTGCGGACAACATCGTCATAGTAGCGAAATAACTGGAACGACGAGATGCTGCACGGCCTAAATGGAGCGTCTTGAAGTGCTGGTCTGGGCATGAACTTGGATAAAACTAAGATCATGTTCAACACGCACGCAATTTACGTTGACGAATCTAGGTTTTGAAGTTGGCCAAGAATATAACTTGGGCAGGTTATTACGCTTGTCAAAAAGAATCCTTATCGAGTTTCCATTCGCCTATACCGCAATACCTGAAGACGAAAGTCTACAACCAGTGCGTGTTGCCACCTATGTAATGACCTATGCTGGGGTACATGACCATGAAACCTATCGTAACTAGCTATGAAACTCCCAGTTGGAGTGAGTTTGAGGTATAAACTGCGACAGAGAATCAGATGGACCGACGATTTACCAGATGGACGGATGACCTCGAAATGGCCGCAGACAGGAAAAGTAACTGGATGCGGAAGGCGCAGGATCATATATTGTTGTTACGTGAGATGAGAGAGGCGTACGTCCAGCAGTGGACTGCCATAGACTGATTTGATCGAGTCTACAATATAGCTTCGTTTACTTAGTTGTAAGCTTGAAGTTTTTGCATTTTTCAATGTACAGATGCATTGTTCAATGAAATAGTAAACTTGAATGCTGACATTGAGCACCGTATGACTGTACACACAGGTATCGATTACTGTGTCCTCGGAGCACGTTTACGTTTAAGGTTATTATTGGTAGTGTTATTATCGCTTTTATGATGCATTATTTATTCATCTTTTTATCGACTGGGACGTTACTTTGATTTGATTGAGATGAAGTTAATAGAGTTTGTTTAATGGTACTATTGCCCATGCTAACTCCTCGTAAGGATGTCCCAGGACAGACTCCCAGGCAGACTTTGGCTACCACCGCGGCTTCGCCTTAGGGTTCGGATGTTATCCCGCTTCTTAGGGGGTTGGTTCAGATGTTATCCCGCTTTATAGGGGGTTGGTTCGGGGCTTCGGGCGTCAACCCACTTCTTGAGACGAGAGGTGTGCGTGAAACTATCACGTCCTGGACGTGGTTCTGTAAGGATGGCAAACAGGCCCCTGCCATAATACACTGCCATCACACTCCCTAACATTGAAAGCTCGCTTTCGGTCAACAGGGGCGTCACTTGCCGTAGAGGTAGATTTCGTAAAAATATCTTTATCTCTGTTGTAAGAAATGAGTGCAATTTACATAACTATGTTGTAAGCAGTGAATCCAATTTAGATGAGTGTATGTTTCAAAGTGAATTGCTTGGAAACTGACTATTATATAAATTGAATGTGCTGTTATGACAAGTTTGTTCACCACAATACTGTATTACACCTACCTATTTTAAAATTGTACAATATGAATGTATCTGAAAGCATTGAGAGTAATATTAGTTCAATATCTGAAGGCGATTTATGGGCATAGATAGGTACCTAACTACTTAATACATGAACAGGCAAGATCTTCATTTCGGTTATGGTAACCGTTTAGCTATTATTCAATTCATATAATGAGATGTGGTTATCCTTGGCTTTCGTGCGTAAGGATTGGCGAATCGAGGGTGTGTGGTGGGTTCCTCTTCCTCGTCTCCTTTATTATCGTTCAACGATGGATTTTCGCCACGTAACGCCTGATTCCATTAGTTATCAAAAATATAGTGTTTCAGAGAGCCGGCGGAGACTGTAGAACCATACATCCTCACTTATCCACACTCTGCACGGTCGGCGGTCGTCCCTACATTTGTCGGTAAAAAACAAATAAAATTTTTATAACGTCACGAATAGTGCTATTGATATTATTGCAATAATTGCTTCCTTTTCCCTTGATGAGGTCCATCACTCCACTCATTACACTGTCTTAGGGAATGCAATCCGTCTAGATAATTTCAGCCTCTGTAGCAGCCTGCCAATTGAGCAGCATTCAGCAATCGTATCGACCGACTATAGTCCCGCAAAATGTACCTTAGTATGCCTGCCGCCGGTTCTCGGTATAGCGATTGCATTCTCAATCTCTGGTCACAACATAATTTGAACTTACTGTCATTCGTTCGAGCTGCTTTTGCCTCTCAATCCACGTTACAGATCCATAACAGTATAATGTTATATATTTATTTATACTGAGTCATGTAATAATTTTTAATCCTTCTGAAAAATACTTCGAATTGATTGAAGAATTTGCGAAGGCTTGGCCTGTTCTCATGTTTATAGGCAGATTGTAGAGCACAGTGTGGTTTTAGCAGTTGGGAGTCCGGCATGGCATCCATAAGAATTTCCACACGTTAAAAATTAAAGGACTTCTGCCAAATTGTATTGTAAAAAAGTGCGTGCGTGAAGATGCATGTTGTCTACTATCATGGAAAGTTGGTGAAAAGGCGTAGGTAGATGAAACAGTAGGGAAATTAATCCGGACTTCGAATTGAGTGCTTTGGATGAAATCGACACTACCGCACTACCATTCGGATATCGGAATAATTCTTTTGAAAGAGGTCGCGCATAATCTACATTTGACGATTCACACCATGAACGCTGATAGTGGAACGTAACGTGTTCACAAAATTGTAATAGATATGTCTATGTGAATCGAACAGCTGTTAACTTTGGGATAACGTAATTTTTGGCCAACTACCAAGACTCAAGTGTCTTATCATTTATTATAAGTACTTATTATACCTACTAATAACAAAGAAAATTCCTTTCTCGTTCTGAGTTACATGTAAAGAGCGTAAGTTTCCGTAACGTAATAAATATGGATTGGGCGCCTTACATTAACGTTTCAGAGCCAAGTAGGTCATGTTCCCGAAAGGGCGGGGTGCGCGGCGAAACTAAGACGTCAGCGTCGATTGAAAAAATTGATGATGATATGTAGGTACCCTTGTTGCTGTAAAATTAATGCAGTCCTCATTAATTTGCGATAAGAATGTACATAATTGAATGCTACCTTCAATGAATGACGTATGCATGTCACGGTAGTCTGAACTGAAGAATAGATAGCATATTCTATTAATTAATTGTCACAAGCCGACTACGCACCAAGGGCACCAACATAATTAATGAAAATTGTTAGCGCTCGTAAACCAGTCGCATACAACTGAGTGCATGATTACAGAAATAATTCAGGCATTCTAATGTATGTAAGAGAGATTAAGAAGACGAAAATTATTTTTCTCGCTCTAGCGATTAGGGGTCACTCTCACAGTTCATTCGACTTCTGACAGTGGTCCTCAAGATGGCGGACCCGTGATGTGTCTCATCTTCTTAAGAATCCGGGGTTGTATACGTGCGCCGGCAGGTCGTTGCTAAGTTTTTATAGTTCGACAGAGAACCGATCTTTTGAATCGCTCAGTTCTGACGAAGATTCTCGTCACTGTATAGTGGCACCTCCACCCGACACTCGACAGAAAACGGATTTTTCGAATAGCTAGCTGTCGGGTGGAGGTGCCACTATCGTTCTGGCGGAGATTTTTTTCACTGGGTAGTGGCACATCTACCAGGCTCGAATTGTTCGGAATCGTAATCAAAAAGGAGGGGGTGGGATTAGGTTAAAAGCTCTGCAAAACGTTCATATATATTATTTATTAATTTTGTTCTAGATGTTGTACGAACTCTTTAGGACCGCATCGGGCTCTGGCAGCCGTACTATCCAAGAGTATCGCCCTCGAACCATCATTGATGGTATGCCGGGACTACCATGAAGTCACCGGTAACATTATATGCCCCAACGTGGTGCGTGGCATCGACCATCTCAGAGATCCTCGACTCAACAAGGTAAGGCACGTCATGCTCATCCTGGGACATCCTTCCGACCGTTGGCAGTGGTAGGATTTATGTGGTTTTAGTCGGTAAGAGTCTGGCGCAGCATCCATGATGGATATACAACACATGAGGACAAGGAGTAGTGTTATTATTTACTGACTTGCTGAAAAAGGTTATAGAAGTGTGTGACAACTACGAAATAAATATACACATACACACGCTTGTCACGCTAATCGACTGCAATAAACGACTTCTCTAGCAAGTCGTTGAGAAAAGCCCATTAGCACATAATCTAGGCTGATTACCGATTAGATTACAACTCACGAGACCCTAATCACTGGACTAATAAGTAGTATTGCTACTTGAAATATGCACAGTGGAGATTACAAATGTATGAATGCAGTTTGCAAATCGTCATGATAATTTCCTTGTAAATTGAATTTACTACGAGGGGACCATTTAAACAGGAAATTCAGACTACCTACCACACTTACCAATTTTGTACACGTAATTTTTTTTGTATGAGAACTCGATTTGCATTTGAACATAGTTGTTCACTTATATCTGAAATCAAGTCTTATATGCTTTTAATTTTTTTAGGGTCTTGCATTTACATTGGAAGAGCGTCAGGCACTTGGCATCCACGGCTTGTTGGCAGCCAAGTTCAAAAGCCAAGAGGAACAACTGGATATTTGTAGAATTTCCATTGATAGATACGAAGACAATTTGAACAAATACCTCTACCTCGTCGAGTTACAGGTGACTAAACATGATAAAGGTACCTTTAATTCTATGAGTTTATAGAATAAAATGGTTGGAATTTAGGGTCGATGTGTTGGTGAATTTTTTTATAAAGGTGAGGGAATGTGTTAAAAATAGTTGAATCTGTATGCATGGGTTGATGGTACTCAACATAAAATTTACATTCTGTGAAGTGTCTTAAATATCAAATCACGTTTTCGACTAAAATAAGGTTTAATGCTAGAAACCCTGGTTGTTATAATTGTGTAGTAAAATGTCTCGTTTAGTAGCAATAAGGAATATTTAAAGCGACTGGCGTTCTTCTTGAAATACCTAGTTGGATCGTGAAAATATGAAGTGTGCAATTGGCGTAACAGGATTGTATAAAGCATGTTTATACCTTTACAAATGGACTGAATCGCTCATAACTCATTTATCGAGTAAAGTATGCCCATTATAATTAAGTACCTAGTTGAAACTTGGATACACGCGTAGGTCGGCACTAATAGTGGATATACAATATACAGTGAGCAAAAATATCGCGAACAGCGATCACGTTCACTCATGTAGTAACATAGCCTGAAAGATAAAAATTATGTGCACACGATTCTAGTCCTTACGCTGGTAATCGACTTTGAATCTAGACTCTACATTGAATTGGATATTCTAGGATACCTACATAGATTTTCGTAGCTTATCGATCGCTAAATAGATGTCAAGGTGATGAGTGATCACAGCTTGTATGCGACGACTTCATCTTTTCATGAATGTCATGAACTCACGGCTGTATTAGATTCCAACCTCCTTTTAAACATTGTAGATATAACACTTCGACATTTTTTGGTAATGGATTGAAAGACTCAAATAACTTAAGTACTTACAACATTTTTCTAATCACTGAATGCCGCCATGACAACTATTTATTTACAGTAATATTGACTTATTGCAGGATAGAAATGAGAAGTTATTCTTCAGATTGTTAGCCGAGAACATTGAAAAGTATTTACCTATTGTGTATACTCCAACTGTGGGCTTGGCGTGTCAGAGATTTGGTCTCATCTACAGAAGACCCAGGGGTCTCTTCATCACCATCAACGATAAAGGTCACATATTTAATATTTTGAAGAACTGGTGAGTAATTACTACTTTTTATTTCTGTATTATTCTCATCCCTCTTTAACAAAAAATGAGAGCTTCCTAAATTCCAATCAAAAAAAGGCTTGACCTTAACGTACGAAGCTGACTAGGTTGGAGCAATTCGCACGAGACCCGAAAATGCAATCAATAGTCAGCGCTATAGCTGCTAGTATAAACCTATAAAAAAAATTCGAAGAAAACTTAAACCATCTTCTAAAACGAATGGGCAATTGCTTTGAATTCTTTATGAACTCATGGCGCATCTTAAAATACACTATGCCTTATTTATTTCAAAGTTTTACAAATGAATCATCTGAAGAGTAATTTTCTTTTCATCATACTCATCATTTATCTATTGCAAAACGATGTTTCAAATAGTATCGTAAACATCTGTGAAGATGAATGAACGTAAGGCAGCTGTAATACAAGTGCTGGGTATAAACATTTAGCACGTAGATACATTTTATTGGATTAGTTTTTTAGCGGCTATTATTGAGTTGAATTGATCTTTTTTGGACGTAGGTAGGTGAGTCATTCCGTGAAAATTTGCACCGAGGCTATGTGGACAAAGCGGACAATTTCCTAAATTATTGTTTCAGATTATATTATTATCCGACGCACTGTTTCTTAAAGTTCTAGAAAAAACTATACTTTACTTTGGAAAATGCTTTCTTTACTAGATATTGCCATTTTTATTAGGGACCATGACTAAACTGTGTCCATTTAGTGACAAAATGATTTATTTTTTCTGGATAGATAAGTATTTTTAAATTTTATTATACGCTCCCTGTGTGAAGATTATAGGGTAATCTACCAAGAAAAAAAAATTGACTTACCTTTTGCAACATTAATGTTGTTATATTCATATGTTAAAACCATATCGTGACTTTTTGAATAAAAAGGACTACTTTTTTCATTTTTTAGCTACTTCAAAAGCTTTTCAATGAAACCAAATTTGCATGGGATGTACGCATGCTAGTGATATAATTATTTTATGCATTTAAAGTACAGTATAATAATACATTCCATCATAATCGATAACGATGGAAGGACAAAAATTGTGACCATAACTAAATAGGAAATACTGTCGTGACTAAATAGATACTTAGGCAGTGTTCATAAAAACGCCAAAAGGTGATGAAATAAATCTTGAATATTGCATTAAAATGTGCTTCCAAATAAACAGATTGTTTTGTGGTTAATTAGTACTATACCTTCTTAAGTCATATAGTCTAAAATTAATAACAAAGTTAGGCGAGCTAGGGAAATAAAACAATTAATATTTTTAAATTCCATCAACAGTCTTAATTGGTTTCATTCAGTACGTAGTTAGGCTAAGTTAGGTTAGGGTGGGTTAGGT
This sequence comes from Miltochrista miniata, assembly GCA_933228765.1. Lineage (NCBI taxonomy): Eukaryota > Metazoa > Arthropoda > Insecta > Lepidoptera > Erebidae > Miltochrista > Miltochrista miniata. The sequence continues at coordinate 26,025,624 of OW121756.1, forward strand.
TAGGTTATTCTTTGTTCTTCATATTTTTCTGCATTTAATTTTATTTATCCACATAGCATTTAGCACGCTCAGTCGCTGTTAGAAACATCACTGGAGAAAAAAATACATCACTGGAAATAAAAAAAAACATGTACAGTACATAATAATAAGTAATCTAAAACATGAAGCTCATGGTTTTATAAGCCACAAGGCGGTAAGCAGAATGTCACACACAAATTGTATACTTTAGATTGGAAGAATCTTAACAGAATATTTTTCCCGCCTTATAGCCGAATGTACCATAGTATATCATTAGTAGCATAAATTCATCTTAACAGGTTAAGATTAACTGCATTAAAATTATAAATCGTATAAGACGTATTCGATATTCTCGTTTAATACAATAGGATAATATTTATATTTTGTTCCTTCCAAAAAATGAAAAAAAAAAATACAATGAAGTAGACACATTTGTCATAACATTTTATTATTGTCAAACTTAGGTAAATTACATTATAGACTAAGCCTTACGTGTCCATTTCGTCACGAAAATTGTTCCACTAATATGTCACATGACTAAATGGACGTGACGAATCGTGTTTTGTCCTATTAATTTGCTAAACAAAAACATTATTTGCACTTAAAAAGTAAATCATATTGCTTTATTGCATAGTCAAATATAGTAAGCTATTAATAAAAATACAATATTTTTAAAGTCACTTACCAATTTGACATAAAATTCACAACTAAACTGGACATCTTATTTAGCCTCCTGAAAAAAATGTTGTGTCGTCACAGATTCTACACAACTGACAGTAGAATAATGAAATAAAACGGTTGTTTTCGACTGGTAATGTTGCCTAGATGTAAAAATAAAGATGTTTGAGTAATTTCAAACTTTAGAAGCAGAGTTAAGAGCCGTGACTAAAGTGGAATGTCCATGTGTACCTAAATGTTGGTTGACGATATTCACAAGAATTTTATTCTAAATTAATATATTATAATATATATTTGGAGTTTAAATTAAAATAGACATTACAAGCTTTAAAAATACGCCAAAACAAAGAGCTAAAATTGAAATCTACAGGGAAAATTTCTTGTCTTAATATATACTTATGACGTGTGACATACTAAAATGATCATTTCTTTTGCTTACTTTTATTTATAATTAATTAAAGCGTATTGTAATTGCTAATTTATATATCTGTTTTTAAAGTTAATCAATCCGTCTTTTAGCTAAAATAAAGTCTATAAAGTATCGGATTACTCAATTTGTAGTAATAATTTCGAAAGTGTTGTGACTGTGGTTTTTGCATAGGTGCAAATTTGTACGGAATGACTCAGGTACGCATCTCATTTTTAGACTTATTAAAATAGATTTCCATGATTAACCGAAACAGCTGAGTTTCTTTACCTATTAAGTTGAAGAAGTAACTCATATTCTTTTGGAAAGAGATTTAACTTAAAACATTTTATGATATGATAACACTATCGAAAATTTAGAAGTAGACTTGAAACCATGAGTATGATAGACGCACTGGGGCCATAGCATAGATACTAGAACGATTTAGGTGCATTTAAAGACTCTTCTTGCCGCAGTAGACCGTTTAGTCGCATAATGCCGTAAATTCGCAACATCATACCTTGTTAAGAGTTAGCCATTTCGCGAATTAGTCTTTTTAAGAATTAGTCCTTTTGCGAATTAGTCCTTTTCAAAATTAGCCATTTCGCGAAATAGTCTTTTTAAGAATTAGTCCTTTTGCGAATTAGTCCTTTTCAAAATTAGCCATTTCGCGAATTAGTCTTTTTAAGAATTAGACCTTTTGCGAATTAGTCCTTTTCAGACTCGGGTGCCATTTTGCGAATTAGGCATTATGCGACTAAACGCAGCAGACGTGCTGGCAACATAGATATGCGTAGATAGCGTACATATGTCGTGACAGTTTCATTTAGCTGTCTGTTAGGAGTCTAGTAGACCATTTCGAGAAATTTGATTAATGGCCAGGTTTTAAGTCGCTTTACCAGTCTGTGTGTCGGCACCACTACTAGAAGTAAGCCCAGGTTTAGGCACGACACGAGACGAGTTCCCTAACGTCTCTGTCTAAAGAAGGAGTGGTTTAAACCCCTAAACAATAAAATTCCAGGGCCAAGGCCTTTCAGTCGAGAATACAACAAACTCTCTGAAAGGCCATCTTCCTTAGGAGCCCTAGGCCTCTCTACAGGGGAAGAGGGAATGACTGACCTTGTGGCACAGTGGTTAGAGTACCTGACTACGGATTCGGAGGTCGTGGGTTAGATTCCCACCCAGGACAAATCTCTTTATGTGATGAGAACATTTATTTGTTCTGTGCCTGGGTGTAATTTATCTATAGTACCTACCCATGTATTTACTTATTTAGAAATATATAAGTGTTTTATCAGTCGTCTAGATCCCATAGCATTAGTTTAAATTGCGCTAGATAATAGTGTCTGAGAATGTACAAAATATTTAAAAAAAAAAACCGCTAAACAATAGCAGGACTGCTTAGTAGTTTTACTCGTTTCTAGACTTACACAATCATCTCACTATTGCCTCTATCACGATGATACATTCTGGAGTTTCCACAATCAAAATAATGTAAATGAATTGTTGTTGTTATGGTTTTTATAAAGCTGTAAAATATTAACCAGTCACTACCACATCGAGGAAAGTGTTTCACTCTTTGCGTGATTAATTTAACCTTGTTGTGTAATAAACCCATGAAAAGTGTGGTAATGATGTAACAACCATAGGGATAAACAATTCTCGACCATGCGATGATGAAAATTTCCTTGTTGAAATGTTTGTCGTGTCTTGTTTTGACATGAATTGACACCCTGTGTGGCGATTCTCGTTGTAAGGGTAAGAAGAAAATTATAAGGATAAGAATGCGTCGTCGGAAGTTTACCGGTGAATTGGTATTTGTCTCAAACTTAACAAGAAGCCGTGAGACGGTCTCACCCGACTGCCCCTCTAACGTTTATTGTGAAAGTGAAAGTTCAATCCGATTGACGTTGTCATTTTTATTTTATTTCAAACTTTGAACAGATGATCCACGTGACCTAGTGACGTAATTAAATGCAACGGAGTCAGAGACTACAGACACAAGTCTCGCCATAAGCCCCTCTGCAATCTGTTTTATAAAGGGGCTAAAATGAGAAAAAAATGAACGGTAAACTTTCGTCTACGCTTTCAAGTAGAATAATCGAGAATCGGCGCATTGAGTTGCCATTCTAAATGCTTAAATCTATACTAATATTTAAAGAGGAAAGATTTGTTTTTTTGTTAGTTTGTTTGTTTGTTTGTTTGAAACGAATAGGCTCCGGAACTACTGGACCGATTTGAAAAATTCTTTCACTGTTGGGAAGCTACACTCTTTGCGGTGAACATAGGCTATATTTTAATACCGTATTCCCACGGGAACGGGAACTACGCGGGTGAAACCGCGTGACGTCCGCTAGTCTTTAATAAACATTATTCTGATTAGCAATTAAATTGCAATCAGTGTTAAATCAGCTTATGACATTACTTGTGCAGCATAAAACGATAAGATTAGTCATCAAAATTACCTTCTTGAATCTGTGTCAGCTGATTTTATATATAAATCTTGTTTTTCCTGAAAGAAAACCAAGAGGTTTTACCCAGATACGTTTGAAAAGATTTTCCCATTGATAATGTAGGTAAATAAGTAAATTATTTTTTGTTCCATTCTCACACAACAGCATCTGCCCCAAATTAAGCTGGTTAAACTTGTGCTATGCTATCTACATAACTGATTCCTAATTTCCGCAACATACATCTGCGGATCACACAAATTGACTGCCTCTGTGGCGTAGTCGGTATTGATACCGCCTGCGACGCTGGGGTCCTGGGTTCGATTCCTGGGTCGGTCCAATTGTTGGTGTAATCACAAATGTTTGTTTCTGAGTTAGGGTGTTTACCATGTATAATATGTTTGTATTTATAAATATATAGGTATAAGTATGTATATCAGTCGTCTAGATCCTATATCACAAGCTTAAATTAGCTTAATTTGGGCTAGATGATGTTGTGTGTGAATGCCTGCAAATAAAAAATAAATAAATAAATAATATGTTTGATTCGACCCGGGAATTGAACAACACTTCAGTATTGTAGTTACACATACCAATATATTACAATTTTGGTTTTAGGCCCGAACCTGACGTCCGTGCTATTGTTTTCACCGATGGCGAAAGAATCTTGGGACTCGGTGACTTGGGAGCCTACGGTATGGGCATCCCCGTCGGAAAGCTCTCACTATACACAGCGTTAGCAGGGATTAAGCCTCACCAGTGCTTACCGATCACATTAGACGTTGGAACCGACAATCAGGTGAGCAAATTTATACCGGGTAATTTTTATCACGATTTTCAGGCGCATTGGATGATGCTTGAATGCATAATGTTTTAAATTGTAAGGTACCTCTTAAAATGCAACCTTATTATTTAAGAAGTAAATGCGTTAGTAGCTGAAGCAGAATTCAACCTTAAGTAGGTACTTTTAGGGTTTAAAATAGCATAAGGTCCGGCTGATTTCGGGCTCACATGTCTTTAGACTTCGACAATTTGGAAAGGTTAGGCGTAGACTACCGCCCGATGGTCTTGGAAATAATATATTGTAACTACTTATTTGGTATGAATTTCAGCGTATAATTTAAAAGAAAACATTTCAATTGTCTTTTACCTCACCGCCCGTGACACCAGCCTTTCTACACCTTGTCATCCAACATAGACCGGTTTTATAGACTCGTAGTACGTAGTAATAATGTTGAGTAACTATGTAAATTACCTTTTAGTGTAATATTGTCACATGACTACTTACAGCAAATAAAACTGTGCCATATTAGACTAAGTAGTTCACGAGTATGTGTGTGAATCATATGGAATTCGACTGTAAATGTAGTAATGCGTTTCAGGATCTCCTTGAAGACCCACTGTACATTGGTCTAAGACAGAAGCGCGCTCGTGGTAAAGAATATGACGAGTTTATTGACGAATTTATGGAGGCATGCGTGCAGAGATATGGACAGAACACTTTATTACAGGTAAGTGATTAATATTGAAAGAAAAGAAAGAAAGAAAAATATGATTAATACTCTAGCCTATCCCTAAGCCCTTAAGGATATTTTTGTCCTGGGACATTTTAGAGTTATCCAGGAAGCGTTAAACTGGCGCTTTTTGTAATTACTAGTACATCTATAATTATTTGTAATGACTATCTTCAATATATTGTCCTACAATCGACGAAAAACTGCACAATCCAGTAAAAAACAATATATTTTTTTAATCTACTTTAAAATAAATATTATTCTAAATTCTAACAATGAACAGGGACTTCCCACGCTAATCTTAATATAGTGATATCCGTCTCCAAGTCTGTAATTTTTTTAGTGTAATTAGCATTCAAAAATTCTGTTTTAAACACTGAACTTGCTAGGTGACACAAAACTATGCCAAATGCATATTTGTGGCAACTAGTTCTGAAGAGAATGAGGTATTACGTATATTACATAGTACATATGTAACATATTACGGTATTGTTCTGTTCAGCAGCTATTTTTATCATATCAGTACCACAATCTTGATCAGATTGTCATAGGTACTAAATATATGTTACTTATAGAGTAATAGTGGTAAAAAGATTAGGATGATTACTGCCTAATCGGTTTTATTTGTGTATTTGCTCTATTAACTAGATATAGATAAATAGATTATGTAGATCGGTGCTAGCTTGAGTAGAATCGTTTGATATTTGCTTTCGTTTATCGGCCTATGGTTATCATCATCCGAATTATTTATCCGAAATTTCGCTTAAAATGTGGTGTCAACTTTCTGGTTGTTATTCCATTTTTTCCGATCTCAATTCTTAGATCATTTTGTCTCTTTTTCGTGACCCTGTGAAGGAGGCTGTACTAGCATAGGGAATATACGATTGTTTCTTATGATACTACAATTTATTAATCGCATTATTATACTATCTATCATGCACTTGTAATACGGAAATGATACTGTATTACACAAGTGTGTATTTATTATGATATGTAGTGCTCAAGGGCATTTATTCATAAAATAATGTAAAATCATAAAGTCACCCTGTCAGCAGAACGAAAAAGTTAAAGCCCAAGTTTTATTTTCCTAAGATTTTAAAATGGAATTTGATGGTTACTCGAAGAAATAATCCCTTACGATTGTTTCTTATGATCTGTATCTTAAAATAAAGAGTGTTTTCTCATCATTTTAGTGTTCAATTTTCAATTTAGACAGACGATTGATTACTGATAATTTAATTTTAATATAGTTAAATGAAGATATGAGACTATCTTTAGTGTTCCCAATAAAATACCTAGCATCAGTATATTTCGCCCACTCTTAACGTAACATCGTCCGATGGGAAAATACGGTTTATACTAAATAGCTTATTGCTTATACAAGAAGGTAATTTAAGTTTACAATCCATAACATTGTAAATTTAAACTACGAGTTTTATTTATATTCTATGAATTTTATCGTACAAGACACAATCCGCAATCAGTTCTTATCAAGTCAGTGTAGACATCATAAAAGACTTGATCTTGATTGGTATTGACAATGACTGATAAGATTACCGTTTGCAAATGATTAAGATATCGGTAAGCATTAAGCGTCAATCTATATACTTATCGTAATCTATCGATTGGATAATATCCTGAATATATTTGTTTAGATTATTCAGTGATGCTCAAAGAACCTATCTATTGCTCTCCCACCCGTGGTACAGATGTTCTAAAATATGTTTACATGATGCTACCTGCGTACAGTTGATATCTGTGACCTTCACTAGGGCGTTGTAATACCTTCTTTTCTATTCTAGCAATGATTCTTTTTTTGTTTTTTATTTGCGAAACAACATTGGTATAAAACTCTGCCATCTCAACGACTCTGTCGGTGACATTGATAAGATCGGCCTTTTTTTAAATTTTTTTTTTGTAATATCTGATAAATTATCTCGTTAATAATAATTTGCACCAAGTTATTTATTGTACGAAATGCAAATTAACCTTTTTGTTAAGTTGTTAATATAAGTTGGAAAAGTTTCAGAACAGCTGCTTTAATAATTACATATATCATGATATTATAAACCTTTCTGGAATGTTTCTTTTTTGCATTCTATACAAAATTAAATCAATATTTCTTTTCATCTACATTCCCACGTTTCAATTTAGTTACTGGAAAGCACACAATCCACAGTCGTTATATGAGATCTATGGCATCTGTGTATTCTAGTTATGTCAATATACCTACATTAGTTTGTGTTATCCTCGTGATTTCCATGTAATGAGTCACACAAATAACTGCATACGCAGATCACCTATAATCTATACTTCTATAGTAAATAGTTCGGTGACGCAATATGTACGTGTATGTTTAATGTATAGAGTATGGGCGTGTAGTGACGTTACGGCAAGGTTCTGACGTCAGCTCACGTTCTACTGGTTGTGATATAATAGTTATACCTAATACGGCTTCACCTCAAGTTCGCAGTGATTCCGCCAGCCAACTAAATTGTTGAGCTCATCTCAGCTCATTAAAATCCGAATCATACAAATTAGCAATGTTTGCATCATTCGAATGATGACATGACAGGGTAATTTTATATTGCGTGCTAGCTTAATTAGGTTACTAATCCAATTCAGTTATTCAAGTAAGTCTTATGTAAATTACGACATTTCATGAGTGTTTTCACTTTACGGGATTAAAATTTTTGATTGTTTATTTGTTTCTTCACCCTTCAGTCACCGTTTACTCAAATGTCTGCAGTATGTGGTTCTTCAAAAGGAGACTTATGTCCTCTTTACTCTTCTTCTCCATACGTCCATAGGCTTGAGTGACCACCAGTCCATCTGGTGCGCCGTATGCACGTCTGCCACTTTAGTGGCATAACAAAAATTAAGTTAGATGTTATTTGACACTATTCCAGATCACGAAATCATTGATCATAGCTTAAGCTAGATCTGCCGGTTTCCTCTGTCATATTTTTCACTTGAAAATTTTCATTTGTGAGCGTTTCCGTGCTTCGTAAGGAGTAAGGCAGTTTTGAACCCAAGTTGAAATTTCTCAATTCTCAGTAGGATTTTCCAAATAGGTTCAGGTGTTTGGGAGCCTATTCAATTCGCGTTTTTTAACGCTCATACTTGTAGAATTCGGGACTTCACGCGAAATACTATTTACTTACATTCACCGACGTTTCGGGCACGATGCAGCGCCCGTGATCGCGGTTGGACTCTCGTCGAAACGTCGGTGAATGTAAGTAAATAGTAAATTCGCGTGAAGTTTCGAATTCTATAAGTATGAGAATCAAATCTTTCCTCTTTATAATATGAAATAGGTACAGAGAATAATTTCAATGCCTTCGTTTCCAGTTCGAAGACTTCGCCTTGATCAACGCTGGCCGTTTGCTGAAGAAGTACAGGAACAAATACTGCACATTTAATGATGATATCCAGGGTACCGCCAGTGTAGCCGTAGCTGGTCTAATGGCAGCCGTCAGGGTGACCAAGAGGAAGCTCAGTGAAAACATCTATTTGTTTTTGGGCGCTGGCTCTGTAAGTAAAAAAAAAGAGGATACTTTTGCTTGTTTAATATGCAAGTTTACAGCATACGCCGAGGCTGCGTTACAGCATACCGTTTTCTGGGCAATGTGTGGCGTGCATAGCTTATTTGGGGAACCAATAGTTTAATTTAATCCAAAGCATATTATATCTATGTACACGCCGCATTTTTGTTATAGAAATAAACAGTTCGTTTTTATTTCTTCTCTTTAAATTTTTAATTGTAAGCTACTACAAATATTCATTTTATATAACGAAATATCAACCTATGGCTTGAAAGCGGCTGCTTGCTTTGTTCTTGTATAGATATTAAGATTTGGATGACTATATTAACTATATACATATAGTCACGGTTTTATCCCCGAAGGGGTAGGCAGAGCACATCTCACCTTATAGTTATATGTTCCACGTAAAGGCGGTGAGTCTATTGCCGTGTTGAAATGGACAGGCGCAGGTCGTGACGACGAGCAGTTTGAAATTTTAAAGCAATTTAAAGCAATGAATGAATAAAATTCTTGATACAATCTCCATCCAAAGGGTGTATGTGTGATTGCTTTAAGCAAAAATCTCTGTACATTTATAAAACTGTAATCTCTATAAATTAAGTTATTCTACCCCAAGCTAACACCATTGCTGCATAGTTTTCTAAGATCACCACCACCAAGATACACCTTACTTATTAACCTCATAAAATTATTCAGGCTGCCAACGGTATCGCCAGCCTCACAGTAGCAGCTATGGTAGCCGAAGGTCTAACGGAGAAGCAGGCACAAGAACGTGTATATATGTTCGATATCGATGGTCTCTTGTCGACCAGACGAGAGGGTGGTGTACCTGAACATGCGAAGGCTTTTGGCAAGAATGTTGAGCCGGAGAAGGACTTTGAAGCGTGCGTTGCGAAGATCAAGCCTAGTTGTCTTATTGGTAAGTAGTCTATAAATATAACATTACGTATTTTACAAAGGCCTTTTTAATATTTTGCCTGCTAAAATAACTCCGCCCGCCAGGTGGAAAGTCATGGTGACATCTCTAGCGAATTGGGGTCACTCTCACAGACCCTGAGACATGACGTATTGACAGTAGCTCTCAAGCTAACTGATGTGTCTATTGACGCTCAGCCTTAAGAATATGTTTCTGTGGTCTTATATAATCTGAACAGACCGTCAATTTCGGTGGTTCTCGAAGTTGAATAGGCTCCCATTAAAAAAAGAACCAATGTTTACAACACTGGTGCTAGGAAGCCTGGTAACAATCATCACGAACGTCTCGGTAACAGGGTCCCGTTTTTACCCTCTTTGAGTACAGAACTCTAAAACGCAATTTTGGCACTGTATAATTTGTAATTGTTTCATTGACAGGTTGTTCAACGGTGGGTGGTGCATTTACCACGAAGGTGTTGCAGCAAATGGCGCAGAACACAAACCGGCCTGTCATTTTCGCACTCTCAAACCCGACCAGTAAAGCTGAGTGTACTGCTCAAGATGCTTATGATCATACTGAGGTACGTATCGAATGTCTATGATTTTAACGATATCTTTCCTTTACGTGCATAGTGTCACGCCTTTATCCTCAGAGGGGTAAGCAGAATAATGGCTCTTGAATGAAATTGCTACGAAGTGGGCACCCATCTCAGGACCAGCCATAGCGCAAGATGCTTAACACAGTGATCGTTTACATAACACTGAGAACGGAACTACGAGCTCTCCCTGCATATTAATTATACTACTTTCATTCGAGAAATAAAATAACTAATAACTCCCTGCTTTATTTTATTTTAAATTGGTTAGTTATTAAATTTCTCGAACGTCGGATGTCGACGGTGAACGGGTCCCTACCCGTTGATTGACGACATTCGACAGTACATACTTTATTCTTTAAAAATTGCTCTCCATTATAAACTTTAAGCACAAAATAATAAGGTACAGAACGCTATCTCATGTATATACTTAATTAGTATCGAAAACTACTATGAAAATCTTGACCCCTGTGTGTGAAATCCTCAGCGAATATAGTATGTAGGTTTCCATCTGTACTATCTAATTTGTGCTTTAAATGTGTCAAATTTCACATTCATTCGTTCGCCTAGTGTTAAAAAGGGGTGCAAAGTTTTCACTTCACGTATTAATCTGAAATTGAAAGTTAAACCAAAAATACTGACTTGCACACTAATTATGCACACTAAATAAACAAAATTCATTATACTGTTTAATGGTATTTGCAGAACTGTTTTACTGAAGGAATAACTATTATCAGAATAGTATAATATCTAAAAATTCCATGGTTCAACAACAATATTAAAACTTTTTTAAAGAAATCTATCGCCTAATTTACTTTTAGGAACATCTTTTATTCTAAGTAAAACCTCAATTTAATCAGTCGCCTCTACAAAATCAAAAAAATTAAAGTTTAACCTAACCTAACTTATTCCGTTATAAGATAGTACTATTTAGAGTGCAAGTTAGTATTTTTGATATGCAATTTGTATTCCTGTTTCCCAAATCATATATTCGATGTACGAACCACATTTTTTGTGTGAATTCGATTAAAAAGGTCATCGCGTTCTGAGTAATATTTAAGTTTTTTTTAGTATGACATGTTTAGTTAATCAATTGGTTTCTTTGCACAGCATTTAATTTTCTGGTTTGCATTCAGTAAATTAGTGGAGTCACCTAGTGTGCAGAAAAATTAAACAGGTGCATTTAAAAATATCCCCTCATTAATTTGTATAATTTTGCAAATTCCAGGGTCGCTGCATCTTTGCATCCGGTTCCCCATTCCCGCCCGTCCAGTACAACGGGAAGGAATACCGCACGGGTCAAGGCAACAACTCATATATCTTCCCGGGGATCGCTCTTGGGGTCATCGCGACTGCCACGCATCATATACCGGAGACTATGTTCTTGACTGCTGCTAGAGTAAGTATTTAATACTGATATTGTAATTGTGAGAGCGAGATTTTTCTTTTTGCATATGCTATATGAGAAAAGAAAGCATTGGATTAACAGTGGGGTAATCCAATGCTTTCTGACCCCTAACATTGAGATACCAGTACCTTAATATTATTTAATTCTCATCTCAAGGCTCTGACACAGGCGCCCATTTGCCGAAAAAATAGAAGTGATAGGGACATTAATACATCAGATCTAGATTTGATGAAAAATAAAGTATCTTATAGACAATCTGAGGCATTATTCAGGAATAATATAGAAGGATGCGTTTGTCTTCCCTCCTAAACAGTTTGGTGTAGAGAAAAATCTACGACATTTTCATATAATTTTAAAAGATGATACTTGAGTTAAAAGTGTATGTATTATCTCTTTGCAGACTTTAGCCCACTATGTGAGTGAGGCAGACCTCGCCATCGGCCGCATTTATCCCTCGCTGGCTGAACTCAAAGAAGTCTCCGTCGCTATTGCCATTGAAGTCGCGAAGATGGCTTATGATGAAGGTATGTATTCAAATTTGACATTTGGTGACTCTATCATAATCTAGAGAGGAAATTCGTACAAATGATTTGTTTTCTCTACTCTACACACCTATTAACATCAGTGGACGGATAATAGTTTATGTTTGTACAAAGCTTGAATTTGTGTATGACCGTTTTAGGGTTAGTTAACATGCTATGATATCACTCAACTCACATTATTCATCTTGTACCATAAAGGGATAATTTAATTTCACTGTTTTTGAATGTAGAAATGCTTGATAAACTTAATAACAAACACATAGAAATAGCCGTTTTCGTAGTCATGACAACCCTGGCAATGCGTAAAACAGTATTTAAATGTTATGCAAAGCGAGGACATACACTCGGTCTAACATTTCAAACCACATTGTACAATCAGGACAGCGGGGGGCGCGGGTAAGGAAGATTGGTTCAGCAGAAGGCGGGGAGTCATCGATCCGTATGTAGTACTATGTTATGTTATATCTTTGGTTGTGGGTTCAAAATCGTACGGGCTACCTAATAAAAATATTTTGAAGGAACAGGCTGAGATATTCCTCCGACCCAAAGGAAGTACTGCCATTGGTTGTTTTTAAAGTGATTATTTCTTATGGGATGGTAAATCGCTTCGTTACGCAATGCGTTACGGCGGCGCCCTTCTTTTACGCATGCGTTGAATATACATAGTTCAATTAAGACTAGTTAAAGTTATTATTTCTGAGGGGAGTCCCGAGACTTCCGTTTTTTTTTCACCGGAGGTGTTACTGAACTCCTACCGAATAAAACGACGGGGTGCCCTTCTATCTACCTAAGTCTGGAAGTCCCGGGTACCCCTTCAAAGTATAACGCCTGGGCTCCCGACACAGGCTTTGTGCGCTACCATCGCGGTTGCTCCTGAGGGATACGGGTTGTATCCAAAGACTTCTATATAAACTGAGGTAGACACGCCGTACTCTAACCAACGAGATTTCAAAAGCAATCCTCAAACACACTACACTCACTTATAAATAATATTTACGTAATTGTCATCACAATAGCAATATACGAAATGAACAAGAGTAAAAGAGAAGGCGTATGGACTCCGATTGCAAGCCAGTACTCTCGAAGTTATGACTCACTACGAGCAACGCTGCTGATTAGCTCAGTTTATATCTAGGTCTTTGGTTGTATCCCGCTTCCAATTAATCTATAACCATGTGATTGGTTGACTTATAAATCTGTTTTCCTTTCCAGGTTTAGCTTCGGTGTACCCCGAACCGAAGGACCTATCTAAACACGTGCACAATCAAATGTACAGCTATTACTACGAGAGCTCTATGCCCGTCGTGTGGGATTGGAAACCGGAGGAGAAATTCAACGTCAGGCCTATTCAACCGGTGCCCAAAAACATCTAAATTTAATGTAGTTTTCATTTATGTGTCAAATTTTAAAATAATTGAGTTTCAATCGTAAAAGTTATGGAAATTGCTTATAATGATTTCAAGGTTTTAGGAGTCCTTTACACAGAAAAAGAAAATTGTTTCATCAAGGTATTACCTTGCACTGTCTAGTAAAGCAGGTTGGCACGGATTAAATTTAAATTCTTGACCCTAAGTATTCTAAAGTAAATATTACAACACTTGTGCATTTAACTTAGAGAGCTTTAACTAAGAGGCTTTGCAAATTATACTATCTGGCCAAAGTACATGACAATTTTTGTCATGACAATACATAAAAACTTGTACACGAATTTGTACCTAACCCCACCGAAAATGGCTGATAAAAATTTTCACGTCACATAAATGAAAGACATCTTGCTAGATAAAATTCTATAAGATACTATCGGTTAATTTTGAAAGGAATATATTTGAAATATATCTGCCCGACACGCGTTGTTCGGGATCGAAAAGCAGAGGGCGGGGTTAAATTAAATAACTCTTTAGAACAGTCGCCGTGGTAGATTCGGTAGAATGCTGCCTAAGATGATACTGTTTTACGTGACATCAACTGCTCAAGGCAGCTTGCTACCTCAGAACAATCTTATCATACTAATAATCTCATAATTGAAATTTTGCATATAAACTTTGCAAAAGACCTTCCCTTTGCATACGAGTTGCATGGATTTATGTGACAATTTAGAGAAATGACTCTCAGATTTACTGAATTGCATTTTGTATAATGATATTTATATCATTGGCGATTGTTATATTGACTAAAGCTTGACGAGTAACTTTTACGATTGAAGAAGCATAACGCAAATGTTATAGATAATATTTAATCAATCTTTTTTGGAATGTTGTAGACAAATTTAACATGTTCAGAGCACAATAAGTTTACATTTATTGGGGAGTGTTCAAAGTTCATATTATGTCTATACTATGGTGTCACAAAATTAAGTCTTGGAAGTTGATAACATCACTGGCTGTCCGACCAGTAAATTTTAAGAGAAGAATCTAAAATAACATCAAATATCTATTTCGGATTATGTATTCTGGAATATTGGCAAAGTAAAAGCGAAGCGTTCGAGTTGCTTTGATTATCTCGAAGCGCTAAATTGCGTTTGGATTGCTACCAGCCAAGTTCACAAAGAATAATATTGAATAGCCACGAGAATCAAAATATTCAACTTAATACCTGTAATAGGCGTAAATAATTTTAGGAAAAGAAAAAGTTCTCGTGCTTTTCGGTACGAGTGAATTCTCAAGAGTTAATTTTGTGAGACCATACTTAACGTTATAATAATAAAATTACACTATGTATTTCGTTGTACTTCATAAGTATAATACCTATACCTGTTCTTAATTAATTGATAGTATATAATCCTAAGATCCAGTTACTCGAATCTCGTATTACTTTATATTATTTATTTTCTCTTGTAAGCTATCATAGGTTACATACAAAAAGTATTATATTTAAGCTTTTAAATTGGCTACTGAAACACCTACATACTTTTCAATAGTACAAATCCCTATAAACAGTATTATTATCTGCTAATAAAACAATAAACCCGTTGAGTAACTGGATTTAACCCACTTCAAGTAGTGTTTCAACTGTCGTGTATGTGTAAGTAGAGTGTAGTCACATAAGTATAGGAAAGTACTATGTAGTAGCGAATCTAACTTGTATAAATACCACCAGATAAGTGCTTAGAATACGTCACGTCCTCGAAATGTACAGATACAGAGACGAACTGGCAACGGTGCCACGTTGTCAGTCTGTGCACAGAGAATGCACAAAGCACACTACCGTTTCGTTTGAAATTCTGCCTTTGACAACTTTCACTACTCACTGTGTACTCTACTTTCAAATTTTGAGCGATCCTGATTGGTTATGGGGCGTGGCTAAATCGAGGGACTACGATGAGTCTCTGCAGTCTTACCGCAACAAACTATAGCTCTTTCCTATACTTTTGATAGTAATGTTGTATTATCCACGGTGAAATGGGTCGCCTTTTTCGTGAACTTGGCTGACACACTGCCGTGTACATTAAGTGTTATTATAAACCATATTAATCTTCTTCAATGTAAAAAGAAATCATTACAGTGGCCTTTGAATGTTATTTTAGCTTTGCTCACTAAAAGTTAAGCATAGTTTTATTTTGGGAATAACCAATGTTAATAGTTATTTGTATTTTGCACGTTATTGATGAATTTGAATCACAAAATGATTTCGAAAAAGTTGTATATTTTGCACCTAACATAAATTAAACCCGTGCACTGTGTATTTATTTAATAAAATTATGATTTCACTAACGTTGTTATAAGTTGTAAATGAATGTTAACAGAACGAAATGTACCTACTTAATGTTGTGGATATTTGAAATAGTTGCTTTATATATTGTTTAATGACATGAAGATTAAGTTAAAGTCTAGTCACCGCATTAAAATGTAGGTCATCTATTTAATATGCATTTGACATAATTATATTAGGAATACAAATCATAAAATGTTAACACTACAATGCGTCCCTTATCTCGATATACCTCCTTAATATTCTCTTTCTTTCTGCGGAAATTCTTTGTCAAATTTTCTCGATTCCTCGTAATATTTATACTTATAAAAAATACATGTTTATCTGACTGTTTTCAACTGTTGGCAAGCTTCTATCCTTATATGCCGCTTGGACAAGTCATTTACAAGACCAAGACAGATCATAAATATGTAAGCGCTAGAAAATTATATTCTGTGCCATAAATCAACTCTATTTGGGCACCAGCTTTTAAAACTATAATATTATGATAAATTTGTCGAAATCAGTCTGTAAAAATACGAAATTAGTTAGAAGTGTGATACTAAAACTACACATTATAATATTTTTACTGGAGTTGTGAAACTGAAATCGAAATTAAAATGTGTTTGTTTATCCAAAATATAAGCTTTGTCGAGATATGGGACGTAAACGACTTAATAATGAAAAGAATAAATTATGAATGATTTTAAAGGCATTTAGATCGACTAGAGTGCTATAGAACTATTATGAAAATCTTAGTGCCACATTATTTTAAATATTTTTCTTTATATTGTAAAATTTTGATTTTATTCTTATAACCCTACACATTTTTGGAGCATTTATTTTATGTTTTCAATCTATAAATGTACCATGCTATTTTATTTTACAATTTATAGACGTGTAACTTTACTGTTCCTTCTATGTGGATGACAAAACAAAATTGATTAGATGATACAAATTTAATTATGTTCATAGATTGGTTCATTTCTGTTAAGTATTATTTTTCTATTCAGTATTTAATAGTGAGACGAATATTTCGCAAAGCGATATATGAAAATGATTTATTTTAAGTAGTTATGTCAGTTACATAACAAATTTCGGTGATATTATGTGATTATTTTGCTGTGAAGAAGACGTTTAGGAAAATTTATCAGTATGTACATGTATCTCAAATATTTGACCTGACATTGTATAATTTGACCTGTAGAAATTCGTCAATTTATCAAAGCAATATTCAATAATAATCAGGGTTTTATTTGTATCACAGTACTTGTGTCAATTACTTTTTATTTTACCATAAAATATCAAGCTTTCATACGGGAATGACGATTACATTATTGTGTATTAGTTGTATTGTTGAAGATATAATTATAGATGTTACTAATTAAACATGTTCCAAAGACTTTTTTGTTTGGTTTGTAGATTCTAAGGTTTGGAACAGAACGGTGTACGAAACCCTAAAAATAAAAGATATACAGCGTCATTACGTTTGGACGCCTTTCATAACAGCGTCGCGACTTCTTCTATAACAGCGTCATAACGCTATTTCCTAACGCGTCCTTTACTAACATGGTAGCGACGCCTTTATAACTAGCGTTATGAAACGCCGAAAACTTTTTATAACAGCTTCGGACGCATTTTATAACAGGGTCGTGACTCCTTTTTTAACAGCGTCATGACGCTATTTTTAACGGGGTCGTGAATACTTTGATAACAGCGTCATATAATGACACTATTATTAACAGCGTCGGACGGCTTTTATAACAGCGTCGGATGCAGTGTCGCGACGCCTTTTATAACAGCGTCATGACGTTATTAATGAGAGTGCCGCATGCTTTTTAAGTGTTGGACGTATTTTATAGCAGCGTTGGACGCATTTTATAACAGCCTCGCAGTTACTTTTATAACAGCGTCGGAGCCTTTTATAACAGCGTCGCAACGACTTTATAACATCTTAATGATTGTGTTTAATACAGCGTCCATCGCCTTTTATAACAGCTTCATGGCGCTATTTATTACAACACGCATTACGGACGCCTTTTAAGACCTTTCATAGCAGCGGCGGAAGCTGTTTATAAGTGTCGCAAGGAGCGTTGTGCCTAAGCATTTTGTAATAGCGTCACGGCACCTTTTATAACAGCGTCATGATGCTGTTTATTACAGAGATGGGCGCCTTTTATCCCTCACGCCGATAGTCTTGTACGAAGACACGTCTGCGACACCGCAGACTTCGGAATTCGGGTGGGAGAGTTCTCTCCCGCTCCCACTACACGCTAAGGCTACGTTCACACGGCGCACGTTTTTCTCGTACACGATTTTCCCGTGCACGATGCAATCAGATGCAATGCAAACACGGCGACCATTCAACGCATTTTTAACGTTACGATAAAATCGCATAAATCGGTTAGTCGTGCGAACGATCAATGATAAGCGCCACTACGATGCGTATTCGAGAAAATCGTGCCGACGCACTACGATCCTAGTGGCAACTCCGCACGGTATACGGAAAAAACGTGTCTCGTACACACGATTTTCCCGTATGGACTCCATGTGAACAGTTTCATATATTGTCTACGAGAATAACGTGCGCCGTGTGAAAGCAGCCTAAGTCTACTAGTCCAATAAGTTCTGTTTTCCTTCATCAATCAATATCGTTGCTGGCAGGCAACATCCGTCACAATTTTCTTTCTCAAATAAAGCAGTTTGAGTTATTGACATTTCTGAAGGCAAGCAAATTTATCTGAATTTATCAGATTCTTTCAATAGTTGAAAATTTAACCGTTTTTAAATGTAGCAGTAATAAATCGTCTGATCTAAAGATAATGTTTTGTGCTTTAGTTTTGCAATAATGTCTTAGCTCACAATTTACACGAGCTAAGCGTTCTTCTATATCTGAATTATGATGCTATTATGTCGGTTATAAAATATGTTTAGTATTGTGCACAAAGCGAATGTGTAAGTGCCATAATGTATCGATATAACATACGTTACTAGTAGTACGTTCTTGTTGAAGAGTTTTTGTGAAAACAAAACCCTGTACCCCAATACCAACCCTCTGAGCTAGTAGGACAGTGAGGAGACTCCCTCTCCCAGTGAGCTACTAAGAGAATCCTCAGGTCGGCAGTGAACTACGATAGTCTGCTGGTTTGATAATATTATTGATACTTTTTAAAGGTACCTGGTAAAATCAGTTTAGTTAGTTACCTTTAACGTAATATGTGTCCTTAGTCTTAATAAAACGCTATGTCGCTTTCCCCTGTATATTTGTTTGATCCTATCGATTAGTACCTAATCACTGATCAGGAGCTTCTTCGCCTTCTCTGAAAAGAAACTTGCAGAAGGAAGATCCTCCGCTTCGTATACAGCGGAGTCGAGTGGACTCTGCTCGGCTTCCACTGACGCGGAGTGGAGATTTCGAGGATTGTAATTGGCCAACTCACAGTCCACTCCTCTCCACTTCACCCAGCACCGCGTCAGTGGAAAGGCTCCCTAACTATTGTCAGCTGCTGGACGCAAGTGACGCGGGCAGTCTACGTGAAATGTCTCCTGACGAAATATAAAGCTACTGAACAGTTAGCGTCACTTATAATATGGAAATTAGGTATGTGGTAACACAAACGCTCTTTTACAAATAAATTTACCATTACAGTGACAGCACCCGTTCAGTTAAACGTATCATTCGATGGGGTTTAAAATCTCCAGTTAACAGAGTACATTTTTCTTTAAAGTCGGTTTGTTTCGCTCTTCCTCGAAACAGATGGTCCGGACTTGATTTTATCAGGAGTCCGCATACCAATAAGGTACGTGAGTCATATATTATTGTAGTTTTCTTTTTTTATCGTGAGGGAAAATCCATCACGGATGCTATGCCGGTCTCCTACCGACTAAAAAAACTACGCCCAACAGCCTATGGTCGGGAGCCCCGGGTAAGCCCTCGGAAGGATGTCCCAGGACTCCCAACAGATTATTGTAGAGACTAGAGTTTTAAAAAAAATAGAGGAAGCTTGCAATAGTCTTCCACGGCGCTGTGGGGCCCACTGAGACCTTTCAGACCATCTGTAAATGGTGCAACTGCTGATTTATCGACGAGATAATAGAAAAGAGAAAAGGAAAACTTGAAATAAACCCTTTACCAAAAAGTCTGAATAGCATACAGTAAGAATAATCACCCCCCCAATATGGTGAATGTTGGGAGAGGCCTACGTTAGCATTGGCATTTTATAGGCTGATTTGATTTATTGATTTCTTTACTGTCTGTTACATTTTCAGGTCCCAAACATTCTTCCAAATAAAAAGTTCTTTTTCTGCGACTTAGTTGAATAAAGGTCTGGGCAGGCACTTACTAACTGGTCCTTTCGACGCA
Organism: Miltochrista miniata; assembly: GCA_933228765.1. Lineage (NCBI taxonomy): Eukaryota > Metazoa > Arthropoda > Insecta > Lepidoptera > Erebidae > Miltochrista > Miltochrista miniata. The sequence continues at coordinate 26,045,746 of OW121756.1, forward strand.
TATGACCAGAAACGCACATGACCCGATACGCAAATGACCAGATTTAAAATACGCACTTACGCAGACACGCAATTCTGGTTTCAATCTAATGTACTACGGTTAGATGGATAAAAGTGAACAGTAGGAATATTATTTACCAGTAAGAAATAATTAACTTTTCAGGGACTTGCGTTTACATTTCAAGAAAGACAGTTACTTGGAATACAAGGTCTTCTTGCAGCCAATTATAAAACACAGGAAGAGCAAATAGAAATATGCAGGGTGTCAATAGACAGATATAATGAACCTTTGAACAGATATTTATATTTAAGTGAATTATTGGTTTGTATTTTGTTGATTTCTAACTTTATCTCTTTCAAATAACATTTATTATTGTTCGAATTGAAGCAAGAATGCGTAGTGTTCTGTAAACGTTCACTGCGTTTAACAACTTTTGGATAGGTGCCTTTTCCAATTGCGAAGTTCAGGCACGTTAAATCGTTGGTCCCGGTTGCCAGTAATGGCAATTAATAAACCAAGTAGCTCTCTCTTTCAACACGGTAATAATAGGCTTATTAACTATTCCGTGGATTAAAAACGAATGGTGGCATGTGGGCGTACCGTATGCCTCTTGACTACTCTTTTGGGATTAAGACGTGATGTATGTAGTGTTAATTGTTTGGGTAACCGGCATTTGTTGTGTCCTGCGATCGGTTAGTGAAACAAATGAAATAGCAGACTTCAAAGTCTGCTATTTCATTTGTGTAAGTACAGAATCGTCAAATAGTTCCTTAGGCTTGAAGGTTACGATTATGTTCTGGCACAATTCAAATATAGCAGTCTTGGTTCCCAGGTATCATACAACATTTACCGCAAGTTCCTATAACATGTCAAAGACTTCTATATAAAATGAGGTCCTCAGTTTATATAGAAGTCTTTGTAACATGTAGGATATTACGGTGTTAGAGCCTTAGCCAGACTTGAGTTTATGTTAGGGTATCTGTTATCGAAGGTAGGCGGTAATCAGTTAGGCATTCAAGAAACTTCGAATACCTATCCAAGAGTTGCGAATATGTAACACGAAGTTTTCCTGCCTGTCAGAACTAGGAACGCCGATAAACTCAAGAACTACCTACCCTATGAATTTTCAGGCGGTTTTAGTCCAGTCAAAATTGACATGCAAGGTTATAAAAAGTGGCATTACATACATAATCTAATATTAAAAGTCACCATTGATCCCGCATTTGCATAATAATTGGACGTTAAAAACCTACTTATACAGGGCGTCCCACGGCTATGCCACATGGAGGGAAAGTACCTTAAATACCTATTCTAGATGGAACATTTAACTGAAAGAAGACATTATTTTAATTTAAAAAGCAATTTAAACTGCTTTCATAGATTTTTAAATAATTACATGGTTGAGCCGGGAATGGAACTCGTTACACGCGAAAAAAAACCCTGTAGATCTTACCGATCGAAAGACTTCATCATACGGATTATTTTTTGCTAAATAACATTGTGTCAGAAATTAAAGGAAGACCATGTATTTTTACATTTTTATTACAAAAGTCCCATGTTGAATACAAAGTCGCACTCTTTTTATTATTTTACTCCTTGACAATCTTTTGATTTTGCTGTGGTAGATATTTATAATAATACGTCCAAGTTCTGTTTGTAGCTCGTGGACATTTTTATTTCTTGTATACTACATTTAATTAAGTATCAACCCCATAAAAAATCTAACGTTGTTAGATCTGTGGATTTCGGCGGCCATCTTATTTGTTCCGATCCAGGGACGGAAGCCTTCATTGAGATAGTCCCTTGGTCTGTGACTGTTATGAGCGGGAAAAATAATTAATTAAAAATATAATAATAGGGAAATGATGCGTACTTCTCATGTGGGTACTTCTCATGTGGGTACATTTATTAGTAATAGGTACTACATAAGTATATGACAATGTTAGTTGTATGTCCTTACGGCGATGCCAGCTTTTAATTTTTTTGAACAAAATTTACATCAAATGCTAATACATGGTCTTCCTTTTATTTTTGACACTATGTTATTTAGCAAAAACTAATCCTTATGATGAAGTCTTTCGATCGGTATGATAAAGCTACAGGGTAATTATTTTTTCTCGTGTAGAGAGGGTTGGATTCCCGGCTCAACCATGTAAGTATTTAAAAATCTATGAATGCAGTTTAAATTGTTTTTTAAATTAAAATAATGTCTTCCTTCAGTAAATTAATCCATCTACAATATTTAAGGTACTTTCCCTCCATGTGGCATAGCCGTGGGACATCCTGTATTTATAGGTCCGTGCTTGCCACCTCGTGTAATATTGCTTCTCGCTCATCTACTTTAGAAATATGCCGAAATAGGTTTTTGACAGAAATATTAATGAAACGAAAGAAGATTCTTGTCGCCTTTGTCTGATGTGACACTTTTATTCTCTTGAAACTTGGAACTTATTTGTTAACGGCATAACAATAATACCGACACATGTATGCTGTGAACTTTATGTAAAAATTATACTCGTTAAAACGACTAAAGGCTGTCTCTTATATCTGCAACCTGTTTTTAACCGACTTCCAAAAAAAGAGGAGGTTCTCAATTCGTCTGTATTTTTTTTTATCTCAACCTAATCAACATTTGGAGCAATGTTTTTACATAAAGAGTCGGCAACTTCGCAAGGTACCTATATGATGCATCTAGCTTGTGATCCCGTTCTAATTTAATTTGGGTATGGAACAGATGGGGTGACCTTCACCTTTCAGCACCAATTTTGTTTTGATGTTGCGTTGTTAAAAGACATGTTCATACATCATTTTCTTACGATGTAGGTACATGAAAAAAGCACACAAACCAACGACGTATTATAATATAGACACGTCATGCACTAACATCACGGCTTTCAAAAACAGCAAATATTTTATACATTCAAAAAAAGAATTTCTATGAAAGTATCTATGGTAGCACGTATGAAAAGTAAGGCAATTGCCTGACTTTTTTGTTGCCATTTTTAAGTGTTGGTAACGTATCTATAGTTTTTTATATATCATTGACACAAACACTTTTCCGTATTTATAATATTGGTATGGATTTACAGGACACAAATGAAAGGCTGTTTTATAGTTTACTGGCCACAGATGTCGAAAAATATTTGCCTATAGTATATACGCCAACTGTTGGATTAGCATGTCAGAAATTTGGTTTAATTTACAAAAAACCCAAGGGTCTCTTTATCACCATAAAAGACAAAGGCCGAATTTTCAGAGTTCTTAACAATTGGTAAGTGTCCATGTGTAAATAATTAGCTCTTATCTAATTTTCCTCGACTCTACTTCAGTATTTTTTATTGATAAGGGTAACCACGGTCGGGGTACGAAGGTAAATTATGAAACCTTATATATTTTGATCTCGTGTAGGTATCCCCGTAGAAATAAGTATATTTATAGTTTTTAAAATTATCTTTCTCATATTTAGACACCTTGACAAGTCTTGATAGTGTACGTCGTAGCATAAAAGACATTTTACTAGCTATGCTGCGCCTCTTGCTAAAACGAATCCCGTATCAACCACCTACTGAAGTATTTACTTTGTGGAAAGCTGTCTGATTTTTACAACTGATCCGCTACCTTGGGCACTATCATGAAAATGATGATACATAGCATTTGGCATTACTTAAGATAACTTGGCTTCCTTATAAGGATTCTTTCTCAAGGACTCAAGACATCAAGAAGGAGTCAAGGAAGGACAATAATTCTTTTACTATAGTAAAAGAATTTTTGAAATTGGTTGAACAGTGCAAGTTTTGCTTAGGTTGGCTTTGAGACTGGCAGGTACTGTCAGAGTAGCTGTTAGGCACCAGTGAGACTGTGGGAGTCAGGGAAATAAAACTTACCTTGATTATTTTTTTTACGTGAGGGAAAATCCTCATGGATGCGTTGCCGGACTTCTACCGACTAAAAAACCTCACGTATCCTGCCTAACAGCCTATGGTTGGAAGCCCCGGTTAAGCCCTTGTGAAGATACCCCAGGGACTCCCAACAGACCATCGGCTATTACTGCGGCCTCACCGTTTCGGGTGCTATCCCGCGTATTTGAGGGGTATTTATCTTGAGGGGGGGGGGGGGGGGATAGGGCGTGCGTGAATAACTTGACTATTACATTCTCAATGAGACTGTAACTAAATCCTTTGGATTTTAGGCCGCTGAGTGATATTTGTGCTATTGTAGTAACGGACGGAGAGAGAATATTGGGCCTCGGTGACCTCGGTGCTTTTGGCATGGGCATACCAATTGGCAAGTTGAGTCTGTACACCGCATTAGCAGGAGTCAAGCCACACAAATGCCTTCCTATATGTTTGGATGTGGGTACCAATAATGAGGTACGTCATAAGCTTATGTACCTACTTGGCCTAGTTTTTTGTCAGCCTTCTATTCTTTTTCTATAAAAGCATGACATGCAGAGCGAAGGGAATATAGGTAGGTACTTAAGTACTTTTTATTACATTTTCGTACACAATTAAATAGTTTTTCAAGAGATCTCAAACAAATGATAAATAAAAATGTGCCGTATGTAGAAGGTAGATAGAATTACGGCACTCATTTGGCGTAGCAGAGTCGAATGATGTGCCCTTAATGCTTTGCTTGAAGAACCTGGGGTTGTAAGAGGAGTGATACACGTGTGCAGGCAGGACGTTTCACGTTTATATGAATCAACTAGGGAACTCATTTGAATAGTTCAGTTCTGCCAAAAATTTTCCCTACTGTTTCAGAGTGGTAGGTACTTCTGCCCGGCACACGATGTTCGGGATAGAAAATGAGAGAGTGGGGGTAAAGTAAATCCTATTTGCCATTGCCGGTTACCACCTGTGTAACAGTTCGCAATCTTTGTGCCAAGTTTTTATTTTTATACACATTTTACCGCAATAGGCTCCTTGCATCCTTAGGTACTGTCTTCCATTTTAAAACGACTGTGTTTAATCTCATCAGACATTGCTGGCCGATCCATTATACATTGGCTTGCGGCAAAAAAGAGTAAGAGGCCAAGAATACGACGAGTTTCTGGATGAATTTATGAAAGCTTGTGTTGAAAAACACGGAAGAAATGTATTAATACAGGTATGAGAAAGCATAATATTACATACTACGCGTATGAGTTTGTCATATCACTAGGCCATGGCAATATGAAGAAGTGCATCGTATTCAATGCAAGGAGATTGATTGAAATGTCCTAAGCTTAGCAAAAATGTCGCTCTGCAAAGTGAGACTTAAGGCGGAAAGACATCGTTAAAACGCGACCCGATCCGATTGAAGGCAACGCGTTTTGAGTAGAATCAATTTGTATTGTTTTCTATGACCAGAATCACACTATCAACATCCAATGCGCCACCATGCGCAGTACAGTCTACACGTAGCGTCGCGTCCTGTTTTAATAATGTGTTTCCAACTTTATCCTTACATATATTAAAGTCCCTTGTCTAGTCGTCTATCTCAACGCAATAAACATTAAAGGTAATCTTCTTTTTAGTTTGAAGATTTTGCTAAAGATAATGCAGTGCCCCTACTTGCAAGATATCGGAATAATTATTGTACATTCAATGATGATATTCAAGGAACTGCAGCGGTTATCGTAGCTGGTGTTATTGCAGCTACAAAAATAACCAACAAAAAGATGTCTGAACATATTTTTCTTTTTCTCGGAGCGGGTGCAGTAAGTTTAACAAATTTAATGAATAATAATCTGTATACTGTGATTCACTAGTAATATGGTAGACTTACCTTAGGCTGGTGTCGGTATAGCGGACTTGTTGGTAACTATTATGATGGAAGAAAACATACCTAAAGAGGAATGTGAAAAAAAGGTATTCATGTTCGATGTCGATGGTATTTTAACATCTAAACGCTCGAGCCCTACTCCTGATCATGCGAAGCATTTTGTCAAAGATATAGAACCGACAAAAGATTTCTTGCAAGCGGTAACAATCCTGAAGCCCACTTGCCTGGTTGGTAAGTCAAACTAATTTCATTAGTTTTAGATACCTTCTTACAAATGTATTAAAAATTATTGTTCCGCCAATAAAATGTGAGTTGTAGCTTGTATATTTTAGGGCTCCGTGCCTGGTAAAAAACGCAATTTTCATAAATAGGATCCACTTTGACTGTCTGTTTCTTCTTTTATTGTTAATCTCAGAAAATATCTTTTGCTTTTAAGGTGTTTCGACAGTAGGCGGAGCGTTTACAGCTCCAGTTCTGAAACAAATGGCTAAAAATACAGAAAGACCAATGATATTTGCTCTCTCTAATCCGACTTCGAATGCTGAGTGTACAGCGCAAGATGCATATGATAACACAGAGGTATTACTAGAACTGAATATGTATATTTCTAAATCAGATGCAAAGGACCCATTGGTATATTTTTGTCCCTGTGTGTAAGACTGTGCATATCTTTGATCATACGCATAGTAGTACGGGGCCATAAAGAATGCACATCGGCAATCATCGCATTTCCGAATGCAAACGAATGCTCATTTCCATGTACATCAAATTATTATATTAGTCGTTTATCAGAATTTGAATTTAGCACTTAGTAAGTACTTTAGTACTTAAGTACTTTATTGTTGTTTTGTTTTGATTTCACGTGAAATATATAGAGCTGAAAGCACGATGTAACTATTTTTAATTATTGCTATATTCTTGTAAGGAAAAAATAATCTTCAAATAATCTTCATAAATATATATTTTATATAAGATCGACAAAAAGTGTAATATTGTGGTGACAAATTGCTAGGCCATCGGCCACAACACGGTTTAACCCTGTACCCTTAGTCGACTTATGTGACATATTATTTTTCTTATTTTAATAGAACACCGCACGGGGAAAAATACGGAATTAGTATATTAAAAACAAAATCATGTATATTCAATTCCTTCCATTTCACTATCTGTGCTCTCATTGAGGTCTGTGTCACTGCTGGATTTTGTTCCACTGGAATGTGTATTATCAGTGCCAGTGCCGACTTCGTTTAATATATTGTTCAAAGTTCTTTTTGAAATTCCAGTGGCATCTGCAACTCTCTGTTGAACCTTCTTAAAATAATTACTTACATTAACATCCTCATGTTTTTTAAATTGGTTGGCTTCAGATAAAAAATATTTATAAACATTATGGATAATTTCACGTGACTGGCAGACTAACGGCTTACCTTTTTTCCCTATAGATGCCATAGTAGGTACTAATTTAATTTTATAGGGGTTTTAGCAGCTCTATATACATATTGGCTTAGATAAGCGACTGCACTCTCTCGCATTTGAACCATGACTGACAAAACAAACGTGCATTCTTTTTGGCCCTTTACTGTACAATGAATCAAATAAGCATTTGGAAGTTTACTGCTGAATGTCAGCTTCCAGCAAATTGGTCTTAATGTACCACACAGACCAGACAAAATGTGCAAGTGCAAAGGATTTTTGTGATTTCCATCTTGTCGATCCTGGATCTCGTTCGTTATTCAGTAGGAGCAACACTTGCAGCTGACGCTGGCTTGGACCTTAAAGATCTCGGTAGGTCCCCGTCGCATCGCACCGAAACTAAGTACATTCGGTGCGATGTACAGCTAGGCAAAAAAAGGCAGAGATTAATGGGAATGCCACTATTTAGTTCAAATGTCAAGCAAAGCGTTAAAATTAGCATTTTTTTGGTAAAATATTCTAAATGAGTTGACCCAGGAAATTTATCTATTGAATGACGATGTATTTAGAATTCTAGACGCATTTATCTGACTAGTTGCAGCAAAAGAATGTTCGGTTTATTGTATGCTAGTCGTTAAAAGCCTTGAGTCATAGACGATGTTTAATGAGCCTATTCTATATAATCTATTGTCTTTTTAAGAAGATATAGCTGATTTGGTAAAGTATTGTTATTTTATTTTTATTTTAAGGGTCGCTGCATTTTTGCTTCTGGCTCTCCTTTTCCACCTGTGAAGTACAATAATAAAGAGTATTTGCCGGGTCAGGGTAACAATTCCTATATATTCCCTGGAGTGGGATTAGGTGTAATATGTTGTAAGATGACCATTATACCTGATTATATATTCATTACTGCCGCCAAGGTGAGTCGGAGACCAACCATTGAACATTTGGCGTAGTCGGTAGTGAAACCACCTGCGGCTCTAGAGGTCCTGGGTTCGATTCCTGGGTCGGTCCAAATTATTTGTGTGAACCACAAATGTTTGTTTCGGAGTTTGGGTGTTTTTCTATGTAAAATATGAATGTGCCTATTTAGAAGTATGTCTATCAGTCGTCTAGATTCTATAGCACAAGCTTATAGTTTAGTTTGGGCTAGATGATGTTGTGTGAGAATGTCCAACGATATTTATCTATTAGACTAGTTTATAGTAGTAGTAGGTAGGATAGTGTAACTACCCAATAGTGAAAGAATTTTTCAAATCGGTTCAGTAGTTTCGGAGCCTATTCGATGCAAACAAACAAACAACAATATCTTTCCTGTTTATAATATTAGTATAGATGCAATCTTCTCGTGTTGAATTTGTGTTTTGGAACGAAGTTCCTTATCGCGCGTTGTGAAAGGGGGCTAGACGGAAAAAATTCTCACGAAAAGTTGTAACGACACTTTTTTAACCGACTTCAAAAAAGGAGGAGGTTACTCAATTCAGCCGTTTATATGTTTTTGCTATAGTATGGAGGGTAGAGGTACCTCTACCCTCCCTTAATATGGGGGTAATATGGGGGGACGGGGGGGGGGAGGGGGGGAGGGGTGGAGGGGGGAAAGGGGGTAAGGGGGGGGGGTAATAAAATGGGGGTTAATAATAAAAAAATATTATTATTAATTTAAAAAAATAAAATTTTATTACAATTCCTTCACCAATTATTGTTTTTGTTTTTGTTTTTGTTTTTGTTTTTGTTTTTGTTTTTGTTCTTGTTTTTCTTTTTCTTTTTGTTTTTGTTTTTGTTTTCGTTTTTGTTGTTGTTTTTGTTTTTGTTTTTGTTTTTGTTTTTGTTTTTGTTTTTGTTCTTGTTTTTGTTTTTGTTTAAGTACAATAAAATTTTAAAATTAAAAAATAAAATGTTATTACAATTCCTGCACTAATTATTTGAAAGGAACTTCGTTCCATTCGGGTGTCCCTTGACACCTCTTAAGTTTTTTAATTCGAATTTTGATACATTAATACTTTCTTGTAAATGCATAAATTTTCAAGAAATCTATTATATAAAAATAAGTCGGGTTTTCCTTCCTGACGCTATAACTTCAGAACGCACGAACCGATTTCCACGGTTTTGCATTCGTTGGAAAGGTCTCGGGCTCCGTGAGGTTTATAGCAAAGAAAATTCAGGAAAAATTTGAACAGAAAAGCGGGAAAATCATTTTTCACATACAGCGCCATCGCAGGCGAAGCTGCGGGCATCAGCTAGTTATTAATAATAATCAATTTAAGAAAAAGATTTTTTTATTATTAGAACAACGTAGGATGAACCACGACAATTTTATTGTATCGTTAAGTAGTGTGAGATATTTCTTTTCGTACTATACTTAATCCCTTGAGGGACTGCACACTTGGGTAAATGATTTGTGCTGCAGTGAAATCTTATGTTTTCAAGCGCTCGAATGTAGAATGGTCGAAGATTATTCACAAAGATAACTAATTCTGTCTGAACTTAATTGCGGTAGTTGTCTTTTCTCAATATAAAATAAAATTCATATGAAAAAATACCATACTAAGCCTACAAAAAATATTCAATATTACAGATTGTTGCTGCAAATGTGACTGACAAAGACATAAGCGTCGGTCGTGTTTATCCACCCCTGACTGCCATACTGAGTATATCGCATGCAATCGCAAAGGCCATTATGGAACAAGCTTATGAAACAAGTGCGTAGTTTTTCGTTACACCTTTTACCTGAAAGACTGTCTTTTTTTCGGTAGAGGTAATGCGACAGAGTCCTTGGGTATCCTTCCCAGGGTTTACTCGGGGCTCCCAACCGTAGGCTGTTAGGTAGGATACGTGTGGTTATTAGTCAGTAGGAGTCCGGCATAGCATCCCTGTAGGTTTTTCCTCACGTTAAAAAATAACCGTGGGATTGACCGTTGTTTGTTGTTTGTTGTTACATACATACATACATATTATCACGCCTGTCTCTTATCGGGGTAGGCAGATACCTTTACACTTGCTACGATCCTGGCATACCACTTTCGCTTCTTCTACTTTCATAAGTGCTTTCATACACGCTCACCGGTTGAGGGTACTCTTGACCTGGCCTTCTTCCAACAGGTCTTAGATCTGGTCATCATGTGTACCCCGAGGGCGACCTCTACTAGTTTGCCCATTCATTCTCGCCTTATAAATCTGTTTAGTAAGTCTATTTTCATCCATCCTCTCCACATGTCCGAACCATCTAAGCAGCCCTTTTTCTATCTTCGTCACTACATCTTCAGTTATACTACATCGTTTTCACGCTATTCCTTTCTTTGTCCATCAACTTCACTCCAGCTATACTTCGCAGACTTCTCATTTCCACTGCATTAATTTTCATGCTTCTTCTGCCACACCCAACTTTCACTACCATACCTAAGTGTAGGGATAAGAACACCCCTATGCCACAGCCACCCTTGCCTTCTTAGACACGTTTTGACTGCTCATGAAGGTGTACATTGCCCCATTCACTTGATTTCCTGCCAGAACTCTTCTCTCAATATATAGTCACATTTTCCATCCCTCGTTAATTTTGAACCCAAGTATACAAATTCTTTCACCTGTTCTACTCTTTGCCCTTCTATAATAATGGGGCAGTTCGTCATACATTCCTCGCGTTCAAAAACCATTACTTTAGTCTTGTTTACATTCACTTTCATACCTTTACCTTTTAGCGCCTCACGCATAATATTAACCATCAACTGCGACCCCTCCGCCGATGAAACTAAGATCACCTGATCGTCAGCATATAGGAGGCACTTGATGGTTAACTCATTCAGTTTTAAACCATACGCACTCTCTTGCAATTCTTTCAAACAACTGTCCATGTACAGGTTAAACAGCCACAGTGACGCTACACAACCCTGTCTCACACCCCTTTCTATGTGTAAGAAGTTCGTGCAAGTACCGTTAATCCTGACACAAGCACTAGAGCCCTCATAAATAGATTTCAGTGCTCGTAACAAGCTACTGCTCACCCTGTACATGGACAATGTTGACCACAGTTCATTCCTCACCATTTGTCATAGGCCTTCTCCAGATCTACATATATGCAATAGACCTTTTGACTTTTCGCCAAAACTTTTTCAGCTATGCATCGTAAGGAGACCTGAGCCGTGCATTCTCTTCCTTTCATGAATAAGTCCTGCTTGAACATCCCGCATTTTTCCTTCACTTTTATTAATCACTCTTTTTATCAACACTTTTGCATACAATTTACCGACGATGCTGAGCAGGCTTGTGCCGCGGTAATTTTTGCATTCTTGCTGAGACCCTTTTCCTTTATACAACGGCACAATAACAGTTTTGGACCATTCTTTTGGTACGCTGCCATTCCTCCAGCAACGGTTGAAAGGCGGTACAACTGGCAATTCACCACGCCACGTCCTGCTTTCAGCATCTCAACGGAAACCCTATCGATCCCAGCAGCCTTGTCTAGTTTCATACTATTTAATGCTTCCATAATTTCATCCATACTTATCTCGATTTCATTGCCAATTTCATTCATTTCACAGTAACGTTTGCACTTGCGTACCTATCCTCTTTATCAAATAAACTTTCAAAATAGTTCTTCCAAATTTTTAGCACACTATTTTCTCCTCTCACAAAACTTCCGTCCTAATTTCTGATTTTATTGAGCGGTGACGTCGTCTGTTGCCCCCTCACTGCTCTTATGGACTTCCAAAAGAATTTTATATTCTTTGGAAGTCATCAGATAACCTTTTATCCAATTCATCTCTATCATTCTCCTTCTTTCTTTCTAAGACCTCTTTTGCCACACGCTTATACCGTGTGTTTACTTTTGTGCAATGTTTTTGCTCCTCAAGATAAGTGATAAATAGGGGTTGTAAGCAACACATTTCGTATACGCCTACTCGTGATTAAACGTAAATGAATACTTACGTGTTTTTCAAAATTTTTCGAAATTCTACCGCTGAGGATGTAAATTATGGGATGAAAGTTTGTACGAAAATATGTAAAACTGATTAAGGGGCATGGGTTAATACGTTTGTATTTGATATTGATGAAAACGATATAAATAGCTAAAAGTTAGTTTTTGGGCTGTATAATTTATTCAAGTTCTATAATTAAATTTTCAAACTTTCAAATATTAATAACTTTTTTCCCTTACAGATATTGCTGGTTTATATCCAAAACCACCTGATCTAGACGTGCACATTCGCAGACACATTTACAACTTGAAGTATCCTTCCTATATACCGGAATTCTATGAATACCCAGATCCAAGTGAATTCAAGTCGGCCGAAGGCTCTAGCTTCCAATCGTTAGTATTGAACACATATATTTACCTAGCTACACCATCAAATAAACATTAAATTTATTATATTTCGAAGATATATCCAACATTTATAAGTAGGTTACTCAATCACGAAACAATAGGCAAATCATTCATTTGGCTTTGGCTTTAATCCCGGGGATAAGTTTCTACGAGAAGCGGGAACGGTAAAAAAAAATTTTGCGGGCGAAGCTGCGGGCATCAGCTAGTTATCTATAAAGTAAGCCGTGATTCGTGAAGGTACAGTGCGTTGGTAAATGTTAGTTAATATTAATAAGTATCTATACTTCATTATGGGAGTACACCCGCTGACTGCAAGGATCAGTTCACTTTAGTAATGTGATAGTGTCAGTTTCCTGTAAATACTTTGTACCTGATTCAAGATGCATACAGGTTAGATACATTACTGAAACGTTCCTTTCATATATGTAACATATTCATTTTATCAACAAAACACTCGTCATACCGACTCGCACTCGAATTCCAATAATAAATTGAACATCTCTCTGCGATTTCCGCGTCAAAATTTTCGATGTTCTTACAAAACGTCTGGTTCGGTTAAGGTGTAGGATTGTACCGTACCTCTTGCTTGAACCCGAAATAGATCCTGTATATTTTATAAGTTCATAATGTGTCGTTGGTAGAAAGAGGGATTTGAGAGCCGCCTATCATAAGGATGACGACACACGCATTACCTTGCAGAATTGAGAGACATGCAAGCTTTTGGCTTTGTTTGGCTGTCGATATAACGTTTTACTTCTAACAAAGAGAAAGCTTTGGAGCTTTATAAAGCTCTCCAGCTTTACCTCACACATGAAGTTTGTATCAATAACGAATAAAAAATGGTATATAAAACATGTTTGTCTATTACTTCAACAGCGGAAAACCACGGAATTTCTAATATTGATTGAAATGGGATAAACCTCTGTGTGCAGCCAAAGTAATATGAAGGTTCAACGAAAAGCGGCTCAGTCAGCTTTGTACATATGAAGTAAGACGCTTACCTCCTTTAAGAAGAGCTTCGACACCTTTTTGAGATATTTAAGCTATATTTTTTAGATGTGATATAATTTTACTGATAGTGTCAAGATTAAGAAGTAGATATTGTGATTGTCAAATGAAAGTAAAATTTTTGTACGTGTGTTTTTGTATTGTAATCTATCTATTGATCTAAATCGTCATTGGTTAGTAAAATATACACATATTTAAGGTATAGGTGCTTTTTATTTAAATGTATTTCAACCTCAAGTCAAACTGTAGTACCATTTCTGGATTCATCATAGTCTGTATTTCAGGGTTAAGTATTGTTAAGTAAGTGCATTATAATAACCTAACCTTTTCGGTAGTTTATCTGTAAAGCGCAGAACACATCTACCGGAGGCACCAAAGGTCAAAGCAGGGGTTTCTTGCTCTTTTACTGCTCGTTCGCTCTAACTTTGCCGCTCGGCTCCATACTGAAGTCGATTTTTTAATTAGACGAAGTAAATTGACAGCAACTAATGTCACTTCTTCATACAATGTTGGTTATTTTTTGAGAGTAGCGAAAAATTCTAAATCTATGGTTATTTTCTATGACGAAGTGACATTAGCTACTGTCGATTTACTTCGTCTAATTAACAATTCGGGTATACCCCTCTACGCCAGCGGAAAAGTTAGAGCGAACGGGTAGTACTATTTTCGAACGCTCCCAAAGATGCAGTCGGTAATATCTCTGGACTAAGGTTTTCGGATGCTAAGAAGTTTGATATAATTTATTAAATACCTACAAGGTTTCAACATGAAATAGTACTAACTTTATAATTTTGTACTGTAAGACCCAAAAGTTTGTGTCGACAATTTGAACAAACAAGTTTGACTCCGTACTTGGGTCGCAAGTATATAATATAGCAAATGTTTTGGTGGCAACGGTCCAGTGTAACGGTCGTGGCAGCAGCTGGTGCGCCTCATGATAACCTCCGGATATTGACCGATGCTCGGGTTTGTTCGCCTATGTCATCAACTTTTGAAAAAATATTTTTAATCAGTTTGGGTATTGTTGTAAAAAAATGTTTGTGCTTGAATAGTTTGACTTGAAACTGAAAGGCTCTTTGATTTGTGAAGGTAATTAAATACTGTTGGGAGTCCTGGGACATCCTTCCGAGGGCTTGCCCCGTGTTCCCAACCATAGGCTGTTGGGCGTGACGTGAGGTTTTTTCGTCCGGCATGACAAACATGAGGACATTGAAATGAAATGATCAACTTTTTGTACTTATAATTAAGTTATTCTCGCCGAAAAAAGTATGTGCAAAGTTAGACTTGAAACGAAAGACTGCTTTGTAAAGTCAAATCAACAATATTGTTAAAAATGAAGATTGGTACGGTACAACCGGAGCAGAACGTCATGAAAGCAAAATGTCATGAAAGTAAAATGTCATGTACGCAAAATGTCATGATCGCAGATGGTCATGAATGCAGATGGTCATAATCGAAATTAGTCATGATCGCAGATGGTCATAATCGCAATTAGTCATGATTGCTGACTTTTACCGATTTTTACAGTTGCTCATTTTTGTAACACAACGTACTAAAAATTACTGTATATAGAGATACAAACTACTGTATTTTTCGATCGTCATTTGTTTATCCGACCGTCGTTTGTTTTTTGGATCCTCATTTGTTTATCCGACTGTCACTTGTTTTTTCGATCGTGGCCGCAGTGGTGGCCACCACCACAGGCCGCAGTGGTGGCCGTAGGTCCGTTGTGAGTCTTGGGACATCCTTCCGGGGGCTTACCTGGGGCTCCCAACCATAGGCTAATGGGCGTTACGTAAGGTTTTTTAGTCAGTAGGAGACCGGCATAGCATCCATGATGGATTTCCCCTAACGTTAAAAAAAAAAGGCTAAGTATATTTTATTCCCATATTTATCATAGTTCTTTATCATAGCTTGATATTTTGGGATCCTGACATTTTGCCTTTTTGACGTTTTGCGAGTATGACGATCTGCCATTGTATTATTGCATGACATTCTGCGATTATTACATTTAGCTTCTTTGACGTTTTGAAGTTTTTGACATTTTGCTTTCATGACGTTCTGCTCCGGAGGGAATAATTTTATTAATCGGTAAAAACAAATGATTGAGTTTTTGTCACTGATCTGTATTATTAAATACAGATCAGTGGTTTTTGTACAATGTGAGCTTCGACGTCATAACAATAACTTGAAATTTCTAGACCCCACATAATTATTATTATTGTTTTTTTAATTTTTGTTTTTGTGTTTAAGTTAAGTTGGTTGGGTTTTACGGCCAAGGGTACAGCGTGTAAAATTTATTTTCCACTGTACCATCAAGGTAACAGCCAAGGGTACACAGGAAAAAAAGGGGATGCGACAATCCACTAAGGTGACGCTGCTTTACAGGTCTTGTTTTATCAGTATAGCACTATTATTTATGAGTGAAAGCGTTCATTCAACATTGACATTGTTAAATTTGATTTAAGCGATTTTTCTTTTTATTAATTTCTATTTACAGATTATTTCATTTTACTAACCCTCATTGGTTTTCACCGACCACTTGTTTTTATCGTCCTTCATTGCTCTTCTCCTCCATGTTTATACGGGTCGCGACCAATTCACCCACCAGCTTCACCACTAGTGGATGCAAGAGGAATTTCTAGTTAGTGTGCACCACTTCACCTTTAAAGGAGGAAAATACATGCAACCGGCATCTGTACCGACTTCAATAATTAACAAGACAAATGAAGATCGATAGAAAAAGAAGACTACCGATAGGTGCAAGCAATTCTCGGCCTTATCTAATCCGGGCGATGGCGACCCGACGCGGACAATGAAGTGCACGGGTGGTGGATTGTATTAATATCGATCCTTTCCCCACCATTTTGCAGTGGGTGTACTGGGTTATAGAGGGAAACTAACTGGTTACTAGTATACAACGAGAAAAAAATGTTACGAAATTTCCAGTTACGAATGTGGATGCAATGAAAAGAGGCGGACGATTGAAAAATGAACACATTCATCTATTTTACCCCCTTGTCCACTAAAATCCATTAAAAAGATCCATAATGGATCTTTGTGGATACATCATGTCCACTTTAATACCTTATGAGGAGATTTTTCATACAAATTTGATATTGTGCGGCTCGTGCTTGCATCTCTCTCGGTTAGCAACTTACCTTATGAGATATATAAGAAACTCAAAGTCGTTTACTCAGGCTAGGTGGTCAGAATATTTATATATTTAACATATCCTAAATAATCAATTCATAAAATAAAAAGAGTTATCTTTAGACATAAGTTTATTATAATTCTGATAAATATAACATACCCTCTAAAACAAATTATTTTCTATTTAAATGTAAGTACCAATTTTCGTCAAGATTGCTGCGACGCTAGTTATCTCGTCTGCCTTATCTGTGACAAAAACAATTATTATGATTTATGACTACTGCAGTATTTTATCAGGAGCTGAGAAAGTTACTTTCACAAAATTAAGTACAATTTGACATCTGTCAAATCTATTTTAATAAAATTACAGACTAATCTACATAGTAGTTTCTTAGAATTTTTGCTCGAGTACTCTTTTTCTCTTGTTTAGCACTATAAACGAACTGACAGATATCAAACTGAACCTGTGATAAAAGATGAGGCAAATGTACTTAATTAGATACCTTCTTAAAATATATTCGAAAAATTCTTGTAAGCCTTTGAAATCAATGACACCGTTTCCATACATAAATAACTTAATTTTCAACTTCACAAGGCACGTCTCTCTATGGCGACGTCTTCAAACTGCAAAGTGAAAAGATTATTGTAAACATAATTATGTGCTCAAACCTTGTGATAGACACCCTTGTTGATGCCACACATAGGTATAAAGGTGAAATGTCTACCTGGAGATCCCAAGAGTTTCAATCCACCACCGAAGTTAATGCGAGATACGCATGTCGGATTTGAACAGACTAAAAACAAACGGGTGTTTCCTTACTGCTGTGTATCACGCCGCGCCGTAAGGAAATGGTATACTGAACTGAAATTTAATCCCAGAAACTCTGACTATCATTGGTTATCAAATTCTGGCGATCCCTGCCCGTTGTTTTGTGGTCGATTCCCGCTCAAGCCCATTGAAAACTGAGATAATTCTGGGGACTTCTGCGCCCAGTGCCTTTTTTACAACACGAGAGACTGCTACTGCTGCTGAATAACGGGTATTCTATTTAGGCGAGGTCTTACCGAACTAATTAGTGAAAATATGGAAATTATGTTTAACTTTTTTAATATCAGTTTGGTTCCATACTGTAGATGTGACACGACATAAATAGGTATGTATGATGTACTAGTTTGGGCACTATAAGTAGTTTTACCGTCCGATATCTTCCCTGGCATTATAACACGAGCGTAACTGCGTAGCGTATATTTTCAAAGAAAACTGCCTTAGGCTGCGCCGCCAACGCACCTGTTCGGTCTAAAGACGGACAAGTGCAACAGCCAACCCCTTCTTTTTCATGACACATCGGTTAGTAAAATTCTTGGGGCACTACTAACAATTTTACTTCTACAATCGCCTTTAGGCTATAATATAAGGTACGTACAAGAGCGTATTTGGGCCAAACTTTTGGACGCAGGCATCCATAAACTCGTCTATAAAATCGAAGTACTCATCGCCTCTTACTCGTTTTTGTTTTAAGCCCATGTAAAGGGGATCTTCTAAAAGTGCCTGAAAACAAATATTTTATCGTAGAAAAATACCTTATTTAGACAAGTCTGTGAGCAAATTACACGAGGGCGGTGCCGTGGGCGTTCTCATAATATATAATGTATATTGTAATGAATGACTGGATATTTTTTTCAGACGATAAAAATATCCATTCAATAAAATTAGAACATACTGAGCTGATCGCCTACAGTCTGTGATAAGTAAACATAAAAGTAGGTAGGCATTTGCTAGACGGTTTTGTTGCATCGGGAATAAAGATAAGTCGGTAGTGACTGAATCATCGTAAATGGTTGATATCAGGCTGACCAACGAATGTATTTTTCATTATATGAATCTACTTGAAATAACGCTAGAACAAAGAATTAGCTATCTATAGGTCGATATTTTTTCATTCTAAATTATTATACCAGCCGCGGTTATCTAAGTGTGAAGATGATTGGTCAAAATATGACATGGAATGTTGACTATGTAATAAAATAATGTATTCATGTAAAATTGAGAAAAATCAATGCTATCCTACTAATCTCGTATTATGACTGAAATTTTGTAAACATGTTTGGATGCTAAGAATACAGAATCTCTAATCAAAGTTTTTGTATAATCTCTAATCAAAGTTACTCTATAATCAAAGTTTGGATGTTTGTTACTCAAAAACGGGTCTAGCTAAAATTTGATACAGGAATGGGTAAGTTAGCGGAGAGAGAGGGAGTCTTTTTATTACCAAGTTGTCGGTGCCGACGTCTAATGTGATTGGTAGACACTGATGAGGTTTTATTCCTGCTAATGCTGTATACAACGCCAGTTTGCTCATTGGTATCCCCATGCCAAAGGCGCCTCGGTCCGCTGGGTCCTCGTTGTCTAACAGTCTTCCATTCTCAGTGACGATTATAACCCTGATTTCGTGGTCAGGCCTAAAAATATAATAGGAACTTGTTATTGTGACATCATTCTGATTGGATCCAAACTAGACTAGAACTTTCGGGCTCCAGACTATTGTAATCAAACTTAGTACGTTATCCAAAATAAGTTCGCTTCCCATAGTCGTAAGCTATAAATAGTTTGTCTTTTTTATTACTTTGTGGGATCTGTCTTACAACTATATATAATAGATAAAAGAATATTAAAGGAATAATGTAGATTGTATACACAAAGTAAATCTCTGTAAATATTAATGTTAAGAATATTCTTATTTTTTTTATAAAATCTGCAGCTGGCGAGATTGAATAATCATACACTGGGCACTCCTGGAAATAAAAGTTAGCTTGTGTTCTTGTATTGAAATTAATAGTAGATAATTTAACAAATCTTACCATTTCCTAAGAAGATTGTAAACTTGACCTTTGTCGTCAATATTTATCAAAAGACCCTTGGGCCTTTTGTATACGACACCGAAGTTTTTACAGGGTGTCGTCACTGTGGGTGTCTTGATTATAGGTAAATACTGTTCAATGTATTGATTTAGTAGCGTGAAATATAATTTTTCATTTGCATTCTGTAAATACAAAATTACGTTTGAATTTAAAAGGGACATTACGTAATCTAGGTAAAATTAAGCTAATAACTATAAGCTTGTGTTATGGAATATTGACATTTGATAAACAATACGTCTATATTTTAAATTCCCTCCCAACCCATGGTACACCTCATTGGTTCACCTGGGTGGACCACGACCAATAATTATTTTCCGTGGTACACCTTGGTCCACCTTTCATACATCAATAAACAGAAAACATTCAAACACCGAAATAAACTTTAGGAGATCACACAAATATTTGCTCCAGTCTCATACAAAGACCTGTTCAGTCACATACAACTGCCGTGCTGAGCCACTGCGCCAGTAAGGGAATAAATGACATGGGTATACAGGCGTTTGAATTTGGATATTATTAGATGATGAGGACAACAAGATGAACTTACCTGAATCTCTCCTAAGTAAAGATAAGATCCATTTAGATTACTCTCGTGGTAATCATCTGATAGCTTCCAAACGTTCAGTTGTCGTTCTTTAGTGTTTGTGTCTACTTTCAAAAGTTCTTGCAACATTTTAAGTGATTGCGGTTCTTCATATGTTATGTCTTGTGCAGGTGCTGCTTTAGGACTCTAAAATGGTACAAAGTATTACAATTGGGTCGTCGGCAGTGAGTTTACGTATTTTACAATGAATAGCATAGTTTAATTATCTACTGAATGTTACCATGTATCCATCACGATATAGCAAACTACAATTGCAAAAAATGGATGATGTAAACAGTTTTTTACTCAACGCGTTACCTTATTTTGCTGTATCTTTTGCACACGCTCAATTCTGCGCACTTCAGACACTTTTGGGCTTTGATATACTTCGGCATTTTTTGGACAAATTGTTGAAAACAGAGACTTGCCGGTTCTTGATGACTGAAACATATATATTTACATTTAGTTACACAATGTTAGTCCTGACTGATTGATTCTTTAACGCACAGCTCTATAAGCTGAAAATATTTTGAACACAGATGGTTACTAAATACAAACCAGGTGTGCGTTTTGTTTGTCCGCCTTCTTAGATCCGAAAATCCCCCCTATCTTTCCAAGGGCATACCCGGGACGCACAGCCATAGGCAGATGGTAGGGCATCGTGTGGTTTTAGTCGGTAGAGGCATAACATTCATGAGGATTTCCACACGTAAACAAACTGCTATTCTTCTTCTACTTTCCACCGTTAGACAGTCTATCGACCTTTTTTTTACGTGAGGGAAAATCCATCATGGATGCTATGCCGGACTCCTACCGACTAAAAAACCTCACGTAACGCCCAACAGCCTATGGTTGGGAGCCCCGGGTAAGCCCTCGGAAGGATGTCCCAGGACTCCCAACAGACCTACGGCCACCGCTACGGCCTCGCCCAGGGGGAGTTTCGGGTGCTATCCCGCATCTTCGGGGGGTTTCGGGTGTGATCCCGCTTCTAAGGGGGGGGGGGGAGGGGGCGTGCGTGAATCCCTCACGTCACGCTGCCGTCATGGAGCCTATCGACCTTTAATGAAACTAACTTGATTTGTAGATTTTGTTGAACTAGGTTAGATGAAAATACTACAAATCCATGCCAATGGCAGTTTCGCCATGACTGTAACCTGTATCGTAGAGGGTTTTGTTACCTTTCCGGATGATTTTTGGGTCCGTCCTCGGTTACCAGTTCTACCGTTGTAGCCATATCTATAAGAGAAATAAATTTAAGACACAGAATATTATTACGTCGCTCACACGGTCCTAATAGTAAAGGTAAGTATGAGAGGAGACACCATCTTGTAGATTTAATCCCGTTGCAGTAGGAATTCAAGACGAATCTATTTTGAAGCAAACTAGTGGAACCTACTCCTTCCCTCGCTATCTCTACCAACGCTACAATATGGGGGCGTTATCATGCAGATAGATTTTATCTAAAACACTTAGTACGTAAGTAGCAGATTTAGATCGATGCTATTAAAGCAATTGGGAAGAAGCCGATATAATACTATTGTTCAATTTAAGATGTAATTTTAATCGAGATACTTAATAATGTATGTATATGAAGGAAAAAATATACTCACACCAGGATTCTGTGCAAAAAAGTAAACATTTTAAAAAATAAATATATTTACAGTAAGAAAGAAAAGCTGCAGCAAAATTACGTTTTGACAACTACCATGAGTTTTTTTTCAGTAGAGTTTATTAAAGAAGAAATATCAAAGACAGCTGTATTTTAATTAAAACCTATGAGAACCTGTTCTGACTCTGTACTCTATGGACCCTGTACCACGGAGCTTGCTCCATGAGCCTGTATTTCGGTATTTTGGACAGCAAGTAGTAAAATAGGATCAAATCCTTTGAAATTTAGTGAGAATTCTGAAACTTGAAATTTAATATAATACTTTAATGGTATACTCTAATACCTACTCTTAATTGTTGGCACTTGATGGAACTTGTTGTAAGACATTACGGAAAATCAGTCACTTCTCATAGATTTACAATTTTTCGCTTGAACCTACCAACTATTTATTCCACAATACCTGATCTGTTCTCTTTATGGCATTATCAAAGGTCTCCTTTGATAACGCCAATTGATTAACTTTGAAATACTAATTCAGTAAACTCAAATATATTGAATCGCTGTCTAGGCTAGGCATACGTACTACTTACCTTTTTTTAGATTAAAAAGCATCCCAATTGTGTACCTTCGACGGATAAAATCAATAATGATTACGGTCTAGGCCTTCCCCTACAAGAAAAGGCCTAACTGGTTCATAGATATATATTTTTAGATATTATTTGCACTAGTACCTATTCCATAACCATGTCAGCTCTCTCAATATTCTTCCTGTTAGTATCAACCTTTTGTAACCGATATGTTGCCCGAGGTTTCAATAATGAAGTTATTTGGGAAGTTCTGTTTATTATAAACCTTTAAAGTAAACTAAGAACCGCTACCCAAAGTATTAGATATAGGGTAACCCAAACCTCAATCAACCTCTTGTCCAAAGTTTTACGGGTTAGGATTATACAAACTTCGTAAATATGGGAAAAAATCTCTCGAAGTTTTTTCCTTTTCAACGAACTCTGCTTCATAATATAGTTTACTCCCTGGTTGTAAACAGAGTAACCTTATTTATTGATAGATGAGAAATTGACTTAAACTTGAGCCCGTAGAGAGGTTAAAAGGGAAAGCATCGCTTTCGCAAATAAAATCTAGACTACCCCTAGGTTGCCCATAGTACATACATATGATCACGCCTTTATCCCCAAAGTGGTAGGCAGAGGCATAATATAGGCCCACATTTCACCTTTTTAGATTTTGTCCTACGTAATACGGCTCACCACAAGCCGTATTGATATGGAAGGCGCAGGTTGTGACTGCTTGCTATTGAATTTTTCTCAAGCTGCCCGTAAAGGCTTTCAACTTCGCTTAATGACTCTCATTTCACTGGCAATCGGAACAAACGGTGCCTTCCAAAGCACGGAAATGTCATAGCGGCCAATAAAAACAGCCCCATGCTCCAAGGAATTAAACTTTATCGAAAAGTAAGATAAGTAAATGCTGAAAATGAGAAGTATGTTCAATGCTGTTACTCAGACGACTAAAGTGGGCTTGGCTTTAGGCTTTAGGAGCGGCTTTTGTGTAGTCCTCCCGTAACGTAGACAGACGACGTATTAATTAGAGTTCACATAGGGTAAAAACGGAACCTTGATTACTGAGACTGCACTGTCTGTTTGTCACCAGGCCGCATATCATAAACCACTATAGCTAGACCGTTGAAATTTTCACAGTTGTAATAAAAGATACTAAAAATAGTAACAAATCTGCCATATTATATTATAACGTATTTTTTTGTGGTACAGAACCCTCTATCCGCAAATGCGACTCTCATTTTGCCGGATTTTAGTAGTAGGAATTTGCTTAAAGCCTAAAACCCATTTCTATCCAGCTCTTTGGCGAAGGTCTAGCTGTTAAAGTTTAAATGTGTTTATCTCATTACTAGCTGACCCGCGCAACTTCGTTTGCGCCACATAAGAGAGAGTATTACCTGTTCCCGTCGTATTTACTCCCGTCGCATTGCGTTTACTTCCGTGCTCCACACACTGGTGGAGTGCACGGCGTGGGCGCAACAGCGCCAGGTCCTCGTAGTGGGTCTGGACGTGGACACTCTCTCGCTCGAGACCATGGTGCGAGCCATGCTCTCCAGCGGGAGTAAGTGGGACTGCGCCGCCT
This sequence comes from Miltochrista miniata, assembly GCA_933228765.1. Taxonomy (NCBI): domain Eukaryota; kingdom Metazoa; phylum Arthropoda; class Insecta; order Lepidoptera; family Erebidae; genus Miltochrista; species Miltochrista miniata. The sequence goes on from OW121756.1 coordinate 26,069,671, forward strand.
CCTTCTGCGAGCAGGTCATGCTCGTGAAGGAGGCGGCGGGACGGGTACGGGAGAGAACTCTCCCACCCGAGTTCCGCAGTCGGCGGCCTGGGCGCCGCCGACGTGTCTTCGCCGAGGACTATCGGCCACCATGACCGGGGGCCTGAGGACGGTGACAGGGCGGCTCACCGTCCTTACAGAAGCAGGCCCATGACGGCAGCGTGACGTGAGTGAGACAATTCACGCACGCCCCCCCCCCCCCCTTAGAAGCGGGATCACACCCGAAACCCCCCAAAGACGCGGGATAGCACCCGAACCACCCCCCTGGGCGAGGCCGCAGTAGCGGCCGTGGGTCTGTTGGGAGTCCTGGGACATCCTTCCGAGGGTTTACCCGGGGCTCCCAACCATAGACTGTTGGGCGTGACGTGAGGTTTTTTAGTCGGTAGGAGTCCGGCATAACATCCATGAGGATTTTCCCTCACGTTAAACAAAAAAAAAAAGCGTCTCGTCGTTAATATTCGATACTACGTGAGAGATAGAGAGAGAGAGAGAAAGGTTTCTTGTCGCGTGTATTCCCGTCGCATTATTTTTAAGAACAATTTCGTTTATGAAAGAGGTATCCCGTGGCATTATTGTAGAAAAAAAATGATTGCCATTAAAATGGTTATTGTGCACCAACCCAAAGAGAGACACATATGCTATCGCGCATTTTTTTTAGAACTTTTTTAAGAGAAACAATTTTGTAGTACATATTTTTTACATAACTATAAATATTTACGCAGCACACGCAACGAAGCTCTCAAAAGGAATAACTTTTCCCCCGTTTTTGAGACAGGGATATAATAAACCAAGCCTCAAAAGTTTTTATCGGCCACAGCATTTAGCCACTCATTTAATAACTAAGCCACGCGAAAATGAAATAGCCTTTAATATACTAATTCGTCCTCTTTAAAACGTCACCAAAACATTCCATTATAAGCATCAAATAAAGTTCAACAATTATTTTAACTTGTCCTCCGTAATAATATTTTAACACCTAATTTTCTAATTCAGCCACATATTTTACATGTAATCACCATTTTATATTTTACAGCTTCAAAACAAGAGCCTCAAAAAATTATAATTTAAGCCTCCACAGACAACATCAGTTTTTATAACTTAGCGTGTAAAATAGATATTTATATCATATTCTTTTTTCGTGAAAATAGCCACTGTAAGGCTAGACGCGAGTGCACAGGACGACAGCGACCGGCCATTAGCATCAATCAGAGACCGCTATTTGATATCACTTTGTAACTAAAGACAGATTACGCTTACCGAATAAGAGAGTGAGTTTAAGAAAGCAAATACTAAACTCAAAATTGAGTACATTATAGACTCTCTAGAAGTGAATATCGTGAATGTCGTCATAAATTTACGATTAATGAGAAATTACTCGTTACTCACATTTGGGTTGAGTAGGTATTTGCATTTTTGGTCTCACTTCTTTGTTTGGTATTTGTCTTTAGTTCTATAATCTGTATTACATGCATACATAATGACACCGACAGAAATCTGTATGATGTCTAGGCATTATAGAGAATACCTGATACTTGCAGACAAGGCAATGTATGAAATAGCGAGAGTATGGAAGGGTTGTTCGCTGCTTGCGAAGGTTAGGTTAGGTTGGAACTGTTACCACTAACGCATGAAGGCGAGCGAGCTAAGCGATCATGCCGCTGCAGCGGCCGCCGAGCGCCAGATGTATAACAGATAAATTTATTATTTTACAATATGTTACAATTTATAATTCCTCGATAGCATAATTTTGTGGTACTTATAATTTTATGGTGACCCAAGACCCATTTATTTTACACATTACCGGTGGACCAGCAGGTATTCTATGCAATCCCTAGAAAATTTGTACAGTACTAGACAAAGTATGAACAATCATATAGGCATCTGGAGTCTGTGGCAAGTATTCCTAAAGCTGTCTACACACGCGGCGGCGGGTTCAGCCGCCGGGCCGGCGGCAGAACCCGCCGGGTAAGTCCGGCGGCCTCATTTTGAAGCTGTCTACACACCAAAGCTGCCGCCGGCCTTACCCGGCTTGTTCTGCCGCCGGGCTGGCGGCTTTGGTGTGTAGGCAGCTTTAGAATGCAGATATTGTATAGAATATCTGATTATAAAGACTGCAGGTAACACATAATAATAAATAAAAGCATTTACTTATGCCCGAAAATCTGTCCCATGTTCCCGTGTGAAACGGACAAGCGAGTCCGTTTCAGGACTCGCTTGTCCGTTTCCACCAGATTGTGGCACCCCACACAGTTGGCTGAACGACGTGCCTTGCAAAGCAAGGAAACTCTTGCAAATAAAATGTTACAAAGTGGTCAACCATCTGAGCACCAGCAATAGCGGTTGTTGCTTACTGCAGTGATCGTTTACAAAAGACTGAGTTAGTGGCTACAAGTGGTCCTAGCTATTTAGGTAATATTAGTGGCCACAATTTGCTTTTTGGTGGCAATTTTACTTAACTTTGGTGATCCATAAATGTTGGACAAGTTACATTTTAAATATGCTGAATTAGGAAATTAGAAGCTATGATATTATTAAATAATGTCCATTTTGATGCCATTTTTTAGTATTTTAGAAGCTTACTGATTGAATGCATGTTACAAAATTAGATGCTTAAAAATAATCACGATGCTGAATTATATTAACAGTGGCTAATAGAGAGGTTAACTGGTGGCTATAATCTATAAATTCTGACGTTCATTAATTGTGGCTGACTTATTAATTTAGGGGGCAAAGTATTTTTCCGGAGGCTAAAAATGCTGTTAAAAAGAAGGTCGTTTAATTAGCACCCATTTACTATTACTGCTCCGCTCCTATTCGTTGTAGCGTGATGCTATACAGCCTATGACACTCCACAATGACGTAGCTTTCTATTAGTGAAATAATTTTTAAATCGGTTCAGTAGATCCCGAGATTACCCCTTACAATTTAACAAATATACAAACACACAAACTTTACTTCTTTATAATATTATTATTAATTATTAAATTATTAATTATTATTATTATATTATATATTATATTACTAGCTGACCCGCGCAACTTCGTTTACGCCACATAAGGTGTATAAAAGGACAGGTATTTTTTCAATAGACTCATGGGAGGAAGAACAATATTCCTAAAAATATAAAGGACATGGTTCGCGAAAAGAGGCGACTCAGGAGAGTATGGCACAACCGTCATTCCTCTGATAAGCGAGACTTCAATAGAGCGCCTGCGGATCTGAAATCACACATTAAGAAAATAGAAAATGAAACCTTGAGGGACAGATTGGAGAATCTTGATGCGACGGCAAGAAACGAATACTCGCTCTGGAAAACTGTAAAAGCCAGCAAAAATGCACCACAACTGGCACAGCACCCTCTAAAACTGGACTCTAGCCAATGGGCTAGAAAAGACGAAGAACGCGCTGAAGCGTTCGGATCCTTCCTGGCTGAAGTATTCACTCCTAACGCTGCAGACGCACCTAATGAAGACGACATTCGTAAATATCTTGAGACAGATCTACAACTTAGTCCGCCACTGAGGAGCTGCTCGCCGAACGAAATATGGAAAACCATAAGATGTTTGGAATTAAATAAGGCTCCAGGATATTGCTTGCTAACGGTCGAAATCCTGAGACAATTGCCTAAAAAAGCTTTAGTTTTTATTTCACAACTCTTTAATGGAATATTAAGGACCGGCCATTTCCCGGGTATATGGAAGGTCTCGGAAATTATCATGATCCTGAAACCTGGAAAACCTCCACATACAGTGTCATCGTACAGGCCAATAAGCCTCTTGCCTGAGTAAAAGCTGTTTGAGAAAGTCGTCTCACAGAGATTAAACGCTATACTCAGAGATGGCAATTAGATACCACAACATCAGTTTGGGTTCTGAGCGGGACATTCAACTGTGGAACAGGTTCACAGAGTCGTGAATAAAATACGAGATGCACTGGAAAGTCAAGAGTGCTGCTCGGCTGTTTTCCTGGACGTGCAGCAGGCATTCGACAAGGTCTGGCATCAGGGTCTGTTGTATAAGATGAAGAAGCTACTTCCACATAACTTGTACGTCCTTCTGAAGTCATACATAGAGAACAGAATATTTCGAGTAAAAATAAATGACTCATACTCCAAATTCTATGATGTAAAGGCTGGAGTACCCCAGGGTTCGGTATTAGGACCAACTCTGTACTTAATTTACACATCAGATCTACCAACAACCAGAGGGGTGCTCTCTGCCACCTACGCGGATGACACAGCTGTCTTGTGCAATGACAGGGATCCTCTTAAAGCTTCAACAATGCTACAAAAACATCTGAACAGGGTGGATGCATGGATGAAAGCATGGAGAATAAAAGCCAGTGCTAACAAATCGACGCATATAACATTCTCATTGAGGAAACAAGACTGCCCTCCTGTCAGACTCGGGCAAGATACACTTCCACATGCTGTCACAGTTAAGTATCTGGGCATGCACCTTGACAGAACTCAAACATGGAGATATCACATCATGAAAAAGCGTGACGAGCTTAACATACAACTCGGTAAACTCAAGTGGCTCTTGGGAGGATCATCACCAGTATCCCTAGAAAACAAGCTGCTGATATATAAAACAGTATTAAAGCCTGTTTAGTCGTACGGTATTATATATTTTCAAAATAAAGCCCTAAAAACCCTTTCAAACACCCCGTGGTTTATCAAAATCTCGGAATTACATGAGCACCTACAGGTAAATACTGTAAAGGAAGAGATAGAGCACAGAATAAAGACTTACAGAAACCGAATTGAGGCACACGAAAACAGCTTAGCCTCAGCTTTAGGGAAACTACTACAAAAGAAAAGGCTCAAACGAAATCATATATGGGACCTTGTCGCAGTGACAAAATAGAAGGAAATAAATTAAAGAGAGGTAGATTCTTCATTGGAAGAACAAACTTCACCTGCCAAACCATCATACAACAAATCTGCTAATGGTTTGTTAAACCGATCGCAAGATACGACGGAGAAAAAAAAAAGACTCATGGGAGCGTATGAAACTTCCCTGTTTGCTTAATCATAAAAGAGCTTAAAGATTCTCTTCTCTTTAATGATTAAGCCAACACGCCAGTTTAGATTTACCCTCATATTCAGAGGAATCCTTGGATAATAGGTTCTGCGAAAGTTGAGATGTCTCCAATTGCGGAACTACAAAACCCTAAACATTGAAACTTGTGTAAAACAATTCTTAAAGTACGCCCTTTCCAACACTAAAAAAATATTTAAAATCGGATCACGCGTTAAGAAATTACAACTGAAAAACCATTTTGTCTTTTATCCCCTCTCCCGCAGGACGCAGGAACCGCGCAAGATATTGGAATCAAAAGTATCCTAGAACCTTCCTCGGATCATAAGCTTAGATCGTACCAAGTTTCATTCAAAACGATTCAGTAGTTTCGGCGTGATCCTTATTCGGGATACAGACAGACAGACAGACAGACAGACATGAAAATTTTAAATTACATTTTCGGCTTCAGTATCGATTAGAGAACGCTCTACAATTAAAATTTTCTAAATATCTTCCATGTACAGACTCTCGACCCTCTACAGTTTTATTATTATGTATAGATAAGTATAGAAGTATATGTAGATAAGATTTTGAGAGATAATTGGTTTTCGCAATATAACGGCGTTATTTACCATACATGAAAGGAGCAATAAAAATGTTGGGATATTGTCATTATTAAGAAGAATCTGTATAAATATGTGACGTATAAAGATCAGAATGATTAATGCTCGGAGCGATACTGTAAGGATTCGCTACCCACATGCAAACGAAGATTAATTGTGCGTTACGTATCAAAGGGCACGCATACAAAGTATGTTTGGGGCACCATACCTACATACTTGAGAAACGTCGACATATGTTGCGCCATACTGTGGTTTTATTAATCTCAAAGACTTCAAGATTCAAGAGTAATATATTCACTTAATTTCTAGAACATGGTTAGGTTTTTGTTATTGTCAATTCAATTCAAGATAAACAAAATCATTTAATCCTACTATCCTACTATCCTACTAATATTATAAATGTGAAAGTTTGTGAAGATGTTTGGATGTTAGTTACTCATCACGCTCTAACGGCTGAAGGGATCGGGCTGAAATTTCGAATCAGGGTAGATTATAGTCTGGAATAACACAGGCTACATTTCATCCCGGAAATATGTTACCATGGGAAGCGGGAACTGGAACCAAATTTCACGCTGGCGAAGCCGCGAGCATCAGCTAGTTCAAGATAAATAATATCTTATGACTCTTATGAGGTAGTAAAGAAGCTGACGTAGAATGGTTATCGTATCCAATAGCCGTAAGCAGGTACTTTTTAATGAACTTTACATTTTAGTCACTTTGAAAAACAAAGAATCCACATTCACAGCATACACAAAGGAATCCCGAAGTTTAGGCGATATGAAATACTGTTCAAAAAAACTTTACGTTTGATCCATGATCAAACGGCACAGCACAGGGGTTATATGTATGCTCTAGGGGTATTCTCTAGAGTTTCGGTATCCTACTAAGGGTAGACTACAATATATTTTTTATCTAATCACCCTTAAACTCAAATAAAAAACCCCATAGTTAATTTTGACGAAACTGACACATAAAGTGAAAACTTCATTTTTTTGTCCTAATACATAATTCCTCAAGTATGTACCATCTTAGGTCGATATTTGGTGTACATAAGACGCAACGAACAGATTCCCTAAACATCTTCGCGTCGCGTGATATATACAGCGATAACGAATGATGCGATATCTATCGTATGTGAGTAAGATTCATCGAAGCGACTACTGATTGGCATGATTTATCTCTCATCTATGTGCTTACAATTGTTTACGCATTTCAAGATAACGATTATATACAGCTCATGGTACTTACATGATTCTACTGCTTATGTATATTGTGCGAGTGACAAAGAAATATTATAAAAGTATTTTCTGAATAGCAGCATCCTTCTAAATGTAATTTACGCTGTATCATTTGACAGGATGATTTGGTTCATGGGTTTGCTGTCTAGGTGGCTGAAAGTTTATTTATTCCAATATTATAACGAGAAAAGATTTCATTGTTGGTTTCTTTGCATTGAATAAGCTGCAAAACTACAGAGCCGATTTAAAAAAAACGGTCAATGTTGGGAAACTACACTATTCCCGGATGACAAAGACTATAATTTATTACCATATTCCCACGGGAACTACGTTGGTGAAACCGCGTGTGGTTCTCTAGTAATATAGAATTTCATTTAAAGGGTCATACATAATCCTTTCAAATCCTTTGTCCCAATATCTACAGAAATCGATATTCGTGTACACTAATAACATACGACCTTTGGTTAACAAACATGAAACGTTTAGGGCAGCAACATTTGATAAATCGAATGATTTAGACATTTCTCTATCCAATTTAAAATTCTCTTACATCTGAGCAACGTTACCCAAAAGTTTAATCAAATATTTTATAAGTGGTCATCGCAACACAACCGATGCTTCCATTACATCATGTGTACAAAGTCTGCTAATCGCAATCCAGTGCTGGATTTAGGCCTCGTCTGATTTTCACCATATTCGGTGGATGATTGTCCTTACTGTACCACGCCTAGCTAGACCAGTTGGTACAAGGTTTTTTCTAGGATTCCTTTTCCTCACCATTACTTCTTTCGTAATACAACAGGTGCAAAACTTGTAGATGAGACTCTCTTGATTACCAAAGTTTCCGTTGGACCCTATCTGTAATTACCATTCCGGTCAATTTGACTTTTGAACAAACAATGCAAAAACGTAGCTATGATGCCACAGACAGACAAATAGACACATACGTTAAACTTAAAACACCGCCAGGGGTAAAAAAATTGTTACGTGTTCAAACGTAGGAGGCATTGTAATTGAGTTTGGCTCGCTCATAATTACGAACTTTGCTGAACTCACTTTGCAATTATCTTATCAGAAGTTTATAATACGTGGAGTACTTTCAGTTCATATGATATTAAAGCTACTTACAAACTTGACGATCGTGGTGGTCTACAACATACCATAACACGCTGACTTACAACGTATCTCTAGACTTCTACAGTCATGGAGAGGGACTTCTTTGTCAACAGATCCGATCCACTACAGAAATGTGGACAATGTAGACGCAACTGTTTTTGAAAGACGCCGCGCTGATAGAAAATTAATTGATATCATTGACAATTTATTTTCGAAGGATTTGCTTATGTATTTTATCTGCATGCAATTGATTTATGTTTTTACCTACTTAATAATATTATTAAATCCTATGCCTCAAGGCAAAACATAGTAAATCTACAAGCTCACAATAAGACCTGTAAAATTATTTACCTGTGTACCTATGTTTACTTTTCGTAAACATAGGAACACAGGTAAATAATTTTATATATAAATGAATATTCGAATATGATATTCGTCTCCATCCCCCGTCTCGTAAAGGAAGACACAGAAGTCACCACACGGCAGGATATTTTAGTGGGCCGAAGCCCCACACGCCCTGGCGTTCATACGTCCGAGTGGTTAAAATCTGAAGGAGGGCATTTGTTACTCGACTTTAGCGGAGTCATCACTCAGCACTATATTCTTGATGCCATAGTATACCTATGTCTTCTTATTTAGAAATCTTATTAGGATATTAAATAATATTATATCCTAATTAACTAATTATTATTTAACATATTTATTGTTAAAAACTACAGTGAAACATAATTATTACATTTATATTTACATTATTATTATCTAAAATAAACCTAAATGAGGCCTCTGTGGCATTGTGCCCAAAAGACTAGCAGCATTTTCTCTTTGAATAGCAATATCTATTCGCTGGGCGAGAATACTGCCAGCCCTTGGGTCACCAGTCGAATCTACCAGGCGCTTTTTCCAATTCTTGAAAAAATTATGCCGATTGAAACCCCATGGACCTAGGGTCTCGACACCGACTAGAAGAAAACGATACGATCAGTCGAGACCCTTACACTTATTAATTTAAAATTTTCCAGACGCTTTGGATGCTGCGCTGACTTTTAATTTTGTTTGAGGAAGATCGGACGGGGCCAGAGTGTCAACACAAGTTGCATCCCAGACCAGCACCCGACCCATCTCCCACCGCACCGTATTAAAGTTATGGTTTTATAATAAAGGTGGCAGAATGTACTTGTAGGCGATTCCACGGTTAGGTTAGGATCGGCCAAAGCTTGCCACGTGGGTATTTGGACGAGTAACGGACAAAGCAATCACCAGATAACCATTATGAACATGTCACGGTACACTTACTTAATTAAACACTACTAAACCTATAACCGCGTGGCACAAGGAGGAACATTGCAACAGTGTCTGGGGCTTGCAACCCATACAAGCAGGTTTGAGGTGGCCACCTTTTACAATGCGCATAACGCTCACCTTCCACCGCTAACAATGTTCCCCATTGCCCGTTTACTTTCACGTTTCTATCTACCGACGGCTAGTTTAAGACTGAGCCCCACAAAAAGGCGTTGCCGCTCATTATTGAATCTACCTTCATTGCTATTGCAAAAATCTAGGCAAAGACAACGAAACCTTACAAATGGCAGGTGTCACTCTCGTTTCACTGTCAACGCGCCGTCACGGCCGGACTGACCTGCGACCGTCCTCGGGCGCTTAATTTTGTAAGTCTGAAATATCACACAAAAATCTAAAGCTCACTTTGATAAGCAATCTGCTCGTCCAAACCTGACACCTTTAATTCACAGTAACAACCACCTTATTACAACTGAACTGTACTTCCCAACAACCAACCAAGCATGCAGTCAATGACACTTTTCTCTCGAGACAACACATGCTACGAATTAGCGTGTCCCTACGACTAACCGCTGCGTTATAGCCCGGACGATACGGTTATCTGCCACTACTGTTAACTATGTTCTATCCATAGTCGACCTATTCATAAATCTCCCTAGACTGGATCGGGTGGGGGTTGTCCAAGACCAGCCACAAGTGCAAGGCCCTTACGACACCCTTCGACCAGCCTATCCCTAAACTTCCCTAGACTGGATCGGGTGGGGGTTGTCCAAGACCAGCCACACGTGCAAGGCCCTTACGACACCCTTCGACCAGCCTATCCCTAAACCTCCCTAGACTGGATCGGGTGGGCGTTGTCCAAGACCAGCCACAAGTGCAAGGCCCTTACGACTCCCTTCGACCAGTCTATCTCTTAACCTCCCTAGCTCTACCCCTCTCTAGCCTGGATCGGGTGGGGGGGTCCAGGACCAGCCACAAGTGCAAGGCCCTTACGACACCCTTCGACCAGACTACCTATCTCTAAAACTCATTAACCATGACCGGAAGAGTGTGTCCCTTCGACCATCCGCACAAGGCATGGACCGGACGACACTGTCCCTTCGACCATCCGCACAAGGCATGGACCGGACGACACTGTCCCTTCGACCAGCGTACTCAACTCATTAGCCTGGACCGGACGAGTGTGTCCCTTCGACCATCCGCACAGGACATGGACCGGACGACACTGTCCTCTTAACCAGCCTCACATAAATCAGACCTTCACAACACAGTCCCATGTAAGCTTTTATCTTCAATCACACAAATTAATCACTCAATCAAACCAACCTATAACAGTCCACTGCTGGACATAGGCTTTTTACAAATGTCACCGCAACATTAATTATAACCACACACACAGACATGTAAAGTAACCGTGCAAAAAGTAACATACACCTACCTGGCATGGACTGTCTTGTTTAGCGTGACTTTGAACGTTGTGTTCAAAAATCTCATGATCTACCTTAATTTGCGCCGTCTCGGCCTCCTCTTCGTTCAATAACTAGTACCCATTTGAACCAAACTATCGTGACTGTAATGTACTGGCCGCAAGATCTTGTGCATATATTTAAAAGTGTGAGATAAACCAGATAGGTTTTGAAATAAATTAACATGATTATCTATCAACGCGATAATCACGAAAGGTCCCTTGAACTTTCGATATAATACGGCTTATAATTACACGAGCGACAGATGCAGCTGCTTTTGTGAATTATCAGTGGCGTTTTCCCGTACTGAGATCAAGTTGAGACGCTGTTCATTTTCTAGAGCAACAGAGATAACCCTTGACATTCGCTGAAATTGCTACCCGACCTGGATCATGAGCCCAGCTGGCGAGCAATTGGCAACACTTGACCTGGTGCCGCAAAGTGTCAATCAAATGCTTACAAACTTTTCACTCTCAGACATTGCAAGCAACCATCTGCCTCGCCGGCGGACCCTGCAACTAAATACTATTGAAAACTATTCACCATGCAAAACCCTGGAGTTTCCAGCCACTACTGCGTCCACCCTGATCGGCAACAACAGGTTTGGTTGCTGCAAAATGGGCAACAGCAACTCTTAAGACTCCAGCTTTATAACGGAAGTATACTGAGAACGATATCTGAGCAGTACTTCTGGTCACATCTACCACCCATTTGCCCTGATAAGACGGCTTCATTAAAAATAGGGCGCAGCCGGATCGCTTGCGCTCCGGAAAGACTCCTCGACGCTTTGTAAACCGTACAAGGCTCGATGAACCTCCTCAGGCAGTCAGACATCTGAGGAAACCACCACTGCTCACGTGATTTTTCCAACGAGTCACGCCGATGTTCCACTGTAAGCCATTTCCGACTCAGTTTCCCGAAAGGAATAGTTTTGGTAAGCCGACTAGGGTGCAGAAGCATACGTATGTCTAGGGTCTGGCAACTGGATCCGTGATAGATAAACTGAATATTCCACACCGCGACCCTAGCGACAAAGAACATCGAAATTATACATCAGCGGAGGAACAGATGTTGACACCTCCTGGGGAATACAGTTGGTTTATGTAGACTCCGAATCCACGGCCACACAAATAGTGCCGAAACCGCTCCACCGATCGTACCACCGTAAGTTTTCTACAGCTCGTACAACTGAAAGGGCTCAACCTCTCATACAACTGAAAGGACTCAACCACTCGTACAACTGAAAGGGCTCCACCACTCGTACAACTGAAAGGCCTCAACTACTCTTAAAACTGAAAGGGCTCAACCGCTCGTACGACTGAAGGGGCTCAACCGCTGGTACCACTAAAAGCGCTCTGCCGCTTGTATTTCCGAAAGCACTCCACTATCTTGTAGAGTTATAGCCCGACTCAGCCTTGGATCAATGGTGACCTAAAACACTACAAAATGAGAAAGGCTATTCCTCCCCTGAACGGGGACAGCTCTATTTACTTCCCTTAGAACCGTCGTCGCAATGCAAAATACGACGAACAGCTCCTAATAAAATACCGCAGGTTTCGAAGTGAGCACCCTCCCACAATAGCATTACGTATTCCCTTACGCTTCATGATTTACTGAATAGGACCTTGCTGCCCTAGTAATGGACACAACGGGCTAGCAGTACTTGTGAACCGAGGAAGAAACCTCCTGAAGCAAGAATCTAAGCAGGAATTTACCTGGTTTGGCTCAATTTGATCGATCTGAATTAAGTATGCCAGAATATAAAACCTTCTACTACATGAACCTGCATTTCCCAGGTTCAGTGGAAAACCACTATTTGTTCTTTTACCGGAGTACCCCCCTACAAAATTCTGTGCCGTCCTGTCGTTACACACCCACTAGTAACCTAGTAACGTACTGTACACAGAATTGTTTGCATGTCTATCCAATAAATTAACCAGCGCTGGCTTGTCGTCACCTTCTAAGTCTGCATCTATCTAGTTGAGAGAAATCTGGCTTAACTACGTTCGCGTAACAGAAACTTGACTGCTGTTAATGACGGATAAGGGAAATATGAGGCTATCGTTATTGATCTGGTTATCCGGTTATAAAATTATCTAAATTGTTCCGGCTACTGACGACAGGATCGCTGAGAAAACGTCCAGTATTTTGTGAAATATCCAGGTTTGCGACACTTCGTCTATCGTTACCACACTTATTAGTTGAAACCTACACTCATTTTATTTCGTCACCACATATACAAAAAAAAAGTACAAAAACGAGATCGTTGCGTACAGTATACCCCGTAATTTAACAGAAAAACTTTTGTTCATCATGGAGCAAAAGATCCACTATCGAATAAACAAGTATAAATTCAAAAATTTATTAAAACCTTGATCCTGAGACTATTCTAACAAACCCAAACATGGCATGTCAATCCTGTTATTTTCTGAGGAGTTGGGAATCCCGCAAACAACTTGATGAATCAGTCAGTTCCAGATTAACGTTTCGTGGACATACCCTTAAAAGTAAAGTAGGTTTATTCAATGTCCGATGAATTAGACCTGTAAATTATAGTAAAATTCCTTCATCACTCAGAAAGTGAGCCGATGTCATCCAAAACTCACAGCCACGAACCATCGTAGTCACATTTGCTTTCGAACAAAAGAAACCGCATTAAAATTGGTCCATCCGTTGGGCAGCTACGACGCCACAGACAGACACATAGATACAAACATGCACAGATTTATAACATCCCTCGCTATTCGTTGAGGGTTATAAAAAGGAATCGACTCACCGAATGACGTCTTCAAGGTGCTCCTAGATGACAATTATTAGCAAGGATTAACTTCCTTGCTTGCTATATGTCCAACGCTACATTTATTTTCGGGCTTTCCGGGCATTATTGTGATAGGTACCCGGATCGACCACATGTATAGCAGGTCCTCTCCGATTGCATGTGCTTCAATATCTGTGTCAGCGTCATACAAAAACTTCGATGCACTATGTTCAGCTGGTGGCTGCTTTTCCTTCAGTCGACTCTGCCCATTCTTATCCCACTTCTGATGTAGGCGATTCCACGGTTAGGTTAGGATCGGCCAAAGCTTGCCACGTGGGTATTTGGACGAGTAACGGACAAAGCAATCACCAGATAACCATTATGAACATGTCACGGTACACTTACTTAATTAAACACTACTAAACCTATAACCGCGTGGCACAAGGAGGAACATTGCAACAGTGTCTGGGGCTTGCAACCCATACAAGCAGGTTTGAGGTGGCCACCTTTTACAATGCGCATAACGCTCACCTTCCACCGCTAACAATGTTCCCCATTGCCCGTTTACTTTCACGTTTCTATCTACCGACGGCTAGTTTAAGACTGAGCCCACTGACCTGTAATAGTATCTGGACTGGTGATCGGTTTCATAAAAGTGTGCCTAATTGAAAATCGCCATTTGGCGCTGACGGCAGCTAGCGAATGCACTTGGAACTAATACTAGTGATGTACAACACCTGTCTTGGTGTCGATAAAAACTTTACCAGATATCGACTACAATGTTAATTTTATTTTTGTACCAATGCAATGATGTATACATAATATGAATGACTACTTTAAAGTACCTAAGTAGGCTAACCATCAGGCTCGCGAATTCAATTTGGCGAGCTTAATATAAAAAAAAAGTGTTTGCTTAAACAGTGGTCGCAGGTATGTTGCCAAAGTAGTGTTACTATTGTAAATCGGCTGAAAATGACACCGGACACAGCCCACACAGTCATTGGTTGTCTTTAATCATAATTGGGTCATGTTAGAACTTAAAGCTAGGCGTCCAATAGGCGGATGGGCCGGGCCGGGCCGCAACGCAAAAATCCGCATGCCATACGTTTTTAATGAAACTGCGTTTCGTTGCGGCCCGCCTCTAGTAAAGGCAGATGCAACACAATTTCATATGAAACGTACGGCACGCGAATTTTTGCTCTGCGCTGCGGCCCGGTCCGCCTGGTGGACGCCTCGCTTAACGTGAGCCGTGCGAGCGTGCTCCCCGAAGCAGCCAATGCCAACTTGCTATTCCGCCTCAATGGCAGTTGCCATTGAGGCGCAATGCCATTTCCCATTTACTTCTCGAAGCAGCCGTGCCCAGAGAGGAATTTTGTTAAGTGACAGGTTAATTAGGATTAGGATTTATTGTAGTTTTGTTTGTTTGCAGTAGGTAAGTACAGAGGAGGGTAGGTATTTAAAAAAAATATGAAATCACACATTTATTACGGTATATTTTTAAATGCACATCTGTACAATTTTTAAAAGGAAATCATCTACATAAATATATCACATATTTTAAAAAGATTGAAAAACAAAGTAGATTCTCTTAAAATAGGCTTGTGTCCACTAAGAATAAATCTGATTGATGTGTGTTTCTAACGACTATGTCCAATATATAAATAACAAAAAGTAATATAAATTGGTACACAAATTAAGGATTAGGTACTATTATTTTTAGAAAATAAGATTGGAATAAATAGGCATTCCGTCACGTCACATCAAATACCTCTATCAGAAAGTGTGACGTAACAGTTTGCTACTTTGACGTTTGACGCACTCTGGCAGTCTTGAGTCTTGACATCTTATGTCACAAGTCGTGTCATCTTGTGTAATTTCTTAGATTCTCACACGTTTTCATAAAATACAACAGATTTCAACAGTAAAAGTTCACCCCTAAACGTTTCTTTTTAGTACTAAAACTTTTAAAAAATCTAAATCACAAAACATCATTGAAAGGACTCATAAAAAAATAAAGAGCATTGTTGACTTGGCATGAATAGGCCATTCAACTTGGAAACTACTACCTAGTGTTGACTCTTGTTACAAATGACTATGGCCATGGTAACTGTTTACTATCAGGCGGGCTGTATATACTTGTTTGGAAATTTTGTGGTATTATAAAAAAAAATACCTGCTTCCTCTGGATTCATTTGGCTATGCTGAGAATCATCAGTTGGTAACTGGACTTGCATATGTACTACAGGTGAATTAGATTTAGGTAAGTTGATTGGACTATCACGGGAGCATGGGTCATCATATGTAGATGAATCAGTTTCTGCAGTGACCAACGATGAATCAGTTTCTGAAAAATATTGAGTGTTGGTTATTTATATTTAACTAGCTGACCCGCGCAACTTCGTTTGCGTGAGAAATGAAAAACCGCTCGACCGATTTTGTGCAAACTTCACATAAACCATCTACTAAATAGTCCGAACAAAGCCTAAAGACTTGGTTTGGATAGGTGAGCCCGTTCTTGAGTTATAAAATTACAACGAAAAGTGGCATTGATTTTTATATATATAGATTATATTTCTTAAATACCAAAGAAGTATTCACTAACTAATTTACACCTACCAAGAAATATTGTAGGTATACTGCACTTTTTTAAAGCAGTCCGTGACCCATGTTTTAATAAACAGTCATCAGTAAAATGTTTTGAACAAAGATAATCTGATGTTTTCGGAGTCCAATTGACAAGCTTCATTTTTTTTAGCCACAGTTTTAAACTGTAATCGGAGGGAAACCTGTAATAAAAGGAACATTTAAATATTATGAACAAGAGTAAATAATTAATTTTAACAAAAAATAGTCTCACTAAGTGTTATAATTCAATGTTAGTGCTAGAAAGTTATATTTCACACGCTAGTTAGTTACTGTTTCGATTATCTACTACAATTTTAAGTGTTTATTAATAATTTTAATATGTTCATTAAATTATTAAAGAACTTTTACTATGCCTCTTGTTTTTTAAACTACGAATTTTGGCATTGGACAGAAAATTATCGATATACATTTTGACATCCCTATTAATCATTATAGGTTATAAAAATATTCGTAAAATCCCCGAAACTCGACGGGTATTCGCTTATGATAGTAAAAAAAACCTAAATTATGGTTTTATAATAATTGTTTAAGAATTAGATTCTTAGATTTACTTACTTGTGAAAAGAGACGCCACAGCCCTTCTCGTATCTTGTTTTACAATATACAAACGATCTCATGCTAAATATCTACTTAATTACACTATGAACTAAATTTATACATCGAAACACTTCAAATTTATACCAATCACAGTAATAACTTAAAAATATTCGAAATTTCACACATAAACTCCTTCTGAAATAAACAAACAACGGCCATTTGCAAACTAATTTAGTTCTCAGTGCACTCGACAGAGGCGCTTTGAATCGGCCCAAAAAAGTAGCTGTCATTTTGTATGGAATAGCCAGTCCAGCGATTATTATTACAGGTCAGTGACTGAGCCCCACAAAATGGCGTTGCCGCTCATTATTGAATCTACCTTCATTGCTATTGCAAAAATCTAGGCAAAGACAACGAAACCTTACAAATGGCAGGTGTCACTCTCGTTTCACTGTCAACGCGCCGTCATACTTAATACTTTCGTTAGTACACTTTCAATATTTACAAATGTCAAAGTACACAACATTCCACTAGTTCTAAAACACGTTTTGAATAACCAATTACAACAAAATACACTGTAATTTGCATAGCAATACATAAACACATTTTAAACCAAAACTAAAGTACAGATAAATAAGAAGAACAGATAAGTTACTAAATAGTAAAACTAGTAGATATGTATGCACTATTATAGAACTAACGAACTTTAAACACTAG
This sequence comes from Miltochrista miniata, assembly GCA_933228765.1. Lineage (NCBI taxonomy): Eukaryota > Metazoa > Arthropoda > Insecta > Lepidoptera > Erebidae > Miltochrista > Miltochrista miniata. The sequence continues at coordinate 26,087,131 of OW121756.1, forward strand.
CACGATTTGGTCTAGAATAGCGTGTGAGCTGAAATTAGTGGGAAATAATTACACTGCCCGTAGCCATGAGCTTGGTCGTGTTTTAGGTTATTTTGCATTTGCTATTATTTCACGTAACTACCTACTACTGGTACGAGTACTGTAACTAAGAAGAACTTATATTAAGTAGAGCTTTTGCAATTTGCTTGTGTATCGAAAGTAAATGCTATTGGGAGTTCTGGGACATCCTTCCGAGGCCTTACCCGGGGTCCCTAACCATAGACTGTTGGGAGTTACGTAAGGTTTTTTAGTCGGTAGGAGTCCGGCATGGCATCCTTGATGGATTTATCCACACGTTAAAAAAATTACGATAGTAAATATAATGATTTGTGGCTTCTATTTAGTGTAAACTACACTTCATCATTTATTGTTGACCCTCTCCCACCCGCACCCGGTGCAAAGGTGCCCATCACGCTGGTTGAGTTTGTTTTATTTAAGTGTAATACTCGTAATTATGTATTTACAGTCCAATCACTAGACATTTAACAACCATGATCTTATCACGGAGTAATATAAGTTGCTCTTAGATCGTGCACTTGAAAAGAGCTGAAATTTTGGATATTCCTGAACGCAGACAATTTCCGGCAGATTTCGCTGCCACCACACCCTCGCCTAAGGGCCTGGGTGGTATTCAGCATCTTTCAGGGTTAGTTTTGGTGTCATTCTGATTCTTGACGCGTTAGGAACGTGTGAAAGTGTCACGTCACTTCGTTCGTCAAAAACTAAATTATTATTTTTTCAAACATCGTGTTATTACGAGTAAAATGCAAATGACACAAGTATTAAGACTTTGTCAAAACGTTGAAGATGTGAAAGGCTCTAAAAACAAAATCAAGTTTGATTGATATGATTTAGATTGACTACAAAAACACATATACGAATAAGGATCCGTATTGTTTTCATTGAATATTTTCTTTTTTTATTTTATACCTAATTGAAACGGAAGAACGGAAGTGGCGTTTAACAGAACAGGGTTAACAAAAACAAGTAACGTTTTATTCATGAGAGGCTATGTGTGGGTTCCGTTGACCATATGTTTGTGACAACCCTAGTTAATGACTTACACATTTGGTGTTGATACCCTCTCATAATTTCATTTATCTTCGTTTGAAGTCTCGAAGGGTTCAGATTGAGGATAAGCAGTATTGCTTATATAGAGGTTTAGACGTCTATATATTGCTACTATAGAATCCGCAGGGCTATTACGTATTTACAATAGGCCAGCGATAGCGATAATCTCGCGGAAATGAAATCGCGCGATAATCGCTGTTTGTTGACTGTTTCGTATTACGTATCAACGATCGTTTTGCCATAGCAAACTAGCTACTGTGCTGACTCTGTAGGACAATCAGTAAATTTAAAAGTGCATTTGTGCTATACTGCGGCAGCGATCTGGCAATAATTTCGTATTACGTATCGTTTTTGACAACCTCCAGGCAGCGATTTCAAACGTCAAAACTGCGATTGCGTTTTCTCTGATTGCTGATCGTTCGCTAATCTTTACTTAGTATTAATAATCTATTTTTGCGTAATTATTTAGTAAATTGCCAATTTTATTATTCTTAAAGTGTAATTATAAACGTTGAAAAACTTTACAGCAGTGAATTGTCATGTACTTAATTTTGTTTTGTAAAGAGTATAGATTAGTGTAAGTGTTGAGTTGTGATCTTACTGTTTACTAAAATATTTGATTGTAAAGTAAGAATGGCTCGTGCAGTTCTTTTGATTGACGCACTTGAGGTTGAAGCTAGAAGGGCAGATAATCGAAATTCAGGACTTTGAAGCTTTGAATCTATGCGAAGCAGAGTTCAAAGCCCACTAAGTACAGGCTATCAAAAGAGCTTTGTCGTTTTGTGTGATGAGTTAAGACCATTAATGGCACAAAGAAAAAGGAGAACAAAAGTGAGTTTAGAACGTAAAGTGAGTACAAAACTTTCCTCACATATGTTTGTACTACAATAGGCATTTTATTAGTGTATGTGTATACTGAGAGACCACTTTTATTTTTTGCGGATTTTTGCAGTTTTTACGCGCTTTCTAACCGATTACTAAGCTTTACAAATATTTCCGCAACGTTTACTATGCACTAATGTTAGTTAAACTGCAAAACTCCGCAAAAATAAAAGTGGTCTCGCAGTACACAAATACACTAATAAAATGCCCAACAGATGTGACAGTTCCCAGTTTTCAGTGATCGCCACGTAATTGTTTATGGCGCTAGTTTCGTAGTGATAAGTGCAACGTAAAGATTAGCGAACGATTCGCGATAGAATTTTACGTAATACCATTTTTTTCTGCAACCAGCGACAAATCGCGCGATGATTGCGCAATTATCGCTGATCGCTGTTTTATACGTAATAAGCCTGCCGATCAAATGCGCACAGAGCTCGTGACAGACAGATAAACAGACGAACAGCGAAGTCTCAGTAATAGGGTCCCATTGAAACCCTTTTAATTTAGAACCCAAAATGACGAAGTGATTTGAACATTTACGTGACATTTGCATCAACAAAGATATTAAGGTCAACTTTATCTTTTAAGTTCAGTAATTTCTTTTCCATGACTAGGCTTGACTACGAAATAAGATAAGTACAAAAAAAATGAATAGCTAATAGGCGACCCGTGTTTAGAGCTGATTTACTTACTTAAATCTACGTATATGAATTTTTAAAATCTTTCGGCAGTTTTTGTACGATAAAAATAGACTGAGACCTTAGACTTAGGGAGAAGAATGTTTTAAGTATTTTTATCAACGTACATAAAGTCACGCCTTCGTTCCTGACGGGGTAAGCAGTGGCGTCGTATATGCTAACAGGAGGAGGATGTGACGATTCTCTGTTGAAACAAACCGCCCATAAGGTCTTGAACTTGGCATATCGACCCCGCCTTGTTACTAACAACAGGCATTTCTTCCAAAAGCACTGAAAAGCTCGCAAAAAATACAATATCCCAAAGTGGTTACCCATACGGATACCAACCATGGGGAAAGTTACTTTTTGAGTGACTAATTTTTCTACATATTTCACATCTTCTTAAATAAAATCTTACTCTGACTATTCAAAACCATAAAATAGAATTAACTAAGTGACGTTTTCGTACTTCAAAATATGTAAGATATTTTATTTTAATAATAATATTTGAGCAATAAAAATTAAAATTGTAGTGCAATGTAATATTGTAGTTATACCTATCCTAAGTACCTAAATTTTATATACTTTTTATCGTAACCCTGCACGTTAAAGTAAGCTTGTTTCGTATCGAAGCACTGAGTTAATATTATATTAACAAGTCAACGTTTGCGGTCATTGTGTGCGTGCGTGACTGAGTGTGTGCACGAATACCTCATGTGAAATATGCACCTGACTTGTCGTAATTTATGTAGTACTTAATTTTATAGTGAAATTGTTTTGACTAAATGTGCCATGCCTTCAATTTCATTGTCATTGGATTGAGCAATCATAAAAAAGAAAATATGCCTATCGATCTCGACCATTTATAAAGAATTAAAGGGCTGTTTTTGAATTGTTTGAAGCAGATATAAATTACCTTGAATAGATAGATCCAAAGGACGAAACCTTGGCATAATCCCACGGTAACAAGGAATGAAATCAAATTCATGGAGTTTCTGACTAGGCGAATTCAAGGAATGAAATCAAATTCGTGGAGTTTCTGACTGGGCGAATTTAGTACACAGCTGGGTATTTACAATTGATACGAAAATGAAGTCACTGGTTACCGATAGTGTTCTGAATCTACAGATACAAGAAGATTTGACTTACCCTGGTGAAGGATGACATACGTGGTGTTTGCTTCACTACAAGGATTGCTGAAAACCGGGTGAAGTGGAGGTAGAAGAAAAAGAAAACAGACATTCGGATTCGCAGCAATAGCTCCAGGTGCAATCGAGGCTAGCCATCAAAAAATGATGATATTTTCTCCATTTTATTACAATGAGCCTTTTTAAGTCTGATAAAAACTTACTAAAAATAAAATATGCGTATGAAATTTCAAAACGTATATAAGTACTTATTCTAAAATTTGAGCACACAACCCTAATCTACCTCCTTCACGTAATAACTGAAATTGCTAAGATTACAGTTTAAACACTAACCTCTTGTATACATAAAAGCACAAACTACGGCTCAAGGCTATAATTTTATGAAAATGTTTCAAATAGCCTTTTGTTTTAGCATAAAATATGAGCAAAGTTGAACGAACCGAGCGTTTATATGAACAAGAATAATTTTAGGACTAGTTTTGCCACTGTACACTGTCACTTGAACCCCGGCTAACTGTTTCGGATCTGTCAGTGAATCGGAATGCTCTTTTACGTCCACATTTGTAACATTTTTACGGCACTTTTCCCCATTACCGTATCAGACTTGCGTATCGGTACCGTTTAAAATTGCAACTACGAGATACATGTTTGAGACGATGACACGCTGATTTCTTACAAATGTGGACGCATCATTAGACTTCCTTGTAACGTAGGATCATAAAGTTGCACCAGGTACGTTCATAGCCTTTTTAATTGCCCTATAGATGCTGGCAAGGATCTCAGTGGATATTAACTGAAGACCACCACTTGCAGGTCAGGCTGGTTTGAGCCTCAATATGTCTGTAGGCATGACATTCTACACATTACTACAAATGTTTTAATAACCCCAAAATACCTTTATATTTACTTGAAATAAAATTAACATAAGTGCGTAATATTTTTTGTCCTCGTTAACATTTGGAATGCTGAGAATGTGTCAGCATCGTGTATAAAATTACAGCCTACGAACTGTTAAAATGATTTAATTTAACGAGTAAAGTCGACGACATGGAGCAATACAAAATCATTTTTAATTCCAGAGATATCCAGATACAATAAAACTTGAATCAGGAATGTCATCGCTCATCCATTTAATTGCATATTTCATACGATTATAAAAGCTTCATAGCTTTGAGCTTTTCTTCTTTCAGAATGTCACCAATTTGGTTGGTATCCGTTTTACGAGGAACGAAAAAGTCCGGACAATTTACATTAAATTCCAGTTATTGGGTTATTTTGCTCATAAGTACTCATATATTTCAGAGAGAAAAGAGGTGAAATATATTTCAGATGGAATTTTTAATCAAATTAATGTGCTATATATAGTCACGCACTTATAACTAAAGGGATAGGCTGAGGCTTATTACAAGTCAACATTTTCGTAGAGATAACTTTGAAAAGCAATTAGTACATAAACACATACACATAATCACGCCTTTATCCCCGAAGGGGTAGGCAGAGGCATAGTATACGCCCACATTTAGCCTTATACTTGTATGTCCCACGTAATTAGGTGGTCAACCTATTGCCGTGTTAAAACGATCAGGTGCAGTTCATGACGACCCGCAGTTGAAAATTTTCAAGCCACCCAAAAAGCCTACAACTTGGCTTAACGTTTCGTGTAGAGTTTTTCTTCTCTATGCAATGGATAAATTTTCAAAACTTTTCCCTTAGTCGCCTCTTACAACACCTTCGGGATGAATTGTCGCCACTACAATTCACCAAAACATTTTGTACCTTTTCCCGTCGCCACACGGAAAATCAATCAGTATGCCAACTAAACCACAATTTTAATGTGAAAACATTATTTCACTACTAGCTGATGCCCGCAGCTTCACCCGCGTGAAATATGTTCCCGTTGCCGCTTCCTGTATGAACTTATTCCCGGGATAAAAGGTAGTCTATGTGTTTTTCCAGACTATAATGTATCCCTGTACCAAATTTCAGATAGATCCGTTCAGCCGTTAGAGCGTGATTGAGTAACAAACATCCAGACATCCCAACATCTTCACAAACTTTCACATTTATAATATTACTAGCTAAGGCTCGCGGCTTCGCCCGCGTGGAATTTGGTACCCGTTCCCACTTCCCATGGAAACATATCCCCGAGATGAAATGTAGCCTATGTGTTATTCCAGACTATAATCTACACCGGTGCCAAATTTCAACCCGATCCGTTCAGCCGTTAGAGCGTGATTGAGTAACAAACATCCAAACATCCAAACATCTTCACAAACTTTCACATTTATAATATTAGTAGGAAGTAGGATAGTAGGATAGTAGGATTAAAATTAGTAAGATTTGTATTTTGTCCTACGTATTAGGTGGTAAGTGATTGCTAAAATAATAATAGTTAAAGCCCCAGAGTGCGAAATCTTTAAGTTTATTCCATTTTTTTTTCTAAGTTAGAGAGACGGAAAGTTTAAACATTATAGCCCATATAATAATTCTATTTCCCAGCTCTGAAACTTTAATGCTTTTCTTCGCAGTAAATTTTGGTGAACTTACAGGCAAATATATGGTTAGTTACACTAAATAATAGTGTCCGACCGAAACTGGTTTTCCAGCCGAAACCGAAACCGAAACCGAACTTTCGGCCCCAGGGTCAGTTTCGGCCGAAACCGAAACCGAAACCGAAACTCACGTGTTCATATTTAAAAAAAACCAGCCAAGTGCGAGTTGAATTCCCTCACAGAGGGTTCCGTTACAAAAACTGATTTTAGTAGGTATTTTTTGTTATAGCGGCAACAGAACAGGGTGAGGTGGTGTTGGCAGTGTCTCTTGACATCGCCAACGCTTTCAACACCTTGTCCTGGAGCTGCATTTGGGAGGCACTTATTTACCATGGAATACCTCCATACCTCCGTCAAATTGTGGGGGCCTATCTTTCAGGCTAGGTCGGCGAGATGTGCCGTTCGGTGTTCCACGGGAATCGGTCTTAGGACCGCTTCAGTGGAACATTGGTAACGTGTTACGTTCACGTGCGTAACGAGTTACGACGACACCCTCATTACAGCGCGAGGAGAAACGCGCCGAAACGCAGCCCTAAAGGCCACCTGCGAGATCTAGCTTATATATCGGGGGCATCGGCATCGAGCTCTCGATGACGTATCTGGGGCTCGTACTCGATAGCCGGTGGAATTTCGGATACCACTTCCGAAATTGGGACCCATAGCTGAGGGAGGGGGGCATCAGTCGCACTCTCGCGGGTGTTGCCTAATATCAGGAGACCCAACGCTCTTCAGGAGACTGTACCTTGGGATCATGCGGAGCATGGCCCTATACGGGGCCCCCGTATGGGCGGAGATCCTGATGACCAGCAATGCGGCTAGATTGCTTAGCCCGCAGAAGGCGACGTCTGTCAGGGTGATAAGGGGATACCGCACGATCTCAGTTGCGGCGGCCTGTCTTCTAGCCGGGACCTCTTTGGGACCTGGAAGCGAGGGCCCTTGCGTCATTGTTTTAATGGCGCAAGGAGGCGCTGGTCAGGGCCATAGGCCTCTTCCTGTGAGCAGGTCATGCTCGTGAAAGAGACGGCGGGGAGGAAGCGGGAGAGAACTCTCCCACAAGAGTTCCACAGTCTGCGGCGGCGCCCCATACTATCAGCCTCCATGACCCTCTGGTCAGACGGTGCTGCTCACCGTCCTTACAGAAGCAGGCCTTAGACGATAGCGTGACGTGAGAGATTCATGCAGGCCCCCCTCAAGAAGCGGGATAACATCTGAACAACCCCCCAAAGACGCGGCCGCAGTATGTATCATTCCGAGGGCATACTCAGGGCTCCCAACCGTAGGCTGTTAGCTACGATACGCGTGGTTTTTAGTCAGTAGGACTACTGTACAATGAAAATTTTAGGCCTTTAACTGGCACGGTTCCAGCGATACAACCTCGTGACTAATACACAGACTGACGGCTACGCCTCATATCTCGTTAAGGGGCGGTTATAGCGCACAAGTAGGCATTTGGCGCTCCCCTCGCCCCGGGCGCGAGACACACCGCGCGTCGGCAGCGGCAGTCAACTCTCATGCCACAGTATACAGTATAGTAGAAAGAAACAGCATGCTAACTTTGTTTGACGTAGTAAATGCATCTAACTTTATTAAGTGTAGTGATTTATTAGTTTCGTAAATAAATATAAAAGAGTTAATCGTAAATAAATTATTCTAATATACTATTATTTTTAAGCTAAAGAGTTTGTTTGTTTGTTTAGTTGTTCTAACTCTAGAGTCTAAGAGACTGCTAGTTGAATTTCAAGACTTTCTTAACAGAATGTCCATTTTTGAAAAATACCAAGATATATAACATCACGCTAAGGCGAATAAGAGCTTAGCAGCAACGAAACATTTTTCGACAACTAGGATATTTCATTTCTTTTGAGAGTTTCCGTTGCGTACGTTTGCTACAGTTGCGTAAAAAATGTAAATTACATAATAGCTGGTCATAAAAATTACTAAAGTTTTCTAAAGTTGGTATGCTAAGTATGAATCACGGGATCATTGTGCAATCCAAAATGGCCGCCGCGGTGTAATCACAAAATTTCATGATGGGTGTCGTTTAAAGGGTTTTTTGGTATGCTGAGTACGAATCACGTACTAATTTTGCAATCCAATATGGACGCCGCGCCGTAATCACAAAATGAAATGATGGGTATCGTTTAAGGGGTTTCTTGGTATGCTGAGTACGAATCACGTGATAATTTTGCAATCCAATATGGGCGCCGCGCCGTAATCACAAAATTTCATGATGGGTATCGTTTAAGGGGTTTCTTGGTATGCTGAGTACGAATCACGTGATAATTTTGCAATCCAAAATGGCGGCCGCGGTGTAATCACAAAAATTCATAATGGGTATCGTTTAAAGGGTTTTTCGATATGCTGAGTACGAATTACGTACTAATTTTGCAAACCAATATGGCCACCGCGCCGTAATCACACAATTTCATAATGGGTATAGTTTAAGGGAATTCTTGGTATACTAAGTATGAATCACATGATAATTTTTCAATCCAATATGGCCACCGCGATGTGATCACAAAATTTCATGATGGGTATCGTTTAAGGGGTTTTTTGGTATGCTGAGTACGAATCACATGATAATTTTGCAATCCAATATGGGCGCCGCGCCGTAATCACAAAATTTTATGATGGGTATCGTTTAAAGGGTTTCTTGGTATGTTGAGTACGAATCACGTGATAATTTCGCAATCCAAAATGGCCGCCTCAGTGTAATCACAAAATTTCATGATGGGTATTTGGTATGCTGAGTACGAATTACGTGATAATTTTGCAATACAATATGGCCGCCGCGCCGCAATCGCAAAAATCCATGATGGTTATCGTTTAAGGGGTTTTTTGGTATGCTGAGGACGAATCACATGATAATTTTGCAATCCAAAATGGCCACCGCGCCGTAATCACATAATTTCGTAATGAATATCGTTTAATGGGTTTTTTTGAATGCTGAGTACGAATAACATGATCATTTTGGAATTCAATTTGGCCGCCTAAGCTATTTAGGCCTACTTGCGCGGAGAGTCGAGTTAAATATATAAATATAGAGTTAGTAAGCTCTGAAATAAATAAATAACTTCTTAACTCTGACCACGTCTTGCACAGTTGCAAATTGGCACGCGGTTAATTAACTCACAGTAAACCGAACAAGTTTTTTTAGTCTGTCGTTCCATGCAATCCAACCACACACAAATGTTAGAACGAAGAATGGAACATGTGTCTCTATCTCTTTTACACTACAGTCTGCTACGTATGATTTACGATACTACCATACTTACGATACTACCAGTTACGATACCAATCATAAAATTTTGTGATTACGGCGCGGCGGGCATATTGGATTGCAAAATTATCACGTGATTCGTACTCAGCATACCAAAAAACCCCTTAAACGATACCCATCATGAAATTTTGTGATTATGGCGCGGTGGCCTTTTTGGATTGCAAAATTAGTACGTGATTCGTATTCAGCATACCATAAAACCCTATAAACGATACCCATCATGAAATTTTGTGATTACAGCGCGGCGGGCATATTGGATTGCAAAATTATCACGTGATTCGTACTCAGCATACCAAAAAAACCCTTAAACGATACACATCATTAAATTTTGTGATTCTGGCACGGCGGCCATATTGGATTGCAAAATTATCACGTGATTCGTACTCAGCATACCAAAAAACCCCTTAAACGATACCCATCATGAAATTTTGTAATTACGGCGCGGCGGCCATCTTGTATTGCAAAATTAGTACGCGATTCGTACTCAGCATACCAAAAAACCCCTTAAACGATACCCATCATGAAATTTTGTGATTACGGCGCGGCGGCCATCTTGTATTGCAAAATTAGTACGCGATTCGTACTCAGCATACCAAAAAACCCCTTAAACGATACCCATCATGAAATTTTGTGATTACGGCGCGGCGGCTATATTCCATTGCAAAATTATCACGTGATTCGTACTCAGCATACGAACAAACCCCTTAAACGATACCCATCATGAAATTTTGTGATTACGGCGCGGCGGCCATATTGGATTGCAAAATTATCACGTACTTCGTACTCAGCATACCAAAAAACCCCTTAAACGATACCCATCATGAAATTTTGTGATTACGGCGTGGCCGCCATGTTGGATTGCGAAATTATCATGTAATTCGTAGACATTTTAATGCATTAGGTAGATGGTTACCATGTCGTGAAAACACTTAAAAAGTAAAAGATCACCACATTTTTACCATGAGTCGCGTATGTATTTGTAACGGTTAATCTAATTACATTTTGCCCATTACTGATATTTTTATACTGTGGCGCGATTTCAACGTAATTTGGCATAATAATTACGAAATAGTTGCGAAAAAAACTGACACAGGTCCTGCCTCCACAAGCGCCAGGGCGAGACTGATCGGCCGTCAGCGGCGCAATTCTATTGCGTTTGGTAGATATTCGTACATGATAATTATGTAAATAGTTGTTTATAGAAAAACGCTCGGAAAATGTGTATAAAAACTTAATACCTTTAATTGAGTGCAAAAAAAAAAAAAAAAATGTTAATAGTTTAGCCACAGTTTTGAAAAAACTATTCTGAGAGAGTCAACTTTGGGATTTTTTTCTATCTAGTGAAATTTATTGGATCGTGTAACGGGCTCGGAATATGTTTAGCTTATATCCTTAACTATTATATATATATTTTTCAGATTTCAAAACCCTTTACTTTTTGACTAGGATTGTTTCAAAAAACTCAAAATCTGACCCACGCGGCCTCGTGCGAGAGCTCGACTCGCACTTGGCCTGTTATTTTTTCAATAGGTGCAGCAAGTTGGACCAAGTGCCATCAATCAACGGTAAAAATCTTCTCAAGTGTTCATTTTAGAAATATCTCCACCTAAAGATGATCTTTCTTTCTTTTACGTGTGAAAATTACTTATGGATGCTATTGCGAACTCCTACCGACTAAAACCACACGGTGCCCTGCTAGCTTTTGACTGGTTTTTGGCTACATTCTAGAAGTATATAACTAAAACTGGACAACAGTGAGTCGGACTAGCGCACGTTGGGTTCCATACAAGAAAAGCGGCAAAAACAAGGGAAAAAACCCTATCACGTATGTTATGGGAGGCCCCTTTAATATTATTAATTTTTCTATTTCTATTATTTGTTGCTATAGCGGCAACAGAATTATTACATCATCTGTAAAAATTTTAACTATCTATCAGTGTGCATGAGTTACAGCCTGCTGACAGACAGACGACCAACGAAGTCAACGGAACTGACAACAAAGGGGTAGGGTTATGTAAAGACCTAGATCACCCTTTTAAGATTCCGTAAAAAGTGTATCACTTAAACTATTGATTGGAAGTTCTTTGTAAATCTTCGGTCAGTAACATATTAACTGGTTGGGCTGACCCCAACCACGTCACAAGCAGAGCCAGGCACTCAAAATTCATGAACACGTGAGTTTCGGCCCGGCCGAAAGTTTCGGCCCATTTTGGCCGAAACCGAAACTGCGGCCGAAACTCGATTTTTTGGCCGAAACTGGCCGAAACCGGAACCGAAACCGAAACTTCGGTCGGTCACTACTAAATAATCTACAGAGAATAGTTAATAGAGTTCATAATTTCACCACATTATACCATTGATGGTATTAATGATATAAACTTGTGTCACTTGTACCATCAATGGTACTACTGACACAAAGGGGTAGTATATTTACTATCTGCTTACAATAAATCTCATTCTTATGTGTGTAAGTGAATTGTTATAGGGTATAATTATATACGAGGTGTGCAAGCTCTTTGAGCGTGTTATTGCACAACGCCTCGTCGGGCATCTCACACGCGTGGGGCCTGATCTGGCGGATAGCCAGTTTGGCTTCCGTCAGGGACGCTCCACCGTGGACGCGATCATGCGCATTAGAGGCCTGACGGAGGAAGCAGTCTCACAGGGTGAGGTGGTGGTGGCGGTGTCTCTCGACATCGCCAACGCATTCAACACCTTGCCCTGGAGCTGCGTCAGGTAGGCGCTTATCTATCATGGAGTGCCTCCCTACCTCCGTCAAATTGTCGGGGCTTATCTCTCCGAGAGAGCCATAACTTACCCGAGCTGGCTAGGGCCAGGTCGGCGAGATGTGTCGTGCGGTGTTGTCGGTTTTAGGGCCGCTCCTGTGGAACATCGGTTACGACTGGGTGCTGCGTGGTCCGTTGCTCAGAGGGGTCGGCGTAACGTGTTACGCCGACGACACCCTCGTTACGGCGCGGGGAGCAACGCACCGTGCCGCAGCACTTAAGGCCACGGCAGGGGTTGCTCAGGTCGTGGGTCGGATTCGGCGGCTGGGTCTCGAGGTCGCCCTTCACAAATCCGAGGCTCTGTGCTTCCACGGACCTCGGATGGGGCCACCTGCGGGATCCAGCCTACAGGTAGGGGGCGTCAGCATCGGCATCGAGCCCTCGATGAAGTATCTGGGGCTCGTACTCGATGGCCGGTGGAACTTCGGACATCACTTCCGAAGTTTGGTCCCAAAACTGAGGGGAGCATCGGCCGCACTAGCGCAGTTGATGCCCAACATCAGGGGACCCAACGCTCCCTGCAGGAGGCTGTACCTGGGGATCGTGCGAAGCATGGCCCTGTACGGGGCTCCCGTATGGGCGGAGACCCTGACGGCCAGCAATGAGGCTAGACTGCTGAGCCCGCAGAGAGTGATGGCCGTCAGGGTGATAAGAGGATACCGCACGATCTCCGGTGAGGCGGCATGTCTCCTAGCCGGGACCCGTCCATGGGACCTGGAAGCAAGAGCCCTTGTGTCACTGTTCAGATGGCGCAAGGAGGCGCTGGAGCGGGGCCAAAGGCCTGCGTCTCGAGAAATCGAGGCCCAGCGGACCCTGCTCCACCAGGAAACCGTGGAGACATGGAAGGTGCGACTTGAGCAACCAAAGGGGGGATTCGCCACAATCGCGGCCGTCAGACCGGTCATGGACGAGTGGCTGGAGAGAAGACACGGTGCTCTCTCCTACCGGTTGACACAGATGCTTGCCGGGCACGGTAGCTTCGGTAGGTATCTGTGGCGAAAACACCGGGAAACCACGGCCGAGTGTCAGCACTGCGAGGACCGCAGCGACGACACGGCGCTTCACACGCTGGTGGAGTGCACGGCGTGGGCACAACAGCGCCAGGTCCTCGTAGTGGGTCTGGGCGTGGACACTCTCTCGCTCGAGGCCATGGTGCGAGCCATGCTCTCCAGCGGGAGTAAGTGGGACTGCGCCGCCTCTTTCTGCGAGCAGGTCATGCTCGCGAAGGAGGCGGCGGGCCGGGTGCGGGAGAGAACTCTCCCACCCGAGTTCCGCAGTCGGCGCCCTTGGCGCCGCCGACGTGTCTTCGCCGAGGACTATCGGCCTCCATGACCGGGGGTCTGAGGACGGTGAGAGGGCCGCTCACCGTCCTTACAGAAGCAGGCCCATGACGGCAGCGTGACGTGAGCAACTCACGCACGCCCCCCCCCCCCTTAGAAGCGGGGTCACACCCGAAACCCCCCATAGACGCGGAATTACACCCGAACCACCCCCTGGGCGAGGCCGCATCGGCGGCCGTAGGTCTGTTGGGAGTCACGGGACATCCTTCCTGAGGGCTTACCCGGGGCTCTCAACCATAGGCTGTTAGGCGTGGCGTGAGGTTTTTTAGTCGGTAAGAGTCCGGCATAACATCCTATGAGGATTTTCCCTCACGTTAAACAAAAAAAAAAAAAAAGGGTATAATTATATATTTCTAAATGCATATTTAATTATACATAGGAAACACCCAAACTCCATTCTATCAACAATTATTTGGACTGACCCGGGAATCGAACCCAGGATCTCATACTAGTAGTGTAACTGACTGCCAGCTCTGAGGAGCACTCCAGTACACTACCGAATGCGCCACCACCGAGCCACTCTTAAGTAAATATATTTATAAGAAACCCATTAAGGGGTACAGGAACTTGATACTGATATTAAATATCTAATTTAGATTTTTTTATTCACCCGTTCGCATGTCTGTTTCTCCGTCTATTCTTCTCAAGGTACGATTATAGTCTGCGTGCCTCTGTATTTTATAGAATACTTAATCTAGGAATAAATGTTGGTTTAACTCTAAATCGATAAAATCTATATACTCCTTGACCGGGACTCGTTAGAACCAAATCGAAAAGACCCTGGCTGAACGTAATGAACTATAATAATGTGGATTATTTTACTTCTAAACATTTTTTTTTTTTTTTTTTATACCACTAAGGTGGCAGACAAGCACACGGCCCACCAGAAGAACCGGTGGTCACCGCAGCCTATGAACGTTTGCAACACCAGAGGCGCCACACTCGCGCTGCCGACCCTGTAAAAACCTTCTTAGACCCCTTTTGAAGAACCCCATACTGTAGGCGTTTGGGAAAACCGAGGCAGGAAGATCATTCCACAACCTAAGCGTGCGCGGAAGAAAACCCCTACCGGATCTAACCGTGCTCAAACGCTCCGGACGTAGGGTGCGCGGATGAAATCCCTGTCTATGGCGAGCGGTGCGATGATAGAAGGTAGCCGTGGGCATCATGTCAAACAATTCCTCGGAGCACATACCATTGTACAGGCGGTAGAACACGCATAAGGAGGCATAGTCTCTCCTGTCGCGAAGAGGTTCCACACCACCTGTCAGTATAGGATCGTTGACAACTCTCACAGCTCGCCTCTGCACCGAGTCAAACGGGCAAAGCTGATATTCAGGTGCCCCCGCCCAGAGGTGACAGCAGTACTCCATGTGTGGCCGCACTTGCGACTTATAGAGAAGCAGTGTTTGCGCCGCAGTAAAGTACCGCCGCGCCCTGTTGAGCACACCGAGCTTCTTGGACGCCAGCCTGGCCTTGTCCTCCAAATGACTGCGGAACTGAACGTCACTGGAGATGTCAACACCAAGGCTAAGCCCTTCGAATACAGAGATAGAAAAGTAGGAAAAGAGAGTCAATCAGGGAATCAATCAGGACTCATGCTTTGTTGATTATTATAGCGACATTATAAAAAAACTGTGTTGCTTTTCAAACTTTTTCAAGGAGAAAATTCACGTGTACGAAAGTCACAAAAATAAGCTAGTTTAAAATATACCAGTTCTACGCCAATAGCAATTATTGATTTCAAACAAATTGCCAACTGAAACATTTCAGTTATTACAGTAAAAGTTTTCCATTAATACAGTTCATTATGCGGTTCAAATACAAAAACAACCTCGAAATACAAGAACGTTTTGCAGAAATTCATTCAGTTTGACCGAGTCGTAGCTAGCGTCCGGACGCCTACGCCGTAACCGCTCTACGCCGTAGACCGTACTACGAATCGCGTGATAACTTCGTTCGATAGTGAAAATAACTATAGTTCGTAACCATTCGTAACAATAGTTTGACATTTATTTGTAGTGAAATAAAAATGTAGTAGTTATAAATTCAGTGTATTTTAAATGTTCAGTGTTTTAGGAGGGCAGTGACTGGCTAGTGCACACGGTAACCTACTTAAATGCTTCGTCATAAGAGGGAGGTAAGTAATGATATTGATATACAGTAACATTACTTTAGTAATTAATTTATTTTGAAATGTAACACTACGTAAGTAAGGAGTAAGGAACCTAAGATATACCTATACAAACTTGAGGTTCTATGAACTGGTCATTGATCTGGAAATTAACTTTTTCAACGTAAGTATAAATGAAGTAATTCTAAAATTTCTCTCTCTCTATCTCATATTTTCAAACCTATATATATATTACATACTAATTATAGTTTACAGTTATTATGACTGACTTTAGACGCGGCATATTTTTGATACAACCCGATTATATCATACAAAACTTTACCACACAAGAGAATTTAAGCAAAATAAATGTAAACAGAGATCTTCTGAACTGTGATCTATCTGTGATACAAATTTCAACCGAATAAGCTCGGAAATCGGAATCATAAACGATTATACAAACGGAATTCACACATTAGTAGAAAGTGGGATTTAAATAAGCTGCTAAGCTGACCTACTTCTGTAATTACATGTATTATTTAAAACTGCTTTCATTTCACATTAGCACAGATGGTGGTACGAAATTAAGTAATTAGTGTGAGTACGTTACTCCCCCACACAAACGAAAAACTCCTGAATT
Organism: Miltochrista miniata; assembly: GCA_933228765.1. Classification (NCBI taxonomy): domain Eukaryota; kingdom Metazoa; phylum Arthropoda; class Insecta; order Lepidoptera; family Erebidae; genus Miltochrista; species Miltochrista miniata. Next base: position 26,103,659 of record OW121756.1, read on the forward strand.
TGCATAATGATTTTCTTGTTTTTATTCTACCCATAAAGTGTATAATTATGCGCCAAATGTGGCTAAAGCTGAAAGAGAATGATTTGGATGTAGATTGGATTAAAGTTGAGTGTATTTTAAGGTTGTTATAAAATTATATTTTAGTTGGAAACTTTAATGCCGAGTTTCTCTTTGTCTCTTCTCAAGTACCTAATGCGTCTTTGGATATAAATTTGAGTTATTTGCATGTAATCTTGAAGCCCCGGTTGCATAATATCATTACTGAATTTCGTCTGTTACAAAATTTACTGTAGAAATACACAGCATCAAACCAGCAGATAATTTTATTCATTCTACATACATAGTTTATAAAATAAAACTCTTTCATAGCATTAAATATTTCATTTATAAATAAACTAGCTGACCCGCGCAACTTCGTTTGCGTTCATAAGAGAGACAGAGAGAAAGAGCGCTATTATTTTGATATCATGTTTTCCGTCATTTACCCCCGTTGCGTTTACTCCCGTCGCATCCCAAAACTAACTCCCAAAAACGCGAGATAGCACCCAAACCCACTTAGGTGAGGCCATAGTGGTAGACGTAGGTCTGTTGGAAGTTCTGGGTTGACTACCGAAGGCTTAACAACCGTAGGCTGTATACGTGTGGTTTTTAGTCTTTAAGAGTTCGGCATAGCATATATGCAGGAATTTCCTCACTTTAAAAAAAAAATAACTGTGAGCGAACCTTAAAAGGTAAATAAATAAATAGGTATTTGGTTTTAGAACTTTTTAAGAGGAATAATTTTGTAATAAATTATTTTTATGTAACTTTATCCCTTTACGCAGAGGTGCAACGGATACTCTTATAACGATTAAATGTTTTCCGTTTTCGAAACATTTCTCATTGCTGCACCGCTCCTATTAATCTTAGCACTATGTTATGTAGCCTTAAGCTATTCTCATTAAATGAACCCACTTACTATCGAACAGTTAAAGAGTTTTTTGTAACCCTACCAGTAGTTTCAGTAAGGCTTGCCTTGGTATGATGTGATCATGGTCCCATTGCAGCGTGTGTCCAGTACCAGCTACACTTCCGACGTTTGATCTGTTGGTGGATAGGGGTCTCACTGCAGCGTTCCAATAGGCTGACGTTCGTGATTTTCTCGGGCCCGTATATACCGAGGATCCGTTGGAGGCAGCGGTTGACGAAGACTTTTAGCTGGTAGCGAAATGTGACCTTCCATGTCTCGCATCCGTATAGCAGTTAGCAGTACAGTTTTAACGTTTACTTTGTTTTGAGTTTCACTCTTCGAGTCCATTTTCGCGACTGCCTACGGGGCGCAGCTGTGTGAAGGTTGTTCTAGCCTTGGCGAGTCTTGAAATGATGTAGGGTACCTACTCTTCTATCCCATCAGTTTCTGACACGACACTCACGGTACGTGAATTAGTGCCTCCACCACATCTCTTGCGTCTGTCGATTTTAATTTCAGTCCAGCCATTCGCTGCCTCATCCTGCACGTTGTCCTGCAGACATGCATGACGGCGTGTGTGTGCCTCAGCGGGCACAGGTCATCGGCGTCATTTAAATCCTCCAGGATATCAGGATAGTCCCCATTCTATGCCATGCCGCTTGTTCTTTGTGGTATTCAGCATTATCTATTATATAAAAATATGTCGGGTTTTCCTTCCTGACGCTATAACTCCAGAACGCACGAACCGATTTCCACGGTTTTGTATTCGTTCGAAAAGTCTCGGGCTCCGTGAGGTTTATAGCAAAGAAAATTCAGGAAAAATTTCAACAGAAAAGCGGGAAAATCATTTTTCACATACAGCGCCATCGCGGGCGAAGCTGCGGGCATCAGCTAGTACCATCTATTTTCTATGGAAGGTTGCTAACTATCTTCATAACGATTCTCTAAGGTAGGTACAGTATGTATTTTCAAAAGAGTTTGTGAACTCTATGTTTAATTTCTTTTTCAGAATATTGATGACATTTGGTTGATGTCATTTTATTCACGTTTACGTCTGCTACATTGATACAATGTTCTAAGACGCAGGTGTTTGTATGTAAATTGTTTATACTGAGGAAAATTCTATACTGAGGAAAAGCTTTAATCATTAAGCTTTATTTTGATTAAGCAAACAGGGCAGATTCACACGCCACTTGATGAGTATGATTAATAAATACCTCTAATTTCATAGACCTTATGAGACGTAAACAAAGTTGCGAGGGTCAGCTAGTTAAAAGATAAAACAATAGGTTTCTTCTTACCTACTTAAAAACTATTTTTACAAATTTTATGTCTTTGAAATGTGCATTTTATGGTATTGTTGTGACTTTTATGACACGTTTAAAGTACATAGGTATCGGATAGATGGCGCTCGCGGCTACGTCAGCGTGAAATTTTACTTCCCACTTCCCATGGAAATGTACTCCGGGGAAAAAAGTAGCCTATGTGTTATTCCAAACTATAATGTATAATCTGTACCAAATTTCAGCCCGATCCGTTCAGCCGTTTGAGCGTGAAAGAGTAAGAACCATCCACACTCACAAACATTCGCATCTATAATATTAGTAAGAACTATACACTATACATATATTAGAACTGTTGAGGGTCAAGTCTGTACTTGGAAGATATTTTGAAATTTTTAATTGTAGGGTGTTCTCTCATCGATACTGAAGCCGAAAATGTAATTTTAATTTTTCAAGTCTGTCTGTCTGTCTGCATCCTGAATCAGTATCACGCCGAAACTACTAAATCGATTTGAATGAAACTTGGTACAATCTGAGCTAATGATCCGAGGAAGGTTCTAGGATACTTTTGATCCTGATATTTAGTACGGTTTCTTTAGGAGAGGGGATGAAAGTCAAAATGATTTTTAGTTGTAACTTCCCTATGCGAGGTACGATTTCAAAAACTTTTTCAGTGTCATAAATGGTGTACTTTAAAGATTGTTTCAAACTTTTTTCAATTTTGAGTGTTTTGTAGCCCACGCACGCCTTTGGCGCGGACTGAATTATTTTAGAATAGCCTTAATCATTAAGCTCTTTTTTAATTAAGCAAACAGGGCAGATTCACACGCTGTATGATGAGTCTGATTAAGAAATACCTCAACTTTAATAGACCTTATGTGACGTAAACGAAGATGCGAGGGTCAGCTAGTTAAAAGATAATAGAGTACCTGGGTTTCTTCTTAACTACTTAAAAACTATTTGTACAATTTTTATGGTAATATTAGACATTCTTTGAAATGTACATTTATGTATTGTTGTGACGTTTATGACATGTTTTAAGTACATAGGTATGGTTCAGAGATGGCGCTCGCGGCTACGTCAGCGTGAAATTTTATTTCCCACTTCCCATGGGAACTTTAAAAAGTAGCCTATGTGTTATTCCAGACTATAATGTATCCCTGTACCAAATTTCGGTCAGATCCGTTCAGCCGTTCGAGCGTGAAAGAGTAACAAACATCCACACTCACAAACATTCACATTTATAATATTAGTAGGATTGAATACGTACACATAATTAATAAATCTTGGCTTCCACAAATTAAAACTTTTAACATTTCGGAGTAATCAATTAATTTTTCCTATTTTAGTCAAACCAAGAACGATGTCATTCCAGTGGAAATTTAGTCAAATCTAAATCGAGTAGACCTAATAGGTCATATCTGTCATTTTTTTTCGGTGTTCAAGCTAATATCACCTGTTAGTAGTGAACTACTGCTCAAGAGTGAGGCTCTGACATAGGCACTCTTATGGGGAGGGGTTGAAAGGTTAGGTAGTAGTTGGAGAGACCAAAGATGAAAATAAATAAGTTTTAGCGCCTCCATTCAGAAAATAATGTAGACTCGCCCCTTCAAATCCAGATAGGGCTTTTTTTTCTTTTCCCGTGTATAAATCCTATATGGATGCTATGCCGAACTCTTACTATAAAACCACACGATTTCTTACAACTGTTTAAGGCCAGGAGCAAGCCCTCGGAAGGATGTCCCAGGGCTCTCGGCAGACTTTGGCGAACACTTCAGCCTCGCCTATGGGGTTCGCGTGCTATCGGGTGCTATCCCGCGTTTTGGGAGTTGGTTCGGGTGTTATGATATTTGCGATCATCTAGATTGGGTTTCGAAGCAACTGGGAAGTTACGAAAATTAATAAATAAATATTTACGGACATTTTCACACAACGCTATCTGATCCCAAAGTAAGCTTGGAATAACCTGCTTGTGTTATGGATATCAGACCACGGATATTAATACTTATATACTTTTACATACATATTTACATACATAGAAACACCCAGTCTCTTGAGACAAACACCTATAGATCACACAAATTTTTCACCGACCCAGGAATCAGACCTCAGTCGGTTACATTACTGCCAGTGCCACCGAAGAAGTCAATTTCTTCGTGAGGCACCCTACACCCTATCATGTCAAGATTATCTCCTCATATTAGACCGCCATTACAACATAACGACCGTATGGTTCCCGCTCCTCAAAGAGAATTTTATTGCTAAGGTTTATGACATGAATTTATGTTCTGTTGAAGTTATTTCTCAAGTAATAACAAAAGCTATATAAGGATGAAACTAGTTTTACACGTCGTCGTCTGACTATGTGTTTTATACCAGACTAGCGGTGTCTTCCGGCTTTACCCGTGACTTACTTTGACCTCCCCACCTTATACCTCTGACCCGTGTCCCATATATAGTTCTCCAATAATATAATATTTAAATTTTGGTGTTGGTAACTACGTCGCCCCAAGAAGTATTCAATTTAGTGGCCGAGTGATTATGGCGTCGCATTTTACGACTGTGTTACCATACTTATGCCTTTCAAAATTATATCTAATATACACACGCCTTTATCCCCGAAGGAGCAGGCAGAGGCATAGTGTACGCACACATTTAATCTTATAGTTTTATGTCCCGCGTAATAGGTGGTGAGCCTATTGCAGTTTCTAAATAGACAGGCGCAGGTTGTGAAGACACACTTTTGAAATATATTAAGCAATCTATGAGGCCTTCAACTTGGCGTAAAGATTGTCATTTTTTATATTAAACTAGGCAAAATGCCGTCGCCAGCCTGATGGAAAGTCATGGCGCATAAAGCGATTGGGAGCCACTCTCACAGTCCGTAAGACTTCTGACAGTAGAACTCTACTTGACTTGTTTGTTATTATGTAATACGGTCGGCTGACCCGTTGGGACCTGTCGGCTGTCAAAATTCAACAGCAATCCCTAAAAAAGAAACTTTAACTTTGTCAAATTTCACGCATCTACCTTGCGAAAAGTTCTTAAAAAATATTGCAATTTGTGTTTGTGTTTCTTTCATTAATATACAACATAGCGATAGCCAAAAACATTATTTTAAACATTTAGTAAGCTCGTTTAGCCAAAGATAAGAAGACGTGTACTAGCCTCTTAAAACATAATAGTTGAGACGTGACACTAAAGTAGTCATTTGTACCTACTTCTATACAGCCATATTTACCGCAAGAGTTCAATGAATGCTACGTACTCCATATAATGTTGTAAATTGTTACCTTTTATATAATATGTATGATGATGTGGATGTACTTTTATAAATAAACTTTAGGTACCAGGTAGACTGAAGATATAATTTTTTAAACATATTACTTATATGGGCACATAAAACACGAATTGGGAACCTCTTTGTACAGGTAATATAATATTCATTTATCATGCATTTTTCATCACTGCTGTCGGTACGTTAGGTCAAGGCCAACAAAGGATACCTCGACGCTCGGTTATTTTACTATAATAATAAAGTTAAATCTTTACTTAAATAATTTGTAATTTATAACAATAAAATATCTAAGTAGTGATAGCCAAGAACGGAACTCTAACTGCTTGAACGCAAGTTCGGCGTCCTAACCGCAAGAATACCGCCGCTTTTAGAACCAGCTTTTCTATAAAATTTCGACCAGGGCGCTGATTCTCGACCATAGGACGGAAATTTACGGGTGAAACGTAAACCGTCTCATTATTTGCCGTTCCTAAATATAAGACATGACGTTTCACTCGTACATTTCCGTTCACATGTTCACGTTGAAAGAATCGAAAATCGGCTACCTGGTAGGTCGTCTGTTTGTCTGCTTGATTTACCCTGTTTCATTGGTGATGTAAATAAATCCTTATAATATACCTAATGTGTAAAGGGTAAACATAATAGAATACTTCGCCAGATTCCGAAAAAAAGATATCTAAAGTAAATATGTATATGTGACTAGCTGATGCCCGCAGCTTCACCCGCGATGGCGCTGTATGTGAAAATTTTTCCTAAATTTTCTATGCTATAAACCTCACGGAGCCCGAGACCTATCCAACGAATCCAAAACCGTGGAAATCGGTTCGTGCGTTCTGGAGTTATAGCGTCAGGAAGGAAAACCCGACTTATTTTTATATAATAGATAACACAAGTCTGCGGAAGTTAATAAAGCATTATGAAAGCTAATACATAGTTAATATAGCCTGGCCATAACTGCTGTGCACTCTTCATCAACTGTCGAGATCTGTAGATTACATTTATATGAACTAACTAGCTGACCCGCGCAACTTCGTTTGCGTGATAAATGAAGAACCACTCGACCGATTTTGTGCAAACTTCACATAAACCATCTAATATATAGTCCGAACAAAGCCTAAATATTTGGTTTGAATTGGTGAGACCGTTCCGAGCCGTTGAGTTATAAAATTACAACGAAAACTGGCATTGATTTTTATAATTATAGATAAGATAGTACAAATAATATATTTTTGTAATTAATCGCAGGTGTACTCATGCTCTTTTTGCCTCTTGCCCACCTCGCCGCGCATACCTCAAAAAGTGCACAGCAGTTATGGCCAGACTATAGTGGCTGTTACGGTCGAGTGTTTCATATTATATTAGAACATACATTACTTGATGAGTTTGTCAGAGCCACGTGTGATGTTGAACAATAAAATTAATTGTGTTTGGCAAACATGCATTTATATATACATGATTTGTATTTTGTCACAGAATAGGGACAGATTGTGACTATACGATGACAGCTGATGCTGAAAAGGCCTAAAGTAACCTCACCAGACGATGATTTGATGTTGGTATAACAGACCAGCTTGTACCAACGCAACGGTTTGCTTCGATTTCCCTTTAAAACGGTAATCAAGGAGAGGAGAAATAGCCAACCATACCACCTCAATCCGTCAAGATAGAATTAATGACAAGCCGAAATTTTTAGTGAGAGTTTGGAGCACATTAAATGCTCTACCTGTTTTACGATGAATTTATACCCAATAACATCTGATTTTATAACATTCCCTTAAACCAGTGACACCACAGATTGTTACACCAAAGCATATAATTTTATATTTTGCTTCTTCACTTTTATATAAATCTAAAGAAAGATGATTCCCTTTTTTTAAGCTATTGCATAGCTTCTATCGCGGGCCTTGCGTGGAGACCGAATCCAGAAATTGTGTCACGAAAACGAGTCACACTCGGCTACCTTCGGCCACGTTCGTGTATCTAGTCTAGCAATTCATAATTTTTTTGTTTACGTCAATTATGAACTCTGCAGTCGTTATATATTATTATTATTATGTCAAATAATCCAAAAATTGATGCTTGTACCCAGAATCGATCTTGCGCCTTCTGCGTACCGATCCGCGTCTTAACCACTCGACCAAAGTTGAATTAAGAGTGTTGGTCGAATTTAGAGTTCTTAATGTGAAATGACTATTTCGATGCTGTCAATTACATTAGTTGCTGTCAATTTACTTCGTCTAAATAAAAATTCGACTATAGGTGTATAGGTATTCATCATCTATGTACAACAGTGAACTGTACTCGTATAATTTGTGTAAAAAGTGTTTTAAATATAAATAAACAAAGTGCATTTATTAATGTAGAAAGTCACGAAAAATAGTGAAAGAAAATGAGTGAGTACTCTATATACATACATTTTATTATTATTATCACCAATGCAGTATCATTTTTTGTTTTGTTAATTTATATATACTTAATACTGCTATAAAGATAACCAAACCCGGGAGTACGTTCCCATGGGAAGCGGGAAGAAAATTTCACGCTGACGTAGCCGCGAGCGCCATCTATCCCATACCTATGTACTTTAAACGTGTCATAAAAGTCACAACAATACCATACATGCATATTTCAAAGAATGTCTATCATTACCATAAAATTTGTAAAAATAGTTTTTAAGTAGAAAGAAGAAACCTATTGTTTTATCTTTTAACTAGCTGACCCTCGCAACTTTGCTTACGTCACACAAGGTCTATGAAATTAGAGGTATTTATTAATCATACTCATCAAGTAGCGTGTAAATCTGCCCTGTATGCTATATCAAAATAGAGCTTAATGGTTAAAACTATTCCTCAGTATAGAATTTTCCTCAGTATAAACAATTTACATACAAACACCGGCGTGTTCGAATTTTATTACATGTATCAATGTAGTAGACGTAACGTGTATAAAATGACATCAATCAAATGTCATCAATATTCTGAAAAAGAAATTAAAAATAGAGTTCACAAACTCTTTTGAAAATACATACTGTACCTACCTTAGAGGATCGTTATGAAGATAACAGGATAGTTAACAACCATCCATAGAAAATAGATGGTATAATGCTGAATACCGCAAAGAACAATCGGCGCGGCATAGAATGGGGCCTATACTGATATCCTGGAGGATATTAATGATGCCGATGTCCTGTGCCTGCTGAGGCACAGGACATCATGTCTGCATCATGTCTGCAGGACGTGCAGGATGTGATGTCCTGCAGACATGCATCCGTCATGCATGTCTGCAGGACAACGTGCAGGACAACGAGCAGGATGAGGCAGCGAATGGCTGGACTGAAATTAAAATCGACAGACGCAAGAGATGTGGTGGAGGCACTAATTCACGTACCTCGGGAGTGTCGTGTCAGAAACTGATGGAATAGAAGAGTACCCTACATCATTTCGAGTCTCGCCAAGGCCAGAATAACCTTTACACAGCTGCGCCCCGTAGGCAGTTGCGAAAATAGACACGAAGAGTGAAACTCAAAACAAAGTAAACGTTAAAACTGTACTGCTAACTGCTATACGGATGCGAGACCTGGAAGGTCACTAAAGTAAAGACATTTCGCACCAGCTACCAGCTATAAGTCTTCGTCAAACGCTGCCTCCAATGGATCCTCGGTACATATGGGCCCGAGAACATCACGAACGTAAGACTATTGGAACGCTGCAGTGAGACCCCAACAGATCAAACGTCGGAAGTGTAGCTGCTGCGCTGGATTGGACACACGCTGCAAAGGGACCATGAATCACATCATACCAAGGCAAGCCTTACTGAAACTACTGGTAGGCTTTCAAAAACTGTTCGATAGTAAGTAGGTACATTTATTGATAGTGGCTATAGGCTACATAACATAATGCGAAGATTAATAGGAGTGGTGCAGCAATGAGGAATGTTTCGAAAACGGAAAACATTTAATCGTTATAAGAGTATCCGTTGCGCCTCTGCGTAAATGGTTGAAGTTACATAAAAATAATTTATTAAGTACAAAATAATTGTTCTTCTTAAAAAGTTCTAAAACAAAATTCCAAAAGCCCAAATGTCCACAGTCAAGTAGGCACTTGGTACTTTACTTTGTTGAACATAGGCCTTAAAATCTTACTTCTTACTAATATTATAAATGCGAAAGTTTGTGAGTGTGGATGTTTGTTACTCTTTCACGCTCAAACCGCTGAACGGATCGGGCTGAAATTTGGTACGGAGATACATTATAGTCTGGAATAACACATAGGCTACCTTTTATCCCGGGAATAACTTCCCGCGGTAACAAATTTTACGCAGGCGAAGCTGCGGGCATCAGCTAGTATTCTTATATAGAAATAATTATACTAGCATAGTTGGTAAAAAATGCTATGTAATAGCTTTACCGCGGCAGTCCCCGAGTGCCACACGTCTTTTTTTTTTTTCTCTCTCTCTTGGCTGTATTTAGTCAGGAAACCTGGTGTACCCTCGAAAGGAAATCCCAAGGATCAGAAAGATGATTCCCTTGATAATTACATTCATTAATAAAAATACGCTGTATCATGCAGAGCATACAATGTTTGCACACATTAAGTGTACCTATGTAGCGACTTTTACTACAAATCAAGCGCGACATCGGTACAATGTGAGAAGTGAAACATAACCGGTGCAAGTTGAATACAAAGGAATCATGTTAGTTGGCACTACGCTTGTCTGTTCTACCAACGTGATACGGAGAATCCGGAACTGCACATACTTTCGTATGCATACACATACATAGATTCGTCATGTCTGTCTGTCTGTCCGTCTGTTTGTCCGTCCGTGTGTCACAGCCACTTTTCTCCGAAACTATAAGGCCTATGCTATTGAAACTTTGTAACTAGATGTATTCTGTGAACCGCATTAAGATTCTTATATAAAACTAGAAAAAAAGCAGTTAATTTTGGGGGTCCCCATACTCAGAACTAAAACTCAAAAATTTTTTTTTCATCAAATCCATACGTGTGGGGTATCTATAGATAGGTTTTTAAAAATGCTATTGAGGTTCCTAAAATAATTTTTTTCTAAAGTGAATAGTTTGCGTAAGAGACACTTCCAAAGTGGAAAAATGAGTGTCCCCCCCCTCTAACTTCTAAACTAAGAGAATGATAAATCTAAAAAAAATATATGAGGTACATTGCCATAAAAACTACCAACGAAAATTAGTTCGAACGAGATAGAGCTGGTAGTTTTTTTAATACGTCATAAACCGCAATTTTCGGTTAGAAAAATCACTACCACTGCGAACGTGTTAAAACATCAATCAAAGTTACAACGAACTATAAGAACTTTTATATCATGTTACTTGCTGCTACGAAACCCTTCATGGGCGAGTCAAACTCGCACTTGGCCGGTTTTTTTATGTTTTCACTGTCATTACGCTACGGTGTAATAGATGATATTCATGTAGTCTCCTTACATGACTTGCAGACAGAGAAAACGCTGTTGTAACATTGTTAAATATTCCTGATTAAACACTGTATGTTTTGATATTACTGCGACCGGTCTGAGGACAAGCATTTTGTGGCAATTAACTATGTATATAGATACAATGTTCAGGATAAAATTACGTCTGTCACCCGTTTTATAGTCTTTTGTATTTACTAGCCGTGTTGAAGGGCTAGATGCTTTATTCTGTTTATTTTGAAATATTCTGAAAGTTGACTGAGTAAAGGTATGTTTTGAATAAAGATTATGTATTGTGTAGTCGAGTGCTTTGTTTTTACGCCTTTGTTTTGAAAGGTTAGCCGTTTATCAAGTAGAATAATATTGGATCAATTTTGTGGAGTTATTTTATCCGCGGATTGCTATACTGAATATTCTGAGCATTAATACCGGTAGCAGGGGGGGTCCGCTTCCCACCTCTTCTCACTCCACTTTGCAACGATATGTTTTTTAGTATCTAGTGTCTTTTTAGGGTTCCATACCCAAGGGGTAAAAATGGGACTTCACTGTCCGTCTGTCTGTCTGTCACGAGGCTGTATCCTAGGAACCGTGATAGCTAGAGAGCTGAAATCTTCACAGATGATGTATTTCTATTGACGGTATGACAACATATACTAAAATTAGAAAAAAAGAATACATTAACGGGGGGCTCCCATATAACAAACGTATTTTTTTGGTACTGAACCCTATGTGCGCGAGTCTGACTTGCACTTGGCCGGTTTTTTTTAAATATTAGTATTTAGCTTGCCAAAATGACGGCCACAAGCTGGTCTCTTGAATCTGTTCTGGCAAAGTGTTCTGAAAATGATCATTGCATTCCGCATCTTACACTAAAATTGCTCTTGAAATGGGTAATAGTTTGTGGCATTTCTACAATCGCTTTCATACTTGCAACATTGAAGGCAATTCAAACCGCTGGTCTTGGGTGCCAGTAGCATGGAAATTTCTAAACCAATTTAAAGACTTTGTAAACTTGAAAATGTTTTGAACAGCAAGTAGCCACTGTCTATATCCGTTCAACGCGTAACTTTTAGACTTACAAACATACATCTAGACTACCGCGGACACATACGATCAAATGGGCCCTATCTCTTCTTAAATAACGGCCTATTGTATATACGTATAATGTATAATACTCCACACATTACTTATATAATCCTTACATATCTGTCAAAGATCTAGTGTAAGATGAATCATCATCTTTTGTACTACTCCTTAGTGTCAACTTGATGTCCAGAGAACATTAAGCTAACCATATGGCTCGTAGTTTAGAACACGGTCGCGACATCAATCATACTCAAAGACATTTCTCTCTTTAGTTGTGATTCAACTGTCGTGTCTTACAACCTTTATTCTTGTCCAATATTTGATATGAATATTACTAAAAACTGTAAAGTGCATAGTTTGTTTCAAATTCCATTTCAGTAATTACCCATTTGTAGTTGAAGCGACTACTCTGCTGCGACAATTATACACAATTTATTATGACACTCTATGCACCAGTACATTGCCCATTCCGCACGCCTCTCCATGTTTGACATGGATAGAGTGATAGAATATGAAAATGACTTTTAATAATACCACTTACATTTTTATATTAAAACTGTTAGAAGAACCTGTTATATGGGATACGGAGTAAGGAGAAATATGTATAGGGTAACGACTCTCAAACAGTGTACAGGAGAGGTCACTAATTGGATTATCATGATGCCTCTAAAGTCGATGAATTATCTATGAGTAGAGTAAGTATTGCATCGTATACTGCAAAAATTGTTATTCATTGTTATTCATATGACGTAAACCGTTTGAGAAGTTTACTAGAAAAGTGGTTCTAAAAGCGCAGGCGTCAGTTACCTGCCAATTATGCTTCTACGATACGTAGACCCCGCAGAAACCTGATACATTACTTTGTCTACTACCTTGTACTAGATACGCTAATGTCTTTCCTATGACGTCGCATTTCATATTTATTTACGGACCATTGTTCGTGAGGCTATAAAGGTGAAAAGGTTTGATATTGATTGACACAGATTTATTGGTTGAAGAATACTAACAAGAATTTATTTGTACACGATTCTTTGAAAATACCGTTGTCGTTACTTATTAATTGATAAATAGTATTTGAATGTGCACTGTCAGGTGAGTAAGACTGTAATGTGATACAGAAATGGGTATTTAGGCATATTTAGGTTCAAAGTAAATCTATAGAGTGGATTCCTGGTTGATTTGACGAATTCAATCTGTAAATTGCTCACCAATGGAAGAGGCACTAGCGGAAACTTAAATATAATGGTAGTTACAAACTTCAACAATTAAAACAGAAAGAGCGGAGAATTTGGATATAATACGAGATCAGTTTTAAATGGTTGGTAAAATAATGCCTAACTGGAAACACATGTGTTCAAAATTGATACAAAGAGGTAGGTATAAATTAACATTTGCTCTGTGAATAATAATGTAGAATGCAGATATTACTGATGCACTATTATCTACCTTACAACACTACTACTGTATTAATATAATATATGAGTCACCAACTCGTATGTCTAAGACTTGCACAAAACTACAGTTCCATTATGATTACACAATAGTTGTTTTGAGCTAGAGTTTAAGTAAGAACTTGAGTGGTTGTTTTACGACTTGTTTCTGGCAGCAAAATTATGTGCTAACTAGCATAACGGTGCAGTTGTACACCATTATCTTTCGTAAACTATCTTTTAAACTATCGCGTTCCATACGTACTTATGTACATTTTGTATTTTTTGGACTTATAAAGGCAAGGCAACAATAATGTGTCGCGTATAACTTCATTTTTCGCAATAAAAATAAATAGCTATTGTTTCAAACGATTTAAAACTTAAAAAAAACAGTGGCCTGAAAGTAGGAAGCGAAAATATGTTCTCATCTCGTGTCTATATCCCAGAAGAATTTCACACCCAGGCTTTGCCAGTAGTTAGTTCCCTGTAAAATTTATTAAGATAATTGTCATTCCCGGTTTCATTTTCTCACTAATCCAACCTAAAATAAAACAGCCAAGACAGAATTTTTCTCCGCAGTTCGAGTTTAACCTTACAATATTATAAATGTGATATGTTGTAAAGATCTTTGTATGTTTGTAACTCAACTTCCCACGGAATGCGGGAACGCGAACCAAATTTCATAAGAGCGAAACAGAGCAGCAGGTATCATCTAGTAGCACATAAACAAGAGAATGAATGAGCCATGATTAATATTGACATTTCGAATCGAATAACGTAATGTTTGTCAGTAGTATAGCTTTTGAACTTTTGAACAAAATGTCTACAATCATGTCAGTAATTATGTTAATGATACACGTATATCATGACCATAACATAATAATAGCGACGATGTAAAGTAATTACACAATTTGATTTGCCTGATGAGGGTGGATGAATGTTAATTTCATAAATAATACAAACATGCCCCGAAAATTTATGCGGGTCTGTTCATGATGCTACTTGGTTTAGATTTCCTGTTCATATTTCGATTGTGAAAATAAAACACTTGACTAATAGAAACCATTTTGCAAAGCAATTAGTACGCAGATTCAATCGTACATTTTAAATATGGAAATATAACCGGGTTTGAGCAAGATTCGAAACCGGTTTCGGTGGACGTCCTACCCTACGTTTAACCAGGTCGCGGTCTCCACTCTAGAACTCGTTTGCTCCATCTGCCGTCGGTTCTTCTACAGATGTGGCCAGCCCATTGCCACTTTAATGTGTTTATTATGCGAGCTTTTTTTTTTTTTTTTTTTTTTTAACGTGAGGGAAAATCCTCGTAGGATGCTATGCCGGACTCTTACCGACTAAAAAACCTCACGTAACGCCCAACAGCCTATGGTTGAGAGCCCCGGGTAAGCCCTCAGGAAGGATGTCCCGTGACTCCCAACAGACCTACGGCCGCCAGTGCGGCCTCGCCCAGGGGGTGGTTCGGGTGCAATCCCGCGTCTATGGGGGGTTTCGGGTGTGACCCCGCTTCTAAGGGGGGGCGTGCGTGAGTGCTCACGTCACGCTGCCGTCATGGGCCTGCTTCTGTAAGGACGGTGAGCGGCCCTCTCACCGTCCTCAGACCCCCGGTCATGGAGGCCGATAGTCCTCGGCGAAGACACGTCGGCGGCGCCCATGGCGCCGACTGCGGAACTCGGGTGGGAGAGTTCTCTCCCGCACCCGGCCCGCCGCCTCCTTCGCGAGCATGACCTGCTCGCAGAAAGAGGCGGCGCAGTCCCACTTACTCCCGCTGGAGAGCATGGCTCGCACCATGGCCTCAAGCGAGAGAGTGTCCACGCCCAGACCCACTACGAGGACCTGTCACTGTTGTGCCCACGCCGTGCACTCCACCAGCGTGTGGAGCGCCGTGTCATCGCTGCGGTCCTCGCAGTGCTGACATTCGGCCGTGGTTTCCCGGTGTTTTCGCCACAGATACCTACCGAAGCTACCGTGCCCGGCAAGCATCTGTGTCAACCGGTAGGAGAGAGCACCGTGTCTTCTCTCCAGCCACTCGTCCATGACCGGTCTGACGGCCGCGATTGTGGCGAATCCCCCCTTTGGTTGCTCAAGTCGCATCTTCCATGTCTCCAGAGTTTCCTGGTGGAGCAAGGTCCGCTGGGCCTCGATTTCTCGAGACGCAGGCCTTTGGCCCCGCTCCAGCGCCTCCTTGCGCCATCTGAACAGTGACGCAAGGGCTCTCGCTTCCAGGTCCCATGGAGGGGTCCCGGCTAGGAGACATGCCGCCTCACCGGAGATCGTGCGGTATCCTCTTATCACCCTGACGGCCATCACTCTCTGCGGGCTCATCAGTCTAGCCTCATTGCTGGCCGTCAGGGTCTCCGCCCATACGGGAGCCCCGTACAGGGCTATGCTTCGCACGATCCCAAGGTACAGCCTCCTGTAGGGAGCGTTGGGTCCCCTGATGTTGGGCATCAGCCGCGCGAGTGCGGCCGATGCTCCCCTCAGTTTTGGGACCAAACTTCGGAAGTGATGTCCGAAGTTCCACCGGCCATCGAGTACGAGCCCCAGGTACTTCATCGAGGGCTCGATGCCGATGCTGACGCCCCCCACCTGTAGGCTGGATCCCGCAGGTGGCCCCATCCGAGGTCCGTGGAAGCACAGAGCCTCGGATTTGTGAAGGGCGACCTCAAGACCCAGCCGCCGAATCCGACCCACGACCTGAGCAACCCCTGCCGTGGCCTTAAGTGCTGCGGCACGGTGCGTTGCTCCCCGCGCCGTAACGAGGGTGTCGTCGGCGTAACATGTTACGCCGACCCCTCTGAGCAACGGACCACGCAGCACCCAGTCGTAACCAATGTTCCACAGGAGCGGCCCTAAAACCGATCCCTGTGGAACACCGCACGACACATCTCGCCGACCCGGCCCTAGCCAGCTCGGGTAAGTTATGGCCCTCTCGGAGAGATAAGCCCCGACAATTCGACGGAGGTAGGGAGGCACTCCATGATAGATAAGCGCCTCTCTGACGCAGCTCCAGGGCAAGGTGTTGAATGCGTTGGCGATGTCGAGAGACACCGCCACCACCACCTCACCCTGTGAGACTGCTTCCTCCGTCAGGCCTCTAATGCGCATGATCGCGTCCACGGTGGAGCGTCCCTGACGGAAGCCAAACTGGCTATCCGCCAGATCAGGCCCCACGCGTGTGAGGTGCCCGACGAGGCGTTGTGCAATAATGCGCTCAAAGAGCTTGCACACCTCGTCCAGCAACACGATCGGCCGGTACCCTGATGGGGAATTTGCCGGCCGCCCCGCCTTTCGAATCAAGACCAGTTTCCCTGTCTTCCAGACCTTGGGAAACTGGCCTTTCTCGAGGCATGCGCTAAAGAGCCCAATTAGTCGAGGCTTATTATGCGAGCTTTGTCGACCACTCTGGTTCTCCGCCGAATAGCCTCATTTCGGAGTTTATCCCTGAGAGATACTCCAAGCATGGCTCGTTCCATAGCTCGCTGTGCAATTTTGACGGCATTGACTAGCCCCACCGTAAGTGTCCACGTCTCGGCACCGTATACACGTCATAACTGGTAGGATGCACTAGGGAATTGGGACCATTCAAAAACTCAATATAGTATTTGATTTTGCCCCAAATTAAAAACAATTAATACGTACGAATTGAATGTTTCAATACAATGAAACCACGAATTTGATTTAATTTCAAGTATTGACGTCACAAAACGTGAGAAGTTTCGAATAAGCAATTAAATTCAAAATTCGGGTTGATTAATTTTATCGAAAAACCCCCAAGTGAATTTCTATTTACTCGAATAAATTGAGGTAATAAGTAATGTGTGTGGATTTAGTTTTAAAGTATTTCAATTAATATTTTTATTCCAGTTCATAGTGTGACTTTAGACTAACAACACGTAGTCAAAATTCTGTCTCCTAGTCCTAGTAGTAAGCTATCCTTATAATGTGGGCACCCATATTGCAAAGATTTTTCAAAATTGTATTATAGGGGTTCATGTAATTGTATACCGAAGTTTAAAGTGGGTGAAATCGGTTGGCAACCCTAGTACCTAATAAAGAATTGCTTCGAGAATAACATGCCGTCACAAAGAAGAGAGAAAACTTTATATTTAAAAAAAAAATGCCACTACTTAATTAAACTCAAAATAGAGTTTACGTTTATTAACATGCATGCTGTAAAATGAATTTTAAATGGAACAAATGAAATAGTCGTTATAAAACAAAACGAATACTGAGCACGGTTGCTGAGTCCACCGCAAAAATATACGTTGGAACTGTTAAAATTTATCGGTTTAGATATTTTTTAGAAATTAATTTTAACAATATCAATTGTAAAAGGTTTTTCGGTGTTTTAAATATACATAGTAATTTGTGCTTATAATAAAAAGTTTCATGTTTGTAATCATATTACAAGCAGTGAACTTAAGCCAAAAGTACAGTTAAAAATGCATAACCCACCGTCATATTTGATTTAACATTCGGAAGCATGACAAAAGGCTATTTAAACAATTACTTGAAAGCTACCGCACTAAATTAACTCGAGCACTTACGAGTTCAGCGAGGCATAATATTATGTAACATATTTTATCCTCTACGTCCTTCCAGTCACGTGACCCTATGCCCTGGCAGGCACTCTGCCAAAAGCACTAAGACACCGTTCACAATTCTGCTCAATATAAATAAATTATTATTTTATACCAGCATAGCTATTATCCAATCGAACTTATGAAATGAGATTTCCGACACTATTCGTAACTAGAATATTTCCTCATGTAATTTCGCATTTGGATGCTGAATGCGGATTTGACGTGCAGAAGACAATGCCTGACATGGTTAGAAACTTGGAGTAGTCATTTCTGCATGTACTGGTAAAAGGCATTAAAAATATTTAAGAGATGAGGGTGTTTTTTTAACGTGAGGGAAAATCCTTTATGGATGCTATGCCGGACTCCTCCCGACTAAAAAATCTCACGTATCGCCCAACAGCCTACGGTCGGGAGCCCCGGGTAAGCCCTCGGAAGGATGTCCTAGGACTTCTTAGTCCTACCTTCATCTTTTAATGAGGGTAATCGAGAAACATTACTATGAATTCGTGTACAATATTTGTGAAAAACTGCAACCAGAGCGTTTTATTACGGAGACTCCTACAGTGTGGCTAGTCTACATTCTAAAAGTTCCGCAATCAGTTATGCAGCGAGGTACGCTAAGAAGTATTTGAGACTGTGTCTTGGCGACCACTAGGTACAACGTTACTTCTTGCTAGATGAATCGACGAACTAGAAAAGTTTACAGGGAGGGTTTGGATGCGGAAGACGTAGCCCCGTGTTTTGTGGCATAAATTGGCAGAGGCCTACGTCCAGTAATAGCCTACTATACACTCGAAAGATTTTAATGATTGATTGCGGGCTATAGTGTTGCAAGATAGAAATATTCAATAGTCGTGATACAACAGAATCTAAAAGACGGCGTTTATACTCATTATACACATACTCATTAAGGGGAGTGGTTGACAAAGTTTGCGAAAAAGAGGTGCAAATAAAGACGTTCTTCTCGGTATTAGTATACGAAAAATGACAGCCAAAAGTAGATTTGAAATCTACAAGATGTGTTTCAGAGGATGGTTTCATCAGAAATTGTGTATTTATTATAAATAACTAGTAAAACATCACTGAAATAGCCCATAATTTTTTAGAAGAAGTCGTTGTATGACATCTATTTATTAATGAATGATAATAAAATTTATATCAGAGACTAAAGAAAACATAGACCTCTAAAATGGTTTTCTTCAAATTTGAATTAGTATAAGTTTTAACTAATTATAACTAATAATGTATTCAAAGAATACATCACGTTGCTTGCTTCCCCGCGCTCGCCCGAAAATCTAGTGCGGGGGAGTCGTGTTGCTAGACGGACGTGTGTCGCTCTGGTCTGCAAAATATTCTCGTAAAATGTTATATTTTCATTCATGTACAGAGTAATGCGTGCAACTGAGCCAGAGCCCGAGTTACACAATGCATGCTGCATTACATGAGAATATAATGCATTTCAACTTATTTTTCGTATTGTTTTATTAAATTACTTCGAAAGGTAATCATGCTTATATTGTAAGCGGTACTTAATCATTTCAATATAAATAAATGAAGAAATATTTGTGGACATTCGCACACAACTTAAGCTAATATAACCTTGTGCTAAGGGATACTATAAAATAAGTATTTTCATCAGTTGTCTACTGATGAAAATACTTATATTATAGTTATTATTAACACACTGCTTTTTTGAGACACTGCTCTCAACCTAAGCTGAAAGAATTGACTCTTTTAGCTTATTACGTCTTGTGGGTCGCCACAAGTAGGCACCGTCTACCGGCAAATTGGTTAAGGTATAAAAGTGAATAAAGTGAGTGCCCGCCGAGTTTCTTGCTAGTCTATATCTATACATAATAATAAAAGTGTTGAGGGTCGAGAGTCTGAATATGGAAGCTATTTAAAAAAAAAAGAACGCGTTCTCTAATCGATACCTACTTAAGCCAAAACGAAATTTAAAATTTTCATGTCCGTCTGTATTCCGAATACGTATCACGCCGAAACTACTGATTTGAATGAAAATTGATCCGAGGAAGTTCAGGAGTTAGAGACATCTCAACTTCTTTAAACCTAGAATTCAACCTAGGATTGCTTCACACAAGTTTCAATGCTGAGGGTTTTGTAGTTCAGGAATTAGAGATATCTCAACTTTCTCAAAACCTATAATTCAAGGGTTCCTTGGAATGTGACGGTAAATCTAAACAGGCGTGTTGGCTGAATCATAAAAGAGCTTAATGATTAAGGCTGTTGTAAAATAATTCTGTCCACGCCGAAGTCGGGGACTGAATTGTTTTAGAATAAACTTAATCTTTAAGCTCTTTTATGATAAAGCAAACAGGGCCGTTTCACACGCTGCTTGATGAGTCTGATGAAGAAGTGCCTCTCCTTTTACAAACCTTATGTGACGTAAACGAAGTTGCGAGGGTCAGCTAGTTTTACAATATGCTTAATCTTTAAATTCGTTTATGATTAAGCAAACAGGGCAGTTTCACCCGCCGGTTGATGAGACTAATGAAGAAATACCTCATGTTTCATACACCTTAAGCGTCGTAAACGAAGTTGTGAGAGTCAGCTAGTTACATACATACATATGGTCACACCTTTATCCCCTAAGAGGTAGGCAGAGGCATATTATTATGTCCCCACATTTCACCTTTTTAGAATTTGTCCCACGTAATAGGCGGTGAGCTGTATTGCCGTGTTGAGATAGACAGGCGCAGGTTGTATCTGCTTGCTGTTAAAATTAATCAGGCCGCCAAAACGGCCTTCAACTTCGCTTAACGACTGCCATTTTACGGGCAACGAGGACCAACGGCTTAACGTGCCTTCCGAAACACGGAAACGACACGCTCAAATAACTGTCACAAAGTGGTCACATGGATGGTCACCCATCCAAGGACTGGCCATAGTGAATGAGCTTACTACAGTGATCGCTTACAGAACACTAAGTCCGCGGTGCCACGAGCGCTTCTTATTTATACATAACTAGCTGACCCTCGCAACTGCGTTTACGTCTATTTTTGTTTGTTTGTAATAATAAAATGAAATGAAATTTTGTTCCAAAAGTAACAAATAGTAGTTTTCGATACAAGTGTGGGATTTCTGTTATTACAACGAGTTACGACAGGTGATGACCCGAGCCGAAGGCGAGGGTAGACAGTCGAAACGAGTTTAAATAACAGTCCCACACGTGTATTGAACAACTATTTTTAATACAGTTGCGAAAAAATTAGGCAATTTTATAAAATAATAAAAACACAACAAACCTGAATATCCAAAATGGCGCCGACCGTAAAAGAATATATACCTTCCTAAGCAGAGACTATGGCAATGCACTTCATACAGCCAACTTTTTTATTTTTATAAATTTAATTTGGCCGATACTTATATTAATTCATGCTTAAATTTTAATTAAAATTACTTTTAATCTGATATTGAAACAAGTTAGTATCTTTTTTTAGAAATATTTGCATGAATAGACATTATTTTGACAATTGGGAAAGAAAACGCACGAGTGCAGGAATGGGAAAGAAAAAAGCACGAGTGTGTTTCACGTGTCACGCCACTTTTTGAGCAACTGTATTTAAAAAATTTAAGCGAGTGGAAGACCCCCCTTTCTGGATTTGTAATAATTTAAGTACAAAACAATGAATATATCTTATTCTTATATGTCTGTGGAATATATGAACATTCGTCTTTGTGAATTCGTCACATTTAAGTTTTACGTAATGATCAATCACATTTTTTGCAGTGTATTTTACTACACTTAAAAACAAAGGAAAATTGAAATACAAACGTTCCTTTGTTTTTAATTTACTTTTCGCTTCTCTCTATAAAATAGAGTGCAGAGGGGCTTATGACGAGACTTTGCCTGTAGTCTGTGACTCTGTTGCATTAAACTACGTCACTAGGTCACGTGGATCATCTGTTCAAAGTTTGAAATAAAACAAAAATGACAACGTCAATCGGATTGAACTCTCCCGTAAACGTTTTAGAGAGGGGCAGTCGGGTGAGACCGTCTCACAGCTTTTTGTTTATTTGGTGAAGCGAGGAACGCATTTCCGCTACTATGTTTCTTCTTCTTCCGTGGTTCTTTTACTCTGATGTCTCTGAAGTTGCGCTACTCTATGTTGGCGAGTCACATCGCCCATTTGCTCAAGGTCGTTAGCCCTGGGTATGGCCTTAACACGCAACGTTTCAAAGGCAAAGGATTATTGCAGGATTGTGCTAGTTATAGAGGCACAAAAGGAATGTCATACAATATGAAGCTCTTTGGGAGGCAGATTAATACTTGGATCTGGTGTGATTGCACAAGAGTAAATAATACCAAGTTTGGTGAAATAAAATTGTATTATTGTATGCTTTGGAATATAGTTGAAACGTAGAGAGGTGAACAAAGGGTTCAACAATATTAGTAAAGTTCGAAAAGCATAATGATTTATTTTGTTACATTAGAGAGGCAGAAAAGCGTACGGCCTACCTGATGAATAAGGGCCACCGTAGCCTATGCACTGAAAGTGTTACACTCGCACTTTAAACATTCAGTGAGAATAGACATATATATCATTCAAAGTTTAGCTATGGAATCGCAATATAAAAAGGCTGTTCATTGTTTGGTATTGACTGTTAGAAACATCAAACAATTAGAAAAAGTCAACAAACCTATGGACGTTGTATTTTCAGGTCAATATTTCGACTATCTATATTGAAACGTAGTATTGATTTCCCTTTGCCTACATTTGAACACTATTTCTACCACTGTGGTATGAATTGAATATTAGAACCACAAAGCAAATGAATGCGGTGCTCGTGGAATAAATTGAAAGAAAAAATACGATGCGATATTGGAACAGGGAGCGAATATATGCGGTGTCGACTTTTACGAACAATGAGGTCATTGACTTAAGCGTATTTGAGCTGGTTCAAAAAAGGATCTAATCTTTAAAACGACTCAAGCAATGGATTCTGGTATTTCTCTCCTGATCCTGGAGGTAGATATTTGTAGAAAGAAAGACCATGTCAAATAATATCATTATAATACAGGTCACAGATTGCACTATAGAATACATAGCCAAAACCGTATGCAAAAGCACAACTTCTCAAGCATTTTAAGCTTTACAAAGATGGCCAGGTATACCTTAATAATTCCGTAATTTTTCAACTTATTTGATGGTATTTCATGCTTTTATACTTCCTTCGAGTTTATTTTTTAACAAAAAATATTGCACATAAAGTGTAGTATACCGTATTTGATAAACAAAATCACAAATTTTAGGTCCTCCGTTTTTTAAAAACATCGCCAAATATTGTCCAAGGTCGTATCGAACGGTATCCTTATAGAAATTGATATGTAATATTGTTGTGAGGGGTTCTCACGAACAAGATTAGAGGGGGGTACGTGCCTTGAGTTGTCAGTAAATCTAATTGTGACTCTTCGTACCGCCTGACAGGCGTCGATCGACGACTGAATTCACCACGCCATTCATATTAGTTATATTTTATTTCTTTGATTGGAACCCTTTTTTACAGCAATTCATAACTTAATAATAATATTATAAAATCATCGAATTATAGTCAATTGAGGCAGTTCTCAGTGGCGCATTCAGCGGGCTGTGGTCAAGGGTCGGTCCTATTGTTTTTGTGATCCACAAATATTTGTTTTGGAGTTTGGATGTTTTTTACGTAATATGCATGTATTTAGAAATATATAATTATATCTATCAGTCGTCTAGATCCAATAGCACAAGCTTGTATTATTTTAATTTTACTACTATTTTTAACATTAAACTTCTTCCTAATAGTGATTAAAATTCAATGATGCGGTGTTTGCCTCTAAAGTTCTCAATAACAAAATTGACTGTCCCCCATTACTAGGCGTCATCAAGTTTCGCATACCATCAAGGATCCTACGCAAACCAATCACCCCACTATGTCCACCATTAAGAAGAACGATTCTCGGTGCTAATTCTCCATGCAAAGTTATCCAGGCTGATAAATAGTTGAAGTCACCTTGTTCATATCTAGTTCCATTCATATCGCTATCAAAAATTGGTTTATGGCTCTTTGCCAGAAAAGGCTTAATTTTCTTAAGTTATGGTAACAAAAGAAAATTAGACCTTTAAAGTTATTATTAATTTTTTTTTCTTATACACGTAAAGACAATGTTAATTAAACTTTCTGTATTATGTTATGTTTACATTTGCAGCACGTTTTTCTTTATTTAATGTTCCAAGTAATTCTGTTACTGTGAAGGTATGTAAGCTATTTTTTCAATGTTATATTTTTGTATTTGTTTTTAATGTTATACGTTTGGATTGTTACATTAAATCACGTTATCTGGCACACTGTGTTAAACTCGTACCAATGTAAGTAGCTGTTGATGGACCTAAATAAATAAATAAAATAATTTGGATTACTTAGATGATGTTGTGTGAGCATGTTCAACAATATTTATTTATCACGTTTTACCAGATTGAATCTATACGTGTGTTAAAAAAGCATACATATTTTGAAAAACTGGTTTTCCCTCTTCCCAATACAATATCTCTCATAACTTATTTAATATCTAGCAACGAAATTTGAAAAAGTTTCTTGGCTAAGTTCAGAATGAAAAGAGAATTTTTTTGTGATTTGCCCTCGGGCGAAGGTTCACAGAATCTTTTGAATTCCAAAAAAAATGAAGAGAAAGAACAAATGACGATACTATTACTTCAAAAAAAGGAAACGAATATTTAAAATAAAATAAAAATAATCAGCTAAGTAACAAGAGGAAATAATTTACGGTTTCCTACCGACTGCTATATTTTTTCCTTGTCCTTCACCTTGCTTAATCTTTCGTAGGTAATTTGATACCTAACGCGGATTTAGTCAGACGTCGTCGAGTGCTTAATGATAAAAAGGGATTTTGTGTACGACGGATATTTTTATTAGAAAGGCTAAATGCTATTTTAGGAGGCATTAGTCACGTGATCTTTCACGTGACTCTTTGCACATGACTAAGTATAGTATAATTATGAGGATGGTTTTAATTTATATTATTGGTAGCTGTTTATGGTATATATATTATATTCATCTTTTCGAAAAACAATTAACGAAAACAGTTTTTACGCAAAATTTCAACAATCCCGTTTCGAACAATGAAATATATAACAAAATAGTGATTGTAATTAACGTCTGTCTAAGTATGGATAATAATATTATAAAGAGAAAAGATTTGATTGTTTCTTGTTTGCATCGAATAAGCACCAAAACAACAAAACACATATGGAAAATTTCCTCACTGTTTGGAATCTGCTCTATCCCTGGGTGACATAGAGAATATTTAACTTCCGTATTCCTTCAGGAAAGGGAACTACGCGGTTGAAACCGTGTGAAATCCCTATTATATATATAGAGCCACACGTTTAATGCACAAAGGCACTCTTTCATTATTACAATGAAGTACACTCTAAGATGATCTTGTATTATTTTGCTGAATTTTTATGTGACATGTCAGATTTTATTTACTCGCAAGCCAACACGTAATAAGTCAGCTCTGTACAAAATCCTAAATGAGAAAAAAATATTATTACATTGCGAGGGTCTGAGATAAGGCTGTTTGGATTTGTAGTTGCGGTCACAGTGCGAAAACTACCAACATTGCAGTCTTCAATACCTTTATAAGGTCAATATTTTTGTATCAAATTTGACATATGTGCTTGTGCGTTGTGAAAATGTCTTGTGAATCCGTGTGAAAAGTTCTTAAAACCCATCAATCACCAAGCGATAAACGTTGGCTACCCCTCATCTTCCTTGCTTTATTTTCGGTACCATACCTTTTGAGTTATACCTAATGTAAACATATATCTAAAAAAATACTGTCATTCATTAAATATTATTTTTATTTATTGTTTCAAAAATGGTAAATCATTATATTGTTTCCAGAATTCCGCACTGAAACTTCCATACATACAATCAGCATTAATACATACAGTCATAGCATGATAGAGTAGCGTTTACAGTCACAGTAGTTCGTTGACTGACTTCGTACAGTGAATGGATTTATTAGAAATCTTCTGTCACGTTCCCATCTATTCCGCCCTAATAAGTTTCTGTGAATCTAGGCGAACGCTATACGCATACTTATCTGAGACTGAATCTTTCATTTTAAATCGATTGCAATGCAAAGTGAATCAGAAATGGAATTTTATTTACTACTGGCATGCATTCGTATAATTATGAACATCGGTTCTCTGAAAATATTCTAATTAAAATATAGTTTCTCTCTGACGTTAATTTATCTGAATTGCAATCGTATGAATTATAGATAATACACATATATAGTGTATAAAGCAAGTTGTATGCAGGATTGTAGGTAAATGCGATCGTGTGCCTTATCCATTATATAGAAGGTCGCATTTACATACCACGGTATTCTACTACAGCAGAGAGTGGAGAGGTTTATCCTTGTGCCACTTAATTGACTTCCACATGGGACCATGACACTTGCAGAAATCAAAAGGACTACTAGTAATAGAAATAACTCCGACTTCTTGTTTCATTTTGATAATAAATCCGGCTCATTACTGGCTACACAACTTTTTATACAAGTTTAATAGTGAATAAGTACCAATTTCACAAATGGCCCGAAGTAATTATAGTTTACTGCCATTAATTTACTCCAAATAGCTAATAGGATTGGAAATAAGAATATAGAAGCACGTATTTATCGTAATTGAATATTTATACCGTAAGTAAAGAATAGGTTACACTCAATTCATTCTTAGTCTGAGCAAACAGTCTTTTATTACACTTAAAGTTATTGAATTGTCTTATTTTCTTAGAGGGTATCTTGGGAAGTCATGAATTCTACCTTTACATATTGTACGAAATATTTTATATTACGTTTTGCTGTTCTAGTTCTCAAACCGATGTAATTGGAGTTTCATAAAGTGTTTTGTCAATTGACATAGCACTACTGTCGTTAAGTTGAGTAGTTATAAAGTTATTGGTAAAATTGAAATTTTGTAGACAAGCATACGGCTCGTCTTATTTATTACACTTACATTATATGGTCACCATAGCCTAACCATGAACTTTTGCAACATCGGAGTCATTTATTTGAAGAAAAACCGAGTGCTTCCATCATACACGGATGGAAGCATCTTTTTACAATCTAAGCATACGTAGACGGAAACATCATATCACAATTACTGATTATTCAGTGTACTCCCGTCTTCCGTCGCCTATTATAGCTAGAATACAATGTTAGACATTTACCTTATCACTTCCTAAAATGTAAACATCCTAAACTTACCCTAACTATATTTATTCAAGTCATTTATTCAGCACATTCCCGTAGCCTTGATAACTGTTGGAGGTGTTGGTAATCCTCTTAATGAAATTTCATAGACAATTCCGGTTCATGTACAATCTATCCGTGACGTACATTCAGTGTCACTGAACAATGGGGCAGCGTATTTCAACGTTCCAACCCTATTCTGAACTGGAGGCCGGAAGGCGAATTTTAATTTTAAAATTTTGGGGAGGTTTATTTTTGGAGACGTTTTTTTCCTTCTGTGTGAACAATATTGAACTAGAATATTGTGTCACTAGTGTAAACTAGAACGATGTACACGTCTGCTAACTCTGATAGCAATCATAATTTTCATAGGTTACGTGGCAGTCGTTAAACCAAATTAAACTCCTACTTAGCTTCTTAAAAGAAAAAAATAAAGCTGGTATAACCTGCGTATGCCATTTAAACACGGCAATACGCGTTCCACTTATTACGTCGGTAGTAGTAGAGTATTATTATCTGATTCTTAGCTCATGTGAGCTAAATGGTCTAAAATCAATGCCTATCCCTTCGGTGATAAATGCATGACTTATGTATGTCTATGTATTATCATTATATGAATAATATTTGCACTCTATGACACGATAGTATATTATGACGAAATTGCAAACAACAAACTTTGCAAAACAGATAAAAGTCTAAATGAAGCTTTCTAAAACTTTGCGTAAAAATTGGAGAATAATAATCTAGACGAGTTTTGAATCATTTCATTCTCCCTGAGTATCATTTCATTCTCACAGTACATTTACATTTTGGACGTGCAAAGCGCCGGTGTTATACGCTGCAGACAATTTGGCACACGAAATTCATGACCAATTTCGTGAAAAGCATAACTGTTCTTTTAAAACCCGTAGCCAAAATAGAAAAGTTTGATGAAACTTAAATTTCCTTTGTAGTTTTTACGATACGTCTTTCTTTAAGACGTGATATTATATGAATTAAGTATGTAGAAGAATAGAGACTCCTTAGTTCCGGAACTCATGGTCAGCGTTTCTCCCCCTTTATAATTATGTCCATAGCACGTAATAGGTATGTCAATCTCTACCACGTCAAATCAAAAAATCCGCAGTACAAATCTTAATACCGAAGGAAGACAGGTAAAGGTAATGAAAAAAATCTTAAAATGATTTATATTAATTTATTGTCATGGTCATTGCAGGCGTTCTATAAAGGAAACCGTATAACGTTCAGCTCTTCTAACATTTTTTAGAATTTATCTTTTTCTCACAAAAGACTACCTTCGAGAGGCATACAGTATATTCAGCCCTAATATTTGATATAAGGGTGTACTTAAAAGGTCCATATTGATATAGATTCGATAAAGATACATTTGTTGCGTAACGCTAACTTTTTTAAGACTCAGGTATTTTATTAGCATGCGCTGTCCGTAATCCTAAAATTTAGAATTTTCAAAACTCTGTTAGCAATTGTGTATCTGGTTAAACTGAAATTAAACAAATTTATGAAAACCTGGACAATAATGTGGTAATGAGGTTCTGATGGTGTCACTAGTAACATTTGCCCAGGATAAAACTATGTATCGGTTAATGGCATCGACTTGACACTTAGATGGTATCTACATTTATTCCACGAAGTGAGATTTTTCGTATTACTTAAATATACACCCTACTAGTACTACAATTACGCATTAAAAAAAACGTATACCTCGCATTGTTAACTTATTTTCAAATATTCCACCTTGTACAAAATTCGCAGTATCAAATATTTGAGGTACCTACCTAATGCTTGTTTAGCGTTGGCAAGGCGTAGTTTTAGAAGTAAAATACACTTATATGAAATACGAAGTATTCAGATATGATAATGTAATGCTTATACTGTTACTTGGTACATATTTGCTTTCCGAAATTACGAAAACTTTGGTAACAGATATTGCGATTTCATAGGGAATACTACATACTCTAAATAATAAACTCTATTTTATGAAAAAATAGTTATGAGAAGTAATATAGATATGGAGGCAGTTTTCATTATTTACTTGTAATATAATCCCAAAGCATAACTAAAACTTACAAAAGTTAATTAAATAAAAAATCTATAGTAATTATGCAATGTAATTAATAATGTAATAGTAAATTTTTTGAGTAAAATGATCAACGAGTAGAACAGCTTTGGTACTAAATGATGTTTAAATGACTATATTAATAAATCACTAGCTGAATATATAATTCCCCAAATATTTACCAATGTTAAAATAGGATCATACAATGAAACACTAACAAAATAAAAACCGGCCAAGTGCGAGTTGGACTCGCCCATGAAGGGTTTCGTAGCAGCAAGTAACATAATATAAAAGTTCTTATAGTTCGTTGTAACTTTTATTGATGTTTTAACACGTTCGCAGTGGTAGTGATTTATCTAACCAAAAATTGCGGTTTATGCCGTTTTAAAAAAAAACTACCAGCTCTATCTCGTCCAAACCAATTTTCGTTGGTAGTTTTTATGGCAATGTACATCATACATTCTTTTTAGATTTATCATTCTCTAAGTTTAGAAGTTAGAGGGGTGGGGGGGGGGGGGACGCATTTTTCCACTTTGGAAGTGTCTCTTGCGCAAACTATTCACTTTAGAAAAAAATTATGTTAGAAACCTCAATAACATTTTTGAAGACCTATCTATAGATACACGTATGGGTTAGATGAAAAATAATAATTTGAGTTTCAGTTCTGAGTATGGGGACCCCCAAAATTAACTGCTTTTTTTATAGTTTTATATAAGAATCTTAATGCGGTTCACAGAATACATCTACTTACCAAGTTTTAATAGCATAGGCCTTATAGTTTCGGAGAAAAGTGGCTGTGACACACGGACGGACAGACAGACATGACGAATCTATAAGGGTTCCGTTTTTGCCATTTGGCTACGAAACCCTAAAAACTGTAATAATGAAGTTATAAGAAGAAGCAGTTTTACCTATGTTCAAATATCTACTTTGGTATACCAACGTCTAAAATACAATTCATATTCATGTGAAATAGCATAGAATTTTACAATTCTTCATCAAAGATGAAGTAAAACAACTTGTATACAGGTGGGTTAACTACACAACATCATCTGTTGCAGAAAAAATAAACTACAATCTGTAATGAATCCCACTGTTACCACTGCAATAATTTTTCATTTGTGCCTAAGAATACCCTCTTTACTTTCATAAAATGTATGAAGTATTTTTATCGGATACTATGTGAAAATATAGTATACTAGCTGATGCCCGCAGCTTCGCTCGCGTAAATTTTATTACCGTTTCCGCTTCCCGTGGGAACTTATTCCCGGTATAAAAAGTAGCCTATGTGTTGTTCCAGACCATAATTTATCCCTGTACCAAGTTTCAGCGAGATCCGTTCAGCCGTTAGAGCGTGAAAGAGTAACAAACATCCACACTCACAAACTTTCGCATTTATAATATTAGTAAGATTTTGAACCCAAATGAAAGTGCGAAAATGGATAAACTGTAAATATATTACGTTATTAAGACGACGTTTATGGCATACGAAAACACTTAATATCTTCATGTATAACCTGAGTACACTAAAAGGAGATATTTTAAAACTTTTACCATATATTATACGAATACTGTTCTCACCTTTGGGATGACTCCGCGTGGTACTTACTAGACACACTTGACGCTATGCAGAGACGTGCTATCCGAATAATTGGTTGTCCTGAGGTGACGGGAAGCCTCGAACCGTCAGCGAAGCGAAGAACCATAGCGTCCCAGGCTGCCTTCTACCGAATGTATCACGGTGAATGTTCTGAAGAGCTCTTCAACCTGATCCCACCATCTTCTTTCTGATCCAGAACAACGCGTGCCGGGCAGAAATGCCACTCATACGCAGTGGTAAGAATTTTCGCCAGAACGGAGCGTTTCAAAAGATCGTTCCTCTGTCGAACTATTAAAACATGGAACGACCTGCCCGCACACGTTTTTCCCTCATCTTACAATCCCGGGTTCTTCAAGAGGAGCGTGAAGAGGCACATCACAGGGCCGCCAACTTGAGGACCACTGTCTGAAGTGGCCCCCAATCGCTAGATGCGCCACGGCTTTCCATCTGACTGGTGGCGACGTCAAATTGGCAAGCGAAATATAAAAAAATAAAATATACTTATAAGGATTAATGTGACAGAAGTTAGCTGTGGAATATTAAGGCGGACCACGCGGGTCAAAAAGGATATAAATTTATCTTTTGCAGGACTTTTGTATAAAATTGCGTCTCGAACATTATTCAGTCCAACCGCGACCGCAGGCAATGCAACGGTTTTTTAAACGGTGACGAGGCTACAAGTGTTAAATACTACATCGGTAAGTGAGGTACTTAGAAGTTTAGAACACAGAAAGTCGTACTACGTACTACTTTTATTTAAACTCGTATTGAAACAAGTAGGTATATATAAATACGAGTAGTACGACTTTACTAGCTGACCTGGCGAACTTTATTCCGCCATATTAAGCTGACCCGATAATATTTTTTTTCCTGAATTTTTTTTGGGTACAAACTTGCTTGGCCTATAACTATCACAAAAAAAAAGAATTACCGAAATCGGTTCACCCGTTCTTGAGTTATAAAATTTCAACGAGAAGTGAAGCATTGATTTTTATTTATATAGATATTTAAAAGATAACTATAGTACTAATCTACTTCTTAATAAGTGATTTTGAAATAACTGCTGTAAAACCAATATGTTGGTAATTATTTTGTAGTTGATATGTTGTGGTTGATAATAGATTTATTACTATTTTAGGTAAAAACGTGATATCTTTAGAAACATAATAAAACACCGAAGATGTTTTGAAAATTTTAAATGTAATGCATATTGTAATCGATACTGAAACCTAAAACAATTAAAAAAAAATCAGTCTGTCTGTCTGTATTCCGCATAAGTATCACACTGAAACTACTAAATCGATGTGAATGATACTTGACACAATCTGAGCGTATGATCTTGATTTCTTCGGGAGAGGGGATGAAAGATAAAATTGTTTTTTAATTGTAACTTCGTAACGCATGGTCAGGAAGAATGTACCTACTTTCAGGGTTGTTGAACATAAATTTCAACAGTGTTAGTTTTGTAGTTCAAAAATTAGAGACACTTCAACCGTTAGTAAACTTAAAGTTCATGGGTTCTTTTGAATATAAGGGTCATTCTATAATACAATTCAATCCACGTCTTCGGAGCTGTCTGGATTATTTTACAATAGTCTTAATTATTGAGCTTTTTTATGATAAAGCATGCAGAGCAGTTTCACACGCTTCTATGAGCCTGCTTATCCCCTTTATTTACGTCATATATGAGAGTGAAGGAAAAAGAAATAGATATAGAGAGAAACATGAGACTTATGTGCATGTGAAATTGACATGTCTACTTTATTATGGACGAGCTTTAAGATCACTTAGAACCCCGTTTAGATTAGCCTTTACATTCAAAGGAACTCGAATTTTAGCTTTCCTTATATTTAAGCATAAATAAAAATATATAGTAAATAACCTGTATGCACCTATAATACAAAGTAAACCGCCTGCTTCAAAACTTTCATCAATGCAGGAGCATTTTCTCCTTAATTAGCGTCGCCGACTCCATTGTTTTACGTTCAAGGCATTTTCCTTTCGCATTTGCCTCTGTTCGCTGCCAAATGGTTTTAATTTTTTGGTTTTATTACACTTCGTTATTTGTTGTAGATTATGAGTAGGTACAGGCTTTTATTGAAGTTCATAGTACTTTATTATAACTTTTCTATGTAATTCTTTTACCACCACATGCTTGTAGTGGTAGGCAACATCACATTATAAGTTTACCCAATTTGAAAACATACTGCTGTTTGTCTTTAAATCGGGTAAACTATAATGCGTTATTGTAAAATTACAGGTAAAACGATTGAAACTGTCACAATATTTTTTTCAAATAGTGAATACTAAAACACCTAGTACCAATTTTTACCACACACATATTTAGTACACAGAGAAAAAAAATAAGCGCAGAGTCGCTCGTTTCTGGGTCGCAGGCATAGTGTGTCAACAATAGGATGCCTGGAGATTAAGAACGTAGCAAGAAATGTTCGTAGCTTCGTAGCACTTGCTACAAATATTAATACGGCTGGCGCTACGAATTGCTACAGGTTATATTGAAACGGTTTTCGATTTTTATTTTTCGATTGTATGTTGAGGTGTCTACCTCTAAACTGAGTCTGTATTCATAATAATTTTGTCGCGATAAACATACAAATGCTAAATAATCGTAGCATATTAAGTAAGTAAGTAAAACTTTATTGTACACCAATAAAATATAAAAATCAATAAGAAATAACATAAAAAGAATGTACAAATGGCGGCCTTATCGCTTAAAGCAATTTCTTTCAGGCAACCTTTGAATGGACAAATAATATTGGTGAGTAATGGGTAGTTTATTGGTAAAAAATTAAGAAAATAGCATATTATAGCATTGATAATCTTTTTTTTACTAATAAGATCTCAAATTAGCATACGGCACGGTCAAAAGTAGTCACTATCATTGTTTTGCAATACCAGAGGTGTTACACTCGGGTTGCCGGAAATAGAAACGGAGTTACATTACTATTGTTGAAGATTTTCAAGCCGCCCATAATGCCTTCAAGTTTATATTTAACGACTACCTTGATACTGACACTGGGGCCTATTGCTTAAAATACCTGCCGAATTAACCCTCTGTTCCCGACCAGTTGTTTATCCAACCCAACTCAGGAATAATCGTAGTGTAAGAGGCTTATCGCAGTGATCTTTTACCACGAGTTCTTCACCTTTTTAACTAAAAAAACCGGCCAAATGCGAGTCCCGCACGGAGGGTTCCGTACTGAAAAACATCATAAATCACCTTTGCTGTATTGGACCCCTTAAATATTTTTGTTCCGATTTTAGTATTTGTTAATAAAGCGGCAACAGAAATAAATATGTACATAATCTGTGAAAATTCCAGTTCTCTAGCTATTACGGTTCCTGAGATATATTCTCGTGACAGACAGACGGACCTTAAATTCTCATGAATAGGGTTCCATTTTTACTCTTTGAGTACGAAACCCTAAAAAGTAACCACAAAATGCCCATTTCTCAATTTCATACAATTTCAACAATAAAGGTTTCTGTAATAAGGTAATACTAATCTCATTCCAAATTTGGAACACAAACAACAATAAATAAATAAAGAAAACAAATAAAGTGGTTTGGCAACTCTGGTAAGCTTACAGTGGATGAGATAATAAAATGTAAATAGCTACAGAAGTGTTAAAAGGAGCCGCGGTAAAAGTTTAGCGCACGCGAACTTAGCACTCGATAACGTCCCTTGGAGTTAGGGGCGAGTGTAGAAGTTGAGAGTTAGCGGATACGACGGAACGATATCCTATACACTCGGTAATGTAATATTGAAGATATTCTTCAACAGGAAATCTTATTATTTATCCATTTAGGAAAAAACTTCGTAAACGAATGGACGCCCTCTAGTTTGATCAACTGGATGTGAATTGTGTTATGTTATGTGAAGAATTAAGAGAGGTCTACGTTCTGCAATGATACGCTGAGTACATGGAAGTAACGTAAATTTTCTTAAGAAGAACTTAGAAAACACTATAAACTAATATTCTTTATAAGTACAGATAAAAGAAACAGAAATAGAAGAATTGAAGTACAAGAATGAGGGTATTTGCAACATTTAATAGATAGGTGTATAGAATGCAAAATCTATTATTTTATGTTCTAAACAATAATAATTTAATGCATCGATGGTGCATTGGTTGTATATGTGACTGACGTAACCGAGCTCTAACGAAATGTTTGTGTAATCCGCAAATATTTTTGAAGCAAAAAACCTCTGCACTCTAGCTCAAAGCTTTAGGTTTTTGCCCTTGATTATTTACGGAGTTAAAAATTCTCGGAGGCGGCGCCGCTTCTAGTACCAGCTTTAAGGAGCTCAGTAGTAATCCTGTCATTACTCTGAGACTTATCGTACTTAAGTTGCTAGTCCTTGACCTCTTCCTGATCGACATCCCGGGTGTCTTCAAAGTAATAGGGCGATAGTGGCGCTCTGTGATCATCGCTCGGGTTCAGTAAGTAAAAAAAGAAGTAGTTGCACCATTTTCAAATTCACTTTATCAATTTGTATAAAATGCAAATCGCGCTACGAGAAATATTCAAATAAGGATCCAATGAAAAATCTCTTCGTGACTTTAACGTAAACGTGGTAACATAATTGCTATTCTTTTGATGTCTTTAATTAAGATAGTTTGAGACATTTTTTTAAAAATTTTGACTTGTACCATGAGAACTAATTTTTGTTCCGTTTTTCACTTATTTCGCAGAATGATAATAAAAGAGGTGCGAGGAAGGAAGAACCCAACAGACACCCTACATCCGTCAATCGAATTCAGTGGGGTGTGTTTTCAGTTCGAAAATAAATCTTGTAATAGGGAAGTGTGAAAATCGGTATGTTCATACAACAATATATTCCCTTAAAGTAATTAAAAATAATTTCTAATTGTCCTAAAATATCTAATTTGTATTCTTGTTTCGTATGTTTTATTCCTAATCCTATTTCGTAAGTTCTAAAACCTATTAAACACCACCTATTTGATTTTGATATTTAAAACTATTTACAAACTTGGGTGATATTTTTCATAATGAGATACGCAAAGTTGTACCATAATACTTTGTGACGGCGCTCTTATACAGCAATTAAAGTAATACCTTTCTTACACATAGACACACAATAGAAATCTTTTCATCACTCTCAACCAATTGAGTAATTTTTATTTACCTAAAAATGCTAAAAGCGATACATTTTATTACGATAGACATACCGCAAATGTTAAGTTATTATTTACCAACTAAAAAGCTTACATTATACATACATATTATACGTCATTCGTATCTTCACTAGACTGACAGGCTTTTAAACCTTTTGTTCTTCAATATAAACGCTTAGAACAATAACTTAAGGCAACGTGCAAAACGATTCGCCTTTGCCGAGGAAATCCGCCACAAATGGTTTCTGGGAGAAATATAAGTATCGGAGTTATATTGAGTCAAGGATTATGAGAATCGTTTTAATAAAAGGTCGTTTGGCGATTATTTATTTTATTTATTGATTTAAACTTTATTTATAAAGACTTTTTGTTCGGTATTCTTTACTTTTCAGCCATTGATTGGTGCAGAACTTAACACGAGATAGCTTTTATGTAATGTCTAAACTATCTATACAAATATGACATAAAGAAAAGTTCAGCTGTGTGCCTATGAAAGTCCTATTCAACTAGAACAAGCCGTTCCAACAAACAGACAGACGGACAAAAAAAAATGAAATTTAAATATGTGCCGTATAAAGAATTTAGATTAGGCTGACAATATATTCGCTGGTTAACAAGTAAAATGCCAGTCTCAACGTAAATAAACATGATTAAGCTAGAACGTAAACAAAATACTTCGTTTAAACCGAATCAACATTACCGTAGTGAATTATGGACAATACTCGTAGTGAGGCTCCGACAGGCACTGAACGTCAATATATCACGCGCTTGACATTTTACTTGGTTAGCATTTTCATTATTCGGCTTTGTGTCATCGGAGTTAATTGACTAGAAACTGCAAGCTGATATTGTAGTGTTGTATTGAATGTACTTTTTGATTAATACAATTGAGTACAATTTATCTTTACGCTATTAAAAATTGCAAAACATGCCGTGAGGGTACAATTAAGATTTGAGAATAGTAAAACTTCATTTGTTTGTTCAAGGTTGACGCAAAAGCGAATTTGTTTTAGTTTCTACTACTTTTTCAAAGGTTAATTAGCAGTTACGGGTACTCAGTTTAAATGCTACTGGATGTTGCATCAATATAGGTTAAGCAGAAATGCACCTTAATAGAGTTTTACTCAGATTTACCAAAATAAAGTACGTTGAAGAACACAGAGTAAAGTGTTTGGTTCAGGTATAAGTTGCTGGTAGGCTTTGAGTAATAAATAAGAAGCAGTGAGTTATCCTATCTTTATATATTTAAGAGTTTTGGGTCACAAGGATAATATATGTCCTCAATACTCCATCGTACAATTTATGGAAGTGTTTTACACTTACTAAACCATTGTTCTAATACATTCACTTTGATAAATCATTGCTAAATGATTGTGATCACAATTTTTGGGCGGTTAATGAATAAGAGCAACTTTTAATAGTTTGTATTAAACCCAAATCAAGGTAGTAAGTGGTAATTACCTTTATTGGGTTGTCGGGTCACATAGTCTAAAAGTATAATATCTTGAGATTCTTGAGGATTTGCAGGAATGCAGATTCCAAGATTACGACTGGAAGGCAGGAACTTTGCATCGACCGAGAATAATACTCAGACGATTGTAATGATGACAATCTTTAAAGTTCATACATAAATACGGTGCAACAGTTTTCTCATTTCCTTTGAAACAACAAAACAAAGTACATTTGAATATTATTACACACACTCGAAAATCCTCAATAATGACAATCAGATATAACTGTAAGCATTAATTTTCTTTGGAAAATAGGTAAACATAGAATCAAGATATTAAGGTAGGCGTAATTTTTATGTATTTGTGTTAGAAATTCTTCTGATATGTATCAGTATCGATGTTATAGGACTAAACAAAGTATTTTCGTAACCGATCATACCAACCTATTGGAGTCTGCTGGATGTAGAATTCTTCAAATCATTTTTGAAGGAGTATTTGTCTCACCGTACCACTTCGGCCCGGCGCGCGGGTCAGTACAGAGTTTTATTTCGTGCTTTCCTTCTATTCGCCACGATGATAAATTTCGTAATTGACCAATGCATCGTCATTACATATTTATATCAAGTTTCATAAACTTTGTTCGATTAATGCAACGTGCAGATAATTTAGCCAATTTGGAAAAAAAATATTCTTGCTCGGTCTACTAACGCTCGCATTTGGTATGTTTAACAGTCTTCTTAATTTATTCATTGAGCATGAAACTTTTATACAAGGTAAAGTATTGAAATATTAAGCACCACTGTTCAGTGAATTTTATGAACGTTAAAAAGAAAAGTTTCTGAATTTTATGTTATAACAATTTAGGCACCTTTATTAGGCGCTGCCTTCGGACTTCACTGCCTGAGCTAACAGTGAGAATGTATGTTGAACTCAATTAATCTTGCTAAAATTAGGCTGTACTATTTGTGAATATCAGGATCGCGGGTGTACTTCTCAGATTGGCCTAAATATATTGCAGTTATTTTGAACCTTCTGTGTACTTTTACGTACCTCTCCTGAAATGTCCGGCTCCCGCCTTAGCCTTCTAACCTAACCTTTCAGAGTCGGGGTGTTAAGCACAATGAGTGAATGGTTAACACCCCGACTCGGATAGGTTAGGTTAGAAAAACAATAATGTTTTTTTTTTAAATTTCTCAGAAAGTAAATCGAATTTGATTGGTTTAATACTTGTTTCATGAGGTACACAAGAGGCACCAAATGTACTTAACCATTATATCTAACTTAGTACACTGTTTAACAGTACACCCGCGGTTCTGACATTAGGATGGCGGGTGTACCTAATATTTAAAATGTCATTGTACGGACGTAGGTACACAGATTTTCAGGAGAGGTACGTAAAAGTATACAGAAGGTACCAAATAACTAAATATTTAGGCCAATCTGAGAAGTACACCCGCGATCCTGATATTCACTACTATTTCTTTGTTTAAACAAGGAAATTGGTTTGCCCCCGAAAGGTAATTCTTGGAACCCTGACCAGCCTTAATGTGTAATTCTTGGCGACCCCATGCCCGCTGTTTGTGGGTTTATTTGCTCATACCCTAGATAGGTATCTCGTGCGTCCACCCTGTGGCTATCTACACTAAGGCGACAGAAAATTTTATTAACCTACCAACTGAAGCTTGCGGCTTCACCCGCGTGAAATTTGGTTTCTGTGCCTGCTTCCCGTGACAACATGATCAAGAAATAAAAAATAGCCGACATGTTAATCCAGACTATAAACCATGCTTGTATCAAATTTCTGCCTGATCCGTCTAGCCGTTAGAGCATGATTGAGTTACAAACATACAAACACGTACTCTTAATTGGGTTTCCTAAAAGGAAAAAAAATACACCTTATTGTGGACAAACTTAGTAGTTCCTGAACTGCATAATATTGTACCTAATAAATACTGGTCCCAATTTTTCATTTAAAAATTTCAATTGAACTATGCAAAATGGTAAAGTAAGTGCCACTGAGACATCTGCATGCCATCATCATGCAATGACATTTTAAAAACATTAACCTATTTTATTTTCGTAAAACCGATTGCTATGTTTGTCCTTGTGTGTTGATTGAAGAAATAGGTATACCTATTTCTTCAATCGGGACTAGATTCACTTCTATTAAAGTAAGGTCTATTTGCCAACTCAGAGATGCCTGTCGATTTGCTTGTGTCAACTTTAAATAACTTTACTGCAATCATGTAGTTTTCCAATTTGTGTAAGATATTTGTTTATCCAGTTTGGAAACTACCGAGTTTATAAAGAGTCAAATCATTATTTTCTTTTAAGAAAACCAATTTCAAACTTCGATATTAAATACTCTGAGATATAAAGTGCCTAACATACAGGTGTATTTCTCACAAAGAATTTCAAGCAAGCTTTATAACCTTTTTATGGGCCTTTCGCAGTCTAAAAGTGATTGCGATTAGCATATAAAATCTTTAGCTGCTTTTCCGATGTTTTCAGTCTGACGGTTAAGTAGGTTTCAGGTAGGTTTTACCTTAACAATTTACTGTTTTAGTATGGTGCAGTAAAACTAGTAACATTTTGCTTATTTGTACACTTTCAAAGTCACTCCTTTTTTAAATCGTATACTAAAATGACAATTGTTATGAACCGGAATATTCCTTCGTGATTGTATGTTAAAAGTATCATATGATCTTATATTGAATTTATATGCCTAGGGGCCTCATACTTTATTTGTGCTGTCAATCCTGTTTTCGTAATTCACAAAGCTGTCTAACACAAAGCCATGGCCTTCGATTCTGAGGATGAGGTTGGATTGTGACAT
Organism: Miltochrista miniata; assembly: GCA_933228765.1. Lineage (NCBI taxonomy): Eukaryota > Metazoa > Arthropoda > Insecta > Lepidoptera > Erebidae > Miltochrista > Miltochrista miniata. The sequence continues at coordinate 26,144,157 of OW121756.1, forward strand.
AAAACATCATCAACGCAGTCACCATCTCATCGCATTTCAGATTGTGATAAACTTTATCGCACATCAATATACAGTAAAACCCGCTTAAGACGATTTCTCAGGGACCCTACCAAAAACGCGTCTTAACACTACATCATTTGGCCCAAATTAAGCTAATATAAGCTTATGCTATGGGACCTAGACGACTGATAGACGTACTTATATATTTCCAAATACATACATATTATACTAGAAAACACCCAAACTCTGAAACAGAAATTTGTGGATCACACAAATATTTGGACCGACCCGGGGGAATCGAACCCAGGACCTCAAGCGTGGCAAGCGGTTACATTACCGACTGCGCCACCGAGACAGTCACATAGTCATTTAATAATTATTATACAACAGAGATTACAGTTTTTTAGATGTACAGAGGGTGGCTAAATATAATCTATTCTTTATTAGTCATTTGTATAATACTTTATATCTATCACATATCTAAATCAAACAATAAAATTTTAAAATGCGATGGTCACGGTGACTTCGTTGAGTGCGGTTCGTGTTAAATGCTTCACCATCAAGTTTAATGACCTTAATATTTGTTAAAGTTCCAGCTAAAAAGCTTTTTATGCAGTGTGAAACTATCCTAAGGCTAGCAGTAACTAAGGAGTCTCGTACTAAAGTAAATAAAGACGACAATCGTTAAGGAATTTGTGACGCAGCTGTAGATTTTATGTTTATGCTTTCTAATTGCAATCAGTTTTCAATGGCGAAAAACCTATAAAATGGGTGTAAAGCTTGGTGTAATTTCTTTGTTGAAGATAAATTTTCAGTTGCGTCACAACAGAATAATTACAAATGAAACATAATGTTTCATGTTCGAATAAAAAGAAGATGTTTGGTAAGATAATTTTAATGCCGACATTACAAAGAAATATTCAGATTTTCGATATCTTATGTACTACCTACTTACTCGTAACATAAAGATAAATATATGATTCATTTTACTAATGACTTTTGAAATAAGTATGGGGTAATAAAGTTACTGAGCAATTTTTATGTTTAAAATACCGACCTGATTTTTTGATGATAAATTACAGACCTTTTGGCATTCTTTGTTACGGATTCTATGGCGATATTTTTTTATGGAATTATTTTATTGAGTTCAACATGTCATACGTATTGGAGACCCAATGTTATATCGTCATAAAACAAGACCTACTTAATTAGTTTTAAGAAATAAAACCCAGCAATATAAAGGTATAATAACATACTTTCATTTACCAGTGGCGATCACGCAATCACCGCCCAACACTTTGGGCAAAGTGCGTGCTTATTATACGAGAATGGGTAGGGCCGAGTGAATTTCTACATATAATACTGGGTTATAATGAAACTTATCACGCAACGTTTCATTGACATTAGCGAAACCTGGCCTATAGAAAAACTGGGCAAGTGCGAGTCGGACTTGAGCACTGAGGGTTCCATTTTTTTTTATATTCAGCTCACCAAATTGACGTCGCCACCAGCCTGATGGAAAGCCGTGGCGCATCTAGCGATGGGGGGCCACTTCTGACAGTGGTCCGCAAGTTGGCGACCCTGTGATGTGCCTCCTCACGCTCCTCTTAAAGAACCCGGGATTGTAAGATGAGGGAAACAGTGCGGGCAGGTCGTTCCAAGTTTTTATAGTCCTTACCAAAATGCCGGCAAAAATCACGTTTGTTGTATGATAGGCCCGCTTATATATTGCTGTTTTTGGCGTTAGTTTTATAGTGGTAATAGAAATACATCGCCTCAAAAACTTCAACTATCTAACCATAGTAAAATTAGAACTAACCATAGTAAGATTAGAATCATACTAAAATTAGAACTAATAATACTTAAATTAGAACTAACCATACTAAAATTAGACTTAAGCATAGTAAAGTTAGATCTACTTCGGTCTAACTATCACGGTTTATGAGATTACAACCTGGTTACGGACAAGGGAGTCCCAGTATTAGCGTCCCGTTTTTAATCTTTGAGTACCGAACCCTAAAAAGTAATCAATGATTGCTATTAGGTTTTGAATTGCTCTATTCTGTACTTAATGGGAGCATTTATGATAATCTTCAGAGAGATTAACGATCCTTTTTGTGTATAAAGCGTACGTTATTTGTTGAATGTCGTTTGCACTGGTACCAGTAGTTAATGTTTTAGGACTTAGCCCGAGTAGGGACGTGAATGTGTTTAGTGGTTTATCTGTAGATCTAGTATGGTTTACATTTTATTTTATGAAAAATTCCTTTAAAAGTTAGGATTTCCTCCAAAAAGTTATAATAGCGTTGTTGTGTCGGGGTACCTCTAACTGGTAAAGCACTCCCACATATTATCGGAACGATCCCAGGTCCCCCGACACAAAAACGCTATTATAACTTTTTGGAGGAATTTTTCATGTCGGGGGTTTTTAAATTTTGAAGTCAGGGGCGTTTTTAAATTATTTTATCCTTTTTTCAATTACTTTTAACAGTCGTGGGTTTTTTCAAAATTTTTATTTTGATTTTTTATGATCAATCGGCAATCTTATCATGTCGTTGATTTCTACAGTAAAGTGTGGACTTAACATGTCATCAAGAAATAACACACATTTTGTACTGGAATTGTTTAATTTATACATTAATAAGTTACAAAACTATCATAAAATTTTCCCCAAGGTGAGGTCAAAGTGATAGCCGTAGGTCTGTTGGGAGTCCTGGGGTATCCTTCCGAGGAATTACCCGGGGCTCTAAGCCGTTTAGGTCTGTTGGGAGTCCTGGGATACTTCCGAGGAATTACCCGGGGCTCCAAGCCGTTTAGGTCTGTTGGGAGTCCTGGGGTATCCGTCCGAGGAATTACCCGGGGCTCTAAGCCGTAGGCTGTTAGGTAGGATACGTGTGGTTTCCGTCGGTAGGAATCCAGCATTGCATGCCTGTAGGATTTTTCTCACATTAAAAAAAGCTATTATAATACTTGAGACCAAAGAGGAAAGTAGAGTCCAAGCCCGGATATCCACTAGAATCTGCCAGTTCAAATTTTGTAACTTGTGATTTTTTCTAACAGAAACCAATTTGTTTGTTATTGGTTTATATGTTACTATTCTATCTGGTTTTATATAAAATTTTAGATCATATTCTGGAACCTTCACAAAAATGGAAGCACACACCAGTACACGTTCTCTTTTTGTTTGAACTTTATTGGGAGCGATTGCCGTTAGACCTACAAAATTCTTTTACAAAACAGTTTTTAGAGTTTGTTTTCATACCAATATACGAGTACCTTAACTGTAAAATCTAAACTCCTACAATATTTCGTCTTACTACCTTTATTTAACTTGCTAAAGCAATTTAAACCTTAAATTGTATTTCTTCAAGCAAAGTCAACACGTTTAATTTGAATTAGAATTATAAATAAGAATAATTAAATCTTAATTTGCAGTGAAAGTTGAAATTGAACAAAATTAGCTTTACCTTTAACTTTTTGAAAAGTCGACCTTGTTAGAAGCAGACGTAAAAGGACCAAGCATGTGTAAAGGGGAGTGCACAACTTTGCTGACGGTTGGGTGAGAATTTAAAATAGCCTAAACCAAATACGAGAAAAGCATGTAAATTACGTCATATACAGTCTACGCTTTCCTTTCAACGAGTGGTGGAGTTTTCATAGGCAATTTGCTGTTTTGCACGTGTTAGGATTCAACATTAGCGGTTTAAAAAACATTTAAGTGTATACCCAGGTCAGATTTTAGGAATATGAAGGAAAAGAGCATGTAGTGTTTAGTGGAAATTTGTAGCATTTTCGTGCTTCAGGAAGTTTATGAAACCGTCGTCGGTAGCTGTGCTACCTAGTTGTTAACTAGTTGTGAAACAATTTTGAAGATCTCATACACATAAGGCTTTTATCTGTTTTAAACAACTAGGTACTATAAAATTTCAACAGCAGGCACAATAAAACCGGTTTCTGTCCATTACAACACAGGAATTACATTCATCAAATATTTTGTGGCATCATTTAATTAAAGTGTCTAAGTATGTATTTAGTGGTGTGTCTCAAAACCGATGACAGAGTACCTGTCGATTGATATACAATTCGTTTGAGTTTTGAAAACATTTAATATATATATATCTAAAATACAGTGTGCAGTCACCTTTATTATTAGAAGGAAAAATCTACCAGTGGCACACTAATTGGGTGCTAAAGTAAATGTTTTAAAAGGAGAGCAGTAAAACGTGAAGATTTAACTTTTCAATTACGTCAATTAAGAGTGTCGGACCCAGCTGCGTCAAAATTATTAGATGTAGGTAGCAATTTTTCAGGAAAACAATTAATTTTGCACCGCGGACGTGCAAACCTGATAGGTAAATAAAATTGCGAGCTAACGTTAAAATACTGGAAGTTTATATAAAGTAGGTAACACTTTTGAGTATGAATTATGTGGTATTTTTTTATGAAAGAATATAGTGAACTCGGAATTAGTGTGTGTAGTATGTGCAGTATACAGGAGTTATTTAATGTAGGTATTTATAGGGTAATATGAAAACTTATAAGCCGTATACTTTTATTGAATCACGATTTAATTATTTTAATTAAAAACAGTATTTTTGACTGTGTAGATATTATATGTTCAAGCTCTTGCTCAGTAACAGTTAACCTATTTACGCCAAAATGGTAAGGTTTTTTACCAAATTTGAACCAGAACTGCGTATAGTCTGTGCATATGAAAAAATCTAACAGAAGGGAGAGATAGCAGCCACATAAGTTGAATTTCGTTCCTTCTTATCAAACTAACTAAATATTATAACCAACTACCTGCATACATTTCATTATACAAATTAATGCCACGACAGCTCTATTGTTACGAGTATCACAATTTTTAAAAACAAATACTTATCGCTCTTTTTACGTTATACTATATTTAAAGGTGCTATTAGTACCATAGCACGTTACTTATCAAAATTGTTCATTTACCACAACAATATAAAATTTCATCGTTTGTCATTGTTCATTTCACACACCCGATGGGTTCCCATTACGTGCTAACCATTTTACCCTGATTGCTTTGTATCCGACTCTTTTATTATTCTTTCAATGAACTGTGAAAGTAATGTTTTTAATATCGAGTTGAAAAGTCAGGGTCGGGTTGATAAAAACACATTTTATACTAAAAACAAGCTGATACGCGCAACTTTGTTTACTTTACAGCTCGGTTTTCCTGTACTATAATAATTATGTAACTATTACACATGTAGACCTTCTTCTTGAGTTGTTCTATCTGTTGCTGAAAACTGCCTTAAAATCTGTTGAGAAGTTTAAAAGATCTCAGCTAACAGACGTAAAAGGCGAATTCATTTTATGCTATGCAAATATAAATATTGTAAGCATTTCGAATAGTGTTTTTGTAAATAACATCTCTGTGGTTCTTCTTTCTTGATCAGTGTCATACTATGAGTTCAAGTTGCACCCGTCATCTCTAACTTGTATGAAAATCGGCCTTATTTGTTGACATTAATGACTACTGCTCTGCTCCCTTAGATTAGTACCCAAGGGAGAAGCACTTGTCATAAATGTCATAGTGCAGTACGCAAAGGTATAAAGTTGTCATAGTGCCTAAAGGTATAGAGCAAAGATGGTGCACCCAATACTAGAAGATTCATTGAAATCAGGTTTGTAGTTCTTCAGATAACCCCTAACATTCAATCTCACAAACTTTTCTTTACAAAATATTAAAATAGAACAGGGTGCTATTCGTGGAATATTGGTAAAATGAAAAATTTAGACAAGTAGATAGAGCATGTTTTAATGGATCGAACTAGCCAGGCGTGAACGTATAGCCTGTTTATAGAACCCTCTCTACCAACGTGTCGAAGGAAAATCTCATCCCGATCCTTCTAGTAAGCGAAGTCAAAGGGTGTTTTATCCTCTATAATTATTAACGTACTCGTACATACATACATAGCCTTACACCTGTCTCCCAACGCGGGGAAGGCATAGACTATGGCTTTCCACTTGCTACAATCCTAACATACAACTTTCTCTTCTTTTACTTTCATAAGTGTTTTCATACATGCTCTTTGATCAAGGCTACACTTGACCAGGCGTTTTCTCAAAAGGCTTTCAATTTGATCGTCATGAGTACGCCGAGGTCGACTCCTACCAGTCTGTCCATTTACTCTATTTAAAGTGAAAACAATGTATTTTATTAGTATCATAAATCTCATCATAAAGTCATCATAAAACTCTGGAATATTTGTCGTTAAAATCTCTCAGAGCGATAAACCATAGATAGGGAAAAATCGAGTACGTAAAAGCATTTTCCCCTTGTATTCTTGGAATGCTCTTGATATCAATACCGTATAGAATTGCTATGTGCACGTTCGCCTGTCAGCAGTGCTCACACCAGCAATTTGTCAGATTTTCTCCCCAGTGAGATTATTCGCAAATACGATTGTTTTCAAATACAATTCAATATTGTGGCGTAGTTTAAAAGACAAGGAAGTTTTAGTAGTAAACAGTATAGGGAGTTGATTAAAAATAGATTTTAGGATCTTCAACTTAGAATATACTTGATTGCGGGGAATAGTTTGATTTAAACCGTGAATCATGTCATCATCCTTCATAAGCGTTACATTGTGACCTATATGAATAAAGATTTTTCATTTTTCTTTTTTTTTTCTTTTTCATTTTCCAATCAAATCTAGCTTTTATGTACTCAAAGATGGTTAGAGCGAGTAATAGAGTACAAGTAGTAAATACATTTATTTCAAAATAGGGCTAAAACACATTCAGGAACTTTTTGGACATTAGATGATTTTGTAAATCGATGACAGCCGTACATTACACTTTAAACAGCAGTGGGCAATAAGTTGTAAAAGGGAATAGGATTTTATTCCCTTTGTCATCCAACTAATTAACCAAAAGGATAATGAGACAATGTAGGTTATACTATATGTAAGTATATATCTAACATCTACGTGATATAACGCTACTTAATTCCCGTGGGAGCTTATCCATTACCAAACCTATCAAACCTCAGAGTAGGTATGTCGTTCGTAATAACTATCAAGAGATTACAGCCTGCCCGTAAAAGTCACTAAGGAGTTCCGTTTTATGACATCTATCTCACAATAGAGTAGGATCTTCCACTTAGTGGCGACCAGAAAGATTGAAGGGCACTAACCAATTTTACTCTCGTAAATATACGTTTTGTGTAATAAATTATGTTTTACTTCCACTATGTTTAAATGAGTAATACTTCTTATACAACTATTGATATTCGTTTTAAAAATATATTCTTTCTTTCATAATGTCAAAAATGTTATTGACCATTAATCAGGAGTTGTTTATCTTTAACAAAGACAATGTACTGAAGCTGTACTTATCACTAACAAATAGTTATCATTGATAAATCAATTTCTTATCTGGAGAATACAAAATAACTTCGCTTAAAATGATACACACAATACCTGAAAATATAACAAAACCACAGTATATCAAAACTATGCTACAGCCTGGCAAAATTATAGAATTACATTATTGAAATAAAAAGTATAGAACTGTAAATGGCTTCTAAAACAGTGACTTGATAATTTGTGCGGCCACTGTTTCCAACGCAACAAGCAATTAATCGAGAGAAAAGGCGTAATCGACTTTGACATTTTTTCAAATGTCTTTTTGATTAAACGTTTTCATAGTGAACCCTAATAATAATCGTTTTGTATGAAGTTATTTTCCGAATTTCCTCAATCGTTAAGGCTTTCATGTCGCTCGCAGTTTGTATTGTTGGAATGAACACGAAAAGAGAAACAGCGTCATATTATAATTTCTACCATTTATTTATCAATATTTTCTGACACTGGTATTGTACCAAAAGACTTACTTGTGCTGGATTTTATGTGTCAAATTTTACAAGTTAAGAACTTTTGTTCACATAAAGGTAAGTTTGTCGTCTTTGTATCGTATTAATAGCTGTCGCTTTTGATAAAATTAGAGCCGCCTTCGTACACTATCGACAGCGGCGGTAGTCCTTTTGTGGTTTTAATTGTGTGAGAAAGCCTTTTCAAGCTTCTTAGGAAATTGTTTACAAGCTTTTGCACTCTATCTATAGCAGTATAATGTTTATTAATAGTTTGTATTTGTACACAAAAGTGGATTAAGTGCTTCTGAAAGATACGTAAATAGTGAACAACAATATACCTACTTATATACTAAATTACTTCCTTCAAAACTTGGGACTGGTATTGAGGATTTTTATTTCAGTCTTTAATTTTAGTGCATGTCTATAGTCTGAGGTGTTTTTTTTGTGGCGGAATTGTATTTGTACAAAACAGTACAGCTCCTTGAATAAACCTTAGACGGCAATAGTTTCATTTTTTTTTTAATCTTTATTTAAGGAGCTTTGCCACAACATGACTATGCCGCTCCATCATAGCCAACCATTATAATAGTTACATAATATGTCTTAAATATTCTTCATACAATAGATAAAGTGACCTGGCTGCATCCGACATAGGATTCGCCAGGGCACTGTTACATCTCCCTACGTCCATCGGTCTCCCTGCTGTTAGTCGCGCTCTAAGTTGTTGGTTCCGTGCGCATTCCATCAAAACATGTTGTACGTCTTCTACCACGCCACAAAGTTCACAGTTGGGCGAAGTTGATATACCCATAAGGTAGGTGAACTTTCTGGATGGAATGTGTCCGGAACGTAATCTCATAGCCGTTATCAATCTGTGTCTACTAAAAAAACAGCCATCAATCCAAGGAATAGTTAACGGTTCGGGTTGAATGGTTTTATACCAGATACCTTTTTTTACCATACCATACCAGATCTTTTATACCAGATCTTTTATCAAAATACTCCCGCCAGTTCCTAGCACAGTATTCCTTTACCAAATACAAACAGTCTGAGAAGTATGGGGGTACCGGGATGTCTATACCCTGCGAACAAGCCTGTTTTGCCAGTGAGTCTACCACTTCATTTCCGACTAATCCTATGTGCGATGGGATCCACTGGAGTTGTACATTTTTTCCATCATGTTCTAGCTCCAAGATTTGATCAATAATTGTGTATGCTATCGGTGTGCCTCAAATAGTCGAGGTACAGCGAGCTACATGTTGAAGGGCACTTTTGGCATCAGTAAAGATAACAAAATTTTCGTGATCAATGGACCTTATGTATGACAAAGATTCACTTATAGCTATTAATTCGCTATACATAATGGAAATGTTACCCATTTTAAAGCGTGTACTTATATTTTGCTGTGGATCGAAAAAAGCCGCCCCTGTTAGACTGTTTTCTTTTGAACCATCGGTAAAGATCTGATAACAATTTGAATATGAGTTTTCGATGTAGTTGTAACACAGGTCCCTTAAGACAGACGGGTCATATTGTTGTTTAGGTTTATTTACGTTATCTATATAGCACTTCAAATATTTTGAGATATCAATGTAACTCACCCACACGGCCTTTTCGAACATCTCTAAATTCACACTGCAGTGAACTTGTACTTCTTTTAGTTCTTCGTGTAATACAGTCAAGAAGGGCTTTTTCTTTCGACGCCACATGGTTTTTTTTTTTTTTTTTTTTTTTTTATACCACTAAGGTGGCAGACAAGCATACGGCCCACCAGAAGGACCGGTGGTCACCGCAGCCTATGAACGTTTGCAACACCAGAGGTGCCACACTCGCGCTGCCGACCCTGTAAAAACCTTCTAAGACCCCTTTTGAAGAACCCCATACTGTAGGCGTTTGGGAAAACCGAGGCAGGGAGGTCATTCCACAACCTAAGCGTGCGCGGAAGAAAACACCTATCGGATCTAACCGTGCTGGAACGCACCGGACGCAGCGTGTGAGGATGAACTCCCTGTCTGTGGCGAGCGGTGCGATGATAGAACGTAGCCGTGGGCATCATATCAAACAATTCCTCAGAGCACATACCATTGTACAGGCGGTAGAACACGCATAAGGAGGCAAAGTCTCTCCTGTCGCGAAGAAGTTCCACACCAGCTGTAAGTACAGGATCGTTGACAATTCTTACAGCTCGTCTTTGCACCGAGTCAAATGGACGAAGCTGATATTCAGGTGCTCCCGCCCAGAGGTGACAGCAGTACTCCATATGCGGCCGCACTTGCGATTTATAGAGAAGCAGTGTTTGCGCCGCAGTGAAGTACCGCCGCGCCCTGTTGAGCACACCTAGCTTCTTGGACGCCAGCTTAGCCTTGTCCTCCAAATGACTACGGAACTGAACGTCACTGGAGATGTCAACACCAAGGATCCCTATACTCTTGGAGATGGAAAGAGATGTGCCCTGAAATTGCGGCGCTACAGTAATTGGGGTTTGCTTAGCGGTGAAAAAACACGCTTGTGTCTTGGAAGGGTTGAACTGGACAAGATTTTGTCCACCCCAATCGGACACTCTAATAAGAGTAGCCTCGATTTCAGACACAAGCTGTTCACGATTTTCCTCCACTGTGTCCCGAGAGATACCGGGGCGGCCCGTGTAACAAGTGTCCCCCGTACTGTCGTCCGCATAACAATGAATGCCGTCAATAGACAACATGTCATTGATATGCAGCAGAAACAGAGTAGGGGACAACACTGAGCCCTGCGGTACTCCAGCGTTAATGGCCATGCAGTCTGAACAGCTGCCGTCAACGACGGCCCTGATGCTTCTACCGGACAAAAAGCTGGACACCCATCCGCATAATCTCTCGGGTAGTCCATATGAGGGCAATTTCGTAAGAAGACCACGGTGCCAGACCCGGTCAAAGGCTTTAGAGATGTCGAGGCTCACTGCTAGAGCCTCACCCTTACTCTCGATAGCCGCCGCCCATCGGTGTGTTAGGTACACAAGAAGATCGCCCGTCGAGCGACCGTGACGGAAACCGTACTGCCGGTCGCTGAGCAGGTCGTGTTCCTCAAGGTACCCCAGGAGCTGTGTATTAATTACACGCTCCATCACCTTGGATAAAAGGGAGGTGACGGCTATAGGCCTGTAATTGGCCGGGTCGGTCCTGTCACCCTTCTTGGGTACAGGATGTACATACGCGATCTTCCACGACGCTGGGACTTGTTGCATGGAATAGGAAAGTGTGAAAAGACGTGTAAGTACCGGACACAACTCTGGACCACAATGCTTAAGTACCACCGCGGGAATGCCGTCTGGCCCGCTCGACTTATGAACGTCCAGGGATTGAAGCTCCCGCCGGACATTCCGCTGTGTAAATTTGACTTCCGGCATGGAAGTGCCACAACTCGGAATGCCCGGCGGTAAAGCACCCCCGTCGCTCATGGTCGAGTTAGAGGCAAAGAGATTACCCAAAAGGTCGGCTTTCTCCTTGGCACTCTGGGCCAAACTACCGTCGGGTTTAAGCAAGGGTGGTAATCCTGACCGACAGAAGTTTCCCTCGGCAGCTTTGGCAAGCGACCAAAATTCACGACTTCCTGAGGGGAAGCCTGCTAGCCGTTCGCCAATTCTGCCGACGAAATCGAACTTGGCCTTGACAATTGCTCTTTTACTGGACCTCGAGGCGGCATTTAATTTGCGTTTCACCTCAGAGATGTTTGGATCTGAATTTGCACGAGCCGTGGTCCAAGCTCTGTAGGCAGATTCTTTCTGTATTAGAGCTTCTCTGCAGATCCGATTGAACCACGGTCGCTTTTTTGCACCTACAGGGATCCAGCGGTTGGGAATGTAGCATTCCATACCCTCCAAGATCCCCTCAGCGACTGCTACAGCACAAGAATCCAGATCCTCTGAGGCAAAACAAAGCCGCCACCACGGGTACGACGCATAGAACTCTCGCAGTCCATCCCAGTCTGCTGACTTGTAGTGCCACACATGTCGCCACTCCTTGGGCCGAGGTGGTTCAGGCCTTGCGAGAGGCACATGCGTCCGAACGACACAGTGGTCCGACGATCCTAGCGGAGCATCCACTGAAACGTTGTATCCGTCCGGACGCGTTGTCAGCAGGAGATCCAGCAATGCACTATGCTCGTTCTACTTGTCTGGTATCCTTGTATGGGATTTAACCAGCTGGGAGAACCCATAGGTCAAGGCAAATTCGTGAGCAGCTTTTCCCGCAAAGTCGGTGGTCCGGGAGCCCAACCAGTCAACATGATGACCGTTGAAATCTCCCAAAATCACGATCTCAGCGGAGGGACACTGCTCAATCACCCTGTCAGTCGATTGCTGCAGGTGGTCATAAAGGCGAATTGTGTCCGTATTACCGCTGTGAGACCTGTACACGCGGTAATGCGATTTGACAAAGAATTCAATAAGTTTATCATTATGTTATTATTTCTTAGCGATTTACACTTTAACAAAAATTTTCCGGCCAGGTAACATCTACGAGTGTGCAAAGTTGGTAAAGCCAGCTCACTATTCATGACGTGAATTGGTGTGGATTTTATAAAGCCACCAATGACTCGCATAGCCTGGTTTTGAGTTTTATCCAATTTATATAGATGGGACTCGCTGCTGTCCCCGTATAAGAAGCTAGTTTCATTTATCTTAATAACGGTAGTACTGCTATAGCGCTACCTCTACAAGTATTTCCCAAACGTTTGTTAGCGTCTGAGGATGATTTAACTTTGGCTAAGTACGGAGACAGCAGTGTTCTGTTTAGCTGGTGAAGACACAGGTCTTACAATGTTCAACACTTGTTTCGCTGTGATCTGTCATTTGGCCAAGGAATCAGTACAATAATGTTAAACGGTTTATAAGTAACGTCGAAGCAATTTTCGAGAGATATTTAACGGTTTCTTGGAATACTTACCGAGTTGCAGGGTGGTATTATTTTTCCGTTCTTGGTCATTGCTGTAGATTTCAATAGATAGGAGATATGGTGAATGGGATAGCACATATTATTTTCATTCAACTTCAAAAACCTTAAAATATCTATAAATCTGATGACTAAAAACATGGGTTTACTTTTCACCTTTATGGCTCACATCCAATAAACAGATGACATAAACTTCTACTAGTGTTCAGATTTAACGGCGCAGTACTAAAATTATTTAATGAGAACAGTGCACTAACGTTATGGTTATTTTATACTGACATGAAAGCTAAACAGGTTAATCTAGTACATAATTTCTTTCTGTTTCCTTATTATGCTTTTGAAGTAGAGTATCCTTTTTTAAATTCGATTTCTCGAAACCCTGCTCGAAAGCGATTCTTTTCCTATTTAAAATTTATGATTGAGTTAGCATATTATTTGCTTTTCAAAAATTATCTTGAAGTTAACGTAGAGGTCTGTTGGGCGTCCTGTGACATCCTTCCGAGGGCTTACCTGGGGCTCCGAACCATAGGTTGTTGGGCGTTGCGTGAGGTTTTTTAGTCGGTAAGAGTCCGGCATAGCATCCATGATGGATTTTCCCTCACGAAAAAAAAGACTCACCTGTAAGAAAACGCGTACAGAAATACCATGAGTGAGAATGACACAATTTTGAAGGCGTTTAGTATTCTGACTAAACCATACCAGACGCATGAACCCATGAACCAAATGCCAGTGAATGGCTCCTACAACATAAGAGGTGGAAAGAGCCCTCGGTTGTGAATAGGTGTTGATGACCAGTATGTTAACTAGGGCCTGGTGGCGTGCCAAAAGACGTAGAGCCGAGTCTTGCTCAAGACCAACATTTTTACCGATAAATTTTCCTCATTAATTTCGTGAGACATAACATCTGCTTATGTATATTCGACAATACGACAACGACACGGCAATACGGCTCACCACCTATTACGTGGGACAAATTCTGAAAAGGTGAAGTGTGGGCATCTAATATGCCTCTGCCTACCCCATCGGGGATAAAAACGTGACCATATGTATGTATGTATGTATGTATATTTTAATATAAATATATGTATAAAAAATAAATAGTCCATTTGTTCGTTGTACTACGGCATATTTCAAGTCATTAAAAACATATAGACATATAACATAATGACCAAAATATTACTTCGATAGCAGATTGTAAACCATACAAAGTAATCGCACAATATCTGTTCGGCTGATCGCAAATAACGCTGGTCGTTTGTCATTTTTCCATTAAAATAAACGCTTTACGGTTATAAACCCTGAACATTTATTTTGTGTAATTTATGTTCCTTTTATTTTTTGGTATTTATCAATCTGTTTCTGTTGTAAGCCTCAGTGGTGTATTTAATATGAGTATTGTAAGCTCATGTATGGGTGGTTAATACGCCAGTATATAATTTATTCATAATGATGCCGTTCTTTTTCCACTTTTTAGACTTATTGCTCTGGAGCATTGGGGTCGGTCGGTCTTATATTATTTTGAATCTGGATGAGGTATCTTGTGTAATATGTTATATTTGTGCCTATGAGTTATTATATAAATAACAAATAAATACTAATAATATAATACATTTTATCTACTCTGATACTATAATACAAAGATTATAAAATTGAAATCAATACTATTATGACAAACATTACGCACAGGCCAAAAAAAAAGTTTTATTACGATACAGGTCTTGTATGGACACCTATTTCATAATAAAACTTTTTAATCATTACGATACACCATAAACAATCTCCAGCTGAAAAAGAAGTTTGAACCTCTACTTTTAAAAAAAAATGTGTCTCCAGAGTAGCGAAAAATCCTAAATCTATGGTCTCCGCAGCCTAAAAAAAAAAGAAACACGCATGCGCAATCGATGTTTGCGCCTTGGCGCCAACATTTTACATTTAAATTAAACAAAGTTTGGTTTTGTTTGTAAAATAAATTAGTTTTTGTGTAAAAACATGTCTTAAAGCGAGGATGGTGGTAATTGTACACCACCAGACATTCTGGAAACTGCGTCAAACATGACCATGAACCTGTTACCGGCGAAATCAAGGAGCAACTATATATCACAACAAAATGAAATCAGGTATTATAGTATGAGAGTAGATAAAGTAGTGTATGACACTGTACATAACTTGGTCTTATATCACTCGTGTGATACTATAAAAAAACTCGCCTACGGCTCGTTTTTTTAAAACACACTCGTGTTATAAGAACCCTTATTATGCAACAGTGTCATAAACTACTATTATTAAATTGTTTCAGGGTTGGACTATTTGAGGCAATGTTGGGTCGTCATGGGGCGAAGTGGTAGTGCCATGGAGGTACGTATTAAAGGTTATCACTTACGTTTAGAGTGATTCTTGTATTTAGCCTGTGGCTTTAAATAAGTTATATTTACTACTATCTGTAGTATATGTTATGACTCTTATAACTAACTTTACAAGTCTCATTATACAAGGCAATTTAGTAATTTTTTGTACTCTTAAACACGGTATAGTGCCTATTTTACGATTCATGATAATATTTCTCCTTCGAAATTTTATTTTCCGTTTCATTTATCACCTGAAAATACCCTGAAAGTAGTATTACTACAATTTTAAGTACCCATAAACTTCTACACTAACATTGGTTTATTATCTGTAAAACTCATACAGTAGATAGCTTTCCCTGTAAATTTTCTTCACATCTACTTATTCAATAGTTTCCTATTATTTCGCGACGAATACCAGTAACAATAAAAGAGGTCGTTACAAACCCATTAAATGCATTCATTGTCCGGCGTACGATTTTCATAGATACGGCAATAACATTCAAGTTTATGGTGTAAACACTATTCTACAAAGAGAACGGGGTGGAATATAGATTTGATGTGTTGATATTACGTTACGTACTGCCAGGTTTTGTATTTGTTTTGAAATGGCCATTTCACGTAGTCCGTTTTATTCCTCACTTATATTCACTTCATCAAATAAATTTTACTTCGATTCGGATTTTCATAAAAATATTCGAAATAGTGCTACAAATCTGAAAATAATATCCATACCTAATGGTTTGTTCGAGCATTTGAAAACCCGAAGTTGTATGTAGAGAATTCAATATGCAACTAAATGCTTTAACATTTTTTTCTGTGAAAACCTATAGCACCCTTTTTTACAAGATAGCGCCCGCGTAAAAAGTAACATTACGTGTTCTGACTTTTGCTGCCCCAAATGTAACTTTTCATGAGATTACCTACATATTAAAAGGCAAATCAGTATTTATAATCTTAGCTGTTCTTGACTATCTATTTATCTTAGAGATAATTTTTAAAAAGCAATTAGTATGCTGACTCAATCACAAATTTTATTGTGAAAAAATTTAGGCCTCGAGCAGGATTCGAACCTCTATTTATCTATCTATAATTGGCATTTGAAAGCGATTCGTGATACCTGATCGTTTCTCATTACCTATTACGTGGGGCATAAACAAAATGGTGTGAAGTTGATGTATGTTATGCTGCTGCGTGCACTTTCGTGCACTTTACAGCGTGATTATCTATGTATGAAATATTTTGCAAGAATAAGTCAGTAAATATATAAATATTCACGGACATTTTCACACAGTGCTATCTGATCCCAAAGTAAGCTAGGAATAACCTGCTTGTGTTATATGTATCAGACCACGAATATAATATACTTATAGACTTTCGAGCCAAACATTTATGGATCACACAATTTTTGTCTTCGTTGGAAACCGAACCCACGACCTCATGATCCACAGTCGCACATTTCGACCTCTAGACTAACGAGGCAGTAGCTGTATTTTGCTTTTGAGAGCTTCAAAGCTGCAAGTAGGTACAAACGTATGCTACGCAGCTTTGGCTACAGTGACATGTACACAAATTATATCATCTTGAACAAATATATACCAATAAATACCCTTGAGCCCACTAAAACTATGAAGTCTCTACCTATCCATCTAGCGCAGGGCTCCCCGGGTAAGTTCTCGGGAGAATGTCCTAAAGTTGTCCCCACATTTAGGCTACTACCTATTACTATGTAATACTATTAACTACTACTTAACCTATGGGCTCGACTGAAAACAGTTCAAATTTTTATTATATCACAATTTCCACGCGTACGAAGTCGCGGGCAACAGCTAGTATTAAAATATATGCGATTAAGATTTAATGTTCAAGAAAACATAAACGATATCCTTTTATCCCTCAGCAAAATTGATATATGAAGGCAATATCATTATTGCTCGTAACATATACTTGTGCATGTTGAAATGAAAAAAGCAAAATATTTAATTTCTTTGCTGGCATAATGCCAGTTAGTTAAAAGTAGTTTAAATGCCATACAGATGGGTATTCGCTTCGGTATGTGAACTTGGTCGCAATTGTAGTTCATATTTCCTTTTATAATGTAAACATATTTGTACGTACAAAAGTCAAGCTAGCAATAGAATGTTTACTTAACTTAAGAGTCGTTTTAGGGTTCTATACCCTAAGGGTAAAAGCTATTACTGAGACTTCACTGTTTGTCTCTCACCAGACTGTGTATCTCATAAACCGTGATAGCTACTCATAATGTATTTCAGTAGCCGCTTTAACGACAAATACTCAAAACAGACAAAAAAAACCGGCCAAGTGCGAGTTGGACTCGCCCATGAAAGGTTTCGTAGCAGCAAGTAACATAATATAAAAGTTCTTTTAGTTCGTTGTATCTTTGATTGATGTTTTAACACGTTCGCAGTGGTAGTGATAATTCTAACCGAAAATTGTGGCTTATGAAGTTTTAAAAAAAAACTACCAGTCTCGTTCAAACCAATATTCGTTGGTAGTTTTTATGGCAATGTACATCATATATTTTTTTTAGATTTATCATTCTCTTAGTTTAGAAGTTAGAGGGGGGGGGACACTCATTTTTCCACTTTGGAAGTGTCTCTTGTGCAAACTATTCACTTTAGAAAAAAAAAAGGTTTTAGAAACCTCAATAGTATTTTTGAAGACCTATCTATAGATACTCCAAACGTATGGGTTTGATAAAAAAAAATTGGGTTTCAGTTCTGAGTATGGGGACCCCCAAAATTTACTACTTTTTTTCTAGTTTTATATAAGAATCTTAATGCGGTTCACAGAATACATCTAGTAACCAAGTTTCAATAGCATAGGCCTTATCGGAGAAAAATGGCTGTGACACACGGACGGACAGACAGACATGACGAATCTATAAGGGTTCCGGTTTTGCCATTTGGCTACGAAACCCTAAAAATGGACGACACGGAGAGTGTTTTCAAGGTGCTGTTTAGTTGCCATGTCAAATCTAAGCGCACGGCAGTGCGCAGGCCAAGTTCCAGCAACAGGCCGAGCGCATGCCGTACTCTATTTACACGAACCGCTTCGACCCACTTTTGACCCCCCTGTAGCTCAGTGCCTATTGCAAGTACAGAAATAAAATTGTACGTACATAATCATATACTAGTACTAAGGCAGTGTACCAAATTTCATAGATGTAGCTTTAGTAGATCCTGAAATATGACCCTGTGAATATAGCAAATTTTGGCACTGACTGACTCACTCACTCACTGACCGGTCATCAAAACCTCTAGGCCACTTCCAATTGTCCTAGCGTTATGAAATTTGGCACACAGATCGGGTGTTATATGTAGATTACCGAAAAATTGAGAAATTTGAGAAATCGGTCAAGCGTGAGTTGGAAAAGGGTTACAAAGTTTGTATGGGACCACAGGATTCCTTGGTCGGATCTTCTTCAAAATTTGCATAAATCATCTCTAACATAATTGATGGAAGATGTGTTTTGTATTTTATTGAAATTCATTCCAGAACAGGCTAAAAGGGGGTAACAATTGTTTTGTTCGGGGGGTTTCGATTCGAATTTGTATCAATACTTCTTAGTGATGAGAGGACTCTTTTGATTTAATTTACTTTTTATTTTAACACATGTCATGTTTAAAAACTCAATCAGATTTGAGAAAGATGTTGTCAATGTTTTGATTAATGTCAATCAAATTCTCTATACATACAAATTATGGAAAAGTCAATACTGCACATTGAATATTGTTATTCATATTTGTGAAATATTTGGATCAAATTCGTCCAGTAGTTTAGAGATCAGCAAGCATTCTAAAGGATGACTCACGCTAGACCGTGCCGGGTCCGAGCCGAGTGTCGGCCGTAGCACGGTCACCGAGCCGGTTGCATTCACGACTGCTCGGGCAAAGCTCGGTGGCACTGTATTCATGCAACGGGCCGTGGCCGAGCCGAGGCGGGACCGAGTTGTTTATGAGCGCTTTCCGTAGTTCGGCTGTCACTCAGTTGCCGCTCGGTTTAACGCGTAGATTTAGCGCGAAAAATTCTAAATCTATGGTTTAACGTGAGTTTGTTCACACAAAATATATATAATATTGACCTTGCTGCGGCCGGCACTCGGCTCGGACCCGGCACTGCGTAGCGTGAGTCATCCTTTTTAGGGTTCCGTACCAAAAGGGTAAAGAACGGGACCCAATTCATGAGACTTCGCTGTCCGTCTGTCTGTCTGTCTGTCCGTCAGGAGGCTGTATCTCATGAACGGTGATAGCTAGAGAGTTAAATTTTCACAGATTATATGTTATTGTTGCCGCTATAACAACAAATACTGAAAACAAAAACATAATAATATTTAAGGGGGGCTTTCATACAACAAACGTGTTTTTTAGCGACTTTGTCTTATATATTCGGTAATAAGGTATCCTTTACAATTTAAATACGTTAGTTAATTTGACTATTTCATCAAGATCATTCATTCCCTTTACACCATGCAAATTAAATGAATACTTTAGGAGGTACAGCACAATCAAATGTTGCTCAATGAAATTAATTTCGTGTCGCCATGATTGAACATTATACGGGTCACATACTGACTTATTTTTCGACTTTCATCGTAAATATTTGTTCTTTAAAAAGTGAACAACGCTTTCAGCAGATTACTTTAGGTAGGTGTAATATTTCAAAGATAGCTATTTCATAGGAAATGGTAAACAAATAGTCCATATTTTAGATTCTTCTCCAGTATAAACAATTTACGTACAAACACACAATTTATGTTGTAGACGTAGATATCGTGTTTATAATGTCATTATTCAAATGTCATCAATATTCTGAAAAAGAAATTAAACATAGAGTTCACAAACTCTTTTTGAAATATTTACTGTACCTACCGTAGAGGATCTATACAAGGATAGTTAACACTATAGAGCAACGCGACCTGTCTAAAGACGCGCGTTGTATAACACTATAGAGCAACGGGAACTGTCTAAAGACGCGCGTTGTATAACACTATAGAGCAACGCGAACTGTCTAAAGACGCGCGTTGTATAACACTATAGAGCAACGCGAACTATCTAAGGCGCGCGTTGCTATGTGTTAATAGGTAATGAGGGCAACCAGTAGACGCTTGAAATACTCACAGAATATCGAGCATTGTATTTTCATAAAAAAATAATAATTGAAACAAAATGGACCTTTACTGGGACATCCTTTCGAGAGCTTGTCTTGTTGAGAGAGAGTATAAAATAATGTCATGTATACATAATGCACACTTTAAAGCTTATTAAAGACAAAATAGGTACAGTTTCTTGAAAAAAAGTATTGAAATCCCACCAAAAACATCCCTGTTGAAAAGGAGGCCAAGTTCCTATGGGCTAATTGTTCGCCTAAAAAAGGGTTGAAATCCAATCCAATGCCAAGTTTAGATGTACTTTAAATAATCTAAAAATATCTAAAATAATGTTACTTCTAAATTTGAACTTGGCAGGTTAATTTAATTATATACATAATAAATTTAATTATACAATTAATCAAGTGTTGCGTACTGCACGAAACCCTGCCAAGTTCAAATTTAGAAGTAACATTATTTTAGATATTTTTAGATTATTTAAAGTACATCTAAACTTGGCATTGGATTGGATTTCAACCCTTTTTTAGGCGAACAATTAGCCCATAGGAACTTGGCCTCCTTTTCAACAGGGATGTTTTTGGTGGGATTTTCATTTTCTTGATCCTATGCTCGATCATAAAGTAGGTAATTATTATTTTAAAACGATTTCATGGCGATCCTATGATCGCCATCCCTAATATCTAAAACAAAAGTTTCTATGTATTTAAATTTATGTCTAATAAATAATGGATGTTTAACAAATCTCTGCCTATAAGTCTTCTTAAAATTACAGCGACTTGACAGCCCCAAGTAAGTAAAACTAAAGTAAATAAAAAAATACTTAGAAATTCTTGAGATTAAAATTGCTCATTCAAACTTTCAATGGAACCAAAACTTTTTTAATATTCAGCTACAATGATTTCCATACAGTTTTAATCAGAATAGATTTTGGTTTGGCTGAAATCATTTGAAGATATTGCCATAAGTATTTCAGTTAAACTATACTTTGAACAGGTAGGGTTGTAGTTTGACTTTACTATAGTTGTACGTCACAGACGAATATAATGGAAACTTATCAATCAATCTATCCAATCACTCAATTGCAGTCTACTGATGGATATAAGACATAACACACAGATCTTTTCTAGGTCGTCAGTCGTTCTGGTTGGAACGCGCCCTACTTAAAGTCACGGTCGCCACTTCAGAACTCATCTGCTCCAGCGGCTACCGGTTCTTTTACTGATATCGCCTGTTTAACGTGCTTACTCTGAGAACCATATTAGTCATTTTGGTTCTTTGACAAAGAATCTCATATCTGAGTTTATCTCCTATATAGACTCCAAATCAGATATAGAGATCGTAAAAAATGCGTTGGACTTTTGGATCAAAACCGGTAAAGATATCAAAACAACGGGTGAAGTTAACAAATCAGACAACCAAAACGTGATCAGAATAACCGTCACATTTTTATCCCTTTACAAATGAATTTCGTGATGTGATGAGAATATTTTGTCATGGTCAAACATACAAAACCAAACTTCGACGGGCTTGCGGTAATATTGTTGGGATTTAGTAGACTTATTCCTTTTGAGACGTATATTATCAGAACATGAAAATGGTGGATGGTTGTTTAAAATAGGAATAAAAGTCTATCAAGGTTGATGTTCTATATAAAACATTTTTACCAAAACTTTGACGCTATTTCGACAATGGATTGTATCAGTCAATCAAATTAGAACACTTGTATAACTTTTTTCTGATTTGTATAAATGCGATTGATTTATTATGAAAATAATAACCGTAGGTACAGTTAAGGGTAAAATAAAACATGGTTTGGTTTTCGGAGAGTTGTAATTCTTAGGTGAAAATTCTTGAAATGGTGACTCAGTTTTACATGACTAAGCAGTATTGTATCTTTAAAAGACTATTTTCGTTTTGAGTTGCAAATGCGCTCATGAATTTTTATTTTTAGAGCAATTACTGTGGTAAGTTTCATATTAATATATTTATAGTGACAAAATTACTTGGTTTGACCCGAGACTTGAAGTTGATCTTTGGCTTTTTCCAGTGGGTTGAATTTCTTCACTTTCAGAGTAAGATTAACCATCTATTGCACTACTAAGCAACTTTGATATCACGTAACGGTGTTTGTTACAAACATTTTCATAATAAATAGGTACCTGCGAGATTTCATTCAACCTTCTCTTCAAAGTTCAGCATAAAACTGAAGTATATAAAGCAAAATTGACAGCGCAGAATACAGCAAAAAAAACAAGTACTTTTACTGACAAAATAATAGCATAAAGAACTTGGCGGGGCGAGTGACATCCTCGAGCTCCAGTTATGAAACTGTAGGCTCCGAAATAAAATGGAGATACTTGTTCAGTTTTGTGTTTAAGTGGAAAACGAAAGCGGTGAGTGAAATAGAATAAATAAGACAAAATACTTGACGTTTCTGGGTTCATGATCATTTCAGCGTTTTCATAATACGAGGGTTGTAGAATGTCAAAATAATTATAATTTAATCCTGTTTCAAGCATAAAATATGTAGTATATAACTGGCTCTGTAAAGCTAATGTTTAAAGTAAATCAGCTTTGTTAGAATTTCAGTAATAGAATTAGGGCGTCGAGATCGTGAGAGTGTTTTATTATTAAAGGCTGTAATCGTATAACGTATTACTGAAATGAAATGTAACATATGTTACGTAAACATGTTATCTCGTAAGAAATTACCAAAATCAATTTAATAGATGCGGAGTTTATCAATAAATACACACACAATTTTTCCTGTTAGTAATATTACTTTGGACAAAACTATTTCATAATATTTTAATAATGCCACCAGTACAAAATATATGTCTTTGAAGAATTTCATTATGATATCATCTCAGAGCTGATTAGATTTAATTTATAACTGTCCAAATGCAAAGCATACCTGATCAACTTGGTGGGAAATAAATCTTTACTCACATTTTGAACGCGAAAGTTTGTAAGTATAAGATGTAAAAATGTTTGTTACTGTTTCACACTAGCTAAACGATTAAGCTGGGTGAAATCTGGTCTGTAATAACAGATAGCTAGATAAATGATGGTGCCCACGTCGCCTCAAGACGCAAACAAAGGGTCAAAGAATTAGTCGGTTGAGAGTCTTGTGATGGCATTATGATATTCTAAAATTTAGTTTCTTTTAATAACAGTAAAATATAGATTTAATTTGAAAAAAGCATTTGAATTTTAATCCTTCATTTATTACAGTTGAATTGAATCACACAAAGTTTATCATTGATCTGAGTTGAATATTAACAGAGTTCATTCTTTAATGAGACAATAATGAGTTGTAGGACAAAGGTTTCTTACGAGTGTTCTAATAAGAGAGTGTTAAGTATTCGTGTATTGTTTTATATCTTAATAATTCAATCGCTTTAACATACAATACGTCTGTGAGGCTAAATTCAAAGGGGACCTAGAATGTAGTTTCACAAAGGTATATTATAAATTTATAGGTTAACTAGACGATCGCAACAATATTAAATGGGTGGCGGGCTCAGCTACGGGCTTCCCATCACAGTCTTGGCGGTCCAGTGGAAGCGTTTGCACTAGCTGTGCACAAGACGCGGCTTCGAGTCCTGCTCGAGAGCAATAGTTTTTTGCACATTAATTTGTTAGTTAGCAGACTAATTGATTTTCAAAATTGTATCTAAGATAGATAGATACTTTATGGCCAAGGAATATAATAAATCTTCGCCAGAATTGAGCGTTTCAAAAGATCGTTCCTCTGTCGAACTGTAAAAACTTGGAACGACCTGCCCGCGCACGTTTTTCCCTCATCTTACAATCCCGGGTTCTTTAAGAGGAGCGTGAAGAGGCACATCACAGTGCCGCCAACTTGAGGACCACTGTCAAAAGTGGCCCCCAATCGCTAGATGCGCCACGGCTTTCCATCAGGCTGGTGGCGACGTCAATTTGGCGTGCTGAATATAAAAAATAATAATAATAACAATAATGTGGAGTGGGTGGAGCCGCGGGCATTTAGTACATTATATAGGTACATACATTGTTAATGTGACTATCCGATTTTTAAAAAGCTTTTCAGCAGTTTTGTTAACTCCAATGATTGATCAAAGAGAAACCGTGTTCTGTTTAATTGATTTTCCTGTGTGGCTGTTGTTCAGTGACTAGCTAACCGGATTTGTTTAATATACTGAAAGTTTAAACATTTTATTTAGATATTTTTAAAGTTTGGTAGCTTACTAGGAAATCTATTACCAATTTAGAAGCTATGAACGTCAGTTATGCGATTAAGTCACACTAGGTATATGTATTAAAAGTATGGTATTTCGCATGACACTCCTAGACGTACTATGTGGAAATATTTATTTAGATTTGAGTGTCACTCGATAGGTTAATGACCAAAACAAGGGCGAAGCCGCAGATTTGTTTATTTCACAGTACACTAATGATTTCTCACATACGGTCAACTAGCTTTGCTCTGTTATATAATTAGGATTCTCATTCGTACCAATTCTGGTCCAGTCCATTTATGAAAAGTACAATATTCTTTTTAAGTGGATAGTGACACGTTATAATAACATCTATACGCCAGTTTTGAGCTCAATTCGTCCAGATATCTGAGCTGTGCGTTGGTCAGTCAGACATGTTTCTCTTTTACACAGACAGGTAGTCTCTAGCCACGTCTGATCCACAAATTATAGTACTAAAAGTTTAGTTAAATAACATTTAGTCCAATAATCTGAAGTCTGAACACACAAAATTTTATAATTACTGAAGTGATTTTCATACGGTTTTTAACTCTATATGGTAGGGTTCAAAAAAAACGTTCGTGTACTATATAATAAAACATGCGTGGCTCCGCGAGCGCCCGTTAATGCTTTTTAAATTAAATGAATAAAGTATTATGTGGGATAAAAATATGAATAAAATATTTTCATAAAGCCGACACCAGACGCTGGTCGTAATACTGTTTTAATTCCTTTGTATACAACAATTTGAAGCCGAATTCATTCTAAGATTAAAAAGTTATTCTTCGAGTAAATTTTACTGCGTTGAGACACTTAACAAAATGGGAGTGTTATACATATAATTATTACGTGTGTTTTATTTCTAGGTGTTCATGGGGCGTTAGCAAGATCTTTGTGGCTTAAGCCAGGGACAGCTCTGGTCATGGTGAAGAGGATGGCAACTCGAAACAAAGCCTTCAACCTATTACAATAAACACTTAAACTCTTAAAGAAAAAAAATGTTGGCAGGGTATTTACTTACTGTAATAGGCTAAATAGTTAGTGTTAGTGAGGTTCTGTAAACGATCACCTGTAGTAAGCAATATTTACTATGGCCGGTTATGGCTGGGTGACCACGTGACCACTTTGTAACATTTCTTTTCGAGCGTTTCCGTGCTTCGGAAGGCACGTTAAGCCACTGGTCCCGGTAGCCAGTATAATGACAGTCGTTAAGCCAAGTAGAAGGCCTTTAAAGGCAGCTTGAAAAATTTCAA
Organism: Miltochrista miniata; assembly: GCA_933228765.1. NCBI lineage: Eukaryota > Metazoa > Arthropoda > Insecta > Lepidoptera > Erebidae > Miltochrista > Miltochrista miniata. The sequence continues at coordinate 26,169,898 of OW121756.1, forward strand.
CAGCAGGCAGTCACAACTTGCGCCTGTCCATTTTATAGTGGCAATACGCCTATTACGTGTACCATCTATTACGTGGGACAAAATTTAAAAAGGTGAAATGTGGGCATGTTATACGCCTCTGACTGCCCCTTCGGGGATAAAAGGCGTGATCATATGATGATGATTGATTAATGTCTATCTTAACACTTTTATTATGTTTAGTTAAAAGAGTCTATAATACAGAACATGAGTTTGTACAAAAAAGTTTATAAAATATCGTGAATCGAAATTCAAAGACTTGTTGGTAACTCTTCAAAATTAGTACCCGAAAGTTTATAATTACGAAATGAGTCTACTTAAAGCGAGAGCGAAGTTGATAGCCTAATCCTGGATTACCATTGTTAGGGCAAGTTAGGTTTCAATGGAGGTTTAGCAGAAATTAATATTCAATTTAAAATTACTTGCTCAAAAGCAAAAGTACTGGCATCCAATTATTTAAAAAGTAACATCAGCTTAGTTTGTAAACTGTCAAAGAATCAAGTCGTTCCTCAACAGAAATTCCATGAGCATTAACTAAAACGTTAAGTTAATTTGAATGGAAGTAGTACACCTATTAAAATCACAGAGAATTTGCTATGAAATGTTACAGTACCTACAATCGTAGCAGAACTAATATCGGTTTGTTGGCAAGAGCAACTTGGCATAAACTCAAGCACAGGCATGAGTAGGTACTACACTTCGAAGCTGTTATTGATACGCCATATATCTAGATACACTCACTTATTTTAAAGATAAATGTTTAAGGTAATTAGAATGTTATCTTGAGATCTAGAGTGTAATTAGACAAGACAACGGAGAGAGGTCCAAGTCCACATCTAAAAATATAAAAAGGTCCTGATGTCAAGTCCTGTCAGAACCATTGTCTCATTTTTGTTTTGTCTAATTACAGTCTAAATATCAAGATAGCATTCTAATTATCCTAAACATTTATCTTTGAAATAAGTGAGTGCATCTAAATAAATGCTATTTGCCTAACAAAGGTAATGCTTACACCACTAAGCTACAGAACCACATCAACTCAAGCTACGTACCATATTGTAAACGCCATATAAGACAGACTAGAGCGATCTATCGTGCTAAATAGCACCTTTAATGAATCTTATTACGGTTTATAAATGTTTACTCGGTGCTCGGGTGAGTCGGCCGCGGAAATTTTATGGTACTTCAAAGTACCATAAAATTTCCGCACCTTCGCACTTCTACTGTTCGTTAGGCATTGTTATCGAACAATTGTTATCTCCAAATTATTATATCAATCTTACACTTTATCGTTTGAATGTTGGAGTATTCAGAGCTACTACTAAATGAACTCGCAAATTCACTGTTTAGACAGCCACGAGTTATAATAAGCAGGGCCAAAAAGTTATTTTACAATCACTATTGAATATATCAGCTTAGGCAAGTCTATCAAAATAAAGTCAAGCTGTTTCAAAAATAGACCAAGTTTCTATAAGTCGTCACTGTAATAATCATCGTAGAGTTGGACCTGATTGCATTCGATTCCCCCCTCTCTGAGCATAGAATCTGTTGTCTATATCTCCCGCCATTTTGCAAGGTCTTAAAGATACCTAGTAAGCTCAAATATTGGAACCTAGTTGAAGTGAAATTGTCAGACACTTATTCCCCATGTATTCGGTTGGTCTCCGTATGAACATACCAGCGGAGGCTCTCTTAAAATTTACAATAAGAGGCTACCTCGGTTGTGGGTGATCCTCACACAGTTTCGTATATTCACTGCAGCATAATTCAGCTCTCTGTCCTGTGAAGCTTAAGCATTGATGTTCACATTTAACAGTCTTGAAGACCCTACCTCCGCCGTTATATATTTTCCGAAGACCGCGATTTCATCCGCCTGAAGTAATAATTGTCATTTTTGTCATCTTTTACTTTCAAGAACAGACAGAGAGACAGACCAAATTTAGAGAGACATTAATTCTAATGATTTTCAATTTTTATTCGAGTTCTTATATCTAGCCAACAGCTCTCAGTGGTTTTTGTGAGAGTATTTTTAATGTACAAATTATTTTAAGATTTTATTAAAGGCTGAATACTCAAAAAGGATTCTCTAACGGTACTGAGAACAAGACACAAGTTTTACATAGAATACTGTTATTTGTGTAAATGAGTACTTAGTACTTTTATTTAGCAGCTCTGAGTGTAAGTATATGTTTTACAATTTTATTATAGGCTGAATAAAAAGCTGTCTCTAACGGTACTGGGAACAAGACGCAAGTTTTGCATGGAATACTGTTGCTGGTGTAAAGTTGGGGCGCCGCGAGCATTTAAAACATTTAGACTGCACGTAAACAACTTTCCTCATACTGTGAATACCGTACAAATTTCATAGGTTTCAAAAGTTTAAAATGTCTGGTAGCGTCAGACAAAAGTTGCGAGATATGAAATTTCTGGGATCCATCTACACTTTTGATAAAGTGCCTTGGGATACGGCGCTCTTGGTATTGGAACAACCTACTTGTATGTCTGATTTTTACAGCCAATTGAGATTGTGGAAGCAATTTTATTTTCTTTTGCTTCTAATATCTTCTTCTAACATTACATTAAATAAAGATGATGATTACGACAGTGATAGATAGATAGACATGACTAATGTATCTATCTGTCTGAAGTTGATACGTCTTGGTGAGTATTAAAAGAATCGGCATAACCATAATTTTTCAGTTACTTTTAGCCCCTCTCTATAAAATAGAGTGCAGAGGGGCTCATGTCCAGATTTTGTCTGTGTTTCTGGTTTATTAAACTACGTCACTAGGTCACGTGGATCAGCTGTTTGAGGTTTGAAATGAAACAAAAATGACAACGTCAATCGTATTGAACTTTCACAATAAACGTGTTAGAGAGATGCAGTCTGGTGAGACCGATCTCACGGCTTTCTTGTTACATAATGAAAAACAATTATTATGAAAGCCTTTTATCAAAATTGTAAAGAAAATTAAATGAATAAATTAGTAATATTCGTGTAAAGATACAAGTGATGTTCGTGTAGCTCAAATTATTCATTTATTTTGCTAACGAGATTCTGTTTACGATAGATTATACTATTCGTGGCAAAATCACCCAGTACAATTCCAATATTCGCCCATAATTTCTTGAATAATTTTTTCATGCCCTGTTACACCTTTTCCAATCCCTCTCTTTTGTCTTTCTTAAGATCAAGTCAATATGTTGATATTTTTCTTTAATACTCAAAACAGAATACTCATTACAAACCAATTTTAAATATCAATATTTTACAACCCTATTCAACAAAGGGATTTGTTTTGTAAAAATAACAGCTAAAACTTGCCAAATATGTGGCCCACTTTATCCTGTATTTACGTTTTCAGATAGTGGTTTCGCATTTCGTGGACATTCAATCTACCTACATAATAATATAGTTCTATGCGAATGTAGGAAAACTGACTGCCCCAGATATCGCGCGCCTTCGCGAGATGGGGAAAGTTAAATGAGGAAGAAAATCTATAGGTTGTTTAGTTGATTCCAGCTTTAGTGCTAATTCACAAACTACTTAATCTCGTTTCGTAGGACCAAGTTTAAGCTGGATGGCTGGATGGCGTTAAGAGCGACTTTAGATTTAACGGCTCCCTATCTTGAATAGAACTGTAATTAATTCTTGTGTATAACGGTATTGCTTACAGTGCTTTTTCTGTTGCCCAAGTTAAAGACACTTTTTACTAAACTAAATGCAGACATTTCTTTAAGTAAAATCTTAGTAAACTTTAGTAATTTTCTTTTATGCGTTTTTCATTTGTTTTTAGATAACCAAAAATTTCCTGTTATTCATTTTTTTTTGACATTAACGAGAACTTAAGATCCCTGTTTGATATAGTTTAAATTGCAATTTCAAGTTGTTATGTCAAGTCAACTCATGACCAGGACTGGTGTACTTTGGTAGATAAAGGTAGGCATTGTATTTAGTTATATCGCACGTCGCGAAAAAGACCCGCGTTATAAATAAGTTAAGGAGAAAATTGTGAAGGGATAAAAGTTTTAAAATCATTTAAGTATTTTCTGGCAATATTCTAAACATTATGCAAAATCCAAGCTCAAACGATGATGATGACATTCTTCATCATCGATAAAAGCATACGCTATGTAAAATGCGACATAGATACTAAAATAACACCGTTTTTACCTCATACTCATATTACACAATTGTCTATCACTTGCTTTATGTTTCCTACGTAGTGCTCGTAGTTTCGTGTGTAATTTAAACGAGCTTCAATAGGTGTGAACAGTGGTGAAAATATGCGATAGATAGGTACGCGTATGTAACTACTGGTAGATATTCTATTATACGAACCAGCTTTTATAGCCTCAATAAATGAAGGTGTTGTGTGTGTTTATTTAGAAAGGTTGGTATGAAAGTATTTGTATTGTAATTTGTAAGGTTTTAGTTGGACTGCGAGATACCATCTTTGATTAAGTTACTGTAAATTTATCTCAATAGAAGCGTACATGGACAAACATCATGGATTATAGATATTTGTTCGCGTGCGTTCGATTTGTTTTTAACGTGTTTTTTACTCTTGCGATTTTCACACATAAAAAGATATACCTACCAAGCGAGACTCCATCGCGTAATATATATTAAAAGGTTATGTTTTGCAATAAACGGATGTGAGCGTCTATCCGTACTTGGTCTTCTTGTAATGATAACAATTTGCCTATTATTGGTACCCATCCTCCTCATTAATTCATCAAGTGCCGCTGATATCGATAGCTATAATATTAAATTTATACTTTAAATTAATCTTTATACTTACGTTATTCAATAATGTAAGATGCATTTTTGTGAGAAAAATATGTAAGTCCTCAAAACTAAATAAACTTAAAATGACAGCACACTAGTTCATATCCGCGTTTTAACCCATTTAGACCTACCGTACCCTATATGGTACAGTAACTTTAAATAATTATTGTGACGTTAATGTGAGTATATTAGTATTTTGTTTAGTTAAAACAATTAGCCCAGAGTGTCAGATTTACATTTGTTATAATACGAATAAGTTAAGTGCAAGTAATTTTGAGTCTTTATCGACATTTGCTGGCAGAAACGGAATATATAATTTACAATGTCTTCAAAAAGGTGAGTTCCACATTATTTATTATGAACTAGATTGTTTATTAGTATTTTTATGAAGCTTAGAGTACAATAGGTGCTATGACTATAAAAATCTTTGACCTAGGTTATTTTCGTTAGGTTTATTCAATCCTCAATTAGGTGTACCGTATATGGTACAGTAGGTTTATTTGTAAGCAAAATGTAACATAAACTGTACTTTTACAGATCTTTGCTTTTTATTGTTCTAGATCATTGACGCTTCACGATATTGCTACGATTCTTGAGGAAGATGATGATGCTTACTATCAGGGGCAAGATGTTGATATTTTTTTATTTCCACCTGATACCGCAAATTATGAACTGACTGATAAGGCTCTGGTGAAGAGGATGTCGTAGAGATAAATAATTTACCTCCAAGTTTGCTACGAGCACCAGTCTCAAGAACCATTGCAAAAACGCATCAAGAAGTATAACTGGATAAAACGAGACTTACAACCTAAACCTATGACTTGGCTGGTTGCAATGTATCACGTTCCTCTTGAAAAAAATCCGATAGAATGGTTTTCTTTGCTCTTTTCTGAAGACTTGTTTGAGTTGCTACCGACTGAAACTTGGTGTTGATCCTGTCCATAAAACCGAACGCTATTCTCAGCAACAAGAAAAGAAGAGTCTCAACCTCTCATTCAGCAATATAACAAAAACATGAGGGGTGTGGATTTATCAGACCAGAACATATCTTCACTGCGAATCAGCATTTGACGGAAAAAGTGGTACATGCCTCTGATTCTTCAGTGCATTGTCATCACATGCCTGTGAAAAATGCTTGGTTGCTTTATAGACATAATGGCGAGCACATGGACTTTGCTAATCTTTCGACACGAGCAGCGGGAAAACCAGGTCCTAGTCAGCTCTCGTCAATAACATCTGATTCACGATATGACGGCAAGGAGCACTATGTTGCTAAGCAAGAAAAAAGAACCAGGTGTGGACAATGTCACAAGTAATGTCCTACAAGTTGTGTCAAGTGCAATATTGGAGTCCTCGTAGAAATTTTATTATGTATCACACAAAAAAGTATTCCTTTGGTAAAAATCAAGTATTTTTGCATACCTATAGTCCTACTGTACCATAAATGGTACGCCCCCCCTGTGCTCCCCCTTTTATTAGATATTTTTTTAAATATTTTTTTTAGGTTTTTTAGGTGTATTTTAGTAAGCTTTTGTTGAAAAAATACAAAACTTCTACAAAAATAATTATCGGTCTAAATGGGTTAAAGTGAAAACCTTGCGTGTAAAATATTTAGTGAATAATATAGGAACAGTGAAGGCAAAAATAAAGAAACATGCACTTTGTAAATTTTCTCGATTCAAGCTAGACGTGCTCCTAGCTCGTTGGTACAAAGTTTAAAGCCAACATGATAGCTAACATTAGCTGCGAAGAGACGTTATCGCGTTGTAAACAGCAGCTTAATGGCAGGTGGAACACTGCTGCCACTATTGTAGAACAAACTACTTTGGGAGCATTGAGAGCAATATAAAGTACGTTAAGGTTTAGTTCAAGAATTGTAAGAGAATTTATAGCGTTATACTAAACATAGTATTCTTGAATAGTTACAAATAAACATTATTTGTAATGTTCAACTTACGTTTAAAAGCCCATTACAGGAGGCAAAAAGGTTTTTTCCTTCGGTCGCCATCGACCCTATGTTTTCCAACCGAACTAAAATTTATTCGTCCATGGTCGTAACCAGTTGCGATGGAACACTGTTTCTTCCATATTCCAAGCAAGTTACGATATAAAACATATCTAAATAGTACTTAATTCTATAAGGACTACGTTTTAACCAATGGAAGATATAGAAAAGTTGAGACTTCACACGAACAGCAGTCATTTCCAAAATACGTAAAACGCTACATCAAAACAAAGCAGACCCTCAGTCTTTTAAATTTATATTTTAGCATATGATTGTGACTTTGCACTAAGATATACTATAATAGATTTAAGTACAAGACCCAGATTCACCCCTGCGTCGAATACTGTTCTCACCTGAGGGATGACTCCGCGAGGTACTTACTAGATGCGCTTGACGCTTTTCAGAGACGTGCTATTTGAATCATTGGTTGTCCTGAGGTGACGAGTGGTTTCGAGCCGTTATCGCAGCGAAGAACCATCGTGTCCTTGGCTGCCTTCTACCGAATGTATCACGGCGAATGTTCCAAAGAGCTCTTCAACCTGATCCCACCCTTTCTTTTTGAATCTCGAACAACGCGTGCCGGGCAGAGATGCCACTCATACACAGCGGAGAGAATCTTCGCCAGAACTGAGTGTTTCAAAAGATCGTTCCTCTGTAGAAACTATAAAAACCTGGAACGACCAGCCCGCACACGTGTTTCCCTCATCTGACAATCCCGGATTCTTCAAGAGGAGCGTGAAGAGGCACATCACATGGCCGCCAATTTGAGGACCACTGCTCACAGCGATTGGGGGCCACTCTCAAGTGGCCCCCAATCGCTAGATACGCCACGGCTTTCCATCAGGCTGGCGACGTCAATTTGGCTAGCTAGCACACTGCAATGAAAGTGAATGAATCTCGCACATACTTACAAGTAGAACCAATAAGTTACCAGAAAATAATACATTAGTAATGAACCCAATCAAATATTCCCACTTACTCAAACAGAGTCCTTGTAACAGTATTTACTGCAAAGACGAAGAAACAAATATCTACTTCACCGATTTATTTATTTTGACGAGTTCAAAAGGCTGCGTCAAGGAAATGACACAACAAGCTCAAGACAGTTAAATAGATTGGCTTCGTTGTGCAATAATGGCAAATAATGGTTACAGAAGTAATTAAAATGCTACGCTGATTGTTCATTAAACTTAGAAAGGCCAGCCTGACAATTCGTCAAGTTAATAATACAATGCTAAATAGAACCAACAAGAATTGCATTGTAAACCAATTTATATTTTCAATTTTTTTTGAGGCATTCTTCCAAAAAAATTGAAAATCAGAATTTGTAAATTTTAGAGTCAGTTTAGAACTGACTCTAAAATTTACAAATTCTGATTTTCAATTTTTTGAGGGAATAACATGCGTTGGCAGAGCGTTCCAAATGATTCGAGAGAGAAACGATCTTTTGATTCGCTCAGCTCTGACAAAGAATATAATTATACATGTAGTTACCTAAGACTGCCGATCGCGTGTGCTTTCTGTAGTATCCACGGTGCTGCCCTTTGGGTTTTGTTGTGTTTGAGGTACCTATTGGAGCTGACTCTGAACTTTTTTCCCAGAAATATTGTTACATTATGAAAATGGTACTTAAAACTATAATAAATAAGAGTAAATGTAGACATCTTCCTAGCTAGGGATCAACGGAACTGAATTTTCTTTCTCGAATAAAACGACACTAGATTTATGCGACAGGCTCTGAGAATTACCGCCACCCACATTTCAAATGTCCCTATTATTGAAATTTCTCGTACGTTAACAATATGCGGCGGCTTCAGACTCACTTTGATCCTCAAGATACGCCTACTGACGAGATTAAATGTATGGAACGTCTTTCAGAATATGGCATGCAATTTTGACGACTACATAGTCTTACATAAACATTTATTTCAGTATTTTGTGTACTACATGTAATCAAATTCTGAAAATAAAACTAGGCACAAACCTTGCTGGCAAATATAATGTGTATAAATGTATAAAAAAGACCAAGATAGTCTGTTGCAAGAATGAATGAGAATTGTTTATATTAAATACTAGCTGACCCGCGCAACTTCGTTTGCGCCACATAAGAGAGAGTATTACCTGTTCCCGTCGCATTTACTCCCGTCGCGTTGCGTTTACTCCCGTAGCGTCTCGTCGTTAATATTCAATACTACGTGAGAGAGAGAGAGAAAGGTTTCTCGTCGCGTGTATTCCCGTCGCATTATTTTTAAGAACAATTTCGTTTATGAAAGAGGTATCCCGTGGCACATATTGTAGAAAAAAATTGATTGCCATGAAAATGGTTATTATGCACCAACCCAAAGATAGACACATGCTATCGCGCAATTTTTTTTTACTTTTTTAAGAGAAACAAATTTGTAGTACATATTTTTTACATAACTATAAATATTTACGCAGCACACGCAACGAAGCTCTCAAAAGGAATAACTTTTCCCCCGTTTTTGAAACATTTACTATTACTGCTCCGCCCCTATTCGTTGTAGCGTGATGCTTTAAAGCCTATGACACTCCACAATAACGTAGTTTTCTATTGGTGGAAGAATTTCTAAAATCGGTTCAGTAGATCCCGAGATTACCCCTGACAATTTAACAAACACACAAACTTTACTTCTTTATAATATTAGTATAGATTTTAGAGCGTTAAAAGAAAAGGATATTATTGAACGAATTTGACATAATAGATATTCATAATGACGCAAGCAATGACCAAGAAAGGATTATATTAAAGTTCCATCTTGAACCCTTGTATAGAGTCTGAAAAACCACGTCGTGGGCCTAATCCTAGCTATTTATACCTATATACCACGCTTACTAGTTTTATCTCAGTAAAGTAGCTAGTGTGCACGTGACCTAACGCAGTAACTGGGGTAAGTGTGGACTCATTAACTCGCCTAATGATGTGCCGCTGTCTTAACGGAACCCTTTTAGTATTCTACTAAATCAACTTGTGCGGGTTTTAAGTGAGGAATGTGATGTCATTTTATATACGAAGAGTTGCTAGGAGATAAAGTGCTTATGCTTGTGTGGTGTGAATAGCTTCGTATGAACCCTACTTAATTTATTTTTAATTTGTAACAAGCTTGAAAATTTAGTATTTTATAGGAAATGTATAATTTGACAGCTTTGCACTTTCAGATTGCATCGTTATTTAAAATAGCTGACTTGGGCCTCAACTTTTTTGTAAGAACAAGGCCTTATTAGTTTTATGGTTCCGTACCCAAAGGGTAAAAATCGGGACCCTATTCATAAGACTTCGCTGTCCGTCTGTCCGTCTGTCTGTCTGTCTGTCTGTCCGTCAGGAGGCTGTATCTCATGAACGGTGATAGCTAGAGAGCGGAAATGTTCACAGATGGTATATCTCCGTTGTCGCTGTCTATGATACTAAATAGGTACTAAGGCTCTCATTAAAAAAACGTGTCTTTTTCCCGTTTTTTGGTACGTAGGCCTCCTTGCGCGAATCCGACTTGCAGTTGGTCGATTTATTTTACAAATATTATAAAATCAACAAAGTGTCCATGTATCTTTACTAGCAAGTTCAACCCTGAAACACCATATTCACACTGAATTTAATTGCCTATTTACCGTCACAAATTGAAAAGACAATCTGCTTATGATGCTGGTAAAATACCCTCTTTTACATAATATGTAAGGCAGGGATTTGCTACTTCTGTTTTAAATTCTGCTTAGCCAAGATGATTCACGTTTTAGATTAGGTATTCATTTCCTTCGGCGCGTTGAACCTTGTCACGGTGAACTTGCGTTTTGATGAAATTTTGCTAGAATACCTTTGTAATTTTACAAAATGAGAAGATATTTACGTCCGTCAGCAAACAAAACACATAGCTAAACCGATAAGATGGGATTTGTCTTATAGTCAGAAAATTATGCAGGCTCTTTGCTTCATCAATTTTTTTTCAGTAAGTGAATGTTTTAAATTAGACTTAATGCAAAAACATTTTTTTTAAATCGACGTGTCTTGAGTATTTTGGATGTTTTTATAAACTAAGGAACTTATTGGAACTTAGATAAATGATTTTCGGAAAAATGTTTTGCGTACAAGAAATAAATAAAAGTAGCACTGTAGTAAAAAAATAAGATTTGTGTACACTGCAAAGAAATTTCTGAAATTGTCCTACGAGTTATCGCATTACACACGTCTACTTTGTTCTTTTCTACGTACCTAATTTAGGTACGTACCATACCAGCGGAGACCATATCAGCGGAGACCCTCTTAAAATTTGTATACTATTGTGAACAAATTTTAAGAGAGCCTTATCACGCTCCCCACCACAACCGAAGCAGCCTAATATGTCTGCATCGGCGGTGGGTGTTCCTCACACAGTTTCGTATGTTCACTGCAGTAAAATTCAACTCTCTGTCCTGTGAGGCTTAAGAATTAATGTTCACATTTCACAGTCTTGAAAACCTTATATTTTCCGAAGACCGCCATTTCATCATTGTCATCTTCCACTTCCAAGAGCAGACAGAGAGACAGACCAAATTTATAAAGACATTAATTCTAAAGATAATCGATTCTTATTCGAGTAATATTTAAATATTTAGAGATATTTAGCAGCTCTCAGTAGTTTTTGTGAGAGTAATTTTAATGTACAGACTATTTTAATGTTTCATTAAATGCTGAATACCTAAAAAGTATTCTCTAACTCAGTACCGTTAGAGAAAACTTTAGAGAACAAGACACATATTTTACATAGAATACTGTTGCTGGTCTTAATGAGTACTTTTATTTAGCAGCTCTGAGTGGTTTTTGTGAAAGTATTCTAAATATAAGTATATGTTTTACGATTTTATTATAGGCTGAATAAAAAGCTTTCTCTAACGGTACTGGGAACAAGACGCAAGTTTCGCATGGAATACTGTTGCTGGTGTAAAGTTGGGGCGCCGCGAGCATTTAAAACATTTAGACTGCACGTAAACAACTTTCCTCATACTGTAAATACCGTACAAATTTCATAGGTTTCAAAAGTTCAAAATGTCTGGTAGCGTCAGACAACAGTTGCGAGATATGAAATTTCTGGGATCCATCTACACTTTTGATAAAGTGCCTAGGGATACGGCGCTCTTGGTATTGGAACAACCTACTTGTATGTCTGATTTTTACAGCCAATTGGGATTGTGGAAGCAATTTTATTTTCTTTTGCTTCTAATATCTTCTTCTAACATTACATTAAATAAAGATGATGATTACGACAGTGATAGATAGATAGACATGACTAATGTATCTATCTGTCTGAAGTTGATACGTCTTGGTGAGTATTAAAAGAATCGGCGTAACCATAATTTTTCAGTTACTTTTAGCCCCTCTCTATAAAATAGAGTGCAGAGGGGCTCATGTCCAGATTTTGTCTGTGTTTCTGGTTTATTAAACTACGTCACTAGGTCACGTGGATCAGCTGTTTGAGGTTTGAAATGAAACAAAAATGACAACGTCAATCGTATTGAACTTTCACAATAAACGTGTTAGAGAGATGCAGTCTGGTGAGACCGATCTCACGGCTTTCTTGTTACATAATGAAAAACAATTATTATGAAAGCCTTTTATCAAAATTGTAAAGAAAATTAAATGAATAAATTAGTAATATTCGTGTAAAGATACAAGTGATGTTCGTGTAGCTCAAATTATTCATTTATTTTGCTAACGAGATTCTGTTTACGATAGATTATACTATTCGTGGCAAAATCACCCAGTACAATTCCAATATTCGCCCACAATTTCTTGAATAATTTTTTCATGCCCTGTTACACCTTTTCCAATCCCTCTCTTTTGTCTTTCTTAAGATCAAGTCAATATGTTGATATTTTTCTTTAATACTCAAAACAGAATACTCATTACAAACCAATTTTAAATATCAATATTTTACAACCCTATTCAACAAAGGGATTTGTTTTGTAAAAATAACAGCTAAAACTTGCCAAATATGTGGCCCACTTTATCCTGTATTTACGTTTTCAGATAGTGGTTTCGCATTTCGTGGACATTCAATCTACCTACATAATAATATAGTTCTATGCGAATGTAGGAAAACTGACTGCCCCAGATATCGCGCGCCTTCGCGAGATGGGGAAAGTTAAATGAGGAAGAAAATCTATAGGTTGTTTAGTTGATTCCAGCTTTAGTGCTAATTCACAAACTACTTAATCTCGTTTCGTAGGACCAAGTTTAAGCTGGATGGCTGGATGGCGTTAAGAGCGACTTTAGATTTAACGGCTCCCTATCTTGAATAGAACTGTAATTAATTCTTGTATATAACGGTATTGCTTACAGTGCTTTTTCTGTTGCCCAAGCTAAAGACACTTTTTACTAAACTAAATGCAGACATTTCTTTAAGTAAAATCTTAGTAAACTTTAGTAATTTTCTTTTATGCGTTTTTCATTTGTTTTTAGATAACCAAAAATTTCCTGTTATTCATTTTTTTTTGACATTAACGAGAACTTAAGATCCCTGTTTGATATAGTTTAAATTGCAATTTCAAGTTGTTATGTCAAGTCAACTCATGACCAGGACTGGTGTACTTTGGTAGATAAAGGTAGGCATTGTATTTAGTTATATCGCACGTCGCGAAAAAGACCCGCGTTATAAATAAGTTAAGGAGAAAATTGTGAAAGGATAAAAGTTTTAAAATCATTTAAGTATTTTCTGGCAATATCCTAAACATTATGCAAAATCCAAGCTCAAACGATGATGATGACATTCTTCATCATCGATAAAAGCATACGCTATGTAAAATGCGACATAGATACTAAAATAACACCGTTGTTACCTCATACTCGTATTACACAATTGTCTATCACTTGCTTTATGTTTCCTACATAGTGCTCGTAGTTTCGTGTGTAATTTAAACGAGCTTCAATAGGTGTGAACAGTGGTGAAAATATGCGATAGATAGGTACGCGTATGTAACTACTGGTAGATATTCTATTATACGAACCAGCTTTTATAGCCTCAATAAATGAAGGTGTTGTGTGTGTTTATTTAGAAAGATTGGTATGAAAGTATTTGTATTGTAATTTGTAAGGTTTTAGTTGGACTGCGAGATACCATCTTTGATTAAGTTACTGTAAATTTATCTCAATAGAAGCGTACATGGACAAACATCATGGATTATAGATATTTGTTCGCGTGCGTTCGATTTGTTTTTAACGTGTTTTTTACTCTTGCGATTTTCACACATAAAAAGATATACCTACCAAGCGAGACTCCATCGCGTAATATATATTAAAAGGTTATGTTTTGCAATAAACGGATGTGAGTATCTATCCGTACTTGGTCTTCTTGTAATGATAACAATTTGCCTATTATTGGTACCCATCCTCCTCATTAATTCATCAAGTTCCGCTGATATCGATAGCTATAATATTAAATTTATACTTTAAATTAATCTTTATACTTACGTTATTCAATAATGTAAGATGCATTTTTGTGAGAAAAATATGTAAGTCCTCAAAACTAAATAAACTTAAAATGACAGCACTCTAGTTCATATCCGCGTATTAAAGTGAAAACCTTGCGTGTAAAATATTTAGTGAATAATATAGGAACAGTGAAGGCAAAAATAAAGAAACATGCACTTTGTAAATTTTCTCGATTCAAGCTAGACGTGCTCCTAGCTCGTTGGTACAAAGTTTAAAGCCAACATGATAGCTAACATTAGCTGCGAAGAGACGTTATCGCGTTGTAAACAGCAGCTTAATGGCAGGTGGAACACTGCTGCCACTATTGTAGAACAAACTACTTTGGGAGCATTGAGAGCAATATAAAGTACGTAAAGGTTTAGTTCAAGAATTGTAAGAGAATTTATAGCGTTATACTAAACATAGTATTCTTGAATAGTTACAAATAAACATTATTTGTAACTGTTCAACTTACGTTTAAAAGCCTATTACAGGAAGCAAAAAGGTTTTTTCCTTCGGTCGCCATCGACCCTATGTTTTCCAACCGAACTAAAATTTATTCGTCCATGGTCGTAACCAGTTGCGATGGAACACTGTTTCTTCCATATTCCAAGCAAGTTACGATATAAAACATATCTAAATAGTACTTAATTCTATAAGGACTACGTTTTAACCAATGGAAGATATAGAAAAGTTGAGACTTCACACGAACAGCAGTCATTTCCAAAATACGTAAAACGCTACATCAAAACAAAGCAGACCCTCAGTCTTTTAAATTTATATTTTAGCATATGATTGTGACTTTGCACTAAGATATACTATAATAGATTTAAGTACAAGACCCAGATTCACCCCTGCGTCGAATACTGTTCTCACCTGAGGGATGACTCCGCGAGGTACTTACTAGATGCGCTTGACGCTTTTCAGAGACGTGCTATTTGAATCATTGGTTGTCCTGAGGTGACGAGTGGTTTCGAGCCGTTATCGCAGCGAAGAACCATCGTGTCCTTGGCTGCCTTCTACCGAATGTATCACGGCGAATGTTCCAAAGAGCTCTTCAACCTGATCCCACCCTTTCTTTTTGAATCTCGAACAACGCGTGCCGGGCAGAGATGCCACTCATGCACAGCGGAGAGAATCTTCGCCAGAACTGAGTGTTTCAAAAGATCGTTCCTCTGTAGAAACTATAAAAACCTGGAACGACCAGCCCGCACACGTGTTTCCCTCATCTGACAATCCCGGATTCTTCAAGAGGAGCGTGAAGAGGCACATCACATGGCCGCCAATTTGAGGACCACTGCTCACAGCGATTGGGGGCCACTCTCAAGTGGCCCCCAATCGCTAGATACGCCACGGCTTTCCATCAGGCTGGCGACGTCAATTTGGCTAGCTAGCACACTGCAATGAAAGTGAATGAATCTCGCACATACTTACAAGTAGAACCAATAAGTTACCAGAAAATAATACATTAGTAATGAACCCAATCAAATATTCCCACTTACTCAAACAGAGTCCTTGTAACAGTATTTACTGCAAAGACGAAGAAACAAATATCTACTTCACCGATTTATTTATTTTGACGAGTTCAAAAGGCGGCGTCAAGGAAATGACACAACAAGCTCAAGACAGTTAAATAGATTGGCTTCGTTGTGCAATAATGGCAAATAATGATTACAGAAGTAATTAAAATGCTACGCTGATTGTTCATTAAACTTAGAAAGGCCAGCCTGACAATTCGTCAAGTTAATAATACAATGCTAAATAGAACCAACAAGAATTGCATTGTAAACCAATTTATATTTTCAATTTTTTTTGAGGCATTCTTCCAAAAAAATTGAAAATCAGAATTTGTAAATTTTAGAGTCAGTTCTAAACTGACTCTAAAATTTACAAATTCTGATTTTCAATTTTTTGAGGGAATAACATGCGTTGGCAGAGCGTTCCAAATGATTCGAGAGAGAAACGATCTTTTGATTCGCTCAGCTCTGACAAAGAATATAATTATACATGTAGTTACCTAAGACTGCCGATCGCGTGTGCTTTCTGTAGTATCCACGGTGCTGCCCTTTGGGTTTTGTTGTGTTTGAGGTACCTATTGGAGCTGACTCTGAACTTTTTTCCCAGAAATATTGTTACATTATGAAAATGGTACTTAAAACTATAATAAATAAGAGTAAATGTAGACATCTTCCTAGCTAGGGATCAACGGAACTGAATTTTCTTTCTCGAATAAAACGACACTAGATTTATGCGACAGGCTCTGAGAATTACCGCCACCCACATTTCAAATGTCCCTATTATTGAAATTTCTCGTACGTTAACAATATGCGGCGGCTTCAGACTCACTTTGATCCTCAAGATACGCCTACTGACGAGATTAAATGTATGGAACGTCTTTCAGAATATGGCATGCAATTTTGACGACTACATAGTCTTACATAAACATTTATTTCAGTATTTTGTGTACTACATGTAATCAAATTCTGAAAATAAAACTAGGCACAAACCTTGCTGGCAAATATAATGTGTATAAATGTATAAAAAAGACCAAGATAATCTGTTGCAAGAATGAATGAGAATTGTTTATATTAAATACTAGCTGACCCGCGCAACTTCGTTTGCGCCACATAAGAGAGAGTATTACCTGTTCCCGTCGCATTTACTCCCGTCGCGTTGCGTTTACTCCCGTAGCGTCTCGTCGTTAATATTCAATACTACGTGAGAGAGAGAGAGAAAGGTTTCTCGTCGCGTGTATTCCCGTCGCATTATTTTTAAGAACAATTTCGTTTATGAAAGAGGTATCCCGTGGCACATTTTCCCCCTCGGGGTTTAGGGGACATACGTTACTTCTCATGGAGTTAACGTTACACCCTGAGGGTACAGTAGTGGCTTCTTCAAACAGATCCCTAAGATCCAATATCTTAGGGATTAACGAAAAAGCCAACATTAGGAGGAAGGGCCTAACGGTACTCCGTTCGTTGAGCAGCCCGCCTGGGGCAGTACCTCCGCCCTGCAGAAGACCGCGGTAATAGTAACCTGACTGCGGTCGGGTTATGTTCTCCGTCGGTTAGCAGGGATCCAGAGCTCATTGGGGTGACATTGTGCCGGTGACGGTGAGACCAGAGGCTTATCTGTCTCCGTTGGCAGATAGAGGCGCGGAATATTGGTACGGCGATCAGGGAGACCCGGTGAAACGGTTGACCGCTGACCACCCGCAGGCTGTACGGGACCCGAACCTGGGGAATACTTAATCTCCGCCCCAGGAGGCTGAACCAGCAGCCTGTGTAAAGTCCCTGGTGCTGTGGTCGTGCCGGAAGAGGATACCGGAGTGGACGCGGCTACTGCATCGGGGGGGGACCGGGGGCCCTTCCGTACGCCGTGCCAACCTACCGCACTACCTCTGTCTGCCTTCGGTGAGTTCGAGCCTCGCCTAGTCTCCTGCGCCACCGGCACAAAAGCGCCCCCTTCACCTTCTTAATTCCCCATTTTTTTTAAAGAACTATGGCTAGAAACAAAAGAAAGAAAAGGGTATACACAGCGGCATCGTCGTCCACACTTCAAGTGGACTTTTGCAACATCAGAGGTATGCGCGCGAATATCGACGTAGTCCACCACCATCTTGAAACTGCGAAGCCGACCCTTTTTTTCTTAACGGAGACGCAGATCTTACGTCCGGGCGATACATCTTTCTTAATGTACCCTGGCTACAAGCTTGAGTACCACTTTAGGCAGAAAGCTGGGGTATGTATGTACGTCCGGGATGATGTCTGCTGTCGTCGTCTTACAAGCCTCGAAGACAGGGACCTGTCTACGTTATGGGCACGCTTGGATCACGGGGGCCACACTCGGATCTACGCGTGCGTGTATAGGTCTCACAGCGGTGGTAACACGGACACAGTTCGCCTTTTTGACCACCTGCAACAATCGACTGACAAGGTGATTGAGCAGTATCCCTCCGCGGAGATAGTGATTCTGGGTGATTTCAACGGACATCATGTTGACTGGTTGGGCTCCCGGACCACCGACTTTGCGGGGAAAGCTGCTCACGAATTTGCCCTGACCTATGGGTTCTCTCAACTGGTTAAATCCCACACAAGGATACCAGAGAAGAAGAACGAGCAGAGTGCATTGCTGGATCTCCTGCTGACAACGCGTCCGGACGGATACAGTGTTTCAGTGGATGCTCCGCTCGGATCGTCGGACCACTGTGTCGTTCGGGCGCATGTGCCTTTCGCAAGGCCTGAACCACCTCGGCCCAAGGAGTGGCGACATGTATGGCACTATAAGTCAGCAGACTGGGATGGACTGCGAGAGTTTTTCGCGTCGTACCCATGGAGGCGGCTTTGTTTTGCCTCAGAGGATCTGGATTCTTGCGCTGCAGCAGTCGCTGCGGGGATCTTGGAGGGCATGGAATGCTACATTCCTAACCGTTGGATCCCTGTAGGAGCAAAAAAGCGACCGTGGTTCAATCGGCTCTGCAGAGAAACTTTGATGTTGAAAGAATCTGCTTACAGGGCTTGGACCACGGCTCGTACAAATTCAGATCCAAACATCTCTGAGGTGAAACGCAAATTAAATGCCGCCTCGAGGGCCAGCAAAAGTGCAATTGTCAGGGCTAAGTTCGATTTCGTCGGCAGAATTGGTGAACGGCTAGCAGGCTATCCTTCAGGGAGTCGCGAATTCTGGTCGCTTGCCAAAGCTGCCGAGGGAAATTTCTGTAGGTCAGGTTTACCACCTTTACTTAAACCCGACGGTAGTTTGGCCCAGAGCGCCAGGGAGAAAGCCGACCTTTTGGGTTTTCTCTTTGCCTCTAACTCGACCATGAGTGACGGGGGTGCTTTGCCGCCGGATATTCCGTGGTGTGGAACTTCCATGCCGGAAGTAAAATTTACACAGCGGAATGTCCGACGTGAGCTTCGATCCCTGGACGTTCATAAGTCGAGTGGGCCGGATGGTATACCCGCGGTGGTACTTAAGCAGTGTGGTCCAGAATTGTGTCCGGTACTTACACGTCTTTTCACGCTTTCATATTCCAAGCAACAAGTCCCGGCGTCGTGGAAGATCGCGTATGTGCATCCTGTGCCCAAGAAGGGTGACAGGACCGACCCGGCCAACTACAGGCCTATAGCCGTCACCTCCCTTTTATCTAAGGTGATGGAGCGTGTAATTAATACACAGCTCCTGAGGTACCTAGAGGAACACGACCTGCTCAGTGACCGGCAGTACGGTTTCCGTCACGGTCGCTCGACGGGCGATCTTCTGGTGTGCCTCACACACCGATGGGCGACGGCTATCGAGAGTAAGGGCGAGGCTCTAGCAGTGAGCCTCGACATCTCTAAGGCCTTTGACCGGGTCTGGCACCGTGGTCTTCTTACGAAATTGCCCTCATATGGACTGCCCGAGAGATTATGCGGATGGGTGTCCAGCTTCCTGGCCGGTAGAAGCATCAGGGCCGTCGTTGACGGCAGCTGTTCAGACTGCATGGCCATAAACGCTGGAGTACCGCAAGGCTCAGTGTTGTCTCCTACTCTGTTTCTGCTGCATATCAATGACATGTTGTCTATTGACGGCATTCATTGTTATGCGGACGACAGTACGGGGGACACTTGTTACACGGGCCGCCCCGGTATCTCTCGGGACACAGTGAAGGAAAATCGTGAACAGCTTGTGTCTGAAATCGAGGCTACTCTTACTAGAGTGTCCGATTGGGGTGGACTAAATCTTGTCCAGTTCAACCCTTCCAAGACACAAGCGTGTTTTTTCACCGCTAAGCAAACCCCAATTACTGTGGCGCCGCAATTTCAGGGCACATCTCTTTCCATCTACAAAAGTATAGGGATCCTTGGCGTTGACATCTCCAGTGACGTTCAGTTCCGTAGTCATTTGGAGGGCAAGGCTAAGCTGGCGTCCAGGAAGCTAGGTGTGCTCAACAGGGCGCGGCGGTACTTCACTGCTGCACAAACGCTGCTTCTGTACAAGTCGCAAGTGCGGCCGCACATGGAGTACTGCTGTCACCTCTGGGCGGGGGCACCTGAATATCAGCTTCGTCCATTTGACTCGGTGCAAAGACGTGCTGTAAGAGTTGTCAACGATCCTATACTTACAGGTGGTGTGGAACCTCTTCGCGACAGGAGAGACTTTGCCTCCTTATGCGTGTTCTACCGACTGTACAATGGTGTGTGCTCTGAGGAATTGTTTGATATGATGCCCACGGCTACGTTCTATCACCGCACCGCTCGCCACAGACAGAGAGTTCATCCTCACACTCTGCGTCCGGAGCGTTCCAGCACGGTTAGATCCGATAGGGGTTTTCTTCCGCGCACGCTTAGGTTGTGGAATGATCTCCCTGCCTCGGTTTTCCCAAACGCCTACAGTATGGGGTTCTTCAAGAGGGGTCTTAGAAGGGTTTTACAGGGTCGGCAGCGCGAGTGTGGCGCCTCTGGTGTTGCAAACGTTCATAGGCTGCGGTGACCACCGGTCCTTCTGGTGGACCGTATGCTTGTCTGCCACCTTAGTGGTATAAAAAAAAAAAAAAAAAAAAAAAACATATTGTAGAAAAAAATTGATTGCCATGAAAATGGTTATTATGCACCAACCCAAAGATAGACACATGCTATCGCGCAATTTTTTTTTACTTTTTTAAGAGAAACAAATTTGTAGTACATATTTTTTACATAACTATAAATATTTACGCAGCACACGCAACGAAGCTCTCAAAAGGAATAACTTTTCCCCCGTTTTTGAAACATTTACTATTACTGCTCCGCCCCTATTCGTTGTAGCGTGATGCTTTAAAGCCTATGACACTCCACAATAACGTAGTTTTCTATTGGTGGAAGAATTTCTAAAATCGGTTCAGTAGATCCCGAGATTACCCCTGACAATTTAACAAACACACAAACTTTACTTCTTTATAATATTAGTATAGATTTTAGAGCGTTAAAAGAAAAGGATATTATTGAACGGATTTGACATAATAGATATTCATAATGACGCAAGCAATGACCAAGAAAGGATTATATTAAAGTTCCATCTTGAACCCTTGTAACGAGTCTGAAAAACCACGTCGTGGGCCTAATCCTAGCTATTTATACCTATATACCACGCTTACTAGTTTTATCTCAGTAAAGTAGCTAGTGTGCACGTGACCTAACGCAGTAACTGGGGTAAGTGTGGACTCA
This sequence comes from Miltochrista miniata, assembly GCA_933228765.1. Classification (NCBI taxonomy): domain Eukaryota; kingdom Metazoa; phylum Arthropoda; class Insecta; order Lepidoptera; family Erebidae; genus Miltochrista; species Miltochrista miniata. The sequence continues at coordinate 26,191,350 of OW121756.1, forward strand.
TTAACTCGCCTAATGATGTGCCGCTGTCTTAACGGAACCCTTTTAGTATTCTACTAAATCAACTTGTGCGGGTTTTAAGTGAGGAATGTGATGTCATTTTATATACGAAGAGTTGCTAGGAGATAAAGTGCTAATGCTTGTGTGGTGTGAATAGCTTCGTATGAACCCTACTTAATTTATTTTTAATTTGTAACAAGCTTGAAAATTTAGTATTTTATAGGAAATGTATAATTTGACAGCTTTGCACTTTCAGATTGCATCGTTATTTAAAATAGCTGACTTGGGCCTCAACTTTTTTGTAAGAACAAGGCCTTATTAGTTTTATGGTTCCGTACCCAAAGTGTAAAAAACGGGACCCTATTCATGAGACTTCGCTGTCCGTCTGTCTGTCTGTCTGTCCGTCTCGAGGCTTTATCTCTGGAACCGTGATAGCTAGAGAGCGGAAATGTTCACAGATGATATATTTCCGTTGTCGCTGTCTATGATACTAAATAGGTACTAAGGCTCTCATTAAAAAAACGTGTCTTTTTCCCGTTTTTTGGTACGTAGGCCTCCTTGCGCGAATCCGACTTGCAGTTGGTCGATTTATTTTACAAATATTATAAAATCAACAAAGTGCCCATGTATCTTTACTAGCAAGTTCAACCCTGAAACACCAGATTCACACTGAATTTAATTGCCTATTTACCGTCACAAATTGAAAAGACAATCTGCTTATGATGCTGGTAAAATACCCTCTTTTACATAATATGTAAGGCAGGGATTTGCTACTTCTGTTTTAAATTCTGCTTAGCCAAGATGATTCACGTTTTAGATTAGGTATTCATTTCCTTCGGCGCGTTGAACCTTGTCACGGTGAACTTGCTTTTTGATGAAATTTTGCTAGAATACCTTTGTAATTTTACAAAATGAGAAGATATTTACGTCCGTCAGCAACAAAACGCATAGCTAAACCGATAAAATAGGATTCGTCTTATAATTAGAAAATAATGCAGGCTCTTCTCTCCATCAATTTTTATTTTCAGTATTTTTTTTTAAATTAGATTTCATGTTTATTAAGTAATTCACTATAGTTTCAAAAATAATCAAAAACCTAGTATTTTTTGAGTCGAAGTCGTGCTTGAGTGTTTTGGATATTTTTTATACTTTTACCATAGATATAAAGTCTAGATGGAAGGTCAAGGCGCAGAAACGGCGCAAAAAAATTCATGCAACTGTTACATGAATTGGTCTCATTATTTACGCAGACAGAAAAGCCGACGCACAGTCTAAATACACTGGCCGCTCGACGGCGCACGCACACATTTGCGAAATCGTAAGCCGTTTTGTTCATGTCGATTGTAGAGCGACCGTCCATCTTGACCTTATATAATCAAAGACTTTTACCTATTTATTTATTAGGATTTTCAGGAAAAAGTGTTACTCATAATAACAGCGCTACTTATAAACAGTGCAAAGAATATTTGAACTTTTACTACAGAGTTATCGCACCACGCACAGCTGCGAATAACTGTTGGTTTTACTCTGAGTACCACACATAGATAAATCGCAAAAAGTCACAACAATTTATAAAATTTTGTATTCTAGGCAAGTTCATCAGCTTTAAAAACCGGTCAAATGCGAATCTGGCTCGCGCACAGAGGGTTCCGTACGCGAAAAATTTCACGTTTGTTGTATGGGAGTCCCCATTAGTTATTAATTTTCTGATTTTAGTATTTGTTGTGAAAGAAGCGACTGAAGTACATCAACTGTAAAAATTTTAGCTCTCTAGATATTACGGTTCCTGAGATACAGCTTCGTGATGGACAGACAGATAGACATAAAGACGAACCGCGAAGTTTCATGAATAGGGTCCCGTTTTTCCAGTTGGGTACGGAACCGTAATAACTGAGCGACCTTTCATATGTTGCTTCAATAGTTTTCAAGTTGTGAATAAATAAAAACATCTCGAAATGTTTCGTGTAAATATGCTCATGGGTGCTGTGTCATCGTCGATAGTTCCTTTTTAACCGACTTTAAAAAAGGAGGAGGTTACTCAATTCGACTGTATATTTTTTTTTATTGAATTTGGCTAGCTAATATAAGCTTGTGCTATGGGATCTAGATGACTGATATACATAATATATATTTGTAAATAACTAAATATTATAAATAGAATACAGCCTAACTCCGGAACAAACATTTGTCGATCACACAAATATTTGGACCGACCCAGGAATCGAACCCCGGACCTCCAGCGCCGCAGGCGGTATCACGCCACAGAGGCAGTCAAAAAAAGAAAAGAAATGATAAATTGAGAACATCTGTCTTTTTGAAGCTGGTTCTAGGTTATTTTAATAGGAAATCACTGAAATGACCATGTTTTGGATGTACACAAATTGATAGGAGCATTCGACGTTATGAAGATGGCTAGCCTATGACTACCGCTACCGTAGAAAACGATTTAGCATACATTCAATTCTCACGGTAAATCGCAAGGGAATAGATAAACTTAATCCCAGTTCCACGTCCAATACACGACCATTACAGGCGCTTAATGCTCCCAAAGTATTCTGGTTGTTCAAGTCAGTTTACTTACTGCAACTTGTCTCATTATCCTGGATTTAGTAACATGAAAGACAATTAACTTCACTAAGAACACTGTGCTGTGAGCAGTTTCTGTCTGTGTAAATACCTAGTCAGTATATTTTATTGAACTTGCTCAGCTCTTCTATTTGTACCATAATTGGGTATCTAATTGGGGTAATGAGTGTATTGGTTGTTCTTTATTTCTTTTTATACAGTATATTATTTCTGCGAAGGTTATTGGATTAGACTTTTTCAAGAGGCACTTACACGGTAAGCTTTGAAACTGATGACAGCGGACGTCTTTCTTCATTTGCGGGGACACGTTGATGCTCGCACCCTACTTTATAGGTGGAAGCCTTAGACCATATATCACGGGACTAGCCTTTGCGAACCACCGCATACAAAAATATTCTGCTAGTTTTCATAGCGGGTGAAGGGGGAAACACAAAGACATATAAAATTTCTTTATATTTAAAAATGTATTAATCGACAAACGCGTAATGGCTGTTGTGTGTTAATTTTTATTGTACAGTCAACTACAATGAAATGTACTAGTTTAATCATATAAAATGATGTACTGATGTACAGTGCTTTTTATAAAGCCAAAAGACCAAATGGTCTATTGGCTTGGCAGAAAACAATGCTTAAGTAAGGCGCATCCTGTGGTTAGATGATCTAAGGTGGAAGCAGATCTCGTTATTTTTGTTTTATCGATTTATGGTTGTTTTAGTTTTTTTCCTTTTGTCTTTCTCACGTACCTATCGGATTCAAGAATCTAGCTAACCCACGGAAAGAACGTGCAGTTATATCATGCAAGAGAAAGAGTTCGTACTGAATAATGGTGTCATAAAACAATTTCGCAATATCATAAAAATGTCAGAATACAAAAACGAGCTCCAAGCTGCATTCACAAAATAAACTTCTATCTACGTTTTGTCCTAGATATAAAGTATTCATGACTTTTATTTTTCACCTTTACGATACGTCTGGAATTTTCTTCACTTTAAACTTTAAAGCGAAGACGATGGGAAAAAGAACATGAAATCACAAACGATGCCACCCATTTCCGAGCTCTTAGGTATACCGGCCGCATTAAGAAGCATTAGTTCACTAACAAAGAGTGGTATGACAAAGTGCCTTCCCTCCGGGGTGGGGTTGACAATAGAGGTGTCGCTTGTTGTACCGACTTCCAAGACCGTGTCGCACGCGATTTTACTGGCATTCAGTGACCTTAACGACTTAATGCATAGCCTCATTATTTCGTAAAATGAAAATACACAGTACTTTTGCATATTATATTTTTAACTCTCACCGCCAAATAACGCTATCTTACTCATTGTAAGAAAAATGTTTCAAGAAAAAGTACTCTCAAAAAGGTAACGAACTACTAAAATCTGTATTTTATGTAGGTACTGACAAAGGTCCTTCGTATTACGTTTTCCTGTGAGCTTCAAAGAGCTTAGAATAAGTGCTGTTGAAATTATTCAGATCACTAGAAAAACAACTCGGGAAACCCTACTTACATACAGAACACGATTTTTGAACTTCCATTCCACGAAAACGTTTATTTTCGAGAGAATAAGATGGACAAGGAATACTAATCTTTTTCGATTTAAGAAAACAGATCGGATAGAGCCCTGTCGTACCCTCGACGGCCCATGATTAGAAATTCGTTTAAGACCTCGAGTAGAATGCACGTTTTTGATAATATTTTTACCAATAAACACGCGGTTCACCTGATATTTGAACCATTTTGAATTAATCACATGCTTCATTGCATATTACACTCGATCTGCTGACTACAATATAACGTAAATAGTGCAAAGTTACTACTCAAAAAGCTACTAATCAACAAGTTCTGTGCCATTTTTCACAATTAGAGTGTTTCAATGAAATTAAACAGAGTATTTTCATTATACCTATTAAATAGTTTAATACATTGTACTCTTAGACCATATATCACGGGACTAGCCTTTGCGAACCACCGCATACAAAAATATTCTGCTAGTTTTCATAGCGGGTGAAGGGGGAAACACAAAGACATATAAAATTTCTTTATATTTAAAAATGTATTAATCGACAAACGCGTAATGGCTGTTGTGTGTTAATTTTTATTGTACAGTCAACTACAATGAAATGTACTAGTTTAATCATATAAAATGATGTACTGATGTACAGTGCTTTTTATAAAGCCAAAAGACCAAATGGTCTATTGGCTTGGCAGAAAACAATGCTTAAGTAAGGCGCATCCTGTGGTTAGATGATCTAAGATTGTACTAGATTATGTTCTGAATCAGATAGCATCTAAAGTAATAGAGATTGTTATACCTTAGTGTTACTTAGTCTTCAAATCCTGGTAGGCTTTGAAAATAACTCAAAAACGCTAGACAAAGAACACACATTTGCAGAGAGCGACTTTTGAGACGTTGTTGGTCGAGAAGTCAAAATGTGCGATTGCGTATCATGAGGTTGTAGTTTCAAACCGGAGACAAAAAAATGTGTGATCCATAAATGTTTGTCTCGAGAGTCTGGATGTTTTTATGTATGTTAAGTAGGTATTTAAAAGTATTTTAGTATAATTATCCGTGTTCTAATACCCATAACAAGCAGGGTGTTCCTAGCTTACTTTGATATCAGATAGCGTAGTGTTATATCCGTGAATTATTATTATTTATTTATTTGTCACAGCAGATGGCACCATCAGCTTCGCCCGTTTGCAAATCTAAAACCATGGAAACACAACAATCTAGTGATTGCCGTGAAAATATTTTGCCGATTTGAGAATCATGACTTCCTTTAAAAGTTAAAAAGAAGAGTGTGAAAACTCAGCTTCTATTATAAGAAGAAATATTTCTCTCCAATACAATTGACAGCGAAGTTCCCCTTCATTTGTGAAAGATGAATGCAAACGGCGAAAATTTAAACGAAACAAAGGCCTTTATCAAATACAGTAGGTCCCTAAGTAATTAATCTGCACAAAGTTGGTGACGGTAACGTAATTTTTATCTTTTTAAAGACCCATGAAAATGTCTCTATAAATTTTATTTATTTTCGGCTGAGGGATGTTACATTTTGTTCATAGATTATGATATAAAGCTCTAATGGTTATTGTCCGGCATTACAAAAGAACTGTGCTGGTAGGGCGAAAGGGAAAAAAGGAAAATTTTAATTTTGTGGTTCAAATGTATGTTGCAAGATTTTGACGCTGCAAAATACATATGTGGTGTATTTTCTTTTAGAAATCCTTAGTGATATCAATTAATACTGAATTGAGGACCACTTCTACAATGTATAAGAATAATGATTGGGGCCATGATAATGGTTTGAAAAGAATAGATCTCTTTAACTGTTGAGTAAATATAATGAATACACTTTTTTGTCAATGTTGTTAGATCTATTAAAATAGGTCACAGATTTCAATGCAGTTTTCAATAATAGACAGAGTATAAAATATTATATTACAGAAAAGTTGAGCTGTAACGTAAGAGAAGTTGCGTGGGTCAGAATAAAGTAAAGGATGCTGTGTATAATTTTCTTAGGGAATCAAATCCACCACTCGGTTTATTAAAAAACAAAACAAATTACTTAACCAAGACAAAGTGCTGCAATTTAAGACAGAGACTAGAAAATACGACGTTTCAAGATAAAATCAAAAGACCTTATAGCCCAAAGAGCTTACTGTTCGAAAATGCTCAGCTGAAAAGATTTTCTATTTAGAGATTAGATTAGGGGTATTAAACGTGGACATGTAGCGTAGAGTCCTTAAAAAGTGCTGACCCACTAGAGATTACGTTGATGTATTTTGTACTTTTAGTTAAGAGAAGTGCTTCTGTATCTGAAAAACTATGGCAATGTTAAATACTTTTTAAAGTTCCCCACTCAAAGGTTGAAACGGGACTCTATTATTGAGACTTAGCTGTCCGTCTGTCTGTCCGCCATCAGGCAGAATCTCAGTCGCCGTGTTAGCTAAGGAGCTGAAATTTTCATAGATTTATGTATTTCTGTTGCCGCTTATGTAGTACCTATCTTATCTACCTGTCAAAATGGTCAAATATTTTTATCACTTCTGTTTAATTTATAGAAAACTTGCTTCTTTACTATTAGGTAGGTTACTACAATATCTACGTATTTTAATAAAATTTAATTTAGAATTCTAACCATAGTTTTGAAGTTAGGTATAGTTTAATTTCCTAATCTCAACTCATCAGATTTTTCGGATTTTTACTAAAAACCTTTTTTCTAAAAACAAAATGGAGTAGTTCTTAGAAACTAGTCACGTTTTTAGATTTATGACAGACATTACCTTTATCATGTCCTAGCCAGTTCGCACCGACTGTCCCCCGATTAACGAAGATTTAATGATCCGACCGGCTGTTTATAGTTCTGTGTGGTTAGATGCGGCACCACATCCACTGAGTAATGATCATGTATTAGATTACCCCTATGTAAGTGTCCATGTGGCATTTCTATTTACGAGCTTTTTTGTACTTCAGAAGCATTGATATCCAAAAACCCAAGATCCACATTCACTGTCTGAAAACCGTCCGCAAGAAATGAGTGCATTATGCGCTTATTTCGACTAAATCGCGTCGCCCGCGCTTTAATTTGTAAATACAACTTTATGTCATACGCGTAAGGTTGAATTTGTAAAAAATACGTTTACTTCATTGCTATAATTGCTTATGTATAATTGGTGACACTTTTAGATGTTGTTTTTGTTTCAAAATGTGCATGTAGGTATTTTCGTAGATCAATGTTCAGAAGGCACGTTAAGCTGTTGGTTCCGGTTGCGACTAACATGGCAATCGATGAGCAAAACTGAAAAGACTTTAGCGGCTTGAAAATTTCATCTATCAGGTAACCACAACCTGCGCCCTGTGACAAAGTACGAATCGCGAATATGAGAGTATAGTAAGCCTCTCTGCGTGACTATAATATGTGTAGGTAGATAGCCAATGTGAAAATTGTAATTTCTTCCAGCCCAGAAAGAGGATTATCTCATGTCGTTTTAGTGTAATTTCTCAGGTGCCTTCAAAGTCTTTGTACAAAACTGGTGTCCTTTTTGATTACTCAGCTTTGATCCGTTTTATCTACAGTCTCCTTCGTTATTCTTTGAGGTTTGATGAGGATGCAGCTTACAACCCACGGTGACTTTAGGTTGTGGAGTAGTATAGACTACAGGCAGAGTATATCTTTTACTATGGTATAGGTGGAAGTCAACAAAGAAAAAATGAATTTTATTATACTCTGCATTGTCTGATATAGAGCAAATTGGGAGAGGCTTACGCCTAACAGTAGACTGCCATAGGCTGATTTGATTGGTTGAACTGTCCTTAGAAGTGTGTAACCTGATATAACGCATTTTCTATCTTCGAACATATTCATAAATATATAAGTAATCTACAGAATCTATAGTTCTTTTCAGCGACATGAATTTTCATATTTTATTTTAAGACTAGCGGACGTCACGCGGTTTCACCTGCGTAGTTCCCGTTCCCGTGAAAATGCGGGAATAAAATATAGCCTATGTTCACCGCAAAGAGTGTAGCTTCCCAAAAATTAAAGAATTTTTCAAATCGGTCCGACTACTGGACCGATTTGAAAATCGGAGCCTATTCGTTACAAACAAACAAACAAAAAAACAAATTTATCCTCTTTATAACATTATATATAGATTGCAAAATAAACGTCGGAGTAATAATATTTTTGTAATCCTCCTTTTGATACAGAAACTAGCGAACGTCACGCGGTTTGACCCGCGTAGTTCCCGTTCCCGTGGGAATAAGGGAAAAAATATAGTCTATGATCGCCGCAAAGAGTGTAGCTTTCCAACAATGAAAGAATTTTTCAAATCGGTCCAGTAGTTCCGGAGCCTATTCGTTACAAACAAACTAACAAAAAAACAAATCTTTCCTCTTTATAATATTAGTATAGATAAGCGAATTCTATTCATTGTGTCATAGTAAAACCAGAGCTATACTGCGATTATGTAGTTTTCAAAAGAATCCTCAAATCCCGTATATTATGAGAAAAATAGTTAAAAATTCATATAATGAGAACGAAATGTAGTAAGTAAACAACTCTACGCTTGTGTATACAGCATTATGTTGTATTCACAAAGCTAATCTTTGCATTGGGCTTGTGTAGACTAAGCTATCAAAAAGTTGCGCAAAGCTACCTACGTTTGAAATCCTGACTTTATGTTGGAAACTCCTTTGTCACACATTACTGATAAGGTGTTGAGTTGAGAATATTGCTATATAAGGTTTTCAATGTTCGCTGACTGTAGGTTTGCTATTTATAACATCGAGTGCACCACAGTGATTGAAAAAGGTAGATACGTTATAATTATTATCAGCTAACTTTTCTTTATGTATGCAATAAAAATACCAGCCTGTGTTATTCTTTTTCCTCAACATTTTCAATGAAAGCATGTCGAATTTATCGCGGTATTTTGATCAATTTATCGTCATACTCGTGTTTCACAATCCACGACAAATTGTGCATGTGTGTGTATTTTTGTTGATGAAACTTGCATCATCATCATTCAGTACTTTTTAACTTTATTGCCTTATTCTTGACTGGTGTGCGTCATGTTTGGCGAATGTAGAATGTGGTAGGGTTCTCCATGTTCTCCTTTATTATTGTTCTAAATTTCAATTACGCCACGTACCACCTATTTTAATAAGAAATGTGCAAATTGAGATAGTCTATAGACGTTAAAACCAGAAGTCGTGTCTCAAGCTATTAAAATAAAATAGAGTATAAAAACATTTCACAATGATACTAGTATTTGCGACTGACCGATAATGTGTGAACTCATAAAGTACAGGGAGGTATTAAATCACACAATACGCTTCTCCACAAAAACACTTCCACGCACCACACGCGTAAATCAAATTATTATATTCCAATAAAGGTACCAAACTGTTCATAATAGCTCCTGAAGCGGCCGTAAAATCTCACTTTATACGTGTGAGAAAAACGTTGGGGTGAACTCTAAAAACTGTTATAGCTTAAGTTCTTCACAAGGTATATAAATTCCATTTTGTGTCTTGCCAGAACCTATTAGTTTCACCGCAGTGCGTTAAAGCCACTTTTTAGATACTTGCTTTTGTCTTTATTGATAGAGTGAGCGAGTTTTCATTTTCATCTAGTCGTGAATTTTGTATGTCCCTGCCTCGGTTTTTCCAAACGCCTACAGTAGGTACTATACGGTTCTTCAAAAGAGATCTTAAAAGGTTTTTATAGGGTCGTCAGCGCGTGTGAACCGTCTCTGGTGTTGCAAACGTCCATAGGCTACGGTGACCACCAGTACAATTGGTGGGCCTGAGGCTTGTCTGCCACCTTAGTGGTATAATTTTTTTTATCTTACACCTCGTATTTCTCTAATGATTGAAAATCGGGGACACAGTCTTTCCCATGTTTATTATGCATATACTATAAACATCAAGTAGCGACAATCTGCAGCCATCAGGTAAACTATAAACTACTGCGGTATAGTATGCCCTTGGCATAGCAAGACGTATATCTGTTATTACTATTGATGTTGCTAGTCATTAAAATGGGCAAACGATATGGAGAGTTTCGATACATTTCAATAAAAGCACACTAGTTGACTTTTAGGCCTAATTCATGTAAAAATTGGTACGAATCCGTTTTTTTAACTGTACTAACTGCCTACATTAGATAGTTATAAAATATGTTAAGGCATCTTTGAGTCCTCGAGATTTAGATTAAAATATTTCTTTTAAATGGCAATGTTGGCAATCTCGTATTTCGTTTTATTTCTTCCCGAATACTAACAGCAGATTGCAATTCATTTATGGACTGGCCTTTTAAGTTAATACTGCTATGTTTACCGAGAATAAATCCTCTCTAATTTAAAGATCTAAAAGGACTTCAATAATGGGCATAACAATACGAATATTTATTATATCTCAGCTGAGAACGATATTGGGCTGTTTTCCGCCTTGAGCTTTGATGTTGGGAACTTGGGACAAATATTTTATTATTTCCTGCTTTGTATTTTATTGCGCCATGTATTAAAAATAAATGTCTGTTGTTGTTGCGTCTCGTTTGTATTTTACTGTTTACATATCTGAGAAGGTCAAAAAGCATCTCTATAGAAAATAGGTAATCCTTGTCTAATTATGAAGTAGAAGTAGAACACATTTCAAGGCGCTAATATTTTTTAAATAAAGTTGTATTGTATTTCTGTTGCTATTTATAACATTGTTTTGAAGTGGTGTTATTGAATGTGACAGCTGTCTCCCTTCATCCGCACTTGTTTAATCTTATCAAGTTTAGATGTACTTGTTGAGAGTTTCCTGTTTTGACGTTATCTACCAGTTTAAAATATATAATTTATTTTGTGTTTTAAATTTACAAAGGTACTCGGAAAAGGAAAACGGATATTAATGGTGCCGATTCTGTTGAAAATTTTGCTAAATTTGTAAAACAATTTACAATATTTTTTTCTGATATTTTGGATAACATTCTGTTGCATTTCTGCGAACGCTATAAATTAGTTTTGTGCGTACTTTTGCACTTTTTGGTCGCGGCACTATAACTCCCAACTCTATCTCTGTTCTCCGACTTTAGCTTATTTAAATTTGTTTCATTCATAACAAAAATTATGTTGATGCACAGAAAAGTGCATTTTTGAACACAGTAAACTTTAATTTTACTAAGTTTAAAAAAGAGCAACAAAGTAGGTGCCATGTAACTCGTATGGCTGTTGGTTGCAGCCCCTATTACCGGCCAACAGCGATCCATCACAGAAGTAGGTAGGTAATGTATCGCAAAGTAAAACTTATTTCCTTCTCTAAAACTTGTTCAAGAGTTTGCTCAGTTTTCTCTTGAGAAATCTGGAAGACATTTTGTAATGTATAGTTTTTTGAAAAACATATTTACTAAGTAAGCGAGTGAGAAATTACCTGCTTCAAAAAAATGTAGAATTTTTATGTTTATATTTAACTTGTAAATGACGTCTGGCGGAAAGTAGGCAATAGTGACTTCTAAAAATTATGGGACCATTTATAAAGTCGGAATGCCCAGAAGCACTCAAATTGATGTTCTACTAAAGTATCTCTTTACGCTTCCGTTGAAGAACCCAGGGTGACAGGAGGAGGGAAACACGAGAACTCCTTATTGCAGCGCTCCTCGATTATTATCTAATAGATTTAAACTGGTAAGAATTATTAGTATTAAAGTCAACAGGATATTTACCATGTCTTATTGGGAGTACACGACATTTCGGCACTGTTGCTGCATATGTTGCAAACGCCATGATCACGGAGAAACTAATATATTGGCGGCTGATAGTGAAAGTCTTAGCACATAATATATCGATCTGCCCTCCTTCACAGTTATACACGCGTTAAATATCCCGTTGAATTTAATACTAATGTCAGTGACAATAAAAGTTTAGGTACGTATAAGAATTAACTACATCTATGCTTATATTATAAAGAGGAAAGATTTTATTGTTTGTTTGCATCAAATAGGCTCCGAAACTACTGGACCGATTTGTAAAATTCTTTGACTGTTGGGAAGCTACACTCTTCCCGGTAAACCTATGCTATATTTTATTTCCGTATTCCCACGGGAACGGGAACTACGCGAGTGAAACGGCGGGACGTCCGTTAGTCATATAATAAACCTTATCTACTTGTCTGAAAAATAGAGCGAAAAGCACTTCAAGGACAGAAACAGTTCGCCATAAGTAAGAATCTTTATTTCAACAAGTTGTCTAAGCACCTACTTATCGCGGGTGACGTTGGGAGAGATGGCTGTCATTAATTAAATTCTATACATCAAGAGGTCAATTGAGTGAAGGACTCTCATTTATTTGTACAGTCCATGTGATTCAATATAGAGGAGAGTCGCTTTGATTCAGGTCAATGACTAGTGAATTTTGCACATGTGGTTAATGTAAATATAGTTTAACAGATATGTACTGACAGGTTTATAACAGTTTGTTCTTTAATCCTCAGAATAAAGTAGTAGTGTAAAAACACAAATTTATGTTTTATGAAAATCTGATTTGATTAAATTAATAAAATATCGAAATCGTCATTAGTGATTGAATAAAAATTGGAACTTGCTACACAATACACATATTGAATGAAAGCACCTAAATTTTTTCACATCATTTACTTTTTGAAAACTTGATGGCGATGGCGGGGTATAGAATATTATAAACTTCAGCCATAAACATTTTGTTAAACCTAGTATGTATTATATTGTTTTCATTCAACAATATGAAAAAAAATGAAGAACGCGTTGATCACAAAAAAATATGATAACTTTAGGAATGTTTTTTTTTCATAGTGTCTCAGTTATTTGCGCTAATACGCTTATGACTGAGACACTGAGAAAACACGCCTATGAACACATAAAAAATGTTGTTTGGTACTACAACACATTTTTATTACCACGAGTAAAGGTGCCTACATGACGATGAGACAAGCATACAGCCTACTTGATGAAAATCGGTCTGAGGTGCTTAGCTCGCGCTGACGACGCGACGCAAACCTTAAATAGGGTTAAGTAAATTGAATACTCCAACCTTCAAATTGCAGGGGATGGCGTGATACGAGTAGCTCAGATATTCAGAGCACCCCCATTAGTCAAAGGGATGAATATCTGTTCATAGCCTTACCACTCATAATTATGTACTGAAAGTTAGCAAACTAATTTGCAAAATCTACTCGAATTATTATTATGTTCTAAAGTAGGCAGTTACGAGTATTTGCCTAAGTACAGCGGCAATCGTGGAAACTTTGAAATAACATTTGAAATTATATGTATTAGCATCGCACGCGAGAGGCTTTCAATCTAAATTTACTCTATAGAACTTCTGGCCTGTTCTAAATTCTCAATTGGATTAACAATGTACGCTTTCAAACTAAACTTACACCTACCTACGTGCGGTCTAAAAATAAGGTAATTGTTCTAAATCGTAGAGGATTGAGGTTATTTTATCACCATTAGGAGTCGTCTGGTGTTTAGTCACTTGCGGATTCAATGTGAGGGCAGGCAAGTCAAGGTAACGAAGATTTACTGACTCTGTGTGCCTGACATTATTTTCTAGTAATATAGAAAGTAATGAAAACGAATATGTTCTGAGATTCTTAGGTTATCTTGTACTTAATCCAGTTTAGTTAGTGCATAACTTTACTTAAAACTATTCCATACAGGAAAATAAAATAAAAGTTACGGAGGGTTACGTACCAAAAAATGGCATAAACATCACGTTTGTTATTCTGAAGCCGCCCTTAATCCCCCTCTTTCTCTGATTTTAGTATTTATAGTTACAGCAGCACTAGAAAAACATAATCTGTGAAAAAAATAAGCTCTCTAACTCTGCTCTCTTGGTTCTTTAGATACAGCTTCGTGACGGGCAGACACAGTTTTTACCCTTCGAATAAATGATAAGAAGTCAATGACTAACATGCCATTTAAATCACGCAAACGCTTGTTAATGGAAAAGTCACAAATGGACACCCATCTTATAGTTGATCGTAACGTAAATTTCTATAGATCCACAAAATTTGTGTTAGACTAACACGCGTTAAACTCATAATATTGTATTAAGAGATCAGAATAGAAGGGTACCGAAACCTTTATCATCAATCCGAAACCGAAACCTTAATCAATATCAATACATATAATAAAATCGTAACAGGTCGCTTAAAAGAGCTTAAAATAGTCTTAATCATTAAGCTCTTTTATGATTAAGCAATCAGGGCAGTTTCACATGCTGCTTGATGAGTCTGATGAAGAAATACCTCTCCTTTCATACAACTTATGTGACGTAAACGAAGTTGCGGGGTCAGCTGGTTTATAATAATAAAATAGCGCCGCGCGAAATTTCGTTCTTTTAATACATACATAACATATATATGGTCACGCCTTTATCCCCGAAGGGGTAGGCAGAGGCATATTATATGCCCACATTTCACCTTTGTATAATTTGTCCCACGTAATAGGTGGTGAGCCGTATTGCCGTGTTTAAATGGACAGGCGCAGGTTGTGACTGCCTGCTGTTGAAATAAAGCCTTCAACTTAGCTTAACGACTGCCATTTTACTGGCAACCGGGACCAACGGCTTAACGTGCCTTCCGAAGCACGGAAGCGCTCAAATAAATGTCACAAAGTGATCACACGGATGGTCACCCAACCATGGACCGGCCATAGTGAAAGTTGCTTACTGCAGTGATCGTTTACAGAACCCTGAGTCCGCGGGGCCACGAGCGCTTATACAACACAAAATTAATGGTGGATAGTGTCATTATTCACTTAAAAAGTTGTTGAATATAAAGAATAAATTGAAACATGAATGCTATTAACTATTTATTTCAACTAGAATAGTTCTCTTATGTACTAACTATATTATATTGAAACTGTCTCATTTTAGTAAAGAAACTTCATACTTCAGTATTTAAAATTCAAATGAGGTACAAATCCAGTTAAAAACTTTGTGGGAAAGTGACCGCGTGTAGATCAAACATTTAGGTACAATTTTAGCACAGGCTCGCTTCAACAAAATTATTTACACTGGTGTTACCCAGATTTGTGAAGTTTTGGTTTTAAAATCCGTCCGCTCAGAGCTTTATTTAAATCAGCATAAGTAATTAAATGTTGAATAGTAATTTATATACCTAAATCTGCAGAATTTCTCATTGTAGTACTTCTTGGAAAAGCAATATTTAACTAGCTTCATGTTAGGGAATTTGGTGGTTAGGAATCAAAATGTGGTCTAAGTGTATTCATACAAAGTTGGAATTCGGGAATAATTCCTAAGAAAAGCTTTATTAGCCTCTTCTCTTTTATATACTTTACAATGTGACTAATTTCACGATCCTCCGTTAGCGCCATTTTCTTAAAGAGGTGCATATGTACCAAGTTTACTCTTATTATGATAAATTGTAAGAATTATTGTAAGGGTTGTTCTTGGTTCAATTTATTTAAGATTCAATTCACTGTTTATAATTACTGTTCTTGTCCAGTATCATCCCAATTTATTACTTTACTTACGTTTCATGAGTTTTAAACTTTATTTCAAGGCCTGAATTTCTAGTTATGGCCTAGATTACTTAACAGTTACTTCCATATAGTTTGATGTTTTCGTCGGTTTAGCCTAGCCATAATTCATGGATACATTCATCTCTCGCGGGATATATGCTAATAGTACTATGATTAATTAATAGCACAGAACAACCACGGAATTGAATATTAAATATTGCGAACTTTCCGTAGCCTCATCTATTAATGGGGAAGGATTATTCTCCTAGATATATATGACGAAATTCTTTGTTATTTTGACATCTATACCTATTATTAAAAGAATATTTTAAAGTCTTGCGTGAGTTTTAAACTTTGAGGCACGATTTGTCCAATTTTAGGATCAAGTTAAAAAGTAAACTAATTACTTTTTAAATATTAGGAAAAATAAAAGTACTTAATTTAGATAAAAAAATTAAAGTGTCACAAAAATGACCTGGGACATCCTTCTGAGCGCTTACCCGGGGCTCCCGACCGTAGGCTGTTGGGCGTTACGTGAGGTTTTTTAGTCGGTAGGAGTCCGGCATAGCATCCATGATGGATTTTCCCTTACGTTAAAAAAAAGAGTGTCACATAAATTATATTAAGTGCAAAAAACAGTACAAACCAGGTAACTTTTTAGGGAAGAAAGTTCGTTGATGGCAACGAGTGGTGGTGGTAGTTGTTTAGCAGCAGTATTTATTCATTTTTGGTAGACCCGCTAAATCTGTGTTTTGTAAACGATCACTACATAGAATAACTTTCGCTGTAGCTCGTCCTTGGATATGTGGTCACATATCCATGGACGAGCTACAGCGAAAAGTGGTGACCACTTTGTGACATTTCGTTAGCGATAGTTGCCATGTATCGAAAGGCACGTTATGCCGTTGATCCGGGCTTTTTATTTTTTTATATTAAGCTCGCCAAATTAACGTCGCCATTCTAATGGGTAGCCGTGGCGCATCTAACGATTGGGGGCCACTCTTACAGTCCGTAAGACAGATTCTTTTGACAGTGCTTCTCAAGTTGGTGGCCCTGTGATGTGCCTTTTCATGCTTTGCTTGAAGAACCCGGGATTGTAAGATGAGGAAAACACGAGTGTGTGGGCACGTCGTTCCAGGTATTTATAGTTCGACAGAGGAATGATTTTTAAAACGCTCAGTTGCGTGAGTGGAACCTCTGCCCGGCACGCGTTGTTGGGGATGTTTGGGTTGGTCAGTAATATAGCCAAGTTGAAAGTGCGCGGCGCGGCGATTGCAGTGCGGGCGCCGGCGGCTTGAAAATTCGTCATCTCATCCTGCAATTGATCATCACATCCTACGCCTGTCCCTTCAACAAATAGACTCATTTCATAATATACTAGCTGATGCCCGCAGCTTCGCCCGCGATGGCGCTGTATGTGAAAAATGATTTTCCCGCTTTTCTGTTGAAATTTTTTCTGAATTTTCTTTCCTATAAACCTCACGGAGCCCGAGACCTTTCCAACGAATGCAAAACCGTGAAAATCGGTTCGTGCGTTCTGGAGTTATAGCGTCAGGAAGGACAACCCGACTTATTTTTTTCATAATGTATAACTCAGGCCAAAAAGTATTTAGCTATTAAACTCTGTTACTATGGCTATATCTTTTCATCCTGTTGACTACACATACACTAAAGTTTTAAATAAGCTACAAAGTTTTCTGATGGGGCTTAGCAGTTTTCCTTATTTCATGATGAAGTTAAATATTTCAGTCTTGACTTCATAGCCTAAAGTCAGGAAGATGAACAAGAATTTGCTTTTAACATAATATTTTATCGAAGCTTGTTTTTAAAGATTTTTATATTGGTTTAGGTATGAGAGTTATATTGGTTTTTCTGATGTTAACTATTGATTTTAAATATTTACCTTAGCACTTGGACATTTCCCAGCTGCTACACTCAGACTGCCGAATTTAAGGCTTACTTATTAGCAACTGACCTATATTGATGCAAACTTTAAACTAGAAAATATTTACCGATTTGATTTTACAAAAATGTATCAATCATGTATGTTTTTTACTGTTTAAAAAACACGATTATGAAAACTTCATTCGATCAGAATAGTTTGAGAAAACTTGACTGCATTCGCTAGTGTAACGGCCTGCCGCGCTGAGGTCCCGTGTTCGATTCCCGGGTCGAGCCAAATATGTGTGTTATCCACAGTTATTTGTTTCGTAGTTTGAGTGTTTCAATGTATAATATGTATAAATAGTAATTTTTTTTTCTCACAGAAAAGGGATGAAAAGTATAGTAAATTACTCGAGGAAAAAATATTTTTTCCTCGGGCGGTGTACTTTGAATCCCTGGCTGTGCTCAGGATTCGAGGTTAGAATCCTTCGCTTCGCCTCGTCGTCGTAAAAAAATATTTTACTCCTTTGTTAAACAATCTCCTACTGTTTGAACCATGAACGAATTAAATTCAGGAAGTATTTATCTGATCAGAAAACATCGTTTTACATAATTTGCTTTTTTTTGCAAATTTTCTCGTTTTCTAAATAAATATTTGTGGACATTCACACACAACATCATCTAGACCAAATTAGGCTAATATAAGCTTGTGCTATGGGATCTAGATGAGTGATATACATACTTATATGTATATTTCTAAATGGTATGTATTTAGAAACTCAATTTTCAATTTACTCATTATTAATAGAAAACGCCCAAACTCCGAAACAAACATTTGTGGATCACACAAATATTTGGACCGACCCAGGAATCGAATCGGCGGTATCAGTACCGACTACGCCACAGAGGCAGTCAACAAAATAGGTACACATAATTTTCCTAAAGTGTGGACATTTTATAAGTTATAATGTTGACAGTTAGTTCAGAGCGCAATGAAATTTTCACCAAAATTGCGTGAATACAAACCACATTCACACCGCAAATGATCTCGGCTAAAGTTATTTCGTACTATTGTGGTTTAGTGTTGCCCTTACTCCACTGCCATAAGGAAATTGTGTAGGTAGATACTGAAAACACAAAATAATAAGATAATTAAGATTTTCTTCTGTGTTGAAAGCACGAATAATTTATTATTTAATTGAATTATCAAGATTATTTCCATTTAAATCATATTGCTTATCTATTTATGAAGAAGCGCTCGTGCCCCCTGCTGCTCACTGCGGCAACACTGCGGATTCAGTGTTCTCTAAACGATCACTGCGGTAAGCAACTTACACTATGGTCAATCCTTGGGTGGGTGACCATCCATGTGACCACTTTGTGACATTTATTTAAGCGTTTCCGTGCTTTAGAAGGCACGTTAAGCCGTTGGTCCTGGTTGCAGTAACATGGCAGTCGTTAAGCCAAGTTCAAGGCCTTTTTAGGCGGCTTGAAAAATTCACAGTCACAACCTGCGCCTGTCCATCTCAACACGGCAATTCGGCTCACTACCTATTACGTGGGACAAATTCCAAAAAAAAAGGTGAAATGTGGGCATATAATATGCCTCTGCCTACCCCTTCGGGATAAAGGCGTATAATATGTATTTATTTATTGTATACTTTATTGTACGTCAAAGTAGTATAACAAATAAGAAACTTATACAAAAGGAAGCAATACAATGGGCGGCCTTATTGCTTAAAGCAATTTCTGCCAGGCAACCTTTGTTGCATATATGTACGAGTATGTATGTATTTGTAGGTAATTATTAATTTTGAGTACCTACCTGAATTTTTTCATCATTTCAGGAGAGTATTGACCAAATCAGGGAATTTATAATTTTTTTTATCTTTTCATAGGATCTCTCTCAACTTAAACACTGCTAATCAAAATCGATTGAGTTTGAGCTCTTATTTACTTGATGCACATGTACATTTGAAGTGCTTAGTGAAAAGTGATTGGATTATAATTACTTCTGTGGAATAACTAAATTTCACGGAGGCGAAGCCGCGGGCGTCTTCAAGTATAGACATACGTCGCTTATTCCCTGGAGAAGTAGGCAGAGATACATTAAACACATTTTTTAATGTATCTCTGCCTAACCTATTTAACGACTGGTAATAATGGGAGAAAGATATGAAATAATCAGCTTAAACTACAAATAACATTGAGAAAATAGTTAGCTCACTGCAGCACTTGCAATTAATCCTTTCGGGCTGATGTTGGACCAAGTTTTAAATAGAAGAAGTTATTCGAAACTTTGAACCTAGTACTTTGGAAAAGATTTAACGGGTTTCTTATGATGAGTCGATATTTCAAGCAGGTTACTTCTGATATTCTTTATTTTTATATAACAAATTTTAAACGTCGATTTTAACCTGTGAAAGAAAGGAAATGTGTTTATTTACTTTAATAATAATAAACCGCGAAGAGTATACAGTGTCTTCTTCCATTTACATGTCAATACGATGATTTTTTTTTAAACCTGGCTGAAGCCCGTGGCTTAGCCCGCGAAGTATTCATTCCCTTTTGTTTGTGAAGCGCTTGTTTATAAAATTATATCAGATTACTGCTTCTCGAGAGATTGAGAGAGTTAAGAAATTACAAAGTGTATACGAAGACACAATAATAGATTTTATTCAAACGTATATGCTCAGATTTGGATTCCTGTGCGTAACATTCAATTGATACCGGGAAAACGTTATATTTTTCCTTGTTATTTAAAATCGAAACCCTACCGAGCTCATCATTCGGCAGGTGGGCACGGTTATTCACCATTTTCGGTGATTTCAAATGATAATCTTGCCATTAGTTTTCGGTTTATGGAAGAAGAGTTTATTGAATAGAAGATTGTTCTTGAAATACCTATATACCTACTATGTTTTAAACTTTGTAGAAATTTGGTCTCACTACTTGAATGCAATGAATGTTTAGCTATTCTGGTAAATGATAATAATTTATTAGCGACTGCCACTTAGGTCCGTAAGTAGTTACTAAATTTTCTAATTTGTGGAGTAACTAATTTCCATGCGCGTTCCATTAGGTACCTTATTTTTCAATTTAATGTAATAGTACCTACATTATTGCATATTTATCGACATTAAAATATATTGAGGTATACCGGGTGTTTCTTTTAGGGTGTCAAGCCGCCACTAGCTGGTAGCAGGGTCCCATACCTATCGATTTAACCCCCATGTATGTTCTACGATTTTTTGTAGTTTTCGAGATATAATTTTTTTTCGTTATTTTTCCACGTGGCTTTAAATAATTACAACTTCTTTTTGGTTCGACTTTTCTTGGATATTTTTTTATTATTATAATGCCTATTGATTGCAGTATTATGGACAAAATAATCTCCTTCCTAACTTTGATACAAGATGTAAAAAATTTAATCGATAATAAAAAATAGGGAATTATGCAGAACATTATATCTCGAAAACTACAAAAAATCGTAGAACATACATGGGGGTTAAATCGATAGGTATGGAACCCTGCTACCAGCTAGTGGCGGCTTGACACCCTAAAAGAAACACCGTGTATATCTTATTATTGAAAGAAAAGAATACTAAAACGCTGCAATTCGCAGCTGTTCCGTAACAAATTTGTGGTACATTACGGTCACATACAGAAGTTTGTCTCAAACTAATGCTAACACACTAAAATAAAGTAAAAAAAATCTTTAGCAAAATGCCAGTAACTGAATGTGCACATTGCTCAGAGTAGTTGTTCTCTTTCTATTTACGCTACTAAGTATTTGTTCTGTCGTAACTTGACCGTTCTTTAAATTTGACAATATACGAAATCGTTTTATCACAGAAAACAGCAAAACACTTGTTAAAATATGTATTTATAGGGCCGTATACTAAGCGTTTTTTTTTTCGATAGATTTATTGATAATTAAATGGCACCCGCAACTCCACCTGCGTAAAATTTTGATCCCATTCCAAAAAAAACTAGCCTATGTGGAAAGGGTTATTCCCCTTTTGGTAGTTCATGCCCATTTCCTGTTTTGTCTTCTTCTAGATATGACCATTTCCGGATTTGACTACTTCCTTCTGTGACCAGATATTTAGAGGTCCAGTTAATGGTATGACCACTTTCTTATCTGTCCACCCTTAGTACGGTGTACAAAATACATACATACATACATAACATCACGCCTGTCACCCAACGGGGTAGGCAGAGACTATGACTTTCCGCTTGTTACGATTCTGGCAAACAACTTTCGCTTCTTCAACTTTCATAAGTGTCTTCATACATGCTCTTCGGCTAAGGGTACTCTTGACCTGGCCTTTTTTCAGAAGATTATCGATTTGATCGACATGAGTATGCCGAGGTCGACCCCTACCAGTTTACTCATTCACTCTCGCTTCATAAATCTGTTTCGTCAGCCTATTTCCATCCATTCTCTCTACATGTCCAAACCATCTGAGCATCCCTTTCTCTATCTTAGTCACTACATCTTCTGTCATACCGCAATGTTCCCTTATCACACTATTCTTTACTTTATCCCTCAATGTCACTCCAGGTATACTTCGCAAACTTCTCATTTCCATTGCTTTAATTTTACTTTCATGCTTCTCCTGCCACACCCAACTTACACTACCATGCATAAGTGTAGGGACAAGCACTCCTGTATGTACAGCCATCCTCGCCTTTTTAGACACGTTCTGATTGCTCATAAAGATGTAAATGGCTCTATTCACTTGATTTCCTGCCAAAACTCTTCTTTCAATATCATTGTCACACTTTCCATCTCTTGCAAATTTTGAACCCAAATATACAAACTCTTTCACCTGTACCACGCTCTTTCCTTCGATCGATATCGAGCAATCAGTCATACATTTCTCTCTTTCAAAAACCATTACTTTGGTCTTGCTTACATTAACATTCATTCCTCTACTTTTAAGCGCATCGTTCATTATATTAACCATCAACTGCAACTCCTCCGTCGATGATGCCAGTATTACCTGATCATCAGCATAAAGGAGGCATTTGACGGTTAGCTCATTCATTTCTAATCCATACGCGCACTCTTGTAGTTCTTTCAAGCAACTGTCCATGAATAGGTTAAACAGCCATGGTGACGCTACATAGCCTTGTCTCACACCTTTTTCGATGGGAAAAACGTCTGTGCAAGCTTCATTGATCCTGACTCAAGCACTCGAGCCCTCGTATAGAGATTTCAAGGTTCGTATCAAGTTGCTGTTCACTCCATACATGGACAGTGTTGACCACAGTTCATTCCTCACCACTCTGTCATAGGCCTTCGTGGACTTGGAAAACCAAGTCCACGAAGATGTAATAGACTTTTTGATGTTTTGCCAAAAACGTTACAGCTAGGCATCTTAATAAAAAGACCTGATCCGTGCATCCCCTTCCTTTCATAAATCCTGCTTGTACATCCCACATTTTTCCTTCAGTTTCATTCATCACTCTTTTAATCAAAACTTTCGCATACAATTTGCCTACGACACTGAGCAAGCCTTTACCTTTGTACAGCGGCACTATTACAGATTTGCACCATTCTTCTGGTACTCTGCCATTTCGCCAGCAAAGATTAAAAAGGCGGTACAGCTAGCAAGCTACCACGCCACGACCCGCTTTCAGCATCTCGACAGAAATTCTATCAATTTCTTCCATTCTTAAGTGGCTTTCATTCTTAACTTCATTCATTTCCGAAACATGAGTATCCCTTTGTATATACTCTTTTTCGAATAAACTTTCAAAATATTCCTTCCACGTTTTTAACACACATTCCTCTCCTATCGCAAGACTGCCATTACGGTTTCTGATTTGCTTAAATTGTGAGGTTGTCTTTTCAGTCCTCATTGTTCTTATAGACTTCCAAAAGAATTTTATGTTTTGTTGGAAGTCATCAGATAACCTGTTATGAAAGTCATCCTCATCATTATCTCTCTTACTTTTTATGACTTCTTTCGCAACACGCTTATACCTTTTATACTCATCCTTTGCCATTTTTACATCCTCATCCGTTGCCTTCTGCATTCTTTGGTTGGCCATTGTAGCCAACCAGTTCAACCATGCTTGCTTCTTATCAGACAAAACTTTTAAAACTTCAGCACACACTCTTTACCTGACCTCCTTGTCTCCTTTTGCTTATCCCACATACTTCTACTGCAACTTTTACGAGACCTTCCTTAATCGGCTTCCATAATTCTTCAATCTCACATATTTCCTCTAAATTTACAAATTTCTCGCTCAATTTACTTACAAATTCCTCTTTCACGCGTATATCTTTTAAATTTTCGACTTTAATGCGCTCCAATCCACCAATGGGTTTATGCACACGATGCCGCCACAGCTGAAACAGACCTCTTACTCGGCTAATTACCAAGAAGTGATCTGTGTCAATTCCGGCACCGCGGTATGCCCGGGTGTCCAGAACATTCTTTCTCATTCTTGCGTCTACTATCACAAAATCAATCATGCTTCTCTGGCTTTTTTGTTTCCTTGTATACAAGTGGAGATCTTTGTGGTTAAATATGGTGTTGGTTACCACAAGATTCCTCTCCAAACATACTTCAAGCAAACTTTCGCCAATTTCATTCACTCGCTCATCCCCAAACTTACCCAATACACTTTCATATCCATCACGCTTTACTCCAACCCATCCATTTAAATCACCTAATATTACAATCCTTTCGTTTCGTTTGCATTTACCCAGAATATCATTCACACTCTCCCAGAATGCCTGCCTCTCACTTTGGTCTTTTGAGGACCGGCGCCACCGCGCATCCTGTGGAGCATACACTCCTAACACAAAGATGCGGGTGAGTCCAACCTTTAGCCTCAACCAAACGAGTCTTGGGCTCACACATTGTGTACAAAGTGTACAGTGTACAAAATGATCATCAAAATAAATTTAAAAAACTATTCACGGTCCTATTCACACAACGTCATTCCAAAGTAGGCAATGTTTAAGCGGCTTGTGTTATGAGTCTCAGCACACGGATATTAGTACTTATATACTTTAATAAAAGAAATAAAGAATTATGAAACAGGGGTTGGTTTATTCCTCTAAAGCCTGGTATTACCTGTAGTAGGTACTTCTTTTTGGATTTTAAATTTTGGATTTTTACAAAATACTTTTGATGATGTTTTTCATCTGGTAAGAGTCCCATAATGGCTCATTTTTTATACCGACTAATAAGGTGGCAGACAAGCTCAGGGCCCACCCTTTTTGTTGGCTAGGGGCGCAATATCAGGCTTATTTTATTATCGTCGATCTTAATTTGCTTTTGTCGATCATTTGTTTTACTGATTTAAAATTGAAATATTCCCAGTAGAAATATATTCCCAGTAGTACCTACTACTGGTAATACCTGGGTAAAGAGGAATAAACTAACCCCTGACTCCAGGTTTATATTCGCATACTACTATGAATTGGAGCAATTCATAGTAGTATGCGTATATAAACCTGGAGTCTCACCCTTTTGTGAGTTTGAGGAAGTAATGGATAAAGTGCTATTTAAACTTGGAAAAACTAATAAACACCTAATAGTGTGCGGTGATTTTAATGTTAATATACTTATAAATACGCGTCAGACCAATGATATCTTAAATTTATTTAAATCACACAATCTCACTAACTTATTTTTAGAGCCTACTAGATATTGTGATACAACAGCTACTTGTCTGGACAATATATACAGTGATATGTTGCCAGAAAGTAAGAGTATTATAAATAAGATAAAATCAGATCATACTGGGCAAATAGCATCTTTCAAGATCACAAGAGAAAAAGTTAAAAGACGTAAAATATTATGTAGACCAGTAACTAGTGACCGCTTGGAACGTATGCGAGTTGGACTTTGCAATAAACTTCCATTTTTAGACACTGACTTAGATCCAAATGTAATGTATAAGTTATTTTTTGATTCCTTTTACAATGAGTTCAACTCCGTATTCAAGTCTAAGGAAGTCACAATCGGTGATAGGCCAGCCTTCAGTGAATGGGCCACTGAGGATATACATAAAAGTAGACAAAAACTGTATGAACTATACTCAGAAAGACAGCTTAATAGAACAGATGAATTTCTAAATTATGTCAAAACTTATTCAAAAAAGTTTAAAGCAGACTGCTTAGCAGCCAAAAGAAAGTACATAAGTAATAATAGAGATAATTTTGTAAAGCAATTAGTATGCTGACTCAGTACATAAGTAATAAAATTCTCAATAGTGTAGACAAAGTTAAATCTACTTGGAAAATAATTAAGGCAGAAAGAGGCCAAGCAAAATCGAATGATAATAATTTTAAACTTAAAGTAAATGGTAACATAATTACAACAGATGCCGAAGTCGCTAACGAATTTGAACAATTTTTTTCTCGGATTCCAGTAGATTTGACCAGAACCCTAGGTTCTTCTACCCCAATGGCAGAATCCTTGTTAAAAGCAAATGTTCCTTGCTGTAATGAAATATTCAAATTCAGTAAAATTAGTATACACACTATAATAAAAACTTTCAAATCTTTAAATATTAAGAAAACGGCTGACCTCTGGGGAATTTCTGTACATTTAGTTAATTCGTTAATTGAAATGGTTGCCCCTGAATTATCAATAATATTTAATAATTGTGTTGATAGTGGTGTGTTTCCTGACTTAATGAAGTTTAGTAAAATAACTCCTCTGTTTAAATCGGGTAGCACCTCAGATCCGTCCAATTTTTGTCCTATTTCTGTACTACCTACGTTTTGTAAAATCTTTGAAAAGGTAATGCTTAATCAAATGCAAAATCATTTTTATACAAATAAACTATTCCATACTAAACAATTCGGTTTCACGCGCGGTCGGTCTACCACGGATGCTGGAATCAAATTGTTAGAGTGTATATATGAGGCCTGGGAGGAGTCGTATGATGCTTATGGTGTATTCTGCGACTTATCTAAGGCCTTCGATTGCGTCCAGCATCAGACTTTAATTCAAAAACTTGATCATTATGGAATCCGGGGGAAGGCCTTGGATTTAATTAGTTCTTACCTTAGAGATAGAGTACAGAGAGTAGTTATAAATGGTAAACAGTCAAATGGTTCTGCTGTAACAATGGGGGTGCCTCAGGGTTCAATTCTGGGACCTTTTCTATTTTTAGTGTACATAAATGATCTCCCTCACCTTATAAGAGACGATCACGAGGTAGTTTTGTTTGCTGATGACACATCTTTAATATTTAAAGTTGAACGTGGACAACGCGATCTTGACGAAGTAAACAATGCCCTCTCTAGGGTAGTCCACTGGTTTAACGCTAATAATTTATTGTTAAATGAAACTAAAACAAAATGTATTAGATTCACCTTGCCAAATGTTAGGCTCGTTAACACCAGTATTAAGATTAGGGATGATCAAGTAGAATTGGTCGATGAAACTGTCTTTCTGGGCATAAAGTTAGACTCCAACTTGCAGTGGGGGCCTCATATCGAGAAAGTCTCGGGCAGACTGAGCTCTGCAGCCCATGCCGTTAAAAAGATCCGACAACTGACAGACATTAGAACAGCGCGTCTTGTCTACTTTAGCTATTTCCACAGTGTCATGACCTATGGCTTACTATTATGGGGTAACGCTGCCGACATCGAATGTATCTTTGTGTTGCAGAAAAGGGCTGTCCGGGCTATCTATGGTATGGGGTTTCGGGAGTCATTAAGAGAAAAGTTTAAGGATATCAACATCCTTACTGTGTATTCACAGTACATATATGAAAACTTATTATATACTCATAAAAATAACAATAAATTTATTAAAAATACTGATATCCATAACCTAAACTTAAGAAATAAGAATAAATTGGCTGTACCTAGATTTAGGCTTAATAAAATAAGCAATTCTTTTGCGGGCAATTGTATTCGAATGTACAATACATTGCCGACAGCCATAACAGGTTTGTCAGTTGATAAATTTAAAAAACTAGTAAAACTTAAATTGTGCCAGAAAGCTTATTATAGCATTAAAGACTTTCTAGAAGACAAGACTGCCTGGCAGTGACACGAATTGCTCCTTTCTACATTAAAAAAAAACTGTATTAGATACTAAGATGAATAAGAGGGACCGGACTGAGTTTCTTGGGGTGTTCTTCTCAGTCTGTAGCATTTCCGAACCCCCGGTAGAGTCACAAAAATTTTGACAAACCTAAATATTTTTTTAAAAATTTGAAAGGGAATAAATTTTATTTTATTTTATTTTATCCTGTTTCATAATTCTTTATTTCTTTTATTAAAGTATATAAGTACTAATATCCGTGTGCTGCGACCCATAACACAAGCCGCTTAAACCTTGCCTACTTTGGAATGACGTTGTGTGAATAGGACCGTGAATAGTTTTTTAAATGTATTTAGATGAATTATTTTATACGCCGTACTAAGGGTGGACAGATAAGAAAGTGGTCATACCAGGAACTGAACCTCTAAATATCTGGTCACAGAAGGAAGTAGTCAAATCCAGAAATGGTCATATCTAGCAAAAGACAAAACAGGAAATGGGCATAAACTACCAAAAGGGTTATTCCAGACTATAATTTATAGTTGTACCAAATTTAAGCCAGGCCCGTTCGGCCGTTAGAGCGAAAAAGAGTAACAGTATGGTATGAAAAACTTAAAATAAAAAAAAATCTTCTACACATCCAGACACTCCGGAAACTAGACAACCACACCCACTTTAATTAGTAAGATAGTTTGTTTAAAAGATGTATACCATAAAATTTTGACGATGTTAAAACTCAAGACGTATTGCCTTCATTTACTTATACTAAAGCGCCAGTTATGACGTCACGATTAGTCCGTCTATAATCCTCCACCTGGCACAATATAAATGAGAAAAAGATTAATGTGAACTGTTGGTCCCAATAAATCACTTTACCCTTACCAACGATTCTTAGCAAAAGGCGCATAATAAATTCTTATTTTTCACAAATTTTCGCTCACTCCCCAATTTGTAGGTCGAAATAATAATTTTTGTTCTCCGTAAAGAATAGCTATTTCGGGTTGAAAGGGTTTTAAAATTAAATGAAGTGTAACTAATATTCTAATAATTATAGAGGAAAAAGTATACGGACTACGAGAGCAGTATGTAACTAGGCAATATCCACGAGATAAAATTAAAATACTAAATGGTCTCTCTTGCTACCAAAATCAGGACTAGGTACCTTATAGTAGTTACATATTCCCAAAGTTTTATGTATTTAGACATTTGCTTACGAACCATAGGACGCCAGATCAAATCTGTTTATCAAATTTGTCACCAGTATATTTTCATCGAAGAAGTCGAAGGTGACGGCATGTGGCATTGTACTTGATGACCTAAATGAGAGTAAGAGAAAGAGAGAGAGAGAAAAGGAGACCGATATTTACGTACACCCGCAGTTCCATGAACAAAATGTAAAGTTTCTAAGGTACACTTTGATGAAAGCCTGTTTATAACTTTTATGATTTTATTTATTGTACATACTTAAAAGCCTACATTGTGAAGGTAAGCCCCATATTGAAAAAAATGTCAAATTAATTTTATGGCACAGCAATCGCTTCAACAATATCGTGATAAAGTCGTTGTTATAATACACGAATATAAATTTCTCCCTCACGCGACCATTGATATTATAATAAGGCTGTCGTGTGCTGCTTTAATTACTCATAATTGAAAAAATGTTGAAGAATATGACTCTTATACAGCAACTCAAATTAATGAAATATAGTTTTCATTTATTTTTGTTGTATACCTACTATTATTACTTAATAATAAATACATATTATTAAATAAGAATGAAGTTAACAAAGCTTTAATAATAAAATCTGACGTTTTGAAGTGAGCGAAAATTATGTTCATGTATTGTACACACAAGTGAACCTAATAAAAGCGTATTGATTGCTGGCAGCGAACTGACGTAAGGTAATAAATATTACACTGGTTGAATATTACTCATACCGGTATGAAAATCACATTCATAGCAAAGTAAAATATGAAATTCAGCAGTGTTCGTAAAATACACGCGACATTATTTACGAAAATTCAGAGGTGGATTCCACAAGACTGAGTAAAATACAATTTTTCATTTCACCTCGAGGTCCTGAACAAAGAGGAATTTTAATGCAATTTAGAAGTTGCATTGTAAGCGTGGAGCCGCTGGCATTTTACAGAGCAAGCTTACGAAAAGTATCATGAAGAGAATACACCGAAAATAATTAAACAATCGTGTTAGCGTAGAAGTAGTACGTGAGTGCGCACTCATATTACGTGATGTAGGTAAGTACTCGTATTATTTTGTTAAAATTTTGTATAAAATTATTTACGAAACATGTTTGATTATCAGGTATAAGGTCTAGTATTGAGAACAAAATTTTAAGTCCATGTTGGTAACAATGAAAATTGAAAAAAAAAACCAGGTAAGCTCGGCACGCATTGTTCGAGATCGAAAAGGAGAGGGTGGGATTAGGTTGAAGATCTCTCTGATCTCAGAATAAAGCACGGTATGATATATTCATGTGTTAATGTATCACGGCGAGTGTATTCGTCAAGTTACTTAAGAGTCCGTCTGACGCCAATTAGACTATTACCTGGATCTAGATCTCAGGACTCGTGAGGTTTAATGAATTAAAATCTTAACACAGACAACTTCAGTTCATGAACTAAAAATGCTTTTGGCTAGAAACACAATTGCTGATAAAATCATCGATAGATTTTTGTGTTGAAAATACCTCGATTCCTTGAAATTTTAACCTAGATCTCATAAGTTTTAAGTTTTTTTTTATAATATAAAATATGTATAAGAAAGGCAATAGTAAAATCTTCATTTGCACTAGACCACTTTACAAATATTGGTTATAGTTTTTTTATAATTAATTTATTTCGCTAAAAACGCCCAAAAACCGATCGCATCTCTCTCTTTCTTGCACGCTAAAATGTATATTTTCTATCTCCTTTCAACAATTTGGCGTCTGGTAGGCTCTCAATAATTTTGGTATCTAAAACAACTTAATTTTCTCGTCACCCTGGTTCAGTGTTTTGTAAACAACCACTTTGTCAAATATCTTACTCTACGGTTTTGACTGTGGTTGTTTGAGGCGTTTTCGTGCTTCAGAAATCATGTTGAGCCGAATTTAGAGGCACTATGAGCGACTTGAAATTTTTAACAGCATGTTTTATACTTCTTTGAGTGGCGTAACTATTTGACGTAATTCGTTTTCAATGTATGGAATTCCTCATGGATACTATGCCAGAATACTATCGGTAAAAACCACATGATGTTTCCCGGCTGTTGAAAATTGTACGATTTAAAATTGATTGATTGATTATGATTACATATTAACATAATAATTTTATAATTAAACTATTGTGGTTTTACACTTTGAATATTTCATTAAATAAAGTGCCTTTTTGGTTTTTTATACTTTAACGTAAAACTGTGCCAAATAAAAATGATGTAGTGATGTGGTGTATGGCCGGCCTTATCCTTCATTGTAATAACAATGGAGGGTAGTTGGATACGAAATAACTCCATGTTTTTTGTCTATCCTCGCCATAGTTCAGCTACGACCACGGGCGCTGCAACGCGTCCGAATCGTCGGTGCATGTAATTAATAGTATTTCGAAGATTGAATGTCGAATTAATGAAGATAGAATTTCGTGAAGTCGTGAATCCTAAAAGTATGATTGTAATACAAGAATAACCTAGGTAATTTTAAAAAACCATTCTAAAAAAAATATCAATAATATAACCGACATCAAACAAAAACTGAAAAATGAAAACACAGTAATATGTATTTTGATTTATTAGATATAATTAAATATCATATTAAAGTCAGCGCCAAGTAAACCCATAGTTTTTGGTAGGTACCTACTATTAATGGCACCGTCTTCAATATTATATTTAATACCTAGAATCTGATAATACATTTTACTATGTGCTCACTAAATTTTATTTTTCAGATTTTGTTTGAAGTCGGTTATACATATATTTGTTAAACATTTTCTTTTTCATTATTTTAAGTGACGGGTAGATTGAAAAATGTCTTTATCTAGGTGTTAAGTTCTCATCAATACAAATGAATCAAGCCCAAACACAAGGTAACTGCTGTAAATTGTTAAGGAATTTCCTCGACTGTCTTTCGACTCTATCATCAGATCGACTCTGGAGTGGAGACTAGTAAGACATTTTAATGAAGGTCTGGACCTTTATTAAAATGTAGAACATTAAAGCACTTACTTAATTAAAAAGTTAACAAACGCACTAGTTGACCCTACAATTTTCAGGGGTGCCTCGATGTCTCCTGGATCCCATCATTAGATTCTGACCTGGTGAAAATGGAACCACCTCAGAAGTAAACCCTTTTTTTTTTTTTTTTTTGTTTAACGTGAGGGGAAATCCTCATAGGATGTTATGCCGGACTCTTACCGACTAAAAAACCTCACGCCACGCCTAACAGCCTATGGTTGAGAGCCCCGGGTAAGCCCTCAGGAAGGATGTCCCGTGACTCCCAACAGACCTACGGCCGCCAATGCGGCCTCGCCCAGGGGGTTATTCGGGTGCAATCCCGCGTCTATGGGGGGTTTCGGGTGTGACCCCGCTTCTAAGGGGGGGGGGGGCGTGCGTGAGTTGCTCACGTCACGCTGCCGTCATGGGCCTGCTTCTGTAAGGACGGTGAGCGGCCCTCTCACCGTTCTCAGACCCCCGGTCATGGAGGCCGATAGTCCTCGGCGAAGACACGTCGGCGGCGCCCAGGGCGCCGACTGCGGAACTCGGGTGGGAGAGTTCTCTCCCGCACCCGGCCCCCCGCCTCCTTCGCGAGCATGACCTGCTCGCAGAAAGAGGCGGCGCAGTCCCATTTACTCCCGCTGGAGAGCATGGCTCGCACCATGGCCTCGAGCGAGAGAGTGTCCACGCCCAGACCCACTACGAGGACCTGGCGCTGTTGTGCCCACGCCGTGCACTCCACCAGAGTGTGGAGCGCCGTGTCATCGCTGCGGTCCTCGCAGGCTGACACTCGGCCGTGGTTTCCCGGTGTTTTCGCCACAGATAGCCGAAACCACCGAAGCTACCGTGCCCGGCAAGCATCTGTGTCAACCGGTAGGAGAGAGCACCGTGTCTTCTCTCCAGCCACTCGTCCATGACCGGTGTGACGGCCGCGATTGTGGCGAATCCCCCCTTTGGTTGCTCAAGTCGCACCTTCCATGTCTCCACGGTTTCCTGGTGGAGCAGGGTCCGCTGGGCCTCGATTTCTCGAGACGCAGGCCTTTGGCCCCGCTCCAGCGCCTCCTTGCGCCATCTGAACAGTGACGCAAGGGCTCTCGCTTCCAGGTCCCATGGAGGGGTCCCGGCTAGGAGACATGCCGCCTCACCGGAGATCGTGCGGTATCCTCTTATCACCCTGACGGCCATCACTCTCTGCGGGCTCAGCAGTCGAGCCTCATTGCTGGCCGTCAGGGTCTCCGCCCATACGGGAGCCCCGTACAGGGCCATGCTTCGCACGATCCCCAGGTACAGCCTCCTGTAGGGAGCGTTGGGTCCCCTGATGTTGGGCATCAACCGCGCGAGTGCGGCCGATGCTCCCCTCAGTTTTGGGACCAAATTTCGGAAGTGATGTCCGAAGTTCCACCGGCCATCGAGTACGAGTCCCAGATACTTCATCGAGGGCTCGATGCCGATGCTGACGCCCCCTACCTGTAGGCTGGATCCCGCAGGTGGCCCCATCCGAGGTCCGTGGAAGCACAGAGCCTCGGATTTGTGAAGGGCGACCTCGAGACCCAGTCGCCGAATCCGACCTACGACCTGAGCAACCCCTGCCGTGGCCTTAAGTGCTGCGTCACGGTGCGTTGCTCCCCGCGCCGTAACGAGGGTGTCGTCGGCGTAACACGTTACGCCGACCCCTCTGAGCAACGGACCACGCAGCACCCAGTCGTAACCGATGTTCCACAGGAGCGGTCCTAACACCGATCTCTGTGGAACACCGCACGACACATCTCGCCGACCCGGCCCTAGCCAGCTCGGGTAAGTTATGGCTCTCTCGGAGAGATAAGCCCCGACAATTCGACGGAGGTAGGGAGGCACTCCATGATAGATAAGCGCCTCCCTGACGCAGCTCCAGGGCAAGGTGTTGAATGCGTTGGCGATGTCGAGGGACACCGCCACCACCACCTCACCCTGTGAGACTGCTTCCTCCGTCAGGCCTCTAATGCGCATGATCGCGTCCACGGTGGAGCGTCCCTGACGGAAGCCAAACTGACTATCCGCCAAATCAGGCCCCACGCGTGTGAGGTGCCCGACGAGGCGTTGTGCAATAATGCGCTCAAAGAGCTTGCACACCTCGTCGAGCAACACGATCGGCCGGTACCCTGATGGGGAATTTGCCGGCCGCCCCGCCTTTCGAATCAAGACCAGTTTCCCTGTCTTCCAGACCTTGGGAAACTGGCCTTTTTCGAGGCATGCTTTCTGGCGGCCTTAGCCGCCTTCTTCTTTGCTCCCGCCACCTCCCAAACCCCCTCTCTTGAGGGAGTCAGGGGTGCAACGGGAGCACTGGCTGTGCTGGTGGAGGCGAGGTTTCCACCTACACCAGGTGCCGTCTTCTTCTTGGGGGCGGAGGGGGCGGAGACCTTCTGCCGGGGACCAGGAGCCCCACTGGGTGCAGCCGTCGCCGCGTACGACGTGACGACGGGTGCCGCCAGCGGCGGGCGGTATGCCCGGTCCTCGAGGACGCCGAGGCGTCGTTCGATGGTCTCCAGCAGCTGGGCCATCGTTGGTGTCGCCTTAGGAGGTGCACGGGGAGCGGGGGTTTTCACACCCCGAGCCTCCCCGGCCCCCTGAACCAGCTGCGTTAGCTTGTCGATCTCCTCCCGCATCAGCTCTTGCTGCTTGCGGGAGTCGGCAAGCTCCTTCTCCAGGCTCGCAACCCGAGCCCGGAGCTTCCCCTCCTCGTTGGAGACGCTCCTCTCGAGGAGCTCCTCCAACGCCTTAGTGGCACCCGTGACGGCTACCGTCACTACTTTTTTCTTGCCCGCTACATTTTTGGCGCCTTTGACGGCGCCAGAAATGCGGGCAAGAGCCGCCATAATCTCCTTCGCCGCCGGCACCTCCGTGATCCTTCCGCTTGGCTGCGGGGGCACAATCGCCGGCGGCTCTGCCACCCTCCCTCTCGCTCTGTAGAGGAGGCTTTCCGACCTCTACCCGCGGTGGTGGCCACTACCTTCCTGGGAAGGTCCTCCTCGCTGCTCGATGTTGCAGACCCGGGCCGACGGAACAGACCTTTGCCTGGTCCGCTTGACCTAGGTCTCTTCCGACCCGCTTCTTCGGCATGGAGACCGAGGGTATCCTCGGTCTCGGTACCCATATCAAGTGCCGACTCCATCTCGGAGCCGGCACGGGTTGACGCGACCTCCGCGTCACTGGGGGTGGTTTTTAGGCACACCCTTGGGCCTGTTGGACTGTGGTGACCCCTCCCATATACCACCTGGGATGAACCCTGGCGGAGGTCGACATGACGGATCATGCCAAGCGATTCCCCGGACACTGTCCGGGTGCGCTCCTGGGTAGTTTCCATTGAAGTATTTGCCTCAGTCATAATGTTGTTTTGCGTTTATAGTCCGCCGACTTTTTAAGGGTGGAAGTGGGGAAGTTGGGAGTGGACTTGAGGATGCGAAAGGGTGGGAAGGTAGGAGTGACGCCCTAGGCACTGAGTTCCCCCCAGCGATGCATCCCATTGCCGGGCGTCAGAGCGTAGGATTCGGGTAATTTTTTATAGAGGTTTTCTTCCTCGCAACTCCAAAGAGCCACCGTGCCCGTCTGTTGCCAGACGGGGTTACGGCTCGGCCGAACGATGGTCCCCATGGGACCGTGTACTTCACCACTGATCGCTCAGTGGCGAAGTACTCGTCGCCCTGAAAGTTCTCCGCTAAGTACACTCTGCATACAGAGTGCATGTGGAGAACTCCAAACCGGCCATAAAGGCCCCCCCTCCTTGGTGGACTATTGGCCGTGGGCGACGACGTGCGCCTCTCACGAAGCCCACATCGTCGTCCACGTTACCAGGATGCACCACGTGGAGGTTGTCCTACCCAGCACCCCCAGAAGTAAACCCTATATAACAAAAGAAAAAACATTGAAATCCGTCTATAATTGACGGATAAATCGGTGAACATACAAAAAAAATACATACAGACGAATTGAGAACCTCCTCTTTTTTTGAAGTCGGTTAAAAATAGTAATAATGACAAGCATAAGTCACATAATTAATAATAGCTACCTTTTGTATTGTTACAGTTGTCAGCAACGTTGCTTGTGCTACTTCACTTGTCAATACATGTCGTTGACGAGGGTCATGCGGTTAATCCCAGTAAGTATACCTTTTGATTATCCTTTCAGGTTTGCGTAAAAATTTAGTTTATTACGGGGTTAAAAGTTTTAATCACTTTTAATCTCTGCTGGCGGTAGGTACTCATAATTTTACAAAAGGTAGGTAGAAGGTACACATTGTAGCGTGGTTGACTTATCGGCACAGAAAATGGTATGGATTGTACCTACTAATAACAATGTGCTTCCACATAATCTAATTAGATACTACGTATCTACTTTATACTTTGTCTATCTACTGGAATATTCTAAACACAACCAACCACAAAGTACCTATTTTATTTTGCAGTACAACTTTGCTGTGACTGATTCTCCGATATTTCCATTTCTTTACATAATAGAAATAGACACAAGAATCAGCAAAAAAATAGCACTTTAAAGTTTCCACAAAATTGTTATATCAAAATGACTTCATTATTTAAAGGTACCTTTTCAAAATACAGTAGGTATCTCCACTTTACCTGGAAACTAAACTAGTCTGCAAACGAAAGACGGAAAAATAGACGCCGAACATAATAAACTATGAGAATTCTTTACGACTGCAGAACCCAAAAAATCTCTAATCTGACGTCGGCGTCGTACTGAAATATGAAGCTGGTATTAACTAAGCCTTGAGAAAAGTTATGTGAGACTCTTAGAGCAGTACTTACTCGAGATTCTTAACCCTTTTGCGTCACGTGATCCCACCTGAGTCTCGCATTTGACGCTGAAATCCGCAACGAGCCAACACAATCGTTAGGATTAGCTGAAAGCCTTACTTAGAGTAGTTTTGCCATATGAATTTTGTTCACACCAGTCAGTGCAAGAATATTAAACAGAAATGAATCTGATTTTCATAATACTATTTAAGTACTACGAGTAGGTCCGGTGGATTCAATTTGTTAAAGAGATATTTACAGTACAATCGATGGAGAGCAGCTATGTTTTGACTTTATAATTTAATTGAAATTGAAATCCCGCTAAACTGAGAGACAAGCATACAGCCTACCTGATTGATAATGATCCCCATTGTACATGCACGTTTGTAACACACGGGGCGTCAAACACGCGCTGCCGACCCTATAAATAATATAGTGTCGGATCTAAATAAGGATAAGGTCATTCTTCAGGAGGGGCAGCATTTACTGGGGAGTTTAACCCTCACTCCCAACCTGGCTTGAAAGAAAGCCTCTTTTGGAAGGTGAGTGGAGGAGTTGAGGTCAGGAAGATTTCATTACAAAATTATTAAAAATGCACTAATAATATAAATGTAAAATTTTCTGACGATGTTTGCAACTGAATCAAGCTCTAACGGCTGAACGGAAGAACAAGAAAATCCTGCCAGGAGCGAGTCGGACGCGCGCACAGGAGGTTCCGTGAAAAAACGACCGCTTAATCCCCCATGTTTTTCCGATTTTAATATTTGTTGTTATAGCGGCAACAGAAATACATAATCTTTGAAATGACAGCTTTCTAGCTATCACGGTTCCTGAGATACAGCCTCGTCACGGTCAGACAGACAGACAGACGGACAGCGAAGTCTATTTTGTATATTCTAATATTTAAATCTGTCCTTTATATTTACTTAATGTCTCCTAAACTTGACCATTCCGGCTAGACTAGCAATATAATCACGTATTACCTAAACTACTGCCCAACATATTACAGAGAACATTAAAGTAAATGCAGTGAATGTAGATACACCTGTGTGATACAAGCTTCCTAAGTAATTTGGGTAATTGTATCTTATATGGCTTTGTAGAGCTTACAGTATCTAAAGTGCAAATTTGGGTAAACTAGTAGGTACTACAGTTGTTGTGTGTTTTAGGAAATTCCACTGAGATATGCATTTAAAATAATGATAAAGAACTAGAGGCCACCCGCGGTTCAATCGGCAAAAATTGACGCCACCATATAAAAACTTTTAATACCATACATGTCATGGTTTCTTGGATCCCTAACTGCATACCTTCTTACCAATATTAGTAGAATAGCGTAGTGTACTTCCTTTACTTGATCTACATAATTTTAGTATTTTTTTTTTCTTTTTAACGTGAGGGGAAAATCCTTCATGGATGCTATACCGAACTCCTACCGACTAAAAAACCTCACATAACGCCCAACAGCCTACGGTCGGGAGCCCCGGGTAAGCCCTCGTAAGGATGTCCCAGGACTCTCAACAGACCTACGGCTACCATTGTGGCCTCGCCTAAGGGGTGGTTCGGGTGCTATCCCACATCTTTGGGGGGTTTTCAGGTGTGATCCCGCTTCTAGGGGGGGGGGGGGGTCCCTCAGAAAGAGGCGGCGCAGTCCCACATACTCCCGCTGGAGACCACGGCGCGCACCACGGAAATTTTAGTACACTGCAATAAAATTCTACATTAAGCGTAATGTTTTATCAATTAAAGGTGGTAATAAAAAAGTCGTTAGTAAATAGGTATTATTAATATTTCTGGCAAACTTAGCGAATAAACATAATTTTATTCCTTCCTTAAAGCGTAACGAGAAAATTTGTCTAAAACGCGGCTAATCGCTTTTGTAAAGCGGCCAAGTCTAGCTTCATTTATTTTACTCGCTCATGATACCAATTATTTAAAGTGTTATTTAGTTACTCCTTTTTCATGACTGCAAGCGCTGCTGCCATCTCTTCAGTAGGGCATTTTGTAGGATGACTCTCTCCATAGTTTAAACCAACGCGAAAGCAACGGCACGAATGACATTATTTATTCAACGGAAAATAGTTTGTAATGAAAACTTTTATTTTCAAGGAACACTTTAAAAAAATTATCCATTGCGTAGAGAAGGAAAATTCGAAATGAAACCCGGTTGTTTAGTGAAATGACCATCGTTAAGCCAAGTTGAAGGCCTTATGGGCGGCTTGAAAAATTTCAACTGCGGGTCGTCACGACCTGCGCCTGACCATTTCAACACGACAATATTACAACAACTATTACGTGGGACATAAAACTATAAGGTGAAATGTGGGCGTATACTACCCCTTTGCGGATAAAGACGTGACTATAATGTAGTATGTATGGATACTTTTACATTTAGTAATGTAAGGGGAGGGTTAATTATAGATAAACCATTGAAGGGTTCTCTCCTGCGGGCCAATACTTCCTAGCCCCTTACCAAAGTAGTAACCTTTTTATGGATCGGTGGTTAAGTAAGCGTAGCATTTTAAACAAAACTAGCTGACCCGCGCAACTTCGTTTGCGTGATAAATGAAGAACCCCTCGACCGATTTTGTGCAAACTTCACATAAACCATCTAATAAATAGTCCGAATAAAGCCTAAACATTTGGTTTGAATAGGTGAGCCCGTTCTTGAGTTATAAAATTACAACGAAAAGTGGCATTGATTTTTATATATATAGATTATATTCTACTATAACCTAAACATGCATATCAAGGCGTTATTTTGGATGATATAGATTTTTTTTAAATACGCCAAATATAATCGCCAATATAAAAAAGTTCAGGCCGCACAGAAATGGTTGACAGATCCTCAAGCAAATTTCATAATATTTGAAATGTTTATGGTAATTCTTTTGGCACCCTCGTATCCAGATGTCGTCTAGCCAGCAAGTCAAATCAGTATATTAACTTATCTATCAATATATATCTGTAAAAAGTCGGCATAAACGTATAGCATTGGGTTACAGAGCAATCCTATTACTAACTGATTTAGAGGACTTTAGCCTTCAACTCATATAGACTGCTTCTTCCAACTTTGAATTACAGGTTATAGCTAAATCTATTTAGGATACAACAGTCATAAGAAAACATGCATTTAAACTTCTTTGGAGGCATAAGCGGAAACTTTAGTCTTTTTTTTAAATATTTAGCTTGACAAAATGAATTACCACCTGATGGAAAGCATGGTGTCATCTAGCGATTTGGGACCATTGTCAGTCAACAAGACTAGTGACAGTGGTCCTCACGTTGGTGGCCTTATGATGCGCATCTTCACGCTCCGCTTGAAGAACCCATAGTTGTAAGAGGAGGGATACAGGTGCGCTGTCAAAATTTATCGTCTGCTAGTCCTAGGTACGTTTTATTATTCTTTGAGTCAAGATTTAAACCCTTAGCCACCTACCATAACTTTTTGTCACACAACCACCTACCATACGTCTATGAGACCCCTGAGTAAAATAGTTCTTTAAAGTAATATCTTGTTTATTGAAGTATATTTTTTAGTAAAAAATCAACTTAGGAAAGTATTAAACTCTTTAGTAAAGGTACAAGAGAATCATTTTTATAGGCATTTTGTCTTAATTACTATTAATCAACAATATCTGCTTAAAAACTAAGTCATTTGCTAAATGAGATCTATAAAAAATAATCACATGGATATGAACTTCTTTTATAATTTTTTACTGATTCAATAATCAACCATTGCAAAAAAAAGAAAATGGTGATAATTAAATTAAATAGAAAAAAATTACAAGCCCTAAACCTACAGTTTTTCACGACAATTATTGCAAAGCTTATTAGAAAATTCTCGGCAAATTGGTGATTTGCATTCGAAACTGATGTTTTGTGGTTTGCACGGCACTGAGGGACACGGAGAAAAGGTACAGGAACGGACGAGTTCGCAAACGACTCGGTCGCCGATATATTTACGTTATAAATATCTGCTGCGTCTGTGAGACGTATGGTAGGTGGTTAAGGGTTAACATTTTGCAATAAATTAATTTAAAATATAGGTATGGTACCTACCGTCTCTCAAAAAAGCGTCACGTTTGTAAACAATTTTGACAGTTAATAACTGTCAAAAATAGCGTGACTAAATAAACAACTTTGTAAAAGACGTGACATGAACTAGGTGTGTTGTTAGATTTTTCTGTTTCTTTACACGACGCTGCTTACCGACTGCCTATTTTAGAAATTTCGTAAGAAGTCGCCATGTGTTTTTATCATGGTGTCTTTTTAGCGCTTTTATAAGGAAAAATATTTATGTCAAAACTTTGTATTTACATTCCCTATTTACTTTCACAAATAAACTGCTCACTTCAATCCAGAAAAGTTAGCTGAAGAAAATTGCCTGTAGTTTTAACAGATACAGCACAAGAAATAGGTTGCGAGCACTTATGATATCTTTGAAGTTCAATATTACGTAGATAAATTGAACGCCGTGGCACTGACAGCTCGTATACCGTGCAACTGTAGAATGAACATAAAAGTCTCTCTACCAGTTGGCTTTTTCAAACGTGTCATTTGTCCTCGATGTACTTATGAAGTGTATCTTTGTAATGAACTCTATCAAGTTATGAGGAAATTGATTGGACAAGTTCATTTAAATTAAATTGGTGTAAATACTCGTAGGTAATACTAATTTTGTAATTCATTTCCTCGAAAAAGTGCTAAGATGTGT
This sequence comes from Miltochrista miniata, assembly GCA_933228765.1. Lineage (NCBI taxonomy): Eukaryota > Metazoa > Arthropoda > Insecta > Lepidoptera > Erebidae > Miltochrista > Miltochrista miniata. The sequence goes on from OW121756.1 coordinate 26,232,573, forward strand.
GTTTTGGATTAATAGACAATAGAAAATAATATGGTCAGGAAGATGACGTTAAATATTAAATCAAAGCAAAACATGTGTAATATTCGGTAGCAAAGGTTATTACTATCTTTGGATATTTCAAATCTGGTGTGTTGACACGTGTTCATTGTATAACATCGCGTAATAGTTAAACCTGTAAATGAATAAGCCCGCAATTATTCAGAGCTCAGCCTTTTCTTTTTTTTGTTTAACGTGAGGGAAAATCCTCATGGATGTTATGCCGGACTCCTACCTACTAAAAAACCTCACGTAACGCCCAACAGCCAATGGTTGGGAGCCCCGGGTAAGCCCTCGGAAGGATGTCCCAGGACTCCCAACAGACCCACGGCCGCCACTGCGGCCTCGCCCAGGGGGTGGGTCGGGTGCTATCCCGCGTCTTTGGGGGGTTTCGGGTGTGATCCCGCTTCTACGTGCGTGGGTTCCTCACGTCACGCTGCCGTCATGGGCCTGCTTCTGTAAGGACGGTGAGCCGCCCTCTCACCGTCCTCAGGCCCCCCAGAGCTCAGCCTTATTTCACAAACTATTACAACCTTAATTCCTTAGGAAAACGTTAAAAATCTTTCTATAATATTTGCTAATACATTTTGTTTCGAGATAGAATACCTATTTACCAAAATACTAACAAGCATTTTTGTAACTCCCTTGTGAAAGCACCAATTGAATCTGTCAACCAACATAAATATTATCTTAATGCATGATTACTCAAAGGAGCATTCAACGACCGAACAATAACAAAGACTGACTGATATTATTGTTACTGAATACATATAATATTGATACAATTTTCTAATCACAGTGAATGTCAACAATAATAATCCAAATAATATCTCCAAGATACCCGGAGTATGAAGTTCGTTACACAATAGACGTTTAACGCTTTCACACAATATTATGATCCAATCAGCACTGAATAGACGTTTTGCTGGAATTATCGATATTTTGAAGTAACAAAGGTTTCATTTCACACATTCATCGAAAATTCATATAATGGTTATGTATTTTGCTTCAAGAGATAGACGCAGTAGGTACAGTATAGACGTATATTTTGTGATCAGTTATAGGTGGTGAGACTATCGTCGTGTTATGTTACAAAATTTTACGACAATTTTAGAGTTTCTTCGTTTAAAATGAGTTTTAAAGGAATCAATAAAGGTAATTTTTATTTTCAGTTAAGTACTATTTTCCCTTGTAAAGTTAACGCCCTCGTAGGAATACTTGCTTATTTGTGAAAGATCATTTTGTTAAACATCTTACACTAATGTCTTAAGGTGGTAACCGATAAGCTGCATAGCCTTTTCGAGACTCAACGTGCCTTTCAAAAGTCGTTGGTTTCGGTTACCAGTAACATTGGAGTTGTTAAGCCAAGTTAAAAGTCTTTTGGAGGACTTGGAAACATTAAGCAGCAGTGGACCCATCCTATGTCAGACAGTTTTAACATGGTAATGCTCATCTTCAATGAAGGTTTAAGTACACTTGAAGATAACCTGGGCATCTAGTATACCTCTGTCTTTAATATGAAATATCTTACTTCTCACTAATAAATAAATGTTTTATTATAAAGTGAAAAAAGACTTTATAATAAAATGTTATAAAAAAGTTAGCATACTAATTGCTTTTAATATTTCATCTAATTAATAAATGCTGAAGTTTCTGAAGATGTTTGGATTTTTGTTTTTTAATCACGCTCTGACGACTAAACGGATCTGGTCTCATCTGGTAGAACTATAGTATAGAGATAGATTGTATTATTTATACTGTTGATTGATGACACTTGGTGGAACCTGCCGCACATACCGAATAACACCACTTGTACTGTTCCACAACATTCATGTGAGTGTATAAAACGTTGTGAAACAGTGCAAGTGGTGTTATTCGGTATGAGATAGACTATAGTCTGGAATTCACATTGACTACTTTTTACATTATTATCCCATGGGATGCGGATACGGGAACTGAATTTCACGCGTGTAAAGCCGCGAGCATCAGCGTTATTTGTGTATCCTACTAACTATAGCGTATATTAACGACATCTAATGCTATGTCTCATTTGCTGCGGTTTGTTCAAAGACTAGTACCACAGTATAAATATATGTTTAACCAGTATTGTAGCTCCCTACAAACGGACGAAGCGCAAGCTATACCTACGATTCTCGTTTTCGGCATGCCTTTCAGCAAGCAAGCAGCGTCCGCAGTCGCGATTGTGCCGAGTAGACGAATGGAAGGTGTGTCGTTTTTTAAATAGTAACCGCGCGTGTTTTATTTACTAAAAATATTTAATATGACAACTAGTGTCTATTGTGCTTGTTTTGGTTGCATGAATTCGTCAATAACGCACCCAGATATAACGTTAGACTATAAATTGATTTTACTTAAGTACTAATTGGTACTATACCACTAGATGACTAAAGTTAAACAAAGTGATTGACACGAGTGAACTAGGTTGTTACATGAAGTAGGTATGTTTGTGTTTAAAACTAGACTTGTGCTTGCTCAGTCAGTGAACGGTGCGATCCAATATAGTACAATATCCAAAAAAAAACTAGTTCAGAACTCTAGTACATGTAGGTAGTACATTTAGTTCCGTTGTCAGTTCGTAGTTATTTAATTGAGAGCAATGATTTAGGTATGTTTCAAGAGTATTCATTTCTTTGTGGATGACCGATGTTACAGTACACTTAGCACCGTATGACTGCCTCTGTGGCGCGGTCGGTATTGATACCGCCTGCGGCGCTGGAGGTCGTGGGTTCGATTCCCACCCGAGACAAATATTTGTGTGACCCATAAATGTTAGTCTCAAGAGTCTGGTTGTTTCTATGTATAATATGTATGTATTTAAAAAGTATATTAGTATTAATATCCGTGGTCTGATACCCATAACACAAGCAGGTTATTCCTAGCTTACTTTGGGATCAGATAGCGTTGTGTGAAAATGCCCGTGATTATTTATTTATTAATAAAAAAAAATTTACAGCATTTTTGTTACCTTTGATTTTTATTACACGCATAGAGACAAATATGAACTTCCAAAGTTTAACACAACTTGACAATGTACGAAAAGTACTAGAGACTGACTAGTACTTTCAAATCGAAAAATAGTTTTAATTTTGTAAATCAAAATTTTAACGCAATGATTATAAAGACTAGAATTCCGTGATTCTATCACAGACGAAACATGTGGTGAGCCGATTATTATTGTCTACGCCGTTTTCAAATTTCTACACCCGTCTCACACAATCGTTAGTAGATAACGGGCGCTGCGCCGCCACGCCGCCGCCAGCCGTTGCGGGGATATTATATTATTACTCACAAAGTATTTTTTTGTTTAAATAAAAAAGGTACATATTTACTCGAAATGAAAGCCGGTTGTCAGTAAAACAACAATCCTTAATACAAATTGAAGGCCTTGTGGGCGGATTGAAAAAATCAACTGCATTAGGCTCACTATCTATTACGCGTACGTAAAACTATAAGGTAAAATGTGGGCGTATACTATGCCTCTGCCTACACCTTCAGGGATAAAGGCGTGACTATATGAATGTATGTATGTACATATTTACAATCGCAATACTAAATAGAAAGTCAAAGTAGGCACATATTATTAAAATGCTGTAGGTGGGCAGCCCTATCGCATGCTTACGTACCGCGCGGCTGTAGGCATTTATTTCTAAAATCCGGCCGAGTCAAACTACAGTATACAGTGCTAGTACGCTTAGCGAATTGTCGTGTCGGCATGACTCGGGTGAATTATGACCGTGGAAATTAAATGCCATGTTAGCGGACGAGCTAGTTTAGAGGTCTAAACAATGCGCGGTTTGGATTATGCCAGAATAAAATGTTAAATAGATTTTCTTCTTCATTTATGCCATGCACCAATCAACTATTTATTACCATCTGCTAATAAAGTGTTTACACAAGGATATACAATTTATCATTATCGCCGCCTCCTTCTGCGAGCAGGTCATGCTCGTGAAGGAGGCGGCGGGACGGGTACGGGAGAGAACTCTCCCACCCGAGTTCCGCAGTCGGCGGCCTGGGCGCCGCCGACGTGTCTTCGCCGAGCCCTATCGGCCACCAGGACCGGGGGCCTGAGGACGGTGACAGGGCGGCTCACCGTCCTTACAGAAGCAGGCCCATGACGGCAGCGTGACGTGAGTGAGACAATTCACGCACGCCCCCCCTTTAGAAGTGGGATCACACCCGAAACCCCCCAAAGACGCGGGATAGCACCCGAACCACCCCCTGGGCGAGGCCGCAGTAGCGGCCGTGGGTCTGTTGGGAGTCCTGGGACATCCTTCCGAGGGTTTACCCGGGGCTCCCAACCATAGACTGTTGGGCGTGACGTGAGGTTTTTTAGTCGGTAGGCGTCCGGCATAACATCCATGAGGATTTTCCCTCACGTAAAACAAAAAAAAAAAAAGGATATACAATTTGGGGGACTAGTTATCTACTTAGGTCTGAATTATTCTATTACCGTCTACTCGATACGTTGCATTTTAATTTAAAATTTAGGTGCCCTCAGCTAAGTGTAAAAAGGAACCCATTTTGAGACCTATGCCAACAAAAGTCACCTCCTTGCTAGTATTTACGACATTAGAGGTATGTTTACAAACCTGAGCTAACATAAATTATGTAGATTATTGCAAAACCAGAGACACCATTTCGACCTAGTCAACCCAAGATAATGAGCAACGCTAATTATGTAAATACACCAAGTGAAACGTAAATTCAGTTAATAAGTTTAAATACTTTTCAAAATTTTGCGCATATTTTCATTTCTGCAAAATGCTATAAATTTGTGTGGTGGTGCGTACTTTCGTCCACACTATTTGGTCGCGCATTATAACTGCCAAACGACTTGGACAATCCTTGCGATAAAGGTATATTATTATTGTGAAATGAGGAAGGTGTAAATTGCCAAACATCCGATAATGGCAGGAATGCAGGAGTGTGAATGGCTTCATGCCATTTTTAACACGCTTCTATTAGCTTCACTTGTAACTATGTATGTAAGAAAATCTTGGAATGTTAATTTGACCCACTTCCCGTCCTTCCTTCAGGCTGAAATTTTGCACACGCTCTGAGTTCTGCTGACAATACATGACTAGCTAAAAACGGCATTACAAATCCAATATGGCGGCCTCCCCAAAATGGCGGACAGGCTATTTGAAATGCTTTGCTGTCAGAAATGCGAAAAAAATTGTCACGTGACGTGCTAAAAGCGTGTTTTTTAGTTTTTTAAACTATTATACATATTTCAACTATGATTAACCTCAAACAGAAAAGAAACAAAATTTAGAAGCAGAAATTGGATTACAGAAATGTAATCCAATAACAGTTTCTTGGTAACAGATTGCAACGTAATTACACTCGGAGTGTTGCAATAGGTCGTGTGACTTTTTTTTGTGGTTGAAATACAAAAGCATTTTGAGTGGGGCGTTGAACACTACATAGTCATTTCAGCTTTAGTGTTCATCACGTAAAACAAGCGGTCTACAGAAAAATGCGCTTTGCAATGTACATATACTGTTATTTCCGTGTTGTTTTAAAACATTTTTTACAGTGCCCTGTTTTTATGTGTGTATTTTACATTTTTGGCTAAACCAGATTACGTGGTTATGTTTGTATTTTTTATTACAATGACTTTTTTTAACGAGAGAAAAATCCTACATAGATGCTATGTCGGACCCCTACCGCCTAAAAACCACACGTATCCTACTCAACAGTCTACGGTTGGGAGCCCCGGGTAAGTCGCGGAAGGATACCCCAGGATTCCCAACAGACCTATGGCTACCACTGCGGCCTCACCTAAGGGGTGGGGAGGGGTTATTACAATGACTATACTTAAAAAAATACACCAAAAATGTTATAATGTTGTTATGTATATGGAATCATAGATAATGTAATAATAAGTAAAGTTTACCGGTATACGTAACTTTATTGCTATAAATTATTAATGTCACTTACCTAGAAACAAGCAATGTCGCATATTTGCAAAAGCATCTTCAGCTCATAAAATTATAAGGCGATTGGTATGTCAATGCAGGTATCAAAAGCATTTGAGGTAAGGTTTAGGGATTGTATTATGCTTCAAATAAAGTTTTGATTTGGTTACATCTAAGATGAAGTTTAGGGAAGGAGAAAATTCTTAGATTTTTTCCTTCCCTAAACTTCCCTGTTTATTGAAATAAGTTACTGTATTTTTCGTTATTTGTTAGAAATATGCTTACTTTCAATGTTCATATTATAATGAATCTCGTAAAAATAAAGTAAGTGGGTATGTTACTTTAGCTTAAGAGCGTAAATTCGGTTTTCAAATTTCTTTACGATCGTAAGAAATCAGCCGACGCGGCGCACATAGCCGTATAGTGCCAATTGTTGCTACTAACAAGTTTGATACTTTTGTTTTCCTTGATGTATTATCGGTGTCATATTCTGAGTCTAAGCGTTCAATCTTTTAATTTAATTTTTATGTTAGTAATATTAGTTAATAATAATTGATTATTTTATTGCAAATTGATGTAGTGATAGACACTGACATCATAAAATTAATAAAGTTGACATTTATTTACCTAACTAATATCAATATTGCAATTAGAAATACCGAACCGAAGGAACCGACGTGCATGGATGAAAAGAAAAATGAAAGTTGAAGAAGCAAGTGAGGTGTGTATGGAGCGTGCCGTGTGGCGCTCGGTTCTTTCTGCCTACCCCGCAAGGGATTTGTAATTTTAATTTAATACAAGTAATTTTAATACTGACTGACTACCGTGTATACTCTGTGTTTTGCCAGTGCCGTGGTTATGCTTCTTCTGTCGAAAGCTCCCTCTATGTTTATGAAAGTGCCGAGGCACATTGATTGATTGATTCTGGATGACCTCTTCTATTTCGTGTACTACTGCATGTAGTGCTGAGTCTGTAGACTTGCCGGGGGCATTATGCGCGTTGGTTGGAATGCAGTGGCTTATTTTGAAGGGCCGTCCCTCGTTTGTCTCTGTCACACAATCTTTCCAGAGTTTTTAGCAGGAAAGACGAAGGGCTTATCGGTCTGTATAACCAGAGGTCTGAATCACAAACATAATCCCTTTACCGGGTTTTGGTATAAAGATCACTTAGACCTCTCTCCACAGTCTGGGTCACAGTCCCATTCATTGTCTGGCGTATAGATAATATGTAACTGACAATATCAACTTGTGTCCTCCCCCATTTTATCACTGCAGGGAAGACTTCATCCTGTCCTGGAGATTTGAAGGACTTGAAGCTGTTAATTACCCATTCAGTTTTTTGTAAGTTGACAGAATAGACTAGAACAGGTCTTGCGGGCTCCCACTGGACTTCTTCTGTGGATACATTTTCCACCAGCCATATGAGTGTCTGCAGCAATTGGCATTCTGGGAAGTGCGTTTGTATCAAAATACTCTCGGCTTCTTTTCATGATAGTTAACATTAGTAGAATGATGTAGTGGTAATTTATATGTTACTAGCTGATGCGCGCGGCTTCGCCCGCGTGAAATTGGGTTCCCGTTCCCGCTTCCCGTGGGAACATTTTCCCGGGATAAAAAGTAGCCTATGTGTTACTCCAGACTATACTCTATCCCTGTACCAAATTTCAGCCAGATACATGCAGCCGTTAGAGCGTGATTGAGTAACAAACATCCAAACATCTTCACAAACTTTCACATTTATAATATAAGTAGGATTAATTTATTGTTTTCGAGTAATTAAGTGATTTAGTGGTCATTATATAATGTTAATTTGCCTTTGAAAATGCCGAAAGGTTCCACCAAGTGCCATCAATCAACAGTATAAATAATTCTTTTCATGTGTGGGTCAGGCCGCCGCGCCGGCCGTCAGGTTTCTTTATAGATACGGACAGTTCTGTCCCTTGTTTGGCTAGTATTAGCACAGATTAAATAATAGTTACTACGTAACAGATACATCACTCCCATACTTAACCTCAAAAATATTAGCTAAAACATATCGCTGCAGTGGAAAACATTCTCTACGACGTATTCCGAGAGTCGAGTTTCGTGCGCACACCGTATGATTGCGTCATCGAGTGACAACTATTGTCAACATTAGGGTTGTAAGCACGGAACAAAAATACATATAACTACAAAAAACAATAAACACAGTGTCTGAAAAAAAGCTTTATTATATTTTATAACTTCTTCTTCTTTACATAAGAATTATATTATAACTAGCTGATGCTCGCAGCTTAGCCCGCGTAAACGTTTGTTCCTTTTCCCGCTTCCAATGGGAACTTATTCCCGGGATAGAAAGTAACCTATGTGTTATTCCAAACTACCATCTATCCCTGTATCAAATTTCAGCTAGATCTGTTGAGCCGTTAGAGCGTGAAAGAGTAACAAACATCAACACATCTACACATTCGCACTCAAACACTTTCGCATTTAATTTAAGAATATTAGTAAGAAGTAAGATGAAAAAAAAAGCAACACTAAATAAAGCGAAATATTATTTTACGCGGGTATTTACATTGACTGTGCGCACTTCGCTCGCTCTGGCGTGTGGCAGCCCTCTGCCGGTCGGCCACGTTAGTTCTGCCTACGTTATACTTAGGAGTAGGTGCTTATAACACGACTTGTAGCGAGTGACGGAGGCCTGGTATTAGTCTGACTCTATCAGAGGGTTCTCCAAGGCTTGGTACTTTTGTATCTCAGTCGCTACTTGTCTTTTGCTTTAGCAGCTTTATAGCCGTCCCAATCCTGGTCTGGTTCCTCACAGGTGTTCCATAATTACCACTTATGAAAATGGTGTGTTGATGTGTTATTATCAATACCACACAAATAGTGACTACCTGCCTTGCGTATAATACCTACACCTACGCTGTTCGTGAAGAAAATAGTGCAACTGTAAAAGCTTATAACTTGGTCAGTTTTCGTTAGTTTCATTTAAATTTTTTTATACAGTATTTCGAAGCGAAACTCTAGTCGGGGTGTCTGAGCTTTGCACTATACAAAAGTTCACGTTGTATATCGACCATAAATATTTATATATATTATATTATACGTCACAAAGTACTAAGATTGTTTGGTCACGCTAGAATTAGACTATTTTTGTTCATTTTTTCGTATTCAAAAATGGAACATCGAGCGACATGACCACTCTCTGAGAGCCTCTCGGCGGTACTAAATCGTATTTGTTCGCGTATCTGCATTTATAGGGGTTCACAAAATACTTTGTAAAAAAAAATCTGTATCTAGTTACATAAAAAGAAATATTTTTATTGTCAAAGGAGAAGTTCTGACATAATATTACATAATTATCATAATGATTTAAACTACAGAAGCTGGTGAAAAGACTACTTCATTTTGGTGAAATTTCTCACTATCTGAGCAAACTTTACAGTCATTTTTCTCTAAAAAAAGGAACCTACCTGATATCAGGTTATTCTACAAACAGATAGCCAACCCCCTTTGCAATTGCTTCGTATCCCTTGTTTATTAAATTTATCAGTAATTTGACATGAATTTAAGCATCGAAAACTATGCAAATCGTATGAATTGAAAAACCTGTTTCACTTTCATTGATAATTACCATATGTAATCCTTTGTTAGGTAAAATATGTTTTAATAAACGTTTAGAGAGCTAAATTTACTAAGTATGTTAGTGAATAACATGTTTGTACGATAAATATTTAATGACTTTAAATGCAATGAAAAGTATGGTTTCTGAGCAATATGTGGCGCGAGTCAACAAAGTCTGAGTAAACTATGATATCTGTACCAAGAGTATAGCGCAAAGCAACAATTTCTCTGTATTCTCATGCATACTGTATGTAGTACCTACACCGAGTTTAAATTATGGATGGTTTTCTGGGACGTCCTTCCGAGGGCTTACTCGGGGCTGCTGGTCGTAGGCAGTAGGGCATCGTGTAAGTTTAGTCGGTAAGAGTCCAACGTAAGACCACATGAGAAAAAAAGTATGGATGGATGTATAAGTCTCTATTACACTTTCAAGCTCCACTGAGCAGAATTATGGTACCTATTTTTATCCCCGAAATAAGTTACTATCACTTTGATAAGGAGGTACCTACTAATAAATCGAAACACAAAGACTGCACAAATATAAATATTCACGGACATTTCACACAACGCTATCTGATCCCAAAGTAAGCTAGGAATAACCTGCTTGTGTTATGGGTATCAGATTATATACTACATACATATATTATACATAGAAACACCCAGACTCAAATTCTCAAATATGTACAACGGAACGCAATATACCTACAATAACAAGTGATTCACTAGAAATCACTTATGAATATACCCTCAATATCCGAAAACCCATGAGTCCGAAACTCGAACAACGAGGAAGTATACCAAAATATAATATTTAGGAAGCAAATAAAGCAATATGAAGTGTAGTGTATACTGTGTATACTCGACGAATATGGGGCTATGATGAGCGAGCCACGCTGAATTATGTATGAAGGACTGCGTACACAGATAACCTTGTGGCCAATAAACAAAGAACTTGAAAAGTTCGAAAGGAATAATGGATTTTGCATCAATTTTTTTATACCACTATTGTGGCAGACAAGCATACGGCCCACCAGAAGAACTGGTGGTCACCACAGCCTATGAACGTTTGCAACATCAGAGGCGCCACACTCGCGCTGCCGACCCTGTAAAAACCTTCTAAGACCCCTTTATCTATCATCTTTTCTAACATAAACAAGAAAGTTTGTGTGTGAATGTTGTTACTCTTTCACGCTCTAAATGCTAAAATATTGCTGTTAAAATTGATACAGAGAATTATAATAAAGTCTGATCTGAATTTGACTGAAATTTGGTACGGAGATAGAATAAGTATGGAGCTACTGTACTTTTTATCTCTGGAATACGATACCATGATCCGATGCGGAAACGGGCACAGAATTCCATGTCATCGGAGCCGCGGGTGCCATCTCTAGCAAGTACATTAAATAACTACAATTATGTTGTAACACGACTATTTTGTATTTACCTCCCTCTTCCTTAACTTCCGTTCGGTGCAGGGGTCTAAGATTCGAAACTCAGGGTCTGAACTAATATTTATATGATCCGCAAATGTTTGTTTTGGAGTTTGGGCGTTTCCTTATGTATGTGTATCAGTTTTCTAAAAACAAGCTGCTTTATAAGCTTAGTTAGTGTTAGTTGGTGCTGTGTATCCCACAAACGATTATTAATTTTAACAAATAATTGTGTAGAACTTTCCTAGTATTATTACTTTCATTCGGCATTAAGATGTTTGCCATAAAAATAATATTAAATACTAGATTAATTTTGGACACCTAGATTTATTTTGGCCAAATGCCAAAATTTTTACAACAACAATTACTTATGAGCTTCTTTAGATAAGATTTACATTAATACTTACCGTTTTATTGTTTTTTTATTGTTTAATTGTTTAGCTATAACATTATTTTTATTTTCGTTTTATCAATTAGAAATAGTTCCAGTTGAAAAAAAATGTGTGCTGGGATCCATCAATTGCCCCATTGCAATGAGTTCAAGTGGACTGAGGGGATAACCTTCACCTAGAGATGGCGGGTTATGCTCAACCCATTGAATTGCATTGGTAATAACCGCGATTATATGGGGTCAGTGTCATAAACAGCTACTTTTTAACCCCCTCTGCCGACCCGCGATCCGGATGAAAAGCCATTGAAAGAACTTGAGAGTGATCTCCAAATCACTAGATAAATAATAGAAATTCCATCAAAGTAACAGCAAACAGTATCAGCATCCCTAATTTCAGGCAAATGTACATTTTAGTGAAATACTTCTTTGCCCAGGAAGTAGGAAGCTCTGGCATCAAAATTGATATGAACCAATTTTGATGCTGTTCTTTGTTCGAAATCGTTAGACAGTTATATACTATTATATTGTCTTTGCAGATAAAAACCCTTCATTTTTATCGGGAGTTAAAAATGTAAATAATCTTGATTAAAAAATAAACTGCATAGCTTATCTCCATCGAGATTTAGAAGGTTCTAATTACTTGGTGTTATAAGTCCTTCGGGGGTCTTAAGGGACGGTTTGTGAGCTTACAATTAATCAGCCTACAAAATAATGGTATTGTTATGCGCTCAATTTATTATCACACAAAAGTGTCTCTAAACAATTGCGTTATCCTTTGTTGTAGAGTATTTAATGATAAAGGGTATTTTTTCACGCTGCGTTTCTAATTTAGGTTATTTAATTTCTTTTTCAAATGAAAAAAGAAATACTAAGCTCGCCAAGAGTTGACGTCGCCAGCCTGATGGAAGGATCTAGCGACTGGGCCACTCTCACAGTCCGTAAGACTTCTGACAGTGGCCTCAAGTTGGCGGCCCTATGATGTGCCTCTGTAAGCTCCGTTTGAAGAACCCGGGATTGTAGGATGAGGGAAACACGTGTGCAGGCAGGCCGTTCCAGGTTTTTAAAGTTCGACAGAGGAACGATCTTTTGAAACCCTCAGTTCTTTCAGATTCTCTCTACTGCGTATGAGTGGCATCTCTGCCCAGCACGCGTTGTTCGGGATCGGAAAGGAGAGGGTAAGATCAGGTTCTGAACACTCGCCGTGATATATTCGGTAGAAGGCCGCCAAGGTCGCTAGGGTTATTCGCTCCGCTAACAGCTGGAGGCCTTCAGTCACCTCAGGACAACCAATAATTCGGATAGCACGTCTCTGCCGCTATCGCGAGGTACTTACGCGCGTAACTAGTAAGTGCCTCGCGGAGTAATCCCAAAGGTGAGAACAGTATTCGACGCAGGGACGAATCTGAGTCTTGTACAGCAAAACCTTTTACCTAAAAATGACCCATTTTGACCACTGTGTTTATGAGCGTAGTATTCATCTGCATTATATGTATATGTACATGAAATAGACCCAGCGTCGGGGGCCTACCATTATACTAAAAGCCTGCGGTACTTCATCTAATGTGTCCCTAATTTAGACCAACGTAATCTTCATAACGTCATTTGATTGTGTTTTATGGTCGCAGTTATGAGAACAATTGTCCTTTTTAAATTGTAATATTTTTTGCTATTAAATGAAGTTAGTACCATTTGCTGCGAAAAATGAGCGGCATGAATATTTTTTTGTAAATTTATTCTTAGATATTAACTGCTCTCTAGGTAACTAAGATGGTCAGATTTAATACAGTGTTTACAATTTTATCTTAAGATAAGTCTTTGAATAGCTATACATTGATGCTGACTGTTCCACTTTTCTGTAGTTATTGTAATTATTGAAAACAGGCAGAGCTTAGAAGTAACTACTTATCCCTACTAATATTAAGGCCCCCCCTCACCGGGAGCATTCGCTTGTAATGTAACATCATAGATTCGACTTAGAGCATTACGTTACAATACTACCTGCCTGACCGACGAGCGTTCGCGTGTAATGTAACATTTAACCCTTAAATTCATAGTGTAGGATTCAGACTACACAATATTCTGATGCCTGAATGTCATCCGTTTTTGTCTTAAAATTATTTTTTATTATCTCTTGTCAAGCCCCGTGTGGCGACGGGGTCCCGTGTTGCAACGGGTAAGAGTACAAAATGTCGCCACCCCAATACATCCCGAGGGTGTCGTAAGAGGCGACTAAGGGAACACTTTCGCAAAAAGATCTATTACGTAGAGAAGGAAAACTCGAAATGAAACCCGGTTGTTAGTAAAATGACAATCGTTAAGCCAAGTTGAAGGCCTTATGGGCGGCTTGAAAAATTTCAACTGCGGGTCGCGGCGACCTGCGCCTGTCCATTTCAACACGGCAATAGGCTCACCACCTATTACGTGGGACATAAAACTATAAGGTGAAATGTGGGCGTATACTATGCCTCTGCCGACCTCTTCGGGGATAAAGGCGTGATTATATGTATGTATGTATGTATCTCTTGTCAATCGAAAACAGGTCTATTTTTAAATATTTTATGTTTGCAGTACTGTTTTTTATTTTGAACTTCAATTTGATTGCTAAAACTTTTTGGAGGACCGCGATTAGCAAAAGTTGTAATTCAATTTATTTAGTGAACATTTCATTTTCGAAAATTTCAATGTTAGTTGTCCTGTTTATTTTTTACTTTTATTCTTCAAAATGTTAAATATTGAGTGTAATTAGTAAAAGTTTCAATTGTATTAGGAATGACCACAAATCTTAGAAGTTTTGTTCTGTAGGACTTATCCTACATTATGCATTCAGTACTAAGTAGAATATTGTATGAGATATTTGTAATAGAGGTAGAAATTATATGTTAGAGATGTCTAATTTGAAGATGGACTGGTATTGATGACCAAATAAGCTCCTACGTAGCTGTCTTCGATGACAGTGAATCAGAAGATGGTGCAGAAAAAGATTTCAGTGAGGAAAATGATGAAGAGGAGCAGATTTATTACAGGGACTTATTGTCGAGTTTTGAATTTGAAGAGGCTGTAGATGGTTCTTTGGAAGACGAATCTCTTGGCGCTGATGTAGACCATAGTGCAGAGGATCCCACCTGAGTGGCGTAGATCTAATGGGGCAGTTATATAGGAAAATATCGCAAATCCATAAAAATAGAAAGTAGTACATGCGATTGTTCCATGGCCTTGTAGACCTAGTTATGATAAATTCATGGGTAGCTTACAAGAAATTATTGTCACAAAAACCTATGGCGGCCTTTGGGTGGGTGGGTAGCCTTTTTTTTTAATGTGAGAAAAAATCCTTCATGGATGCTATGCCAGACTCGTACCGACTAAAAAACCTCACGTAACGCCCAACAGCTTACAGTTGGGAGCCCCGGGCATACCCTCAGAAGGATGTACCGGGACTCCCAACAGACCTACGGCTACCATTGCGGCCTCGCCACCACTGTGGGCGATCCGGGTGCTATCTCGCGTCTTTGGGGGTTTTCGGGTGTCATCCCGCTTCTTAGCGCGATGACACCCGAAAACGATGCGTGAATCCCTCACGTCACGCTGTCGTCATGGGCCTGCTTCTGTAAGGACGGTGAGCAGCCCCCTCACCGTCCTTAGGCCCCCGGTCATGAAAGCCGATAGTCTTGGGCGAGCATACGTTGGAGGCACCCTCGCCGCCGCCGACTGCGGAGCTTGGATGGGAGAGTCCACTCCCGCTCCCTTCCTGCCGTCTCTTTTACAAGCATGAACTGCTCGCAGAAAGAGGCGGCGCAGTCCCAATTACTCCCGCTGGAGATCATGGCTCGCACCATGGTCACGAGCGCAAGAGTGTGCACGTCCAGAACTTGGATACCTTTCGCCTTGAAGCAGCTGAAACCTTTTACTTTTTGAAAAAAAAAAAAACTAGGTAGACCCAGTCCTTCTTTAGAACAATAAATACGGTGCTTTCATAAAAAAAGAAAAACGGTGTTTCCCTGGTTTCACTATCAGAAGATATTAGTTTAGATGAAGATTTTGCTTTTCTGGCCATTTTTTTGAGAAAAGTAACATGTAAAATGCCTGTGTTCTGGTTTTACCCAAACCATATGTGATTTTTTTTATATTTGTCTACCTTACATTATGAGAAAAAACTGATTTAGAAAATACCATAGTAAAATAATAAAACACGTTATCTAATTGTTGCAATTTTGAAGAAAACCACGCGACATATAGGTAAACCTACTTACATACATACTCTTTTTACTTGGAGTGCATAATGTAGGCTACATCCTACACAGAAAAAATGAGGGATTTAATGGACTAAACCTTCTTCGATATTTTTTTTATTATTTTTCCAGTAATATCTGTACTCTTGAGATAATACGTATATTTAATACGTGTATTTTTCAATGAAAAAATCATTGAAAAATAAAAAATCATGCATTTAAGGGTTAAGTAGTTTAGATTTTTCGTAATGTCAGCGCATTGATGCTACAAGTTGTATCAAAACATTACACATTGTATCATTACAAGGTGCGCATTGTAATGCTCGGTTGTCCTACTTCACTGCTGTAATGCTCGACTCTGTAACATTAAATTACACGCGAATGCTCGCGGTGAGGGAGCGCCTTTATAAATATGAAAGTAACTCTGTCTGTCTGTCTGTTACGTTTTCAGGAATAAACCGCTGAACCGATTTTGATGAAATTTGGTATATAGATAGTTTGAGTCCCAGGGAAGAACAAAGGCTACTTTTAAACTGACTGCGTAAAAGAAGGGTAATGATTTTACGCTATAAACGACTTGTACGCGGACGAAGCCGCGGTAAACAGCCAGTCTCATATAAAAATAAAAAATCTCTTTATCAAATCAATTGAGAACGGTGATAGATTATAATAATAAATCAAGCCCGTCAAGCGACTTATTATTTTGAACCCCATGGCAACATTTTAACCTTTTTTTTTTTTTTTTTTTTTACAAGGAGAGCTCCGCTTACGGACTACCCATGCTGGCGAGGCATGGGCTCGTGTGAGGGTCGCCCAGCACCTGATCACAATATCACTGGGAATACTCACTAAAACTCCTTGACACCGATCTGCCCCTGTAGGAGTGTTCTGGGATCTGCCTAATTCACCAGAACACCGCCGGGCGGCTCAGGGTAGCTGAGCTACTGCGCCGATGGAGGATTACCCCGGTAGGTGCCAAGTAATCCTCAGACGTGGTGACCTGTGCAATGCACACGTGAGTGCCACTCGACGTGTGCAGGCCAACCCCGGGGTTAGAGACGGTTCGCGGCCAAAGCCACTTGCCTTCTCCTACCCCTCCGCCTACGCCGGATGGGAGCGGCAAGAGCATCCTCTTCCCGCACCCTCTCCGCAGCCTCCTTCGCCGACATGACCGGTGAAGTTGACAACCGCCTCTCAGGCGTCCGCGCTCCCGACCATAGCAGATACTATGTCCGGCAGCGCGAGGCCCCGCCCGGCGAGTGCAGCGCTGAGCTCGCTGCGCTCGCTACTCCAGGCCGGGCACACAGCCACTGTGTGCTCGGTCGTGTCGTCGGGAGCGCCGCAGTGGTGACACATTGGCGTCTCCTCCCGTCGGGCGACCCGGTACAGGTAGTGACCGAAACTACCGTGTCCGGTCAGTACCTGCACCAGGTGGTATGTGAGGCTACCCCACTTTCGGTTCACCCACTCCTCTAACACTGGGCGGATTGCCTCGATTGTCCTATGACCAGCAACCGGGTGAGAGAGTGTCTCACTCCACCGACGCAAGGCTTCCCTCTGCGCCTGTGAGCGAACCTCTTCGATATCATCTAGATGAGGCCGCTCACCCCGAGTTCTGGTGTCGACCCGATGCCGATACACCTGAGCAAGCACAAGTGCATCGACATCCCACGGTAGTGTGCCTGCTAAAACACAGGCAGCTCCGTGGCTGACCGTGCGATAAGCACGCACGGCCCGGGTCGCCATCATCCTCTGCGGTTGACGCAAGAGAGCCTGCGTCCGTCGGGCGAGACACTCCGCCCACACTGGAGCCCCATACAGGGCCATCGACCGTATCACTCCGTGGTACAGCCGACGGCAGGGCGCACCGGGACCCCCTATGTTGGGGAGTAGGCGTCCGAGCGAGGCTGCTGCTTTACGCAGCCTGGGAGCGAGAAGCTTTAGGTGCTCCTCGAAAGTCCATCGAGGGTCCAACGTAAGGCCGAGGTACTTCATGTGCACCTCAAAAGGTACGCTGACACCTTCGATCCGGACAAAGAGACCAGGTGGGGCGCTACGACCTTGAGCATGGAATGTCATAGCCCTCGTTTTCGTGAGGGCTACCTCCAGACCCAGAAGACCAATGCGCTGAACAACCAGAGACGTGCCAACCGATGCCAGACGAACTGCATCCTCCCACTCCTTTGCGGCTGC
This sequence comes from Miltochrista miniata, assembly GCA_933228765.1. NCBI lineage: Eukaryota > Metazoa > Arthropoda > Insecta > Lepidoptera > Erebidae > Miltochrista > Miltochrista miniata. Next base: position 26,250,400 of record OW121756.1, read on the forward strand.
TGCTACCAAGGTGTCATCCGCAAAGCACATGATGTCCATCCTTGGCAGCAGCACGCCGCGCAGAACCCAGTTGTACCCCAAGTTCCAGAGCAACGGGCCAAGCACGGAACCTTGGGGCACACCTGCTGCTACTCTCCAAGATTGGATGAAGCCGTTCTCGTCCTCGTAAACTACGCTTCGATCCCCCAGGTAGTCATTTATAATGACACAGAGGTAGGAGGGTACTCCGTGAAAGCGTAGCGCCTCCATTATACATTCGTGGGGGATGGTGTTGAACGCGTTGGCAATATCCAACGACACTGCCACCACCATCTCCCCACGCGAATTTGCCCTCTTGGTCCAGGATTTAAGGCGACTAACTGCGTCCATGGTCGACCGTCCAGTCCGGAAACCGTACTGGCAGTCGGCCAAATCTGGTCCCACTCTCTCGAGATGCTCGATGATGCGGGAGGCAAGGATCTTCTCAAAGGCCTTCGCCGCCTCATCGAGCAGGACTATCGGCCGATACCCATCCGGTGAATCCGCTGGACAGTTTTCCTTGCGGAGCAAACAGAGCCGCCCTACCTTCCATCTAGCGGGGAAGCGAGCCTTTTCCAGGCATAAATCCAATACCGCACGGAAACGGTCCTCCAGAAGGCCCAAAGCGATGACCATCGCCCTGGCTGGGACCCCATCTGGGCCGGGAGCTTTATTATTCCGTCGGAGCCGTTCCCGTGCGACACCAAACTCGATGTCAGAAACCGGTGGCCCTATACTCATTCCTTCCGAGGCGGCAATAGGTGGCAGCATGCGTGGTGATGCAAAGGATCCCTTGTTGGGGAAGAGCTTCTGCAGAACCCTTTGCAGAAGTGCGGGCTCCATACAAGACGTAGGCGGGGCTCTCTCTGAGAACTTCCGCCTTATCGTTCTGTATGGCCTTCCCCACGGATCGGCATCAAGATATTCTACAAATCGTGCCCACGAATCAGATTTGGCCCTAAAAATCGTCTCTCTGAGGGCACTCCGAGCCACTTTATATGTCTGGTGGAGAGCTTACTCTTCACCAGGCAATTGGCGGGCTCGTCTACGGCATCGCTGGTAGGCGCGTCAGGCTCTTGTACTGGTGGCCCGCAGGTCGGAAAGTTCCGGCGTCCACCAGTACATCTGCCCACGCCTACGAGGGCCAACACGTTGCTTCGGCATGGCGGAGTCACACACCGCCCGCAGGTCGTCGGCGAACAGCTCCGCCATGCCGTCGGGATCGTCTTTAATTGTGTCAGGCACGTCTGCCCACGCCCGCACCAGCGCCGCCTCCTCCGCAACGTCACCCCGTAGTTGGGCGATCGCCCATTTAGGGAATGGAGACGTGCCCCCCATCGAGGGCAGCCGAAGAGGGAGATTTCCTGTGGAGACATCATAACGGATGTAATTGTGGTCCGACAGGTTCTCAGGGTCTACGACTACCCTCCAATCCCTAATACTGGCAGCCAATTGTGGAGTGGCAAAGGTCACGTCTATCACAGACGTGCCCTGCCACCGTACGCACGTTGGAGTATTGCCGAGGTTTAGGATCTGGAGCCCCAGGGAATGAACCAAGGATTCCAGTTCAACACCCCTCGTGTCCGTGATCCGAGACCCCCACGCCGACGATTTAGCGTTTACGTCGCCCGCCAACAGTACCGGACCGGGAGCTGCCCGCCTTACCACGGCTTCCACCGTAGTCAGGTAGCGCTCATATTGCTGTAGCGTACTGTTGGGGGAGAAGTACATGGATACCACCATGACGCCCCCCCATCTTGCAGCAACGTATCCTACTCCTCGTTCTGCAATGACAAGAGGGGAGGGCGCCATGCCGGCCACCATGATCGCCGCAAGGCCATCCGATGACACGGCACACCGAGCAGGCAAGGAGGCTTTGTGGGGCTCGGAAATTACTAATAAATCGATGTCACCCTCTGCCGCCGCCTGGAACAGGAGGTTCTGGGCGGGGGGCGAGTGGATGACATTGGCCTGCAGTACACGTCCTATGGGTCTAACTGGCATTGTTAGTGTCCATAGGCGTGACTGCAGGCTCGGCCGACGCGGCCGTAGTGCGAAGGGAGGAATCTATCGAGGGAGCACGGCGACCCTTGACCGGGGGAGGGTTGCATCTCATCCCGGCCATACGGTGCCCAGAGGGTAGCCCTCGGTCAGCACAAACACTGCAACGCGGTGGGGCCGTACAGGAAGACAGTGTGTGCCCCTCCTGACCGCAGCGGTAGCACAGTCCGCTGCGATCCTTTTTAGAGGGGCAGAGCGTCTTTGGATGGCCAGTGCCGAGGCAGCGATGGCACCGCATTGGGCGTTGCTCCATCACTGTGATGGTGGCACTGGTCCATCCAATCGCTAGGCGCTTGACCGACGCCAACTCGGCGACTATACCAATGGGGCAAGATACTATGTCTGAGCCAATACCTGTAAAGCCAGGCGAAATGACTCCAACCTTAAGTTGGTCGGGAGGACATCCTGTCTTATCCGATAGTGCCGACACTATGTCTTCCGCCGATGTAGCATCGTCCAGACCTGATACCCGTACATGGGCCATTTTGGTAGGCCTGGTCACCTTGGCCTCATTGCCCAGCGCCTCACCAATTCTGGCCGCCAGGTTGTCAGCCTGTGACACCGTGGTTTCCTTGGGAAGCTCGATGATCCGAGCTCCCGTTACCCCAGCACGGAATTTCACCGGACCTATGCCTATGGCGCCCAAACTTACTGACGCCTTTGCTTTGGCGATGGCGTCCCTATAGGTGACGCCATCCGCCACAGCCTCAGGCTTCAGAGTGACAACTACGGCCATGTTTTTAGGTGCCTTAGGCATCTTTGGCTTCGGCTTTGGCTTACTAGCCCACTGTCTTCGTCGGCCTGGCTTTCGGAGGCATATTCACTGGGGGAGTCAACGTGGTTGGTGCCGCTGGGGCCGTCTTCTTCGAGCTGTTATTTCTACTCTCTGCCGCCAGCGGTGGCCGGTGGAGTTGCGGCTGGGAGGGAAGGAGGCGGCCATCTACCTCCAGGCTTTCAAAACGCGCGTTAAGTACGCCCCCTAGCTGGTTCATGAGCTCCTTTTGGAGGTTGCTAAGAAGGAGGGTTAGATCCCCCCTAGTTAGTGACTCCTCAGCGGTGGGATTCACCTCTTCTGGTCTCTCTCCTTGGACAGGGCTCCTAGAGCGTGGCCGGCCTTCCGCAAACTCTCTTCTTAGAGCTGCCACTTCAGTCTGCACCGCCGACAACTGCCCACGCAGGCGCTTGTTATCGGCTTGGAGCCTTTTGAGTTCACTGTTGTCGCTGCGGGTCGCGAGAACTTTAGCAATTTTGAGCAGCGATGCAGAGTGCTCCCTGACCTCCTTTACGAAGGCGCCCTTTCTTGATTTGGAGGCCAGCTGTTGCAGCAGACCCGCTTCTTCCTCTGCCCGCTGCATCAGCTCCTCCACCGACGACGAATTTGGGGACTTCTTCCCTGAGGTTGGGGAACGGCTGCGATTCCGGACCGTTGCGTCGGATGCGTCCTCAGAAGCCGACTCAAACCCCTTCAACTCCTTACGGGCTTTTGCCAGCCCCACACTGTGCAGATATGCCCCCTTACCCTTACCGGATCGCAGGAAAAAAGGACGGAGTCACAGCGCGCTCCTTCTTCACCGGCTCGTCGTCGCTCCCAGACGAAAGGCCAGATTCCATGTAGCGCCAACTGCGCTCACGTCTCTTCCTGCTGGAAGCGGCGGCTACTCGCGGGGACCTCTCCTCTACTTCTTCTGAGCTGGTAACATCCACTAACTCCATTTCTATATAAAATAGAAGACAAAAACAAAACGAAAGGAATCAAAAATCCAAAGAAAAGCCGGGTCAGTATAAGAATCGAAAGAAGTAATCGAATCAGTACCTTAAGATGGTTTCAGAATATATCGCCACCCACTGGCCACTGCGTTACCGCGCACCAAGTGGGATGGAGAGATAGCTTAGAGACAGCGAGAACTCAAGAAATCAGAGATCACTGGGAACACAGTGCTGGTTCGTCCACAAGTATAGATAGCGAGCTTCGGTCACCCAACTTGCCACTCCGTTACGGTGGTCAAGTTGGGGTCCAGGGCAGACGACGGGGACGTACTCGCGTATCACTTGGGGACCTGCCCCTGGCAACATTTTAACCTATATGCCCGTATTTATAACATTATAAAAAAAAAATCTGATATGATGCTATTTATTGTGACTGCTTCGCGCTCTTCCATAGCGACATGAATAAATTATTAAAGCCTAAAAATAAGACGTTCAGAAATTTTCCTCGTCTCAACACTGCTTTGCTACAATTATGCAAAACGTTGACAAAATATTTGTGCGATAACATTACTGGTACGATTTCCTCAATCTCAGATTTGAGAATATAATTGGATTATGAATTTCAAAGCAAACAGCGCAGCTCTGTAACTATTGTTAAATTGTTTAGTCTTTGAACAATAAACGTTTGCAACTTAATCAAATTTTGTGGTACGAACATTTCGTATTTGTAGTCATTGTGCTTCCTTAAAATAGTTTATCGACATAGAAAATGAAATTAAACAACATTTTGTTTAGCTGAACAATATTATGCCCCATCATAGACGTTAAGGAACAGTGAGAAAATTTTATGAGGGGAGTGTGTCTTTACTTGATTGGCGGTGGCGGCAGAGGAGCTTGCTTTCTGTAAAAGTGGGAATCATCATAAGAAAATAATTGAAACGTAAATTTGCTTGCAAGTAGGTCACCGAACCCTCAATAGAATTCACAGATGTATTCTTTATTGTAACACCAAAATTTCATTTTGTGCATATTGATACTATCGTATTATATTGATTTTATATCTACTACTAGTTTATTGTGATTTCGTCTTGAACATTGAACAAATTTGTGTTCATGGTTTTAATAGTATGCAAATTGTTTATTTTATTTCATAATCTAGGAAATATAAATAACTACGCGATAATTGCAATGAAGACTATTTTCAACCTAGACATATAGCTAACTCAGACGTTTTACAATCGCGTCCTTCCAAACCTAACCCTTCTTTTCGTGGATTCGAATTTCCACTCCTGTGTTTGAAGCTATACATTTCCTCTTAACTTCGGTGTAAAAAGCTCTAAGCAACAGTGACCTGCTCTCTTACTCATGATAACAGAATACAATGGAAGATAATTAACTCATCTAAACTGTACTTTCAACTAATGTCTACTTCGAAAATGTGACTAAAAATGTAAAAATGTAAAATGTGACACTACGAATAACATAATTGTGCAAGTTAATCAGAATAGGGGCACGTGGAGTGTTTTAAGGAGCTTATAAGCCCCACCACGATATAATTTGAGACCACAACTAACCTGAACTGCATGTGGTGCAACTTTTGATATTATGCAGGGTCCCATTTAATATTTGGGGTTAAACGCCAACTACAGCAAATTACAATTGGTCCCTAACAGGCATTTAAAACAGACCTCTCATAGTTTGAAATGTTAGAAGCAAACAGGGTCCTATGCTCAGATGATGTTTGGGGACAATAATTACCAAACTCGTTAAACCAAATTACATTTTTAATGAATTAACTGCCCCGGCAATTGAATACGCCAATTTCCCAAGGGCTGCCTAAAAACCACTGAAAACAAAAACCGCTTGAAACAATATTAAAATGTGAAGAGTTGGATAATGGCCTGACTTTTTTAATTAGGTGCTTAATAACTTTATGGGTAATAAAAAAGAAATAAAAGTAGGATTTCTTGTTTTGTTAGTATCAAAATGAGTTCAGATAACCACTTATGGCATTCAGGTTTTATTTCAGAGACATTTCAGACAATTATCGTGTTGGTCAAAATAAAGTTATATTTTTGTTGTTTCTCAAAAACAATTTTATGTATTAAAGTAATTCAGAGCTGTATCATTTGTTATTTGTACTTGTTACAGTAAAATTGGAACAAAATCTGTCTGTACATAGGATATTTAAAAATAAATTAGTTGTGGTATTTTAAGTAAAATATTACTTAATGATTCTAAACACAAAAAAATACTTTATTCAGGATATTTGCCAATTTGTCTGTTTATTTTTCATAGGTGGTATAGGAAACCATTGAACTGGATTTTCATAGCATTTTTTTTTGTCTGCGTTCAAAGCTAAGTGGACTATGTACGTCTCTAGTTTTGTAGTAGGTATGAATGTAGGTATGAATAAAATATTTTTTTTTGGTGAAATTCTCCAAATGGAAACCAAAATGGAATAAAATCGTTTAAGAGATAAAGTATATATTACAATGTCTTGACGTATCATGCGGACAAAACTAGAGATGTATTCTATCAGATACATATATATAGTCATGCCTTTATCTCATAAGTGGTAGGCATAGGCATATTATGCGTCCACATTTGACATAATAGCTTTTTTATTTCACGTATTATGTGATGAGCCTATTGCCGTGTTGAAATAGACAGGCGCTGGTGGTGGCGACATGCACTGTTGAAAATTTTCTAACCGCCCTAAGACCTTTAACTTAGATAATATTTACTTGCATAACACTATTTTTTATTTTTTTTGCTATTTATGAAACTATTGCTATATTAAATAGTGCTCTATAGCAGATAGAGCACTATTTATGAAATTGGAAATATGTGATAAAAAATTATCTATCTTCAAACTTATCCAATAGTAACAAAACTAAAAACGTTAAAACAAATACACCAAATAACTATATAGTTAAATAGTTAAAATAATATTCCCATAGTTGCTATAAAAAGTTACGACAGGCGATGAACCCAATTAGCAACTTAAAGGGTCGCGTCAACTCTGCGTCAGTGAAGCGGAAAATGTTGGGGTTTATAACTTAAACAAGGGCATTATTATATGTCAATGGTTAAAGTTGTTGAGAATATAATTACTGTATTGGATTTAGTTGTAATATGAGAATATTGGTTGACTCGTATGTATAATAACTACATAAATACATATAATCAAGCCTGTCTCCGATCGGGGTAGGCAGAGACTATGGATTTCCACTTGCTAAGATCCTGGCATACCGGTTTCGCTTCTTCTTCTTTCATAAGTGTTTTCATACACGCTCGCCAGCTAGGGGTAGTCTTGACCTGGCCTTTTACCAATAATAGGTCTTTAATTTGATCGTTATGCGTACGCCGAGGTCGACCTCGGCGTACTGGTAGGGGTCGTCCCCTACCAGTTTGCCCTACCAGTATGTATATTATGTATGTATTTAGAAATAAAGTATGTCTATTAGTTGTCTAGAGCCACAACAATGGGCTAGCTAGATGATAATGTATAAGAATGTCCAACAATATTGATACATATAAAAAATTAATGAACAGCTCACGACGGCGCGAAGGTAGATCTGCTTCGCGTCGTCGTAAGCCGTCGTTGCTAAGCCCTGGGGATGTTTTATAGTCGCCAGTAACAGAATATAACAAGTGTTCAACTGATGTCATCCAATAAATTACCCGTGACAGATTCAACTGACTAAGACCCCAGAACACAATCATCTTTTCAACAAAAGAAATCGTTGATGACAAGTTTTTACAATTTAATAATTAACTAGGTACTTTTTAATTTATTCCCCAATAACAAAGATAAAAAATATACTTCTAAGAATCTGTGTCAAGACACTTTATCAAAAAATATTTAAATCGGCTCTGTTTTCACGGAAAGAACAAGGGAATACGAAACATCGATTTTGTCCAAATATTTGTACAAAGGCGGTCGGAGAATTTATCCTTACCCCACTGTACGGGATTATACAGGTGCACTGCGACGGCAATAGTAAAATTCAAATACCTATTTTGGCAAATGCTTAAAACCCACGACTCCTCTTAACGAATTTTCTTCATTTATTATTTATTTTACACCAAGACCTTTTATTGTACACCAGAAACATACACAAACTGAGTGAAAATATGTTACAAATAAAGCAATACAATGGGCGGCCTTATTGCTCAAAGCAATTTCTACCAGGCAACCTTTGGATCTTCATGTTAGTATTATCTTCATATGCACATTATTTTTGGAACAACATCCACGCATTTGGCGATAAAATGGATGGGCAGTGAGAGGTTGTATGATAAATGTACTGCTGTGTTCGACAGATCTCGTGTCATGTCAGAACTGACGGTTTGGAATTAAACTGGACGTCACTGACGCAGTGGTAAACATCTAAAAGAATATTGTACTACATGGGAAGCATTCCTCTTATTTTTTGAATACTACTCTTTGTACGTTATTTAAGAATTATAACTTCTATGTTGATGGGAAAATTACATACATCTAGGTACTTTAAATCAGATCCCACATTTTCAGTCGACACTAAAAGTATTTCAAAAATTCACAATAAACTCTTTTATAAAAAAATGTACTTACAACAACCATCGCAATTCGTAATATTAGCCATGTTGTTGCATTCTTTCAATGCCCGGCCAGAACATTCTTCAGCATAAAATAAAATTGTTGAAATACCACTGAAACAAGCACACTGAAATCCTGTAGGTACAGGTAATAAGTGAAAGTGGCTCCGCACCGTCGAATTAAATATGAATGCTCTTGTAAAAGTACTCTTTCGTAGTTGAAATATAATCCCCTACCTTTTTCAGTACCGACATGCCCCTTTTATTGTAGTTTTTACGAGCGATGCGACAGCGATTCTGACGTGAGGGGGTTAATAATATGGCTATAAAATTTTGTATTGAATTGTGCCAGATTTATACTTTACAAGCTATTTTAGATGTTATAAAATTTACAGGTATTAATTACTTTGATATGTAATTATGTCTGAGAGTTTGAGGTATTTTCTGGAATGAAAACTATTGATCTGGTTGCTTTGAAATCTTAGAGAATAAATTGAAAGTTTTTATAGGTAATAGGTATGAAATATAACGAGCAGTTCACGCTGCCTTGGCACGTGTGTTTTTAGTTTGAAATAGTTTACTTGTTAACAAAACCCCGTGTGGCGACCGGGCCTCATGTGCGCCTGTCCTTTTCAATACAGGAAAAAAGGGACAATAGGGTCACCACCTGTTATGTGGGACAGCGTCACACAATTTCGTTGGCGTTTTGGTACCATCGTTAACAAAATAGATTCTGACCAGGAACCACTATTGATGGCTTTACTTTTAAAAAAGAACATTAGTGCGAACTGCGAATAAAATTTTGTTCGTGGTTCGGGAAAGACTTTCCGGGCTGGCGCCTCGGGACCGTATGCTTTTATTTTTTATATCGATTTCTTTCATTAATTACATAATAATTAAAACGATGCATACGATGTAACATTTATTTTCTATGAGTAGCAATATCTGGTCTCGGGCTGGACAATATTAATTGAGCGTGTCAGTGCGCCATGATCGATTCATTGTTTTTTTGCTGTGGCAACAGCTGTCTCAAGGAAACGGACGTTAGTCTATGGGTTTTTTGTGATGGACGGCAGGAATTGCGTAGCAAACTGGTTTAGAGAAGGTTTTTTCTAGAGTATTCGATAGTGAGGGTATAAATAGCCCTGCTATAAAGTTCCAAGTCTTTTACTATCCTCTAAGCAGCAGTGAATTTTGAAACAACTCTTGAGTAGCACACCTCAATTTCGCTTTAGAGGTTATAAGTTCTAACCTGAGGACTTAAGGAGAATTTCCTGCGTTTTACCTATCCTCCTCGGAAGGAATTGGACTGTGATAACCGATACCCAGATTCTGGTAAGTTTCAATTAACTATTTGCAAAGCGGGTCGATTGTCGTCTTTTGCGCGGTCAGTGTCTTAATTTGTCGTTTCTTTCATGACAGGGTTTTTTACTACGGGGCTAAAGTGGCTAGTCGTAGATACCAGTGCCACATCTACAAGTTCGTGGACGGCACGAGGTACGACAACGTGGTATCGCGGACTGCACTAGCTTCACATTTGAGAGGAACCTGCCGTCATCACCTGGCAGTAATTACGTCCGGAGTCGTTCTCAGCTCGCACTGCAGGCCAGTACCCCGTTATTTTGTCACCTTGCTATGTAACTGCCTAAGTACTAAGTAACAAGTAGCTGTAGACCGCCTCCGTAACACTAGTGCAGTAATTAGTACTACTCCTCTGTATATCTGTGATATTTATGTCTCTAAGTGAATAACTTCTCCCTATGTCTCTGTAGTGTACTGTGTACTTTATAAATATATGTGTGTACACCCTACCTGGCTGTTTTCGTCAGAGCCCTGGCCTACCCTTGCACGCACACTGGAATCTCTGTAGTAAGGCGCCCTGGGAAAGAGTTCTCTGCATAGCTACCTCGCGCTAGTTGGTGAGTAACACTAATCATCACTGTGTTATAACGAAAATACATGTTTATTTGCAATCCAACATGGCCGCCGCCGCGCCGTATTTACAAAATTTCATGATGGGTATCGTTTTAGGGGTTTTTTAGTATGCTGAGTACGAATTGCATGACGATTTTGAAATCCAATATGGCCGCCGCGCTGTAATTATGAAATTACGTGATGGGTATCGTTTAAGGGTTTCTTCGTATGCTGAGTACGAATTACATGATAAATTTGCAATCCAATTTTTTATATATTTAGCTCGCCAAATTGACGTCGCCACCAGCCTGATGGAAAGCCGTGGCGCATCTAGCTATTGGTGGTCACTTCTTACAGTGGTCCTCAAGTTGGCGGCCCTGTGATGTGCCTCTTCACGCTCCTCTTAAAGAACCCGGGATTGTAAGATGAGGGAAACACGTGTGCGGGCAGATCGTTCCAAGTTTTTATAGTTCGACAGAGGAACGATCTTTTGAAACGCTCGGTTCTGGCGAAGATTCTCTCCACTATGTATGAGTGGCATCTTTGCCTGGCACGCATAGTTCGGGATTGGAAAGGAGATGGTAGGATCAGGTTGAAGAGCTTTTCAGAACATTCGCCGTGATACATTCGGTAGAAGGCAGCCAAGGACGCTATAGTTCTTCGCTGCGCCAACGGTTCGAGGCCTCCCGTCATCTCAGGACAACCAATTATTCGGATAGCACGTCTCTGCATAGCGTCAAGCGCGTCTAACAAGTACCTCACGGAGTCATCCCAAAGGTGAGAACAGTACTCGACGCAGGGACGAATCAGCGTCTTGTACAGTAAACATCTCTGATGTGGCGTGAAGTACCGTCTCACCTTATTTAGGACTCCGAGTTTCCGCGAGGCCAGCCCAATACAACTCTCTATGTAGTTTTTGTGATTGAGCTCACGCTGGACGTCTATACCGAGGATCTCCAGGTTGTCCTTTAGTGGAACCGTAATGCTTCGAAGAGAGGGTAGGGTAGGAATTAGGACTTCTTAGCTGTAAACGCACACGCCTGTGTTTTTCTGGCATTGAACTTGACCAGGTTGTATGAACTCCATTGGGCAATATGACCCAGGTCCCGGTCGAGATCCGCTACGAGTTGCCGTCTCTTTTCCTCCACGTCACCACGCCCCTCCGCTGGACGGCCAGAATAGCTCCCATGCAGAGTGCTATCATCCGCATAACCATGAATGCACCCAAGGGACAGCTTGTCATTGATATGCAGAAGAAAGAGAGTTGGGGACAATACCGATCCCTGTAGTACCCCGGCATTTACCTGCAGAAAGCAGGAAGCCTAACCATCACAGAGAACCCGTATACGTCACCGTGCAGGAAGCTGGCCAACCAGCGGCACAACTGAGGCGATAAACCATATGCCGGCAGCTTGGAAAGTAGCGACGCATGCCATACTCTATCAAAAGCTTTAGCGATGTCTAGGCCGATTGCCGGAGATTCGCCGTGCCTCCAATATGGCCGCCGCGCTGTAATTACGAAATTTCATGATGGGTATCGTTTTATGGGTTTTTAAGTATATAACACAAAGATGTTCAGTGTTACTCACCAACTAGCGCGAGGTAGCTATGCAGAGAACTCTTTCCCAGGGCGCCTTACTTCAGAGATTCCAGTGTACGTGCAAGGGTAGGCTAGGGCTCTCACGAAAACAGCCAGGTAGGGTGTACACACATATATTTATATAACACACAGTACACTACAGAGACAATGAGATTACATAGATACAGAAAGCACAGACATACATAAAAATATTACGGGTTTAGGTACTACTAGTACAGCACTACACTAAATCAGCGTGAGGAAGTAACTTAGGTGGCTAGATTACATGTATAAGTAGCTGACAAGTACTGGCCTTCGTTGTGGGTGAGAGCGACTCCGTATGTTGTAAATGCCGGGTGTAGACGGCGAGCTTCTTACACATGCACCCTGCTCGCGCAGTCCACGTATGATTGGGGTGTGGTTTCTCCCACTATACAGTGGCAGCCTCCAGCCCCTAATAAGCGACCCAGTTTTCTGGGTAAAATTAGAAAAGAACTTTGACAAAAAACATCAACTGGAGTGACTAACATAAAACTTAGTAGCTCAGAGAATCAAAGCACCGAAGCCATCCAATCTCAAGAAACCTCTTCTAATTTTTCATTAACCTTTTCTCTCCGATGTCAGTTCCCCAAAAAAACTCTAGTCATGTCCCATAGACTATAGACCGTTTTCTTGAGACAGCTGTTGCCACAGCAAAAAAAACAATCAATCGATCATGGCGCTCTCAAACGCTCAAATATATTGACAAGCCCAAGACCAGACTTGCCACATATAGAAAATAAATGTTACAAGTATGCTGACTACAATTATCATGATAATTTTGCAATGCAAACATGGCCACTTCACCGTTATTACAAAATTTTACCGTGGCCATATTGGATTGCCAAATTTTCATGTAATTCATACTCAGAATACTCAAACGACTTAAACGAAGCCCATCGTGAAATTTTGTAAATACGGCGCGGCGGCCATATTGTATTGCAAAATTATCATGTAATTCGTACTCGGCAAACTCAAAAACCCCTTAAGCCATACCCATCACGTAATATTGTAATTCCGGCGCGGTGGCCATATTGGATTGCAAAATTATCATGTAATTCCCACTCAGCATATAAAATAACCGGGATCCTGTAATTTGGCAGAATTTGTTTCGTCAATTTTCACTCCCCAAAAAACTTTTCGCATAGTTTCATTTGCTAAACAAATTTTTAGCAAAATTATATTTCGCATTTAAATTGCTTCGTCAAATAACATCTTGCTCAATTTTTATTAAGTCAAATAAACTCTTAAGATAATTACTTTCTAGTAGCAATCATTTCCATGCCGAGAATACGTCACTTGTGAACAGGATTGTACACGATCCCCCAGTAACGCGCATACGTCCATCGTACACCTACGCTGGAAAAAACGCTAGTGTGAAGGCGCACTAAGGTGAATGTGGGCGTATATTATGCCTCTGCCTTACCCCTTCGCGGATAAAGACGTGACTCCCAGCCGAAACGTCAAGACCAAATTTAAAAGAAATAAATGTCTAGTAATTTCTGTAGAACTACGATTACTGAAGGCATTTATGAGTATTATTAGTGCAATGAGTCCAATGTTATACACGAATCTGAGACTATTGAACCTCTGAAAGAGGTGAGAGCTGCTTCTTAATCCTCCATAATCCATAATAAATCTGGACTAGATCCAGAGTGCCTAAAATGAATGGCTATACTTTAAAACAACTTATTTTTTCTCAAATTTGGAGATTAATTAATTAATTAATTCTTTTTTGAGCAGTTAAACACAAATTTGACTCATATTGATTCTCTACGCTGAAAATTCACGTTTTCTCACAAGGATTTAAAATCATCACGCTCGTATAAGCTATCTATATTACTTTTTCATAGAATATGAACGGTGAAAGGCATCCGCGTACACATTGCTGAATTCTGCCACCCTTTCAAACAAATGAATGTAAAATTTTGTTACCCCACTCACAAACAAAATAAATTATGCAAGCTTTGTCCATTACATACTTTATCTCTGAGACACCAGCAAGGATATACAAATACAATGAATGTAATGACAAACTGAGCTGTATTGTATAATTTTCTAAATAAAGCTAGTAATATTATTTGTTATTGTAATTTATTTGTTGATGTAGTAAAACAAGTTTCTATAGGATACTTTATAATTTTAAGAATGAATGATTTTTTTTTATGAAGCCTTATGGTATGGATTGAATAATCCGTCCGTCAGAACCATCGCCTGGCCATTTCAATACGGTAATAGGCTCACCTCCTAATAAGTGGCATGAAATTCAAAAGGTGAAAAATCGACGCACACTTTGACTTTGTCGGGGATACAAGACGTGACTATAGAATGTATATTATTATTATGTACAAGATTCTGCTGATCCTGAATAATGTTTTGATACTTCAGTCGCACTGAAGAATAACTGTTACGTAAAAACCTTAGGTAAGTAGTTTATCTTGTTAGCTTTAGGGGTAATACACAGAGGTTGACGTTCAAATATCACCTAAAAATGGCTTCTATACATTAAATCGTAACAATATTTACAAATAGCATATCTAGCAAGTTATAAGTCCTTGTTAATCCGGACTGATGAATGGCCGAATGCTCCCTAATTGAATATTAAATGTGGGTGTCTTTAGACGGGCTGACAACGGTTCTGTTCGCAAAGCACCACTTTAATCTCGGATAACATATTATTGGGTAAATAAAGATTCACATTTGAAATACGATTCTGTAGATACGCATGATAAGGATCAAATTATAACACGATAATATCCAAAATATGATAAAACTTGTTCTACTAAAATACACCAAAATAGGTAAAAATTGTTGTGGTTGATGTTCGCTGCTTTACCCGCTGGTATTCAGTACTAGTTACAGCTTCCCATGGAAACGCTTTCCCATGACATATAGTTCCAGATTAGAATTCATCAGAGCAGATTTCAACCCTGTTCCAACTTTCAGCCAGATTCGTTCAGCCGTTAGAGCTTGATTGAAAAACAAACTTTCACGGATTTAATATTCCTTACTACAAAACCACAATATATCTACTTAAAATAATTTTTGTGCAACGCTGATGCCCCGCTTGCTCAGAGTTCCATAGAGATTACAATAAATTATGTCGATAACAATTACTGAATAAAACCCACAGTAGTTCATAAAACATTACGTATTGGTTTATCTTACATAGACTGTTGGATGCTTGTTCTAGCCTATCAACAAAAAAGCCTAATGGCATTTATGGCTATGACATTTGACGATTGAAATATTTAAAAAAGTAACATAACTCTAGTATAGTTCTTAGGTATTTAAAACTTCTTATCATTTTCTCTCGAACCGATCTAATATTATCAATGTGAACTTTGGCAATTCATCAAATAAACTTATCCAAATTGGTTTAATCGCAAAGTCTAAGGTCTTAGCCAGGGGTCGCCATTTATGAGCAAAGTTTTGATGTTTGTGCACATAAGACAATGGGACCCCTAAGAACACATTAACTGGACCCAAGATGACTTCAGAACATCATAGGGCTGTGTAACGTTAATATTTTACGTGACGTTGCTAGGAATGTATGAAAATGTTATATGGCCCTTCAAATTAGGGTATGATAAATACCTCTACGTGAACTATCTCAAGACTCTCACATTATGTAACTGAAATATCCCTTAGCATAATTGTTAAGGCTTAACCTTTACTACCTTATATGACAGACATTGTCAGCAAGGTAGATATTGTAGGTAGTGATACTTTAACAGAATCAACTGTTTTGGACGATGAATCGATATTTAATTAACTTTGTATGACTGTGAGAAGTATTGAAACCTGCTCGCTAGTTGCTAGCTATAGATTTCATATTAAAGTAATTACTTTTCTTGTTAATTTGATTCCAATTATGTACACCAAAATTATTCATAATTATAAACGAAGTTAAAATCATCTTTAAAACTAGGTACCATGCACACAATATATAAAATCAAACACAGATAAACAAAAATAGGCAACGTTATAATAAATGGGTATTATCGGTTAACACAGTTTCAGTATGGACGTTTACAGTTTTGGCTAAACCACGAAACAATATCATCAAAAACATACTCTTCTGGTACAACAGGAGCATCACCGAATGGATCTGAGTATGTTGTTCCCGAATCTCCAGAAAGTCCGCCACTTGATGGATAAGCGTGAGACTGAGTAGGATATACATAGTTTTGTTCATAGGTTACTTGTCCATTTTGACCCCAAGTCATCCGTTGAATCTGTCCGTTCCACCTGACCACCACGGAAGGGTATAGATCCCCGCCCTGCAATGTCCTAAACTTGCATGGGTAATTCAATGGAACTCTGTCTTTCACATCTGTGGTTGGTGGCGATTTGACATCTGTTTCACTCGTTGCGACTCTTCCATCACTAAATCCAGAAAGGAACAATAAAAATAAAGAGACTAGAAACTTCATGTTGTCAGTTGAAAGTGACACTGAATAATGAGATAGGTACGCGTCTCGTTTGGCGTGTAAATATGATTAGATAATAAGGTCAGGTCATTGTGTATAATAATATTATTAGTTCAACAATCTTTTTGTTTGCTCGTAAGAATGGTTACTGTATTGAGCTTTCCGTTAGCAACAAATATAATCAGACAAACAAATGCCAATAAAGCAGACTAAAAAACCGGATCAAAGGTTCCGTACCGTCTTTCTGTCTAGATTTTCTATCTCGTGAAAGGTATCTAGTTGATATTCATACCATAATTTACGGTGTATGATACCGTGCTGTGAAATATTCAAACCTCGAAGTTAACTCCTTTACAGACAAAAATATTTATTTATTTAGGAATATTTTTATATTTGTCCATTGCGGATAAACTATAAAAAAACCATTAATTAATACTCTCCTGGTTTTATAAGGCATCTATCTTTTGATAATGAACCTGAAATCGGAATCTGGCAGAGCCTGGAGGCTATTTCTAACAACATTGCCATTTATAACTTGGTGAAAATTATACTCTCTACTGTTCTATTCATCTGTTAGTTAGCTAAAATTTATCTGAAAGTTACCAAATATATTTCTTTCTTTTCTTCCCTTCGTTTTCGAAATATTTTGTTAAACTTAAAAAATAATAAGTTCATAATTTTTAATCTGACAATTTTTCTTTTGAGAGACATTAATATTATTACGAGTTATGTTTCTCCTACTGATTATAGAGATTTATAGCATTTACATGTAGACCACTTTAACCATGATAAATTATTACTCCTCGAAAAAATTGAATGTACTGTACCTACCTAATAAAAGTTATTTTTCTTAATTTCTTGCACTTCTTCTTCTTCAATCGTGTCAATGATTCATGTCTATTTTTTTTCTATACAGTTTTGGCATAGAACAATTAAAATATGGCGTGAATTACTTATTTAAGTATGTCGCACAAAGTCTAAACACAAAGTACTTTAATGGAAAACAAAGTTTGAAAATATGGGTCGCACTAATCTAATCCACACCCGGGACATTAAGCGCAGTGAGGTTACCCCTATAACGTGCGATATCTACGAAAACTTTAGATCGTGACTTACTACAATTCCGCCCATAACCGTTGAATGCCGCATGAAACCCGAGTTGCCAATCTCCCGAACAGTCGATTGCTTTGGCAACCAAGGCGGCCAACTTTTTTCGTTTGGTTCTCCTCGCACATTTTTCGATATCTATGGCTGTATGGTCGCGGGTCTAAGTCTTTCTGTATAAATTAATGTGTAGAATTGGTTATGGTACTGAATGAGATAGCTTGCCGAGTGAATGTAATGAAAAAAAAAGTCGAAATCACGATTTGATCGCTGTCATTATTTATTGTTTGTTTGGCGCCGTTCCTAGAAAGTATTAATACGATTAATTTTTGAATATTTTCGTTTATTCTGTTTCAAATATTGTTGTTTTGCATTTAAAAGTATCCTGTCATGTTGTTTAACAGCTGTGATAAATATTTTCAGTGTAATTCGAAGTTAAATTTGTAAAATTTGATAAAATAACACGCGAAGGTCACCATTATTTTTTGTTGTTGTTTTTGTTGTGCAGTGCTCGTATTTAACCGATATTTGTTGAGATTTTCTCAATAGAAACTATAATCTTTTGTCAAAATACCATTTAACATTTAACATATGAATAATTTATGTGAAAAACAATAATAAAAATGGAGGGGTTTTTTTTTAAATAATTTAAGATTACATAGCCTCGATATCCCCAAAATAAACAAAAAAATAAACAAATAAATAGGCAGTAATATTTTATTTTATTTTCGGAGATTTTATATCTACAGATTATTATTTTTTTGGTGAAAGTGAATTGTTGATGTGTATATTTATAAATAAAATAATTTATGTCAGAAAACTGCTTTTTTATTTTGAATTACATGGTAAAATCTGAGAGTACTCCTTCATTTTCCCCATCCTAATTTTCGGCCAAATATCATAAATCCATTACACATGGGGTGTTCTCGGATTTAGTGTAGTTATTTTCGTCAGTTATCCAGCATGATGAAACAGTAAGTATTTATGTAGTACGACTCCTGTAAAAGAAATAAGGATATATTGTGTGACGTCCGGCGTGCAGCCGCCGTTCCCGCCGAAGGCGTGGGCACCGCCTATGGATACGCCGGCGTGACCACGCCACCGGCGGGATTGAGCGGATAAAGCATCGCGGTTCCGTGGCTAAGTTTACCAACCGAGAGATCAAAAGGAATCCTCCAAATGTTCGGGAAATAGTTTCAATTAGCCACGGTATGTGCACTAGTAAAACGCAAGATTACTGGCGCAAACTGTTGTTTTAGAAGTTATATTGCTTTGAAAAGTGACGTAATGTGCATTACAATGTGTAGGAATGATGACATGTGCTCGTTTTTGTCAAATATATTATCACTGTAATGGATATTTTCACAGTAACTCACGACAGCAATTTATACCTTGAAACGCCGATATTATAAATTCTTCAATATGAGTGTTCTCTCTAGCAACAATAGACACGTGAATAATCAGGGCAGTGGTGGAGCGAGGTCAGGAGCAATTTAGAGGACTTCGAAGATATCCGTTAGATTAAAAAAAGGCAGATATTTAAAATCAATTTGGGCTTGTGCTAAATATGAAATGAAAATCTTTGTTCATGTAGAATACAAAGTAGTGCTTATGAACGTCAAGATGTTCCGTAGTAGGCGACGAGGTCGCACCAGGCTGCTGTTTGCGCAGGACTACCCACTGGTAGTCACTGACCGGGGGCCTGAGAACGGCGGGTTGGCTGCTCGCCATTTTTACAGAAGCAGGCCAAGACGTGGTGTGTCTCGTCACCCCTCATAGAAGTAGGATAGTACACTCTATTCCCCCCCAAAGAAGCGGGATATAACCCCAACCCCCCCAAGAAGTGTGATAGAACCCAAACCCATGAGGTGAGTCGGCGATGGTGGACAAAGTCTGTGTCGGGAGCCCTGGGGTAATACTTCTGAGGGCTTACCCGGGAGCCTGGGACTCCTTAGGAGGGAGCCTTGGGAGCCTGGGGAGCCTTAGACAAATGGCAAGGCACCGTGTGGTTTTAGTTTTAGGAAGATTTCCACACGAAAAAAAATGAACGTCACGATAAATGCATCTACTATAGAGTTATTATAATCAGAGTTTGTGAAAAATAACCTTATTATTATAAAAGTATATCAATACATACAGGTAATAAAATCGTAACAGGTCGCTGTCTGTACATGGAAGATAAATAAGAAAAAATATTATAGGGGGCTTTATGAACGCAATAGAACCCAAAACAATGATTTTTAGAATTTTTTGTCTGTTTGTCTGTACGTTTGTGCACGCTAATCTCAGTAACCGCTTAACCAATTGCAATGCGGTTTTTTTTATTGTATTGAGGTTTGCACGACTTAACATTTAGCGTTTGTTTCATGTCAATCGGTTTATAAAAAAAGTTGTAACCCGTTTAAGAATCAGATATTTTGAAAATTTTAATTATAGGGGTTTCTTTGAATATGAAAGTGTTGGCTTAATCATAAAAGAGCTTAATGATTAAGACTTTTAAAATAATTCTGAATTGTTAATAATATGATTAAGCAAACAGGGCAGTTTCACACGCTGCTTGATGAGTCTGATGAAGAAATATCTCTCCTTTCATACACCTTATGTGACGTAAACGAAGTTGCGGGGTCAGCTAGTGTACAATAAAAACTTGGTTACTTATTTTTAATAACTTAATTTGACTGTGTTAGAATAGTTGTAGCTTTTGTATATTGTGAGGTAAACACGACTTGTGCATTACGAAAATGACAGGTGCAGATTTTTTGAAACTGCTGAAGTTATTTCTAACAGCCTATAAGTTTGAGACATTACTGAAAGTCATATATCTAACTGGAATAATCGTATTTTTTGCAAGGAAGACGAATATCTGTTAATGTAACTAAATTTGTGAAAAACCTATAAACTTTATGATAATAGTCGGCAATTTTAAGATTTATATAACTAAGCTCTAAAATACAAGTAATTTGCCCTCTAACTTATTTTGTAAGCTATACTATTTCTCTTTATCCTTCAGCTCATCAACAGTACATACTACTGGTAATCCACAACTCCCGACAAATAAGGCAGTAAAATGGTACATAAGTTATGTAATGCAAGATTCAGGTCTGATCAGAATCAAACATAAGGAGTTATCAATTTCTGCAATCTGACTGCCATCAACCCTTATATAGAAATGTACCAATAGAAGCCAAATATAATCCAGAAAGCAAATAATATTTCCTCTACATTCACTGGGTTTATTCGTCATTCATTTATCGGAAAAGTTTTGTAGAGAACGTTTAGAAAATCCATACGTATAATACGCCCCAGATTTTCCCTGTTTGCTCCCACAATGTAAAAACGTCCTTGATATTTAATTACTCTACCGTTCGATCTTGATTAAACACTTAAGTTTATTTTGCCGGTTCTTGCGTGAATAATTGAAGACAAAGTATCTTTAGTACTTCAAATTAGTACCTCGTGACTGTTGTAAATTGTTTTCTACTTTAGGAGGCAAAATGTTGAAGTTGACGAAACGCTAAGTCAAAGTCAAATTACGTTTCTTTACTAATTCTTAATGTTATTTCTCAAGTATCTTTAAATATCTTTTTGTGAACACTAAAGAGAAATTTTAACAGTCAGGCATTAAGGAAAGTATATGTCGTCGACAAGTAAAAAGAATGACTTCCTATTTTTTAGGCATCGAGCATTGCAGCTAAACAACATATTGTGGGTATTGTATTTTTTTAAAGATTTGGTAAACTAGAATAGATAGATGGAAATGCACTCCAAAAACATAATCATCCTCCTACTTAATAGGTAGTAATTGAGACCCATTTCGGCACCCATGTTAAACACAACACGATTTCAATATAAATAATTATAATCTTAGAATGGTCTTTTATAAAATGTGAAACTATTGTTACAACAGATATTCAATGTTCACTAACTGAGGAAACAGAACATGTTTAACTGAAAACTAATTATATCAAAGTTGGTAACTAACTTATCTCAATGCTACATAAGTTTGTATTTCTAAAGTAAACGTTACTGCATTGCAATCAGAATAAGATTGAGTTATTGATTAAGAAAACTATATCACTGCAGTATCTTGTAAAATTATAATTTTGCACATAGTATATCTTATTAATATTTTAAAATATTGTAGATATTCAACCTCCACCTACTACACACCAGAATAACAGTAAAATTCATTATTTGTAGGTAACCATAGTGATAAGTTATAATTTTAACGACTGACTGCTACTGATAAGACCAATGACGAAACGTGTTTTCCAAAGAATGGAAACACGCCCTGCCAAATGTCACATTTTGGTCACTCATCTGAGGATCAGCCGTAACCAAAGTTTTTTACTGCGGTCACCACTTATAGAAGATGGCGTGAGCAGGGTCACGAGCGATATTGATTGTCCCCATACAATTTTGGTGATTGTAGCAGAAAATATTTTAATTTCAACTCAGATTTGACCAAATATTCTCAAAAAATATATAAAAAATGTAAAAATAATAAACCTGATTAAATAATGTATGTAGGTATCAGGAAACGAAATAGCATGTTTCATTTCTTGCACTAGAACATCTCTGGGATTCAAACAAAGTGGCTGCTATCCACTGAGTGGAATGGAATTTATTTGATCATTCTTTAATTGGACAAATTATGAAAAGACAATTATCTATCTACCTTGACGCCAAATCCCTTGCGAAGTAGGCAGAAAGCACCGAGGGCCACACGGCACGGTCCATATACACCTCACTCGCTTCTTCAACTTTCATTGTTCTTTTCATGCATGCACGTCGGTTTCTTCGGCTCTTGACACCACCTTCAACTAATACACGAAAGACAATTAGATAAAATAATAATGGAAAAGGCCTCTTCTATTTTTGGTACCAGAAACTCTATTATGCAGTCACCTGTGCACGGTTTTATGGATATTGTTGATTTTAGAACAACGTTATATAAGTGTACCGGACACACTACCGCTCTAGTAAAAGTCACGATTATAGGCAATTTTGCTGACGAAGAACGGTCACAATTCCTTGGTTGTTTTGATCTGTCTTCTCGAAGTGTTGTTTTTTGCATTTCTCTTCCAAATAAAACTGAGGTTTTCCCTTGAAATTCTTACCTATCTTGAGCGACTTACAATTTATTCATATCGCAGTTTATGATTAACATTTTTATTTACTTATAAATTCTAAATCTTGAACTATAATAACATAATATTCACAATTATTATACCTACGCACAAAAAAGAAATAAACGTTTTGAAAATAAAAAGCAAAATCGTTTTGTATATTCGACTTTCAAAAGTAAAGTAATAAAGGCTTGCTGAGCTCAAAAGTTATACCTACCCTTAAATCCTCTTCATTGGAATTTCATAGAGTAAAATATAACTCACATGCCGCCTTATATATTAATTCATGTATATCAAATATAATAACGTCCGTTATCTTTGAATCGTGAGCGACTCCGTCCGGGGACGGTTCGGTGTCCGGCCAACCGGTGCCAATTTCCGTACACCAGAGCTGACCAATGATTACGGGTTCGACAATCGAACTCACTTTGAATTATACCAGTTATATGCAATACTTATGTATCATGGATACATCTAGATTACTAATAATTAGATACTTGGTTTATAGTTCAATTCTTTTATAAATTACATTAAATAAAAAATCAATTCCTATTACCCCAGAGAGGTGCAGCGCGGACAATGCATTTTTTTGAGGGCGTTTCCGCGAATTCCAGCCATAGGTAGATTGTAGGACACCGTGTGGTAGAAGTCCAAAATAGCATCGTGAACAGTAGATGGTGAACAGGTGACAGTATGTTAAACAGTTTAGTCAGAGTTTAATATTTCTACTATAGCTTAGTGAGGTGGCCTGATGTGTCATTCTATCGTAATATCCTCCGTGAATCCTTCTACAATTAGCATAATAATATTGTCAGACCTAGGGATCAATATACAAAACAGACTTGCAAATAAATACCATTTCAGTATTTACCCTCCGAGATAAAGGTCTGTAATACAATGCTTTGGTAAAACTATTAGCTTACTAGTACTAGCTATCTACATAATGCTAAGAAATTCTCTAACAAGAAAAGGTCTTTATTGTATCCAATACTAGAAGTTTTTATTCAACGGTGGATTATCAAGCTAACATGACCTCGAACTTAGTTCACCCTCTAGAGGAAACTAAAGGCATGGAAGTGAAACTACTTTCATTTGAAACACCAAACAATGGAAGAAATCGGAAAACTTTTTCAATAGATACTGATTGTAAAGACTTTTATGTACTTCTGTAATGAACGAGATGATAATGAAAATAGGTTTTATATTGTGAAGGACGTCGTTTGTACCCTAACATCCACATTTATACTTGTAAATAGCTTGCCCTGATTTATTATCAATGCACAACCAACACTACTCGTACTACCTATTTTTGTAACCTGAGTTTAGTTAATAACGTAAACATTATGTTACGATTAAGACTGGATTTTTTAAAATTATACCGAGCCGCGAGTCCTTTTATTTCGAGAGTCATTTTCCTTTGTATGTGTAAGCCCCCTACTCGTACATATTATGATAGGTCAAGTTTTACCTGCTTGTATATCTAAACGTTGGGGCGCATTCAATATTACACTGCAAAGAGAAAATATTACAAGCTTTTTATTAGCTTGTTCTGTGTATAACCCGAAATTACGAATAAGTCTATCTTTTTAGGGGTTGTATCAATGTATTTTACCTTTAACCGAATAACTAAAGATACTTTATAAAATATTAAGTAACTTCCCCTAAAATATGAATAAGCTATATTGTATTCTGGCTTTTCAACAATTAAATCCTCCTAAACAAGGTAAATCCAACAACCAGCTTTTGATCATTTAAATATGTAATTAGCATCATTTGGATGCGATTGGTCCAATTTATACTAAGTAGTAATTTCCTTCTCTTCAGAGCATTTAAAAAGCTTATCTATACTAATATTATAAAGAAGAGGAAAGATTTGATTGTTTGTTTGCATCGAATAGGCTCTGAAACTACTGAACCGATTTGAAAAAATCTTTCAATGCGCTAGGAAGCTACACTCTTCCCGGTGAACATAGGCTACATTTTATTCCCATATTTCCACGGGAACGGGTGCCACGTGGGTGAAACCGCATGACGTCTTAATATGTTTACTTAAGTTTATATTATGAGAAGAAGAATGGCAAAAAGAAAACTAGGTATGACTCTTTCGAAGTTTCTACAAAATCTACATCATCGTAGTAATTAGAAATATTGTAATCAACAGTCTAACTAAATTCAAAGATTGCTTTAATCATCAAATTCATGTGTCAATAATGAATGAAATAATTAATTTACTCTGAATTATATCCCATCAATCCCAAAATGCTCTGTAATCACGAAAGGAAACATTCAAGCTAAATTGGGATAGTTAACTGAAACTGTTCTTCGGGTAAGTAATTTACTATCTGAAGGAGTTAACTGTGTTAATGAAAATTGCTTTTGATTAGATCTGATGGCTTGAGTTATTGAATATGAGTTGTTCCGTGATCCGAAAAATGTGAAAAGGTCTAGGGAAAAGTTACAAGAAATGTTTTTATGAGAAAATTTGTATGGAAATTGCAGATACCTACTTATTTGTAATTTGTTTTGAAGAGCTCGTAACTCTTGTTTACTCAGTGCTCTGTAAATAATCATTGCGATAAGCATCTTACTGTAAGACTATCCCAGAGATGGGGAGCTTTTAGTGGTATTTCCATTTACCTACAAGCGTTTTCATGCTTCATACGACATGTTAAGCCTATGCCGTTGATCTAGGCAGCCAGTAACATGATAGATGTTAGGCTAAGTTGACGGCACAATAGGCTTAAAGAATTTCGCCTGCTGGTACTCACACTGTCTGTTTTAACACGGTAATAGGCTCAAGTGGGATAAACACAATTGCTGAAATGTGGGTCTGCAGTATTCCTACTATACTGGGTGTTTCTTTTAGGGTGTCAAGCCGCCACTAGCTGGTAGCAGGGTTCCATACCTATCGATTTAACCCCCATGTATGTTCTACGATTTTTTGTAGTTTTCGAGATATAATTTTTTTTCGTTATTTTTCCACTTGGCTTTATATAATAACAACTTCTTTTTGGTTCGACTTTTCTTGGATATTTTTTTATTATTATACTGCCTATTGATTGCAGTATTATGGACAAAATAATCTCCTTCCTAACTTTGATACAAGATGTAAAAATTTTAATCGATAATAAAAAATAGGGAATTATGCAGAACATTATATCTCGAAAACTACAAAAAATCGTAGAACATACATGGGGGTTAAATCGATAGGTATGGAACCCTGCTACCAGCTAGTGGCGGCTTGACACCCTAAAAGAAACATCCAGTATATGTACTGTTTAGTTGGTGTAATATTTATTTAAGAAGAAGATAAAAGTATTAAATCTAAATAATCTAGGTAAATAAAATTGACTAAAATAATAAAATTACACTAACACTATTATTAAAATTAAAACGAAAACTACTAAACTAAAACGCATCATAAAATTTCTCCGCATCGCAGTCCTCTTGTGGTAGCGTTCCCAGAAGACTGGCAGCATTGCCACGTTGAATGGCAATGCTTAATCTCTGCCCCAAATAGAAGCCAGCCTTCTGGTCACGAGTAGTGTCGAACAAACGCTTTCCCAACTCTCTAAAGAAAATTTTTGCGCTTGGACCCCATGGCCCTAAGGTTTCGACCCCAAACGGCTCAAACACATAATCTCCTGAGAGATTACAATATTTTTGCCGTTTAAGGTTCTCAGCAGAAGCGGCGGCGGCACCGGCACAACCAGCAGTACCTGAAAGATGAGAAGGCGCAAGAGTGTCGACGCACGTGGCGTCCCACACTAAACACTTTCCCATCTTCCACGGCATTAATGTCATACCATCCGGTCTCTTGCCGTCGTCACGTGCCAAGCCATTTGGTTCAAGTCTAGATGGCACTGTTTAGTTCGTGTGACTTTGAGACTTCCATGAAACTTTTCTTTAGGTAATGTTTAAGTTGCTTACTGTTTCAATATATATTTTTGTATGTCTAGACTCCATTACGACACTGGACATACGATTCCATTTTAACACCTAGGCCAATATAATCTGCGCACCATATTCTTATGCAGGCACCTTTGCAGAAGTCGTGAAGTTAGAAAAAGAAATAAATGGCCAACGCTAACAAGGGTGAAATCGTGCCCCCGTGTCCCGGTTTCGCCCTTATTAGCACAGTATTAACCTCCTAACTTCTGAAGGTATAAAATCCTTCCGACTCTTATAAAACTTAGTGGAGATGTTAGGTATGGTATGAAAACCATGGGAAAATTATTGAAAAAAATCGTAAGCTTGGAAAAGTGGGTTTTCTTGATGTACTATACATAGTACATTCGGTGTCTGTTAAGCTTAAATATTTAATATGATGTTCTATCTGTAGTACTTTAGTTGTGAAATAGTGTAAAAAAAGAAAGAAAATTTTAGTTTTTATTTCAAAAAATGCTTGTATATTGCTATAAAATAAGTTAAATCGTTAAAAAAAAATACAAAAAAGAATGAAACTATGAACAAAAATTTACGGAAATAATTTCTTAGTAATCAGAATCTTCAAAGTAATGTTAGCACAATAACACAGTTTGACTTTTCATGATAATTTGTGGTGAGCGTAAACTCCTCACTTCACGCAATTTAATTTAATATGTTATTCATCAAGTAGTTTTCTAGTGGAGAAATATCTACCATAACATAAAAATGGCTAGGTTTACGTTTCTGTAAAAGAGCTTAGGAGCCATGAAGGCGACCATGAAGGCGAAGGGACTGGTACTGATAATGGAGGAGCTGATTCAATATTTTCTTCGACATCTGATAATGATAATGAACTAGAAATATTATACTCTTGATATGTAGGGGGTCATAGTCAGAATCATCTGAAAAATCATTCTCGGATTCGTCTAATATTGTCAAAATTAAGCTAAAAAATATGAACATCAATCACACCATTGGCACCTGATGTATTATGCATAGTACATCAAAACAGTTAAAAAACAGTAACTTGACCCCTGTTGTACTATATGTAGGACATCAAAATATTTGACCCTGTAGTGAAAAAACTATTGAAACCAAAACCAAAATAAATCGTCAATATTATCATATACTTCATAATAAAATAGAAAACACATTGCAATCTAAAAATATTATCCTAAAGAATGAATCAATATGAATTACTTACTATGTTTCGAACTAAAACGCGTACACCTGCGTTGAAAGTGTTTCTTAGAAAGAAATTTGTCAATCTGGTGAAGGTGGTAGTATTTTTTTTTAAAAGAGACGTTCACATACCATGCTATAGCAGAAAAAAATATGCAATTTTTTAATTAGCTATCTCATCAGATTTTTTTACTTTTGATGTACTATGTAAAGTACGCCAGGGGTTAGGAGGTTAATTAAGACTATCTTTAGCAATCTAAATAATTAAAATGATGAAGTATAGATATACTTAAAACTTTATTCCTTCTGAATAGCACCAAGTTCTATAATTTCCCTTGAGTAAAAACTTTCTTACTCTTTAAATCACTTTTGACATCACCGGAATTGCTCCAAAAATAAACCTTTCTAAATGACTACCTCAATCTTTGACATAGGACCTATCCCCGTTAATTAATGTTCTCGGAACACAAGTCGAACTACTACAAGTAGCCAATCAAGGATATTTACTTTCAATTTATTTAAGTACATACTTACTTTTTAGGGTTCCGTAGCCAAATGGCAAAATCGGAACCCTTATAGATTCGTCATGTCTGTCTGTCTGTCCGTCCGTGTGTCACAGTCACTTTTCTCCGAAGCAGTAAGGCCTATGCTGTTGAAATTTGGTAAGTAGATGTATTCTGTAAACCGCATCAAGATTTTTATATAAAACTAGAAAAAAGCAGTTAATTTTGGGGGTCCCCATACTCAGAGCTAAAACTCAAAAAAAATTTTTTCATCAAACCCAAACGTGTGATCTATAGATAGGTCTTCAAAAATGCTATTGAGGTTTTTAACATCATTTTTTTCTAAAGTGAAAAGTTTGCGCAAGAGACACTTCCAAAGTGGAAAAATGTGTCCCCCCCCCCCTCTAACTTCTAAACTAAGAGAATGATAAATCTAAAAAAATATATAATGTACATTGCCATAAAATCTACCAACGAAAATTAGTTTGAACGAAATTGAGTTGGTAATTTTTTTTTAATGTGCCATAAACTGCAATGTTCGCCGAGAAAAATCACTACCACTGCGAACGTGTTAAAACATCAATGAAAGTTACAACGAACTACAAGAACTTTTATATTATGTTACTTGCTGCTACGCAACCCTTCATGAGTGAGATTAACTCGCAATTGGCCGGTTTTTCTTCTAGTTATATAGCCCGCTAAATATACACGTATAACCAAGCCATTATCGCAGAGTGTAGGTACAGTAGCGCATAACACATCTGTATTCACACAACTGGTGTTAAGTTTATACTACTTTTTATTAGGTGCTATAGGGTGCGATGTATGCTTGTCAACTACATTGGTGGTATAAAAAGAACTTTCAGTCTACTTATTATAATGATGATGGACTAACAACTTAGAAGGGTAAAATGGAGTTTAGCTGGTTAAACATAAAACCGAAGGATAAATTTGATCAAAACTGAATGCCGACCATATTGAAGCAGGGGACATGACGTGACAATGTCACGCATTCTCGCCTCACGCCCCAAGAAACGGGACAACACCGAAACCAACCTCCAAAGATTCAGAATAGCACCAGAATCCGGGTTCAGCGAGTCGGGGATGGTAGCCAAAGCCTGCGGACTCCAGAACATAGAAATGTTTGATTCTATGAAATATCCTTCCGAGGAATTATTAGGGGTCCCCGGCCATGGACGTATAGGTAGGAACCCTATGACTTTAGTTGGTTTGAGTTTGGCAGTGAAAATTTACACTCGAAAAATATGAGCGTAAAATTTTGTTACTCATTTTCTACGATGATTTATTTGCGATTCAGTAGATATAATTCCCTTACAAATTTATATTCAGCTTCGGTAGGTCTGGTTTGATAACATTATGGTTGTTATGCAGGTTGTACGTGCATCCGGTTCACGTCGACGCATGGTAAGGAGCGCGGCACGTTCAGCAGCCCCGACTACCCACGCCCCTACCCGCCTCGGATCGACTGCCTTCTATACACGTTTATAGCAGCACCACATGAAATTGTGGAACTCGTGTTCACCGATTTTGATATTCACAAGGAACATGTCGAGTGAGTAAATTTATGCAATTTCTTTAACAATGTGTTATTGTAGCTTGCCTTGGTGAAGCCTTAACCTTTATTTATACTCTGAATAGAAGCAGCCTTTTGGTTCTCACTTTAAAATTTTCATAGTTGTATGAACTTAAGTGTATGATAAGGAAAGTTTTTCTGATAGATTTAGAGTTTATTAGATAGATACTAAATTCTAGCGTTTTTTGTGGCCCTGGGACATTCATCCAATCCTGGGTAAGCCCTCGGAGTTGGCAGTTTTTTGGACATCGTGAGAGGTTTTAGCCGGTAAGAGACCGGCATAGCATCCACGAGGATTTCCATACGTAAGGAAAAACGTTACTTGAATTGTTGAGTAGGTATCATTTTTAGGGTTTCGTAGCCAAATGGCAAAAACGGAACCCTTATAGATTCGTCATGTCTGTCTGTCTGTCTGTCTGTCTGTCTGTCTGTCTGTCTGTCCGTCCGTGTGTCACAGCCACTTTTCTCCGAAACTATAAGGCCTATGCTATTGAAACTTGGTAACTAGATGTATTCTGTGAACCGCATTAAGATTCTTATATAAAACTAGAAAAATAGCTGTAAATTTTGGGGGTCCCCATACTCAGAACTGAATCACAAATTTTTTTTTTTCACCAAACCCAAACGTGTGGGGTATCTGTAGATAGGTCTTTAAAAATGCTATTGAGGTTCCTAAAATCATTTTTTCCTGAAGTGAATAGTTTGCGCAAGAGACACTTCCAAAGTGGAAAAATGAGTGTCCCCCCCCCCTCTAACTTCTAAACTAAGAGAATGATAAACCTAAAAAAAATATATGATGTACATTATCATAAAATCTACCAACGAAAATTGGATTGAACGAGATAGAGCTGGTAGTTTTTTTTTAAAACGTCATAAACCGCAGTTTTCGTTTAGAACAAGCACTACCACTGCGACGTGTTAAAACATCAATCAAGTTACAACGAACTACAAGAACTTTTATATTATGTTACTTGCTGCTACGAAACCCTTCACGGGCGAGTCCAACTCGCACTTGGCCGGTTTTGTAATATGGTTTGAAAAATGTGAAATCTTACGCGTATCGGAATACCATCGGAATACCATAGTTGTTTTGAGCCTGAAGAGATTCCTCCTTCAAAAGATGCGCACTGTCTTTTCACTTCTACCATTTAAATCGACCAACTATTGTACAGAATGGAACCTAATAAAGGACTATATTCACGCCAGACCTTGAGCCCACAAAATGGTTATAACGCCATTTTAATTAGTTTACAGACAGACAGATGTTTCTATTAAATATAACATTGGTTTCTCTAATTAATTTATCAATCAACAACAGAAACTACCAAGTCTAGAATACTGAAATTTAGATAATGTATTTATTTTACCATTTCAAATATTTGAAACAATGGTTTGTCATTGAATAAGTGGGTACATTTTAGAAGCCTCTTAATGTAAACTGTCTGGTAACTCTGACTGTAGGTATGTTTGGGAGTCCTGGGACATCCTTCCGAGGGCTTAGCCCAACCATAGGCTGTTGGGCGTTACGTGAGGTTTTTTAGTTGGTAGGAGTCCGACATAGCATTCATGATGAATTTTCCCTCACATTTTTTTTTTATGCCGGACTCCTACCGACTAAAAAACCTCACGTCACGCCCAACAGCCTGTGGTTGGGAGCCCCGGGGAAGCCCTCGGAAGGATGTCCCAGAACATTTTCCCTTACGTTAATAAAAAAACTCTGTCTGTATGTTACGCTTATGAGTATTTAGTACTTACAGAGCTCAACAAATGACTTATGCTACTTTTTATCCCAGGAAAATTTCGGTAGCTGTCTCTAATGTAATCTTTAATAATATTCTTAATGCAAAAGTGTGCCAAAGATGTGAGGATTTTTGTGACCTTTTCAGACTCGAACGGCGGCACAAATCTGTCTGTAATTTGGTACTGGTTAGTTCATAATAAATAATGCATTATCTTCTATCTATTAAATTCTTTTTGAACACAAAGCCTACTTTTTATACCCGTAATAAATTTGCACGGGGTGCGGAAACTAGAACGGAATTCCGTGGAAATCGCGTGTGCCAAATAAAAACAAAACAAAAATGCACTTCTTCTTCTTTAATTAACATGTCTAACAAGTTAGTAGATGAAATCAGTATTTCTTCAGCTGTGTTTATTAAGTAGGTTTTGTAGCTTTTCTTAATCCAGCCAGTTTACTGCAGAATTTTACATAGTCGATCATAGTAGAACCATCATCTAGTACAATAAGTGGAGCCTCATCTAATGCGTAGTCTGCCTCCTTCGACGTGAATTTATCGCCAAAAGTCATGAGGTCATGCCGGATCCTGAAAAAGGGCAAAACTTTCATGTTTGTTTTGTTATTTCTTTGTTTTCCCAAGTAAACCTACACTGAGGAAATAAATTTGCAACAAACAACACAGGGATAACAAGTAAGCCAGAATTTATAAATCAAAAATTATGTTCCAATAAATGGGAATCGGGCACGGAAACATTTTATTAACACTTGTACTTTTACATAATATTTACTTTTTGCATCTGATCGGTTTTCTCTTAAGGCATAATTCAAAGGCTACTGATAATGATGACTAATGATGAAGAAGAATGGTAGCAAGTTCAACTAAACGACAACAATCAACCTTAAAACGGTTCTTTTATGCCATTTAGAGACCTGATAGACCCTTAAAATGCAGATAGATTAGCGTGTTAAAAGAAACACGTGTCAAGTGCGAGTCGAACCCGCGCACAGTGGGCTCTGTACCAAAACTATAAAAATACACATTTGTTGTATTGGAGCCCCTATTAATGCCCCCCCCCCCTCCCCCGTTTCCTATTTTCAGTATTTTGATAAAGTGGCAACAGAATTACATCATCTTTCAAAATTCCAGCTTTCTAGCTATCATATTTTCTAAGATACAGTCTCTTGACGGACAGTCATACAGACATACAGACGGACGCCCTTTTACCCTTCAGGAAACGAAACTCTAAAATAGATTTATCTTTTAGTTAGTATACAACATTTGTATATATCCTGATAAACAGATAAGTACATTTAATAAAATGGCATGTCACGTTCTTACTTTCCGGACATCTGAAATGAAATCAGTTAGACAACGAATGTGCAAATAAAGTTACAATTTCTTTTCCAATTTCCATAGCACTGAAAAACAAATAAAATGTGTGAAGAAGATAAATGAGAATAACAAAGATAGAATTGAATAACAGACGTCGAAACAATAAATTATTTTCGTTTGAGATAAACAAATTCTCGTTATGTAGGAGACACACATTACAAATACGATCATGCCTTTTATGTGTAGGCTGAGGCATATAATACGCCTACATTTCACCTTTTAAACTTTTCCCACGTAATAGGTGGTGTGGTGAGCCGTATTGACATGGACAGGTGCAGGTTGTGACTGCCCGCTGTTGAAATTTTTTAAGCTGCCCATAAAGGCATTTAACGCGGCTTAACAGGTGCCATTTTACTGGCAACCAGTACCAATCCGAAGCATGGAAACGCTCGCAAATAAATGTCACAAAGTGGTCACTAGATGGTCACTCGTCCATGGCAGACCATAGTAAATGTTGCTTTCTACAGTGATTGTTTAAAGAACACTGTGTCCGTAGGGCCATGAGTGCTTCAGGAGACATGTTACCTACATTATTATTTACTAGCTAACCCGCGCAACTTCGTTTACTCCACATAAGGTGTGTAAAAGGACAGGTATTTTTTCAACAAACTTATGGATGCGAATGAAACTGCTCTGTTTGCTTAATTATAAAAGAGCTTAAAGATTATGTCCATTCTAAAACAATAAAATAAAATAATTATTTTACAATAGCCTTAATCATTAAGCTCTTTTATAACTAAGCCAACGCGCTAGTTTAGATTTACCCTTACATTCAAAGGAATCCTTGAATTGTAGGTTTTGCGAAAGTTAAGATGACTCCAATTCCTGAACTACAAAACCCTCAACATTGGAACTTGTGTAAAACAATTCTTAAAGACCTCGCTCTATAACACTAAAGAAAATTTTGGAATCGAACCAAGCATTGAGAAGTTACAACTAAAAATCTATTCTAAAACAATTCAGCCCACGCCTCCGGCGTGGACTGACTCATTTTGCAATACCTTTAATCATTAAGCTCTTTTATGATTAAGCCGATACGCCAGTTTAGATGTACCCACAAATTCGAAGGAACCGTTGAATTCTAGGTTTTGCGATAGTTGAGATGTCTCTAACTCCTGATCTACAAAACCCTCGACATTAAAACTCGTGTGAAACAATCCTTGAAGTACTCTCTTTATGACACTGAAAATAATTTTGGAATCGGACCACGCAATGGGAACTTACGACAAAAAAAAACATTTTCTCTTTCATCCCCTGTCCCAAAGGAACTGCGCAAAATCTCGGTATCAAAAGAATCCTAGAACCTCTCGGATCATAAGCTCTGATTGCACCAAGTTTCATTCCAATCGATTCAGTAGTTTCGGCGTGATACTTATTCGGGATACAGACAGACAGACAGACAGACAGGAAGGACATGAAAAGTTTAAATTACATTTTCGGCTTCAGTATCGATTAGAGAACGCATTACAATTAAAATTTTCAAAATATCTTCCATGTACAGACTCTCGACCCTCTACAGTTTTATTACAAGTATAGATTACGTATGAGATAAGACTATTTTCAATGTAAAACATTGCTAATCGCAACAAAGGCATAAAAATGCTTGACCCAACGGTATTTATCTATCTCGTAGTTAAATGTTTGATAAAATTATTACGTTTCTTATTACAAGACATATTACTAAAACATAGCATTAGTCAACATCATTAACCCCCGACGGAAACCCGGACGGGGTGTTATAAGTTTGACGTGTGTGTGGGTGTGTGGGTGTGTGTGTGTGTGTGTGTGTGTGTGTGTGTGTGTGTGTGTGTGTGTGTGTGTGTGTGTGTGTGTGTGTGTGTGTGTGTGTGTGTGTGTGTGTAAGTCTGTCTGTGGCATCGTAGCTCCCAAACGGATGAACCCATTTTGATTCTGTATCTTTTGTTTGAAAGATGGGTTAGGGGAGAGTGTTCTTAGCTATGTTTCAAAAAAATCGGTTAAGCCATTTCAAAGATATGAGGGGTGAAAGTGGGGATGAAAAATTGAATGTGTTCAAATTTACCCGTGTTGGGTATCAAATGAAAGGTCATAACTTATACATCACGATACCTCAAGTTTTATGAAAATCGGTTTAGCCATTCGAAAGATATGAGGAGTGGGATGTATTTCTATTTCTGTAACCACACTCCGCGCAATTCGCATTAGCTCGGAATAATTGTTGATAGACTATACGTATGTTGATATTTAAAAAACTCCTATAAAAAGCATGAAATAAAAAATTTAAAAAACCCCCGACTCACAAAAAAAAACAATAAAAAAACATGTAAAAAGTAAAAAAATAACTATTATATTATGACCTATCTACCCTAAGTATTGAACCTTTATTATTATTATAGGTAGCTATATTATTTACGTATTCATATTTTTAACTAACAGTTTGTCTCGTCGGGGACCGCTCACCTAATCATAACCTAACCGTACGTCCTTCTATTTAGGTATAGAGCGGTCCCCCCGACGAGACCAACTGTTAGTTAAAAATATGAATACGTAAATAATATAGCTACCTATAATAATAATAAAGGTTCAATACTTAGGGTAGATAGGTCATAATATAATAGTTATTTTTTTTACTTTTTACATGTTTTTTTATTGTTTTTTTTTGTGAGTCGGGGGTTTTTTAAATTTTTAATTTAATTTTTTTTATACAACTTTTATAAAATTTGGAAATTATTTAAATTGGCCTGATCCTGTGACCTCAGCTAATAGGTAGGTACTTTAAGTAGGCAGTAGACTTTTGAATATGATTAAAAAACGCACGCGTTCAAAATCCATTTTTGACTACTTATAATTCTCGGAAAAAAACTGAAAGCTAGTCTCTAATATAAAAATTACGAAACAGTAATTATATAAAAATTAGCGGATGCCCGCAGCTTCACCTGCGTATAAATTGTTCCCGTTCCCGCTGCATCGGGCATCGGCCCGTCGGAACTTATTCCCGGGATAAAAAGTCTAGTCTTTGTGTAATTCCAGACCATAACCTATCCCTGTACCAAATTTCAGCCAGATCCGTTCAGCCATTAGAGCGTGAAAGAGTAACAAACTTCCACACATCTACACTCACAAATTTTCACCTTTATAATATTAGTAAGATGTAGACTTTTATGGATTTCATTTTATACCTCAGTACAAGGTAAAGAAATAGTAATAGTATTTCTTCATTTATTACTACCTACAAAAAGAATCAGTAAGGCCATAGAAAGCAAATAAAATATTGCTGTACTACCCGTTCGCTCTAACTTTGCCGCTGGCGTAGAGGCGTTTACCCAAATTGTTAATTAGACGAAGTAAATTGACAGTTGCTAATGTCACTTGGTCATAGAAAATAAGCAACATTGTATGAAGAAGTGACATTAGTTGCTGTCAATTTACTTCGTCTAATTAAAAATTCGACTTTAGTATGGAGCCGAGCGGCAAAGTTAGAGCGAACGGGCAGTACGTTTAGACGTGACTGAGCAATAAACCTATTCCCAAGCAACGAAGGTTGCGAGAACAAACTGTGGGAAATAGCCAGTATGTAATAAAATTTATTTTAGGGTTTTATACCTATTATCTTCTTATTGATCTGGAAAAAGCGAGGCGTTTGGTTTATAAACTACTAGCTGTTCCCCGCGGTTTCGACCGCGTCGAAGTCGTTATCGCGTAAAATCATAACCCCCCTTTTGCGCAGTCGGTTAAGAAGTAGCCTGTGTCCATCCCAAGGCCTCGAACTAAATTTTATCTCAATCGCTTCAGCTGTTTAGGCGTGAAAGTGTAACAGACAGACAGACAGAGTTACTTTTGCATTTATAATATTAGAAGGGACTAGCGGACGTCACGCGGTTTCACCCGCGTAGCTCTCGTCCCCGTGGGAATATGGAAATAAAATGTGGCCTATTTTACTCAAAGTAAATGTAGCTTTCCAATGGTGTAAGAATTATTGAAATCGGCACTGTAGTTTTTTAGTTTATTCATTACAAACATACAAAAATACAAAATTTTCTCTTTATAATATAATTTATGTATAAAGACCAATCTGTTTACCTTTTTTTTTTTTTGTCCTCCTCTGCTGTTTTTTGTCAGGGAACCTGGTGTGCCCTCGAAAGGAGATCCCAGTTACCCTGACCAGCCCTGGCCGCGAAGCTTCGACGGCTCCTCGCCTCTATTATTTGTGGGGACCACACCACTTTCTACGTGGAGGAGACGCGTGGTAATTTCCAACGCGCCACCATCTTGAGCCTATATCTGCTAGGGCGACAACCTGCCCAGTGTGTCGCCCTCAGACTCACGCCTATGGAGGACGAAGATCATTGTGTGATCTCCGGCGCCCAGTGCGTCTTCTGCGGCACGGGAGAGAACTGATCCTCTCCCGTTCCTTCTCCGCCGCCTCTTTTGCGAACATCACCTCCTCACAAAACAAGGCGGCGGAGTTCCATACCTGTTCACTGCTGACCATAGCCTGGACCAGGGTCTGCAGCGTAAGATATCCCGGTCCTACTGCCACTACGAGACTACGTCGCTGCTCCATCCACTCAGGGCACACTGTCAGTGTGTGGATCACAGTATCCTCCGAGCAGCCCAAGCAGTGGTGGCACTCAGGCACCAATCTGTTCACCTATAAACAAACTACTCAAACTGTTTTCGAGGACAAAAAAATACTGATTAATCCTTATTTGCAACTTGAAATTGGGAAAGAAAGATATGATGAAAAATAAAGTTACTATACAAGTGTATAATAGATGACAGTAGGTACTCCGCTCAATGTAGGCCTCTCTAATTTCACTTTGGGAGGCTGATTGGCTTAACCGTACAACGCTGGCTAAGCAGGTAGGTACAGCTTCCTTTTTCTTTGCCATTTCGTTAGTCAGCAAGTGCACCACTGGCAGTTGAGGCGGCTTGTATCCCGAAGATCTCAACAGGGCTTCATCATAAACGTGAAGCAAAATAATGACAATTATTCATTTAAATTATTAATTCCTGGTGAATTAATAATTTAAATGAATAAGTATTGTTTTAGAAGCCATGGGCAAAATTGCAGATAATATATTTTAGACAACAAAAAAAATACTTGATCTGAAAATAAATAATTTTAAGATAACAATATTCATGGTCTCGTATTGTAGGCAAAATGGCTTCATTTATTCGATGTATTAAGGGGACGTGTTCTTTTGTACAAATGACTGCAAAAAATGACAACACATAATTTTATTTTACAGTCTTCTGCACGATGTACAAATGTTTTCGTATACGACTTCTCGTCAAACACCCCTAAAATTATACAATAGCTTGAGAGTTGTCGTAAAACACGGATTGCTCCTATCGAGAATTTTAGTACACCTTGTGGTGTTCCGTCTTTTTAACCCCCAACGAAAAAGGAGGGGTGTATGTGTATGTCAGTCTGTGTCGTCGTAGCGGCCCAACGGATGGACCAATTTGCGTGCGGTTTTTTTTGTTCGAAAGCCGATGTGACGGGGATGGTTCTTAGCTACAAATTTTGACGAACATCAGCTCTCTTCCTGAATGATGAAGGGATTTTACTAAAATTCACAGGTTCGGTTCCTTGCAAATTATAATTATGTTGTACTGTTACTTTCATGGTATTTCCACGACATTGTAACCTTAAACTGACTGATGCATCAAGTAGTCTGCGAGATGCACGATTCCTCAGATAATTATAGGATACTAGCTGTTCCCCGTGACTTCGTCCACGTAGAAGTCGTAATCGCGTAAAACCCTCTTTTTGCGTAGTCGGTTTAAAAGTAACCTATGTCTTTCCCAGAGACTCAAACTATTTCTATACGAAATTTCATCTATATCGCTTCAGAGGTTTAGGTGTGACAGCGTAACAGACAGACAGACCGACAGACAAAGTTACTTTCGCATTTATAATATTAGTAGGGATGTATCATATTTGGGCTAATTTTAACAATATCAAGATCGGGGGTTGTTCAATTTCCAAATTAACACTTGTGTATTCTAGGTTAACCTACGAGAACCCAATCACAGTAAACTTCGATGTAACTGGGAAATATGCATTTTTCCTCTTCTACATGCCAATGTTACCGATAGGTATTTCCAGTCTGCTGGGATTCTAGAAGTAAAAAAATGCAATATAAAAGTCGACACAATATGACAAAATTACTTTATCATCCAAGACAGAACTGAGAGAAATATAGGTTGAGACACAGTTTTACTGTGGTTGAGACGTTGTGTGATCCTTGGATTATAACAACTCACACATACACGATATGACAAAGAAGTTATAAACACTACTCTTAGTACTATGTGTACATCAAAGACTTCTGTATAAAATGAAGATCTCATTATATAGAATCATTATATAGAAGTCTTTGGTGTACATGTGTCCACAACTAGAGTAATGATATACACTCATAAATACTGGTATAGATGGACAAAACAAAACGTATTGTGATGTCGAAAGTAAGTGATATCATAGCTTAATGGCATTTATAAGAAACCAAAGAATGAACGCTTTTGGCGTATTTCCTCATTTTAATTAGATTTTCTTCCTCAAGATTTCATACAACAGTTCCTTATTCAAATAATGGCAGAGCGAGACTGAAAATAACTGCAGGCATCTATTCAAATAATTTAATTTACATTAGATGCCAAATTAACATCATTTTTTACCCAATTGCCTTTTTGAGGTTTTTGAATACGTTCTTTTAACAATATTTGATAATTTGTCGTTTCCAAAATGTATTGATCTCCATCATCCATCATCAGATTGAAAACAACCGGAGAAGTGCGAGTCAGATGGGGTGCCGTACCAATAAACGGAAAAAAACCACGGTTGTGGTATGGGAGTCCACTTAATCTCCTCTTTTAGTTTTAATATTTGTTTTATAGCGACAACCGAATCATCTGTGAAACTGTGAAACATCTGCGAAAATGATTGCTCTCTAGCTATCACGGTTCCTGAGATACAGACAGACAGACAGACGGTCTCACGAATAGGGATCGTCTGTCTGTGTGTCTGGTCACAGAAAGTCTCACGACAGGGTTCTATTTTTTACCCTTTGGATACGGAACCTAAACTAGGCTTGATATTTCCTTTTTAAAAGCGACTGTAATTACTCCAGGTCCAAATAAATAACACAAATTATATTAATGGATACAAAAACGGCACCGCTTAAAATTATATATTACGCAAGGGAACCATTAATAATGCGAGTTAAGATGTAAACAAATAACATTTTCAGATATTCACATGATTTATTCGTAACAAAATACCCATTAAGCTGAGATTTATAAAGATTTACTAGCTGACCCGCGCAACTTCGTTTGCGTCACATGAGAGTGAGAAAGAGAGTGGTATAGTATTAATATTTTGTCTTAGGTAGGTATATTTATTAAAAAAGGTGTGGTAGGTTTTAATATTTAAAGTGATATAATTTTTCCCGTCGCGTCGCTTATATTCATTACCATTAAAGTTGAACCGCACAACTTTGTTGAAGTGATATAATGTTTCCCGTCGCATTTATTTTTGTCCGTTTTTTGGTATGGAACTCATCGTGTGCGAGTCGGACTCGCACACGATGAGTTCCATACCAAAAAACGAAAGCTCTCAAAAGAAATAAATTTTCCCCGTTCTTAAAACATTATTCATGGCTGCTCCGCTCCTATTTGTCTTAGCTTGATGTTATATAGCCATTAGCCATCCTCAATAAATGGACTAAAAAACTGTGAAATTATTATTGTAATGCAATCAGTAGTTTCTGAGATCCTAGCACAAACAAACTCTTCAGTTTGATAATATTGTGAGCTAACCTTAAAAGAAAGACAAATTCGGTTATTGTGAGCGAACCTTAAAAGATAGACATATGCCGTCGCGGACTTTTTTATAGATCTTTTTAAGAGAAACAATTTTGTAATACACAATTTTTACGTAACTTTAACCATTTAAGCAGCGTACGCCTCGGAAGCTCTCAGACGGTAAAAATAATTCCCCGTTTTCGAAACATTCTTCATTGCTGCTCCGCTCCTATTTGTCTTAGCGTGATGTTATATAGCCTATAGCCATCCTCAATAAATGGACTATCAAACTGTAAAAGAAGTTTTGAAATCGAACCAGTAGTTCCTGAGATCCTAGCGTTCAAACAAACAAACAAACAAACAAACAAACAAACAAACAAACAAACTCTTCAGCTTTATAATATTAAGTATGGATAAAACAGATATACAACGCGAAAGTGGATGGACGTAGGAGTCGGGGAAGGCCACGACACACCTACCACGACCGAATTAATCGTGTGTTAGTTGAAGGCATGAAAAGAAAAATGAAAGTTGAAGAAGCAAGTGAGGTGTGTATGGACCGTGCCGTGTGGCGCTCGGTTCTTTCTGCCTACCCCGCAAGGGATTTGGCGTGAAGATAGTTAGTTAGTTAGTATTTATAAAGATCCTTCGCCAGCCTATCTAAATGACATTGTTTTAATTTTAAACCATTAAATTCTGTTCTAGGTCGTATTTAGCTACAACAAATAATGAAAGTTTGAATAGATCATACTATTATTTTGGTAAACTCTTAACGAATCGTTCGTTTGAGACTTGTTGTAAAACTCAATTTATTTACCTTTCTTCGCATTATCAGATACACAGTACCTATGCCTAGTAAATTAAGTTAGATATTATAAATTACTTTTTAGCCTTAAACTTATAATAGCAGCTAGATTGTAATTAATTATTAAGAACATTGTTCTTTATAATTCGGCAAAAAAAATATGACAAGCATTTTTGTTCAGTACTAAAAAGAAATTTAGTATGAACGCCGTAGACTATTAAAAGCGATGGGCTATCGTCTGTAGTTCGGTTTCGACCTGCTAATATTGTTGAGCTCTAATTTTCAACTGACTACAAGAAACTACGAGTAAATCACCGTCCAGCTGCTTAAGCAGAATCATCTCATGAAGTATGATATTACATTTAAGTAAATACCTAGTTTCTTAAAATCATTAGTTTCAATACAATTGCTGGTGTGCGGTCGTACGAATAAATAATTATGTCTGGTCCGCTGGTAATTTAAGGAAAAGAATGTGTAAGTAAGGTTTAGGAGTTTCAAAAATATAATAAATCTATTCTCGGCAGGTAACTTGATTAAACTCACCATTACTGAAGCGAAAAGAGGTTCGCCATTGTGCACTATAGTTCACCTATGGGTATTCATAAAATGTGATATGGGGTGACCCTACCCGCGTTCACTTGAGAGTGTGCTAAATTAAGGTAACAACCCAAATCATTACGTAAACTTACCTAGCTTTTTTTTACGTGAGGGAAAATCCATCATGAATGCTATGCCGGACTCCTACCGACTAAAAATCCTCACGTAACGCCCAACAGCCTATGGTTGGGAGCCCTGGGTAAGCCCTCGGAAGGATGTCCTAGGACTCCCAACAGACCTTAGGCCACCACTTCGGTCTCGCCCAGGGGGCGGTTCGGGTGCTATCCCGCGTCTTTCGGGGGTTTTGGGTGTGATCCTGCTTCTAAGGGGGGGGGCGTGCGTAAATCTCTCACGTCACACTGTTGTCTTGGGCCTGCTTCTGTAAGGACGGTGAGCAGCCCTCTCACCGTCCTCAGACCCCCCGGTCATGTAGTCTTCGGCGAAGACACGTCGGCGGAACTCGGGTTGGAGAGTTCTCTCCCGTTACCGCTCGGCCGCCTCTTTCACGTACATGACCTGCTCGCAAAAAGAGGCGGCGCCCACTTACTCCCGCTGGAGATCATGGCTCGCACCACGGTCTCGAGCGAGAGAGTGTCCACGTCCAGACCCACTACGAGAACCTGGCACTGTTGCGCCCACGCCGCCGCCGTGCACACCACCAGCGTGTAGAGCACCGTGTCATGGCTTGGCTGCGGTCCTCGCAGTGCTGACACTCGGCCGTGGTTTCCCGGTGTCTTCGTCGCAGATACCTACCGAAGCTACCGTGCCCCGTAAGTATCTGTGACAACCGGTGGGAGAGAGCATCGTGTCTCCTCTCCAGCCACTCGTCCATAAGCGGTCTGAAA
Organism: Miltochrista miniata; assembly: GCA_933228765.1. Taxonomy (NCBI): domain Eukaryota; kingdom Metazoa; phylum Arthropoda; class Insecta; order Lepidoptera; family Erebidae; genus Miltochrista; species Miltochrista miniata. Next base: position 26,293,343 of record OW121756.1, read on the forward strand.
GCCGCGATTGTGGCAAATCCCCACTTTGGTTGCTCAAGTCGCACTTTCCATGTCTCCATGGTTTCCTGGTGGAGCTGGGACCGCTGGGCCTCGATTTCTCAAGACGCCGGCCTTTGGCCTTGCTGCAGCGCCTACTTGCGCCATCTAAATCACTATTTATGCGTCACTACGCATGGAGGGGTCCCGGCCAGGAGACATGCCGCCTTACCTGAGATCGTGCGGTATCCCCTTATCACCCTGACGGCCATCGACCTCTGCGGGCTCAGCAATCTAGCCACTTTGCTGGCCTTCAGGGTCTCCGCTAATACGGGGACCCCGTGTAGGGTCATACTTCGCACGATCCCCAGGTCTGTACCTGGGGATCGTGAGAAGTATGCTCCCTACAGGAGACTGTTCTCCTGTAGGGAGCGTTGGATCCCTGATGCCCCCCTCAGTTTTGGGACCAAACTTCGGAAGTGATGTGATGATAATAACATCGAATCTTTGAGAATTTTTTCATTAAATCATTGTTTAGTAAATAATGGTTTGATGAAACCAAAATAGACTTGAATACAAAAAATTATATGTTTGCACAACTACATCAACAAGGCTGAGGGCTGCGGTATATTTCTGTGCCTTTATCTATCCTTTATGTTCTTTTTGTTTTCAATAAAAGGGCGCCTACATGCGTACATTCATGACCTATCCTGTTTTTTATAGGTATAAAGAAACTTCTGTTAGTATTTTGTACTAGTACCAAAGATGATATAATAGTATTACATAATTATGTACTTAGAAGTAGCTTAATGCTGTGGCGTGTTGAAGTGATTTATATAACAGTGACGTGCATTCAATAAGTACAAGAAATAAGCATAAATTGATTGGAAAGGCTCATCCAGTGATCTTGTTAAGTATTAACTTATAATAATTATTCACGTTACTGTTTTTATGCTTGTCATAGCCAATTTTTTTAAAGCGCCTTTATATTTGGGGCTTGTTCATGGTTATACATATATGATGATGTATAAAATGTTAACTAATTTGTTATTAGTCCCTAAACTTCCTTCATAAACCTTTATTACAATAAATTTACAGTAAGTACTATAGTCCTCGGTAGGTATTTCTGCGTTCTATCATTGCTACATTTTACGTCTAATCTTGTTTAAATGAAATAAAATTATATTAAAAGTAAATAGTTTGTTGTACAATGCTTAACTAATAGCACATATAGTCTGCGGAAACTCCAAAATCTACTAAAATTGTGAGTCAGAAGGAGACCGAATGATTTATTTACGCTGTAGGTAAAGGCAAAGAGGTGAGTGAGATGCAAGATACATTCGTTGACACACGTATGTAGTATCTATACTAGTTAAAGTAACAAGTTGAACTTTATTACCAACCACAATACACTAAGGATCACATAACTTCAGACCATTCTCTTAGTTACTAAGCTATTAGTTATGAGATCATGTAAATTCATTATTGGATGGCCCACATAAATATTCGGGATAGCGCACAACTTCCAGATTTATGTTTAATGAAATTTCTTGGTATACAAAGTTGGGCTTTAGTTTAGTCATAAATTTGTAGTTCATGACAAACAATTTAACAAGAAGCATTAGCTATTTCATAATACATGAAAATTGTCAACCATATTGAAAGAAAATACAGTATATAAGGATGTGGTCGATGTAATGGGAAGCGATTATCGTAACTATTTTATCGCTGCTTATGTTCAGGGTCTCACGCAAAGTTAAGAGTAAAGACAAGATCAGAAAAGAAGACAATTAGAAAACCACATCAATTTTAAACAGTAGATACAAATTCCAAGTTGAATGAAAATGGTGATTCGTGTTTTCAAAAGCTAGAGAAGTATGTAATTTGAACAATACTGTGTATTCGTTGGATTAGTGGTTAGTCTACATTAGTTATGGGTAATCTTGCTAATACTATAAATTTTAAAGTTTTTAAAAATGTTTAGATGTTTGTTGCCCAACCACACTTTAACGGCTGACCGGATCTGACAAGAATATATTGTTGCCGTGGGAAACAGCTAGTATACTTTACACGACAGACATGACTTCAGAAAAGACTATTATTGAGAGTTGCTAAAGCAGGGGCAATTGTTCACACACTTAGGTGAATTGATGAAAAATAAACCTTCATTTCGTGCTTTGTAGTACAATTTTTGTATGTTACAGAAAATAAGCCTCAGCATTAGAACCGGACCTTCATTATTCTGTGTTAGTGTAAATAAACTAGACGATTACCTTTCTTCTAATATCAAGCCTTTTTTGTTACTATCTTCCCAACGTGACAATGCAGCCAACAATGTTTCTTCTGAATCCAACTCAAGAGTTCTATATCCCAATAGATTGACGAAACCATCGAAATCTAATGGACTCGGGGCCTGAAAAGATAAAAAATAATCAAGTTTTGTTTCCATGTCTTTAATGAATAACCTGTCAACTAGTAGCACAGTATAAAGATAAAATTGTAGTCTATGAGGACATTCTGTGCTTGTGCTAATAAAAGAACGAGTAGTAGGTATGACTTTTAGTTAGCCTTTTGTGAATATAGCTGTAAAAATATAAAACCATTTTAGTTTTAATACATTCTGAGAAGCAAGTTCTAACACTCTCCATATTAAAATTTGGTATTGCACTTAAGGCTTGTATATTCGAAAGAGACTCATCTTAGGGTGAACTTTATACTAGGAAATATGTGTTGTAAGTGATAAAAGTATATTATTGTATTTGATATTATGCTTTTCAAACGGGTATACTACGCCAAATCGAATGCCAAATAATCGAAGGTTCAAAATATCGAACGTTCAATATTTCGAACGTTCAAAATATCGAAGATTACAATATCAATGTTCGATATATTAAACGTTCGATATTTTGATCGTTCGAGTATTTGGATGTTCGATTATTTGGCATTCGATTTGGCGTAGTATACCCTTTTCAAACGGTTCAAAACACGATTAGGAAAACTTTGTTCGATCGAAATCGCTCTCGAAAAATGAGAATTATTGCACAAATCTTATCAAGTAATGTAATTTTTTTATCCAAATAAATTAGTTGATTCCTCATAAAAGTTTTTCATAAAATAGATATAGGTAGGTCTTAAGAACAATATTTTACGGCTAGATTTTTCCTTAAAACCCCGCAGATCTTATAACATTAATATGATGTATTAGAATTGAATGAAATCCGGCAGAAGCGGACGCTGCAATCCTTCAAATTGCTTTGGAATTTGTCTATGTCGAATATGGAATCCTTAAAAGAAATTTAATGCAGCATAACGATTATAAACTTTTTGCATATCTACTTAAAATTGCAAATAGTTTTGATATCAAATACTATTTCTAAACCAAAATGGAGATATCTAAATTAGTATCAGATTGAGAGCCTAATTTTAATAAGCACTTATCCGACTGGACTTCAGATAAAATAAATTGGATTCTTATCCGATGCTTAGCTAAAAGGATACGCATATTTTGAAGCAGAAAATTAAAAATACGGGTACGTGTTACAAAGTGAATGACGAGGGAAAAATATTTACCTCAACAGAAAATATGAATAACGTCTCTGCATGATGTCAGAATATATTTTAAAATAATGAACGTTGTATATTCTGTTACTTTTCAAGTAAAGTGAAAATTACAGACGAGTGAGTGCTATAATATACGGAATAAGCAATTTCATTTATAAAATTATATTTTCATTTTGCTCATTGGTTCAATTAACTGTAGAATTGAAAATTTGCTGACACAAAATATTAAATCCAAATTATTTGGAACGTTTCATGTACCTACTTTTATATTTACCCAGTCGAGCAAATACTCAGAAATGAGATTTCATAAGGTTTCAAATTTCAATGTCATTTAATATTTCAGTGGACAAATCTAATAACACAGGAATGAATGACACTGAAACTTATGAAATTTAATGAAAAACACATAATTAAGGCATCTAAAACTTGTACTATTATTCCGAGCTTCATTAACTAAACTTTTTGCTTTGTTTAACTAAAATAATCCTAAGTAATTATAAAAAAAAAATTAAGAGTATTTTAAAGAAATCACAAGTTTGTTTGTTTCGAGACCTGTTCTTTCAGCTAGAAAATTTCTATGTTTTATTCTACTGAATTTATTATGTTGCTGTTTATTATTGTTGTATTCACAAGAATTATACATGTCCCATGTACGTTCAAGATACTATCATAGACATGTAAATTTAAGTTTCATTAACGAAACACTGAGCGCAAATCCCTTTGGCCTTTTCTGGGCGGGGTGGATTGACATGAGCTTAGAAACATCTTTCATCAACACCCACAAACTTCTCCAACAATATTTAAGCGGAATTAATTCTTTCAGCGAGAAAACTTCTTTGTTTTATTCTATTGTATTCTACAGGTGAATTAATTTGGTGTTTGCAGAGGAAATTATTAAATTTGTATTTTTTTTTGGTTTAGTGGCGGTATTTTTATTTAATTTGTTTTGATAGTTTCTTCTATTATTATTTTGCAGTCGTAACAATTTATTGTTCTTATATAATAAGAATTATAAATTTTATATTGCAGTGAACTCACCACAATGGAAAGAATATTACTATTGAGATGTAAATGTTTAGTACGCATCTGCTTACCCCTTCACGAAATATAGCCGTGACTTAATTGTGTGTTAATAAAATGAAGCTTTTCCTTTCAATTCATTTTATAACCGACCGATGCATAATAATTAAAAAGGTGACCACGGTTAATAATATGACAATCAAACTAAAAAATTAAACTCCATTGATCATCGACCAACATGAAATACAAATTATGATATGAATAGTTACGAGTAAAACTATTACTGCAAATAAGGATTTTTTTAAGATCCAGCAATAGCTTTAAACATATTTTTCTTTAATGAGGAACAATTTATAATGAAAATCAGTCCAGGTAATTGATTTTAAAGTTTAAGTGAAAATAAAATGCGAAGGATTTTAATACAATTTTGAAACAATAACCTATGTCTAGCTGTTGTATCGACGGATAATAAGTATTTTCCGTCGATACAACAGCTAGACATTTTCAAATAAAGATCGTCGAGGTCACGAAATGAGCATGTTCAATAATCGTGAGCCACGTTTTGAATTTTAAGGACGTTGCTGTGTGTATTCTGGTTTAGTCAACAATCTTCTAAAATAGGTACTGTGTATAACCTGGCCGTATCTCTAGCCCGAGACTATAGCAGATTGTTAATTGGCTCTGCACATTCAGTTCAGGCTTGTGAGAATATTCGAACGGTGTTTATCTACGAAATGCTACAGTCGAAAGCTATAATATTGACTTTATAGAATCACGTTTATACCTAACAATATCAAGTATCGCAATAATGTTGATTTTTATTTTTTCTGATTTTAAGTAAAGGTAATCTTTTATCTTTTGAACTTACAATCAACGCTGCTTAGTTAAAATACAATAATCATCACTTTATATAATCTTTTTTAATATGTTTTACATACATACATAATGGTAACGCCTTTATCCCCGTAGAGGTAAGCAGAGGCATATTAAATGCCTACATTTTACCTTTTTTAGAATTTGTCCCAAGTAATTTACCTCTTTAAAACCCCTGAGCCTAAATAATGACACGCTACCGCTTATTTATTAGGCTCAGTAAAACACATAAACCTTGTCGGCAGTCATGTTAGAAGATAATATTTGCATCCAGCTTATAAATCGGATACAGAACTGGATGCTAATATGACGCGAAGAAATAATATTATACAAACCTCAGCTAGCATATTACGAATAGCGCCTTCATCCACTTGGTCACCCAGACTAACCAAGGTTGAGCGAAGATCGCTGTAGTCAATGCACCCATCTCCATCCATGTCAAAAAGAAGGAATGCCTGAAAATATTAATTGTGATTCTGACACTGCTTCAGATATTTAGAAGATTCCAAATTGATAGACAGGGGAAAACCTATAACAACATCTTCAACTGTATAATTCATTTATGATATTGGATTGCGAAGAGCTTCAAAAAGGTCTTTACTAAAACGAATATCCAAGAGGCCATTAATAGTATCTGACCAAATTTGGCTAGATAAAGGAAGTAACGTCGTGGACGGTGATGATAATGCATCATACGGTGACCACCCTAAGCCCACATTCTGAATCGCAGGCTCCAGACACCTTTGTACTACACGCCATGAACCCGTCGCTCGCACAGTGAATAAATAGTGCTGAGAATTGGACTCTCTCTCATTTGTGACTAGTATAAATTAGTATAAATAAATCATTTAAAGTGTACTATTTTACAGACGGCTCAATACGCTTAGAAAGTACTTAAAGTACTAATCATAAAAGTCTTCGTACAACACCGGTAGTAACAATGATAGGGATAGGTCAAACTTCCTACCTCTTTCAGCTCAAATATCTTATTGTCATCGAGTTCAGCTTGAACGTTAGCTGGTATGCAGAGGGCTTCTCTCGCTCTAGACCCAGAGCGTGATCTTGATGATCGAGGTACAGTCAAAAAATCAGTCCCGTTTTCCGTTATTACAGAGCTATGGGAAAGTAAAAATAGAGTTATAAAAGTCGTCACATTTCATTTTAAACATGACACTGAAGATTTAGTTTATGTTGCAGGGCAATATTATACTAGAGATATTATTGAAATAGATATAGGTACACATTACACATATGTATTACCTTACTAACTTAAGATAATTTGTAACAGCTATCGATTTTTTACAGTTATAATTTTTCTTACTTTCTATAAGCTTTTTATTTAACGTGTGGAAAATCTTTCATGGATGCTATGCCGGACTCCTACCGAATGAAAACCATACGTATCTTATCAGCCTACGGTTGGGAGCCTCGGGTAAGCCCTCAGAAGGAAACCCCAGGACTCCCAACAGACTAGCTAGCACTGTGGCCTCACCTATGGGGGGGGGGGGGGGTAACTTTCTGTAAGCTAAAAATACTTTCACTGCAGTTGAATAACTAGATATATAGGCTCAAGTTAGTTTTGATTTTCATCAGCCCGAATGCGTTAATAAGATAGTAACATCACTTACTCTCCAGGTGCCAAAGACTGAAGCAGATTTTCTTTGAATTTCTTTATTTCGTTTTTATTATCATCTGGTCGACTGCGCCGACGCATTTCTCCTACATTGCTCTAGACAAAAAAACAGCGCGTCATTAAATAGTATGATGTGGCGTAAATCATGGATTTGCTATATTAGTTTATTAAGCGTAGGTATAATGGTTATACTTAGGTCGGTATAAGGGGTGTGTCCTTAATAGTGTCATAGTAGGGATAGTTGATGGAAGGAGATATGGTGGGATGTAAGCTATATATAAGCGTGCGCATTAGTAGAATAGAGAAAATCAGGAACTAACTAAATTTTTTTAATTTACTTCATACTGTCGAAGAAATTTTACATCAAAGTAAATTATTCTATAAAATATATTTCCACTGAAATAATCAGTGAGTGGCTTAATAGCCCAAGTATTTAACTAAATTTTTATATGTGAAAACGGAAGCTCTGGTAAGCATCAACGTCATAAAATTTATTTAGTAAATTAATGGTGGGTAATTTTTATGTAAAAAAGTATATTTTAAGTAAATTTATTTTATCAGGCAGGCGTTTGTGAAATTTAGAAAAGGGGGTAATGTTCTTTGTATATTAAATGTTTTAAAATGGGGTTAAAAATAATGTAAGGGAAAGTTTAGGGAAATCTATGGTTGAAGAGGGTGTATATAAAATATATTGTTTGTTCTTTTCAGAATGAGCTTCCAAGTTTTGAGTTAAAAAACCCCTGCTTATACCCGTAAGCAACTATTTGTTGAAAATATAGGCGTAGAGCCATATTGCATATTTTTCAAATCCTGGAGGAAGGAAGTCCCAGAATCCGGATGAGTACCTAGTTGTTAAGTTAGATATAAGTTAATATTGTGAAATTAAAATAAAAGCAAAATACTCAGTGATACTTGCATTATTGACTCCAGGACAAAATATATACCCTTACCTAAACTACTGAACCGCCTGGGAACTCCTGGGATCACTCTGGACTTCCCAGAAGCGTGTCATGGCGCCCGAACAGATTTAATTGTCCTGGAGTTAATAACTTATTTGGGTATTACAGATTTGCTGGGTCTAGTGACTCCTAGGTAATTAATAATTTTTGTTGTAAGGTGTTTTCCCGCTAGCAGGTAGCCTCCCCCGAAATTCGTGCTACTTCAAGGATTAGACGCCCTTGGCCTATGCTAGTCTGGATGCCCGAAATTTGATCATTTTATTTTGCATTTTACATAATTTTTTTTGGCTAAACGGGTATTCCGAAATTGGAAAATTCTCAACATCATTTTTATTAACGTAGCTTGTCCCCAAATTTAATTACAGTTTTTTTATTTTATTTGAAACTGTAATAGTAGAATATCTTTTATTATATAATTGTTGGCTTATAGTCATATTCATATTTTATATTGTTCATCGTAAGAAAAAAATTCTACCCTCATTGTTTTTGACAATTCCTTGTAATAAATTTAACGCAAAAAATATACCCACATTAATAAAATTGTTACGAACCTTATTGTAGAAGTAAAATTGTTGTTAATGTTTTAAAGATATTTAATGCAAAACATTCACGGTAGGTTTTGTTTTGTATAATTTGTGTATTGTTTCAGGAAAATCTGAATGTTATTGTAGTTCTGTGTGAATAGAAAAAAGTGATTTGTGTATTAAAAATTGTGAGTGATTCGGTGCTTACCAGAGCCGTTTAATATGGATATCAATAAAATTAGGTATTTCTTGCTCAATAAAAATGAATTAACTTATGAAGTAGTTATTCGCGGTGGTGAGCCGGCTTCTACGGTTATTGGGTTAAGAAAACAGATAAATTCAGTAATATTGTCGGTACCAGCTTCAGATATTGAGTTTTCGGGGATTGATGCAGAAGAGGATTTAGGAGGGGTTCTGATATCGCTTAAGGAACTTAAATCTAGAGTAAATTTGATGGAAGACAAGTCGGATACTGTTACTTTTGATCGTTCGTGGGCATTGTACAGTCATTTGTTTTTACGAGTTCAGCGTTTGGATAAGTCAAATTCAAAACTTAAAGATAAGATTGCTGCTGTATCTAGTAATTTAGCCGAGATTTTTGGCAAATTAAAGTGTATGTATAGTGGAAAGGAAGGTAGTAGTTCTGAGAATGAAAAGACGGATGTATGTGAGCGTAATGTTCCTGCACCGGTACATTGTGATAGATCCCATTTCAGTGACTTGCAACGCATTAAATATAATGGTGGAACTAATGTTCAAGCTTTTCTGCAAAGAATTGAGGAATTTAAGTCGGCTAGGAACATATCGCAGGCTAAGATTTTGCAATATGCCACCGAGATCTTTACTGACGAAGCACTTCATTGGTTTAGGAACATAAGGCAATCTGTGACTTCTTGGGAGGAATTATCAGAGTTGTTAGTAGAGGATTTTACTCATTCTGATTATGATTATCGGTTATTGGCTGAAATTAGGGCTAGATTACAGGGGGATAACGAAAGCATTACAATATTTTTTGCAAAGATGTCAGGAATGTTCGCTAGATTGACGGAGAAGGTCTCAGAACAAGAACAGCTTAAAATATTGCTTCGTAATATGAAACCATGTTATGCTAGTACCTTAGCCGCGAACAAAGATGCTTTGAAGTCTATAATAGCATTAAAAGATGCCTGTAAAAGTTATGAAAGGATTCACTCGTTTACAGCCCATTCGCGGGATCCTTCAAAGTTGTCGTCTGATTTGTTAGCACCGGATTTAGCTTACAATAATTGTGAAAATGTTAACAGTAAAACTTCAAAATTCAATAATAAAAATCAATTTAATGGATCTACTTTTTCAAAAAATTCAAATATTAATTTTCATAAATTCTACTCCAATGTTCCAAATAATTTTAACAAGAATAGGTCTGAGTCTTACGTTACGGCAGTAGGTTCACCAATGCAAAGAGATAATTCAAAATTTTGTCCGCGATGTAAATCCTCGAGTCACTCGCTTAAGGAATGTAGGCGTTCAGATGTACTATGTTTTAGATGTGGTAGAAAAGGAGTTAAGTTTCCACAGTGTTCTAATTGTCAATCACAGATTATGTCAGGTTCAAAAAACTAACTACAAAGGATTGCTGTGTAGTAGAAAAGTCGAAGGAAATTATTAGTCATTGTAAATTTGATAGGCTGGATTGGGAGGATTGGCTTTCCACAATTCGTACTTTTTTCTCAAGTTATCATATCACAGCAATCCATGATAAAATACCGTCTAATGATGTGCGACCTTATGCTAGGGTGAAGGTTAGCGATATGTTTTATTGCGGGTTATTGGACTCTGGTAGTACGGCTACTATTTTAGGAAATAACTCGCATATTAAGTTATTAGAATCAGGTCAAATAATGTACACCGATGATTTGATAAATTTTTCTGCAGCTGGGGGTCAGTTGTTGAAAGCCATTGGTTATTTTAATTTGAGTATACATTTTGAAAATCAATGTCACATTCTAAAAGCATTCATTGTACCTTCTATTACTGACACATTAATTCTAGGTATAGATTTTTGGAAAAAATTCAATTTATTTCCAAAATTTTGTAAGTCCATTACTTGGTCGAGCTGTCAACAACAAGATAATAAGTTATGTACAATCGCGACCGAAAGTGGCAATTTATTATCGTATAGTAATTTAACATCGGATCAGCGCGTGGCGGCCGATAACATAATACAGCAATTTCGATTGATTTCTACAGAGGTCCGTGGTTTGGGCTGTACCTCGTTAATAGAACACCGAATTGATACGGGTGACGCGTTACCAATAAGACAAAGGTATTATCGTATGTCGCCAGAAAAACAACGTATTTTATCCGAACAGTTAGACGAAATGTTAGAATTAGGGGTGGTTGAAAAATGTGACAGTCCTTGGTCATCTCCGGTTCTACTGATTCCGAAAAAGGATGGATCCCTTAGGTTTTGTTTAGATAGCCGTAAATTAAATTCTGTAACTAAAAAGGATGCGTACAAGCTTCCCTATATGTCAGAAATACTTGATAATTTAAAAAATGCTAGATATTTAAGTAGTATTGATTTGTCGAAGGCATTTTGGCAGATAAAAATTGCTGAATGTGACAAGAATAAAACAGCCTTTTATATCCCTCAACGAGGAACCTATTGCTTCAAAAAACTTCCTTTTGGACTCACTTCCGGTTCTGCGTCATGTCAAAGGCTGGTAGACAGCTTATTTTATAGTCCTGAGTTTGAAAATTCAGTTTTTGCATATATAGATGACATAGTCATTTGTTCTGAGTCATTTGAAGGCCATATTTCATTATTGTTAAAAGTGCTTAATAAATTGAAAATCGCAAATTTATCTATTAATTTTGAGAAGTCTGTGTTTTTTAGGGATCAACTTAAATACTTAGGTTATATAGTTAATAAAAAGGGGTTACATGTCGACCCAGATAAAGTTCCAACAATAGTTAAATACCCCACCCCAACAAATAAAAAAGAGCTAAAGCGTTTCTTGGGTGTAGTTTCTTGGTATCGCAAATTTGTGCCTAGGTTTAGTTCAATAGCAGGTCCACTTAACCGACTCACATCAACAAAGAAATCACATAATAAAAGATTTATTTGGTCAAGTGAGGCGGATACAGCTTTCCATATTTTAAAAAATTGTTTGGTTACGGCTCCTATTTTAAGGTGTCCTGATTTTGATTTACCTTTTGAAATTCATGCAGATGCTAGTAACTATGGCGTAGGCGGAGTACTGACACAGACTATAAATGGTGTAGAACACCCAATTGCATATTACAGTCGTTCTCTGTCAGGGGCGGAGAAGAATTTCAGTACCACCGAAAGGGAAACCTTGGCAGTATTATCGGCAGTGGAACATTGGCGTTGTTACATAGATAACGGGAAAAGATTCACGGTTTACACCGATCATTCGGCGCTGAAATGGTTCCTTAACCTGAATAATCCAACGGGTAGGTTAGCACGGTGGAGTATTCGATTGTCGTCATTTAATTTTGATATTAAACATAGAAGGGGGGTAGATAATGTGATACCTGATGCATTGTCTCGTCAAGGTAACATAACCGCTATTAACAAAAATTATATAAATTCTTTAAACACTCAGGATGAGTGGTACTTAAATATATTTAACGGTTGTCAAAGTACACCTCTATCTTACCCAAATTATATCGTTAAACAAGGATTGTTATATCGTTATATGAAGTCTTCACTTACACTGTATAAAGAGTTTGAATGGAAGCAGGTAATACCTTCAGAACAACGTGAAAAAATTATTTCGGAAAATCATGCGGAACCAACAGCCGGTCATTTTGGTATTTTTAAAACTTACAAAAGGTTAACATTACGATACTATTGGCCGGGCATGCATTCAGACGTGGTTAGGTTTATTTCTTTATGCGAGGTTTGCTTGGCTCAGAAAGCACAAAATCACTCTACTTTGGGTGAAATGGGAAGACCAAAGAAGTGTACCAGACCATTTCAAGTCCTCAGCATAGACTTAGTCGGTCCGTTAACGACTACACGTCTCCAAAACGCCTATATCTTGGTGGTATCGTGTTGTTTTAGTAAATACTGTTTATTGTTCCCAATTAAACGAGCATCGGCCGAAATAATTACTAGATTATTAGAGGAAAAGGTTTTTCTAGTTCATGGCATTCCATCTACAATTATAATGGACAATGGGAAGCAGTTTGTTAGTGTCACGCTTAAACGTATGCTAGAAAAATATAAAATTCCTAAATTGCATTACACACCCTATTATTCGCCACAGGTTAATATGGTGGAACGGTACAACAAGACAATAGTTACCGCCATTTCTTCCTTTATTAATGACGATCAGAGAGGTTGGGATTTAATTTTGCCAAAGATACAATTTGCGATAAACAGCGCAGTAAACGAAGTTACAGGATTCACTGCAAATTTTTTGACCTTCGGCAGAGAATTAGTTAGCTGTGGTTCTCATTATATTGATTGTGAAGGCAATTACAGTATAGTTTTTCAACCCCGAGACGAATATGCGGAAAACCGTGGTGCATTGTCTTTAATTTTTGACAAAGTTCAATCACGTTTGATACAGGCACATAGTAGAAACAGTGAGCATTATAATTTACGCAAAAGACAGGCAGAATTTAACGTAGGTGATATAATATGGAAACGAACATTTTATTTAAGCGATAAAGATAAACATTTTTCGAAGAAATTAGCTCCTAAATATATAAAGTGTAAAATTATAGGAAAACGATCTCCTTTAGTTTATGAGCTTGCTAATGAATTTGGCAAAAACATTGGAACGTGGCATATAAAAGATTTTAAACTTAATAATTACAAAGAATAATTAATTATAATCTTCATAAAGTAATTCAATAATTTAACCTTGTAGCTAAAAATAGTCAAAGTAAATCGTAGTAACTTTTTTTTTTTTTTCTCTCCTAAGTATGGGTAGTTGTGAATATCATGTGAATATCGTTAGGCTGCTTACAGACTGCATTTCATCACGCTATCATAATTCCATAAGCGTAAGGACAGGATACGGTTTTAATGAATAGTGTTGAGATTTAGTGTAAAATTTAAGCTAAATTCTCTTGTATATAAGAATTGCGTCATCATGTGATTGTATTGATGACACAAGTGTGCATGAGTATTTTATGAGCGTGATGTATGAAAGGCACATTAGTCAAGGAATGGGTGAGTCCGATGAGTTATGAAAGGTGAAATAGTCAGTAGTTACTTTGCATACAAATAAACTGCATCGCTAAAAAAAAAAAAAAAAATTTTTTTTCCTCTATTCTGAAACAAAATTAACGTCATTTTATTTTTAGATTTTTATCAAGTTAAATTAAAGTAAGTAAGACAAGAATAACAATGTCAGGTCAGTTATTTAAAAATGAACGTTAAATTACTTTAGGATGTTGTCGCGGACAGTCAAACATACACGAGAAACTTAAGTCAGTGTGTAAGAGACCTTATGAATAATTGTGAAAATTTATGAGGGTACCTCGAAATATTGTTAAGCTTGAGGTCACATTGTGAATTCATTGTCATGTTATGTGAAAGTTGTGTACGTGCCGTGAGTTTATAAAATTACAAAGTATTAAGAATTACAAAGTTATGAAAGTTTTATGCACATGCATTATGTTAATAGTGATGCATACGTTTTGAAAACGTTATTACATATTGGATTTGGATTTCAGTGAAATGCTAAGGTTGGTGAATGTGATTTTTTTTTCTGGGTTGTTTGTATATTTTTGGTTAGAATTCTGGTAGGATGATTCTGTAGGTGTATTCAGTGCTATATTTCTGTTTCTTGGTTTTTTGTAGTAAATACTGCCACTCGGAAGCGGTAAGCTTGCCCTCGCAGATTTACGTGGTACTATAGGAAGCTCTTAAAGGCTTGCTTATCATATGCAAATATATTGCATTCAGTTATATAGACATATACAATGTTATTACATCGTTGTATATGTTGTTATATAAATTTTCTTCTCTGAGACGGTTATAGAAATCTCAGTCTTCAATTTAAGCCATATTCTATATTACATTCAGGCGGTTCGTATTACCTGGATTTCTTAATATTAAGCCTTAAATACGTCTTTTCTTCTATCTATCTTGTGAACACCATCAGAGTTACTCTATTGGAATATTTAAATTATTTATTTTTGGGAGACATTATCTAAGTAATACAGTTGTTATAGATTGATTGTTATATACTAATTCAATCTTTTTAAATTGAATTAGTGTTCTTAAATTTTGTCTATAGGGACAAAATTTTCTCTTGGGGAGGGGATATTGTGGCGTAAATCATGGATTTGATATATTAGTTTATTAGGCGCTATTAAGCTTAGGTATAATGGTTATACTTAGGTCGGTATAAGGGGTGTGTCCTTAATAGTGTCATAGTAGGGATAGTTGATGGAAGGAGATATGGTGGGATGTAAGCTATATATAAGCGTGCGCATTAGTAGAATAGAGAAAATCAGGAACTAACTAAATTTTTTTAATTTACTTCATACTGTCGAAGAAATTTTACATCAAAGTAAATTATTCTATAAAATATATTTCCACTGAAATAATCAGTGAGTGGCTTAATAGCCCAAGTATTTAACTAAATTTTTATATGTGAAAACGGAAGCTCTGGTAAGCATCAACGTCATAAAATTTATTTAGTAAATTAATGGTGGGTAATTTTTATGTAAAAAAGTATATTTTAAGTAAATTTATTTTATCAGGCAGGCGTTTGTGAAATTTAGAAAAGGGGGTAATGTTTTTTGTATATTAAATGTTTTAAAATGGGGTTAAAAATAATGTAAGGGAAAGTTTAGGGAAATCTATGGTTGAAGAGGGTGTACATAAAATATATTGTTTGTTCTTTTCAGAATGAGCTTCCAAGTTTTGAGTTAAAAAACCCCTGCTTATACCCGTAAGCAACTATTTGTTGAAAATATAGGCGTAGAGCCATATTGCATATTTTTCAAATCCTGGAGGAAGGAAGTCCCAGAATCCGGATGAGTACCTAGTTGTTAAGTTAGATATAAGTTAATATTGTGAAATTAAAATAAAAGCAAAATACTCAGTGATACTTGCATTATTGACTCCAGGACAAAATATATACCCTTACCTAAACTACTGAACCGCCTGGGAACTCCTGGGATCACTCTGGACTTCCCAGAAGCGTGTCAATGAAATTGTAAATCTTACAATACACTCTTTTAGCAATGTGTTTTAAAATGTTACTGATATTTTAAATTCATTATCACACACAATAAAAAAATTGTAAATTGAAAATAATCTTACACGATAAATTTTATTTATTATTACAACTTCCAGAAGGCGTCTAAGATATATATAAAATGAAAATTGTAAGGTTTTGCAAGGACCTTTTGTATCGACAGTAAAGTTTTAAAATTCACTTAAAGTGAATGGTAAAAGGTAACACTGATGACTTTAAAAGTTTCAAATCGATCTCTCAAATTTGAGAAGGAGAATTATTAAAATTTACAGGCACAACTTTTCTTACTGTTAAAATTTACAAAAGCTTTACACCCTTTCCTCACTTTACTTGCAGTTTATAATAAGGAACAATTTACAGAGACTTACTTCTGTATCTTTTTCTTCCATTTTGTAGAAAAATCGAAGTCGTTAATTTAAAAAGCTAAAGCAGACCGAACGTTCCACGACCGACGAAGACGACGTGTACTAAGGATGATTACTACACATTAATAATTTCATATTCCCATTGCAATTTCTGTCAGCTGGAGAGTAATATTTATTCCAGACGGATGTACACAGATTTGGAGATTAGAGCGTGACGTTTGCCACAACTAATTAATCCGCCAAAGACTACTAGGTCAAAAATTTCAACGACTGCGGGATCTAACATCTGCATTTTTGCTTTCTGGTATTAAATATTTCTCAACCCTACCATATTTGATTAGTTTAATAAAACTAAATGACTCATTCTAATGCCAAACAATTGATTGTATTGATCCTAGTTTGCTCATACTACTATGGTGGCAGACAAACATACTACCGACGACTTTCTGATTGCGCTGTAGAAGACATAGATTTAGAATTTTTCGAGAAGGTGTAGACATTTACAACTCGAAAGATCAGTTACGACGGTGGACCAAAGGGACTTGAGGTACTTTTTGGAGCATTTCGCAACTCTCTCTCGTAATAACTTTTGATTCAAAACTTCAGAAATTTAATGATGTTAAAGATGCCCTACATCTTGCTTGTAAACTTTCTGAAATTCCTATCAAGACAGTTAAAACTGACAGTCTATGGCGCAGATGGTAAAGGGCTTGAAGGGCGAATTAAACTTCAGATTCAGAAAAATCGAGACCTGGACTCCGGCATTAATATAACCAAGTTCTGATATTAATTAAAGCATAATGTTCATTCATAAATCGGTATGGTCTGGTAAATCGCAAGTCACTTCTTATCGAGTCCCATAATAATATCAGATAAATTAGTTTAAAGGCGTAGGGTATAAATATAATCTTATCTAATCTTGAATAGGTAAATGTTGGCATAAGTTCAAGAATGTATGGAAGCTATTAATCTCAGCGATATGACCACGTTAGTTCATTACTTATATATCTTACGACCCACAGGAAACTGTAATTACTAACAAAAATAGTTTCTGCAATTCAAAATAATTTGTAGACAAATTTTATAAAGATGACTCAAAGGTTTTAATTAGCTTGTATAATATAAAATATTCTAAGTGTCTGCGTATCTCTTCTATATATATAAAAATCAATGCCACTTTTCGTTGGAATTTTATAACTCAAGAACGGGCTCACCTATCTAAACCAAATGTTTAGACTTTGTTCGAACTATTAAGTAGATGGTTTATGTGAAGTTTGCACAAAATCGGTCGAGCGGTTCTTCATTTATCACGCAAACGAAGTTGCGTGGGTCAGCTAGTATTTATATATAGAATAGTATTTATAAGTATTAAACAATACACTGTAGAGTTTATAGTAAAAGGTATTTCTTACCTAATATATTATCTTAAACAGTTTGTTCTTATAAATCACACGGTAGAACCGAATTTGACGAAACTGTCTCTAAAGGCTAGCAAATGCATGAAAAAAAAGGCATACCTATTATTATTTATATTTCTAGGGAAATCCTGGTTCACTACTATAATATTAGAAGCGATATATTTTATAGCGCACTCATTTCACACTCAAGCATCGTGTTTGTTGACAAGACACTGGATATGAGAGCAAATATTGTCTCGGCACACAATAAGTGTTTATATGCCACTGTCGGCTTCTTACATTTAAAGAGTGTACGAGTACTAATAAACAAAGAAAGAGAACTATTTTTTAATCTGGATGGCTCAAATTTCATTTGCGAGCGTTTACGTCCATTTTAGATCACGTTAAACCGTTGGCCCCTCGTTGCCAATAAAATGGCGGTTTATAAGACTAGTTAAAGGACTTATGGGCGGCTTGAAAAAATCCAAAAGCCTGCGGCAGTCGCTACCTGGGCTAACTTTCAACACGGCATTATGGCTCGCCACCTATTATTTGATTTAAATTCTAAAATGGTAAAATGTGGGCATATAATATTCCTTTGCCTACCCCTATAAGGGATAAAAGCATTTTTTTAAATACTAGGTAGGTACATAAAACAGACTGACCCACGGGTAATGTATAAAAACGTCTCTGAATAAAACATGTTCCACTAATGACATCGGGCTTCACCGTTAGTAACTGGGATTAATCCTGTGATGCGATTAGTGTAGAAGTAGAAAAAAAAGCAGAATGAAAAATGAAAGTGCCACATTTTTAATTTCCAGAGCGAAGTGGATACGATCGTCTAAGTACCAGCTAGAGTAAATCTACTGGCGCTAGGTAATCGGCTTCTCGAACAGGTATAAGTGGGTTTTTAATCAACTACAAATGCAACGGTTTAAATGTGTTCAAATACGACTCCTAAAGGTTTGTTGTTGGTTATATATTAAAATACCAGAAATCAAAATGCCTTTACTTAAAATGCATTAGACCAAAATACCCGAATTCGAAATACCTTAACATTCAAAATACCTTATTTCAGTACACCTTACCGTAAAATGTCTAAATTTAAAATACAAATAATTATTATATCAGAATTCAAAATACAAATTTTCAAATATCCTTAATTTAAAATACCGAAAATAGAATACAATGTGTCACTGTCACTCACACGTTTTGTTATTTGGCTTTAACTTATTTACACCCCCCCTCCCCCCCCCACCTAAGTGAAGTCGCAGTTGTAGCCCTAGGTCTGTTGGTCCTTGGGTATCCTTCTGAGGGCTTACCTGGGGCTCCCAACTGTAGGCTGTTATGTAGGATACGTGTGGTTTTTAGTCGGTAGGAGTCCGGCATAGTATCCATGTAGGATTTACCTCATGTTAAAACACTTTGATTCAGAGTTACAAAAGTACTACAGTGGGCTAACGAAAAATAAAAAAATAAAAAACCACGAAGGCTAAGGCGGGAGCTCCGCTTCGCTTCGCTCCCGCCTTAGTCTTCTAACCTAACCTATCCGAGTCGGGATACTCTGAGTCGGGGTGTTAACCATTCACAGATATATAGCATCCATGTAGGATTTAAATCGTGTTAAAAAAAAAGGTATTTTGTGTTTGAACATTTTAGGATAAGGTATTTGATAAATTTATATTTTGGGTTTCGGTTATTCGACCGTAAGGCATTTTAAATTATTTATATTTTAAATATTTGCCTTTTGAATATTGATATTTCGATTTCGGGTATTTTGGGCTACGATATTTTGAGTTAAGGCATTATAATTTCTGGTATTGTGACGGTATACCTTGTTGTTATTTACTTTTGCATTCTGCACTCGAGAAATTCAATCCTAGTGTCATTACACACTGTTTAGATCAAACACACACATACATAGACCATACAGACACAGAGTTTACAAAAAATTGTGATCGTTAAGCCTCTTTGTCGAAATCTTTAGGATCGCATAGAGGAGGTATCGAATTAAAATTAATACCATATTATTACTGAAATCAATTAAATTCAAACTTGTAAGATAACTTGAAAAGCAAGAACGTCTTAATACTTGAACTATGAACTTTGGTCAAGTAGTAAACTACAAGTATAGGGACGAATCTGAAAACAACATTTGTAATTAATTAAATCCTCGAAAGCATAGTGTTCATTTGAAAAACGTAATAAAAAACCCGACACACGTCTCCCGAACTATAAATTGTAATAATGAATCTACAAATTTGTACTTAACCCTTGGCAACCCTTTAAGTACGACTGACACTTTTCAGTTATTTTTGCTAAAAACATAGGTAGGTATTTTTGCAACATTTCCATAATATTATAAAGTGTTAAAAAATACACTTATATATTCAGAACCGATCAAAGCGTGGCCTTTGTTTTTTATTTTTTCATGTTCCATACTATGTTGGGAGTGACGAAACATGTTTGTTTTTACTTCATTGCCCTTTAACGGCTCATCGGATTTGACTGGAAATTGGAACGAAGGTGCTTGTGTCACGGGTAAAAACAATGGTTACCTTTTATCGGAAAAAGGTTATGCTACAATCTTTTGTTCTACCGTAAGAATATTCACGTACTATGTAAGGTTAGTCTTAAATGTCCACGTACGATATTGGATACCTAAGTCTTAAAATTTGATGTTTATAAAGTTTCTCTTGTTTAAATACATTAATATCATATATTCAAGACTTCATTCTTACTGATTGATACTGAAATTCCATAGCCATGAAACAAGTCACTGGCATTAACGTCATGGTGTAAGATACTGCTTTAATATAAGTCTAGTTTAAAAAAGAAATTGGGCTCGTCCGGGATTTGAACCCGGGACCTCTCGCACCCTAAGCGAAAATCATACCCCTAGACCAACGAGCCGATTGTATCAATGACAAATTTTGAGGTATACTTACTAGCGCTATAGCTGACAGTAATAAACCACCATAAAAATGTCAGATAATGATTAGCTCTTGGATTTAAGTACACTAAAGACTCATGATTGATTTATGATTTCTGCCACATTATCTAGAAGATTAGTAGTACCAGTATATTCAATAATACAGAACAGAATAAAATGTTTGTGGATAAGCAGAATAAAACACTAATGTTACTTCATAAAACAATAAATAATGTTAGTAAATATTACTTCTTAGTAATATTACAAATGCTCTTGTGAATATCTGGATGTTTGTTACTCTTTCACTTCTTAACGGCTGAACAGATCTGGCTGAAGTTTCGTACCGGTATAAATTGTTTGGAATTACACACCGGCATTTTTCTTCCCGGGAATTCCTTGAGATGCGGGAACCGGAACCAAATACATTAGAAACTATAATGTTCATAGAAGTTAGGAGTGATGTTAACTAAAATTTTGTATTTCACATAAAATAACAGTGTAATGCCGCCCACCAATGACTACGGCAAAGGTAAATTGTAGGTACTCTATGACTAATCCCCTTCTAAACACTAGGGATTTACCTTAGTTTTACCTGGACTAACTAGTGTAATGACACGTGCGCGATCGAAGCTAAAACTTTCCTCTAAGCTGTAGTTTTACTTTTCCATTACCATTTCGACGTTTATCGTAACGTTTACACTACATAAAAGTAACCTAACAGAGAATACCTTTGCGTAACTTACACAGCATTCAATACCCTCCTATTTTGTAAATTCTCCGTACATAGTCAGAACGATGAACAATTTACTTAAGGGTATTGTATCGACAACGCAAGGTATTTTGGAGCTACCGTTTGAGGTGCGTTGTGCTCTATTGAGCAGACGAATTTCTATCAAATATTCAACATATTCGTTAAGGGACACACAAACATGCACAGTACCTATCTCATGTAAAAAGCAACAAGGCGGTTTTGTAAATAAATGAAAAATGTTTGATGCAAATACAAATATTATGCTTTTAGGATAGATGGACTTTTGTTGTTTTAGGAGATTTTAAATTTTCTGTAATATTTATTTATTTATTTATTTATTTATTATACACTTTATTGTACACCATGTAAATATAAACAGAGCACATAGATTCCTTACAAGAAGCAGGTACAATGGGCGGCCTTATCACTAAAAGCTATTTCTACCAGGCAACCTTTGGATGGAGAAAGTTGGTTTAAGGTAATGAGAGGTAGTTGTTTGGCGTACTTATTTCTAATAAATAAACAATTCTATCTACTACTACTTATACTACACTAATACTTATAATAGGTACCTAGTCATAAACCTACAGCATATTTAAATAAATAGGTACATATAAGTTATATAATTATTATAAATATATATTCAATACACTTACATACATACACACATTATATATATATACATGCATATACAATACACATACTTACAAATATGCATATTATTCTACCGTGATAAATAGTGTTCCTTTACCATTATCTTGAATCTAGATATAGTCTGCGCTCGTCTAATCTCAACAGGAAGTTTATTCCAGAGTCGAATGGCAGTAACAGTGAAAGATTTGTCGTAAAAGGTAGACGAGTGAGACGGCATCTTTAGTCTCAAGTTATGTGATGACCTCATACATTTCGCATGCGAGTCGTGTAGGAACTGGAATCGTTCCTTAAGATAGGAAGGGGTAGAAGGGTTAAACAGTATACTGTATAAATGTGAAAGAATATGAGCATCCCGACGAAGTCGTATTGGTAACCATTCAAGCTGTGTTCTAAACTGTGAAACATGGTCATATTTGCGTAAGCCAAAAATGAACCTTATGCAGACATTCTGGAGACGTTCAAGCTTATCTAGCTGGTTTTCGGCGAGATCAGGATAGCTGACATCTGCATAATCTAGTATGGATAACAGTAATGCGTTCGCAAGCGCAATTTTGGTAGGTATGGGTAGAAGGTTTTGTAACCTTCTTAACGAGCCTACAGATGCGAACATCTTTCGACTCACTTCCTGAATCTGTGTGTTCCATGATAATGAGGAATCCACATACACACCCAGGTTCTTAATCTTCTTACAGATGGGAATAATATTATTTTCAAACACTACTGGGGGGATACTAGCCCACTCTATTTTGGATGTGGTTCTAGAGCTGCCCACGATTGTCACCTGCGTTTTCGTCGGATTTATCTTAAGACCATAGGCGCGACTCCAGTTACTTATACGACTTAGGTCCCTGTTTAACGACTGGATTGCTTCTGATATTTGTTGAAGAGGTGCCTGACAGTAAATTTGTAAGTCATCTGCATATAGGTGGTAGGAAGAAGAAATATGATTTGAAATGGAGTTTATGAAAATTGAGAAGAGTAAAGGAGAGAGAACGCCGCCTTGAGGTACGCCAGCGATAGTATTACACCAATTCGATATTTTGTTTTCTATACATACTCGTTGCTGGCGACCGCACAAGTAACTTTGAAGCCAATCAACCACTGTTGGAGATATGTTAAGCGAGCGCAAAACATCGACCAATACATCAAAATCAACAGTGTTGAACGCATTGCTAAAATCTAGCAATGCAAGTATTGTTAACTTTCCAACCTCCATGCCATATCTGATGTCATCGGTGATATTGACCAGAGCCGTGGCAGTGCTATGGCCAGGACGAAAGCCGTATTGGAAAGGGTTCAGGACATTATTTTGGCGAAGGAATCTACTAAATTGCGTGTGTACGAGACGCTCAAGAATTTTGGATAGGAATGGGAGTATGGATATCGGGCGGTAATCAGAGAAAGTTATAGGTTTGGGTATTTTGGGTATGGGAATAATTTGACTACTTTTCCATGCGGTTGGGAATACACCACTAGATTGTTGTAGATATTGGCATCGAAATTTTTGCGTTAATTAAAAAGGCGAAAGATGACATAGTCAACAGTTCATTTTAATTAACAGTTCATTTATTTATCCAATTAAATTGAACAGAATTCTATTACTCATCTAATGGCAGGTTCTACAATTAATAGTAGATTGTAGAAAAGGTTAGGTACTCAAAACTTATATAATTCATAGCACTTTTTGATTAAAATTAAATTATAAATCAGAAAGTACGAGTACTATGAATTATTAGGCGTCTATAAATTTTCGAGTTAATTAAAAAGGTGATGAATGATTTAGTTAGAAATATAATTATTAAATTAAAATGAATTCTACAAAATACATTTTGTACAATGAATGGCAGATACTCACTTTACCTTAATAAAATGAATACTCTTTATGTTAATTTGAAATACAGAAAAAAACAGCATTCAATAGCATTTAATTGGCATCTATCTATTTTCGAGTTAATGAAACAGGCACCGGAGTTATTTATATATTTATCTGTCAAAACAAACTTAGGAAATTAAATGACAGATACTGTTTCTTAGGACCTTTGCACACGACATTCTAGCCCCTTTCTATAAAATAGATTGCAGAGGGGCTTATGGCGAGACTTGTGTCTGTAGTCTGTGACTCTATTGCATTAAATTACGTCACTAGGTCACGTGGATCATCTGTTCAAAGTTTGAAATAGATCAAAAAGACAACGTCAATCGGATTGAACTTTCACTTTCACAATAAACGTTAGAGGGGAAGTCGAGTGAGACCGTCTCACGGCTTCATGTTGAATTTAAAATACACTAAATATTAAGGAACTTTATTAAGATACAGTACCTAATAGAGGCTCTGAAACTGCTGAGAAGCTGTTCCCTACCCCGACACAGTAAACACTTTTAAAGGTAGCATTTAGTAGTAACCTACAAAGTTAGTGATCAATACCTCCCCCTTTCAATACAGTGATTTCATCTTGGCTCTAATAATAGAGTACTGAATCGGTTTGATTCCACCTTTACTTCACTATTACAAGTAAAACATAAAATCAATTCTCACAAAACGAGTGCCACGTACATGAAAGTGCTACACCGATTGGCTGTTAGAGTATACTCGGAACACAGACACTAGTATTGTCAGCTGTTAACTACAATCACAAACGATATCACACACTGTAAACTGTGAAGATGTATGACACAGATAAAATGGTAGCAATTCCACTATCGCTTGAACTTTTGTTACATGTGTAATCCAATGTTCGAAAGTTTTGCTCGACAATGCGCTACCATTTCGTATCTTGGAACAGTGTGTTGTAGTAATAGTCATATGGTAGTCTAAAACAGACGTTAGTTGCAAGTCGCATCTACCCCCAGTATGTACTGTGACTATGCTTGTAGGTTTGTGAGTAAATTCTGACACATTATGTAACATGTAGTTTAAAACACACATACATCTACCATTCAATCGGTATTTAGCTACTTATTTTTTCTACAAGAACGTAAATTCTGACACATGCACGCCTATGAAGATTTTATACGATACCTGCTACCAAATAGGTACAATAAAATCTGCCATCTATCAGAATTTACTTCATAATCTTCGAGTAGTATAGTGCAAATGTGCAAATATTTTCTACGCCAAACTAAAATTAGTTTTACCCAAAGTAGTATACCAACTTTTTAAAGTCGACGACGAGACGTCTGAAGAATGTCATTGCTATTTGAGGAAAGAGTCGGGCGGGTCAATGGTAACAGCGAGAGCGCGGTTATGATTTATTTTTGTATGAAATTGTATGATTTCAGACTCAACGATAGCGGGAGTGTAATAGCGACGAAAGTTGGGCGACCCGTCAGTCAAACGAATTTTTTCCAACACGTCTTATCGAACTAAGTTATTTTTGAAAGATACCATACTATTATTAGGAATAGTACCTGCATTACACATTTATTATAAAAACAGTATAGTATTAAATCAATTGTTAAAAAAATAGACTAATTCAACGACGACTTTCATGAAATGTCTATCTAGCTTGTCTTGTATTGACGGTACTTGTTATTTCTTAGAAAGAAAATCGTAGATGTGCACGATTTCAATTCAAATAATAATACTATTAGCTGGTGACCTATATACGAGTATAAACGACAGGTTTTTATGAATAATCTATTATAGAGTATGTCATCATAACTTGTCAATCAAAATATTCAAGAAGCATTAAAGACTTGGCATCACACGCTAACATTTATAATTGCACAATATGCCCACTGCAGACTCAACTTTGTGGACCTGTGACTTTATGTTAACATAAACATGACCTATAGTTATGAGTTAAATTTGACATTATTTCAGTAAATTCGTAATACTCAATTTACATTATTATTATTATTTCTTATAAACAATGCAGGCTATGATATTTATGATCGTTGTGCTATTGACTGTTTCTTTTTTTTTAACTAGCAATAATTCATTCATAGCAATAATGTCATGGATATATACCTACTTTGATTCATAAACTTTGAATATTAGAAATGGTAAACGTGAACACGATTCGAAAGACAAACTCATTTCTACGAGATTCCATGTTTCCTTATATCTCGTATAATATTGGAGGACTCTTATTGGCAGAGTAAAGGCACTGTCTGCCGATTATGCAAAAGTCTTTCAGGACACGTAAGAGCCGATTTCAATGGTGATATTATGTGCATGTTTGATGAAACTGGAATAATCACTGGGTATACAATATTTACCTTCATACATTTCGAACTAAGTAATGCATGTTTATCTATTGATTTCATAAAGTATGGGTATTATTTATTCTAATTGTGACAGTGCAATCTTACATAAATAAATTACCTATCCATAAAAATATCACGATTTGTATGAAAGTTTTTAGGTAAGACCAAGTCGCATAATAGAATATTAAAATATATTCAACATTAAAATATACTGTAATACAACTAGGTAATCGAACTTGGGTTACAACCCTAGCATTTCTTTAAAGCCAGCCACTGCAGTTCCAGGACATATATCACAGCATTTAACGGCAACGCTCCCTCGTGTTTTCTCTGCACACACAGCTATGCCGGCACTATACCAGTCTGCATAAAGTTTACCTGTACCTTTGCACTGCACTGGTGTAAAATATGTGACGCTGTTAGCTCCAAATTTCATGTGAGTCAAATTGCTTTCTGGCAAATAAGAAAATTTCTTTACTATGTTCAGGGCTGTGAAAAATTTATTAATGATCTCATTTTAATATAAATCATTCAAGTATATATTGATGGGAATGTAATAAATATAAATTTGAGACACTTTGATTTAAATGACACAGTGTTTGTATTTGAATTCATTTGCGTTTCTATCCGGGCTTTCTAGAGTAGGCGCCACCTTTTAGATCCGACCAGAGGTAAAACACTAGCGCTTCCCACGCTGGTGGAGTGCATGGCGTGGGCGCAACAGCGCCAGGTCCTCGTGGTGGGTCTGGACGTGGACCCTCTCTCGCTCGAGACCATGGTGCGCCCATGATCTCCAGCGGGAGTAAGTAGGACTGCGCCGCCTCTTTCTGCGAGCAGGTCAGGCTCGTGAAAGAGATGGTGGGGCGGGAATGGGAGAGAACTCTCCCACCCGAGTTCTGCAGTCGGCGGCTTGGGGCCGCCAACGCGTCTTTGCCGAAGACTATCGGCCTCCATGGCCAGGGGCCTGAGGACGGTGAGATGGCTGCTCACCTTCCTTACAGAAGCAGGCTCATGACGGCAGCGTGACGTGAGGGATTCATGAACCCCCCTTTGAAGCGGAATCACACCCGAAACCCCCCAAAGACGCGTTATAGCACCCGAACCACCCCCTAGGCAAGGCCGCAGTGACGGCCGTGGGTCTGTTGGGAGTCCTGGGACATCCTTCCGAGGGCTTACCCGGGGCTCCAGCCATAGGCTGTTGGGTGTTACGTGAGGTTTTTGTCGGTAGGAGTCCGGCATAGCATCCATGATGGATTTTTCCTCACGTTGAAAAAAAAAGAGGTAAAACACTGACACCGAGATAAAAAGTTACCTTTTGGTACCTGAATTTCTTGAGCTATCATGACAAAACTAGTTACTTAGTCGTCTTGATCATACCATCCACTACCATTACAACCATGGTTTAGACATTCCTGTATCATTATCCGAACTACCTTACATAAAAGCACAACTCTTTTTCGATTTTACGGCCGCTGGTACATAAATTAGACGTTTTAATTACGAGGATAAATCGCTACTTTGATCTTTTACTTTTCTGAAAAATTCCTTTATTAAAAATAAAGAATGTTTTAAAATTCCTTCCGCTTCGTAGGCTATTGCACAGAGCTGCAAAATAAGAATAAAAGGTCGTCTTACTCGTTCTTATTTTAACAGAGACTTAAGTAGCTAACCATGATCTTGTTCTTCATACTTTGAGCATGGTTTTTTTTAATCTTTACAATACATTAATGAAAATCTAATGATAAATCATCAGCTAATATGGTACTCGGAAGGTGATAGTCAGATATAAAATTGTCACCAGGTAAGGTGCAATTAAGTACAATAAATTGTGGTGCTATTTACAGTAGTATGTATGTAGTATAATATTATGATACTCGTGTATAAAATATGTCTATCAAGTGATAAAATACTATCGCATCGAGTTCCCAGAATAGTCGATTCCATCGGAGAATGCTAGGGTTGTCTATTTATACTGGGAACTCTCCGTTTCACTATGCATAGCCTACTTGCTTCTAAATATATATCTGATCAGTCTTTCATCTATAAAAGACTGTCTAACTCACAAATACGAGTATAGATTAAGAGAGATCATAAATGAAAAGTACTTATTTCATGATCTCTTAAAACCTACACTTGTCTTAAATGATCTACGATGATTTATTAACACACAGCTTAAATTGTTCTACGGATTGGTTTCCAATTTTCAATAGATAGTTATTAGGGCTGTATGCCAATATACAGTAATAAAGCATTTTTCCTTAGGTACTAATTTATTAAAAGCGTTGCCGCGGTACTAAGGTAGTGCCTGACCAAATTAATTCTTGTGTTCGAATCCTTAACATTTACGACTACATATAAGGTAATTACCTACTTTTATATTACTACTTTACGAGATTAAATACGTTCATTCTGGCAATAGATTCACGTTAATAGCTCAGTAGGGTCACATAAAGCTCCGGTGCAGTTTTTATCTGAGCTAAACTAAGCGCCTAATGTAGGTAAAAGAAAATCAACGCAACTTTTTAATGTTTTTTTCTGCGCGCTGTTTCAAAGTTCTTCCAAATTTGTTACAAGAATTTTAATAATTTTTATTATTATATAAAACCTTGTACGTAAGTAATCAAGACTTGTCATCAAACGATGGAACAGATTTTTTGTTTTAATTTATTTCATATACTAGCTGATGCGCGCGGCTTCGCCCGCGTGAAATTTGGTTTACGTTCCCGCTTTTTGTGGGAATATTTTCCCGAGACAAAAAGTAGCCTATATGTTACGGACTATACTCTATCCCTGTGCCAAATTTCAGCCAGTTGCATTCAGCCGTTAGAGCGTGATTGAGTAACAAACATCCAAACATCCCCCTCGACGCATAATGACTTATTTTACGAACGCGAAATGTCCTAGACGCAAAATGTCTTTGACGCAAAATGTCCTAGACGCAAAATGTCCTAGACGCAAAATGTCCTAGACGCAAAATGTCCTAGATGCAAAATGTCCTAGACGCGAAATGTTCCAAACATCTTCATAAACTTTCGCATTTATAATATTAGTAGGACTAGGGATGCGAGCTTCACATCGTTGCAGATTATCTCAATGCATTATTTATTATCCATGTTAATAAAATAGAAAGAGTTCAAAAAAAGTTTGTGAGGGCTCTCGATTATCGTACCGGTCAAGAATATCTAAATTATGTGACGTCACTAAAAAGGTATAATATGTACTCTTTAAGTTGTCGTCGAGACTGCTTAGATGTATCTATAATTTTTAAACTTATAAATAACATTACCGATGCCCCTCATTTATTACACTCATTGTCCTTTAGAGTGCCTAAACGTCGTGAGCGGAGTTGCCGGAGTAAGCCTCTCTTTGTCATACCCCGTAGTCGAACAAATTACGCAAAAAATGCTTTTATCAGACGTGCTTGCAGGTTGTATAATGATAGATTAGTCAATGTAGATTTATTTAGTGGATCCATTGATCGCTTCAAAAGATTAGCTTTGGAGTATCTTTCTGAAAAATTGTATTAATAATCCTTAACTAAAATAAAAAAAAAAAAAATTAAAAAAAAAAGAATGAAAGAAAGATATTAATTGTGAATGTATTTTTGTCTATTTTTGATGTATAGGTAGGTTATTATTGTATAAAGCTGGATTTATGGCACTAGTTGGAACTTGTATGTGAATTGTTCGGAATAGCAGTTTGTAAGTAATTATCAGTTTGAATATTGTACCTATTCTTGATGTAATTAATTTAGGAAACTGTAGGTCTATTAATCAGTAAAGGTTTTTGTGTCAATATAGTTATAAGTGACTGTTTGTTTCTGTTCAAATAAAATAAAAAAAATAAAAAAATTATATTTGCCAATGAGCATTGCATAAAGCGTTCATGATTACAGGTTGAGTAGAATATAAAAATTAGATTACCAACTTACAAATTTCGCACCTACAACGAAACTCCATTAACAATGACGATGTTCTTTGTGACTCATCAGATCTCGTTGATCAAAACTAATGGCTGAGATAAATACGAGTACATCTACGGTATTGTCGACAGTGATAAATGACTATTTTTCGTTTTTTTTTACCCGACTGATCGAAAACTTACAGTATTACGTATCTATACATGTATAATAATATACATTGCGGGAAAAAAAGACTGTGGTTGGAAGAAAAGTATCCTTATTATTAATGATCGCAAGTGTTGCTGAAAGGAAATATTTCTTGATTTACAAAAGTAAAAAATATACTTAGAGTAGGTATGTAATATTATTTCGTTACATTATTCTCTGTAGTCTGACAGAGCAGGTACTCTGATCACATACACATTAAAATTTGATTACTATTTTGACGTTTATCTGTCCCTAGAGTAACTAGCAATTCATTCAAATAACACGTATAGTTTTTCCTTGTTTTCATGAAGATAGATCGTATGAAAAGTAAATTAATTTTACCGTTGTTTATGACTCTCACCGGATAGATAGTGATATATTTATGCTTTTAATACTGATACCAACATCCTCGTGATATTTTTCGTACTATTGTAATTCTGCTTTGAATAAAATGATTTAAGTTTTTTTTATAAAGAACTATAAAATGTGGAGGACCTGTCTTTATGGCCTGCAATGGATCTTAAAGGTCAAAGGTCACACTAATATGACGTGAATCTGTCACTGTGCCTGTTCATCCGTTTTCAAGTACTGCACATAAAATATAACAAAACTACGTCCTATTGCCGCCATTACATATCGCCATGAACATGTGACCAATTATCTTAAGCTTCAACCATAAAACAAAGTTTTATTCGTAGTTTTTTGGTTAAGAAGACTTACAATAAAATTTATACTTACCATCTATTCATCCTCTCGTCGCCCGGACTGCTGAGAGATTTGTGGTATAGATTTTTGACCAAATGAAGGAACGTGTTTTAAAGAATGAATCCTACATTTGTTTAGCTTTAGATTCCTGCATCTGTTTCGCTTTTCAACTATGCCCGTTGCGGGAACATTAGAAGGTTTATGCGGAGTACGGTCCGTGACAGCTTGCTGAACCTCGTTGAAGAATGAGGTGCGGTTGTGTGGGGAATGGGAATTTGAATAAACAAAACGTTTTGTTTATTTACTTGTGAGACAACAAGAGATTAGAGATACATGTAACTGACATTGTAACAGAAACGTGTTTACAACAATTTATTGAGAAAATAAGGTTTAATCAAATATTTTTTATGATGGTGTTTTTTTGAAGTTAGATCTAATTAGATCCACTCACTCTTTGCAATACGTCCTTAGGTCATGACTCACTAGAACATAATAATTTGTCGGATTGAAGTCTGCCATACCATTGATTCAAAGGGGATGAAATTAAGTCACAACTGGCTACTGTAGTGATGATTAATTTTCGTTTATTACATAACCATATTTTAGACAACAATGACAATGCCGTAATAGTTAAATCATATCTGGTTCTAGCTATCAACTAAAATCATGAGAATCCGAAATCATGTTCCAAATCTAAAAATGGTTTAAAAGTAACTGCGCAGAAGCTAAAATGAGGATAGCAGGCAAAAATGGTAAGACTACAAGAAAGAAAGAAAGAAAAAGAAATTTATTTCACATATATTTCAGTATATGCCTATACAGATGCTCTTGTAAAACGTCCAGAATATAAATCAAAATCTACCACCAGTTCAAGTTATTCTTTTTAGAGCTCTATTTACAAAATGAATCTAAAAACTATGCATTTTAACATTTTTTTGAGAATCCAGTAGAGCAGGTCATTTCCAGGCTTCTCCATCCAACAAATAATCACCAATTGTATAGTAGCCCCTGCAGTACAATTTACTTTTTACAACCTTTTTAAATTTATTAAGGGACATACTTTTAATTTCGTCTGGTAGCCTGTTGTAAAAGCGTATACAGTTACCCATAAAAGAATTGTTGATTTTGTACAATCTGCTATGATAAACAGCAAGGTTACTTTTATTTCTAGTGTTGACATTGTGTCTATCACTTAACTTAGCGAAACTATGTAAATTTCTTTGTACGTACATAAGATTCTCAAAAATGTATTGTGATGCTACTGTAAGAATTTTAACCTCTTTGAATTTTTCGCGCAGAGAGACCCTTGGACCTAATCTATATATAGGTCTTATGGCCCGCTTTTGAAAAATAAAATTTTTATCTATATCTGCAGCATTGCCCCACAGTAGAATACCGTAAGACAGCAGCAGCCTGCAGCACTTCTCATTTCCCGTGAGGACAATTTTTCAGCTGCGTTCACCAAACTGGAGTCGACCTATATTCGGCTTACTTCCTTGAGATAGTTTGGTCAGCCATCTTATTTTTCACAGAACCGTTATTTCGTTTAGGCTGCCATCCAAAATGATTTACCGTTAATGGGATGCCACAAAACAATTTAAGGGTCGACATCTGAAATATAGGCCTATGCATTCGCAGCAACTTGTTTGTTGTACGTAGACACGTATCAAATGAATAAATACCCCATCAAGCAAGCCTAATTTTTACAAAGACTTCTATATAAACTGAGGTAGACGTGCCGTACTCTAACAAACGAGATTTCAAAAGCAATCCTCAAATACACACATTAATAAAACTACACTCACTTATAAGTATTTTTACGTAATTGTCACCACACACAATAGCAATATACGAATAGAAAAAGGTAAAAGAGAAGGCGTATGGACTCCGATTGCACGTCGAGCACCTACTCTCGAAGTTTTGACTCACAACAGTGCGAGCAACGCTGCTAATTAGCTCAGTTTATAGGTTTCAAAAATCGGTGCGTAGGGCATGTCTACCTCAGTTAATATAGAAGGTGTGAATTTTTAATGTTTACGAATGAAAATTTTTCATTGATGCTATGCTGAACTCTATCGACTACAACCACACGGTGCCCCACAAATGCCTACGGTAAGCCCTCGAAACCTGACTGACATTGACTACCACCGCGGCCTCACTCAGGAGATCGGGTACAAGGATAGTACGCGGTAGTGACATTGAGGGTTGGTTCGGGTGTCATCCCGCTTCTTGGAGCGTGAGGCGTGCGTGAAAGTCTCACGTCACGCCATCGCCTTGGGCCTGCTTCTGTAAGGAACATAAGCACCCTTTACAACCATAATTCAAATAAATATATAATTCTACCTTTAAAACATTATTTCGAAGCACGTCAAATCTCTCTGGAGATTCAAATAGTGGAATATAATTATTTCACCTTTATTTTTGAAGTAAATTACTCTACGTGACAACTTGTTTCATAAATCTTTGTTCCGTAAAATATGGCCAAACGTTTTTCTTTCATCAAGAAATTAATCATCTTTTTTCTCATCAATGCCAACTATGAATTTATTTATAAAGGAAAAGAAGGCGAGTGTTTTCGTAGCAACAATAACATTCTGTTTATGTAGATCACTGAGAGACTGACTGCTAATATCCGCGGAATAAATAATGTTGCGGCGGTTTCCACAAATCCTTTTCTGTTGCTACCTAATGGCGTAATTCTGGAAGATTGTCTGTCTGCAGAAATAGAGTGTCTGTTAAATATTGATTCTAAGCTTCCTCCGTTGTTTATTACTTGAGAAATGGTAGTAATGTATTATTTATTCAGATTGCTCAAATAACGCAATACATTTTATATTACCTAGGTATAAGACTAGGTACTTTGTACTACAGACTTACAAGAACGAAATTCTTGCGTACAAATAAGTTTTTTATTTTTTTGCGTACATGTATCATATTACCTATGCCTAAATAATTTATGGATGAAAAGCTGGACTCAGAAGGTATTGAAAGTAAGTTACATTTCGTATTGTAAGTAAACTAAATTTCTGAACAAAGGACACTGTTTATGACAGTTGTAAGAATAACAACTTATATGCGGATCAAAATTATTTTCGAAATGACTCTAACAGTGTAATTGAGAGTTCCTTATCAATCTTGTACGATATCTTTATCAGATAATTCCGTATTTTCTTGTCAAGATGTCAGTCGATATGTAATTGAACGATGTTTATGTCGATCGAATATCATGAACCAAGTGAATTAGCTGCCAAAAGATGACTATTGTTTCATCCAGATAGTTCTACTTCAGATGAGCAGTAGAACCTTCTGGAAGTTTTCGTCCATGAGGTTCTACTATTTTTATGTTATAACGAACACTAGAATTTCTCATTACAGACGAGAAACTCTGAATCACCGGCCTTAACAAAATAATTAGTAAGTCCTTGCTTATTGTATGTTCCGAACTAAATTGATACTTGAACTCTTCAAGTTAGGTACTCGAGAAGTTTCACCATTAATGTCATTTTTAGGATTCCGTCCGTCCGTCTTTATGTCTGTCCGTCGGTCTGTATGTCTGTCTGTCCGTCACAAGGCTGTATCTCAGGAACCGTGATAGCCAGAGAGCTGAAATTGTCACAGATGATGTACTTCTGTTTCCGCTACTAACGCTAACAACAAATACAGAAAAAAAGCTGAGATTATTGGGGGCTCCCTTACAACAAACGAGATTTTTTGGTACGGAACCCTCTGTGCGCGGGATCACACATGAAACTTACCTTGTTTACGATAAATGTCGGTATTTTTTGTGTTCTGTATTCTTCAAGTATAATCAAGTATTGGATTCTCATAGGCTTAGTAGTTTGCCACCAATCACAGTAGACAAAATATGTATTCGGTGATGTAGCTTCGTATTTTGCCCAAGATGATTTTATTTTGTTGTTAAGCTGAGTCATAACAACATCACACTCTCAAGGGATACCTACTCCTATCTGTTCTCGAAACTGAGATTGGTTCATGCCATGAATTTGAGATGCTTCCTGTAACCTGTACACATAAGTTTTGATAACGAATCGGTTCAACTATTTTACTATTAATTATTTCATATAGTGGTAAAGTAAATTGTTTTAATAAGCTTTTATTAGGTAGTCGTGTATGTAACTAACAATGTAATGGAATCTAAGGATACTAATTTAACCATCTTCCAAGGATCGTAGCGCCATGAAAATTGGCAGGTGTATGTAGTTCTGATGACTATACAATAATATGGTACTGTCAAACTGATATGATGATGGAGCCGGAAGATAGGCCCAGAAAACCAGTGGAATCTAAGGTAGCTAATTTAACCAGCTTCCTAGGATCGTAGGGTCATGAAAATTGGCAGTTGTATGTAGTTCTGATGACAATACAATAATATGGTACTGTCAAACTGATATGATGATGGAGCCGAAAGATAGGCACTGAAACTTCGATGGAAAATGTGGAATCTAAGGATACTAATTTAACCATCTTCCAAGGATTGTAGCGTCATGAAAATTGGCAGATGTATGTAGTTCTGATGACAATACAATAATATGGTACTCTCAAACTGATATGATGATGGAACCGGAAGATATGCACAGAAAACAAGTGGAATCTAAGGTAGCTAATTTAACCAGCTTCCAAGGATCGTAGGGTCATGAAAATTGGCAGCTGTATGTAGTTCTGACGACAATACAATAATATGGTACTGTCAAACTGATATGATGATGGAGCCGGAAGATAGGCACTGAAACTTCGATGGAAAAATTGGAATCTAAGGTAGCTAATTTAACAAGCTTCCAAGGATCGTAGCGTCATGAAAATTGGCAGCTGTATGTAGTTCTGATGACAATACAATAATATGGTACTGTCGAACTGATCTGATAATGGAGCCGGAAGATATGCACTGGAACTTCATGATGGAATATCGTATTATATCTGTTTTTGGATTCGTCAGAAAAGTCTTGTAATGAACTTTGACCAGGCTTAGGTTTCAAGGTTATAACAACCCTTTTTGTAATTGACTTGTAAAACTATGCAATGGAATCTCAGGTAACTAATTTAAGCCGCTACGATCCTTGGATCTTCCAAGGAATGCGTCATGAAAATTGGCAGATGTTTGTAGTTCTGATAACAATACAATAATATGGTGCTGTCAAACTGATCTGATGATGGAGTCGTAAGATATGAACTGTAACTTCATGATTGAACATCGCATCATAGCTGTGTTTGGATTTGTTAGAAAAGTCGTGTAATGAGCTTAGACCACGATTAGGGTTTAAGGTTATAACAAGCCTGTTATATATTGAAGTTAATATTGAGTGTAAATATTGAGTGTAAATATTGACATAGGTACCTGCAGAAAATGTATATGTATTAGAGTAATAATGAAATATTTTCACATTAGTCGAACTCAGACAAAACACCATGTAATACAGACATCCCTACTAATATTTTAATGCGAAAGTAACTCTGTCTGTCTGTCTGTTACGTTTTCATGCCTAAACCACTAAACCGATTTTGATGAAATTTGTTATAAAGATAGTTTGAGTTTAAGAGAAG
Source organism: Miltochrista miniata (assembly GCA_933228765.1). Classification (NCBI taxonomy): domain Eukaryota; kingdom Metazoa; phylum Arthropoda; class Insecta; order Lepidoptera; family Erebidae; genus Miltochrista; species Miltochrista miniata. The sequence continues at coordinate 26,329,804 of OW121756.1, forward strand.
GACATAGGTTACTTTTTAACTGACTGCGCGAAAGTAGGGTAATGATTTTATGCGATAACGACTTCTACGCGGATGAAGCCGCAGGGCACATCTAGTTAAGGTATAAATGTTGTGACTAAAAAGTATAAAATAAATAAATGATTTAAAAAACCCTAGAAAAATACGCCTTTATAATGCACGAAAAAACCCAAAAATAAATTATGGATCGTTCAAGTTGCCTCTATTTCTGGGCTGAAGTGTAAACTATGTGCTTTTAGTTATAATATTTGATTATAAAAGCGTGGGGTGCTAGAACAAAAAAGACTTTTTTGTAAGCATATTCCTATTAATACTAATCCTTATATAATAAAAATCCTGGCGAAAGCTGCATGAGGTCGCACAAGAGCATAACGTTTATGCTGCCAAAGGGAACGCCTTTTCTTTCAGGCAATTAAGTAGATACATGAATGGAATACGTTAACAGTGGCAAAATGTAGAGTTCTTGTTCGAGAACGAGATATCTTTGGTTACCGTTAAAAACCCGCTTGGGGATATATGCGTTTGTATTCCTATTACGTGATCACTACATATTGTACTAAATATCTCGGAATGCCGGAACTTTAAGGACCTACCAATGAATTATCTAATAGATATTCGTAACGGTAATAGGTTTGCTCCTATTACGCGGGTGATAGATATGCTTATAACGGGTGTTTTTTTTAGAGGTATAGAACTTTAAGTTGGCATAACTGTTTTAACTGGCGGTATTTTAGTCAGCTGTAATGTGATTTATGTTTAGTTCGGTTTGGCAATTTAACATGAATAGACTGACACCTGAACGATGCTTCCAAATTCTGCAAATTTATTTTGAAAATCATGGTTCTGTCCGAAATACGTATCGTGATTTTCATAAGCGAATTTTGTTTAGCGGTGTAACTCACTTTTGGTTGAATGGATACATCAATAAACAAAACTGCCATATTTGGGGTGATGATAATCCTCAAGTGTATGTTGAGACACCGTTACATCCAGAAAAACTGACTGTGTGGTGTGCTTTATGGGCTGGTGGAATAATTGGTCCGTACTTCTTTTGAAACGATGCTGACCAGAACGTTACAGTCAATCGTGACTGCTATAGAGCGATGATTACTGACTTTTTCGTTCATCAATTGAACAACAATGATGTGCAGGAGTAGTGGTTTCAACAAGACGGCGCAACATGTCACATAGCTCGTGCCACAATTAATTTATTGAAAGAAACGTTTGGTTACCGCATAGTTTCACGTTTTGGACCCTTGGATTGGCCTCCAGGGTCGTGCGATTTAACGCCACTTGACTATTTTCTGTGGAGATATGGGAAGTCGCTCGTCTACGCCGATAAGCCCTAAACGATTGACCACTTGGCGGACAACATTCGGCGCGTTATTGCCGATATACGGCCACAAATGTTGGGAAAGTCATCGAAAATTGGACCTCTAGATTAGACTACGTCCGAGCCAGCCGTAGGCGGTTATATGCCAGAAATCATACTTAAATTATAATGCCAGAAGATTTTCTTTCGAATAAAGTCATTTTCATATCAATAAAAACAATCACCTTCGTTTTATTCCATTTCAAAGTTCTATACCTCTAAAAAAAACACCCTTTATATAGGTAAGTTACTTGGTTGACATGCACAATATAAGTTTAGTTTCAAAAGAGTTTTTGAGAAACTGTATAGTATTAATTATTAATATTGTTTCACAGCATATAGATATAAAATTGTAGAATAATTATATAAGAGGTATACCGTCACAATACCAGAAATTATAATGCCTTTACTCAAAATATCGTAGCCCAAAATACCCGAAATCGAAATATCAATATTCAAAAGACAAATATTTATAATATAAATAATTTAAAATGCCTTACGGTCGAATAACCGAAACCCAAAAAATAAATTTATTAAATACCTTATCCTAAAATGTTCAAACCCAAAATACCTTTTTTTAACATGATTTAAATCCTATATGGATGCTATATATATCTGTGAATGGTTAACACCCCGACTCAGAGTATCCCGACTCGGATAGGTTAGGTTAGAAGACTAAGGCGGGAGCGAAGCGAAGCGGAGCTCCCGCCTTAGCCTTCGTGGTTATTTTTTTTTTTATTTTTCGTTAGCCCACTGTAGTACTTTTGTAACTCGTAATCAAAGAGTTTTAACATGAGGTAAATCCTACATGGATACTATGCCGGACTCCTACCGACTAAAACCACACGTATCCTACATAACAGCCTACAGATGGGAGCCCCGGGTAAGCCCTCAGAAGGACAGAAGGATACCCAAGGACCAACAGACCTACGGCTACAACTGCGGCTTCACTTAGGTGGGGGGGGGGGGCTGTAAATAAGTTAAAGCCAAATAACAAAACGTGTGAGAGACAGTGACACATTGTATCCAATTTTCGGTATTTTAAGTTAAGGATATTTGAAAATTTGTATTTTGAATTCTGGTATAATAATTATTTGTATTTTAAATTTAGACATTTTACGGTAAGGTGTACTGAAATAAGGTATTTTGAATGTTAAGGTATTTCGAATTCGGGTATTTTGGTCTAATGCATTTTAAGTAAAGGCATTTTGATTTCTGGTATTTTAATATATAACCTATATAAGAACTATGATCAGGTTCAGAATCGTCTTCGTCAAAAGAAATCGTAAGAGTCTGTGTTATTGATTGACTGTAGTCGCCTTTCCGGTAAACATCTGTAGTCGTTACATGGAGTAATATTATATAAAATGTAATTATTGAATAGATACTATGACGTTACACATTGATAATTAAATTAAGTTATTTTAGATATTAGTTTGTTTGTACATTATATCATTGTCGTATCTAATTAATTGATTTATGTTTGTTTGACCCTTGTGAATAGTGTAATGCTGTTTAAGCGCCAAAATTATATGAGAAATGCACAATGTTAGGCAGACCAGCTCAGTCGCTGAGCAGCCGTCTGAAGGGTACGTTCCTCATTAATAACTTATGTAATTTATCTGATCTGATGTGATGTGTAATATATGTGTTGAAATTAACAGAGGTCTACGTCCAGCAGTGCTGGACTGCCATAGACCGATTTGATTGATTGTATTCGAGTTTATTTTATACTGCCCATGGCTTGGTTTAAAAGATAATGTATAGGTACTATCCTGCTGAACTATTTGTAAAGATATGACCCGTGTTGCTATTAATTGTAATGACGTGTACCAACTATTGATGGAATTAGATTATAGTAGAAATAGATGTATAGCAATTAATGTGACTTTGAAAATAGTGGCCGTGAGTTTTATTGCCAGGTTCTTTCTCATAGGCTCTACCTATTGCGAATCTGGCGGTAAATGTAGAATTGGAAATCTTGACGAGAATAAAGATATTTATATCTCATATTCATTTCTTTTCATTTCATAACTTGTTAGCTAATACCCTCCTTACAGAATATGCCTCTGGCTATCCCTCCGGGGATAAAAGGCGTGACCGTATGTCTGATATACCTACCCTCTACGAGATGAATTTAACACGGGCGTCACGAAAAACTGACAAAAGTGGGTGTTGAAAATGCGTAGGCGTGATTAACTACTTTACTTTTCAAGTAAGTATGTTATGTATTTCAATTAAAGCCTATCATCGTTAATACATTTCCGAAATTTAAAATGATATTAATAATAGTAAAAGTCACAATAGATATATAAAAGCGTGACAGTGTAAATTAATAGTTTAAAAACACGAGAAAAACACGCTTTTATAAATGTGACCTTAGCCTTAATCTGACAAGACATCATGCAGCTTCCGCCAGGAAAGTCTTTACTGTTCCAGCGCCCCACGCTTTTATAATCAAATATTATAACTAAAAGCACATAGTTTACACTTCAGCCCAGAAATAGAGGCAACTTGAACGATCCATAATTTATTTTTGGGTTTTTTCGTGCATTATAAAAGCGTATTTTTCTAGGGTTTTTTAAACCATTTATTTATTTTTTACTTTAAGTAAGTACCTAATTAGCAACATTAATTTTATTGGTGTCACAATAATAGATAACAACACATAAAGCTTTAAGCTTTAGCTTAACCCCCTTCCCCTTAGAAGCGGGATCACACCCGAAACCCCCAAAGACGCGGGATAGCACCCGAACCACACCCTGGGCGAGGCCGCAATGGCAGCCGTAAGTCTATTGGGAGTCCTGGGACAACCTTCCGAGGGCTTACCCGGGGCTCACAAACATAGGCTGTTGGGCAATACGTGAGGTTTTTTAGTCGGTAGGAGTCCGGCATAGCATCCATGAGGATTTTCCCTCACGTAAAAAAAAACATATAAAGCTTATTTTGCTCACTTATTTTGCTCATCAAGATAAAAAGGTTTCTGTTAAAAAGGTCATGTAATGTTCAAAAAGTGACGGCACATTTATTAAAGAAAATTATTATTTTGCTCATCAAGATAAAAAGGTTTCTGTTAAAAAGGTCATGTAATGTTCAAAAAGTGACGGCACATTTATTAAAGAAAATTATTATTTGTGATATTGATACAAGGTAATATTATATTGTATTGTATTGTAAAATTCCGTGGAAAAATAATCATAAATTTAGATTTATACGATATTTCCACGAAGGTTAATCATTATATAATATTGCGTGCTACGAAAAAGGCACAATCTTGCCTAACACTGTTTAAAAAATGCTCAGTTATTTTAGATGTCTATCCTAATGGGCAAAATAATTATCATCAGATTTCACTCCAATTATTTCAGATCTAAGGAACAGGTTTCGTCCATAACAAACCCACTTTGCGAAGGGGCTTCAAAAATTGGATTTCAACGAATTCTCTTTGAATAAACATTTTACGTTGTAAGCTGTCTGTATTGCTGTAATATACAAATTACATCACTGACTTCAAATATTAGTACTTATCTAATAGTAATAAATAATGTTCACCCATTCTACTATGTTTTCAACTTTTCTCAAATTAGTTTTTACTGCTCATTTCTTGAAAATATCTTCAAATGGGCCTAAGATATTGATATAAAGTATGTGCGTAGTTTGATAAACGTACACGATTTGGGAAGGCCTCTAAAACTTGAAAGAAAGTAAATAACAAGGCTTGAAACAGGTTGTAAATAGTCGAACTAGCAGGAAACTTTATTCAAATCTAAAAAAAAACAACGGTGTCTGTGTGTAAGGCATACAACTTTTAAGAATGATTCTTTAAATTCTTACAAAGAACAGAAATAAGTATTTACTCAGCTACTACCCCTATAAAACTAATGATGCTAATTTTGGGTATCATCAAAGATAATGTATATTAGTGAAACACCACCTCGTAAAACAGCAATAACGCCGTATTATTGTTTTAAATTATGGGTACAAAGAATTCTCAATAATTTTTAAACTAAGTAAAACAATTTTACATTCAAAACATCGTTTATAATGTGATGAGGTACCATTTTTCTTTGTTACAAACGAAACAGAAGTATAAAGTACGTAACGAAGGATTTATTAAGACTTTGCCTTGACCACATAATTTCCTTTGGTGCAATTCTGCGGTAGTTGAAACGATGAAAGCTACCACATAATTAGTAAAGTATATTACTTTACTAATGTTACTGCGTTGTGAAGTATTTTGAGGGTACTTTAAAATAACTTCCTCTCTCTAGTTTTAATGTCAGGTTTTGTTATGTTCCATTTAAGAAAATTAAACTTACTAAGTTATCTCAATAATTTTCAAGTGGATACGTTTTGGTTAACAGAAATGGATACTGCTTTTGTCTTCTTTAGCGGCATACTTTTGGGAAAAGTAATAATATTAAAGAACTAAGCTCCAGGGGAGCAATATTTATACTCATGTCATTCCGCTCTCGTGGGATCCCTTGAAAGCAGAAAGGGTAGACAGTAAACGAGTTTCGTTCTAAAATAGAAGTTGATAGATAGTATTTGATGTTGTTATTTAAACTGTTAACATGGATTATTTATGAGTACATTATTGTTGTAATGTGTAAAATTATTCCTATTAATTATAGTGATGTGCAGCCACATCTGGTTTGAATACCTTACAAATAGCAGTAAGAAGAACTTCTAAAGAATTTTATTAATCGTTTTGCAAAATAATATCCGACTGAAGTGCCATTTACGCAATAACCAATAAAATATTGCTCCATAAAAAATATCGTCAGCAACGATCTATATTTTTGTTGAGTCTGTGTAGGGTCCAAAAAGGCCTCACTTCAGTAGACTTTCTATGAAAATCTCATTGATTTCAATAGGCCATAACACCCATCCATAATAATATCTATGATTTTATCGAGGGCCTCTTCTCATATTTTCCTCAATTTATATCGGTTCGCCGTTTGCGGTTTCTGACAGTTCTTTCGCATATTACGATTAGATTGAATTTATTTTCCTTAGCCTTCTGAGATATTTGATCTCTTTTCCGTAAATATACGAAGATCCGGTTTAAAATGCTGTAGAAGTTGTATTTTATTAAGACTGTAAAATTTATAACATGCAAATACCATAATCTGTCCAACCGTTTATTTTACTTTTGACAGGGGCTTGAGAACGAAAGTACAATAAAATTAACAAGAAAATAACAATGTGTAAAATTTTATTTTACACTAGCTGACGCCCGCAGCTTCGCCTGCGTGAAATTTGGTTCCTACACTGTCTCTAACCTATCTCTGTAGGTACCAAATTTCAGCCAGATTCCTTCAGCCGTTACAACGTGAAAGAGTAACAAACATCCACACTCACAAACTTTCGTATTTGTAATAGTAGTTAGATAGATAGATTTCTAATTAACAAATTCATAATACATATTATATGAGTTATGTTAATTTATTAATTAAATACATTTCTTGATTCATTGGCTAGACTACTACTTGACTCAACTTCTCTTCTAAGCAATTGACATCGTAACTTAGTTCCTTCTTCAGGTAGTCCCAGTCATACTGTAAGTCTACGACGTATGAGAAAACCGAACTACGGTAGACTTTGTCCTCATAATACAGATGGTCCAACCAAGACCTGTTAACTTAATAACCATGTAAATTTCATCTGCTAAGCGTTCATGTTCATTTTATTGGCTCTTTTTACTTGAAAAATGTAATCTTCGTAGAGGCCATTCCCGTATTTTACAAAGACTGTCTGTGTCCTGCACCGAATGCAGCCAGCACTATAGAATAAAGTTCATACCTTCCATGACCAGTTGCTTAGGGCTGCTGACAATATTTCATTCTAATGCACTGTGGACACTACCTGAAGCGTGGTCTATCATTATTTCTGGCTAGCCATCTTCGAATTTTCTTCTTATTTCACATATATATTTTGTGTTATACAAATTTAAAGAAATTAACAATAATATTTTCGATAAGACTTTAGAGCAAAATCATGAAAATGACAATGTCAATCGGATTGAACTACCTTAAATGTGTCAAAATAGAAAGTAATTTAAATCAAAAATAAGAGTATTTAAGGAGTATTGATATCAAATCCGGAGAAAATCAGCTCCAAAATAATTTACATTCCCTTTTTAGGTCGATAACGTATAAATTTCAATAAAATATGGAACATGTCTTCCATGAATTATGATAATAATGCTATATGCCAAATTTTAAGTAGATCGGACCAAGGAATCGCGTTGTCCCATACAAACTTGACCCTCCTTTTTTATACCTTTGGAGGTGGAATTTGCAAAAATGGTAAAATTACTTTTTTCAAATTGTAACAAACAACGCTCATGCTGAATTTCATCATCCTAACATTAACCGTTTAAGCAATAATTGATAATAACTTTATACGACTTAAGTTCGTTTTTTATTTTATAATAAGTATACTTTTCCGGGATAAAAAGTACCCAGTGTGGTGCCCAGGACATAAAAGAATAATTATACCAAGTTTCATCGTAATCGAACCGGTAGTTTTTGCGTGATGCCTGAACAAACAGACAGACAGACAGACAGACAGACAGACAAAAATTTTTTTGATTACATTTTTGGGTTCGGTGTCGGTCTAGTAACAACCCCTGCTATTTATTTTATTGATACTTTGAATGTACAGAATTTTCATTTCTACAGATTTATTATAAGTATAGATTATTATTTATTAATTTAATTTTTTTAATATAATAGTTGTAAATAAATTATAATATAAGTTGTTAATAATATATGTTTAAAATTAGTTACCTATGTGTAAAATCGATTGAAATTTCTTCATAAATAAAGATGATTGTTTAAATAAAGAGAATCGAGAACGCATTATAACATCACTATAGTAATTGGTAATTTTGAGCTGTTAAAAGTAAATAAATGGTTGAACAGACTATGTCTATTCACTTTAACTTCTATAGGTAAAATTTACTAAGTTCTAATTATCTGTAAGGTACAGATAGTTAGAAGTTAGTAAATTTTCAAAGAAGACATAGAAAAACTAATTTTTGTGTGACTAATGGGGGAAACGATTTTAATGTACATTTTTTGGTAAACAAACTAACCGTCGTAATTTAAAGAGTTGTATGTTATTTAATTCTAATGGATTCAATCAATCCATTCGGATTCAATCAATCCAATAAGACTTTTTCAATTCACGCCACAATTTTATTATAGGTATTCGAAAACATCTCAAGAAGTTCGTAACCTTTAAAAGAAATCCAGAAGTCTGTTATACACTCAGTAATTCCGGCTGCCACAAAAAAAACTGTGAAAAATATTTTTCGCTCCATCTTACTTAAAAATATCTTGGTTCACCGTACATTTGTGTGATGAGGTTTACGTTGAAGGCAATTTGTCGTAGTGACGTATTTCCTTCGCAGAAAATACAAGTAGTTTTTCTTCACCTGAACATAAAAGAAATTTCTTCAAAGCTCGCCGCGAGTGTTTCTTAAATATATGTCCCTAGTGCCTGTCAAGTTTATTTTCAGTGATATGTTTATGATATTATTTGCAAATAAATAATACTCGTAGTTATAATCATGGCTAGATAGCGCCCATGGCTCCACTCGCGTGAAAACCTGAATCTGATCCTGCATTTAATGTTAACTTATTCTGAGAATAAAAGTAGCATATTAATATGTGTTTTCCATACCATTTCCATCCAGTCAAAAGAGCAAGAAGAGTAATAAACATCCACACATACATACATCCGCACACACAAAATAACAAAATTAGTAGGCGTAATAATATGTATTTTTATATTTTTCGTACTTTTATAGTGACTTGTTTACCATTTTCAAGAAATAAGGTTCATATTTTGATACCATTAAGATACTTTTGGCTTTTCCTAAACACGACTAAGAGGTTTAAGCATGAAAGGGAACGTCGTCGCATCTAAGCCACGAGCTTTGGACAATAAGTAAGTCATTATTCAGTAATATACTTAAAACACGTATAGGACTTTGGATAATGCTTAAACGTCCAAGTTCCTGAAATGACATTTAAGTCCTTCAGAGTAAAACCACAAATTAGAGATAGCACAGATGGAAAACTCATGTACGTACTTTTTTCACACCTACCCTCTGCTACACACACTCGCGCACAAATCAGTATCAAAAATTCGGTTGAGACTGCCTGACCTCGTGTCTGTGAATGAGTTGTCTATGTGTGCGAAGCCTCAGCGAATTTAGTATGTAGGTTTCCATCTGTACTATCTCTTATTATTTGTGGTAGAACTTACATCAAATTATGATAGACTTGTGAGAGACCAATGCAATGACAAAAGGATCATAATTATTCAGCTCTCTAAGAAATGTTGAAGATATTACTATGTTTATTTGGAACAGAACAAATGAATATCTAATATATAAAATTCTCGTGTCACAGTTTTCGTTGCCATACTCCTCCGAAACGGCTTGACCGATTCTCATGAAATTTTGTGAGCATATTGAGTAGGTCTGAGAATCGGCCAACATCTATTTGTCATACCCCTGTGAGTGTGACCGGGAATAACATTCCACGCGGGCGGAGCCGCGGGCATCAGCTAGTTTTTGTATATTTTTCTGTTTTACTACTGAGTAACAAAACGTCTATAGTATAACGGCATGTATGGGCCAATTTGTGTGCCCTACGCAAGAAAGATGCGATCTTCCTGTCTCCGTACCGAGTAGGTATCCCGGTATCGTAATAAAAACTTCCTTCCTGTCAAGAAAGCAAAGGGGTTGAAATGGCTACAATCGGTTGAATGGATGGATAAACCACAGATTCATATACACATATAGTCACACTTTTATCCCCGAAGGGGGAGGAAGAAGCATAGCATACACCTACATTTTACCTTATAGTTTTATGTCCCACGTGATGAGCCTATTGCCGTGTTGAAATTGACAGGCAGATGTCGGGACGATCCGCAGTTGAAATTTTTCAAGTCACCATTATGGCATTCAACTTGACTTAAGGATTTTCATTTTACTTGTAAACGAGTTTTATTTCGAGTTTTTCTTTTCTACGCAATAGATCATTTTGCAAAAGTGTCCCTTTAGTCGCCTCTTACGACACCCTCAGGATGTATAAGGGTGGCGATACTTTGTACTCATTCCTGTTGTCACATGGAGCCCTGTCAGCACACGGGGCACACCAGTGATAATATGTATAATATTAAGCTATCTATTAGGTATTCTTTGATACAATTATTATGTTTAGAGCTATACTCAAATGAATGCCTACTACAGTGGTTATGGAATACCGAAAGGGTAGGTACCTATAATTTTTGTGTTTTAGATGCTTTCATGTATTCACAAACATATAAGTATGTTGGTTTGGTTTAGCAGTTGTCTAGAATTCATGACAGAAGCATACAGAGCTAATGCCCATCAATATTAAAAAAATCGGCGATGGGCAGGTCGTGCTTGCGTAGGAAAAGTTTCGTACCATAATATGGCAAAAAGTCACGTTTTTTTGCATGTGAGTCCCCCTTTAACTATTATTATTTTTCTGATTTAGAATTTTTGTGATAAATCATTCTGAAAAATTAAATAAATAAATAAATAGAGATACAGACAGACGTACGGCGAAGTCTCATGAATAGGATCCCGTTTATACCCTTTGGGTACAGAACCATAAGAAACAATCGAACAAAGTTAAATTAAAATAAGACGCAAAGCAATTCCAACAGTACTCATGAGTTCATTAAATTGCTCACTGAATTCGAAAGTCTTTACCACTAGACGTTAGACTTCCCTCACATGTAAACTAGAATTGAAGCATCGTGTAACGGTACACTTGTTCACTTAGTGTCTAAAGCAAGCAGTTTCAGGAGCATCTTGTAGTTATTTGATGAATGTGTCTTGAAGCGAAACTAAATCGATATGGTATGGTGAATGCACTATCTGAGGCGTGTGTTTCACTGCAGTTGGTTGTACACAGTTTCGACAGAATGTTGTGCATAGATGTAAAGACTATATTGATGCTTGACTAACCAGGCGTGAATAGCAAATAATGGATTAATTATATTGTTTGGTCGTATTAGAGAGGTTCGGGTTCGCCATACTGTGTGCAGTGAGTCAAGATTTTTGCCTTATATGCGGTTTAAAAAAGTTCCGCTGCTAGCGGCTACGGAATAAGCCAGCCAGCCAACACTATTTCTCCTTGTCTGTCTCAAAACATCACTAGAGTAGACAGCACGTTATAGTCTTGAACCATAGAGCAACGCAAACTGTCTGTAAAGGCGCGCGTTGCTCTGTGACTTGAACTGACTAAAACCACTATTACTTTTAACTTTGATAAAATCACAAACTTATTTTGACTTAGGGTGTAACCACATTTATCGACGCGGAATCGGCTAATGCCGGTCAAAAAAGCCTTTATGTCTACGCAATAAGGGTGTTACTAATACCATTCGCGTCGGCTCGGCGCGGACGACGCGACGCGACACCGGCCGACGGCGAATCTAGCCGTTTACCGGTTAGCTGATCGCATCCGTACGGCACTGGGACAGCGCCGGACACGGTCGAACGGCAGTTGAATAATCCGCTCACATGTCTTCGTCTCCGAAGACGGCCGATCGGCGTTGGGTAGCAGTCGTATGATCCGCACGCATGCCTTCATCTCCGATGGCAGCCGAACGGCGCCGGAGACGGCCGAGTACCGATGGCGGTGGCACAGGCGCTCGATAAATTAAGATAATAATTATTGCTAATTGGTAATCGATCAAACTTCAATAAGGATCGAACAAATGATAATTAATAGGAAAATATTTATTTCAGTATTTTCTTTTGATTTCAGTACTAAAAGAAGAAATATATGGTGAGGGGGGTCAACTTAAGGACAAAAAATTGTTTTATCTATACTTATAATAAAACTGTTAAGGGTCGAGAATCTGTACATGAAAGATATTTTGAAAATTTTAATTGGAGGGTGTTCTATAATCGATACTGAAGCCGGAAATGTAATTTAAATTTTTCATGCCTGTCTGTCTGTCTGTATCCCGAATAAGTATCACGCCGAAACTACTGAACCGAATTAAATGATACTTGGTACATTCTGAGCTTATAGTCCGAGGAAGGTTCTAGGATACTTTTGATCCCGATATTTTGCGTGGTTCTTGCGCGAGAGGGGATGAAAGACCAAATAGTTTTTCAGTTGTAATTTCTCAACGCGTGGTCTGATTTCAAATATTGTTTTAGTATTGGAAAGGCGGTACTTAAAGGATCATTTCACACAAGTTTCGATATTGAGGGTTATGTAGTTCAGAAATTAGGGGCATCTCAACTTTCGGTAAACCTAGAATTCAAGGGTTCTTTTGACTGTGAGGGTAAATCTAAACAGGCGTGTTGGCTTAGTCATAAAAGAGCTTAATGATTAAGGCTATTCTAAAATAATTCAGACCGCGCCGAAGGCGTGGACTGATTGGTAAGTAACTTCAAGTAAGGAAGCAAATTTTTGATGTAGTAGAGAATGCTGAAAGTACATTGCTTTCACAAGGATGTACTACTTCTACGTCTACTCCATTCATGAGCAATGCTAAAAAAAACTAAAATGATAGGCCAAAACGTCTGTACAGCTCAGAGCGCACGTTAAATCTGTGCTGAAAGGCCTGAAAGCATTTGATATTTTCGAGGTCATGACACGACAACCTGCCCCTCGCGACGGCTATCCGGAGGAGTTGACTGCCGAACGTAAGTGAACAGACGTCACGACGGCTGTTCACTTACGTTCGGAGTAATCGACTGCCGATCGCATGTCAACAGCCGTCGCAACAGCTGATCGACGATAAGCCGAGTAGTGTGGTGATACGCACTCGGCTTAAGCCGATTCCGCGTCGATAAATGTGGTTAGACCCTTACACAAAAAGAGAAAATGTGACCAAAATGACAGTGATAATTTAAAAGAAATAAAATAAAAGTAAAAACTATTAGTTATATTAGCTACGTACACACCCATAACAGATAGGGTTAGTAGTCGTCTTTAGCAGTGAAAATTTGAGCTTTATTCTTTGCCCAAGGCTACATACTACATACATACATAACATGAAGCATGTTTCCCAATGAGGTAGGCAGAACTATGGCTTTCCATTTGCTACGATCCTAACATATCACATTGCCCAAGGCTTTAAAATAAATAAATAAATATTCACGGACATCTCACACAACGCTATCTGATCCCAAAGTAAGCTAGGAATAACCTACTTGTGTTATGGGTATCAGACCACGGATATTAATACTTATATACTTCTAAATACATACATATTATACATAGAAACACCCAGACTCTTGAGACAAACATTTATGGGTCACACAAATATTTGTCTCCGGTGGGAATCGAACCCACGACCTCCAGCGCCGCAGGCAGTATCACTACCGACCGCGCCACAGAGGCAGTCAGGCTGTTGTAGTTAAATGGTTTAAGTGCCTAAGCAACGTGCTGTAGTGTAGCACAAAATATTATATAGGTAAAATTAAGTCCCATGGTATTTATAATACATTATAATATTATATAATAGGATTACTTAACCTTCATTCCAAAGCAAAATAGTTTACGTATTAAACTCGTACTTAAGCTTTGATCAAAACTTTTCATAATTAATAGAAATAATTCTACGTTCGCTTTAATTCCAACTTATCCCTCTGTCGTTATGACAGGATTAATTTGTATTAGAGCTAACTTCGAATAGCTATCCGACAAGAATCTTTGACTACATGATTCTCTGTTCTCATGACTATAAATTACATTATTAATACTTGAACGAAACGACGAACACTATCATTGTATTATGATTGAAACGCGCGAGGATCCGACATATTTCTGTAATCACGAGGGCTGTAACTCCCTGTATATTTTGAATTCTAAGGTAGGCTTTATCTGTAAATAAAATTTTATATGTAGGGCATTACTAATGAAATTATTTTATACAAATTTATTGGAGCGAGCCAAGCGCACCCTCAATACACTCGGTATAACCATTAATTGAAAGAATTTACTGTGTTATAGCAAATATAATGAATATAATTTTACTACATAAAATAAATTCTGCTTTAAAGGGGAGTCATATTTTGTTAATTCAGCAATGTTCACTTCGTTGTTCGTAATAAAAAGTTAATTTTCCCTTTGAAATATGTCGGCAGTAAATACTTAAACTTTTCCTATAACGATGAACCTTTTTCAATAAGGAAAAAAGGTGAAAAGCCTCCGTACCTACTTGCAAACGGGAATCTACTATTAATTGAGAGAAATTCCTGTCTACGTCTGTACCTTTGCAATATATACTGTGATGTTTTTATTATGGAATTTATTTTCCCTTTATTATGATGTTGCCCGTGGCTCAACCTCCGTGAAATTCTGTTCCTGTTTCCGTATCCCATGGCAACTTATTCCGGGAATAAAAAACAGCAAATATGTTATTCCAGAGTGCCAGCTTATAATCTACACTGGGACATCCTTCCAAGGGCTTACACGGGAGTCCCGGCCGTAGACAGTTGTAAGGCATCGTGTGATTTAAGTCAGTAGAAGTCCGACAGAGCGTCTGTGTAGGATTTCCTCACATAATAATAAAAGAGCAAAAGACTATATTCTATCACCACACCATACCAAATTTAAGCCAGATCCATTTAGCCGTTAAAACTTGAAAAAAAAAACGGGTGGGGCTGTGTCGGGGCACATGGCCGTTGGTTTTAACGTGAATACGTCTCGTTACGGGATAGTTAGCTGCAGTTAGGTAGCTGCAGATGTACTGGCACCGTCGTTGATCCGCTCGGCCGCATTCATTACTTTACGTTGCCGGCCCTGCTTGACTCAATCATATGGTGTTTTATTGGTACCATTCGATTGCTGTTGAGATGCCCTTTCCAACCGTATACGATCTCTGTATTTCGATTTGGCTTCTCGACGCGTATAGGCCGACATTATATATTTTTTTATATTATTTTTTTTATATTATTTTTTTATTTAAACACCTTATTATATTCACAGTTACAGTTTTACACTAATGTTATATGTATAATCGATAGATTTTGACGAGAGCTGACGATTGAAACTTAAATGAACGTCGTAGCTTCACCGAGTCGAAAGTTATACTAAATGGAAATCTCGAGACGCAGCAAAATGACCTTCAAAATGGCGGGGCTGCCCCCTCCCTCGCGCGCGATGTGTTACAGTCCTTACTTAGCGTAATAAATTTTTTGATTCTTTAGCTATCCAGTGGTGTAACTGAAATTTGGATGGAGATAATAGATATGTAGCTACAACACTAAACTGTATCCCCCGATTTTGTTATCATTCGATTTTATGGATTGCGTCCCTATGGAAGTAATTTTAACCCTTGGTTTACCCGGTGACATTTTACCTACACAATTTACCCGATGGAGTCCCTACGACTCCCTTCAGAAAAATGGATGATTTATTGAAAAAAACGCTCACATTTCTAAGAATCAAATTATCATATTTGTTAATCAACTATTTCGCTATGAAATCACAAAGGTTATGACTTAAAATTATTAATTAACAGCCTTTAATAACTTAGATTTATGAAAACGAAATATTTCTTCTTACAAATATGAGATATAACTTTAAGTATTTTTTTTATATCAAAATATAAATATTTATAAACAAATATGAAACAAATGTCTTCTTTGGAACATAAACCCTTATAAAAAATAAAAACAACGAAAAAATCTTGTAGAAAACAAAACGTGCAGGGCATTCTGCTCATCGTCTGAAGTGACTGAACATTCAGAATCAGTGTCATGCTCAGAAGGCACGCAGTCATCTTCAGATTCTGACACTACATCATTGCACATCAATCTGCGTCGCTGATTCAAGGGTAATGTTTCAACTTCCTGTTCAGAGTTCCTCTCATTCATATCTTGCTGCCAGTTGTTCACTACGGATTCGGTTTTGTCCTCTGGAATATTTACAACATTGCGAGACGCCATTATACTGCCGTCCTTAGGATAAACAACGCAATCGACATTTTTGACGAAATTGAGTTATTAGTATATTCGGAATCACCGAAACGAGATCTACAAGAATCAATTACTCATTTTTTGATATCTTGATTAGTTTTCATTTTACTGTTAAGCATAAACAGCGCAATTAATGCATTTCCAACTTTTTACTAATCATAAGCATCGTAAGCAAACATGCGTTGTTTATGACTCGTATTTAATATGAATTTTTATTAGCCCGTCTTAAGCGGAGTAACGCAAGTGTGTATTTACGATTATTATGACTAGAAAAGTAAAGGCAAAGAAGGTCTATTTCAAAGATTGTTGCTCTTAACAACTAAAAAATAAAAATATTTTGGTTAAAATTTGACTTGTAACTGGAAATTTTAGCAAGAGGTCATAGAAAAAAGTAATTATCACAGTGATCGTTAACAAAGTATTGAATTATAGCAAACTACTTCGGACATTTGATTAATTAATGATGTATTTTAATATTTTATGAAATGATTATGAAAGAAAGAAAGAACAAGTTTTTATTCTACATTAATGCCTAATAATAAAACAATTTCACATTTCAACTTATAGTTTTATGTCCCACGTAATAGGTGGTGATCCACGTAATCTTTAAGCTATTTTATGATTAAGCAAACAAGGCAGTTTTATACGCTGCTTGATGAGCCTGATGAAGAAATACACCTCCTTTCATACACCATGTGTGACGTAAACGAAGTTGCGAGGGTCAGCTAGTGAATTATAAATCAATAAATAATTATAAATTTGATAATGTTACATAGTATTTTAATTAAAATTATAATATATTTTTAATATAATAATACTGACAGGTGCCCTTACGTAGGCGACTCGGTAATGAGCCTCTTTGGTGCTGCTATTCAAAGCTCCCGGGGTTAAAAAGAGACGAATACACTGAGCTCCTAATGTTGTACTACGACAGAAAAACTATATTTTGAATAGCTTAGTTCTATAATAGCAGAAAGGAGGGAGAGAAACGTACCATACGGCCTGGAAGATACAGTTGACACTAGTTCGAAGGCAGGGTTCAATGTACCTAATAGTTTGTGTCATTAAACAATTTATTATAGATTATCATTAGGTATATAGTCTCACTTTGTAGATTTTAATTCACAGTAGTAAAGGATAACCACAGATGTAACGCGAATTGAAATCCTATATGATATAAGACAGCAAAAATTGACTATAGATATTACTAGTCGCTTAGTTCTGGCTGGATTTCTTTAATATAATGATAGTAGCACCTCCGTCCGACATGCGTTTTTCTGGGTCGTAAAGGAAACAGAAGGATTAAGTTAAGGAGTTCTTTAAAACACTCGTCTTAATAGATTTCGTAGAATGCAGTCAAAGCTAATAAAGATTTCGTAGGATAATATTTGATAGTTGTTTAATTAAGTACGTAAAATTAAACGCATGCGAGCTTCTCTAAAAGAATTTACTAGTCATATTGAACACATTTGCTACGTATAAGTTATAAAATTGGAACATACGTCGAAGTAATCCCATATCTTTACTAGACATAAACATCACAAAATGCATTTACTAGAGATAAATGACGCATCTGCAGCACATGCGTTGATAATGCTTAGTGATTTAGTATTATTGCAGGGAATATTTACTAGCCTTAAACATTTTTTCTTTATTTTAAATAATGAAATAAACTAATTGTATAAATATAGTATCGCACATGCAAAGTTCACATTTCAAGGAATCGAACAAAACAATAAAACTTAGAATATTCCTGTTAGTTTCCGAGAGACAATAAAAAAAACTAAAAAAACTTTAAACGCGATTTACTCGAAAGTCACTTCCAAGCAAGTGCGTTGTTTATCCTTATGACGGCAGTATAGTTCCTAAAATAAAAGAAAAAACCTTAAAAAAGAAAACTACACTGAATCCAAAACAACCACATACATACCCCGGAGGAGTCCCTCGGACTCCTCGAGTGTGTTTACTTACCGATGGGAGTCGCACACGTAGACGTCTGCTCGCCCCCGCACTTGCCCCGTGACCGCGTAAAGGTACTCGCACGCGCAAGTTTTGATTTAAAAAAAATTAACTTTTATGGACACTATGGAGTCCCGGGGACCTAACGGGTAAATTAAGGGTTAAAGACGTATTCACGTCAATAACAAACATTATTACTACTATCGCATCTACTTAGACTTTACGAGTATTAGTGACATAGATAAGTACAAAGACTTTTCCCAATCAGGAAGATCGGATGTCCGAACAGTATATCAGCCTGGGGATAAACTTGCTAGTAAGGTTCCGTCGGCAAGCTCGGCACTGCGGAATCGTGATAACAGTGTGCATGACGTACGGCCGCGTTAGCGAGGGGCTCTCACCGTCAAGTTATTACCTGCCGCCATTTATCTACGATGATTTGAATTTATCTTGCATTGTAATTCAAGTTGTAGTAAAAGTTAATAGAACCTGATTTTGCTACATAATTATTTCTGCAATTTTTACACTTTATGGACTAGCGGACGTCACGCGGTTTCACCCGCGTAGTTCCCGTTCCCGTGGGAATACGAGATTAAAATATAGCCTATGTTCACCGCAAAGAGTGTAGCTTCCCAATAGTGAAAGAATTTCTCACATCGATCCAGTAGTTTCAAAGCCTATTCGTTACAAACAAACAAACAAAAAACAAATCTTTCCTCTTTATAATATTAGTATAGAAGTATAGAGAATAAGTATCATGATGTTCATCATCACACATTGCGTCCGGAGCGCTCGAGCACAGTAAGGTCCAATAGTCTTTTTTTCCACGTACACTTGTATTGAGGAATGGTCTCGTACCACGGTTATGCCATTTTCCTAAACGTCTGCAGTATAGGGTTCTTTTTGGAAATCTTGGGGTCATCCTTCCGATGGTTTTCCCGGAGCTTCCAACCGTAGGCAGTTGGTAGGGAACATGTGGTTTTTATTCGGTACGACTCCGGCAATGCATCTATGTAGGATTTTCCTAACGTAATAAAAAAATATAGGGTTCTTTAAAAGAAAACGAAGGAGCAGGGACGGCAGCGTGAGTGTAGAGCCTTTAGTCTTGCAAACGTTCACAGGCTACGGTCACCACTTACCATGAAGTAGGCCATAAGCTGGTTTGCCACTTTAGTGATTTTAAAATGTACAATTAAAAATAATTTTCTCTACAAAGTTTCATTTTTGTAAATTTTATAAGCTCATAATTCTGACGAAAATTGTGTTAATATTAACTGAAAGTACCGCAATAACTACATTAAAAATCTATTCTGTTGTAGGTACAAGGTTTTGATTAACCCGGAATAATAATATTCTACGTTATATTCACGTAAAACAGACTCATCTGGTTACATTCTTCTTGTAACTATAATTACAATTTAGTTCAAATCATGTGTAAATATAATACAAGTTGATTTAATTACACAAAGTACTAACAAATTAATGTATAAACAAAGAAAATATAATAGTATTACACAGTATAATCGCCTAACGGCTAAACGGATCTTGTTGATAATATATTTGGTACAGCGATAGGTAATTAATTATTGTCCGGAATAACACATACGCTACTTTATCCCCGGACTAGGTAAGTTCCCAAGGGATATGGGAATACGAACAGAGTATCAAACGGGCGAAGCTGCGTGCGGTTCTAGTTACAAAATAAGTAAGTATAACAAAATTAAAAACAAACACATTTTCATTTTGTTGATCTTAAAATTAACTTTGTAAACTTTCAAATTGAAAACGTTTGGAATGTTTCCAAGCAAAAAGGAAAAGTGGACGATTCTAGAGATTGTGATCTTATAACTTTGCCAAGATATTTTCATGGAAGGATAGCCAACACATGTGAAATTAATTCAACGACCATTACTAATTTCTTACCTGCGCAAGCGACGATAAATTTGCCAGCAATAAATTTCTTCCGCGCTGATTTATTATCCTCGTTGATCTGGAAAGGTTTTCCTTATATATTCTACTCTTTTAATGGTTTTGGTAATAAATCCAATTTATATATTAGGGTCTTATTACTGCTTGTTTTTTTTTACCTCTTAGGTGGCAGACAAGCTTACGACTTATGGGAGGGAAGTGATCACCTGATGAAAAGTAAACGTACAAAATTAAAAGAATGAGAGTTAATACTTAAACGTTTTCACAGTTTGCCTCGAATAACTCATCTTGTTAAATAATTTGGAAAATAATCTCAAGAAAGGGGCGCGTCCGCAAAATGCACAAAAAGACATTTAGGATTTTGGAAATATTCAAGAACTTACTTCATGAAATGACACTAAAATGGAACCTTTAATTCTTAATAAATGAGACTACAATAACACCGTGCGCTTTTTACAAAATAATTATTTACTTGCGAAAAAACCTCTGAAAATCATCGAAATTTACCTTTGTCAATTTGATTATTTCTGCTATTTCGATGATTTTTAATAACTTTGAGAGGAGTCTTTTCTAATGTAAATAATTATTTTGTAAAAAGCGCACGGTGTTATTGTAGTTTCATCTATTAAGAATTTAAGGTGCCATTTTAGTGTCATTTAATGAAGTGAGTTCTTGAATACTTCCAAAATCCTAAGTGCATTTTTTGCGGACTAGCCCCTTAAAGAGTGTAGGCAGGTACCTATTTGCACTCATTACTGCCACAATTTTGAAAAAGAAGCGGTACATTTTGCAACACAGTGGTGTTGTAATGAGTGCATTACTTTACCTATTGACACTTTTTCATTTTTATACATTTCATTTTTTCCCGGAAATATTCCTTCGGGATACGAGAACGTAATTCGTGGGCCCCATGTAGTTTTATATAGTTTTTCAGCCACATTTTTCAATTAGAGGAGCTTCGTCGGGAAATGAAATCTTTCACACTAGGACGGGCGCAAGTCGTAACAGATTTCTTTATTAAATGCTATGTACTTGTAGCAAGCAATACTTCGGTCCTCTTATTGAAAGACTGATCGTATCATGAGTACATTTAACTCAATGACGCTTTCAGAATATTCTTGTTAACCCTTCCTTCACACATTGCTTGCGTTAGGTTCATGTGGGTTAAATAGCCAAGGGTTAAACTAGAGCCGCCAGAACCTTGAACAAAAAAATACATTGATTTGAAACTCAGTACAAAATGGCCTAAAGCTATCGATGCAGCGATTTCATACTGTTATACACCAAATCACGTTCCATTAAATCAAAATAACTGACAATTGCTGTACATATACTCAATACTCAATACATTTATTGCATTCCATAATGTGATAGGTACAGCTGTACATAATAGCCGATAGTACACATAGGCTTTGTTCCATGAATAAGTTCTGTGTGGCTGCGGAATAAACTTTACTACGCGGGAGAAACCGCGAGAATCAGCTAGTTTAGATTGACAGACAGCAAAAAAAAAATTATAATCTTTCTTATTCTCATTTAAAATACAACTTCTATTTCTTTTGTAATATTCTAAAAAATACTATTGCCTTTTAATCCCAGAATTTCAATTTCACTGCCAAAAAAGGAGTTAATTTCCACAAAATAATTTCAGTACCTAATCTCTATTCCATCGCGAGCGTTTAGATGCAATATTTTACGCTTACAAAGCCTTTGAAACATTGATTAATATTAATGATTTCCTTTGGGAACTAATTTGAGTGGATAATGGATCTTTTGTGCATTATGAAAAAGTAATTTGTTTGGCCGACCGACCTACCAATTAGAATACAAAAAGCATGTGTCCGGTTTTCGATTAATCATCGCGTTTGGGAATGAGGTGGTATTGAGATATCGCGTGTGTTGCTTCTATTTAACCGGCACTTCAAAGGAAAAGATTCTGAATTCAAGCGTTTTTATGTTGTACTTTACCTGAATAAACGAAAAGAAAATTGGAGAAATTATTGCTTGATATTGTTCTGATTTGTAATAAAGATTTCTTATTTTTTTTTGTTTTAAATATTAACTTATTTCTAAGCGTTACCAGAAAAAAATGGGTATGCTTTCCATATCAGTTGTTGATGATATTTTTCAGCCCCTCGCGTCTTAAGGAACAAGACTTTTCTCGTCAGGCACTATATAAAGAGATGAACACCAGAACCAAAGTTCCAAAAGATCCGACAATGTTATATACCAATCTTTAAAATTGCGCAGTCCTGGCGTATTTCTTTATTTTCTGAAATAATTGAGAACAATTTTAAAGCATTATAAAATCTTCAAGTTTAGATAAAATTACTAGCAAAGTCGATAAATAATTGTAAATCAAACTAAATCCATTTTCAGCGGTGGAAGATAAAATCGGATTTCTACGAAGTTCAAAGGACTTTCTATGAAGTTTTATGTTACAAAGAGTATATATTATGTAAGTATATATATATGTCCGTGCTTTTTTTTTTATACCACTAAGGTGGCAGACAAGCATACGGCCCACCAGAAGGACTGGTGGTCACCGCAGCCTATGAACGTTTGCAACACCAGAGGCGCCACACTCGCGCTGCCGACCCTGTAAAAACCTTCTTAGACCCCTTTTGAAGAACCCCATACTGTAGGCGTTTGGGAAAACCGAGGCAGGAAGATCATTCCACAACCTAAGCGTGCGCGGAAGAAAACCCCTACCGGATCTAACCGTGCTCGAACGCTCCGGACGTAGGGTGTGAGGATGAAATCCCTGTCTATGGCGAGCGGTGCGATGATAGAAGGTAGCCGTGGGCATCATGTCAAACAATTCCTCAGGGGTAGAACACGCATAAGGAGGCAAAGTCTCTCCTGTCGCGAAGAGGTTCCACACCGCCTGTCAGTATAGGATCGTTGACAACTCTCACAGCTCGCCTCTGCACCGAGTCAAATGGGCGAAGCTGATATTCAGGTGCCCAGTCAGGTGACAGCAGTACTCCATGTGTGGCCGCACTTGCGACTTATAGAGAAGCTGTGTTTGCGCCGCAGTAAAGTACCGCTGCGCCCTGTTGAGCACACCGAGCTTCTTGGACGCCAGCCTGGCCTTGTCCTCCAAATGACTGCGGAACTGAACGTCACTGGAGATGTCAACACCAAGGATCCCTATACTTTTAGAGATGGAAAGAGATGTGCCCTGGAATCGTGGCGCTACAGTAATTGGGGCTTTCTTAGCGGTGAAGAAACACGCCTGTGTCTTGGAGGGATTGAACTGGACAAGGTTTTGTCTACCCCAATCGGACACTCTAGTAAGAGTAGCCTCGATTTCAGACACAAGCTGTTCACGACTTTCTTCCACTGCGTCCCGAGAGATACCGGGGCGGCCTGTGTAACAAGTGTCCCCTGTACTGTCGTCTGCATAACAATGAATGCCGTCAATAGACAACATGTCATTGATATGCAGCAGAAACAGGGTAGGGGACAACACTGAGCCTTGCGGTACTCCAGCGTTTATGGCCATGCATTCAGAACAGCTGCCGCAAAGACTAAGACTAAAACAAATTTAATAGAAAGTAATTTAGTACCCAACTCAGATAAGAGGAGTTATTTAGGATTTGTAGCACGGATTTGCAGGTTTAAGAGATTTATATTTAACTAGCTGTTCCCTGCGGCTTCATCCGCGTAGAAGTCGTTATCGCGTAAAACCATTACCCTCCTTTTGCGCAGTCAGTTAAAAAGTAGCCTATGTCCTTCCCTTGAACTCAAATTATCTTTATACCAAATTTCATCAAAATCGATTCAGTGGTTTAGGCGTGAAAACGTAACAGACAGACAGACAGAGTTACTTTCGCATTTATAATATTAGTAGAGATTTCAATATTACAAAATAATCCTTTTAGCATGATTCAGTATTCACGTGCGACGCCGACGGTGCGATGGCTTATATAAGTTTGGTGTTTCTATACCGATTTCTATGATTCTTTTTTTATTGAATAGGTAATAAAGTTAACTTTTTTTAAATTAGGGATGAGTGAGAGTATTAGAAACGTAAGAGTAAACAAATATAATCAGAATGCTCCGAACTGCTAAGCTATCAGGGCGTGTTATTGTGAGTCAACCATAAAAGATAGTCATAGGATATTTTTTTAGACAATTTTATGTAGAATACGAATATGTATTTCCGTCATACATGATTCCTATGTAACTTTAACCATTAAGGCTGCACACGCGACGGAAGCTTAAAAAATGGAGTAACTTCTCCCGTTTTCCCAAAACTTCCCTTTACTACTCTGCTCCTATTGATTTAGCGTGATGAAAAGTATACTATAACCTGCCCAGGAGTATGAAGAATAATTGTATCAATTTTCGTTAAAATCCGTCGAGTAGTTTTTGTTTCTATAAGGAATACATACAGACAGACAGACAAAAATTTTACTGATTGCATTTTTGGCATCAGTATCGATCACTAATCACCCCCTGATAGTTATTTTGAAAATATATTTCATGTACAGAATTGACCTCTCTACAGATTTATTATAAGTATAGAGTATAGATAACTTGTCCTGTTGGGAGTTAAAATTACTATTTTATATTTGCTAGCATGCAGCTAGTTTCAGACTTAGACATATAATTACGTTTCATCACCAAAGGAGTACACAGAGGCATATTATACACCAACACCACAAAGGATCTAATGTAGTCACATATTTCAGATTTAGTAACGTACCTTATTTAAAAAGATTAAGAATCTGAATAAGCTTATTGACTGATTACTGAACTGTATCATTAAATATTTTTATTATTATTTATATAGAATATTTGACATTGTATAAAAAATAAATTAAATAATGAACTACCTATTAGACGTGTGTGTGACATGAATAATATTATAATGTAAAACTAAATATTATGTACCTAGCATTAAGTTTTAGGCTGCATGCTATACCTAATATGGCTAAATGGGCCTGTGCTATATAAAACTCAATGTCATGTTAAATGTACCCGATTTATGGCAATTAATCATTATTATTAAAAGTGTGAAAAATAAGTGATAAGGAATAATAAGAGAATTTTAAAGAACAAAGCTTACTTTTGATTAAGAAGTAAACTTGAGTAAAATCACTATTAGTAGGATGCACAACGGTAAAAATTGAAAGATTTAATTTTTTCATTCATTTCTTAGGTACAAAATAGTATTAACCAGTTCACAAGATAGGATACAAATTCAGGCAAAGGAAAAAGAAGCAGGAATCTAAAAAATAATTATGTATTCTAACTGAAGAATTGTGTAGTGAGAGAATATTTTATACAACTAGTGCAGTGGGAGCAGACCAAACTCAATTCTTAATAAACTTCA
Organism: Miltochrista miniata; assembly: GCA_933228765.1. NCBI lineage: Eukaryota > Metazoa > Arthropoda > Insecta > Lepidoptera > Erebidae > Miltochrista > Miltochrista miniata. The sequence goes on from OW121756.1 coordinate 26,355,424, forward strand.
GTAACTCGTAGGAAAGATGGACGGTACTAGAGGGAAATAGTTCTCAAGGAAACCACAAACTTCAGCGAAATATTAAATTCATAGTTATCTGCAATTTATGTTTTTAATTTGGTACGGAGGAACTATTAATTATTATTTACGACCTATGGATGATATGAGATATGGTGTATAATGGACTTAAATAAATAGTTGCAACTTAACAAAGACTATTTTCTTCAGTGTAGGGATTATTTTCTCATTACTGACATTTTATTGACTGCCTCTGTGGCGCAGTCGGTACCGATACGCCGCGCCGCCTGCGGCGCTGGAGGCCGTAGGTTCAATTCCCACCGGAGGCAAATATTTGTGTGACCCATAAGTGTTTGTCTCTCTATGCATACTATGTATGTATTTAAAAAGTATACAAGTATTAATATCTGTGGTCTCATACCCATAACACAAGCAGGTTATTCCTAGCTTACTTTGGGATCAGATAGCGTTGTGTGAAATGTCCGTGAATATTTATTTATTAAAAATAACAGAAATGAATAAATATTTACGGACATTTTACACAACATCATCTGATTTCAAAGTAAGCTACCTAGGATTAACCTGCTTGTGTTATAGGTATCAGACCACGAATATGAATATTTGTGTTTAATACATACTTTTAATACATCTTACTAATACATATTATAAATGCGAAAGTTTGTGAATGTGGATGTTTGTTACTCTTTCACGCTCAAACCGCTGAACAGATCGGGCTAAAATTTGGTACAGAGATACATTATAGTCTGGAATAACACATAGGCTACTTTTTATCCCGGGAATAAGTTCCTACGGTAGCAAATTTTACGCGGGCGAAGCTGCGGGCATCAGCTAGTAGATTCATAATTCTCTTCATTATTCCCTTTAGTAAAGGAATCATGGTTTTACATAATCAAAATCAATAACACTTAAAAAGAGTTCAACCGATAGGAAAAGGTTTTATGTTATATTTCAAGACACTAATAATATTCTTTATTCCTTCCTTTATGACTAAAATATGACTAAATAAGTTTCTAAAGCACTAACTTATTAAGCACCAATTGTATAAATTCCTTGATTTAAAGCCCACCATTGTTAAAATAGTTTCTACACGGAGAGTAGGTAAGAAATTCGTTCTTAAAGAACCCTAAAAGCTAGCACCTACATTGTTTCACGGAGCATCCTTCCAACTTTATTTCTTGTTATAAAGTTGTTCTTTTCAGAGTATTGTCAAGGATGCTTTTGTTAGTAGAAGTCGAAAGATTTCACAGAAACAAAAACAAGTAATCTCTCTTAATAATTCTTTCTTTTAAGAAAATTTTAACTGTAAAATGTAAATTAATATACTCTTTGTTGTTATTTTATCTTGTTTTTTAAATAAAAGTAAGTCTTATCCTGTTAAAATTGAAATGCTAATAATTCATTTAATAAAATTACATCCTGTTGAGTCCCTGAAGTTAGGGAAGTAATTACCCCATCGAAAATAGCTTTATTAATTAGAGGCTCGTAAGTAAGAAGTTTAGGTTTATCTCTTATAAGTATACTTTCTATAAATACCTACGCTTTGAGCTGCAAAAAGATTGTATATTATTGATCGAAGATCGCGTGCCTATAATAATTCAAATAGCTGTAAGTTTATATTGAACACTTTGTTTTTACTCTACCTATCTTAACTTCCCATAAACATGTAGAGTAGTGGGTTACCCCTGGCTACGCGATGGACAAATCATTGCCAAAAATATGGAACTAACGTAATTAAGTCAATAAGTAACCCAAAATAGATTTTTTGGCACAAACTGGTAACAACAATGGAGCGATCGCGGCAAGGAAGGAAAAAATAAAAAATATTATAATAATAGTTAGTTTTTAAACTATCGCGGTTTCTAACATTTATACTTATAGAATTCGGGACTTCACGCGAAATACTGTTTACTTACATTCACCGACGTTTCGAGCACGTTGCAGCGCCCGTGGTACAATAGTTAGTTGCTTCATTGAGCTACTCTGCACCATGGGTTCTCAAGTTCATAGCACGATTCCTTTTTATGTTAGTTTTTGGTTTGAAACTTTAAAATACATAAATTTGCTAACGTACTTACCTAGTTAGTAAGCTTGAAGAATTTATTATCCAACATGTTACATTTTATAACAAGTGATTCAGTATACTTTCGTTTCTGAGAAATGACCGCTGCTGCCTATAATGTATTTTGTGATAATCTTAAGTTATTACTTTATATTTACATACATACATACATATACTCACGCCTTTATCCCCGAAGGGGTAGGCAGAGGCCTATACCGGCCCACATTTCACCGTGTACAATTCGGTCCCACGTAACAGGTGGTGAGCCCATCGCCGTGTTGAAGTGGACCGCCGACGTCAGAGCCTCGTCCGTTGTTCAGCAGGTGCACGAGCTTGCACGTGAGGTTGACTTGGGCCCGGAGGTGTTGGTAGGGCCCCACTACACCCTTTATATTTATGAGCTTTAATATAACAATACTTAATACTACTAAGGGAATATACACGCAAACGGCCTACTTGATCGAAAGTGCCTTCAAAGCTTAGCTTAAAGATAATCATATTATTAGCAACCGTCTGTCTGTGAAGTAAAGCTTTCACGTCAGAAACACTGAAGCGATTCTTATGAAATTTTTACAGATATTTAATATGAGCATAATCTATTTTTTTAATCCTGCAACAAGTTAAGGGGATACCTCACCACGAGGTTGAAACCAGGGACATTAGTTAGTAGCTAGAGCTACACAATGTATGCCTAAATGTTTTGTAGTAAATGGTTATGAGGTTGTTTTGAACTGTTTTCTAAATATCCACATTCCCTGAAAGACGGTGGAATGGTTAGAGTTTGATTGCGACGGCGTACTTCAAGAATACTTATTGGATACGATAGTATCTTCTTGATAATTATCAACAAAGATGTTGCTTTTCTTGAATAACAATTCAGGATAAAATACACAACATTTCAATCAACTCGAAATAAAACGTGGCAAAGATGCTGTAAGGTGCAGAAACTTCAACAATTAACTTAAAAGCACTTCTTAAAAAGTCATTTAAGTTAGAAGAATCCTTAAGAAAGCTGGTATCTTCTCGGTCTATAGATCCTTCTACTGCGTTAATGAAGGAATTCCGTTTGTATTATACTAAAGTGCTCGTTCACAGATAGCCATCTTGCCTTTTAAAGGTCTCTATAAAGACAAAAAGGTAAATCGACAACAGATTCCTGTAAATAAAGGACTACTTCAGTTTTATTGGAATTTATTTTGGCTCAAGTTTTTGTAGTTTGTACGGATACGTACCCAAGGGTAAAAACGGAACTCTATTACTGAGACATAGCTGTCCGTCTGTCTATCTGTCCGTCACCAGTCTGTGTGTCTCGTGATCCGTGATAGCTAGAGAACCGAAACGTTCATAGATGATGGATGTTGCTGTTATATCATCAAATACTCAACAAGAATCAAATACACTCGAGAGCAATGAATCCGGGTCACTTAAAGAATCCTAAAAATCTCGGAAACTAAAAATGCTAGGTTAATGCAATAAATTGTATTTAATAGACAATGTAATACTCCTTAAATGAAGGTATTAAAACTTCTTAGTTATTGTAAAGTTATATCATAAAAAAATCAAATTTGAAAAAGGGCCACTTTCGAAGATGGAACTACGAAATTACAGCATTTGGTGTTGCTTTTGTTTGTAATCTGTCATTTATGTGGGTACATAAACCATGTTGATAGTGCTCTATATTCATTAATCAAGCTGAAATTATGTCGCTTACGCCTGAAGAATGCACCAGAATACTTACAATGCTGGAAACCGGCCGGAGTCAGCGCGATACAGCCAGGACTGTCGGTGTGTCGCTGTCAACAGTACAAAGAGTTCTCCGACGTTACGAAGAAACTGGTTCTAACCTACGCAGACCAGGAACGGGCAGAACCAGGTGTACCACAGCACGAGAAGACCGATACTTGGTGAACACCATGCTTCGAAATCGCTTTCTCACAGGAACTGAACTCACCAATCAGTTTCCACGCCTCGGAGGAAGTAACCCAAGTGCATGGACAGTAAGACGTCGGCTTGCTGAATCTAACTTAAAACCCCTTAGACCTGCAAACGGCCCTAAACTGGAGCGTGGGCATCGTATTTCGAGACTAAGGTATGCCCAGAGCCACGTAAATTGGAGTATTGAAGATTGGTCAAAAGTTATGTTCTCCGACGAATCAAAATTTATGCTCTACAAGCACGATGGAAGACACAGAGTGTATCGAAGACCAGGGGAAAGATTCAAGCAAGCATGCATCGAAGAAAAAGTAGCCTACGGTGGTGGGTCTGTACTTGTGTGGGCAGGAATTTCTTCTGAAAGTCGCACAGAGCTGGTGATCATAGAAAACGGCTCTTTAACTAGCGTAAGATATGTGGAAGAAATCCTCAATGATCACGTTGGTCCATTTATGGTCAATTTAGGTGAGGATGCTATATTTATGCATGACAATGCCCGACCTCATACAGGTAGGATTGTGAATGACTACCTTCAAGAGATGAACATTACTCGTATGGAGTGGCCAGCGCGCAGCCCGGATATCAACCCGATCGAGCATGCTTGGGACGAGCTAGGCAGATGCGTAAAACAACGAAACCCTCCCCCAATCACGCTTCGTGAGCTCAAAATTGCTCTCACAGAGGAATGGGAGAATATTCCCCAAAATCGTATAAGGAACTTGGTGTACAGCATGCCAAACCGCGTAAACGTAGTAATGGAAGCACGAGGAGGCAATACGAAGTATTAAAATTCAAGAAAATCGTAATAAAGTTCAAAAATTTCATGTTTCCTATTTTTGTTTTAAGGAGAGATCAGCAGTTTTTTCTTTATGTAATTTTGTGTTAATAAAATGTATGGTGACTCATATTTTTTTTACTTTCATTTAAGGAGTATTACATTGTCTATTAAATACAATTTATTGCATTAACCTATCATTTTTAGTTTCCGAGATTTTTAACATTCTTTAAGTGACCCGGATTCATTGCTCTCGAGTGTACTAAACTGAACAAGCAAATTTTTAAGGGGTCTCCTGTTCCAACAAACTCTTTATTTTTTCGTTTTGGTACAAAACCCTTTGTGTGTGAGTCCGAGTCCTATAAAGACAGACGGTCAGTTGTTTTTTTTTTCCTATTTGCATCTACTAAATCTTACTTCTGTAATTATTATAAATGCGAAAGTTTGTGAGTATGAATCCTTGTTACTATTTGACGCTCTAACGGCTAAACGCATCTGGCCGAAATTTGAATCTAGGATAGGCTACTTTTGATCCCGGGAATAAATTCCCATGGGAAACAGGAACGAGAACAAATTTTCTCTCAGGCGGAACCTCTGGCGCCATCTAGTCTTTAATATTTTAACACTCTATTTTTACGCCTAAATACAAACAATGCGACTTATCCGTAGAACAAAGTCTGATCTGCTTATCTATTCTGCCCCGATACTGTTTTATGTTTGTTTTGTGCACTACAGTGTCAATAAAACTATAAACCTTACACATTTTATTGATATTTGACGACGATAGGAAGTTAATTTTATTGCGACGAATGACATGATTTCTATATAGTAAATAAATAATTTGACTGTACCTACGTATACTGTACCTACGTAGATGATTTTTATCTGTATTTAGAGTGATACACAAAGATTTTATGCTTAGCTATTATAAAATAACTAGCAAACCCGCACAACTTCTTTTACTTTACGTACATCACTCTATCTATTGCTGAAAACTTCAATAAAATCCTTTGAGTAGTTTCAAAGATCTAAGCGAACCGACAGCGGAAGTGACTTTATTTTATAGGTACTCTATTTTAAGTAAAGCTTTTAAAAAAACGAAGGACTGACTTTTGCCGGCACTTGGCCTTAAAAATGTTACACTAATTAAATTAATGTTCTATTTGCCTTTGTCTCATACACAATAGTCTTTCAAGACTTATTATTATGCTTTGGGAGTCCTGGGACATCCTTCCGAGGGCTTACCCGGGGCTCCCAACTATAGTCTGTTGGGCGTTACGTGAGGTTTTTTAGTCGGTAGGAGTCCGGCATAACATCCATGAGGATATTCCCTCACGTAAAAAAAACTCATTATAATGCTTAGAAAAAATAATTAGCTCCTTTTTTCCCGCTGAATCTTGAATCCCTGTTGTATCTAACCTCAATAAGGGTTATATAATATTAATGTAGTCTAAGTAAATATAACCACCCTTGGGATACAAGCCTCAAATCAGGGCCAAGTTACCAAAATACATTATTGATTTACCTACCGTATACAACGTAGGCTCAACTATCGCATACATTGACTCAGCTCTGATTAGAAATCCATACGGTTAACCAGTGTCTTATTACAGTTGAACCGCAAATTTCGGCACACGAGTCAATAGTTTGCAAACGTCTGTAAATAGCAATGACTAAGCGAACATCAGGTATGTCGAAGTTTGTGTCTAGACATTTTGGCTTGATTGGGAATTTAGTGATCATTCGACTGCTAAAATTTGTTGCATTGGAAATTAGACACAGCTTAAGGTTAGGCAATTCAGAAACTATTTTCTTTGTCTGTGGTTAGATGCACGGGGTAATTAAATATTTTAAGATTAGAATTAATGTAATGCCTAATTTGTACGCTATCTTTAGTAGAACTGGTAGAACTTAGTGATTTGAAGATACAAAAATGTTCCAAAATTTGTAATTTTGGAATCTTTGTTCCCAAATTTTACACTACCTTTTTTAAGCGTGTGTATCCTTCATGGATACTATGGAGGCTTACCGACTAAAACCGCAAGTGCTCTACCAATACAGCCGACGAGCGTGAGCCCCGCGTAAGCCTTTCGAAAGATGTCCCACTAGCCCACTACCCTATCTTTATCATTATTATGACCTAAAACAGTAAGTTGCAGCGTTGCAAATGTACTGTATCAATATCACATCCAAACAAAACATAAATTTGCTGATCATAAAATTATTTGTTTATAAGAATTGAATCCGAGACCACAACAGTAGCAGTCGAATAATTTCACTACTATTCATAGCTGATGTTAAAAAAACCTACAAAACACATTTCAGTAAAACAAACATAACCACAACGTTTTCATTTCAGTAATGAATTAATAATTATTACTAGTAGTTAGGTATTTATCAACATGTTTCCGTTTCCGTGTCAATCGAGTGCTCATTAGAACCGACATTAATATTCACTTGCCCCGGAATTGTGTCAATGCAGATACAGAGCTCCGTGACACAGGTTATGATTTAAAGCTTTGTGTTACCGGTAGTTTAGAATACTATTTGGATATGGAATAGAATTGTAGAGCAGTTGACAATATTTTCGTGTAGCTCCAGAACTATTTTTGACTTTACGGTTCTATGAAAAAAAAATGGCACAGGCTACGGTGACCCCTATACATCAGGTAGGCCCGTTCTTGTCAATTAGTAACATAAAGAATTACAGAAACAATTGTTATAATAATTGCCATAACAACAATGTTGTTGGGAGTTCTGGGGTCATCCTTTCGAGGGCTTGCCCGGGGCTCCCAACCGTAGGCTGTTAGGCGGGATACGTGAGGATTTTTAGTCGGTTTCGCTCACAGAAAAAAAAACCATAACAACAATATCTTACTAGTCACTAACAAGCGCCACAACAGCGTCCAACTAATAAAAACATTATTAAAACAACAATCATGTATTGTGTGTTTAGTTCCAATAAAGATTGCGTTTCTTTTTGAATTAAACGTTAGTTGTTATTACTTATTGATATTTATTGACGATCTTACTTGCTTGTCTCTTACATTACGCCAGAAACATTCAGGCTAAATTAGACGAAACCTTTATCAACTGAAAGGAAATGGTCCCTATTTCAAGTCAGACTCCGGAGTTTCTTAAGTAGCTTTTTTCTACAATTACATTAGAGAAAACAAACTATTAGGACACTGGTTCACATTAGTAAAGGATTAGTAGGTGTTAAAAAACACCATAATTTGGTCGGTTAAATTCTGGACAACTGCCCGGATGTTACGTGCAAAGCAATTTGTATGACTGAAAAAAATACCTTTTCACTTCTTATGCTCGTAAAGTTCTTGTTTATGCTGGGTGTATGCGGACTAAAACAACATTTTATGCTCTTGTGCATAAAGTTCTTTTTCTTCTTCTAAAACAATATGGCCATACTAGACCGTAGAGACGGTACCATGAAGATCGTGTTACTCTATGAACCAAACATAATAAAACGCTATTAAATAACTTGTTTTTTTTTGTTACATTTAATTTGTACTTTCTGTGTTCTATATAAATTAAGAAACATTAAAAATCAGATAGTATTATGAGTGAAAAAATATTATAAAATGAACTTATGATTAGGCAGTATAGGTCTCGTTACCCATGCCTAATGCTTCATGTAGAATGATTTTAAAAAAACTTGAAAAAAGACATTGGCGGGAAAGAAACTTAGAAAATTAGCAGTATTTAGACATTTTGTGTAATTAAATTTGCTTTATTACTGAAATAGTAGATTGTACTACAAGTGCTGTTACATTTCCTTGCAATCGAAGTGAAAAGCAGAGTGTATAACTCGATCATAAAACCCATTTTATCCTCGACTTTTAATATCAACCCTCGCCTTTGGCTCGGGCGGATAAACGTCTCTTATAAAATGGCTTCTTTTATGCACTTGTAGTACAATCTACTATTCTTTACTAAACTTTATTTTATGGGGTTTACTCCATACCGTTGAGGTAGTTCATTTAAGGCCGTTGACATTAGCCCTACTAACGCCCTTGAAAATTCAAAACACGCGTCCTTCAAGCTTGGAAATGTAGTAACTTACTAGCTGACCCGCGCCACTTTTCGTTGCACGTCACGTCACGAGATAGTGAAAAAAAGGTGTGGTAATCTTACAAATATTATAAATGCGAAAGTTTGTGAGTGTGGATGTTTGTTACTCTTTCACGCTCAAACCGCTGAACGGATCGGGCTGAAATTTGGTACAGAGATACGTTATAGTCTGGAATAACACATAGGCTACCTTTTATCCCGGGAATAACTTCCCGCGGGAACAAATTTTACGCGGGCGAAGCTGCGGGCATCAGCTAGTAATATTATAATAACATGTTTCCTGTCACATTTACTGATGTCGCGTTTACTCCCGTCGCGTCGCCACATAGAATCATCATTTTGCAATATAATAAATGTAAAAGTATGTACTTATAGAAATAAAAAAATACATTAGTACTGGTAAAAAATGTTTTAAAATAACGAAGCTGTGAATGTTTTACTGTAACCGACACAAAAATAAAAAGCCGTGCGTAGCATTACGTCATGACGTCACAACACTGCGAGATCGTCGGGTGAGAAATACTTACCGACCCATACCTTATACCCAACCCTCACTCCTCACGCCTAATACCCGCCTGCCATGCCCAACGCCCTGTGCCCAACTCACTACGCCCAACGCCCAACGCCTCATGCCCTGTACCCAACACACCAAGCCAAACATCCACCTACCACGCCTAACGCACCACGCCTACCTGCCACGCCCAACGCCCAGGTGCCACCCGCCATGCCCAACACAAAACACCCACCTGCCACGCCCAACGCCCCACGGCTCGGACGCACGCCCAAAGAAACGCACCACGCCTACCTGCCACGCCCAAAACCCACCTGCCATATCCGCCAACGCGCTCCTGCCACTTCCAACGCCCACCTGCCACGCCCAACGCCCTGTGCCCAATATACCACACCCAACGCCTCCCACCCTTACCCAACACACCACGCCCAACGCCCACCTCCCACGCCCAAAGTACTACGCCCAACGACCACCTACCATGCCCAATGCATTTATAACAAAATCATATTTTGTCACATCATATAGATACGATCTCTGCTTTTGGCTATCTTTATCGTCTAATTATGTAGAAAAAATATTTGCAGGCCTATTTCGTCTGTCCTTTAGGAACAGTACAAAATTATTATAGTTCTAAATCTATTCTAAGAGAGGCCATTTTCATGGTTAAGCCAAAAAATAAAATTAATGCAATATTAAATCATGTTAAAATATCTTAACAATTTTACAAGCACAAAGGCTAGAATCGAATAGCTACTTGTGCGTGGTTGCCTCTTTTCCGTGCCAATGTGCAGGCAGATAATCTTTAATGGCACTTTAAGCTTTTAGTAGCTCTTAAAAGGCGTAACGGGTCGCAATTGGTTGTAGCATCAATTTGTTGTACTTAAAGACTGAAATCATTAGTCTTATAGTTATAGTAGCTGACAGTGAAACCGGAGGTTGTGAGTTCAATTCCCATTGAAGACAATTATGTATCTAATCTTATAGGACAGGTTTAACTAATAATTTGGATTAGATGGGGCTGTGAAACTCCTAACCCAATCTCATGGGCCTGCGTTAGAGCCCCGTCACTTGGTCAACAGATGCACCACTAGCAGATAAATTGGGCCTGGAACTGAAGAACTTGGTCGAGTCAGAGTACACCCTAAATGAATAAATTGTAACAAAGAATCCAAAAAATGTAACATGTTTAAATTTTATACTAAAAATAAAACAGTAGCCCCTTTACACACGTACCGGTTGCCGGGTAGCCGGTGCAGAGTACCTGGCGGTCGAAGTGTATGGCCATTCACCATAGCTTTGCCGGTGACGTGTGAAAAGGGGCTAAGCCCCTTTTCAAACGTACTGGTTGCCGGGTACCCGGCGGCCGAAGTGTATGGCCATGGCTATAGCTTTCACACGTACTGGCGTGATTTGCCCGGCAACCGCTTTCATTCTCCGCCGGGTACCCGGCACCGGCTACCCGGCAACCGGTACGTGTGAAAGGCACTAAAGGTTTCCCAGTATTCATGTTAGTAAGTTACAGAAAGATTGAGTATAATTTTGTATAGGTACATAACTGCTTTTGTTCCAAATGATCAATGGCTCTATGCAAATTCATAGTATTCATGAAAAAGCCATTTAAAATTTTCTGCAGTAAAGAAATCTTTTATTTTTACCGTTGCGATGCTGATCCTAACAAACTGCACTAAATAAATTCTCTTGAAGAAAAATGCACCGTTTTTTCACAAATGCACCTCGAGTAAATTATCAAGATTGATATCTATGAAAGCACAAAATGCTTGGTACGTGTACAAAGAAAAGCTTTAGTATTATTGCTTCGTACTGTTTCTTATTCCGAAGTAGAATTAAGATATACTAAGGAAAGTTCTAAACAATTACATTATAGCTTTGAAAAGGTGAGCTTCAATACTTCGTGTCAGCTATACAAAAATATTAGGCAGGTGTAGTGTACTTTTAATAAGGGTTTTTGACATTTTACTATGTTTGCATTTATATCACGTTTTATTATTGTTTATTTAATATTATTTTATTAATCCCAAGTACCCGTCTAGATATTAAAATAATAGCTAGGTATGTAATTTTAAGTGTCAAAAGCTCCAAGCTATAATTTAACTTCAATTTAAATGAGTAAGTAAAATGCGTCACACTCAAAAACAATCTAAAAATATCAAAACATCCCTACTAATACTATAAATGCGAAAGCTCTGTCTGTCTGTTACGCTATCAAGCCTAAACGGCTGGAGCGATTGAGATGAAATTTGGTATAGGAATAGTTTGAGACCCTGGGAAGGACATAGGCTACTTTTTAACCGACTGCGCAAAAGGAGACTTATGATTTTACGCAATAAACGACTTCTACGCGGTCGTAGCCGCGGGGAACAGCTAGTAAAATTATGAAGAGGAAAGATTGGATTGTTTGTTTGTTTGTTTGCATCGAATAAGCTCCAAAACTACTGGACCGATTTAAACAATTCTTTAATTGTTGGGAAGCTACACTATTCCCGGTGAAAATAGGATAAATTATAACGCGGGTGAAACCGCGTGACTTCCGCTTGTCTATACTAAGATTATAAAGAGGAAAGATTTGTTTTTTTTTGTTTTTTTTGTATTTTGGTTTGTTTGTTTGTAACGAATAGGCTCCGGAACTACTGGACCGATCGGAAAAATTCTTTCACTGTTGGAAAGCTACACTCTTTGCGGTGAAAATAGGCTATATTTTTTTCTCGTGTTCCCACGGGAACGGAAACTACGCGGGTGAAACCGCGTGACGTCCGCTAGTCATAGCATAAAATTAATATTGTGCGAGTCAATGAATTTCACATTCAGCGCACGAACTTTAACTTTGTGAATAAGAGCTGTACCTTTGTTAAATTTTATCAGTCTGTGAGCACGCCTACTGTGTAGCACTCGATAACTGTTGAGTTTACTGATTGCTTTGATAAATATAATTTGCTATATTCATAAACGACTGGAAAATGGCCTGTAGACACGGCTGTAAAATAAAATAGGTCTGTGATCATTCAAAATACTATATTGAGGTACATACATTCGTGTTTCTCATCAGAGATGTTTTATACATCAGACATGTTTTCATCTGTTCAAAGTTTGAAATAAAACAAAATCACACAATCGGATTGAACTCTCACAATTAACGTTTTAGAGAGGGGCAGTCGGGTGAGACCGTCTCACAGCTTCTTGTTTATTTGGTGAAGCAAGGAACGTATTTCCGCTACTATTTTTCTTCTTCTTTCGTAGTTCTTTTACTCTGATGCCTCTGTAGTTGCGCTACTCTATGTTGGCGAGTCATATCGCCCATATGCTCAAGGTCGTTAGCCCTGGGTATGGCCTTAAGTATCAGCGGTATATTACTAATTTGAAGGCCGGGAAACCATTTGCCTTCAGGTGTTAAGTCACAATTCTACATCATTATAACCTTGTCTGAGGAGTTCGATCCGGCATTCCTCCGTCACAAGTAGTTGTGGCTATTCCTGATTTAGGATAACGAATCGAGGGTGTGTTTTTTTTAAATATATTTAGCTCGCCAAATTGACGTCACCACTAGCCTGATGGAAAGCCGTGGTGCATCTAGCGCTTGAGGGCCACTTCTGACAGTGGTCCTCAAGTTGACGGCCTTGTGATGTGCCTCTTCCCGCTCCTCTTAAAGAACCCGAGATTGTAAGATGAGGGAAACACGTGTGCGGGCAGGTCGTTTCAGGTTTTTATAGTTCGACAGAGGAACGATCTTTTGAAACGCTCAGTTCTGGCGAAGATTCTCTCCACTGTGTATGAGTGGCATCTCTGCCCGACACGCGTTGTTCGGGATCGGAAAGATGTGTGCTGGGATCCTCTCCCTCTCCTTCTTTACTATCGTTTTAAATATAGTTTAATCAATGCTGCACGTAGACCTCTCTCGGGATGGATGTTTGCCTTACCACGCTGGCTACATGGAATTAAAAACAGTTTAATTTCAAGGTTTTCTTTTTCTTCACCATACTCTCATCGCTTAGTAAGCCGGTGTACCAAGGTCCCGAAGATCTTAGTTGGGCCCCTTTGGCTCCCATAGCACTAAATACACATAAAATAATATGTTTGCCGTATAAAACTACGCAATGAAAATGGTTGTGCGAAACTAAAGTACTCATCAGTCACTTTCAGGTCACAATATTTTACTAAATTTTTCCAAAAAAAAATTTTTATACAAAAACCTGATGAAAGGTTTAAAGCTTGATAGAGTAAAATGTATTGCATAGTCTACTGAAAATTTAGCTCACATCCAGGCGATTGTAAACCGTAAAGAATTTTAATGCAACCACAAATAATCTTTTTATTCAACAATGTTTTTTTTATATTTTTTATATCCTATCACAGCACCCGTTCTGATAGTACACATTTTATTCATTAGGATGTGCTCGGGAGTTCATCTCATATAAATTATGACGTTATCGATTCAAAAGTGTATCGAAAACGATGTAGGTAAGCAATAATCTATACTAATATTATAAAGCTGAAGAGTTTGTTTGTTTGTTTGTATGGTTGAACGCTAGGATCTCAGGAACTTCTGGTTGGATTTCAAAAAAATTTTTACAGTTTGATAGTCCATTTATTAAGGATGGCTATAGGCTATATAACATCACGCTAAGACGAAAAGGGGCGAAGCAGCAATCAATAATGTTTCGAAAACGGGGAATATTTTTTACCGTCTGAGAGCTTCCGAGGCGTACGCTGCGTAAATAGTTAAAGATACGTAGAAATTGTGTATTACAATATTGTTTCTCTTAGAAAGTTCTAAAAAAAGTCCACTGCAGAATGTGTCTATCTCTTAAGGTTCGCTCACAATAACCTAATTTGTCTGTTTCTTAAGGTTCGCTCACAATATTATAAAACTGAAGAGTTTGTTTGTCCTAGGATCTCAGAAACTATTGGTAGCATTTCAAAAATTATTTTACAGTTTAATAGTCCATTTATTGAGGATGGCTAATGGCGATATAAAATCACGCTAATGCGAATAGGAGCGGAGCAGTCATAAATAATGTTTCGAGAACGGGGAAAATTTCTTTCTTTTGAGAGCTTCCACTGCGTATGTTGCGTAAATGGTTAAAGTTACGTGAAAATTTAGTATTACAAAAATGTTTCCCTTTAAAAGTTACAAAAAAATATCTTCAACTTCCACTGCGTATGTTGCGTAAATGGTTAAAGTTACGTGAAAATTTTGTATTACAAAAATGTTTCCCTTTAAAAGTTACAAAAAAATATCTTCAACAGCATATGCCTATCTTTTAAGGTTCACTTACAATAGCCCCTTTTAATAAGTTTTGAAGTATGAGCGACGCGACGGGAGTAGGTAAACGTGGTCTGCAGTGGTAGCAAATCAACTGAACGATAAATACCGGCCAAGTGCGAGTCGGACATACATGAGTTCCGTACCAAAAAAAGGACGGGTGGAAGTAAATGCAACGGGAAACATTATATTACTTTACATATTAATACCACACCTCTCTCCTCAATCTCATGTGATGCAAATGAAGTTGTGCGGGTCAGCTAGCTCTAATGAATATAAGCGACGCGACGGGAGTAAAGGAGAAGGGAAACATTATATCACCTTAAATATTAATACTACACCTCTCTCTTTCTCGCTCATGTGACGCAAACGAAGTTGTGCGTGTCAGCTCTAATGTATACAGGGTGAATTTTTGAAAAGGGATTGGATGGCCAAATCCGAAACTATAAGGAATAGCGAAAAATGCTGAAAGGAGTCACGAGCCCGATTTTGATAAAACTTAAAACCTCATCATTAGATTTTTGAAAAAACTCATAATCCTAGCTGGGAATCGAACTTGTTGATTTTGAAAAAAAAACACACCCTTTATTATTACACCATACGATAGAGTCACTGTTAAGGATCAAATTTTGCAAAGTAATGATATACGCCAAATTTAAGGAACATTTGGAATTTTAATAGAATGCATATTTCATGTATACCTAAATTTTGTATCATAATTTGTTTCGTTCGAAATCTCAGAAAACATCGTAACTATTCCGTGTTTTAAATTATGCTCAGAATGATTTTTTAGAGAATATTCTCAACGGAACCAATAATATTCCTTAATTATTCCTTGAGGTTTCGAATCCAGCTACGTATTGCAAAGATTTTGAACAATTAATCAGTTAACGTAAGAAAAATAAAATGTATTTTGTTAAAGATGAGCTCTTTCCTGTAGTTTGCCGTGTATCATTACTTCCCAGAATATGATCCTTAATAGCAACACTATCGTATGGTGTAATAATAAAGGGTGTGTTTTTTTTTTCAAAATCAATGGATTCGATTCCCAGCTAGGATTATTGGTTTTTCAAAAATCTAATGATGAGGTTTTAAGTTTCATCAAAATCGGGCTCGTGACTCCTTTGAGCATTTTTCGTTATTCCTTATAGTTTCGGATTTGGCCATCCAATCCCTTTTGAAAAATTCACCCTGTATAAGCGACGCGACGGGACTAGGCACGGCGGGAGTAAATGCGACGGAAAACATTATACTACTCAAAGTATTAATACCATTAATACCTCTCTTTTTCTAACTCTCATGTGCCGCAAACGAAGTTGCGCGGGTCAGCTAATAACACTATAAGATTCCTTTTAACCTCCTGAACTTCACAGTGCAGTTGTAACTGTAGTATTACTATTGCGACTTTCTAAAGATTACCTACAATGTTAACAAAATTCTATAAAAACCTACTTAGAAAGCTCTGACTATAGCCAAATAGTTTTGTAGTAGAATTGATCGCCTGGATAATTTGCAGACGTCGCCGCGTCGTCGGCGTCGCGTCGTTCCAAATAACAGTGAGACAGATAAACACGCATTATCAGATGCGGACGGTAAACCTAGTATAAAAACTTGCACGTTCACAGTACTTATTAGGTATCTATTTTAAACAAGAGATCTATCAAACTCGAAATACCTAACTCACCTCTCTCTCAGACTCAGACTTCGAGACTTCACTCAGATTTCGAGGTGAGTTAGGATTTTTTTACTGGGGAAAAAGATTCCGCAAGTTGTTACGCTTACCGACACCTCGAAACCGTTACGAGTACGAGCTTGAACTGATCGATGTATTCAATTCTGATTCTGACACCGATTTTATTTTGATTACTATTTCATCAATAAATATGGCCTATTCAAAAAATATACATGTAATTTTTCATATATTCAATACTCGTAATAATTGCCACAACACGACGCAAAGTTCGGTTAAAGGCTGACCGCATCCAGCTGGCTCCTACGCAATTTATTTGGATGTCTTACTTGATTAAAAGTATGTGTTATTCCAGACTATAATGTATCTCTGTACCAAATTTCAGCCCGATCCGTTCAGCGGTTTGAGCGTGAAAGAGTAACAAACATCCACACTCACAAACTTTCGCATTTATAATATTAGTAAGATTAATTATTATTGAGTACTTTAAAAACTACTAATCAATCCCATAATGTTTTAGATAGATAGAGACGAAAACCAATACAATTTCTTTCCCAATACTTTGGTTTGGTAAATAAAATTCTAAACTTTATGTATGTGAGATCTCACGACAGCAGGCATGTAGTCTACTAACGTTACGTATAACAATTTTATACACGGCACAAAGTTTCCTAACCATGTACAAGTTTGTAATTCCATATTATGAAAAACAAAGAGCTAATAAAGTTCATTATTTTGTTGCTTCTATATTTTTTTAAATAATTAACATGTTTATGTTGCCTAAACTTTTGTTATTTATAAGATAATTCAATTACCTAGTAAGTTGGTTGAAGCTCTTTGAAAACAGTTTCGAAAAATTCATCTTATTGTGTCTTGTTGTTCAATGAACTATGAAGAAAATAAATAAATGGTTTAAAAAACCCTAGAAAAATACGCTTTTATAATGCACGAAAAAACCAAAAATAAATTATGGGTCGTTCAAGTTGCCTCTATTTCTAGGCTTAAGTGTAAACTATGTGCTTTTAGTTATAATATTTGATTGCAAAAGCGTGGGGCGCTGGAACAGGAAAGACTTTCCTGGCGGAAGCATGCAACTTCCGCCAGGAAAGTGTCTTGTCAGATTAAGGATAAGGTCACATTAATAAAAGCGTGTTTTTCTCGTGTTTAAACTATTAATTTACACTGTCACGCTTTTATATATCTATTGTGACTTTTACTATTATTATTATAATTTTACATTTCGGAAATGTATTAACGATGATAGGCTTTAATTGAAATGCATAACATACTTACTTGAAAAGTAAAGTAGTTAATCACGCCTACGCATTTTCAACACCCACTTTTGCCAGTTTTTCGTGACGCCCGCGTAATACGAGCAAACCTATTACCGTTACGGATATCTATTAGATAATTTATAGGTAGGTCCTTAAAGTTTCAGCATTCCGAGATATTTAGTACAATATGTAGTAAACATGTAATAAGAATACAAACGCATATATCCCTAAGCGGGTTTTTAACGGTAACCAAAGATATCTCGTTCTCGAACAAGAACTCTACATTTTGTCACTGTTAACGTATTCCCCTCATGTATCTACTTAATTGCCTGAAAGAAGAGGCGTTCCCTTTGGCAGCATAAACGTTATGCTCTTGGGCGACCTCATGCAGCTTTCGCCAGGATTTTTATTATTTAAGGATTAGCTTAATAGGATTTTGCTTACTAAAAAGTCTTTCTTGTTCTAGCGCCCCACGCTTTTACAATCAAATATTATAACTAAAAGCACATAGTTTACACTTCAGCCTAGAAATAGAGGCAACTTGAACGATCCATAATTTATTTTTGGTTTTTTCGTGCATTATAAAAGCGTATTTTTCTAGGGTTTTTTAAACCATTTATTTATTTTATACTTTTTAGTCACAACATTTATACCTTTACTAGCTGTTACCTGCGGCTTCATCCGCGTAGAAGTCGTTATCGCATAAAAGCATTACCCTCCTTTCGCACAGTCAGTTAAAAAGTAGCCTATGTCCTTCCCTTAAACTCAAACTATCTTTATAACAAATTTCATCAAAATCGGTTCAGTGGTTTAGGCGTGAAAACGTAACAGACAGACAGACAGAGTTACTTTCGCATTTATAATATTAGTAGGGATTTCTGTATTACATGGTGTTTTGTCTGAGTTCGACTAATGTGAAAATATTTCATTATTACTCTAATACATTATGTATACATTTTCTGCAGGTACCCTATGTCAATATTTACACAATATTTACACTCAATATTAACTTCAATAACTAACAGGTTTGTTATAACCTTAAACCCTAATCGTGGTCAAAGTTCATTACACGACTTTTCTAACAAATCCAAACACAGCTATGATACAATGTTAAATCATGAAGTTACAGTTCATATCTTACGACCCCATCATCAGATCAGTTTGAAAGCACCATATTATTGTATTGCTATCAGAACTACAAACATCTGCCAATTTTCATGACGGAACGATCCTTGGAAGATGGTTAAATTAGTTACCTGAGATTCCATTGCATAGTTTTACAAGTCAATTAAAAAAAGGTTTGTTATAACCTTGAAACCTAAGTTTGGTCAAAGTTCATTACAAGACTTTTCTGATGAATCCAAAAACAGATATAATACGATATTCCATCATGAAGTTCCAGTGCATATCTTCCGGCTACATCATCATGTCAGTTCGCCAGTACCATATTATTGTATTGTCATCAGAACTACATACAGCTGCCAATTTTCATGACGCTACGATCCTTGGAAGCTGGTTAAATTAGCTACCTTAGATTCCACTTTTTCCATCGAGGTTTCAGTGCCTATCTTCCGGCTTCATCATCATATCAGTTTGACAGTACCATATTATTGTATTGTCATCAGAACTACATACAGCTGCCAATTTTCATGACCCTGCGATCCTTGGAAGCTGGTTAAATTAGCTGCCTTAGATTCCACTTGTTTTCAGTGCCTATCTTCCGGCTCCATCATCATATCAGTTTGACAGTACAATATTATTGTATTGTCATCAGAACTACATACAGCTGCCAATTTTCATGACCCTACGACCCTTGGAAGCTGGTTAAATTAGCTACCTTAGATTCCACTTTTTCCATCGAAGTTTCAGTGCCTATCTTCCGGCTCCATCATTATATCAGTTTGACAGTATCATATTATTGTATTGTCATCAGAACTACATACAGCTGCCAAGTTTCATGACCCTACGATCCTTGGAAGCTGGTTAAATTAGCTACCTTAGATTCCACCTGTTTTCAGTGCCTATCTTCCGGTTCCATCATCATATCGGTTTGACAGTACCATATTATTGTATTGTCATCAAAACTACATACATCTGCCAATTTTCATGACGCTACGATCCTTGGAAGATGGTTAAATTAGTTTCCTTAGATTTACATTGTTAGTTACACGACGACCTAATAAAAGCTAATTAATTAACAAAGGTTTTGAAAATTGGAAAGCAAAATAATATCGAAATTTAATTAGATTCTGATTAATATTAGGTGCTTACATATGAAGTTGGCGTTTTGTATAGGAGGAACAAAAAGTCGAATATTTTTAAATATAATATATTTAATTAATCAAAGTATGACCATTGTTTTCTATGCATTTTTGCCATCTCATAGGTAGTTCATTGATCCCTTTACTAAAAAAACCAGTCGGACGGGAATCAATAAAATCTGTGAAGGCGATTTGGACTGCCCCATCAGAGTTGAATTTTTTCCCTTGCAAGAAGTTGTCCAAATTTCGAAAAAAATGGTAATCTGTTGGAGCAAGATCCGGGGAGTACGGAGGATGTTTTAGACATTCCAATTGAAGCTCTTCTAATTTGGTAGCCGTCTGTTGTGCAGTGTGTGGTCTAGCGTTGTCGTGAAGCAGCAGTGGCGTGGAGCGATTGACCAGCCTAGGTTGTTTAGCCGCTAGCTTTTCCATCATGGTTTGCAATTGCTGACAATAGACATCAGCCGTAATAGTCTGGCCAGATTACTAGTCCACCAAACGCTTACAAGTAACTTTTTTGGGGTTAATTTTCGCTTGGGGCAGGATTTGACTGGCTGGCCAGGATCCAACCATTGCGCTGAGCGCTTTCGATTATCGTAAAGAATCCATTTTTCGTCACAGGTAATGATTCGGTTTAAAATACCTTCATTATTGTGCCGGTTCAGTAATGTAACGCAGCAGTCGACGCGCTTTTGCCTGTTTGCTTCAGTAAATTCGTGAGGTACCCACCTTTCAAGCTTTTTAATCTTCCCAATTTGCTTCAAGTGAATTAAAACAGTTTTATCACTAACACCGCAGCCTGCAGCTAACTCGGACGTGGTTTGCGATGGATCCGCTTCCACAATAGCCTTCAATACTTCATTATCAACTTGAGTCTCAGGCCGTCCACGGGGCTTGTTCTGCAGGTCGACATTTCCTGAACGAAAACGTTGGAACCAAAAACGAACTGTGTTTTCTTTTGCAACATGACCGCCATACACATCATTCACCCTTCTAGTCGTTTCCGCAGCACTAGTGCCACGGCGGAACTCGTACTCGTAAATAATGCGATATTTTAAGTTTTCCATTTTGTAAAATGAGTGACGCAAACAGAAAAAAACAGAAGAAAAAAACAAATGAATGACGGTCATCGAAGGATAAATACATGAGTAAATAGCTGGGAAAATTTGAATTTGGAATTCCTTACCAAAGAGGAGAAAATCGTAATTAAAGTGGCCAGTACGAAAAACGCCAATTTGATGTGTAAGCACCTAATATTTGGTAGACTATTTTATCGGACAAAATCTGCCTGATTTCTTTTTAACATTTAAAGGGGTGGGTCATCTGAAAGTTTTCTTGTGTACGATGTATTTAAGTTAACTTGAGTTTGATGTATTTAAGTTAACTTGAGTTTGGTGAATTTAAACCCTAGTTTTGGAAAATACAACTTAGATCTTAAAGCTTTACAGTAGAAGCTCTGACTAACAATACTACTTGGTAGCCATCTTACCAAACTGTTTCGTGGTAGCATTGTTGTACTAGATAACTTGCAGCTGTTGTCGTTCTAAATACAGGTTGACAGATAAACACTATTTATCAGATGTGGACCGTAAAGTTAGTGTATAAAACTTGTGCATTGTTGTTGTTCAAATAACAGATTTGATGAATGGAATACTTTTCGGTATTAAAAGAAAAGTTATTTTGGCGCAATATTACGTTTTATTAAAGAAATCCCTACTAATATTATAAATGCGAAAGTAACTCTGTCTGTCTGTCTGTCTGTCTGTCTGTTACGCTTTCACGCCTAAACGGCTGGAGCGATTGAGATGAAATTTGGTATGGGGATAGTTCGAGGCCCTGGGAAGGACATAGGCTACTTTTTAACCGACTGCGCAAAAGGAGTGTTATGATTTTACGTGATAACGACTTTCATGCTGTTACGCTTTCACGCCTAAACGGCTGGAGCGATTGAGATGAAATTTGGTATGTACATAGTTTGAGGCCCTGGGAAGGACATAGGCTACTTTTTAACCGACTGCGCAAAAGGAGTGTTATGATTTTACGTGATAACGACTTTCACGCGAAAACGACATCTACGCGGTCGAAGTCGCGGGAACAGCTATCCCTACTAATATTATAAATGCGAAAGCAACTCGGTCTGTCTGTCTGTCTGTCTATCTGTCTGTCTGTCTGTCTGTTACGTTTTCACGCTAAACGGCTGGAGCGATTGAGATGAAATTTGGTATGGGGATAGTTCAAGGCCCTGGGAAGGACATAGGCTACTTTTTAACCGACTGCGCAAAAAGCGTGTTATGATTTTACGTGATAACGACTTTCACACGATAACGACTTCTACGCGGTCGAAGTCGCGGGGAACAGCTATTTAATATAAATGAGCTTAAAGATTAATAAATATTCAATCACGCTACTTAGCCTAGGGGCTTGACAGAGAAGGCTTAAAATCTGTAGGTATACTATATGGGCAAAAGACATGCTTACGAAATAGGTTAAGTTCAATTTTTATATGCGGATAGGTTTATATAAGCGTGAATCCCTCGAGTCACGCTGTCGTCTAGGACCTGCTTCTGTAAGGACGGTGAGCGGCCTCCTCATCGACCTCAGGCCCCCGGTCATGTAGGCCGATAGTCTTAGGCGAAGACAACTCGCCGGAACTTGAGTACTTGGATCTTGGGCGGGAGAGTTCTCTCCCGCCCCCTCCCCGCCGCCTCTTTCACGAGCATAACCTGCTCGCAGAAAGAGGCAGCGCACCCACTTACTCCCGCTGGAGATTATTCCTAGCTTACTTTGGGATCAGATAGCGTTGTGTAAGATGTCCGTGAATATTTAAAATTTATTTATTTTATTTATAATACATGCATACGGTCACGCCTTTATCCCCAAAGGGGTATCTGAGGCATATTATATGCCTACATTTCACCTTTTTATAATTCGTCCCACGTAGCGTTGGTGGTGGTGAGCCGTATTGCCGTGTTGAAATGGACAGGCGTAGGTACTGTCTACTTTTGAAAATTATTAAGTCTATAAGGCTAATAACTTGGTTTAACGACTGCCATTTACTGGCTACCGTTAGCGTTAGATCGTCCCAAATCTTTCGGTTATAAGTACTTAAAGTTTTCAGTTTGTGGCCCAAATCTAACAACTGTTTCGTATTCGCGCTTCACCATACTACTTACTCTTTTTATTATTAAAGGGGCCGATTAATAAAGACGTACGTCATACCGGCCTTGGACCCGCTAAAACCATGAAGTCTCTACCCATCCATCTAGCGCAGTCCTGGGGTATCCTTTAGAGGGCTTACCAGGGGCTCCCAATCGGACATTTAAAAACCTACACCTTTATACCTCACATTAAAAAAAACCATGTAGCGCATAGCTACCCGGGTAAGTTGGAGGATGTCCTAACTTTGTCCCCACATTTTGGTTACGACTTATTCTAGAGGCTCCATAGAATACAGTTCAAACTTTGCTTATAACATAATTTCCACGCGAACGAAGTCGCGGGTAACAGCTAGTTCAAAATAAATATTAGAAATAATAATCATTTTGATTTTGTAAGAACATTGAATTAATTAAAGATTTTTGAGTAGCATGCTCGCACACGCAACATCTGTAGGTACTGGTTGTTGAAATTTTTGTTTACTTTATGGTTATAGATTTTCTGCTGGATATTAACTTCGGCCTACCCTTTGCGCATTTTTGCGTGATTGTATGGTATATTTTTTAGAACATTTATCAAATGATGAAATCAAACTAATTTCTTTGTTTGAAACTAGCTCTAGCATATTCCTCCTAGTGGTGACGGCCAAGAGTCCAGTAAGTACGTAAGTCCATGAGACTTATGCAAAAAAGATAAGAATGGATGTGTCGAATTCTGAAGCACAGTAGTGCGCTGGTTAAAGGCTTATCTTTTCTCCGAGTTTTTATGTCGTATTTTGTACTTTCGTCTGCCCCAGCATGGTTTCTACCCAAATGCGTTCAAATATATTAAAAATGCCTGAGTTGGTATTGTGCTATAAAAAAATAATTAGAGTCAAGCTGCTAAATCTTCACGCTATAGCCTAAACACTCTAATTTCCAACGCAGCGCGAATCCTACTTTTAAGTTCTCTGCAAACTTAACGCTTCAGTCAAATGTATTGCTTGACCGTTCGTAAATGTTCCCAAATTCAGTATTTGATTTCACCGAAACAAAGCTGAATCTGTTTTCGGTATATAGGTACTACAAACTGTATTGGTCAGCGCTGCGACGGTACATTAATATGCATCATGTGCAAACTATCGCCAACCACGATCGCAGTATTGGTAGTAGACATGAATACATTCACAACAATGCCTACTCCTGCAATAGCTACTAGAATACTAATACATTCATAATGTAAAGCATTGGATAATATACATACAGGTCATGTCTTTTATCCCCGTAGGGGTAGGCAGATGCATATTATACGCCCGCATTTCACTTTTAGATTTTATCTATTCTAATATTATAAAGAGAAAAGATTTGTTTTTTTGTTTGTTTGTAACGAATAGGCTCCGTAACTACTGGACCGATTTGAAAAATTATTTCACTGTTGGGAAGCTACACTCTTTGCGGTGAACATAGGCTATATTTTATTCCCGTATCCCCACGGGAACGGGAACTACGCGGGTGAAACCGCGTGACGTCCGCTAGTCACTCATAAATAGGTGGTGAGACCCTTTTGCAGTATTGAAATGAACAGGCGCAATTTCTCAAGCCGTCCTTAGGGCCTTCAACTTGACTTAACGACTGCAACTGACGGATGGGAGCCCCAGGTAAGCTCTCGGAAGGATGTCCTAAGATATTTTTAGGTATGGAAAATTATTTCGCTGGCAGAAACTTAGGCGCTTTCAAGTACTCGTAGTAAAAATAATACTGAAAACTTGTGCGCTTACAAACGTAAACCCAGAGCAAACGTAAAACTTAATTGCCACTTGATCAAAAGTCGTTACACTACAGGCATTGCTTTAAATTGAATATCAAATAGCCTATTCTGAATTGGAAACGACAGCGCTTTGTTTTACAATTTTTATGGTGTCAGGGAAGTAATTGAAAATATAGGTCACAGGTATGAGAATATTGTGATTCAATCTGTATGTATTTCATGGCACAATCTGAAAGTCAAATGGTCGACACCCGTTTTTAGTCTGAACCATTCAATTCCGTGACAATCTATAGACAGAGTCTGTAGAAAAGGTTATTGAATTTAAAAAACATTTTTATGTTATACTGAAGCTTGATAAATAAAAAAGTTTTAAAATGAAGAAAATTCAAACAAAAACTAGAAATTGAAAAATAAAATTTACTTCAATCAATCAATCAAGTCAGCCTATGGCAGTCCACTCGTGACTCGTTAAAGACAGACTTTTATTTATTTTTTATAGGATTTGGGTAACGGTAGTTTGGTATAGATATTCTGATATAGCAAAAACATAATTGATGAAATACATGATTCATATTATAATAGTTTTAGCATTAACTAACTTAATTCCTTTTACTAGTTTGCTTGACAGAGTAAAAATATCCATAATTCTGTAATCTTCACAACCTTTCACATCTTTGGACTTATTTTGGAACCTACAAAATGAAATTAAAATTCAATGCAGAACAAAGTAACTGTCATTATTACTCGTTCAATTTAAAATTACCTTACAAATTTAAGTACATAAATACATAATAATTGTTCATCCCTGCTGGGCTATTTTAATTGAAATTTTCTCGCATAAAACGTTTCAGTCGATTAAACAACACTGTTTAATTTACAACTATAAATGAGTATACATGATAATGATCAGGTAAAAGTAGTTAATTTTCAATGTGCACGTTTTTACAACTGTGTAATGTTGTTTTATCTCCTGAAAATTAATTTCGATTTATTCTGAAACAAAATTCTTTCTTCTGTGACAATATAGCCAGTAAAGGCACAGTTTTAGACCGTCGTCGGTGCATTCAAGTATCGGTATTTGTCTCTGAAACGTAGAACAAACGATGCATCTGGGAAATCCGTAGTGTTGAAAGCAGAATGGGAGCACAACTCAATATTGCGCTCCAGATTTGTACACCAAGTTTGCCATAAATGGCTGATAAATGCTTCTTGCTTTTCGAACTGAGTTCGGAATTGTAGCAACTAGATTTCGAAATAGAACAAATGCCGCAGTGAAGTACTTAGGTGGTATCTATTCGTCTTTTAGATAAAGAACCACCACATTAGGTAAAGAACCTATTTCCGATTCCAAACCAATAACTAAACCAATAAAAGTCACCCAATGGTATATCATATCACAGGGAATGGCTGTCTTGCCAAGTTAACAATAATTGTAAGAGCTAGTGGGGGAAAAGTCGGGATCCGTATATCCTCACTGCACTGCAAATATACCCTTCCCGTGTGCGGTGATTCGTTACCTAAAAGCATTTCAAACGAAAAGGGTAATTTAGTTTAAGCTTAAAGAACCCAAGATTATTCAAGGAGTGAAACACGTGTGTTGTTGGCAAAGTGTTTCAAGTCGTTATGGTAATCTGAAACACGCACAGGTGGCACTAAACTATATTTGAATCAATAAAGCTACCTACTTAAAGTTCTTGTAAAAAGGTCTGAGCCTTACTTTTTTTTTGATGTGTAGGTAAATGAATTTTCCAACTTCTTGACCATTTTTGACAATTTTTCTAAAAAATTACTAAGTATTTGGGTTTCGACTTGTCTTACAATTTTCTTCCATATGCGCATTTCTTTTTTAATTTTGAAAAAGAATCTATTTGAGTCTACTGGTGGCTTAAGCTGGCAGTTATTTCTCCCTACGAATAGTCATCGCTGCCAGCTGCCAGTCTTTTAGGCACAATGCCACGGGGACCTTGTTTAGATTTAGTTTTGTTTTATAATACTTATCTTGTAAATAGTTGTTTGATTAATTGTAGTTGTTTGATTAAATGTTATTTAAAAAATCTCTATTCCTTTTTTATCAAATGATCATAAAAATAATTAATTTAAAAGCACCTATTTCCCTAATAAAGTATTTTGACTGTGGCGCATTCGGTAGTGTAACCGCCTACCGCGCTGAGGTCCCGGGTTCGATTCCCGGGTCGGTACAAATATTTGTGTGATCTACAAATGTTTGTATCGGAGTTCGGGTGTTTTCTATGTACAATATGTATGTATTTAGAAATACATAACTATGTCTATCAGTCGTCTAGATCCCATGGCATAAGCTTATATCTTAGTTTGGGCTAGATGATGTTGTGTGAGACTGAGAATGTCCAACAATATTTATTTATTTTGTTTATTTACATTAAAAAAATATGAGTCATATTGTAATAAAACACGTAAATATAACGATTAATTATGACACCACAAAAATGGCAGCTGTTTATTTATCTTCCTAATATTTTTTTCGACCATCGACATATTTTTTATAGTTCTGCGATAACAAAGGTGGACATATGAATAACTAGTTCCAGTTTTGATTGATCATCAGTCGAACCAAGAATACCCTAGTGTGAGATATGTTTCATCAATCACGTGTCCAGCGATGTATAGAGGTCATGCCGCATGACAGCTGAATATTTTTTTTATGCTATCATCTATGAAAGAGGTCACGATGTTTGTAAAACCTTTTATTTCTTAGAGAAAATGGATCGTTTATTTTGTCCATAAGTACCTACTGAAAAATATTCAGAATTTTTCTTCTGAACAGTAGGCAGTTTTCCTTTCGTAAAACGTAATATATAGGGAACAGGTTTGGGTAATTTGTGACTGTCCTATGTATCATATATCGTATTTTTATTATTTGACGATTTATATCGTTTCAAAGACATTTAAAAATAACATTAAAACACAGAAATGTTAATCAATTTTCCAATGGCAGATAAACTGTAAAGAAAATAAACCTTATTTAATTTACTAACGAATATGGTGATCCGCAAAATGAAGGGATCTCATACATATTTAAAAGATAAATAAAATTACCAAGCTATTTGCAACTTTTTCTATAATCTGTTACTACCTATGCATAATTACTTTAAAACTGTGTGCAAATGTCTATTATCTAATACACCTACTAAAAATAGAACACACCATTACGTTCAAAGAGATCATTGAATCCCAATTTGCATCCAATAGCATTCCCCTATGCCGCTCGAAAATTTCCTAGCGAGTTAAGTACTGAAAAGGAATTGTAAATTTTGTATTATGCTAATGCATATGTACTAGCACTAAATTAACTGGTCACAGTACTAGAAGTAGAAGTTGTCGGCGTGTTTAGACTATCTTAAGTAGGTACTGGAGAATATTTGTGTTTCCTTTTGTTTTTGCTTTGTGTTAAGTACTTCCGTGAATGTTTTAATTGAGTTCTTACATGGAATATTACCTTGCTTTTGTATCGGTTGCGTTTATGCACTATTCTAAAAGAGTTTCACTTTTCTAGTTTAATTCACCTTCATGTTTGACGTCTTTGACAGTACTATCGCTCTTAAGAGTATTATGGATCCATCCTTCATAACCATCATTTGCAACACTTAATGCCACTACTACTGGTTTGATTTTCAATTTCGCAAAATTGAACAGAAAACATCGGAAGCACTCAACAAAGTACCTATCCCGGAAAAAGTTAAAATATCATTATATATCATAGTTAGTCAATATTTTTTAAAAATTGAACTGAAAAAATATTGACCAACCCGTGGTCTTGGCCTTATTTTTGTCGAAATGTGTGATTTAATCCCGGAATAGGTAGCCAGTGTACGTTCGCATTACACCTTAAAGGATTTTTGGAAGCTGCATCATAAATTTTGGTTGCATAAGTAGGACCGATGGTCAAAAGTCATGCCGGGAGCCTTGGGACATCCTTCCGTACGCATTCCCGTGACCTGCCACAGACAGTTGTAAGACATCGTGTGGTTTTAGTCGGTAGGAGTCCAGCATTGCATCCAATCATTCATATAGGATATCCAAGGGTAAAAAAATGTTCAATAATCAGATTTCAATTTTGTTGTTCCTTGGCATTACCAAGGAACAACAAAATTGAAATCTGATTATTAATCATTTTTTAGTTTAGGTATCTACACGTCTTCATGAATCTACCTTTCCCAATTTATTTGACCCGGTTTTCTACTGCACTTTCACAAAAGCTAACTTCAAAAAAAATCAAATGAAGCGTGTTTAACAGAGGTGAATAAAAAAAAATACGGTCCAATTGAGTAACCTCCTCCTTTTTTGAAGTCGGTTAAAAAACGTTTATTAGATATTTGATTTAATTTTCTAGAGGTACCTGAATCAATTTCGTCTCGATTACATTACTTTTCGATCTTCATCGCTTGAGGGCCCGGAAAATATCTGCACCTTCGTCTTTCGCTTTTTATTTCAATCAAATTGATGCCCCATGTATTTTTGGAAGTACATTTAGTTTCGAGGACAAACTTTTTTTTACGTGTGAAGATCATTCATGGATGCTATACCGAATTGTTACCGATTAAAACCACTCGGTGCCTTACTGCAACCTACGGCCAGTAACCCCGAGTAAGTCCTCGGAAGGATGTCACGGGATTCCCCACAGACTTTGGCTACCACCGCGGCCAATTTAGGATTTCAGATACCGTCCCACATCTTTGTGGTCCAGCTAAAGCATACAAAAAAAAATATTACGTAGCTGAGCGCAATGCGAAATTGCTATAAATTATCTGCCTACTATTGAATTTAATGGATTTTTTTTTCTGATTTGAGTAGAAATAATATTTTAGAAATTCTCAACATACGCAACACATTAATGCTTGTATTGTCATGAAAATTGAGGGTTCCGTGCACAACAGACACGGAATTTGCAATTCACAGTGCGTCGTGCTGGCAAATAGCCGAACGTTTGACGACTGGTGTTTGTAATAGAAGGCTTAACATGTTGTTCGGCACTACGATTAGTGTTGACTATGGTTTCCGATACATTTGGCG
Source organism: Miltochrista miniata (assembly GCA_933228765.1). Taxonomy (NCBI): domain Eukaryota; kingdom Metazoa; phylum Arthropoda; class Insecta; order Lepidoptera; family Erebidae; genus Miltochrista; species Miltochrista miniata. The sequence continues at coordinate 26,385,274 of OW121756.1, forward strand.
CAGAGAACTATCTATGTATACACAGATTTATGCATAAGCAACTTCACAAATCACAGTATAACCAATGCCTGTAAGTTGTTTTTCCTCTTCGATGCCATGACGGACGCGAATCGACTAAAACTTCACGATCCCTATCTTTCTGGCTATCAAAGGGTGCCTCAAGAAACTCCTTGAAAGAATGTTCCAGGAAAACCTGGTGTTGGAGTTGGGAAAGCATTGGTTTTCCCAACAGACTTCCTTGGAAGAACCAAGGAAGCCTAAAATTCATTTAGATTCCTAGCTTATTCATCGAAAATAACAAAAGGAACCGCGCTTAGTCCATAAGTTATATACAGTTAGTGAAATCCATTGTTTATTGGGTTCTGGTTGCCAACGAAAACTAGGTCAAAGGGATACATTTTAGAATAAATTAGGTTTTTGCCGATAATTTACCCCTTTCTTTGCGTTCAACTGATCTTGACACATTGTTGATTTATTGTAGCGATCCTAATGGTGAACGTGAAGGAAACGAAACTGAAAACAAAGAATATTTGCTGATAACGAGTGTGATTCTGAAGTAGGTAATATAAACCTATTCCATTTTACATCGAAACAAACAACTAAGTACAACAAAAAATAAGTTTTCAAATGTTGTTGGCTAATAAATTTATAATCAACTATGCTAATAATAATTGTAGTTTGAACCACTTAAAATTATGATTCTCTGATTATCTGGTTTAAAAAAAATCATCAGGGCGTGTAATTTAATATTACACGTCGAGATGAAAACTTAATAAAGCTTAAAAGCAAATACACATATTTGTTATCTAACTTTTAATATCGTACATTAATATCTAGTAAGAAATTCCCTTACCACATACTTCTCCGGATACCGCAACTTCAATACATTTTAATAAAGGCTTGTCTTTATAAAATAGAGAGCTATTAAGCTCGGCTAACATCTATTTCATAAAATTGAAAGACTAAAACCTCCCGGCACTTAGCTTTCAATGAACGGCCACTATATAGCACCTTTGGCCGCCATTTTAAAATATTGCATCCACATAGCGGTTTACAGTTTTCCTATCTCGTTGCAGCTTTAAAATGCTATTTTGATAGCACATTTCATTTTATTATCAACAGTGTATTAAAGATCGCATAACTATGTTTTAAATTTTATTTGAAACCTGTGGTTCCGCTATTCTTTGCACCGCGTTAGAATCTAGTTACGAATAGATGAGAAAATAAATTTCCCATTTTCATGATTGTGTTAATTTAATGTTATATGAATTTATAATGATTAACACATAATAGGTAGCTGTATCGTAAGCATACAAAGTCTCCATTTTATGGAAGACTAGCTGATGCCCGCAGCTTCGCCCGCATGATATTTGTTCCCGCGGGAACGTGTTCCCAGGATAAAAAGTAGTCTATGTGTTATTCCAGACTATAATGTATCTCGGTACCAAACTTCAGCCCGATCCGTTCAGTGGTTTGAGCGTGATAGAGTAACAAACATCCACACTCACAAACTTTCGCATTTATAATATTAGTAAGAAGTAAGACATTATACACTTCAATATCCTGTCTAGTGAAACTAACTATTACCTTATTTGATATTGGACAAAGTAACTATCATCTCCTTCAATGAATTTCTGCACCAAAGGGCCATCTCTTAATAAGGGTATAATCAAAAAGGGGCTGCCAGTGAGGCTCAGGGGATTTTGTATGACTTCTACACACTCAAGCTTGCGAACTACTTTAATAATAATAAATATTCATGGACATTTCACACAACGCTATCTGATCCCAAAGTTTATTCATATTTCTTTATAATCTCAAACTTTCGCCGACTGATAGCCTTTTTAACCGACTTCAAAAAAAGGAGGAGGTTCTCAATTCGTCTGTATGTATTTTTTTTTATGTAGCGATCTTTCCGTCAATTATAGACGGATTTCAAAATTTCTTTTTTTGTTGAATAGGGTTTACTTCTAAGGTGGTCCCATTTTCACCAAGTCAGGATGTGATGATGGGATCCAGGAGAAAAGAGGGCAACCACCGAAAATTGTAGGGACAACTAGTGCGCTTGTTAACTTTTTAATTAAGTGCTTTAATGTTCTACATTTTAATGAAGGTCTGGAGTCGATCTGATGATAGAGTCGAAAGACAGTCGAGGGCATTCCTTAACAATTTACAGCAGTTACCTTGTGTTTGGGCTTGATTGATTTGTATTGATGAGAACTTTATACTTAGATTGATAGATACGACTTAAAAAAAAAGGAAGTTCTCAATGTTTTATGTAGGTATGTTCACCGATATTTCGTCAATTATAGACGAATTTCAAATCTGCTTTTTGTTAGATAGAGTTCACTGCTAAGGTGGTCCCAATTTCACCAGGTCAGAATCTGATGATGGTATTCAGGAGAAATCGAGGGCAACCACCGAAAATTGTAGGGACAACTAGTGCGTTTGTTAACTTTTTAATTCAGTGCTTAAAGGTACTACAATTTAATGAATGTCTGGAGTCGATCTGATGATGGAACCGAAAGACAGTCGAGGGAATTCCTTAACGGTTTACAGCAGCTACTTTGTGTTTGGGCTTGATTGATTTGTATCGATGAGAACTTTCAACTAGATAGATATATTTTTCGATTCACCCGTCACTTAAAATGATGAAAAAAAAATTTTCAATAAAAAATAAAACCGACTTTAAGCAAATCCTGAAAAATAAAATTTACTTACCACAAAGTAATATGTATTTTGATTTATCATATTTAATTCAATACAATATTGAAGTTGGTGCCATCAATAGAATACCTACATAAAACTATGGGTTTACTTGGCGCCGATTTCAATATGATATTGAATAAAATCTGATAAAATCCAAATACATATTACTTTTCGCTAAGTAAATTTATTTTTCAGGGTTTGCTTGAAGTCGGTTTTATTTTTTATTAAAAAAAAAATTTAAAGAACCTGATTGTTTATCCCAAAACCCTCAACGGTACCGTTTATCGACTACATCGACACGGCCATATGCAAATGTATGCATTTGGTGAAAGTTAAATGAATTTTTCACGACCCCAATCAATATTGTGACATCGGGGATAGAACTTACAAACAAATTATAGAATCACCTCCAGGAATTCGTAGCTACAAAGACTAACACCTGTTTCCCAAATGGTCCTTGACAATGTTCTTCATCCAAAGGTGTCTTTATAGCTTGGATTTTTGAGGGTACAGAGGTTGTTAGATCGCCTCATGCTCTTTGTAATCATGAACTCAGAAAATTGCGTCCCGCTAAAATCGCGACAACTTTGTAATAGTTTTACCATGTTCTTTATTAACGTATAATTTTATATTGTTACAGCTGCACACGAGGCGATTACCTGAAGGTATACTGGGAAGTCCAAGGTCCTGGTCCACCTGGAACTATCAACGAGCGCTCAGCCTGGGCCCGAGAACTCTGTGGGAGTAGAGTTGAAGCTCCCCCAGCATTGTACTCTCCCGGGCCATCCCTTGTTCTGGAGTTCCACAGCAGTTCGAGGCAGAATAATGCTACTGGATTTGTGGGGACATACAGTTTTATAGATAGACGTGAGTATTATTATAATAATAAGACTTATATCTTATTGTCTATATGTAAATTATTTACTGTTGGTCGTGTTCAAAAGAAGCTAGTAGGTCAATTTAAATAGATTTCAAAAAACATTTTACTAACATACTTACTATATTTAAGTCTGTCATACTTCTTCGCCATGAATGAAAACATGAATGTACGGTATCGCCCAACTTACAGATTTTTTCAGAAACAAAGTTCTCATTGTATAATTTATTGTCAACATCCATTCAAGTTCTACGTGATTTAACACAACTTATCTATACGTTCAACTACTTATATTTCCTTTCACTCCGTAGTTAAGGTAATCCGAATCCAGCTAAAGATTTATGTTAAAACTAAGGCATACAAGAACTTACAAAATCGTACATTGAAGAAATTCCTTTGACAAAGGATGTTCGCACGAAAATACGTGGAGCCCTTATTCCCTTACCGAAGACTATTTAGCAAATAGTTCACATACTGGTGAAAGGTATCCAAAACTTATGTAAACAACTTGAATAATTTGTGTAGCTCTATTTGTAAACTTTGTACATTGATTGCGATGGCGTCCTTTGGGAACACGTTTTCATGGCGGTCGGTCAAACGGAGACGTGGAATTTTAAATTCGTTTAGCCGGAATGTTTTGGGAAGATTATCTGACATCTAACCTTATACTGAGAAATGTGACGGCAAAATTACAATAAATTTGCATAGTAGTACAGAACTTAAGGCTACGGGCATTATTTAATAAACTAATAATAAGACGTTTCGATCTCTACAGAAGCAGGCCCTAGACGACAGCGTGCCGTGAGGGATTCACGCACGCCCTCCTCCCCCTAATAAGCGGGATAACACCGGAAAGCCCCCCAAAAACGCGGGATAGCACCTGACCTTAAATGTGAGGCCGCAGTGGTAGCCCTAGGTCGGTTGAGAGTCGTGGGATATCCTTCCGAGGGCTTACCCGGGGCTCCCAACCGTAGGCTGTTAGGCAGGATACATGAGGTTTTTTAGTCGGTTGGAGTCCATCCATCCATAGAATCTATGCAGAATTTTCCCTCACTAGGAGTCTACTACTAGGTACACGCCTCCCTTTCGTATCGATAGGACATAAAATCAAAATGCTCTATGATATCAGCTCCTTATAAGCATAACAATATAAGTATATCCAATTTGCCCTGTTAGCTGTACAACCTAATAGCAAATGATCCTAATATCAATAGCGCATGGCAGCATAATGTTCCCCCAAGGATCAAACGATCAGTTTGGGGGTTATTGGCAGACTGGTTGGCATTGGTATAGGTTTATTTCAAGTTTTCCTTGTCTACGCAATAGGTAGGTACTTTTCCGAAGGTGTTCCCCCAGTAACCTGTGCAAGACACTGAGGAGAGTTAGTGAACCGAACTGCGCCTTCACACCTAATTGAATGTACCTATTAGTGAAGTATTGACGTGTAAAATAATAGCCTTTGTCTTGATGTAGTGTAATGAGTCGTAATAAACAGTTCCAGGAACGAAATACTTGTAAATTTGTATTATTTATTTGTTTTAACGGGCATAAATAAAAATATAGAAATAGCGTTTTCATCTTAGATCATCAAAATGACACTGTTATTCTGATGGAACGCCATGTTGCATTACATCTTCTTTTCTTTTCCTTTCTTTCGTTTGTATCGGATCGTATATTGGTCATAGTATCAGTCATAGGTTTCTGTGATGATAGTAAATACCTACACCTGAAAGAAATCTAGTTTATAGAGACGCTAACTGGTTAGTCTGTCACTAACCTTAAAAGTTGAAATTTTGTTCCAGCAGTTACCATTTTGCAGGCCTCATTGGCTTTTACATACTAGCCGTAAGCCGGCTTCGCCCGTGATAATATACTTTTATTAACTTTTGCCACCAATTTTACTGGTTTAGTAAATTGCTCCCAATTTAACATTATAAGGGCGAGTCATCAAATTCTGAAATCTTCGGCTGGGCGCTATACTATGTAAATAAATCACCGGGTATTTAATTAACAGATATTATTAATGTTTAAAACTTTATTTACTAAAATATTAGACAGATGTTACAAAAAAGCATAATAACTATTTACAATAAGAATAAAACTAAACTAAATCTAAATAGGGCCCTCGTGGCATTGTGTCCAAAAGACTGGCAGCATTCCCCCTTTGAACGGCGATGCCTATTCGTTAAGAGAAATAACTGCCAGCCCACCACATAGGTCACCAGTTGACTCCACAAGACGCTTCTTCAAAATTTTCAAAAAATTATAATATTAAAAAATATATATTTATAAATTAGGACTTATGGTCCAAAATATAAGTGAAAAAAAATAAATACATTTTTTTTTTCACTTATAGTTTCATAATGTATGAATGCATTATCTCAGTGGAAGCCGCGTTCTAGCTTCTGTAAACACAATCCCACCAAAAACATCCCTGTTGAAAAGGAGGCCAAGTTCCTATGGGCTAATTGTTCGCCTAAAAAAGGTTTGAAATCCAATCCAATGCCAAGTTTAGATGTACTTTAATATCGATCATAATCATCTTCATCAACAGCCTAATCCACTGGTAAACATTTGCCATCCCCAAGAATCGCCACCACACTCAGACCTCCACCTTTCGAATCCAGCCATTACCCACCACCGCATTCACGTCAACGTTCCATCTGGCCGAAATTCACTTTACCATACACCCAACTTAAAATATGGTGTAGTTGTGAAAATGCGTAGGTACCTACTAGGTTAAAAATATCTTAAATAATGTTACTTCTAAATTAGAACTTGGCAGGGTTTCGTGCAGTACGTAACACTTGATTAATTGTATAATTAAATTTATTATGTATATGATTAAATTATAGGAACTTGGCCTCCTTTTCAACAGGGATGTTTTTGGTGGGATTTCAATACTTTTTCTTCAAGAAACCGTACCTATTTTTTCTTTAATAAGCTTTAAAGTGTGCATTATGTATACATGACATTATTTTATACCCCTCCCCCTCTTCTCCTCCCCCCCCTCCTCATTGTATTCTCATTTTATCACTGATTCATAAATATTTTTATATAAAATCGATTTTCGATTAAGCCAACTCAAGCGTTATAATATGAAGTCCACGTTTAAAGCTTACATACTTCTTAATAATATTCGTGCAAAATTTTCTGTTTAATCAATCCAATAGGTTAACCCCCAATTTACATAGTTTATTAGCCTTCTGCTTACCCCCAATGTTATTTAGTGTGATTATATATAAATGTATATTAATGTCATTACATTAAAATATAGCTTATGTTTAGAATATAACCGGCCAAGTGCGAGTCGGGAGTTCGACTCGCACTTGACCGGTTATATTCTCGGCACGGAGGGTTCCGTACCAAAAAACCACAAAAAGTCGTACCTATTTGTTGCATGGGAGCCCCCATTTTTTCTTTTTATTTAACGAGATGGAAAATCCTTAATGGATGATATGCCGGACTCCTCTCTCTCAACAAGACAAGCTCTCGAAAGGATGTCCCAGTAAAGGTCCATTTTGTTTCAATTATTATTTTTTTATAAAAATACAATGCTCGATATTCTGTGAGTATTTCAAGCGTCTACTGGTTGCCCTCATTACCTATTAACACAGAGTAACGCGCGCCTTAGACAGTTCGCGTTTCTCTATAGTGTTATACAACGCGCGTCTTTAGACAGTTCGCGTTGCTCTATAGTGTTATACAACGCGCGTCTTTAGACAGTTTGCGTTGCTCTATATTGTAATACAAAGCGCGTCTTTAGACAGGTCGCGTTGCTCTATAGTGTTACCTATACTTGTATAGATCCTCTACGGTAGGTACAGTATATATTTCAAAAAGAGTTTGTGAACTCTATGTTTAATTTCTTTTTCAGAATATTGATGACATTTGAATGATGACATTATAAACACGATATCTACGTCTACAACATAAATTGTGTGTTTGTACGTAAATTGTTTATACTGGAGAAAAATCTAAAATATGGACTATTTGTTTACTATTTCCTATGAAATAGTTATCTTTGAAATATTATACCTACCTAAAGTAATCTGCTGAAAGCGTTGTTCACTTTTTAAAATACAAATATTTACGATGAAAGTCGAAAAATAAGTTAGTATGTGACCCGTATAATGTTCAATCATGGCAACACGAAATTAATTTCATTGAGCAACATTTGATTGTGCTATACCTCCTAAAGCATTCATTTAATTTGCATGGTGTAAAGAGAATGAATGATCTTGATGAAATGTTCAAATTAACTAACGTATTTAAATTGTGAAGGATACCTTATTACCAAATATATAAGACAAAATCGCTAAAAAACACGTTTGTTGTATGGAATAATATTTAAGGGGGGCCCCTTAAATATTATTATGTTTTTGTTTTCAGTATTTGTTGTTATAGCGGCAACAAAAATACATAATCTGTGAAAACGTCAACTCTCTAGCTATCACCGTTCATGAGATACAGCCTCCTGACGGACAGACAGACAGACAGACGGACAGACAGACAGACGGACAGCGAAGTCTCATGAATAGGGTACCGTTCTTTACCCTTTGGGTACGGAACCCTAAAAAAGATGACTCACGCTACGCCGTGCCGGGGCCGAGCCGAGTATGCGAGAGTTTGTGAGTGTGGATGTTTGTTGCTCTTTCAAGCTCAAACGGCTGAACAAATCTGGCTGAAATTTGGTACAGAGATACATTATAGTCTGGAATAGCACATAGGCTACTTTTTATCCCGGGAATGAGTTCCCACGGGGAGCGGGAACGGTAGCGAAACTTTACGCGGGCGAAGCTGCGGGCATCAGCTAGTATTATATATATATTTTGTGTGAACAAACTCACGTTAAACCATAGATTTAGAATTTTTCGTGCTAAATCTATGCGTTAAACCGAGTGGCAACTGAGTGACAGCCGAACTACGGAAAGCGCTCGGAAACAACTCGGTCCCGCCTCGGCTCGGCCACGGCCCGTTGCATGAATAGTGCCGCCGAGCTTCGCCCGAGCAGTCGTGAATGCAACCGGCTCGGTGACCGTGCTACGGCCAACACTCGGCACGGACCCGGCATGGTCTAGCGTGAGTCGTCCTTTAGAATGCTTGCTGATCTCTAAACTACTGGACGGATTTGATCCAAATATTTCACAAATATGAATAACAATATTCAATGTGCAGTATTGACTTTTCCATAATTTGTATGTATAGAGCATTTGATTGACATTAATCAAAACATTGACAACATCTTTTTCAAATCTGATTGAGTTTTTAAACATGACATGTGTGAAATAAAAAGTAAATTAAATCAAAAGAGTCCTCTTATCACTAAGAAGTATTGATACAAATTCGAATCAAAACCCCCAGAAGAAAACAATTGTGACCCCCTTTTAGCCATGTTCTGGAATGAATTTCAATAAAATACGAAACAAATCTTCCATCAATTATGTTAGAGATGATTTATGCAAAATTTGACGAAGATCCGACCAAGGAATCCTGTGGTCCCATACAAACTTTGTAACCCTTTTCCAACTCACGCTTGACCGATTTCTTAAATTTCTCAATTTTTCGTTAATCTACATATAACACCCGATCTGTGTGCCAAATTTCATAACGCTGGGACGATTGGAAGTGGCCTAGAGGTTTTGATGACCGGTCAGTGAGTGAGTCAGTCAGTGCCAAAATTAGCTATATTCATAGGGTCATATTTCAGGATCTACTAAAGCTACATCTATAAAATTTGGTACACTGCCTTAGTACTAGTATATGATTACGTACCTAAAATTTTATTTCTGTACTTGCAATAGGCACTGAGCTACAGGGGGGTCAAAAATGGGTCGAAGCGGTTGGTGTAAATAGAGTACGGCATGCGCTCGGCCTGTTGCTGGAACTTGGCCTGCGCACTGCCGTGCGCTTAGATTTGTCAAAATTCTGACTTCTTTGCAAGGGTAATTACAGCGCAGAACCTTTGTTCTGTTTGTCCTTTTGCTTATTTTCATAACAACATCCTTTCGTGAAAATAATGTACAGTATTTTCTATTGATACAAAGAAAATATTATCTTTAATTAATTCAGCCCTTTCCTTCTTTGCTCAATAAAAATAAGTGTTGAATTTTGGTCTATGTAATAAGATGTCTGTTTATTTAAGCTAAAATAAAGAGATACAACAATATATTTGATACTAGCTGAGCCCGCAACTTCGTTTACGTCACATAAGGTGTATGAAAGGAGAGGTATTTCTTCATCAGAGTCATCAAGCAGCGTCTGAAACTGCCCTGTTTGCTTAATCATAAAAGAGCTTAATGATTAAGTCTATTTTAAAACAATTCAGTGCACGCCTTCGGCGCGGACTGAATTGTTTAAAAATATTCTTAATCATTAAGCCTTTTATGATTAAGCCAACACGCCAGTTTGGGTTCACTCACATTTAAAGAAACCCCTACAATTAAAATTTTCAAAATATGTGATTCTTAAAAGAGTTATAACTCTTTTATTTCTAAACCGATTTACATAAAACAAACGCTAAATGTTAACTGGAGCAAACCTCAACACAATAAAAAAACCGCATTGCAATCGGTTGAGCGGTTACTGAGATTAGCGTGCACAACCGTACAGACAAACAGATATACAGACATACAGACAAACAGACAAAAATTCTAAAAATCATTGTTTTGGGTTCTATTGCGTTCATAAAGCCCCCCTACAATATTTTTTCTTATTTATCTTCCATGTACAGACAGCGACCTGTTACGATTTTATTATATGTATTGATTTAATAGTAAAGTATGATCGCCAATGATTTAGAAATTAATGTCAACACCGCCCGTTGGCGCATATTTATTGTTATCTCGCAAAACGTTTTGCGTTTGAATGAGTTGTCGGGTTCTATCGGGTTTTATTGCAAATGCAAGCAGCATTTGCAATAAAACCCGATAGGTAGCGACGTTCACGGTATCCTTAGAGAAAACTTTTCAGGGCGGTCAAACAGACTGAGGCATGGCAATTTGAATACATTTATCGTGAATGTTTTGGGTTAAGAAGCTTAAACACGTGCCAGCATCCTGAACGGACTTCTTATTGAAAACTGACCCATGCAAGATCAAAATAATTTTTTACATCAGTTTAGTGCCTTGTCTGTTTTTAGACTGCTATACTGAAAAACAAAAATAGTGAGATAAGCATGATATTATTGAAAATTCATTATGTTTGGGCGATAAGAAAACTGCTGTAACTATATTCCATACACATAGAGAAAGAGACAGAGAGAGGTGATTATTAATAAATAAAACTTTTTCTCCCTCCCAATGAATCTGATGGTATAAATTCATGAAATCAAACTATACTCGAGAGCAATGAATCCGGGTCACTTAAAGAATGTTAAAAATCTCGGAAACTAAAAATGATAGGTTAATGCAATAAATTGTATTTAATAGACAATGTAATACTCCTTAAATGAAAGTAAAAAAAATATGAGTCACCATACATTTTATTAACACAAAATTACATAAAGAAAAAACTGCCGATCTCTCCTTAAAACAAAAATAGGAAACATGAAATTTTTGAACTTTATTACGATTTTCTTGAATTTTAATACTTCGTATTGCCTCCTCGTGCTTCCATTACTGCGTTTACGCGGTTTGGCATGCTGTACACCAAGTTCCTTATACGATTTTGGGGAATATTCTCCCATTCCTCTGTGAGAGCAATTTTGAGCTCACGAAGCGTGATTGGGGGAGGGTTTCGTTGTATTACGCATCTGCCTAGCTCGTCCCAAGCATGCTCGATCGGGTTGTTATCCGGGCTGCGCGCTGGCCACTCCATACGAGTAATGTTCATCTCTTGAAGGTAGTCATTCACAATCCTACCTGTATGAGATCGGGCATTGTCATGCATAAATATAGCATCCTCACCTAAATTGACCATAAATGGACCAACGTGATCATTGAGGATTTCTTCCACATATCTTACGCTTGTTAAAGAGCCGTTTTCTATGATCACCAGCTCTGTGCGACTTTCAGAAGAAATTCCGGCCCACACAAGTACAGACCCACCACCGTAGGCTACTTTTTCTTCGATGCATGCTTGCTTGAATCTTTCCCCTGGTCTTCGATACACTCTGTGTCTTCCATCGTGCTTGTAGAGCATAAATTTTGATTCGTCGGAGAACATAACTTTTGACCAATCTTCAATACTCCAATTTACGTGGCTCTGGGCATACCTTAGTCTCGAAATACGATGCCCACGCTCCAGTTTAGGGCCGTTTGCAGGTCTAAGGGGTTTTAAGTTAGATTCAGAAAGCCGACGTCTTACTGTCCATGCACTTGGGTTACTTCCTCCGAGGCGTCGAAACTGATTGGTGAGTTCAGTTCCTGTGAGAAAGCGATTTCGAAGCATGGTGTTCACCAAGGATCGGTCTTCTCGTGCTGTGGTACACCTGGTTCTGCCCGTTCCTGGTCTGCGTAGGTTAGAACCAGTTTCTTCGTAACGTCGGAGAACTCTTTGTACTGTTGACAGCGACACACCGACAGTCCTGGCTGTATCGCGCTGACTCCGGCCGGTTTCCAGCATTGTAAGTATTCTGGTGCATTCTTCAGGCGTAAGCGACATAATTTCAGCTTGATTAATGAATATAGAGCACTATCAACATGGTTTATGTACCCACATAAATGACAGATTACAAACAAAAGCAACACCAAATGCTGTAATTTCGTAGTTCCATCTTCGAAAGTGGCCCTTTTTCAAATTTGATTTTTTTATGATATAACTTTACAATAACTAAGAAGTTTTAATACCTTCATTTAAGGAGTATTACATTGTCTATTAAATACAATTTATTGCATTAACCTAGCATTTTTAGTTTCCGAGATTTTTAGGATTCTTTAAGTGACCCGGATTCATTGCTCTCGAGTGTATATCTAGATTTATATTCATATTTATCAGCTCCAAGTTCTCAAATATCATAATAACATTTCAATGTATGTATACCTGTAATCTAAAACCCTGTTACGAGTAAGAGTAATGTCAACAAATTGTCAAATTGTCAACAATATTGGAAGAATGAATTTCCGTCGCGTACCTATTGAATAAATTAAGACGCATTAATTATTTATTATTTTTCTAATTATTTTTTAAATTGCGGATGGGCATTAATTGATGGAAAGTACCATTATTATTGGTTTGATGGTCCGCACAGTCCATCTCTGGAAGAGTTGACTGCTGAAGTTCAAGGTATTTTATTGGTTTTCATACGTTTGATTATTATACTGTAATTTGTTAATTTTCCGGAATATTTTGTTACAGAATCAGATGACATTTCTTCTGATGACGAGGAAGATGAAGACGACACAGAAGCATCGGATGAAGCGTCGACATCGGAATCCGATGACGATTAATTTTTTTATTCTTCTGTTTCTATATGTTTTTATTTATTTTAATAATTGTATTTTTTTATTTTCATTTTTTCATTTTTGAGAAATGTTTTGTTTAAAAATGTATTGATCAAGCTTGCGAATACATGTCTCCAAGCACCAGAACAACAGCAACGAAATAATGTCATATATTTTTTATTTTCTTGTGGGACTAGCGATACATACCCATTTTTTTGTAGGACACTGTTTTATTTAGGCAAAGGATGCACTAACTCAAGATGTGTTTCTTTGTCCTACGGTTATTAATGAAAAAAATATTACCATAGAATTGACAACTTCGAAGTGTCGGACTGAGAAATACTAACACTAAATTTGTAGGACTAAACGGTCATTCCATTCTAACAATATTTACAAAGGTGCATACAAAAAATCAGCTTGTTATTAATTATTTTAATGGCCCCGTCGTTTCGACATATTCGGAGTGGAGGACGCTCTCAAACAAACCATCCGTTTTGTAGGACAATTATTCCTCCCAGTTTATAATACAATTATTTAAACATTGTAATAAAAAATAAACGGTTAGTCAGACAATTTCAACACTCCATCAAATCGACATGTTTTATAGCTGCGCACTTTATTAGCTACCTCTATCGAGAACTTCACACAGGAAAAACTTGGGCGTCTCGTCGAACGGAAACTACTCACAAAGATTCAGCCTGTTATTAATCAATAAAAAACACAGGCGGTGGCTCCTGGACCATAATGCATGGACCGCTTGCACAACATGTCACAAGAAATACGGTCCACCAAATACCCACTGTATTGACTTAAACGTATTTTACTTAGCATAATTAAAAATTCTATTATGTATCTGGTGCGCAAACTTGCTTGAGAGTAGCTCAACCGAATAGCATCTTCACACTCCAACGAAAGTAATTGTGAATTAGTGACGTATAAAATATCAAGCCTTTGTCTTGTTGTAATTTAGTCACATTGTAATTTATAGCGACTTGCTCAACGATCGAGTTTCACTCGACAATGTCATGCGCTCTGTCGCGTAGACACTACCGGAACAAGGCACAACATCTAAGAGATGGTAATAAAAAAAGGTTTAATTTTTATAAAAAAAAATCCAAAATTATCTCGCAAAACTGAATCTTTTACGAAATAATTAATGTCTCAGCCTAGGCTGTGTGAAACCTTATTTAATGTATTCTCTCTGGTTATTCCGCTAATAGCACCCGTGTCCTCTGCCCATAAAGCAATGTGACCAGATAGACCGTGTTTTTTTTTATAATAAGCTCGCCAAATTGACGTCACCAGCCTGATGGAAAGTCATGGCGCATCTATCGATTCGGGGCCACTCTCACAGTCCGTAAGACTTCTGATTGTGGTCTTTAAGTTAGCGGCCCTGTGATGTTCCTCTTCATGCTCCGCTTAAAGAACCCGGGATTGTTCTTTGTCTTTGCCTGTACTTTTTACCCTAGCTAAAACTAATTGGATTCATTCATTCATTTGTGTATCCACCAAAGTGGAGTTGATTTGGAGCAACTAACTTATGTACTATCTTTTAAGTTCAATTAAAAAAGGGGTTATCTGTATAGACAGTTTACAATTTATTTTCAAAGCATAATCTTTTAGTAAATAACAGTTACATCGTTACGAATCTCCCCTCCAATTAATTTTAATAGCTATAAACAATGCATAACCATTATTTGATGAAATACAACAAAATATCAAATAATTTGAGTCCCCATCAAGATTTGTGGAGTTTCTTAACCAAATTAACCGCTGAGTTTTAATTACGTTGAGCTTTAATTAATGTCCTGGGGAACGTTTCTGTAGAAAACAAAAGGAAATCCACTTTTCCGGCGATGGCAATGTCTAGACAAGGTACTATCTTAAAAGTTAATAAGTTGTTGAAAAAATAAAAACGGTAGGAATTTTTTTATACATAAGTATTTCATACATAGCTGAAATCCATCTTAGAATGATAATAAAGGAGGGGTAGGAGAGGACCCCACCTCACACCCTCGATTCGTCAATCGTAACGTACCTACAACAGTTAAGGATATTCACAACTAATTGTAATGACGAACCGAAGTCCTCAGGAAATGAATTTTGGATGTTAGATAGGAAAATTAACTGTACTCCATGTTTTTGCACGCGGCTACGGATAAGATGGTAGTCGCTAAGCCACATTGGAGGCCCTGGTAGCCGGGTCCAAATATTTCAACAGCAGGTACCGACCGACCGTAATTATACGATGTTTGCCCTTATTTTATGTGGCAAAAGAGATTTTTCAGTGGACATAATATTTCTTGGTCAAGAGAAAAAGCCCCTTTTAATCCTCGAAAAACGTCTTATCTGGCCCAGCAAGCCAGTAGACGCAGGTTCGAGTCCTGCTCGAGACAAAAGATTCTTTTTACATAAAATTTGTAATTTAGTTAGCATACTCATTGCTTTCAAAATTATTTTCTCTAACATCTTATTGTTATAGGAAAACACGAACTTACACACTAACCACATTTCGGTGGTTCTTTAGTTCGGTAAATAATAAATTCGTCTTGTAAATGGTAGCTAACTGTTGGTTTGCAAGTAATAGTAGATTTGTAGGTGTAAATCATTTTAGAATTTATTCATGTCATGAATTCGCTCTGCAGCGTGCGAATATATACTGAAAAGCATTCACTTGGTAAACAGTTTTGTGCATAATTGCTATTTGTATTCAATACTACGTTTTATTGGAATGACATTGCATTTTCAAATAACTTAATTATTTATTGATTTAAAAGTTTATTTTGGTAGACAGTTTTATAGAATAACTAGATGATGCCCGTGGCTTCTTCCGTGCTTCTGTTAACATTTCCTCATCATCGTTGCAGCCGATTTGACGTCCACTGCTGGGTATAAGCCTCCCCCAAGAATCTCCACAACCTTCGGTCTTGAGCCACCCGCATACAGCAGGCTACCCCGACCTTTATCAGGTCATCTGTCCACGTTGCAAGAGTGTTGGAGTGGCGACTACGTACCGGAAAACGCAGTGTGGAAAACCATATCTTATTCTCAGGCTATGTATTATTCCTAGGGATATCCTTTCGAGGGCTTATCCGGGGCTCCTAACCGTAGGCAGTAGGTTGGGAACGTGGGGTTTTTAGTCAGTAAGAGTCCGGTATAGCATCCATGACGAATTTTTCTCGCGGTAAAGAAGAGGCTACGTATTATTTCAGACTATAATCCATCCCTGTTACTAATTTCAGCTAGATTTGATGAGCCAAAGCATGCATATGCATAGTATTAATAAGGATAAATAAGAAGTAAGTAAGGATAATATAGATAGGTATTTAGTAGGTCACCTGTTTACCCCTCGGGGTTTAGGGGTCATGCGTTACTTCTCATGGAGCTAACGTTACACCCTGAGAGTACAGTAGTGGCTTCTTCAATCAGATCCCTAAGATTCAATATCTTAGGGATTAACGAAAAGACCCACATTAGGAGGAAGGGCATAACGGTACTCCGTTCGTTGAGCAGCCCGCCTGGGGCAGTACCTCCGCCCTGCAGAAGACCGCGGTAATAGTAACCTGACTCCGGTTGGGTTATGTTCTCCGTCGGTTAGCAGGGATCCAGAGCTCATTGGGGTTCGCCTCTTCACGACAGGAGAGACTTTGCCTCTGGTGTTGCAAACGTTCATAGGCTGCGGTGACCACCAGTCTGTCTGCCACCTTAGTGGTATAAAAAGACCTGTTTTTCTACTAATCTACTTATCAAACTTAACCAACAAATGATTACTGCTTTTTATGATACCACTAAGGTGACAGACAAACGGTCGATCATTTAGAAAGTTGCCACTGTAACCTATGGATATTTGCAACACCAGAGGCACTACATTCGCGCTAAACATGTTACGAAACGGTTAGTACAAGAGTGTATCCGTTCTTCGGAAGGCACGTGGAGCCGTTGTTGCTGACTTCCTGTAAGGAAGTCAATAACTCAATTCAAGGCCACAGTATTCACAAGTTACCCTTCGGTTTGAACATGGCAATAACATCACTACCGATTACGTCGGTCGCGGTCGGACAAAATACAGAGGTGCGAAATAGGTATACCTTTGTTTAACTCTCCGGGAAAGGCGTGACTCTATCAATGAATGAATGTAAACCTCGAGAATCTAAAAATAATAATAAGAGAAACCTTATTATATCATGGAATAAAAGGTTAAGATTAATCATAAATTAAGTATTATAAACAAAATTATGCATTGACTTTCACGAAAAGGTCTTCACATTCGCATGATTGTAGTTACAATCAGTTATTTGTAAAATCTTTTTGCCCTTTCACTGGACATTGTCCAAAACCATAATAGCTTATTGGCCGCCTGACTGGTTTTCTATATCTCAATAGAGATCAGAATCCCTAAAAATACTTCGGATCTATACTAGCTGACCCGCGCAACTTCGTTTGCGTTATAAATAAAGAACCGCTCGACCGATTTTGTGCAAACTTCACATATACCATCTACTAAAGAGCCCGAACAAAGCCTAAACATTTGGTTTGGATAGGTGAGCCCGTTCTTGAGTTATAAAATTACAACGAAAAGTGGCATTGATTTTTATATATATAGACTATATTATCTTCACGCCAAATCCCTTGCGGGGTAGGCAGAAATAACTTCGGCTCTAATTATAATTTTTAATGAATGATGAGAGCTAAACCATTAATTGTTATGGCGTACGAGTATAAGGATTTGTTTTATTTACCACTTGCTGATCCGTGCAAGTTCGTTTACTTATTGTTGACTTTTCTGTACTTTTATTTATCATACTAAATATTCTCTTAAATTACTCTTTTATTCTTTTTTTTTAACGTGAGGGAAAATCCATCATGGATGCTATGCCGGACTCCTTCCGACTAAAAAACCTCACGTAACACCCAACAGCCTATGGTTGGAAGCCTTAGGTAAGCCCTCGGATGGATGTCCCAGGACTCCCAACAGACCTACGGCTACCACCGCGGCCTCGTCTAGGGGGTTGTTTGGGTGCTATTCCGCGTCTTTGGGGTTTTTGATGTCATCGCGCTTCTTAGGGGGGGCGTGCGTGAATCTCTCACGTCACTCCGCCGTCATGGGCCTGCTTCTGTAAGGACAATGAGCAGCCGTCTCATCGTCCTCAGGCCCTCAGTCATGGAAGCCGATAGTCTTCGGCGAAGACACGTCGGCGGCGCCTATGCCCACGACTGGGTAACTCGGGTGGGAGAGTTCTCTCCCGCTACCGCCCCGCCGCGCCGCCTCTTTAACGCGCATGACCTGCTCGCAGAAAGAGGCGCCGCAGTCCCACTTACTCCCGCTGGAGATCATGGTTCGCACCATGGCCTCGAGCGAAAGAGTGTCCACGCCCAGACCCACTACGAGGACCTGGTGCTGTTGCGCCCACGCCGTGCACTCCACCAGCGTGTGGAGCGCTGTGTCATCGCTGCTGTTCTCACAGCGCTGAAATTTGGCCGTGGCTTCCCGGTGTCTTCGACACAGATACTTACCGAAGCTACCGTGTCCGGTAAGTATCTCAGACTCCCGGCAGGAGAGTGGAGTACCGATTGTGGCGAATCCCCCCTTTGGTTGCTCAAGTTGCGCCTTTCATGTCTCCACGGTTTCCTGGTGGAGAATTAATAGCCATTGTGAAATTTCCCTACCGCAGTTATCGTGGTGTAATGTACCCAGAAGAGTGATTCGTTTTTCACTCACCCTGCATTGTCCTACCCACAAAGTAGAAAAGTAGATACCTACATTCATCAATATCATCATCATCAATATCAATCAATATCAATATCAATACATTTAATAAAATCGTAACTGTCTGTTTGTCTGTACGTTTGTGCAAGCTAATCTCAGCAACCGCTCAACCGATTGCAATGGAGTTTTCTTTATTGCGTTGCTTATTGCTCCACATAGCATTTAGTGTTTGTTTCATGTCAATCAGTTCATAAATTCAAAAGTTATATCAATCTAAAGAATCTCATATAAAATGCAGCGTACGTAGTCGCAGGCAACAGCTATTTTGAAACAGATGCAGTAAAATTATGGTTATTTCTATCCAAAAATAACAATTGTTGCCGAAAGCTCACAAGATTGATAAAGTTGCGATCCGCTGTCTGTTTCATCCTCCGATTATTTGGGGAAATAAATACAGAAAAACTTTTCTTCTACATGAGAAAACACTTTGAAATTCCAGGGCGATCGATCACAGAGTTGAAGTTTATCCACCTTATTGACCGATCGTGCGGAATATCTTCATAAGAGTTTAAAGCGGATTTACTTTGTCTATCACTAAGCCTCCCTGTTTTACCTGACAGGCACAGAGTACAGATGATAAAACAAGAAGCCGTGAGACGATCTCACCCGACTTCCCCTCTCAAAAACCGTTTCTTGTGAAAGTGAAAGTTCAATCCGACTGACGTTGTCATTTTTGTTTTATTTCAAACTTTGAACAGATGATCTACGTGACCTAGTGACGTAGTTTAATGCAACAAAGACACAGACTACAGACTCAAGTCTCGCCATAAGCCCCTCTGCAGTCTTTTTTATGGAGAGGGGCTAAAACTACCAACGTGTGATGTGCCGGTTGCCAGTAAAATGGCAATCGGTATGATAAGTTGAACGCCTTTTTAGACGGCTTTAAAAATTTCAACAGCAGGCAGTCCCAACCTGCGCCTGTCCATCTCAACACGGCAATACGGCTCACCACCTATTACGTGGGACAAATACTAGAAAGGTGAAATGTGGGCATATAATATGCCCACATTTCACCTTTTTAGTACCTGCCTACCCCTTCGGGGATAAAGGCGTGACTATAAGTATGTATGTGTGATTGTGTGTACAGAAGAACTGCATCATCACAAGTCAATCCATTAGAATATTAGATCCTCAACAGTTTTCGTAGTATTTCGATAATACAAGAACATGCTGAGGCGATGTGTGTGAGGAGAAGAGGTAGGCTCACATTCGAAGTCAAAGTTGCAAGAGAGACACCTTCGCTGTTAGAAATAATGTATGACGTTTAAAGAAGACATTCTAAATACTTAAGTAACTAGGTTCTAACCATTCAATCTCCCTCAAGTAAGCAGCATTAGAGGCAGACCCAAAATATCAGAACTGTAAATGAGTGGTGGGAATGAATTATGAAAGTGCATCCGGAGCTCCAAAGAGAGAACTTCGAATGAAACCTGAAAAAGGGTATATTAAATAACCGCAGAGGATCTTGATCTAATTCAACTTTTACCTTTTCTTTTCATAATTTTACGAATATATCAGCAGGTAAATATACTCGTAGAACTAGTAGGTACATACGTCAAAGTTATTCAACATCAAAGCGCTAAGTTTCGTTAATACAGAGCATATAAGTAAAATTACGTCGATCTCAAGCGAGCGTATAACTAAGAAATCTCTTAGAATTAGTAATAAGGTTCGTAATATTGAAATTCAATTTCCAGAACTTTCTCATATTTCTTACTTTGATATCAACTGAAACTGAGAAGTAGAATCGTTAAACAATGTAAAACGATTCGTCAGACACTAACGAAGGTGTCTTCATTGCAAGTGGAAGCCTTGGAAACCCTCGCTTTGAAATTTAATTAACAGATAGTTACAAGGGAATTTCTAAGCGTTTCGTCAGCGTTTCCTAGCGTGTGAATTATGCTCTTGAATGATTGGACTAAATGCTTTGTCACTATTCATTATACTAACTGGCTTTTTTTGTGCGACGCTTTCTGTTTTCATATAGCTAACTTAATATATAGATATTACTTTACACTTCGTTGTATGAGGAATTAATTAAAAATAGAAAGCTTTAAAACAGATGTCAAAATGTCTGTGACATTTTTCATAACTGGATAATTTTCAAGAAAAATCTAAAATTAAAGACTATCTTCTACATTTTAGAACTAATCTGATCTCAAATTACTCACTTTCCAGCCACCTGCGTTCTTGTTGGTTCTAATAAGCAGTCATAACTTATCACAGCACTGTTTAAGACTTATTTCTTCGAGCTTGGAACTATGCGAACGGACTTAGAAACAAAATTTGTGATGCTATTGCTAAAGCAATAGTGTATTCTATAGTCTTAGCAATATGGTGCATTGTAAGGATGTAAAGGAATATGCTTTGAAGTCAACTTAAACAAATGTTTGTTGAGGAGTTTCTGCACCTGTGTCTTAGTTATATATCTCTGTCGAGGTATCTCTGTGAGGCACTTTGACAATGATCGAAGGTATCGTAGATTTGACCTACTGGGACTTCACCCGACTTTATGAGGGATGTTTCTTGGAGTTTGACTCGGCAACTAGACGTCTTCTTTTTCAAGTAAGGGTTTCTAAAAATGCACAATAAAATTGCTACCAACGAGCAACGTCTATAATTTGCTTTTTCATTAACATATTCTAAATTTTCCATCGCAGTTTCTATTTCAGTATGTATTTGAACGGTTTAATTTATCCTTTATCTTATTTTTATTTATAATTTCGCTGACAATAAACATAAGCTGCTCGACTGACCAACAACAAACTTAAATTCCTTCAATCTTGATGACGAAGTAATAATCCAAAGCGTCATCTATTCTATATCTCCAATTGGGAAATCCACTAATGGAAATATGGATTAAACTCCCGCTAACCCTAGATATTATGCCACACTAGTGACGCCTACAAATTGGTACACATCTGTCTTAATTATAAAAATAATTCATTAATTCAAATCGTTGGTGATCTAGCTTTTGTTATGTTATTTTCTATGCCCCTTTCAAACTTAGCCACGACAAAATTAGTTAAGTAAGTTATAAGTCGAAATTACATGAATCTTATCATGTAAATGAGATTTTATTATATAACGGCGTATTCATATACCTACGTCCAAGTTCCGATTAGGTTCAACTCCAGTAAAGCGGTGATATTTTTTTTGGAGACTACGTTTATTAATGTTTAAGAATTATGAACCATTTTTCACGATGTCTATAAGCCCCACATAGCGCTGAACACACACAACATTGCCTGTCCTCCTTTTGTGTTGAGAAACAACTTTGAACTCCTTTTTGACCGACCACAGACGTTATAGTATGACATCATGCAAACACACATAGTCTGACTTACCAAATTACTAATTATAATCATCTACTACACATCTAAAACGTGGTGACATTATTATATTTACCAAGACGATAATATTACCTAAAGAAGTAGGTAGGTAGTGTAAATCTGAGACAATCCTTCAACAGTCTGCCCGAGCCAAGACGCTCAAACAGGATCAGGTCAGGTTGTGTAAGGCCGGCTTATCGAGAGCTGGGTGCCGTGCATATTAAAACTACCTGAAAATACCGCAGCTTTAGTCTGAGAGAATATTCTATTAGTTTGGGAAACATTGTAGCAAGCAGACAAGTAGAATTTATTGAGATTAGTTTCGAAGCATTTTTTAATGCGAATAGGACTTTGTAATATTATTCCAATTGCAATTAATTATGTAACTAGGTGTACTGTTTATCGTCGCTCGCTCGCAGTCGCTCATCGAGTCCATACCAACTGTCTTCTTGAAACTAATCTATATTTGTTACCAATTTATCAACAAGTATCGTTTTTGAAGAGGGTTGATATCAAACAAATGACTTGTATAACATTATAAAAAGCGCAATAATCTGTAAACTAGAAAATAATCGAGAAAACTAAACTGCGTGCTAAAGGCATCTTTGTAAGTTTTTTGTAAGCTCTAGTTACAAGTATATTAAAATTTTTCATTACTGTTCTCAGCTTCTGTTTTAATTTTCACATTTGTATTTGTACAAATTTTTGTTCAGTGAAAAGTATATGGACACAAATAGAAGATTACTTACTTACTAAGAGCTGAATAGTGCGGCGCTTGATAAGTTGGTGTTTGAGTACAATAGTAACAATTCTGTGTTAACAAATAGTAACTGCAGTATACCGTTAATTTGATTATAAATTGAAGAGATGCGCCCATGCTGATATATCAGCACTTCAACCCCTTAGATCATATTATTAGAAACAGAAGAAAAAGCAAAGATGATACCTAATAATATAACCCGTTGCGTTGTATACACTCTACTTTTGCACATAAACTGTGTAAAATTTTATGTTCATCCATAATGTTACTCGCTTAAAATGTAGCTTACACATTATAGAGCTACATTATTAGAAA
This sequence comes from Miltochrista miniata, assembly GCA_933228765.1. Lineage (NCBI taxonomy): Eukaryota > Metazoa > Arthropoda > Insecta > Lepidoptera > Erebidae > Miltochrista > Miltochrista miniata. The sequence goes on from OW121756.1 coordinate 26,408,417, forward strand.
GTATAAGACCACGAATGTTTATCAACTTAAATCCTTGGTACACGATAAATGTACAAACAATCAATATTTTCATTAAAATCATAAGGCAAAAACTATGCAGAGTGTTTTTATTTCACTATAAAGCCCACAGTTCCACGTCTGCCAGCGTTGGTAGTAGCTAATTTGTTTTATACTACAATTTTATCATACAGATGGGGCACGATATAAATGCCTTTTTTTTAGTTAGTTTTTGTATGATTTATTCCTTTAGTTTTTAGTGAGGGCATCGAGCTGAAACAAAGAACAAATAAATAAAAATAAGTGCATTATGAATATTAATTTCTAAAAAAATCTTTTCCATTTCTATTCTTCACAGAAATATCCATAATTTTTCATTTGTGGTACCTACCTAAATAAATAACGGACCGACACAGAACAGTTCTATGCTACTCACATACAGATTTATTGAATAAAGCAAAATATATATAAAATAAACTATTGAGTAGTTTAAAAGGTCTAAGCTATACTATGTAAAAATAACAAGATACAATTCTGACAGCATTAATAGTTGGTGCTACTTACAGCTTCTTTCATTTTATCAACAGCTTCATTGAATCTCCTCTTAATAGTTTCAGGATCGAAAACTAAACTGCCACTAGGAGCATTAGCCTGCTGGAGTATTAAATGATTTATTGCCTGTATTACATCGAATGGATTTTCAGTTGTAGTTGGTGCTTCTGCCGCTGTGTCACGTTTCACGAAAGCATGGACCTGTGACAATAATATATATATCATGAGTATTTACTTTTTTTTTTTTGAGCCCTAAGGATCCACCCAGGAGCGAGAGGTGGAGGTAGAGAACGCTATATGCGTACCACACGGCCGGCCGTGTGATTATGTCAGACTCTTACTGACTAAACTCTACCTTGAGCCTCTAGCCCTTGGGCCTTGGAAACTCGTCGGAAGCGATCACCCTTCTAGGGAAGGGTGATCGAGTATTTACTTTCATACTTCATTTATATGTAATTTCTCTTAAGAAATGTTTATGAATGATATTTATAGGTTAGAGGAGTTCATTGTTTATACAGAGAAACAACAAGACACATGAATTTTAGAACCGATAACACCAACAGACCCAGGCCGTCTTTTATTGTTTAAATACTCTACGGGTTATATTCAAAATACTCTTAAACTACAGGATGATTCATGCCTGATTTTGAACTTTATTTATTTTTTAATAACTCAACGTGCTTAAAAATAAGTTTCTTTGTTTGACTGAATGCGCTAAACTTTGAAACCAACATTCCAGTTAAATTTGCAAAAAAATGTTTTGAACAGCCCACCAATTTGTACTTTAAATATTATTCGTTGATTTAGTGCTAATAACTCATTCTCTTCTCAAACTTACATAATATTATCTGACGGCACTTACTGGGGGCCTAAACCAAATCCAATTTCCACCTGCTTAGCCGCAAGTTAGTGGTCACACATATCAGGACTGACCGCAGCGTAAGATGATTTACACAGTGAGCGTTTACAGAACGCTGAGCAAACGAGGTCATAAAATTATACAACTACTAGCTGTTCCCTGTTACGTCCAACTAGCTGCTTCGTCCACGTAGAAGTCGTTATCAAGTAAAATCATTATCTACCCTCTTTTTGCATAGTGGGTTAAAAAGTGGCCAAAATTTCAACAAAATTTCATCTACCGCTTCGGCGGTTTAGGCTAGAAAGCGTAACAGACAGACAGACGGAGTTATTTTCGCATTTATAATAGTAGTAGAAATATAAATTATTCTATCACACAGAAAATGGTTTCTCAGTCTCTCCTGCACATGAAGAAAGGGTTTTTTTTTACTAGCCTCAGCATTGCTTGATATTAGATTTTTCAAATTTCTCGCTAGTGGCCCCGCTGACTCAGTGTTCTGTAAACGATCACTGCAGTAAGCAGTTTTCACTATGGCCGGTCCATGGTTGGGTGACCATCCATGTGATTACTTTGTGACATTGTTTTGAGCGTTTCCGTGCTTCGGAAGGCACGTTAAGCCGTTGGTCCCGGTTGCCAGTAAAATGGCAGTCGTTAAGCTAAGTTGAAGGCTTTATTTCAACAGCAGGCAGTCACAACCTGCGCCTGTCCATTTAAACACGGCAATACGGCTCACCACCTATTACGTGGGACAAATTATACAAAGGTGAAATGTGGGCATATAATATGCCTCTGCCTACCCCTTCGGGGATAAAGGCGTGACCATAATTATGTATGAAATTTCTTCACACACTTCCACGGCTGTATGAAGATTCTTTATTTCAGTTTTATAACCCTTACTTTAAAAAAAAAACATTTTTATGTGTATTTTTTTATGAGGGAATCCTCATTGGATGCTATGCCGGACTTCTACCGACTAAAAAACCTACCTAACAGCCTGCGGTTGGGAGCCCTGGGAAGGACACCCCAAGAATTTTTTATGTGGTTATCTCGATAATCGTAGAATTGTTTCTTCCGATGGAGAAAAGATAATGACTGGATGATTACATTTAGTTACTTACACTGACAAGGCAGATAGCCAATAGAATTATCGAGAAAGACTTATTCATATTGACGGCAGACTAATTAATCAATCGATCGACTTCACACTTCAACAGTACATTTATTACTAAAGCAGAATCACATATTTCTATTTTATCTAGATTTCTACTGAGAATCAATGCATTTTGTGTCGACCCCAGAACTTTGACTAGCTCTTGGTCACATAATTTATTATGCTATGATAACTGACAATTGACTCAAGTGGTCTAATGTAAACATTAATTTAGCAAAAAACAAAATATCGAAAACTTGAACAGTGGCTAACAGTAAGACTAGAAAGGTAAAAAACTGTTAACCAACGTTATTTATCCCAACATTTATAAAAAAGATTTCCGTCGCGTTATTTTTTTGTTGAAGAATACAAGACGAGAGGAATTCATGAGGAAGATTTAGTACTTAGGTATATAATTTGATGATACCAATATCGTTACAAAAAAATCGAATATACGAGTACGAATAAACACCTAGCATTTTAAATATGATTTTTCGTATTTTGTTTATACTTATTTATGATTTTTTTATAATCATTTTGGTAGCCTTCGACATTATTTAAGTATGTAAAAGTTAACCAAAACTGCAAGCGCTTATGACAAAAACAAACATTGCTACTTACTACATCGCTTGATGTATCAATTGTTTCGCTGTTTTCTGTTATTGGAAGTGGAACATAGTCATAGCTCCTGCCGCGCACTTGGACGAAAAACTCATGCACTGAGTCGAAAACAGCGTCTAACGGGTCCTCTGTAGTTCCCAATCCATCTGTTGACACGTTACGATTCTCGATAGCTTCAACCTGAGACAACAAAAGAGTACTAAAAAGCTAAGACTTGGCTCTATTTTTAACCGACTTCAAAAAAGGAGAAGGTTACTCAATTCGACCGTTTATATTTTTTTATTTTTTTTATGTTTGTTCGCGCAGAACGCCGTCGTTTATGGACCGATTTGAAAAAAAAAATTTTCGTTCAAAAATAGATACTCCCAAGGTGGTCCCATTTTAAAGAAATCAGGATGTGATGATGGCATCCTGGAGAAATCGATGGGAACTTTTAAAAATTGTAGGGGTATCTAGGGCATTTGTTATTTTTTTTATTAAGGGCTTTAAAGTAGTACAACTTAATGAAGGTCTGGAGTCGACCTGATGATGGAGACGAAAGGCAGTAGAGAGAATTCCCTAACGATATACAGCAGTTACCTTGTTTGGGCTTGATTAATTTGAACTGTCGAGAACTTTACACCTAGATAGATAGATTTTCAGTCTCTAGGTCACTAAAAATAGTGAAAAAAAAAAATTTTAACAAAAAAGAAACAGACTTCAAACAGAACTAAAAACTGAAAAATAAAGTTTACTTAGCACACAGTTAGTATATTCTGATTTATCTGATATCATTAAATATAATACTGAAGTCGGTGCCAATATGACTATGAGAGAGATTAATTATGCCTACCTAAGCCTACATAGTTTTACTGGGGTGCTATCCCGCGTCTTTGGGGGACTTCCGGGTGTGATCCCGCTTCTTAGGGGGAGCGTGCGTGAACCCCACACGTCACGCTGCCGTCATGGGCCTGCTTCTGTAAGGACGGCGAGCAGCCCACTCACCATCCTCAGACCCCCGGTCATGGAACGGCGTAACTCGATGGGGAGAGTTCTCTCTCGCTCCCGCCCCGCCGCCTCTTTCACGAGCACGGCCTGCTCGCAGAAAGAGGCGGCACAGTCCCACCTACTCCCGCATGAGACCATGGCTCGCACCATGGTCTCGAGCGAGAGAGTGTCCACGAGGACATGGCGCTGTTGCATCCACGCCATACACTCCACCAGCGTGTGGAAAGCTGTGTCATCGCTGCGGTCCTCGCAGTGCTCGCTCTCGCTTCCAGGACCCATGGAGGGTCTCGGTTAGGAGACATGTCGCCTCACCTGAGATCGCGCAGTATCCCTTTATCACCCTGACGGCCATCGCCCTCTACGGGCCCAGCAATTTAGTCACATTGCTGGTCGTCAGGGTCTCCGCCCATTCGGGGGCCCTCGATCTCGATGCTGATGACGTCTCCTACCGTGGAAGCAAGAGCCTCGGTTTTGTGTAGGGCGACCTCGAGATCTAGCCGCCGTATCCGACCCACGACATGAGCAACCCCTGCCGTGGTCTTTAGTGCTGCGTCTCGGTACGTTGCTCTCCGAGCCATAACGAGGGTGTCGTCGACGTAACAGGTTACGCCGACCCCTCTGAGCAACGAAGCTAAGATAAGGCTAACTTCAGATATTAGTGATGCGTCTCGGTACGTTGCTCTTCGCGCCATAACGAGGGTGTCGTCGACGTAACAGGTTACGCCGACCCCTCTGAGCAACGAAGCTAAGATAAGGCTAACTTCAGATATTAGTGATGCGTCTCGGTACGTTGCTCTTCGCGCCATAACGAGGGTGTCGTCGACGTAACAGGTTACGACGACCCCTCTGAGTAATGAAGCTAAGATAAGGTTAACTTCAGATATTTTCCGAAAAATATGTAACCTGTGACACTCAACCTCACATTTGATTTATCTACTGTCACTCCATTCTGAAATTATTATTGGGGTATTATTCAATAAATGTTTATTGTCCTCTTTGTCTATAAACTGCTTTGAATATATGTATGTATGAAAGTTTGTGAGGATGTCTGTTCTCAATTACACTGGAATTTGTTTTGCAGATAATCAGTTATCTGTAAAACAATTCCAGTTAAAGACAGATAAAACATATTGAACATAATGTATTCATCCAGGGTATCAGTATCCTGGTTGAATACATTATGTTCAATGTTTTTTATCTTTCAAATATAGTTTATCATGGTTGTATCTTATTGATTTCAATTTTATTAACTTTACAATCATTTTGAAACTAGTTCCATGATTCGTTCAGTAAAACAGTTCTATGATGAATTTGATTTATTATAACTGCCATATAATAATAACACTAGATGATGCTCGCGGCTTCGCCCGCTTGAAATTCGGTACCTGTTCCCGCTTCCCGTGGGAGCATGTTCCCGGGATAAAAAGTAGCCTATGTGTTATTCTAGACTATAAGCTATATCTGTTCCAAAATTCAGCCCAATCCGTTCAACCGTTAGAGCGTGATTGAGTACCTAACAAACATCCAAACATCTAAACATACAAACATCTTCACAAACTTTCACATTTATAATAATTAGTAGGATAGCTTTAGCCTTCGTGGCTTTTTTTTTAAACCATTCAACACCAACATCATACGCTGTTAAGAGTTGGCCATTTCGCGAATAAGTCTTTTTAAGAATTAGCCCTTTGACGAATTAGTCCTTTTCAGAATTAGCCATTTCGCGAATTAGTCCTTTTGCGAATTAGCCCTTTCCAGACTCGGGTGCCATTTTGCGAATTAGGCATTATGCGACTCAACGGTAGAAAGTAGGACTAGTAGGACTAGCTAATTGCGGCTTCGCCTGCGTTAAATTTGGTACCCGTTCCCGCTTCCCATGGGAACATATTCCCGGAATGAAAAGTTATTTCAGACTATAATCTACCCCGGTAAAAATTTCAGCCCGATCCGTTCAGATGTTAGAGCGTGATTGAGTAACAAACATCCAAACATCTTCACAAGCTTTCACATTTATAAAATTAGAAGGATTATTATTATAGTAGGATTGGTACTTCTTGCTACTTACATCATTGCTTTCTTTATCAATTGTCTCTCTCTCTTCCGATTCCACTATATCCTCGGGGTCAACGTCATTACTGTGTTTATTGCGCAGCTTGTTGAACCAATCTACAACTGTATCCAAAACTGCATCTAACTCGTCCTCAGTTGTTGGTGCTTCTGCAGCCGCATTACGTTGCTCTAAAGCTTCAGCCTATGACCAGAAAATAATACACATGGAAAGGAGAAATCTTACTCACGAAAATGTTTTCAATTTGTAAGAGATGTTTTCTATAACATTCTTGATACTTTTCAAGAAATCTCACAACGTATACAGAACCATCAGAACCTTATTGACTCTTAGAGGCTCTTTACCCATTTTCATATTTTCATATTTTTTTTCCACAAAATTTCAATTAAAACTCCACGTTGTATCAAATCTTTTTGAATTGAATAAATATAATTTCAATGAATACCTAATCATAATTCAATATTAAGTGATGTATAATTTAAAATAGGTATAGCTATTTTATACATAGCTACTTTAACTACAAGTCCAAAGATGGGCGATCGTTTATCATATTTTGGGTACGTTTTTTTTTTAACGTACCGAAACAAATAGATAAAACTTGTGCCTCTGTCCGTTTCAATACGACTATTAGGCTCAACACGTGACACCTAATATAACTGATCAAAATTGGGCATAAATTATCACCTCTTCGAAAAAACCTGACTTCAGGAAAAAAATCTATGTCGATCTATTAGGTACTCACAGTGACAAGGAAGATAGCTATTATTCCGAAGAAGAAAGACTTATACATATTGGTAGTAAAAAAAGCAAACGACTTCACAGTTGAACACTACAATATCTACTAAAGCAAAAATTGTACATAATCTTCCTAGTCTAGACGTCCAACAGGAACAAATATTGGTTTACTGAAATGACCCTGGTGTCTTCTTGACCGCTAATTTATTAATTTACCTTTAACGGCTGTTAACATCGAGAACTGTCAGTTAGAATTTCCTGTGACACTATAACTGGATGGAAACTCAGACGATTTTGATTGTTTTGGCTTGCCAAGACAATAGAGATCCCTCAAAAATAGTTAACTTTTCCCGTTTTTATAATATTTTTCATTGCTGCTCCGCTCCGCTTCAATTCGTGGTACCGTGATGTTAAATAACCTATACCTAATATATCCTCAATAAATGAACTATCGAACGATAAAATATTTTTTGAACTCCAATCCGTACTTAGTTCCTGAGATTCTAGCGCTCAAACAAACAAGTTCTTCAGCTTTATACTATCAAGTATGTAAGATTTTTTTATTTATTAATACCATAAACAATAATTCTTATACCTACCTATGTTGTACAATTGTTGTAAAAGATGCTTTAAGGTTTGTCCAATCATTTCAGGTCAGTCAATTACCAACTTGTAATTTTGTTTGTCATTAAGATTTTAATTGAATAGGTACCTATCTTATTAAAATAATATTTGAAAGTACATTATATGACTTTATACGTCACTTAAAGACACTTACGAATTAAATAATCACATTGTACATAAGTGAGTACCTATGCAACTGAAAAAACAAACAGAACCACTACTGTAAAACGAAGAAACAACAGGCCAAGTGTGAGTCGGATTTGCATTGTAACAAAAACGACAAAAAATTGTTGAATGGGAACCCCCTTAAACATTTTTTTAAAATATTTTTGATGATAAAGCTACAACAGAACTGGTGACAGACAAACATACTGTAAACGAAGTATCCGTAATAGGTCGCCGTTTTTACTCTTTGAGTACAGAAATCCGAAAATTAAATAAATAAATAAATATTCACGGACATTTCACACAACGCTGTCTGATCCCAAAGTAAGTTAGGAATAACCTGCTTGTGTTATGGGTATCAGACCACGGATATTAATACTTATATACTTTTAAATACATACATATTATACATAGAAACACCCAGACTCCTAAGACAAACATTTATGGGTCACACAAATATTTGTCTCCGGTGGGAATCGAACCTACGACCTCCAGCGCCGCAGGCGGTATCTCTACCGACTGCGCCACAGAGGCAGTCAAATTAACTGAAAGAAACTTGCCATCACAAAACCAACGAATGTGTATCCATGGCGTTGCACCACAATGCACATTCGCCTTCCTGCATGCACATTTAATTACAATAGCACGATTAGGTCGCACTTAGTAACTCTGTAGTAATCTGTGCCTAAACCTAATGCAGTGTATTCTTTTTATGTGACCTTCATGAGTGTAATTCATACGATGATTTGGAATTGGTGAAGGTCTTTGAAGAAGTTCTAAAAATTGACTGGTGGGTATAATGAATAGCAAGGATGTCACGAGTAACGTGACGTATAAATAAACGTGTTTAATTAAATGGTTTAAAAAACCCTAGAAAAATACGCTTTTATAATGCACGAAAAAAGCAAAAATAAATAATGGATCGTTCAAGTTGCCTCTATTTCTAGGCTGAAGTGTAAACTATGTGCTTTTAGAAATAATATTTGATTGCAAAAGCGTGGGGCACTGGGTGCATGATATCTTGTCAGATCAAGGATAAGGTCACATTTATAAAAGCGTGTTTTTCTCGTGTTTTTAAAACATTAATTTACACTGTCACGCTATTATATATAGTATCCGGAGACAAACAGATAAAGACATTACAAAATCTTTTCTGGAGCAGGATGAGAGCGATGCCTATAAGGTGCACGCAATGAACCTGGAGATGCAGAATGAATGGCTTACTCTGGGCGGATTTTGTATTCCCATGGCCTTGCAGTGGCGTACCTTATTGTACGACTGGTCGCCGGCTTTGCTTAAGTTCTACCTGAACGCGTTTCAATTGACCCTCCCCGACCAAAGTAATCTGGTCAGGTGGGGGAAAGCCACAGATAAATCATGTAATGCATGTGGAGAAGCAATTGGAACTGCTAGGCACCTGCTGGTAGGTTGTAGGACGTTACTAGACCGGGGTCATTACTTACGCCGACACGATAGGGTATTGGAAATCATACGTGAGGCTGTCAGTTTGGCGGTAGCGAGAGCGAAAAAGGGATTAACCACAAAAAAAGAAATGACATTGCGCTTGTAAAGGAAGGCTGTTCAAAGAAAGTACCTCAAGAGCCATACTCAATTTTGATAGCTGCCGCCGATTGGACTATACTCTCAGACACGTATGAAAACCACTACAAAATCCCGGAGGATGTATGTGCCTCGTCATCCAGACCCGACATATTCCTGTTTTCGAGGATACACAGGCGTGCGGTGCTCGTGGAGCTGACGGTGCCGTGGGAGACCAACATACCGAAGGACCACGCCATGAAGACAAATAAATACTTTGACTTGACCAATGAGTTAACCAAAAATGGCTATGTGGTTAAACTCTATGCCGTAGAAGTAGGAGCAAGGGGAATTCCAGCTAAATCCCTGTATAATTTATTTAAGGACCTTGGATTGCCAAGAGCTTCAGTAAGCTCTTTACTAAAACGCGTATCCAAAGCGGCATTGATAGGATCTTACCAAATCTGGTTGGGCAGGGGGGGAACATTGTTGACGGTGGAAGGTGATCGTTTATGCGCATTGTAAGGTGGCCACCCTAAACCTACTCGAATGGGTCGCAAGTCCCAGACGCCGTCGGGGTGTTTCCCCCTGTGCCACGCTATGGACCCGGCGCCCGCACGGAGAATCCATGGAATGCTAAGAATACGGTCTCTTGTGACTTTTTCTATTATTAATATCAATTTATTTTTTATAAATGTATTAACGATGATAGGCTTTAATTGAAATGCATAACACACTTACTTGAAAAGTAAAGTAGTTAATCACGCCTACGCATTTTCAACACCCACTTTTGCCAGTTTTTCATGACGCTCGCGTAATAGGAGCAAACCTATTACCGTTATGGATCTCTATTCGATAATTCATAGGTAGATCCTTAAAGTTTACAATATGTAGTAATCATGTAATAAGAATACAAACGCATATATCCCCAAGCGGGTTATCAAAGGTAACCAAAGATATCTCGTTCTCGAACAAGAACTCGACATTTTGCCACTGTTAACGTATTCAACTCATGTATCTACTTAATTGCCTTAAAGAAGAGGCGTTCCCTTTGGCAGCATAAACGTTATGCTCTTGTGCGACCTCATGCAGCTTTCGCCAGGATTTTTATTATAAAAGGATTAGTATTAATAGGAATTTGCTTACAAAAAAGTCTTTCTTGTTCCAGCGCCCCACGCTTTTACAATCAAATATTATAACTAAAAGCACATAGTTTACACTTCAGCCTAGAAATAGAGGCAACTTAAACGATCCATTATTTATTTTTGCTTTTTTCGTGCATTACAAATGCGTATTTTTCTAGGGTTTTTTAAACCATTTATTTATTTTATACTTTTTAGTCACATCATTTATACCTTTACTAGCTGTTCCCTGCGGCTTCATCGGCGTAGAAGTTGTTATCGCATAAAATCATAACCCTCCTTTTGCGCAGTCAGTTAAAAAGTAGCCTATGTCCTTCCCTTAAACTTAAACTATCTTTATAACAAATTTCATCAAAATTGGTACAGCGGTTTAGGCGTGAAAACGTAACAGACAGACAGACAGAGTTACTTTCGCATTTATAATATTAGTAGGTATTTCTGTATTACATGGTGTTTTGTCTGAGTTCGACTAATGTAAAAATATTTCATTATTACTCTAATACACATACATTTTATGCAGGTACCTATGTCAATATTTACACTCAATATTAACTTCAATATATAACAAGTTTGTTATAACCTTAAACCCTAATCGTGGTCAAAGTTCATTACAAGACTTTTCTAACAAATACAAACACAGCTATGATACGATGTTCAATCATGAAGTTACAGTTCATATCTTACGACTCCATCATCAGATCAGTTTGACAGCACCATATTATTGTATTGTTATCAGAACTACAAACATCTGCCAATTTTCATGACGCTACGATCCTTGGAAGATGGTTAAATTAGTTACCTGAGATTCCATTGCATAGTTTTACAAGTCAATTAAAAAAAGGTTTGTTAAAACCATGAAACCTAAGCCTGGTCAAAGTTCATTACAAGACTTTTCTGACGAATCCAAAAACAGATATAATATGATATTCCATCATGAAGTTCCAGTGCATATCTTCCCGCTCCATCATCAGATCAGTTTGATAGTACTATATTATTATATTGTCATCAGAACTACATACAGCTGCCAATTTTCGTGACCCTACAATCCTTGGAAGCTGGTTAAATTAGCTACCTTAGATTCCACTTGTTTTCAGAAACTATTTTCCGGCTCCATCATCATATCAGTTCGATAGTACCATATTATTGTATTGTCATCATAACTACATACAGCTGCCAATTTTCATGATCCTACGATCCTTGGAAGCTGGTTAAATTAGCTACCTTAGATTCCACTTGTTTTCAGTACCTATCTTCCGGCTCCATCATCATATCAGTTTGACAGTACTATATTATTGTATTGTCATCAGAACTACATACATCTGCCAATTTTCATGACGCTACGATCCTTGGAAGTTGGTTAAATTAGCTACCTTAGATTCCACTTTTTCCATCGAAGTTTCAGTGCCTATCTTCCGGCTTCATCATCATATCAGTTTGACAGTACCATATTATTGTATTGTCATCAGAACTACATACAGCTGCCAATTTTCATGAGCCTACGATCTTTGGAAGCTGGTTAAATTAGCTACCTTAGATTCCACTTGTTTTCAGTACCTATCTTCCGGCTCCATCATCATATCAGTTTGACAGTACTATATTATTGTATTGTCATCAGAACTACATACATCTGCCAATTTTCATGACGCTACGATCCTTGGAAGATGGTTAAATTAGTGTCCTTTGATTCCATTACATTATTACATTCCATTATACGCTTTTATTAGGTCGTCGTGTATGTAACACGACGAACTAATAAAAGCGTATTAAAAATAGACATATTCTATGACACACGGTTATGTCATAAAGAGAGCTTTGGCTTGGCTGGGTAGGTACTATGTTTAGAATTTTTTACTGATTCATTTACTCGTAAGAGTAAAACATCTATATAGTTAATGTACAGACAGGTTAGTTTGGGCGAAATGGCGTTATGAGAGAATGTCCCACAATATTTATTTATTCATACTTACAGATTTCGGGACTTCACGCGACATACTGTTTACTTATATTCACCGACGTTTCGAGCACGTTGCAGCGCCCGTGGAGCTGGGCTGGACTGAGGCGAGGATCGACAAAAATCACGAAGTTATTTCTTGTCGAACTACCCTCCGTTGCGCGTTGTTATTACAACGAAGGATAAGGCCGGCGACACACTACCCTCACTACGTCGGTTTTAATTGGCACAGTTTTACGTTTAAGTTTATTAATCACTGAATTCCACATCCCGGAGAGCTTGTATCCATCATCCCTATTGAAATTTTTGTGTTTTCTGATTTCAATGGCTTCACGCACCATACGTGGATAATAATGGCGATTAGTGGAGAGGACTTTCGGTTGGTGAAGTTCGATCCAGTGATTAATGCCCGAATCGAGGTGTTCTGCTATTGCCGATTTGTTCAACTGACGATTTTTTACCGCTGCAATATGTTCTTTGACCCTTTCCGCAATGGTCCGCTTGGTTTGGCCTATGTAGGGGCTACCGCAGCTGCAATCTACTTTGTAGACACCTGGTGTTTGCAGAGGAATAATGTCCTTTGGTGTTCGCACGTACCTAGCCACTTCGGTTAATGGTTTAAAGATCGCCCGAATGGAGAACCGCCGTAAACACGACCCGATCTTGTCCGTTATTCCCTTTATATATGGCAAATAAGCTGGTTGACGTTCCACCTCCGGTCTCACTCTCCTCGGTGCACGTCGTGCCTTTGTACTACTCGCTGCATACCCATTCATCTTCAGTATCTCCTGAACATAGTCAAACTCCTGCTGTAAATGCTCAGGGTTGCAGAGGTCATTGGCTCGCTTGATGAGCGTGGAGCTAACTGAATGATTTCAAATGAAGTGGGTGATGATGCGAGGAGGCGTGCAGGTATCTGTTTGTGTGAGTGGGTTTGCGATCTTTAAACCATTAACCAAAGTGGCTAGGTACGTGCGAACACCAAAGGACATCATTCCTCTGCAAACACCAGGTGTCTACAAAGTAGATTGCAGCTGCGGTAGCTCCTACATAGGCCAAACCAAGCGGACCATTGCGGAAAGGGTCAAAGAACATATTGCAGCTGTAAAAAATCGTCAGTTGAACAAATCGGCAATAGCAGAACATCTCGATTCGGGCATTAATCACAGGATCGCACTTCACCAACCGAAAGTCCTCTCCACTGATCGCCATTATTATCCACGTATGGTGCGTGAAGCCATTGAAATCAGGTGTAGTGGTTCGGGAGAGCCATGTCGCACATCTGCGATGCTGCGATGCCCAGGGCAAGGCCCAGACCGGCGAGGAAACAGGTGTACTGGTGGACGCCGGAAATCGCGCAATTGCGCGTGGAGTGCGTTACCGCGCGCCGCCGGTACACCAGGTTCCGCCGGAGGCGTCGCCGCCCAGACGATGCGGCAGCCCGAGAGACGGAGCTCTACGATAGCTACAAGGAGGCCAAGAGGGCCCTCCAGACGGCCATCAAGCAGTCCAAAAAATTGGGCCGCGAAGAGCTGATGGAGACTCTGGAGCGGAACCCGTGGGGGCGCCCGTACCTTATGGTAAGAGGCAAATTACGCCCTAAGGCGCCCCCACTGACTCAGAGTCTCCAGCCGGAGAGGCTGGAGGAGGTCCTGGACTCCTTGTTCCCGTCGAGAGCGGAGGAACACGTTTCTCCGCTCATGGCTCCGTCTCAGGTGCCCAACGCGGAAAGCAGCGAGAACGACGTGCCCGTAGTCACCGAGGGTGAGTTAGGGGCGGCTGTACTGCGGCTTAAATCCCGCAGAAACACCGCCCCTGGACCCGACGGCATTCCAGGCCGAGCGTGGGTCCTGGCTCTCGAGGAACTTGGGCCTCGACTAATAGGGCTCTTTAGCGCATGCCTCGAAAAAGGCCAGTTTCCCAAGGTATGGAAGACCGGGAAACTGGTCTTGATTCTAAAACCGGGGCGGCCGGCAAATTCCCCTTCAGGGTACCGGCCGATCGTGTTGCTCGACGAGGTGTGCAAGCTGTTTGAGCGCATTATTGCACAACGCCTCGTCGGGCACCTCACACGCGTGGGGCCTGATCTGGCGGATAGCCAGTTTGGCTTCCGTCAGGGGCGCTCCACGGTGGACGCGATCATGCGCATTAGAGGCCTGTCTGAGGAAGCAGTCTCTCAGGGTGAGGTGGTGGTGGCGGTGTCTCTTGACATCGCCAACGCCTTCAACACCCTGCCCTGGAGCTGCGTAAGGGAGGCGCTGATTTACCATTCGGTCGGGGCCTATCTCTCCGAGAGAGCCATAACTTACCCGAGCTGGCTAGGGCCGGGTCGGCGGGATGTGTCGTGCGGTGTTCCACAGGGATCGGTAATAGGGCCGCTCCTGTGGAACATCGGTTACGACTGGGTGCTGCGTGGTCTGTTGCTCCGAGGGGTCAGCGTAACTTGTTACGTCGACGATACCCTCGTTACGGCGCGGGGAGCAACGCACCGTGACGCAGCACTAAAGGCCACGGCAGGGGTTGCTCAAGTCGTGGGTCGGATTCGGCGGCTGGGTCTCGAGGTCGCCCTTCACAAATCCGAGGCTCTGTGCTTCCACGGACCTCGGAAGGGGCCACCTGCGGGGTCCAGCCTGTGGGTAGGGGGCGTCAGCATCGGCATCGAGCCTTCGATAAAGTATCTGGGGCTCGTACTCGATGGCCGGTGGAACTTCGGACATCACTTCCGAAGTTTGGTCCCAAAACTGAGGGGGGCATCAGCCGCACTAGCGCGACTGATGCCCAACATCAGGGGACCCAACGCTCCCTACAGGAGACTGTACCTGGCGATCGTGCGAAGTATGGCCCTATACGGGGCCCCCGTATGGGCGGAGACCCTGACGACCAGCAATGTGGCTAAACTGCTGAGCCCGCAGAGGACGATGGCCATCCGGGTGATAAGGGGATACCGCACGATCTCCGGTGAGGCGGCATGTCTCCTAGCTGGGACCCCTCCATGGGACCTGGAAGCGAGAGCCCTTGCGTCGCTGTTTAGATGGCGCAAGGAGGCGCTCGAGCGGGGCCAAAGACCTGAGTCTCGAGAAATCGAGGCCCAGCAATCCGTGCTCCACCAGGAAACCGTGGAGACATGGAAGGTACGACTTGAGCAACCAAAGGGGTGATTCGCCACAATCGCGCGGACCGCAGCGATGACACGGCGCTCCACACGCTGGTGGAGTGCACAGCGCGGGCGCAACAGCGCCAGGTCCTCGTGTTGGGTCCGGACGTGGAAACTCTCTCGCTCGAGACCATGGTGCGAGCCATGCTCTCCAGCGGGAGTAAGTGGGACTGCGCCGCCTCTTTCTGCGAGCAGGTCATGCTCGTGAAAGAGGCGGCGGGGCGGGAACGGGAGAGAGCTCTCCCACCCGAGTTCCGCAGTCGGCGGCTTGGGCGCCGCCGACGTGTCTTCGCCGAGGACTATCGGCCTCCATGACCGGGGGCCTGAGGACGGTGAGAGGGCGGCTCACCGTCCTTACAGAAGCAGGCCGATGACGGCAGCGTGACGTGAGGAACTCACGCACGCCTCCCCCCCTTAGAAGCGGGATCACACCCGAAACCCCCCCCCCAAAGACGCGGGATTGCACCCGAACCACCCCCTGGGCGAGGCCGCAGTGGCGGCCGTGGGTTTGTTGGGAGTCCTGGGACATCCTTCCAAGGGCTTACCCGGGGCTCCCAACCATAGGCTGTTGGGTGTTACGTGAGGTTTTTTAATCGGTAGGAGTCCGGCATAACATCCATGAGGATTTTCCCTCACGTTAAACAAAAAAAAAAGCCATTGAAATCAGAAAACACAAAAATTTCTATAGGGATGATGGATATAAGCTCTCCGGGATGTGGAATTCAGTGATTAATAAACTTGAATGTAAAACTGTGCCAATTAAAACTGACGTATTGAGTGTAGTGTGTCGCCGGCCTCATCCTTCGTTGTAATAACAACGCGCAACGGAGGGTAGTTCGACAAGAAATAACTTCGTGGTTTTTGTCGATCCTCGCCTCAGTCCAGCCGCGACCACGGGCGCTGCAACGTGCTCGAAACGTCGGTGAATATAAGTATCTAAACAGTATGTTGCGTGAAGTCCCGAATTCTATAAGTATACCTAAGTATTAGAAACCGCGATAGTTTAAAAATAACATATTTATTTATTATCTTTTATAGAATAGACATAAATAAAACTGAAGCATCCGTTTGTAATTCTTTTTCATCACTAAATGAATATATTATGTGCAGCGTACCTACTAAATATATTTACATATTCATCTAGTGATAAGTTACATAAAAAACTGTTTAAAAAATTGTTTTTTTGTTCATTGTTTATCGGTCTGTTTCGGCCAATCTCTGAAATGGCTCGATCTATTTTAATGGTACTTACACTGGCAGATAGTTGATGTTATTATGTAACTAAAGCTACATTTAATTTCCATGGGAACGGGTATAAGCGGGTGTAACTGCAGGGCGTTCGATACTTGCACTAAATTAAAAGACAGTTACTACAAAGAATGCATTTACTTCATTGTGGCAGTGTCTTATACAGTACACTATTTCTTGGCATCACAGTTACTTCGTTTCTTTTCAAAATAATCATATACACATTCTTGATTTTCAACCAATATACTCCATTATTGTCCTTCGGCTTGCTTGGGCTTCAAATTATTAAACTGAAAAAGAAAATTTTAATAAAATTACTTGTCTGAAAATCGATAAGACGTACATGTAAAATAAAAAGATACTAATGTAGACATAAGGCAGCGGGTCCTACCTAGGGATCGTGCGAAGTATACGGGGCCCCCGTATGGGCGGAGACCCTGACGGCCAGCAATGTGGCCAGATTGCTGAGCCCGCAGAGGGCGATGGCCGTCAAGGTGATAAGGGGATACCGCACGATCTCAGGTGAGGCGGCATGTCTCGTAGCAGGGACCCCTCTATAGGACCTGGAATCGAGAGCCCTTGCGCCACTATTTAGACGTCGTAACGAGGCGCTGGAGCGGGGTCAAAGGCTTGCATCTCGAGAAATCGAGGCCCAGCGGTCCCAGCTCCACCAGGAAACCGTGGAGATATGGAAGGTGCCACTTGAGCAACCAAACCTGGGATTCGACACAATCGTGGCTGTCAGACGGGGCGTAGACGAGTGGCTGGAAAAGATACAAGGTGCTCTTTCCTACTGGTTCTCACATATACTTACTGGGCACGGTAGCTTCAGTAAGTATCTGTGGCGAAGACACCGGGAAATCACGGCCAAGTATCAGCACTGCGAGGACCGCAGCAATGACACAGCTCTCCATACGCTGGTGGAGTGCACGGCGTGGGCGCAACAGTGCCAGGTCCTCGTGGCGGGTCTGGAAGTGGACACTCTCTAACTTGAGACCAAGGTGCGAACCATGATCTCCAGCGGGAGTAAGTGGGACTGCGCCGCCTTTTTCTGCGAGCAGGTCATGCTCGTAAAACAGGCGGCGGGGCGGAAACGGGAAAGAACTTTCCCACCCGAGTTCCGCAGTCGGCAGCTTGGGCGCCGCCGACGTTTCTTCGCCGAAGACAATAGGCCTCCATGACCGGGGCCTCAAGACTGTGAGGAGGCTGCTCACCCTCCTTACAGAAACAGGCCCTAGACGGCAGCGTGACGTGAGTGATTCACGCATGCCCCCCCTAAGAAGCAGGATGAAAACCCCCCAAAGACGCGGCATGGCACCCGAGCCACCCAGTGGCGAGGCCGTAGTGGTAACCGTGGGTCTCTTGAGAGTTCTGGGACATCCTTTCGAGGGCTTACCCAGGGCTCCCAACCGTAGGCTGTTGGGCGTTCGGTGACGTTTATATATAAAGGCCTAAATGAGGCCCTATTTATGAATTTCTAAAAATAAAATTCGTAATTGTAAAAAAAAAATAAAGCCCGTGTGGCGACGGGGTCCCGTGTTGCGAAGGGTAGGAGTACAAAATGTCGCCACCCCAATACATCCCGAGGGTGTCGTAAGAGGCGGCGAAGGGAATACATTCACAATTATTTGTTCGATTTTCCTTATCTACGCAATAGACCTTCCATAGCGTAGAGAAGGAAAACTAGATATGAAAACCGGTTGTCAGTAAAATGATAATCGTTAAGCCAAGTTGAAGGCCTTATGGACGGCTTGAAAAATTTAAACATCGGGTCGCGGCGACCTGCACTTGTCCATTCCAACACGGCAATATAGGCTCGACTAGGAGAAATGTGGGCGTATACTGTGCCTCTGCCTACCCCTTCGGGGATAAATGCGGTTTTATTTATTTAAATACATGCATACATACATACATACATGGTCACGCCTTTATCCCCGAAGGGATAGGCAGAGGCATATTATATGCCCACAATTCACCTTTGTATAATTTGTCCCACGTAATAGGTGGTGAGCCGTATTGCCGTGTTTAAATGGACAGGCGCAGGTTGTGACTGCCTGCTGTTAAAATGAAGCCTTCAACTTAGCTTAACGACTGCCATTTTACTGGCAACCGGGACCAACGGCTTAACGTGCCTTCCGAAGCACGGAAACGCTCAAATAAATGTCACAAAGTGATCACATGGATGGTCACCCATCCATGGACCGGCCATAGTGAAAGTTGCTTACTGTAGTGATCGTTTACAGAACACTGAGTCCGCGGGGCCACGAGCGCTTCATATTTATTTAAAAAGTCAATAAAATGTTTTATTATTATTATTAAATTACTAGCTTTTGCCCGCGACTTCGTCCGCGTTTTCGTCGTTTTTCGGAAAAAAGTAGCATATGTCCTTCCTCAGGGTTTAGTGGTTTTGATGTGAGAGACAGATTAACTTTCGTATTTTAGAAGGGAAATATAATATGTCAATCCACAATTCTGTTAAAAAATATCGCAATAAGGAACCGCAGAATATTATTATTAATAGCTGTGCCCCGAGACCATCAGCGTGTAACTCCTTGTATGTCATTATGTTAATGTGTTGGTAATATTGTTTAGATCACTTTCACATGAGGCTTAAGTACATATATAATGAAAATACTTCAGCGCAAAGCTTCCGGATAAACTATGTTGAAAGTTGACGTTGAAGAAATCTTTATGTTCACGTGCCGGAGCACGTGAACATAAAGATTTCTAGAACTGCTAACCCGGGAAAGAGCGACATATAACTGAAACTGACCATGTGAAAAACAATTGACACCGAGACCTACTCCAGCAACACGAAAAGTCTGCCCTTGAGCCTTATTTATTGTCATTGCATAACACACCGATACTGGGAATTGCGTACTTTTAAATTGGAATGGAAAATTATTTGGTATTTTGGGAATTCTGGGAATAAAGATGGTGTCTCCTGCACCGCAACCTGTTAAAATTTGAGCCTCGATTACATTTTGTTGCAACTGGGTTACTTTAAGCCGAGTTCCATTGCAAAGTTGTGGTGGTCTTAAATTTCGGAGCAGAATAATCGGAATGCCAATTTTTAAACAAATTTCATGAGAAGGAAGTTCGGGCATATTTAAAGAATTTAAAAATTCTATCGGGTAATTAGTGGCTTCTTGTTCATCAACCATTTTATTTATTGAACTATAAACTTTGCTTTCCCCCTGGATATTCGACAGTATTTTATTATTAGTCTCAGATGCCTGGTCATTGCGAGGTGTTAAAATGGACCTTTAGCCAAGAATTGTCCTTATTTATATATTTGTTACGTCACCGTAAACTGACGATATAAGATGTTGTTAGGATTGCACTGTACAACATAACTCAGGCGTCAGAATAAGTTTTCCTTGGTGTAGCAGTGGATAGGTACCTTCACCAATCTTTAATAATATATCAGAAAATTCACGATCCGGGTTATCTCCAGTTCTCACTCGCATGTTTATAGTCAAATGCACCGATTGTATATCACGCCACAAATAAGAGCTTTTCAGGCAAGCCCTAACCTCATCAGCTCGGGTTCCTCGTGGTATTACCGGTAAGGTTTGTCGGAAATCACCACAAAATAAAACTGTGATACCGTCCATTGGTCGATCATTTTGTCTTATATCCCTTAAAGTTCTGTCTACCGCTTCTACGCCTTTTCGATGGGCCATCGTACATTCATCCCATATGATTAAATTACACTCACGTAATACCTTAGCTTTGTCGCTGTTTCTTGAAATACTACAGGTTGACCTTTCCGTGCGATCTAAATCAATTTGTATTTTAAACATTGTGTGAGCAGTTCTTCCTCCTGGTAGCAATGTTGCAGCTATACCTGATGAAGCCACAGCAAGAGCAATTTTACGCTGATTTTGAACATAAGCTAATATTAATTTAGTCAAAAAGGCTTTCCCCATTCCTCCAGGTGCATCTAAAAACCATATTGTTCCCAAATTATTCTGAACACTCTCGCACACGCGATCATAGACTGAACGTTGTTCTGCAGTCATCATTGGGACACCGTTTTCTAATGTTGCTAGCAGTTCCATTGAGCTGTAACCAATCTGCGGAATATTCTCTATTGGTAACCTCTCCGACTGAGGTTGGTGTTGGCAAACCATATTCACAGAGTGATTTACCGCCTACTGCTGTTAAGTCTTCCTGAAGAGCTAATAAGCACTGATTTATGGCAAGATCTCGGAAATTATTATTAGTTGCGCCTACATCATTGTGAGATAGGATATTTTTAGACAATTTTATGTAGAATACGAATATGTATTTCCGTCATACATAATTTCTAAGTAACTTTAACCATTAAGGCTGCACACGCGACGGAAGCTTAAAAAATGGAGTAATTTCTCCCGTTTTCCCAAAATTTCCCTTCACTACTCTGCTCCTATTGATTTAGCGTGATGAAAAGTTTACTATAACCTGCCCAGGAGTATGAAGAATAATCGTATCAATTTTCGTTAAAATCCGTCGAGTAGTTTTTGTTTCTATAAGGAACATACAGACAGACAGACAGACAGACAGACAAAAATTTTACTGATTGCATTTTTGGCATCAGTATCGATCACTAATCACCCCTTGATAGTTATTTTGAAAATATATTTCATGTACAGAATTGACCTCTCTACAGATTTATTATAAGTATAGATATAGATAGATAAAGGCGTGACTATATGTATTAAAACGTTTGTTAATGTAAAATTTGTAATTAATACTTAATACTTACTGCTTTGCTGGCATTATCAAAAGCATCCTTGAAACCCTTTTTGATAGCCTCGGGATCAAAGAAATCACCTGCTTTATCTTTTGCTTGGTTAAAGTAAGTGCTCGCTGTTTTAAGAATAGCTTCAAGTGCGTTCTCAGTCGTCGAAGATGCTTCTGCCGTTGCATCGCGTTTCACGAAAGCATGAACCTGTGACAAGAATATTTATTAATCCCTTAATCTATGTTGGAATTCCTGCCTAAGTCTCCCACAGTCTCACTCGGCAACCTTTTGACTCTATCCCGTCTTCCATCATTCCTATCCCTTGATTATTTGAGCTATTCTTAATGCTGATATGGCTTCTACATGAAATCACACACAAAGACACCATTGATAATATGACGTCACAATACAGGTTCTCTGAGTTGTTTCATTCGAAAGTAAAATAAAACTTAATCAGAAGTTTATATTCTGACTGAGCCCGATTGTCAAAGACTGTAATTTATTTCACAGACTGGACACGTTGATCGAAGATTTTGCAACTGAGAGTGAATTGTAATTTTATTTTCCTTTATTTTTTAGAAGTATGAAGCTATTGTGATGAGAAATAAATAAGTCTTCATTTATTCATTTTCATTAAATAGTCCATTCCAATTCCACAACCCTTTCTGTCTTTTCGAAGTTTTGTTTTCACATAATTATTAAGTACTTACACTGACAAGGCAGATAGCCAAAACAATGATTAACAAAGGCTTGTACATGTTGACGGCAGATAAATCAATTGAACGACCACACAGTTCACCACACAATTTACTACTGAAGCAGTATTAGAAGAATTCGCTTTTATCTAGAGAGCCACTGGGTTCCAATGTTTGTTTATTGTAATGACCCTGCAGCCGTTTGTTCTACGTAAGCTAATTCACTAATTATCTTCCGATGACTACTAACCAATGAGGACTTTGCAACATCCGGTACGGTATCTCACTTTATATTTGTACTATAGCTGTGGAATATAACGTATGATAAGGTTTCGAAAATTCAAACGCTGTTTGATTTCTACATCTATGCCTCTGTGTACGATTGTCAAAAATAAATTAAGTTGACAGTTGAGTGTCGTTTTATCTACTTGAGTTTATGAAGGCTTGTGGACATAAGTGAGTTATTAATATGGCATTCTTCTTGATTTAGTAGCAGACAAAACACATTCTGATTGTGACTGCAAATGCAGCCAGTCAGAGCCAAAGAATCCACACACCCCATCAGATCAGCTGTGTAGTATACTAAACCAACCAGAAAACAGTCCTAGTTTAATACCCACTTATAATACAGGGAGTCAAAATTTTATGTTCAGTGATGAAATTGGAAAAGATATGGGCTTGAAATTAAACTTATTTACCCAGGGAGAGTCATTTATAAATTATTGCATGCCTTCAGCATCATATACCCAAATTATGAAGTCTATATGTAGGCATAAGTTTCAAAGTAGGGATAATTTGGTAATTTTTATAGGAAACAGGGGCAATATAACAAAACAGGACCTTGTAAAGTATTGTGATACATTAGATTCATTAACCCTAAATAATATTATAATATATACACTGCCCTACAGTAAATCAATGCCAGTTGCAGAGTATACGCTTAGGGAGCAATTGAACTTGACATTAAACACTATTGCATATTATAATAAAAAGTTCAATATTATTGACACTAACTCTATTGTTAGAAATAATTATTATTTGACTAAAGGAAAGCATAAGCTTTCAAATTATTGTAAAAGACAGGTAGCAAAATCACTACAGTATTATATTGATATTTTAGCCAAAAACCTGGCTACCCAAACTGCTTCTTTTGAGCAGTCTAATGACATAGTATGTAATAGTAGGACTAAGGATATATGTTTATATCCGAGTAATTTAAATTAGGTTATGAGACAAAAGAGCAAAACTCTTGCACTCAATTTGACATGTACCCACAGCAAAATAATGAACATAAGGCCCCTCCGGCCACTGAATCTATTCAGTACGGAAATACTGGTTTACACCTGGTGCACCAGAATGTAGAGGGTCTGCTCGGCGGGAAGGAGTTGGAGTTGAAGCTGTGCATTGATTTGAATGGAATAGACATTTTTTGTGTAACAGAACATTGGTTAAAGCAGCATGAAGTAATGTTGAACTTTAAAAATCATCAGGTTGCTAGCTCTTTCTGTAGGATAAAATGTAAACGTGGAGGCTCATTAATTCTTATTAACAAGGCTATAAAATTTAAAGAACGTAAAGACATAGTAAGCCTCTCTGTTGAACGAGTCATTGAAATAGCTAGTATTGAGTTCGAGCAGTTCATTGCGTTAAGCGTATACAGTCCCCCGGATGCTCCATACACACAGTTTGAGGAAATACTGGAAGATGCTTTGTTTAAATGCCAGAGCTCTAAAAAAGCAGTAGTCGTTTGTGGAGATTTCAATTTAGATATTTTAGATTCTTCGCTGGAACCTTCAAAGAGACGGAAAATGTTGAACTTATTTAAGTCCTTTGGTTTACATAATGTATTTTTAGAACCTACTCGTATAACTGGCACTAGTGTTACTTGTATTGATAACATTTTCACTAATACACACCCCATTAAGAATTGTATAGTAGACCCTGTAAAATCTGATCATCGAGGACAATCTGTTCTGTATGCTAGAAATGTTTCCAGAAGTAAGAATGTAATCAGTTTTGTATCAGTAAACTCGAAACGCTTAGAAACTTTCAAAGAAAATATAGCCAAAAAGATAACAGAATTGCCCGATTACACTACTGTAGATAAATCTTACGCTGATTTATTTAACTTAATACATGATGAGTTTGGAAAATTTTTTACACCAAAAACAGTATCGTTCGGAAGCAGGTCTGTTTTCAGTGACTGGGCTACACCTGGTATTTATAAAAGTCGTAAGAGGCTTCATGAACTTTATTCGGAAAAAGCATTTAATTTTAACCCTGAGTTTAAGGAATATGTTAAAAAATATTCAAAGACCTTTAGACAAGTTTGTTCCTTGGCAAAGTCAAATTTCATTAGAAATAAAATTACAGCTTCGACAAATGTAATTAAAACTACTTGGAACATTGTAAATTCTGAATGCGGTAGGTCTAAAACGAGTGAACGAAGCTTTCATTTAAAGATAAACGGGCGCCACGTCACCGGGGATCTGGAAGTAGCGACTGAGTTTGAAAAATTTTTCAGTAATATACCTATTCATATAACGAATGCTCTTCGGTCGTCTTCCACTTCCGCTGAGCAAATATTGTCAGAATGTGTAGATAGCTGTCAACACGCGTTCGAATTCACGACTGTTGACTGCAACGACATTCTGAAAGCTTACAGCTATTAATGTTAAAAAAACCGCAGACCTATGGGGGCTATCGGTAAAATCTGTATCTAGTGTCATTGATGTCATTGCCCCTTACTTGGCAGCTGTGTTTAATGATTGCGTTTCGGGTGGTGTGTTTCCTGATTTAATGAAACACAGTAAAGTTATACCTTTGTTCAAGGCCGGCAGTGCTTCTGATCCAGGTAATTTCAGACCTGTCTCAGTGTTGCCGACTTTGAGCAAGATATTTGAAAAATTAATACTTGAGCAGATGCTGACCTATTTTAACAGTCACAAATTATTTCATAATAAACAATTTGGCTTCACTAAAGGACGTTCGCCGACCGATGCTGGTGTAGATTTGTTGAAGAGTATTTATGAGGCCTGGGAAGATAAACATGATGCGCTTGGCGTGTTTTGCGATTTGTCTAAGGCTTTTGATTGCGTCCAACATGAGACATTGATCAGGAAACTACAGCACTACGGGATAAGGAACAAGGCTCTCGATCTTCTGACTTCATATTTGAACAATAGAACTCAGAGGGTCGATGTCGGTGGCACACGTTCGGGGGGATCGGTGGTTACTATGGGCGTCCCGCAGGGTTCGATACTCGGACCATTCTTATTTTTAATTTATATTAATGACCTACCCTATTACGTAGGGGACACTAACGGAATTGTTTTGTTTGCAGATGACACTTCCTTAATTTTCAAAATTAAAAGACAACTAGATGACTATGACGATGTTAACAATGCAATCCTAAAAGTAGTACATTGGTTTAACACTAATAATCTTAGCCTGAATGAAAACAACACTAAATGTATTAAATTTACCTTGCCCAATGTAACACAGGCAGAAACCAATGTGCAACTTAATGACCAAGAGTTGGAACTTGTGAAATCTACTGCGTTCTTAGGGTTGACGATCGATTCTGGATTGCAGTGGGGCCCACATATTTAAAAACTGGCTGGCAGATTAAGTTCAGCAGCTTTTGCTGTCCAAAAGATTAGGCATTTGACAGATGTAGAAACAGCGCGAATAGTGTACTTCAGTTACTTCCACAGTGTAATGTCGTACGGTATGCTACTATGGGGCAATGCCGCAGATATAAATACAATTTTTGTTTTACAAAAACGGGCCATAAGAGCCATATATAGATTAGGTCCAAAGGTCTCTCTGCGAGAAAAATTTAAAGAAATAAATATTCTGACTGTGGCATCTCAATATATTTTTGAAAATCTTATGTATGTTCAGAAATATTTATCTAGTTTTACTAAGTTAAGCGATAGACACAATGTGAACACCAGACATAAAAACAACCTTGCCGTTTATCATTGTAGACTGAACAAAGTCAGTAATTCTTTCCTGGGTAACTGTATACGTTTTTACAACAGGCTTCCAAGCGAAATTAAAAGCATGCCCCTAATTAAGTTTAAAAAGTGTATAAAAAGTAAATTGTGCTGCAGGGGCTACTATACAATTGACGATTATTTGATTGATAAGGAAGTCTGGTAGTGATCTGCTTGCTCTACTGATGGAGTTTTAGTTTATAGTATCTACTTATTGTAAATATGTAGTGCACAAAAAGAATAACCCGCCGAGTTTCTTGCCAGTTCTTCTCAAGCGGGCCGCGTTCCGAACTGGTGGTACTATTTGCATTGTATTCATTGACGTGTCGCAGGTGCCTATGTATTAGGATTATGCGAAATAAATGTTTTTTTGAGTTTGAGTTTGAGTTAGAGTACCTGAATACCAGATGTACATCATAAACACAGTTACACCTTTATTCCCGAAAGTGTAGGCGCAGGTATGTCGTATTTCATTTACTATACCTACCATTTGGTTCGTAAATATCCCGTTAACAGGTATATCTATTATATAAAAATAAGTTGGGTTTTCCTTCCTGACGCTATAACTCCAGAACGCACTAACCGATTTCCACGGTTTTGCATTCGTTGGAAAGGTCTCGGGCTCCGTGAGGTTTATAGCAAAGAAAATTCAGCAAAATTTCACATACAGCGCCATCGCGGGCGAAGCTGCGGGCATCAGCTAGTAGTGTATATTAATGACCATGTTAGTTTAAAATCATTTTTGTAGTGAATGTATAGATTGCTTAGTTTGGACAAAATGGCGTTATGTGAGAATGTCCCACAATATTTACTTATACTCTCTTAAAGAATAGACATATATAACATTGAAGTATCTGTTTGTAACTCCAAATAAACACTTTTTCACTAATTGAATATGTAAAAATATGTACAGATTACCTACCGAACATATTTACATATTAAATTAAGTGATAAGGTACTTAAAAAACTATTTAAACATTGTTCTATAATATATTGTTCATTGTTTATCTGTCTGTTTCCGCTAATCTTTGAAACGGCTTGACGTATTTTAATGGTACTTACACTGGCAGATAGCTGATGTTACAACAATCCGAGAGGGAGGGCGAAAGAATTGTCCACCGAAAAATCACTCTAACGACCTAGGCGAGAACACGGATTTGAAATGCCCAACTGGCGGGAAAATGTACAAGAAGAGAGCTTGGTTTAGAAAGCACTTAAAATCACATGATGGTGTTGGAGCAAGACAGCCGTCTGTAAGTTCTTCAGATATTGCCACGGATAGAGTCGAAACTCATATATCGCATGGTAAGCCAGACGGTGAATTAAACCAGGAGCCTATTAATATGCGGGCCCGTCTTAGTATTCCCTCTCTAAAGCAGAGCACCTGGAAAGCCCACGATCAAAATCTGGCCATCTTGCTAGAACAACCCGGAAGAAAACAGTACCTAAACCAGCAAGTGGCATCTTTTCAGGATACTATCCATACGTATCTGCACGAGCATTATCCACCACATTCAAAGTACGCTCGGAAAAATAGAATAACACTTTTAAAATCAAAATGAGGCAAAAAAAGAGGGAACTTATCAAACGACTACGGATTGCTAAAGGTATGGGCGATAATCAACTTAGCCACCAACTGGCCAGGGCTTTAAGGTCTATACTGAAATTAATTTAAGGGATATCGATTCAACTAATTAATGACACGAATAATTTAAATAGAGCCAAACATGAAGTAGAATTTGATAGAGAACCTTTTAAATACTCGAGAAATATATTTAATGACAGAAAGCATGGTAGGCTGGACCTAAGTAACGATCAGATCTATCTATACTTATAATAAAACTGTTGAGGGTTGAGAGTCTGTACATGGAAGATATTGTGAAAATTTTAATTGTAGGGTGATCTCTAATCGACACAGAAGCCGAAAATGTAATTTAAATTTTTCATGTCTGTCTGTCTGTCTGTCTGTATCCCGAATAAGTGTCACGCCGAAACTACTAAATCGATTTGAATGAAACTTGGTACAATCAGAGCTTATAATCCAAGGAAGGTTCTAGGATACTGTGATGGGAAGCCCGTAGCTGAGCCCGCCACCCATTTAATATTGTTGCGATCGTCTAGTTAACCTATAAATTTATAATATACCTTTGTGAAACTACATTCTAGGTCCCCTTTGAATTTAGCCTCACAGACGTATTGCATGTTAAAGCGATTGAATTATTAAGATATAAAACAATACATGAATACTTAACACTCTCTTATTAGAACACTCGTAAGAAACCTTTGTCCTACAACTCATTATTGTCTCATTAAAGAATGAACTCTGTTAATATTCAACTCAGATCAATGATAAACTTTGTGTGATTCAATTCAACTGTAATAAATGAAGGATTAAAATTCAAATGCTTAGTAATTTGAATTTCTATCGACTAAATACCTAAATTTGTGTAAACAAGTTTCTGAAAGCTTGTCTTTTGAGATATGTAAAACCTCTCGATAAACACTCCTGTGTATTAGTAAAACACGTAATTCACTTTCAAATATATTGTATATAGAATAACAAGTGGTTTCAGTAAGTATAATGTTTACACAAAAAGGTATCTGGCATCAAATATATAATAGATAACCTTGCCTTATGTAAATGCCTGAGCATTTATTTCAATTGTGTTATGTATGTTTTTTGTTCTTTATTGAGGTACCTCATTTGTTATACTTGTATATGGCAGTTGTACTGCAAACATTCGGGCTTGGGTTTCTATAAGAGTTTGTGGGACTCTTATTATGCGTAATCGCATATTTGCCAGGTCTGATTAGAAATGAAATTACTCAAAAATGGTATGAGGATTTGATTCGACAGATTAGCTTCTATATCTCTGATAAGGAAACGTATCGGAGTATGATCAAATCCATAGTAAGAGAAATAAAGGAAACATACACAGAATATTCACATTTGTCTTGTTATTATATTTCCTCTCAGAATATAATAGTTGAAATAAAACCTCCTCTGTGACATTTCCATTTCCAGAAGTATGTCGAATAAGTCTCTGTCTTTGGGCCCATGTCATTTGTCTTAGGAACATTTGGAAGAAAAGAAATACGTCACAGAGAATATTTACCTCGACTAGTGAAAAGATTCAGTATATAAATTTCCAATATAGCCCTTCAGTAACCATAAGTGAATTCAAAGAAAGACTAAAAAAATACTAAATTCATTGATCTGAGTTATTTCTCTAAGACTTCCCTAAACTTCTACTATTGAACCTACAAGTAAATCGAGAATATAGCTGTCACTAATTTAAATCGCCTCCATACTTACTGATTTCACTTACTTATCAATATGTCAGCACACCAAATAAATCAAGTATAAACATCAACAACAGTTTCAAGGAGATTAGGTTACCAATAAAACAAGATATTAGGGCAATAAATAATATATCGTGTATTCAAGAATTTTAACTGAATTTTATATTTGAGTTGGTCAAGTATTTATTTAATTTGGTGAATTAAACGTTCGCAAAAATGGATTATTTGGAGACCATTTTATTTTAGAGAAAACAATAAATCTATTCAGGACTTCGATTTATATAATTATCTCCACATAGAGATAAATTATACCCAAATTCCATTACTATGTTCGTGGTATTTAAGAAAAAGGAATTTGGTAGCAAAAAACTTAATACCGTAGAACAGCCTATATACAATATAATATGTGTGATAAAATATCCCTATGTAATACTGATTTTACGATGGTAAAGATCATTGCCTAGTTTGGTATTAATTAAATAGATCTTTTTATTAAAAGATTGTAAGTAACTTGTAAGAATATCATTAAACACTTATTAAAGATTTTGGGTCTCATTCGCGTATAAGTGATCTAATTTATTAAAAAAAAATTATAACTAAATGATTACAACAAGAATATAATCCAATCTAAACTACACACTACAATTGCTGTTTATCTTAAATTTTTATAAATGATTGAAACCTTTAACAATAAATTTAGACTCTATATTCAACTTGTAATATAAGCAACAACCTACAATTCAGAAATTACTCTATTGATTCACTCAGTACTTAATTACGCCACGAGAACAATTAATTGATTTGAAAGCCCTTAGTAATGAATTAACATATTTTATACACAGACAAATTAAACAAAAGAAATAGTATACAAAATAAAAAAAATAAAATAGAAACCAGTATCTACATTACCTCTTCGTCTTAATGTTGCACTGAATTTAATTCTCTTACATAAAAATAATTTAAATAGAACCAACACTAAAAAGGACGATTATTTAATCACAATAAATTTTATAACACTACACAACTTAAATTTAGTTAGAGGCCTCAAGTTGATCGTTTCACTCCTCGTCTTCACAGACTCGTAATTCCTCGATCTTCTCCATTACCAGCCCTTAAATCCTCTTCAAATCTCCCTCCAATCCGGAAGGATTGGAGGGAAGGATTTATGGGTGTGGAAACCCTAAACTACGCCTTCCTCAGGACTCCACCCAAATCCATAAAACTTTACATAAATCTTCGTCCAAATCGAAAATAATGACATTCTTTTCAAAAAAACTCTACCAAAAGAGTAATTTATCGACGTGCCCTTTTTTGCTTTAAACTCAAATTTCAAATCGACCCAACATGTTGTAAAATGATACTCTCTATTTTATGTCTTGACACATTTGTTAATGGCCGCTTTCTAATTTATTGTCACAGCTTTACGCTTGCTTCATAAACCTTTACATTTTACAGAAACAATAGTTTATAGAATTAAAGAGAAATAAATCTTTTAGGCACAATGTATTCTATCTGCCGCCGTGCTGTGAAAGCGGTCCCCTTACAATAGTTACAACGACTAACGAGAAACAAATAAAATTCAGAAATAAAAGACAATGTTAAATTGTCTTTAACACACTCGCAGATGTTGCATAACTAAGAAAAAAAATGGTTTCTCGAAATTGTTGAAGTAGTTACAATATCATATTAATTAGATTATTTTAACACATTTAAGAACAAATTTAATAAAATACATAATTTCTGCGATGCCATTACATTGCTCCCCCAAATATTTCAAACAAATAAGCACTTGGAACTTTGTTTGTTTGTAATATTTTCAACAGGAATATCATGCCATACAATTTCCATCTATGTATTTACAAAATATAATAAAAGTACTTATTAACCACATCCCGAAACTAACATTAAGGATATCGAACAGTCATTGACAACATACATATTTAGACATCTACAATACAAAGGTTTTTTTTTCTTATTACTCCTCGGTTTTATTGGTATAATAACGAAATAAATGGATGACATTAAAATTTCCCTTTACTGATCCTGTTTCCGGGTGCACCAATGTGTAGACATTATCATATGGAATTGCACCTATCTGAAAAGGGCCCTCGTATAACCTCATGAACTTTCGTGTTTCTTTACGTTCGGCACACGACTGAGAGACAATTCTTAATTTTACGTAGTCGCCAATCTCGAATTGCACTAACTTATGACTTTTCACATATTGAACTTGCCTATTGTTTGACTCTCGGCGCAGGTTCTCTCGGGCCTGTTCACGAATTTCGGCTAACTGTGTACTTTCTTGTTTCTTCAATAAAGCTCTGACAATTTTACCATCCGACGAAAGAGAAGTACGAATACCATGCAATAATTCATTTGGTGCGAAGCCGGTACTAACATGAGCAACTTGATTGTATGTATTTTCTATTTGAGACACTAGCCCAACCCAAGATTTATGCGACCTATCACAATATGTCCTGAATATTCGACCTAGTTCTTTGTTTACACGTTCAGTAGAGTTTGGTCTGGGGTTACGGACCGAAGTATGCGTTAGTTGGATCCCTAACTGTACTAACCCTAATTCAAAAACCTTAGACACAAAATTTGCCCCGCGATCGGTAACTATGACTTTAGTACAGATGATTTCGTTAAATTTACGCACACAGCCCAAAGTTGCACGACCTGTCGCTCTTCTTAATGGATATAATTTAATAAATTTACTATAAGAATCCTGAAATACACAAATATACTGATAACCATATTGTCCACTTGGTAACGGTCCATAAATATCACAAAAAACCTTATCTCCTATGTTCAATGATATAACAGCTTTCATAGGACCAGTATGATAAGATAAAGCATGTTTAGATTTTTGACATGCGTCACAAGTTTTCAGTATTTGACCTATAACCTTTGACATATTAGGAAAGTAATAACGTCGTTTCATGAGAGCATGTACTTTAAATCGACCGAAGTGCCCTATTTCTTCGTGAATACCCATAACCAGTTCCCTTTGTAATTCTTCTGGAATAACTAACATAGGAGATTTTGTAACATGCTCTAAACGATATAGAATTCCATCTTTCATAATGTATCTCATAAATTCAGATGAAGTTTCATCTTTCAACTTATTCCGTACGGTAGTCACAAACAAATCGTTACCTTGCCGATCCTTTATTGAATCAATTTGATTACAAATCCACCGACTCTGACTTGCCTTGAATAAATTAATTTCGGGACCTGGAGCCTTTGTGGTAATGACATCTGTAACTCCTAATATATGACGCGATAGAGTATCCGCAACGATATTTAATTTTCCTGAAACATGTTCGATGGTATAATCAAACCTACCGAGAAAATTTACCCACCTAATCATCCTTGAGCTCAGCAATTTACATGTTTGTAAAAACACTAAACTTTTATGATCAGTTCGAATAACCATCTTGGCGCCACGTAAATAAATTTCGAATTTAGATAAACTATAGATAATAGCCCAGAGTTCTTGTTCCGTAACTGTCCATCTCCTTTCTACCTCTGTCAAAGCCTTGCTACAAAACCCTATCACCTGTTCTTCTCCAATATCAGATAACTGATAAATATAACCTGAAACCCCTAAATTACTACTATCTGTCTGCAAATAAAACGTTTTATCAGGGTCCGGGTGTACAAGCAAAATAGTATCTAAAAATAGTTCCTTTACTTTCTCAAAACGTTCATTTACCTCTTTAGACCACACCCACTCTACACCTTGGCGCAATAAATTATGCAATGGTATAGTCTCTTCGCCATATCTTGCAATAAATCTTCGGAAATAATTTATTAGTCCCAAAAAGGCCCTAAGCTGCATAATAGTTCGGGGAACTGGGAAATCCTTAATAGCTCTAACTCTATCAGGGTCCATCTTAATACAATTTGTATTTACTACATGCCCTAATAAGTTTACTTCAACGCATAAAAACTGACATTTTTCTAAGCACGCCGTTAACCTGGCTTCGCGCAACTTCCCCAACACGGAATCAATGTGAGTCACGTGTAAAGATAAATCACCCCTCGTATAAATGATTATATCATCGAGATAATTAATACAAAATTCTCGTACACCTGTGAGTATTAAATCCATAGCCCGACTAAAAGAGGAAACGGATGTCTTAAGACCTTGGGGTAAAACATTATATGTATAAGTTTTTCCCATGAACGAAAATCCAGTATACTTTGTAGAGTCTGAATGTAAGGGAATCTGAAAGTACGCATTTTTAAGATCAATTAATGTTATGTACTTAACTCCATAAAAGGATTGAAGGATCTCAGATGTGACAGGAGGAGCTTCTGAATCACCTACCATTTTCTTATTAAGCTCTCGCGCATCTAATAGCAACCTTATCGTGCCATCCCGTTTCTTTGTGTACGTCAACGGACTACAAAAAGGAGTGGCCTCGCGTTTTATTACTCCTAAATGTTCTAATTCATCTAACTTTTCACTTATCTGTTTTCTATGTGCAAACGGTACCGGATAACTACGTTTTACAAATGGCACTTCATCAACTAACTTTATTGAGTGTACGTACTTGTTGGTTAAACCTAACCTGTCAGCAAAAACCTCTTTATATTTACGTAATACTGGCAACAATAAATTCATTTGTTCATCAGACAGCTTGGTTGACCCTAAATACTTCAAAAATTTATCTTCTAAGCTTTCGTCGTAAACAAATGTATTTGAATGTGCTGTAGAGTCATAATTACTTTGTTCTATGATTCCGACATCGACTATTCTATTTAACCCTAAAGATTTTTCTACCACTAGAGAAGGATTAATTTCGATTTGAGCTTTCGATCCATTGTATTCTAGGACTAGCTTTCTATCTTTACCACATCTAATCTCCCCCTTTACTCGTCCTAACCAGTCATAGCCTAATACTATAGACCTAGGTAGTTTTCGTAATACCAACATAGGAGTTTCTATTAATAAATTCCCTATGTAAACGTTGAGCATAATTAAACGATTTATACGTTCACTCCGTGAACCAAACGCACCCTGTACTTGAATAGCGGGAATTGGTACCTCAGGTAACGTCTTTGTTAATAATTTTATTTCCTCGTATAACTCATGTGTTATTGCGCTAACCTGACTACCCGTATCTAATAATGCAAATACAGTTTTACCATATAAACATACCTTTACTTCAGGTAGTTTCGGCAACGAAAAATTATTGCAAACCTCGGAAATATCATCCATTTCGTGAAACATTGTGTATATTTGTCTACCCCTAATGTTACAGTAACAACATGCAGCTACGCTCTCATTGTATAACTCGGAATTACTGTGTTGGTCAGTAATTAGACGTCCGGTTACTAGTATTAATTCTTTGGTACTATCTATGAGATCCCTTTGTGCTATTTTTATAGGCCTCATAATACCCAAATTCAATTTACCTAAACCTAAACCGGGACGCCATCCTAACTTTAACATTATATGATAACCAACATTATTTCTAACAGGTCCCTTACCATACCCCAACATACCTATAGCCATACAATTGGGGCGATTTTGTACGACCAACTCTAGTTTCCCTGCTGATTTGTTTGTTCACCATTTTCCCTACCTGCTTTATTTGTAACTTTAGGACTGGCACCCTGAGTCAGTGTGTTACTCGGTTTTACCCACTTTATGGCTTGTGGAACTGACCTATTATAATGCCTATTATTAAAATTTATATGTCCGCGCTGATAACCCCGCCCTCGCGAGGCCCTACCTCTAACTGGCTCATAATTCGCCACAATAGTGGAAGTCACTGGCGATGAACGGCTTCCACGAAAGTGTTCGCGTCTTTTTGAATTTTGCTCATGAAAATTCCCCAATGAACCTACATTCCCTCTCCGCAAATGAAGAACATTCTGTTCTAATTTCCTTAAAAAACTTGCAGCCTTGATCACGGTGGGATCATCGACCTGTGTAAACCAAAGCTGTTGAATGTCCAAAGAATAATGCCGCATGATTGAATTCACTAAATCACGTTCGCTGAATGGAATCGTCAAAGACTGCAGCGTCTCGATTTGATTAGCAAAATGCTCCGACAAGGACATCCCAGAATTAATGGAATATACGGAAGTAACTAACCTATTCTTCACTGATTCTTGAATTTGCTCAGTCCAATATGTATTACGAAAGTCTACCTCGAAATCTGAAAAACTGTTCCATCTATTAGAATAAATTTCTAACATCTTCCGTGCATGACCAGATAGACACTCTACCGCAATATCAATAGCTCGATCTGACGCATTTAAAGAATGTATGTACTTTTTTAAACGCTTTAGAAATGAAATGGGATTCGTAGATGGCCGACCATCAAACGTTGGTTTACTAATTGTAGGCTGTATTACATATATATTCTGGGTAGTCTCTGGTGTAATAATACTACTACTCGCGCGTGGAACCTCTTCAGTAGAGTGGATCTCGTTGCTTCCAACACCCTGAACACCTGAACTGCTTTCACTAAGCGAACTACTTCGAGAACCTAATTCTTGCAACTTCCTATCAAACTCGTTCATTCGCATCAAAAGTTGTTCCACAATACTATTATCTAACAGAGGATTGGACGCTATCGATACCGGATTTGTAGCTTCATTCAGCCCTATTTCCCCTTCCTGACCAGCAGCCCTTGTCCTTCGCGTCCCTCCTTTATTCCCACGTGGCTTTGTAACTTTAGGCATGATGAATTAATTAAAGTAACCCTGTAACAAACTATTCTGCTAGGTATATTCAATCAAAATCAACAAAAGAAATCCTTTGGTTTCTATGACCCCTGAATTAATAATAGTAGTAGTAAAACCAATACTAGTTCCTGGAAAATAGTATTGTTATCTTCAACGCCCTGATGTATCTGTAATATAATAGATAAAAATATATTACTAATTAAATTTTCATTACATCCTCAACAGTCGAAACTTCTGAAAATATATTCATGTCTGTTCATTTAAAATAAATTATTTCCACGGATTTCAAACAAACGTTAATCTGTAATTTCATTACATTTTAGTTAAATAAATGTTGGACTTCAAATAAAATTCTCTTTTAAATAAGAACATTTGTATACTTAACTCCCTACTACATAAACCTACCTTTTACCCGTGCTTGTATTTTTTTTTTTTATTGTGTACTGACATATTTCTTTTAACAGTTACGCTAATATTTTAATTTTTCGCAAACCCTTGTCTTATTAGAACTAGATATGATTTCGGTTTAAAAGATAGAAATCAGTTATAATCGGACTACACTGAAGCAGAGCTTGCTTGATTCCGAATCAGTTGCTTGACTACATCAATAATAATTTCATTCTAGTAATCCAAGTCATAACATTGTAAATAAAATTAATAAAAGAAACTATTTACTTTAAATTTCATTGTATAATAATTCAATTATAGTTCTACGTTGTGTTCTAAATTAGATTTAAGGATTTCGTTATTTTATTGCTTAATAATTCTATTAAAGTTCTACGTTGTGTTTTAGTAATTAAACGATGGGAAAGTCTGAGCGATCTCAAGAGCCTAGTTAAAACGAATTTAATACTGAAATAATTAATTCGAATGATTTACTATTTGTGATCAAACGTCCACCGCGTCCTTTGACTGGCTTAGAACTTTTGATTACTATAGCATTGATCTAAGTAAAGTTAATTATTAAAATGAATTATTATTAAACGATGAGAAGGTTTGAGATCGTCTCGATAAAACGAATTAAATACTGAAATAATCAACTATAATGATGTACTATTTGTGATCAAACGTCCACCGCGTCCTTTGACTGGCTTAGAACTTTTGATTACTATAGCATTGATCTAATTAAAGTGAATAATTAAAATGAATTATTAAGCCTTGAAGAAAAAAAAACCAATCTTTCTAGATACTTTCATAATAAAACGCCTACCGCGACCTTTGTCTAGCTTAAGGCCAAATATTATGATAGTATAATCTAATTAAATTGA
This sequence comes from Miltochrista miniata, assembly GCA_933228765.1. Classification (NCBI taxonomy): domain Eukaryota; kingdom Metazoa; phylum Arthropoda; class Insecta; order Lepidoptera; family Erebidae; genus Miltochrista; species Miltochrista miniata. Next base: position 26,445,916 of record OW121756.1, read on the forward strand.
ATTATTACGACTTTGAAGAGAATGTTACTATTCAAATGTGTATGCTTTAATGAAAACACATCTACCATGCCCTTGGCTGATGGAGATTTGTTCTCAAAATAGCAGATTTCCTCTACCTAATACTTGGATGACTAAGATATGAAATACCTATTCGAAAGTAATTCAATTCAGATAAATTCAATAAGTTCATTCGTTAATAATCAATAAGAAAGGTCCGACAAAACCAAGCAAGAAAGGAATCCAATAAGGAGGATCCAATTAGATCCAACAAGAAATGAATCCAATAAGGAGGATTCAATAAGATTCAACAAGAAATGAATCCAATAGGAAGGATCTAATAAGATCCAACAAGAAATAAATCCAATAGGAAGGATCTAATAAGATCCAACTAGAAATAAATCCAATAAGGAGAATCCAATAAGATTCAACAAGAAATAAAACCAATTGGAAGAATCTAATAAGATCCAACAAGAAATAAGTCCAATAGGAAGGATCTAATAAGATCCAACAAGAAATAATTCCTATAAGGAGAATCCAATAAGATTCGACAAGAAATGAATCCAATAGGAAGAATCTAATAAGATCCAACAAGAAATAATTCCAATAAGGAGAATCCAATAAGATTCAACAAGAAATGAATCCAATAGGAAGAATCTAATAAGATCCAACAAGAAATAATTCCAATAAGGAGAATCCAATAAGATTCAGCAAGAAATGAATCCAATAGGAAGAATCTAATAAGATCCAACAAGAAATAATTCCAATAAGGAGAATCCAATAAAATTCAACAAGAAGGGAAGAATCCACGTGTTGATGCCTACAATGGAAGTGAATTACGTGTTGTGATTGGAATGACTCTAAAGAACAATGGCAGAAATTTGTCTGATAATTTAAAAACGCCCATAAAAATGAGTTACGCCAAAGTAATTAATTGTTTATTTTGTGATTTTACTAGCATCTAAATGTTCAAATAAAAGCCGGATTTAAATCTACATTTTAAAAGAATTTCAACGATTATTCACAGCCATGAGCCGTGTGAGCTAGCCAATCAAACCGTGCGTTCGTACCTTGTCAGTTTGACATGACAGATTACATAATACTCCGCGCTTTTTGTCGAAAGTGTTGTTTTGTATGCTTTTTTCTGATTTTCTTTAATAATAAGTGACCCTGGACTGTTTTATGGACTCTGATTATTTCGTCGTGTGACTAGTGCGTGCCCAAAGGACTCTTGATATAGCTTTTGAATGACCTTGTGCTATTCCCTACTGGACTGTTTATTTGTGAATTGGATTTGTTGTTCATCGATAATGGAAGATCGTGGGAGACAATCGAGGCCTACGCGCATTGTTTGTGTTAATTGCATTATATGTGTGAACATATTGCGCCGATTTGAAATGTTATACAAATGTAATAAAAGAAATGAAAAAATTGTGGTTTTATTTTTCTTTCATGACATGACTCTCAATCATATAGGCAACAAATCTATACCCTACTCCTGTATATGTACCTACTAAAAGTTTCTAACAACAGTTCGATCTGTAGCAACTTGTTTACCTACTGCACTTACTATTTTATATAGGTAAGTACTAGATTTTTTATTAGAGTTAGTCAAAAGCAAAACGTGTAGGTATACATTCAATAAAATAATAGTTCTGACGTATCAGTATGACCATCGAGAAACACTCCAGTCGGTTACAATACTGTAGTCTGTAGTCACCATAGTGTTTGAACATTTATATGTATAGGTAAGTAGGTATGGCGGGACTAAGTATGACAACATAACCTAACGATAAATATACAATATCTTTATTTTCCGGCTTTCTCGATGGAAAATGAATTCATTTATGGAATCCGCTAACAAAACTGAAACGTTTGACATAATTTTCACTTATGTGCGCTCATCTTTTATGTCAGACAATTGTTAGTATGGGAAACTGCCATTGTTCTTTAATAGCATAAAATATATCGTTAATGATTCAATCTCAATTTCTACGTTGTGTTTCAAGTTAGTTCGTAATTTAGTCGTATCAGTATTAAATAAATACTAAATACGTAGCTAAATATCCTGGTCACGGCACCAAATTCTGTGATGGGAAGCCCGTAGCTGAGCCCGCCACCCATTTAATATTGTTGCGATCGTCTAGTTAACCTATAAATTTATAATATACCTTTGTGAAACTACATTCTAGGTCCCCTTTGAATTTAGCCTCACAGACGTATTGCATGTTAAAGCGATTGAATTATTAAGATATAAAACAATACATGAATACTTAACACTCTCTTATTAGAACACTCGTAAGAAACCTTTGTCCTACAACTCATTATTGTCTCATTAAAGAATGAACTCTGTTAATATTCAACTCAGATCAATGATAAACTTTGTGTGATTCAATTCAACTGTAATAAATGAAGGATTAAAATTCAAATGCTTAGTAATTTGAATTTCTATCGACTAAATACCTAAATTTGTGTAAACAAGTTTCTGAAAGCTTGTCTTTTGAGATATGTAAAACCTCTCGATAAACACTCCTGTGTATTAGTAAAACACGTAATTCACTTTCAAATATATTGTATATAGAATAACAAGTGGTTTCAGTAAGTATAATGTTTACACAAAAAGGTATCTGGCATCAAATATATAATAGATAACCTTGCCTTATGTAAATGCCTGAGCATTTATTTCAATTGTGTTATGTATGTTTTTTGTTCTTTATTGAGGTACCTCATTTGTTATACTTGTATATGGCAGTTGTACTGCAAACATTCGGGCTTGGGTTTCTATAAGAGTTTGTGGGACTCTTATTATGCGTAATCGCATATTTGCCAGGTCTGATTAGAAATGAAATTACTCAAAAATGGTATGAGGATTTGATTCGACAGATTAGCTTCTATATCTCTGATAAGGAAACGTATCGGAGTATGATCAAATCCATAGTAAGAGAAATAAAGGAAACATACACAGAATATTCACATTTGTCTTGTTATTATATTTCCTCTCAGAATATAATAGTTGAAATAAAACCTCCTCTGTGACATTTCCATTTCCAGAAGTATGTCGAATAAGTCTCTGTCTTTGGGCCCATGTCATTTGTCTTAGGAACATTTGGAAGAAAAGAAATACGTCACAGAGAATATTTACCTCGACTAGTGAAAAGATTCAGTATATAAATTTCCAATATAGCCCTTCAGTAACCATAAGTGAATTCAAAGAAAGACTAAAAAAATACTAAATTCATTGATCTGAGTTATTTCTCTAAGACTTCCCTAAACTTCTACTATTGAACCTACAAGTAAATCGAGAATATAGCTGTCACTAATTTAAATCGCCTCCATACTTACTGATTTCACTTACTTATCAATATGTCAGCACACCAAATAAATCAAGTATAAACATCAACAACAGTTTCAAGGAGATTAGGTTACCAATAAAACAAGATATTAGGGCAATAAATAATATATCGTGTATTCAAGAATTTTAACTGAATTTTATATTTGAGTTGGTCAAGTATTTATTTAATTTGGTGAATTAAACGTTCGCAAAAATGGATTATTTGGAGACCATTTTATTTTAGAGAAAACAATAAATCTATTCAGGACTTCGATTTATATAATTATCTCCACATAGAGATAAATTATACCCAAATTCCATTACTATGTTCGTGGTATTTAAGAAAAAGGAATTTGGTAGCAAAAAACTTAATACCGTAGAACAGCCTATATACAATATAATATGTGTGATAAAATATCCCTATGTAATACTGATTTTACGATGGTAAAGATCATTGCCTAGTTTGGTATTAATTAAATAGATCTTTTTATTAAAAGATTGTAAGTAACTTGTAAGAATATCATTAAACACTTATTAAAGATTTTGGGTCTCATTCGCGTATAAGTGATCTAATTTATTAAAAAAAAATTATAACTAAATGATTACAACAAGAATATAATCCAATCTAAACTACACACTACAATTGCTGTTTATCTTAAATTTTTATAAATGATTGAAACCTTTAACAATAAATTTAGACTCTATATTCAACTTGTAATATAAGCAACAACCTACAATTCAGAAATTACTCTATTGATTCACTCAGTACTTAATTACGCCACGAGAACAATTAATTGATTTGAAAGCCCTTAGTAATGAATTAACATATTTTATACACAGACAAATTAAACAAAAGAAATAGTATACAAAATAAAAAAAATAAAATAGAAACCAGTATCTACATTACCTCTTCGTCTTAATGTTGCACTGAATTTAATTCTCTTACATAAAAATAATTTAAATAGAACCAACACTAAAAAGGACGATTATTTAATCACAATAAATTTTATAACACTACACAACTTAAATTTAGTTAGAGGCCTCAAGTTGATCGTTTCACTCCTCGTCTTCACAGACTCGTAATTCCTCGATCTTCTCCATTACCAGCCCTTAAATCCTCTTCAAATCTCCCTCCAATCCGGAAGGATTGGAGGGAAGGATTTATGGGTGTGGAAACCCTAAACTACGCCTTCCTCAGGACTCCACCCAAATCCATAAAACTTTACATAAATCTTCGTCCAAATCGAAAATAATGACATTCTTTTCAAAAAAACTCTACCAAAAGAGTAATTTATCGACGTGCCCTTTTTTGCTTTAAACTCAAATTTCAAATCGACCCAACATGTTGTAAAATGATACTCTCTATTTTATGTCTTGACACATTTGTTAATGGCCGCTTTCTAATTTATTGTCACAGCTTTACGCTTGCTTCATAAACCTTTACATTTTACAGAAACAATAGTTTATAGAATTAAAGAGAAATAAATCTTTTAGGCACAATGTATTCTATCTGCCGCCGTGCTGTGAAAGCGGTCCCCTTACAATAGTTACAACGACTAACGAGAAACAAATAAAATTCAGAAATAAAAGACAATGTTAAATTGTCTTTAACACACTCGCAGATGTTGCATAACTAAGAAAAAAAATGGTTTCTCGAAATTGTTGAAGTAGTTACAATATCATATTAATTAGATTATTTTAACACATTTAAGAACAAATTTACTAAAATACATAATTTCTGCGATGCCATTACAATACTTTTCATCCCGATATTTTGAGCGGTTCCTTTGAGAGAGGGGATGAAAGAAGATGAAAGAAGAAAATAGTTTTTAAGTTATAACTTCGTTATGCATGGTCTGAATTCAAAAATATTTTTAGTGTTATAAAGGGAGTAGATTGTTTCACACAAGTTTTAATTTTGAGGGTTTTGTAGTTCAGGAATCAGAGACATCTCAACTTTCGCAAAACCTAGAATTCAAGGATTCCTTTGAACGTAAGGGTAAATCTAAACTGGCGTGTTGGCTTTATCATAAAAGAGCTTAATGATTAAGGCTATTGTAAAATAATTCAGTCCGCGCCGGAGGCGTTGATTGAATTGTTTTAGAATGGACTTAATCTTTAAGCTCTTTTATGATTAAGCAAACAGGGCAGTTTCATACGCTCCCATGAGTCTGTTGAAAAAATACCTGTCCTTTCATACACCTTATGTGGCGTAAACGAAGTTGCGAGGGTCAGCTAGTAACTACTATAAAAGTAATTATGAGGCGCCAAAATATGACAAATCATATAGTGAACCAAAGGAAAAGAAACAGTTAAGTCCTCAATTCTTATTTAACTGTAATCCACCTAGCTTAGAAGAAATTGAACACCAAATTAAAAATTAATCATCTAAATCTACCCCTGGGCCTGATGGCATACCTTACATAGTCTATAGAAAATGTCCATCAGTACGTAAACACCTTCTCAGCATATTTAACAGGATCTGATCGAGTAAAGAAATACCAGCGGCCTTCGGAGAGGCCAGTTTTGTGCTCATTCCAAACAAAGAAATTGTTACCAGTCCAAAAGACGCCAGACCGATAGCGTTAACCAATACAATATCTAAAAATTTCTTCTCATGGCTTCAATTTAAAATGACTGATTTTATGATCAGTAATAAGTATTTTAGACCAAATCACCAGAAAGGGTTTCTGCCCGGAATTTCAGGATGTCTGGAACATAATTCTCTGCTGCCGGAAAGTCTAAAAGATGCCAGATTAAATGAAAGACAAATAACAGTTTGTTGGATAGATTTGGAAAACGCCTTTGGCTCAGTACAACATAAGCTTATGTTGTTTCCATTAAAATGGTATAGGTAACTTTCCGTCAAAAATCTGTGGAATAATAACTTCTTAATTCTTATTATAACCAATTAAAATTTGTTATTAATACAAAAGAAGGACATACGCAACCCTTAAAGTATAGAGTAGGTTTGTTCCAGGGTTGCTGTTTATCACCAATAGTTTTCAAAATAGTAATAAATATTTTGATAGACAGTATTGTTGCTCATGAGAAGAGGTGGGGATATCGGTTTAAATAAATGGTACAAACGACCTTGCAATCCTGACTCGCAGCCCAAAGCAGTGCCAAGACCTAAAGTAAAGTGCGTTAAGTGGATGAATTCTGTACATGGACAGATGAACCTAGCAAATGCTACTGTCTATGTCTGGGTAGGCGGGGTACTAAGTTTACGTTGTATGACCCATGGCTTGCTATAGACGGGGAACAAGTTTCCATTATATCTGAAACCGTGCCTTTCAAATTTCTTGGCAGAAAGATAGATAACAGAGGTTGTACTCCAGCTTTGGATGACATAATTGAAAGTTTCATTGTCGACATAAAAAAGGTAGACCAACAACCAATAAGTAACGTCAAGAAAGCATGGATATACGACAACTATTTAACATCACGTGTAAACAAGCCGTTTCTTGTGTACGACATAAGCCAAAACCTTCTCAGAAAATTGGAAGCGGATGTTACGAAGACGTTAAAGTCGTGGGCTAGGGCTCGCTCAATCGGCCGACCCGTCGGCATTATACAGAGCCTCTAATAACTTCGGAATGATGTTTAGGAAGCCGTCGGAACTCTATAAACATCTAAGAGTTACTAAAATGCACGTCTCAGCAAAATCAAAAGACAAAATCGTTCAAACTATGTAACACTAAGATGATCAGTGTTACTCACCAACTAGCGCGAGGTAGCTATGCAGAGAACTCTATCCCAGGGCGCCTTATTTCTAAGTTTCCAGTCTGTGTGCAAGGGTAGGCTAGGGCTCTCACGAAAACAGACAATAGGGTGTACACACATATATTTACTAAGTACACAGAGATACACAGAGACACACAGAGAGCTTATTCACTGATAGACACAAATATCACAGGTACACAGAAGTAAAGTCAGGGCTCAGGTATTAATACTACTAGGCTACACATAAGTAGTGGATTTACTGGCCTGCAGAGTGAGCTGAGTGAGAGTGACTGCCTGTTGTTACTGCCAGGTGATGACGGCAGATACCTCTCACATGAGAAGCTCGTGTAGTCCGCACTTCCACGTTGTCGTACCACGTGCAGCCCACTAACTTATAGGTGCGGCACCAAATATCTCATCCAGCAACTAGCCCCGTAGTAAAAAACCCTGTCATGAAAGAAACGACAAATTAAGATCTTGGCTGCGCGACAGTCGACAATCGACCCGCTTTGCAAAAGAAGAAGTGACTCACCAGTTTTCTGGGTAAAATGTAGCAAGATGCAATGCAGCAACCCAATCACAGCCCGTTAGGCCACGCGAGGTAACAAATAATCGCGCTTGAGCGAAAAACTGATTCGCGGCACAGTCTCAGAGCAAAAGCCAAAGGACCTCCAACTACCCCAAAGCAGGTCTCGGTCAAAAGTCCTGTCTTTCACGAAAAATCTTAACAAAACCCGTTCCTTTAAATGCGAAACGCTTCGTCACCGAACTTATGACATCCTGTCATTCTGACAGCAGAAATGTCACCACTGACAACCGATTAAAAAAAGATAACTCGATAAGGCTGCTTTCACATCCTAAATACTGCATCTATAGAAAATAAATGCTACAACCACCCCCCCTTTAATAGTATTTCCTGCGGATATGACACGCTGGAAATACACAATAAAGAAAACAGAAAAGTACTGACTAATAAACAAAGACAACCAGCTAGGTCCTTCAAACACCAGCTGACTACGACCATTACAATACCAAAGAAAGATCCTCCTATGTACCTAACTAGACACTGACTCGTGTACCGGTTAGGCTAAGTAACTAGAGTCTAATGCCCTTCATAGAAAACGAATGCTCCCTTTACTCACTGCCGATACCCTAACACTACCCAAGCTCTCAGGATAATGTAGAGTACTAAGAAGCGAATGAGAGAAAAACGCTCGGTGCGGTGCATAGAAGAAACTACAACGTGACAATTTAAAGTCACGTACACATATAGAAATACAAACAAAAGATTAAAATAGTCTTACATAATGATCACATAGCACTGGTTTAATAAACTAGAGAAACAGTGCTATGTAGTTACGTTAGGTATTGGAGACTGCTCCTCCTGATACTTCAGGATGTCCTTGATATGGTACTCCCCAAGATCCTTACCGTCCAGATCTGACAGCCTATATACTAAAGGGGATCGTTTAGCAGTCACCACACATTTAAGGAACTTAGGAGCTAGCTTAGCAGTAAAATTCTTGGCCTTGTTGGACAGGTAGAACGTGCGTTTGTAAACTATCTGTCCCACTTTCAGCTCTACATGCCTTTTTCTGAGGTTGTAATACTTTTCATTACGCTGGTGGGCAACGTTCAAATGTTTCCTCACCTGGTCGTAAATGCGTTGTATTTCTCTCAGCTTGACACCGAAGGCTGATGGATCGTCTACAGAGACTGAAGTAGGATGGCACGCGATATCTGTCTGCCTGTACAGCACTCCATCCCCAATAAATTCCCTACCATGTACCAAAAAGTAAGGGGTGAAACGAGTTGCTTCGTTAACTGCAGTGTTTAAAGCACACTGTATCTCAACCAAGAACTGATCCCAAGACTTGTGTTGTGACTTCACATAGCATGAGATCGCTTGAACCACATTGCGAATAGCTCGTTCCGCCTGATTAGTTTGGGCATGATACCTAGGGTTATAATATATATTAGGTACATTGTATTTAGCCAACAGATCCTTAAATGGCTTACTCACAAACTGAGGGCCATTATCCATGTAAATAGTCTTGCAGACTCCGTGCACGAGAAACACACTCTTCTCTATGAACCTCGCGACTACAGCGCCTGTGGCAACCCGAACAGGGCACAACATGACGTATTTGCTAAAGTAGTCGGAGACCACGATCAGGTGTACGTTTCTATTGCTCGAAGTGGGAAAGGGACCAAGCAGATCGACAGAGATAGCTTCGAATGGCTTCGAAACCCGCTTCGGGCTACCCATTAGGCCGGGACGAGACGTATTTACGGGTTTGTACTGCTTGCATGTTTCGCAATTCCCAACATATTCTTTGACGTCCTCGTACATCTTGGGCCAGTAATAATTTAGGGCTAACCTTTTATGCGTCTTCCAAACGCCACCATGGGCACTAAGTGTGTCATCGTGGTACTTAGAGAGCAGGGGCAAGCGATCCTCCTGAGGTACCACCAGCTTCCAGTCAAAGTCTGAAGTCAAAGAATATTTATTTTTAGTTAACCTATATAGAAGGTTGTCACGAATGTCATAATTTGGTGACTTCCTAGGGTTCTTCCGAACACTATTCATGGTGTGGTCATACCACGGGTCTTTAGTGGGTACTGCATCGAGGGAATCAATTTTGATACGAGACAGAGCATCAGGTACAACGTGGTCTTTACCTTTTCGATGCTCTATGTCAAAATCGAATTGACTGAGCCTCATGCTCCAACGTGCTAGACGACCCGTGGGATTTTTTAGCTTATGGAACCACAGAAGAGATGAATGATCCGTGACGACCGTACATTTTTGGCCTTCGACGTACTGTCGAAATTGTTCCAAAGCGAAAATCACGGCCAGAAGTTCTCGCTCAGTTGTGCTGTAGTTCACCTCGTTCTTGTTGAGAGAACGGCTACAGTAGGCGATAGGGTGCTCAACACCATCGTGAGTTTGTGTCAGTACAGCAGCAACTGAGTAAGCTGACGCGTCACTAAGAATGCGGAAGGGCATCTCAAAGTTAGGCATTTTTAATATAGGGGCAGAAACCAAGGCTGACTTTAGCAGGTTAAAGGACTGTTCAGCCTCAGGGGTCCATTCGAACTTAAGGTTCGTAGAAGTGAGTTTGCACAGAGGTTTACTAATCTTCGAGAAGTTGTTAACAAAGCGACGATACCAGCCGGCCATTCCCAGAAATCTCTTAACCTCCTTAGGGTTAGAAGGGGTGGGATAGTTGAGGATAACCTCAACTTTACCCGGGTCTGTCCGTAAGCCATGTTTGTCCACATAATACCCCAGGTATTTGAGTTCACTCCGACAAAAGTGGGATTTTTTCATATTAATAGTTAGGCCAGCATCCTTGAGTTGCTGATAGACTCTATGTAAGAGCTCTACATGCTCCTCAAAGGTGCTGGACACACAGACTATGTCATCCTGAAACGCAAATACCTTGTTGTCGAACTCGGGACCAAACAGACGGTCCATGAGGCGTTGCATCGTGGCACTGGCACCGACAAGACCGAAGCACATGGAATTGTAATGGAACAATCCTCTCCGGGGAACCGTAAAAGCAGTCTTCTCAGCAGACTGGAGTGAGTCGAATGGAATCTGCCAGTAGGCCGCACTCAGATTTACAGAGGTTAAATACTTAGCATTATTAAGATGGTCTAAGATTTGATTGATATAGGGTAAGGGGTAGGCGTCACTCTTAGACACAGAGTTCAGCTTGCGAGAGTCCAAGCACAATCTGAGGTCGCCGTTCGCCTTCTCCACCATGACCACTGGAGAGTTCCAGGCGGACTGAGACGGGGACACTACTCCCATCTCCAGCATTCGGTCCAGCTCGGCTTCCAGGGCCTTCTGCTTAAGGGGAGAGAGCGGATAATAACGCTGCTTGATCGGCTTGCTGTCACCAGTGTCAATGACATGGTGCACAAGTGAGGTCCGACCTAAACCCACCTTATCAGTGTTCAACGAGTCGAACTTTTCAATGACCTTGTTGATTACACACCTTTGTTTAGTTGTCAGGTTGTCGTAATCCTCGAGGCCACCGTTAAGGGACACAGACTCTATAGGATTATTATCACTAAAGCTATCAAGACTAATATTTTGTAAAATTAACTTATCACTTAACTTAAATTGTTGCCAGAAATCCACTCCAAATATCATGGAGGTGGTTATACCTGGGACAACATAGAACTTGACAACTCGGATAACCGAATTGTACTCAATTGGCAAAGAGATACAACCCAGACATTGCAAGTGAGTGCTGTCTGCAGTTGTAATACGAAAAGTAGGATTGATACTCACAAGATCAAAACCCAGTTCCAAGAAGATGCGGTGCGCTCCCTTACCTAGTATAGAGCAGGAGGCACCGGAATCTAGAAGGCCTAAGACATTTAAATTTAAAACCTTAACAACTAGATACGGTCTAATGTCACTATCCCGTTTAGGAAACAGGACCTTATCAGAAATAGACTCAGATACAGAGTGATGCACAGAGTTCCTAATAAGGCCCTGGCCTACGCGTTTTTTGACTTGCTAGTACAGTGTGAGCAGTCTGGGGTCTTGACTCCTTTGAGACCACACCGGAAACACACCAGCTCCCTTGACTGTGTGCAGCTGTATGCAGTGTGACCGCCCCCGCCGCAACGAAAGCATTTGCGATCGTGGGGGGTAACCGGCGTCTCCACTGCAGACACCTGCTTAGCGGGCTTTTGTACACCTTTGTTCTTAAGCTGGTGTAAGTCAGATGTAATCTCAAACTTGTCAAGAGCAGGCTCATGGAAAGCGTCTGCCCTAGTACGCGCAAGCTCCAAGCGCTTACCCAAACGTCTCAAGTCATCTACAGAGTTGACATCATGCAAGGCCAGTTCCTTCATGTAGTCAGGTCTAATGTTGTGCATGAGAATGTCCAGCTGTTCCTCACTGGGCATCTTACATGACAACCTTGAGAACATGGCTTGCATTGTACATATATAGTTAACCAAGGACTCAGAGCGGGCTTGTGTACGCTGTCTTATCTCGTTCCTGAGGCGGTAATCATAATCAGGAATATCGAAGGTATCTCTAAGCTCACTAATAAGATCCTCATATGAGATGAAGTTAGCTTTGTTTGTACGGAACCAAGACAAAGCCGGTCCATCCAACAGGTCGGAGAAAGCCATAAGGAGTCTAGGCTTAGTAACCTCCCGAGCACATCTAAGTTCCTCTAATCTCTCTAAAAACACACGTACACAAGTAGAACCATCATATTTTAAGTTAAATGAACATAAGTTAAGGGGACGTTCTTTATACACTATGTTACATGTAGAACTATTCCTACTTGAACTAGCTCGCACCGAGCGGTCCTCTCTCACTACTGGTGAAGTATATTCCACCTGGTCACGACCCGAAGGATCATCACCATCATCATCCGAACCTTCGGATTCAGAATCACTACTGGGTTCAGCCCTAGCGATGATCTTCACTAGCCTACCACGAATATCCACCAGGTTGGGGCAATCCAGACCACAACGAGCTAACCTACTCAATAAGTAGTTGGCCCTTATAGACACCCTAAGACGAGAATTATTATTGGCCAAAAACTCACCTGACTGAAGAGCCTCCTCCAACTCGGAGACCTTCGGAAGGCAGGTCGAGAGCTCAGCCGATGCATCAGCGGGTACCGGAGCACTCGCTTTGATGCTACCTCGACGGACGAGTCGGTGTGCCGTTCTTAGCTCACTCCGAAGGCCAGACACTGTCGTTTCCGGTTCCACTGAAATACCCATGTGGGACAGCTCGTTAGCAAGTTCATCCTTTCTTAAATAATTAATATATTTTTTCATCTGTGCCATTATGTAAAAATTTACTTACAACAATTATAAAGATAAAATGGCACAGATAGGGATCAATTACAAAGTAAAAATGTAAATTGAGTTACAACAAAGTGTACTAAGTTAGGTAATTATGTTTCAAATTGACTTTTAGAATTTAACAAAGATTAAGGGTATACTAAGAGAGAAAAGTTTCTAAATTTTCTGATAACACAGTTCAGGTTAATAATTAAAATTACAAGGTATCAACATACCTTCAAAAAAAAATTTATAATTACACAGAGTGAAATTCACTAAGTTAACACAGAGGTGAAGCTATAGAATAATATATGTAATATATTAATCTATGCTAATATAATATAACAATAAATATATGTGTGCACCATAAAAAGGAACATAACAAAGAAAAGAAACACAATAAGAAAAGAAGTGGGTATGCCAAATAAAATCAAAAAGTTTTTCCAAAATCACAGCTATTTTAAATTTTTGAATTTAGAATTTTGTGTCTTTTCCAGCCAAAGATGTAGGAAGCTGGAAGAAGACGAAAGGGAAGGTTTTGTGCTTAGCTGCTAGCACCACCAATTAACGTCCTGGAGCGTCTCGGACGATTCCAGAATGGTTTCGCCAGAGATAACCACCTATGCACACACACCAGACTGAGACTACCGCAGAGTAGACCCAGAGATTTGCCACTACGTTGGGAGCCAATTTGTAACACTAAGATGATCAGTGTTACTCACCAACTAGCGCGAGGTAGCTATGCAGAGAACTCTATCCCAGGGCGCCTTATTTCTAAGTTTCCAGTCTGTGTGCAAGGGTAGGCTAGGGCTCTCACGAAAACAGACAATAGGGTGTACACACATATATTTACTAAGTACACAGAGATACACAGAGACACACAGAGAGCTTATTCACTGATAGACACAAATATCACAGGTACACAGAAGTAAAGTCAGGGCTCAGGTATTAATACTACTAGGCTACACATAAGTAGTGGATTTACTGGCCTGCAGAGTGAGCTGAGTGAGAGTGACTGCCTGTTGTTACTGCCAGGTGATGACGGCAGATACCTCTCACATGAGAAGCTCGTGTAGTCCGCACTTCCACGTTGTCGTACCACGTGCAGCCCACTAACTTATAGGTGCGGCACCAAATATCTCATCCGGCAACTAGCCCCGTAGTAAAAAACCCTGTCATGAAAGAAACGACAAATTAAGATCTTGGCTGCGCGACAGACGACAATCGACCCGCTTTGCAAAAGAAGAAGTGACTCACCAGTTTTCTGGGTAAAATGTAGCAAGATGCAATGCAGCAACCCAATCACAGCCCGTTAGGCCACGCGAGGTAACAAATAATCGCGCTTGAGCGAAAAACTGATTCGCGGCACAGTCTCAGAGCAAAAGCCAAAGGACCTCCAACTACCCCAAAGCAGGTCTCGGTCAAAAGTCCTGTCTTTCACGAAAAATCTTAACAAAACCCGTTCCTTTAAATGCGAAACGCTTCGTCACCGAACTTATGACATCCTGTCATTCTGACAGCAGAAATGTCACCACTGACAACCGATTAAAAAAGATAACTCGATAAGGCTGCTTTCACATCCTAAATACTGCATCTATAGAAAATAAATGCTACAACTATTCCAAATGATAAAAATATAGCGGAGCTTGAGTCACGCCTCCAATTCCACAAGAAATTCATGGTGGGTTCGCAGACTAGTAGAGTGGGTTTGGGTATTATCCGGAGACAAATAGATGAAGACATCACAAAATCTTTTCTGGAGCAGGATGAGAGCGATGCCTATAGGATGCACACGATGAACCTGGGAATGCAGAATGAATGGCTTACTCTGGGCGAATTTTGTATTCCCATGGCCTCGCAGTGGCATACCTTGTTGTACGACTGGTCGCCAGCTTTGCTTAGATTCTACTTGAACGCGTTTCAGTTGAACCTCCCCGACCAAAGTAATCGGGTCAGGTGGGGGAAAGCCACAGATAAAACATGTAATGCATGTAGAGAAGCGATTGGAACTGCTAGGCACCTGCTGGTAGGTGTTAAGATGCTATTAGACCGGGGTCATTACTCACGCCGACATGATAGGGTACTGGAAATCATACGTGCGACTGTCAGTTTGGCGGTAGTGAGAGTGAAAAAGGGATCAAAAACAAACAAAAGAAATGACATTGCGTTTGTAAAGGAAGGATGTTCAAAGAAAGTACCGCAAAAGCCATACTCTATTTTGATGGCTGCCGCCGATTGGACTATACTCGCAGACACGTATGAAAAACACTACAAAATCCCGGAGGATGTATGTGCCTCGCCATCAAGACCCGACATATTCCTTTTTTTGAGGATACACAGGCGTACGGTACTCGTGGAGCTGCCGGTGCCATGGGAGACCAACATAATAAATACTTTGACTTGACCAACGAGTTAACCAAAAATGGCTATGTGGCTAAACTCTATGCAGTAAAAGTAGGAGCAACGCGAATTCCAGCTAAATCCCTGTATTATTTATTTAAAGACCTTGGATCAGTAAGCTCTTTACTAAAACGAGTATCCAATGCGGCATTGATAGGATCTTGCCAAATCTGGTTAGGTAGGGGAGGGAACATTGCTGACGGTGGAAGGTGATCGTTTATGCGCATAGTAAGGTGGCCACCCTAAACCTACTCAAATGGGTCGCAAGTCCCAGACGCCGTCGGGGTTTTCCCCCCTGTGCCACGCTATGGACCGGGCGCCCGCAAGGAGCATCCATGGAATGCTAAGAATACGGTCTCATGTAACTAAGACTTTATTTAATTTCCACGGGAACAGGTATAAGCGAGTGAAACTGCAAGGCATCCGCTACTTGCAACTATATTAAAAGACAGTTACTATAAAGAATGCATTTATTTCATTGTGACAGTGTCTTACACAATAATTTATTTCTTGGCATCACAGTTACTTCGTTTCTTTCAAAATTAATCATATACAGGTGGGATACACATTCTTGATTTTCAACCAATATTCTCCATTATTGTCCTTCAGCTTGCTTGGGCTTCAAATTATTAAACTGAAAAAGAAAATTTTAATGAATTACTTGTCTGAAAATCGATAAGACGTACATGTAAAATAAAAAGACACTAATTTAGACATAAGGCAGCGGGTCCTACCCAGGGATCGAGCGAAGGGCCCTATACGGGGCCCCCGTATGGGCGCAGACCCTGACGGCCAGCAATGTGGCTAGATTGCTGAGCCCGCAGAGGGCGATGGCCGATAGCCGCCACTATCTCAGTCGAGGCAGCATGTCTCGAAGCCAGGACCCCTCCATGGGACCTGGAAGCGAGAGCCCTTGCGGTACTATTTAGATGGCGCAAGGAGGCGCTGGAGCGGGGCCAGAGGACTGCGCCTCGAGAATTTGAGGCCCAGCGGTCCCAGCACCACCAGGAAATCGTGGAGACATGGAAAGTGCCACTTGAGCAACCAAAGGGGGCATTCATAAGACCGGTCATGGACGAGTGGCTGGAGAGGACACACGGTGCTCTCTCCTACCGGTTGTCACAGATACTTACCGGGCACGGTAGCTTCGGTAAGTATCTGTGGCGAAGACACCGGGAAACCACGGCCGAGAATCACCACGCGCGGACCACAGCGATGACACAGCGCTCCACACGCTGGTAGAGTGCATGGTGTGGGCGCAACAGCGCCAGTTCCTTGTGGTGGGTCTTGACGTAGAAACTCTCTCGCTCGAGACCATGGTGCCAGCCTTGTGGTGGGTCTTGACGTAGAAACTCTCACGCTCGAGACCATGGTGCGAGCCATGATCTCCAGCGGGAGTAAGTGGGACTGCGCCGCCTCTTTCTGCGAGCAGATCATGCTCTTATATGAGGCGGTGGGGCGGAAACGGGACAGAACTCTCTAGAGTCTATAGGCCTCCATGACAGGGAGCCTCGAGATGGTGAGGAGGCTGCTCACTATCCTTACAGAAGCAGGCCCTAGAAGGCAGCGTGACGTGAGTGATTCACGCACGCCCCCCCTTCGGAAGATGACATCCAAAAACCCCCCCAAAGACGCGGGATATCACCCAAACCACCCCCTAGGCGAGGCCGTAGTGGTAGACGTGGGTCTGTTGGGAGTCCTGGGACATCCTTTCAAGGGCTTATTTTGGGCTCCGAACCGTAGGCTGTTTGGGCGTTGCGTGACGTTTTTTAATCGGTCCGGTCCGGCATAGGATGCATGAAGGAATTTCCCTCAAGTTAACAAAAAAAGAAAAGGCAGCGTGTCCAGTCAAATTCAATAAAACGAACTGGCGATGCTGCAGTCTGTTTTTACACCAACAACAAAAAAAATGGATCGACGATCTGGAAAGGATCGCAGGCTGGGGTTGGATGCGGAAGGCGCAGGACCGTGTGTTGTGGCGTTAATTGGGAGAGGCCAACGTCCAGAAATGGTCTGGCAAAGGTTGATTTGATTGATTGATTGACAAAAAAAATTACAGCAGCTACAACATGGACATTCTGTCTGTTTCAAGTCAGCAATTACAAATTCTTAATCTATGACACAACCTATGTAGGACTGAATTCAACAGTTGAAAATTAAATGACGTATTACTTAATGTTTCCTTCCCCTTCGATGATATACCTTTATGCGTAACTATTTATGAATTTCTATAGATAAAATTCGTAATTGTAAAAAAAATAAAGCCCGTGTGGCGACGGGGTTCCGTGTTGCGAAGGGTAAGATTAAAAACGTCGCCACCCCAATACATCCCGAGGGTGTCGTAAGAGGCGGCTAAGGGCATTTGAAACAGGTGCATTGCATAGAGAAGGAAAACTTGAGATGAAACCCGGTTGTTAGTAAAATGATAATCGTTAAGCCAAGTTGAAGGCCTTATGGGTGGCTTAAAAAATTTCCACTGCGGGTTGCGGCGACCTGCACCTGTCCATTTCAACACGGCAATAGGCTCGACTAGGTGAAATTTGGGCGTATACTATGCCTCTGCCTACGCCTTCGGGGATAAAGGCGTGACTATACGTATTAATACGTATGTATGTAAAATGTGTAATTAATACTTAATACTTACTGCATTGCTGGCCTTATCAATAGCATCGTTGATACCCTTTTAAATAGCCTCGGGATCAAAGATTTCACTAGCTTTCTCTTTTGCTTGGTTTAGGTAATCGCTCGCTGACTTATAAATAGCTTCAAATGCGTTCTCAGTCGTTGAGGGTGCTTCTGCTGTTGCATCGCGTTTCACGAAAGCATGAACCTGTGACAAGAATGTTTATTAATCCCTCATCATTTTAGGTAATTGACCAAGCAGCCTATTGTTCGGCGAAAACCTTTCACAAAACTATCTATGTATATAATATATAATCTGTGTTGGAATTCCTGCCTAAGTCTCCCACAGTCTCACTCGGGAGCCTACTGACTCTATACCGTCTTCCATCATTCCTATCCCTTGATTATTTGAGCTATTGTTAATGCTGATTATGGCTTCTACATGAAATCACACACAAAGACACCATTGATAATATGACGTCACAATACATGTTCTCCGAGTTGTTTCATTCGAAAGTTAAATACAGCTTATTCAGAAGTTTACATTTTGACTGAGCCCGATTGTCAAAGACTATAATTTATTTCATACTAGCTGATGCCCGCAGCTTCGCTCGCGTAAAATTTGTTCCCGCGGGAAGTTATTCCCGGGATAAAAGGTGGCCTATGTGTTATTCCAGACTATAATGTATCTCTGTAAAAAAATTCAGCCCGATCCGTTCAGCGGTTTGAGCGTGAAAGAGTAACAAACATCCACACTCACAAACTTTCGCATTTATAATATTAGTAAGATTCGCAAATAAGAGTGAACTGTAATTTTATTGTACTTTATGTTTTAGAAGTATTAAAACTATTGTGATGAGAAATAAATAAGTCTTCATTTATTCATTTTTCATTAAATAGTCCATTCCAATTCCACAACCCTTTCTTTCATTTCGAAGTTTTGTTTTAACATAATTATTATGTACTTACACTGACAAGGCAGATTGCCAAAAGAACGATTAACAAAGGCTTGTACATGTTGACGGCAGATAAATCAATTCAACGACCACACAGTTCACCACACAATTTACTACTGAAGCAGTATCACAAGAATTCGCTTTTATCTAGACATCCACCGGGTTCCAAAGTTTGTTTATTGTAATGACCCTGCAGCCGTTTGTTCTACGTAAGCTAATTTACTAATTATCTTCCGATGACTACTAACCAATGAGGACTTTGCACCATCCGGTACGGTATCTCACTTTATATTTGTACTATAGCTGTGGAATGTAACGTATGATAAGGTTTCGAAAGTTCAATTAGCGGCGTTTTCCCTGAAAGAAAACGCATATTAAAATACTTACCTAATTCGAAGCTTATATAATGAGATAGGCATATCTGTTACCCGTAGGCTTATCTTACTCATGTTTGATGACGTATTTCCGTCGACTCAGCAGGCCGGTGGCGCCATCTGTGAACTTATAAAGGTAGAACTGCGCCATTTTGTTCTTATTGGCTTTTATTCACCAGGCAGATTTAAAAAGTAAGCTTCGAATTAGGTAAGTATTTTAATATGCGTTTTCTTTCAGGGAAAACGCCGCTATTAAAAGTACTTGACCGTAATTCGAAGCTTATATAATGAGAAATGTTTGTTTTCGCCTGGTGAGTGACGGAAACGCCAATGTGATTCTAATTTATTTTTAGGAAAATAATATTATAGAATGTTGTATGTATGGTATCTAGATTTATAATCTTTACCATCTTGAACAACTTCATATGTAATCTTAAACAGACTAAATAAGGAATCTTATTTAAGGAGTAGTAAGTATTCCTTCTATTGACAGGATTAAATAATTGCGAATTATTATTATATTTGATTGGTGGTAGTAGCTGATATTATTACTCGACGATAAAAATTTTGAAACCCATCGTCAATTACCTCGTGTTAAGGATTAATTTGATCTTACCACCACCACCAATTCTTAGAAGCTGCTGTTGACCGGGTAGTGCCGGAGCTAGAATAGTTGGAGAACCTCTAACAGTCATAAATAAACTATTTGACTGTGTAGTCTCATATCGGTTACTCTGATATCCAAATTTCTATCCAGAATAAAGGATTCAATTGATTAGTCGTAGGTGTTATTTTTGTTTACAATAGTTTTCCAACCAGATTGTCTGTAATGAAAATGATCAGTTTAGGACTCTTGATTCGGGCCTAAAAGTAGTACCTATGACGTGAGTTAATACAATCGAGCAAAGTTAGATCGTGGTTGCGGCGACCTAAGCATAAAATCACTATGACGAGAAACCTGAAAAATGTTCTCTGTGTATCAATACTTGGTAATATTGAACTAAGTCATCAATCCCAATATCAATGAATATGTGACTTAACTTTCTTTACATTTTTTAAAGAGATCGACCAAGATATGTTTAACCAAAACATGCGAACTATGTAAAGTTGACTAACGGTTTCCATATTATGAAGAACAGCAACAACAGATTTATGTAACGGAATCGTATTATATAATAAACATGAATAAAATGCAAGTCGGTTAAAACTGTAAAATTTATAAGTATCTTAAAAGGTAGGTCTCAAGGAGCTCAATAGTAGAAGTTTTTGATTTTATATCTGTTATTTACCTTTTCGCCCCCCCCCCCCCCCACATTTCCACAGATTCTCTATGTGAGGTGGTGGGAGACCTGTCGAGGTGTTTATTAAAAGGAAAGAAATAATGTTTATTAGGTTCTTTTGCAGGTTCTGCAGAACGAATGGAGCTTACAGAGCCTCGCTTTGAGATCTGACCTCTATTATTACCTTGTGCCATCGCGGCACCACAAACACTCCTGTTGACCGATTAAGGTGTGACAGCATCTTGGGTATTAAAAATGGTGGTGGAAGTAATATCCACACATTACAAACAGGCCTATCATGTAGTGTTCTCCATTTCATAATAGGAATATTGTTTGTAGGCAATCTTGCCTTAGTGGTGTTTGAAGCAGGATGCTCACAAAAATACCCCGAGGAGCTGATACACATGGTATCGGCTCGGAATGCAGTGTATGGTGAAGTCAATTTGATATCGGACCATTACATGCAAGCTGACGAGTTAAGTTCGTCAATGCAATTGATTTGGTCTCGTCCCTCTGGGGGGATGGACTACAACTGCTTTGAATGAGTACAGACTGTAACACAGTACCGGTATATGATTTCGAATCATGTGTAAGATTGTCAACATCTTTCTTTGATGCAGTGCAATCTTTGTTATTCTGGGCCCTCGAGCCTGTTAGAGAAATGTTTTCTAGCTGGGCTCCCAAGCGAAATCTGACGCGTCCGTGGTAAGAAAGCATCTCGGATGGAAAGCTTGTAAAATTGTCGAGAACCGGTAATTGCGGACCCACTATTGGAGTTCCACTTGTACCACTCCGTGCACTACTATTTTCTTCAGTGGGTTGTCGGTTAGGCGATTGACCGACTGTGGCAAAGTGGTGGAAAGTGGTAAAAATTCAAAAGACCCACCAAGTTTGAATTTTCTTTAAAAGAACTAAGTCAGTTTCTTTGATTTGGAATAAAATAAATCTTCCTTTTATGTGTAATATCTTTTCTTTTGGTATTGGACTTTCAGGTAGTTCTATGTCTATCGCATAACGATATGAGAGGTTTCTTTGGGAACCTATTATTGTTTTCTCCCAATTGTCTAACCATCCCTGGGTTTGAAGAGTTTTCAAGGCTATTTGTACGTGTTTGTGAAGAGTAACAGGATTTAGATGCGCAAAATAAGATTTTGTGTAGGTAGACGAGTATTTGAATACTCTTATTCTATAGAAATCGAGGCACCCAGATGGTGAGAAACAAAAATGTTTTGGGTGCGGCTTACCCGAGCGGAAGACAAGAATGTGCTCTGAGAAAGAATAATGTACACTACATCATTTTTACCATGAAAATAAGCTTGACTGAGATGTATTTTGCACATCCAATCTCGTGGTTGGAGGAAATCTGGTAAACGGAACATGCTGAAAGATAGAATTATTCTGGCTTCACAAAGGCTTACACTGTCCTAAAACTGAATTCTGGGCGGATGACCCATCGATATTTGAAGTTAGGAAAAGTGGAGAAACCAAACTTGGTGACAAAAGAACTAGTTTTAGAGTGCCTTGAGCATTCATCTTTTGAACCATTGCACAATGTGGTCATTTCAGTTAAAAAGAAAACCTTTTTAAAAAGAGTTCGTTGTATGGATTCTTAAGTATTTAAAGCAATTAGTATTCCACCTTAGTCAAGTTTTCCATAGCATTTAAACATAAAGTGAAAATTTACAACTTTGTAAGGACGGGACTTGAACAAAGTTCGGTGTAAATTTAAATGTGGGAAGGTTATCAGTTTTGAACAGGATTCGAACCTGCGTCCTCTCGAATACCGTGCAGGACGGATTGGAGTTTCTGAATAAAGGGAATGCAGTACCCTTTTATAAATTTAAAACTTTTTGGTACTCTCGTTCCTTACCAACGTATTTTGTACAGAGTTAACTGACTGACATAGAATGACAGGGTCATATCATTTAGTGTTTTCTTTGCTGGTGTGGGCAGAGGATGTTAGACCTCTCCTCGTCTCTTTGAGAGCCTCGAGATCGGAAATTTCGTAATTGAAGGGACATCCTTGCATGGTTACTTAGTACGTTATTGTACGCCTGGTTACTATCGTATACCCAATTATTATAGATACACAATATTGTACATACCCCTCGAGGGTGGTAACTGGTTAGTGTTTCCTTTGCTGGTATGGGCAGAGGATGTTAAACTTCTCAGTCTCTTTGAGAGCCTAAAGCTCAGGAATTTCTTAATTGAAGGAACATTTACTGTCGTATGCCCAATTTTATAGATATTGTACACACCCCTCGAGAGTGGTAACTGTAATACAGGCCTAAAAAGGCTCTTGGTACAATGGAATCTGGACTCCATTCGATGGAGATCTGATCTTGACGCCTGATCCTCTCGAAGGCTGGCGTAATGATTTGGATGAACTTTTTTCGGGGTCATCCTTTTTGGAGATCGAAGACCAAAATGCATGCCTTCCCGAGTGCCGTTGAAAAGGCTTCAGCCTCGAAAATGTATGTTGTTTGAAGGCGATATTTTATCAAGGTTCATTTTTAAGAATTGGGTCTTTGATAATTCTGAGAATAATATATGAAATCAGATCTATGGTCGCAGGCCATTTGTAATAAATTGATAAAAGATTTATGGAAATCCTATTATTAAAGTAGGTCTTCAATTTTGTCATAAATATTTTCGAAGAAACTTAAGCTTTTCAAAAGATTCTCTTTGTTTAAAAATACAAAAGGTTTTGGCAGCAAAAGCCTTTTGGCAGAAAGAGCCGTGTCAGCTTTTTCAAAATGTAGCAGGGATTCGAATTGTCGGATCTCCCCGTTTTTGTTCAGGTTTACGAACCCAGGACTATGATTTTACAATAGTGGGTATCAGCATATTATCTTATCTCGGCAATTTGTCGCCAAAACGTGTCTATCAACCTCTTAGGTTATAGTGTGTCTTAGGAGGTAACCGAAATCTCTTTTAATGCTGTCCCAATATAAAATACGAAGCAAGGATGATTGTTTCTATCATCCTCGTAAATTAACCTCTGATCTGTGAAGAAATTTACACTTGGTCAGGACCAGTGTTAGGTAAATGAGAAATAACTCACCTATTTCCATCATCCTTATCTGGTTTAGTGGAAGTCGGCTTCTTTTACTCCACTTACGACAATGCACGTGGCGTCGCGATCGCCCTTATTTGAAGTTCGAGCTAAATGAGCTGGAACTGTAGCTATTTGACGTACCTAATACAGTAACTGCAGCTCAGAGCGCGCTTCTGAAATACTCCGCTTGGAATTAGCTCACTTTCTAAGGATGGAGGATTCATTTCTATCAAGAAACCAAACTAAAAGAAATAGTATTATGTTAGGTACCTAAAATTTAAGTACTACTTTCATGGTGAACATTTAGTTATTACTTTGACACACTCGTACGTATTCAGAAACTTGGGATGATTACGATTTTACCCATAATAGGCCATATTTTTACATGTATAGGAACATCTAGTAATTAATGTGCCTTTATGTGGGTAGATATAAAAATATTTTCTATATTCGACGGTACTTACGCTGTACATACACGAAGCAAATAATCTCTAAAAAAAAGTATTAGTACCTATGAATACAATCTATAAAATCAGTTTGATATTAGCTGTAACTAAAGATATTAAATAAAAGAAACTGCAACCTCGAAAGGTTTACGTGCTATTTTAAAATAATAGGTTATTTCACGTTATGACGTATCACACTCATATGTGATCGTAAAAATATGAAGTAAAAACATACCTGAGACTTAAACGAGCGGTCAAACCGTTAAATATGTCTGTAGGTTCACTTACTTCAATCACAAGTCACTTGTTTTAGATTCACTGTATATTCAAACGAACGGCAAAGCCGTTAAATAATTATTTCTGTAAATTCACTTACTTCATCCCAAGTCACTTTTTATAACTTTACTAGGTATATAACTAGTAACTAGAAAAAATAAATGCACTAGCAGGTGTTCCTGCCATAACCTTTTGCTACGGGAATCAAAACGCCAATGAGAACAAACAAAATGGCGCAGTTCTACCTTTATAAGTTCACAGATGGCGCCACCGGCCTGCTGAGTCGACGGAAATACGTCATCAAACACGAGTAAGATAAGCCTACGGGTAACACTGCGAGGACCGCAGCGATGACACGGCGCTCCACACGCTGGTGGAGTGCACGGCGTGGGCACAACAGCGACAGGTCCTCGTAGTGGGTCTGGGCGTGGACACTCTCTCGCTCGAGGCCATGGTGCGAGCCATGCTCTCCAGCGGGAGTAAGTGGGACTGCGCCGCCTCTTTCTGCGAGCAGGTCATGCTCGCGAAGGAGGCGGCGGGCCGGGTGCGGGAGAGAACTCTCCCACCCGAGTTCCGCAGTCGGCGCCCTGGGCGCCGCCGACGTGTCTTCGCCGAGGACTATCGGCCTCCATGACCGGGGGTCTGGGGACGGTGAGAGGGCCGCTCACCGTCCTTACAGAAGCAGGCCCATGACGGCAGCGTGACGTGAGCACTCACGCACGCCCCCCCCTTAGAAGCGGGGTCACACCCGAAATCCCCCATAGATGCGGGATTGCACCCGAACCACCCCCTGGGCGAGGCCGCATTGGCGGCCGTAGGTCTGTTGGGAGTCACGGGACATCCTTACTGAGGGCTTACCCGGGGCTCTCAACCATAGGCTGTTGGGCGTTACGTGAGGTTTTTTAGTCGGTAAGAGTCCGGCATAGCATCCTACGAGGATTTTCCCTCACGTTAAAAAAAAAAAAAAAAAAAAAAAAGCCTACGGGTAACAGATATGCCTATCTCATTATATAAGCTTCGAATTACGGTCAAGTACTTTTAATACTGTTTGATTTCTACATCTATGCCTCTGTGTAGGTTTGTCAAAAATAAATTAAGTTGACAGTTGAGCGTCAATTTATCTACTTGAGTTTATGAAGGCTTTTTGCGGGAATAAGTGATTTATTAATATGGCATTCTTCTTGATCTAGTAATTATGTAGTTTTTTCCTACATAATAGTTAGTGAATCTATAATTAATGTGTTAAATTATATATAAAACTAGCTGACCCGCGCAACTCCGTTTGCGTGATAAATCAAGAACCGCTCGACCGATTTTGTGCAAACTTCACATAAACCATCTACTAAATAGTCCGAACAAAGTCTAAACATTTGGTATGGATAGGTGAGCCCGATCTCGAGTTATAAAATTACAACGAAAAGTGGCATTAATTTTTATATACATACTAGCTGACCCGCGCAACTTCGTTTGCGTGATAAATGAAGAACCGCTCGACCGATTTTGTGCAAACTTCACATAAACCATCTACTAAATAGTCCGAACAAAGCCTAAACATATGGTTTGGATAGGTGAGCCCGTTCTTGAGTTATAAAATTACAACGAAAAGTGGCATTGATTTTTATATATATAGAAGATAGATATAGATATAGATTATCTAAAAGTATTTGTGTTGATATTATTTTGTATACTAGCTGTATCACACAAATTTGATTATTTGTTCCATAAGAGATAGATAGAGAAGGAAAGGTGAGCGTGTAAAACTGCCGTGTTTGCTTAATCATAAAAGAGCTTAATAAAAGTGTATGTATATGTACTCGTAACACACATCAGTCCGTTATATATCTATTTAACTACAACTAGCAGACGCCCTGCAATTTCAACCATATAGTTCCCGTTCTCGTGGGAATACAGGATAAAATATAGCCCAAAACCATTTCTAAAGTAAGTTGAATATCGTGTCAAATACCTACCTTTTAGTTCAATCGATGCGAACCTTTTTTGAGATTTTGAGGTGAATTTTATGTAAGTGGTATAATAAAGTTTCCAATTACAATCAGGTTTATTCTTAACAAATGGTCGTTCCAAGTGTTTGTGATAAATCTCTACTCCGTCCAGTCCATTATTTTACTTCAACTAAATGTTCCACCCTAAATTATAACGCCTGATTGCATTAGTTTCGTAATTCCAAAAATCGGTGTAGAAAACATCCATTTGGCCACTTTTATAGGGTAGGACGTATGCTTATCTTCCACCTCAGTGGTACTTATATATATGGTTTGTTAATTTATGAACTGCACAAAATTAATATCTGCAAAAACTTGTAGCAGAAAACAAAGATAACGTATCTACTGTTATCAAGGGTCAAATTATTTGAGGAGAAGTTGGCACTAACAAGATTGTGTCACTGTCGTAATACTATTATATTATCTTTGGTAATACCCAAAGATGCTATCAATACTATATTAATATTAGTACTTCTGCGAAGAGTCGACCTCTAGTTCGGTTCGCTGACTCGGTCAATAAAATCAAAACTGAAGAGTTTTTTAAAACGCGATGATTTCAAGGAGTACGAGCCTCTCGGCCGTAAGCCGAGTCGGTAAAAGTCCAGCATAGCATCCATTAGGTTTTCACTAAGGCTTCCCAAAAAAGGGGTAAAGGCTTAAATCTTATTATTATAATAATTACTTCCACCCTAGTAATGCTATTTATTCGACTAGATACTGGTGCTAATTAGGTACAACATGCATTTTGTAAAATTTCAGCGGCGTTTCTTTCTGTGGCATTTAATATTAAAAAGATTTAACTTTTAACCCTGACTAGGGTCGTCATTTATTACGCATTAGCTTTTATAATACATGACCCACTGTTTACTTAGGACTAAACATTTTGATCTATGCTTCTGCTTAGATTGAATACAAAATTGTTCTTGTCAGGATTTTTCATGTTTACTTTAACCCTTTTTCAAGGATGTTTGCGAAACAGAGGTAAAAGGAATTTCGTTTTTAATAAAAAGTAGCAGGGTTGTTGAGTTTTCATAAAATATCCAAATGGTATCGCGTGACGCTAAATGCTAAGAGTTCATTTAGTTAAATTCACAAAGAATGGCGTAAGATTATTCTGTAGGGATCTAGGTAGGTCTTTAAAACCTTTTGGTAGTTTATGCCCATTTCCTGTTTTGTTTTCTTCTAGATATGACCATTTCCGGATTTGACCACTTCCTTCTGTGACCAGATATTTAGAGGTCCAGTTCCTGGTATGACCACTTTCTTATCTGTCCACCCTTAGTACGGTGTACAAAATGATTCATTAAAATAAATTTCAAAAACAATTCACGTTCCTATTCACACAACGTCATTCGAAAGTAGGCAAGGTTTAAGCGGCTTGTGTTATGGGTCTCAGACGACGGTTATTAGTACTTATAAACCAACCCCTGTTTCATAATTCTTTATTTCTTTGATTAAAGTATATAAGTACTAATATCCGTGGTCTGAGACCTATAACACTAGCCGCTTAAACCTTGCCTACTTTGGAATGACGTTGTGTGAATAGGAACGTGAATTGTTTTTTAAATTTATTTTAATGAATCATTTTGTACACCGTACTAAGGGTGGACAGATAAGAAAGTGGTCATACCAGGAACTGGACCTCTAAATATCTGGTCACAGAAGGAAGTGGTCAAATCCGGAAATGGTCTTATCTAGAAGAAGACAAAACAGGAAATGGGCATAAACTACCAAAAGGCTTTAAAATAACCCTTTTTTTGTCTTGTGGAAATTCTTTTGGATGTAATGCTTGGCTAAAATTAATCTTTGGCTTCGAGTAAAACCACATACGGTGCCTTGCCATAATCTAAGAACTTATTTTCGGATATTCCCTTGGAAGGCTAACCCTAGGGTTATTGTCACTATGAAATCCAGTTATTGATACGATGAGTGAATAATTTTAGGGCACACGAGTAAATAATCTGTAGGAACGAAAAAGTGTTGCTGTCATAACCACATCTGGGAGAAAGGGTAAGCGGCAATATGAAAAGTCTTCAGAACTTCTTTAGACCCAAGGAATAGCTAGATTTATGTGTCATACTTAGTTTTAACCTTCCTGACAAACTGAATGACTTTACAATTTAACACTATATTGCTTTCTAACTTTTACATTTAACATAGGAAAATGTATCGGCCTACCTAGTGTTCGAGGTTTTCACATCCATACAAAGTTGCAAGGCACATAAAGGCTTTATAACTCCATATCACTAAATGATTCCCCTAAGACACTTCATTAAGCAATATTAGCTGTACCAATAAACAGCCTAATAAAAAAACAAACGTTCACAGCTAAATTTGCTACTTTTAGCTGTAAATATCTTCAGTTTACTAAACGATAAAATAACCTTATATCCGCCTTAAAATAAAGGTGGTGACTATACTATAGAACTTAATACTAATCATGTAAACATGAAGCAAAAACTTCGTCTAATTTGGTAAGAAAATTGCACTAAAGGATGAATTTAAAAGGTAACGAGGGAGACCAGGCGTTTTTCTTACGTGAGAGGAAATCCTCATGGATGTTATGACTACTACCGACTAAAAAACCTCACGTATCCTGCTCAACAGCCTGCGGGTTGGGAGCGCCGGGTAAGCCCTTGGAAGGATATACCAGGACACCCAACAGGGAGAACAGGTGGATAAAGATATTTCCGACTGGTCTTTAATTTAAGCACTGTACTTCCAATTTATTTTGAAACCAATATAAAACTCTTTTTTAATAAAAATAGCTACAGCACTACAGCTAAAGTACACTAGTAAAATTGTTTACAAAGTTCCAGACTAATTATAATGGAACAACGGTTTCAAGTGAGGAAATGATTTGCTTTTTTTGGGGTGAATCAACGTTGGCTGGCTGCCAAGTAATGTAAGTAAATTGCGGGTAGGCTCTTCCCTTTTCCGCGCGGGAAAATCAAATTTGGAAGTGTAGTCTAAAATATGATAGTCCGAGAGCTGGCACGAATTTTTGGGTAGGTATTTGAGGCAAGCTGAAAACTTGTCAGATACCTCTCCTACTATATCCCAACTCGAAATTGCAGACCTGGCTGGTGAGTAGCGGGGCTAAATCAACCCCTAAATTTTTAAAAATATTTTTTTTTTTTTCCAAAAAATATATTTGAGGCACTACGCAATTTATATATGTTGCAGTGTAATACTTTATGAATACGAAAAAAAATAAGCCAGATAATTTAATCGGGGTTTTAACATTGCCAGACGCGTGCAAAAATATTTTGCAAAAAATTTAAAAAAATGTTTTTGAGGCAGCTTGAAATTTTAATGGAGCGTTATTTATAAGTAAAAAATAAGATTCCCAAAAAGACAGATCGTTTCGGTGGGGCTTTCTACCTGCCAGGTGATCAAACAAATAATGAATGGGTACGAGCCTGTAGTGCTATAGACAAGCTGTAGTGTGAGAGAGAGAGAGAGCGCATAACGACAGCTGTCTTCGTTCTTGCTTGCCGCGTTACTATTGGCTCTGTCGAGGCCACGTGACTTACGATAACCCATAAGGTTTAAATTTATTTCATCAAAAGCAATACAGATATCACTTAAAATATTAGGATTACAGTAATTCAGTCATTGTAGGCACATATAATATTTTCTTTTTCTATACCAAAGTAATAAAAGCAGTACAATCGTTAATATCTTACAATTCATGGTTGAACTTACACTTGACTAAAGTAATGGAATACCTATCAGCTACGGCAAGAAGTTGTTAACAGTGTATTATCAGATCCTTGTCTGAACTAGGATGTTAATCCTGTGTCTCAGACGTTCATCTGACTAAGCAAACAAGAGAGCACATTATAATACTAACAATATATAATAATAATATATAATAATAATATATAATAATAATATATACTAGTAATATATAATATATAATTTATTATTATTCCTATTCCGAAATATGTTTAATTATGTAATTTTAAACATTTAAAAAATTAAAAGATAAATAAAATAAAACGGGTTGTATAAAATATAGAATAAAATTAGTTTGACCAAATTATAAGTAGGTTCCTACATTTATATTAACTCAATATCTCTAAAATATTAATAAATGAATAGAATTTATTTCAATTTTCTTTTATACTCGAAATAATTGTACTACTGGAGAGTTATTATATTTTTATAAACCTGGTTTTGCGATTTTTTATTTTAATTATTGCTTTTTTTAATACGTAACGTCCATAAATCAATACAATCTCTTTTACGCAAAATGTTTTTAGTTGAAATTCAAAAAAATTAATATTTTTAACTCCGAAATTTTAACTAAAAACCTCATGGGTCGCACGTGGCTTCGCCAGAGCTAATAGTAACGCGGCAAGCAAGAACGAAGACAGCTGTCGTTATGCGCTCTCTCACACTCCAGCTTGTCTATAGCACTACAGGCTCGTACCCATTCATTATTTGTTTGATCACCTGGCAAGTAGAAAGCCCCACCGAAATGATCTGTCTTTTTGGTAATCTTATTTCTTACTTATAAATAACGCTCCATTAAAATTTCAAGCTGCCTCAAAAACATTTTTTATAATTTTTTGCAAAATATTTTTGCACACGTCTGGCAATGTTAAAACCCCGATTAAATTATCTGGCTTATTTTTTTTCGTATTCATTAAGTATTACACTGCAACATATATAAATTGCGTAGTGCCTCAAATATATTTTTTGGGAAAAAAAAATAATATTTTTAAAAATTTAGGGGTTGATTTAGCCCCGCTACTCACCAGCCAGGTCTGCAATTCCAAGTTGGGATATAATAGGAGAGATATCTGACAAGTTTTCAGCTTGCCTCAAATACCTACCCAAAAATTCGTGCCAGCTCTCGGAATATGACTACTCATTGCCTGAAAGAAAGTGTATAATTAAGTGACCTAAATAATTACTTAATGAACGTTTCGGCCTTTGTTTTTTTATCTGGTGGCATAGCGACGTGAACGCGAGTTGGACTTATGGTCATAAGTGGACGCTTTGCAATTCCTAGAAGAGGAAATTATTTTATCTGCTGCGTATTATTGGTATTTTAGTCTATGTGGCATTTTCTTATAAAATTATTGAGTAATCTTCCCAGCATAATTGTTATTCTTGAACACGTTGCAACGTATCATGTCCGGATTCCTTATTATAGTGGTATAAGAGTAAGTAAGTTAGTAAAACTTTATTGTACACCAAACATGAAATTGACATAGGAAGCCTGGTCTAAGAGTACGCATTCGATAAGAGTACGCAACAACAATACCCGTGAAGTTGTTTGCGATACTCGGTTAACTTCAGTCGTATTTTGATGTCAACTGTAATAATGCGTGCTGTGCGAAAAAAAAAAGAAAACCGGCTGAAAACACAGAAATTACGTAAGGTTAATGACTTTCACAGAAAAACTTAAACTTTTTTATCATTTTGCAAGTATTTTTGGGACCAGCCTGTAATTAACTGCCTCTGTGGCGCGGTCGGTAGTGATACCGCCTGCGGCGCTGGAGGTCGTGGGTTCGATTCCCACCGGAGACAAATATTTGTGTGATCCATAAATGTTTGTTTCAAGAGTCTAGGTGTTTCTATGTATAATATGTATGTATTTAAAAGTATATAAGTATTAATATCCGTGGTCTGATACCCATATAACACAAGCAGGTTATTCCTAGCTTACTTTGGGATCAGATAGCGTTGTGTGAAATGTCCGTGAATATTTATTTATTTATTTATTTTAATTATTTCGTAAAAACAAAGTAAAGTGATGAGTAGTCAAATACGATGCCTAAAGATTGTATTGAGCGTAATTGCGATAAATTCTAAGAGATGGCGTTGCCTTCCGCTCATTTTCTATTTGGCTAGTGTGTGTATGAGTACGCAGTCAAGAACCTTGTAGGAGTACGCGCGTACTCTTACACATTTTTTTTTAAAGTTGGGTTTGTTGTCGTATTTTATAATTCTATACAAACAAACGATGTGTCAGGTTATTTATATATTTTGTATACAGGATGTCTAGACGTCAAAGAAAGACTGACAGAAGTCTTTGTACTCCTGAACAATGGCTTGAGGCAAAGACACGCGTTGCCGCAGGTGAATCGAAGAGGGCAGTTGCATTATCATTGGGGATGCATGAAGCCACCTTACGGAAGAGATTGAAGAGGTCGTCTCCAGCTTCATGCTTAGGGATAGATATTCCCAAACCTTCTCCATGGAAATGGAAATAGAACTGTGCAATTACATAAAAAAAATCGACAATATGTTTTATGGATTGACCATGCAGAAGATAAGAGAAATTGCCTTTCGTTTGCTCCGAGTGGTGGCATGAGGCTTGTACAGATTATGAGGGTCAGGGAGGTTTTATTTGCGAACTCTGCAAATAAAAAAAAACATTTTCGACCTGCGTACTCTTATCGACATATATGCGTAGGTACTCTTATCGAACAGTGCTTGTAAGAGTACGCATTTTCTATTTCTGATATTTTTTTTTTTGAGAGATATAACATAAGTTATGTTGATTTTTGCGTTATTTTATGAAAGATGTTTAAACTGTAGACGAAATAAATGACTATTTGATTTCATACATATCATTTTTATTTTTTTGGAATATTTTGAACCTTAAGTGCGTACTCCTAGACCAGACTACATACATATAATCACGCCTTTATCCCCGAAGGGGTAGTCAGAGGCATAGTAAACGCCCACATTTCACCTTGTAGTTTTATGTCCCACGTAATGGGTGGTGAGCCTATTGCCGTGTTGAAATGGACAGGCGCAGGTCGCCGCGAACCGCAGTTGAAATTTTTCAAGCCGCCCATAAGTCCTTCCACTTGGCTTAACGATTGTCATTTTAATGACAACCGGCTTTCATTTCGAGTTTTCCTTCTACGCAATGGATCTTTTTGCGAAAGTGTTCCCTTAGTCGCCTCTTACGACACCCTCGGGATATGTTGGGGTGGCGACATTTTGTACTCTTACCCGTTACCCGGGGCTCCGTGTTGCGACGCAAAACATGATATTTATAACGAAAAAAACCATAAAAACGAGGGATGTTCTTTAAGTGTGTCGGGGCGTCGCACATTGGTGCAGGGGCGGAAAAAAGTCTTTTTTTTTAACTTTGTTTAAAACGTCTACAATTTGGTACACATATACTAGAATAGATGTAGATATAAGTTATACAAAACTTACGATTACATTATGAGACATTTTAATTTTATGATGTAAAAAAGGTGGGTGATCGACAATTAACAAATTTCATGCAATAAATTGTGTTGTTTCAAGTATGAATAAAACAGAAATATAAGTATACTTCGCTTTTATTCTTTGTTTAACCGTAGCTCTATTGTGTGTTATTAAATAAAACGTATAAATATTATATGATATAATAAGTATTTACTTGTAATTACACTTTTAATGAAGTAGGTAATTTGAAACCATTTGTTTTGAATTATGAGACTATAACTAATCTCCGTTACCGACCGTTAGACATTGATATACTTTACGACATTCATTAGACCCTATAGATCATATATACATCAATTTTAGCTGCAACTATCTGCAACCTTGGAAATACCAGGTCATTATCTAATGCCGCTCTTAACGGGGAAAGGTGCAATATATTTATCATTATAATCACTAATAATTATTAATTACCTATTGTTATGAAACTGCCGAACTATATGTTAGCTTGTACAGCTGGTATAATATGCCAAATACAGTGCACAAAGTCTTAATGCACGGCAAACAAATAATAAGTGCTGCTGTCTTACCCATTGGAATGTTATCTGAGAAAGCTCAAAAAGCACGTATTAAATACTACCGTAATTATAGGTTAGGTCATTTAAGAAAATGTTCTGGTATATCCTGTAACGAAGACTTAATACTTACCTCAGATCCCCTTATCAACAGTTTACGTGCAGTACCTTATAAAAAAAAACTATCCACTTCATGAAGACGCCTAAGTTTTGTTAGTGGATAGCACTCATCTATAAGCCTTTTTATCTGTATTTATTATGTTATTATTCATTAATATTTATTTATAATTCAGCTTAAATACTGTATCGTGTCTATCGTAACGCAATTCATTTAAATAAATATTTTAATATATTATATTTTATCATATAAAACCATATTGTACCATGCTAACAATATTTTACCGCCCCGATTTACTATAATATATTTATGTATATTATTACACTGATACATTAGATTTATCATTTTATTAAAGTTTTATAGTTATATGCAACGTATTTTCAGTTACAAATAATATTTTCCGCATTCCCGTACTACCTGCACCACTGTGCGTCGTCGGGATAGCTCGAATTTTTAGCCTCAAACAAATCATCAATTTAAAATTTTAATATTGATGATTTGTTTAGATATAGTTACAATACATGATTTGTCACATGATTCGCTTGCGCCACATAAGAGAGAGTATTACCTGTTCCCGTCGCATTTACTCCCGTCGCGTTGCGTTTACTCCCGTAGCGTCTCGTCGTTCAATACTACGGGAGAGAGAGAGAGAGAGAGAGAGAGAGAGAGAGAGAGAGAGAGGTTTCTCGTCGCGTGTATTCCCGTCGCATTATTTATAAGAACAATTTCGTTTATGAAAGAGGTATCCCGTGGCATTATTGTAGAAACAAATTGATTGCCATTAAAATTGTTATTGTGCACCAACCCAAAGATGGACACATGCTATCGCGCAATTTTTTTAAATCTTTTTTAAGAGAAACAATTTTGTAGTACATATTTTTTACATAACTATAAATATTTACGCAGCACACGCAACGAAGCTCTCAAAAGGAAAAACTTTTCCCCTGTTTTTGAAACATTTACTATTACTGCTCCGCTCCTATTCGTTGCAGCGCGATGCTATATAGCCTATGACACTTCACAATAACGTAGCTTTCTATTAGTGAAAGAATTTTTTAAATCGGTTCAGTAGATCCCGAGATTACCCCTTACAATTTAACAAATATACAAACACACGAACTTTACTTCTTTATAATATTAGTTTTAGATATCATGTTTCATAGTAACATTTATGACACAATCGATATTCAAATAGAAATAAAATTAAGTTTTATTTTTCACAACGACCGGGTTCGATTCCCCCGAGCTGTGCAAGAGATTTTTTTCAAATCTAAGTATGCAGTTTTTCTTTTCTCTAAAATGGATGACATGGTTCCTAAGAACAAATTTTTGTATTTACAGACTTGCCCATACTGACCGTTCCGAATGTTACACCAATTTGAATTTGCCTTTTCATACCATTGACTGCCTCTGTGGCGTAGTCGGTAGTGACACCGCCTGCGGCGTTGGAGGTCCTAGGTTCGATTCCTGGGTCGGTTCAAATATTTGTGTGATCCACAAATATTTGTTTCGGTGTTGGGGTGTTTTCTATGTATAATACATATGTAGGTATTTAGAAATATATAAGTATGTATATGACTGATATACATACTAGCATATCTCTCATCATCTATATCTCATAGCATAAGCTTAAATTAGCTTAATTTGGGCTAAATGATGTTGTGAGTGAAAAAAAAACATAAATTCACATGACCATAGTTAACAAGACTGCAGCTTACAATTTTTTTCTGTACTCACTCATGTTACCAGGTGTTCTTATATAATATATGATGCTATAATACCACCTGGTAGCCGCCTCTTCTGTGTTGATGAGATCACTTTGTACAGTAAGTACCTATGGTTGTTCATTGCTCTCGTGTTGATAAGACCGACAGTGATATATTACAATTATATCAAGTTCACGCGTGTCGACGTGATAACCTCTTCTAAATATAGGGGACTAAGAAGAATAAATTTATCGCCTGCATCGTCCAAACGAATTGAATTATCATTCAAATTGATAATATGTTTGAATAATTGTTCAATTGGTTTGTACAATGCAAGCCATTAATTCGACATCAAATCTATATACCTAAGTACGTTTATTATAATTATACGTTACGTAGGTATACCTATTATCTACCTACTTAATCCAAATACCTATTATGATTGGATAAAATACCTATTCTAAATAGTGAAGTCTCTCTCAGTGTTCTGTAAACGATCAGTAAGCAACTTTCACTACGGCCAGTCCTTGGATGGGTGACCATCCATGTGACCACTTTGTGACATTTATTTGAGCGTTTCCGTGCTTTGGAAGGCACGTTAAGCTGTTGGTCCCGGTTGCCAGTAAAATGGCAGTCGTTAAGCCAAGTTGAAGGCCTTCTTAGGCGGCTCGAAAAATTTCAACAGCGGGCATTCACAACCTGCACCTGTCCATCTCAACACGGCAAGGCATCTCAACCTATTACGTGGGCAAATTCTTAAAATGAGAAATGTGGACATATAATATGCCTCTGCCTACCCCTTCAGGGATGAAGGCGTGACCACATGTAATGTAAATTACCTGTTCTGAAACCATGATCTACTGACAAGGTTTTAAACATCTACAAAATTTGTTATGCTTATGAATAAAGTAGGTACGATTGCGAAAGTACGCCTGTCTGTCTGTTACACTTTCACGCCTGACCCACTGAAAAGATACTGAAGAAATAGGATTCAAAAAGGGTAAAGGCTACCTTTTATTCCAGGAGCAAGTTCCTTTGGGAAATGTTGTTATATTACAAATAAATAAATGGTTTAAAAAACCCTAGAAAAATACGCTTTTATAATGCACGAAAAAACCCAAAAATAAATTATGGATCGTTCAAGTTGCCTCTATTTCTGGGCTGAAGTGTAAACTATGTGCTTTTTGTTATAATATTTGATTATAAAAGCGTGGGGCGCTGGAACAGGAAAGACTTTCCTGGCGGAAGCTGCATGAAGTCTTGTCAGATTAAGGATAAGGTCACATTTATAAAAGCGTGTTTTTCTCGTGTTTTTAAACTATTAATTTACACTGTCACGCTTTTATATATCTATTGTGACTTTTACTATTATTAATATCATTTTAAATTTCGGAAATGTATAAACAATGATAGGCTTTAATTGAAATACGTAACATACTTACTTGAAAAGTAAAGTAGTTAATCACGCCTACGCATTTTCAAAACACACTTTTGCCAGTTTTTCGTAACGCCCGCGTAATAGGAGCAAACCTATTACCGTTACGGATCTCTATTAGATAATTCATTGGTAGGTCCTGAAAGTTTCGGCATTCCGAGATATTTAGTACAATATGTAGTAATCACGTAATAGGAATACAAACGCTCTTGTTCAAAGATATCTCGTTCTCGAACAAGAACTCTACTTTTTGCCACTGTTAACGTATTCCCCTCATGTATCTACTTAATTGCCTGAAAGAAAAGGCGTTCCCTTTGGCAGCATAAACGTTATGCTCTTGTGCGACCTCATGCAGCTTTCGCCAGGATTTTTATTATATAAGGATTAGTATTAATAGGAATATGCTTACAAAAAAGTCTTTCTTGTTCTAGCACCCCACGCTTTTATATAATCAAATATTATAACAAAAAGCACATAGTTTACACTTCAGCCCAGAAATAGAGGCAACTTGAACGATCCATAATTTATTTTTGGGTTTTTTCGTGCATTATAAAAGCGTATTTTTCTAGGGTTTTTTAAACCATTTATTTATTTTATACTTTTTAGTCACAACATTTATACCTTAACTAGCTGTTCCCTGCGGCTTCATCCGCGTAGAAGTTATCGCATAAAAACATTACCCTCCTTTCGCGCAGTCATTTAAAAAGTAACCTATGTCCTTCTCTTAAACTCAAACTATCTTTATAACAAATTTCATCAAAATCGGTTTAGTGGTTTAGGTATGAAAACGTAACAGACAGACAGACAGAGTTACTTTCGCATTTATAATATTAGTAGGGACTTCTGTATTACATGGTGTTTTGTCTGAGTTCGACTAATGTGAAAATATTTCATTATTACTCTAATACATATACATTTTCTGCAGGTATCTATGTCAATATTTACACCCAATATTTACACTCAATTTTAACTTCAATATATAACAGGTT
Organism: Miltochrista miniata; assembly: GCA_933228765.1. Lineage (NCBI taxonomy): Eukaryota > Metazoa > Arthropoda > Insecta > Lepidoptera > Erebidae > Miltochrista > Miltochrista miniata. Next base: position 26,484,222 of record OW121756.1, read on the forward strand.
TGTTATAACCTTAAACCCTAATCGTGGTCTAAGCTCATTACACGACTTTTCTAACAAATCCAAACACAGCTATGATACGATGTTCAATCATGAAGTTACAGTTCATATCTTACGACTCCATCATCAGATCAGTTTGACAGCACCATATATTATTATATTGTTATCAGAACTACAAACATCTGCCAATTTTCATGACGCTACGATCCTTGGAAGATGCTTAAATTAGTTACCTGAGATTCCATTGCATAGTTTTACAAGTCAATTAAAAAAAATGTTTGTAATAACCTTGAAACCTAAGCCTGGTCAAAGTTCATTACAAGACTTTTCTGACGAATCCAAAAACAGATATAATACGATATTTCATCATGAAGTTCCAGTGCCCATCTTCCGGCTCCATCATCATATCAGTTTGACCGTATCATATTATTGTATTGTCATCAGAACTACATACAGCTGCCAATTTTCATGACCCTACGATCCTTGGAAGCTGGTTAAATTAGCTACCTTAGATTTCACTTGTTTTCTGTGCATATCTTCCGGCTCCATCATCATATCAGTTTGACAGTACCATATTATTGTATTGTCATCAGAACTACATACATCTGCCAATTTTCATGACGCTACGATCCTTGGAAGATGGTTAAATTAGTATCCTTAGATTCCACTTTTTCCATCGAAGTTTCAGTGCCTATCTTCCGGCTTCATCATCATATCAGTTTGACAGTACCATATTATTGTATTGTCATCAGAACTACATACAACTGCCAATTTTCATGACCCTGCGATCCTTGGAAGCTGGTTAAATTAGCTACCTTAGATTCCACTTGTTTTCTGTGCCTATCATCCGGCTCCATCATAATATCAGTTTGACAGTGCCATATTATTGTATTGTCATCAGAACTACATACATCTGCCAATTTTCATGACGCTACGATCCTTGGAAGATGGGTAAATTATTATCCTTAGATTTCATTACATTGTTAGTTACATACACGACGACGTCGACGACCTAATAAAAGCTTATTAAAAACATAGACCATGAAAATGAGTACTGTATTTTCAGTAATACCTGACTTATGTTTACCCCCCTAAAACCGTAATAAGCGTAATTTTGTGTTGTGGAAAAGAGGAAAGATTTGTTTTTTTGTTTGTTTGTTTGTTTGTAACGAATAGGCTCCGGAACTACTGGACGGATTGGAAAAATTCTTTCACTGTTGGGAAGCTACACTCTTTGCGGTGAACATAGGCAATATTTTATTCCCGTATTCCCACGGGAACGGAAACTACGCGGGTGAAACCGCGTGACGTCCGCTAGTAGTAAATAAAATACAATACTCGTATAAAAATACGCACAATCGTGTCCTTCAATCGGATTGGGGTGACCAAAAAACCAAACTCGATGCCCATTAAAAATTAACAATTAGGTACCGCGAATGTTCTTTCATTTGCAAAAAAAAACGTAATCGTAAAAAAGTGTTTTGTTAAATGAATTTAAGTGTGACATCGAGTCTCAAGAATAATGGTTTAAGACTTCGTAATTATCTAAAAAAAACACACACAATAATAAAAAAAACATTTAATGAAGGTACGTTCAGATTATTGAAAATTTCTCACCGTAAACTATTATCATTAGGTATACCCATTATGTATTTCCATTGAAGCATTTGCCTATGCTTAATGTTTTTAACCCATAGAACATATTACTACATGTCATTTGATGAAGAAGGACTCGAATTTGGTGTGGTAAGATCTTCAAACTGCAAAAAAAAAATCATTATGCTTGTGGCTCCACAGAATCAGTGTTCTGTAATACGATCCACTGCGTTCCTTAGATTGGTGACCAATTTGCGACATTTCAATTTACAAACTTTGCCGAGCTTCAAATGCATATTTACTTTTGGTTGGTTTGGGTTGCCAATAACATGGCAGTCGTCACAGCCTGTACTTATATGTCCACTTCAACACGGTTGCAGGTTACCACCTAAAACTTTGAACAAAAACTTGTAGTGAAATGTAGATGTATAGTATGCTTTAGTCTATCACTTTCGGGGATAAAGGTGTAAATATTTGTTGTCAGTTTTGTATTTTGTACAAATTCATAAATCAATATTTGGTGGGGCAAAAGACCCATAATCAATCAATAAAATCAGCATGGTAGTCCACTGCTGGGCCTTTCTTTCCCAAATTCAATTACCCATAAGCATAGACAGAATTTTTGAAGTAAAACTGCCTTAGGAGCGACTGTGAGTAACTCAGATTTTTTTCTGACAGATGTAACGCTGTATCAATTGGGATTAGCTATTTCCAATATTTTCAAACGGATCAATTGTGAATAGCAAAGTGAATAAAAATTTAACAATAAAATTAAAATAAAGATAAAGCAATAAACAAATAAATAAATACATAAAGATAACAATAAATAAAGATAAAGCAGTTTGATTTTTTTACTGTAACACCACAGATTATATAATATATTCTATAGTAATACGGGCGAAAACTCCATACACAAATGTTCGTTTTTACCCACACTCATAGACACGTAATGTGAATGCTTGAATCAAGCTTGAATGTGTGTGTTAGTATACTAGGGACACTAGCTATGGAAACAAAATAATAAGGAACAGAACGCAATCTCATGTATGTAGGCCCTTTTTTTTAAATCTACCCTCGGCTAAGCACAAATTAAACCAAAGCAATAGCACAAAATTCGTAGGTAATGCAACGCAGTGACACTCTCTCAAGTACTGAGACGGCTATAGACACATCAACTTTGGTGGGGGGATGGGGAAGCTTACTCAGTGGGAGGCAGGGAGTTGCCGATCTGTATGTAATACTATTATATTATCTTTGGTAATACTTTACCGCCTTTGTAAATCTGTTAAGCTGGTCACCGATCACATTAAAGATGGGCTGCAACTTCTTCTCAACATCAGCATTCATAATTGCCTGGGCAAAACTCTTGTCAATACACTGTCTGAATGCATCCACATTCTTTTTAACCGCATCTATGGGATCTGGTGGTAATGAAAAGTTGTCTCTTTTGACGAAGGCATCAGTCTGTAAATCCATAACAATTAAAATGACTTGCCTAGTCCAAATATTATTTTTTGAACGAGGATATTATTTTAAATATCTGAATCACGAGAGAAATTTGTCTATTTTAGGACTAACCTTTACTTCTTACTTTTGAAATTGATTTAAACAAAGTGTCGTTACGTTGGTATCATAGATCAAATTCAATTACTTACTTTTCTTTGTATTTGTGTTTACTATTACATTTACTTACATTTATTGTATTTGAATTAATTGGTTAGAATTCACCTTTTATATGCATGGAATTCTTGTTTAAGAATGCTCCCTATGACTTCTATTAGAAAAATATAGGTAGGTTACAGTGGGCAGCATATTTTATCAATCAATTTCTTACAACTAGCTTACAGCACAATTCATCGTACCACATTCTAACGTACAGGCAGGCGATAGAACACTCATAAGAAGGCTAATTTCGAAAGAATTTTTTTTTTGTATTTGAGAGGTATTAAAAGCCAGACCAAATATGAACCGGATTCCTAAGCAGTTACTATGCAGCACAAGAACTAAGGAAATGTCTTATTGTATAATTATTTTACTTACATTAACAATTAACAGTAGTACAGCACAAGACAGTAAGACGTATTTATTAACCATTTTTAGAAAACACTACCTGTCACAAAAGATGATCGCACAGTGGCCTCAAAGGTGATCATGGCAACTACTTAAACATGAGCTAGTACTGAGACCAGTACAGTCGTGTACATAACGTTTAAGGAAAATGAAATAAAACACATTGTGTTAGACAATATGCGAAGGTACGAGTATATTTGCGTATGTAGTCATTCTCAATGGTCCATCAGTAAACTTGTATACCATGAACAGAATGAAATACATCGTTTAAATTAAATATACACTTAATAGTTAAATCAAGGTTAAGGTAAAGATTTCATGAAGATTCAACTCACGATTTTACACGAATAATTCAAAGCTGTAATAGGTACTTAAACCTTTTCACATATTACTATGAAGTTAAACTACGCACTACACTCACAATTAAGAGATGAAACGGGCGTATGTAGGTTAAACTTAATAAAAATCCAAACAAAAAACGTCTGGAAACATTGCCTTTGGTTGTTAAAATGGTTGGTCAATTTCGAGATTTCACAAATTGACCGCAAGTTTTCTCAATAATAATGACAACGAAATATAATAAGCTTTAAGGCACTCGGGAGAAGATTCCAGATCTTGTGGAACACACATTGTAACAACAATTCAAACTTTTTAGACTCGGCAGTCACAATAAAACTTTTATTAAGTTCATAAAGACCATTGCCCAAATTATTCGATAACAATACCACGTCCGTAATTGTCAATTTATCGAAAATATTATTTGGTAAAACTGGACTTTTTGGGAAATAGTATTTCAAAATAACGTTATTTCGTAATTGGTCGGTATTCCCATTTGTCAGTTTCCCAATTAACGTACAACGAAACATACATACACTGACAAGTCTAGATAGTGCAGTGGTAAGGATATGCAACTATCGTAAGGTCCTGGGTTCTAATACTGGGTCATAACAAAAATTTGTATCTTAAGATTATTGTATTGTGGGAATACGGGAGTAAAATATAGCCTATGTTCACCGCAAAGAGTGTAGCTTCCCAACAGTGAAAGAATTTTTCAAATCGGCCCAGTAGTTCCGGAGCCTATTCAATGCAAACAAACAACAATCAAATCTTTCCTCTTTATAATATTAGTATAGATAAACTTTAGCTCAAGTCAAATTTTAATTAGACAAAGTCAGGTGACAGCAGCTAATGTCACTTCGTCATAAAAATTAGGAAACATTGTATGAAGAAGTGACATTAGCTGCTGTCACCTGACTTCGTCTAATTAAAAATTCGACTGTAGACAGTGTTGTGTGATAATGTGCCAAAATAATTACTTATTTATTTATTATTTAATTAACAGTTTATGTACACATTGTACACACATTAAAATACGTAAAGAGATACATTAGAAAAAAAAAGAGTACAATGGCGCTGCTTATTTCTATTAGAAATATCTTGTTTTTTTACCCTTCTTCTTATTTAGACTCTCGCATACACGCAATAATACGAAAACAACAGTAACCCAGCTCTGGAACAGATATAGTACCCCAGTTCTGGAATACCAACACTACCCTAGTTCTTAAACTAAACCCAAACTAAGCTAATGTAAAGTAAACTATATTATTAGTATTAAACTCTAAATGAAACCAGTACGAACAGATATCAAATTCAATAATGTAGGCAGAATAGTAGCCATAATTTTATGCGTCAATTTTCAGCAACAATGGCGATATCCCTGCGTTCGACAAATTGATAAGAGAATGATAATTTGTTTGCGTATTGTTAGACTTGAAATAAACAATAAACACATGATTGTACATTTCAATAACTGTATTTACAAAGGTTTGATCTATTACGAGGGACAAAGACTAATATGATGAAATTAATGTGGGTGTTTGTATACTATGCCTCTGCCTACTCTTTCAGGGATAGGGCTTGACTATAACAATATGTTTGTATGATCTAATTGTACTAAAATTATGTAGTCTAAATTTTTTAAGCATTATCAAAGTCCTATTCTTCCGTGGCATACGAAATTTCGGACTATTATGTAGACCTAAACAAAAGGAATTCTTCTACCAAACATTGTTATACTAATATAACAGCTTAGTTACCAACTTTTATTGTATGTATGTCTGTCTGAAACTAAAATGCTTTTTAGATTATGTATCTGCTTGTACAATATTAATTGCACTAATAAACTAAGTGCTCAGTAGTTCCAATTACACAAAGGAATCGAATCGATCGTTTGTAGATATGTCATTACCACTGCTCAGTATCAAACCTATCAGTTAAACTGTTTGAATATTAGGTACCTATGTACTCGTAACATATTTTTTATATTCATATGAGACGGCATCTCCGTCTCTGACCGTTGCAAATTTTGTTCCCGTTCCCGCTTCCCATGAGAATTTCTTCCCGAGATAAAATTAGCACATGTGTTCCAGAATATAATCTATCTCTGTGCTAAATTTCGGCCAGTACCGTTCAGCTGCTAGAAGATGAAAGAGTAACTAGCATACTCACAAACTTCCGCATTTATAATATTATAATTAAGGAATAAGACCCGCCGAACTTGATACCGTCGCAGAATCAAGTATTAAGATTATTATTTAAACCTTTCCTGGAATTCCACAAACGTGTCAAAACCAAAATCAGCCAAATCGGAACAGCAATTGATTTTTATTAAGATGAATAAGTACAAACTGTAGATAGGTACGTATTAAAGGTCGAACGCAATGCTGCTTGCGGTCGAGTTCAGACTCATACCTTTAATAATAAGAAAAGAAATGGAAGAATAAGAGAATAATAGAAAGAATGAAAGAAATAAAAGAATTATTGTTAAAAGAATAAATGAAATCCTACTTATATCTATACTAATACTAATTATACTAATATAATATAATAATATAATAATTAATAATTAATAATTAATAAATATATTAAAAAAAAATTTTCAATGAAAAATACAACCGACTTCGAACAAATCCTGAAAAATAAAATTTACTTAGCACAAAGTAATATGTATTTTGATTTATCTGATTTTTTATTCAATATCATATTGAAGTCGGCGCCAAGTAAATTCATAGGTTTAGGTAGGTATTATTCATGGCACCAACTTCAATATTATATTGAATAAAATCTGATAAATCAAAATACATATTACTTTGTGCTAAGTAAATTTTATTTTTCAGGATTTGTTCGAAGTCGGTTGTATTTTTCATTGAAAATTTTTTTTCCAATATTTTAAGTGACCAGTGAACTGAAAAATATATCTATCTAGGTAAAAGTTCTCATTAATACAAATCAATGAAGCCCCAACACAAGGTAGCTGCTCTGTAAATCGTCAAGGAATTCCCTCGACTGTCTTTTGGTTCCATCATCGGATTGACTCCAGACCTTCATTAACTGTAGTACATTAAAGCACTGAATTAAAAAGTTAACAAACGCACTAGTTGTCCCTATAATTATCGGTGCTTGCCCTCGATTTATCTAGGATCCCATAATCAGATCATAACCTGGTTAAAATGGGACCACCTCAGAAGTAAACCATATTCAACACAAAAAAAAAAATCCGTCTATAATTGACGGAAATATCGGTGAACATAGGTACATAAAACATTGAAAAATTTCTTTTTTTTTAGTCTAATCTATTAATCTAGGTGTAAAGTTCTCATCAATACAAATCAATCAAGCCCAAACACAAGATAACTGCTGTAAATTGTTAAGGAATGCCCTCGACTGTCTTTCGACTCTATCATCAGATCCACGCCAGACCTTCATTAAAGTGTAGAACATTAAAGCACTAAATTAAAAAGTTAACATGCGCACTAGTTGTCCCTACAATTTTCTGTGGTTGCCCTCGATTTCTCCTGGATCCCTTCATAAGATCCTGACCTGGTGAAAATGGGACCACCTCAGAAATAAACCCTATTTAACAAAAAAAAAATTTTTGAAATCCGTCTATAATTGACGGAAATATCGCTTAACATACATTAAAAAAAATACATACAGACGAATTGAGAACCTCCTCCTTTTTTTGAAGTCGGTTAAAAAGAAGTAAGGTTTGTGTGTTTGTTAAATTGTAAGGGGTAATCTCGGGATCTACTGAACCGATTTTAAAAATTCTTTCACCAATAGAAAGCTACGTTATTGTGAAGTGTCATAGGCTATACAGCATCACGCTACAACGAATAGGAGCGGAGCAGTAATAGTAAATGTTTCAAAAACGGGAAAAGTTATTCCTTTTGAGAGCTTCGTCGCGTGTGCTGCGTAAACATTTATAGTTATGTATTGAATATTAACGAGAGGAGACGCTACGGGAGTAAACGCAACGCGGCGGGAGTAAATGCGACGGGAACAGGTAATACTCTCTCTAATGTGGCGCATACGAAGTTGCGCGGGTCAGCTAGTAATATTATAGTACAGGGATAGAGTATAGTCCGGAATAACACGTATGCTACTTTTCATCCCCGGAATATGTTCCCACGGGAATCGGGAACGCGAACCAAACTTCACTCGGGCGAAGCCGCGCTCATTATCTAGTATTGTATTAATATCAATATCAATATCAATGAATATCAATATCAATATTCAATATATATATAGAACCCAAAACAATGATTTTTAGAATTTTTGTTGTATGTCTGTATATCTGTTTGTCTGTACGTTTGTGCACGCTAATCTCAGGAACCGCTTAACCGATTGCAGTGCGGTTTTTTTTATTATTTCATGTCAATCGGTTCATAAATAAAAAAGTTACAACACTTTTAAGAATAAAATATTTTGAAAATTTTTATTGTAGGGGTTTCTTTGAATGTGAGTGTATATCTAATCTGGCGTGTTGGTATAATCATAAAAAAAAACTGAATTGCTTTAAGATAGACTTAAGTCTATCTTAAAGCAATTCAGTTTTTAAGCTTAAAGATTAATCTTTAAGCTCTTTTATGATTAAGCAAACAGGGCAGTTTCACACACTGCTTGATGAGTCTGATGAAGAAATGCCTTTTCTTTCATACACCTTATGTGACGTAAACGAAGTTGCGGGGTCAGCTAGTTAATTAATAATACAAAGGAATTTGTAGTACAAAGGAATTACAATATTTGATATAACGCAAGTTAACAGTTCACAATCATCATCACAATAATAACATTATTAACCTAAAAGCTTAATGGAAAGGTTTTTACAAAAACAACAAACACAATTAAGTTCTATTGAAATAATAGATAGAAGTACTTAGAACTCATTAACATATCACTGGCCTAATAGTTCTTATCTAAAGTATAAAGGTCAAGACAACAAGAGCAATTCATAGAAATTCTTTGTTGTGTTCAATATTATCGGTACGGGACTGACTGATACAAAAATTTGTCATATCAGTTTGTTTTTTTTTTTCTAGGCACACTCATCACACAATATTATGATTAGAGAATAAAAATAAACATCATTCTGTTATTGGTCACTCCTCACTGGCACAGCTTCTTTTAGTATTTGCCAAGCTTTGAGTTTGTCTATTACATCGTTTTCGGGCTTAACTTCTGTTTCGATTGCAGAGATAGCATCGTCTGAAGACTCTGCTGGTATGAAACCTAAAGATTCATCCAAAGGATCCAACGCTTCAAATTCTACAATAATTTCATCATTGCCTAATGTGAAATCTTTATTATGATGTGTAGTGGTCTTGTTACTGTCTTCTTTCTTGTCTTCTTTGTTAATCATAAGCATCTGAAAATTCCAGAGTTTCAGTTTGTGTCTTTGCAATGTTGATTTACACAATATTGGCAAAGAATACGGTAGGATGGAGGAAACTAACGGTAATAACACTTATGCAGACTTATGTTCAATTTATTTAAATTGATGGATATATTTCCATTACTTAAGGAAACATGGAAGTTAAAGAAATTATCCTAACGTCATTTTGGCGGTTTACTACAAATGATGAATATAGATATAATTACTATATAAACCAGAAGGTAATGGGAAAGTTTTATTAAAATACCCATGTCTATTACAATGTTATTTCCGCCTAACTCGAAATAAAAGGCTCTAGGTTTGCATAATGTGAACTTACAGTCATACCGTAAAAAGGACGTACGTTTGCAAACTATTACGAATACTTACATTTGTCATTCAGACATTTTATTTTCAATCCTAAAGTCTACACTGCCAATTTTGTGGAATGGCTCTTAACTCAGCTGAATTTTACGACACACCGGGCAATGTGCTTGCCATCTGAACAGCTGTCTCCTTTTATGTTTCTTTAATAAACAAAACCGAAGAAACTAGGTGGTTTCATGCAAGTTGTTTATAGGGTTGTACATACTATCAAGTTATATCGTAAATAATTAGTATAACACAAAATTGGTTGATGATATTATTGGCTAGCTGTAGTTGTAATTTGTTCATCTTCCGATAAAAGAATTATTGAGGTATTCATTATGAGTGATTATAAGTTAATTAGTATAGCCAACAAAAGTGTAATCCTTGGATTTAATGAACTGCAATATGGTTGATTTGTGTATACAAAATAATCATTTGAAAAATGTTACGTGTACTGTGGTGTAAATTGGAAAAAGCCCACGTCCAGCAATGGACTGCTATAATATGATTTGATTGATTGCCGTGCTAAAATCATACTAGAAAAAATAACTAATTATATTCCCACAAACCTTTTGAAATGTTTTAAATATTAACATTCTCCACAGGTACACATTAGTACAGGCGCAGATTAAATGTACCAAGTATTATACGAGGTACTAAAGTAATCAAGAACACCTTTGATACCAGGGTATTATAAACGTCAACTAATACCGTAGTAGTAAGTTGCCAAATTTACTAAAAGCGGAATTAATGTTTCCTCATTTGAATCTGTATAGCTCCTTCAGGCTTTTAAGCTTTTGTCTCTATTGTGTACAGCATTAGAGGCATCGGGTACCCTATTATTATTATTTAGCCATGTTTCAATACATAGTAATATAGTTCAGCGGAGCTAACTCTCTTTAATACATCGAAAATTATTATTATGTTGCAGTAATATTTTAAGGAACGAATGTTCCTTATCGGCTGACACTAGTACTCCCAGATACGATGGTTTCCATTCGAGTTTATTTCAAAAACGAAGTCTGTAGGAACTACCGAATAGTATGTATAAAATATCATCTAAACTAAAGATTCGTTAATTCAACGTAGTTGATATTGTAATAAGACCGATTTATGCAAGGCCAACCGTAGTTTTTAAAATCAATCGGATAGAGGGCTCTTATTTTGCAAACTACTACACAACTTTGATTCTTTATGGAGGTATTTTATTTCCAATCCTCTAAACTGCCTCATATAACCACTTCATCCTGTCTTGTCTGTCACTTACCTATGTGTGTTAATAAATAAACTACGATACGATAACAAACGCAGAACATTGTCTACAAAGCAAGTTACAATACTTTCTAACGTATAGGCTAGTATCAGTGACATTCCTATTATTATCTACTCTGTTTAGATAAGCTGTAAATGAGACATTCCTTTACTAGATTGAAGCACTCGTGGCCCCGTGGACTCAGTGTTCTGTAAACGATCACTGTAGTAAGCGCTTTCACTATGGCCAGTCTTTGGATGGGTGACTATTCATGTGACCACTTTGTGACACTTATTTGAGAGTTTCCTTGCTTCGGAAGGCACGTTCAGCTTTTGGTCCCGGATGTCAGTAAAAATGGCAGTCGTTAAGCGAAGGTCTTTTTAGGCGGCTTGAAAAATTCCAACAGTAGGCAGTCACAACCTGCGCCTGTCCATCTCAACACGGCAATACGGCTCACTACCTATTACGTGGGACAAATTTTATAAAAATAGTCATACAATATGCCTCTGCCTATCCTTCGGGGATAAAGGCGTGACCATATATATTTACTAGAGTGAAGTAGCTTTCCCTTCAACCCATACTGTATATCCCCGACTTAGACAGTACAAGTTTTCTTTATTTTGATGACATCAATGTTATAGTTTTCAAAATCCTTCGACTGTCTATCGATTGTCTATCTTCAGAAATATTAGTATGGTTCTCATGATTGTTTATATTTCCGAAAAGTGTACAGTTCAGATATTCTATACCTACATACAACATCTAGGCATTCAATAGGATGCCGAATTATGCAGTAGTCCTGTGACATTATGCAAGATAAACTCTAAGTATGTTCAAATTATACTTACTATATAATTAAAGTATCCAGCAAATCCATCCAACGCCATAGATTTAAGATTATTTTGTTTTTGTTCGTTTAAATGTGACATCAGTGGCGTCATATAGGCATCGATGACTTTGCTTAATTCTATGATGAAGCCGTTGATTTCTATTGGACGACCATGATTAGCTGTTTTCACTATATCTTCAGGTAGAGCTTCTAGCTGTTTTTCTATGCGTGGTGGAGTGATGATAGCTGCCGAAGCACTTTAGAACTAGGTTTTTAAGTGTGAACTTAAAATAATTTCTCATTTAGATTAAAAAGATATTAACGTAAAATACAGTAAATTTTATTAAAGGCTTAAAATATTATTTAATTTCAAAAAATCTTTCTAAATTAAGGAATGCTTCTTTAATTCCTGATTTTTGTCAAATTCCTGTGTGAGCATAATAATAATTTAAATTCTTTTTTCTTTCAAAAAATCAAAACATACGTACCTTTTATTTTAATGAATTGATAGATAGTCACTCAATGGAACTTTAAAAAGCCTATCTACCTTTATTCATAAATTACGCCTATAAAAACACCAATAGAACTAAACATTTAACTAAAATAAGACTGAACTAACAACCACACGGCTTCTATTAAAGGTTACCCCTCCAGCTTTTTTAAACTGCTGCACGACACTTAACTACAATATCAAAAAAAACATCCAAAATTAAAAATCTACTCAGTTAAAATCTGATGCTCAAAGATCTTACAATGAACTCGATTGAAATATTGTTCAAACGGTGCTATTTTTTTAAACATTACTGAATGCAAGAGTAGGAACTTCTCAGTAAACATAAACTAGCGTCTCTCTAATCACAGTTCTATAAACACCTATCGAAATAACAGCTAAAATACTCACTAAGTAAAATGTAGAGGCTAACAACAATATACTAAGGAACGACATCTTTAGAACCGATCGGAATATTCAAATAGAAGCAAAGATCAGCGAGGCTTTATAAATAGGTGCAGTTTCTTTATTACCTTTGGTGAATCGAAAATGTCACGTTCTTATATTGATAAAACACAATTATTGGTGAACTAAATAAAGATTACTTTAAATTGTATTGTTTGATAAAAAAGAACTGCGTACAATATGAGTAATAGTTACTGTGTTGCTTGTAAATAAATAAAATATAACTTTTGTAAATTATTTGCTTTCCATCCTTTATACTTTTGATTGTTGGTACTTGATGGAAAACTCACTCACTTGTACTATTCCACAACTTTTATTATAATTTTAATAATACCTAACCGGTTTCGCTATTATAGCATTCTCAAGTGAGTTTTCATAATGTATTTGCTTTCCAGTTGTCTGTTGCCTAATGTCAATTAGGTACCTATATCAAAATGCCATTTCCAAAGGCACATCTCGGGAATTTTAACAAATACGTTTTTTCATACATAGAATTGTTCTTCTATCGATTATGTTTTAAAAGGGTAGGTAGTACTTCTCGATATTCATTCTACTGGCAACGTCATTGTTTCGTTTTAGAAAATGGCAACATGTGACCTCTAGAAATTGCATAATAATATTCATTGTATAAATACCTTAATGTTCTTAGAGTTCCTAAATCAAACATAAAATAAATATCTATATCATATCTTCGAGAGGATACCCACATACCCACTCTTTGCGGGAAACTTAGTTGGTCCCAGGTATTATGGGGCAAGCCTATTGCCGTCACAGGATAAAATCTATTATACTGTTTGTTAACTTAGCCAAAATTCCAACAGCTATAATCATGAATGGTACATAATGTACAGTAATATAATATCTGCAGTCGTAATATGTATTTACAAAAAGATTTGGATGGAAGAGGATTGGGAAAGGAGAGCAGGGGTCGGGGAAGATATTAAGGAAGAAAAAGGTTTTCAATTTTAGTCTTAATCAAAATTTACTTTCTATATCTCAGTGAATTGGATAAAGTATTGCTTGAACTTCATTAAATATATTACCACAAATTATATAATATATTCTATAATATTACTACATATGTACATTTCTTATCAGTTATATAAATATTATTTAATTAGGTCTCTACACATTCGTTGTATGACAAAGACGTGCCTACAGCATGAATTGAAGAGAACAGTGACAATAAGACTATGATAAAGAAACTACTAAATACCTAGAATAGCGTTACTTACCTATATTGGGTACACGGTTCTGTAGTTTATTTGGCAAAGGAATTTTTCCGTAACAAGTGAATCCCTGCTATATGAAATCCCTGCTTAGTCACTATATCTTTTTTTACTAAAAGTAAAAAATACGAGTTCTTTTGTCAGTGCTTTGGAAGGCAAGTTAACCCGTTGGTAGCTGCCAGTATCTCCCACATATTTTGTTACGTGTGGATATTCTCATAGATGCTAGGCCGTACTTTTTGCGATTAAAACAACACTGCGTCCTTGGGGGTTGCTTCGATTGTTATCTCGCTTCTAGGCTTGTTTCTGTAAGAATGTGCGGGGGCTGCTCACCGGTTATGAGGGTCGATAAGTCTTAGACAAACTCCTACATGTCCCATTTTAGTAAAAATACGTCAGTTTATAGTATAGGTTATTTATCAATATGATTCAATCAATCAATCAATTTAGCCTTTAGCCTATAGCAGTCCACTATTGGACATAGGCCTCTCCCAAATTTCGTCACAACACACGATTCTGCGCTTTGCGCATCCAGTCAATCGTTGCCTGTGCCATCATTAAAAAAAAAAGTTTTGGCCTTACTGACCACGCTGGCCAGACGGGTTGGTCAGGTTTTTGTTTTGTTTTTTGATCAATATGATTGGTCTTTATTATTTCCTAACACCTTTATTATTTGCCGTATGAGACCATCGATATCGTTTTAAAATGGGGTACATTTTTCAAACCGCCTGCGCGCCTTTATGACTAACAACAGCCGGGACCAATTATTTCATCAGTCTTCCAATGTACGGTAACGCTCGTAAATGAAAATTTAGGTATACAGTCACCCATCTCAAGACTGATATAGTCAAAAGTCTTAAAGCAGTGATCGTTTACACACACACACGCCATTAAGCAAATCCGAACTACGAGCGATTATTTACAAGCGATTAAACATTCCAAAAAGCAAATAACAATTTACTCATCTTAACATTTTTATCTATACTAATATAACATTTCTATTGACTGCCTCGTGCGTCTTAAGTTCGTCAAGTACGACTGCGGACCACAAGGTCGTGAATTCGATTCCCATCGTGACAAACGTTTGTATAATCCATAAATATTTGTCTCGAGACAAGACTCTCCAAATTCATAAACAAACATTTGTGGATCACACAAATATTTTTTTTGCATTAACAGTCGCATATACTTACCACCACCCTACAGAGGCTGTATCTCAGATAAATCTATAGCATGTTCTGTATTTACCGGTATCTCCAGGTGTGTTTGCACTATTACTTACGAAACTGCCTGTACACACCTATCGTACCCATTAAAGTACAAAATAGTCAGCAAACACTAAGCAAGATACCTTCACAAGAGCCACTACCATGCTAGCTAAGCTAACACAGATAGTACACGTACCTACAGTTTATTAAATTAAACCCTCTTAATATTTCAACTGGCTCTCTATTTGTTTAGGACAACTTGTAACGTAGGCTACCGATATAATGAAAAGGGTCCTGTGATTATGTGAAAGAAAGAAAAAAAATAAGGAAATATCTCTACTATGATTATGGTATAAAATAAGAATGAGAGGTCGTACGAAAATAGATCATTAGGTCAATTCAAAATCGTAGAAGTGAAATTTTTATTATTTTTTACTACTAAATAATGCTTGCAAGGAATCCTGAAATATGCTTCTCAGGAGTTACGCGCAGCCCTGGGCTAGAGAAGTAAGGACTGAGTGGTATTAGATAAATTATATTATCTGTGGTTTTAGTTCTGTTTAAAGTTTCAGTACACACACGGCATACACTTTAAAACAGAGGTTTTTTTAGCTGACTATAACGAAACAATTCGGAGTCACTCGGTAGAATTAAAAAGCCAACCAGAAGAATTTTACTCAAATTAATTCAGCACTTCTTGACAAAAACAACAGTAAATACAGAGTATATCTACACACTATGAAACGTTGCTCCTCGGTTTCTTTTGGTAAACTTTTCAGAGTATATCTACACACTATGAAACGTTGCTCCTCGGTTTCTTTTGGTAAACTTTTTATACTTTTTAGTTTCATAATTCTTAGATTTTTGTACGCAACAACATACATATTTACCCATTTTAATATATTTTTTACATTTTGCTGAATTTGTTCTGGCGACAAAATTTTTGATTATACTTAGATTAAAATGATCATTTAATTTATGATCAAAAATTTTGTCGCAATTGAAGTTGTGCGGGTCAGCTAGTACACGTATGTATGTATTTGTCACCTCTAAGGTACAGATGTATACCTACTATGTTACAATAGCTTAATTTTGGTACTATGAAGGTGAACTTTCGATGTCGGTTTTGTATTCTTTCACAAGAAAGTAATTATTACTTGGACCCTCGCTCACCGAAGCCTCGGTGGGCTAGTCTGATTCGCACTACTCCTTATTTCTTCCCCTATTCTGTATTCCAAAAATATAATATTGTCAGCTTAAGCAACATTGCCACGTATTTAATATAGGCGCTACAACAGACAAGCAAAGCGTCACAAAATTCTCATTAGTCGTCGATTTCATCCTTGATTGTATTTCAGAAACGTGGTGTATCTCATTTTTGTACAAAAGAGGATTTTCATTTTTGTTTCTATTCTATTTTTTATAAACAGACTGCTGCCAAATTCTTCTAGAAAGAGCATACTGCTCGACTGATATCTTGAGGATATTAAGATCAGGCACAAACCCGAAATAAAAAAAAACTTTCCGGCAGGGCGGCCATTTGCAGATGATCATTGCCTATTTTAAAAACCTAAAACGTTTCCAAGACGTCTCAACTTTTCACACTCCCAAAGTTTCTACCGCATTTATGGAACTGAAAAGGTTTTCAAGCAAAAATTTTTCTTATTAATGCTTTTATACTTTTGAATACATAAGGGTCTTTTTTCGAATCACGGCGCTGCGCTGTAGTCTTTTCAAACAATTTCGGCTCCCATTATTTTAATCAAGCTCTAATTTTTCTTGAAATGTTTTATTGTTTCTTTAAACGGTTTTATAGCATAAGCACAATAAACAGTCTTGTATCGGTTGCGCTAATAAAGCATGAAAATTCATTCAAAATAAACCAAAATTCCCATCCAATGATGATCTCATGGTCATACTACAAAACCATCATGATTGTCATGTATTCACAACAGATCCAATACGATAGACTAACGCAAAGGATTTTAAAAGTAACTCCGTTAAAGTTAGATAGACGATATAAGACATAAAATTTCGCTCGGGATTCTTTCAGGAAAATTGAATATTCATGCAGGGAGATAGGAACCATCTATCATGCATACTTGGCTTCAGCTTTCAGCCTTATACTACCTAAACTTTGTTTTTAAACCGGGGTACGTTAGAAAAGCATTATGCACTAAGGACAAAATGTAAATGTGTGACGTGACTATTTGTGTGTTTCTGTCGCAATTTAGAAACACAATGGGGACAAAATGATACTTAAGAACGCTTGATATTGGTTTGTTTTCAATTTATTTATTATACTTACTATAGATAGATGTCGCCCTCGGCTTTGTCCGCTTGCTATCGAAGACCTTCAATATCACGCCTTACCTTGGCGTAAAGTGAAACATCTAAGACCTTCGGTGTCAAGGCTACCTATACTGTAGGTTCCTTGACACCGAAGGTCCATCCATTTATTAATTTAATCTGTAACCGTAATGTGTAATTTTAAAAAAATACATGCTTTAACTTCTGAAAAAAAAGAACATTCTGGGCCCTTCAAAGTAAAGAAGTCCTTCTTCATGTTCTCCTTTCGCTGGTCTGCTAGTAGATATTTCTTATTGTTCGCGAAACGCCTACGAGTTTTACCATAGCAAGTCTAGGATTCGAAGGACATCGCGCGCAATTAGCTAGTAGTTAATTATAACCTTATACCTACACTTTTTCATTGTAAGTCAAAGGCACAGTACACGTCTTCATATCGTCAATTTGTCGTTTTAATTAAACCTGCTGAAAACCCCAACATGGTCCTGGATCGTACCGGATATATAAGAACTACGTACAATTGATATTATCAGAAGTTCAAAAAGGAATAATTGTGGAAAAATAAGGATTTAACCTCGACACAGTACATCGGGTCAGAAGACAATCATTGGTGTGATGTGGTCAGAGAATAAAAAACTTTAAGTGCTTATTTAGATAATATTGTTTTCCACTCAACACTCAGGTAATATTTAGGTACAAATTGGCGAAATTAATTAAGGTCAGTATTTTTGTCTAATTTTATTCTATTTAACCTGAAACTGAATATTTGGTTCAGATTAGGTACTTAGTGGTATACGAGCTTATAAGTTTATATAATTTAGTACAAATCTCCTTAACTTTCAAGGAATTGTATTTGTTAACTAAATTCACTCGTTTAAACCATCTTTAGTTGGCATTTTTAGCCATCATTAGAATAATATAATAGACAAGTAATTTCATTGAAATACGACTTAATTATATAATTATTAGTAATTCAGATATATACACTGTGTTAGTTTGTGATTAAAAGTAATTTTCTTATTATTTAAATTGTAATTTAATGAGTAGAAAAGTGCTTAGGCTAAGTAAAGAAAGTTTATAACTTTATAGCTACCTACCTACCTATTATAAACCTTGTATTGTATAACGTTACAGGTTGATTTAACGCTTATCTCCCAAATGGCCGATGAAAAGGAGTTGATTAAAAGACGAGGAAGTTATAAGGGACGTGTAACAGCATTCAGTACTTATATAAATGGACTGGTCGTTTCTTCATTGACTCCCACTGACATCACCGAGTTGCAACTTCGAATCGGTAGGCTTAAAACTATCTTTGAGCAGTATGATGAGGTTCAATTACAAATTGAGTTAGCTTCAGAGTCTTTCAATGATCAGGTAAGCGAGAGAAACGACTTTGAATCTAATTATTATAGGTTACTTTCAAGGGCTCAGAGTATTGTTGATGAATATTCTGGTGATAAGGATAAAAATAGTGTAAGTAGCTGTAACAGCAAGCACAGACTCGTCAAATTACCTACCATTCATTTACCTAAGTTTAGTGGTAAGTATGAAAACTGGTTGGAGTTCCGAGACACTTTCACTAGCCTTATAAACTCTAATAGCGAAATAGATGAAATAAATAAGTTTCACTATTTAAGAGCTTCATTAGAAGGGACTGCTGCATTGGTCATACAATCTATAGAATTTACAGGCAAGAACTATGAAGTGGCTTGGAATTTACTCTGTGATAGATTCGATAACAAGCGGTTATTGATACACAATCACGTTTCATCACTATTTAATATAGAACAGGTAACAAAGGAATCTTCTATTTGTTTGAAACGAGTAATTGATCACTTAAATAAAAATCTGCGTGCATTAGAGTCTCTGGGGGAACCTGTAACTCACTGGGATACTCTTCTCATTCACATTGTCACTTCCAAGTTAGATACAAAAACCTTTCGTGAGTGGGAACAGCACAAAAGTCAATTGGCTAAAGATCAAACTATTTCTTTGGATTGTTTTGTCACTTTTCTTCGTAACCGCGCTGATTTTATTGAAACCCTAGAATCTTCACGTCACTCCAATCAGGGCCAATTAAATACGTCCACTAGGCACACTTTATCTGTAAAGCAACCTGTAAAACATAAAACTATGGTTTCCATACAGGACACTGTGAACAATAAATCTCCTTCAACACAAACTGCAAGGTCATGTCCAATGTGTAAAGGTTATGATCACAGTTTAACTTCATGTCCACAGTTTTTAGCGCTTGACAATGAATCACGGTTGAAGTTATTGCCCACACTTAAGGTATGTTTTAATTGCTTCAGTGAGGAACATTTTGCTAATCGTTGTAAAAAACAAGGGTGTGCGATATGCAAACGTAAACACAATAAAATGATCCATGTAAACAACCTAAGTTTTAAGCATAGACCGGCTACAGGCAGCGTTCCGATACAATCTACAGATAATAATGATTCGCAAGTAGCACCTATCGCTGTCGCATCTACCTCTCAGTCAAACTTGACGTTATCTGCGAATGCACCTCAATTGCATTCCGAGAGCTGTGACGTGGCTGCTAACGGCTGTGCGCATGAGTATGTATTGTTATCTACAGCGATGATAAAGGTATACGATATTAATGGGCACGAATACATAGCACGCGCAGTTTTAGACAGTGGTAGTACGTCGTGTTTAATTAGTAAGAAAATGTATTCTAAGTTGACTTTACCCTTTTTAAATATAAACAAATCTATTCTAGGTATAAATAACGTAGTATCTCGCATAGAAAAAATGTGTCAGTTAAGTTTCAAATCGTTGAATGAACAGTTTACTCACAGCATTAGATGTTTTGTTCTGCCGTCGTTAACTGATAGTGTTCCGAGCGGTAATATTAAGTTAGCGAGTTTAAATATTCCGTCAGACATTGTTTTAGCGGATCCTAACTTTCACACTCCTGGTGATATTGATTTAATTATTGGCGCAGATGTTTTTTGGGACTTATTAGGGCCACAAAAAATTATATTGGGTCACGGTAAGCCAATGTTATTTGAAACCAAATTAGGGTGGTTAGTTTCCGGCCCAATCCACAGTAAATATGTGGCTAAATCATCAAATCGTATGAAATGTAATTTTTCAACGATTGATCCAACTGATCATTCCTGTAATGATGACATACAAAACCAGCTTATGCGTTTTTGGCAGCTTGAAGAAGTGAGCCCTAAGTCATCATCTCATTGGTCTAAGGAAGAACAGTTATGTGAGGATCACTTTGTGAAAAACACTACTCGTCTAGAAGATGGGCGTTTCTGTGTAAGAATACCACTGAAGGAAAATCCTTCAAAGTTAGGCGATTCTTATCAACGGGCTAAACACTGCTTTCTTTCGTTAGAACGTAGGAATAAAGCAAACCCTTCTTTAGATAAAATGTATAAAGATTTTATGTTAGAGTATTTGACCCTCGGTCATATGTCGAAATCATCACATTCAGATACTATCAACTCACATTTTATTCCACATCATGGTGTATTGCGCGAAGACAGCACTACTACCAAGTTGAGAGCGGTATTTAATGCCAGTAGTCGTACTACGACTGGTGTTTCTCTAAACGAGATTCAGATGGTGGGACCAACTATTCAAAATGATCTTCTGTCGCTTCTCATTCGTTTCAGGCAGTATAAGTACGTCTTAACGGCCGACGTTGAGAAGATGTACAGAACCGTAGTTTTGCATCCTGATGACCGATATTTACAAACCATATTATGGCGTTTTGATTCTACTGAACCCATTACACCTTATATTCTAAATACGGTCACATATGGGACTTCTAGTGCTTCCTTCCTTGCAACCAGATGCCTAAAACAAATAGGTCTTGATTGCAAGGACTCAAAAATCGCAGAAATCATCATAAATGATTTTTATGCTGATGACTTCCTGGGAGGCGGTTCCACTGTTCATGAAATCTTAGATATAAAGCAGAAGCTCACTAAAGAGTTAGCCGATGCCTGTATGCCCTTGCGAAAGTGGAGATCAAATAGCTCTCAAGTCATGAGTAATCACGTATCATCGTCGCTTGACTTAAATATCGGTACCTCTGAACCAAGTAAAACTTTGGGCCTAGGTTGGATAGCTGAATTGGATCAATTTCATTTCCCGATCGGTTGCTCGAGTAATGTTATCAATACCAAACGGGGTATCCTTTCAGTTATTTCTCAAATATTCGACCCGTTAGTTTTACTGTCACCGTGTGTGATACGAATGAAGTTAATCTTACAGAGACTATGGTTAGAAAAATTATCGTGGGACGATCAGATATCGTCTGACCTTAGTGAACTTTGGGCTGATATTATTAAGAGTTTACCTGTATTGAAAACAATTCGCATTCCACGTCATGTTATCTGTGACGCTCATAAATCTATTGAATTGCATGTTTTTACTGATGCTTCAGAGCGCGCTTACGGGGCTTGTGTTTATGTACGCAGCATCAGTCATACAGGGACTTGTTTAGTTAGACTGCTTCTTTCGAAGAGTCGCGTAGCTCCCGTGAAACCAACCACAGTGCCGAGGTTAGAATTATGCGGCGCCTTGGTTGGCGTGCGTATTTATGAAAAGGCTCTGAGTTCTCTAAGACTTAAAATAGATAACGTAACGTTCTGGACAGACTCAACCATCGTGCTCGGGTGGTTGAAGATGCTGCCAAGTAGGTTACAACCGTTTGTACGCAACCGAGTAGCAGAGATTCTGGAAAAGACTGGTAGTTATACTTGGAGACACATTTCCACTGATAGTAATCCCGCTGATTATCTAACTCGCGGCATTCAGTTTGATCAGATTCACTCTCTAGATATATGGTGGTCGGGTCCCAGTTTTTTGAAACAAGATTCATCTTGTTGGCCTATTCGTCACTGCAAAGAGGAGAAAACGTTACCAGAAATGAGTCATGTTGCGTTACAAACAACTATTTCATCTGTTAATTTTACACAAAATTTAATAAATTTTGACCGTTTCTCCAACTTTACACGCTTAAAGCGATCTGTAGCCTATTTTCTAAGATTTATTAACAAATGCAAGAAAATTCCAGTAAGTGAGTCTTACTTAAGTAGTGATGAAATACAGAACGCGTTGAATTTTATAATTAAACAATCTCAATTTGAGTCTTTTAATGAATATATTTTATTACTTAAAGGACAGGGTTTACCAAAAAAGAGCCCATTAGTTAATTATAGTGTATTTTTAGATGAAAATAATATTATGCGTGTTGGAGTGCAGTTACTTTTGGCTTCTATTAGAGAGAGGTATTGGCCTTTAGGAGGTCGTAATTTAGCCAAAGCCTGTTTCCACCAGTGTGTTCGGTGCAGGCGCCTTAAGGGGCAAGTAGTTGCACCGCTTTGGGAAATCTACCGCAACCCCGTGTCACACCGGGTGGCTTTCCCTTTGATAATGTAGGTGTAGATTATGCAGGCCCTATGCTTGCTATCAGTAGACAGGGACGAGGATCTCGTACCGTTAAAGTTTATATTGCCATATTCATTTGTTTCGCTACTAAGGCTATTCATTTAGAATTGGTTGGTGATTTGACGAGTCAAAGCTATCTGTCAGCCTTGCGTCGTTTCATATCACGACGAGGTAAACCACAGAATATTTATTCAGACAATGGCACGGCCTTTGTAGGTGCTTATAACGACTTGTCGAAATTTTTGTCTTCTCATTGCAACTCTTTAGGTGAAAGTGTAGCCAATGAGGGGATACGCTTTCATTTTATTCCCGGATTTAGTCCACATATGGGTGGCCTTTGGGAGGCAGGCTTGAAATCAACTAAAGGGCATTTAGTAAGAGTGTTGGGTAATAGTCATCTTACTTATGAGGAACTGAATACCACCTTAGTTCAAATTGAAGCAATTTTGAACTCTCGACCACTCACTCCAATTTCAGCAGACCCAGAAGATTTGAACCCCCTTACACCTGGACATTTTTTAATTGGGCGACCATTAAGTGCGCTACCTGATAGAACCTATCAAGATTGCTCCTTCAATCATTTGTCACGCTTTCAACGCATCCAGCAACTCCGAGAGCATTTTTGGAACCGATGGAGTAAAGAATATGTTGTTGAATTACAACAAAGGACCAAGTGGAGGGATAATAACAATCCCTTGAAGCTGGATTCCCTCGTTGTCTTAAAGGATGACAATCTGCCACCCTTGAAGTGGCGCTTAGGACGCATTGTTGCCGTTCATCCAGGAGCAGATCATATCAATCGAGTAGCCGACATTAAAACGAGCACTGGCGTTGTGAGAAGATCCTTCAGTAAGATTTGCCCTCTGCCAGAAGTTTCTCCTTAGGGGTGAAAGGCAAGCTTTCACCGCCCGGGGGCATGTTCGCGAAACGCCTACGAGTTTTACCATAGCAAGTCTAGGATTCGAAGGACATCGCGCGCAATTAGCTAGTAGTTAATTATAACCTTATACCTACACTTTTTCATTGTAAGTCAAAGGCACAGTACACGTCTTCATATCGTCAATTTGTCGTTTTAATTAAACCTGCTGAAAACCCCAACACTTATAGAAATAAGCAGTACCATTGAACCTATTTTTGTTTATGTTGTGGTTCTTATATTTCTTGTTTGTACATAAATAAATCAATAAAATAAATACGAAGAAGAAGAAAGCACTCGAAACGTTCCGGAGACGTTATTCATGATACCTGACGCGTTAGGTATCAAGGGCCACAGCGACCCATATTCTTGAAAAAACTTTTGTTTTTAGTTCTAAATCTATTTCAATACTCTTGAGTCTCAACCTTATTGTTCAGTTATTAAATTCATTATTAACATTTCACTGAAGCATCTATTAATGCTTACGTTAAAATGAACAGGTAAAACGGGTAATGTTCATTTGAATATTAATTATTTAATTTGAACTTTTAAAAGTAGATACTAAGTTTTAGATAAACTTTAGTAATTTGTTAACAATTAAGTTAATTGATAGCCAGCAGAAGCCATTATCAAGTTTCGTCAAAAGCGATTGTTAATTATATAGCTTAAATGGCACAATAGTATTTAGATTGAAAATAAATCATCATTAGGTATTATCATCCTAAACTGTGTGAAGCTCGTGATAAATATAAAAAGATTTTTATATTTTCAAAATGTGATTCAATTTCTTTGATCTTTTTTACCAGATTAATGTCACAGACAGACAGATACACTACACAGGGGAAACTTTGAATATCCCTCGTTTTGATCGAGGGATAGAAATGCATAATGAACAGTAGATTTTATGCCGAGAGCAAATCTCAGTTTTCATTGTAGATTGTCGTGGTCGCGAGCGCATGCGTTGATGCAAACAAGTCGATGTAATGAAACAGGTGTGTTTGTGTTTCATTATACGATACTTCAGACTCGTGTACATTGTGTTTATTGAGTGCATTTGATGGTTTTACTTGGAAATTACACGCTTGCCAGTTATCTTACAGTGTGTTCTAGCACTGTGCTCCGCAACATTGTCTAGGTACCTAACAGAGTTTAGTTATAAATGCATTACATTTTATTTTGTAAGTTTCCACATTTAAAGTCCTATTTCATCAAAAGCCTAATGCTGCCCAAAAATATAATGTTACTCAATTATATCATTTTGCATGTGTATTTGAACTTTCCTATTTTTAAGTGAGATATGGTGAAAGGATGAAGAAGAATCGGAGTATTCCAATCTGGGCAAGTTTGTTTCTATGGAGTAATGCAGTATTCAGAAACCAAGCCTTGCTAAACCATCATTGATCCTATAGAGTATCCATATCGTGGCAGGTACAACATGATTTTTTAAATCTCGTACAAATTAACTTTTGAAAAACAGGAGTGGATGGGGATAGCAGCTCAAAGTATGTCACGGGTAAAGTCGAGAGCACATCTAGTAATTAATAATTCACTATTTTTGCTCATAACTTTGTCTCTGTGAATCGAGTTACCATTGATTGGAATAAAGTGGATTAAAATAGCTTATACCCCTTTCTGAATTCTACTTAGTCAACCTCGTTAACAAGTTTAAATACGATCAAAGGTAACAGGCAACCATAGCTACTTTCTGGTGTTATTAAATTAGTGTTGTATGAAATAATATATTTGTTTAACTTTCGTTTATTAAATTTTTTTTTAGTTTAAGTAAATTTTCTTTTATTTTCAGTTAACTAAACTTTCGCAAACATGATCCTCTATCTATTAAGTTCGTGCCAAGGGAGTAGGAACACCGTTGAAGTAAGAAGGGTTAAAATAGCAGCAGATATGTTAGGACATTTAGTAGGGTTTTCGATAGTTTCTGTATAGTTCGATTGGATTAAAGCCTAGATCGAGCACAAACGTGTTCATCTTGCAATGATAGCAATGAGAACCACTGAGAACTTTGGATATGACAATAAAATTTTGTTTTGCTGAAAACTATCGTGCTTGTCTTGAACAACTGGATGTAACCCCCATGTACTGAAAGTATACCTACAGGTGTAAAAGTGACTATATGCTAAATTATTTATATGTCTCGGTTTTTCATTCCGATAAATAACAAAAATTTACATCGATTGACAAACAATCCAGCATTTAAAAAAATGCATACTGCAATTCAGTTTTTCTTCAAACAGTGAGAGCGGCAACATTTGCTTGCCATATTGAAGCAAAAATGAAAAATCCCCAACTTCACTCAAAACTTTGAACGTTATTGAAAAACTATTTTTATTTAAAAGGCTGAGTTTCTGGAACGCCCGGTGTCTCTTGCTATAGTAAAAATGAACTGTCTATTCAAGTAAGTAGTTTTCAGTTTAGATTTCGTTTTCATAAATCCAAAATACTTATTCGAATTTGAGCTGTATAAAGTTTGGAAATATTTAGACAAAATATTGGCTTTTGTTAATATTCTAACCATTGAATAATCATCTACCTACATAACGTTAAATTTTGCAGACCTATTAAACAGCAAAAACGTTAATCAATAACAATTTAATATAGATTTTAAAAAAATCCAATGAATCTGAGTAAGTTCCTTTTGTATTTTGGGGTATACTTCTGAATTTTAGAAAGTAATAGTAATCGGAATTCCAATCTCCATTCTCTCCCAATGAAATATCGATGAATTTTAAAAAGAGCTTAGCGCACTGTTCCTTTCAAAGCAATTGAGAGAAAACACCAAATAGCTATCGGCATAATCTCTTAAGACGCTGTGAATGGCTGTGATGCATTTTCGTTATACTTAGGAATTTTATATGACCATTATTCCTTTAGTTCGATTAGAAAATTGAAATGGATGAAATGATTTAGAGTTTTCGGGCCTTATTACCGATAAGAATAGAACATACCTACCTACACTGTTCAGATCAATAGCGATTATTCTGTAATACCTACTTAACATTTTTATTTTCTTCTTAGTTTAAATGAGATCTTAGTATAGTAAGAAATACTTATTGTGAAGCTAACACCCCTGTGCCACGCTATGAACCCGGCACCCGCACGAAGAATCCATGGAATGCTAAGAATAAGGACACATCATCTAAGAGTTAGTTTCAACTGCATTCAAAGGACTATAAGGTCTCTAAGGTAAAGTTGCTAGACCATTTTTTTCTCCTGTATGCTGTAGACGGTCATGATAATAAAAATTTCAACGCAAAACTCAAATCTTTCTGCATACATCCAAAATACTTTCAAACTACAGCACTTAGGTACAAATAGTTGGAACGTCCTCAATAAATCACTTCTCTCTGTTTGTAGTTCGATTCTTTTGTGACATTATTTGTTCTGCAGTAAATCGCACAGTGCGATGCTGTAAGAGCTCCTTGAGCCTCTCCCCGTTGAGAGCTATTCTCAATCTTACGTTCTTGCAGTCGCGATGTCAAGTGCTGCCGAATACAAAACTACTATTTGCTTTTCGAATAAAGTTTAACACTTTTACAGTACGGAATAACAATTTGAGTATGTTTACTTAATATTGTCGCGAGATGCTTGATAAATTTTATGAGAACCAAAACTATGTTTCGTATTGAGAATGCAGTGTTCATTTTTTTTTTCTAACATGTAATGTAACAGAGTCCACAGAGGATAGAACATTTTGTTTGAAGGTTTGCCTTCAATTAGTTCTGTGAACCCAAGTTTATAATATTTTGTGAACCTTATTACTGTGAACAGTACTTTGGTCAGAGGATTACAATAATGCATCAAATTATATCCGGGAATATTTTAGCCAAAGACGTGGCAAGCCAGCACTCGCAAATAAAATGTGTACAACTACCAACCAAAAGCTTTGACTAATCATTCCTTAGCAACAAAATAAAGTAACACTCAAGTTTGAGTTAATATCTAAGTAACTTTGCTGAAATATATATTTTCGGAATAATCGTGCTTCAAATAGTTTTTATCTTTTTGAATTCTCATGGATGGTAGGAGTCCGGCATAGCATTTATGAGGATTTTCCCTCACGTAAAACAAAAAAAAAGGGAAGGTCAATCAAATACGAATACACACTTCAAGCCCGCACTGTGTGTAATGTGTTCGACTCGACTAATCAATCTTTAGGAACTACCATAAAATATTAATTTTTACTCAAGTTTCAGATAATTTATCAGTATCCTGAAACATACATTTCCAAAAAGAAATTGCGCTGGAATTTATTCCTTTGTGAATTGTAATTCATCTTTCTGTTTGTTAATTTGATATAAGGTAAGAATAACGCTTTAAAATAAAATATTCGGTTCGACAACGATTTCCATTGTTAACAAATTTAGAAAATTAAAATTTTTATCTAGTCTCGACATCAACAATTGGGTGGTGAAGGTCTACATACGAGATTGACTCTCATGTAATGTCACGATTAAGTGATACTTATTTATGAAGATAATACTTAAAATATGAAACCCTATATGAACTAATTATTACCTGTACCTACTTTAATAAGATGTCTTTATATTTCTTTTCAATATGCGAGACCAGGCTAATCTTCGATGATACTCGTACTGAACGACGTTCCTTTTGAGGCAACAGAATTATAGGCTATGTTTCATCAAAATTGAATGTAAAAATAAAAAGTTATGGGAGTATAAAATAATAATATCAGTTATTCCCTAAGCTACGCTACGCTTTTATAGTGTTGCTAGTAATAGAAATAGAAAAATCTTTTATTTAGTAAAATGTCAACAATATAGCAGGTTTACAAGTTCAATACAGTATACAATGAGTAGTAGACTTTAAAGATCTTTATTTCTTTCCAGGCATATTTGACGTAGATGGAATCCGGGTGCCCGCTACTGAATGTGACTACCAGTTCAGTAGATCTGGCAACCGGCCGACGCACGGGAGGTTCTACAGCCCGCGGTATCCGTCCATCTATCCGAACAACGTACGGTGCTCATATCATTTTCATGCCAGGTGGGTTTCATAACTTTCAATCATAGTAATTTACTCAAAGGAGATGTGCGGGTATATGATATGCCTCTATTACACAGAGGTATATTATGAGTACATATTATATCTGGAACTGGATGCGAAAGGCGCAGAGCCGTGTGTTGTGGCGTAAATTGGGAGAGGCCTACGTCCAGGAGTGGACTGCCATAGGCTAATTTGATTGATTGATTGAATATATCTTGCAGTCTCCAGTAGCATTTGTAATAGGTGTTGAGCTGAGATTATAACTGCGATTAAAATAATTTACAGAGACAGATTGTAGCTACTTGTTTCTTGCCGACTCCTTGTTACTAGGAAGTAGGTAACTTTCTAAGCAACACTCCTAACTGGTCATAGTCACCCGATTCAAGGCTAATAAAAGCGCCTACACACGACCCTAAATCAGAGGCGATATCGGCCGCAGTGGTGGGGAGGACCCTAGATCGTGCCATAAATCGTGTCGTGTGTAGGCAAATCGTGACACGAATTTTATTGTCCGCCCTAATTCTGAAATCGCTTCGGGCGAGCTCACGATTTAGGGACGAATATCGTCTAGGGAGCGTTGTCGGTACGTGTGTAGCGAAATCGGGCCGATTTCTACGCAGTATGCGCCCGAGTGCCACGGCGATACAACGTGTTTAGTTTTTTCTGCGTAAACATGGCGAAGGAAAGGGACCGCGAAGCGTGGATGAAAGTTATTGATCACTGCAAGAAGCGCTCGTGGCCCCGCAGACTCAGTGTTCTGTAAACGATCACTGCAGTAAGCAACATTTACTATGGGAGGTCCTTGGATGGGTGACCATGACCACCTATGTGGTGTACCCATGTGGCCACTTGACATTTGAGCGTTTCCGTGCTTCGGAAGGCACGTTAAGTCGTTGGTCCCGGTTGCCAGTAAAATGGCAGTCAGGTTGAAGACCATGATAAGCGACTTTAAAAATTTCTACAGTGGGCAGTCACAACCTGTTCCTGTCCATATCAACACAGTAATACGGTTCACCACCTGTTACGTACGTGGGACAAAATGTTTAAAAAATGTGAAATATGGGCATATAATATGCCTCTGCGTACCCCTTCGGGGATGAAAGGTGTGATCATATGTATGTATGTAAAGATGTTCCATATTTGTGGGATAAAAACATATACACTATTTCAACTGTGACATGAGACAGGAGGCATTAAAAATGTTATTGCAAGTTTTTAATGAACAGATCGGCAAAGACACAACGATGGCAGCTTTTTTGCTGTTTTGAAAGTGTCAGCGGCATCCCGTATCAACGGGTAGTCTGTTGCACGGTCGGTTGCGTACTAAACTGGCAGGGCCGTGTGTAGAGTAGCGCCCGATTTTATCCCCACCACCACTGCGGCCGATATCGCCTCTGATTTAGGGTCGTGTGTAGGCCGTTTAATAAGTTCACCACATTTTTTTTTTTTTTTTTTTTTATACTACTTAGGTGGCAGACAAGCTTACGGCCCACCGGAAGGTTGGTAACCGTAGCCTATAGACGTTTGCAACACCAGAGGCGCTACACACGCGCTGCCGACCCGGGCGCAGGTTGTGACGACCCACAGTTGAAATTTTTCAAGCCGCCCGTAGGGCCTT
This sequence comes from Miltochrista miniata, assembly GCA_933228765.1. Classification (NCBI taxonomy): domain Eukaryota; kingdom Metazoa; phylum Arthropoda; class Insecta; order Lepidoptera; family Erebidae; genus Miltochrista; species Miltochrista miniata. Next base: position 26,514,739 of record OW121756.1, read on the forward strand.
CAACTTGGCTTAACGACTGCCATTTTACTGGCAACCGGGACCAACGGCTTAACGTGCCTTCCGAAGCACGGAAACGCTCGTAAATAATTGTCACAAAGTGGTCCACGTGGTGGTCACCCATCCATGTCTGGCCATAGTAAATGTTGCTTACTGCAGTGATCGTTTACAGAACACTGAGTCCGCGGGGCCACGAGCGCTTCAAAACATGGCAATTTATTTGTATCTTCATTATTGATTTTATGTTCTTCAGTGATGGCACTGTTTTAAAAGCATGTAGGACCATTTTTGGTTATCATGGTTACTAAGCGAGAACGCGTAAAATGTATGAAATTTATTTTCTTCTTATTTCAGACCAAAAGAACGAGTCAAAATCGTTTTCGAAGAAGTGTCTCTACAAAAAGGTGATATCAGGTGTGTATTTCCCCACGGTATTCTATAACGTGCATATTTATTTAGTTAGCACCTGCTCAGGTACTGTTGCTGAGCAACGCAATATCGTAGTGTCTGGTGATGATCGTATTAAGCAAATTATAAATTAAGTACTACGTACTGACAGACAGACTGACGGTCAGCGGACTCACAATAATAGGGTCTAGTTTTTACCCCTTGGGTACAGAATCCAAAAAAGGAAAATCTTAACATTTTAAAGTTATTTTGATTTTATTTATTCTTAAGGTATGAGTCCGAACTAGACTGCATTTCGATTACATAATTGAATAGATATCCTTAAACCATTGACAAAACATAAACGAACACTCAAAAAGCGTAATATTTACGAACTAAATCCATCTATAAAAACAATATTGCACATAAAATTACATATTCCATAAAGTCACCGTCAATATCCGAAGACTGTGTAATAAAACTGCGAGGTATGCGTCATAATCCAATCTTTGATCGAAAATATTGAATATGATGACGGGCGTGCACAAAAATGTTAGTGGCACCATGAGGTTTCATTTTTCCGAGACGTAGAATTTCTAGGAAAAAACACCATTACGGCCAGTATAATAATATTAAAGTACTTACGAACATAAATCTAATTAAGTACGCCTTTTTATGAAGGTTGCAAAGGTATACTATTTACTTCCCAGCTACATGGTTTTCATTTTTTCATTTTAACCGTAGGTGATGAGCATATTGTCGTGTTGAGACGTATAGAACTACCTGCTACAGCCTACTGGATTTAAAAACTAGGTGCTATGTTACCGGCAGCAGAAACCAACGGCTGTACGTGCCTTTCAAAGCATGAATCGCTAGTCAACGATACAAATAATACACCATTTTAGAACTGCCCATAGCGTCATACTTCAAAATAATTACTCTATTACTTGTTAAGTAGTTTTACTTAATATGATCTAACAGTTAAAATCCGAAGTTCAATTATTTACTTTTTACGTTTACTTTTTAGGGTTTCGTAGCCAAATGGCAAAAACGGAACCCTTATAGATTCGTCATGTCTGTCTGTCTGTCTGTCTGTCCGTCCGTGTGTCACAGCCATTTTTCTCCGAAACTATAAGGCCTATGCTATTGAAACTTGGTAAATAGATGTATTCTGTGAACCGCATTAAGATTCTTATATAAAACTAGTAAAAAAGCAGTAAATTTTGGGGGTCCCCATACTCAGAACTGAAACTCAAAAAATATTTTTTCATCAAACCCATACGTGTGGGGTATCTATAGATAGGTCTTCCAAAATGCTACTGAGGTTCCTTACATCATTTTTTCCTTAAGTGAATAGTTTGCGCAAGAGACACTTCCAAAGTGATAAAATGTGTCCCCCCCCCCTCTAACTTCTAAACTAAGAGAACGATAAATTTAAAAAAAATATATGATGTAAATTGCCATAAAAACTAATCTAGAAAATTAGTTTGAACGAGATAGAGCTGGTAGTTTTTTTTTAATACGTCATAAACCACAATTTTCGGTTAGATAAATCACTACCACTGCGAACGTGTTAAAACATCAATCAAAGTTACAACGAACTGTAAGAACTTTTATATTATGGTACTTGCTGCTACGAAACCCTTCATGGGCGAGTCCAACTCGCACTTGGCCGGTTTTTTGATACAAGTTATTCAAAAACCATAACGTTTACTCGAAATCCAAATCTCGATCTCAAAATTGTCAGTTTATGGATGAGATGCAAATTAGAAACCTATCCGAATAATATTTAATGGGACCATGAAATAATTTTCATGGTCCCACTACCACATTTTGTACCTAACGGCAAGTTTTATAGTAAAATCAAGTATGGACAATGTTGTGGATGCACAAAAAGAACAAAAGTTTTAAACGACACCAATTGCAGAACTTTTCAGAGGAAATTCATAACAGTTGTTTCTTATTTACGTTTTGTCTTATTGGGAGAGTGGCGTGGGATTTTCTTCTCTATGACCTCGTAAATGAGTCAGTACTTTATCAAGACACGTGCGAGTGTTGTAGCCTAAACTAGGGGAGGCCTTCGTGCCTTCGTCCACCAGTCAACTGCAATAGGTTGATTTGATTTACTGACTTCATTATCAGGACACGCTTACTAACCTGGCCTGGTCATCAAAATCTCGGTAGGGTCCCATCGCATCGAACGTAGGTAGGTATGTAAATACATACAGGTCATACATTAAATATGAACTCTATCAACACTTTGCGAGCATAGCGCTAGTACACGGTAAGCTTCGATAGGGTCTTCCTTGTTTCGGGTTCAGATATTTACAGCATGGGGTTCTTCAAAGTGGTTGCAATTGATCGTAGGCCACGATGACAGTTTCGTTCAGGTGTACCGTACGTTTCTCTGACACCTTGCTGGTACAAAATGATTTTTACATGCCATAATACAGCGCTTGTTCGTTCAGAGCTTTACCTCATCACAATCCACGCGTAAAGTAGGTAACAAAGAGAGTTTACCGACCATATCAGTTTCCCAAAGCGGATAGCAACAGAGCCACTGTAATTAAATTATGGTTTTAACGGCCGCCCAGTGCATGCATTAATGAGTTAAACTCATGAACAATACTTGTTTAATTATCCGGATAATGCATGAGTGCGCCGCTAAGCTACAGGTATTTTGCATACTGTTATGGTCAAGTGGTTTCTATATTTGAATTTCTTTAAACTTATTTACTGACCTTACTTGTGATTGTATGTACCAGTTAAAATTACTTAATCGCTATTACAAAAATGATTACAAGTAATACTGTGATCAAAATTTATAACAATTGATGTACTTATCATAGAGCAACACGATCAGCACAAGGGGAGTAGTCATAGCATGTTTGTTTTATACATATCTGTCTGTATGTTGCGGACCCCCGCAACATATATATGACAGACAGATATGTATGGATGTATGTATGGCTTATATATATATATGTCACGCCTTTATCCCCAAAGGGGTACGCAGAGGCATATTATTCATTTTCATTTCATTTATAGTCTTCCTTCTCTACGCAATGGATCGTTTTGCAAAAGTGTTCCCTTAGTCGCCTTTTACGACATCCTAGCGAGGTATTGGGGTGCCGACATTATGTATTATTTCCAGTTGCGACACGGGGCAATTAAAACAATATACTCATAACTTCAGACACACACATTTCCTACAGCTCTTGAAGCCCTCTTTGACAGAAAGGATAGTCTCAAAATGAAGTTAAAAATTCATAGATTGTGCTGTATGCTTATACATCTAACAGAATGAATACATTGAGAATAATATGGTAGTACGGTATCGTCGCAATTTGTCACATTAGCAAGAAAGTACTACTACTTCACTATAATAACCAGAATTAAAATGTATAGGAACTAAACTATTTTATTGTGTCAACTATCGTCCAATATATATAAAGTTTACTCGATGACTTGCATCGAGCTCTATTTTTCCATTGAGGGTAATAAAAGTAGATACAGAAAGTTTAAACTGGTTTGAACATAGCGTTAGCGATCGCATTTCGGCGTAGAAATTTTCAAAAATTGAAATTATTTTAATATTACTAACAGTTAGACAATTTAAAGTAAAATAGATCGAAATTCTATGAATACGGAATTCTTTCCTACTAATATTAAATCTAAATTAATAGTCTGTGAAGATAGTTGGATGTGTTTTACTCAATCACGATTCTAGACTATCTATCCCTGTACCAAATTTAAGCCAGATCCGTTCAGCCGTTAGAACGTGATTGAGTAACAAACATCCAAACATCTTCACAAACTTTCACATTTTATAATATTACTAGACGATGGTCGCAACTTCGCCCGCGTGATATTCGGTACCCGTTTCCGTCGGAAGTAGATTCTATAGTGCTTTCTTATTAGATAGAAAATGTTGATATGATTTTTAAATTGGATTATTTTTACTTATTTTTATTTTTACTATCAAAGAGAATGAATGGCTTCTCTGGGGGAGTTTTGTATTTCCATGGCCTTGCAGTGGCGTACCTTATTGTACGTCTGGTCGCTGGCTTTGCTTAGATTCTACCTGAACGTGTTTCAGTTGACCCTCCCCGGCCAAATTAATCTGGCCAGGTGGGGAAAAGCAACAGATAAAACATGGTATGTGGAGAAGCGATTGGCACCTGCTGGTAGGTTGTAGGACGTTATTGGACCGGGGTCATTATTCACGCCGACACGATAGGGTATTGGAAATCATACGTGAGGCTGTCAGTTTGGCGGTAGCGAAGCCGAAAAAGGGATTAACCACAAACAAAAGAAATGACATTGCGTTTGTAAAGGAAGGCTGTTCAAAGAAAGTACCTCAAAAGCCATACTCAATTTTGATGGCTGCCGCCGATTGGACTATGCTCTCAGACACGTATGAAAAACACTACAAAATCCCGGAGGATGTATGTGCCTCGTCATCCAGACCCGACAAATTCCTGTTTTCGAGGATACACAGGCGTGCGGTGCTCGTGGAGCTGACGGTGCCGTAGGAGACCAACATACCAAAGGACCACGCCATGAAGACAAATAAATAATTTGACTTGACCAATGAGTTAACCAAAAATGGCTATGTGGTTAAACTCTATGCCGTAGAAGTAAGAGCAAGGGAAATTCCAGCTAAATCCCTCCCTGTACCTATACTTTATTTAAGGACCTTGGATAGCCAAGAGCTTCAGTAAGCTCTTTACTAAAACGAGTATCCAAAGCGGCATTGATAGGATCTTACCAAATCTGGTTGGGCAGGGGGGGGACATTGTCGACGGTGGAAGGTGATCGTTTATGCGCATAGTAAGGTGGCCACCCTAAACCTACTCAAATGGGTCGCAAGTACCAGACGCTGTCGGGGTGTTCCCCCCTGTGCCACGCTATGGACCCGGCGCCATCAGATCGGATCGGCGGATCCATGGAATGCTAAGAATACGGTCTCTCCGAAAGATCATATTATTCGCAAGAGAAATAATGTTCCCAAACAACAATTTTATTCTTCCTTCTTTAGTAATTTTTTTTTTTTCGAAAGATGTAGGTATGCATATAAGCAATTTTTCTCGAAGGCGTACTTTCAAATATAAAAAAACAATATCGCTGATCTTACAACTAGCTTCCTACATATCCAATTTTGAAAATGTTGTCAACGTAACATACTGCCTACATTATACGTTTTATACGTAGCTGACTTAACCCGCGCACGTTGAAAGCCAAATTGCTCAAACTAATTCATTTACATAGGGACGTAAACGAATTTAGTGGAAAACTAGGTAAGGCTCCTTTGGTTTTACAAGGCTTTACATGCCTATGTATTGTGGCTTTAATGCAAGTACATGTTGAGTAATAAAGATCTGTCAACCTTCTATATTTTAGTCGTAGCATGCAAATCATCATTATCTGACGGCTACTCCCGATAATTTCCAAAGCTTTCGAAGCACGTGCTATCCAACATCAAACAGCTCTCACGCAGCTTGTGTAAGGAGAACAGTGGGAAAGCTGATTCCCAATGTTCTCTTACCACAAGCTGCGCGCGAGTGGTATGCTGTTGCTAGGTTATCAATAAAAATGAAGTGCTCGTAACCCCGTGGACTCAGTGTTCTGTGAATGATCACTGCAGTAAGCAACGTTCGCTATGGCCAGTCCTTGGATGGGTGACCATCCATTTGACCACTTTGTGACATTTATTCGAGCGTTTCCGTGCTTCGGAAGACACGTTAAGCCGTTGGTCCCGGTTGCCAGTAAAATGGCAATCGTTAAGCCAAGTTGAAGGTCTTTTTAGGCAGCTTGAAGAATTTCAACAGCAGTAAGTCACTATCACTACCTGCGCCTGTCTATCTCAACACGACAATACGGCTCACCACCTATTACGTGGGACAAATTCTAAAAAGGTGAAATGTGGTCATTATAATATGCCTCTGCCTACTCCTTCGGGTATAAAAGCGTGACCATATTGTATGTGTGTATGTATGAACAAATTAGTCTTTAGAACCACTCGATATTATAATACCTGAAATCTTAAGTTCATACGGTCATGTTATGGAAACCGACACCGTTTACAGAAACACTTATAAGACAGTAAACGGTCACCCATCTTCAGTGCATGCTCCTCTTACCATAGTAATCACTTACCAAACACTATGCATGCGGGTCACGAGCGTCAACAGTACAAATTAAACTCAGAAACTTAATACCCATATGAACAGCCATATACTAACACTCAAACTTAGCTTATATTCATCTGGTAGTGCAATAAATATCCAATAATGTCGCAAAAGCCGAGTATTGTCAACATAGCATTAACATAATGGGGTATTTTCATCCCTACAGCTCTCAACAGCAACGCAAAAGTGCTTATTTACTTTTGGCTCGTTAATTTTTATAGGATCACATTCTAAACGAGATGAAATGGCTGAATTTTAAGGGCATATTAATTTGAAAATCCTCATTGTAACAACTATTCTGCTAATTCTCTAAGAAGGTTTGAATAATTAAAATAAGGATCAATATAATCAACCAAAATGGCTTTGAAAGTTCCATGATCAATGGACTACAGATTCGCGCTTTACTTCAACTCAAGGACAGGCTTTTCAGTAGAAATTTACATTAGTCAATCAATCAAATCAGTCTATTATAGTATACCACTGGACCTCTCTCTCTCTCTCTCTCTCTCTCTCTCTCTCTGGCCTCTCCCAATCCCAATTCGACAGTTGACTGTTTCCATTTAAAAGAGTACTTCACTTTACTATACCACGCTGGCCATGGTATGCGATTTTGCTTTCATTTTTGTTCTCCTCACCATTAGCTTACCCGTAGTGAACAAATGGACCATTTGCAGCTGAAACTAATTTAGGTTACGACATGCGATGGAACACTGCAATAAGTGTGCCCAATCGAACTCAGGACTCATACCCACCACCTTAAATTATACGTGCTACTTCTACTTTACCACACGTCACAATAATCACCCAATAAAATTTACGAATTATCGTCAATAAGGTTGAAGCAATAAACGATTTTACCAATCCTAAATCATGCGCGAATATTGCTGCTGAGAGAGCAAGTAAATCCTTCGTATACAGTCGCGTAATAAAGTAAATTCGACAATCTACTCTAACGAACGTTCAATAAAACGTATGGAGGTAACGTGTGCTGCTAAGGTTTATGAGCTGATGGCTGTAACAGAACTTAATTCACCTGTCAAACATAAGTAGGATATTTAGGATTTTTAGTATTAGAATTCTAATCTATCTATAGACTAAGTATGTTTAAACTAAATGAATAAACTGAAATATTGAACAAAGAAGAAAGATTTGTTTGTTGCCAATAATTAAACTCCTAAACTACTGAATCGTTTTGACTACTGAACTCTCCTTTCCACCCTCTCTGCTTACAGAGGGGCGCTCGAGAGCGGTGCGAAACGGGCTCGATTTTCGTCAGCTCCTTAGGGAGCTCTGGGAATGCCGTCCATCTGTTTCCCCCGAGGAAAGCCCCGGCTCTACGGGGCAACCCTTGCCGGGTCGACGTTGTAACGAATTCTTCATATCCTTCGGCCCGGCTATAGAGTGAGTAGGAACACCGCGGGATTTTACACCGTCCCAGATACTCTCGTAGATGATGGTGCCCAAACGCATTCCCCGCGTCAAAAAAAACTGAACTCTTCTGAGAGTTGTAGCTAGTATAGAAGAAATTTTAATGTACACATACATCACCATTTAAAATTTAATGATTATTATATGGACATTGCAAATGGTTATAATAATTCGACATCTACTTATACTAAAAATGACATTACCTGTAAAAATTCTATATTTATTGACCCCACGATACCACTTGACATTTTTGAAATAATAAAATCACTCAAAAATACAAATAGTGCAGGAATAGATGGAATTGTAACAAAAATAATTAAAGATGTTGTTATGGATATAGCGCCTATCCTCAGTCACTTAATAAACAAATGTATTGAACAGGGAGTATTTCCTCAAAGACTAAAACAAGTCATTGTTAAGCCTATTCATAAGAAAGGTTATACTTTGGCCGTTGAAAATTATAGACCTATTGCTTTGATACCTGTTTTTGCAAAGGTATTTGAGAAGGTGATCTGTAACTGTATGTACTCTTTTTTCGAAAAATATTCCATCTTAGTACCACAGCAATATGGATTTCGTAAAAATAAAAATATAAACATGGCCATTTATGATTTCCTGAGTCATGTAATGAACAATTTAGATAAGAGACGGCCTGTAACTGGGCTATTCCTTGATATGACCAAAGCTTTTGATCATGTCAGACATGATTTACTTTTAAATAAGCTGTATCAATGTGGAATCAGGGGAAATGCCCATAATTTAATGACCTCATATTTAACAGAGCGAGAACAATTGACGCAAATAACAAACATATGTCCCCGAACTAAAACGGAAATTAACTATCAATCTGACTTCAGAAAAGTTAAACATGGCGTACCCCAGGGTAGTGTGCTGGGGCCATTACTTTTTGTAATATATATAAATAATTTATCATTTGCTATTACGGACAAGATGACACTCTTTGCGGATGACTGCTCGGTGCTTTACAACAGTTTAAAATTGACATCTCAGGAATCCCATATAAATAACTCACTGACATCTATTTTATTAATTGGTTGACTAAGCATAATCTTAAAATTAACTTTGACAAAACAAAATTCATTAACTTTAAGCTTAAAAAAACAACCTTAAGTAAAAACAGGTGCAACAATATCAGTTATATGGGTTCGATAATTAAAGAAGACACTAACATAAAATTCTTAGGCCTACACGTAGATCAACAAATTAACTGGAAACTTCACGTTGATCATGTGTGCAAAAGGGTTAGTCAATTAGCATATGCTTTATTCAAACTAAAACCCATAACCAGCAGAGACGTCCTTATTGCGGCTTATCATGCGCAGGTTTCCTCAACACTACGTTATGGAATAATCTTTTGGGGAAACTCAACTGATTGGCTGCGAGTGTTCAGAGCTCAGAAGCGTTGTCTTAGAACTATGTTTGGTCTTAAACCCAGAGAATCATGTAAGCCTTACTTTAAGCAACATAGTTTAATGACTTTCCCTTGCTTATACATTTATGAAGTTCTTGCATTTGTGAAGCAAAATATGAACCTGTTTGACCTGAAGGAAAGAATGCGTCAAAAAGGAAAGTTATGTGTGGTGCCCAGTAGAACGACTGCGAAGCATAACAGTATTTTTTGTAAAGCACCACGTATATACAATAAACTCCCTTTATCAATTAGAGACATTACAGAACTAGCCAGATTTAAGAAGCTTACTCGAGAATTGCTTGTAGAAAAATGCTTCTACACTTTACAAGAATCCCTTGATTGCAAAGACTCAGGTTAAAAACTGTTTGAAGTTCCAGCTGGGTAGATCCCGGCGGACAGTACTTGCTTTATGCTTAGATATGTTAATAATATTACCAACGTTAAAAAAAAAATTACTTTTATAATCAAATATTTTTTGACATGAAAGTTATTTGACATGGTATTTTCCTACTTATTTTATTATAATTGACATTGAATGTATTTACACTATATCTAAGGGCTTATTGTGCATGGAAAATGAGACCCGTTCTATTATTATTTTTAAACTTGTATAAATTGATAGATATTTAGTTTTGCCATGTGTTCTTTCTTTAAATTTACATACCGTACTTACGGTGAGACATGCTGTACCAATTACTCATATTGTGATATTGTGAAAATCTCTGTAACCATGTTTCATGTAAATAAATGAATTTGAATTTGAATTTGAAAGCTTCAATACTATCAATATCGATCATATTGTAAATTAACTTGTTCGACGAAACATTTGACTAGTTTCCCATGAAACAAATATAGTTCTCAGTATTTTCCGACGACACGATTGTCAAAGTTCACAGAACCATTACGATTTTCCAGAACGCTTGATCGATCTAGCTTTGTACATTAACACTTACGTAGCATTGACATCAATAATAGCAGTTTAGGCTTACCTGGGGCTCCCGGCCGCAGGCAGTAGTAGTATACCATGTGGTTTTAGTCAGTAAAAGTGCTTTTTGCTTTGCCGACTCCTACAAATTAAAATCACACGATCCCTATCTATTGCTTACGGTTGGGAGCCCCGAGTACGCCCTCAGAAGGATGACTCCAGGATAGTCGGTAAGGGTACGGCGTAGCATCCATGTGGGATTTCCACACGTAAACAAAAGCAGGTTATTGTATTCATTTCTTTATTTGCTATCCATTCTGTAGAGAACTATAAGTCGCTTATACCACCAAAATGCTAAGAAGTAGCATTAATAATTTGAAAATAAAACCTGTCATCCCTTTTTTTTTAATATTTGAGCAAATAAAGTTGCTCTATAGTTTTATCTCGTAAGGTGAAATCTAGTAAAGGCGCGGGATGCTCTGTGGGTGAAATAAGAAAGTGAAAACGGAAAGAGGGTCTAATTTAATAATGAGGTTTCATTAAAATCCACAGAGAGAAACCTTGTAATAAAAGGATAGTATGTAATATTGTAATTTTATTATGATTCGTAACAGTCTTTTGGCTCTCATTACCTGCATGGGTTATTCAATTCTTCTTGAATTCCATGAATAGTTTATTACACTAAACGCGTAGTCTCCAAACGGTTGACCAACCCGAATACTGGATACAACCAACGTCGGTTCAATCAACGTTCAGGCAATGGTACTTCTGGTTGACCTATGGCCAACAGGAAGTGCCGTTGCAGCTCTCCTAATTGTCTTGAACAATATTGCGTATCAAGTTTCTGGATCAGTCAAACCGAGCTACACATGTAATTAAGATAAATAGGGGGAGGGGGCATGGGGAGGCATTAAATAATATTATTAACCCTTTTAGCTTTTAAAATGCCTATTAAGTACGTATATTACATTTATAATCTAAAATTAGTACTAAATATTGTACTAATTGCATTTAGCAGAACACGCCACAATTGCCACATATTACCGACAACCCACGATCTCTTGAACTATTTGTGGTCACACTAATGCTTTATTATGTGCGCAAAACACAGTTTTACGTCCTGTATGAAGCCGCTAATGTGCTTGATAATAAATTTAAACTGGAAAGGTACTTTAAGCCAGATGGAATGTACACACATTAACTCACAATAGTTTTTTAGCATTCCGTACCCAAATTGTAAAAGCAAGATCCAATTTCTGAGACTCCTCCGTCTGGCTGTACGTCTGTCTTTAACCAGGTTGTTTCTCAAGAACCGTGATGGTTAGACAGTAGAAATTTTGACAGATGATGTACATATTTCTGTTGGCTATAATGACAAATACTGAAAACAGACGAAAGAAGAATAATTTCAAGAGACACCTATGCCACGGACGTTATTTTTAGCTTTTGTTATAGTAAGGAACCCTACACGAGCGAGTCCGATTCGCAGTTGACTGGTGTTTTATATAAGGGTGATAATTAAACCACCTTCTTTTTAATAGCATTATTGGCCTCCGAAAAATTATTTTGCCCCCCAAATTAATAAGCCAGCCACAATTAATGAGCGTCAGTATTTATAGATTCTAGCCACCATTTAACTTCTTTTTTAGCCACTGTTAATATAATTCAGCATCGTGATTATTTTTTAGCATCTAATTTTGTAACATGCATTCAAACTGAACTTCTAAATTACTAAAAAATGGCATCAAAATAGACATTATTTATTAATATCTTAGCTTCTAATTTCCTAATTCAGCATGTTTAAAATGTAACTCATCCCACATTAATAGATCATCAGAGTTAAGTAAAATTGCCATCAAAAAACAAGTTATGGCCACTAATATTACCTAAATAGCTAGAACCACTTGTAGCCACTGACTTAGTCTTTTGTAAATGATCACTGCAGTAAGCATCTACCGCTATTGCTGGTGCTCGGATGGGTGACATTTGATTTGCGAGAGTTTCCTTGCTTTGAATGGCACGTTAAGATGCTTGTATGGGGTGTCACGGACAAGCGAGTTAGTTTCAACACGGGAGCGTGCGTGGGACAGACTTTCGGTAATAAATGCTTTTATTTATTATGATGTTACCTGTAGTCTTTATAATTCAGATATTCTATACAATACCTGCATTCTAAGGAATACCTGACGCAGACTCCAGACAATGTATGAAATGTTTTGAATAAGTATATGATTGTTCATACTTTGACAAGGTATTGTACAAAATTCCTAGGGATTGCATAGAATACCTGCTGGAACCCCGGCAATGTGTAAACTAAGTAGGTCTTGGGTCACCATAAAATTGTAAATACTGCAAAATTATAAACTATCGAGAAATGATAAATTGTAAAATAGTGCCAAATATTAAATTTTTGACATCTGGTGCTCGGCGGCCGCTGCCGCAGCATGCTCGCTTCACTCGCTCGCCTTCGCGCGTTAGTGGTAACTGTTCCAACCTAACCTAACCTTCCCAAGCAGCCAATAAACCTTCCATACTCTCGTATATAATTATTTCATACATTGATACCTATGATACTTGCCTGCAAGTTTCAGGTATTCTATAGAATGCCCAGACATTATACAGATTTCGGTCGGTGACGTTGTGTATGCATGTAATACAGATTATAGAACTAAAGACAGATAACGCTCACCAAACAAAAAAGTAAGACCAATAAAAGCAAATACTAAACTCAAATGTGAGTGGAAGTGTTCAAAAGTTCAAAAAAAAAACGTGGCAGTGCTAAACACTGTTTATACGTAACGAGTAATTTCTCATTAATCGTGAAATTTATGACGGCAATATCCACATGTTCACTTAATGTATATACCTATGCTAAAGTCAAAAGTGTATAATGTATTATACACTTTTAAGTTTAGTATTTGCTTTCTTGACCTCACTTTCTTGTTCGGTAAGCGTAATCTGTTTTTAGTTACAAAGTGACATCAAATACCGGTCTCTAATTGATGCAAATGGCTGGTCGCTGTCGTCCTTTGCACTTAGATTAAACCTTGCAGTGGCTATTTTCACAAAAAAGAATGTGATATATTTATTTTACACGCTAAGTTATAAAAACTGATGTTGTCTGTGGAGGCTTAAATTATAATTCTTTGAGGCTCTCGATTTGAAGCTGTAAAATATAAAATGGTGATTACATATTAAATCTGTGGCTGAATTAGTAAATTAGGTGTTAATATATTAATACGCAGGACAAGTTAAAATAATTGTTGAGCTTTATTTGATGCTTATTATGGAAATTTTTAGGTGACGTTGCAAAGAGGACGAATTAGCATTTTAGAGGCGATTTCATTTTCGCGTGCCTTAGTTATTAAATCAGAAGCTAAATGCGGTGGCCGATAAAAACTTTTCAGGCTCGGTTTATTATATCCCTTTAAATAATACTAGTTTATTAATAAACGAGTAGAAGTGAAAGTACTAGTTTAGTATAGATACCTTTCACAAAATGTTAATATCTATATTCAATACTATCAGATTATACAAATACCTTTGTGAGAGATTCACATCTGATCTAGGAAGATCCCGTCGAACAGATTACCAGACTTCCCACTTACTACAATGGATCTATCTATATGTTACTGTAAAAGCTCGAATTACTGTAAATCCTAAGAATCCTATGAATAAGTAAATGTAAGGATTTATGAAAATAGGACATTTTTTCAGGCTTCTACTATTATAATTTGGTAAATGCTAGGTTTTACCACTGACAGCTAGTAAAAGTTGGATTTGGGAATAAAACAATTTGGGAATAAATCGTTCGGGCTTTTACCATTAAGAGTTTACCGTAGTTCGAGCTTTTACAGTAACATATACATACACTTTGTCCAGAAGGGGTAGCCAGAGGCATACGCCCACATTTCACCTTATAGTTTTATTTATGTCCCACGTAATAAGTGGTGAGCCTAATGCCGTATGTATGTATGTATCCAAAGTTTAAATACACGAATAAATAAAAGATTGGGTGCATGTGTGTGTGTGTGTGTGGTGTGTGTGTTGCAGGTAATCACAACAAAGTTTGCAAAAATATCTCATCTCAGGGCATCTGTTCTCGATCATACGAAGATGGGCAGAATGCCCCTAGTTTCACCCGCGTAAAATTTGTTCTCGTTCCCGCTTCCCGTGGGAACTTATTCCAGCGATAAAAAGTAGCCTATGTGTTATTCCAGACCATAATCTATCCTTATACCAAGTTTCAGCCAGATCCGTTCAGCCGTTCGAGCTTGAAAGAGTAACAAACATCCACACTCACAAACTTTCTCCTTTATAAAATTAGTAAGATTCTGGTTTCGAAAATGGTTTCGACATTTGATTTTGGAATGTGGCCGAAGGGTATGGTTGAAAAATCTTTTGTTTCATGTTTTGTTTTTATAAATATGGGACTGACGACTTTCCACCAGTAAATTTCCGTCCACGCATTCACATCGTTCGAAAATCGCCACCCAGTTCGTCAGTAACCATTAAGAAAACTTTAATTACCTACAACGCATTCGCGTCGTAGCTGAATGATTAATACAAGTTCAGGGCAGAACATGAACCCACGATACTTTATTTCCAAGACAAAGCTGGAATTGTAGCTCAGTGATTAATGTCAAGTTTATTGTGTTTCAGCTGCATGAGGCGGGCGGACATCATCAAAGTATTTGATGGCAGAGATACCAACTCACCTACAATATCCATGTTGTGCAATGAGCTAACTGGTAAGCATAGGCCAATTAATATTATATCTTTTAATTTTATATCTAGGAAAAGGTAAGAAAAGATAGTTAAAAAGCCACTTCTGTGATTTCTCAGAATGTTTGTAGTTATACTGTGTTAAAACAAGACAAGAACCCCAAACAACATGTATACTATAATAATAATATAATAATAATTACAAAGAAAGAGGAAAGATTTGTTTGTTTGTTTGTTGGTTTGCATCGAATAGGCTACGAAACTACTGGACTGATTTGTAAAATCTTTCACTGTTGGGAAGCTACACTATCACCGGTGAACATAGGCTATATTTTATTCCCGTATTCCCACGGGAACGTGAGCTACGCGGGTGAAACCGCGTAACGTCCGCTAGTCTTAAATAAATTACCAAGTTACTGAAATACTAAGACACAAGTTACTTATTTCTTTTTCCGAGAAATCTCACAAGATTTCTTACACTCACTATGCCAGTACAGTGAATTTCATTATGAAATTTGATATGTCTAGTCTAGGTATTACAGACATAGTATCCATACATACTATGATGGCACGTCTTGACACCATCACCCCATTCTTCTTCTTAACGACTTTGGCAATGAACCAAACGATTAAGCACATCGTTATTATAAAGCTACCTACCATATAATATACATATAGGCATGGGGTGATCATTGAAATGTTCTGAGTAACTGCCCTGAGATTCACAGTTTTTACATATCTAAGCGGTAATACAATATGAAACATGATAGTTTAAAACTAGCTGACAAGTACTTGTCCCGACTCGGGATTTATACTCGGAGCAGAGCTTATGCCCTAATACCAAAAAATTCTATTGACGGAATATTATTCAAGTATTATTTCCGTCACAATCGTATCGGCAACGTCACCTCGCTACCTCTATGACAACCAGCCATTCCCTTTTTAACCGACTTCAAAAAAAGGAGGAGGTTCTCAATTCGTCTGTATGTATTTTTTTTTATGTATGTCAAGCGATATTTCCGTCGATTATAGACGGATTTCAAAATTTATTTTTTTGTTGAATAGGGTTTACTTCTGAGGTGGTCCCATTTTCACCAGGTCAGGATCTGATGATGGGATCCAGGAGAAAACGAGGGCAACCACCGAAAGTTGTAGGGACAACTAGTGCACTTGTTAACTTTTTAATTAAGTGCTTTAATGTACTACAATTTAATGAATATCTGGAGTCGATCGGATTATGGAACCGAAAGACAGTCGAGGGAAATCCTTAACGATTTACAGCAGCTACCTTGTGTTTGGGCTTGATTGATTTGTATTGATGAAAATTTTACCTAGATAGATATATTTTTCGGTTCACCCGTCACTTAAAATGATAAAAAAAAATTTTTCAATAAAAAATAAAACCGACTTCCAACAAATCCTGAAAAATAAAATTTACTTAGCACAAAGTAAAATGTATTTTGATTTATCAGATTTTATTCAATATAGTATTGAAGTTGGTGCCATGAATAATACCTACATAAACCTATGGGTTTAATTGGCGCCGACTTCAATATGATATTGAATAAAATCAGATAAATCAAAATGCATTTTACTTTGTGCTAAGTAAATTTTATTTTTCAGGATTTGTTGGAAGTCGGTTTTATTTTTTATTGAAAAATTTTTTTGAATGAATAATGCCACATCAAAGCAGCGTTGACTGTTGACAGTAGGGTTGGCTACCAGCTATTTTTATAATTTCAGTATACCTATTGCTAAGTTTTGACAGAGCTTCGAAATTCGCATATTTGATACCTGACAAGCTTTATATTTGAAAGTTACAACAGATACCTAGAAAAAAAAATGGTAAAATAAAAACATTGCGAATCTATACTCTACCATGTCGATTTATCCTACGTTTTCGTAGGCAAATTGACGTTTGATATGAGTATAAAATGTAACGATAGCAGTTATGGCGATAGTTGACACCCCTATCGATAAACTACTCGCTCTAGTTGCCGGGAGCGTGATTGCTAGCCCAGATTTTATATATTCATATAATGGCTTCTTTCACTGGATCTGGTATATTATGTACTATATCTGTACATTCTGTTTTAAAAGCGTGCCATCACGGAAATCATTCGCAAAACTGATAATACAGATAATACTCTGAGATACAGAAGATTATGGGGAAGAAATCTACTATAAACCCTCAATTCGTCATCTGCACAGCGAGATATCCGAGCGCGGCAGCGGTCACAGTTTTCCACTTCTTGTAACTAACTTTTAAAGAAAGGAATATAGAACAGGTGTAAGTACTTACCACATCCTCCAGAATTTTAGAAAAACTATAACTGCAAGGCTATTATTATAATCATCCAAGTTATATCGGATGTCCAATTTTTCATGAAGAATGATTTTCGATTATACTAACTCGTATTTCGAAATGCTGTTTAGTAAGGGAATCTTTTGGCACACGATGTGTAAGATTCCAAAGACAGGCGAGAATTTAAATGACACTTTTGCTGGTTTTAAATGATGGGTGCAAAAGGTTTTGATCATGGTATTTCCTGATAACTGAGCAGCAAAATACCATGTTGCAACTCCCACTAATTCCGTGACTGTCTATTGTAAACTACTACTATTATTTGATTTATTTGAGCGTTTCCGTGCTTCGGAAGGCACGTTAAGCCGTTGGTCCCGGTTGCCAGTAAAATGGCAGTCGTTAAGCTAAGTTGAACTTTATTTCAACAGCAGGTAGTCACAACCTGCGCCTGTCCATTTTAACACGGCAATACGGCTCACCACCTATATTACGTTGGACAAATTATACAAAAAGGTGAAATGTGGGCATATAATATGCCTCTGCCTACCCCTTCGGGGATAAAGGCGTGACCATATGTATGTATGTATGTACTATTATTTAGAGGAAAGATTTGATTGTTTGTTTGTTTACATTGAACAGGCTCCTGATGACATAGGGCCTATGTCTTCTGGGAATAATGTACTTAGTTTGCCTATGCCATAGGCTATATTTTATTCCAATGACGGGAACGGGAACTACGTGTGTGAAACTCGTTACTAGTATTAATTATTTAAAAGGCCAATTAGCCTTGAGTATGCCTCGACTCAAAGCGAAACATATCTCGGTCTAAAGTGGAATTAACATAATTATCTTCTACCTATGTTATATCCCTTTGAGAAATCTATACGGTTTTCCTACGAACAATAAAGTGGTGGTTTGCACTAAGACCGATGAATCTAGGATTCGTGATGGGTTCCCTTCTCCCCACTCACCTTTTCAGTGCTCCGTGGGAGATGGGTGGCTAGTCTGGGATGCAACTTGTGTTGACACTTTGACCCCGTCCTATCTTACCAAAACAATTTTAAAAGCTAGCGCAACAGCGGAAGCCGCTGAAAATAAGTAAATTAAGAAGTATAAGGATTTCGACTCGTCCTGTCGTTTTCTTACAGTCGGTATCGAGATCCTAGGTCTATGGGGTCCCAATGCGCATATTTTTTTTAAGATTTTGAAGAAACGCCTAGTTGAGTCGACTGACTAGTGACCCAAGAGCTAGTTTTCTCTCACGGAGGCCTTATTTAGGTTTAGTTTAGATAGTAATAATGTTAATATGGCAGTAATAATTATGTTTCCCTATAAATTTTAACAATAAAATGTAAAAAAAAATTAACATTACATATATCTATAACCTAACTTAGTCAAACAACGTCTAAGTACGTGTAAAAGAATTGCCCTGCCTGGGTGATCAGTATAGGCATTCTAAGAGCTCCATGTTCTACTGTATCTCTGTATCGAATACTATTCTGTAACGAATACTTTCGCATTTATGTATGAGTAGTTGATGCCTGCAGCTTCGCCCGCGTTCAGTTTGTTCCCGTTCTCGCTTCCCGTAGGAACTTATTCCCGGGATAAAAAGTAGCCTATGTGTTATTCTAGACTATAATGTATCCCTGTACCAAATTTCAGCCAGATCCGTTCAGCCGTTCGACCGTGAAAGAGTAACAAACATCCACACACACAAAAATTCGCATTTTATAATATTAGTAAGATTAGGGATTATTGATAAACTAGCTGATGCCCGCAGCTTCGCCCGCGTAAAATTTGTTACGGTGGGAACTTATTCCCGGGATAAAAAGTAGCCTATGAATAAATTCCAGACTATAAAGTATCCCTGTACCAAACAGCCAGATCCGTCCAGCCATTCGAGCTTGAAAGAGTAACAAACATCCACACTCACAAACTTTCGCATTTATAATATTAGTAAGATTACAAGTTTTCTTATTCGATCAGTTGCAAAATAGAGTTTAACTCTGAAGTGTTCTTGTTTATATAGTTACGCAATCCATACTAATATTATAAAGCTGAAGAGTTTGTTTGTTTGTTTGTTTGTTTGTTTGAACGCTAGGATCTCAGGAACTACTGGTTGGATTTCAAAAATTCTTTTACAATTTGATAGTTCATTTATCGAGGATGGCTATAGGCTGTATAACATCACGCTAAGACGAATAGGAGCGGAGCAGCAATCAATAATGTTTTGAAAACGGGGAATATTTTTTACCGTCTGAGTGCTTACGAGGCGTACGCTGCGTAAATGGCTACAGTTACGTAAAAATTGTGTATTACAAAATTGTTTCTCTTAAAAAGTTCTAAAAAAAAGTCCGCGACAGCATATGTCTATCTTTTAAAGTTCGCTCACAATAACCTAATTTGTCTATCTCATGTGGTTCGCTCATGATAATAATGAAACTCAGGAGTTTGTTTGTACTAGGATCTCAGAAACTACTGGTTTCATTTCAAAAATTATTTTACAGTTTAATAGTCCGTTTATTGAGGCTGGCTAATGGCGATATAACATCACGCTAAGACGAATAGGAGCGGAGCAGCTATCAATAATGTTTCAAGAACGGGGATTATTTCTGTCTTTTAAGAGCTTTCATTGCGGACGCTGTATAAATAGTTAAAGTTACGTAAAAATTGTGTATTGCAAAACTGTTCCTCTTAAAAAGATATAAAAAAAGTCCGTCACAGTATATGCCTATCTTTTAAGGTTCTCTTACAATAACCCTCTTATTAAGTTTTAAAGTATGAGCGACGCGACGAGAGTTAACTTGGTTTGCAGTGACTGCCAGTCAACTGAACGATAAAAACCGGCCAAGTGCGAGCCGGACTCGCACACGATGAGTTCCATACCGAATAACGGATGGGTGGAAGTAAAAGCGACGGGAAACATTATTATATCACTTTAACACCTCTTTCCTTCTCACTCTCATGTGACGCAAACGAAGATATGCGGTTCAGCTCTAATGAATACAAGCGACGCGACGCGACAGGAATAAGCGCGACGGTGGTAAACGCAACGGGAAACATTATAAAACTCGAAATATTAATACCATACCTCTCTCTTTCTCATTCTCATGTGACGCAAACGAAGTTGCGCGGGTCAGCTAGTGTTTATATATATTGAGTCATTAATATTATGTCCGGTAACTTTTGCACTTGAAATAAACCTTGACCACCATTATCTAGCCTTGATACTTCTCAAGTCATATTTTTATTTTTATTTATACTACTAAGATGGCTGATAAGCTTACTGTTCACCGGAATGTGGTCACCGTAGATTCAGTGGCGGATACAGAAAAAACAAAGGGGGGGGGGGGGTTGTTCGCGAGAGAAATTTCGAGTTTTGAGCTTCTTTTTCGTGTGGAAATCCTCATGGATTCTACGCCGGATTCTTTACGACCTATGGTTCAACCACACGTTCCCTCCTACTGCCTACGGTTGGGACCCCCGGGTAAGCCAGGCCGGCCTGCTTCTATAAGTACGCACCCTCCCCCCGCCCCGCCTTCTTCAGACCCCGGGCATGGAGGTCGATATTCTTTGGCAAAGGCAAGTCTACTGCACCGTTTCCGCCGCCTCTTAAACAAGCATGACCTGCTCGTAGAAAGACATGGAGGCGTCCCACTTATACCTGCTGGAGATTATGGCTCACACCATGGTCCTCAGCGAGGGAATATCAACATCCAGACCTACTACTGGAACCTAGCGCTGTTGCGCCCACGCTGTGCACTCCACCAATGTGTGCTCAGCTGTGGTCTCCCGATGTATTCGCTGTCTGCCGTCCACGCAGTTCCGCACGATCCCAAGGTACAGTCTTCTGCAGGGTATGTTGGGTCCCCTTATGTCAGGTAAAAACCGCGAGAGTGCCGTTGCGGCCCCCCTCAGTTTAGGAACCAAACTTGGTAAATGGTATCCGCAGTTCCATCGGCTATCGAGTATGAGCCCCAGACCTTGCGTAGGTGATCCATGCTGAGCGGTAGTTACAGTGGAGGCTCTATGTGTAGCGAGCGGCTCTTAGTGCCTCCTAACAAAATTTTACACTTTGCTGTGCGTCTTCGCTTTGACTCAAAGAAGCTACATAGCGTCTTAAATCATGAACTCTGATGATGATGATTCTTTTTGTTATTGACATTATGGAAATCATGGAAGAATATCTAGGGAAACTCGGCACTATGAGGGGTTTCTTGGCGTATTAAGCGGGATGAGGAATCGTATTAAGCGTTAAGAAATGTGTGAAAAATTACGTATTATGCATGAAATCGTACTCAACATACATACATACAGTCACGCCTCTTTCCCAATAGGGTGGACAGAGACCACCTGTTTCCTACTGCTGTATCCATGGCTACAGTAGAATGCCATCCTGGCATACATCTTTCGCTCCTTCTACTTTAATAATTTTGTTTTCATTTATGCTCGCCGGTTTCGGGGACTCTTGTTTAACATGTCGTTTCTTTAGTATATCTTCGATTTGCTTGACATACGTATGTCTGGGTCGACACCTACCGGGTTGCCCATTCACTCTTGCTTCATAAATCTGGTTCGTCAATTTTCTTTCGTTCATCCTCTCTACGTGTTTGAACCCAGTTGTAACTAGCTGATGCCCGCGGCTTCGCCCGCGTGGAATGTTATTCCCGGTCACAGGGGTATTGAAAAATAGATGTTAGCCGATTCTCAGACCTACTCATTATGCTCACAAAATTTCATGAGAATCGGTCAAGCCGTTTCGGAGGAGTATGGCAACGAAAACTGTGACACGAGAATTTTATATATTAGATAGGTAAGTATTTTCTTCAGCAAAACGTCCTCATGTCCGTCGTAACGTGGTCAAGTGTTGAAAAAAAATCGTTCTTTTCCAGTTTGTCATAACATCATCATTATGATGATGGTTTTCCGTGTCGTGGCGTCCGTCCTCACAAGGGGGGGGGGGGGGGCTTCGCCCCCCTCTGTATCCGCCACTGCGTAGATTTCATAGTCTAAAGTAACTGTTTGCAATACCAGAGGCGCTGCACTTGCCCTGCCGACCCTGCAAGAACCCTTCTCAGACCTCTCTTGAAGGCCCCCACCGATCCATTCTAGCTATCTGGCTTTGTACGTGTAGTGAAGATTTTCGGTTTCCCTCGCTGAAACTTGTCCCTGGGATAAAAAGTAGCTTGAGTTCATTCCAAATCGGCTATCTGTACACCAAATTTCTGTCAAAGTACTTAAAAAAGTTCTTTGCAAAATTTCACATTAAATATTTAGTATTATAGCGCAACACTAACACAATTTCTGAATTTTATATTCAGACGTCCTTCCGAGGAGTCATCTATTCCAGGGATGAAAAGTAGCCCATATTTTATTCCAGATATGAATAGGTATCTCCCTATACCAACTTCCAGCCAGATCCGTTCAATCGTTAGAGCGTGAAAAAGACATCCATATTCACATACTTTCGCATTTGTTATATCAGTAAGGAAATTTAACATCCCTGCAAAGTCATGTGTAAAACTAATAAATTAGATCCACTTATTTAGATCGTAATCCAATGTTCTCATTCCCTTTGAGTAATCTTTTATTTTTCCGTACCGAATTTACTCAACCGAAAAGTCAGTTACAATAAGACGGGGATCATTGAAGTTGGTACGCTCATCTTTTCAATAGAACCTTCCTCAAAAACCTTTGCTCACAATAGAACCGAAGTTATTCAGAACATGTTACGTACAGCTGTTTCCGTCTAATATAACCACCACGATGTGTATAACGATACTGAAGCGTGTAAAGAGAATTTTGTCTTTCAAATTTTGATGCCTGAACGTCCTTTGATGCCGGATTCGAGAGCCTGTGATGTTTCAAGCGTATAGAAAAGAAAATCAACGCCAATCTTTGGTTGTACATACATTGCATTTATCTGAAAATTAGTATTTTGCCACATTAGAGTTAAAACTGTGCGCATTTAAGTTTAAAGTCACCTACCCAATTATGTATAGAAGATAAATTTTCTGGCATTGTCTTGGTAATCCTTTTAATTTAGTATTTTTTCTTAATTTTGTAACGATATCAACGGTGTAGAGACAGCAGCGAAAATTTGGAAGTAAAATTATCCGAATCAGATCAATCGTACTTAAATTTCACTATTAGCTTCTCGTATAGCAATCCATTTTCAGACTGTTGAAAAGTTGGGTTCAAATAGTAATATATGAAGATAGCAGATACACTCTATTCAGAAACTTTTGTTCCAGGATACGAGGTGTTGTCGACGGGGCCAGCGCTTCTGATCCAATTCACTGCCAACTCCGTCACGCCGGGCCAAGGCTTCGCGGCTACGTTCCATTTTCAACCTCCCCCGGACTCTACAGCTGCCGGTTTGTATGATTTTCACTGAAATATAAAAAAAACCGGACAAGGGTGAGTCGGACTCGCACGGAGGCTTCCATACCAAAAAACGGCAAGCACGTTTGTAGTATGGGAGCCCTGCTTTCATCTCTTTTTATGATTTTAGTAAGTATTTATTGTTATAGCGGCAACAAAAATACAATATCATCTGTGAAAATTACAGCTCGTTTGCTTGCTATCATAGTGTTTCTTAGTTTGTGGGATAAAAAGTCGCCTATATACTTTCAAACTTACTAGTTCTACCTACTTTGTACCAAATTTCATCAGATCCCGTTCAGGCCTGACAGACGAAATAACTTTAGCATTTTCAAATAGTAAGGAAAGGATTAGTAGATATTCAGACACACGATTCCTACGTATAGTGTAAATAAACTGATTCTAGTAGGCTGTAGTGTAGTGCTTATCAGAATGTATGATAAGAAAACATAGTCCAACCCTATAGATTATTATTTTTAAAACACTGCCATCTAGTAGACTTTTCCAGAACTACTAACGCTGAAACTTTCAGAACCTTGTATTTTGACTGCAGACAAAACTTCTGAACCATTTTGAACATGATTCCGTAAATAAATATAGATGGCGCTGTAATAAAATCTTTCAATTTATTGTTTCAGATTCCGATCGGCTGCTTAAGTTGAGTTTTGGAAAAGCCTTTGAGTCTCTGGGGCCCGAAGTAAGCGCCACAAGTAAGTGGAACTTTCTTTGCCATTACGAATTCAGTGATGTTCAATATTTAATAGCTAACGGCGTACAAACAGTAAGCCTTCGAAGTGCCTACAGGAAGCAGACTAATCTTATATTATCTTAAACAGTGTATTGTTTAATGTTTAGCAAGCATGTCTTTTGGGGACTGAAAGCAAACTAACGTATTGTTACTGGCTTTGGAAATTCGACGAAGTATAATATATTATATACTTACCTTTAATATAACTACTTACAACCTATAATATTCAATTTTCGTACTTCATGTTTTCTGATGATGAACAGTTTATTTAGAGCCTAGATATATTTTGGAACAGTACAAGTGGTGTTTTAAGTATGTACACACTCAGCCAGTTCCACCAAGTGTCAACAACCCATCTATCTATACTTATAATAAAACTGTAGAGGGTCGGGAGTCTGTACATGGAAGATATTTTGAAAATTTTAAGTGTAGGGCGTTCTCTAATCGATACTGAAGCCGAAAATGTAATTTAAAATTTTCATGTCTGTCTGTCTGTCTGTCTGTCTGTCTGTCTGTATCCCGACTAAGTATCACGCCGAAACTACTGAACCGATTTAAATGATACTTTGTACGATCTAAGCTTATAGTCCGAGGAAGGTTCTTAGATACTTTTGATCCCGATATTTTGCGCGGTTCCTTCAGGAGAGGGGATGAAAGGCAAAATAGGTTTTTAGCTATAACTTCTCACTGCGTGGTTTGATTTCAAATATTTGTTTGGTGTCTGAAAGGGAGTACTTTAAGCATTATTCCATACAATTTTCAATATTGAGGGTTATGTAGTTCAGAAATTAGGGGCATCTCAACTTTCGGTAAGTCTAGAATTCAACGTTTCTTTTGAAAGCGAGTCTAAACGGGCGTGTTGGCTTAATCATAAAAGAGCTTAATGATTAAGGCTATTGTAAAATAATTCAGTCCGCGTCGAAGGCGTGGACTGAATTGTTTTAGAATCGACTTAATCTTTAAGCTCTTTTATGATTAAGCAAACAGGGCCGTTTCACACGGTGCATGACGAGTCTGATGAAGAATTACCTCTCCTTTCGTGCACATTATGTGACGTAAACGAAGTTGCGAGGGCCAGCTAGTACTTATAATAAATCTGTAGAAGTGAAAATTCTGTACATTGAAGATATAAAAAAAATAAATGGCAGGGGGTGTTACTAGACCGACACCGAACCCAAAAATGTGATTAAAAAATTTTTTGTCTATCTGTCTGTCTGTCTGTCTGTCTGTCTGTTTGTTCAGGCATCACGCAAAAACTACCGGTTCAATTACGATGAAACTTGGTATAATTATTCTTTAATATCCTGGGCACCACACTGGGTACTTTTTATCCCGGAAAAGTATACTTATTATAAAATAAAAAACGAACTTAAATCGTATAACGTTATTATCAATTATTGCTTAAACGGTTAATGGTACGATGATGAAATTCAGCATGAGCGTTGTTTGTTACAATTTGAAAAAAGTAATTTTACCATTTTTGGAAATTCCACCTCCAAAGGTATAAAAAAGGAAGGTCAAGTTTGTATGGGACAACGCGATTCCTTGGTACGATCTACTTAAAATTTGGCATATAGCATTATTAAAATAATTGATGGAAGACGTGTTCCTTATTTTATTGAAATTTATACGTTATCGACCTAAAAAGGGAATGTAAATTATTTTGGAGCTGATTTTCCCCAGAGTTGATATCAGTACTCCTTAAATACTCTTATTTTTGATTCAAATTACTTTTTATTTTGACACATTTGTGGAAATTCAATAGGCTTGACATTGTCATTTTCATGATTTTGCTTTAAATACTATCGGAAATATTATTGTTATTTTATTAAAATTTTGTAAAACAAAAAATAGATATGTGAAAGAAGAAGAAAATTCGAAGATGGCTAGCCAGGAATAATGAAAGACCACGCTTCCGGTAGTGCCCACTGTGCATTAGAATGAAATATTGTCTGCAGCACTAAGCGACTGATCATGGAAGGTATGAACTTTAGGCAATAGTGCTGGCTGCATTCGGTGCAGGACACTGACTCACTAAGTCATTGTAAAATACGGCAATGGCCTCTACGAAGATTACATTTGACAAGTAAAAAGAGCCATTAAAATGAACATGAACGCTTAGCAGATGAAATTTACATGGTTATTAAGTTAACAGGCCTTGGTTGGACCATCTGTATTATGAGCACAAATTCCACCGTTGTTCGGTTTTTCCATACGCCGTATGCTTACAGTATGACTGGGACTACCTGAAGAAGGAACTATGTTACGATGTCAATTGCTTGATGCAAAAGAGAAGTTAAATCAAGTAGTAGTCTAGCCAATGAATTAAGAAATGTATTTAATAAATAAATTTACATAGCTCATATAATATGTATTATGAATTTGTTAATCAGTAATCTATCTATCTAACTACAATTACGAATACGAATGTTTATGAGTGTGGATGTTTGTTACTCTTTCACGCTGTAACGGCTGAACGGATCTGGCTGAAATTTGGTACCTACAGTGATAGGTTAGAGATAGTGTAGGAACCAAATTTCACGCAGGCGAAGCTGCGGGCATCAGCTAGTTATAAATATTATTAAGAGCCGTTTTGGGGAACATTATTTTATGTCTATTACAAATCCACGAGAATAACGACAAACACAGATGAATTGCATTCATTCCTACTATGTAATATGATAAATGTGAAAGTACCTTAGTCTGTCTGTTACACTTTCACGCCTAAACCGCTGAATCGATTTCGATGAAATTACGTAGATAATAACAATTATAAATAATCAATGACACTTTCACACAACGCTGTCTGATCCCAAAATAAGCTAGGAATAACTTGCTTGTGATACGGGTATCAGACCACGGATATTAATACTTATATACCTAGCTACTTTTTAAATACATACTTGTCATTATAGAAACTGTACATACAACTCCCATATATTATTCTACAGTAATCATCCACTTGATCAATCCTTTTACCTAAACAGCCCAATCTCTTCGTGATACAATGTACGTACAAGCAATCGATTTTTTGTTTCTTGATGTTCAAATAAAGACCCGCCGTTTAGAATTTCTTCAATATCTTCATCAATATCAATATCGAAGAAAGTCTAAAATTATCCCTTTATAGACATTTTTGCCAAACTGTAGGTACGTGGTACAGCTTGACAAAAAATACTTTTTTTTTTCTTGTGGAAATCCTCATGGATGTCATGCCGGACTTCTACCTACTAAAACCACACGGTGCCTTGCCATCTGTCTAAGGTCAGGAGTCCCGGGTAAGCCCTCGGAAGGCTAATCCCAGGATGTCTTGAAATGGAGCTAATATTTTGCAAATGTATAGGCGAAATTGTCTAAATGCAGACCAAACGTCACATACATACGTATAGTTATGGTGTTATTCCCGAAGGGGTAGGCAGAGGCATAGAATATGCCCACACTTCACCCTATAATTTTATGTCCCACGTAATAGGTGGTGAGCCTATTAAAGTGTTAAAAAAAAAAAAAAATTAAAAAAAAAAAAAAAAAAAAAAATGGACAGGCGCATGTTGTGACGACCCACAGTTCAATTTTTTCAAGACGATTGTCGTTTTACTGACAACCGGGTTTCATTTCGAGTTTTCCTTCTCTACGCAATTAATCTTTTTGAGAAAGTGTTCCCTTAGTCGCATCTTACGACACACTCGGAATTAATTCGGGTGGCGACATTTCGTACTCTTTCCCGACGCCACACGGGGTACGTCTCCAAACGTCACAGTCAGCTATAAAATTAAGTAAGTACTATAATTTTTTTATAGGTACTTACATTTTACTAATTTCACCGTAAAATAAATTGGTATTATTCTTTCCTCTTAAAAACAAATTACCATACGAACAGCACAGTGGCGCCTCAATTACTTTCTAAACTTTTTTCTCAATCTGTATGTACACGGATATTTGAATCCTTATTTGTCTTTACCCTAAGTTCATAAAAATTTCAGCACAATTTGAAGCTGCGTATAGCATTTGGGCAGAATCTGTTCAGGATGGTGAACATTTTAGGGGTTTAAAATATTAAATAATCGTAGCGCCGTAGATTGAAAAAATAACCGGCCAAGTGCGAGTTGGACTCCCGCACGGAGGGTTCCGTACCAAAAACAGCAAGAAGTCGTACCTATTTGTTGCATGGGAGCCCCCCTTTTTCCTTTTTATTTAACGAGATGGAAAATCCTTAATGGATGATATGCCGGACTCCTCTCTCTCAACAAGACAAGCTCTCGAAAGGATGTCCCAGTAAAGGTCCATTTTGTTTAAATTATTATTTTTTTATGAAAATACAATGCTTGATATTCTGTGAGTATTTCAAGCGTCTACTGGTTGCCCTCATTATCTATTAACACACAGCAACGCGCGCCTTAGACAGTCCGCGTTGCTCTATCGTGTTATACAACGCGCATCTTTAGACAGTTCGCGTTGCTCTATAGTGTTATACAACGCGCGTCTTTAGACAGTTCGCGTTGCTCTATAGTGTTATACAACGAGCGTCTTTAGACAGGTCGCGTTGCTCTATAGTGTTAACTATCCTTGTATAGATCCTCTACGGTATAGCGGTAGGTACAGTGTATATTTCAAAAAGAGTTTGTGAACTCTATCTTTAATTTCTTTTTCAGAATATTGATGACATTTAAATGATGACATTATAAACACGATATCTACGTCTACAACATAAATTGTGTGTTTGTACGTAAATTGTTTAAACTGGAGAAAAATCTAAAATATGGACTATTTGTGTACTATTTCCTATGAAATAGCTATCTTTGAAATATTACACCTACCTAAAGTAATCTGCTGAAAGCATTGTTCACTTTTTAAAGAACTATTTACGATGAAAGTCGAAAAATAAGTTAGTATGTGACCCGTATAATGTTCAATCATGGCGACACGAAATTAATTTCGTTAAAGTATTCATTTAATTTGCATGGTGTAAAGGGAATGAATGATCTTGATGAAATGTTCAAATTAACTAACGTATTTAAATTGTGAAGGATACCTTATTACCGAATATATAAGACAAAGTCGCTAAAAAACACGTTTGTTGTATGGAAGCCCACCTTAAATATTATTATGTTTTTGTTTTCAGTATTTTTTGTTATAGCGGCAATAAAAACACATAATCTGTGAAAATTTCAACTCTCTAGCTATCACCGTTCATGAGATACAGCTTCCTGACGGACAGACAGACAGATAGACAGACAGACAGACAGACAGACAGACAGACAGACGGACAGCGAAGTCTAATGAATAGGGTCCCGTTCTTTACCCTTTGGGTACGGAACCCTAAAAACACCCTTCAAGTATGCAATATCCCGGTTAATAAGAGCATTACTAATATGAACAACTTTTGTCTGAAAAGTAATTCTGTTCATACAACCGACGCGGTGACGTCAATGCAAAAATGTATTCTGTTAAAAATAGCTACTCAATTGAAATCTACCTTTAAGAATATTGTGTCGTATTTAAGTCTAACAGCAATACAACGTAAAATCTTGTAATGTTTACTAAATCTAAAACACTCGCGACAATATAACCGAAGAAAACCTTTTCATAGTCAATTTAAAAAACATTATTGGAGAAACCCAGACAAGGCACTTACTCAATTTTCCATTAGAGAGCAAAATTAAAAGAAACTGCGCATTTCTTGAATAAGTAACTCGTTCTGAGTTAAGTGAGTCTTCTCAATTATTGCTTACCGTTGCAACGGTGCAGCAAACTTACAAATAAACTTGTGAGAAATATCAAACGCGAGTAGAACTCAACTAAAAAGTAACTCTTTGAGTTCTCCCTGAACTTTTAATGTTGTTCATTGGTGAGTTACTCAGAGTGTCTGATTAATTAACGTGAATAGTATTTACATTAGGAGGTACTATTCTTACTTACCTTTGATCTTAATACTAGTTACCCTGTTGCTTATGAATCTCTTCTTTGGAATACTTTGGTTTATTACTAAAATCATCTGCGATTTGACTATTTACTGCATTATTTCTCACGTGGTCATCTAATAGAAAGAGATCCATCTAGCGTCACTTGTGGTGAAGTCTCCTTCGACTGGTCTAATAATCAGCAGATGCAAAGCTTCAACATGTGTGATCTCTTAATTGGAATTGTATTTGTTTCCTAGCCTGCAAAAGTCCTGGAATATTTGAAACAGCATCTTTTTCACACATCTTGAATCGACTCTCCTCGACCTGCCGTAATATTTCAGCATTTAGCTTAACACAGCTTATCTCAGGAAACCAATTCAGCTGTTTACGTGTGCGTTGATGAACAGTTTGGTCATGTCATTATTCTATGTAGATATCTATATTTAAACCATCCAAGACGTTACTAACTTAATCCTAGAAATTCTACTTCCCCAGACTCGTAGATCGCAATTTAGGTAGGTGCATATTTGAAATACCTACCTTGTTTCAATAATATAATCATTCAACGCCTACCAAAGTCCACAAAACGCTACACACAAACATGAATATGGCTGACGTCATAGTTCCAATTGCACATCCGAGCACAAACGTGGCGAGCAACTCTGGGTGTATAAAATGTACAAAAGATAAATAAATAATCAAACTAGCTGCTGCAATAGCCGATGTAGCTCACCCGCGGAGTGGGAGCTAAGGATTTGTGGCACAACAAAATGGCTGAATATTTAAATCTAGCTTTCTGTTTATTGTCGTGTTTTGAATTTCGTATGCATCAGTGTAAAACACATTCTGTAATGTCTACGGTTGTAACGGCCGCCGGATGACTTTTGACATTCATTTGTAACCTTACTCGTACGTACACCATTTAGCTACTACGTAACTTTGTAACACAGAAAAGGAGTTATACACCAGCCAGAATAGACCAACTGTACTGTTAGGCTGGTATCTATGTGCTTTCCCATATCTAAGTTAGGTGTAAAACTTATTGTTTGAAAAATATTATGTGACATTTTTCTAGATTCTCACCTCACAGGCTCTTTCACCACCTCACTATTGCAACGCGAATCAAGTAGTAGATAAATGTGAGCTCCGATTATAATATCATTTTGTAATCTTCTTATATATAATAAACCGGCCAAGTGCGAGTTGAACTCGCCCATGAAGTGTTTCGTAGCAGCAAGTAACATAATATAAAAGTTCTTATAGTTCGTTGTAACTTTGATTGATGTTTTAACACGTTCGCAGTGGTAGTGATTTTTCTAACCAAAAATTGCGGTTTATGACGTATTAAAAAAAAAACTACCAGCTCTATCTCGTTCAAACCAATTTTCGTTGGTATTTTTTATGGCAATGTAGATCATATATTTTTAAGCTATTGCATAGCTTCTATCGCGGGCCTTGCGTGGAGACCGAATCCAGAAATTGTGTCACGAAAACGAGTCACACTCTCGGCTACCTTCGGCCACGTTCGTGTATCTAGCACTTCATAAATTTTTTGTTTACGTCAATTATGAACTCTGCAGTCGTTATATATTATTATATTATGTCAAATAATCCAAAAATTGATGCTTGTACCCAGAATCGATCTTGCGCCTTCTGCGTACCGATCCGCGTCTTAACCACTCGACCAAAGTTGAATTAAGAATGCTGGTCGAATTTACAGTTCTTAATGTGAAATGACAATTTCGATGCTGTCAATTACATTAGTTGCTGTCAATTTACTTCGTCTAAATAAAAATTCGACTATAGGTGTATAGGTATTCATCATCTATGTACAAAAGTGAACTGTACTCGTATAATTTGTGTAAAAAGTGTTTTAAATATGAATAAACAAAGTGCATTTATTAATGAAGAAAGTCACGAAAAATAGTGAAAGGAAATGAGTGAGTGCTCTATATACATACATTTTATTATTATTATCACCAATGCAGTATTATTTTTTGTTTTGTTAATTTATAATACTGCTATAAAGGTAACCAAACCCGGGAGTACGTTACCATGGGAAGCGGGAAGAAAATTTCACGCTGACGTAGCTG
This sequence comes from Miltochrista miniata, assembly GCA_933228765.1. Lineage (NCBI taxonomy): Eukaryota > Metazoa > Arthropoda > Insecta > Lepidoptera > Erebidae > Miltochrista > Miltochrista miniata. The sequence goes on from OW121756.1 coordinate 26,547,254, forward strand.
CGAGCGCCATCTATCCCATACCTATGTACTTTAAACGTGTCATAAAAGTCATAACAATACCATAAATGCACATTTCAAAGAATGTCTATTATTACCATAAATTTTTTAAAAATAGTTTTTAAGTAGATAAGAAGAAACCTATTGTTTTATCTTTTAACTAGCTGACCCTCGCAACTTTGTTTACGTCACACAAGGTCTATGAAATTAGAGGTATTTATTAATCATACTTATCAAGTAGCGTGTGAATCTGCCCTGTTTGCTTAATCAAAATAGAGCTTAATGGTTAAAGCTATTCCTCAGTATAGAATTTTCCTCAGTATAAACAATTTACATACAAACACCGGCGTGTTAGAAATAATTATACTAGCATAGTTGGTAAAAAATGCTATGTAATAGCTTTACCGCGGCAGTCCCCGAGTGCCACACGTCTTTTTTTTAGATTTATCACTCTCTTAGTTTAGAAGTTAGAGGGGGGGGGGGACACTCATTTTTCGACTTCGGAAGTCCCTCTTGCGCAAACTGTTTACTTTAGAAAAAAATGATGTTAGAAACCTCAACAGCATTTTGGAAGACCTATCTATAGATACCCCACACGTATGGGTGTGATGAAAATAAAAATTTTGAGTTTCAGTTCTGAGTATGGGGACCCCCAAAATTTACTGCTTTTTTTCTAGTTTTATATAAGAATCTTAATGCGGTTCACTTAATACATCTAGTTATAAAGTTTCAATAGCATAGGCCTTATAGTTTCGGAGAAAAGTGGCTGTGACACACGCACGGACAGACAGACAGACAGACATGACGAATCTATAAGGGTTCCGTTTTTGCCATTTGGCTACGAAACCCTAAAAATGAATCGCAAAATGTGTTGGTAAGCGCATAACTTCAGAACGGGTGGACCGATTTCACTAATTCTCTTTTTGTTGTGTAAGGTGTTGTCAGGAGAAGGTTCTAATGGAAGAAAAAATATTTTATTCCCACGGGAACGGGAACTACGCGGGTGAAACCGCGTGACGTCCTCTAGTACACAATAAGAAGGTTTTCAATGGGTTTCACATGTAATTTCCAGCGTATTATTTACAAGCTGAAGCCCGCAGCTTCGCCCGCGTAAAATTTATTTCCGATTCAGCTTCCCGTGGGAACTTATTCCCGGGATAAAAAGTAGCCAATGTATTATTCCAGACTATAATGTATTTCTGTACCAAATTTCAGCCAGATCCGTTCAGCCGATCGAGCCTGAAAGAGTAACAAACATCCACACTCACAAACTTTCACATTTATAATAATATATTAAGATTTATAATATAAGTAAGATTACATCAAAAGACTGCGATATAAATTCTAGTAACTAATAGAAAAACTTGGTAATAATAAATCCCACGACAAAAGTTATATAAATTTTCGATTACGCCTGTTGATCAAAGGACTTATTTTAAGACCCCATTATTAAAGTGAAATCATGCGTATAGTTACTTAAGGATTTAGTAGCGTTTCAACTTTAAGCTTATTATGTAGTTATACTGGTAATGTTATGTAATGTGCTTCAAAGTTAAAGGAATGTTGGCAATTTGGCTTTATTGTACGTTGTACCCTTTCGTTGAAGTTAGAGGAAGTGGTTTTGTGAAGTGAGATTTTTAGCAAGGGAAAATCTTATGGGTTCGCAGGTTTACGGCACTGACATTCTAATGATGTATTGCTATTATGTATAGATTTTTAGCAAGGGAAAATCTTATGGGTTCGCAGGTTTACGGCACTGACATTCTAATGATGTATTGCTATTATGTATACAGATACACCTGTATACATTGTATATACACCAACGCAGAACACTTTGTAGATGGATAATATCTTGTAAGTTTAGGTACTTCTGACGACGGTTCCCAAGACGGCCAATATTTTAACAAAAAATATGCTTAAAATATAAAGTCAGCCTTGACTGTACCTAATACAATATTTCAGATTGAAATGGTATTTTGTAGGAGTCAGCTTTGTATTGTAATAAAATTTTCTAGCAAAGAAAATTGTTTGTACCTACGTCAAATTCAAGCTAAGGTCTGAGCGTAAATAATTCTTGAACAAAGCATAGCAACGGGTTGCACGGTTGCAATAACTGCATATCAAAGAAAATTAAATGGTAAAATATAAGGATAAGGCATGCTTATCATTCAGTACAGTACCTACACCTTACTAGCTGTATTCACTCAATTCAAACGGAAAAAAATGGTGCCCCCAATAACGAGTTTTCTTGGCAGTCCACGACTTATCATTCGGTAGAATCGAAGATCATGAATGCACCTAATGGTCAACTTCTGATAGGATCGAATAACAAAAATAAACTTATCAACTTCTAAATTCAGTCAGTCAGGCTGGATTCAAAAGTCTTGAGTTTAATATCTGTCTGTGTGGAAAATAGGTATCAACGAAATTAATACCTATGAAATAGGAAAAATAATAATATTTCTGTCTAAAGCCAACTCACGTAAAAATATATTAGTGCAGTTTGGGTCTAGCAAATAATATTTTGAAGAGAATGTGCTCGTATTTCGCAGACGAGTTTCTTGGATATAACCTATAATAACATATAAATCGGAAAATCTAAGCTAAGTATAAGTAAGACTAGATTTGTAGGTTGTAGGAAAAAGATAATCTAAAAATAAACCGGCCAAGTGCGAGTTGGACTCGCCCATGAAGGGTTTCTTAGCAGCAAGTAACGTAATATAAAAGTTCTTATAGTTCGTTGTAACTTTGATTGATGTTTGAACACGTTCGCAGTGGTAGTGATTTTTCTAACCGAAAATTGCGGTTTATGACGTATTAAAAAAAAACTACCGGCTCTATCTCGTTCAGAACAATTTTCGTTGGTAGTTTTTATGGCAATGTACATCATATATTTTTTTTAGATTTATCACTCTCTTAGTTTAGAAGTTAGAGGGGGGGGGGACACTCATTTTTCGACTTTGGAAGTCCCTCTTGCGCAAACTATTCACTTTAGAAAAAAATGATGTTAGAAACCTCAACAGCATTTTGGAAGACCTATCTATAGATACCCCACACGTATGGGTTTGATGAAAATAAAAATTTTGAGTTTCAGTTCTGAGTATGGGGACCCCCAAAATTTACTGCTTTTTTTCTAGTGTTATATAAGAATCTTAATGCGGTTCACAGAATACATCTACTTACCAAGTTTCAATAGCATAGGCCGTATAGTTTCGGAGAAAAGTGGCTGTGACACACGGACGGACAGACAGACAGACAGACAGACAGACAGACAGACAGACAGACATGACGAATCTATAAGGGTTCCGTTTTTGCCATTTGGCTACGAAACCCTAAAAAACTATTATCAGATATTGGTTGTTAAAGCATTATCTTATATTGCTTGATTAATGTATGACTGAATAATTAACTGGTATCATGAGTGTCATTTACCATTTCAACTTCTTATGAAAATAATTTTACCTTTCATGAGGAAGTTTTGAAAAATAATTTTAAATAATACATACCTACATACATATGGTAACGACAGAGCCATAATAATATGCCCACATTTCACCTTTTTAGAATTTGTCCCATGTAATAGCTAGTGAGCCGTATTGCCGTGTTAAGATGGACAAGCGCAGGTTATGACTGCCTGCTGTTGAATTTTTTCAAGCCGCCTAAAAATGCCCTCAACTTGGCTTTGCGACTGCCATTTTACTGGCAACCGGGACCAACGGCTTAACGTGCCTTCCGAAGCACGGAAAAGCTCGAATAAATGTAACAAAGTGATCACATGAATGGTCACCCACCCAAGGACTGGCCATAGTGAAAGTTTTTTACTACAGACTACAGTAATCATTAAAATTTTAGGTATGTATTATTAAAATTAAATATTTGGTAAAATGTTAAAAATTAAGCTAAATATGTGACTATTGAACGCCATAGACAGTAAGATATCCGCCATTAGAAACCGCGAAATACAATAAACCGCGATCTAAAACGTTAGTTATGCTTACACATTGCGTGTAAGTATAATGACGTGACATGTAGGTATTCCGAAAATTCCCAGGCATACTTCCTTTCATAAGTTACATGTACAAATATACTAATTAATGTATCCTGTTCCTTGAATAACTTATATGCCTTTGAAGTCCTACAACGTTGACAGAGAGATTATGTTAATTCTAAATGTGCCGAAGTTATAAACAGCAGAATTTTTATTACTCTTGACTATGCTCAGGTACGAAAAATTAAATTAGATATCCCCTAAGTTCACAGGTATTCGCAATTCAGTACAAAAAGGTTATTTAACTTTGTCCATTACAATTGTAATATAATATTCACCTAAATTCTCGTAGGAATATAATTATTTCCTGTGCCCATTTTTTTAGGACTCAGTAGTCGAGAAAAGCTTGTTTAGGCCCATAGATTCAAAAGGTAATTTATGATGTGTAGGCTTTTCTATCGTCTATTTGTTCGTCTATTTTTTGACTTGTTAATATAAAGGGCTGGCCCTTCAGTTTCCCAAGGTATGGAAGACAGGGAAACTGGTCTTGATCCGAAAGGCGGTTCGGCCGGCAGACTTCCAATCAGAGTACCGGCAGATCGTGTTGCTCGACGAGGTGTGCAAGCTCTTTGAGTATATTAGTGCACAACGCCTTGACGGGCTTTCCACACCAGTGGGGCCTGATCTGGCGAATAGCCAGTTTTCTTCCGTCAGGGGCGCTTCACCGTGGACGCGATCATGCGCATTAAAGGCCTGACGGAGGAAGCGAAGAGTGCCCTGGAGCTGCGTTAGAGAGACGCTTATCTACCATGGAGTGCCTCCCTACCTCCGTCGAATTGTCGGTGCCTATTTCTCCGAGAGGGCCATAACTTACCCAAACTGGCTAGGGCCGGGTCGGCGAGATGTGTCGTGCGGTGTTCCACAGGAATCGGTATTAGGACCGCTCCTGTGGAACATCGTTTACGATTGGGCGCTGCGTGGTCCGTTGCTCAGAGATCAACACTCTCGTTAAGGCGCGAGAAGCAACGCACTTTGACGCAGCAGTAAAGGCCACGGCTGGTGTTGCTCAAGTCGTGGGTCGGATACGGCGACTGCCTCAAGGTCGCCCTTCACAAATCCGAGGCTCTATGCTTTCACGGACCTCGAATGGGGCCACCTGCAGGGCCCAGCCAACAGGTAGGGGGCGTCAGCATCGGCTTCGAGCCCTCGATGAAGAATCTGGGGCTCGTACTAGATGACCGGTGAAATTGCGGACACCACTTCTGAAGTTTGCCAGCCCAACATCAAGGGACCCAATGCTCCCTGCAGGAGACTGTACCTGGGATCGTGCGAAGTATGACCCTATACGGGGGCCCCGTATGGGCGGAGACCCTGACGGCCAGCAACGTGGCTAGATTGCTGAGCCCGCAGAGGGCGATGGCCGTCAGGGTGATAAAGGGATACCACACGATCTCGGGTGAGGCGGCATGTCTCCTAGTCAGGACCCCTCTATGGGACCTGGAAGCGAGAGCCCTTGCGTCACTGTTCAAATGGCGCAAGGAGGCGCTGAAACGGGACAAAATGCGCCTGCGTCTCTAGAAATCGAGGCCCAGCTGTCCCAGCTCCACCAGGAAACCGTGGAACCGTGGGATTCGCTTAAACCTGGATGTATAATAATTAAAGTAATGATGATGGCAGGTGTTATGTAGCTATGCATACGTAGAGGTCCGCAAAACAATTTCAGTATGTATGTATTGCAGTATGTAAGCTGCAGACAGGCTCAATATTTGTAATAAATTCAAAATGTCTATGCCTTTGATGTCTAACCGCCTCGTTCAGACGTTCTGAGCATAAAACACAACCTTTGTATTTTGTGACCTTAGGCCGTAGCGAACCGAGGCGACTACAAACGATTTGTAATATCGACGCCTAACAAAATCGAAGATTCACTTTGAACATTTTATCCATGAATAAAAATCCGGCATCCTTTAACCCCAACCCCTAACTATCCAACATAACTAGCAATATAACGTCCCTCACGTTACTTTTGTCCTATTTACCATTTCTTACATAAAACGAAAGATTTCACTGCCACAGTACCTTACTTTACGACCAACAAATTCTTCTTTTCTTTAGTCCGCTTTTTACGCAATCACAAAATTCATACCGAGACAAGTTTTCCTTTATACTCGCTACCTAGAGAGTAAATATTTCACTCGTAACAAGTATACTCGACTGCGACAACTGGTAATATAAGTGACTTTTCCGAGTGTAAACGAGGAATGTTGAGGCAGTTCTGAACAACAACAGTTTAAACCAAAGGGAAATGAAGTGAAAATACAAATTACCAGAGGTTCGTAGTTTTTTGAACTTGTGGTACCTAATTTATTTTCATTTGGATGCTGATGTGCCTGGGGATGTCCTTCTGTGGGCTTACCCGTGGCCTCCCACCGTAGGCAGTAGGTAGGAACCACGTGGTTTTTAGTCGGTAAGAGTCCAGCATAGCATTCATGAAGGATTTTCCTCATTTTAAAATCACATGAAATCTGTACATGAGTAAACGCTTTATGAAAGAAAGTGTTCTCATGTTTGTGACATTTGAAAATGACTGATATTGTAAAGACGGCAAAGTTCCATATAAGCTTTGAAACTGTAGAAATTTTCTTCAGGCCTTCCTTCTAGTAATCTTTTATTGAATAACTTTACCCTTTCAAAATTTACGCCTTACTTGTTGCTTTAAGGAGTTAGGGTCGAATTCGTGCATAACATTAAAAATACATTTCTTTCACTTACCAATGAAGCAATTTAGAACATGAATTAAATAATTAAACGTTTAGAATGAAATGAGCTTGTAAAGAGTGCCATTTTTATTGATGTGCTTGCCCCCAGGATATTTCCTCTAGCGGGCAATCCATTAGACTAAGCGTACTAGGTCCTCCTTTACGAGAGTCTTGATTTGATAAGAAGAACCCATGATACATACATACATACAGTACCGAAGGGGTAGGCAGAGGCATAGTATAGGCCCACATTTTATATACCCTATAGTTTATTTCTCAAATAATAGGTGCTGAGCCAATATTGACCAATTTGACCCATGACACCTTCTTACTCTATTATAGCATAGTGCACACGCACCGCGAGAAAACTACAGTCGAATTGCGAACCTCCTCCTTTTTTGAAGTTGGTTAAGAAAGTTAACCTTTTTCTGCACAATCTAGAGTGCAAGCACTGAGCTCCTGTGTTGGCTAGCCAGTTACCAGTCTTCAAAGTCAAATATCAATTTTAAAATTTCCAATAATCGGGGCAATTTTTGCAGCATAGATGCTGTGTGCCCCAAATATTAAATTAATTGATTAATCCTAGATTGTTATCTCATAAACTATTAGTAGTACAATAAAGTAACTTACGATCTATAATGATAACATTCACTTTACTAGTATTACCTTTAAATTAAAACAGTAATTACTGTTTTTTTGCACCACTCTGCACCGTAGAGATTCGCTCGAGGATTAATGCATGTACTCAACGAATGAAAAGTGCTTTTAATTAAGCAATGGAATGATGTTATGTTATGAATGCGGAATAATACGATATTCGCGGAAAGCTTTGGTAAACTTTTTTGTACTCTACTATACATAATAATAAAATATTCGAAGATCGGATACGTAAACAGGTAATAAATCAGCTTTTTGCCTATGTAAATGATATTATTTGGTACTATGAATGTACTACAAATCACTCAAAAGTGTCCGCAACTGTCTTTTTGACTGACTCATCAATCGTCTATTTGTGAGTCTTACTACGAATAATGTGTGTTTGTGAGGTCATTCGATCATCGATAATGTGACTGGAGAGATTTGAAATTATCCTCCCGGTGCACAATGTCACATTTGTTACATGTCACAATGCTAATTGTCATGTTCGAATATACTATTTTTGTTGTGTTGGAATAGACTGCTTTTGTGTATCAGTTTTGAAACTGGTATTTAATAACCTCGACTAAAATTACGCTTGGTAAGAACCTCGACTAAAATTACGCTTTTGTTGACTTTGGTTGACCCAGCCCTGCAGTATTTCTTTGTTCCGAGAGGTTTCACTGTGGGTTCTACACTAATAGAATCTCTTAGAAATTTTCCACGAGTGTTTACTGCAAGTTGAATTAGAACTGTTTGGAATTTTGTACGGATAAATACTGTTTAATAGGTAGGTAGTTTATTTATTTAGTTCTTTTTATGTGAGAGGCGGACACCTGGAATAAATGTCTATACAGGTGACCAAAAAGGGCAATGGCAAACCCCCAGCAATGGAGAGACAAAGAAGAAATTTACGTATAGGGCCGCTGCCCGAGGGTGATCGTCGGGGCACACTTAGAGCTGACGCTGAGTGTGACAGTATGCGGACCGTCAGTGGCTCTTTGCTGAACAGGCGGGCGAGAGCCGGGGAACCCGAAAATGTCACAGCCGAACAACGGGGAGGGGAGGGAGTGGATGATGCTTTGCCGAGTAGGGCTTCGCCCACCGAAAGCTTGGCCGGCTCATCTACAACGACCACAGGAACGCACATCAACGACGATAGAAGACGCAAGTGGTCAAATGACGAGATGGAAGAGCTTATGTTTTGCTTCTTCAAAGCACAACATGAAGGATCAGGATATATCAGAAGATTAGAATATTTATTTCAAACCAGAAACCCAAATAATCCTAAAATTCATAAATTCAACGGCAACACACTATCTAATCAAGCCCGTAATATAGTAAAGAAAAATATCATATCACAACAAATACTAGACCGAATCAAAAGAGCAGCACAGGGATTAGAGACTGCAGAAACCACTGAACCGATTACAGAGACTATAGAAGCTACTGAACTGATTACAGAAACTTTAACGAACACTTTGACTCATGCACCACAGGACACACGTACAACACCTAACACTGTAACACACACGGATCAGAACACTACACACTACTCTTCATCACAGATTGATACTATAGACCAACTTACACGAAATATCACTGTCGATGAAGATCAAAACCCAATTATACTAGACTTTCTGCGTACACTAGCTGAAATCAGAGAAACACCTATAGCAGATCGTCATTCTCTACCAAAAGCTAAAATAAACAGACAGTTTTTAGAAAACCTACACATACTGAATGGATACTTACCACACCTTTTAATAATTAACACATCTCTTCGCGAAATCAATAACATCATTTATGCCACTGCCAGAACACTAATTATCAACAATAATCAGAAACCATACATACAAAATAACACTACAAGAATTATTTCAGACCCACCTTGGAAGAAACGAATCCAAGCTAGAATAGAAAAACTAAGGAAAGAAGTAGGACAGTTAATAGAAATAGACAGAGGAGTGAATTCACGTAGAATGCTAAAGATTAAAGAAAAATTATACACAAAATACAACATTCAAACTTTAAGTGATCTCAAAAACCAAATAGAAACAATTACACAACGAATTAAGGCGTTAGCAGCTAGGATAAAAAGATACGAAGAAATTAGTAGTAGGAAACAACAAAACAGTACATTTAGTGAAAATGAACATAGATTTTACAGAAGTTTAGGAAATAAAAGTAGGACCACGAACATTAAATTACCTAGTAGAGATAGTACAGAGCAATTTTGGAAATTCATTTTATCAAGCCCCATAGGATTCAACAAAGATGCGCAGTGGATAGAAGATGTTAGAGAATCATCAGAAGAAATAGAAACAAATAATGCAGAGGAAATCACAGCAGAGCAAATAGGTAATGCCACTAAGAAAATGCATAACTGGAAAACACCTGGCATGGATAAAATTCATAACTATTATCTTAAATATCTCACCAGCACCCACAAATTCCTAGCACTACTCTTTACGAGGATAGTTAACGGTCAAGAAATGATAGAGGAATGGTTTACTACAGGTCAGGTTGTGCTTATACCTAAAAATGAGAAAACGGAAGATCCGAAAAACTGGAGACCCATAGCATGCCTACCTAACACTTACAAACTACTGACATCTGTATTAGCTGACCGCCTGTATGATCACTGCCGTGAGAACAACATTATGGCAATAGAACAACGAGGATGCCGCCGGGGAGCTAGAGGATGCAAAGATCATCTTATGGTCAACAAAGCAATATTAGAGGACGCACATCAGTCGCAAAAGAACTTAAGTATGGCGTGGATCGATTATCGAAAAGCATTCGATAGCGTTTCCCACGAATGGCTCATCAAAATACTTGACATTTACAAATGCCCAAATATCATTAAAAACTTCCTCCAAATAGCGATGCCCTTATGGCGAGTTGTAATGACAGCACGTGGATCACAAGACTCAATTACTACTGACCCGATTTATATCAGGCGCGGCATTTTCCAAGGTGATTCTTTGTCACCGCTGTTGTTTTGTTTGGCTATAAACCCACTTTCATCTGTTCTAAGTAAATATGAGCTAAAAGGTTATAAACTTAAAGATAGTTTCTGGATTAATCATCTTCTGTATATGGACGATCTAAAAATTTATGCCAACCACAGTAGTAACTTAAAAGTTTTATTAGACAGCGTAGAAGTATTCACCAATGACATAGGAATGACTTTCGGATTAGATAAATGCAACATACTTCATCTTAGATCAGGGCATAGGGGTAACACAACGGGAGAGGGACACGTATTATTAAGCGGAGAAACATTCGACCAACTAGCAATAGGTGAATCATACAAATATTTGGGAGTTCACGAATCAGGTAAAATAGAACATATTAAGGTTAGAGAACAAATCAGCAGGGAATATTATAAACGAGTAAAAAAACTACTGAACTCACACTTACACTCACGTAACATGGTCAAAGGCATTAACACATATGCTATTCCGGTTCTTTTATATTCATTTGGCATTATTAACTACAAAATTAGCGATTTAAAGAAAATAGACACAAAAACCAGAAAACTACTTAACATTAAAAAAGCACATCAACAAAAAGCAGATGTAGAACGTTTATATTTACCAGTATTACAGGGAGGCAGAGGTTTAATTAACGTAGAAAATATGTTTAAAACACAAATAATAAAATACAAGCAATACCTAAAAACGGAAAGCGATGACCTAATTAAAGCAATAGTACTACATGACACAAACAGGACTAAATATTCAATCATAAAAGACTCCAGTGAAATAGAAACCAATCTAAGGCTACCATTAAACAATATACACACCGATAAAGAAATTAAAAAAGCAATAGTTGACATGCAGAACGCGAGATGGAGAAATAAACCGCTTCACGGTCAATTTCCCAAAGCAGTGTTAGATCAAGCGAATATTGATGAAGAACTCTCATTCAAGTGGCTTAAAAAACAAAAACTTGCAGCATCATTGGAGTCAGCAGTGTTCGCTATGCAGGATCAGGCCGTTATGACGAGGCAACACCAACGTGACATCTTAAAAGAACCAGTAGATGGAAAATGTAGACTCTGTGCCGTAAAAGACGAAACAACACAGCACATAATATCAGGTTGCGAAAAACTGGCTGGAACCTACTATATAAAGCGGCATAACGACCTGGTCAAGTACGTGTATTGGTGCTTGGCAAGGAAACACAAAATGGACGTGGACCGTCTTTGGTGGAAAGAAACCCTAGAGGAACCCCAGGTGAAAGAAAATGAAACTGCCAAGATCCTTTGGGAAATTTCAGTACAGACAGACGTGACTGTAACGCATAATAGACCAGATTTAATTTATATCGATAAAACAAACAATAAAACATACTTAATAGATATCACAGTACCATCTGACTACAATATAGGCGCTAAAGAAATAGAGAAGCTCAGCAAATACCACCTACTGAAGACAGAAGTTACCCGCCTGTGGAACACACGAGCAACTGTAGTACCAATTGTTGTAGGAGCAACAGGAGTAGTCGCCAAAAACATAATAAAATACATAGAAACACTAGATGCTAACATTAACTTAGAAATTCTTCAAAAGCAAGCAGCAATACACACTTCAACCATACTTAGTAAAGTTTTAGGAGACTCTGTATTTGTTCACCATAGAGGAACGAATGAAACACAACCATTGCCAGGCACGCAACAATCATCCGACACACAAACCACACAGCATTCAACACAAACGTCACAACATTCTTCTAACACAAATCAATCACAATCACTACAACTACATCCTTCTTCAAATACAGAAAACACACAACGATTATCAAGCTCTCGTGGATCACACCGATGGACCCAAGGTAGAGGAAAAGGAAATACATACATAGATAATAACACACAAACTTCAGATCATCCTCCTAACACTCAAGCATTACAGCCACAACAATCTTTACACACGCAAAACTCACAACAAACATCAATTGTACGAGAAACACACCGTAAGAACAGAGGCAGGAAAAGAAGAAATAATATATAAATATGTATAAGTATAAAAATAAATGTTTATTTATATTATTTAGTATATTTTATAATATATAAACCGCAAAACTAAACACTTCAATAACAAAATAAAATAAGTTATATAGGTACATATATATATTTATATACAGCCATAATATATATGTAAACAACAGGGGAACATGGATATCTTTATTCTTGTAGGTTACAGGACGGGATATCCATTAATCCGACTCTAAGTCGAGTAATAAAACCACACAACTAATATAATATAATATAATATAATATGCTTCTCGAAGTCCAACCCCACGTCCGTGCGAAACATCTAAGCCACGTGAGAGGCGGACACCTGGAATAAAATGTCTATACAGGTGACCAAAAAGGGCAATGGCAAACCCCCAGCAATGGAGAGACAAAGAAGGAATTTACGTATAGGGCCGCTGCCCGAGGGTGATCGTCGGGGCACACTTAGAGCTGACGCTGAGTGTGACAGTATGCGGACCGTCAGTGGCTCTTTGCTGAACAGGCGGGCGAGAGTCGGGGAACCCGAAAATGTCACAGCCGAACAACGGGGAGGGGAGGGAGTGGATGATGCTTTGCCGAGTAGGGCTTCGCCCACCGAAAGCTCGGCCGGCTCATCTACAACGACCACAGAAACGCACATCAACGACGATAGAAGACGCAAGTGGTCAAATGACGAGATGGAAGAACTTATGTTTTGCTTCTTCAAAGCACAATATGAGGGACCAGGCTATATTAGACGATTAGAATATTTATTTCAAAGCAGAAACCCAAATAACCCTAAAATCCATAAATTTAATGGCAACACGCTATCCAATCAAGCCCGTAATATAATAAAGAAAAACATCATTTCGCAACAAATACTTGACCGAATTAAAAGAACAGCACAGGGGTTTGAGACTACAGAAACTACTGAACCGATCACACAGACTGTAGAAACTACTGAACCGATTACAGAAACCATAACAAACACTACTACTCAAGCAACACAGGACACACATGCAACACCTAACACTGCAACACATACACACCATATCCTACAATACTCGCCATCACAGACCGAGACAATAGACCAATTAACTAGAAATATTACTGTCGATGAAGATCAAAACCCAATTATTTTAGACTTTTTGCGTACATTAGCAGAAATCAGAGAAATACCGATAGTAGACCGTCATTCTTTACCGAAAGCTAAAATAAACAAACACTTTCTAGAAAACTTACACACACTCAACAAATATCTGCCACACCTATTAATTATTAACACTTCTCTTCGTGAAATAAATAACATCATCTATGCCACTGCCAAAACACTACTTGTTAACAATAACCAAAAACCGTTCATACAGAGTAATACCACAAGAATTACATCAGAACCACCTTGGAAGAAACGAATCCAAGCTAGGATAGAAAAGCTTAGAAAAGAAGTAGGACAGTTAATAGAGATAGACAGAGGAGTAAATTCACGTAGAATGCTAAAAATAAAAGACAAATTATATACCAAATACAACATTCAAAATTTAAATGATCACAAAAACCAAATAGAAACCATGACACAACGAATTAAGGCATTAGCAGCTAGAATAAAAAGATACGAGGAAATTAGCAGCAGGACACAACACAATAGCACATTCATAGAAAACGAACACAGATTTTATAGAAACTTAGGAAACAAAAGTAGAACCACCAATATTAAATTACCTAGTAGAGATAGTACAGAGCAATTTTGGAAATCCATTTTATCAAACCCAATAGAATATAACAAAGACGCGCAGTGGATACAAGATGTTAAGAAATCAACAGAAGAAATAGAAATAGACCATACAGATGAAATCACAGAAGAGCAGATATGTGATGCCACTAAGAAAATGCATAACTGGAAGACACCTGGCATGGATAAAATACAAAACTACTATCTTAAATATCTCACCAGTACCCACAAATATTTGGCTTTACTTTTTACAAGGATAGTAAACGGGCAAGAATTGATTGAGGAATGGTTTAGTACAGGTCAGGTTGTGCTTATTCCTAAAAATGAACAAACGGAAGACCCGAAGAACTGGAGACCCATAGCTTGTCTATCAAGTACTTACAAACTACTGACATCCGTATTAGCTGACCGCCTCTATGATCACTGCCGTGACAACCACATAATGGCAATAGAACAACGCGGATGCCGCCGGGGAGCCAGGGGATGTAAAGATCATCTCATGGTCAATAAAGCGATACTAGAGGATGCACATCAGGCGCAGAAAAATCTAAGCATGGCTTGGATCGATTACCGGAAAGCCTTCGATAGCGTCTCCCACGAATGGCTAATGAATATGCTCGATATTTACAAATGTCCAAAGATAATTAAAAACTTCCTTGAAATAACTATGCCCTTATGGCGAGTTATAATGACAGCTCGCGGATCCCAGGAAACAATAACTACTGAACCGATTTATATAAGACGAGGCATTTTCCAAGGCGATTCACTGTCACCATTGTTGTTTTGCTTAGCCATAAACCCACTATCATCTATTTTAAATAAATACGAACTTAAAGGTTACAAACTTAAAGATAGTTTCTGGATAAATCATCTTCTGTATATGGACGATTTAAAAATTTACGCCAACCACAGCAGCAATTTGAAAGTTTTATTAGACAGTGTAGAGGTATTCACTAACGACATAGGAATGACATTCGGTTTAGACAAATGCAATATACTACATCTTAGGTCAGGACATAGGGGTAACACAACGGGAGCGGGACACGTTCTGTTAAGCGGAGAGACGTTTGATCATTTAAAAGCAGGTGAATCGTACAAATATTTGGGCGTTCATGAATCAGGAAAAATAGAACATAGTAAGGTAAGGGATCAAATCAGTAAGGAATATTACAAGAGAGTGAAAAAATTATTGAACACACACTTGAACTCACGTAACATGATAAAAGGTATTAACACATTTGCTATCCCTGTTCTTTTATATTCATTTGGCATAATAAATTACAAAATAAACGATTTAAAGAAAATAGACACTAAAACTAGAAAGATACTTAACATCAAAAAAGCTCATCAACAAAAAGCAGACGTCGAACGATTATATATACCGGTACTACAGGGTGGTAGAGGACTAATTAATGTTGAGAATATGTATAAAACCCAAATCATAAAATACAAACAGTACTTAAAAGCAGAAGGCGATGATTTAATAAAAGCAATAGTATTACATGACACAAACCGGACTAAATATTCCATAATAAAAGATTCAACTGAAATAGAAACTGAACTCAGACTACCAATAGGAAATATACACATAGATAAAGAAATCAAGAATGCAATAGTCGATATACAGAAAAAAAGATGGAGAAATAAGCCACTTCATGGTCAGTTTCCCAAATCAGTGTTGGATCAAACAAACATTGACGAAGAACTGTCATTCAAGTGGTTGAAAAAACACAAAATAGCAGCTTCATTAGAATCAGCAGTGTTCGCTATACAGGACCAGGCCGTTATGACGAGACAACACCAGCGGGATATTTTGAAAGAGCCAGTAGACGGAAAGTGTCGACTCTGTGCCACTAAAGATGAACACACAGCATATAATATCAGGTTGCGAAAAACTGGCAGGAACATATTACATTAGGCGGCATAACGACCTCGTCAAGTATGTATACTGGTGCTTGGCTAGGAAACATGGGATCGAAGTAGATCGTCTCTGGTGGAAAGAAAATCTTGTAGAACCCCAAGTAAAAGAAAACGACACTGCCAAGATTCTCTGGGAAATCTCAGTACAGACAGACGTGACAGTAACTCATAACAGACCGGATTTAATCTACATTGATAAAGCTAACAATAAAACATATTTAATAGACGTCACCGTACCATCAGATTACAATATAGGCGCTAAAGAAATAGAGAAATTGAGCAAATACCACCTCTTAAAGACTGAAGTTACCCGCCTGTGGAACACACGTGCAACTGTGATTCCCATTGTTGTAGGAGCAACGGGAATAGTGGCCAAAAATATCTTAAAATACATAGACACACTTGACGCTAATATTGATTTGGGAATACTACAAAAGCAGGCAGCAATACACACATCAACCATACTAAGTAAAGTTTTAGGGGACTCAGTCTTTGTACATAATAGAGAAACAACTGACACACAACCATCGCTAAGCACACAACTAACATCCAACACACAAAACACGCAACATTCAACACAAGCGTCACAGTATTCTTCCAACACAGATCCATCACAATCACCACAACTACAAATTGCTTCTTCTATGCAAAACACACAACGATTATCAAGCTCTCGTGGATCGCACCGAAGGAACCGTGGTAGAAGAAGAGGAACTACTAACATAGACAATAACACACAAACTTCACAACATCCTCCTAACACTCAAGCATCACCACCACAAAAATCTTCCCACACACAAAACTCACAAGAAACACTAATTTTACGAGAAACTCACCGAAAGAACCGAGGTAGGAAAAGAATAAATAATAAATAAATTGAAGTATGTACTTATATATAATTATAATATAATAAATGTTTATTTATTTATAAACCGTTCAACTAAATACCTAAATACTTTGACGAAATAATATCATTTATATATATATTTATACATAAACATACTATATAAACAACAGGGGAAACATGGATATCTTTATTCTTGTAGGTTACAGGATGGGATATCCATTAAACCGACCTAGGTCGAGTAATTAAACCACACAAATAATATAATATAATATAATATATCCTCCTAACACACTATCACCACAGACACAGCAATCTTCTCAAGCACATAACTCACAACTAGCACCAAATTTACGTGGCACACACCGAAAGAACAGAGGCAGGAAAAGAAGAAATATTATATAAATTTAAGTATGTATATAACTATACAATAATTAACGTTTGTTTAATTAATGTAAAATATTATATATAAACCGATTAACTAAATACATAAATACCTACTTAAATAAGAAAATAATATCATATTCATATACAATATATATATATATATATATATATATATATATATATATATATATATATATATATATATATATATATATATATATATATATATACACAACCATACCATATAAACAGCAGGGGAAACATGGATATCTTTATTCTTGTAGGCTACAGGACGGGATATCCATTAAACCGACCCTTAGTCGAGTAACAAAACCAGACTAATATAATATAATATAATATAATAAGAAACGAATCCAAGTTAGAATAGAAAAACTAAGGAAAGAAGTAGGACAGTTAATAGAAATAGACAGAGGAGTAAACTCACGTAGAATGCTAAAGATTAAAGAAAAAATATACACAAAATACAACATTCAAAATTTAAATGATCACAAAAACCAATTAGAAACAATGACACAACGAATTAAGGCATTAGCAGCAAGGATAAAAAGATACGAAGAAATTAGTAGTAGGAAACAGCATAATAGTACATTCAGCGAAAACGAACACTGATTTTATAGAAGTTTAGGAAACAAAAGTAGAACGACTAATATTAAATTACCGAGTAAAGATAGTACAGAACAGTTTTGGAAATCCATTTTATCAAACCCAATAGATTATAACAAAGACGCACAGTGGATAGAAGATGTTAGGAAATCAGCAGAAGAAATAGAAACAAACAACACAGACGAAATCACAGTAGAGCAAATAAGTGACGCCACCAAGAAAATGCATAATTGGAAAACACCTGGTTTGGACAAAATACAAAACTACTATCTAAAATATCTCACCAGCACCCACACATCACTAGCTTTGCTATTTACGAGGATCGTGAACGGCCAAGAAATGATAGAGCAATGGTTCACTACAGGTCAGGTTGTGCTTATTCCAAAAAACGAACAAACGGAAGATCCTAAAAACTGGCGACCCATAGCTTGCCTACCTAGCACGTACAAATTACTAACTTCAGTGCTAGCTGACCGCCTATATGAACACTGCCGTGTAAACAACATTATGGCAATAGAACAACGCGGATGCCGCCGAGGAGCCAGGGGATGTAAAGATCATCTCATGGTCAATAAAGCAATATTAGAGGACGCACATCAGTCGCAGAAAAACCTAAGCATGGCGTGGATCGATTATCGGAAGGCCTTCGATAGCGTATCCCACGAATGGCTCATCAAAATACTCGACATCTATAAATGCCCAAAGGTAATCAAAAGCTTCCTTCAAATAACTATGCCCTCTTGGCGAGTTATAATGACAGCTCGTGGATCCCAGGATTCAATTACTACTGAACCGATTTATATTAGGCGCGGAATTTTTCAAGGCGATTCACTGTCACCGTTATTGTTTTGCTTGGCCATCAACCCACTCTCATCTATTTTAAATAAATACGAACTAAAAGGTTACAAACTTAAAGATAGTTTCTGGATCAATCACCTTCTGTATATGGACGATTTAAAAATGTATGCCAACCATCGGAGTAATTTAAAAGTTTTACTAGACAGCGTAGAAGTATTTACTAATGATATAGGAATGACATTTGGTTTAGATAAATGTAATGTATTACATCTTAGATCAGGACATAGGAGTAACACTACAGGAGAGGGACACGTACTATTGAGCGGAGAGACATTTGATCATTTAACAACAAGTGAATCATACAAATATTTGGGGGTACATGAATCAGGAACAATAGAACACAGTAAAGTAAGGGATCAGATTAGTAAGGAATATTATAAGCGCATTAAAAAATTACTTAACACACATTTAAACTCACGGAACATGATAAAAGGTATTAACACATTTGCAATTCCTGTTCTTTTATATTCATTTGGCATAATAAATTACAAAATTAACGATTTAAAGAAAATAGACACTAAAACTAGAAAACTACTTAACATCAAAAAGGCTCATCAACAAAAAGCAGATGTAGAACGATTATATATACCGGTACTACAAGGGGGTAGAGGATTAATTAATGTTGAAAATATGTACAAAACACAAATAATAAAATACAAACAATACTTGAAAACAGAAAACGACGATTTTATTAAAGCAATAGTACTACATGACACTAACAAAACTAAGTATTCCATTATAAAAGATTCAAGTGAAATAGAAACTGAACTCAGACTACCAATAGGAAACATACATACAGATAAAGAACTTAAAAGAGCAATAGTTGATATGCAGAAAAAGAGATGGAGAAATAAACCGCTTCACGGTCAATTTCCCAAATCAGTGTTGGATCAAGCAAACATAGACGAAGAGCTCTCATTCAAGTGGCTGAAAAAGCAAAAAATAGCAGCTTCATTGGAATCAGCAGTGTATGCTATGCAGGACCAGGCCGTTATGACAAGGCAACACCAACGAGATATCTTGAAGGAGCCAGTAGACGGAAAGTGTCGACTTTGTGCCATTAAGGATGAAACCACACAACATATAATTTCAGGCTGCGAGAAACTGGCAGGAACATACTACGTAAAACGGCATAATGACCTGGTTAAGTATGTATATTGGTGCTTAGCTAGGAAACATAAAATGGAAGTAGATCGACTCTGGTGGAGAGAAAATCTAGTAGAACCCCAGGTTAAGGAGAACGACACTGCCAAGATTCTCTGGGAAATTTCAGTCCAGACGGACGTAACTGTAACGCACAATAGGCCAGATATAATATACATCGACAAAGCTAACAATAAAACACACTTAATAGATATCACTGTACAATCAGACTACAACATAGGCGCCAAAGAAATAGAGAAGTTAAGCAAATACCACTTATTAAAAACAGAAGTTACCCGCCTGTGGAACACACGTGCCACTGTAATACCGATTGTCGTAGGAGCAACGGGAATAGTCGCCAAAACCATCACAAAATACATAGAAACACTAGACGCAAACATAAATTTAGGGATTCTTCAAAAACAAGCAGCAGTACACACATCAACCATACTAAGTAAAGTTTTAGGGGACTCAGTCTTTGTACATAGTAGAGAAACAAATCACACAGAACCATCGCCAGGCACACAGCTATCATCCGACACACATATCACGCAGCATTCAACACAAACGTCACAACATTCTTCTAACGCAGATACAACACAATCACCACAACTGCAACCTTCTTCTAACACACAACAACCATTAAGCTTGCGTGGATCAAACCGAAGGAACCGAGGTAGTGGAAGAAGAAACAACAACATAGATACTAACGCAATATCACAATATCCTCCTAACACACTATCACCACAGACACAGCAATCTTCTCATGCACAAAACTCACAACTAGCACCAAATTTACGTGGCACACACCGAAAGAACAGAGGCAGGAAAAGAAGAAATAATATATGAATTTAAGTATGTGTATGTATGTGTGTGTGTATGTATGTATATATATATATATATACATACATACATACATATGTGTGTGCACATGCTTAAATTTATATATATATATATGTATATATATATACAATTGTATATATATATATACATGTATATAAAATTGTTCAATAATAAATGTTTATTTAAATAATGTAGAATATAAGAATATTTAAACCGATTAACTAAATACATAAATACCTACTTAAATAAGAAAATAATATCATATTCATATACAATATATATATACAACCATACCATATGAACAGCAGGGGAAACATGGATATCTTTATTCTTGTAGGCTACAGGACGGGATATCCATTAAACCGACCCTTAGTCGAGTAACAAAACCACACTAATATAATATAATATAATATAATATAATATAATATGCTTCTCGAAGTCCAACCCCACGTCCGTGCGAAACATCTAAGCCACGTGAGAGGCGGACACCTGGAATAAAATGTCTATACAGGTGACCAAAAAGGGCAATGGCAAACCCCCAGCAATGGAGAGACAAAGAAGGAATTTACGTATAGGGCCGCTGCCCGAGGGCGATCGTCGGGGCACACTTAGAGCTGACGCTGAGTGTGACAGTATGCGGACCGTCAGTGGCTCTCTGCTGAACAGGCGGGCGAGAGTCGGGGCACCCGAAAATGTCACAGCCGAACAACGGGGAGGGGAGGGAGTGGATGATGCTTTGCCGGCTCATCTACAACGACCACAGAAACGCACATCAACGACTATAGAAGACGCAAGTGGTCAAATGATGAGATGGAAGAACTTATGTTTTGCTTCTTCAAAGCACAATATGAGGGACCAGGCTATATTAGACGATTAGAATATTTATTTCAAAGCAGAAACCCAAATAACCCTAAAATCCATAAATTCAATGGCAACACGCTATCCAATCAAGCCCGTAATATAATAAAGAAAAACATCATTTCGCAACAAATACTTGACCGAATTAAAAGAACAGCACAGGGGTTTGAGACTACAGAAACTGCTGAACCGATCACACAGACTGTAGAAACTACTGAACCGATTACAGAAACCATAACAAACACTACAACTCAAGCAACACAGGACACACGTGCAACACCTAACACTGCAACACATACACACCATATCCCACAATACTCGCCATCACAGACCGAGACAATAGACCAATTAACTAGAAATATTACTGTCGATGAAGATCAAAACCCAATTATTTTAGACTTTTTGCGTACATTAGCAGAAATCAGAGAAATACCGATAGTAGACCGTCATTCTTTACCGAAAGCTAAAATAAACAAACACTTTCTAGAAAACTTACACACACTCAACAAATATCTGCCACACCTATTAATTATTAACACTTCTCTTCGTGAAATAAATAACATCATCTATGCCACTGCCAAAACACTACTTGTTAACAACAACCAAAAACCGTTCATACAGAGTAATACCACAAGAATTACATCAGACCCACCTTGGAAGAAACGAATCCAAGCTAGGATAGAAAAGCTTAGAAAAGAAGTAGGACAGTTAATAGAGATAGACAGAGGAGTAAATTCACGTAGAATGCTAAAAATAAAAGACAAATTATATACCAAATACAACATTCAAAATTTAAATGATCACAAAAACCAAATAGAAACCATCACACAACGAATTAAGGCATTAGCAGCTAGAATAAAAAGATACGAAGAAATTAGCAGCAGGACACAACACAATAGCACATTCATAGAAAACGAACACAGATTTTATAGAAACTTAGGAAACAAAAGTAGAGCCACCAATATTAAATTACCTAGTAGAGATGGTACAGAGCAATTTTGGAAATCCATTTTATCAAACCCAATAGAATATAACAAAGACGCACAGTGGATACAAGATGTTAAGAAGTCAACAGAAGAAATAGAAATAGACCATACAGATGAAATCACAGAAGAGCAGATATGTGATGCCACTAAGAAAATGCATAACTGGAAGACACCTGGCATGGATAAAATACAAAACTACTATCTTAAATATCTCACCAGTACCCACAAATATTTGGCTTTACTTTTTACAAGGATAGTAAACGGGCAAGAATTGATTGAGGAGTGGTTTAGTACAGGTCAGGTTGTGCTTATCCCTAAAAATGAACAAACGGAAGACCCGAAGAACTGGAGACCCATAGCTTGTCTACCAAGTACTTACAAACTACTGACATCCGTATTAGCTGACCGCCTCTATGATCACTGCCGTGACAACCACATAATGGCAATAGAACAACGCGGATGCCGCCGGGGAGCCAGGGGATGTAAAGATCATCTCATGGTCAATAAAGCGATACTAGAGGATGCACATCAGGCGCAGAAAAATCTAAGCATGGCTTGGATCGATTACCGGAAAGCCTTCGATAGCGTCTCCCACGAATGGCTAATGAATATGCTCGATATTTACAAATGTCCAAAGATAATTAAAAACTTCCTTGAAATAACTATGCCCTTATGGCGAGTTATAATGACAGCTCGCGGATCCCAGGAAACAATAACTACTGAACCGATTTATATAAGACGAGGCATTTTCCAAGGCGATTCACTGTCACCATTGTTGTTTTGCTTAGCCATAAACCCACTATCATCTATTTTAAATAAATACGAACTTAAAGGTTACAAACTTAAAGATAGTTTCTGGATAAATCATCTTCTGTATATGGACGATTTAAAAATTTACGCCAACCACAGCAGCAATTTGAAAGTTTTATTAGACAGTGTAGAGGTATTCACTAACGACATAGGAATGACATTCGGTTTAGACAAATGCAATATACTACATCTTAGGTCAGGACATAGGGGTAACACAACGGGAGCGGGACACGTTCTGTTAAGCGGAGAGACGTTTGATCATTTAAAAGCAGGTGAATCGTACAAATATTTGGGCGTTCATGAATCAGGAAAAATAGAACATAGTAAGGTAAGGGATCACATCAGCAAGGAATATTACAAGAGAGTGAAAAAATTACTGAACACACACTTGAACTCACGTAACATGATAAAAGGTATTAACACATTTGCTATCCCTGTTCTTTTATATTCAATTGGCATAATAAATTACAAAATAAACGATTTAAAGAAAATAGACACTAAAACAAGAAAGATACTTAACATCAAAAAAGCTCATCAACAAAAAGCAGACGTCGAACGATTATATATACCGGTACTACAGGGTGGTAGAGGACTAATTAATGTTGAGAATATGTATAAAACCCAAATCATAAAATACAAACAGTACTTAAAAGAAGAAGGCGACGATTTAATAAAAGCAATAGTATTACATGACACAAACCGGACTAAATATTCCATAATAAAAGATTCAACTGAAATAGAAACTGAACTCAGACTACCAATAGGAAATATACACATAGATAAAGAAATCAAGAATGCAATAGTCGATATACAGAAAAAAAGTTGGAGAAATAAGCAACTTCATGGTCAGTTTCCCAAATCAGTGTTGGATCAAACCAACATTGACGAAGAACTGTCATTTAGGTGGTTGAAAAAACACAAAATAGCAGCTTCATTAGAATCAGCAGTGTTCACTATACAGGACCAGGCCGTTATGACGAGACAACACCAGCGGGATATTTTGAAGGAGCCAGTAGACGGAAAGTGTCGACTCTGTGCCACTAAAGATGAAACCACACAGCATATAATATCAGGTTGCGAAAAACTGGCAGGAACATATTACATTAGGCGGCATAACGACCTGGTCAAGTATGTATACTGGTGCTTGGCTAGGAAACATGGGATCGAAGTGGATCGTCTCTGGTGGAAAGAAAATCTTGTAGAACCCCAAGTAAAAGAAAACGACACTGCCAAGATTCTCTGGGAAATCTCAGTACAGACAGACGTGACAGTAACTCATAACAGACCGGATATAGTCTACATTGATAAAGCTAACAATAAAACATATTTAATAGACATCACCGTACCATCAGATTACAATATAGGCGCTAAAGAAATAGAGAAATTAAGCAAATACCACCTCTTGAAGACTGAAGTTACCCGCCTGTGGAACACACGTGCAACTGTGATTCCCATTGTTGTAGGAGCAACGGGAATAGTGGCCAAAAATATCTTAAAATACATAGACACACTTGACGCTAATATTGATTTGGGAATACTACAAAAGCAGGCAGCAATACACACATCAACCATACTAAGTAAAGTTTTAGGGGACTCAGTCTTTGTACATAATAGAGAAACAACTGACACACAACCATCGCCAAGCACACAACTAACATCCAACACACAAAGCACGCAACATTCAACACAAGCGTCACAGTATTCTTCCAACACAGATCCATCACAATCACCACAACTACAAATTGCTTCTTCTATGCAAAACACACAACGATTATCAAGCTCTCGTGGATCGGACCGAAGGAACCGTGGTAGAAGAAGAGGAACTACTAACATAGATAATAACACACAAACTTCAAAACATCCTCCTAACACTCAAGCATCACCACCACAACAATCTTCCCACAGACAAAACTCACAAGAAACACCAATTTTACGAGAAACTCACCGAAAGAACCGAGGTAGGAAAAGAATAAATAATAAATAAATTTAAGTATGTACTTATTTATAATTATAATATAATAAATGTTTATTTATTTATAAACCGTTCAACTAAATACCTAAATACTTTGACAAAATAATATCATTTATATATATATATATATTTATACATAAACATACTATATAAACAACAGGGGAAACATGGATATCTTTATTCTTGTAGGTTACAGGACGGGATATCCGTTAAACCGACCTAGGTCGAGTAATTAAACCACACAACTAATAATATAATATAATATTTATTGTCACTCAAAAATTGGATTTACAATGCATTGCAAATTTACGCCAACCACAGCAGCAATTTGAAAGTTTTATTAGACAGTGTAGAGGTATTCACTAACAAAGCCTCCTTTTAAGCATGTAATATGCTTGTGTCAGAAGGCTTCGCATTCTCATAAAGAAATAAACTTAGGTTTACTACAAAACTTAATCACAAGTATAAGTATTGTAAAAACATAATTAAGTTAATGCAAAATTCTGACTAGTGGTAATTTAAATCAAAAACAAAATCGAAACAATACTTAAAAAAATAAAAAAAATACATATCAAAAGTTGAATTAAATTTAAATAAAAATTCAAAAAAAAAATAATTTCGATTTCCAATTAAATAATAACAATTAAATATTACAGAATCTACATTACTCAGATATTATAAGAAAATTAATCAGAAATATTACAAACACTAAATATATAAATAAAAATAAAGACTGATATAAAATTAAAAACAACAAATGGCATCAAATTAAAAACAAAAATCAGAATCAAAAAGAAGTACCTACATGCAATATGGAATGCAAAATTAAATATAAATGTAAAAATTAAAAACAACAAATGGTATCACATTGAAAACAAAAATCAAAATCAAATATGTATAATATATGTATGTATGTATAATACATATGAATTTAGAAATATGTATATCAGTCGTCTAGATCCCGTAAGCACTAGCTTATATTAGATGAATTTGGGCTAGATGGTGTTGTGTGAGAGTTAATTTACAGCTACAAATATTTATATTTATTTATATCTTAAGAGAGGCGCCCAGCTTGCCACACCACACTTCCAACCCTAGATGAAATTGAAAACCATAATACAATTTCGAAAACTAAAATTAACTTCGCAATTTGCGTAAGCTGGCAGCAACCCTAACAGTGTAAACTCGAGTCGGAACGAACTTTTCAAACATACCAGGTACTTAGTTTATGAGCATATGCTTAGTTTGTTTAAAAGTGTACAAGTTTCACTTCAAAATAGGAGGCAACATGTTTGTACAGTTTATTTACAGCCATTGAATAAATGTTTAATATTGTAAGTAACAATGTTCAAGACTGTTAGGGTTGGCACTTGAATAGAACTATGAAACTGTATGTACTAGCGAAAATATTTGAGTCTAGTTTGTATCAAGTGTATTATGAGAAATTAAAAGCTTTTTTCGTCATTTACTGAAGTGATATAAACGTTATTTATATTTTCGAGAAATAATTAGTAAAGATACACGTCACAATATACCTACGTCATATAGTCCAACGTTTTTTCTTCGAAATTGTAAGCAGAGGTGCCTACATTTCACCAGTTATATATTTGCTGCTCTCCGTAATATTTGATGAGTTAGTTGAGTCTGGTTAAAACGAAAAGAGGCAAATCTCTAATTCTGAAAATGCCATCTTTCAGGGGTCGAACTCGAGACCAACCGCGTAACGTGCTATCTGAGGGGCAAGTGCGAGTTTTTGCGTAAGCTTGTCGACATTCACGGCGCGCCAATTCGTATGGAATGGACACCCCGCCACCTAGCTGTAGACGCGGGAACTTGTCTCGATTGTATACAAATCGGCGATAACGCGCTCACCCATGAATGTCGACAGGTGATCGCCAAAACTTGCACTTGCCCCTCTGAACCACAGAAACACTCTTAAATAGAAATACCACAAGCGGTCACCCGTCTTACGACCAACTGTAGCGTAAGAGTAAATATGTAGCATAAAGTTCTGATCGTTTTCAAAACATTGAGCTAGCGGGAATACTAGCACTTCAACTTTATTCTAATCAAAATATTAATCCTTTACTATAATATTTACTTACTCATCAACTCTGTCAGCACATCTAATATCTAGGTCAAACTAGCTCAGACAAGTTAAATAATTGAAATCAGTGTATCGAGGCTCAACGGTGCGGCTGTTCTGTACTGACAGAATCTGCAATCGTTAAATGTCAATAGGTAAAACTCGACAGATCTGGGTGCCGAGGTCAACGTTGAAATTTCACGGGGAATATTTTCAGGTAGAGAGTAAATCACAGAATAATGTTCCTATTGGATCAAGTATAATTTCGTGATAAGCTTCTTATTCTATAATAAATAAATAAAAAAATTTGTTTATTCATGATGTCCACAAATTGTTTTACAATGTCATATCAATCTATAATTACTAGTTTCTTATATAATCAGCTTATGATATCATATTAATCTCTATGAAATTAAAGTTTCTTACTTATTTCAAATTATTGACTATGCACTTAGTGGTAGCGTCTTACCTGATCTAGGTTTTTGAATAAAAACCTGTGTTTCAGGTTATTGCTACGTCTTTACTCTAATAATAAACGGACTATACTATAAGTAATAATGGTACGTGATCTGTCAAATAACAAAAAGAATGATTATCGTTATGACTTACCTATATCCAAAACTTATTGTAACACTTCTAATAGCTTTTCCGTGTCATTATAATTTAGTTTTCCTAAGTATTCTGATATTAAAATTTTACATTTTCTGTAGTTTAAGCGATATATATATTTAGAATTCTATTAATTCTGTTATATAAATACGGTCCTAAGAATACATAGAATCTTTTTACAAACGCATGCCTAGTTTGTGACTTTATACAAACCAAATCTTGTCGTCTCTTGTCCAGTGGAGAGACTGGTATGGGTAGCTTTGCGTGCTGGAGGAGTATAGTGTGCAACACAAACAGCTGACGCACTGTTAGTACCTTACATGCTCTGTATAGCTCCTGTGTGGGAGACCAAAAAGGATTCTATTAGTCTACTGCTGGACGTAGACTTTGGTTGTGGTGGTTTAGGGAGAGAAATGGAGGTCAACCACCGTACCAAGTGTATCACGCTGGTCAGACTGGTTGAAGGGGGTTTCGTTTCGAGTTTTGCTTTCTCTTCGCAAAAATAAAGGGGTAGTGAGAAGGTCGAGGCCCCGACGATTTCAATGGGGGTCCTTCAGAAATACCATTGCACTTTAATATCATAACATCGATGGATGTTTATTTACTCAATTTCTCAACACAAGGTCAGTGCGATCAGGTTAAAATTGGCATTCAAAAATCCTTAATGGAAACCAGTTACGAAACTCCGGTTTCCTAGACGGCCGAAGCGCCTGGAACAGTACATAGATGGGAAAATTTCGGGTGGGCTGTAGGCTACTATAACATAACTTTGAAAAAAAAAAAGCCTGATTACATTACACCAGCAATATGTTAGATTCTACTCAGTATTAGCATTATAAACCTATTGAAACATGTATCAAGGTGCCAACAGAAATACTTAAAATCGCAACGACATTAATAACAGACCTTGTTCGGAATTATATGAAAGTGTAAGATTGATCGAAAGTAATTTCTCTCCATCTTAGTCGATGGAGACTTGGTGAGACGCACAAATCAACTGATCGATGACAACGTAGAATATTATTGTGGTTTTATTATACCAATGAAAGTTGAAACAAACAATATACCGTTCACAGTTCGTAATATAGATATTTTGGTGTATTTCTGATTAGAAAATACCACAGAATTGATTACGTACCCACGTCTTGCTAATGTATGGTAAAATTCAATGTTTGATGTACGTGACATAATTTAGAGTGGTACGTGCAGACATGTAACGAAAAATGAAATATGGTATTTTTCTTGCAAAACAGATTTTAAAACTGTTGTAGAGATAGGGAACTCGTATGTAATATGGTTTTTGTCGAGTAAGCCTAAAATGAAAAGTGCTACTTTAAAACTTCAATTAATTCGTCAATTTAAGCTTGAGAAGTGCTTATAATCTAATGCTGCGTTCACAGTTGTAATTTTGTCAATGAACCATGCATTTTGTCAAACATGTTGTCAAACTCGTAGCTGCAGTTTTCAACGGTACCTACGACACGCGAGTCTGATACGGTAATGGAGAAATGCGCCGTAAAAATGTTACAAATGTAGACACAGCATAATGTTCGCTGGGTGTAAAGATGTTTTTAAAAATTTGCTATTCGTATACAAGAGTTTAACCAAAATTATTCAACCCCAAAACTAAGACTAGCATGCCTTGATACTAAGCATATACCCTGATAGCAGTCCTATTTCAGTAACGTTTAACCAATTAAGCGGTATCGATCGCTATCATAAGTCCAGCACAAGACTACGATATGCTTGACAGATTCGGATATGTTTGGAAGATTGATTGATTGAGCGAATAAACCATGTAAGATGCCTCGTCCACATAATTAAATTTACTACTGTAATTTCTCTATTTCTATCATACTTTACTTTCTGCATTCTGATTCTTCCCACTACTCGTATATCTATTTGCCTGTTTGCATACCAACGTACAAAAACCAGAATAGGAACACTGTCCATAATTTATTGCCTTTGGCCAACCATTGCAGCATTTATGTGTGGGTATGTGTGGATCTTGATGGAACACTGTTGGCGATATCTCGATTGTATACATTTAATATTCATAAGACGAATAGGCTTGGCATTTGTCGTGATCTTTGTGGATTGGGCACAGATTCAGTTCGTAACTTATAGCTAGCTATACATATACATGCAGCAGCATAATTCGGGAGGCATAGATAGTGGCCATAGAATAACAAGTACCTAATAGAAATTTCTTGTACTATAAAATATAATGGGAAAGTAAAGATAAAATAAACTAACAAATGGAATACGTAAGTTATGTCATTTTTAAACCATTGCGGTTTTTAATGTACTTGACGTAATTTTATTGAAAGTAAGTTATAGATTAAAAACAAATAAGTAAGTTTATAAACAAAATGCGCAGCGTTAGATTTAATACCAAAATACTTATACTCACATCATACAGCCGGTGCCCCCGTCCCAATTATCCGAAAACAGAAATCAACTCCAAATATTGTACTAAACGCTGCCTGCCACGTTTTGATTTGCTCAGTAATGTTCCTGAATGTTGATGAAATTTGCGACGCTTGCTGTCTAACCTTGAAAAATTTCTGTATTAACATTTTTAAAAAGTAAGGCAATTTTATTCCACACTAGCTGACCCCGCAACTTCGTTTACGGCACATAAGGTGTATGAAAGGACAGGTATTTCTTCATCAGACTCATTAAGCAGCGTGGGAAACTGCCCTGTTTGCTTAATCATAAAAGAGCTTAATGATGCGACCTGTTACGATTTTATTATATGTATTGATGAAGTACCAGTAAGTAAAGTTAGATCGCTAATAGCATTATGATTAAGGCTGATTTATATAAAGAGGAAAGCTTTCATTGTTTGTTTGTTAGTTTGGATCGCATAGCCTCCATAACTACTTACCGTAACACTATTCCCGCTGAACGTAGGCTATGTTTTATTCCCGTATTATCACGGGAACGACAACTACGCGGGTTAAACCGCGTGACGCCCGCTAGTAAATAATATAATTTGTTAATTTAAGTAGGTGACAAGGCCGTCTAGAAAACAAATAATGATTTTGTACCTCTACAATGACCAGAAAACGTTCGTGTGGGATCCATGTAAGGATAGTTATAAATGTAGGTCAGGAGTTAGGGTGCGTTTGCACTTATGTTAGCATGCTGTATCTAAGGAATTTCTGATCTCCGTTGCAGTTTGGAGCTCCCCCGCAGGTACGATGTTTTGGCTAGAGAATCAGGTAGATTAAGTCTTTGGACGATAGGAACTTCTGAACAGCTTACGTTGCTAATATTTAGAATACTCCAACATGATAATATTTCACCTGCTGCGCTGTCAGGGATATTTTTCTTCGTCAAATTTTTCCCAATGAGCTTGGTAAGATGTTCTTTTAGCACAACAGCAAGATCCTCCAGAAAACAAAGCAAGGTTTTCATACTTGGCAGATTGGTGCCGTGTGTTTTTTTTTTATATTTAGCTCGCCAAAATGACATCGCCACCAGCCTGATGGAAAGCCGTGGCGCATCTAGCGATTGGGGGCCACTTCTGACAGTGGTCCTCAAGTTGGTGGCCCTGTGATGTGCCTCTTCACGCTCCTCTTGAAGAACCTGGGATTGAAAGATGAGGGAAACACGTGTTTATAGTTCGACAGAGGAACGATCTTTTGAAACGCTCAGTTCTTGCGAAGATTCTCTCCACTGTGTGTGAGTGGCATCTTTGCCCGGCACGTGTTGTTCGGGATCGGAAAGGAGAGGGTGGGATCAGGTTGAAGTGCTCTTCAAAACATTTGCCGTGATACATTCGATAGAAGGCAGCCAAGGACGCTATGGTTCTTCGCTGCGCCAACGGTTCGAGGCCTCCCGTCACCTCAGGACAACCAATTCGAATAGCACGTCTCTGCATAGCGTCAAGCGCGTCTAGTAAATACCTTGCGGAGTCATCACAAAGTTGAGAACAGTATTCGACGCTTAGACGAATTTGCGTCTTGTACAGTAAACATCTCTGATGTGGCGTGAAATACCGTCTCACCTTATTTAAGACTCCTAGTTTCCGCGAGGCCAGCCCAATACAACTCTCTATGTAGTTTTTGTAATTGAGTTCACGCCGGACGTCTATACCCAGGATCTCCAGGTTGTCCTTTAGTGGAACCGTAATGCTCTGAAGAGAGGGTAGGGGTAGGAATGGGGACTTCTTAGCTGTAAACGCACACGCCTGTGTTTTTCTGGCATTGAACTCGACCAGGTTGTCTGAACCCCATTGGGCAATGTGACCCAGGTCCCGGTCGAGATCCGCCACGAGTTGCATTCTCTTCTCCTCCACGTCGCCTCGCCCCTCCGCTGGACGGCCAGAATAGCTCCCATGTAGAGTACTATCATCTGCATAACAATGAATGCACCCAAGGGACAGTATATCATTGATATGCAGAAGAAAGAGAGTTGGGGACAATACCGATCCCTGTGGTACTCCGGCATTTACTTGCAAAAAGCAGGAAGCCTGACCATCACAGAGAACCCGTATACGTCGCCCGTGCAGGAAGCTGGCTAACCAGCGGCACAAATGAGGCGGTAGACCGTATGCCGGCAGCTTGGAAGGAAGCGACGCATGCCATACCCTATCAAAGGCTTTAGCGATATCTATGCCAATAGCCAGAGATTCGCCGTGCCTCTACATAGCCTTACCCCAGGTGTGTGTTATGTACGCCAGGAGGTCACCCGTTGATCGTTTCGGCCTAAAGCCATATTGACGATCGTTAATTAGCGAGTGATCTTCCAGGCATGCAGCATGAGCTGTTTGTTAATAATTAGCTCGAACACCTTGCAGATGACGGTGGTTACGGCTATGGGACGATAGTTGGCCGGATCCGACCGATCCCCTTTCTTGTGTCATGTAGGGCTGTTTGGAAAATGTTTCTCCCTTCCCTGCGAGCACTCCGATGGTCTCCGTAGTCTCTGTTTCTGCGTAAACACTTTTATGTGACGATGCAGGATTTTTACCGTCGAAGCATAGACATATAACACCAATTCTATGCGTCGAAGTATTAATATTCCAAATTGCTTTTCTCTACGGCACTAGATACCATAGCAGTTACAGATAAACAGCAGTTTAACTTAATCTATTAGCTGAATGACAAAGTTCAAAACTTGAAAAATGTAAAATGAAAATTTCCGGTTCTAAAATAAATCATGATATGGCGCCGATCCAAGAAGCATCGTTACTTTATAGGTAGTAATTTTGATAAAAAAGTATATTTCAGGCCTGAAACTTAATGACAGCAGAAATATAAAATTCGACAACACCAGATGCGACTTCACTAATAAATTTTTAGTAAGATGTTATCTTATTGATATTTAATGATGATTGTTCAAAGATTTGAGCAATTTTTATACAGTTTATTAAAAGGTTTTCTCATTTTAACTTTTAAATTACTAACATCAACACTTAGAAAATATCATTCTCTGTCTTAAGTCTTTTTTTTTTCTTGCTTTGTGTTCTCAGCATCAAATTTTATAGGAACAAATGTAACTGCAGTGAGGTAGTCACATGTCACTAATGTATGTATTAATGTGTTTTAGTAGCCGCCGGGCGCTTTCTGGAAGTCAACGGCTATTTTCTATAATCACACCGCAGATTTTTATTTTATTGGGTGTAAATATTTAGTTAAAGCCCTTATGCATGTATCCGTTCAGATTGTGTAATGAGAACTCCGCTTCGGTTTTCTACAGGGGTGTTAGTTGTTTTTTTTTTTGCTAGGTCGGTCGGCAGCGAGTATTTGGCACTTCGGTTGCAAACGTCTATAGAATATGGGGGTCATTTTCGATCGTGTCGGCTGTAGTTTGTTTGCCAACTGGCTGGTATTAAAAATTTCCGTGGTAATTCTGGAGATTTCAACATAATCATAGTGTTTGTTTCGATGATTATAGTTCAACGGTGGGAAAAAGGCAATCCTCTGTACTCTACTTCACTCCTGTTCTATCGATTTGTAACTATTCTCATGTACTCTACAATCTATACTGTTAAATAAAATTAAAGTAAAGTTTTAGAATTACTGTATTGTACTATTGAATGTATAAAGTTTTTGAGATAGAGTAAATTGTGTAAGGAAACTACAGAACCCTATCACATTAAGGTAACATTTATTTTTATTCAAAACTTACACGACGAAGAAAGTTGGCAACACTGAAAGAGTAGAACAATAATTTATAAAAGTATGGAATCTCTTAAGTAATAAGGTTTACATAAAAAGTTCTTTTATGAAGCCAACCAATCACTGACTAGATATAATGCCTGAGAGTAAAAACTGCCTACCTTAATGTTTAGCGAGGGAAAGTGGCTTAAAATTTTGTACTAAATCATGTACGTTGTTGTGGTTTTTGCGGGTAATTTGTCTAAAATGACTTGGTTAGTGCTCTGGAGATTTATTTGTTGGTTCATAAAGTATTCAGATAGGCAGATCCTTTTTAGATATTTTATCTGCGCGGATGTTATGATGTCACGACCTAGAACCAACTAAAACCTCACGGTCCCTATCTATCTGCCTAGTGCGGGGCACCGGATACGTACGTCTACTTAATTATAAATAATCAAATACTAATTTTTAAAAATAATTATCAGGCAATCTACTAAAACTGACCTGAAATATAATAAAAACCGGCCAAGTGCGAGTCGGACTCCCACACGGAGGGTTCCCTACCAAAAACAACAAAAAGTCCTATTTGTAACATGGGAGCCCCCCTTTTTCTTTTTATTTAACGTTAAGGAAAATCCTTTATGGATGCTATGCCAGACTCCTACCGACTAAAAACCCTACGTAACGCCCAACAGACTACGGTTGGGAGCCCTGGGTAAGCCCTCGAAAGGATGTCCCAGTAAATGTACATTTTGTTTTAATTATATTTTTTTTTATGAAAATACTCTGCTCAATATTCTGAGAGTATTTCAAGCGTCTACTGGTTGCCCTTATTACCTATTAACACTACATATTATAAAACAAGTATTGCACTGTGGTGGTTGTTAACCACAGAGCAACGCGCGCCTTAGACAGTTCGCGTTGCTCTATAGCACTATAGTGTTAACTATCCTGTACCTGAAATATATACTGTACCTACCGTAGAGGATCTATAGATCCTCTACGGTAGGTACAGTATATATTTCCAAAAGAGTTTGTGAACTCTATGTTTAATTTCTTTTTCCGAATATTGATGACATTATAAATACGATACGTCTCGACAGTCTCATGCACCGAGCGTGTAATTGAATTGTGTGTTTGTACGTAAATTGTTTATACTAGATAAAAATCTAAAATATGGGCTCATTGTTGACTATTTCCTATGAAATTGCTATCTATGAAATATTACACCTACCTAAAGTAATCTGCTGAAAGCGTTGTTCACTCTTTAAAGAAAAAATATTTACGATGAAAGTCGAAAAATAAGTTAGTATGTGACCCGTATAATGTTCAATCATGGCGACAAGAAATTAATTTCATTGAGCAATATTTGACTTTGCTATACCTCCTAAAGTATTCATTTAAATTGCATGGTGTAAAGGGAAGAAATAATCTTGATTATATGTTTAAGCCAACTAACGTATTTAAATTGAGATGGACACCTTATTACCTAAATAAGATAAAATGGCGAAAAAATACGTTTGTTGTATGGGAGCCCCCTTTAATATTATTATGTTTTTGTTTTTAGTATTTGTTGTTATAGCGGCAACAAAAACACATAATCTGTGAAAATTTTAACTCTCTAGCTATTACCGTTCATGAGATACAGCCTCCTGACGGACAGACAGACAGACAGACAGACGGACAGCGAAGTCTCATGAATAGGGTCCCGTTCTTTACCCTTTGGGTACGGAAGTACCTACATTAATGATTTAAATAGACTTGCAAGTGTAATATTAAAATGGGGCCTGGTTACTTAGTCAAACACCTTAGCAATCGTAGTTTGAGTGAACATACTGTCAGTAATATTGACATTACATTACAGGACGAGATATTTGTCGGTGGCGCTAGAATAGTATATGATTGCCGGGTTTAAATCCCTTGTATTTCTGTATCTAAACCGTAAATATTTCTTTTGGAGTTGTGCTGTTTTTTTATATCATAATAACAGGCTAAAATGGGTGGTAGATACGACAGTATCTACGACGCATATTAGCCTGTTTTGCTAAAATATCATTTTCAAATAAATATGTCGTTACATTTGTGACGGTTAGTAATTAAAAGAAATTATAGTATTATTATTACTTAGGGACGTTTCCAGTTGGTTGACGAGTTAAGTAATAAAGCGTGTCATACAATATGTTCCTATAGAAATATAATAAGCTCTGTTTGGCTATGTAATCGAGGATAAACAGTGAAGCTAAAATTGTTCCACACTCTAAACGTTACGTTTAAGATGCTAACGGAATTTTGCATGAAGAGAGAATGCAGACAAAAATAACTTTATAAACCTTTTTTTATAAAACTCTTTTTGTATTTCATTAAAGAGTTAGTTCGACTTCAACGAATAAATCTTTAAAGACTAGACTTTTTAGGGTTCCTGATTCTTTAATGCATCCTATTTTAGTATGCAACAGGTTTTACTATCAAATGGCGGATGGCTAGATGTGGATTCTATCGAGAATTTATTACCTTTAATCCCGACCAAGCATCAGTCTCAATTGGGTCCTGATTTTAGATCCCTGATTCCTGCTGCCACAACTTTCCATAGTGACCGCACTATATCTTCTACTGCATGTACCTAGAAATATTTCTGACTTTTTTCTTACTACTTGCATGTACTTTTTAGATCCCTTCTCTGGTCACACCACGTGTAGTGTGTTTGACAGTTTTGACCTTCTCACTTAACCATCGGAGTTTAGCACTAAGTTTTCGCCTATTTGGATGAGCGTAGGCTAACAGGTCAAGTACTTGATCAAAAGTGACTTGGTTGATCTCGACGTGAAGACAAATTCACTATGGCACAACCTTAGTGCTATTAGAATAGCAGACTCGATCATTAGTATTCTTCTAAGTTTTACGAGATAATATCATCTAAAATGTTTTATAATGTCCAACTTTTACACTCGACAAAGTACAATACTTCAGGTATTGTACTTTATCGAGTGTAAAAGTCAAGTTCAACACACACACACATCCAATATTTTAATTGCGTAGGATACAATAAAGACATCGAATGAATCTTTTGAAGTATGTACTATAGACGGAACCTGATTTTAATAATAAATTTTCATTGACGCCATCCATACTTCCGTTAGGTACCTTTCATAATATTCTTACAATAGAATGCCTTTTGAAGCTTCTGCTTTTCAAATTTTGTTAAAATACCAATTAGGTCAAAAAATGCGTTTATTTTAAAAAAACGTTCATATTAAAGATAGCCAGACGCTTGGAGTCCTTTATAAAAACGTAAAAACAGTGCACAAAGACTGTTTTCGTGTCTATTTATTTCCATACATGAATAATGAACAATATACAGTAAACGTACCTTCACACGCCGAATACATGTCTATTATCTTGACACCTTGCGACCTGTCAACGATCAATGTTCACACCTATCTATTTCGAAAAAGCCTTTCAGTAGAATATTAGTAATGTATTCCCACTAACACAGTAGAGGAAAAAGAATACTC
Source organism: Miltochrista miniata (assembly GCA_933228765.1). Classification (NCBI taxonomy): domain Eukaryota; kingdom Metazoa; phylum Arthropoda; class Insecta; order Lepidoptera; family Erebidae; genus Miltochrista; species Miltochrista miniata. Next base: position 26,584,930 of record OW121756.1, read on the forward strand.
TAGACTATTTTTATAGTAATGATGTAGGTATTTGGTGGAGACGAAAGTTCTACACTAAAATATCGGAATGTATGAGAGTCGGCTACTCAGTAATCCCATTCCAGCTTTCAGGTAATTGAAATTTATCCATATTGATGCGAGCAAACGCTATCACAATCAATTTTGCTTCTAGGACAGAGCTAAAGTTTGCAGCTAAGCTAAGTACCTATATATGAAACTAAACCTTATCATAGAACTTAATTACAAAGTGGTCTTACTGTTGCTTCGAATCGCATATGGCAATCGAGTGATATGGAGGCGATCTACATCTTTGATTGCAATTAGGTTAGTACACAAAATCGTGGTCAACGTCTCGATACATAGAGAGCGTTGCTACAACCTCAAAAACCGGCCAAGTGCGAGTTGGACTCGCCCATGAAGGGTTCCGTAGCAGCAAGTTACATAATATAACAGTTCTTGTAGTTTGTTGTAACTTTGATTGATGTTTTAACACGTTCGCAGTGGTAGTGATTTTTCTAGGCGAAAATTGCTGTATATGAATGACGTATTAAAAAAACTACCAACTAGATCTCGTTCAAACTAATTTTCGTTGGTAGTTTTTATGACAATGTACATCATATATTTTTTTATTATTTATCATTCTCTTAGCTTAGAAGTTAGAGGGGGGGGACACATTTTTCCACTTTGCAAGTCTCTTACGCAAACCTATCACTTTATAAAAAACGATGTTAGGAATCTCAATAGCATTTTTGAAGACCTATCTATAAATATCCCACACGTCGTATAGGACATTTTTGAATTTCAGGTCTGAGTATGGCGACCCCCAAATTTTTTTTGCTTTTTTTCTAGTTTTATATAAAAATCTTAATGCGGTTTACAGAATACATCTATTTATCAAGTTTCAACAGCATTAGCCTTATAGTTTCGGAGAAAAGTGCCTGTGACATACGGACGGACAGACAGACAGACATGACGAATCTATAAGGGTTCCGTTTTTGCCATTTGGCTACGGAACCCTAAAAAGGGAAGAGAGATAGCCATGTACATAAAATAAGTGGAACTTATTATTGTGTAAGTACATATTCATATCTGCTTCAATAAACATAAGGTCCAAATGGGAAAAGCTTGGTGATTTTTTTTTTATTCTTCCAAATTGGCCACCACAAATTGGTACCATCATATTCCATTACATCAAGTTAAAACAGCATTCGAACCTCAATTATGACCACATTCCGCATTCCAAAATATCTCATCTCGTCATCTGTTAAAGGAAACCAAAGCTCTTGTATTTCTGCCGATGCCGGGGCAATTCTTTATATTAATTTTTGGCGACTATTCCTCAAATAAATGCAAAGGAGGTCAGAACCCATTAATTAGAGGTGTAAAGGAAAGGGTGAGAGAGATATTCCTCCAACAAAGGGAGGATCTTCTAACCAGGCAAGGTGATCAGCCATCAGGTGGACGTATATACAATACATAATCGCGATTCAGAATTGTTTGAATGTCAAACTTAAATTATTTTTCTTCTTGATGACAAGTGGCGGTCGTCACAGAGGTAAAGACATACGGAAAAGTAACTTACTTGTTTGCCACCTTAACGTTTACCGCAAATTGGTATTTATTAATGTTAACTTAACAAAACGGACTATAAAATAGTTGACACGTACTAACATTTTATCACGAGCCTCATTCAAAAACACTCCGAACTGCAAAAATATATATATTGAGATACCAAAGTTTGTAATTTTCAACCACTCAAAGCGTTTTATGCATATAAAACCGGCGCAAACCTAACGAAATTCCTGCACCAACCATGTTTAAAGTAAAAAATACACATCTGAAAACTGAAAACTAAGCCGGTACTGCGCAGTGGTCCATTGCTCCCGTTCTAGTTAGAGGCACCTCGCTCAGTCGCCGCTCACATGTCGAGAGCTCTCGACCTTTACCGAAGCACTAATCGACACTGTTCTTCTAAAGAGCTTTCTACTCGCATACATTATACACGAAGCGCGAAAACCAGCAGTAACATGTGATAAGTGATGTTAAGTTCAAAAAAGTAGTTTGGAGACAAAAATGAACGAGGTTTCAGTTTAGTTTTTTCGAGAAAAGTGGGAAGAAATGATCAAGAAAAGTTATCAAGGCGTGTTTTTAAGCTTCGTATCTATCTCCTTCTGCTGTCAAATTACTGAAACTGTAGCGAAAAGTGCAAGTAGGTTTATTGGTAAGTCTCCAATTAATTTGAATATACCTAATGTTAAGTAGCACGAATATTTTCCACAAAAACTTCGCACATTAAACTCTTATTAATTTATGGAAACTAAGGTTGCAGGGGTTGAATAAGGTACAGGCAACAAAAAAGAAAGTTGGCGCGTTTAAAGTTATTCAACCCGGGTGTAGGATAAAAAAATTCATCCGCTTTAGCTAGATTGCAGAGCAGATACAAAAAAGCTGACCAGACAAACTACTGAATTAATCTTAGTTTTTAATATGATTTAGAAGAGAAGTTGTCGATAATAATTAATTATTATTATTATTGATAAATCAGGCAGGCAGTTGCTTCAACTGATAGTTGCCTGTATCATGTCATTCTATGTCATTTTCTCCTTTCTATTAATTAGTAACTGCTTTATTTCTTCACCTTCAAATACTTTCACTTATTTTATACCATCACAGCAACGCGCGCTTAGGCAGTTCGCGTTGCTCTATGTATACCATTAAGGAGGAAGATATTAGGCCCACCTGAACGAGTGATCACCGTAGCATAAGGACGTTTTTGACATCAGTGCTACACTACTTTTAGTCGGTACGAGTATAAGTAAGTAAGTAAAACTTTATTGTATGTACACCAAACATGAAATTGATAACAAAAAAATATAGTGTATACATAATGTACAAATGGCGGTCTTATCGTTAAGAGCAATATCTTACTGGCAAAACAGTAGATGGGAAAAAAAATTGAGAAATGAGTCGCGGTGGTGTGTTGATTTTTCATGGATGGATTCATGAAGGAAACGAAAACAAATCCACACGAAAAAAAATCGGTCAAGTGCGAGTCGGATTCGCGCACTGAGGGTTCCGTATCAAAAAGCGGCAAATTATCGCGTTTGTTATATGAGCCAAAATTATTATTTTTCTGATTCTAGTTATAGTTTTTTTATAGCGGCAACAGACATATATCATTTATGAAAATTTTAGCTCTGTGGCTATCACGGTTCCTGACTATATACAGACTTTTGACAGATAGACGAACAGGCAGACAGTCGGACAGCGAAGTCTCAGTAATTGGGTCCCGTTTTTAACATTAAGGTACGGAACCCGAACAAAAATAGGTGTTCATTTTACAGTTCATTTTCATAAAACAATATCTCTGCCATCTTCTACTTGGCTATAGTTACAGTACAGACATATCACTATGTAGCGGATAATATTGTTACGCTTGTTAACAACAGGCAGTAAAAGCTTATTGACAGGGCTAAGATTCCGAAAGTAACATAAACCGTGTCAATACATGAATAACAGATTGCTAGGCGTTTTACATTTAGGTCTTATGCTAAATTATTTACTTACACGCACCTTGGGGGCGTTCGCCACCCCTAAACCTTGAATCCAACACTTAAAGTAAAGATTTAAGTACATAGACTTGGGAGAATTTATTTATACTACGTCTTTTAGTGCCGCGTGAAAATGCTAGGACGCTGAAAGTACAACAAAATCCCGCATGAAGTATTGAATACATTATGTACGCTGCTGCGGAAACTTCGCAAAATATCAACGAAACATTTTTCAGTACTTTAAATGTGTGTCTCGGTGGCGCAATTCACTTCGTATGCGACTGTCGTTACTAATGTCTTAGAACGTATTCCTGGGTCGCGTAAAGTAATATAGTTTATAGTTGTTTAGATCATTTCTCTTTCATTAGCTTAATTGAGGATGTTTTTGAGATTTTTTCTTTTTTACTAGCTAATAGTCGAGGTTTCGCCCGCTCGTTGAAATTTTCCCGCTTCCGCTTCTCACGTAAACCATTCATGGTATAAAATGAAGCTTTATGCATGTGTCAATCAAATAGATAAAGTAACAAACATATTGACAAACTTTCACGCTTATAATAATAGATAATAATAATAATGCATGATTTAATTTTCTTACCCAACATTGTGGCTGGGTAATTGTATCATAATTCACTAAAACACCTTCTTGCACCATGTTAGCTGATGAATATTGCAATGTCTTGAGTACAACTTACACTCACGAGTCACAAGTACCCAGCACTTTGGGGAATAAACATCACTTCGCCACTGCGTAGTTCCCAACGAATAATTTATAAGGTGTAATGAAACGTACATAAACATGATTGATGGGTATTCTAATATTTGACTCATAAAATTCACGATGATAAGCAACTAACACTTCCTTTTTCCAAAGAAAAATTTTCCTCATCTACCTACTAAAATGTTACCTGAATTTTCTTGAACAAAATATTTCATAATTGTTATAAACTGCGTATTTAGATCGCGACACTTGACAAATGACAAAATATGATGAAAACATTATATCAAAGTAGCCGGTGGCAGATGCCGGCCGTGACGTCATCAAAAATGCTTTACTTATTTATATTCGGACTGATTTTCCGTTAATTGGGTCTGGAATAATGTAGTGCATTCATTTATTATGCAATGTGAAGTGCGGTTAAGCATCCTAGTGTAGTTTGTAACATATTGGAAGGTATCGTTCCTAGGTTTTAATTCTCAGGTCGGACCAAATATTTTTATGATTGCGTGTGTGTTTATAACAGACTGATGGTGGTGAAGCTCCGAATATTCTGTTCTCCTTTCTGCATTTAATGAAAACGTGTTCCAGGGAAAAGTAGTACGAGTATCCCATGTGTATTCTAGATTTCTAGAAGACTATTCGCATCCCTATGTCAACTTTTTGTACAACTTCATAGTAATCTTACTAATATTATAAACGCGAAAGTTTGTGAGTGTGGATTAGTGGATGTTTGTTACTCTTTCACGCTCGAACGACTGAACGGATCTAGCTGAAATGCGGTACAGGGGTACCTAGATATAGGTCTGGAATAACACATAGGCTACTTTTTATCCCGGGGATAAGTTCCCACGGGAAACGGGAACAAAACTTGACGCGGGCGGAGCTGCGGGCGTGAGCTAGTACACAATAGGTATTGGAAACATAGGCATTCTATGAACTTACCTATCTATTGGTATTATATACAGTTATAGGTACGTCAATGAAAAACAGCAGTAAAGAAACAAACAAAGTGCTAAAATTTTGCGTAGAAATAAAACAATAATTTATATGGTTGGTGAAAAAGTTACAGCCGATCTGACAAGAAATATATCAATAGCTTATTTATTGGGGAAAGATTGATATCCGATATTGTACTTTTCAGTCACAATAAGTACTGCCAAGTAAAAAATTTACTCTGACAGATGGCAGACATTGTGTTCACCACAAACTTCAAGTTTAAACCTTAAAGCGAAAAATCCTAAATCTATGGTTTAAACATATGTCAGAATTTACTTCTATCTACGAGGACTCTAATTTACTGTATGTTGTCACTAATGCTCAATAATCTTTTAGTTGTAAGGCATCGTGTGGTTCTAGTCGGTAGGAGTCCGGCATAGAATCCATGTAGGATTTCCACACGTAAAAAAGAGGCGTTAACTTCTACAACGATGATATTCTGTGGTAACTGATTTACGGAACTCCTTTGGATTGTCTCCAACTCACGTCCTACAAGACTACAAATTGAGTGACTGAAATAAAATTCTCAGAATACAACAATTGCTGTGTCGTTAAATCTTAACTAAAACATCTATATTAAAATGTTAACAAACTCGCTTCTAGCCAACGTCAAATTATAATTAGACACGTCATGCACGACAATCACGGCTTTCAAAAACAGCAGATCTTTTATACGTTTAAAAAAAATATTTCTATGAAATTATCTATGGTAGCATGTATGAAAAGTAAGGCAATTGCCTGACTTTTTGTTGCCATTTTTCAGTGTTAGTAACGTATCTATAGTTTTTATATATCATTGGTTTAAGCAGCGTTTTATTCTTCTTTTCCCCTATTAGTACAGTCATTTAGTATTTTTACTTGGAAAGTTTTCCGGGAGTTTTGAAAATTGGTAATTTTATTGATTTTGATATGCGCTTTCCAAATTTCAACTTTGCCACCTCGTATGTTGGCCGCTCGCGCCGCCATTTTAAAAAAATGGCGCCCATAATCAGTTTTTTGATAATAACTCCTTTCCGACGCATTTTACAGGAAAACATATCTACACAATAAAAGTAGAGGAAATTTCCTACAATTTTTCATAATCTTTTTTTCCCTAAAATGAACAGTTTCGGCGTAGGAGCGCCGTAAAGTGTAATTCCAATCCTTTTTCCTTCACTTCAATAACTTCACTTTCTTGCAGTATATCACCACAAATAAAGCAGTTTACTTAGAAGCCATGGCTCTGTAAATGTAAACGACACTGTGAAATGATAAACGTATACTGATGACTCATACTAAATATTTCTATTGAGCTCAGCCGTGGCCAGATGTTTCTTAGAAGGGAAAGAAGGGGCCTGAGACAGAAGGGACGTATTCCTTTATACCTGCGGAGACATGACAGACTATAGTTAGCTAGGTTTTCATTCTATGGAACAATATTTAACCTTTGTATAATTTTTATAATTTACAAATCACAATAAGAGCAGTTTAAAATAATATTACACGTTGGTGTGGATGTATAATGGTTTACGGCGCTCGTACACCGAAACTATTGATTTTAGGAAAGAAAAGGTTAGGACATAAATTGTAGGAAATTTTCTCTACTTTTATGTTGTATAGAATGTTTTGTTGCATAATAAAGATTACTTACTTACTTACTTACTTTTTCCTGTAAAATGCGCCGGAAAGGAGTTATTATCAAAAAACTGCTTTTGGGCGCCATTTTTTCAATATGGCTGCACGAGCGGCAAACATACGAGGTGGAAAAGTTGAAATTTAGAAAGAGCATATCAAAATCTATCAAATTGCCAATTTTCAAAACTCCCGGAAAACTTTCCAGGGAACCTCTATTTTTCCGACCAAATGACTGGACTATATAGAGACTCGTATGGGAACAACCCGTGCTGCCACTCTGGATCTGTTTTATACTAGGACTAGATAGTCTGAATTCTTCCTAATGCCTACACTCCTGAAGAAACAAGATTGTTCTGAGATACATCTTCCTAGGTTTCGCCTTTAGTGGCATACCGTAAAGGTCGTAGTGGCAAGGTTTAATCAGTTTAATCTCTAGTCTTCTGTGGTGTTCGAATTTGGCTACATTGCCATTGTCAAAATTTCTAAATCGTATACCTACATATCTACGTATAAACATAGCACAAATACATATCCGGTTATTCGTGCGCAATAAATAATTGTGACAGTGTTGCATAACTGTTACAGTGTGGCCACCCTGATTTCTGTGGTTGCAACACGTTTCCCACAAAGCAAACATATGCGACAAAAGAATATGATCTACTTTCTGTGCAAATATATGTGCATTTTTTTATTTTCTTTTTCAGTAGTATTAAACATGATCGTAAAAATGTTTCTCATATTTTTATTTACTCTTGCATCTTTTTATTTCCTTTGTGTGAGGCCTCCCTTCCTTTTCTACGATTTAATTTAGCTGGTCAATATGACGATGCTGACGTACCGTGGTAACATCTAGAAATTGAGAGGTACACTATCGCAAGTGAAAGCTATTGACAGGTGCCCTTAACTTATCGGCCCAAGGATATACTTATGTATTCTATTTTTTTAAATTTAAAATGTCTTTTTTTACGTGTGGAAAATCCATCATCAATGCATGCCACTCTTACCGACTACAAACCAATACTTTTCCTACCTACTGCCTGCGGTTGGGAGCCCCGGGTAAGCCCCGGAAGGATATCTTCAGAATTCTCAACATACCTCTCGACTGCCTCTGTGGCGCAGTCGGTAGTGATACCGCCTGCAGCGCTGGAGGTCGTGGGTTCGATTCCCACCGGAGACAAATATTTGTGTGACCCATAAATGTTTGTCTCAAGAGTCTGGGTGTTTCTATGTATAATATCTATGTATGTATTTAAATTTAAAAGTATATAAGTATTAATATCCGTGGTCTGATACCCATAACACAAGCAGGTTATTCCTAGCTTACTTTGGGATCAGATAGCGTTGTGTTAGATGTCCGTGAATATTTATTTTTAACCGACTTCAAAAAAAGGAGGAGGTTCTCAATTCGTCTGTATGTATTTTTTTTTATGTATGTTAAGCGATAATTACGTCAATTATAGACGGATTTCAAAAATTTTTTTTTGTTGAATAGGGATTACTTCTGAGGTGGTCCCATTTTCACTAGGTCAGGATCTGATGAAGGGATCCAGGAGAAAACGAGGGCAACCACCGAAAATTGTAGGGACAACTAGTGCGCTTGTTAACTTTTTAATTAAGTGAGATTATTTTTGAAAAGCAATTAGTATGCTAACTGATCATAAATTTTAAATAAATTTAAAATTTTTAATTAAGTGCTTTAATGTTCTACACTTTAATGAAGGTCTGGAGCCGATCTGATGATGGAACCAAAAGAGATTCGAGGGAATTCCTTAACGATTTATAGCAGCTACCTTGTGTTGGGGCTTGCTTAATTTGTATTGATGAGAACTTTGACCTAGATAGATATAAATTTTATTTCACCCGTCACTTAAAATAATGAAAAAAAATTTTTCAATAAAAAATACAACCGACTTCAAAGATATCCTGAAAAATAAAATTTACTTAGCACAAACAAAGTAATATGTATTTTGATTTATCACATTTTATTCAATATAATATTGAAGTTGGTGCCATGAATAATACCTCCCTAAACCTATGAATTTACTTGGCGACGACTTCAATATGATATTGAATTAAATCTGATAAATCAAAATACATATTACTTTGTTTGTGCTAAGTAAATTTTATTTTTCAGGATATTTTTGAAGTCGGTTGTATTTTTTATTGAATTTTTTTTTTTATTTTATTTTACCTACCACTGCGGCCTCACCTAAATTTAAAATGTCTTAGGCGACGAAAACAGAGTTCATGAACTTTTAATTTACATTAAGGTTGAGAATATTCGTTAAAATTGTTTAAACTTTTTAGCAGCCATTTTAATTTTAGCGAATTGTGGTATGTTTTTCAACACTTGCTATGAAGTATTCTAGCAATTTCAATGATAAAATGCCTGGCATTTCGCAATATATATTCTTGACCATACTCTGCATATTAAAACTGTGCGGTAGTAAAAAAAACAATGTATATACTCACTTATGCCCATCCCTTTGGACATTCTTCCCGCGAATTACAGACCGCGGAGTTATTTATTCATTACATTTTAACTTTTGTAATTTCATTTACAGTCCCTTGGTCCTGTATTCCATTCAAGGTTTACGATTGAAAATGTTTATATTGTATGCATAATGAGTAAGATTGTTTGGAATTATAAATTTAACTTGTTTAAAAGATTAAATTGTTTATTTAAAGTTTACTTTTCATTTTGAGTTTAGAAATGAATTATTTTGAATGAGACTTTCAGTAAGATAACAAACAGTAAATGTTTTGTTGTCTTACTGAAAGACTAAAGTAATGACTGAAGACTTTCTTATAAAACAATGCAAAAATATAACAGTAACAGTGATGTAGAGGGACCTTATAGACATATGCACATCGCAAACTAGCCAGAAACTACTATTATGAGAACTTGTACCGAATGTGCTGATAGAATATTTAATACTCTAACTCTAAGCAAACATCTGCAGTGCAAATCACACAGATAGGTATTTGTTACGATATGGGAATAGAATATGAGATTTTAGAAACAATAATCGCCTACACCTCCTTCGCGAACCTTATGACTTATTTAAAATACATTTTTATCACAGACGGAAACGCAAATGGTCCTCGAGATGATGACAAGTGGACATTTTTAGGACATTAGCCAATGTGCGGCTTGTTTGAGATGGGTTACCGCGTATGATAATGCCATTTCAGAACATTTCCACTTAGTATGTGCCAATGCAGTCATAAATACTAAATATAAATAAATCAGAACTAGCTCTTACGGAAGCTTACGTCAAAAGGCAATCTGATAAAAATATCACAGCTGTCACATCGAGTGACGTAGGTTCTACGAAACCTACAAGTGTTCGGAGGGTAGAGGTAAAAACAGAAATTAAGATAACATACGAACATTCGCATGTGTTATCTATACGTACAATAAAATATTTCATACATACATATAGTCGCGCCTTCATACTCCGAGAGGTAGAGTGAGGCAATTTTAAAGGCCTAAATTTTTAAAAGCCCATAAGGATTTCAATTTGGCTGAACGACTGTCATGTAGCTGACGACCGAGACCAACGGCTTTTATCATGACTTCCAAATCAGTACAGGCAAAGTTATATTTATTTATTAAATTTCTTTGATACTGTTAATATAGCTACGATAAATAGATAATATTTTTTTTTTATACCACTAAGGTGGCAGACAAGCACACGGCCCACCAGAAGGACCGGTGGTCACCGCAGCCTATGAACGTTTGCAACACCAGAGGCGCCACACTTGCGCTGCCGACCCTGTAAAAACCTTCTTAGACCCCTTTTGAAGAACCCCATACTGTAGGCGTTTGGGAAAACCGAGTCAGGAAGATCATTCCACAACCTAAGCGTGCGCGGAAGAAAACCCCTACCGGATCTAACCGTGCTCAAACGCTCCGAACGTAGGGTGTGAGGATGAAATCCCTGTCTATGGCGAGCGGTGCGATGATAGAAGGTAGCCGTGGGCATCATGTCAAACAATTCCTCAGAGCACATACCATTGTACAGGCGGTAGAGCACGCATAAGGAGGCATAGTCTCTCCTGTCGCGAAGAGGTTCCACACCACCTGTCAGTATAGGATCGTTGACAACTCTCACAGCTCGCCTCTGCACCGAGTCAAATGGGCGAAGCTGATATTCAGGTGCCCCCGCCCAGAGGTGACAGCAGTACTCCATGTGTGGCCGCACTTGCGACTTATAGAGAAGCAGTGTTTGCGCCGCAGTAAAGTACCGCCGCGCCCTGTTGAGCACACCGAGCTTCTTGGACGCCAACTTGGCCTTGTCCTCCAAATGACTGCGGAACTGAACGTCACTGGAGATGTCAACACCAAGGATCCCTATACTTTTAGAGATGGAAAGAGATGTGCCCTGGAATCGTGGCGCTACAGTAATTGGGGCTTTCTTAGCGGTGAAGAAACACGCCTGTGTCTTGGAGGGATTGAACTGGACAAGGTTTTGTCTACCCCAATCGGACACTCTAGTAAGAGTAGCCTCGATTTCAGATACAAGCTGTTCACGACTTTCTTCCACTGCGTCCCGAGAGATACCGGGGCGGCCTGTGTAACAAGTGTCCCCTGTACTGTCGTCTGCATAACAATGAATGCCGTCAATAGACAACATGTCATTGATGCAGCAGAAACAGGGTAGGGGACAACACTGAGCCTTGCGGTACTCCAGCGTTTATGGCCATGCAGTCAGAACAGCTGGCGTCGACAACAGCCCTGATGCTTCTATCGGCCAAAAAGCTGGACACCCATCCGCATAATCTCTCGGTCAGTCCGTAGGAGGGCAATTTTTTAAGAAGACCACGGTGCCAGACCCGTTCAAAGGCTTTAGAAATGTCGAGGCTCACTGCTAGAGCCTCGCCCTTACTCTCGATAGCCGTCGCCCATCGGTGTGTGAGGTACACGAGAAGATCGCCCGTCGAGCGACCGTGACGAAAACCGTACTGCCGGTCACTGAGCAGGTCGTTTTCCTCAAGGTACCTCAGGAGCTGTGTATCAATTACACGCTCCATCACCTTAGACAATAGTGAGGTGACGGCTATAGGCCTGTAATTGGCCGGGTCGGTCCTATCACCCTTCTTGGGCACAGGATGCACATATGCGATCTTCCACGACGCCGGGACTTGCCGCATGGAATAAGAAAGCGAGAAAAGACGTGGAAGTACCGGACACAACTCTGGACCACACTGCTTAAGTACTACCGCGGGTATACCGTCTGGCCCACTCGACTTATGAACGTCCAGAGAACGAAGCTCCCGTCGGACGTCCCGCTGCGTAAATTTAACTTCCGGCATGGAAGTTCCACACCACGGAACGTCCGGCGGCACAGCACCCCCGTCGCTCATGGTCGAGTTAGAGGCAAAGAGAGAACCCAAAAGGTCGGCCTTCTCCCTGGCACTCTGGGCCAGACTACCGTCGGGTTTAAGCAAAGGTGGTAAACCTGACCGACAGAAGTTTCCCTCGGCAGCTTTGGCAAGCGACCAGAATTCACGACTCCCTGAAGGGTACCCTGCTAGCCGCTCACCAATTCTGCCGACGAAATCGAATTTAGCCCTGACAATTCTTTTGCTGGCCCTCGACGCGGCATTTAATTTGCGTTTCACCTCAGAGATGTTAGGATCTGAATTTGCACGAGCCGGGGTCCAGACTCTGTAGGCAGATTCTTTCAGCATCAAAGCTTCTCTGCAGAGCCGATTGAACCACGGTCGCTTTTTTGCTCCTACAGGGATCCAGCGGTTGGGAATATAGCACTCCTTGCCCTCCAAGATCCCCTCAGCGACTGCTGCAGCGCAGGAATCCAGATCGTCTGAGGCAAAACAAAGCCGCCTCCACGGGTACGACGCGAAGAACTCCCGCAGTCCATCCCAGTCTGCTGACTTATTGTGCCACACATGTCGCCACTCCTTGGGCCGAGGTGGTTCAGGCCTTGCGAGAGGCACATGCGCCCGAATGATACAGTGGTCCGCCGATCCGAGCGGAGCATCCACTGAGACGTTGTATCCATCCGGACGCGTTGTCAGCAGGAGGTCCAGCAATGCACTATGCTCGTTCTCCTTATCTGGTATCCTCGTATGGGATTTAACCAGTTAGGAGAACCCATAGGTCAGGGCAAATTCGTGTGCAGCGTTCCCCGCAAAGTTGGTCATCCGGGAGCCCAACCAGTCAACATGATGACCGTTGAAGTCCCCCAGAATCACAATCTTCGCAGAAGGATACTGCTCAATCACCTTGTCAGTCGATTGTTGCAGGTGGTCAAAAAGGCGAACTGTGTCCGTGTTACCGCTGTGAGACCTGTACACGCACGCGTAGATCCGAGTGTGGCCCCCGTGATCCACGCGCGCCCATAACATAGACAGGTCCCTGTCTTCAAGGCTTGTAAGACGGCGACAGCAGACATCATCACGGACGTACATACATACCCCGGCTTTCGGCTTGAAGTTGTACACAAGCTTATAGCCAGGGTACATTAAGTAGGATGTATCGCCCGGGCATGAAATCTGCGTCTCCGTCAGGAAAAAAAGGGTCGGCTTCGCAGTTTCCAGATGGTGGTGGACTACGTTGAGGTTCTTGTGCATACCTCTGATGTTGCAAAGGTCCATGTAAAGTGTGGACGACGAAGCCGCTGTGTATACTTTTCTTGTCTTTTTTCCTTTAGCCATGTTTTTTTTTAAAAAAGGGGGGTTAAAAAAGTGAAGAGGTGCCTGTGTGCCGGTGGCGCAAGAGACTAAGCGAGACTCTAACTAACCAAAGGCAGGCAGAGGTAGTGCGGTAGATTGGCACGGCGTACGGAAGGGCCCCCGGTCCCCCCCCCCCCCCCCGATGCAGAGGCCGCGTCCACTCCGGTATCCTCCTCCGGCACGACCACCGCACCAGGGACTTTACACAGGCTGCTGGTTCAGCCTCCTGGGGCGGAGATTATGTAATCCCCAGGTTCGGGTTCCGTACAGCCTGCGGGCGGTCAGCGGTCAACCGTTTCACCGGGTCTCCCTGACCGCCGTACCAATATTCCGCGCCTCTATCTGCCAATGGAGACAGATTAAGCCTCTGGTCTCACCGTCACCGGCACAGAGTCACCCCAATGAGCTCTGGATCCCTGCTAACCGACGGAGAACATAACCCAACCGGAGTCAGGTTACTATTACCGCGGTCGTCTGCAGGGCGGAGGTACTGCCCCAGGCGGGCTGCTCAAGGAACGGAGTAGCGTTATGCCCTTCCTCCTAATGTGGGCTTTTTCGTTAATCCCTAAGATATTGAATCTTAGGGATCTGATTGAAGAAGCCACTACTGTACCCTCAGGGTGTAACGCTAGCTCCATGAGAAGTAACGCATGACCCCTAAACCCCGAGGGATAAATATATAATACTACTAATAAAAAAAAGTTACTGTATTGAAATTTGATCTATTGGTAAAAACTAGCTAAATGAAATCTTGAGCTTGAAATAGATCATAATTAATTTAGCACTGACCTTAGCACACTTAAAGATTTCAATTCCTTTGTCGGTGAAGTCGACAACGATGCATTATCATACTATGAAACTTGCTTCTCATTTGCCATTTATGTTTCTGATAAGAGAAAAGAAGAAAAATTATGATTTATGGTTTATTAATGTGTGCTACAAAGAATATTGTATCAACTTTCACGATCTGAAAGCTACAAAGCGCTTCATTCATACTCAAAAAAGCGTGATTCCTCTCTGATCCCATAATAATTGGAGCGGACAATGCAAGAGAAAATGATCACAGGGACTACAAGTCATTAATTAGCTCCCACGCAAACAATGAAAATGGACGATAATGAGTTTGTTTCTAAAGATTTGAGGGAACTAATTAAAAGAATGCAGATGCTACCATATTTAACAAAACCCGTGTTTATTAAATTTTATTATTTTATATACCTAAGTTCAGTTAACTTTTTTATCGTGACGCCTCATGAAGATCCCAGAGGCGTAAGCACTTGTGTTAGTTGGTATTGGTACTATAGGTACTCGCAACCACTCGGCATACTTTACCTTTAATTGTGTAGATATGTGGTCCTGACTTATCATGAATAGAGTATGTAAATTTCGCCCGTTTTATGGATGTGTGCAATTAAAAAGAAAGAAAACATGTGTCTGGCACCTTCACACGATACATATTTGCTGTAAGTGCGAGAGTCGTTCTTGTAAGCACATGACATTGTGACACATTTACACTAGGTTATGCTATTCCTCCAATATTTTTAGGGTTTCGTAGCCAAATGGCAAAAACGGAACCCTTATAGATTCGTCATGTCTGTCTGTCTGTCTGTCTGTCTGTCTGTCTGTCTGTCTGTCCGTCCGTGTGTCACAGCCATTTTTCTCCGAAACTATAAGGCCTATGATATTGAAACTTGGTAACTAGATGTATTCTGTGAACCGCATTAAGATTCTTATATAAAATTGGAAATAAAGCAGTAAATTTTAGGGGTCCCCATACTCAGAACTGAAACTCAAATTCTTTTTTTTCATCAAAACCATACGTGTGGGGTATCTATAGATAGGTCTTAAAAATGCTATTGAGGTTTCTGACATCATTTTTTTCTAAACTGAATAGTTTGCGCAAGAGACACTTCCAAAGTGGAAAAATGTGTGTCCCCCCCCCCCCTCTAACTTCTAAACTAAGAGGATGATAAATCTAAAAATAATATATGAAGTATATTGCCATAAAAACTACCAACGAAAATTGGTTCAAACGAGATAGAGCTGGTAGATTTTTTTTAATTCGTCATAAACCGCAATTTTCGGTTAGAAAAATCACTACCACTGCTAACGTGTTAAAACATCAATCAAAGTTACAACGAACTATAAGAACTTTGTAATATGTTACTTGCTGCTACGAAACCCTTCATGGGCGAGTCCAACTCGCACTTGGCCGGTTTTTTTAAAGTTCGAATTTTAAATTGTAAACACGTACTATGTTAATGCATTTAGTTTAACGTAGATAGACTAGATTAGATAGAAACCGGTTTATAATTTGTTTAAGTTTAACAGGACAAACAAAAACACTCTTGTTATTATAATATTATATGGATCTCACAAATTTTATAAACTTCATTACTTTTATATCTCTTCATAACAAAGTAAGCCGTACAATAAAGAAGGTAATCTTGAAGTTATTTCGATCAAAAATTTTCTATGATCAAAGTATGGAAAACAAAGCAGCTAAATGAAAAAAGAAATTACAGTTTCATCCAAGCTTTTTAATGTATTACCAAGGTCAAAGTTCAAAGGTAGTACTTATATTAGCAGACTAGTTGTTGCCCGCGACTTTGTACGCTACATTTTATATGTGATTCTTTTGATATAACTTTTTTATTTATGAACCGATTCACATGAAACAAACACTAAATATAAAGTGGAGCAAATCGCGGTTTGAGCGGTTGCTGAGATTAGCGTGCACAAAACGTACAGATAAACAGACATACGGACAAACTGGGACATCCTTCCGAGGGCTTACCCGGGGCTCCCAACCATAGGCTGTTGGGCGTAACGTGAGGGTTTTTAGTCGGTAGGAGTCCGGCATAACATCCATGAGGATATTCCTTCACGTTAAACAAAAAAAAAAAAGACATACGGACAAAACTTCTAAAAATCATTGTTTTGGGTTCTATTGCGTTCATAGAGCCCCCCTTTCCCCTATAATGTTTTTCTTATATATCTTCAATAGTCAGACAACGACCTGTTACGATTTATTATATGTATTGATATTGATTATAATAACTGGGTAAAGTTACTCGTTGTTCTACAATACCCTACAAGCAAATGTGGCTCAATTTCGTGTGTTATTTTACGAATAAATTAACAGTTTACTAAATAACACGCTAGTTTTACGAACGTATGTATTTAAAAGCAAGGGTTTATGTTTTTTTAATGTTTTGTGTTGACTAATTAGGGTATGGTTTTCAACTCCCTGGCCCTATAGACACTATAGAGGTCATATTAAGAGCCTAACAAACGCCAAATTACTAAACGAATATAGAAGATATACATTTTAGCGTGCAAGAAAGACAGAGATGCGACCGGTTTTTGTGCGTTTTTAACGAAATAAATTAAATTTTAAAAAACTATTACCAATATGAAAAAATGCTCTAGTGCAAATGAAGATTTTACTATTGTCTTTCTTATAAATATTTTATATTATAAAAACAACTTATAACATACAAGATCTAGCTTAAAATTTCACGAAATCGAGGTATTTTCAACACAAAAATGTATCGAGGGTTTTATAAGTAATCGTGTTTCGAGCCTAGAGCGTTTTTAGTTCATGAACTGAAGTTGTCTGTCTGTATCGAAATTTTAATTCCACAGACCTCACGAGTCCTGAGATCTAGATCAAAGTAATAGTCTATTTGGCGTCATATGGACTCTTAAGGTTGAAATGCATGCTCAAAAATTGTTATGGATATAATGGCTTTTGCATTAATTCCGTATGTCCGTATGCTTACACTTAAGGACCTGGGCTTAACTTATTAAATAACAAGAGCCCAAGTCCTTAAGTGTCAGTATCCAAAATTAATACAAAAGCCATTTATCCATAAGAATTTTGTATATAGCGGGCTTGAATTCAATGCGTTACAGTTATTGCATCAAAAAAGTTACGTGAACTCTACTAGAAAACTAACCACTATGATATCCTTCGCAGCGATGATAAACCAAATAGAGCTGGGAGACTTACACCTCTGATACTCCTCTGTATATAAATATCTACATCTATATTGGCACCGTCTTTTACTTTGAAGCGTTGAATAGTATGAAATTAGGAAAGGCTGCTGGGATTGATAGAATTTCTGTCGAGATGCTGAAAGCGGGTCGTGGCGTGGTAGCTTGCCAGCTGTACCGCCTTTTTAATCTTTGCTGGCGAAATGGCAGAGTACCAGCAGAATGGTGCAAATCTGTCATAGTGCCGCTGTACAAAGGTAAAGGGTCACAGCAAGAGTGCAAAAACTACCGCGGCATAAGCTTGCTCGGTGTCGTAGGCAAATTGTATGCGAAAGTTTTGATTAAAAGAGTGATGAATGAAACTGAAGGAAAAATGTGGGATGTACAATCAGGATTTATGAAAGGAAGGGGATGCACGGATCAGGGGCCTTACTCTGCAAATTAATTTCAATCTCAATTTAAGCGTAATCCAATTCCAATGTTAATTTTAATGTCGCCTAATTTGGTACTCTTGAAGCAAAATTGTATCGGAATCGCTAATGCCGCGCGATTGATATGTCATCGTTCTAATCCACTTGAAGTTAGCTACGTCATCGGCCGCATAAGTGTTGCTCAACATATTACGATAAACTGGTAAAAAACTGTAAAATGATCAATCAATTCAAATACAAGGCTAATAAATAAATATAACAAAAATAATTGATCTGTAGATTACTTGTAATCTTTTTAATTCAATTTAATGGAAACAAATGGTCGAAATCATAAAATTAATATTGGCTGTATGTAGCATTATCGTTGCCTATTAAGAAGTGTTATTCAATAGTCTAAGATGAAGTGTCAAACTTTTTTGTGTGTCAGTGACTGTGTCAAACGATTTAAATTTAAAATTCAAAAACATTGAAGTGGTGTTGGTTTTGATTAGTTATATTTTATTCAATATCATATTATTAGTTATATTATATTGGTAAGCAAGGACGTAAGAATAATATTGGTAAGTAAATATTTACTTAATTAGACTTGTTATTTTAACAGGTAATACTTACTGTGTTTTACATAGCATTAAACCTAGAAAGAACAACTACGCCTCAGAGGCGCCCATGTCGGGATGAAAACGCTCCCTCTTTCTAATAAGCGTTCGTATCTAGCTGTCCTTTTTGGTGTGCCCTGCCGTTGCACCATCGTGAGTCAGGCCTTTTTTCGCGATAACTTCCAGTACCCAGTGAGCCTCTACAGGCATTATTTAGTTTGCAACGCGGGCACCGTCACTGTCTAACCCTTTGAAATCCGCACCACTGTGATTTTATGTTCAATGTTTAGTTACAATAGGAAGAATCCATAAAAAAAAACAAATAATAAAACCAATTTTTAATGAAATTTATGTCTTATTACATTGCAGCATCATCCACCCCGCTTGCAAGCGACAAGCCGAGCGATACCTCGCCGGCGCGGCGGCGCGGCGCGGCATCACCTTTCCGTTCCGATGAACCTAAAATATAGAACGGTTCGCCAATATAGAAGCGCGACGGGTCGAAGCAGAGTTGAGTTCAGCGCATGCACTGAACAAGCTAGCGGAAGCAGTCCTGGCTGTTAGTGAGGCTTTATGGGAGATAGCCAGAAAGATGCATTAAGTCCTTACGTTCCTAATTGTCAACTTTTTTCTTCTTCTTAATAAAGGTTTTATAATGTTATAATAATTATGTGTTTCTTATTTTCTCATAACGTGCTCTTTGTACATTATAGCCTTTCGGTCCATTAGGTCCCATACATGGAGCAAATATAAGAGAGGAGAGGGCCTAAGCAAGCGTGCACTGTGACCGTTCAATGCGGGTCCTGACGTCATCAGTGGGCGTGGTTTAAGTCAGTGCACTGTCCGCGTTTGTCTAGGCAACTTCCGGTTTGTTATACGCGAAAATATGTCAACATTCGTATTTCCGCGAAATTAGAAGAATTTCAGAAGATAAGGAGAAAGTGTTGTGTTTTATCGTGTAAAAATTACTCGGATAGACGTTTTGATGCTATGCATGGCATCACATTTTAGTTGTAAGTATTTTTATTCTTTATTTTCATAAATAGTTCTAGAAACATCTCTGACCCCCGGATACAGCAAAATATTTTTTACTCGACGCTAGATGGCGATACATTGTGTTTTGGTTACCTAAAATATGTAGGTGCGTAGAGCTCAGTAATAATATAATTATAATATTGTCAAGTATTTAAACTTATTTAGCAATAATTCCGAAATAAATTTATGCAACCAAAGATTATTTTTACAAATTTATTTAAGAACTTCGATAACAGACCGCCATCTATTGTCAAGAATAAACAGCACCAAAAACAGGATCGAATTTAGAATTTCACCGAGGGGCCCATAGCCGTCCTTTCTACTAGTAGTAGGTACAAAAAGTAATTTAGCAATGACTGGATGCAGTTCGTTCGTACTACAATAGGAGACATTTTTTATCTATCTTTTTATTTATAATTCTACTGTACGTGTGTATTTCCCTGAACTCCTCCTAAATGGCTGGACAGATTGAATATTTTTTTTTGTATGCGTTTGGTGGCGCCATGGGTGGTTTAGATTCACAAATCAGCCCGGCAGATGGCGCTGCAGTCGATATCTAGTTTGTAAAGTAAACGATGTTGCGCTGGTCAGCTAGTATAATATAAAAATGGATCTTCGAAATGTATGTACGCTCATAACTTCAGAACGGTGGAACCAACTTCGCTAATTCTTTCTTTTCTGTGTTATTTATAGCCAGGGCAAGGTTTGTATCAAATAAAATAAAAGCTATTTCTTATTGAAATCCGATTTTAAAAATCTCATATTAAAGATGGTGAGCGAGTGAGGCAGAATCACAGTCTGTTGCTAAGGTTACGAACGATAATGTAGTCCACTACGTCAAACGGTTCTTTCGAATTGTGTTTTTGCTGAGAAATTATCGCCGTAATAATTCTGGCTCATATTCATAATTTATTTGTTATTATTAATAAAAAATGTCACCAGTAAGGCGTCAAAGTATTGGTAGACGTACCATCACGTAATGCAAGTCGAGTCAACAATCTTCGTGACAACGAGACTGAAGAAGAACGTTCACAGCATTTGGAAGCAAATGAACTCAGAACTCCGGATACCGATTTCTATATTCATAGTTATGGCAGGACAACGTCTGTCGGGTCAGCTAGTTAATTATAATTTTAACAATCGATACCTACTAAGAATATTTTATTTAATTCATATTTTTAAAGTAGGTACTGAAAAAAAAAATCTTTAATTAATCTTACAAAATATTGTAAATGCGAAAGATTCTGAGTGAGGATGTATGGATTTTTGTTACTCTTTTACGCTCAAAAGGCGAAATGGACTTGGTAGAAATTTGGTACAGGAATAGATTATAGTCTGAAATAACACATATTTTAACGCTTTTTATTTCCAGAGTCGATTCCCATGGAATGCGGGAACGACAACAGAACGCTACGTAGGCAAAAGCGCTGGCGCTTCTGTTTTTGTATAAACCTGATTATGTTCATTGAAAAGTTTTTAAAGTACTTGCATTTTATCCACGGTATTAACGACAATTGGCGGCAGCTTGATTGGCTTCTTATTAGTAATTCACCATTATGAGGTTTATTTTTCCATATTTTTTTCTTTAATATTTACCGCTGACATAAATTTAGGCAACCAAACAGTAAAGGCATAGACAGTAAAGGCTCAATAACTGTTAGAGCTTTGATAACATATAATTTGAGTTTTGTAAATAAATCGTTTTCGCTATAATTTTCTCTATTATTGGTTCCGCATCTAAAACTATCACTATGAAAAAAACTCATGACAGTTTGTCACAGTTTCAGTATATAACACTCATGATCTGTCTCTTTATTGCCATCATGGTAGGTACTTTTAACTTGGGTGCGTACTCTTGTCTATTTGTCATTATTTTGAAGTGACTGTCACGTGAGCGAATGTCAGTCGAAGTCATATTTTGTTATTCTCTCTCTATTAGGACTTCATACAATCTTGAAAAGACTTTATAAAAAATATAGTTATGAATATTTATAATCTTTACAGCAATAACCACTAAGAAGCGGGTTACTTTCGATAATAAAAAATATCAAAATGTGTCATGAATTTTTTTCATAGTGATAGAAATAAAAAGAAAAACACTATTCATCTTGCTTAGAGTTTATACTCCGGGGGACAAAGTATTCCAACTTCGGCCCTGTTTTCAGTGTACAGTAGTAGTACTACGTAGTAACCTGGAAGTTGAAGTAAGCAAGTAGTTTTGACACTGACCGCTAGATGGATAATAGTAAAGTGGGCGGATACGAACCCCTCCTCACCACACCCTCCCCCCGCGCCGAGTCACACATTGTTTCATAGGGAAATCATATTACAACACCTCCTCTCTTATATTTGCTCCATGGTCCCATACCATTAAAAAATTGATACCTCATTGTTCAAGTTTTCACTTATGTCGGCAATGCCGGAGTGCCGACATATGTAAAACCTGTTCGTGCCACTGTTTTCTTTTGCTAAAAAATATTAGAATGTCACTTCTATTGGATGACACGTACAGTATAAATGTACTAGGTCAAAATCTTGCATGCAAACCAATTTCACATCTGTCAAGTCTATACGTCTCTTCCGCTCGCTTCATCACGATTTCAATTCGGAGACGACGACGCCGGCGCTATGAATGATTGAATTGTCATATCATAACCTTCTTATCTTTGACACAAAGTTACAATACAAAGGACTTCAAAGGAGTACACACAGGTATGTTCGTCATTTTGAAAATGAAGTCATAGAAAACATTATCTATACTAATTTATAAAGAGAAAAGATTTGATTGTTTGTTTGTATGGCCATAGGCTTCGAAACTACTGAACTGATTGAAAAATTCTTTCACTGTTGGAAAACTACTCTATCCTCGGTAAACGTAAGCTATATTGTATTCCCTTTCCCACGGGAACGGGAGCTACGTAGGTGAAACTCTGTGACGTCCGCTAGTCTTTATACAAGTTTATTTTGTTGAAATCTCCAGTCTCATCGCTTGCCTGACGGCAATTTTCTTGCTATATCGTTATTCGACATTTTAAAATTGGCATCCATAATTTTAATATCTACCCTATCCTCTGTGAGTCGTCGTAATACTAATAGATTTAATGATAAAATAGTTCAACAAATTTAAATAGATAATATTATGAAAGATTTGATTGGTATTTGTATCCATATTTGTTTGTTTGCATTGAGTAGACACTGATTACTGAACCGATTTGAAAAATGATTTCTTTCTTGGGAAGCTACACTATCTCCAGGTGATATTGGCTATTATTTTATTCCGCAAAACCGCGTCACGTCTGCTAGTATGGCAATAAGTTTATAAGAAATCGGTCAGGTCAGGTTCTGTTAAATAGAAAAAAACAGTTCAATATATAATTGAGTTCGGTTTTCCTATGATGTAGCAAGCCTGGTAGGTAGATTTGTAGGTCGTAACTAAATCAGTTCATGAAATTTCGACTGTTTATTAAGGTCAATGTTACCCGCAGTACGATCTACCAGATTGATATTAAATTTCCCATTGGGAAGCCATATCGTATTATTAATTGGTAAGGGAATGAGGTTTTCGGGATTTTCAGTTATTTATTGCTTTTAATGTATTTGATTTCAATTTTCTTTTTCATAAAAAGTATTATGTTATCTTTTTGCCTATTATAATGTAGATAGACATTCGCTAAGTTAGGGTTTTTCAAAATTGCACCACTTATAAAAGGGTTTAGTGTTTAGCCATTTGTCAAAAGCGAAGACTTGAAAGAACAATGGCAGAAAATTGTCTGATAATTTAAAAACGCCCATAAAAATGAGTTACGCCAAAGTAGTTAATTGTATATTTTGTGATTTTACTAGCATCTAAATGTTCAAATAAAAGCCGGCGTTAAATCTACATTTTAAAAGATTTTCAACGATTATTCACAGCCATGAGGCGTGTGAGCTAGCCAATCAAACCGTGCGTTCGTACCTTGTCAGTTTGACATGACAGATTACAGAATACTCCGCGCTTTTTGTCGAAAGTGTTGTTTTGTATGCCTTTTCTGATTTTCTTTAATAATAACCGATCCTGGACTGTTTTATGGACTCTGATTATTTCCTCGTGTGACTAGTGCGTGCCCAAACGACTCTTGATATAGCTTTTGAGTGACCTTGTGCTTTTCCCTACTGGACTGTTTATTTGTGCATTGGATTTGTTGTTCATCGATAATGGAAGATCGTGGGAGACAATCGAGGCCTACGCGCATTGTTTGTGTTAATTGCATTATATGTGTGAACATATTGCGCCGATTTGAAATGTTATACAAGTGAAATAAAAGAAATGAAAAAATAGTGGTTTTATTTTTCTTTCATGACATCACTTTCAATCATATTGGCAACAAATCTATACCCTACTCCTGTATATGTACCTACTAAAAGTTTCTAACAACAGTTAGATAAACTAGCAACTTGTTTACCTACTGCACGTACTATTTTATATGGGTAAGTACTAGATTTTTGGAACGAAGTTCCTTATCGCGCGTTGTGAAAGGGGGCTAGACGGAAAAAATTCTCACGAAAAGTTGTAACGACACTTTTGGTAGTGATAGTGGCAGTGATAGTGGTAGTGATAGTGGTAGTGATAGTGGTAGTGATAGTGGTAGTGATAGTGGTAGTGATAGTGGTAGTGATAGTGGTAGTGATAGTGGTAGTGATAGTGGTAGTGATAGTGGTAGTGATAGTGGTAGTGATAGTGGTAGTGGTAGTGGTAGTGATAGTGGTAGTGATAGTGGTAGTGATAGTGGTAGTAATAGTGGTAGTGATAGTAGTAGTGATAGTGGTAGTAATAGTAGTAATGATAGTGGTAGTGATAGTGATAGTGATAGTGATAGTGGTAGTGATAGTGGTAGTGCTAGTGCTAGCCAGGGGATGAACATGAACTCTACGAGCAACACCAAAGCAAATAGGAGTTTCGCTCTGTTCAGTTTCAGTCGCGCGTAAAGGTTACACGCACTCACTTTTTTTTTATATTTGTTTTCTTTTTGTTTTTGTTTCTGTTTTTGTTTTTGCTTACAATAAAATTTTAAAATTAAAATAAAATTTTATTACAATTCCTTCACTTTAATCGAAAGGAACTTCGTTCCATCCGGGTGTCCCTTGACACCTCTCAAGTTTTTTTTATTAGAGTTAGTCAAAACGTGTAGGTATACATTCAATAAAATAATAGTTCTGAAATATCAGTATGACCATCGAGAAACACTACAGTCGGTTACAATACTGTAGTCTGTAGTCACCATAGTGTTTGAACATTTATATGTATAGGTAAGTAGGTATGGCGGGACTAGGTAAGTATGACAACATAACCTAACGATAAATATACAATATCTTTATTTTCCGGCTTTCTCGATGGAAAATGAATTCATTTATGGAATCTACTAGCAAAACTGAAACGTTTGACATATTTTTCACTTATGTGCGCTCATCTTTTATGTCAGACAATT
Organism: Miltochrista miniata; assembly: GCA_933228765.1. Taxonomy (NCBI): domain Eukaryota; kingdom Metazoa; phylum Arthropoda; class Insecta; order Lepidoptera; family Erebidae; genus Miltochrista; species Miltochrista miniata. The sequence continues at coordinate 26,610,037 of OW121756.1, forward strand.
GCTAGTATGGGAAACTGCCATTGTTCTTTCATTTTCTTTTGACCAAAGGGCCACGTTGTGGTGCTTTAGTTCCGAAGAGATCAAACAGAGGTAAAAAATCTTAACTATTACCACAGTATAAAGAGAACTACCAGTAGCGTCTCGCCTTTGAAGTCGGCGAAAATGCCGACAATCTCTAGACAGTGATGCGAGTAGGGTTGTCACTAATATACAATACTGATTATTTATTTATAATAATTAAATTACATGTTAAATGGAAATCATGGCAATCTTAGGTATTGTTCAGTGTCGATTTTATCAATTTAATGTTATGTAATTATATGACAATTCTTCCAATTACATGTTAATGAAACGAAATTCTAGAATTTCTATTAATTTATAAGCATTTTTGGCCTCTTAAATACGTGTCTTATTTGCCTTCTAAATTACTAAGTCAGTCACAATTAATGAGCGGCTGAATTCATAAATTTTAGCCACTACACACCTTCTTTGTAAGCCAATTTAAATACAACTCAGCATCCTTATTATTTTTAACCGACTTCAAAAAAAGGAGGAGGTTCTCAATTCGTCTGTATGTATTTTTTTTTATGTATGTCAAGCGATATTTCCGTCAATTATAGACGGATTTCAAAATTTATTTTTTTGTTGAATAGGGTTTACTTCTGAGGTGGTCCCATTTTCACCAGGTCAGGATCTGATGATGGGATCCAGGAGTAAACGAGGGCAACCACCGAAAATTGTAGGGACAAGAGGTGCACTTGTTAACTTTTTAATTAAGTGCTTTAATTTTCTACACTTTAATGAAGGTCTGGAGTCGACCTGCTGATAGAGTCGAAAGACAGTCGAGGGCATTCCTTAACAATTTACAGCAGTTACCTTGTGTTTGGGCTTGATTGATTTGTATTGATGAGAACTTTGCACCTAGATTTATAGATCCGCCTTCAAAAAAAAAAGGAAATTCTCAATGTTTTATGTATGTTTACCGATATTTCCGTCAATTATAAACGGATTTAAATTGTTTTCTTTCTTGATTAGGGTTTACTTCTGAAGTGGTCCTATTTTAATCAGATCAGGATCTGATGATGGGATCCAGGAGAAATCGAGGGCAACCACCGAAAATTGTAGGGACAACCAGTGAATTTGTTAACTTTTTAATTCAGTGCTTTAATGTACTACAATTTAATGAATATCTGGAGTCGATCTGATTATGGAACCGAAAGACAGTCGAGGGAAATCCTTAACTATTTACAGCAGCTACCTTGTGTTTGGGCTTGATTGATTTGTATTGATGAAAACTTTTACCTAGATAGATATATTTTTCGGTTCACCCGTCACTTAAAATAATGAAAAAAAAATTTTCAATTAAAAATAGAACCGACTTCCAACAAATCCTGAAAAATAAAATTTACTTAGCACAAAGTAAAATGTATTTTGATTTATCAGATTTTATTCAATATAGTATTGAAGTTGGTGCCATGAACTCTTAGACCATATAACACGGGACTAGCCTTTGCGAACCACCGCATACAAAAATATTCTGCCAGTTTTCATACAAGTGAAGGGGGAAACACAAAGACATATAAAATTTCATTGCATTTAAAAATGTATTAATCGACAAACGCGTAATGGCTGTTGTGTGTTAATTGTTATTGTACAGTCAACTACAATGTAATGTACTAGTTTAATCATATAAAATGATATACTGATGTACAGGCTTTTCATAAAGCCAAAAGACCAAATGGTCATGTGCAATGGCAGAAAACAATGCTTAAGTAAGGCGCATCCTGTGGTTGGATGATCTAAGCATGAACTGAATACTTACATAAACCTATGGGTTTATTTGGCGCCGACTTCAATATGATATTGAATAAAATCAGATAAATCAATATACATTTTACTTTGTGCTAAGTAAATTTTATTTTTCAGGATATGTTGGAAGTCGGTTTTATTTTTTATTGAAAAAATTTTTTTCATTATTTTATTTAGCATCTGATTTTGTGATATGCATTCAAATAATAAATTTATACAATATTGCACAATGATATCAAAATAGATTTTATTTATTTATATTTTCGCTGGATGTTGGTAATACTAGAAGTGCTACCCGCGCACCACCAGAGACGTGCTATGCTACGTTGCTATGGATGACCCTTAAAGTACAGCAGTGATGGGCAAAATGTAATTAGATTAACCGTTACAAATTACAATTACTCTGTAATGCTTAATTCATTTTTTCTTTTAATTCTTTTTCATGATGGGTATCGTTTATGGGGTTATTTTGGTATGCTGAGTACGAATCACATGATAATTTTGCAATTCAACATGGCCGCCGCACCGTTATCACAAAATTTCATTATGGGTATCGTTTAAGGCTTTTTTTGGTATGCTGAGTACGAATCACGTGATGATTTCACAATTCAATATGGCCGCCGCGCCGTAATCACAAAATTTCATTATGGGTATCGTTTAAGGCTTTTTTTGGTATGCTGAGTATGAATTACATGATAATTTTGCAATCCAATATGGCCGCCGCACGGTAATCAAAAAATTTAATGATGGGTATCGTTTAAGGGGTTTTTTGGTATGCTGAGTATGAATCACATGATAATTTAGCAAAAATAGGCACCGCGAAGTTATTACAAAATTTCATGATGGGTATCGTCTAAGGGGTTTTTTGGTATGCTGAGTTATTAAATGATATCCAACATGAAATTTTACAATGGTGGCGCGGCGGCCATATTGGATTGCTAAATTAACCCGAAATTCGTACTCAGCATACCAAAAAACCCCTTATACGATACCCAACATGAAATTCCATAACAGTGGCGCGGCGGCCATTTTGGATTGCAAAATTAACACGAAATTCGTACTCAGCATACCAAAAAACCCTTTAAATTATATCCAACTTGAAATTTTATAACAGTGACGCGGGGGCCATATTGAATTGCAAAATTAACCCGGAAACCGTACTCAGCATACCAAAAACCGCTTAAACGATATCCAACATGAAATCTTACAATGGTGGCACGGCGGCCATATTGGATTGTTAAATTAACCTGAAATTCGTACTCAGCATACCAAAAAACCCCTTAAACGATATCCAACAAGAATTTTTACAACAGTGGCGCGGTGGCCATGTTGCATTGCAAAAAAAAAACAACTTTAAAAATAATATCCAACATGACATTATAACTGGAATACGGCGGACATTTTGTAATCGCTTTATAATAAAAACTATCCATGCAACATTGAATAAAGCTTAACTTTCTTCCGTACGCGGGAATTAATGAAATCGCAAATCCTTATTTTTCCGAGACGATGTCTTGCAATCCCTTACAGCACAATTCGTATTCACCATTTTAATTAATTTCTAATTAATAATAATACATAATAGGAAGCTGATGTCGTGAACGCGGCAGCCCTAAAAATGTGTCCCGAACGGCTAACAAAATTTTGTTCGCCTTTCGGGACATTACCTCCCGCGTCTCGTCCCTTGTCCCCGTCAACGATTGACCTGTCTAGACGGCGTCGTCGGCCGACTGTACAATATGTCGGCTGTGCTATTACACTAGATTCTTACCTATTAATAATAGTAGTTTATGACACTGTTGCATAATAAGGGGGCGAGTTTTTTTATAGTACCACACGAGTGTAGAAGACCAAGTTATGTACAGTGTCATACACTACTTTATCTATTCTCATACTATAATACCTGATTTCATTTTGTGATATATATAGTTGCTCCTTGATTTCGCCGGTAACAGGTTCATGGTCATGTTGGACGCAGTTTCCAGAATGTCTGGTGGTGTACGATTACCACCATCCTCGCTTTAAGATAATCATGTTTTTACACAAAAACTAATTTATTTTACAAACAAAACCAAACTTTGTTTAATTTAAATGTAAAATGTTGGCGCCAAGGCGCAAACATCGATTGCGCATGCGTGTTTCTTTTTTTTTTCAGGCTGCCGAGGCACTACTTTTTTTTAAAGTAGAGATTCAAACTTCTTTTTCCAGCTGGAGGTTGTATAGGTGTATCGTAATGATTAAAAAGTTATATTATGATATAGGTGTCCATACAAGACTTGTATCGTAATAAAACTTTTTTTTGGCCTGTGCGTAATGTTTGTCATAAGAGTATTGATTTCAGTTTTATAATCTTTGTATTATAGTATCAGAGTAGATAAATATAACTCTTAACTTGTAGTTTTAGTTTTGGTACCACTCGTATCTGCGTACTTTTTTCACAGAAAAGTGTTAATTTAATATTCCATATACTTCTTCTGTTCCTCAACGGAAATATTCTTACTATATAAATTATGCTGCCTACTTTGCAAATTTAATAAAGTGAAACACTTTTCCGAGGCTGGTTGTAAAGAAGATATTGCAACTAATAAGTATTATACTTACGTTGCTCTAGTAATAGCAGCACCTTGCTGTTTTCATAGAGCACATTGTTCTTTAACCCTACACTATTAGTTTATAGAATAGAATAGAATAAACTTTATTTGTACACCATATTAAAACTAGTTTTACAAAAATGTTTACAAAATGTTGTACAAAGGGCGGCCTTATCGCTGTAAAGCAATATCTGACAGGCAACCTTAGGATGGACAGAAAAGATGTTGATTGTAAGTCAGATGGGTAGTTTTTGGTGCAGAAATATGAAGCAATAGATAGTTGCAATACATACACTAAACGCATAAATACTAACATAGGCACATACCTACATACACAAAGTACATATCATCCATACATGCATACATACATATATATACATATTACATGTGGTGTAAAATACTCAAGCAAAGTTTTAATACCAATGTTTGTATGACCTTCTTCGATTCTTACTGCATCAGCGTCGTTACTAAAATGAATCTCAAGACACTTGTGTTTGGCTGTCGGGTTGTCTGAAGAAAACATACAGTTCTTTTATTCTCAAACCTCATCATAATTAGTGAAAGAAACATACACCTAACTAACACTGATGGACTCAGTAACTGACAGTATAATCATGAACTCTTATGATAATTTGGCAAAAAAGCTGAATTATTCCTGTCGGACCCTCTGCTTCATATATGTAGAGACAAAAAGGAAATTTTGCCGGAACACACTCATTTACAAGACGATGTAGATGAGTGAACATCACTCATATGCTTGTAATAGACAAATATTTATTGATATAATATAGTTATGAGAAACGAGCCTATTTCCTCATGCCGATCACGATTCTTGGCACCAGTTCCTAAATAAAGAAACTCACTGGGAACACATTCTAACCAGAAACTCTGTCCTGACTCCCGAATATAACAGGATTGCACGCAAACAATAACGCAAAGTTATGCATGAGGCAGGGGCGTGAACGTCTTGTTTGTGTATTCAAATCTTGTAAGTCTATTACAGTGTTTAGCGCTGTATTCGGGAAAGTTTATCGAAATAGTCCAGTCATTTGTAAAGCAACATTGAATTCTTTTTGTCGTCACTATAATCGTCACTCAAGGGCTTCGTAGTGATGGGTAGGACTGACCAGTGCCCTAACAGAAGCAGATTCAAGAAAGCAGCGCGTCGCGCTATATACTTATCATAATCTTGAGAGGGATTGGCTATAGACTATATTCGCTTCCCAAGAAACAGTCCCTAGCTATAACTGTTGATCTTGATGTTTTCAGCATCAAACATCACATATCCTCCGTCATCACGTTAAGCCAGACTTCCGTACAACTAAAATGAACATAAAAAATATTACCACAAAATTGAGCAATACTACAAAAATAAAGTAGCAAGTAAAAGATCAGGAATCCCAGATTAGACAAGTCTATTATTCTGGGCGCAGTTTACGTAAATATAAACTTGGGGCACAGTAAGTAAAGAATATCTCATCTCCGGCTATATGAGCGTGGATGTTGGTGAACTGGTATAATAATGTGCTCTGACTCAGACTGTGACTGTACTGTGCTGAGAACCAGTGATTTGAATTTTAAAAGAACTGTCTGTAGTTACTTTTATAGTAGCTAGGTTACTTTAGTTTAACAGGTCTTCAGTGTCTATGTGGCTGTGATGATTTTTTTAATCAAGTACTTAGACCAAAGATTATAATAGTATTGATAACTAGCTGAACCCGCAACTTTGTTTACGTCACATAAGGTGTATGAAAGGAGAGGTATTTCTTCATCAGACTCATCAAGCAGCGTGTGAAACTGCCCTGTTTGCTTAATCAAAAAAGAGCTTAATGATTAAGTCAACACGCCAGTTTAGATTTACCCATTTTTAGATTCATAAGTCTACGTAGGATTCTTTAAAGTGATATAACTTTTTTATTTATTAACCGATTGATATGAAATAGACACTAAATGTTAAGCGGAGCAAATCTTAACACAATAAAGAAAACCGCATTGCAATCGGTTAAGTGGTTACTGAGATTAGCGTGCACAAACGTACAGACAAACAGACATACAGACAAACAGACAAACAGACAAAAATTCTAAAAATCATTGTTTTGGGTTCTATTGCGTTCATAAAGCCCCCCTATAATATTTTTTCTCATTTATCTTCCATGTACAGACAGCGACCTGTTACGATTTCATTATATGTATTGATATTGATGATATTGATTGATGATGATAGTACTGCCTAAACTATAAATCTGTTCTTATTAAGTGGTCAAAGGTTACCAAGCATTCCTATAAAACATGACATTAATCGTTTAAAGTGGATGCTTTCAGTTCAAGTAGTTATGCTAAATAATTATCCCACCAAAAACATCCCTGTTGAAAAGGAGGCCAAGTTCCTATGGGCTAATTGTTCGCCTAAAAAAGGGTTGAAATCCAATCCAATGCCAAGTTTAGATGTACTATAAATAATCTAAAAATATCTAAAATAATGTTACTTCTAAATTTGAACTTGGCAGGGTTTCGTGCAGTACGCAACACTTGATTAATTGTATAATTAAATTTATTATGTATATAATTAAATTAACCTGCCAAGTTCAAATTTAGAAGTAACATTATTTTAGATATTTTTAGATTATTTATAGTACATCTAAACTTGGCATTGGATTGGATTTCAACCCTTTTTTAGGCGAACAATTAGCCCATAGGAACTTGGCCTCCTTTTCAACAGGGATGTTTTTGGTGGGATTTCAATACTTTTTTTCAAGAAACTGTACCTATTTTGTCTTTAATAAGCTTTAAAGTGTGCATTATGTATACATGACATTATTTTATACTCTCTCTCAACAAGACAAGCTCTCGAAAGGATGTCCCAGTAAAGGTTCATTTTGTTTCAATTATTATTTTTTTATGAAAATACAATGCTCGATATTCTGTGAGTATTTCAAGCGTCTACTGGTTGCCCTCATTACCTATTAACACATAGCAACGCGCGCCTTAGATAGTTCGCGTTGCTCTATAGTGTTATACAACGCGCGTCTTTAGACAGTTTGCGTTGCTCTATAGTGTTATACAACGCGCGTCGTTAGACAGTTCGCGTTGCTCTATAGTGTTATACAACGCGCGTCTTTAGACAGGTCGCGTTGCTCTATAGTGTTATACAACGCGCGTCTTTAGACAGGTCGCGTTGCTCTATAGTGTTAACTATCCTTGTATAGATCCTCTACGGTAGGTACAGTAAATATTTCAAAAAGAGTTTGTGAACTCTATGTTTAATTTCTTTTTCAGAATATTGATGACATTTGAATAATGACATTATAAACACGATATCTACGTCTACAACATAAATTGTGTGTTTGTACGTAAATTGTTTATACTGGAGAAGAATCTAAAATATGGACTATTTGTTTACCATTTCCTATGAAATAGCTATCTTTGAAATATTACACCTACCTAAAGTAATCTGCTGAAAGCGTTGTTCACTTTTTAAAGAACAAATATTTACGATGAAAGTCGAAAAATAAGTCAGTATGTGACCCGTATAATGTTCAATCATGGCGACACGAAATTAATTTCATTGAGCAACATTTGATTGTGCTGTACCTCCTAAAGTATTCATTTAATTTGCATGGTGTAAAGGGAATGAATGATCTTGATGAAATGGTCAAATTAACTAACGTATTTAAATTGTAAAGGATACCTTATTACCGAATATATAAGACAAAGTCGCTAAAAAACACGTTTGTTGTATGAAAGCCCCCCTTAAATATTATTATGTTTTTGTTTTCAGTATTTGTTGTTATAGCGGCAACAATAACACATAATCTGTGAAAATTTAACTCTCTAGCTATCACCGTTCATGAGATACAGCCTCCTGACGGACAGACAGACAGACGGACAGCGAAGTCTCATGAATTGGGTCCCGTTCTTTACCCTTTTGGTACGGAACCCTAAAAAGGATGACTCACGCTACGCAGTGCCGGGTCCGAGCCGAGTGCCGGCCGCAGCAAGGTCTATAGGTTATATATATTTTGTGTGAACAAACTCACGTTAAACCATAGATTTAGAATTTTTCGCGCTAAATCTACGCGTTAAACCGAGCGGCAACTGAGTGACAGCCGAACTACGGAAAGCGCTCATAAACAACTCGGTCCCGCCTCGGCTCGGCCACGGCCCGTTGCATGAATACAGTGCCACCGAGCTTCACCCGAGCAGTCGTGAATGCAACCGGCTCGGTGACCGTGCTACGGCCGACACTCGGCTCGGACCCGGCACGGTCTAGCGTGAGTCATCCTTTAGAATGCTTGCTGATCTCTAAACTACTGGACGAATTTGATCCAAATATTTCACAAATATGAATAACAATATTCAATGTGCAGTATTGACTTTTCCATAATTTATATGTATAGAGAATTTGATTGACATTAATCAAAACATTGACAACATCTTTCTCAAATCTGATTGAGTTTTTAAACATGACATGTGTTAAAATAAAAAGTAAATTAAATCAAAAGAGTCCTCTCATCACTAAGAAGTATTGATACAAATTCGAATCGAAACCCCCCGAAGAAAACAATTGTTACCCCCTTTTAGCCTGTTCTGGAATGAATTTCAATAAAATACGAAACACATCTTCCATCAATTATGTTAGAGATGATTTATGCAAATTTTGAAGAAGATCCGACCAAGGAATCCTGTGGTCCCATACAAACTTTGTAACCCTTTTCCAACTCACGCTTGACCGATTTCTCAAATTTCTCAATTTTTCGGTAATCTACATATAACACCCGATCTGTGTGCCAAATTTCATAACGCTAGGACAATTGGAAGTGGCCTAGAGGTTTTGATGACCGGTCAGTGAGTGAGTGAGTCAGTCAGTGCCAAAATTAGCTATATTCACAGGGTCATATTTCAGGATCTACTAAAGCTACATCTATGAAATTTGGTACACTGCCTTAGTACTAGTATATGATTATGTACGTACAATTTTATTTCTGTACTTGCAATAGGCACTGAGCTACAGGGGGGTCAAAAGTGGGTCGAAGCGGTTCGTGTAAATAGAGTACGGCATGCGCTCGGCCTGTTGCTGGAACTTGGCCTGCGCACTGCCGTGCGCTTAGATTTTAATTATATCGCTTTTACAGTATCATTAGATGAGCCACGGCTTTCCATCAGGCTGGCGACGTAAATTTGGCGAGCTTAGTATAAAAAAGAATAGTATGCCGTGCCAGGATTTCTTGCTTTACATTCTCCTGCTGGTAACTGGCAAAGGCTGATCCGTGGCCGTGTCAGTGACCATGACTTTGAACTATTTATCTACAGCATCATAACTATAAATGCTCTATCGTCTAGAACAGTGATGGGCAAAGTACGGCCCGCGGGCCAACTCCGGCCCGCGAAAGCATTTAATCCGGCCCGCCGATGGTCCTTCAACTAGAAGGCTTCGAGGATGGAATAGAAGGCCCCCGATAATCATATTTTGACGGTATTACGTAGATTCTACTAAGTAGAGCAATAGTCACAGGTTAAGTGAACAGACTTTTCAACCATGAAATTGCTGAACACCTTAATCACAAACCAACTCACTGATGATCACCTTTTCGCGTTGCTGAAAGTTACTCCGTCCCACGTTGAACGTTCATTTGAAAAATGGCACAAAAAATCCGTCTTCTTCGAAGTCCGTCTGTCAGAGTCTGTCCGTCAACTATACTAAAATCAGGAAAAAGGGTATAAGGTAAGGGATAAAGGTAGGGAGCGTCCCTTACTTATGATTTTTTTTCCGTTTTTGGTACGGAACCCTCCATGCGCACTTGGCCGGTTTTCCTATAATTCTGGCCCTCCCCTGAAATTCCTTCATTTTTCTGGCCCCCCATTAAAAAAGTTTGCCCACCACTGGTCTAGAAGTAGACGATATAAAATTATAATACAAAAAAAATTTATAGATGTACGAAATCTTTATTGGCGTCCTTCTTAATTATACGAGTTGAACGTAAAACACTTTTACTGATACCCAGATGTCACACAAATAAGAATGTGGAGCAAACGACTACGACTACTGCAAAAAATTATAATGTTATCATTCTGTCCAATAGCATAACAAGAGTAGAAAAATCAGTGAAGAGCATTTGAGACTTGACCCGGAACTTACGCAAATCTGAGACCTGTCAATTTTTTGCGGTTGTTCACAGGTAAAATATTGATTAAGGGATATATTAGGTGCTTACATATGAAATTGGCGTTTTGTATAGGAGGAACAAAAAGTCGAATATTTTTAAATATAATATATTTAATTAATCAAAGAATGAACCATTGTTTTCTATGCATTTTTGCCATCTCATAGGTAGTTCATTGATCCCTTTACTAAAAAAAACCAGTCGGACGGGAATCAATAAAATCTGTGAAGGCGATTTGGACTGCCCCATCAGAGTTGAATTATTTCCCTTGCAAGAAGTTGACCAAATTTCGAAAAAAATGGTAATCTGTTGGAGCAAGATCCGGGGAGTACGGAGGATGTTTTAGACATTCCAATTGAAGCTCTTCTAATTTGGTAGCCGTCTGTTGTGCAGTGTGTGGTCTAGCGTTGTCGTGAAGCAGCAGTGGCGTGGAGCGATTGACCAGCCTAGGTTGTTTAGCCGCTAGCTTTTCCATCATGGTTTGCAATTGCTGACAATAGACATCAGCCGTAATAGTCTGGCCAGATTTGAGAAAACTGTAATGAACAATACCGGCACTAGTCCACCAAACGCTTACAAGTAACTTTTTTGGGGTTAATTTTCGCTTGGGGCAGGATTTGGCTGGCTGGCCAGGATCCAACCATTGCGCTGAGCGCTTTCGATTATCGTAAAGAATCCATTTTTCGTCACAGGTAATGATTCGGTTTAAAATACCTTCATTATTGTGCCGGTTCAGTAATGTAACGCAGCAGTCGACGCGCTTTTGCCGGTTTGCTTCAGTCAATTCGTGAGGTACCCACCTTTCAAGCTTTTTAATCTTCCCAATTTGCTTCAAGTGAATTAAAACAGTTTTATCACTAACACCGCAGCCTGCAGCTAACTCGGACGTGGTTTGCGATGGATCCGCTTCCACAATAGCCTTCAATACTTCATTATCAACTTGAGTCTCAGGCCGTCCACGGGGCTTGTTCTGCAGGTCGACATTTCCTGAACGAAAACGTTGGAACCAAAAACGAACTGTGTTTTCTTTTGCAACATGACCGCCATACACATCATTCACCCTTCTAGTCGTTTCCGCAGCACTAGTGCCACGGCGGAACTCGTACTCGTAAATAATGCGATATTTTAAGTTTTCCATTTAGTAAAATGAGTGACGCAAACAGAAAAAAACAGAAGAAAAAAACAAGTGAATGACGGTCATCGAAGGATAAATACATGAGTAAATAGCTGGGAAAATTTGAATTTGGAATTCCTTACCAAAGAGGAGAAAATCGTAATTAAAGTGGCCAGTACGAAAAACGCCAATTTGATGTGTAAGCACCTAATATTATTTTTGGTTATATTATCTGAATAATGTTAGAAATGCGATAGTTTGTGTGTGTCTGGGTGTTTGTTACTCTTTCACGCTCTAACAGCTGAACGGATCTGGTTAAAATTTGATACATACGTATAGTCACGTCTTTATCCCCGAAGGGGTAGACGGAGGCATAGTATACGCCCATATTACACCTTATAGTTTTATGTCCGACGGAGGTGAGCCTATCGCCGTGTAGAATAGGAGCCTTCCACTTGGCTTAACGATTGTCATTTTACTGACAACCGGGTTTCATTTCAAGTTTTCCTTCTCTACGCAATGGATCGTTTTGCGAAAGTGTTCCCTCAGACGCCTCTTACGACACCCTCAGGATGTACTGGGGTGGCGACATTTTGTACTCTTACCCGTCGCAACACGGGACCCCGTCGCCACACGGGGCTTAAAATTTGATACAGGAATAAATTATAATCTGGAATAAAGGGGAGCAGGAACGGGAAAATAATTCCATGCGGGTCAAGCCGCTTGACCATCTAGTATTTTATAAATCTTTTCAAAGCAATTATCCGTAATTTACTGAAACCAAAGCCAAAGTTTATATAGGTACAACAATCCTGATTTTGGCCCATCGTAGGCCCAAATATTCACCACACTTCATTACGGCGAGGTAAATCGTATTGTATTGTATCCATTTGGTGTTGATTGTTAATTAATCAGCTCTATTGTATATCTTCCTTGTTTGTGTAGGTAATAGGCAATGGCTCTCCGTTTGATCCATAGTCGAACGTATTGCGTAGTTGCGACTACTAACTATATAAAACTTGTAAAAAAGTGCACGATTTTATGGCGGAAGCCATCTTGGACTGATTTTTTAGTTGCTGGTTGCGATAGATTTTTAGCTAAGATCATTTCACACATTCCAGACTAATTCACCTTTCAAACAAAAAAGAACCAAGTAGAAATTGGTTCATTTGTTCAGGAGCTACGATGCCACAAATTGCTATATACATGACATGACATCAAAATTATGATACTCCGTCGTTTTTCATGCCTAGAGCGCCTTCAAATTAGAGTAGAATTCCCTTTTGCGGAAGTAAAGGATCGTTTATGTTTTTTTTTTGCATTCTCAACGACTAGTGCTTTACATTAATTTAAAGTATCCTTTAGGTGCAGGCAGAGACTATGAGTTTCCCTAAATTCAGACTTCAACTTTCACTTCTACTATCATACAGTTTTGCTGGTTAAGAGTACACTTCCGACACTGACCTGTAATAGTATCTGGACTGGTGATCGGTTTCATAAAAGTGTGCCTAATTGAAAATCGCCATTTGGCGCTGACGGCAGCTAGCGAATGTACTTGGAACTAATACTAGTGATGTCTTGGTGTCGATAAAAACTTTACCAGATATCGACTACAATGTTAATTTTATTTTTGTACCAATGATGTTTACATAATATGAATGACTACTTTAAAGTACCTAAGTAGGCTAACCATCAGGCTCGCGAATTCAGTTTGGCGAGCTTAATATAAAAAAAAAAGTGTTTGCTTAAACAGTGGTCGCAGGTATGTTGCCAAAGTAGTGTTACTATTGTAAATCGGCTGAAAAATGACACCGGACACAGCCCACACAGTCATTGGTTATCTTTAATCATAATTGGGTCATGTTAGAACTTAAAGCTAGGCGTCCAATAGGCGGATGGGCCGGGCCGGGCCGCAACGCAAAAATCCGCATGCCATACGTTTTTAATGAAACTGCGTTTCGTTGCGGCCCGCCTCTAGTAAAGGCAGATGCTACACAATTTCATATGAAACGTACGGCACGCGAATTTTTGCTCTGCGCTGCGGCCCGGTCCGCCTGGTGGACGCCTCGCTTAACGTGAGCCGTGCGAGCGTGCTCCCCGAAGCAGCCAATGCCAACTTGCTATTCCGCCTCAATGGCAACTATTTCCCATTTACTTCCCGAAGCAGCCGTGCCCAGAGAGGAATTTTGTTAAGTGACAGGTTAATTAGGATTAGGATTTATTGTAGTTTTGTTTGTTTGCAGTAGGTAAGTACAGAGGAGGGTAGGTATTTAAAAAAAATAAGAAATCACACATTTATTACGGTATATTTTTAAATGCACATCTGTATAATTTTTAAAAGGAAATTATCTATATAAATATATCACATATTTTAAAAAGATTGAAAAACAAAGTAGATTCTCTTAAAATAGGCTTGTGTCCACTAAGAATAAATCTGATTGATGTGTGTTTCTAACGACTATGTCCAATATATAAATAACAAAAAGTAATATAAATTGGTACACAAATTAATAATAATAATAATAAAACTTTTATTTTCTCTTCACAAAGTCCTTAATAAACCAACTAAATGAGGTACGGTACATGACAAACTTTGTGAGAGACTGGTGCATGTGGTAGATTTAGAAATAAATCTGTGTTACATGTCACCAGGCCCCTCTCGTGGTTTGAATGTGGTGGAAATATTGAACATTAATTAAGTAAGCTTGAAGCTAGTACCAGTTATTACTTAAGGTGTACAAACATGTACCTACGACAGACACAATTACAGGACTGATCACAAAGAAACTACACAGAAGATAATAGTAGTGGAGGACACTCTCAAACAAATCATCCGTTTTGTAGGACAATTATTTCTCCCAGTTTATAATACAATTATTTAAACATTGTAATAAAAAATAAACGGTTAGTCAGACAATTTCAACACTCCATCAAATCGACATGTTTTATAGCTGCGCACTTTATTAGCTACCTCTATCGAGAATTTTCACAGAGGAAAAACTTGGGCGTCTCGTCGAACGGAAACTACTCACAAAGATTCAGCCTGTTATTAATCAATGAAAAACACAGGCGGTGGCTCCTGGACCATATATTTCACAAGCTAGTTAGTTACTGTTTCGATTATCAACTACAATTTTAAGTGTTTATTAATAATTTTAATATGTTCATTAAATTATTAAAGAACTTTTACCATGCCTCTTGTTTTTTAAACTACGAATTTTGGCATTGGACAGAAAATTATCGATATACATTTTGACATCCCTATTAATCATTATAGGTTATAAAAATATTCGTAAAATCCCCGAAACTCGAAGGGTATTCGCTTATGATAGTAAAAAAAACCTAAATTATGGTTTTATAATAATTGTTTAAGAATTAGATTCTTAGATTTACTTACTTGTGAAAAGAGACGCCACAGCCCTTATCGTATCTTGTTTTACAATATACACACGATCTCATGCTAAATATCTACTTAATTACACTATGAACTAAATTTATACATCAAAACACTTCAAATTTATACCAATCACAGTAATAACTTAAAAATATTCGAAATTTCACACATAAACTCCTTCTGAAATAAACAAACACCGGCCATTTGCAAACTAATTTAGTTCTCAGTGCACTCGGCAGAGGCGCTTTGAATCGGCCCAAAAAAGTAGCTGTCATTTTGTATGGAATAGCCAGTCCAGCGATTATTATTACAGGTCAGTGACTTCCGAGGACTTATACGAAACTGCCGGCCATAGACAGTAGTCAGGCATTAGTCGGTAGGAGGATATCATCAATGTAAGATCTCCACCCATAAAAAAGAATAAAGGTACTCTTGACCCTACCTTATACTATACTTTGGTACCTACTGTAGCCAAATTCTTTAATATGCGACTACTTTTGACAAACAATTAAAAACAATCACTCCCTTACTACATATCTTCAAGTAATATTAAACTTAAAACGGAACAGTCTATATCAATGTACCAACACAAATTCACAGTTTAGAGAGATCTAAGGATGGCCCTCTCAATTATGCATGGACCAGTCTCCTAAGGATTTGTTAATTATGAGTTATGAGTTATGACTTGGTTGTACACTAGATAATTGGATATTTAGGGCTGAATAACAGATTCTGAGTGACGCTACGGTAAGAATATTGTATAGAATATCGAGAAGGATTTTACGTAAACAGTACCTACGTCCTACACTAATAAAAACCTTATTCAATGGGTAGTCGTTGTGACAACGAATATAAATACATACATACGTTAATAATTTTTACGGAAATACATGAGGACTATATAAGGTATAGAAACACTCAAACTCTCGAGAGAAATGTTTATGGATCACACGATTTTTTTACCATGATGGAAAACGAACCCGATCTGAACTACTCAGTAGTACGGCCACTAAAACAACGAAGCAATGCAGAAAATAAAGTTCAAACTATTTAGCAAGTCCTGAATGTAACTTTTACTATGCGAAACATAAGCTATTCCAGACTGCGGCGCACAACGGCACCAATTTCAAATTACACTAACGTTTTCTTACCAACTTCTTTCAAACTTTGGATTAAATTCGTTCAAGTTTTGAAGTCAGCTTAACTTTTTTCTAAACCACTCGCTAAATGGCTGATTTGTTTTTTTATCTTGTAGAAATTGTTTTAATGAACCAAGGTTCGAGGCACACTTTGTCTACCACCGACAACTAACTTCACGGTTCAGGTGTTAACCTGCCTCTTTAGGGGTTGCGTTTCAAAAATTTTCATTAAAACCTGTCTTTAAATTTGAAAATACTCTTTAATGTTTGATCTTACGCCATAAACGACCGTACCTCTTTATTATGTCAACCTACTATTTTGATTCCTTTTAAACAGCATCAATGAACTGTAACCATGGGAAAATGATTTAAGTTTCAACTAGGTAAATGCTTTGATTCGTTCCCGAGATAAAAGGTCTTGACAGATAAACAGGTGAACGGACGGATTCTGAAGAGATTTTTTAAGGGTTCCGTGTTTCCTTTAAGGTACGAAATCCTAAACAGGAAAAGATGTCATACAATGTGTTTTACAGTTTGAAATAAACTATACACCCCTTTACATGTTAACTTAAACTTTAGACAGGTAGTAAAGACAAAAAAATATTCTCTGAACTAGTAAAAGGTTTCTGAAATTGCTTCACTTTATTTATCCAAGCACAGCTAAGGCTTCAAACTGGATGTCAGCAACTAGCGGGGCGACAAGATTGCGGCGAACGCGCGGCACTAGCGTGCCAGAGAGTAGACAACTTCGGACAAACGATATTGAATTGATTGTATTCTAAAACTCTTTTTTCTTCGTTTATGAAATTCGCTATGGTTTAAATTAGTATAATTCCGTAGCTATACACAATCTCATGATATAAAAGAAAGTCGTGTTAATTACACTATTTATAACTCAAGAACAGCCGTACCGATTTGGCTGAAAGTTGGTGGGGAGGTAGCTTAGAACCAGGAGACGGACATAGGATACAGGACTTTTTATCCCGTTTGACCTCGCTTTTTTTTCGCTTTGTTTTGGGCGATTCACTATTCTGCCGGCGACGTACACCAGTAGTCCACGTCCTATGCATGAATATGCGCAATTTCTACAATAATGCGACGGGAAACATCTCTCGCTAACGAAATTTTCACTTTTATGTAACGCAAACGAAGTTGCGCGGGTCAGCTAGTATATTATGAATTTTCTGAGAAAAATCAATCCTTATAGGGCTGTATACTTTTCTCAGCAGCTGACTGTACCCTGGTGCCGCGTTCTTGCCGCAATCGCTGTCGTCACCCCGCGTCGCTGACTCCTTGTTTGAGGTCCAACAGCTATCGATGCGCTCGATTTACCTATAAATCGCGACCTAGTCTTAGCGGTCGGTTATTTCAGTTGATAGTTGCTCGTTCGCTCCAGTGTAGAATCTGAAGGCAAATGAATCGATACCTGAATAGAGCATTCAATTTGTTAGCGTTTTATAACGCAAAAAGGTATTTACGATTGATGGTTTAAAAATTAAATTCTTTCACCTCACTACGTTTTTACGTAATTTGACGGTTGAGAGTGGCGTCTCGGTGGTTAGTCCGGCTCGAGGCCAATTTTTTTATCTCTAATATTAGATTAGCTCTCCCATCTCAACTGGTATCGGGGTCTTACCAGAGATCATCGGAACCCAAATCCGCCTCAACTGCAAATGGTGTACTTATCTGAGTTTACTGATTAATAATCGAGGAACTTGAAACAAACCCCTGTAGAAACGCTTTTAGCCAGCGTGGTGCTGTAAAGCTAATTAATGACTAGATCTAAATCTATGTCAAGCAGTTGACTGTGATCGGCTTATTTGGTTGACTCAAATTGCAATTCATTTTTAGCAGGAGAGGATTTATAGTTAAATACAACTTTATTATTTTGAAACATAGTTACTTTCCAATTGTTTAACATTTTCTATATCATAAAAATTCTAGAAAAAGGCTAAATAAATATACCTACTTGCTGAAAAAATGCACAATACCTACATAACATAAAAATCCTTTTAAAAATCTTGTAAAATTTAATGTAAAGTACACGTCGACCTTTCAAAATTGATGTAAATTAAATAACATGAGTGTTTCATATGGGGCGCTGGGCAGACCACATTTTCAAAAGCCAAAGGTATGAGTAGAGTATAACTCTGGTATAGCGAGGTCGTTAATTGAATCATTCGTAAGTTTCCGTGAGTGTCTGCGAATGAAGCCAGGCTCCATCATCCGAGAGGAGTACCTTGAGTGGCCGTAATTTATCTAATTACCACTAGTAACGGTAGTTAAGTAAGCCTGCGCTCTGAAATATTTTGATCGTGGTGAGATTTTCTTTAGGCAAAAATTTTTGTTAAGCTAAAATTATATATACATACAGTCACGCCTTTATCCCCGAGAATAGGCAGAGGCATATTATATGCCCACATTTCACCTTTTACATTTTTGTCCACGTAGTAGGTGGTGAGCCGTATTGCCGTGTTGATATCGACAGGCGCAGGTGGTGACTGGCCACTGTTGAAATTTTTCAAGCCTAAAGAATATAGGCGTTCAACTTGGCGTAGCGATCGCCATTTTACTGACAACCGGGACCAACGGCTTAACGTGCCTACCGAAGCACGGAAACGCTCCTAAAGAAATGTCGCAAAGTGGTAACGTGGTGGTCACCCATCCATGACTGGCCATAGTAAATGTTGATTACTACAGTGATCGTTAACAGAACACTGAGACCGCGGGGCCACGAGCGCTTCTAAAACTGTAAACAACGCCTTAGCAAGTTATGTAAGAAAGGTCACCAATACATACTCATTAATCTGTTAAATGTTCTTGAATTTCCGTGGGGCCACGAGCGCTTCTACCAGTACGCTTAAACTAAGAATACCTGGAATAATTTTGCATAGCTTCTATCGCGGGCCTTGAGCGTGGAGACCGAATCCAGAAATTCTGTCACGAAAATAAATAACACTCTCGGCTACCTTCGGCCACGCTCGGCCACGTTCGTGTATCTCGCACTTCATATACCAACGTGTACACGTGAGCGTTTGCATAACGTGTACCTATGTATATGAAGTGAAGTAGGGTGAGGTGGGGTGGGCTGAGGTGTGTAAGTTGGGGTGACGTGAAGTGGGGTGTGGTGAGGTGAATTGGTGGGAGGTGGGGTGGGGTGAGGTTAGGTGGTTGGGCTTTTGGACTTTTGGACTTTGGTAAAAAAAAAAGGTCCCAAAAGTTCAAAGGTCCAAAAGTCCAAAACTCCAAAGGTCAAAAAGTCCAAAAGTCCAAAAGTCCCAAAAGTCCCAAAAGTCCCAAAAGTCCCAAAAGTCCCAAAAGTCCCAAAAGTCCCAAAAGTCCCAAAAGTCCCAAAGGTCCCAAAGGTCCCAAAGGTCCCAAAAGTCCCAAAAGTCCAAAAGTCCAAAAGTCCAAAAGGCCAAAAGTCCAAAAGTTCAAAAGTCCAAAAGTACAAAAGTTCAAAAGTCCAAAAGGCCAAAAGCCCAAATGTCCACAGTCAAGTAGGTACTTGGTACTTTACTTTGTTGAACATAGGCCTTAAAATATTCTTATATAGAAATAATTATACTAGCATAGTTGATAAAAAATGCTATGTACGTTGCATAACTTTAGTAGCCATACTCCATTCTAACTAGTTTTATAGATAGGTACCTACAATAAAAGTTCGGATCATAGTCAACAATCTGCCACCACAGATGCAAAAATCAACCGCATTCTCATTCTCCAAACTTCCCTTACAAATTGCCACAGAACATTCCTAACACTGAGGAAAAGTTGAAACTGGTGCCAAAGTCAAGTTTTCTGGCTCGTTTGTGTCAATTGTAGCCGCCGCGCCGCGCCGTGTGTTATTTGTGTGACCGAAAGTACGGTTGTTGTGTTGATATACAAGCTCAACAAGAATAGTTACAGTGTCTGTGTATTACGTTTTTAGGGTTTCGTAGCCAAATGGCAAAAACGGAACCCTTATAGATTCGTCATGTCTGTCTGTCTGTCTGTCTGTCCGTCCGTGTGTCACAGCCATTTTTCTCCGAAACTATAAGGCCTATGCCATTGCAACTTGGTAACTAGAAGTATTCTGTGAACCGCATTAAGATTCTTATATATAACTAGCGGTACCCTGCCACGCTTCGTTGTGACTTTTTTATGGTGGTTTTATGTACCTATGAGAAATGAGTAACAAACTAAATGATGGGTACATTTAGAAAAAAAAATGTGTGCGTGTACCTACTGTACACACGTAAGAAGTGCAACTTCTTCATGACCTTATTTTTCGAAAGAAATATTATAAAATATACATAGGAGTTAGTAGTCCAAAAGTCCAAAAGTTCAAAATTTCAAAAGTCCAAAGTCAAAAAGTCAAAAAGTCCTAAAGTTCAATAGTCCAATAGTCCAAAAGTCGAAAAGTTCAAAACTCCAAAGTCCAAAGTCCAAAACTCCAAAACTCTACAACTCCAAAACACCCAAAACTCCAAAACTCCAAAACTCCAAAACTACAAAACTTCAAAACTCCAAAACCCCAAAACTCCAAAACTCCAAAACTCCAAGACTACAAAAGTCCAAAAGCTCAAAAGCCCAAAATTCCAAAAGTCCAAAAGTCCGAAAGTCCAAAAGTCCAAAAGCCCAAAAGTCCAAAAGTCCGAAAGTCCTAAAGTCCAAGTCCAATAGTCCGAAGGTCCAAAGTTCAAAACTCCAAAGTCTAAAAGTCTAAAATACTAAAAGTCCAAAACTCCATAACTAAAAAATTCCAATACTCCAAAACTCTAAAACTCCAAAACTCCAAAATTCCAAAAGTCCAAAGTCTAAATTCCAAAAGTTCAAAACTACATAAGTATAAAAGTCCAAAAGTCCAAAAGTTCAAAGCTCCAAGAGTCCAAAGTCCAAAAGTCCAAAACTCAAACTCCAAAAGTCCAAAAGGTCAAAAAACCAAAACTCCAAAAGTCCAAAAGTCCAAAAGTACAAAAGTCAAAAAGTCCAATAGTCCAAAAGTCCAAAGTCCAAAACTCCAAAACTCCAAAGTCTAAAAGTCTAAAATTCTAAAAGTCCAAAAGTCCATAACTCCATAACTCCAAAACTCCAAAATTCCAAAAGTCTAACGTCCAAAGCTCCAAAATTCCGAATGTCCAAAAAGTTCAAAAATAACATGCAAAACATACCTATCTGACCTCTTTATTAGGTAAGTACTCTCTTTTATTATTCTGAATGCAGGGAGGCCGCAATCAAACTTCTCTTAAAAACCATCAATCTGGTAGGTACCTTTTAAATAGGTTGTTTATAATATTTTGTTCTGAAGCTGGCAGAATATAATTTAAAAAAAAAACGACCAGCGCCATCTATTGGTAAAATCACTTTTTAAAGCTATTTTATTCTTATTGCTGTTATGATAAAAGTGTATAAAGTAGCCTAAAACCATCTCTGAATCCTATTGTATATCGTGTCCAATTTTGAGCTCAGTCGATTCAGTAAATTTTGAGTTTTTAATAGATACTTAAACGCACACAACATTTTTATATATATAGACTAGAAAAAAAAGTAGCAAATTTTGGGGGTCCCCATATTCAGAACTGAAACTCAATTTTTTTTTTATCAAACCCATACGTGTGGGGTATTTATAGATAGGTCTTTAAAAATGCTATTGAGGTTCCTAACATCATTTTTTTCTAAAATGAACAGTTTGCGCAAGAGACACTTCCAAAGTGGAAAAATGTGTCCCCCCCCCCCCCCCCCTCTAATTTCTAAACTAAGAGAATGATAAATCTAAAAAGAAGATATGATGTACATTGCCATAAAAACTACCAACGAAAATTGGTTCGAACGAGATAGAGATGGTAGTTTTTTTTAAGGCATGTATTTAAATCGATATCTGTTTATTCCCTTTTTTCGAACAAAATATTACAAAGTTAAACCAAAAATACTGACTTGCACACTAATTATGCACACTAAATAAGTCAAATTCAATATACTGTTTAAAGGTGTTTGCAGAACTATTTTACTGAACAGATCACTATTATCAAAATCGTAAATCTAAAAATTCCTTAGCTCAACAAACTTATTAAAACTTTTTTTAAGAATACCATCGCCTAATTTACTTTTATGAACATCTTTTATTCTAATTAAAAACCCAATTTAATCAGTCATCTTTACAAAATTAAATTTTATTAATCAAAAAAATAAAAAACTAACCTAACCTAACCCATTCCGTTTTAAGATTGTAAAATTTTGAGTGCAAGTTAGTATTTTTGATAAGCAATTCGTATTTTTGTGTAGCAAATCTTATATCCGGTGTACGAACCAATTTTTGGTTTAAATTCGTTAAAAAAGGTCATCTCGTTTTGTATAAAATTTTAGTTTTTTAAGTAGGACATGTTTAGTTTATCAATTGGTTTTTTTGCACAGCATTTGATTTTCTGGTTTGCGTTCAGTAAATTAGTGGAGTTACCTAGTGTGCAGAAAAATTAAACAGATGTGCATTTAAAAATATCCCTTTTTAGGGTTTCGTAGCCAAATGACAAAAACGGAACCCTTATAGATTCGTCATGTCTGTCTGTCTGTCCGTCTGTCTGTTCGTCCGTGTGTCACAGCCATTTTTCTCCGAAACTATAAGGCCTATGCTATTGAAACTTGGTAACTAGATGTATTATGTAAACCGCATAAAGATTCTTATATAAAACTAGAAAAAAAGCAGTAAATTTTGGGGGTCCCAATACTCAGAACTGAAACTCAAATTTTGTTTTTTCATCAAGGCCATACGTGTGGGTTATCTATAGATAGCTCTTCAAAAATGCTATTGAGGTTCCTAAAATCATTTTTTCCTTAAGTGAATAGTTTGCGCAAGAGACACTTCCAAAGTGGAAAAATGTGTGTCCCCCCCCCCTCTAACTTCTAAACTAAGAGAATGATAAATCTAAAAAAAATATATGATGTACATTGCCATAAAAACTACCAACGAAAATTGGTTTGAACGAGATAGAGCTGGTAGTTTTTTTTTAATACGTCATAAACCGCAATTTTCGGTTAGAAAAATCACTACACTGCGAACGTGTTAAAACATCAATCAAAGTTACAACGAACTATAAGAACTTTTATACTATGTTACTTGCTGCTCCGAAACCCTTCATGGGCGAGTCCAACTCGCACTTGGCCGGTTTTTTTTAATACTTCATAAACCGCAATTTTCTGTTAGAAGAATCACTACCACTGCGAACGTATTTATGTTACTTGCTGCTACGAAACCCTTCATGGGCGAGTCCAACTCGCACTTGGCCGGTTTATTAATAATACAGTTTATCACAGTCTACTGCTGAACTTCCTATGAGTCCAAGATCTCTCCCGTTTGTTAGACAGAGGTTTTGTTTTGATTTTACTTTCTCTTCGTCGTAACTTAATAGAAGTCTTTGAACTTATTTCGTTAGTCGGCTGCTAACTAACGAAAGGTGTCTCCTTTCCGATCCCGAACAACGCACGCCGGGCAGAAGTGCTACTCATACACAGTGTAGAGTGTGTCAGCTCAGTGTTAGAAATGCCAGAATTGAGCGTTTCAAAAGATAGTTCCTCTATCGAACTATAAAAACATGGAACGACCTGCTCGCACACGTTTTTCCTTTATATTACAATCCCAATACATGTAAGGCTAGCTCTTGCCTTAGTAGAAGCAGATCCAGAATAGTGGCGCGCCGTATTCTATCCAAATTAAGGATTCGTTATGTTATGATTATTATTGTGTGAGAAATCTTTCTGATTTTGTCGAACTTAAAAACTCTTCGAGAACGAATCCTACTATCATCCTACTAAATATGCAGTATGCAGCGCCCCAGTTCCCAGCATTAATTTTTCGGTAGCCATCATAAATGCAAAGATGAAATTCATCCAAACGCTATATTTTAGGATTGTCTATGGTAGCCTAAAGATCTATATTGAAAATGCAAGACGTCGACCGACTTATAACGAACCGCTTGTTTCCGGCTGTGGAATACTGAGAAAGCGGATTTCAGAGATTACATTATTAATTTCCACTGCCTATGTATTCATTTTTATCCTCGGTATCAGGCCATATTACATTTTAGTAACGTTTTTTGTTAGGTCTTAAAGACGTACCTAGTCATGATAATTTAAACGTGTTGTTATCATCGATGACTTATTTCACCTCATACATCTTGGGGTGACGTAGGCGTCTGGCCTGGTTCGCCAGAAGATGGAGATTGAAGTCCTGCTCAAGACTGTTTTTTTTTTCGATGTCAATTTATGATTATGTTAGCATAGGTACTAGTTATTTTACAAAATTATTTTTAGCATTTGTCCTGCTGTACATTGGTAAAGCACATTATTAAAACAATTAAAGCAATAGGTACTAATAACACAGGTCTACAACAAAAAAAACTGTTTGGATGTTTATAACTGATTTATATGTGCAAATGTGTTCTGAACACGAAAAAAATATTCAAAAAATTCCAGCAGCACACCCAAAAACATTAGGATTACAAACAAAAACCAAAACAGCTTCCATTTTTGTTCTTTCTTTGCAGACTTGTGTAATTAACAACTAACTCACCTGATTTGAAAAAATATTTTTGTTGAACCATCTATAGTTCATTTATATTGGCTTAACATGATCACGCTACTATTCGAGTGAGTTGAATAGTAATCATTAATGTCAACTAATAGGGCCGAAGGCAAATAAATAGATAAATAGATCAATCGATAATATTTAAAAATTCTCCATCGCGTCTGCGTTAATGCAACAAGCTAAAAAACCGGCCAAGTGCGAGTTGGACTCGCCCATGAAGGGTTTCGTAGCAGCAAGTAACATAGTATAAAAGTTCTTATAGTTCGTTGTAACTTTGACTGATGTTATATCACGTTCGCAGTGGTAGTGATTTCACTAACCGGAAATTGCGGTTTATGACGTATTAAAAAAAACTACCAACTCTTTCTCGTTCAAACTAATTTTCGTTGGTAGTTTTTATAGCAATGTACATCATATTTTTTTTTTAGATTTATCGTTCTCTTAGTTTAGAAGTTAGAGGGGGGGGGACACACATTTTTCCACTTTGACAGTGTCTCTTGCGCAAACTATTCACTTTAGAAAAAAATGATGTTAGAAACCTCCATAGCATTTTGGAAGACCTATCTATCGATACCACACACGTATGGGTTTCAGTTCTGAGTATGCGGACCCCCAAAATTTACTGCTTTTTTTCTAGTTTTATATAAGAACCTTAATGCGGTTCACAGAATACATCTAGCTACCAAGTTTCAATAGCATAGACCTTATACTTTCGGAGAAAAGTGGCTGTGACACACGGACGGACAGACAGACGGACAGACAGACAGACAGACAGACATGACGAATCTATAAGGGTTCCGTTTTTACCATTTGGCTACGAAACCCTAAAAACAGCACCGAATGCATTTTCACAAATGAATGGCTTGAATGGAATAATTCAAGAGGAATGTTATGAATAATTCCACGCGGTTGAAACCGCAAGCGTCCTAATTTTTCATTGGACATTCCAAAACTCTGGAAAGGATTTGAGCTAACTGCAGTGTCTGTGATAAGGAATGAATTTGGACTTAATTGTAAAGTGAAAAGTGTAGTGTAGTCTTTATTTATGCAGGTATCTTTTGGACATACAACTATTTTATGGATAAAGTTGTAAATAGGTAGTTTATAACATATTTGTGACTATCAGACATAGTTGTTCGATTTTTGTACGAGATTATCTGTCAGAGAACTAGTAAAAATAGCTAGTTTAAATGAATAGAAAATGTTTCACAAAGGGTTTCAGCAGATGTAACTAAGAACAAACCTAAGGTAGGAAGCTAGGCGCCTCATCCAGATGGACCGGCAAACTAAATAGGCCTCAGGAACTAGACACCGGAGACGCTGCGCAACAGAAAATAAAAAGGAGCCTACGTTCAGTGGTGGATTGCAATAGTCTCATTTCATTGATTGATACAAAACATACTAAACATTTTTTTTGAGTATGTACATAATGACATACACACATGAAACTCAATCAAAATATCGTAAAATGCGCATACTATTCAAGTAACAAGCCATATTTGTCACTTTCCCGTGGGTAATGGAAAATGTTTACCATTATTATTGTGTGGATAGTGAGAGAACTTACTTTAATGGCATAATAAAGTGCAAACATGCAGGCACATTAATAATGAGTGCTGTGAGACCCGGAATCGCTGCGGCGCGGTGGATGGTGGCACATGTTGATGTTTACTTCTGTTGTTTTGCATTGAATACCGTATTTTTGCATGTTGAACTAAACTTTACAACTGGTGCTGTTTGAAATTCATTCATTGTATAACATGGTACCTATGTAACACTTGGCTCTTGTACTTTATTTTTATGTGAAGCTGTGCCACAGGATTTGCCTGTTATATGCTACGTTTGCGTATGCTACGCTTCGTAGCGTGCTACGAACTCCGTAGCACGAATATGACCTAATAAATGACCGTGTTTACAATAGCTAAGGTATAAAAATATAAATATTCATTTTTAAAATTAATTTTAAATAATAACTGCTCCGCTCTCCCGGGAGCAGTGTTATGATGATGTTACTTCATCATCATCCGATCTCTTCCAAAATCGAACATACCAAACGGAATCAAAGCAAGTTGTACGAGAATAATATAATTTTGGGTCGATTTACTTCCCCCTTATACGCTAATTAGGTGGTGCATCAGCTTGTAGAAGAATTTGTCTTTGACCCTGGTACTGACTCTTCTTTGACTCTAAATAAGTACATTCCTTGCGGTCGGATGAACTGTGTTCTAACGTAAGAACTTAAAAAAGGCCGTAGTTAGGAGCAACCGGGAATCATTAAACTGAAAAAAAAATACAGACGAATTGAGAACCTCCTCCTTTTTTGGAAGTCGGTTAAAAAGAAGCCAATTAGAGACATTATTCTTAGCATTCCATGGCTTCTCTTTGCGGGCGCCGGGTCCATAGCGTGACACAGGGGGGAACACCCCGACAGCCCTGCCCTGCGCTCCGCGAAGTATATTCTCGGCACATCCGGGATTTCTCTTTCATAGTAAAAATTACTTTTACATTTCATCCAATAATACAACCTTCATGATCCTATAAATAGCGGAAATGAGCGACTTAAAAAAAAGTAGTTCACCTCTCGGTCTATTTGTTGTGAACTGAACAGAAGAGCGATGGTGCGAGTAATTCAATTTGAAAGTTGCGCCCGGCCGACCGCGCCTCGTCATAATTAACTGGTAGCCACACTGGCCATGAATAAACTAAACCTCTTTCACAGCCTAGCGAAATAACTGGCCAATATCACAACTACGTACTGTAATTTATTTATAGTGAAAAAAGATACATTGGTTCGGGATGGGAGTCATCGCAATGTATGTCACCTGTAGCTAGCTAGTTTGTAAATTGTATATGTGGAATATTTTACAATGGAATGGATTTTTTCCCGTTAGACTATCAAGTTAGAGGCCCCGCGGACTCTGGCCACCTGAATAATATCACCTTCTTCCGTTCGACTCGGTACAAAGGCGAGCCATGAGACTGGTCAACGATCCTATGCTTGCAGGTGGTGTGGAACTTCTTCGCGACAGGAGAGACTTTGCCTCCTTGTGCGTGTTCTACCACCTGTACAATGGTTTGAGCTCTGAAGAATTGTTCGATATGATGCCCACGGCTACGTTCTATCACCGCACCGCTCGCCATAGACAGGGTGTTCATCCTCACACTTTGCGTCCGGAGCGTTTGAGCACGGTTGGATTCGGTAGGGGCTTTATCCCGCGTACGCTTAGATTGTGGAATGATCTCCCTGCCTCGGTTTTCCCAAACGCCTACAGTATGAGGTTCTTCAAAAGGGGTCTAAGAAGGTTTATACAGGGTCGGCAGCGCGAGTGTAGCGCCTCTGGTGTTGCAAGCGACCATAGAAAGCGGTGACCACCGGTACATCTGGTGGGCCGTATGCTTGTCTGCCATCTTGGGGATAAAAATAATAAAAAAAAAAAGTTGGAGGCCTTTATGCTTAGGCTTGAAAACTTTCAACAGCGGACAGTCAGAACCTGCGCCTGTCCATATCAATACGGCAATACGGCTCACCACCTATTACGTGGGACAAAACCTTAAACTTGAAATGTTGACATGTAATATGCCTACCCCTTTGAGGATAAAAGGCGTGATCATTATGTATGTAGTCTATCAATCAATCAAATGAGCCTATGGCAGCTCACTGAATGTAGGCCTCTCCCCAATACGCCATAATACACGATCCTGCGCCTTCCCGCTACCAGTCACTCCCTGCGACCTTCTTCAGGTTCTTTCTTTCTTCGTTCGTTAGACCAACGAAGACAAAATTATGTAAAACTAGCTTCACCCGCGAAAAATTTTGTTCCCGGCCTCGCTTCCCACGGGAACTTATTCCCGGGATAAAAAGTAGCCTATGTGTTATTCCAAACTACAATCTATCCTTGTACCAAATTTCAGTCTGATCCGTTCAGTCGTTAAGGCGTGAAAGAGTAACAAACATTCACACTCACAAACTTTTGCATTTATTATATTAGTAAGATTAGTAAGATAATGCTACTATAAAATAATATGGCATCTAACTGCCTCGGTCTGTCACTTGTTTGCCACCTACGGAAATAAAAGAATTGTGAATGTCGGTAGATAGAAACCATAGGTACTATAAATAGATTCAAATTAATGCCACAATCATTATTCACTCATTACATTGATGACAATTCAATTCTAAAACGATTTAGGCTCTCAATAGCCAGCTAATTACAAGCCCTGATGATGTATGCAACAATGCTCTCATAACACTAATTTCAGTTACGTATGCGGGCTCTAAAATGCTTGTTACAATTTGCTGAAATTTGTTATTTCCTACAGATAACTGTTAAACTTACTAAATGTATTTCTAAACATATAATATATACTAATATTATAAATGTGAAAGTTTGTGAAGATGTTTGGATGTTTGTTACTCAATCACGCTCTAACGGCTGAATGGATCTGGCTGAAATTCGGTACAGGGATAGAGTATGGTCCGGAATAACACATAGGCTACTTTTTATCTCAGGAAAATGTTCCCACGGGAAGCGGGAACGGGAACTAAATTTCACGCGGGCGAAGCCGCGCGTATCAGCTAGTACATACATATAGTCACGCCTAATTTATCCCCGAAGGGATAGGCAGAGGCATATTGCCCCCATTTCTCCCTTTTTAAATACTGTCCTACGTAATAGGTGGTGAGCCGTATCGCCGTGTTGATATTAAAAACATAAATTTTATATAATGTTTAAAAGAATATATTTTACGACAGTAGGCTCACCATTTATTTACGTCGGCTGGAATGCAAGTGGTGAAAGGGCGTGCGTAGTATTCCTTTGCACAACCTCTTTGGAAAAAGACGTGATAATTTGAGTATAAAAATTATATTTCAAATCGTGAATTCCCATTTCCCTTGTTCCATGCCAAAAATTGATACCGACATAAAATTGTATAGAATAATTCTTTTTAGGGTTCCTTACCCAAAGGGTAAAAATGTGTCTAGGCTCAGGAACCGTGGTAGCTAGAGAGCTGAAATTTTTAAAGATTATGTATTTCTGTTGCCGCTATAAACTTAGTTATAGCAAACAGCAAAAGCACTTCATGCGCGAGTCCGACTCGCACTTGGCCACTATTGTTACATTCATCATTATCAGAAAAAGGTTTTTGTGAACACAAAAATAGAAATCCAAAACCTTGCGAGGTCGTGAGGAGGTATGAAATTCGTCGGAACAACTAGTTATAGATAAATTGCTTCGCTCGAGACCATGGTGCGAGTCATTGTCTCCAGCGACAGTAAGTGGGAATGCGCCGCTTTTTTCTGCGAGCAGGTCATGCTCGTGAAGGAGGCGGTGGGCCGGGTGCGGGAGAGTGCTCTCCCACCCGAGTTCCGCAGTCGGCGGCGTGGGCGCCGCCGACGTGTCTTCGCCGGAGACTATTGGCCTCCATGACTGGGGGCCTGAGGACAGTGAGTGGGCTGCTCACCGTCCTTACAGAAGCAAGCTCATGACGGCAGCGTGATATGAGGGATTCACTCACGCACCCCCTAAGAAGCGGGATGATACCCGAAACCCCCGAAACACGCGGAATAGCAACTGAACCACCCCCTAGGCGAGGCCGCAGTGGTAGTCGTAGGTCTGTTGGGAGTCGTTTCGAGGGCTCCCGACCGTAGGCTGTTGGGCATTATGTGAGGCTTTTTAGTCGCTAGGAGTCCGGTATAGCATCCATGAAGGATTTTCCCTCACATTAAAAATAAAAAGGGCAGACATAAATCATCGTGTTCATCAAAACGTATTTCTCATAACTCAAGAAATACTGGGGCGTACTTTTATAAGGCGAAAACTAGCCACAGGCGTTTATAATTCAGCCTGTAAAATTATCCTGTGTGGCAAATGAAACAGCAAATTGTAGTGAAAAAAATAAAAAGCAACCTCGAAATTGTATATTCTTATTTCCAACAAGTTTTTGCAGTGGTTAACAAACTCACAAACACACTCACATATTGACTTAATTTTAACGTGCTCCCACCCAATAGATTTATACTTAAATAGACACGTTTAAGAAAGACACGGTATTCTCCCACACTTCATTTGTTTTTTAGTATCACAGTCACTTTGAACTTACAATATTAGTAGGCATAAATTATTTGACACAAGATGGCGCCTGCGGCTTTGCCCGCGTGTAGTTATGTTCCCATTCCCGCTTCCCATGGGAACTTATACCCGGGAGTAAAAAGTAGCCAATGTTTTATTCTAGAAAATATTCTTTACTTGTACTAAATTTAAACTAGATACGCTTTACCCTTTATTTTTTATTTAATTATTTAGATTACCCTTAAAGCGTGAACTTGTAACATACATTCAAACATCCAGTCATCTAAACTCACAGACTTTTGCATGTATAATTTAGTAATAACTAGATGATGATCGCAGCTTCGCCCGCGTGAAATTCGGTACCCATTCCCGCTTCCTGTGGGAACATTTTCATGGGATGAAAAGTATCCTATGTGTTATTCCAGACTATTAGCTATCTCTATATCAAATTTCAGCCCAATCCGTTTAGTCGTTAGAGCGTGGTTGAGTAACGAACATCCAAACATCTAAACATCCAAACGTGTTCACAAACTTTCACATTTATAATATTAGTAGGATTATAATATTAGTAGGATAAATAATAAATTCATTCAAGGACATTTTTCACACAACGCTATCTGATCCCAAAGTAAGCTAGGAATAACCTTTAGTGAGAAGTAAGATTTTATTCGAAACTCACCGAGTTCCATTAGATTCTATCAACTTTAGACTCATTTTATTTACACAAGGTAAGTTCCCCTAGGGCCACTTCGAAAGGACCAATTTAGGACCTAGAATCTAGTGATATATCACGGAATATCGTTATTGCTCTCACAGGACAGATTCCCATACTATATTTACTAGTCCTAAATAATAGGCGGTTAGTTATGGTACTCGTATCATACATTATTTAGAGTTAAACTACATGTACTGTACTTTGATGTATATATCGATAAGATACTATTATTTATATATTATGTACACCTAAGTTCTGTAAAAGGTTTTTGTAGAAGGTAATGGAATTTATAGTTAACATCGTAGTTCAATAATTTTAACATACGGGGGTATGAATTGAGGAACTTTATTGTAGGCATTCGTAAGTGTTTGAAAGTCATAATTATCGCTACATTCGAAACGAGTAATTGAGATAGCAAATGCCTATGTGCCACTCACTATATTACTGGTGTACCACGAGGCCCAAAGTACCCGTGGCACCCACTTGAATATTCTTCGGTACTTTCAAATAATCTGGTAAAGCCATCTCACAGCTACCTCCAGTAACCACTGAACATTTTAGTCAGCATAATGTAATAAGTCAATTTAAACAAGGCCGTAAAAGCAGTTAGCTGGAAATTCGTAGCCGGTAGTGCCTAAGTATAGAATAGAGGGCAAAACTCGTTTAGAAAATGTTATTCATGCGAAATATAGTGCTTAACTAAGCATTACCTTTGTTACCTAGTAAGGTTACATTGACTGACTAATTCATGAAGGGTTGCACGGTTGGATTAAATGGGAGTTCTTAATACTGTGGTAACATTTCACAGTGGTCATTGTAATATCCTTTGAGAATATTGTGAGGAGAAACCGGTCAAGTTTAAAAAGTAAATGGTGTGGAACAGTACAAGTGGTTTTATTCTGTTGCTTACGTCGCCACAAGACGTATAATGTGAAATATCGCAGTAGTTTAGAGTGTGGCCGGACAGCTTAGCAAACAAAGCTCCTCGGCCGGAGTGAAGACGCGAATTCGAATCCTGCTCGAGCTTGAGGTTTTTCCACATTATAGTAAGAACTTATTCTAAACTAGCTGAGCCCGCAACTTCGTTTACGTCACATAATGTGTATGAAAGGAGAGGTATTTCTTCATCAGAGTCATCAAGCAGCGTCTGAAACTGCCCTGTTTGCTTAATCATAAAAGAGCTTAATGATTAAGTCTATTTTAAAACGATTCAGTCCACGCCTTCGGCGCGGACTGAATTGACTCTTTTATGATTAAGCCAACACGCCAGTTTAGGTTCACTCACATTCAAAGAAACCCCTACAATTAAAATTTTCAAAATATCTGATTCTTAAAAGTGTTATAACTCTTTTATTTCTAAACCGATTTACATAAAACAAACGCTAAATGTTAACTGGAGCAAACCTCAACACAATAAAAAAAATCGCATTGCAATCGGTTGAGCGGTTACTGAGATTAGCGTGCACAACCGTACAGACAAACAGATATACAGACATACAGACAAACAGACAAAAATTCTAAAAATCATTGTTTTGGGTTCTATTGCGTTCATAAAGCCCCCCTATAATATTTTTTCTTATTTATCTTCCATGTACAGACAGCGACCTGTTACGATTTTATTATATGTATTGATTATGTGGCAAGTTCCTCAAAATTCCATCAGTTAATCTATACATATAATAAAATTACAGAAAAGTCAAAACTGTACATTGGAAATATTGAAAAAAAAATACTCGGTAGGTGTTCTACGTAAGATACCGAACCCGAAAATATAGTTAGAAAAGTTTTTGTCTGTTTGCTTTGCTTTGTCCGGAAGGATCTCAAAAAGTACTCAATAGATTTGGTTCTTAGAGGTGGGGTCTTCAAATATGCTATATATTATCACGCTACAAATCCTAGTAAGCCGGTGGGTGGATTGATTTAACTAAAATGTAGCAGGAATATTAGTAAAACATAGGTTTTACACACAGGCTACATATTACTACGCTACTTAGCAGAAAAGAATTTAAATTCAAACCAAATTGCATTATAATGGTCCAGGAGCCACCGCCTGTGTTTTTCATTGATTAATAACAGGCTGAATCTTTGTGAGTAGTTTCCGTTCGACGAGACGCCCAAGTTTTCCTCTGTGAAAATTCTCGATAGAGGTAGCTAATAAAGTGCGCAGCTATAAAACATGTCGATTTGATGGAGTGTTGAAATTGTCTGACTAACCGTTTATTTTTTATTACAATGTTTAAATAATTGTATTATAAACTGGAAGTAATAATTGTCCTACAAAACGGATGGTTTGTTTGAGAGCGTCCTCCACTCCGAATATGTCGAAACGACGGGGCCATAAAAATAATTAATAACAAGCTGATTTTTTGTATGCACCTTTGTAAATATTGTTAGAATGGAATGACCGTTTAGTCCTACAAATTTAGTGGTAGGATTTCTCAGTCCGACACTTCGAAGTTGTCAATTCTATGGTAATATTTTTTTCATTAATAACAGCCTAGTTTAATTTTTTTCCTATCGGGGATAAAGTGTAGAACACTATTTTATCACTGGCCTACAAAAAAAGTAGTATGTATATATATAATTAAATATTAGGTGCTTACACATCAAATTGGCGTTTTTCGTACTGGCCACTTTAATTACGATTTTCTCCTCTTTGGTAAGGAATTCCAAATTCAAATTTTCCCAGCTATTTACTCATGTATTTATCCTTCGATGACCGTCATTCATTTGTTATTTTCTTCTGTTTTTTTCTATTTGCGTCACTCATTTTACAAAATGGAAAACTTAAAATATCGCATTATTTACGAGTACGAGTTCCGCCGTGGCACTAGTGCTGCGGAAACGACTAGAAGGGTGAATGATGTGTATGGCGGTCATGTTGCAAAAGAAAACACAGTTCGTTTTTGGTTCCAACGTTTTCGTTCAGGAAATGTCGACCTGCAGAACAAGCCCCGTGGACGGCCTGAGACTCAAGTTGATAATGAAGTATTGAAGGCTATTGTGGAAGCGGATCCATCGCAAACCACGTCCGAGTTAGCTGCAGGCTGCGGTGTTAGTGATAAAACTGTTTTAATTCACTTGAAGCAAATTGGGAAGATTAAAAAGCTTGAAAGGTGGGTACCTCACGAATTGACTGAAGCAAACCGGCAAAAGCGCGTCGACTGCTGCGTTACATTACTGAACCGGCACAATAATGAAGGTATTTTAAACCGAATCATTACCTGTGACGAAAAATGGATTCTTTACGATAATCGAAAGCGCTCAGCGCAATGGTTGGATCCTGGCCAGCCAGCCAAATCCTGCCCCAAGCGAAAATTAACCCCAAAAAAGTTACTTGTAAGCGTTTGGTGGACTAGTGCCGGTATTGTTCATTACAGTTTTCTCAAATCTGGCCAGACTATTACGGCTGATGTCTATTGTCAGCAATTGCAAACCATGATGGAAAAGCTAGCGGCTAAACAACCTAGGCTGGTCAATCGCTCCACGCCACTGCTGCTTCACGACAACGCTAGACCACACACTGCACAACAGACGGCTACCAAATTAGAAGAGCTTCAATTGGAATGTCTAAAACATCCTCCGTACTCCCCGGATCTTGCTCCAACAGATTACCATTTTTTTCGAAATTTGGACAACTTCTTGCAAGGGAAAAAATTCAACTCTGATGGGGCAGTCCAAATCGCCTTCACAGATTTTATTGATTCCCGTCCGACTGGTTTTTTTAGTAAAGGGATCAATGAACTACCTATGAGATGGCAAAAATGCATAGAAAACAATGGTTCATACTTTGATTAATTAAATATATTATATTTAAAAATATTCGACTTTTTGTTCCTCCTATACAAAACGCCAATTTCATATGTAAGCACCTAATATATATCAAGCGGTCCTGATAAGCATGTACCATTTTCCACTATTCTTGGAATAAGTACGATTAGCAGCATGGAACAGAACTGGACTCTCGTTGCGGAGGTACCGTGTTCGATCCCTTGGAGAAACTTTTTCTTTTTTAATCGGGGAACACAAATTGTCAACAATATTGGAAGAATGAATTTCCGTCGCGTATTGAATAAATTAAGACGCATTAATTATTTATTATTTTTCTAATTATTTTTCGGAGAATATTTATCAAGACACGCGGCAGCGGCTCGACGCCAAGTTAAAAAAAAAAAAGCGTAGCGCGCGAGCTGCCGCACTCTTATTTACAGTAAAATTGGGGTTAACTAGTTACAACACATTGTAAGCAGCTGAGTGGGGACATTCAAGGGATTTTTCAGCGGGAACTGAGAAAGATCTAGAAAGAAGCCGTGCCGGCCATCTGGCCTTGGGTTCCCTTCCCAAGCCTAGGAGTGGGTCGTTGACGGAATTTGATTCAACGAAATGAAACCGTTTCCAGATAACCATAAACCGGTTAAAAAAATGGTTAACGTTTTCAACTGGTTTTGTATTTATTGAATGTAGTTACGTATAATAAACAGTTGATTGAGATAGAATACGTTGTATCAACGCGTGGCGTGTCGTTCGTTTATCAACTTGTACTAACTAACCTAATTCGCAGTTTATTCAGGTGGATTATTTTATTATTATTTATTACTTTGGATTATTCCTGGATAGTTCCGCGCACGAGACTTTGTTTCCAGTAGTTCTCTGGCAGTTAATATATTTATTTTTAAAACAAATTGATATCAATACAACAAATAAAAGTACCTAGATAAAACTAACGACTATCGGCCATCGGCTAGTTGATAAGGTCGAAATGGCTTGTTAATTTTTTTTATTTTTTCATTTTTGAAAAATGTTTTGTTTAAAAATGTATTGATCAAGCTTGCAAATACATGTCTCCAAGCACCAAAACAACAGCAACGAAATAATGTCATATATTTTTTTATTTTCTTGTAGGACTAGCGATACATACCCATTTTTTGTAGGACACTGTTTGATTTAGGTAAAGGACGCACTAACTCATGAGGTGTTTTTTTGTCCTACGGTTATTAATGAAAAAATTATTACCATAGAATTGACAACTTCGAAGTGTCGGACTGAGAAATCCTACCACTAAATTTGTAGGACTGAACGGTCATTCCATTCTAACAATATTTACAAAGGTGCATACAAAAAATCAGCTTGTTATTAATTATTTTTATGGCCCCGTCGTTTCGACATATTCGGAGTGGAGGACGCTCTCAAACAAACCATCCGTTTTGTAGGACAATTATTACTTCCAGTTTATAATACAATTATTTAAACATTGTAATAAAAAATAAACTGTTAGTCAGACAATTTCAACACTCCATCAAATCGACATGTTTTATAGCTGCGCACTTTATTAGCTACCTCTATCGAGAATTTTCACAGAGGAAAACTTGGGCGTCTCGTCGAACGGAAACTAGTCACAAAGATTCAGCCTGTTATTAATCAATGAAAAACACAGGCGGTGGCTCCTGGACCATAACATAATTTTCACGCGTACGAAGTCGCGGGCAACAGCTAGTAGTAATATAAGTTGATTGGCATGTGTATAGGAGTGGTATTATTAATAACCTTATTGGATTCTCATAAAGTTCTGATTCTTTAATTAACTATCTATGTACTTAGCTTGTGACAATCTATACTTATAATAAAACTGTAGAGGGTCGGGAGTCTGTACATGGAAGATATTTTGAAAATTTTAAGTGTAGGGCGTTCTCTAATCGATACTGAAGCCGAAAATGTAATTTAAAATTTTCATGTCTGTCTGTCTGTCTGTCTGTCTGTCTGTATCCCGACTAAGTATCACGCCGAAACTACTGAACCGATTTGAATGATACTTTGTACGATGTAAGCTTTTAGTCCGAGGAAGGTTCTTAGATACTTTTGATTCCGATATTTTGCGCGGTTCCTTCAGGAGAGGGGATGAAAGGCAAAATAGGTTTTTAGCTATAATTTCTTACTGCATGGTTCGATTTCAAATATTTGTTTGGTGTCTGAAAGGGAGTACTTTAAGCATTATTCCATACAATTTTCAATATTGAGGGTTATATAGTTGAGAAATTAGGGGCATCTCAACTTTCGGTAAATCTAGAATTCAACGTTTCTTTTGAAAGTGAGTCTAAACGGGCGTGTTGGCTTAATTTTTTTATTTTATTTATTTATTTTATGCACACACTAGTATATAATAATATAGGTATAGCAGGAAACTTAGGTACAATGGTACTGCTTATTTCTAAAAGAAATATCTCCCAGCAGACCGGCGAGAGGAGAACATGAAATAGGAAAAGAACAATTAAAAGTGTGTAATTAAAAAGAACAGGATAGAAATGGTATAACACACATACAAAAAATGGAGGCAGGTTTAGCTACATAAATATTATAATAAATATTTTAAGATAAAATAAATAGGGTACAAACAATAGGTAATGTATAAATAATGTTTAAATATACTTTTATAATTAATAAATACATAAATTGGTATATATAAATACATAAATAAATATATACATAAGTTACAAAGTTGATAAATAGTATTCACGGACTTTCTTTTTAAAAGTAAAAACAGTTTTGCTGTCTCTGATGACAGGTGGGAGTGAGTTCCACAGTCTGACCGCGTGCACCGTAAAGGAATTAGAGTAGAAATCAGTTTTATGCTTGGGAAATCTAAGATTAGAGCGTAGGTGTGATCTGCAGGGAGCATCAAGAGAGCGAAAAAATGAGAACCGCTCACTCAGATAGGAAGGAGAAGAAGGATTGTGGAGGATATTGAAAAGAAGGCAGAGGATACGAGTGTTTCGGCGAAGGCGGATTGGGAGCCACTTGAGTTCTTTGCGAAGGTGGGAAACATGATCAAACTTTCTAAGATTAAATATGAAGCGTATACATAAATTTTGCAACCTCTCAAGTTTATCTAGAAGCTCCTCTGTAGCGTCCAAATAGCAAGAATCAGCGTAGTCAATAATGGGTTGAATAATAGTTTGGGCAAGACTAATTTTCGTCCTCAGGGGCAAGAGATTTTGGAGGCACCTTAAAGAGTGAAAGGAAAAATGCACCTTCTTGCTGACATTATTAATGTGGGCGCTCCAAGATAAAGTAGTATCCATTATCACACCCAGGTTCTTCACGGAGTCTGCGTAAGGTATTTGAATACCGGCTAGAAGTACAGGAGAAGGTTGAGACTCCGAAAGAATGTCACAATGGTATTTACTACCGATGACAATGGCTTGCGACTTCGCGGGGTTAATACGCAATCCGACCGAATTAGCCCAGTCACTCAGTCTATTCAAATCCTGGTTTATGGATGATATCGCGGGGAGGGGATCGGTAGCCGAAAAATGACGGTACAGCTGCAAGTCATCAGCATAGAGATGGAAGTTATTGGAAATAAGGCTGGTAGCAAAGTTAATGAAGACAGAAAATAAAAGAGGAGATAGCACGCCACCCTGAGGAACACCCGCAGATAGCTCGCACCAATCCGACGATGTCTGACCGATTCGAACACACTGAGAGCGCCCTCGAAGGTATGAATCAAACCAAGAGATAGCAGAAGAAGAGACATTTATAGACCTTAATGTACCTAGCAGTACATCAAAATCCACGGAGTTAAAAGCGCTGCTAAAGTCAAGCAGAACTAGTAGGGTTAACTGTTTACGCTCCATAGCCCAGCGAATGTCATCCGTCACTTTAACAAGTGCAGTGACAGTGCTGTGCCCGGCGCGAAATCCAGACTGAAAGGGGCTGAGAGAATTAGTAGAAGATAAGAAGAGGGAGAACTGCCGATGGACAATATGCTCAAGAACTTTAGAGAGAAAGGGAAGAATGGAGATTGGACGGTAATCAGACGGCAAGCAGGGGTTCGTTGTTTTAGGAAGAGGTACAACAAACGCCGACTTCCAGACCTCAGGAAAGGAGCTAGAAAGTAATGAATAATTGAAGATGTGAGTGATGACAGGTAGTATTATAGGGAGAATAGGGAGGATCATCCTTGAGCAAATGCCATCGTTTCCCGAAGCTGTTGAAGAAATAGACAGTAGGGATCTCTTAACGTCGGACTCGGAGACCGAGTGAAACTGAAAAGGAGAGGTCTGAGGCACAGGCTCACCCAGTAGTCGCTGTAAAGTGGCACCTTTCACATTTACATCCAAGGAGACAGGTGGCCGTGAAAAATGTTTATTTAGCGCATTGATGTCAATGTCCCTTGTGTCAGAGACTGGAGATTTACCTATGCCAACAGACCTCAGGAACCTCCAGGTATCAGCAGAATTCCGACTGTTAAGAGAATCATAGAAATGGCGTCTCCTTGCATCTCTACACATCCGACTGCAGCGGTTCCGTAATGACCTAAACGCTACCAAGTTTTGTTCCGAGGGACTATTTTTAAGTCGCCTTTTCGCTTTGTCTCTAAGAGCCATTAGATTTTTAATAGTTTGGTTCAACCAGGGAGCCGGGTAATGCTTGATACGTACTCGTTTGACGGGGGCATGTCGGTCGAACAACGCCATAACAGTGGAATTGAAAAAGCCAACCATGTCATTAACATCAGCCGAATTGAAGACCAACGACCAATCAGCAGAAGCCGCATCAATTTGTAGTGCCTCCAAATCCATACCCCTGAAGTTGCGAAGAAAGCAGATTTGTGGTTTACGTTTCGGGGGACGAACACGTAAAGAAAGGTAAAGTAAGTCGTGACAGGAGAAAGGAGCGGTCAACTGACCGTGATTGCACACATCATTGGGGGAGGAAACTATGACCAGGTCAAGTAATGAGGGATTGCGATTAGGGACATGATGAGTTGAAGAAAGAGGCAGAACATGTAGGTTATAGTCAGACAGTAAAGACAATAATTTGGAAGAGCGGGAATCATTTTTTAACAAACAAGTATTGAAGTCACCCATTATGACTACGTGGCTGTAGGATGGAGTGAGGTCATGTAGAAGGTCATCAAAAGAGCTGAAATAGTCTATAGTCAAGTCAGGGCTGTAATAAACTCCGAGTAGAAGTTTAGTATTCAGTAGAGAAATTTCCAGGAAAAGATGTTCGGCAGATTCCGTGTAGGTGGAAGGAGATGCACTGATAACCTTATGCGGGATGTCAGCACGCAGGTAAATTCCTACACCACCACAACGTATACCCGTTCTGTCATTACGTATTAATACGTAGCCTGGCAGTGAGTACTGAGTTGAAGGAAGAGAAGGCTTTAAAAAGGTTTCAGAGATGAGGATAGCGTCAAGAGAGGAGTTGCTAAAGGACGCCAGAAGATCGGAATAATGGCCCTTAACACTCTGTGCATTAATATGTGCTAGATTGAGATTTTTAGGATAGCTCGAAGTAAAAGAGGAAAGATAGTTGTGCAGGGTCAGAGCAGCAGATGATGATGCAGGTATTAAAGATGTTTGACTGTGTGACCTGTGACCATCATTAGCATTTTGGAAACTGTCAGAGACAGAAGAGTTTGAGAAAAGACTACTATTTAAATTACCAAGATCATCCGTGTTTTGCATGAAGGGATGTAAATAAATATAATATTATAAATATAAAAAAAAAAAAACGTTATTATCACTAAGATTTTCAAGAACAAAATGTCTTGAATCTCACCAACTCGCTGATATAGTGGCAGAAATTTTGAAGACATTGTCATTGAAAGAAAGAAGTAAATACAAAAAAAAAAAAAAAAACCCGAGAACGATTTGACAGAGAGTAATCACAAGAGACAGAACAGAAAAAAAAAAAAAAAAAAAACTACATACTATTTTTATAACCCTTAAGTATTCTGGTTACAAGAGAAAAAAAATCTAATCGTGGCTGCTTCTGTTGCGCCCGAGCAAGTAAATATTTAAAAAACATAGGTAATTATAATCCAAGTGAACATTTCATGAGTGGTGGTAAAATTATGTATCCGCGAGTGTGTAGACGGCATTAGCTTGAAATGTCAATGTCATCGGCGCGTGTCAATTGTCAAACTCAGTCACACTCACAACTCCGATTGTTTACATTTTGTTAAGTTTACCAAATCTACCTTTACTTAGTCTTTATTATAATAAAGTACTTACTTCCTTAAATTCAATAGTGAGTGAGTAAACAATAGATCTAAGACTCGGGTACACACTAGAGCTTAATGACACAAACAATGCAGCAGCGTAGGGCTAACTGTGACTATGCCATGAAAGCCGTGGCTAAATTTTATACTCGTCGACGGCTGGACTTGCCTGCTTTTAGTGGCTTCAGTGCATCAGCAGTCCTCGTAGATACGGTGGCAACTGGTAGTTGAGATTTGCTGGCCTCTAACACGGGGTTGGGATGCTGGCTAATTAATTCGTCGAGCTCGGCCTGTGTCTCAATTTTACGACGGACCTTCCCTGGAGTTATAATGTTGATCCTGCCTTCAACAGACCAGCAGTTCCTCACGCCGAAGTGTTGCCTTGCAGCAATGAACACACGATGCCTCGCTTTAGTCAAAAACTCCGAAACAGTAACAGGCGTACCTTTTAATGATGCTTTACTGTCCCATACAAATTGACGCTGCTGCACTCCATGAAACCTTACGAGGATAGGGCGGATCTTCCCTCGAGCACCACCCAGTCTGTGGCAAACATTAAGATGTTGTGGGCCTACTTCAGCGAGCTTCATATCAGCAGTCATAACACCAAGAATAACCTCATGAAGGTTTTCACCAGGGCTCTCCGGAATGCCATGGAACAGCAACACTTTTCTTCTACTCATGGTTTCATGCCGATCCATTCCCAAGGTGAGCAACTCAATCTGCGACCTGAAGCTGGAAAGTGTCTGCCAAACAAACTTTTTAAAGTTGCTGAAGTCAAGTGCCAGTGTAGCTGCATCCGGTATTGTGGCAGCATCCGGGGATGAGATGTTCATGAGTTTTTCATCGTACTCAGCCATTTTGGAGGTAAACAGTGTCTTCAGCTCCTCCAGACCGTTGGCTAGTTTGAGGTCCATTCTTGCTTTGTTATTATGATGGCTTGCGTCACTTACACAAGTTAATTGTCACTGGACAGCAAGTACAGGTGAGTACTAAATACAATTAGCACATTAAACTTATTAAACACTATTTAATTTAATTAAAATTAATATAAATGCGGGAGCTCAAAATTTTGCGTGTTTCACTTGCGACTACCCACTTATTATTCATCATCCACTTATTATCAATCATAAAAGAGCTTAATGATTAAGGCTATCTATCTATCTATACATATAATAAAACTGTTGAGGGTCGAGAGTCTGTACATGGAAGATATTTAGAAAATTTTAATTGTAGGGCATTCTCTAATCGATACTGAAGCCGAATATGTAATTTAAAATTTTCATGTCTGTCTGTCTGTCTGTCTGTATCCCGAATAAGTATCACGCCGAAACTACTGAATCGATTTGAATGAAACTTTGTACAATTTGAGCTTATGGTCCGAGGAAGGTTCTAGGATACTTTTGATCCCGATATTTTGTGCGGTTCCTTTGGGAGAGGGGATGAAAGACAAAATGGATTTTTAGTTGTAACTTCTCAATGCGTAGTCCGATTTCAAAAATGTTTTCAGTGTCATAAAAGGAATGTTTTGAGGATTGTTTCACACAAGTTTCAATGTTGAGGGGTTTGTAGTTAAGAAATGAGAGACATCTCAACTATCGCAAAACCTCGAATTCAACGGTTCCTTTGAATTTGAGGCTAAATCTAAACTGGCATGTTGGCTTAATCATAAAAGAGCTTAATGA
Source organism: Miltochrista miniata (assembly GCA_933228765.1). Classification (NCBI taxonomy): domain Eukaryota; kingdom Metazoa; phylum Arthropoda; class Insecta; order Lepidoptera; family Erebidae; genus Miltochrista; species Miltochrista miniata. Next base: position 26,653,285 of record OW121756.1, read on the forward strand.
TTAAGGGTATTGTAAAATGATTCAGTCCACGCCGGAGGCGTGGGCTGAATTGTTTTAGAATAGACTTAATCTTTAAGCTCTTTTATGATTAAGCCAACAGGGCAGTTTCATGCGCTACTTGATCAGTCTGATGAAGAAATACACCTCTTTTTATACTCCATCTGTGACGTAAACGAAGTTGCGAGGGTCAGCTAGTCCATAATAAATGAGATTCAAAGTAAAGTGTTTGGTACAAAACTCTCGTTGTTTTTTACACTTAGTAATTTTTCCACGTAGTCATTCAAGGATCATTAAATACTCTAGTCCTGGTAAAAAGTTCAGCGAGTAACGGAAAAGGGCTCAAAGATAAAAGAACTAACAAGTTAGATAAACGAACTTTGTACACACAACCTTGAGAGTAAAACTGTTTTCCCAGTCTATTTAAGTGATGCTGCAATCGATTGGCCGATATCACAGTTTTTAGGGTTTCGTCAGAAAGAGAACGTTCTTGCGGTCAAGCGGTTGAGAGGTCAGTTTTCCGTTTATGAATGAGTGAGCGAAGCGAGTGAGAGTCTCCGATTCGACAGAATGGACGATTTTGCTTTCGTCCGTTTATCAGTTCTGATCTAGAGGACGTATTTCTTAACGTGAACTTGGCACAAGTGTTCTTTGACTTGAAATACAACTTAAGCCCAGAGCTTTTTTTAATGGGTGAAAATGGGGGGGGGGGGGGAGAAAAGAGTGAAGATTATTGTCGCGTTATTTATGAACAGGTCTTAATGATTTTTGGCTGAAACATGAACGAGAATGATTCCTCACAGGTAGTTACTTTTTTTTCCGGGGTGCTCGCGAAGTTTACACTTTGCAGAAATACTAGTTGTATTATTTTACATTACATAGTAAAACCCACATAAGAGGCATTCTGACAGCTGCGGTCAACCAAGAGCTGGGTTTTTAAGCAACAGCACGCTGGTACGCAGAATTCGAACGCGAATGCATGAACAGCTGACCCCTCGGAACCCTGACTCGCGGATTATGCTGCAGTCAAATATAGTCCAATATAATGCTGAGGTATACGTGTTTTTCAAACATGATTTTTAAATTACTTCCTTATAAAATTGAATTTAGGCAAAAGAAATGTATAAAATTCATTTTTAACCGACTTCAAAAAAAGGAGGAGGTTATCAATTCGTCTGTATGTATTTTTTTTTATGTATGTTCACCGATATTTCCGTCAATTATAAACGGATTTAAATTGTTTTCTTTCTTGAATAGGGTTTACTTCTGAGGTGGTGCTATTTTAATCAGACCAGGATCTGATGATGGGATCCAGGAGAAATCGAGAGCAACCACCGAAAATTGTAGGGACAACCAGTACATTTGTTAACTTTTTAATTCAGTGCTTTAATGTACTACAATTTAATGAATATCTGGAGTCGATCTGATTATGGAACCGAAAGACAGTCGAGGGAAATCCTTAACGATTTACAGCAGCTACCTTGTGTTTGGTTTTGATTGATTTGTATTGATGAAAACTTTTACCTAGATAGATATATTTTTCGGTTCACCCGTCACTTAAAATAATGAAAAAAAAATTTTCAATTAAAAATAAAACCGACTTCCAACAAATCCTGAAAAATAAAATTTACTTAGCACAAAGTAAATGTATTTTGATTTATCAGATTTTATTCAATATAGTATTGAAGTTGGTGCCATGAATAATAACTACATAAACCTATGGGTTTACTTGGCGTCGACTTCAATATGATATTGAATAAAATCAGATAAATCAAAATACATTTAACTTTATGCTAAGTAAATTTAATTTTTCAGGATTTGTTGGAAGTCGGTTTTATTTTTTATTGAAAAATTTTTTTGATATACAATAAGTACCACGTTCAATTGGTTTCGATTCGATTTCGCCGGAATATTCGCATCCTTTTGTTTCTTTTAGGCGTATTGTTGCCCTGTGCCAAAAGGCTCCAATTTATTTAAAAGAACTTAGTGACACACATTCTAAATCCTTGAGGTCATCGGAGTTAAGTATTGGAATTAATTGTGGCCCAGAACATTCAAATATTATTTAAATTTGTGTAGGCGCCATAAAGTTTTAAGTAAGTACTTAAGAGTTATTCTTCAATTGAAAAATTAACTGATTCCCTCCTTTTTTGAATACTAAATACATTAACAAAACAATAAGCCTATTTCAATTTCATTTACTTGTCATCCAAATCTAATCATGCTTGACACCCTTTACCAAAACATATATTTTCATTCAGCCTATGCCTAAAGGTAGGTATGCCCTCTATGCACTCAAAGCCAAATTACACTTTCCCATTAGCTGACAAGATCAACAACACATCAGCCTACATGCTGACATGTACCAAATTGTAATAGCTTTGTATAGATGGCAAATGCATATACGTACGTAGGTAACAACAGACCTGCGGTTTTGAAATCCAATCGTGACAGTATTAGCAAGGTAAAGCGTATAATATATTAATTGCATTGTACGAGTATGTATATAAATAATAAATACTCTTCAGGAAAACAAGAAAGAAAGACAAGAGATGGATTAGGCTGTATGAGAAAATGACGGAAAATTATTGAAGTGTCTGGGAAAAACGTATTGGTTTATGAGAAAATGATAGCATAATAATATATGTAATGAAAGTTTATTGTAAAGATCTTTATTAATTTAGTAGCTATAGTAACTTCCACGATCATAGTTAAAGGAGACATGCATAAATTGTATTTGTAAACCAAAATATCATGCATTTTTCAGTACACGAAGCCTGCCCACGTACCACGTAGCTTTCTCTGTACCTGCTTAGATTGAATTATTCCATGCACCTCTCATTTTTCATTCGGTTTCCGGAGCAGTGTAAACCTCGCAAGGTACCTGAATCGATGTCTGGCAAACGGAATCGGCTGTGACACCGATAGATTTAACGTTTCACGGATTTCCAGACCTATGCATGACTACGAAAATAGAATTAGACATTTATCAAGTCTAAAATATTGTCATGGCCGATGAGCATGAATAAAGGGAAGGTTGGATGTTTGTCTAATTCCAAGTCTATAGAAGTTTCGTTTGATACTCTGCAAGATTTTTAACTTATGACCTGACGGACCTACCTTACTCCAGACCGTACTGCTATTGGTAGGGAGGTAACCTTCATAGGTACCTACCTTTAACACGGGTATCAGTAGTATTTTATTGTTAAACTTGACGTACTTTTGCCAATCAAAGATGTGGATCTCAGTAAGAGAATGAAAACAATAATCTTTATTGAAAAGAATTGCTATTATTAGGCATCATTATGAGGATTACTGAGAAGGAATCCTCAATAGAACTACTGAGGAAACTATTAGCTGATTTGTAAAATAAACTCCTCAAAGATAGACATGACGACTGCTCTCTTCTTTGAATATATCTTTATCTGCTAAAAATAATTTAATATCTATTCCTCCAAATGAAACCACTCTGCCAATTCCACGAAATCCATAAGAAAATTGCATCGCAGCATTTTAGAACATAGTTCGCCAATTTAAAATAATGTTGGCTTGCGATGTGTATCGTATATGTAGAGTTGAACAGGAATCTCTTATAAATATTTGATACAGTTGAGCCGGGATATTTGCATTCGCCAAGCAACAGCAGCTTCAAGTAATAACGTTGAAATTTCAGAAGGTACCTTTGGCAAATAGAATTTTTATTACAATAGAAAATCGTTAAAAAGAAGGTCAAATGTAACATACATAATGATCACGTCTTTTGTCCCCGGAGGGGTAGGCAGAGACATATTATATGCCCATATTTCACCTTTGAGATTTTGTCCCACGTAATAGGTGGTAAGCCGTATTGTCGTGTTGATATGGACAGGCGCAGATTGTGACTGCCTGCTGTCGAAATTCTTTAAGCCACCCATAAAGACCTTCAACTTGGCTTAACGACTGCCATTTTACTGGCTACCGGGTCCAACGGCTTAACATGCCTGCCGAAGCACGGCAACGCTCAAATAAATGTCACAAAGTGGTCACGATGGTCACCCATCCATGACCGGCCGCACTAAATGTTGCTTACTACAGTGATCGTTTACAGAACACTGAGACCGCAGGGCCACGAGCGCTTCTAAAACTGTAAACAAACGCCTTAGCAAGTTATGTAAGAAAGGTCTGTTAAATGTTCTTGAATTTCCATGGCAATCAGTTATAAACCGATTTGGTTTATACCTGATTGCCATGGAAATTGAAGTTTCACCGTGCTAATTTCGAGATGCAAACATCAGTTGACTATATGAAGCTCTACCCTATTACCGTCAGAATGCACTGCGGCAGGTTTACGCTAAATAAGTATGATGGCTACATTCCACAGTCACCATTAATACCATATTCATATGAGTGGCAAATGGAAATCTGTATAAGCGTATCCCAACTTAATTAATATTTAAACATGTCACCAAGTAGGGCAAACAGCCAAGGAAACACATTTAATAATAAATTTTCAACATGATGGCGTCTATGGTGTTGTGACAAACTTTACATAGGCTTAACTTATGGGTGAAAACATAAGATTTGGAGCAATATTTGACAAATAATTTCTTTTTTTTGCCTTTTTTACTAAAATGGTATTATGTCAAGAAATGTAGTTCTTCGTACAGACGATCGAACATGGCAAAACATTAGGGTTGTTTGTGTAGGTAGTACCTAAAAGGCTAAGAATATGTGATTGATCTATAAAGGCACATTTCCAATTGCTGAATGAATTTAGCTTACGAGTAAATGTGATACATGAAAGAATTGTTGAAAACTGATCACATAAAAGGGGTGCAATGGGGTTCGAAGAATATTGCGCGATGCCTCAGGTCCTTACTGATAATTATCATAAAACTGAGAGTTTGTATAGTTTTACGCTCTAATCTCAGGAATTACTAGTTAAAATTGAAAAATTCTAGTATTGTTGGATAAATAATATAATTTAATTTAATAATAGACACACAAATATACTAAAAGAAGCTCTAACCTTGCTCGCTATGTGGTTATATAATAAAACAGAAGGAATGTAGATTTTTATTGAAATCATTATTTATTCTCTTATATAATTACGCATTGAACCTTCGTCATACTTGTCTACATTTTGCGTGAAATATTCATAATTTCCGTAAAGGTACGCTCAGATAAGGACGTGGAAAATAGAACCAACCATAACCAACACACAAAGTAGCAAGAAATGTGAACACTCATCAAATTTTACCTGAGAAATGTAAATTATTACGTACGTTTTACAGATAATATTCAAAATATGCAAACATTCCCAACTCAGTTCATTTGAACGGGAAAAGCTCCACGAGTGTATTAATAATTAATTTGTTTTTGCTCACACAAAGAGCAGTATACTTGGGGGTTTGGGGCAAAGCTGTTCAAAATTTTAAAAGGCAACCATTCTCGGCTTAAAGGTGTTTTCAGTGGTTATGAGCCTTGTTTGCTGTGCTTAACGGTGACCTGTAAGGCTGTAATGCATGGTACACGGTCTTTTGTACATTTTTTAGGCGTTTCAGCTCGGTATGTAAGCATCTACTTTGTTAGTAGGTCGCCTAAGTACGGTAGCATTGAAAATCGGTCTCAAAGAGCTCTCTTTCTTTTGCGAGCTTTTTTATTTAGTTCGTCAAACTGAGGCTTTCACCTAATGGAAAGTCATGACGAAGCTCTCCAGAACACTCGCCATGTAGGAAGCAATTGTTTTACACTGTACCAACGGCTGCAATGGCTCAGGTTTCCAATTACCTCAGATAATCTATAATACGAAAACTCGTCGCTGCATAGCATCAAGCGTTTTCAACAGATTCTTCGCGGAGTTATCCCACAGACGAGAGCAGTGTTGTACTCAGGGACTCATTTGAATGTACGTCTTGTACATCAGACACCTTTGTTGCATGAAGAACCGCCTTACCTTATTCATAGCTTATTGATGCCGCTATTTTAGCGCAATACTATAGCTCTTTTAATAGTTTTAGAACGTCTGTGACCAGGATGTCAAGTCCTTCAATGGTATGTGTATATTACGTGCTCGAATCCTCGTAAATACTGTCCAGTATTGTTGTAAATCATATTATACTCGTAATACCATAACCTATTTAAAACTTTCGTTGACGTAGTTTTTACTTTTCAGTTTATGTATTCCCTAAACATTTACTAAGCTATTTAGGGCCGATTTTTCAATGCTCAGATAAATAACCAGATAGGATTAATTCTACAGTTAACAAGATTCTCAATTTTTCAACTGCTGGATAAGCTTTAACTGACTGATAAACTTGCTAACGGGCTGATAAATTTATCTGTCCGTTCGGACCCCAGTTAGCGGCTATCTGTGGAGTTATTTGACGTTTCAGTCATTACTTGAGTCTAGTTGTAGGTTATATTTTGTTTGTGTTTGTGCAAAGCTTCGCACAAACTCCAGCGGGAGTAAGTGGGACTGCCCCGCCTCTTTCGGCGAGCAGGTGATGCTCGCGAAGGAAGCGGCGGGCCGGGTGCGGGAGAGAACTCTCCCACCCGAGTTCCGCAGTCGGCGCCCTGGGCGCCGCCGACGTGTCTTTGCCGAGGACTATCGGCCTCCATGACCGGGGGTCTGGGGACGGTGAGAGGGCCGCTCACCGTCCTTACAGAAGCAGGCCCATGACGGCAGCGTGACGTGAGCAACTCACGCACGCCCCCCCCCCTTAGAAGCGGGGTCACACCCGAAACCCCCCATAGACACGGGAATGCACCCGAACCACCCCCTGGGCGAGGCCGCAGTGGCGGCCATAGGTCTGTTGGGAGTCACGGGACATCCTTCCTGAGGGCTTACCCGGGGCTCTCAACCATAGGCTGTTAGGCGTGGCGTGAGGTTTTTTAGTCGGTAAGAGTCCGGCATAACATCCTATGAGGATTTTCCCTCACGTTAAACAAAAAAAAAAAAAGCTTCGCACAAACAAAAAATCCATATTTACACAATTTCGCGAAGTTGTGTAAACATGGATTTTTTTGATTCAATCGACTATTTAATGATCGAAGAAGACTATAAAGCGCTAAATAAACTACTTCAATCCAGATAGAAAACAAAGGGTAGTAAAGAACGACCCGATGATATATTATGTCTGAATGGAATGACACAGAATTTCACAGGCGATTTTGTCTTAAAAAACATAATTATTATTATGTATCGTATACTCGTAGGTACTACATACCCGAATCTAATTGAATAAAGACATTAAAAATCAAGATTAAACTAGGTAGTTCACAACTAACAAAACTGCATCACAATTGCACACACACAGCATCCCTCTTTTAATTGTGCTATAGAAATTAACAAAAACATAATTTATTTTCTTTTTATTTTCCATATTTAATACCAAAATCACAAAATACCACACACAAGAAAAAAAACAACACGCACGAACAAGGTAAGGTTATGGTAATAAATACAGTAAAGTAAAGTCAATAGTGACACCCGCTGTCATTGCAGCGAAAGTTGGCTGTCTCTTTCTAAAACCTAAAAATGTACTTATGTGCGTCCTGCTCTCGCAGATTTAGTGTGAATAAAGTAACAAAAATCAGTCAGTTAGTTAACTGACCGTTATCGGTACATTGAAAAATTTAAATATTTTATTCTATTGTTAAAATCTCCGTTAAAGTTATCGATTAGATTAGTATCTGACGTTTTATCTGGCTATTGATAAACCGGCCCTTAAGGTAATAAATCTAGAGGACGCTACATCGTGATAAAATTAATGGTTTAAGAAACTTGCCTGAAATAAACTTTGTCCAGCCAAAATAATTATTCTAGCATCTAGATGAAGCATCTGAATAAATTTATTAACCCCCCCCCCCCCCCCCTCCTGCTAACTCTTCGTCCCAAGGGAGTGAAAGTACTAGAAATTGACATTTTAACAGAGGAAGAATTTATTTCCTTTCGAACCTTTCACCTTATAAACTAATGTTGGGATGAAAAGTGAACTATCAAGTGTCTAAAATATTAGACTAACTGATTGCCGCGACGTCCCCCACGTGGAATTCTGTTTTCTTTCTCGCCGGAATGTATTCCAGGGATGAAAAGTAGTCTATATGTTATTCCAGTCAATAAATAATCTATCTTTGGACCAAATTTCTGTCAGATTCGTTCACCCGTTAGAGCATGATTGAATAACACACATGTAACGTTGTGCAACAATTTTATATTTTAACCAACAACTCTTCTTATTTTTCTCTTCTTCCTGAAAGCCTTCAGCTTTTCACACATTCAAATATCTACTCAAACTTTCATTTCATAGTAGAATAAAGCACTCGAGTGGATTTATTATCCCTCCTCCCATCCAGCACCTCCAAACGGGGGAATGAGAGCACTAGAATTAGACACTTTAATAGATTCAATTTCACATTGTACACTTTGAGTAATGAACTATCATGTGTCTAATTTACGTAATCAATTTTCACATCAGGTAAGTTTTCTAAACAACGAATTATCTACTAATAGGACATTTCAGTTAGTGTATTGCCAGCGATAGATTCCAACTAAATCTAATCTCTAAGCTATTATTGGCTTTGGTCTCACAAAACACTAATTGCCAATCTATCAATGTCAGCGGTATCTAGCGAGCCACTACCATCCGAGCTCACTAAGACTACGATATCCAAAATTTCAAATGTTCTTCTCACTAATGTGTAGCAAAACTTTTGAAACCCATTTCGGGTAATAGGTCTTTTTATAAAAGGAAGTACCGCAGTTTGCTTAGTACTTAGCCAAGCATGTCCTACATGAAGACCCCCAAGTATATCAAAGCTCTGAATTATACATTATGCATAGATAGGAACTTTGTTAGAAATACTAAAGTAGGTACAAAAGACTACCGACTTGTTGGAAAAGATTTCTTATTGTAAGTAATAAGCAATTTTCTTACTACAAAGTGTAATACGTAATAGATATGAGAACATAAACTGATTAATAAAATATATAAAAAAAACTATTTAAGTTCATATAAACTTCTTTTTCATCCCTTCTATTAGAAAAGTGTCACTTTGCACCACAACTTAGCTTTTTAGCGGGCGGCAAAGTGATTTGAATTTGAAACTTTAAAAAACCGGCCAAGTGCGAGTTGGACTCGCCCATGAAGGGTTTCGTTGCAGCAAGTAACATAATATAAAAGTTCTTATAGTTCGTTGTAACTTTGATTGATGTTTTAACACGTTTGTAGTGGTAGTGATTTTTCTAACCGAAAATTCCGGTTTATGACGTATTAAAAAAAAACTACTAGCTCTATCGCGTTCAAACCAATTTTCGTTGGTAGTTTTTATGGCAATGTACATCATATCTTCTTTTTAGATTTATCATTCTCTTAGTTTAGAAGTTAGAGGGGGGGGGGACACACATTTTTCAACTTTGGAAGTGTCTCTTGCGCAAACTATTCAGTTTAGAAAAATATGATGTTAGATACCTCAATAGCATTTTTGAAGACCTATCTATAGATACCCTACACGTATGGTTTTGATGAAAAGAAATAATTTGAGTTTCAGTTCTGAGTATGGGGACCCCCAAAATTTACTGCTTTTTTTTCTAGTTTTACATAAGAATATTAATGCGGTTCACAAAATACATCTAGTTACCAAGTTTCAATATCATAGGCCTTATTGTTTCGGAGAAAAGTGGCTGTGACACACGGACGGACAGACAGACGGACAGACAGACAGACAGACAGACATGACGAATCTATAAGGGTTCCGTCTTAGCCACGAAACCCTAAAAAATCGTAGAAATCGAACGCAAATTTTATGGATTACCGATTACTGGTACATGTTGGCTGCACAGAGCGGTGACCTGTGCTAATAAAAAATAAACTGGTCAAGTGCGAGTTGGACTCGCCCATGAAGGGTTTCGTAGCAGCAAGTAACATAATATTAAAGTTCTTATAGTTCGTTGTAACTTTGACTGATGTTTTAACACGTTCGCACTGGTAGTGATTTCACTAACCGGAAATTGCGGTTTATGACGTATTAAAAAAAAACTACCAGCCCTATCTCATTCAAACTAATTTTCGTTGGTAGTTTTTATAGCAATGTATATCATATATTTTTTTTAGATTTATCATTCTCTTAGTTTAGAAGTTAGAGGGGGGGGGGACACTCATTTTTCCACTTTGGAAGTGTCTCTTGCGCAAACTATTCACTTTAGAAAAAAATGATATTAGAAACCTCCATAGCATTTTTGAAGACCTATCTATAGATACCCCACACGTATAGGTTTGATGAAAAAAATAATTTTGAGTTTCAGTTCTGAGTATGGGACCCCCAAAATTTACTGCTTTTTTTCTAGTTTTATATAAGAACCTTAATGCGGTTCACAGAATACATCTAGCTACCAAGTTTCAATAGCATAGACCTTATAGTTTCGGAGAAAAGTGGCTGTGACACACGGACGGACAGACAGACGGACAGACAGACAGACATGACGAATCTATAAGGGTTCCGTTTTTGCCATTTGGCTACGAAACCCTAAAAATGAGCGCCATTTATCTCGCTGTTCTTGTAATCAGTAGGTAAACATATTTTATATGTATAATGCAAATATAATAGGTACTAAGTCGAGTTATTAAACTGACAATGCATTAACTGCTGGAACAATAACTATAGAAGCTAACTACGTTGTACAAAACTTATTTTTTCTCATAGAAAGGGGATGAAAAGTAGAGTATATTACTCGAGAGCAAATTATTTTTCCCTCGGGCGGTGTACTTTGAATCCCTCACTGCGCTCAGGATTCTACGTAAGAATCCCTCGTTATGCTCGGGATTCTATTCTAGAATCCTTCGCTTCACTCGTGATTCAAAGTAGCGCCCTCGCCATAAAAATACCTACTATTTTGCTCCCTTGTTATACAATCTACTATTTCCATCGGACAGTGTACTTTGAATCCCTCACATCGCTCAGGATTCTACGTTAGAATCCTTCGCTTCACTCGTGATTCAAAGTAGCACCCCTAAAAATACTATTTTGCTCCCTTGTTATACAATCTTCTATTTCTTTATTAGAACCTTAGGTATTATTGGGGTTTTAGAAGGTCGTCAAAGTCGTCAGTACAAGTCATTTCTAGTGTTACAATTGCCCAAAAGCAACGGTGAATACTTTGGATCAGGTGGGGTATGCTTGTCTATGATTCAAAAGGTATAAAAAAATGTATGAAGGCTGGATTATTTTACCTTTTGTTTCCCTGAAGACAATTGAGCTTTATAATTATGAGTTAACTGGTCCTTTCTAGAAATGGGTCACTACGCACTATAAAGCTGAGGCTGGGTAGCTTTGTGGTTGGTGCCTAGAACAACAGACGTGACCCTTTTGTGTGTTAAACTTACATTTGTAAGTGAAATTCATGTCCAATTGTGAATTTTAAATCAGTAACCATAACCATTATAACACTTTCGAGCAAGAAGGGAACGTAGTATGTCACCTTATATTTTATTTTCGTCAACACATTTGAGAGGTAATTTTCAACTATTGCCTTTAAAAATATGCCACATTTAATGTTTATAAAATTGGTAAGCTTTAAACTCTAGTGGTACTCAAAAACTCTTTTTTACTCTTTCAACGTCTGAACCACTAAGAATCGATACTGTTGAAATTTGATTCTGAGGTAATACCCAATAGAACTTGAGAAAATACGTATATACCACTTTTTATCTAGTGAACAAGTTCCTTTGGAGAACAGGTAGGTATCAATTGAATTGAACATTTCTTTAGCGGCGTTGTGCAATTTTTAGGAAGGGTCAAACATGCAAACTCTTGTCAGGACACGTGACCTGATAAAAAATTCGTAAGACGGAGGGGAACGACGTAACCACGTGAATGGTGGTACTTTTAAACTGATAAATAAAGCAATTCGTGCGAAATTATTGCCTAACCATTCCAAAATATTCAAAAACACAACGTTAATCATCAAGTTTTCACTTTTGCTGGCATTCCCGAAGTGACCCCCGTTGTTTTTATTTTCTATAGGTTGATGTAAGAAAAGGCCTTTTTTTATAAACCATTATATTATTATTTTATTTATTGAAGAAAGACGTAACAAACGGATTGAATTTAAAGATGTCTCTAAACATTGTCACATGTCACGTTTGGTTTGTTTTATTGCCCTTTCGACGGCAACAATTTGTGGAAATGAAGCTGAAACAGTTCTCTTGCTACAAAATGAAGTCTGAAATCATCTATTTGAATTTCATGAAGCTATGAAATTGAAATCAGGGGTCAAGAGTCTTATATAGCTATTTATTTAGGAACTGGCTACATTATTCATGAAGATAAACGTCACTCAGACATGTACGGGGTCACTGGAATATCGAAAGGACTCCGTGTCAAAAATTTGACGTTTCTAAATATGCTTCAATGTTTGGGACGCAGAAAACAGTTGATGATTCAATTTGGGAATACAGATTTGGAACTTATTCGAAAATTTTCGTAGGTGTAAGCAAAATTTATATCCATTAAATGGAGGGTTTTTCGTAAGTTTGTGTGGAAGTATGTTGTCGCGAAAATGACGCCGCCCACCTAAAAGTATCCAGTTTGTAAGTCTTTCACACAACAACTACGTTGTTATAAAGGACATGTAAATTTAAAAAATGAAGCTTATTTATTAGATTCACATGTGGGCTATAATTTATACAGGTATCGTGTAAATAGGACAAAATACAACAAAAAATTCTACCATCTGCGAGATATTTTGGCGAGCGCTGCAAAAACCGTGCAAGTTACACAAATATACGTCGTGTAGAGGGATTATTTATCTCAAATAGTTGTTCAAAATGTCGGCGACACAAATTGCGCTTATCTACATTTTTATGTGAAGGCTCTTATTAGCAAAATTTGTGAACTAAAAATATAATAAAATTTGTGTAATTTTACAATTTAATTTTCGAGACAGTCAATTACCTTATTTGGCTGTCTCGGTGGCGCAGTGAACCTATGCGACTGCCGTGCGGTTTCTGGTTCGAATTCCAGGCCAGACAAAATATTTGTGTGATCCACAAACGATTGTTTCGAAGTTTAGATGTGTTCTATGTTTTGTTAGGGAATATTCCGAAATATAATAAGTGTATTTGTACAGCGGGGCGACTTTATTCCGCTGGGCGACGGCACCTAACCAACTAGGTAGCTAGGCACGCCCCACTGTACTGGTGAAAGCGTGTGACCCAGATCCACACTTTCCTTGACTGGGGTTGGTGGTGGACCACACCAGGTGCGGGTTACACAGGATGCCGGGTTAGCGGCACAAAACACAAACACAAACACAAATAAAAGTCACTGTGAAAGTTCTTACCGGTCACTAGGTCGGAGGTTTATTTACTATACTGTACTATAAAAAAATACTGTTCCTAATCCTATTCCTATCCTTATTCTTCCTGGCTATCCTTTTCTACTTGTTGTTCCTGTAGTGCTGGACCGTCGACTGAATGTCGGTACAAAAGTGACGTCTGTATTTATACATTTTTGGCCTAAGCTGTGATTCGCTATTAATTACGTCCAATCACAGCTCCTACATAATAACCTATCAAAAACGCGAAATTATACAATTTTAGTGCAAAATCTTTAAGGCACCTCCCGCAAACTTTACCGTAACGTGAGCCGTTACGCAACTATGATCTTTATTAACAATATTTCCATACATTTAGTTCTATACAAATCAAATATGTTATGGAAATTCAAAACTATTTACAAATTGCTATTACTATAAATGAAATATCGAAAATACTATTAAAAACATTCAAAAAATGGAATAAAAACCTAATAATTGAACGTATCCTATGCTATAAGACCTATAATATTCTATTTACAGTTTTCTATGTGCAGTCGCCGCTGTGACCCGCAGTGTTGTCCCGTACATTTCTCCCGCCGTGCAGACTATGTTGCATCAATCTTCCGGTACGGGCACGACGTCTGTAGACACTGGCAGCACCACCAGCTTCTTCACCGGCCGCCGCAGAACGCCTCCCTTGGTTGCTATGTCCACTGTTCGCACTATGTTGTCTGGACCCGGATACGTAGCGATGACTCGGCCACGGATCCACACGTTGCGAGGAAGGTTTGCGTCGACTATCTGTACAAGGTCGTTGATCTGTATGGGTTGACCTCGTCCGTGGGGCTCCCGCCGGTGTTGAAGCTCAGGCAGGTATTCTCGAATCCAGCGAAGCCAAAATAGGTCTGCTAGCCGTTGAGAAGCGCGCCAGTTTGACCTCGATGCTGTGTCTTGCTCGCTGAATGTCCCGGGCTGCGGTACTCGCCCCTGACCCCCCAGTAAGAAGTGATTGGGAGTTAGGGCTTCTGGATCTTCTGGGTTCACTGACACATGCGTCAGCGGTCGACTGTTGACTGTGTACTCTGCTTCTGTTAGTAATGTTGAGAGTACTTCTTCTGTAGGTGCGCGCTCATGTAGTGTAGCTGTCAGCGCCTGTTTGACTGACCGTACTAATCTCTCCCAGGACCCACCCATGAATGGGGCCCCAGGTGGAATGTACCGCCAGTTGATTGTCTTCTTAGCTGCCTCTTCTTGTGTCGCTTCGTCGATACTGCGTCGGAGTTCTCTGTCAGCACCCTTGAGGTTGGTGCCGTTGTCTGACCAGATTTCTGTAGGACGACCACGACGAGCCATCATTCTTCTTAACGCCATCACCGCAGAGTCTGTGTTGAGTGAGGCGGCGACTTCCAGATGCACGGCCCGAGTGGTGAGACACGTGAATAGCGCTACGTATCTCTTCTGGCGACTTCTTCCGACGGTCACGGTGAGAGGCCCGAAGTAATCGACCCCTGTGTAGGTGAAGGGCCGCTTGTGGTGGGCTAGACGACACGCTGGCAGGTTTCCTGTTCTTGGTTGAGGCGGAGTCTGAGTCTTCATTCGGCAGAACAGGCAGCTTCGGAGTAGAGTGCGTGTGATGGGCCTCAGTCGTAGCACCCAGTATTGCTGTCTGCACTCGTTGACTGTAGCTTCGACACCGGCGTGATGCAGCTGACGATGTACTGCCTGGACCCAGAGTTTAACTATTGGGTGCCCGCCATCAAGGATCATGGGATTCTTCAAGTCTTCTGTAACGTCTTGAACTGCTTGGATGCGGCTTCTCAGTCGGATGGTTTTATTTTCATAAACTGTGCTCAATTGTTGAAGACGGCTGTTCCTGTCCATCGGCTTGCTATTCTTCAAGTTTTCTATGTCGACGGCGAAGGAGTCTTCTTGAGAGGCACGCATCAGTAGATCTTCAGCTTGTTTGAGATCTTCAGCAGAGACTCGAAGAAACTGTCTATTTGAAGGTGACGCTATTTTCTTCACCTTGGGCTGTCTTGTGATGGACTTCTTAGACTTTGTCCATGTAGAGTCCTCTTCTCTATTCTTCAGTGTTCTCTTGTAGCAGACCACCTGTTTGTTGGGTCTGCACAGTTCTATAAATTGCAGGACTCTTGCTGTGGTGTACCGGAGTCTGTCCCAGTTGGAGAATCGAGAGACATCCGGTAGGCTGTTGGAGAGCTTCTGTTCTATTTTCTGTGTGACGTGGTGAGTCTTCTCTTCACCCGTAGACTGTTCTGTTTTTGCTGTTGTCGATTCTGTAGGCCAAAGGTTCTCGGTCTCGTAGAGGAAGTCCGGTCCTTTGTACCAGCGATGGTTCTTCGTGAAGTCTGCTGGGACGTCTCGTGTGGCATCATCTGCTATGTTCATCTTCGTGGGCACCCAGCGCCATTCGTTGACTGTTGAGCTTTCTTCTATAGCTGCTAGACGGTGGGCCACGTAAGGTTTGTAAGAACGTGAGCCAGTTCGTACCCAGGTGAGCACTGTTTTGCTATCGGTCCAGAACACCTTGCGGTCTGGTTTTCTCTCGTGCTCTTCTATAACTGTTTCTGCAAGTCTTGTCCCCATGACCGCTGCCTGTAGTTCCAGCCTTGGGATCGACGTTAACTTCAGCGGTGCCACCTTCGCCTTGGCCATGACGAGTGAGAGCTTGACTTCTCCATCGGCGTTTTCTGTTCTCCAGAATAAGACTGCGGCGTATGCAGACTCGCTGGCGTCGGTGAAGATGTGAAGCTGTAGCGAAGTGGCGTTACTGTAGTGGAGATACTGTCGCGGGATTGTCACATCTCTTAAATTGTTCAGGTGACCCATCCAATTCTTCCACTGTTCTGCTAGGTCGTTGTCGATTTCGGCATCCCAAGTCGTGCCTCTGCGCCATACTTCTTGCAGCAACTGCTTGGCTCGTATGGTGACAGGTGACGCGAAGCCCAGCGGGTCGAAGAGGGACATTACTATCTTCAAAGCTTCTCTCTTCGTCGGTGTTCTGCCTTCGAGGAGCTTCGGTGGGATGCGGGCGAGGCTAAGGTTGAACGTGAGTTCGTCTGTGTGCAGCTTCCAAACTACGCCCAGCACCCTTTCTGTATTTTCTTCTGATCTGTAGAGTTCAAGATCTTCTATGTTCTGTTGTTCACCGAGTGCTTCGAGTAGAGCTGTTGAGTTTGATTTCCACTGTTTGAGCTCGAAGCCGGCCTGTAGGTGAATTTTTCTAACGCCTGTCGCGATGCGTATAGCTTCTTCTGTACTCTTGAAGCTGTCCAAGTAGTCATCGACGTAGTGTTTTTCTATAATCGCCGCTGCTGCTTCTGGGTGACTGTGCTGGTGTTCTGTAGCATTCAAGTTCTTGATGTAGATTGCTATTGACGGAGAACTTGATGCACCGAAGATCAACGAAGTCATTCTGTATTCTTCTGGAGGTTGGTCGTCTCGTCGACTGCCGCGCCATAGGTATCGGAGTGTGTCTCGGTCTTCTGGTCGTACTTTGACTTGCATGAACATTTCCTTGATGTCAGCTGTCACGGCGATCTGGTGTTGACGGAAGCGCATGATGACACCAGGTAGAGACTGCAGAAGATCTGGACCTTTGAGCAGCATGTCGTTGAGTGAGATTCCTCTTGTCTTGGCAGCAGCGTCGTGTACTACTCGAAGTTTGTCTGGCTTCATAGGGTTCACGACGGCGAAGTGAGGCAAGTACCAAGTCTTGCCCGGCGCTGTTTTCTTCGGAGCTGGTTCGGCGTACCCCTTGGAGATCAGAGCTTCCATCTGTTCTGTGTATTTCTTGGTCAGCTCTGGGTCTCTGTCTATTTTCTTCTCTATGTTAAGGAGACGCTTCAACGAGTTGTCGTAGTTGTCAGGGAACTCAATTTCTTCTTTTCGCCAGAGGAGACCGGTTTCATATTGACCTGTTGATGTCTTCTTGGTGGTCTTCTCTAGGATTCGAAGAGCCTTGACTTCAGGATCTGACTTCGGCTTCTTGGGGTTGAGGCAGAGCGCGTCCATCTCGAAGTACTGTTTCATCAATTCTTCAAGTTCATCTTGCGGTTTTTCTGTGAGGTGTGACACGATGTCGATGCTTCTCCCGATGGTGTTGCTGTGAGTGCCGTGCAGGACCCAACCCAGTGGAGTAAGAGAGGCCACTGGTTGATCTTGTCGACCTCTTCTGGTTTCGGATGACAGCAGGAGATGCCAGTTGTCTTGACCGATGAGTACTCTGGGTCGCACCTCTTCATAAGTGAGCTGCTCTTGAAGGTCCTCTAGATGCTGGCATCCTTCGAGCAGACTCGCTGGAACTCGCTGCGATGAAACTTGGAGATTTGTGATGGTACGTGCTTGAATTTTCTCTTGGTGCCCGTTGATGCCTCTCAACTGTATGTTGACCCTTCTCGACGTTGATTCTGTAGTCTTCAACTCGTTGATGGCTTCTATCTTGAGGGTTTCTGAAGGCCCTCTTGCTCCGATGCGATCTGCTATAATACTGTCGATCAAAGTGACCGTTGACCCGTCGTCCAGCAAGGCGAAGGTCTTCACTGTAGCTCTCGGTCCTTTGACTGCTATTGGTATGATCTTCAAGAATGATTGCTTCTTTCTGTGGAGACTATGAGTCCAGGCTGAGTTGATGGCTTCTGTAGTGTCTTCACTCTTCGCTGTTGGCCTGCTCGAAGTTTTGTTGTAGTGCAGCATCCTGTGGTGTGAGTACTTGCACTCGTTGACACCGCACTCCTTGGCCGGACAGCTGTGAGTCTTGGTTCTGTAGCGAAGACATCGGAAACAAAGGCGCTTGGCTTTGGCTATATCCCATCTTCTATTTACATCAGCGGACTTGAACTGTTTGCAATCAGTTGAAGTGTGCCCCGTTTCTTCACATATGGGACATCTCGGCATACTCTTCTTATTTATTTTATTTATTTATTGTTGAAGAAGGCTTACAGACTAATACAGAAATAGATATATATAAATAAGGTAAACATATGTTGCTAACAACAAGCCTCCGTAAATAGGTGATTATAATATAAAATATACTTAGGATAAAGAAGAAAAAAGAACACTTAAATTTCACATTTAGATATACCCAAACATATTAAAGTATACATAACAAATAATATAATATACACTGACTCCTATAAACTCATTTATACATGTACTTAAATAACAAGGTAATTCATCTTACTCTGATGATTATGTGTCACCGCTCTTATTTGACGACCATTAAAGAGTGCGATTGCAATTGTCTATTGGCCTTAAACCAAAGACAACTCATCAAAAGCACTCTGTGACATAAATACCACAGAGTATTAAAAACTCTATGGTTTGATTGAGTTGACAATTCCCAGTTCCCTGTCACATGCAATCTCAATTTTGTTTGTTGTTTTTACATGGTACAATATAAAAAATAACAAATAACATATGTACTTACACAAAATAATGAATATTTACACAAAAGTACAACATACTATAGACTATTCAAGCTGATCCAGATCATTACCAAACCATACCGACGAATGCAAAATCGGAAACAAGATCCACTACGTAAACAAAGTGGCTTCAATGCAATAATGTGCCAACAGACATAATTAAATTCACCAAAACTGTGCCCAAGTGTTATAGTGCTAATAATACTAGATGTTTCCATTCATGATTCGTTGCATCCATGTGCTACCTACATATACTAACGAGAGTGATCCGACCCAACTGCCCCCGCTTCATGACTCAATCCTAATCAAAAAAGGCCTTTGCCATATTTTTCCTAACGGTAATAGCCCGTGTGCAGAACAGATCAAAGTTTAGAGTAGGAGGAAGACTATTATAACTAGATGCACTCCTCAAGAAAAAGGAATTGCGCCTATAATTCGCTGTTGCGAACTTCACATTAAGTAGCGGTCGCTGACGCAGTCCAATCAGGTTGGTTCTTAAGCCTATATTATACAAAAGTTCACTACTATTTATTCTACCACTCGCAATGTCAGCTAAGCAACACAAATCATTGATATGTCTTCTATATTCAAGGGTAAGAAAATGAAACCGTCTACATCGATGGTTATAATCCATGGACCTCTGCTGTGTCCTATAGTCTAAATATCTCATAAACTTCCTTTGGACTTTCTCAATTGCTGATTTGTAAACGTCATATTGAGGATTCCAAACTTGAGAGCAGTACTCCAAATGGCTACGCACATAAGCACAATACAAAACTTTAATTGGCTTGATATCCTGGAAGATGGCTGATGTTCTCAAGATGAAACCCAAGGCCTTAGATGCTTTGGTTACTATAGAATTAATATGCTGATCATAAATCAACTTGCTATCCTGTATAACACCCAAATCTTTAACACTATTAACTTTAGTAATAGGTTGGTTCGCTAATGTGTAACCAAAGCCCACTGTAGATCTCGACCATGTGTATGATAATTGATAACACTTTTCTACATTGAGTTGGAGTCTATTATTTGAGCAGTATAACTCGAATCTGTCAAGGTCAGTCTGTAAGTCCTGTGTATCTGATAAAGATTTAATTTTTTTGTGTATTTTTAGGTCATCAGCATAGAGTAAGATGTATGAATACTTAAAACAAGAGCTAACGTCAGCAATAAACAATAGAAACAGCAGAGGCCCCAAGACCGAGCCCTGTGGGACGCCCGAGGGGACAGTTCTCCAAGCAGATTCGTATCCCTGAAGAACCACAGCTTGTGTCCTGCTTTCCACATATGATGAAAACCATCTAAATAGGTCTCCATGAATTCCTGCCGCCAGTAATTTCTCCAATAGCAGTTGATGGTCTATCCGGTCAAAACATTTCTTATAGTCTGTATATATAACATCCACCTGACCTCCCCCTTCCATGCCATCCGATATAAATTCATTTGAGAGAATCAAATTTGATGCTGTGGACCTATTTCTCACAAAGCCATGCTGCTCATCACCCAGAACACACCTGACAGCCGCATATACATCTGTGTACACAACCCGTTCCAGAATTTTGGAGAACAAACAGACCTTAGAAATGGGACGATAACTTGCCACATCCGATCTGTTCCCCTTCTTGAACACCGGGGTGACAAATGCTGACTTCCAGATGTGTGGTACTATGCCTTCTGTTAGGGACCTCTTAAACAGGACACATATAGGTGTCACAAGGCTGTCAGCACAGCGGACTATGAACATGGGTGGTATTAAATCAGGGCCCCCCGATTTGGACAGATCCAATGTCTTAAGGAGCTTTAATATCTGACCAGGGTTTATGTTCACTGTACCAATCGATGCAACACTGTTTCCATTACAGAGATTATTAGTATTTCCACCAGGATCAGGGTCCTGAAATGTTGACTGGAAGTAGGAAGAGAATAAATTACTTATTCCTTCACCGGTACATGCTGTGATATTATCATAATGCATAAATGCTGGTATTACACCTGCATTCCTTTGGTTCTTCACAAACCTCCAGAAAACCTTCGGATTTTTTATAATGGAAGCTTCTATTTTTTGCAAGTACTGATCATAGCATGATCTTTCCATGACCCTAGCTCTACCCCTCAACAATGAAAATGAATGATAGTCAGAGAGGTTACCATATGTTTTAAACTTGCGGTGGTATTTATATTTCTCCTTGAGAACCTTAACTAGGGCTGAGCTATACCACACCGGATGTGATAACTGTTTTAATGACACCAAAGGTATATACTTGTCCCTTTGCTCATACAGTTTAGTATAAAAAACAGAGACTGCCTCATCTAGGGATCCAGTGGAGAGGAGCTCTTTCCAATTTAAGTTGTCCAAATTTAATTTAATGGTGTCATAATCCCCTCTCGAAAACAGATACCTCCGGTGTGGTCTGTCCCCAAGGCAGTGAACATCAACTGACCGCACCTGAATTACTATAGGAACATGGTGGTCATCTATCGGCGCAACCAAGGGATCATCGCGACTACTAGACACCGTTACCGAGTCATTTGAGAACACTAAATCCAATAATCTGTCATTAGCGTTCCTGACCCAGTTATATTGAGACAGACTACATATTTCAATGGTGTTTAAACTATCTTCAATATGGGAGCAGATTATGTCATGGGGCAGCAGTTCGCCGCTACCGGGATATGAGGGCGACCATTTTACTTTATGAGCAAAATTAAAATCTCCAATAACTATGAATTTATCCAATGGATTAGAAACAATAAGCTGATTTAAGTTTGTAATGAAATTATTTAACTGGGCATTGTAGCACTCGCCTTGGTTTTCATCACACAAATACACAGCACATATATGTATATTACCAGTGAACTGTGGTCTAGTATTTTTTGACTTTCGTACCGTTAATGTCACCCACATATCCTCGGCAGAACTACGCCAGTCAAGCCTCTCAACGACAGCGAGTTCCCTCCTAGCTGCCACCAACACACCACCCCCTCGCTCCTGTTCAGTACGCGAATAATCCCGGTCTCTCCTCCAGACCAGATAACGACCGTCAAACAATTCGCCATCAAAAAAACCATCGTTTAGCCAGGTTTCTGTGATGACGATGAAATCAAACGAGTTAGCACATACTTTGCGAAACAACCCTGTAGTTTTAGTACGTAATCCACGAGCATTCTGGTAATAAATACTAATATCAACCATTGAAAAGCCTTACAATAACAGCATAACATACAACTAATACAGGAATAAATTGAATAAGTTTAAAAACTTTATAACTTAGGACAATGTTATAAATATTTAAGTAGGTAGAATTACATCGCATTTTAACACAGTTCATTAGGCATTGCAAGACACAGTGTACGGAAAATAGAATGTTAGGAAAGCAATCAAACCAGTTCTGGGTGAACACAAAGATACACGCACGCGACGGTATGAGGCACGCCCGTGAACAAAATGTTACCAAGCTCGCCCCAACCCATCGCGCACATGCAACAGACGACAATACTAGTGGGTACATATTAGGCAAATCGTCAACAGCCACAAGACGCAACTGGTCGCACACAGAAATCATCCTTATTTTAAATGTCATAAGTCTACTTTCACATTGACACAGGGATGGTATATCGATATCAGGTAATTGCAAGTTATAATGAAAATCACGATCGACACAGTTTGGACAACGATTCTCAAAGTGTTCTTTGCGAATCACTGGATTGAATCTAGATTTAGGGTAAACAAAAGTCTCAGTGAAATATAAGATACATATGGCCAAAATAATAATCATGCGAGCTTCGACAGATCCCTTTCTGATCTTATGGTAATTATAGGCGACGAGTCCATCTTCCTGACATGTATTTTTGCATGTTTTATCCATACGTACCGAAAATTCATCTCGGCTGCTATCTTTTTTGTTTTGGAAAGTAATAATTTATTATAAATGGTCAAGTGGTCGTTTATGTATATTTTCCCGTGGCCAGACAATCCGATATGGCCCGCCATAATTAAAAAAATTCTGTTTCTGTTCTGTAGTATCTGTCACAGTGTGTATCTTCTGTGACCTCTTCTGTAGTGGAGTGTACGGTACGGCCTGTTCAGGTAATGCGTACTGTACAGCGGGGCGACTTTATTCCGCTGGGCGACGGCACCTAACCAACTAGGTAGCTAGGCACGCCCCACTGTACTGGTGAAAGCGTGTTACCCAGATCCACACTTTCCTTGACTGGGGTTGGTGGTGGACCACACCAGGTGCGGGTTACACAGGATGCCGGGTTAGCGGCACAAAACACAAACACAAACACAAATAAAAGTCACTGTGAAAGTTCTTACCGGTCACTAGGTCGGAGGTTTATTTACTATACTGACTATAAAACAATACTGTTCCTATTCCTATCCTATTCTTCCTGGCTATCCTTTTCTTCCTAGTATTCTTGGTTTCTTCCTGTTTTCCTGGTTTCCTTTTCTTCTTGTTGTTCCTGTAGTGCTGGACTGTCGACTGAATGTCGGTACAAAAGTGACGTCTGTATTTATACATTTTTGGTCTAAGCTGTGATTCGCTATTAATTA
This sequence comes from Miltochrista miniata, assembly GCA_933228765.1. Taxonomy (NCBI): domain Eukaryota; kingdom Metazoa; phylum Arthropoda; class Insecta; order Lepidoptera; family Erebidae; genus Miltochrista; species Miltochrista miniata. The sequence goes on from OW121756.1 coordinate 26,676,584, forward strand.
CGTCCAATCACAGCTCCTACATAATAGCCTATCAAAAATGCGAAATTATACAAATTTAGTGCAAAATCTTTAAGGCACCTCCCGCAAACTTTACCGTAACGTGAGCCGTTACGCAACTATGAGCTTTATTGACAATGTTTCCATACATTTACTCTATAGGCACCTGTCGTGAACTTTACCGTAACGTGAGCCGTTACGCAACTATGATCTTTATTAACAATATTTCCATACATTTAGTTCTATACAAATCAAATATGTTATGGAAATTCAAAACTATTTACAATTGCTATTACTATAAATGAAATATCGAAAATACTATTAAAAACATTCAAAAAATGGAATAAAAACCTAATAATTGAACGTATCCTATGCTATAAGACCTATAATATTCTATTTACAGTTTTCTATGTGCAGTCGCCGCTGTGACCCGCAGTGTTGTCCCGTACATTTCTCCCGCCGTGCAGACTATGTTGCATCAATCTTCCGGTACGGGCACGACGTCTGTAGACACTGGCAGCACCACCAGCTTCTTCACCGGCCGCCGCAGAACGCCTCCCTTGGTTGCTATGTCCACTGTTCGCACTATGTTGTCTGGACCCGGATACGTAGCGATGACTCGGCCACGGATCCACACGTTGCGAGGAAGGTTTGCGTCGACTATCTGTACAAGGTCGTTGATCTGTATGGGTTGACCTCGTCCGTGGGGCTCCCGCCGGTGTTGAAGCTCAGGCAGGTATTCTCGAATCCAGCGAAGCCAAAATAGGTCTGCTAGCCGTTGAGAAGCGCGCCAGCTTGACCTCGATGCTGTGTCTTGCTCGCTGAATGTCCCGGGCTGCGGTACTCGCCCCTGACCCCCCAGTAAGAAGTGATTGGGAGTTAGGGCTTCTGGATCTTCTGGGTTCACTGACACATGCGTCAGCGGTCGACTGTTGACTGTGTACTCTGCTTCTGTTAGTAATGTTGAGAGTACTTCTTCTGTAGGTGCGCGCTCATGTAGTGTAGCTGTCAGCGCCTGTTTGACTGACCGTACTAATCTCTCCCAGGACCCACCCATGAATGGGGCCCCAGGTGGAATGTACCGCCAGTTGATTGTCTTCTTAGCTGCCTCTTCTTGTGTCGCTTCGTCGATACTGCGTCGGAGTTCTCTGTCAGCACCCTTGAGGTTGGTGCCGTTGTCTGACCAGATTTCTGTAGGACGACCACGACGAGCCATCATTCTTCTTAACGCCATCACCGCAGAGTCTGTGTTGAGTGAGGCGGCGACTTCCAGATGCACGGCCCGAGTGGTGAGACACGTGAATAGCGCTACGTATCTCTTCTGGCGACTTCTTCCGACGGTCACGTTGAGAGGCCCGAAGTAATCGACCCCTGTGTAGGTGAAGGGCCGCTTGTGGTGGGCTAGACGACACGCTGGCAGGTTTCCTGTTCTTGGTTGAGGCGGAGTCTGAGTCTTCATTCGGCAGAACAGGCAGCTTCGGAGTAGAGTGCGTGTGATGGGCCTCAGTCGTAGCACCCAGTATTGCTGTCTGCACTCGTTGACTGTAGCTTCGACACCGGCGTGATGCAGCTGACGATGTACTGCCTGGACCCAGAGTTTAACTATTGGGTGCCCGCCATCAAGGATCATGGGATTCTTCAAGTCTTCTGTAACGTCTTGAACTGCTTGGATGCGGCTTCTCAGTCGGATGGTTTTATTTTCATAAACTGTGCTCAATTGTTGAAGACGGCTGTTCCTGTCCATCGGCTTGCTATTCTTCAAGTTTTCTATGTCGACGGCGAAGGAGTCTTCTTGAGAGGCACGCATCAGTAGATCTTCAGCTTGTTTGAGATCTTCAGCAGAGACTCGAAGAAACTGTCTATTTGAAGGTGACGCTATTTTCTTCACCTTGGGCTGTCTTGTGATGGACTTCTTAGACTTTGTCCATGTAGAGTCCTCTTCTCTATTCTTCAGTGTTCTCTTGTAGCAGACCACCTGTTTGTTGGGTCTGCACAGTTCTATAAATTGCAGGACTCTTGCTGTGGTGTACCGGAGTCTGTCCCAGTTGGAGAATCGAGAGACATCCGGTAGGCTGTTGGAGAGCTTCTGTTCTATTTTCTGTGTGACGTGGTGAGTCTTCTCTTCACCCGTAGACTGTTCTGTTTTTGCTGTTGTCGATTCTGTAGGCCAAAGGTTCTCGGTCTCGTAGAGGAAGTCCGGTCCTTTGTACCAGCGATGGTTCTTCGTGAAGTCTGCTGGGACGTCTCGTGTGGCATCATCTGCTATGTTCATCTTCGTGGGCACCCAGCGCCATTCGTTGACTGTTGAGCTTTCTTCTATAGCTGCTAGACGGTGGGCCACGTAAGGTTTGTAAGAACGTGAGCCAGTTCGTACCCAGGTGAGCACTGTTTTGCTATCGGTCCAGAACACCTTGCGGTCTGGTTTTCTCTCGTGCTCTTCTATAACTGTTTCTGCAAGTCTTGTCCCCATGACCGCTGCCTGTAGTTCCAGCCTTGGGATCGACGTTAACTTCAGCGGTGCCACCTTCGCCTTGGCCATGACGAGTGAGAGCTTGACTTCTCCATCGGCGTTTTCTGTTCTCCAGAATAAGACTGCGGCGTATGCAGACTCGCTGGCGTCGATGAAGATGTGAAGCTGTAGCGAAGTGGCGTTACTGTAGTGGAGATACTGTCGCGGGATTGTCACATCTCTTAAATTGTTCAGGTGACCCATCAAATTCTTCCACTGTTCTGCTAGGTCGTTGTCGATTTCGGCATCCCAAGTCGTGCCTCTGCGCCATACTTCTTGCAGCAACTGCTTGGCTCGTATGGTGACAGGTGACGCGAAGCCCAGCGGATCGAAGAGGGACATTACTATCTTCAAAGCTTCTCTCTTCGTCGGTGTTCTGCCTTCGAGGAGCTTCGGTGGGATGCGGGCGAGGCTAAGGTTGAACGTGAGTTCGTCTGTGTGCAGCTTCCAAACTACGCCCAGCACCCTTTCTGTATTTTCTTCTGATCTGTAGAGTTCAAGATCTTCTATGTTCTGTTGTTCACCGAGTGCTTCGAGTAGAGCTGTTGAGTTTGATTTCCACTGTTTGAGCTCGAAGCCGGCCTGTAGGTGAATTTTTCTAACGCCTGTCGCGATGCGTATAGCTTCTTCTGTACTCTTGAAGCTGTCCAAGTAGTCATCGACGTAGTGTTTTTCTATAATCGCCGCTGCTGCTTCTGGGTGACTGTGCTGGTGTTCTGTAGCATTCAAGTTCTTGATGTAGATTGCTATTGACGGAGAACTTGATGCACCGAAGATCAACGAAGTCATTCTGTATTCTTCTGGAGGTTGGTCGTCTCGTCGACTGCCGCGCCATAGGTATCGGAGTGTGTCTCGGTCTTCTGGTCGTACTTTGACTTGCATGAACATTTCCTTGATGTCAGCTGTCACGGCGATCTGGTGTTGACGGAAGCGCATGATGACACCAGGTAGAGACTGCAGAAGATCTGGACCTTTGAGCAGCATGTCGTTGAGTGAGATTCCTCTTGTCTTGGCAGCAGCGTCGTGTACTACTCGAAGTTTGTCTGGCTTCATAAGGTTCACGACGGCGAAGTGAGGCAAGTACCAAGTCTTGCCCGGCGCTGTTTTCTTCGGAGCTGGTTCGGCGTACCCCTTGGAGATCAGAGCTTCCATCTGTTCTGTGTATTTCTTGGTCAGCTCTGGGTCTCTGTCTATTTTCTTCTCTATGTTAAGGAGACGCTTCAACGAGTTGTCGTAGTTGTCAGGGAACTCAATTTCTTCTTTTCGCCAGAGGAGACCGGTTTCATATTGACCTGTTGATGTCTTCTTGGTGGTCTTCTCTAGGATTCGAAGAGCCTTGACTTCAGGATCTGACTTCGGCTTCTTGGGGTTGAGGCAGAGCGCGTCCATCTCGAAGTACTGTTTCATCAATTCTTCAAGTTCATCTTGCGGTTTTTCTGTGAGGTGTGACACGATGTCGATGCTTCTCCCGATGGTGTTGCTGTGAGTGCCGTGCAGGACCCAACCCAGTGGAGTAAGAGAGGCCACTGGTTGATCTTGTCGACCTCTTCTTGTTTCGGATGACAGCAGGAGATGCCAGTTGTCTTGACCGATGAGTACTCTGGGTCGCACCTCTTCATAAGTGAGCTGCTCTTGAAGGTCCTCTAGATGTCGGCATCCTTCGAGCAGACTCGCTGGAACTCGCTGCGATGAAACTTGGAGATTTGTGATGGTACGTGCTTGAATTTTCTCTTGGTGCCCGTTGATGCCTCTCAACTGTATGTTGACCCTTCTTGACGTTGATTCTGTAGTCTTCAACTCGTTGATGGCTTCTATCTTGAGGGTTTCTGAAGGCCCTCTTGCTCCGATGCGATCTGCTATAATGCTGTCGATCAAAGTGACCGTTGACCCGTCGTCCAGCAAGGCGAAGGTCTTCATTGTAGCTCTCGGTCCTTTGACTGCTATTGGTATGATCTTCAAGAATGATTGCTTCTTTTGGCGGAGACTATGAGTCCAGGCTGAGTTGATGGCTTCTGTAGTGTCTTCACTCTTCGCTGTTGGCCTGCTCGAAGTTTTGTTGTAGTGCAGCATCCTGTGGTGTGAGTACTTGCACTCGTTGACACCGCACTCCTTGGCCGGACAGCTGTGAGTCTTGGTTCTGTAGCGAAGACACCGGAAACAAAGGCGCTTGGCTTTGGCTATATCCCATCTTCTATTTACATCAGCGGACTTGAACTGTTTGCAATCAGTTGAAGTGTGCCCCGTTTCTTGACATATGGGACATCTCGGCATACTCTTCTGTTTCTGTTCAATATTCTGTTCTGTACTATCTGTCACAGTGTGTATCTTCTGTGACCTCTTCTGTAGTGGAGTGTACGGTACGGCCTGTTCAGGTAATGCGTACCGTCCGCATAGCTCAGCTTCTTTTTTGAGGAATTTTTCTATTTTCATAAGTTCAGGTTCGCCCATCGGCGCTGTACTGGCGAAGTCGTAGAATCTGAAGCGCAGCGTAGGTGTGAGCTTGTCGACGACTGTCTTCGCTATTTCTGGGTTGTACATGTAGTTCATACAACCCAGAGTCTTCAATGTCGCTACGCTGTTGGAGATCTTCGTCGCGAAGATGCAGATATCACGAGGCGATTCTGTTAGTCTTGGTAGGCCTCGGATTGCTTCCATCTCCACCATGGCTATAGGTTCTGGTCTTCCGAATCTTGACTCCAGGGTCTTCACTATGTCGGATGGGTGCGCGCTGGTGATCAGTAAGCCTTCAACTGCTTCTTTAGCCTTCCCCTTGAGGTTCCTCCGTAGTCTGTTGGTATTTTCTACTGCAGAGAACATGTGCTCCGTCTCGTAGTAGGCGGCGCGGAAGGGTAACCACTCTTGATGTGACCCGTTGAAGAAAGGCAGCTCTATAAACTTCGGGCGCTGTGCGGCTTTGACAGCACCGGTGATTGCTGCGGCTAGTTCAGTGAAGTCTGGTTGGGCTCCCGCCGGTGCTGACCGTGGGTGCCGTGGCTGTGAGTGGCGTTCTTCTTTATGCTTCTCTGGGTTCTTCTTCAATACGGAGGGCTCGGCTGGTTGGTCCTGTTGGTTGTTGACCGTAGTAGGTTCGGGCTGCTGTTCGTGGGTCTTCAACCAGTGGTCGACCCGTTCGTTGGCTTCTGACTCGCTGCTGAGTGAGGTCTCTTCTTCCTCTTCATATGATTCCTCGGCTTCTATTGTTTCTAACTTCGCTGCAGCTAGCTCCACTTGAAGGCGCAGGAGGTCTTCTTTAGCCTTTGCCAGTCTGTACGTCCTGCGTTTGCTGTTAGTTGACCCATCCCCTCTTCGGCTTGAGGCGGCGCGGTCTTCATTGCTGCTGTAGGTTGACCCCTCCCTTCCCCCTCTTCGGTCGGGGGCCGGGCGATCCTGTAGTCTGCTCGGCAATAGCAGACCTGTGCGGAGTGACCTCTCCCTACCCCCTCTTCGGTCGGGGGCCGGGCGGCTCTGTTTGCTGTGGAGTGACCCCTCCCTCCCCCCTCTTCAGTCGGGGGCAAGGCGGTCCTGTTCGGCGCTGTAGAGTGACCCCTCCCTCCCCCCTCTTCGGTCGGGGGCAAGGCGGTCTTGTTCGCTGTGGAGTGACCCCTCCCTACCCCCTCTTCGGTCGGGGGCCGGGCGGTCCTGTTCGGTGCTGTAGAGTGACCCCTCCCTCCCCCCTCTTCGGTCGGGGGCCGGGCGGTCCTGTAGTCTGCTCGGCAATAGCTGACTTGGTACACCTTTCGGCAGTGAAGGTGCGTCTATAGTGGGCACCCTCCTTTCCGCAGTCGGTTTTCTTCCGGCACGTGCGGCGAGCGGCGCGGCGATGATTGCAGTCGAAGTCAGTCTGGCGGCGGCGGCGGAGGCAGCAGTGGCGGCGGCATCGGCTAAGACGGCGGCGACACACGGCGGCGGCGTGGATTCTGGATGCATGGTGGGCTCCGATGTCACGGGGGCCCCTATCACTGTAGCACCAGTAGCGCCAGTCCTCGACGAAGCGGCAGTGTCCCTCGAAGATGGCGGTGTCTGTTCCACCCGCTTGCGGCCTCTTCCTTCTGACCGGGTGACCGGCATCCTGGTAGTGGTCCCCACAGTATCCGGCTAGCGAAGGACCAAAATGTACAGCGGGGCGACTTTATTCCGCTGGGCGACGGCACCTAACCAACTAGGTAGCTAGGCACGCCCCACTGTACTGGTGAAAGCGTGTTACCCAGATCCACACTTTCCTTGACTGGGGTTGGTGGTGGACCACACCAGGTGCGGGTTACACAGGATGCCGGGTTAGCGGCACAAAACACAAACACAAATAAAAGTCACTGTGAAAGTTCTTACCGGTCACTAGGTCGGAGGTTTATTTACTATACTGACTATAAAACAATACTGTTCCTATTCCTATCCTATTCTTCCTGGCTATCCTTTTCTTCCTGGCTATCCTTTTCTTCCTAGTATTCTTGGTTTCTTCCTGTTTTCCTGGTTTCCTTTTCTTCTTGTTGTTCCTGTAGTGCTGGACTGTCGACTGAATGTCGGTACGGACGGACGTTTCTCTTCACTACACCCCTAGGGGTGCGTGGAATCGTGACATAGGCCTTGGCCTTTTCCACGAGGATATCATCTCCTCCCTTAAATAAGGGAGGGTCCTGGGGGTGGAAGACTGCTGTCTTCCGTTCGCGTCTGGTGTAGGTCGGGACCGTCGTCCTCACGCCGCTCCGGCGGTCGCCCCAGCCAGGTGAGATGTCCGGTTTCCCGGTCAAGGCCCAGCTGAGGGCGTCCAGCGACAAGGAGCGGTGGCTGTGGCGACGGCCCGGTGTCATTCCGGTAGTAGCATCATCCGTCCGTGCTTCCACATAACGCGGATATCGCGGGGAGTATCCACGCATGTCGGTCGCAACGGGCGGATGATGTGTGGTTGGGGTCGTCCGCTCCGCAAATCGGCTAGGTATGGACTCGCTTTGCGGAGCGCGGCGAGCCCGCTGCGCGGTGTCAGTGGCGGGGCGCGCGGCGTGCGCGCACGGCGCGGCGACCGCCCGCAGACTGAGTTTACTGCATGCATGCAGCGCTCGGTGGGCGTGGCCGCATCGCCGAGGCGGGGCTGCGTTATCTTTATCAGATAACACAGCGGGGCGCTTGCAGATCGTCGTCCGGTAGTGCGACAAACTAGGGAGTAAACAAGGACACAGGCCTCTATCTCCCTAGTTTGGTGCCAGATTGAGTTGCAGTTTTCTGGGTTGATTTCTTCATGCAGTCCTGGGCACGTCCGCAACGAGGTCGCGGGGCAGTAGGTGGCGGTCAGGTGGGCGAGCGTGCCATGGGGCCAGTCCGCGGATGTGAGTCCACGCTGACACATCGGCACGCTCGAACATCTTCGCTGCTAGGCGCCTGATGAATTTGTCCAGGCTCTCCACACGTAGGTCGCGTTGAATGACGTCGTTCCTCACGTAGCGAGGAGCGTTTACCACCCGTCTGAGGGCGGCAGATTGCTGGGTGCTAAGTAGGCGCCGGCTCGACTCGCTCGTGAGGGCGTACCAAGCTGGGGCGGCGTACGTCAGCTGCGAGCGGATGTACAGCTTGTACACCGCCAGCTTGACGCGAGGTGGTAGGTTGGAGGAGAGCACTGGACGGAGGAGCGCGCGTCTGACGCGCGCTTTCGCGACCACGTTGCTTACGTGCTTTTGCATGGTCAATCGCCGGTCAAGCGTGACCCCCAGGTAGGTCACGGTATGTGTCCAGGCGATGGGCTGCATCTGGTATAGGAGTGGCGGTGGAAGCTTCCTACTTCCGGAGAAGGTGATCGCCTGCGTCTTCCCCACGTTCACCGACAGTCGCCACTGCGCCAGCCAGTGAGGGAGGAGGTCCAGGCTGCGTTGCAATTTCGACGCGGCGTGTTTAGCGTTGAGGCTAGTCGCTATGTACGCCGCGTCGTCCGCGTACAGCGCTAGTTCCGTCCCGGCGTCTGTGGGGATATCGTCGGTGTAACGTGAGTACAAAACAGGCGATAAACAGCTCCCTTGTGGAACACCAGCTCGGATGGTGTAGAGCGGTGAGGTAGCGTCTTCCACGGCCACTCTGAAGGTCCGGTCTCGCAGAAACGCCGCAACGACCCGGACGGTCCGTCGGGGTAAGGGTGAGGTCGCTAACTTGTACAGCAGACCGGCGTGCCAAACGCGGTCAAACGCCTTTTCTATGTCGAGGAATACTGCGACGGCGTGCTCGCGTTTATTACGCGCTGCGGTAACGCCGTGCAGTACCCTCGACAGCTGGAGCGTCGTGCTATGTTCAGACCGAAACCCGAACTGTTCTGGTCTCGGAGGCAGGTGAGGTGTGATGTGCTTGAGTAGCAGCTGTTCGAACACCTTCGAGATTGTTGGCAGCAGTGTGATGGGCCGATAGCTCTCTGGTTTGAGAATGTTCTTTCCCGGTTTGGGCAGCATGATCACGCGCCCTTCTTTCCAAGTGGACGGGAAGGACCCCGTGCGCACGATGCCCGTAAATAAACGGGCAAGGGCGGCTGTAGCGCGATGCGGTAGATGGTGGAGGGCGGAGTTTGGGATCCCGTCCACTCCCGGGGCCTTCCTTTTCTTGGCTCGGCGAATGACACGCCGCACCATACCGGGCGAGAAAAAGATGGGATGCTCTTCCGGGACTATCGGCTGCGCAAAGTAATCTCGAAGATGTTCTTCAACAGCTGCCACGTGTTCATGTTCTTCTGTGGGGTTCGGTGTGAACTGACGCTCCAGATGGCGGGCCAGGATATCCGCTCGGTCTGCTGCACGGTAGCGGGGCGTTCCGTCCTCGTGTAGGAGGGGCCGTACCGGAGCTGGGGTGTTTGTTAGCCGCCGGCACAGTTTGTGTATCGACGGCCAATCGTTGGCAACGGAGTCTATATAGTTCTCCCAGCTCTCGGCTTGGTGGGTCTGAATTTCAAACCTAACCCTCTCCGCGAGTCGGTTAAGTTCGGTCTTTGTAGTGGGGCAGCGAGTCCTCTGCCACTGCCTTCGCAGACGTTTCTTGGCGGCCATCATGTTGAGGATGTACACTGGCAGTCGTGGTTGTTGCAACTGGGTGTGATGGATGGTTTTGGCCGCGTCAAGAGCGTCGCGGATGCACGCGGAGAGGCTCGCTGCGAGGGCTTCCACGTCGGCTGCGTCGTTGACGGGACCAGTGGGCGTGGTGGCATCTATAATTTCCTCAAACCGGGCCCAGTCCGGTTTGGGGCGTGGCGCCGGAGGGACGGCGCGTGCGGGCTGTTCGTTGAGTGTCACAACAACAGGTTGGTGATCAGAGCCCAGGTGATCGTCCAAGACCTGTTGTGTGACCAAGTTCTCCAGAGGGCTGTTGTATACGATGATGTCGAGTACGTCGGGGTCCCCGATCAGGCCGTCCGGGTACCGGGTTGGTACCTCGGGCCCCGAAACAGAGTATCCCCGGGTCTCGGCGTCGGCGAGTAGTCGGACACCAGCCGGGTTCGTCACGGCGGAGTTCCACGCTGGGTGCTTGCAGTTGAGGTCCCCGGCTACGAGCACGGGGGCCGGGGCTTGCATTATGGAAGAGATGTCGGCCACGTCGATGATGTTGCCGGGTGGCTTGTACGCGGCGTACAACTGCAAATGGGTCCCTCCCATATGCAGCTCCACACCCAGCGTGTAGACGGTGGTAGTGTCTGGTGTTGAAAGCGGCTGGTGTACGATCCTTCGTCGAATCAATATCGCCAGCCCTCTGAAGGCGATCGGGTGCCCGGACTGTATGCTGCGCTCGTCTCTCCTGTATATTATAAAGCCCGGGAAGTTTAACTTATCTGCGGGCCCCAGGTGCGTTTCGCTGATTAGCGCCACGTCGATCCTGTGGGCCTGCAGTAAGGGGCGGAGTAGGGCGGCCTTACCCTTAAGGCCGCGGGCATTCCAGTGGAGTAATCTTAACCCGTCACAGTCCATTGGAATGGGACATCATGTCTAATACACCCTTCAAGGCGATCTGGGCTATCGCCTCGGAACTAACTCCTTCTTGAAGGGCCGCTATTATAGCGTATAGTATCTTAATAGCGGCCGTGAGTGTAGGGTTGATGCCCTTGTCGGCCGGTTTTCCTGCCGTAGACGATTTCGCCTGCGAGCTGACTACGTCCTTGGTTTCCTTCGCCCTTCCTCCCCGGGGTGCGGGGGCGGCGACTGGTTGAGGGACGGGTTTGCCCTCGCGGGTAAGGCCGTCCTGTGGTGACACTGGTGTCTCGGTGGCTTTTTGTTGAGCGCGTGGGCCTCTCCTGCCCCTCCTGCGCTTCTTTCGCCCTCTTGCAGAAGGGGTAGCAGTTCCCCTTGCTGTGGGCGCGTTGGCTGCCGCCATTAGAGAGGCGCCCTGAGCGGCCTCGCCGGTGGGTTGGGCTTGAACAGGGGCTGGGCGTGTCTCGCCTGTGATGGCGACGGTGCCGGCCTTCTTATTCCGGACCTCCTTTTTAAAAACGGGGCAGTTTTGATGATTTGCGGGGTGTTCCCCCCCGCAGTTTGCGCACGTCGCCGGTTCCTCGCGAGGACGCGGGCACTCGCTGGCTGAGTGTCCCTCTCCGCAACGCACGCAGGCCATCGGTCGGTGGCACTGGTGGCTACTGTGCCGGAATTTCTGGCACCGATGGCATTGAGCGGGCCTCTTTTTACCCCGCCAGGCTTCTATTTTCACTCCCGGGATACCGAGCATCTCTGTGATTTCGTAGATCCCGGGAGTTGTTGTGGGCGTCCTCTTGAGGATGGCGAGGAGAATGCATCCCGGCCTGCCGCTGCGTGCCGTGATGCTCCGAACGAACTCAGGCTCGAAGCCTAGTTCGCGGAGTTCTCCCTCCACCTCTTCCGGGGTGGCGTTACTTGGTAACCCCCTTATTGCCACTTTCAGGTTTCTCTCCGCAGGGGGGGAGTATGAAAACCATGAAATTTTCTCGGTCTTTTCGAGGTTTGTGAGATATCTCTGTATCGTCCTGTATTCTTCCTCCCCCTGCGGAGAAAATCGGATGCCCTTCCCAAAGGGTCGAGCGTTGGCCGCGCGGCCCAGTACCGCCTTAAGCTTCTTCATATGGAGCGCCCAGTCTGGTAGGTACTCCACTATGAGCGGCGGGTAGCGGTTTTTAGGCGCGTTGCCGGTCGCTGCTTGTTCGGACACTCTGGGAGTGGGGATTGCAGGCGCAGCGATGGTGGTAGCTCTGGGGGCTGTTGCAGTTGTTGTGGTGGCTCCTGATGTTGAGGCCACCGCATGGGCGTACGACAACTGGGCTAGCAGGACCTCTGAAGTGGTCGTTGGCGATGCAGCAGGCCGATTTAGCCGCGGATCGCGTTGCGACAGGGGTGCTTGCGAAGGCGCGGTTGCACGGAGCCTTTTTTCGGAGGTTTCCGGGGCTACGTCGTCGGGGCTTCTGGGTCTTCTTTGGACCCTGGGGGCCGGTAAGGCCTCCAGAGACATCGTCCTCTCCAGGGTTTTCTGGTTGCGGGCGAAAAAGTGGGCGGTCTCCTGGTTGCGCGTTCTTGGCGACGGAGTCTGTTTCTTAGACGCGGGCAACGGTCTCCCCTGCGACCCGGACTCAGCCGAGGAGAATTCGACGTCCGACGCTAAAAAAGACCGCATTGATGGTGCAGGGGAGTACAGGGCGTCCTGTGCCTCCCGGTCTTTTGGCGCGATACGCGTGCTCGACGCCGGCGTTGGCGGAGTTTCGCGATGGTGCGCCTTGCGGGGCGCAGGTGGCGTCGCGGGCGGGCACATGTCGCGCGCGATGTGCCCTCGCGATGGTGTAGATGGTTCTGGTGCGGCCAGCGCCTCCCGGACCGTGGGCGCGGCACGCGAACTCGACGCCAGCGTTGGCGGAGTGTCGCGGTGCGGCGCCTTGCGGGGCGCAGGTGGCGTCGCAGGCGGGCACATATCGCGCGCGATGTGCCCTCGCGATGGAGTTTGCGACTCCATAGTGATGGTAGGTGGGGAGGTGACTTTTTGGAGCCTTGCGTGGTGGCGACCGCCTACGCCGCGCAGTCAGGGTCGGGGCTTGGCGCTGGTGCCAGACCGACCCCTCCTACACGACGGAGGCAACCACCACGCCGGCAAAAGTGAAAAAGTCACTCCTTGATGTTGGTTTTGTATTCAACCGAGGTTGAATACAAACAGGTTTTGTGGCAGTCGATCGTACGGCGCGGTGAACGGTGCGAGCAGCGTTGCGTCAGCTCAGTGCGACAGTACGAGAGAGAATGAATGTCGGTACAAAAGTGACGTCTGTATTTATACATTTTTGGCCTAAGCTGTGATTCGCTATTAATTACGTCCAATCACAGCTCCTACATAATAGCCTATCAAAAATGCGAAATTATACAAATTTAGTGCAAAATCTTTAAGGCACCTCCCGCAAACTTTACCGTAACGTGAGCCGTTACGCAACTATGAGCTTTATTGACAATGTTTCCATACATTTACTCTATAGGCACCTGTCGTGAACTTTACCGTAACGTGAGCCGTTACGCAACTATGATCTTTATTAACAATATTTCCATACATTTAGTTCTATACAAATCAAATATGTTATGGAAATTCAAAACTATTTACAATTGCTATTACTATAAATGAAATATCGAAAATACTATTAAAAACATTCAAAAAATGGAATAAAAACCTAATAATTGAACGTATCCTATGCTATAAGACCTATAATATTCTATTTACAGTTTTCTATGTGCAGTCGCCGCTGTGACCCGCAGTGTTGTCCCGTACACGTACCGTCCGCATAGCTCAGCTTCTTTTTTGAGGAATTTTTCTATTTTCATGAGTTCAGGTTCACCCATCGGCGCTGTACTGGCGAAGTCGTAGAATCTGAAGCGCAGCGTAGGTGTGAGCTTGTCGACGACTGTCTTCGCTATTTCTGGGTTGTACATGTAGTTCATACAACCCAGAGTCTTCAATGTCGCTACGCTGTTGGAGATCTTCGTCGCGAAGATGCAGATATCACGAGACGATTCTGTTAGTCTTGGTAGGCCTCGGATTGCTTCCATCTCCACCATGGCTATTGATTCTGGTCTTCCGAATCTTGACTCCAGGGTCTTCACTATGTCGGATGGGTGCGCGCTGGTGATCAGTAAGCCTTCAACTGCTTCTTTAGCCTTCCCCTTGAGGTTCCTCCGTAGTCTGTTGGTATTTTCTACCGCAGAGAACATGTGCTCCGTCTCGTAGTAGGCGGTGCGGAAGGGTAACCACTCTTGATGTGACCCGTTGAAGAAGGGCAGCTCTATAAACTTCGGGCGCTGTGCGGCTTTGACAGCACCGGTGATTGCTGCGGCTAATTCAGCGAAGTCCTGTTGAGCTCCCGCCGGTGCTGACCGTGGGTGCCTTGGCTGTGAGTGGCGTTCTTCTTCATGCTTCTCTGGAATTTTCTTCACTACGGAGGGCTCAATTGGTTGCTTCTGTTGGTTGTTGACCGTAGTAGGTTCGGGCTGCTGTTCGTGGGTCTTCAACCAGTGGTCGACCCGTTCGTTGGCTTCTGACTCGCTGCTGAGAGAGGTTTCTTCTTCCTCTTCATATGATTCCTCGGCTTCTATTGTTTCTAACTTCGCTGCAGCTAGCTCCACTTGTAGGCGCAGGAGGTCTTCTTTAGCCTTTGCCAGTCTGTACTTCCTGCGTTTGCTATTTGTTGACCCATCCCCTCTTCGGCTTGAGGCGGTGCGGTCTTCTCGGCTACTGTAAGTTGACCCCTCCCTTCCCCCTCTTCGGTCGGGGGCCGGGCGATCCTGTTGTCTGTAGAGAGAGCCTTCCCTCCCCCCTCTTCGGTCGGGGGCCGGGCGGTTCTGTTCGCTGTAGAGTGACCCCTCCCTACCCCCTCTTCGGTCGGGGGCAAGGTGGTCATGTTCGGTGTTGTAGAGTGACCCCTCCCTCCCCCCTCTTCGGTCGGGGGCCGGGCGGTCCTGTTGTGTGCTCGGCAATAGCTGACTTGGTACACCTTTCGGCAGTGAAGGTGCGTCTATAGTGGGCACCCTCCTTTCCGCAGTCGGTTTTCTTCCGGCACGTGCGGCGAGCGGCGCGGCGATGATTGCAGTCGAAGTCAGTCGGGCGGCGGCGGCGGAGGCAGCAGTGGCGGCGGCATCTGCTAAGACGGCGGCGACACACGGCGGCGGCGTGGATTCTGGATGCATGGTGGGCTCCGATGTCACGGGGGCCCCTATCACTGTAGCACCAGTAGCGCCAGTCCTCGTCGAAGCGGCAGTGTCCCTCGAAGATGGCGGTGTCTGTTCCACCCGCTTGCGGCCTCTTCCTTCTGACCGGGTGACCGGCATCCTGGTAGTGGTCCCCACAGTATCCGGCTAGCGAAGGACCAAAATGTACAGCGGGGCGACTTTATTCCGCTGGGCGACGGCACCTAACTAGGCACAGTAGCTAGGCACGCCCCACTGTACTGGTGAAAGCGTGTGACCCAGATCCACACTTTCCTTGACTGGGGTTGGTGGTGGACCACACCAGGTGCGGGTTACACAGGATGCCGGGTTAGCGGCACAAAACACAAACACAAACACAAATAAAAGTCACTGTGAAAGTTCTTACCGGTCACTAGGTCGGAGGTTTATTTACTATACTGTACTATAAAAAAATACTGTTCCTAATCCTATTCCTATCCTTATTCTTCCTGACTATCCTTTTCTTCCTGGCTATCCTTTTCTACTTGTTGTTCCTGTAGTGCTGGACCGTCGACTGAATGTCGGTACAAAAGTGACGTCTGTATTTATACATTTTTGGCCTAAGCTGTGATTCGCTATTAATTACGTCCAATCACAGCTCCTACATAATAACCTATCAAAAACGCGAAATTATACAATTTTAGTGCAAAATCTTTAAGGCACCTCCCGCAAACTTTACCGTAACGTGAGCCGTTACGCAACTATGATCTTTATTAACAATATTTCCATACATTTAGTTCTATACAAATCAAATATGTTATGGAAATTCAAAACTATTTACAAATTGCTATTACTATAAATGAAATATCGAAAATACTAATAAAAACATTCAAAAAATGGAATAAAAACCTAATAATTGAACGTATCCTATGCTATAAGACCTATAATATTCTATTTACAGTTTTCTATGTGCAGTCGCCGCTGTGACCCGCAGTGTTGTCCCGTACAGTATTTATCAGTTACTTAGTCGCCACAGCACAAACTTGTACTAGTTTAGTTTGAACTAGATGGCATTGTGTAACTAACTGTGCCACAATAGGTATCGATTTAATTTATTTCATTAATTAATTAACTGACTGATGTTCGATAAATTAAAATGATCACTCGCTACGTTCGCTTGGTCAATTAAATTAACTATTGGTTGCTAGTTTGATTACAGGCGGGCTCTGCTTTCCTAAAAAGTACCTATTTTGTAATTTCTTTTTTTAGGAAACAGAGCCCAACATAATTAATACAAACCTATTAACAAATTAACAAATGGTGCAGATTTTACATACAATTGAAAACATAATGTTGGGTTGCGGCTTTTATGATAAAAAGGTCTGCTCATTATTATTATAATGTAAAGTATTGCGATGATGTCAAAGTAAATCCCTCACAGATATAATATACCTACTTTGCTATACCTACATGAATAATTTCTAATCATCAAGAGACTTAAATGCTCCAACGCTCGACGTTTTTGTCACTAAACCAAATCTCAAAACAAATTATTATATAATCTATGATCAAACTTCGATAAATACAATTAATCGAAGATATAACACAATATCTGTAAAGAGAAATATCAAATTATCCCTACTAATACTATAAATGCGAAAGTAACTCTGTCTGTCTGTCTGTTACGCTTTCACGCCTAATCGGTTGGAGCGACGAGATGAAATTTGGTATAGAGATAGTTCAAGGCCCTAGGAAGGATATAGGCTACTTTTTATCCGACTGCGCAAAGGGAGAGTTATAATTTTAAGCGATAACGACTTCTGCGCGGTCGAAGCCGCGGGGAACAGCTAGTCTATACTAATATTATAAAGAAGTAAAGTTTGTGTGTTTGTTAAATTGTAAGGGGGTAATCTCGGAATCTACTGAACCGATTTTAAAAATTCTTTCACCAATAGAAAGCTACGTTGTTGTGGAGTGTCATAGGCTATACAGCATCAAGCTACACGAATAGGAGCGGAGCAGTAATAGTAAATGTTTCAAAAACGTGGGAAAAGTTATTCCTTTTGAGAGCTTCGTTGCGTGTGCTGCGTAAATATTTATAGTTATGTATTGAATATTAACGACGAGACGCTGCGGGAGTAAACGCAACGCGATGGGAGTAAATGCGACAGGAACAGGTAATACTCTCTCTTATGTGGCGCAAACGAAGTTGCGCGGGTCAGCTAGTATACTATAAATATAGGGGGTGTGCAAAATCCTCCTGATGTCTGAGAGTCCAAAGGCGACCCTCTCTATAATACTACTCTATATAGCTCTATAATAATATTCGATATACTAACCGTGATGTGTTATTTTCTTAAAGCAGGCGTAGCTACAGGTGTCAGCTAGAGCAAAATATTTACAGAAAGAAAAGAATGGATCGGGAACTCAATGCACACGACTGTAGAAAGTAGAAACCTTGTCTAGATGTTCAAGAATTTCTGAGGTGGGCCGCATTTCCAAGTTAATGTTGGATGTCATTGCCTTTGCCTTTATGTTTATATTTCAATAAAAGCTATGACCTCTTTTTAATACCATGAGGGAAAATACGTCATGGATGCTATGCCGGACTCGTACTGACTAAAAAGCCTCACGTAACGCCCAACAGCCTACGGTTGTGAGCCCCGGGTAAGCCCTCGGAAAGATGTGATGACAAAACAAATAAAACCAAGTCTATGGTTTCATTGGTTTTGACATTTTAGGTTAGGAACCGTCAGCGGTAACTGCAAATGCGGCCTCAGCCTTAGCTTATAAAAAGAAAAAATAAATTCGTTTCTTTGCGTGTGGATGTTTTTTTTTTTCATCAGCACTTGAAGATAGCGAGCCCTAAAACTTGATGCAAAACCAAAAAAAACTAAAATAAAACTAAAAAAACTATCTTGTTTATAAAACTCTGAAACGGAAATACCTATCTACTTTCGGCTTTCGGCTACGAACATAAACTTCATCCAAATTAAGATTTATCGTAACCAGCGCTTCGATATCAGCTGCAGAACTGCACTTGCGTTTTAATAGATTATTGCACTCTGCGGGCCATTTTCGATGTTACCCATATTGCAAAAGTTATAAAATATTAACAACTTTCTGGCTTTCTACGCTGGTGAGTAGCCAGTTCAATAAAAGTCATATTGGTGTTGCTATTGGCGGTTCGCTAGTCCCGATTGCTAGATAATGCATTTATGGGTATGGATATGAGCTCTCTGACCCCATTATACAATTAGTACTCCTTTGGTATGGCTTGTTAAGTAACTATGTCAGTTTGTATTAAAATTGGTTATTTTTTGTTACTCTTCTGATATTTGAGTCTAAAATACGAACCTCTCTACAATCTTACCGTTTCGTTTAAGGACCTAGTTTGGAGTTCGTGGAACTCGCTGCTACTGACAGCTTTGATTTGGGTTTTTTATTAACTTAGCTGGGAACTGCGTTTCGATCTGACCTCCACACTCCTTTACTGGCATGGAGCCAGAGCTTGCGAATTCGCAAAGTAACGGTAGGATTCTCTGGGACTTTTTACCCCAAAATTCGCTGGTAGGGGCTGGATGCGGAAGGAATAGAGCCATGTGTTATATAAGCGAGAATCGGGATAGGCCTGTGTCAACCAGGAGATGGTGGTTTTGGTCGCGAATAAAAAGAATACCATTTACAATTCAGATTTTTGACCACACAAAAGTTATCCAAGACTGAAATTTTCCGATAGATAATATCGGATATAGGAGGCCGCACCTGTACCTATAACCTATACTCGAACGGTAGCAATATTTGTTAGCTTCAGGCTAAGGGGGTAAACCAAAGGGTGGTGAGCGAAATTGACTTTTTCCTTCATTGCTTTGTCGAAGCAAAGATTGTCCCCAGGCAATATTCGCGACACCGGCCGCGCTACGTTCAATTTTCCTAAATGGCCTCGCTATTTTAATATAATAATAAAATGTATTAAGATTATTCCCATACATTTTCTTGCAGTTAATAGGAAATTTATATTAGAATGGTACACTCCCTTTGGTTTATCCGGTTAGAATTATAGATAGGTACAATGATACCAACTTCTGAACCTTATGATCGATAGGTGAAAACCATGTGCAAAATCTTAAAAGCTATGGGAACATGTAGCTATTTTGTAAACCATCACTCGCTTGACATAGCTTGTTCCCGCCTGCAAATGTTGCCGACAAAGTAAAACAGTAAATAGCTAAAGAAAATCACAAAATAAATAAAGAATTTTTTGCTTTTCAGTTGTATGTTTACTTGGCAGTCGGGTTTTTTGTATTCTAAATAGGTAATTAAGTTTTTTAAAAAGTTTGTTCGTTGTGCAAACGTTTTGAACACCGTTTTATCATGTAGGTACCTATTCCAGTTTTCTTTAACAAAAAACCGTGGTCCCTTCCCTACGTTATATTTTTATTACAATAAGCTTCACCTAGGTATTTAGATCCACGTATTTCAGACACCAGGTCCATAGGCTACGGTAACTAACCATTACGGGGGCCATAAGCTTGTCTGCCACTAGTATAAAAAAAACGAGATTCAAAAGATGTCACGTCAGTAGCTGACAGGCTCAGCTAGTTTTATGGTAACTTCGTCCAAGAAAAATCCAGCACGAACTATTCCATTTGAGACCTTTTTCACCTGTAAGAGATACATTTGATTGAATACATGAAACTAAATGAAGCTTTTAAAAGCACCGTGCAATTGATAGTTTCATTTGCCAAGAAACATTAACGTGGAATGATATCACGTTAAACGCAATCTACTTAATGCAATTACCACGTATCTACCAATTTAGCTTCAAAGCTAAATGACATCAACAAACTCAAAGCTTATTAAGTTCTCCGTGTAGTAATCCCGCTGTAAAACCACACAGTCATGCATGTGTAAATACCGCACTGAAGAAATAGCAGCTCAAACTGTCGCCGTTCTATTCTGCTTACAATAACACCTATCTACGTAGTATAATCAAAATTACTAGGTATACTCAACGCTAGATAAAGCAACGCGAACTGTTTAAGGGTGTGCGTTGCTTTGTGGGTATTCTACGTACAACTCTACGACGTAGACACGTGTTCCTTTTAGGTCCTATCTCGGACTGCAAGTACAATAGACACCCTTGAGTCACTTTGACATGTTTTATGTGTCAAGTGTCTTCCTGTCCACTTTGTTGGGTGTAGTTCCAAATCTTTTATGGGAATGAGGGTTTTGAATACCATTCAATAAAATTGTTATCATAACTCTTGTGGAAGGAACTACCAATGTTGGTCTTTTGTGTTGAGGAAAATTGCTACATATTTAAAGATACAGTTTTGAAAGAAATAGCGCATACTTACTTAAATACTGTAAGCTGCAGCGAAGCAGGGTTGGGTTTCTTTTTTTAACGCGAGGGAAAATCCATCATAGATGCTATGCCTGACTCCTACCGACTAAAAAACCTCACGTAACACCCAACAGCCTATGGTTGGGATTTCCGGGTAAGCCCTCGGAAGGATGTCCCAGGACAAGCAGGGGTGGGTTACTAGTACCTAACAAAATAAAAATAAATCAGCTAAACATTAAGTATGAATAAAAAAAAAAAAAAAAAAATATTCACGGACATCTCACACAACGCTATCTGATCCCAAAGTAAGCTAGGAATAACCTGCTTGTGTTATGGGTATCAGACCACGGATATGAATACTTATATACTTTAATAAATATCTACAATGAGTTAAGTACCTATTTAGTTTATTATTATTATTATTTACTTTAAGTACGTATGAATAAATGGAAATCAATCTAACTAAGTAGGTAAATACTCATAACTTAGCCAATTTTCCATACTTCACCTGCTACTTAAGTTCAAAAAGTTTGCCCTCAGCTCCGTTTATTGCTGCTAACTTGATTGAATTCCAATTGGTAGTCAATTAACGTCATACCAACTCGACTGTGAATTTTGAATGGAGTTCTCTCCCGAAATACCTATTACTGTTATTGAATGAATACACTGATAGTGTTGAGGTAGCCTAAATTATTCGTATTTGTGAGTTGTTACTATGTAAATGACTTAATACTATGATGACTAGTGTGTTCCACTTTTGGCTCTCTATTAGTCACTTTAGTCAGTTATAAATTTTCAATACAATAGAGACCATTGAACTGCTTATTCAGTATTATGCAAAGTTACTCCCGCCATACCAGAATCTGCTACTACTCTGGCTCCTGAGTCGATCAGCACGTACAGCATGTACGAAGGTCAGTTGAGCTGAGGCTCCGGACATTTTAGTATACGATACGAACATTAGTCCCAGACTATTTTATTAATATTATATTTACGAAAGTTTGATGTCTGGATGTGAGAATATTTCAACGTTCTAGCTATCATGATTCATGAGAGACAGACGAAGGTCCCATTTCTAACCTCTTTTTTCCTCCATCTGGGCTGTATGTTGCCAGTGAACCTGATGCACCCTCGAAAGGAAATCTCGTTCCCGTTTTTACCCTACTAATTCTTTTTAGGGTACGGAACGCTAACCAATTACCGAATGTAAGCAAACCATTAATATTGCTGTTATCTACGAAAATACCAGAAGTCAAATAAATTCTACTCGACGATCTATGTGCACCGCCGCGCTGTAGGCTTAGACAAAATTTAGGTACATTTGGCTTTTCACTCGCTTTTGGCTAGGTTAGCGAGCCAAAACTTGCCCATATTGTATTCCGTATTTAGCAAGAAGGATAAATTGTCTCCCAATTTCTAGGATGAAAGGTAATAATTATAACGGTGTATACCTTACCTAATTAAATCCCTGTAGATAGGTACTTTTAACTTTGGTTAATTCTTAGGTACATATTTCTCTTTCCGATTTTAAGGCTTGCCATCCTAAATTACATTATTTTTCATCAGTTTAGCTTTACAGAGGTACCTACTTACCTATTATCTATAATTACTTAAACATAACACTATATTTTATGGCACACATTAATAGGTGTATAGGCACGACATTACAATAACTTAAGCCTATCCATGCCTGCCTTTATTTACCGTGTGATGTGACTGAGAATTTTTACAACCCAATTAGGTGCATTGCCAAAACCATGTACAAATCATTTGAACTTGCGTCCAGCGCTTGGGGGTGTGGTGAATGGGTGTATGTAGACATTGGGGGCATTTTGATTAGAGAATTTATGAACTACAGTTTGGAACGTAGACTTGACTATCAATGAGATTGGAGTAGAATATCCAATGGAAGGAATTGAAACCGATTTGTTTGCTGAACTCGATAGTTTTGAGCAGAATAAACTTTAGTTTTATAAATGCGCACTGATTTATTTTAATACTAGTTAAGGCAGCTCTATGGCTCGTTGCAAAACTTTAAGGGCATGGACCAGCCCACCGTATCTAAGTGCCCAAGTCTCGGCTCGGTATTATCTTCAGGCATTGCGGTATAGGCGAAAAGGAAACCCGATGCAGTTTGTTCAATGCTGCCCAGCCGAAGCGAATCCTTCTGGCCAATTTTACAGAATGTCCTAATCCCGTCTAACTAACACTGTTTAAAGTATTTTTATTATTATCATCAGTCATGATCATGAGAAGCGCTCGTGGCCCCGCGGACTCAGTGTTCTGTAAACGATCACTGCAGTAAGCAACTTTCACTATGGCCGGTCCATGGATGGGTGACCATCCATGTCATCACTTTGTGACATTTATTTAAGCGTTTCCGTGCTTCGTAAGGCACGTTAAGCCCGGTTGCCAGTAAAATGGCAGTCGTTAAGTCAAGTTGAAGACTTTATTTCAACAGCAGGCAGTCACTACCTGCGCCTGTCCATTTAAACACGGCAATACGGCTCACCACTTATTACGTGGGACAAATTATAAAAAAGGTGAAATGTGGGCATAAAATATGCCTCTGCCTACCCCTTCGGGGATAAAGCGTGCCCATATGTATGTATGTATGATCATGAGACGTAAGTTACATTAAGTGAGTTCTACTTATTTGAGACTTTCTCGTGCGATATTTTTCTTATGAATTATGATAATAAAATTTCACGATATTGGCCATAATACAGAACGTATATTGAAAACTCAAGCGAGCAATTGAGCGCAGTTTTATCAGGTGAAAACGAACTTCAAGCGAATATAGCCTCTTTAAACTTAAAATTGAATTGTGGATAAAGTATCTAGGTAGATAGGTATCTACCAAAGACCACTTGACTTTTACTTCTTCTTAAATAATTCTTAAAAGCATAGAGCCGTAAAGCACCTTTCGTGCATTCGCTTAGACAACTTTACTTACAGAAACAATATATAATAATTTGAAATTATTGTGTCTTTGTCACTGCGGTGCTAGATCACAATTAGTTTCATTAATTGAATATAATAGATTACAGTACAGCCATTAGATAGGGGCTGAACGACTTTGTGGCCCGCTCGACTATTTTGTGTGATATGTACCGGAAAACGATACAAATTGATAGTTATTCGCTACTTTTAGCTATTATACTGGTATCGGTACATAGGACAGTTGGACTTTTCCGTATGTTTTGTTTTTATTCTTTATTTTTAAATATCAATCGCAAACCTTATGTTCAAAAATAGGTACCTTCGTCTTAGCGTGATGTTTATAGTTATCCTCATTAAGTATATGGTGTACCTATCGAACTGGAAAAGAATTTTTAATCCAACCAGTAGGTACCTACCTAGTTCCTAAGATTCAAGCGATCAAATAAACAAACCCGCAGTGGTTTAAAAATCGAACAACCCGATTTTATCCCCGCCGTTTTACATCAGTAGTAGGTAGAGGTACCTACCCGCCGTAATAGCCCGTACCTACCTATTACCTCATCAATGACACTGTTTACAAAAACAAGAAGCCGTGAGATCGTTCTCACCCGAATGCCCCTCTCTAACACGTTTATTGTGAAAGTTCATTCCGATTGACGTTGTCATTTTTGTTTTATTTCAAACTTTGAACAGATGATCCACGTGACCTAGTGACGTAGTTTAATGCGACAGAGTCACAGACTACAGACAAAGTCTGGACATAAGCCCCTCTGCACTCTATTTTATAGAGAGGGGCTAAAATTGATAGATTTTCCGATATTAAATAGATAAAATACTTTTGAATATTTTCACACAACAACGTCATCTGGTCCAAATTAAGCTCATTATGTTTGTTTGATGTTTGTGTGTACGTACGTTATATGAACTTTTTGTATTGTTTGAGTGTAAGCGAAAAATTCTAAATCTATGGTTGAGTTAGTCAGGGCGCCATCTAAGTTACAACGTAAACAATTGGTGCCCCTTAGTTCACCCCACTTGCCGCTAGATGTCGCTGTGTTAACAGAAACAAATTGCATGCCTACAACAAAACAAAACGATGCTTGTGTATTGTTTTCAGTCGTTGGTTTTTACACTTATTCGTTATGAAGGGAAGGGTTTATCACAAAATAATACTTTTATTTTTTTGTATTAAACCCTTCCCTTCATCAACGAATAGGTGTACAGAAAGCAATGAATATACTTTTTTTAACCTACGCTCGGCTACGCACACTCATGCACAAAACAGTATCGAAGAAATTACAACTAAACTTATATTTGCTCCATGATTAAAGTCCTTTGACCTGTCCATGTGTGCGTAGCCCTCGTGCACTTTGTATGTAGATTGACTTCTCTACCTTATTATATTGTGGTTTTAACCTCTTAAAAGGTACCTAGTATGCACAAACAAAACAACAAATTTAGTAAAGTATGATTTTATTGACATAATAATTTTATTAATAATACGAACAAAACAATAACAAGATCATTTCAACCTTATAAAATTACATTAATTAACTGGTTTATAGTCCATTAATAATTAACATTGCGGTATTATTAACGAAAAGCTAACATCCCTTTGACAAAAATACCGCCATGTCAGCTATGATGACGATAAAAGAGGACACGTCAAACCAACCGCGACCTTTTACATAAAAAATACATTACGATTTTATTAACATTACATAACCAAAAAATTACGAATGCCAGGGTTTATTTTTTACGTGTAAAAATCCTCATGGATGCTACGATGGACTCCTACCTACTAAAACGACAGAATGTTCCGGGTTCGCCCTCGGAAGACTCTGACGCACGAATGCCCGCGTAGAATTTGTTTCTTACACAAACGTAATTCCCACGGGTCTAAGATGTTTTTTCCGGCACGAATAGTAGCTTATGGCCATAGAGTTCAAAACCCATAGACCCATTTGATTGCCGTTCTACCAGACCCTGCAACACAAAAGTGCTGTCGCGTATCGTTCGCGAATCGTTCTTAGAGCACGGTAATGTTAGATGCACTTTTGCAGACAGGGTTCTGATCAAATATTTTGGAGTTTCGTCTCTCAAGCAAACCTTCATGCGTTGCGTTAATATACTCCATGATTATGGCACTCCTTAGACCTTTAATATCTCCCCTAACAAGTATAAAACACGTCAATCCGTTGATTCCTTGCGACATAAATAAATATTTCACGGAAATTTCACACAACGCTATCTGATCCCAAAGTTAGCTAGGAATAACCTGCTTGTGTCATGGATATCAAACCACGGATATTAATACTTATATACTTTTTAAATACATACATATTATACATAGAAACACGCAGACTCTTGAGAGAAACATTTATGGGTCACACAAATAATTGTCTCCGGTGGGAATCGAACCCACGATCTCCAGCGCCACGGGCGGTATCACTACCGACTGCGCCACAGAGAAGGGCAAACAATTTACGTTGTTACAGTTATGGATTAATGTTAAAACAGATGGAGAAAAAAGCCAATGTTGTCTCGTGGTCCCACTAGCTGTATCTGAATACCGTGAAATCTTTAACAAAATTATTATCCTCCTAACTTCCATTGTTTTATTAGATTAAACCAACAATTCAAAGTTCGCATAAATTCATCCAGCCGTTCTTAGTTAGAAAGACAACCGAAACAATTTTGTAACACATTATTATAAAAAAAAAAACATTCAAATATAATCCAAAATTTTACTTAAAAGTCAAAGATACTTCTTTTTAATACTTTGCTATGGATTCAAGGTTCCAACCTAACTGCATATTTAGTTGTGTCACACAATTTCACATCATTTATACATTTCATTAACCAATCTTTGTAAACATGCCTTACATGATCGGGCAGTTTCCTTTTTAATTTCTTAAGTTTTTCAAACTCTATAGCTTTATTGTTGTGCAGAAGAAAATCTACATCTATTGATCGAACAGATTTGACAACTGTACCACCGTATGCTATCCAATGCCTTTCGAAATGTTTGCGTTCATCTTCAGGAAAACTTACAAAGTCTGGATAGAATCCTAACTTTTTATCTTTAAATACATCAGGTAAAGGGTTTTCTGGTTCAAATCTTAAGTCCTCGTTATTTTCGTCACGTTTAGTAGCTTTGATATCATAGTTCATTTCAATATCTGTTGAACTATCATCTGATGAATGTGATTTTTCTGGTTTTATTTTAGTCTTTTTCTCGCCTTTTTTATTAACCTCTTCTTTTGTATCGATATCTGTTGAACTGTCATTTGATGAATGTGACTTTTGTTTTATTTTAGGCTTTTTCTCAACTTTTTTACTAATCTCTTCTTTTGTATCGATGTCTGTTGAACTGTCATCTGACGACTGTGTCTTTTCCTGTTTAACTTTAGGCTTTTTATCACTTTTTTTATCGATGTCATCTTTCATATCAATATCTGTTGAACTATCATCCGAGGCATCTGACTTTTCTATTTTAACTTTAGCCTTATTGTCGTCTTTTTTTGTAAAGTAGCTATCTAATTTTGCAGTTTTAGGACTAGCTTTAGTAACTTTTGTTGGACTGCCTTTAGCTTTAGATGGGCTAAGTTTTATTTTCTTGGCGGGCGATGGACCGTCGTCAGCAACATCAGCTAGCTGATTTAATAGTGATACATCAGTTTTTTCTTTAGAAGTTTTATATAAATGTTTTAGTTCTTCCAAGTTGGTCGCCGTTTTCCAATCCTTATCATCCCGTATCCGTGTAACTCTTGGAAATCTAACTGAGATGCCATCGGCTGTGTGTAGATTTGCTTTTGTGAGTTCAGTCCCTGAAAAATATGTTATTAAATTAGTAAATGTGTAATAGGTATTCATTTTTTCTTTTTTCGAACATTAGGCTTGACTTATAGCCTTAAGTGCCTAGGCAAAATTATGAGGTTCGACGCAATGGGAACTTCACCTACAATAGTGAGGTTGAGCGGTATTTGAAGATCATTTTATCAAGATCTATGAGGTCCCAGCCGGCCATATTTGCAATAGGTATGCTAGGTTCTTGGCTCAGATGCCCCTTTCGCGGTTGGGAGATCACGTCACGCAAAAAACATATTTCACCATCATCATCAGCCGGTACTAAATACAAATGGTATGGATGTGGTTATATTCAGTTCCTGCCCTCGGAAATTTAAGCCATCATCAACCAAATACCTAAATATTAGTGTTCAGCCAAATGGAAACGACTAGCCCAAGGAGGATCAACTGAGCTCAAGATAAGGGTGCCTTTGTGCGATGTTACCACCAGTACATGCAGGGGGCTGTATGCTTGTCTGCCACCTTAGTAGTAATAAAAAAAAAATAACTAGATTGTTTTTGCAATGTTGACTTTTTACTTTACTAGATTCTAGTATTATAATATTAATGTGTTTAAAATGAATTGTTTATGGTTATACATACAGTAAAGAATAACTAACTACAGATAAACAGACATTGGCTGATTTGCTTGTGTCTTTCACACAGAAACACCATAACATAATACTTGTAAATGGTTGACCGCCAAAGGGTAACAGTCTACTACAAGTTCTCATAACTGATAAAATAAATATAAATCACTAACCGGTTATTTCCCAAACAGGTTGTTTCTTAGGATCTGCAGCAACAAAATCAGGTACCAATCCTTTATTACAGTCTAACCAATGAGGGACTTTATTGCTGTCCTGTGATATTTTCACCATAAGAGGGGATAATTCTTTCTGCAGTCTATCCAATGTACTGTCATCATGACCAGTGTGGACTTTCGTCACTGTGAGCCATTTGTTTCTTCGAGCGTCATGACAACCCATCAGGAATACTGACATCATGCCTCCTTTTTTACCGGTACCTGAAATTGATAGGAAATAAAATCAGTTCTATGTTTAAAACTTTATTAAATCCCTGCCGGCAAGATGGCAGTCACCTTTAATAATCCGAAATTGTAAACAACACAAAACTGAAATTTTTTTTATGATAAGGACTTCACACTAAAATTTTATATGAAAGTTGATTCAACAGGCAAAAATACTGCTATAGAGTTGTAGACCTTTAGGACTTTTGCCCATATTTACTCTTTCCTATTCTAATTCACAAAAATAATAAACGGGTACATACCAAACCAAGCTCCTAAGACCACAAGATCAGCTGTATCAGCCATCGCTCCACCAAATAAGTAGTCTTTCTTGACTTTCAGCCAATGCCTCTTGCCTGGTTCATATGTAGACTCCAAGTCTTTTAACACTAGGCCTTCTAACCCAAGTTGTAATACCTGAAATCGTATAATAGACAAATCAAATTAATTTTTACAATTATTCAGCTATGTCCCTGTTTAATTAGTTTTCTAATTTACATTACAGTGGCATCAAAGGGATTGTAAAGAAAATATAGCCTTGAAAAGGGTTAGCTAATATTAAATGATCACGGATGACTACCATTAGTCATTGCTACAAAGATTGCCATAATGCCTAATCAACAATGAAAACCATATAACCATTCAGCAGTTTTCAGTGGTTGTTCTGCTGAGACCCATGAGCCATCAGTTCTACGAGCAATATAATATTGAAGAAAAATCTTTTACATACATACTATTTACATGACCAGTTTACGCCAAGAATATGTTGGTTCTTGGCTTAAACCAGTCATGTCTCCATGAATTATTCATTTAACAATTATAGAATCAATACATACCTCAGCAATCATTTTAGCTAAATCTGATGGTTTTTCAATTAATTTCTGTTCAGAAAACATGACATGATTTGTAACTTCCACCATATTATCCAGCAGGATCTGCCTTCTCTTCCTTATAGGTAAATCTATTAATACCTTCCCATTATAATACAAGCAGTCAAACACAAACAAACATACTTGTGCATCTTTAAATTCTGATCGCTTATGTACACCTAATGTACCAAACGGTAAAGGCTTTCCAGTATTGACATCAACCATCAATACCTCCGCATCTAAAATTAAGTCTGTACCTTTAGGAAATGCTTGTGGTAAATAATCCTTAAAATGACTGACTTTATGTGACATCACAGGTTTTAAGGATCTTGAAAAATATTTAAACTCATTTCCTTTTTTATGCACTTGAACCCTTTCTCCATCATACTTTATTTCAGAGAACATTCCATTGGGACATTTTTTCATAGCCATTTCAACAGATTTGCAGGCTTCTGCTAACATCGGCAACACAGGTGTCATAATGGATAGTTTTGCTTGGAAACCCTTTTGTACTGTATCTTTGTGCTTTACAGTACTGCTCTCAGATAGTATTCTATCTAACACCATATTAAGATCCCGCGATGTCTGAAATACGCTATAAGCATCTGGATGCACACCTTCCAATATATGTTTTGGTCCCGCATTTATTCTCAAATCACCTTTTATCAATCTGATAAGCATTTTCAAATCATCTGTAGTGCACTTTTTTACAATTTTTTTAAAATGGTATATTTGTTCGTCCTCTTTCGTCAGTTTTGATAAATCCTCTAAGAACTCGTCTACTTGCTGTATAGTAAGTGAACTATCCTTCGCCGGTTCAACTTTAGATTTTATAAAGAAATGATGAATAGTTTCAGCGATGTCTCCTTGTTCTAAATGTGTTGACATATCATCGTGGTCCATAGATAATATTTTAGAGAACAATTTTACCAATTGCTTACTTTTTAAATTATACACTCGTTTTGATACCTGCGGTAACAATAACTTACACCAGAGGGTAAGATTACCTTGAAATGAACTGCCGTTAGTGCCATTTCTGAAGAAATTGTTCACAACTGCTGTTTTCTCAGTGTAAGCATCTACTCTTGATATCTTTTTACATAATTTGAAGAATGTACAAAATTTATCATCATCTGATGGATCCACTTGTTTAAAACTCTCACTACTGTCCTTACTAGGCTTGCTATTAGCACTAGTAGTCTTCGGGGTATGGACATTCTTAATCAGTTTTGCAGTGTACTTTCCATTATTTTTATTGGCATAAAGTTTCTCCATTTCATTGAGTTTCTTCAATATCAATTCCTGATCTTCTTTGCTGATATTATCCCAATTATCAATATCACTTATAGATTCTACACGTTTAGTAGCAGGTCGCTGTTTCAATAATGCGTTCATAAAACAGTCTACATGATGCCATGACTTCATGTTTTGACCCTCTCCATAGGGACTTGCTACCAATTTAGCTATTCGTAACTCTCCACTGGGGCAGTTAGTTTTGCATCCCTTGCATGAAGCCCTGCCTCCCTTGGCTCTGTCCACGAAAAAAAGAGCTGACTCCGCCATGATTACGTACCTCAATGGGAAAACCACTTTTCGATGTAAGTAAATTATAATAAGGCACTAAAACCTGGGTAATACACTTGCTGGAATCACGACTAAAACATTTCCATATTTGATCATTTCTATCATTTCTATCTATCTATCTAAAACACCAAATACATAAACGATTTAAGTTGAAAAGATAATACTTTTGAATTCAATTGATCTGTTTATCGAATCACGGAATCATGTTTTGTCCTGTCTGTTCTTACGTAGTATTGTATTCTCTTTGCTGTCTGTGATGATGTAAAATTCAAGGAAAAATTATGCAAACAGAAACACACACACACAACATCATGCATGACTGCGAGCAAGCGCGAACTCGTGTGACGTAGGAACATGACATTGACAGTTTTGACAACCGTTTGACGTTAACTTTATAAATACTTTATTTTACACGTTTTGGACTTTTATTTTAATGCTTGCTCTACATTACTCGCGAAGTTGAACGAAGTTCGTCGGCGAAGTTGCCCGAGGCAAAGAAATTTTTTGACGAAGTAGGCCGAGGTGCCCCTCTACACCGGCAACTTCGCCGACTAACTTCGTTCAACTTCGCGAGTAATGTAAAGGGAGCATAAGAGACGAGACGATTACAGACTTTCAATATAGAGACGAGTTAACTTCCCCAAAAATTATGATCAACTTGAGCTGTTTTCAAACTGGTTCAGGAACGAGCAA
Organism: Miltochrista miniata; assembly: GCA_933228765.1. NCBI lineage: Eukaryota > Metazoa > Arthropoda > Insecta > Lepidoptera > Erebidae > Miltochrista > Miltochrista miniata. The sequence continues at coordinate 26,707,512 of OW121756.1, forward strand.
GAAAGACAGAATATCTGTCGTAATTACTGGTAATCGTAGAAGACCACTTTAATAGGAATTTTCACTATTGTTAATTGTCACAATTCAAAAGGCAAGTAATACGACGATCTAACTGATCAAACTAATTTCATGAAAAAATGGCGGATAGCGCTTTGTGAAACTCCCGCTACCTGCCAATATTGACATTTATTTTCACGCATGCGTAAACGTGTCGTAGAGGCTTCAAGAAGGCTTTTACAAACAACGAAAGTTACCTACTTGATACAACTGAATATTTATTTTACTGATGGATATGTCTACCTACATTCTTTTATACCTTTGGTTGTCCGGTCCGCAACGTTTTTTACACATTGTGAATACTTACGTACGATAGCGATGAAGACACTATGAATCGGTTTGCTAAAACGATGGAGAATTTTCCATTGGTCCATCTATGAACTACCTAGTACTTCGCAGCCATTTACGAATACCGGTAACGGAATTTCAATTTACGAACACTTACAAACGTACTTGCGAACTATTGTAAGTGTTTTAGAAGTTAAAAAAAGCTTTGAGTTATTATTTTAACGTTTCTGAATTTAGAAACTATTAATTCTAGATATTTATGTATTTTCTTTTCTCTTTCGAGCCCACCTCGAGTCCTGGGGTATCCTTCCGAGGGCTTACCCGGGGTTCCCAATCGTAGGCTGTTAGGCAGGATACGTGTGGTTTTTAGTCGGTAGGAGTCCGGCATTTCATTTTCCTAACGTTAAAAAAAAAGTTGCATAAACAAGACAAGCCTAGTTATGACCCTCTTGATCGAAAGCAGGTCACTGCATCCCATAAATGTTTACAACACGACCTGAATCTGAATTGTGAAATCTCACCCCTTTTGAAGGATTTCTACTGAAATCTAGTAAAAAAAGGTTCCAAATCTGAAGCTTAAAATAGTTTTCTCTTTAATTTTCAGCGTCATCATGTCACCAAGAGTTCAGCAGCGATGGCACCAAGCACGGTACATTGACATCGCCACACTACCCCACAGCGTACCCTCCAAACACTCACTGTCATTACGAATTCTTCGGCAGAGGCAAAGAGAGAGTTAGATTAAGTTTTCAAGATTTTTATTTGCATAAATCTCCCGACGGACCCACAGAGTAAGTACCTACTTATAATTTTATGTTATACTTTTGACTCGGTGTTTCTTTGTTTAATAAGTTATTTATTAAAAAATATATAGAACGTAAATATCCGTGGTCTGATGTTCATAACACAATCAGGTTATTCCTAGCTTACTTTGGAATCGTGTGTTGTCTGTAAATAAATAAATAATAAACAAATAAATAAATATTCACGGACATCTCACACAACGCTATCTGATCCCAAAGTAAGCTAGGAATAACCTGCTTGTGTTATGGGTATCAGACCACGGATATTAATACTTATATACTTTTAATTAAATACATACATATTATACATAGAAACACCCAGACTCTTGAGACAAACATTTATGGGTCACACAAATTTTTGTTTCCGGTGGGAATCGAACCCACGACCTCCAGCGCCGCAGGCGGTATCACTACCGACTGCGCCACAGAGGCAAATGTCCGTGAATATTTATTTACTTAATTAATTCATTATTTAAGCTAATATTGGAAAGGTTCTTTGGTGCTTTGGGGTTGTTACAATTATTTTAAATTGGGGCTAATTCCTATCAGCCCCCCGGAATTAAAAAAATGAATAAATTGCTAAATAAATAGGTTTAATACATAGAAACATAAATTTTCAGTTGCTCCAATGTGGATTCGTTGCAAGCATTCGTCAACGTGGACGGGCGATTAGAAAAAGTGGCAACGTACTGCGGAATTGACCTCCCCATGCCGATTATGTCGAATGGACCAAAACTAATGCTGGAATTCCGTGGAACACAATCTTCGAGATACTCAAGAGGATTTAAAATTTCATATTCGTTTGTAGAAAGTTAGTACATACTTGTAATATATTTAGATACTAATGATATAATGTAGTAGGTAAAAACTCTTTATCAGCACACAATAATAATAATAATAATAATAGTATGTTGGATGATGCCGTGCTTGAGAGGCTTCGCTCAGAGTTGCAGTGTAGCCTCATCATCCCTACTTCGTCTCAAACTACTGAAATACAGATCCACGCAACGCAACCTGACGTACGTATTGACGAAATAGTGGATGATGTTGCTACAACAGTAAGTACTCAATACAATGATGAACTAAGGAGTGTTTTGGAGCGAACGATTCTAGAGTATAGGTTTTGCGATCCCATGTGTCGCCCACGTATACCGCGTTTGCCTACGCACAAAAAAAACATGGCTCTAGTGAGCACCCTGGACTCGGTTCTACCAAGTTATTTTAATACTTGTGTAGATATTAGTGATGCGCACTCAATTCTGTATTGCGCGGCTGTAACAGTATGTCGGGTAGCTGGTGTCAAATTTCCTAAATTTGAGCCAGCTACTAGACCTCAGTCTGTTCCAGTCTGGCAGTGCAGAATTGAGCGTCGTATCACCGAGACTAGGGTGCTCATTGGTAAGCTATGCTGCTTCAGGGGGGGTAATACCCGACCCAGAGTGATGCGTTTTGTGACTCGTGCATTTGCGGGGACAGATATTAGTCCCCGCGAATACTCTGTATGGGTCACGGAACGCATTGACTACCTGAAGCAGAAAATTTGTGCGTGGGCAAACCGTATACGGCGATACAAAAAGAGAGTGGATAGATATACTCAGAATCGTTCGTTCCAAAAAGATGAGAGGTGTGTATATAGAAGATGGGAGCAATCCGATTCAAGTGTGACTAGTGTGTGCCTACCTGATGCCGAAACCACAAGCACATTTTGGCGAGGTATTTGGTCGGCACCTATTAGTCATACAGAGTGTGATTGGATGCGGAATGTCGAGCAGTCATGCGAGTCTATTGAATCCATGGCACCAGTCATAATAACACCCCATGACATTGCCAGTGCAGTTCGTTCGTTGCCCAATTGGAAATCAACTGGGCCGGACGGACTGCACAATTTTTGGCTCAAATGGTTCCATAGCTCGCATGATTGTTTGGCATCTTGCTTTCAATCATCAGTTGAGTCTGGATCGCTTCCATCTTTTATGACTTCGGGTATTACACACCTCCTCTATAAATCAGGTAGTACCACGGACCCGAAAAATTATAGACCGATAACTTGTTTGCCTACGGTCTATAAGCTTCTGACATCTGTTTTGAGAGTTAAATTATCATCTCATTTAGAAAATAATTCTATATTGTCCAACTCTCAAAATGGATGTAGAAGCGGGTCACGTGGTACTAAAGAACTCCTTATTCTTGACATGGCCATTAATCAGCAGGTTCGTCGGAACCGGAGAAATTTGGAGACATGCTGGATTGATTACAAGAAAGCCTACGACTCCGTGCCACATACATGGCTGTTGAGGGTGCTAGAGTTGTACAAAGTTGATACAACTCTTCGCACCTTCTTGAAGGCATGTATGGGGCAATGGAGAACGGCTCTTGTTTATCCAGGATGTCGTCAGATTCTTGGGGATGGTGAACCTGTCAAGATTGAGAGGGGTATATTTCAGGGTGATAGTCTGAGTCCCTTATGGTTTTGTCTAGCACTGAATCCCCTCAGTACTTTACTGGAGGATTCAGGGCTAGGCTATCAGTTTCGGAGAGGAGGTCAAGTTGTTTCCCACCTTCTGTACATGGATGACTTGAAATTATTTGCCTGCACCGATTCCCACTTGATAGAGTTACTTAAGATCACTGAAACCTTTAGTAATTCTATCAAAATGGAATTTGGTGTAGATAAATGTGCAGTCATGCATGTAAAGAAGGGACGGATTGTGGAATCTGAAAGAGTAGAACTTTCAGATTTCACAAAACTTAAATCCCTTTCTGCGACTGAAACCTACAAATATCTTGGTATGTCGCAGGCATTAGGTATTGTTGAGGCAGGCATGAAACAAACGTTGATGGATCGTTTCTTCGGCCGCCTGAAAAAAGTACTGAGAAGTCTTTTATCAGGTGGTAACAAGGTACGCGCCATCAACGGTTGGGCCATGCCTGTCTTAGGATATTCCTTCGGCATACTGAGATGGACTCAGACTGAATTAGACACCCTGGATAGAAAAGTCCGTTCGTTGTTGACCGCAAACCGAATGCATCATCCACGTTCGTCTGTAATGAGGTTGTATATCCCACGGAAATGTGGCGGTCGTGGTTTTTTAAATATCAAGACGTTACACAACCGTGAGATATACAACCTTAGGGAATATTTCCTACATGTGGACGTGGGTATGCATCGAGATGTGGTAGCAATAGACAGCGGACTGACCCCTCTTTCTCTTGCCAAAGAGAACTGGCACAAACCAGCAATACTGTCTACTAATGATCGCAAGGAGATATGGCAGAGCAAAGAGCTGCATGGACGGTTTTATCGGGCCTTACATGGGCCCGATGTAGATTTACTAGCATCTATATCTTGGCTACGTTTTGGTGATCTGTTTGGAGAAACCGAAGGTTTTGTCTGTGCAATTACTGACGAAGTTGTCATGACGAATAACTATCGGAAATATATTTTGAGAGATGGTACGGTTGACATATGTCGGGCATGCCACCTACCGGGTGAATCTCTCAGACATATTATTTCTGGTTGTCCTCGTCTTGCCAACGGTGAGTATTTGCATAGACACAACCAAGTGGCCAGGATTGTCCATCAGCAACTTGCACTAAAATATAAACTTGTTGATTCAGAGGTACCGTATTACAGGTATGTGCCCGACCCAGTTCTAGAAAATGGCCGTGTCACATTGTATTGGGATCGATCTATTATCACTGACAGGACTATTGTGGCCAATAAGCCTGATATAGTGGTAATAGATCGATCAGAGCGCCTCGCAATAATCGTTGACATTACCGTCCCACATGACGAAAATCTCGTGAAAGCAGAAAAGGAAAAACAAATAAAATATTTGGATTTGGCTCACGAGATTGTCGATATGTGGGATGTGGACTCGGCGGTTATTGTTCCGATAGTCGTATCAGCACATGGTCTGATTGCCAAGAGCCTCGATCAACATCTGAAGAGGCTCGGGTTGGGTAGTTGGGTCAAGAGCCAGATGCAAAAGGCAGTTCTCCTAGACACGGCACGTATTGTGAGGAGGTTCCTGTCTCTGCAGCCCTAACCACCGGTAGCTTGGTCCCTGTACCCGATGCCGGTGGGACACTATTTTTTTATATTTTTAAATATATTTTCTTTTTTATAAAATGTATTTAAAAATTTAATTTAATAAGTATAACTATGTAAATAAAGGGAATAATAATAATAATAACAATACTACTAATTTACTTGGTTTTCTCTAAGCCTTAATTTGGCAACAAAAAATATGTTAGAAATATTCAGTGAATTTTTCGAAAGGGATTAGATGGCCAAATCCGAAACTATAAGGAATAGCGAAAAATGCTCAAAAGAGTCACGAGCCCGATTTTGATGAAACTTAAAACCTCATCATTAGATTTTTGAAAAACCAATAATCCTGGCTGGGAATCGAACCTATTGATTTTGAAAAAACAAAACACATCCTATATGTATTATTACATCATACGATAGTGTTGCTATTAAGGATCTTATTCTGGGAAGTAATGACATACGGCAAAATAATAAAAGAAAGTGCTCATCTTTAACAAAATACAATTTATTTTTCTTAAGTTAACTGATTAATTTTTCTAAATGTAGACCATTGTTTTCAATATATGGCTGGATTCGAGACCTCAAGGATCGTACTGCATTCAATATTATTGATTCCGTTTAGAATATTCTCCAAAGAATCATTCTGAGCATGATTTAAAACACGGAATAGTTACGATCTATTCTGGGATTTCGAACGAAACAAAAATTATGATTCTAAATTTGCCATATATTATTACTTTGTAGAATTTGATCCTTATCAGCGACAGTGTCGTATGGTGTAATAATAAAGGATGTGTTGTCTCTTTTTTTCAAAATCAATGGGTTCGATTCCCGGCTAGCATTAGGTATTGGTTTTTCAAAAATCTAATGATGAGGTTTTAAGTTTTATCAAAATCGGGCTCATGACTCCTTTGAGCATTTTTTAGATATTCCTTATAGTTTCGGATTTGGCTAACCAAGCCCTTTTCAAAAATTCACCTGTATACTTATTATTACTGTAGGACTTTAACCCTATTACTACATAGAGGTTAAAAATATTTTTTAAAAAATCTAGGTTGGCCACTCGCACACACCAAATGTTGCAGGGTTTTTTTTTATTTTATGTCCGGCCCCACGGACACTGTCAAATAAGGGTTAAGAGCCTTCCTCTAAAAAAGGATAAACATTACTGTCAGGTGCTAGTGTGGTGGCGCCTTAGATCATCTAACCACAGGATGCGCCTTACTTAAGCATTTGCTGCCTTCGGATATTCAAGCAGAAAATTTAACGATACCACAGAATAGATAGGTACCTACCCTAATATAATTTTTTCACATATTTGCTCAATATATGGGTAATTGACTAGGTAGTTAAAATATGGTCAGCTTACGGAATAGAGAGGAGTCTATTTAATACTAGCTCATGCCCGCAGCTTCACCCGCGTAAAATTTGTTCCCGTTCCCGCTTCCCGTATTTTATCCCTTTGAGGGTAGAATTTATCAAGATCCTTTCTTAGCGGATGCCTACGTCATAACGATCCGTCCAGTAGTTTGTGCTGTGTGTTGATAGATCATTGTCAGTCAGGACAGTCAGTCGAGTCACCTTTGAGTCATATATTATATGTTTAGATAGCCTGATTCGAATGGCAATTTCATTGAGTTAATGTAAACAATAATGGACTATAAATATTTAGTGGTTGAACTTTAAAAATTGAGAACCCAACGGTCCAAACTATCCTAACTATTTGAACTAAAGTCTAAACTTGTGTACATTGATATAACTGTCACAGAGATCAAGCTATGTTTTACAGTTTGTAGCCACGGTGCCGGTGATACGGTGGGGGCCGAGTTATATAATTAGTTTTACTTTTTAGAGTGTAAATGACATGTAAAATGATATTGAAGTTTGTAGCTTAAATTAGTATAATATAGTAATGTGTGTTAACAAAGACAATTACAATCCACAATGTTGCCTTTGCTGAAATTGGGTATGAGGCAAAAATCGCTTGTACCATTTATTAAAAGTGAAATTCAGGCAAATTTTAGAAGCAATCGGGAAGCCGCTAAAATGCAGAAAAATTTCGACGACTTTGCAGTTTTTGTTGGGTCGAATTAGGCGCAACTTTTTATTAGAACGTAGAACTTCGACAGGCATCCAGTGATTTTCATTGCCAGACTGGAATAATAGTGTTACTTGGGCGTTTTTTTATTTTTACTTTCGTAATAGAATAGGTAGGTACTAATTTATATCCTCTGATCTTTACAGATTTTGGAATTAACACAGGGAGGCAGCTCAAAGAGTTTCCATGCGCTTTTGTGTATAATAGTAGTGAGGCAAGGAACGGGACTTTCGCGTCACCCAATTCGCCGGGACCTTATCCCAGGGATACGGAGTGCACGTATTTCTTCCATGGCGGTGAAACTGAGAAAGTGCATCTGCACTTCACCAATTTTGACGTCGAGGGAGTTTCACCGTACGTATAAACTTCTCTTATAAGAAGACCAGATGCATGTGATGTACTATGTACCCACCTTTGCTACAATACATGCTCGTATCTTGTATGTATGGAAATCTGCTAGATTTATTAACATGTATTATTAAACAAAAGAACTACTTACTCAAATAAATAGACTAGCCTACCTTGTCTTTACGGGACATAGGCCTCTACCAATCAATTTGGGGTTGGCCTTAATGTACGACTGGTACCACACTGGCTAGACGAGATGGTATTTTAGTGTTTGCTATTTGTAAAAAGCATCATCCGTTATGATATTTTAATCTGATATCAAGATCTAATTGAGAAATTCAATTATTATGGTGTTTGATTTCAAATCTGAAACTACATAGGTACCTACACCTTTTTCCGATATATCTTTATCTGCCCTAATAATTTCTCTCTAACTATTCCGTATCCTACGCCAGTGCTTACTCGCCACACTCGCCAATAGATTTTCAGCATAATTCAAGCACAGGTTTGTAGGTACCTACATAAAATGTGAAATTGCCTTTTCAAGTCCCAAGCTGTGCTGAGCTACTGACATTGTGCACTTTTGAGTGGGTAATTAAAAGTGATAACAAAATTCTAGTTAGTATAATAACAAAAAAATCGTTTCTTCTTATTTCAGGTGCGAAGCGGTATCGGCGAGCGATTATGTCGAATTTTCGAATTATATGACTGAAGACAATAGATTTGGTAGATATTGTGGACAGTGGAAGGAGTTCCACGTAGAGTCTGAAAGGAATTTCTTTAAAGTTACATTTAGGTCGAACGACCGCTTAGATGGTACTGGTTTTAAGGCCATGTACCAGTTTTTAGAAGCCACTGACGAGTATCGAGCTCCGCCATTACAAGACAAGGCAACAAGTTCTTTCTGTAAGTATTGACATTTCAGTTTAGTAAACGTTGCAGTTTCGAAAATGCTGAATAAATATGATCTTTTATGAGCCACCATGACGGTAAACAAGCATACGGCCCGCCTGCTGGAAAGTGGTCATTGTAGAATATGGATGTTTCCAAAGGTGACTGCAATATTCCATGTGCGACCTCCAGTTGCGACTTATAGAGAAGCAGTGTTTGCTCCGCAAGAAATCTATCGCCATGACGGGCCGTGACCTGTTGAGCACTTGGAGTTGAACGTCAGCACCAGTATACAGGTTGAATTTTTCAAAAGGGATTGAATGGCCAAATCTGAAACTATAAGGAATAGCGAAAAATGCTCAAAGGAGTCACGAGCCCGATTTTGATAAAAGTTAAAACCTCATTATTAGATTTTTGAAAAACCAATAATCCTAGCTGGGAATCGAACCCATTTATTTTGAAAAATAAAAAAAACATCCTGTATTATTTGACTGCCTCTGTGCCTCAAAATACATTTTATTTTTCTTACGTTAACCGATTAATTGTTCAAAATGTAGACCAAGACAGAACCAGAAAAAAAAATGGTATTAGGACGAAATTAAAAGAGAGATTATGTTCCACTTTCAAATTTTATCAGTCTACCAGAATCATTCGGAGCATAATTTAAAACACGGAATAGTTACGATTTTTACTGGGATTTGGAACGAAACAAATTATGATATAAAATTTAGCCTATATGAAATATGAATTTTATTAAAATTCTAAATTTCCTTAAATTTGCCGTATACCATTACTTCGCAGAATTTGATCCTTAACAGCGACACTATCGTATGATGTGATAATAAAGGGTGTGTTATTTTTTACAAAATCAACGGGTTCGATTCCCAGCTAAGATTATTGGTTTTTTAAAAATCTAATGCTCCCTCCACATTACTCGCGAAGTTGAACGAAGTTGGACGAGTACGAATAGTGTAGAGGGGTTCCTCGGCCTACTTCGTCAAAATTTTTCTTTGACTCGGGCAACTTCGCCTATGAACTTCGTTCAACTTCGCGAGTAATGTGGAGGAAGCATAATGATGTGGTTTCAAGTTTCATCAAAATCGGGCTCGTGACTCCTTTGAGCATTTTCGCTATTCCTTATAGGATCGGACTTAGCCCTTTTCAAAAATTCAGCCTGTATATTACAGAGGAGGACTTACCTATATATATTTTAAAGATCATCACAAATTAGAAGTTTACTTACTCAGTATTTGGTAAACCCTCTACATTGAAATCCATGGAGGCTACTTTCAAGTATATTGTTTGCGTAAAAAGAGATTATTCAAATGAACTATCATATTGACGAGTTCATAAAGCATTCAAATGATGCTAGACTGTTAGTGCCTCCATTTATTGAATTTATTTTTAGTGTATCAGCTTATGATGTCAATTTCTGCAAATGCAAAAACAATTAACACACAATTTGTTCATTTTCAGGTACAATTCATCATTTTTTAATGCTGTTCATCATCGCAATGCCGCAAATGCATCATCAACTATATCATTAAATAAAGTGATATTAGAATAAAAAATTGTACTATAAATAGTCTAATCCTGTATATTTTGTATGATAGTATGTGCCATACACCTGTAATTATGTAGATGTGCAATATTTTCTATGAAATCGCGTTTTTAGTTTACTCTTTTAATACCTAACCAAATCAAGCAATATCGCAAGACACAATAAAGATTTATTCCTAAAGGCACGTCGTAATAATGAAATAAACTATTTGGAAATATGCGCATTTTTACTTTTGGAAACTAGACCTACCAGTAAAGCCGAAATCCTCCGCACATCAACAAAAATATGGAAATTCTAACGTTAAGCGCGAACTGCGAAAGGCTAATTTGATCGAGACTTGCACAGTTCATTGATTTACATTTTACATCAATGAACAAATGCATCACAAAACTATTCTCTGGCTCCTGCGCGAGTTAGGTACCCGTATGCTTTATGCTTCCTCCACATTACTCGCGAAGTTGAACGAAGTTGGACAAGTACGATAGTGTGGAGGGGCTCCTTGGCCTACTTCGTCAAAAAATTTCTTTGACTCGGGCAACTTCGCCGACGAACTTCGTTCAACTTCGCGAGTATTGTGGAGGAAGCATTAGTGTGCAGGCTTTAACGATAATGATGTGATAATGGAGTAAGGTTTAATTTCCGCGTACTTTAACTTCGTTAGCCGAAGCAGCAACCTGCCTGTGAACTTTTGCAGGTCGTCGTCGGTTCATCGGACAGCTTACTGCACGCCTGCCAAATCGCCGTCTCCACTCTAGAAACCGTAGTTCAACCTTCCATCGGTTCTTCTACAAATCTGACCAGCCCATTGCAACTTTGAAGCGTTTACCGATTCTGCAAGCGAAGTTGGCCACTATCGGTCTCTGACGGATAACATCATTTCGGATTTTACCCCTAAGTCAGAGATACCGCGAGCATAGCTCCATGGCTCACTGCGCAAATTTTAACGACATGCACTAACACCACTTTAGGTAGGTACTCTGCTTTACTGGTAAGTTATTTTTAAACTATCGCGGTTTTCTACACTCATACTTATAGAATTCGGGACTTCACGCGAAACACGTTTACTTACATTTTCACACCGACGTTTCGAGCGCGTTGCAGCGCCCGTGGTCGCGGTTGGACTCCAAGAGAGTCCAAGAGAGTCCAACCGCGACCACGGGCGCTGCAACGTGCTCGAAACGTCGGTGTGAAAATGTAAGTAAATGTGTTTCGCGTGAAGTCCCGAATTCTATAAGTATGAGTTACTGGTAAGTGTCCACGTCTCGGCAGTCGACAAGAATAGTAAAAAGCACTGGTTGTATAGGCCACAAAAATCAGAAATTTGTATGCTGTCCAGCTTATGCGGAGCCTTCTGTTAGTTAGTCGGTTAGTTCTTTCCAAGTGTGATAAGCCTAAGGTTGTTGTATAAAGGTGTATTCCTGGACAACCTCAAACCTCGATCCTGCAAAGTAGATTGGCCCTGATAGAACGTGCTTATTGAACACTAGCTGACCCGCGCAACTTCGTTTGCGCCACATAAGAGAAGAGTATTACCTGTTTCCGTCGTCCCCCGTTTTTGAAACATTTACTATTACTGCTCCGCTCCTATTAGTTGTAGCGTGATGCTATATAGCCTATGACACTCCACAATAACGTAGCTTTCTATTGGTGAAAGAATTTTTAAAATCGGAACTGTAGATCCCGAGATTACCCCTTACAATTTAACAAACACACAAACTTTACTTCTTTATAATATTAGTATAGATGACGTTGGTTTTGTTCAAGACTCCAAAACGTGATGAAATTTAATTTCGTCTCAAATTGAACTTCTCGTTCTATGTACCTACTTAACATAGATCTGATTTTAAAAAGTAGGAACCTGAGCCTGATTCCATTCATATAATCAATAAAACCTTGTGTTTTCTGCATACCTTTTTTTTAACGTGAGGGAAAATCTTATAGGGATGCTATGCCGGACTCCTACCGACTAAAAAACCTCACGTAACGCCCAACAGCCTACGGTTGGTAGCCCCAGGTAAGCCCTCGCAAGGATGTCCCAGGACTCCCAACAGACCTACGGCTACCACTGCGGCCTCACCTATTAATGAAATGAAGAATCCTACTTCCTACTAATATTATAAATGTGAAAGTTTGTGAAGATGTTTGGATGTTTGTTACTAAATCACACTGCTGCTGAACGGATCGGGCTGAAATTTGGAACCGGGGTAGATTATAGCCTGGAATGATACATAGGCTACATCTCATCTCGGGAATATGTTCCCATGGGAAGCGGGAACGGGGGAACCAAATTCCACGCGGGCGAAGCCGTAAGCATCAGCTAGTACCTACATAAACAAAACGTCAGTTTAACAGAAATAAAAGACTTGGTTTAACCTCTTATATTTGCTCCATGGGTTTAACACGATAGTTTTCTTTATACAGCAATAGATGGCGCTAAATGTAAGTATTTGGATACCGCAAGATACGGTTTAATGACGCAAAATTCAAAACTCATCTAGAGCGGACGAGACGACTGTTATAGGGTTTAGGGGCCCTAAGTGCTAGTGTTTCCCTCCTCTTACAGCCCCAGGTTGTTCAAGCGAAGTGAGAATAAGCATATCATTGGGCCACCAACTTAGGACTTAAGGCCCTGGAGCCACTGTCAATAGCCTTGAGGGTTGTGAGAGTGGCCCCCAATTCGCTAGATATCACCGTGGCTTCCATCAGGCAGGCGGCCTCATTTTTAGAGTTAATTAATTAATTATATATAAAAAGAGTTAATCAGCCTACATACATGATCATGCACATACCAAACTAAAAACAGAACAAGAGCGAGTTGGACTCGCCGAACGAGGATTTCATACAATTTTTCGACGTGCAAGTAGTTCAGGAATCGAGTTTGAAGAACCTACCCTATTTTTGATTCCCTTGTAAATGTAAATGTAAGTAGGTATGCCGGTATGCGGTTCTTCAAAAGCGATCATAAAAGGTATTTACAGGGTCGGCAACGAAAATGTCTAAACATTACGAGGCGGGGCAAAATTTTGAAGCGTGATTCGTTGAATTACTTATTATTACTTACGTGGTAATAATAACTCAATGGCATGAATTAACCTATATGTTAACCACAGCCTACAGAAGTTTTCTCTTTATACTGTGATGTTAACTTAAAAGCATTAATTTTTGAAGGCTCCAAAGGACCATAAACTTGTTTTAATTTCAACTCGAACCTTTAATCGTTCTTGAGATGTAATAGTCTCGACAGACATACGGATGGACGGACAACAAAGTGACTCCCTTAGGGTTCCGCCTAAAAAATCTGTAGATCTATGACTCAGATTAAAAGAATAACTTATTCTTTTAGTCTTGAGATCCGGGGCAGAAATTTCTCAATTACCACATTCTACATGTCCGGCCTTTTTTTTACCCAAATGTCCGGCAAAACTGGATGGCCCTGTTCAGAGTCGGCTATATTATACGTATAAAGCACAACATAGCACAGTATTCATAGGTATACTGTGCTAAATAATAGGTTTTGCGATCTGGCAAGGCTGGCAACCCTTATGGATAGTCGCGGACGGTTTACATAACGGATATTACATGTACATTATGTATTGACAGCTATAAAATTAACTAATGAAAACAAATTACCTATTTAAGCGATTAAATTGAAAAATTATTTAAAAAAATTATCAAACAAAAGTATTGTGTAATACGATTAATAAACACAGTCATGGATTTGGTCACAGCACAGTGCTCATGCACAGGGCTGAACTGCAATACAGTACTTTGTTGATGGAAGACTGCATCACTGCACCACTTTAGTAGTAACTATATTTATTACTGCACTAACTGACCATTTCAAGCAGTTTCAACTTTGTACAGTTCACAGCGCTATTTGGGCTGAACTTTGCTGTAAACGCGGTGTTGTGCGACGCGAGTTGACAGGTGTCGCTGCGGCAGCGCTACAATTGCTGGAAACCGCACCGCACCGATCCGCCCGCCGCCCGCGCTGTCCCTTTTCCCGTCCCCTCTCCACCGCCGCGCGTGTCAGTCAATTCGAGTTCGTTCGCCGTTCTCTTTGGTGTATCAGCAGGCTGTGCTCGGTTATTTTCGAAGTCCGCGAAACTTTTTTCGACAGTAAAATTGAATACTGACATCGAGGATTTATTTTTTGTGTAAAGTTGTGTTGTAAACGAATTTATTGTGACTTCGCAAAGTGAAACGGCTGAGTGGTACTGTGAGTGTGATTGTATTGTGGTCACAGGTGTCGCATTCCAGGGGGGACGCCGACGCAGCCTCCGTGCCCTATTCTGTGAACAGGTGGACTTGCTAATCCAACTTATTTGTAAGTACAGTATTAATTGCTATTGAATTTATACGCACCTACATAACTAAAAACAACTTTATTACTCCGATCGACGGAACTTGTTTTTATCTCCAAAACTAGTTTTAGAAGTATTAAATGTGGGTAATTTTGTGAGTCGCATAGAAAAACGATTTAACAGAAAGACTGTAGTACAAAATCTAAACATCCTGGGAATCTAACTACATTTAAACATTTTAATTTAAGTGAACATAGGTAACCCAGGACAGCCAGGTATGTTTTATTGGTCAACTAAATGTATCATTAAGGTACTACATAGGTACTTGCTGCTTTATAGCCATCCACATCCACCAGCAAATAAAATCCAATGTTTTCTGCCCACTACAATTTTATTGTTCGTGGGGTGAAGCTCGGCTAAACCGGTCCTGGAAAAGACTTCCTACATGCTCAGCCTACATTAAATAGCTAGGTACCTACCTACCCAGGGAGCCTAGGTACCTAACCTACATTATGCAAAACAGCATTATCTATCTACCTAGTCAGTTATCGGAAATCTCAGTGTAGGTACGTAGAATAAAATGAAGTTGATAGTAATGTAGTGTTTAGGGTACCGTATCTCAAAAGAGAAAAACGGAACACTCCTAGGTATCACTTCGCTGTTTGTCCGTCCGTCTGTTTGTCAAGCAAGACCCTATGTTGTGAACTCATATCCAGTTGAAATTAACACCATTTTAGGCAGTAGGTACATAAATATCTATCCAAGTCTCCGAAAGCTGCAAAAAATGTAGCTTATAAGTTTACGTAAAAAAGTTACGTTGACCTAGGTATAGGTATAACTAGACAATTAAATAATAATAGGTAATAAAAAATGTTTTAAAGTAGTTACCTACTTGTACGCGAAAAATGTGTGCAGAATCCTGGCTGGGCCAGTCCGACTCGCTCTCGTCCGGGTTTTCAACAACCGGAAGACCTGGGTGCGCCCCTGCAAGGGTAACTCCAGGGCTCAAGACGAAACCAACTAAGTATAGTATTGTCCCTTGCAAATATCGCCTGAGGGGGAAATCTCGTAGTTACACATGGATTTAACTAGTGGTTACCTACTGCTGATGCGACAGTTTGATGAACCCCATGGCCTCATATTCAGCAATTGTAAGTACCATACTGTTGAAAGAATCTTCTGATGATCGATAATTAGCGGTTATTCCAGTTTGTAGTCAGAGTTTTCGTTATAAAGTTTAATAAGATTTAGCATTGTCAGCTCTCTCTTGGGTCCAGCAGATGTAGGCATATGGTGAACATAACAAACACTTTTTTCTATCAATTATATTGCCTAGCCTAGAGTGATTTACTGTCATACCTATTGCAACAAATGAAGAATTGCTCAGCAATTTGAAACTCGTACGCTGTGCTTGCTTTTTATACTAGGTACCAAGGTGGCAGACAAGCTTACCCCTCACCTGAGCGCAAAGTGGCCACCGTAGCGTAGCCTATAAACGTTTGGAACACTGAAAAACGTTTGGTAAGTCAGATGGGAATTGTTTCAATAACATCAAAAATATACAAAAACTGCCCCTTTTTTTTTTTTTTGTTTAACGTGAGGGAAAATCCTCATGGAAGGGAAAATCCTCATGGATGTTATGCCGGACTCCTACCGACTAAAAAACCTCACGTCACGCCCAACAGCCTGTGGTTGGGAGCCCCGGGGAAGCCCTCGGAAGGATGTTACCTTAAAAGATGATCTCGATCTTAAAAGCGGAGTATTTTAGGCGCCTTGCTAAGATATGCTGAGATAAGATAGATCACTTCAGGCTGTCATATTAAAGCACCTGCCTACCTATCTAATTATCATTTGAGCATCAATGTTCGAAGCTTTGTATACAATGGTTAACTAGGTAGGCACGGCAGTAATCAAAGGTCTACCTATTGTCGAGTCGATGCGACTTGCGAAATGTTGCACACAACTCGCTGTTGCTAAAGGTTAGTAGCTGTGTCAAGAATTTGAATGCCATATTTTCTTATTCGTCACAAGGAAATTATAATTGATTAGGCAGACATTTATACTAATATTATAAAGAGGAAAGATTTGATTGTTTGTTTGTTTATTTCTTTGCATCGAATAGGCTCCGGAACTACGGGACCGATTTGAAAAATTAGGTATTTCACTGTTGGGAAGCTACACTCTTTGCGGTGAACATAGGCTATATTTATTCCCGTATTCCCACGGGAACGGAAACCACGCGGGTGAAACCGCGTGACGTCCGCTAGAATCGACGCTAAATAATTTGATTATGATCTTCGAAAAAAAATGGTGTCATTGTTCAGAACTAAACTGCAATTTCATGAAGTTAAAGATTCCTTTCGCCTCTTCTTCTTGTATCATAATAGGTACAGATTATGGAAGCTACTCAATCGCAATGCTTGCTATTTTAATGACATAATACATATAAAAGTGAGTATTTCCCTCTGGAGAATTCTCAGGCTAAATGTGGACAATTACGCAAAATGCAGAACAAGACTCCGACTTGATAAATATTTAATTCGAATCTGTTCGCATTTAAAATTTAAATAAAATAGCGTACTATGTTAGTTAGTCATTATGCAAATTGTCTCTAATACAGGTCATTCAGTTTTTAAAGAGTATTGGAAAATATCAACCCCCAAGAAGTTGGCACCACACTTTTAAGTTACAAAAATTTTGACGGTTGTTCCAGGTTGTTCTAGGTTTGTTCTACTTTGTTCCAAAACGGCACAAGAATAAGAATGAAAATTTCCAAGAAATTGAAAAAAAAACCGATTTTTGAGTTAGCACCGCACTTTTGAGGTATCGCGATTTTCGCGGTTGTTCTGGGTTGTTCTAAGTTTGTTCTACATTGTTCCAAAGTATCGTTTTCAAAAAAAGTTTATTTTCACAAATTTCGAGGAAAATAATTTTTGAGGTAGTACCGAGTTTTCGAGTTTTCACGATTGTAATGGTTCTTCTGAGATGTTCTAAGTTTACATTCTACATTGTTCCGAAATACTGTGGTTGAAAAATAAGGTGGTTCAGCAATTGGAAAGAAAAAAAAAATATTCAACCGACATCCCACGAAATCCATGATGATCCAATCTTGACATTGAATTTTATAGAAATGTTTTTTTTAGTTGGTAGTGCATTGTACCAGGATGCTACGACAACTCAGCACAACCTTAATTCACGCGATAAAAAAATTGCAGTCGCAAATAAGAAGGTGATAAACAATTTTTCCCGTACGAAATCTGCATCAATCGAATTTTAACATTGAAATTCATAAGAATAATTTATTTATGTGTCGTTTATTGTACAAGGATGCTAGAACAACTCAGCACAATCTTTATTTTCGCGATGAAAAATTGCAGTCGAAAATGAGAAGGTGATAAACAATGTTTTCAATTCGATAATCTGTGATAAACGAATTTTAACGTTGAAATTTAAAGAAATAATTTTTCTATCAGTAGTGCATTGTACTAGGATGCTGGCACAACTCAGCACAACCTTTATTTTCGCGATAAAAAATTCCAGTCCAAAATGAGAAGGTGATAAACAATTTTTCCAATCCGATAATCTGTGATAAACGAATTTTTACGTTGAAAGTTACAGAAATAATTTTTCTATTGGTAGTGCATTGTACTAGGATGCTGGCACAACTCAGCACAACCTTTATTTTCGCGATAAAACATTGCAGTTGAAAATGGTAAGGTGATAAACAATTTTCAATTCGATAATCTGTGATAATCGAATTTTAACGTTGAAATTTGAAGAAATAATTTTCTATCAGTAGTGCATTGTACTAGGATGCTGGCACAACTCAGCATAACCTTTATTTTTGCAATAAAAAATAGTAGTCGCAAATGAGAAGGCAACAAACACATTTTTGCCTCTACAAAATCTATGATCATGTCAATTTAATGTCTGAATTGCAGCAATTAAGCAACTGGATCCTTCTTCCAATAGAAAAAAAATATACTTCTAACATATGCCTTTTTTGTTGTCTTAATAGAGTGGTGTTACTTTTCAAGATGAGTACAAAACGAATTCATTATTTAAAAAAGAAAAAAACCTAATTGACAACTTCTTGTCGATTGACTTTGGTTACGCGAACTTTTATTTATATAATATACCAACATTATATAATTCTCATATTATAGTTACGCGCATGCAAGGAGGACCACGAGCAGGTTGTCAAGACCCCCCTCTTTTTTTTCGTTTTTCTTTTGTTTTTTTTTATTTTAATTTTTAAAAAAAATCGTTTATCACTGATTATCGGATTGGAAAAATTTTTTATCACATTTTGGACTGGAATTTTTTATCGCGAAAATAAAGGTTGTGCTGAGTTGTGCCAGCATCCTAGTACAATGCACTACTGATAGAAAAATTATTTCTTTAAATTTCAACGTTAAAATTCGTTTATCACAGATTATCGAATTGAAAACATTGTTTATCACCTTCTCATTTTCGACTGCAATTTTCCAATTGCTGAACCACCTTATTTTTCAACCACAGTATTTCGGAACAATGTAGAATGTAAACTTAGAACATCTCAGAAGAACCATTACAATCGTGAAAACTCGAAAACTCGGTACTACCTCAAAAATTATTTTCCTCGAAATTTGTGAAAATAAACTTTTTTTGAAAACGATACTTTGGAACAATGTAGAACAAACTTAGAACAACCCAGAACAACCGCGAAAATCGCGATACCTCAAAAGTGCGGTGCTAACTCAAAAATCGGTTTTTTTTCAATTTCTTGGAAATTTTCATTCTTATTCTTGTGCCGTTTTGGAACAAAGTAGAACAAACCTAGAACAACCTGGAACAACCGTCAAAATTTTTGTAACTTAAAAGTGTGGTGCCAACTTCTTGGGGGCAAAATATCAGGCTTCTTGTTCATAGCTATTATTATGTACAATTACACAGTGTAATCTTGCTGGAAACGTGCTTTTCTTGCTATTTTGGCGCAAAGGAAAGGGGGTATGAATGTTTTGCTGGACTGCCACCGCCGACTGAAAAGAAAAACCACACGGTGGACACCACGGGAAGGCACTCTGAAGGATACATTATCCTTCCGACACAGATGTCGTATGCCATCGCGGTCTCGTCTGCTTTTCTTGCCTGTCTAAAATCTATTTGATTCTTTCTGATTTTCCCGTTCCAAGAGTAGTGTAATACCTACTACTACCCGTTCGCTCTAACTTTGCCGCTGGCGTAGAGGCGTATACCCGAATTGTTAATTATACGAATTAAATTAACAGTAGCTAATGTCGCTTCGTCATAGAAAATACGCAACATTGTATGAAGAAGTGACATTAGTTGCTGTCAATTTACTTCGTCTAATTAAAAATTCGACTTTAGTATGGAGCCGAGCGGCAAAGTTAGAGCGAACGAGCAGTATGCTCATTTGTCTTGATACTTTCCTGCTTTTAAAGCACAGATAGACTTGCCCAACCTTGAATTATCGTGTATATTGCAGATTCAGGTAATTTCATACTTTAGGCATCGTGTAAATTTAGTCTTTCTTAGTCGTGTAATTCGCGATTATTTCATGTGATGTACGTCCGTATTCCTAGAGCCCTATAGTATCTACGTACCATTTCTTGAGTGCTGCTAACTTACTACACATATAATTACGTGTGCTGTAACTAAGGTTCGAATACTGGCCATAATAATTTACATCCTCGTATCCTAGCGCAGCGCAGTAAACTTCATTAACGGGTACCAGTTGCTCCGTAAAGGTTTTTATTCTTCGATCCGAGTGTCTAACAAGGGATGTGAACTCCTTATAGAACTGGAGTTACGATCCTATCTAACCCATCATTAGTAGCCGCCTAGCGCGGATAAGAGCTATCTACATCTTTACAATTAGCTACAGGAAGCACTAGAACGTTATAAAGTAGGTGTGGTCGCCACCAGTCGTTCTCACTCTTTGTAGTGTGTATATGTTGTAATATGTCCCATAATGTAAGTACCTACTCTGAATAGTTTGCAAGTAAGGTTTGAAGGAGTTTTCTATGTGTTTGCTTATGAGTTCCTGCGATCAATCAAATTAGTCTACACCAGTGATTGTGCTTTCCACTACTGAACATAGGATATGCCTTCCACATTAATAACCTCCCTGCGACCTTTTCTCTTGTCGGTCCCTTTGACTGCAGACCTGAAATATTTCGGACGCAACTCTTTGTGTCCTTTGTTAAGTGGTGCAGTATCAGATCAGTATCATACCGATAGTGCACTTTACAAACGACTTCTATAGAAAGGAGAGGTTTCTCAAGTCCTCATACATTATGTTTTAAAATCTATACATATAATAAAATGATAGAAAAGTGAAAACTGTACATTAGATATATTGAAAAAAAAATACTCGCTGGGTGTTCTATATAAGATACCAAAGCCGAAAATGTAGTTAGAAATTTTTTTGTCTGTTTGTCGGTTTGTCTGTTTGTCTGTTTGTCTGTTTGCTTTGCTTTGTCCGGAAGGATCTCGAAAAGTACTCAATAGATTTGATTCAAATCTTGCACAAATATTAACTAGGGGTAGGGTCTTCAAATAGGCTATATATTATCACGCTGCATATCCTAGGGGCTAAGCAGAGAGCAATCAAATTGGTCAACATTATAATTTTCACGCGTACGAAGTCGCGGGCAGCAGCTAGTATTATAATATAATTTGACCCCTTAAATGCTTCAAATCTTGATATAAGGTTATTGAAGATTTTGAGTACTTGGCATTTCAGAGCAAACACGAGTAACCAAGTTAATTCCCCTTGTAAATTAACACCACTGAATCGCCTATGTACAGTTAGTTAATGTACGACAGTGAGTATCTATTTAATGGTCAGTCATTATTCTCTATACGGCATCTCGTTTTCCATTAGATCCGATTTTAGATACTATCACCTCTTTAAAGCCTTTATACCTGTGGCATCGAGTTTTTTATTGCGAAAAAATGCCCGAAGAAGACATCATCATATTTCTTAGAGCCATTACACTGGTCATCGGCCTGAACAGGAAATTTGTCGCCACTTATTTTTTGTCGCAACAACTGTGTTCGGTAACCGGCTGTAAAAATACTTTTTAAGTCAATATTGTGGACACCATACCTAACTTGTTTTTTGTAGTAACTTTGATTTTTGTACATTGTACGTGAGTAGTTTGTGTAGGTAAATCAGACGCGTAGCCAATTCATTTGCCACGTACTCGGAAGTGTGAACGGTCAATATGATACTTGGTTTTTAGACTTTTTAGACCCTGGCCTTGATATCGATGTTAGACACCACTCACGATTTGCCATTGACGAATTGTGTTGTTCTTTATAATCTTAAACGGTCATTGACCAATTTATGGGCAGTCAAATAGACAAGTAGGTATTTCTGTCTTCGTTCGTGTGTGTCAGCTCAGCGTGAAGTAAATTAATAACTATACTGCTCGTTCGCTCTAAGTTTGCCGCTCGGCTCCAAACTAAAGTCGAATTCTTAATTAGACGAAGTAAATTGACAGCAACTAATGTCACTTCTTCATACAATGTTCCATATTTTCTATGACGAAGTGACATTAGCTACTGTCAATTTACTTCGTCTAATTAAAAAATCGGGTATACGCCTCTACGGCAAAAAACCTACTTTATGCAACATTTTTCCTCCAAACTTTCAACCATTAGGTAGTGTCAAATTTCACGTTCATCGTAAGTAGGTACCTACTAGATCCCTGGGACATCCTTACGAAGGCTTAAAATACCCGGGACTCCCGGCCGTAGACAGTTGTAGGTTGTAGGGCATCGTGTGGTTTTAGTCGGTAGGAGTCCGGCATAGCATCCATGTAGGATTTCCACACGCAAAAAAAGGTACCTACTATATATCGTAAAAGATGTTGTATCCTAAGACAGACAGAGGCATCTGTTTTGATAAATCATGGCACCAATCAATCGATACATAATATTAATTCTTTTTAAGATAAAGCTTGATCGCTCACACTTCTTCAGAATGCCATTGTTCTGTCATGTTAAGGTCAATACACACTTTAACGTCGCCGCCTTTGCACTATAATCGGAGCTTCACAATTGCAATCAAAACCTGTTTCGTGATACAAAAGTGATTATGAATTCGTTACTAACATTTTTGAATTAAACTCGCGTATTTTCAATGGTTGTTATTTAAGTTATTTGTACAAAGACCTTATGAAAAGTACCTACGATATGGTTAATTTAGGGAATTGTTAGAAAGTCAAATATAGAATGCATTCATTACTTACATACAAAACTAAAAAAACCCTCTTCTAATGAAAGGCAAACTGCTAAAAAGCCGAAACTGCAGTTTGTGACAATGGTTTGCGTAATAAAAGTACGAGTACATTATTCTAATGACTGCCATTGTGATTGGAACTTTATATCATATTCTAATCTCATTTCAAAACCCCTTTAATTTTTAAACCCATAATGCTTCAAACAGTCTTCGATCAGATCTATAGTTTATCTATTTGGTCACAGTAGAAAGCTATCCAAAATTTGGTCACGTTCTATGATCCCGAATGGCCTCACAGTTATCAAAAGTATAGGTACCTAGATGCGCTTTTATCTAAATTATAGTTGAAATGTTATTTTTCACTAGGAAGGTTACATTTCAACGATAATTTTAGATGAAAGCCTACAACTACAAAATATTATTGTAAGTAACGATAATGCTACAAAAAAATGTTTTTGTGACTCAGGCAAGTATTTACTGATCGGTTTAACGAATGCCTGGGGTCTGTGATTGGAAGAAAGTAACATTGGCCATATTTGTACTAATTTAGATATCTTTAACTTCTGACTGAACCTGTCCGCATGAGGCTTAAGTATGATGTTCTTGAAGTGGTTTAACTCATTGAAGTAAAAGCAAAGGCAAATAAACAAGTTAATACTAGGCAAGTGCTTTTGAAGATCCGTAATCCGTTAATACAGATAGTATTAACGGATGACGGATCATCAAAAGAAAGTCACAACGGGGATTAGTGGAGAGTGGTGGTGGAGATTTTTATTCATCTTATGCTCTTTACTTTACTCTTTACCCTTTACAACCATTGTGACATTCAAAAATGAGGGTCACACAGCCGAAAAGGTAATAATAACCCCTCAAGCTATGCCTATAACATGCCTCGTCAAGCTTCGCTTGAAAACCACCCTGGGGTTTTCAAGCGAAGCTTGACGAGGCAAGTGACAACAAAGGCAGAGGAGAAACTGTGTAGTACCAATCCAATCATGGAGACAGTTCTTCACACCGGCCCAAAGTATCTTTAATTACGTGAATTCACTATTTCAAAGCATCAATAACAGATATTATTTGATACCACATAGGTACAAAATTATCTGCATACGTGTTATTTATTGTAATAGCAAAAAATATCAATGAAACCACGTTTGTGTCGGCTCAAATAACTTTGCATTGACGATAAACCACATATTATTTTCTCGAAGGAAGCAAACTTCACGGAATGTTGAAATCATATTGTTTTAATCTCTAGGTAATGGAACGACTTAAGTTGAGGTGATCTAACCAGTTGAGGAATGTTGGTAGACCTGTGATAGTCTTTTATGAGGGTATAGGAAGTCATTTGTTGGATGTGACGGCTATGAGAATGGAGCATGACTGTGTGCATGTTTAGATGGCAAATCTTGAGAATAAAGGTTGACAAATTAGGTAATTAGTTTGCCATCACGAGATTCACGAGTTTGTTTCTATACTTTGAGTTTCTTGGTATCTGTGATCTCATGTACTTTGAATTTCCTGCCATCTGTGATCTTATGGAATAACAGCCGTTGCTTCACTTGCGTGTTAAAAACTTACCTGTAATGTCAGCTATACATATATAATATAGTTATATGTGTACCAAATTTCAGCAAAATTTGGTGCTATACTATACTATACTACCTTCACGCCAAATCCCCTGCGGGGTAGGCAGAAAGAACCGAGCGCCACACGGCACGGTCCATACACACATGTCCAAAATTTGGTGCTGAGATTAAAACATCACAGAGAAACTAACATCTTCAACAATTTCTAAAATAACATAATTATACTCTTATTAGGATTAGGTATATCCTGTGTTGCACTCATAATAAGATATTATGCAATATTATTTTCAGACATACACTTCCGTTGTTTCGTGATAACAATTGTTTTGAGTAGACCTTCAATACGAATTTTTATATTGCTTGTGGCTACTTATTTAATTTTATATTGACATGTTCGCATAATTGTTTTGACATTCATTCAGGCAAAAACTTCCGTTAACCCGAGGGGAGATTTAATTTTGACAGACTATCTAATCTAGGTATTTTATTTTTAACAAAAGTGAGCTTTGTCACTGGAACAAGTATATTTTCAAAATTAGCTCCTTAAGACGACGTTTGTGATATCGACATCCATGGCAAAAAGGTAAACGTTCAAATCGTGGGTAATGTGAATAAAGTTAATACCTAGGTACCTACTAAACTTATGAAAATGCGACGACACTCGTTGGTGGATTCCCGAATCCCTTAATTAGATTCCCGCCACTTGACGGACTCTCATTGGTTGATTCCGGAATGTGCCAATGAACGTGGCGCTTTCTCAAATGTCGAAACGAGCCTATCATAATTTGACAGCTGTATCACAAATTCACAAGTTATTCAACGGTAGGTTAGAGAAAATACTTCTGAATTTAAATCGGCCAGCACTTAGAATTATGAACGTGGTATTAAAATCAACTGCAATTGCTTTCAGCCAACAAGCCACGACTTCTGATTTCAATTGTGAACTATAAATCTAATAGTCTAAGACGGCGTGTGTTACCCATTACTAGGAGCGGCTTACCTTTGCTGACGAGGTCGGCTAATGTTAATACCCCTGCCCCTATTCTCGCGATTATTTGTGTCTCTATGAACAGTCGATTGTAAAAGGCGTGTGGCATTTGTGGTTTAGTAACGTTAGTCATAAAATAATTAACGAGCGAAGCGCGGATATGCGGATAGTTAAGAAAGAAATAGTTGAAAATATTTACGATATGTAATCGGATGTCTGTCAGTGTGAATGATGATCGTACCGTACGGGTCTTTACGTTCGAAAACTTCAAGTTAACCATGTGTCCGACTTAAAAGAGCATTAAGAGCCTACCAGACGCCAAATTGTTAAAAGAAGATAGAAGATATACATTTTAGCGTGCAAGAAAGGGAGAGGTGCGATCGGTGTTTGTGCGCTTTTAACAAAATAAATTAATTATAAACCTATAACCAATATGAAAAAAATGCTCTAGTGCAAAATAATGAAGATTTTACTATTGTCTTTCTTATAAATATTTTATATTATAAAACAACTTATTAACTTATGAGATCTAGCTTAAAATTTCACGAAACCGAGGTATTTTCAACACAAAAATCTATCGAGAATTTTATCAGTAATCGTGTTTCGAGCCTAGAGCGTTTTTAGTTCATGAACTGAAAAGTTGCCTGTGTTCAAATTTTAATTCATCAGACCTCACGAGTCCTGAGATCTAGCTCAAAGTAATAGTCTATTTGGCGTCAGATGGACTCTTAACAACAGTAACTGTAAAACGTTTTAACTATCCTACTTATTTTACTATGAAAGTGATTTGTTTTGACATTGGTTATAAATTTTACGAATGTTTGACCGTTTAATTTAAATTTCAGCTTAGTGCAATATACTGACTGACCAAATAAATATTAGGCTTCCAATTGTCTAAACTTCCTTATAAAAAGAATTACAATGTGGAAATTGAATTATATTAGTAGGTATTCAGTGACTCAATGGCTGTTTTATTCTGAGTTTTCCAACAGCAACAACATTAGAATTAAATTCTACATGCGTCCTGCGTCCCTGGTGCTCTTCCTATGATTTCAACAATGCCTATGCTCCCTGCATAGGTATTGTTGACGACATTGTATTGGGGGTAGGGTTACCATATCTGAAGAAATGTATGCCTGATTTACATAGTAAAAACGCCTGATTTTCACGAAAAATGCCTGATTTTCTTGAAAAATGCCGCATAATAAAAGAAATATTTAATAACAAGTAAAACACATTGCTTGAATGAATTTTTAATTTGAAAACATCAATTTTTCAGACACATTATAGTATGTAATAAGAAATTCAGACAAACATATCTACTTAATATGATTTGTTTTTTAATAAATTATAAGGAATTGCACTGTACGTTTTCTTACATACTTCTAATGATCGTCATTTTTAACAAGTCTTTTTGAGTTAAAATATATGCACAAAACTCTTTATAATTAATCATTTCGCCTAACTTAGAAGAGCGCCGGCCGGGCGCCTGATCAAGTGCAAAAATGCCTGGCGAATCAGGCGAAAGCCTGGCATATGGTAACCCTAATTGGGGGCGACTGCTATTTTGATCTTCCCAGTCCTTTACGGGTGTCTACATCCAAAGACCCCAATCATGAGTTGGTGGGTCCATAATGAGTTAGTGGGGCCTCGTTTTTTCAACGACTTTTTTTTTGTCGTCGGTTCTGATTAGTGGCATCTTGTTTTTAGGTGACTACTTTTTCTTTTTTTAAAGTCAAGAGATGACCCGCCGTAGGAGTTCGCTAATTACAGAGGTTTTGTCTTTGGGTAAGAATATTCCTATCAAAGCATCAGTTCTCCACAAGAGGATGTGAAAGACCTACCTAACTTATTTTGAATATATTAGAAATCTATTCTATGCTTACAATTACCTTCTTACATTTGATTAATGATTGAATTCATCGGCGGCGCCACCAATCAGGCATTATAATCGATTATATTGTGCGAATATGACCTCTAATGTTTGGGTCGTTTAAAATTCACCCAGAGACATTGACGACCATATTGTTAAAATGGCATGTAGTCAAAGATCACCCGGATGCCTTTGTGGGGAAATAAGTGACTAGCTATGTCATCTCCACCCAGCCTCAGCAGGATAGGCAGACCCAAAGAGTCGGGACTTGACGTGGTGGTGGACACTGCAACTGATGCTGAAGGTCGTGTGAAGTAGAGGGAAGCAAGAAGGTAAGCTGACCCATACATATGAAAGCATGATTTTCAAACGCAACCGGAATTACTCCTCTCGGATCATGATAAGTCGTAACTAGATTTTATCAATGTTCCCTAGGTGAGGCCGCAGTGGTAGCCGTAGGTCTGTTGGGAGTCCTGGGGTATCCTTCCGAGGTCTTACCTGGGGCTCCCAACCCTAGGCTGTTAGCAGGACACGTGAGGTTTTTTAGTCGGCAGGAGTCCGGCATAACGTCCATGAGGATTTTCCCTCACGTAAAAAAAATATGTACCAAATTTTTTAAATACATTTTTAATGTAAGTACCCAATACAATTTACTTTGGCCAATGTCATCATTAACCAGACACATACCTACCATACTGTATACTACGATATGGTATGTGAGTTATGTGACTAAGTTCGTGGTCTCCTTGTTACGGCTGGTGTGATAGATACCTGCATTGAGAGATGACGTGAAGTCGTGAACCTATATCTAATTTCTAGGAAAGTGAGTTTATCATAGTGTTTATAGATCGAAACTCTTCGCAGTCAATAAAACATGCTAATCATCTTGTCCTGATTACTCGCGATAGTTTCGCGTACAAGTGCCAACACCAGACTGTACTTATTGTTGGTTTTATGAACATATAACACATTCATGTTCTTTATGTGTTAGTAAATCGACAGTTTCCATCAGATCGTGCCGCCTGTGACAACGTGAGTGCAAACTGCTCCACCTGTCTTTCAGAAACTGGTTGGTAGAAGGAATTAAATCTAACTGTTTCTCTATGTAGAAGCCTAGCTGGAGAGCCAAAGGCTAACTCTTAACTGAATATTTTTGTTCTCATTAATTTGATTACTTGAATGTAAATGTTGTCTTTACTTTGTTGTCTTTTTTTGTTCTTTTTCTTCATAAGGGAGGGCATAATTTAAATAAACGTCGGATAAGGCAAAAAACAAGACTTCAAGATGTCAACCAAGTATTATGAAATGTACATTTTAATGAATTGCTAAGTTTCCTTGTCAGAAGTCAACTACCTATAACAGTACCACTATCATATTCTAGTATCGTGTGAAAATTACATCTCTCGTCATAAGAAACGAATCAAAAATCGATACCAATACAAATTAAACTATACACGCCGTAAAGTTCAGCGGGGGGTATATCAGATGCTTATTCAAATTTGAAGTAGGTATCATTTGAAGTTTTAAAGATTTAAGACACGTTAAGATTCTGCCTCTGTTTTGTTGAAATCCTTAACTACTCACAAAGGTAATAAATAACACGTAGCTTTATTTACCTTTACACAGAAAATAAATAAAAGGGTACACATAAAAACAAAAGTGCTCATTAGATATTTTAAACTACCCATTAAAATAGATGAAAACAAATGATGTCATTAGTAACTAAAAGTGGTACCAGAATAACTCCTAAAGCTACCTAATGTTAACAATTGTATGCTTCTAATAACGAATTACGACATTTCTTAAAAAGCACAGTCATCTGACTTAGTCACATTGCAAAAAGTTGTACCAGAACCAGCCATGAATCATTAAATTGCTACAGCTTTTGAAGATTTCAAACGTGAGGTCGGTCGAGGAATTGGAATCGAATTGAATTGAATATGTTCAAATAACACATTACTACATTTTTCTATCGATTTTCACCGCAATAAAATGAAATGTAAGAAGTTCTGTAGAGTTCTGATGGAATGAATGACATTTTAATAGTAGACTTATAATGATTATCAAGTGATTAATCTGTCGTTTGTACAAGAAAGTGACACTTGCGAGGGCTTATGTAGATAGCCGTTGCTTCTGTCACTTTCTACGGCAAAAAAACTACTTCTGTATCTAGAACAGCATCGTAAATCATTATTCAGTGATGTCTTAAAGGTGCCCAATATTAATATTCAGTGGTTTATTTAGGTACCTAGTTCAGAGAAACGGGAAACATTTGGAACCAGATTTTAATTATAATATGTAGATTGAAGGTATGGGCTAAAATTTGATGGTTAATGCAAAGAATTGAAATAGCATAATATTCTACCTATTTCCGAGTCTAAAGTATTTTGATTAGGTCGGAAAAAATTGTTTAACATTACATTTATAAACAAATTCGCACATTATTATGCAACCTCTGACACAACCACAGGAAAGGAATTTGTTTTGATGCAATACTTACTTTGCTGTTTGTTGTGTTTGTATTTTTTTACTTAATCATGAATTGTAGTGAACTAGTATGAGCTCAGCACTAATTAGTCTTATAGACGCAAATGTTTGACCATGTGAAAATGAATAATCCGCTCACTTATTTTGATCTGTCAATGAAATAAATGAAGTATTACACGATTTAATTAGAAAAGATATTTTACCTGTCCCTAAAGTGATGAGGTCTCAGCCATTAAATAAACGGGTCTGGCAGCAAAACCGCCGATAATAATAGAACCGTTATTATAAAAAACTTTATAGATTTTATCACATAATCCACAAAAACTAGCAAGGTACATCTCAATACTTGGATAGATCTTTTATCTGTTAGTTACCAATACAACATTTGCTTATTTTACTCGAGTTATTGATTTTAAACACACAATCTCAAGATTAATTTCAAATTAGAAGGCTAGGTGTCTGAGTCGAAGATTTAAGAACGTGGCTTGGCTGTGTACCAGAATGTACTCTCGATAGTAGTTGACCTCAACACCGAGCGAGGACACCTTGCGGCGACGACTGTACTTTTACCACTGTATACTGTAGTTGGACTCGGCCGGATTTTAGAAATAAATGCCTACAGTCGCGCGGTACTTAAGCATGCGATAGGGCTGCCCACCTACAGCATTTTAATAATATGTGCCTACTTTGACTTTCTATTTAGTATTGCGAATGTAAATATGTACATACATACATTCATATAGTCACGCCTTTATCCCTGAAGGTGTAGGCAGAGGATAGTATACGCCCACATTTTACCTTATAGTTTTACGTACGCGTAATAGATAGTGAGCCTAATACAGTTGATTTTTTCAATCCGCCCACAAGACCTTCAATTTGTATTAAGGATTGTTGTTTTACTGACAACCGGCTTTCATTTCGAGTAAATATGTACCTTTTTTATTTAAACAAAAAAATACTTTGTGAGTAATAATATAATATCCCCGCAACGGCTGGCGGCGCGGGGTGGCGGCGTGGCGGCGCAGCGCCCGTTATCTACTAACGATTGAGTGAGACGGGTGTAGAAATTTGAAAACGGCGTAGACAATAATAATCGGCTCAACACATGTTTCGTCAGTGATAGAATCACGGAATTCTAGTCTTTATAATCATTGCGTAAAATTTTTGATTTACAAAATTAAAACTATTTTTCGATTTGAAAGTACTAGTCAGTCTCTAGTACACTAGTACTTTTCGTACATTGTCAAGTTGGTTAAACTTTGGAAGTTCATATTTGTCTCTATGCGTGTAATAAAAATCAAAGGTAACAAAAATGCTGTATTTTTTTTTTATAAATAAATAAATAATCACGGGCATTTTCACACAACGCTATCTGATCCCAAAGTAAGCTAGGAATAACCTGCTTGTGTTATGGGTATCAGACCACGGATATTAATACTAATATACTTTTTAAATACATACATATTATACATAGAAACAACCAGACTCTTGAGACAAACATTTATGGGTCACACAAATATTTGTCTCGGGTGGGAATCGAACCCACGACCTCCAGCGCCGCAGGCGGTATCAATACCGACCGCGCCACAGAGGCAGTCATACGGTGCTAAGTGTACTGTAACATCGGTCATCCACAAAGAAATGAATACTCTTGAAACATACCTAAATCATTGCTCTCAATTAAATAACTACGAACTGACAACGGAACTAAATGTACTACCTACACGTACACAAGGCAACGCAATGAAGTATGCAGGCCACACTAGTAACATGCATGTGTGTGTAAATCTAACGAGTGTATTATATTACATTTCTATGTGCGTGACTGACACGCTCGCACCAGCATCGTATACTTTTACAATATAGGGCATCATGATGTCTTGTTCGGGCGTTTTCGTCTAAGCTCGGCTAAGCCGAATGAAACTCATCACCCGTGCGCGATTAAGTTAGCTTATTTTACTTCAATCACATAAGTTCTCGTAGCAAATTGTCTAAGACGGCGGATTTAAATCTGCATCGTATTCGTAAGTGTCGCGAGATCAAATCCTTGCGCAACGTGCAGAACTCTTTTTGCCGTTTTTGTAAAATATTTTTTTTTAGTAATAATGGTAATATTACTAAAAAATATTATATAATTTAATATTATATAATTATAGGTTATTATAGATTATATAGTATTACTATATCTATACTAATATTATAAAGAGGAAAGATTTGTTTTTTTGTATGTTTGTTTGTTTGTTTGTAACGAATAGGCTCCGGAACTACAAAACCGATTTGAAAAATTCTTTCACTGTTGGGAAGCTACACTCTTTGCGGTGAACGTAGGCTACATTTTATTCCCGTATTCCCACGGGAACGGGAACTACGCGGGTGAAACCGCGTGACGTCTGCTAGTATAATATAAAATAACAAAGAAGGAAAATAAAACAATTTCTTTATACTTATTATAATATGTAATATAAAATTCTGTAATGATGTTGTGTTAATATCAGACTGACACAATATCAGACAAGAATAGTCGTAATGCTTTTCATTTGTAGTAAGTAATTTATTAATTAGTGACATGAATCAACATGTTATCAAGTTAGAAATTATGATCTAGTTATAACCTCTAACCTCAACAACAATAACATCATTCACATAATAATAATAAACTACTTCTATTGGCACTTTTGTAGCACCAACTTTTTATTTATACACTCGAGAGCAATGAATCCGGGTCACTTAAAGAATGTTAAAAATCTCGGAAACTAAAAATGATAGGTTAATGCAATAAATTGTATTTAATAGACAATGTAATACTCCTTAAATGAAAGTAAAAAAAATATGAGTCACCATACATTTTATTAACACAAAATTACATAAAGAAAAAACTGCTGATCTCTCCTTAAAACAAAAATAGGAAACATGAAATTTTTGAACTTTATTACGATTTTCTTGAATTTTAATACTTCGTATTGCCTCCTCGTGCTTCCATTACTGCGTTTACGCGGTTTGGCATGCTGTACACCAAGTTCCTTATACGATTTTGGGGAATATTCTCCCATTCCTCTGTGAGAGCAATTTTGAGCTCACGAAGCGTGATTGGGGGAGGGTTTCGTTGTTTTACGCATCTGCCTAGCTCGTCCCAAGCATGCTCGATCGGGTTGATATCCGGGCTGCGCGCTGGCCACTCCATACGAGTAATGTTCATCTCTTGAAGGTAGTCATTCACAATCCTACCTGTATGAGGTCGGGCATTGTCATGCATAAATATAGCATCCTCACCTAAATTGACCATAAATGGACCAACGTGATCATTGAGGATTTCTTCCACATATCTTACGCTAGTTAAAGAGCCGTTTTCTATGATCACCAGCTCTGTGCGACTTTCAGAAGAAATTCCGGCCCACACAAGTACAGACCCACCACCGTAGGCTACTTTTTCTTCGATGCATGCTTGCTTGAATCTTTCCCCTGGTCTTCGATACACTCTGTGTCTTCCATCGTGCTTGTAGAGCATAAATTTTGATTCGTCGGAGAACATAACTTTTGACCAATCTTCAATACTCCAATTTACGTGGCTCTGGGCATACCTTAGTCTCGAAATACGATGCCCACGCTCCAGTTTAGGGCCGTTTGCAGGTCTAAGGGGTTTTAAGTTAGATTCAGCAAGCAGACGTCTTACTGTCCATGCACTTGGGTTACTTCCTCCGAGGCGTCGAAACTGATTGGTGAGTTCAGTTCCTGTGAGAAAGCGATTTCGAAGCATGGTGTTCACCAAGTATCGGTCTTCTCGTGCTGTGGTACACCTGGTTCTGCCCGTTCCTGGTCTGCGTAGGTTAGAACCAGTTTCTTCGTAACGTCGGAGAACTCTTTGTACTGTTGACAGCGACACACCGACAGTCCTGGCTGTATCGCGCTGACTCCGGCCGGTTTCCAGCATTGCAAGTATTCTGGTGCATTCTTCAGGCGTAAGCGACATAATTTCAGCTTGATTAATGAATATAGAGCACTATCAACATGGTTTATGTACCCACATAAATGACAGATTACAAACAAAAGCAACACCAAATGCTGTAATTTCGTAGTTCCATCTTCGAAAGTGGCCCTTTTTCAAATTTGATTTTTTTATGATATAACTTTACAATAACTAAGAAGTTTTAATACCTTCATTTAAGGAGTATTACATTGTCTATTAAATACAATTTATTGCATTAACCTAGCATTTTTAGTTTCCGAGATTTTTAGGATTCTTTAAGTGACCCGGATTCATTGCTCTCGAGTGTAGTTTTATTAAGATTTTTAAAAGCAAAATATTCTAAATATCACATCACAGACTAATAGCCAATAGGTGCACCATCACTGTCTATTACTTGTTGCAATCTTGTTGTCATGTTAGCAACCATATTCCAACACAGGTCAGTGCCACGAAATGATTCCCAAGTGGAAGTAACGAC
This sequence comes from Miltochrista miniata, assembly GCA_933228765.1. Classification (NCBI taxonomy): domain Eukaryota; kingdom Metazoa; phylum Arthropoda; class Insecta; order Lepidoptera; family Erebidae; genus Miltochrista; species Miltochrista miniata. The sequence continues at coordinate 26,741,546 of OW121756.1, forward strand.
TTCATCTAGATTCGATTTAGACCTCACTTTAGATGAATCCCAATTGAGCACCATATGCCCCCATAGGTTTTCAATGGGATTTAAATCAGGGCTTTTAGAGGGCCATTCAATGACAGTAAAGTTTTCTTGTGTGTTTAACCAATTTTGCACAAGCCGGGCACGGTGCACTGCACAGTTGTCATGCACAAAGTAAATGTGCTCATGCGGATAAACAACACGCAAAGTTGGTAGCATGACATTTTGCAAAACATCCAGGTAACCTTTACTGTTATTCCGACCCCCTACTTCCACTAACTCGCCGGGTCCCATCGATGACATCCAGCCCCAGTAACCCAAAGTGATGCGTCCACTAGACCTGCATGGAACGACATTATTTTGGGAATAACGTTCACCCGCTTTCCTCCACAATATTTTACGACCATCCTTGTCTGACTTAAAACATTTTTCGTCACTAAAAATCACTACACTGTTACACCAATCAAAGTCCAGATATTGTCGTGCAAATTGTATCCTATCTTGCTTATGTTTCTCTGACAATAAAATCTTCTTAGCTGGCTTCCGACATCTTAATCCTGCTGCGCGCAAATGAACCCTGACGGTCTGTAAGGATATGTCATGCCTGGTAGCCGTGGTGCGCGTCGATGCGAAAGGGTCCGCCAAGTGTGTGGCAACAACATCTCGATGCCGTGGATTAGCCACCGTGTATACGGTAGCTTGTCGGCCAGGACGAAGACAATCTATGTGCCTTAAAGCACCATGTCGATGAACCCACAGTTGCACCGTTTTTCTCTGTGAACAATATCACAAAATAATTTAAAATAATATTTACAACGTAATTATACTTTAAATTATGCACATTATAATATAATTATATAAATATTTTTGAATAAATAATCTTTAACTTACCGATATATTTAATCGTCTTGAAATTTCAGTAATTGAAACATTTTGCTCATACAAAACAATTATTTCAGCTCTTAAAAGCGTAGTTAAATGATGTATTTATTTAATCTTTTTTCATAAAAGAGTTAAAATTATTGATGAGCACAGTAGTCAGAACCAGTCTGTTTACGTCTAGTAAATCATTACTTTGAGGGTAAAATAATATTCACACTTGACGAACTGTGATCACTTTTGTGTTATTTAATGTGGGTAGAATCAATATAAATAATAATGATAATAGTTTTGACTGTCAATTTTGCTTTAGTTTACTTTAGAGTCTCAAAACAAGTTACTAACAACACGCACACATAGAAACGTAATATAATACACTCGTTAGATTTACACACACATGCGTGTTACTAGTGTGGCCTGCATACTTAATTGCGTTGCCTTGTGTACTAGAGTTCTGAACTAGTTTTTTTTTGGATATTGTACTATATTGGATCGCACCGTTCACTGACTGAGCAAGCACAAGTCTAGTTTTAAACACAAACATACCTACTTCATGTAACAATTTAGTTCACTCGTGTCAATCACTTTGATTAACTTTAGTCAACTAGTGGTATAGTACCAATTAGTACTTAAGTAAAATCAATTAATAGTCTTACCTTTCGGAGTTTCCAGGTAATCTAAAAAACGTTATATCTGGGTGCGTTATTGACGAATTCATGCAACCAAAACAAGCACAATAGACACTAGTTGTCATATTAAATATTTTTAGTAAATAAAACACGCGCGGTTACTATTTAAAAAACGACACACCTTCCATTCGTCTACTCGGCACAATCGCGACTGCGGACGCTGCTTGCTTGCTGAAAGGCATGCCGAAAACGAGAATCGTAGGTATAGCTTGCGCTTCGTCCGTTTGTAGGGAGCTACAATACTGGTTAAACATATATTTATACTGTGCTTTTACTCAAACATTTATATGACATGATTGATTGTCAGTACATAGACTATTGATATTATACCTATTGTATCAATCTTTTAATTAAACTGTGAACATAATTTTTATAAGCAGATTGAGACAGATTGCTAAGTTGGTGCAATATCGAGTTTATTGTCTGATATGCTGTCTGATATATTTACGTCTAATATAGGCAACTTATTTATCGATGCTGAGAAAACCTATTGCTTTTAGCCCCTCACTATAAAGTAGAGTGCAGAGGGGTTTATGGCGAGACTTTGTCTGTAGCTTTGACTCTGTCGCATTAACTACGTCACTAGGTCACGTGGATCATCTGTTCAAAGTTTGAAATAAAACAAAAATGACAACGTCAATCGGATTGAACTTTCACTCTCACAATAAACGTGTTACAGAGGGGCAGTCTGGTGAGAACGATCTTACGGCTTGCTTGTTTTAAGAATGTTTAATGATAGAACGTCCAAGCCTTGGTCCTGCTGGAAGGAGCTTCTGGAAGGACGATTCTACGGACGTGCGTCCTGCCGGCAGTACGCAATTTTTTGGGGATTTATTATGGATTTCAGCGGCTGTCCTTCTAGCAGTACTTGAGTTTTATGCGTGATGAAATTAGACAGGGGTGACAAACTTTTTGTTTTATAGGTAAGTTACTAGCTTTTGCTCGCGGCTCCGCCCGCGTTGAATTCTGATCCTGTTCATCGCTAATAATAATATATATATGCTACCAGCTAGTGGCGGCTTGACACCCTAAAAGAAACACCCAGTATATAACGTAGTTTACTAATGGCGAAAGAATTGTTGATATCGATCTAGTAGTTTTTGAGTTTATTCGTTACGTACAAAAATAAGAATCTTTCCTCTTTATAATATTAATAATAATTATTATATTATTATTAGGTATATAGTACAATTATTTATATATATATATATATATATTTATATGTATTTTATTAATTGGTAGGTACTTACAATGTTCTTCATTGGTATTTACTTCCACTAAATTATCGTTTTCGATTTCAGAAATTAGAACTCCAACGGGTACGGTAGAATTTGTTTTGTCAATATCCCAATATACCCTTGCATAGTTGTTTTCTACCTTTCTTACAGTACCCCAACAATAACTTATATCATAGTTATCACCAAAATGTTTGCGACTCCACGTGTTTTGGCCATCATTTGCGTCGAAATATGTCGCTTTGGCGCGAACACGGACACCACGTCTTAGGGCGAGCGCCCACTGCTTTGCGATCCGGTGCGTTTGCGTTTTTTCTTTTTTAATTTGGCCTGGCTATAAACTGAGATCATTGGTGAATGAACCAAAAACTGGATTCATTAAGGTCGCTTTACACGCTAATTTAGCCGGCAAAATGCCGTTTCACACTTTCGTGAGAATCGCGAGGTGGATATCGAATAAATGTCGGTGTTTTGCGTGGTCCCACTATTTTGAACCACTAGTGGGACCACGAGGGAGAACTGTTTCTCGTGTCGTGGTCTCACTACGATATCGGATGTCAACTGTTTGGTCCTGATGTTACCTGCTTATATACTCCTTTTAGATAGGTATAACATTAAATAAAATTTTAAAATTTAATATTAAATAACTAAAAAAGTCGGTGTTCATTATTTTATTGATATAAATTTTTGTAATTCTTAATTTTTTTTCTCTGATCTTCACATGTTCCACTGATCTTGATTTGTTTAGTCATTCTTTGTTTAAAGATCTTCATTTGTTTTGTCGATCGTCATTTGTTTTGAAAACAGGACATACTTAGTAGAACAGAAAACTCTCGAAACTTCTCGTGGTCCCACTATTTTGTCACACTAGTGGTACCACGAGAAAACACCGGGTAAATGTGTGTAAAAGTGTTCGTGGGGCTTTTACATCACATCAGGACCGACCATCAATCGTATTGGACAGCACATCTCTGCATAGCACCTAGCGTGACGAGTAAGTACCTCGCGGTGTCATTTCAAAGGTGAAAACATTTTCCGACGCAGGCAAATATCTCTGATGCGGCGCGTAGAACCGCCTCACCTTAATTAAGATTCCTTTTTTTTTTATTTAGCTCGCCAAATTGACGTCGCCACCAACCTGATGGTAAGCCGTGGTGCATCTAGCGATTGGGGGCCAGTGTCACAGTCCTTAAAACTTTAGACAGTGGCCCTCAAGTTGGCTGCCCTGAGATGTGCGTCTTCACGTTCCTCTTAGAGAACCCGGGATTGTAAGATGAGGGAAAAACGTGAGCGGGCAGGTCGTTCCATGTTTTTATAGTTCGACAGAGGAACGTCTTTTAAAACGCTGGGTTCTAGCGAAAATTCTCTCCACTGTGTATGAGTGGCATCTCTGCTGCCGCGCACCCCGCACATCGCATTGCTGGATATGAATATCCGGCATCGTGGTTCCACAGTCTGCGAAAGTGAGAGTTTGCTTGCCACAGTCATCGACCCGGGAGCTAGCCGAAAAGAGATTGGCCAGCATTTCAGCTTTCTCTTGGGCTTTGTGAGCCACTGATCCGTCAGGATAGCGCAGCGGCGGCAGCGAGGGCTTGCAAAAGTTGGCCTGCACGGCTTTGGCCAGTTGCCAGTATCCACGGCTGCCCGTCGGATGTGACGTGAGCTCCTGACCAAGCCGCGTGACGCGCTGGGCGTCCGCTCTCCTGATAGCTCTCTTACTCGACCGAGTGGCTATGTTGTACGCTGCCTTGAGGTGAGCCACATTCGGGTTGCGCACAGCCCGAGCCCTGATCCAGGTGCGGTAAGCCGCCTGTGTTGGCTGAAAGGCTACGGCACACTCACCCGCGAACCAGGGGCGGGCTTTGCGGATGCTGGCGACATCAGTGTATGGAATGTAGTATTCCATACCTAATGTTATCTCACCAGCAACAGCAGAGGCGCTTTCCGATGAAGCCCTCTCTGCAAAGCAGCGCTAAATCCACGGCATGGTTGCAAAGTATTCTCGTACTGGATTACTCGTCAGCAGTAAGTCCAGAAGGGCGGGTCCATGGTCTGACCTGTCCGGTATGCGCGTAATCCCGAGTACCATTTGGGTCAGACCATGGGAGAGAGCAAACGCGTGGGCGGCCGGTCCCGCAGGATCAGTCTTGAGGGACCCCAGCTACTCAGTGTGGTGACCATTGAAGTCACGACAAAGGTACGACTGATCGGCAGAGCGAAGTGTTTGCGTCTCTGTTAGGAACATCACAGAAGGCCGTGCCGTCTCTTGATGGTGAAAGACGGCGTCGAGGTTGGCTTGGAGTCCGCGGATGTTAGCGAATTCCACCTCGAATAGTGCGTTTTGGGGAATGGTCGCAGCGGCCGCTGTGAAACCTCTATTTTTATTTTGCGCTGCCATGATTGGGTTAAAGGGAGACGTGAAGACGGAGCGACATTTGCTGCAGCAGTGAGTGACAAGTCGTAGGGGCTTAGCTTTATCTATGACTGTGTGTTTAGAAGGAAGTCGACCCGCCGGACGGAAGGGTATGGCCGCCGGGTCCCCTTCCGGTCACCATCCCGCACGACGGACCACATCGGGATAATGCGTGGCCTGGTAGGGCAGCCTCCCAGGGTGGTTAGTCCCTGTTAGGCCCCTATAATATGCCACGGGCAGCCAGCGGCAAGACCGTTTCTACGGGTCTCCCTGGCCGGGGGGTCAACATCCGTCAGCCACACTAGGCACCACGTACCGCCTACTCGTCCCCCCCTGCTGCATCAAACATCGCCCCGGGCCAGGCTGTGCAGCTGCTGAACCCCGAACGCAACCCAACCGGGGCTGGGTTACTTGGGGGGCTTTTCACAACTGCACGGTGGTACCCCCCGGACCAATATTGTACCACCTTGTACCACATGGGAGCCTAGGCCACCATGTGGGTACCTAAATATCGGAGCGTCATCCGTTGTTCGGAAGGTGCACCGCGTGCCGGTGAGGTCACTAGGGCCCCTGAGTCTTGTTGTTAGTGGGGCCCCTTAAACCCTAATTTCTGCAAGGCGAGCATTAGGCTCGCGTTCCGCAATCTCTCAATATAGTTTTTTACAATTGAGCCTACGCTCATATTGAGCTCATGCCAAGGGTGTCCTGTCCAGGTTATGCTTTAGTGGAACCGTAAGGGCCTGAACAGAGGGTAGGAATTGGTTGGTACTTACTTAATAGAAGAGACAAATTCAATACTCGTCAACATCGGTAGCTTTATTTGTCACAAAAACCTGTATCTGTAACACAATACTTTTTGGATTTGGTTCGAGCGACTCACGGATTTGGTTCGCTTCCAGACCATATCCGACAGTCTGTAGATAAAATAATGTCATCTGGTGGCTAAATATGCATTAAGTTGATAGCTAGAGCAACTTAATGCACACAACTTATACACCAAATTCATGTCTTCGAGTTCGCGTCCAAAAACCACCTCCGGCTCTAACTTCACGATCATACCACGAACCTTGTACAGTTGCACACACATTTACCCATGTTTTCTCGTGGTACCATTAGTGTGACGAAATAGTGGGACCACGAGAAAGCAGTTCTCCATCGTGGTCCCTACTTTTTATCTACATTCTGTATATAACTAGGTATGCGCTAATTTTCAAAACAAATGAAGATCAGTGAAACATGTGAAAATTGGAAAAACAAATGAAGATTGACAAAAAATTAAAATCGATAAATTAAATGAAGACTGACTTCCTTATTTGTTTTATTTTAAAATTTAATGTTATACCTATTGAAAAAGTGTATATAAGCAAAAACATCAAGATTAAAATATTGACATCCGTTTTCGTAATAGGACCACGAGAAACAGTCAGTTGTCCCTCGTGGTCCTCGTGATCCGGCTAAATAAGCGTGTAAGGCGACCTTTATGAATCCAGTTTTTAGTTCATTCACCAATGTTCTCAATTTGAAGCCATGCCAAATTAAAAAAGAAAAAGTTGTCAAATACAACAAACGCACCGGATCGCAGAGCAGTGGGCGCTCGCCCTTATACTTGCCGCCATTTTGGCCAAACTGGTCGCAGAATCACGATTCAAAAACTCGCTGAGTGAGAAGGAGACGCACTTTGCATGTCAGTTAATTATGTCCTGCTAGCAGGCTTGGAAAGCCTCATATAACAAAAAACATTGCGTACTACCGGTAGTACGCAAAGTCCTGCCAGCAGGACTCTGGACGTTCTATCATTAAGAAACTCCATCGAAGGACGGAGCGTTACTATTTTAAGGATAAAAAATCGGGTCATTCTCTTATAACTTCACCATACTATCCTGATATGAGGGAAGATTAGGAAGGAGAGTGAGGTAAGCATATAATAATAATATGGGCATTTTGTCATTAGGTGTTTAGTCTCGGTCTCGGTGCGGTGCGGCCGTGTCTTGTGTACTACCCGTTCGCTCTAACTTTGTCGCTGGCGTAGAGGCGTATACCCGAATTGTTAATTAGACGAAGTAAATTGACAGTAGCTAATGTCATTTCGTCATAGAAAATACGTAACATTGTATTAAGAAGTGACATTAGTTGCTGTCAATTTACTTCGTCTAATTAAAAATTCGACTTTAGTATGGAGCCGAGCGGCAAAGTTAGAGCGAACGAGCAGTACGTTCAAAGTTTTTGAACTGGGAATAAGATAAGATAAGATAAGATAAGATTTTTATTAACAAAAAGGAAATATTACAATAGTGGTAACAGATTATCATCAGATACGTAACAATAGTAGGTACATATAAAAGTATTACCAACATGTCGCAGATAATTCATAGCATATTAGTGATCCCTTCAAGATATCCGAGACTTAAGGTTATTTTATCTCCAATCTAGTACTCATGAGGTCAACCAACACGATTTTGGTATGGGCGCTCGTTTAAGTGGTAGCTTCGACCGCAGTCTCTCAATAACACCAATAAAAAGACAGATCAAAGCTTGATTTAAGTTTTTGTTGACTGACAATCAAATCTAATTCTGTAGTTGTGATTTTGAATTGGACCAATGAACAAAAAATACCTACTCAGAAACAAGATTTAAGACACGTTAAGAATTCTGTCCCTATGTTTTATTGAAGTCCCTAACTAGTAATAAAGGTAAGAAATAACATACAGAATCTATGTTTATGATATTGTATCGTCTATCGTGTCTTCAAAACTAATTCAAGGTACAAATTATATTATACTAGCTGTTCCCCGCGGCTTCGACCGCGTAGAAGTCGTTAGCGCGTAAAATCATAACCCTCCATTGCGCAGTCGGTTAAAAGATCAGTGAATATAAAGATGAAAGATATGTACAGCCCTACAATAGCTACAATCACGCCAACCAACGACAAAATAACAAAAAAGTTCATAAAAATGCGTTGTGTATTCGTCGCTTTCTTTCCTTAAATGTAATTTCTCAATAAACATTTTGTATGTATTTTATGTTGTTGTGTATGACAGCTGCATTACGAGACTATGGCAGCCTTCTCGCTGTCACCTCACACGTAGCCTTACAAAAAATGTACTCAAGACAACTGACTTCATGTTTTTTTGGAATACATTAGAAGCAACAGGTTGCCAGTGGAATGTAAGGTTCCGCAGTCCCTAAAGAAAGACTTCAATAAACTAAAGTGAAATCCATTGGCGCTGCGGAGAATTATTGTATCTTGGGCTACATACTACCGTATCTATCACGGTGAGTGTTCTGAAGAACTCTTCAACCTAATCCCGCCCTCTCCTGTTTCCGATCCCGAACAACGCGTGCTGGACAGAGGTGCCACTACCACATAGTGAGAATCTTCGCTAGAACTGAATAAGTTGAGCTAAATATTGAAAAAAAGTAGGTATGTTGTCCAGTTTGCTACTGAGCTTAGATTACGGTTAATCCCAACATTATATTTAATTTTGTTCTTTGACATTGCTGAAATCACCTCTCTGTACCTTTCAAACCTATTACAGACACGACAAACTCGATCAACCTTCACCAGCAGCAGGTGTGCATTTTAGTTTAGACCCGTTAGAAACGTTAAGATTCCTTTACATCTCCATAACTGTCTACCTACAATTTGAGAAAAGAAACATTTGAACAAAAAAAAAACAAATCAAAATGTCTCAATTTATGAAAGTCGTTTCATGAATTGCGATTAAAAGTATAGAATTGCCTTTATGTTTTTTTGATCGAAGAGCAAGATCTATCGGTGCTATTGTGATGTGAACTCCATATTGAATAGTAACTTTTTATGCTGCGGAATTATCTTGATGCTTCGACGTTGCTATTACTGGTATACCAGTAATTAATAGGAGTACTAACGAAGGAGATCGAAGTTTTATTGTATACATTAAACCTTATTGAGTTCTTTACATCTGCCGGCAAAAAGCTCTGGGATCGTCTTTTAGCAGATACTATCTTAGTTGGCTACTTCATTATTATTCGTGACGTCTTATTTCGTTTTATATTTTTAGATATATAATCTATTCGGTTGTTAATTGAACTGATAGTTTATGTCGTATTGTTGCAGAATCTCGATTAAGTTAGCCGCACTTTGTCTAAGTCTAACCTTAGTGGTGTATAAATAACTAGCTGATGCCTACAGCTTCGCCGGCGGCGTAAAATTTCTTCCCGTTCCCAATCCCGTTGAAATAATTCCCGGTATAAAAAGTAGCCAATGTGTTATTCCAGACTATAATGTATCCCTGTACCAAGTTTCAGCCAGATCCGTTCAGCCGTTCGAGCGTGAAAGAGTAACAAACATTCACACATCCACACTCACAAACTTTCGCATTTATAATATTAGTAGCATGAGTTATAATCGATATTTTTATGCTCTTTATTTACATCCTGTGAATTGCGTGTGAAGTATGCTTTAATTGGCTTCTGACAGCTGTGATACGTTTTTACGGCGCTGTAACGACCTACCAACCTTTATGAGCACTTTTGTAAAGCTTCGTATGTTGATCACAGCAGCTTGCAATAGGTGCAGCATAAATTTTGATATCTGCTTCTACACCATAGTCATTTCAGTTTTAAATTCGGTAATTATTTATTTATCTGCTCTATCTTTATAATTTTGTCGTCACCTGTCATTTCGATAAAGAATCATCCTGTAAATTATGTGTGAAGTGTGACATTAGGCGCGTATGAGAGTCATAATTTACAAGAAGAAAGCTATTGTTTAGCTTTTTATGTCTCCATGGAATGCAGTGCCTATGGTCATAATGACGTTTTTGTGACTTAATTAATGCGATGGGGCTGTAGTGCGTGTTGAGTTCCTTTGTCCTCGTCATAAGCCGTGTTTTTGTTCAACTCGCCATGGGTTATTATGTCCTGTAGCCACAGTTACCTGGACTTTTGTTATAAATAATAGAATAGGTATGTAAATAAATGTGGGAAACACGTAAGAACATTTTGATATCATCATTTACGGCTGTTGGTAATTTAATTGAGTACAAATAATTTATTAAGTAAATTCTACACACAATCCATCTAGCTTCAAATAATATAATTAACCAGTATTTTATGAACTAAATTACTTAAGTTTTGATAAAATATTATTACGTTCCTAAATTTTCATTTATATGTATATACCTATATACATATACCTAATATACTTACCTACTTCCTTTAAAGATTTGTTCCGGCTAATCTCGTCATCGAAAACACACCTGCAAAGCAGTTTCAATACCGCTGCATGGCTGCCCCACAGAGACAGTCAAATCAAAACGGTATTCAGAAGAAAATCACTGTATTTTTGTTTCGACAAATGAACTTATTAAGTAAACCTTTTAAAATTACCCGCATTTTAATCTTAAAGAATGCGTTTAAACCGTGTCCAATGCCTTTTATTCAAGATGCCGAACGACATCTTGCTATCTTGAAACGTCTTTATTCCAAATCGTTTTGTTTTAAATGGAGTAAATCAAGGAGAATCTTTCAATTAACACTGACTACAAATGACGTTCGGAGCTCAACGAACGGTGACAATGATTCACCGGGACAGGTTTCTGGCTGTCCCACAGACCTTTAATAAGGCTAGAGAAGGCAATCTTGTTCCACTTTTTTATCTTTTGCAGATTGTGAAAAAATAAATTAAATTTAGGCAGAATGTGTCGTGATTTTTAAAAGTATGCTTGAAAAAAAATACAAGTTGAACATTTTCTTTACGGAAATATCATTAAAAAAATTACAACTTATATTTTCTTTGCCTTATAAAAGAAATGAATCTAGAATTAAGTATGTACCTACTTACTAAAATTAAATGATCAAAATGAAATGTCTAGGTACCTACCTCTTAAAAAAGCTGTCAACAGTAAATCTGTGGCTAACACCGTATTTCCTTTAAAATGTCACTATGATTAAATAGTGAGAAATTTAAATTCCCTTTTCTATGCCCCGTCGCGTCTAATCGCAGTGCTATATCCTGCGGTCCCTTTGAATGCGCCCGCGCACCGTGTCGCATTCCCGTAGCTCCTCCCTTTGCCTCGGCTTGCCCTCGGCTTATCCCACACTGCCGAAACCTCCCAACCGTGGTCAATCATCTTTTGTTTGTTAAACACGATACAAAACCAACACGTAGCTACATGGAATAAAACCTTTTTTGTTTTTTTTTTATTCGACTTGATGTCGGCCTCCATAAAAGGTGTTCTAGATCGATATTTTATGCATGAGCAATGAACGATTACTACCACCTATGCTGCAATTGTGACTTGCAAGTATGAGATGTTATGTAAGCTTTCAGTCTATATGTAGTACAATTATTAATATGGAATAGATTCTGGTGCATTGTGTTATTCCTTTTAGCTTTTGTGTATAAATAAAGCAATGTCAGCGTTTCGCAGAGTAAAGCAGGATGACTGGTTTTGTCTCATTGAGAGTTGTACTAAAAGTTGTAAAAGAGAATGTACAAAATATAATAAGATGCCTATTATGTATTTTAAATTCTTTATTTTCTTATATTTCCTGCACTCCGCTTCCTTTTACGAAATACATAATTTTATTACCGTACCCACCCGACATTATAGCTAGCTAGAAACCGCAGCTTTTGCAATACCGAAGTTTTTTTTTATAGAAAAAGTCGTTTACCGGTATCCATTAACGGGGATTTATATTCGGTCAGAGCAGCCGTTGAAGCGAATAATTGATCTAAAATAACTCGCCAATTGAATGCACTTAACAATACTTGCCCAAGTTCTGGGAGACTTGCTTTGACTGTTTCAAATCAAAATCAAACCGTTACGGTAACACTTGAAAAATCATTTGTAAGGTCGTACAAATAATAAGTATTATTGTTTGTAGCGGATTGCGAGATCTGTTTTGATAAGGTTCGAAGCGATTTGGTTCGACATCATCACACCTGTTCCTTTGATTGAAAATGATTGATAGGACGATGGCCTTTTTGAGTCAATTGTACTGAGTCGATCCGAAAGAACAGTGTTCTGGTCATGATCATGATCCAAGTGTTGTAGTTTGCATTGGTCCTTCGTTTTAGAACTGAATGTACTAGGTAGCTACTCTTGGACTTATCTTCTTTTACATGTCCACATTGGCGTAGCATAACCTCACACCGGGTATACTACGCCAAATCGAATGCCAAATAATCGAACATCCAAATACTCGAACGTTCAAAATATCGAACGTTTAATATATCGAACATTGATATTGTAATCTTCGATATTTTGAACGTTCGATATATTGAACGTTCGATGTTTTGAACGTTCGATTATTTGGCATTCGATTTGGCGTACTATACCCCATCACACCATACTTGTCTTAGCATACGAGGTACATAGTTGTTAGGCTGTTAGGCATGTCATGTTTAAAAATTTAAAGTACAGTTACATCCTAAGTACAATTTGCTCTCTGCCTCTGTGGCGTAGTCGGTAGGGATACCGCCTGCAGCGCTGGAGGTCCTGGGTTTGATTCCTGGGTCGGTCCAAATATTTTTGTGATCCACAAATGTTTGTTTCGGAGTTTGGTGTTTTCGTATAAAATGACAATAAATGTATTTAGCAATAAGTATGTATGTCAGTCATCTAGATCCCGTAGCACAAGCTTATATTAGATGATGTTGTGTGTACTGTGGACTGTGGATGTCCACAAATATTTATTTATTAAAAAAAAAAATTACAATCAAAATTGTTGGAATCTGTTACTTGTTTCATTACATACCTACTACCTATATCTCGTAACAACCTTCCTTAACACAACTTGGTTACTAGTTCCAATTTAATACGAGTATAACTAATTGACCGAATCCAATTGAGGTAGTAATTTTATTCGAGGGTGGTCACTCGCCGAAAAGAAACATCAAAATAACTGTCTACTAATTAACATCAAAAATAAACTGGGAACCTCCTTTTTAGGAACAATTCCAAAGAACAACTTTAACAATACACTTTTAATTGTGATAACGGTTTTTGATCGATTGAATGACATCACTTCTACTTCATTTACTTGTATAAATTCTTACTATTTTAGTCCGTAGTTTATTTTTGTAAGTAAGTAGGTACATAAATTCCATACATTTTATCAATAAATTTTATTATAATAATAATAGGTACAAGTAGGTTCTAGGTTCTAGGTTTACACGGGCTGGTTTCCGCAACTCGACGTCATTTAATGCGCCTATTTTGCGTGGGGGGTTGTGGTATGGCTACTGCCATCCCAGTTCCTCCAGGAAGCCTAGCAGACTCTTCACGTTGCCGACGACTTCCTGGAGCGACCTCGGTGTGCCGAGGTGTGTAGCCCTGTATCTTGCCAGTTCCGGGCATTCCATAAGGATGTGGCTGGCAGTTTCGTCCGTCTCCATGCAGGCTCTGCAAAGGGGGCTGTCTGTGACACCTAAGTTAAAGAGATGTTTGTTAAGTGGACTATGACCTGTAACTATACCTGTTATTGTACTTATCTTAGTCCTGTTAAGCTGCAGAATTTTGCGAGAGAATCTGGTGTTGATTGTCGGCAGTGCCTCTCTCGCCTGTCTGCATGTATCAAGGCTGGCCCAGTAACCCTGGTGCTGGCCCCTTGTCTGCTGTTTTAACAGGTTTCGTACCCATCCAGATGGGAGGGGCAGAATAGGTTCAGGGCCCATTGCTGCCAGCGAAGAGCCTCTTCTTGCCAGCTCGTCCGCTGCGTCGTTACCTCGTGAGCCACTGTGTCCTTTTATCCATTGTAGGGTGACATTGTTCTTTGTGCATATATCCATGAGACCCATGTGGCATTCCATGATAAGGCCCGATGTTATTGTATGGCTCTGTAGCGCCTGTAGGACCGATCTGCTATCAGTTAGTATCCGGATACACTGATTCTTTACGGTCCTGGCCTTGATGGCCTCAGTCGCCTTGATTATACCCATGCACTCCGCCTGGTATACCGTGCCGTGGGTGCCTAGTGGTGTTGCGATATTAATATTCAGGTCCTCCGAGAAGGTTCCTGCTCCGGTACCCAGCCTCGTCTTGGATCCATCCGTAAATATCCTCAACTCCCTGATATTGAGTCCCTCTTGGGGGCACTCCTGTAGTTGTATTTTGTACTTTTTGTCGAACACAAACTGCTTTGGTATTGTGTCGGTGATTGCTTCAGTTAGTGGTTCCGAATCCACAAACTTCTTGTATATCTCTGTATGTGCTACCTTGATTGGTTTCCACAGTCCCAGACTTTTGAGTCTAATGGCTGTAGCCGCAGCTTCTTGTTTGATGAAGATGTGCAGCGGCGGGAGACCCAGCGTCGCCTCCATGGCGGCGGTGGGCGTAGTTCTCATTCCACCGGTGGTCGCCATGCAGGCTAATCTTTGGAAACTTTCCAGCATCTTCACGACTGTGGTCAGGCTTGTGCGCGTCCACCATACCACAGCCCCGTAGGTAACGATGGGTCTGATTATCGATTCGTATAGCCAGAGGGTGATCTTAGGGCTCAACCCCCACTTGCTTCCTACCATTCTGCGGCACTGCCAGAATGTGATTGTAGCTTTGTTGATTTTGTTTTCGAGATGATTACTCCAGTTTAGTTTGCTGTCAAGAAGTACCCCAAGATACTTGACCTCTTTGGAGAATTGTAATTCGGTGCCGTAGAGACGCGGCAACCGATAGTTTCCCAGAATCCTTTTGTTTGTGAACAATACCAACTCCGTCTTGCTGGGATTGACCGATAGCTCGTTGGCAGTGCACCAACGTTCCACGATCTTAAGCGCCGTCTGTGTGATGTCACACACCGTGTTGGTGAAGTTTCCCCTTGTCAGTATTGTTATGTCGTCTGCGTACCCCACAGTGTAGTGGTGATTCGCGTTTAGTTTGGTTATTAAGTCATTTACAACAAGATTCCATAGCAGCGGTGAGACGACGCCTCCTTGTGGACATCCTTTGGCCACCGCTGCGCACTGATTTCCACTTGTCTGTAGTTTTATAATGCGTTTACTCAGCATGTTTTCTATCCATTCACTGACTACCGTATTCACTCCGTGTCTTGTCAGTGCAGTGGTTATGCTTCTGAAGCTAGTTCTGTCGAAAGCCCCCTCTATGTCTATGAAAGTGCCGAGGCACATCGATTTGTTCTGGATGGCCTCTTCTATTTTGTGTACCACTGCATGCAGTGCTGAGTCCGTAGACTTGCCGGGGGCATATGCGTGTTGATTGGGATGCAGCGGTTTATTTTGAAGGGCCGTTCCTCGAATGTCTCTGTCACACAGTCTTTCCAGAGTTTTTAGAAGGAAAGACGTGAGACTTATCGGTCTGTATGATCTGGGGTCTGAGTAGTCCCCTTTGCCGGGTTTTGGTATAAAGATCACTTTGACCTCCCTCCACAGTCTGGGTACGTATCTGTGCGCCAGACATGCTACCAAGATGATGGTAAGTGACCATGTTAACTGTTGTCCTCCCCATTTTAATAGTGCGGGGAAGATTCCATCCAGTCCTGGAGATTTGAAGGACTTGAAGCTGTTGATTGCCCATTCAGTTTTTTGTTGGTTGACTACCTGTCGTGCAAACTCCCAGTGGACTTCTTCTGTGGTTACGTTTTCCACCGGCCACTCGGGTGTCTGCAGCATTTGGCATCCTGGAAAGTGCGTCTGTATTAAAATACTTTCCGCCTCTTCACGGGTGTTTGTCAGGCTGCCGTCAGGTTTCTTTATAGATCCAGATATATCTGTTCCTTGTTTGGCCAGTATTAGTCTCACTCTATTGGCTTGTGTGCAGTTTTCAATGCTGCTACAGAAATTTCTCCACGACTTGGTACTTCTGTATCTTAGTCGTTTCTTGTATTTGGCTTTGGCGGCTTTGTAGCAGTCCCAATCGTGATCTGCACAAGTGTTCATAGCCCTGTTGAACAGCCGCCTCATGTTCTTCCTGAGCCTTTCCAGTTCGGGGCCCCACCAACTAGAGCCTTTATCCCTCGCGTTGATGGGTTCAGTTTGGGGGCAGGCCATATGATAGCTATGTATAATGTTGTCTGTCAGTTCCTTTACGTGTAGATCAATTTGTTCAGTACTTTCGATTATGTCCGGTATTACCTGAGTTCTTAATCGTTGTTGTAGTTGGTGCGAGTATTGCTTTACGTCCGTCTTTCGAGGGTTTCGATGCGGAGGTGCGTAGTGCAATTCTGCTTGTAGGTTATATCTTAGCCACCTGTGGTCCGAGCAAGAGGCCTCATCGGACACATGCCAGTCCGTGATGGTTCCCGCTACCTCCTCTGTGGCTAGTGTTAGATCAATTATAGTTCTAGCGACTCTAGTTACAAATGTTGGTTCTGAGCCGTGGTTTAGGACTGTAAGTTTTGTGGTTATGAGGTAATCAAAAAGTTGCTTACCTCTGTCGTTGCAATTTTTCATACCCCATAATGTGTGATGGGCATTTGAGTCCGTGCCGATGAGCAGTTGTAGGCCTTCGTTCTCGCAGTGCGACACCAACCGCGCCATATTGTGTGGTGGCGGGGCGTCCGCACCGTGCATGTAGACGGAGGCCAGGACTGCGCCGGATGTGTTGGCGCCCTGTACGTTAGACAGCCTCACCGCACATACGTCTCTGCAACAGAAACTAGTTAGTGCATGTGCTCTGATATTTCTACCTATGTATATACAGGCGCGCGGATGTTCCGGGCCGTGGTGTGCAAACATCTTACCATTTAAGCTTTGTAGACCGCATATGTTGCCTTTTCTGACCCACGGCTCTTGGATCAGAGCTACGGCATCTTTATTTGCCTCCAGCCATTTGCGCAGTTGAGCCGTAGCAGCAGTACAGTGCTGGAGGTTAGCTTGGTTGATTTTAATTGGACATAGGGAAGGGGACGCCATCGCCATCAGGTCCTTCGTCCTCTCCTATGTCCAGGTTACCTAGCCCTTCGATATACGCCTCGCCAACTTCTAGCAGTTCCAGGAGCACTTCTTCTTCCGCTAAGGTTGGTTGCTGGGGTTGTGGCGATGACGTGAGGGGCTGATTATTACTGCTAGCCGCTCTTGGGTCGGCTGTGTTAAGTACCTCCACTGTAGCGGTCGAGGTTGATGGCGCTGGGGTATCCTCCGTGCTCTCCAACCCCCCAACAGGCCCCGGGGGAGTCCTAATGAACTTCCCCCCCGGGCCCTGGAACAGCACGTAGACCGCCCCGAACATGTAGGCAAGTCGTCGTTCTCGCTGCTCCAGAACCGGTACCAGGTCCTCCGGGATGCTGACGATCACGAACGTTTGTTCTTTTGTTGGCTGTGGGATCATTTTGTGCAACATCCACCGATCCACTGCAGCCCATCTGTTCTGCAGCTTCAGTGTGCACCCCACTGATCTTGCGTCTGTTCTTATCCCCGGTAGCAAAATGCCGCAGCGTATTCGCCGAGGAACTTCGCTTTGTCGCTTTAGAGACAGCCCGATGGTAGTTTCTTTGGAAACCATGTGTAGATGTTTGTGGAGCCACTCCACAGTTTCCTTATTTTCGCACCAGAGCTTGATCACGCCATTCGCGTACACTGGCTTACCCTGGAGAGTGGGTCCAAAGGTGTTCGATGCTTGATTGAAGGCCTCCTGTTCTAGCCTTGCCTCCAGTTTCGTCATGATATGCTTCATCTGATCGAGTGTGAGCTGTGTTCCGGCGGTCGATGTAATTGCCACCATCAGTTCACTTTTTGCCACGTCTGCGTAGAGTCGGCCCGAGTTCTCCAGTCGAAGCTTCTTGGGTTCACCCCGAGGAGATATGGTCTCATCGAGGCGCCCCCTTTTGGCCGTCGGCTGTGCCCTAGAGTGCTCCGCAGACGTCGTGGTGTTTGTGGAGGGCCTTGAGGCAACCTCCTCCCGCCTACGGGGGTCCAGAGCGGGTCGATTCGCCATCGGGGGAAGGTGCGCGGCGGACCCCGCAGCTCCCTCCGATGCCCGGCCCGGCTCCGACGATCCCGAAGACGGGAGGCCGCTGGCCTGACGCCGTCGTGTTTTGGCTCTCGTGCGCCTGTCGTGTCGCTTTTTGGCCACTCCGCTGATACTGCGAGAGGGGACGTCGCGCGTTTGGGTATTGGTGGTCGTCATCCGTTTCCGGTCTGGCGCCGACACCGTTTTTTTTGGAGGAACTATTGTCCATCCAGTTTCAACCTGGCTAGGAGCCGGATTGGTCGTCTCCTGATTCAGAGGCGTTCCCGAGCCCGCAGGGTGATCTGCGTTCATCGTGCCCGCTTCTGAGCAGGAGGAGGAGGTTTCGCGTTTGGTTTCGGTGTTTTGGTTAATTAGGGTATCCATGTTCCTAGTTCAAAATTTAATCTCCCGTGGCTTCCCACCCTCCACGGAGCCCGCAACTGGGGAGGTTTTATAAACCCCAGGACTACCACAGGAGATTTCGGTACGGTAGGTGGTTCCGAAGCGCGACATTGGGTGCTGCAGACTGCACAGGCGACCAAGCCCGTACAGACCTCGTTCCCTCTGCATGGCCCATCCCCTATCCTACCCCACCTAGCCTACTGCCGTGAAGCGGCCGTTTGTCCGTTACCCCACATTGGCTCTATGTGGGGCTACCGTTTGGCTGGAAATTCGGACCAAAGAGGGAGTGTTGCCTCCCGGGGTAACTAACCCGACCCCGTTGCGGCTCAGCCCTCCAGGATTCCTGCATCCCAGCGTACGGCGATCAACTGCACAGGACCGAAGTGCAGGTAGGCCTGTATAGACCACCGTGTCGCCTACTAACACGGTGGCCCGGTTGTATTACGTCTTGTCGTCTTGAAGTCGAGTCTGTCTGTGTCATGGTAGGAAGGGAAAGGGGAGGGTGTGTGGTGGCTTGTTGTTCCCCCGGCCCGCTCATAAGTCACGTTCCAAGGGTCCCCCAAGTGTCAGAGATGTTGGATTAGGAAGGTATAGTTGAGTCTTTCTTAGTCGTCATGATTTAAGTCATGAGTCAATGTCGCATCTTGTGTAGGAAGGGAAAAAGGGGTTTGTGTTTGCGGGCGACCGTCCCTCCCCGCACCCGACCCCTGGCTGTGACCCAGTGTCAGATGCGACAAGGAACGCCCGCCCGCCCGGACGCCGTCAGCTTGGTGGCCCCCCGCCCGCGCACTGGACGCGTTCATTTGAGTCCCCCAAGCCGCGCAGGAAAACGGAAGGGAAAGGAAGCAGCGTCGAGTCTTCCTAATCTTTAGTCCGTCAGGGTGGTTTGGTGGGGGGTGGGGAGTGAAAGGAGTCTAGGGGCAAAGGACATCCACGAACAGCCCAATGTTCCCCCCGACCGGAGCAGAGCATATAGCCCAGCGTCACGACTGGGAGGCCCATATGGAGTGAAGTGTGATGTTCCAAGGAGGGGAGTTGGGAGGGATGGAAATCGTAGGATCACGGGATCGGGGCAGAGGAGTAGACCGTACTCACCTGGATTCAGTGGGCACGGCCCTTCCCATTGTCCGGGGTCCCCATTGGGGACGTTCCCCACGCCTTACACCCCATGGTAATGGTGATGAAATGCGCGGGGCAGGCTATCCGCAACCCGCCAACCCGCTCGGTAGCCCGGGAAGAAGGGCTGGCTCTTTGGTAAGCCGCGCTCGGCTCTCCCACGGATGTGTTAGAAACCGGGCCCGTCTTATCCAGAGCTGTCCGAGCCGATAGGTACAAGTAACAAATTAGTCATTAAAAGATTTTATATCGGTGAATCGAGTCAGCAAACATTCTCTCACGAATCGAAATGACGTCAGTATAAATATTTTACCGTAGTCTACGCCAAGCCTGTTTTGTTTCGTACCAAGAGTGTAATTGCTCGGATCCCTATCATTACTACTCCGGACAGAGGGATGCCTCCCGGCGAAGTCCTAATCTCATTAGAAATTTTGGTTAGAAGTGTAAAAAAACTTGGGTCTTCGTAATTGTGGGAATCTCTCGGTTGATGGCTCTGTTTCCGACCCAAATTTTGATGTGAAAATACTCATTTCGTTTATACTTTCCTGTGTAACTATGAATGTCCATGAATGAAGGACTTACGTCAACTTGGGCGGTAAATCTCAACTCAGATGACTTAATAATTACGACCTCCCAAAGTGCCTGTTCATCGACATCAAGAAATATTGTGGGCATTAGATACGCCTATGGGTTGGTGGCGTCCTGAATTCCTTTCTCGGCTCATGCAAAGTGGCGTTATTTCTTACTCCATGTCTCTAAAAATACGTCTAGGTACGTGAATAAATATTACCTCTGCTCTCTTCAACTTTTCTGTAAATTGTAAATCGCCTCAAGTGGTCGTTCAGTTGAATAATGACCAATTGAGGAGAACTTTCCACTGGCGTACGGCAGCTTCTCCGATATAAAACCCTTTTGTTGATGTGTACAGTAGGTAAGCTGATGCTACGTACATTTATGGAACGATTGCATTGAAAATCAGCTCTAAAGGTGCTTACCTTTAGAGCTGATTCTAATAGACTCACATTCATCGGCTCGACCGGCTTCTCAAGTAAAGTCAAGTAATACGCACGCAGAGTCACTTGATCCGTGCGTCATAAGGATGTGGGTTGTGCTCCATACATCTGTAGAACCAGTTCCGACACAGGCAGCCAACTTTTTGTCTCGTATCGTGACCGTTTTGTTTGCCATCGCGGATGGCTATTAACTGCCTGTTAGATGATGTGATAGAGCAATGGGTGGGGTTTTTAAATGACCTTACAAAATTCGAAGAAGTCAGTATGAGTAAAAAGGAGATTCCTTGCCTAACCCTAATGAGATTTTTGATGCATTTTGATATAAACTTTTTTCAAAAAGAACCAATCGCCTTTGTTTTTATAACGACGTTATAAAAACGCTATTAATGACAGAGCTTTTCACATGAGATTGATGATAGCTTTCAAATTTTACGACTATTCATTCGATACAGTATATGATTAAGTAGTACGCATTTACACACGTACCTTCGCATCTTACTGCATTCACTGTGGGAATGTTAACATCTAAGATATCATGTTAAATACCATTTATAGTACTATTCACATGTTCTACATTCTTACTTCTCCCACGACCGACCATTACGATTACCTACCTTTGTAGTATATATGCTAACATCCAACCCTTTAACAATGGGTTTTATTACGGAAACTAGAAGTATTTTACTACACGAAAACCCTTCGTAAATAAGTAATCAATCCTATTGCTCGGAAATATTTTATCAGTATAGATTTTTCTGTAAATAGGCTCAGACTCAGACTATTAAAAAGGGCAGATAACGCCTACCGAACAAGAAAGAGAGGCTAAGATAGCAAATACTAAATCCAAAACAAAAATGAGTACTATGACACCGTAGTGCTAAACTGGGTATTCTACGCCAAATCGAATGCCAAATAATCGAACGTTCAAAATATCGAACGATCAATACCTATATCGAACGTTCAAAATATCGAAGATTACATTAACAATGTTCGATATATTAAACGTTCGGTATTTTGAACGTTCGAGTATTTGGATGTTCGATTATTTGGCATTCGATTTGGCGTAGTATACCCTGCTAAACTAAGCTTCTTCTTATTCTAAAGAGTCTACGCAGTGTCCGCTTTTGGATCCAGAACTTCCTTTCATGGCCTCACTTGTACTGTCATTGTCATCAGCGTCATCTGACTTTCGTTCTAAATCTGAGTAAGTAGGTATGTAGTTGTACATTAGCGTCTAAACTCAAGATGTCATGAATCATACTTGTTCAAATAATTAGCTATGCTTTTTCCACCTTTCAGTAAACACCCCGACTGATATAGGCGTTGCGAATTTTTCAAACGAAATCTCCACTAACGTGTGAAATGCCGTTTAGAGTCGCTGATGTATATTGACTTTCGATTTTTATGTTGTGAAAGCTCTGTACCGTATCGGTATGTAAAAGTATGTGTTGTTTGAATAACGAGGGTGTATGCTAAACGCTTTAAGCTATTGTTTCGTGTTAATGGTATGGAATGGAAAGAACTTACAACTTTTGATTTCATGTCAACGAATAGAGTTGAAGATGTTTTGATTGTATTCGTAGATTTACAAGTATTATCCGTGGTTATACAATTATGGTTTTGACCAGAGGTGCTCATGTTATTCAGAAGGCTACTACCTTCCAAATAACATGAGCACCTTTGGTCAATATAATTTTAGTCTTCAATTTTGTTAGTACCTGCATTTGAAAAGTTAGTACATAGATCTTAAAGAGGGACTAAGGATCTGTTTCATCTTCTTTCACCCCTGATGTAAAACGAGAGATGATAAGGTGTGGTGTTTTCAACGTATGGCTACCTGACTGAACCCAAACAGCACTCACAAATTACAAAACTCATTTAACAAGTTTGTACAAACTAGTTGAGTTCTGATGTCATTTGGCCAAAAACAATTTATTTACGCTAAATTCTTAACAGCATAGTAGACAAATCCTTATAATAATTAGCTCTTGGAGCTTTACTGGCGGAACTGCAAATTACGACACGAGACGTCGGTATTCCATTAATATTACACTCAATTTTGAATTGCTAGTTCTACGTTCATAATAATACTAACAACGCTTCTGTGTTTAACAGTTCCAGTTCCAGCAGTTATTACCAATAAAAAGGCATGAATATGGTAATAAGACATTTGGTCCTAATATTTGAATAGATTGCCTTTGTTTAGTTCTCTCACGAATAGCGTGTAACGGAACTGCGCTAAATTGTTGGCAGAAGACGTGACAACGTGTGAAAACTTTTCAATGGGATTCGTTAGTTGTGAGATGGGTTACCGAACACTTATTATATGAAAGAATAGAGATTTATAGCGTTTTTGACGAAAAACGTCAAAATAAGCATATTCTGCAATTTTGATCGATTTCCTGATTAGTAGTTGTTATCAAAAGTGAATAACATAATTGTGAAATAACATCTACCTCGTTACTTCATCATTTACGTAGTAGGTACATTATTCGGGTATTTTGTTTTCCAATTTTACAGATACGCATTTATGTTTTGGGAGTAAAACCAAATAAGCTTTCGTGTGACCCCATTTAAGGTACTCCGATCTTGGACTTGGGAATGTGTCAATAAACATGAAATCACAAATTAAGATATTGTTTGTTGACATTGAAAACCTGACAGCTGTCAAATATGACCTATTAAAATAGTTTTACCTACCATTAATTTGTTGATTTAATAACACACTTCACGTAAATCTTTATTAAATACATAAATGTGCCATTATAATATTTCCTTAAAAATATTAAGGAAATGGGAAATGTTGAGTCTAATCATCGTAGCTTTAAAATACTTTAAATAATATTCATGTATTTAGCCTTGACATTTTGTAAAAACCGATACAAAACTCTAAAAACTCGCTACAAAATAGAACGTAACGTCAAGGTTTCTTTAATGTATAATTTGATTGTCAAAGCTCTTCTTTTAAAATTTTATAAAATGTAATTTTATGACATCTCGCATAATGCTGTGTGTAGTACGATCTCTTCACTAGTTCCGCCACGGAACTACTGAGAATAGAAAAGTCTCACTAGTTCCGCCACGGAACTACTGAGAATAAAAATGTCCCAGTAGTTCCGTGGTGCGGAACTACTGGGAAAAAAAAGTCTCACTAGTTCCGCCACGGAACTATTGGGACAAAAAGTCTCACTAGTTCCGTCGCGGAACAACTGCCGCGGAACTACTGGGAATGAAGGATATTGTTCGATTACTTCACACAAGATGTTGACATCCGCGCACCCCCATTTAAATTGTGTGACTTCTGGTATTATACCAAATAGAACTAGGTCTAATATTTTAGTTCGGTTACGCTCGCCATACGTACGAACTATGAAATATCTTGGCGTTTGTAAACAGTATGCCTGCCTCATTTTTACGTGTGAGAATTTCCTACCAACTAAAACCCGTAGTTATGGGTATCATCCTCATCCTCAAAGTATTTCTTCTTCCACTTCCTACATATCGTGTTTAATAATCTGTAGAAGTAAAGTGTTGGTTGGCGTAGTACCTAAACCTAACCGTACTGTTCTCCAACATGCATCTAATACAGGTATTATTAAACGTCATTTACGTACGTAGTTGCGTACAGTAATCATTGGTTGGCTCTCTAAGTCTCGTCTAAATTATTATTTCGATCGGCCGTGTCGTCAATTTCTATCACCGTGTCATTTTAAACCATTACATATTATGTAAGAATGTAGAGACAATATGACGTTGGGTTCAGTGTCTAATGATTTCCTTCTTCAATTATATTTTTCTGTGTAGTTGAATGAATATTACATGAAGATCTCAGAAGTAAACCGGTTGCGTTTGATCAAAGTATATTATTATTTTCCAGTCTATTAAAACTAAATTATACCTTCCCTGCTGACGAACAACCTGAATAAGACCAAGACATCATATTGTGCAAATAAAACATTAAGTATTAACTTTTGTGAAAATGCATTTCTATACCTAACCGTTTGAAAATTAATTCTGCTCTTAACAAACTCAACAGTCATGCAGGTTTTTTCGTTTTTAAATTAATATTTAAAGATCCAGATAACTATAAATAATAATAATTACCTACTGCGCAACGTTAAAAGGAAGCGAGTACATGAATAATTCTGTAATAACATCTTTAATGTGTAACTACCCAAATAAAACCTCACAAAACAATGCATTGTAGTAGTATAAAAATATATATTTAAATGAAAGCTGTTTAAATCAGTATTCGTTCATACTATTCTTCACGTCACTACTAGTCTATTCTCTTGCCAATAGACGGTGTGACGCCAGCAATCTGATTCCCTCACGGCTGGCAACTTTATCGCTTCCGCCTAGCGCTGCACTAACGCAAGTACCTAATAACAGCCTTATCTGCAACAAAAGGGCCGACTACATTGCCTTGTTTTGGTGCGTTTACCCTATTTTATGGGATGTGATACTAGGAACGGTCTATATCAATGGCCCTTGGTGTGTGTTTGTATTTATTTAACCCGTTTTGTCTATCATTCTTAGCACTTTCATCTCCTTAAAAGAACAGATAATAGTCTCATACTGAAGAAATTATTACTTTCTCAATTGATAGTTACACATTCATTAATTGGTTCTTGTGTTTGTTTCAGGTGAGTGTGGTCTTCAATTATTGCAACAACTATCTTCTGATTAGTAAGTTCTACAATCTATGCAAGTATTTTTATAGTCTACTGCAATATTTTATGGATTGCGTCTAAGCGTTCAACACCCTTACTCTCGGAGATATTTACAGTGAAAACATTTCTATCAGCCGACTGTTAATATACAGAAGTCTTTAATAAGATGTGTAGATACGAATTTGCTATCCATTCCATGAATGGTCTTAAGGTTTACGTTTAATTCATATAGAGTGTAGTACATTAAGTGCAATACACAGCCCGCCCGGGTAAAGTGAGCATAGCTTTTGAGAAACCCCACATAGATAAATAGACTTACTACGGCGTGCATGAGATAAAACAAATAGGTAAGTATCAAGAAAGAAATTTTGCTATTTACGACACACTTTTACTGTCGAGAAATGACCATTATATGACTATTGATTTCTTTTAGTTTAAGGAAATCGTATTCTATTTTTTGTTTTAAGTTGCCAAAAGGCATATGTGCCAATTTATTTGTTTGCTTGCCACAGCCTTCTGGTAATAGTTCTACATTTTTTTGCATATTTCGTTTGTCCATCATTTCTGTAAGCTTTGCGTGAGACACATCTAAGAAAAAGATATCGAGGTTTGTTGAGCTCCAGTTTCATCTACACATATTAATATTTAAAAGCAACCGTTTACAAACAATGATGGGATTAATAAGATTACCGTAAACATTACGGTTGTTTCGGCTGTCATGGAATGTCATAACGAGATACAGACGATTTCCGCAAAAACTACCGCTTTTACGATCTATTATGTGAGCAGAGTCAAGTATGCAATAGTCACATCATTGAACAAGTTCGTGCCTTTTACCGTTCTGTGTCGTTTTACAATTTACGATGCCTAGTTGCATCGATATGACACGACACTGTCAGTCTGTTCATCCTTTTGCTTTGATAGTGACATAAAACCATTTTGAATTCAACTAAGTTTACTTGATTTAACACATCTTCATTATTACTGATTGCATCTAATCCACATAAAATTATCAAACTGGTATAGTATTGTATTTTCCTTTTAAATTCGATTTTTCAGTGCATAAATATTCATCATCAGGCTTCATTTTGTTTATAATCGATGCAACAGAATAATCAAAAATATTTAATTTGTAAAATCTATAGAAGGAACAAGGCAAGGTCTCCTTGCCAGTGGTATTTTCAATATATTTCTAGGCTTGCCACCTACAAAATACAAATTCTGACTGTTGTTCAAATCAGTATTGTAATTTGTCAATTTTATTTGACTTGGTTCATACCATCTTGTTTCGCATATTGTATGAAAACAGCACAAATAAGTGTAAACTATTATGTTTTAATCTTATCGTGTCGGAGTCGCATCGTGTGATGTAATTGAAACGATGCTATTACGTTTAGCGATCACCTATTTTGTCTAATGTTTTTATGCAACGCTATGGGTGCATTATACATTCGAGGCGTGATTCTAGTGCACAGATTATATGCATCTTGAATACCTAATCGAGGCTATTTCTGCCTCTGATGTTCTGTACAGTCAAGGTTCTTTACGTTTTTATTAGTATCTTTTATAAATAACGAGAAAAAAATAGATAAGAAATATTTCCTTATAAATTATGTATAAAAATTTAATGACTTTGTGATTGCTTATTAATGCTCAAGATATTTTATTATGTTGTAATTATTGTTGGTATCTACGTGTATAATATTTTTTTATGTTTGTTAAATTAAAATAAAAATAATTATCTGTATTGAGGTCACGGGTTTTGCTCTTAAAAGGTCAGATCCTTTTAAGAACATAATACGAAAATATTGGCGTAGTAAAACTTTTGGAGACGACGCTGTATTTGAATTACATAGAGCCGTCCAGCCTAAATAAACTGACATGTTATGAACTCTAGACTACAGAAAAACAGGACATGACAAATAATGAAAAAAAAAAGGAAAAAAAACTACATGAATCGAAGCCAAAGCCTCAAATATAAGTCCACAATCTTCCTACATCAAATAGAAATATGTCATACATATCGGGCTCAATGCCGGCGTGACACATTAGTCTTTACAACATAATCTTGTCTAACTGGCATGGCAGTCGACGCACGCGCAGTTGACATGCATGGCATGCACGTCGGCATCGGATACCATCGCGAACATTGGTCCTTTGTGTTTACAAGTTTTATGTGATAGTAATATATCGTATTTGTTTGTTATCGTAAGGCATTATGTACAACATATTTGCGTAGTAATATAGTATTATTTTGAGTTATTCAAACAAAATCAAGTCCGTGCTATGACTGTTTTATTATTGTCTGTTGGTGCTTTTATACAGCAAAGAAGGGGAGAAAGGTCCTTTTTTATTTTTTAACAGTGACAAGTCTCCCTTTATACTTCATTAAATACCTAAATAAAAGATTTGAATCAGCTTTACATTAAATAAGACTGTACTGATATTAGTATTGATCAGGCCTTTGAATGTGTCGGTAGATTCAAAGTAGAATACAAGAAAATGGCGCTTGCAGGCTAAATGATAATTTACTGTTTTGTTGATTATCTTGACTTACATACTTGTTCATTCTCAACTCGACTGTTTTTCGCACTTTACATAATGCATGCTATTCGTATTATCATTTGTAAAAGCTCTTTATACGATTTTATAAATTCCTTCCATCTTTTTAAACCTATTTCCCCAGAAGATACAAAGGCACCGCTGGACAGTTGTCGGTACTTTCTCTTTGGCTTTAATCGAACGTTGTTTCTAGGGACATTAAACTTTACCATACAATCTAAATCTGTCTGTTGTATCTATCCAACAATGTTAAAACATATCTATCTTTCTGTACTTTAAAGATAACATACGGATGACATTTACCTACTCGCTTTGGTGCTCCCTCCCTATATTATATGGTATTTATTTGGAAGTATGTTACTTCGTTTTATTATAACTACAAATTCCAGGAAATTGCTATATATGAACTAAATGAAAAAAAAACAAAAAAAACAAGAATCACAACAATTAAATATACATTATTTAAAGTTTGTTATTAATAATTATAAATTAAGCAATACTTAACAGGCAGAAAATATTATAAAATAATTAGGTACCACTTATTTCTTAAACAACTAATAATTCCTTTGTCGTTGTCAACTATTTCATTTCACTATCAGCCAATCAAATCTATTTTACTGCAGAATCTATATATTTATCTATTTATTTTATTAGTTTTATGTATTTATTTTATTTGTTTGTAGCAAAGGTCAGAACAACTTTTTCCAATATCCTACTTCCTACTAATATTATAAATGTGAAAGTTTGTGAAGATGTTTGAATGTTTAGATGTTTGGATGTTTGTTACTCAATCACGCTCTAAGGGCTTAACGGATTAAGCTGAAATTTGGTACAGGGATAGATAATAACCTGGAATAACTTATAGGCTCTATTTATCCCGGGAAAATCTTCCCACGGGAAGTGGGAACGGCCACCAAATTTCACGCGCATCAGCTAGTACTTTATAAGAATTAACCTGAAAGATATGACCTTAGACGCTAGCAGAGTGAAAGCCGCGCAGTTACGATGATAATAATTCTAAATAATACACTATTGCAGTCTCTTTTAATAATTGCAACTTTCTCAAAGTCAATATGAGTAAAGCTAAGGATTAATAAAGCCATTATGTTAAATGAAACAAAGATATCTAGAACGTAGGAACATAAATCGTGACATATAAATCTGTTTCCAATATACTTGATCTCTATTGCTGAACTTCTTGCATATCACGACTTTATACGCGAATATTTTGTGATGTAGTGGTAGTGTTTTGAGATAATGCTCTTCTGCTGATATACAAAGGTTTCAGTTCAGCCCTACGTTTTACTAATAGTTTTTATTTCTATGATGACATTATGAGAGGTTTTTAATATTTAGTCAGGTGTCTATGAGGGTATGCTACAGGCATCTTTTACAAGTGTTGACGTACAAGTCAAAAGATAGTTCGAAATAAAACGATTTAAGTAATTTGCAAGACTGGTTTGATTACAAGTTTGAAAAGATTTCTTTACAAACAATAACACTTAAGTTCCAATTTGTTTCGGAATTTGAGTGTTTCTGTTTGTTATAATGTCCCCCAAGTATTTATTTACGTGCACAATCAAGAACCTCTTATTAACATACAAATATTTAAACGCTAAGCCAATCACTTTTAACGAATTCAAAGTTTAAAACATAGGCAATTTACTATTGTTGTTTTCTATAGTTATTGCCTTTTAAAGATCTTACAGCATTTAAATATTTATAGGCTTTGAAACGCGACGATACGATACTTTAATTGGTTTAAATTACAAGTCTTTGAAATTCTTCACATTTCCAATGAAACTATTAATAAACTATGCGGTCAGATTCTTTACCAATTTCCAAATGAAACAAAGATTTTTAGCAGTTACGAAATGGCGGATTTTTAGCAGTTACGAAAAGATCATTTTTGTTCCCTTTACTCCAAAACACAGTATTTTATAAGCAGATGACGGAATCAAGTGGCGATCCAACGTTACGGTGTTTGACGGTTGCTCGGGTCACTGCCCCTGAACTCGTATGCATTTCCTCTATTTGCTGTTCTACTAATGTACTAACCTCATGTTTGCAACTTATTTAGGGCGTGAATTGAATGAAGCTGTATTGTTTAAGTCAGCATATATGTAAAACGAAAAAGTGAATAGAAATGACGTATCTATGAGGAGAAGTGCCTTTTTTTAAAGAGAAAATTTGAAGTGGAATCACTTCAGGAACATATTTCCAGATGAAATAACCAAGTTAATCCAGACTATAAATCTATTCTGTTCTGAGTATGAGTTTTTCATGAAATACCTAGTTACAAATGTCCCTTCATGTTCACAAACTTTCCCATTCTTGTAATTAGTAGAATGTTGAGTGAAAATGTCATTACAAGCGAACTATACTTTCAACAAATTATTGACTGTAGTTACGAAGTCATGCGTGTGATGTTTTAACGCAAAATAAACCATTCGCTTGTAGTGAAACTTGGGTGCGCGTGACCTCTGACATTAATTCCAAGATGCGCACTTAGCTGTCAAACTAAAGGCCATTGCACATATAACGGATGATCTATGCTCAATGCGCATCTACAGATTTCAGGTGCGGAATTCGAAGACAAATTATACACAACTAATGATGCGTTTCTGTTTAGTACATTAAGAGTATTAACACAAAATAGTACCCTTTATTTTGTGTTATCAATGAAGAGCAATTAGTCCAGCTTAAATAAGTTTGACGAATTGTGTACTGGTCGTTAAGAACCCACAATTTTTGTTGATTAGATTTAGATGATTAGGTAGGTTATTTATACGTTAAATCAATGTGTATTGAAATTACAGTATTTATAAATGTTACATAAAATACACACTTACATTATTTTACCAAAATTTATGTGCTTTTTCTTACACCATAACATATCCCAATAACTTATCTAATAGAAATTGAGTTAAGTATACCTTTTATGTCCATACGTTACGCTTTGATTTATGTTACTTGTTTTTACGACGGTTTTGCACACATCTCCTAATGCTCGCCTTTTATGATCGAAGTAGGTGTTTATTATTATGAATTATTTATAAAGATATGATTTATGTTTTATTGCTTTCGTTCCTTATTTTGATAAGACATTTTTCGGCGACAATATGTCTAGAAGTGAATGGTGTCTTATCACCCACTCAATCTCTAAAGGGGTGATAAAGTCTGTTTGTTGATTGGTTGGTGTGTACTATATAAATATATTGATAGTGTTTATGTCGTGGTTTTATGATATTTGGGTCTCTTCGCGTCTAATTAATATTTTAAAAACTCTGCTTGGCTATTTATAGGGAGATAGAGCACATCATTACAGATTATAATAAGCCCTACTATATAAGCTTACACGATTCGTAACAACATTTTCTGAAGATATAATCTTGAGAAAATTGATGCTGTATGAAATTGTAAAACCGGTGGAAATATTAAAACATAATAGAAAAAGTCTGGTCGTTCGATTAGGAGCTTTTCTGGAGGAACAAATAAGATTTTCATATCGGTACTTACCGTTTTTTTTTTTCAAACATACATATTTCTCACTCCGTACATCTGTATTTTTGCTATCACTGTAAAGATCAAAATAAGCAGTAAAATATAAAACTCACAAAATAAGACGTTAACTGTACTTGTAAACAATAGACTACTAACTTGTCGTTCTTTCTATTGTAACATCGGATCTAATTAAGTGTCAGCAGTTCTAGTTACGGTCAATAAATCCCACGACGATTGTACTGCCTGTTCCGGAAACTGAAATCGACCATAAAGTTTGTGACTTCGGGTTTTATATTTTTTAATTAATTAGATGGACAAGGAACTTTAAAACTATAATGGTCTACTGTTACAAGTTCTGTCTAAGATTTATAGTCCCATTTGCTAAACATGTTAAAAAACGCCACTTGCGCTGTTCCCTACGAATAAAAATTCTAAATAACAATTCAAGATTGTTATTCGTAGACTGTTCCATAATATTTAATTATAAACCTGACCAGGATATTTATTTTTATATAGAAATTCAGTACTGAGAAAGCCAAATCAAAACGCCGCCGGATCCCGGTAACGAACCGGGACTTGAACGCCAGAATAATCGTATTCATCTTAGGACGAACGGCTGAGTCATACGATGTACTAAGCAAGTAATCTGGATTTTACAGTGTGATATCATTTAAATCTGAATAGGAATAGACCAGTGATCGTTTCCGCTCGTTAGCATTTATTACAAGTTATCCTTGCCATTACTGTACAAATAACCACCGCGTTTCATTGTGGCATTCTGAATTGCATAAATACCGCTAGCAATACCGTCACTTGAACGAAAGTGATCGCAATAATTCACAAGACTCCGGAAGAGTAAACACCTTCGTGTGGTTGAACTATGTAGATGTAGAAATCGCGTGCGACCATACGAACTGATGAATTAGTCCTATGAGTCGGTATAGCACGGTGATATCAATAATGAATGGATACTTTACATATTTACACACTTTATTATGAGAAACCTATTTCTTGACAATTCGTTGACGGATCCTTAAACTACCCTATCAAAAATAGAAAGATTTCACAAGAAATCGGGGTACCTATACACATAGGTTACGACAGTAGAAAGACTTAAGTTCCAGAGAATATAATAAGCTTTTTTATTACCTACCTATCTGATAATCAAAAAGTATTCCAACATCTCTGGTGTGTTGCAAGTAACCATAAAATAGGCGACGACATCGATAGACTGACTAGCTACTAAAAAGGCTTTGGTGATCATAATCACTTTCGAGAATATAAGTATTGCAGTAAAAAAATAAATAAAGAAACATACCTACTTTTTATACAATAGTATTACAGTTACATAATAATTTGTGTCATTATTGTCCTGAAATTTGTGCATATTGATTTGACGTCAAAATCTGATATTTATGATAATATGTCTTACTTTAACCGTTAGTATAATTTACTTATTTCATTTCAGAACAATATCTACTAGCAGATCAAAATTTATAATATTAATAGTGCCTTGTATGCCTTAAGTATGTCGTATAACTAAAATCAATAGAATTATGACCGTTGTCAGTTCTTAAACGATATATTATTAGTATTTCTTGTATGCACTTAATCTTATTGATAACATTTGGATTAGTTTATTCAAATGTTACCGAATACGGAATAGGAAGGCTGTTATAATAAATAACAATTTAGTTCATTAATATGTGCCATAAATATTCATATTAATACTTTACTAATGTAAAGCACACAAGAAATTGTTATGAATATTCACTTATGTCGTTTTAATGATGTAGGTTATTAATAATGCTTATTTCTTATTAAGATGTTGTGAATTTTTGCCAAAGGCCTTCATATCTTGTGGCTTAATGTCAGTAAAATTGTCAAAATTCGATAAACACGTTGTAGCACCTGTACTCCGATGTGATATTTTAAGATATATTTTTGAATATTTATTAAGACTTAGTTATTCCGGTTTTCGGCGAATTGTATCGTGATATAAATGTCATATCGCCCACGCTATAACAACTTTAAGTTTGAGATCTACAGCATCATTCTGTTACAAGATTCTTTATACTTATAAATTTGTGGATCGTTTACATCACTACATTTCCACAATCATTGTTTCATTACTTACTTATTTGGATTTCAAATTCGATTATTATCAGAACAAAATCGGAAACGTACCAGCAACCGTAGTTGCTTTGAGTTCATGCAGAACTGTCTCGCTTAAGGCACATGAAATTACAACATTTGTACCTATTTCAAATAACAAGGGTGGTGTGTCACAGAATCCTTTACTTAATAAATTGTAGAGTGTAGAGTGTAGAGTCTTATTAGACTTACACGAATTTTGATTTTATAAAAGGATTTTTACCGAGTGTTTCTTAGTAGATGCTTTTTTTCAAGCACTACACAACAGAGGCAAGAAAAGAATAACGATTCCAAGCTGGTTTAAACGATTTTGGCTATTACCTTGTCTTTTACCGTTACATATTTTCTGTCACTAGCGATTCTCGAACACAATTCAGTAAAGTCAGAGCAGTAATGTTCCCAATATCCCCTTTTAAGAATATGAAGCTCGTTATCAACGACGAAGGTATCTCTTAGAAAGAGGTTTCGCAACATAAAGTCACGGGTAACGAAACCATGGGTGGTCTTAAACATTACGTTATTCAGGATTCCAGGTATTTGTGCAATATTTATAATGTTCTCATGGTTATAATAAAGTATTATATTAGATAACACTTTCCGTCACTCAGAGAGTAAAAAGTCACGCAAATGAAACATTAGGTACGCAATCAAATACTGTTTTGAGTTATGACCGTCTTGCTCAGTTGTGCAAGATATTTTGATAAGTAAATTATCTATATTACTACCAGCATTGTGTGAAGTAATATTTCGATATACATCACATTATATCTTCACTTTCTGATCGTATGCTCACGTATTATCTGCTTTTTGTTATCATGGACATATCCGCTTTTTCAGTCTCGCTCAAATGCAGATGGTATTCAAATTGAACTTACGACGTCTTTCAATTTGACGCTTAAATAAAGTGACCATTGATAATATCAAAGCTGATTATTTATTATTTTTTCGATTTCGGTGAAGGACAGTGATGTAACTTAGTTTAAGTGCTATAAAGTCACTTCTTCAAGTTGACATCATGCAATTATAAAATGTTCTGGAGATTATAGTCAAGACCTAAATATTTGTGGACATTCTCACACACGTCATCTAGCCCAAATTAAGCTAATATAAACTTGTGCTATGGTATCTAGACGAGTGATAGATAGATACGAAATAAAAGGGGATAAATGGTATGCTACGGTAATTACCAGTAATAACGTTGTTGTTTACCAATTCATTTGTTCTACAGAAGAACGGCGTTTGTGGGGAGCTTTATTAATTGTGGATATCATTATAATACTGAAGATTAAAAAAACACAGACAAAACCACCCACACACAACATTTATGCATCTGCCCATACATAATAGAGTAGTACATACTCATAATAACTTATCATTGCTATTTCAATGGCGAAGCCACTGAGATACGCTTGGTGTCCCTGGTTAGCTCACTTGTACTGTAGCAGGGTTGTCAATCTAAGGTTCTTATGAGTATGAATCACCAAAAGGCATTGTCTGTTTAGAGTTGAACCAGTTGTTCCTACTTAATATTCTAGAAAAGAACTTATATTATACTTATAAAAACACTTTCTACTTTAAAAATTTCGATGCTAAAAAAAGGTTGCCGTGAAGTCCTGTCAGGTTATTTACAACACAGAGCAATCAATAGATAATTTTATTACTGAACCGGATGATATACAACGTATATCACATCTATGGTGTTATACCGGAGTATACAAGTGCCAATAACAATTGAGAAAGCTACTGATAGGTTTGAAAAACTCAATTGCTATCTGAACAAATGGGCAACCCTAATTCCGATACAAGAAGCGTGTGATTTACTACAAGACAGGCCGCGGGCGACAGGGTTTCTAAGAAGATCTACAGATTACACCGGTCTGTAATACACAATGCATTTAGCTCTACTTGTACGTTATTTACCTAATATAGCCTGAGACCCGTGCTAAAGTCGAAATTTCAACCAGTAATTGGCGATTGTTTGGTACATTTGAATTCAATTTCGTGATATTCATAGCGTTTAAGTGACCATGCACCGGGTCAAATGTCACTTTGATAACAACATTGAAGTAGCTCGTTATTTCAAATGCTTTTACTTACCTTTATTAGTAGTTGTCATTTCAACGTTATCAATATCTGTTAGTGAATTATGTTCGAGAACGTTTAGCAACTGTTTGAATTAAGCGATCGGGCAACCCATAAATGTGTGACCCATAAATGTTTGTCTCAAGAGTCTGGGTGTTTCTATATATAAAATGTATGTATTTAAAAGTACATAAGTATTAATATCCGTGGTCTGATACCCATAACACAAGCAGGTTATTCCTAGCTTACTTTGGGATCAGATAGCGTTGTGTGAAATGTCCGTGAATATTTATTATTTATTTATTTATTATTATCAGAAGGTGTCATGTCATTAATTTATTACGCTGAGACTGCAAATATTATTTTTTATGTGACTTTTGGCTGGATTACAAAAATAGTACCTACCTAAAAGATTTTCGGCAAAAAATGCTATTTTTGCAGAAATTGCCGTCATAGGATACTTCCTATGACGGCAATTAAGTTTTCTTTATGTGGGCACCAACAATGCGACTGGCATTCGTAACTTAACACTATCATTGGTCAGAGCATTCATAAACATTGGGGCATCGGTTCATAGAACTAAACTGTATATTCGGTCGTATAATATTTACATTAAAATAACTACGACTGTTGGTTACATGGGCCGCGTTGTTTCACGCATCATTTTATTATGAAGTTCGTCACGAATCATAGAAAATTAGACGTTGTCGAAATATCTTTTTAAAATATGACTTTATTGCTGCATTTAGTTTAATAGACTTACCGTACAACTTTATTGTGGCCCTTGAATTACCGTACAAAAAATACTTATTGTGTGGTCGACTTGTGTTCTGACATTAACTGCTTGGTGATAGAAATTGCATTACAAGTAAGAGGGGGAGAAATGAGAAAGATAATATAAATTAGATGATAAAATTCTTTAGTAAAAGGTTTGGAAAGGAATGGTTGATCTTCCAATAGGTGTTATGTTTTCCGAGTGTGTATTATTGACGATGTGTTTTCTCAATGGCTAACCTATACAAAAACAAAAAAATTACTTAATATTGAACGAGGAATAGAAGAAACATTTTTCTGTGTCACACTCACAAACGATGGAGATACCTACGTACTTATATGAAATGCTTAGATGCAAATATGAAAGCCTTTGTATAACTTACCTACTTTACGACAACAATGACCCGTATTCACAACTATTGGGCCGCACACAATGTATATAATATAAAGTAACTATTCAAAGTCATTGTGTGTAATTAAGTTTTGTCTGTTTATAGGTATTGTGCATATATCTTTCATTATTCGTTGACAGCACACAAATTGCTATACAATCGAACAACAAATCAAAGTCATACAAAATAAGGTTCACGAACAATAAACCGTTCTAATCTGCACAAAATATTAAAGTACCTAAATCACATGGTATCGGCATACGTTTTATTTTGTCTCAGCAGGTGAACATTGCTGACGACAGCGGTGAAACAGTGTATTCTGAGAGCATCGCTTGCTCTGTGCCATAACTTATACAGGACGTTCTCCTGCGTCTAGAATGCGTGTCCTAATTTAAAGGCTTTGAGCGATAAACTCAAAGTTCAGAAAGTTTAACTTAATATAAGTATACATTTTTTATACACGTGTGGAAATGGTACAAAAAGGCTAAGCCACAAGATGCCTTACGGCCGGGAGCTCCGGGTTAGCCCTCGGAAGGATAGGAGGACTAGTATTCGTTTCGGAGTTAGATGTTCTATTTATAAACAAATAAGTCATCCTATTTAGTCAATTCTAAATTAAAACTAAACTATTGTTTTTTTTTTTAACTATTGTAGTGAAATAGCAAATGTATGGAACAAAAAATGTAGACAGTTATTCCTCCTTCTTTACTGTTAAAATTTAAGAACAGTGTTAATTACTCTTCTCTGTACCTACCTCAAACATTGGTGTAAAGTGTATTCAGTCACAATAAACACGCCTTTAGAAATTGCCAAATAAACGTCATAAAACACACCGACGATGAGTTTTTGAATATATCGCGCGTGTATAAATTATGAAACTTTGTTTTAAACAAATGTATTAAAAGCCCTCCTTCTCTATACAAAAAGATGACTTAAGGCTAGTTCGCAATAAATTCTCTATAGAGATGACACAGAAAACTTGTGTACCATGCATTGGTACTTGGGACATTTGAAAATATATGACGATTTATAACCAAACGCAGCAGGCGCGCTCACCAAGATAGGCGTGAGAAAAGCGCAAACATCATTGCATACCGCAAACTTTTACCAAGGTAATAAATTATACAAAACCAATTCTTTTAGATAGGTAGGTAATTAAATAATTTATCTACAAGATTACTATCTCCACCCACTTATGAATTGTGACGTAAATAATATAACTAATACGCCCATTCGCTGTCAAGCGGTGCATTGGGAGAGGTGTGCAGATACTGAACTGGTTGACGTACTCGCTGGGTTATTAATTATATTTTGTACGTAGGAAGGGGAACATGGTAAATTAATAATAAACTGCAAGATTATCCCTGATGATAACCAGTTGGTTGGAAGAACGGGTAATTTGATTGAGAACTTCCTTGACTGGGAGCTTTGAATCTTATATTTTTACTTCGTCAATATGACGCCGTTTGCTTGATGGAGACTCATTCAGATATTGTGCATCTTTCATAGACGGATAGGCTAATGACAGTGGGCCTCAAGTAATAAAACATAAAAAGCTCAGGCAGTACTCGCGATTTCCTTCCTCTAATAGTCCCCAGGTTTCTTTTAGCGGAACGTAAACATCTTTTGGCTATCAACTTAAGGGCTGCTGACAAACTACTGGACAATGAAATGGCCTTGTATTTCCTAGATTTCTTCATGGTTTTACATCATGCGGGTGACACCATTTTAATTGGATAAATATAAAAGTAAAATTGGCATAAATTATAGTAAGTTAATTTTAAAATTCCAGAATTAAAGTGAGGATAAGTAAGTCTGCCTCTGTGGCGCAGTCGGTAGTGATATCGCCTGCGGTGCTGGAGGTCGTGGGTTCGATTCCACCGGAGACAAATATTTGTGTGACCCATAAATGTTTGTCTCAAGAGACTGGGTGTTTCTATGTATAATAATGTATGTTTTTAAAAGTATATAAGTATTAATATCCGTGGTGTGACACCCATAACACAAGCAGGTTATTCCTAGCTTACTTTGGGATCAGATAGCGTTGTGTGAAATGTCCGTGAATATTTATTATTTACTAGCTTTTGCCTGCGACTTCGTACGCTGCATTTTATATGTGATTCTTTAGATTGATATAACTTTTTAGTTATAAACCGATTGACATGAATCAAACACGTTAAGTGGAGTAAACCGCAATGCAAAAAAGAAAACCGCATTGCAATCGGTTGAGCGGTTGCTCAGATTAGCGTGCACAAACGTACAAACAAACAGATATACAGACAAACAGACAAAAATTCTAAAAATCATTGTTTTGGGTTCTATTGCGCTCATAAAGCCCCCTATAATATTTTTTCTTATTTATCTTCCATGTACAGACAGCGACATGTTACGATTTTATTATATGTATTGATTATTATTAGTAAACCTGTAATGTATGTAGTTATTTCTGTCTTTGCTTGTACTTTAGGAACTAGATCCATGTAAATATGCGTGAGTAATCATTTTGCTTTTGTCTTTACGTAGATAAGATATCTATGACTATAAAACATAGTTTCGTATAATTACTAAGAAGAATGGACTCTAAAATGCTTTCAGTATTTATTATGTCTAAAACTACTTCACTATGATTGGCCGACATTAAATTTAATCTCGTGACCTTTCCATCGTAAATCCGCGCCCTATCTGCCCTATCCTTGCCATACTTCTACTAAGTCTTGGGGCGAAAGCAAACTCAATGATGGCATAGTCAGCATACCATACTATGTAATTGGTTTTTCAAAATTATGTCGTATATTTAACACTTGGTCCTTTGGTTCTTGGTCTAATATAAGCCTAGATTGGTCCAATTCGCGATTTTACGACGCAGAAAATTAGCTCAGTATAATAATATGTATATAAATTCTAGTATTATGATATTATGGCCAACACTATGAATAATTCAATGTAATAAAATTATGAATGTTTTGATATGCTTTGTGAGCTTAATGGCGGCGCCGAGTACCACTTAACGAGATGTATGGCATGATGCCAAGTACCACTAGTTTCCAATAACCTATCTAATCCTGGATAAAGAGATAAATTCCAATATAAGTTGAACGTTTCTTGTTCAATGAACCGGGAAGATATTGATTTTAATCTTCTTTATTACTTCCGGGTTCTTCAAGAGAACCGTGAAGAGGCACATCACAGGGCCGCCAACTTGAGGACCACAATCGCAAGATGCGCCACGGCTTACCATCAGTTTGGTGGCGACGTCAATTTGGCGAGCTAAATAGCAAAAAAAATATACAAACTATTTGTTCGACAGAAGGGTGTTGAAAGATATAATAATGTCGAATCGTTTGTATGCCATCTCTATTTCAATATTTACTTAGCGTGCGATGTGAACCGTTATAATATTATTTTGATTTTGGGACTGGTATAGTATAGTATTAAGGTAACCGTCCGAACTCGACTGCAAGGCGACATCGCGACAGTTGGAAAACTCATTTATGTACTTTTTTATTTCACACCTACCCTCTGCTACACACACTCGCGCACAAATCAGTATCGAAAAGTCGGTTGAGGACCGCCTGACCTCGTGTCTATGAATGAGTTTTCACTGTGTGCGTAGCCTCAGCAAATTTAGTATGTAGGTTTCCATCTGTACTATCTCTTATTTGTGACAGTACTGAGTGCAGTCGCGACGCTGCGCTGCTGTGGAGTTCGGAATGTATTCTAATAGAGAGTTCGGATGGTTACCTTTAGGTGATTTTTAGAATAGCTGGATATGATCCTGTAAAAGCATACCCTAGAACTTTAATCGGGACACCTGTTTATATATCTGTGTGGTCCGGCAATGGACCCCCGTCATGTTACAAGGCGGAATGTGGTTCGAACTAGGTTGCACTTACTTCAGCACCTACTATTTCACCGCTAAGTCCGGTGATACGCCATTCGAAGGGCTATCACTCGTCACGAGAAAGATAATACATATTCATTATTTTTTGAGAATTGCATGTTTACGTTATACAGATATATTATTTACTTGATGAAATATTAAAATTAAAATTATAAATTTACAAGGTTATTTATACAGCGTAAAATATGCACAGAAAAAGTAATCAACAACAAATATTTAAAAAAACAAAATTACAATTTACTTAATTAGTTTGTAAGTTTCATGATGTAGACACACATTTTATGTTCTCGTGTGGTCGTACTTAGTTATAAGCATTAGGTAATAATGTTTAGTGCCGTTTTATAGTAGATCGTTTAATAGTTACATATAATGATCCGTGTTTTCAGCGTATAGAATGTCTCTGCAGTAGCATAGGAATGTCAGGAATGCATGCAAAGGGCCGTGGCAGCCGTGTCATCTTGAACTGTCGAACTTTCACCCACTATGCACAGTACGTTTAATGTAATCGTCTTGGATCGTAGATAAAGATAGCTTTTAGAACTCGAGCCGCTGTAGATTTCATACATTTTATTGTACATCCATAAACTGAAGCGTAATCTGGATTTATTTTTAACAAACCCACGAATGTCTGTCGAACATGAACGAAAGTACAAAAAAAACCAGACGGTCTCGAATTAGCCATTTATCACCGACTTAAGCGAGAACATGGCGCGGCAGTGCGTCACCCCCCACCCCCACCCCCTTCTTCACCAAGTAGAGGTATAACCGAACCAACTCCCCAGACGCGGGATAGCACCCGAACCCCAAAGGCGATGCCGAAGTGGTCGCCAAAGTCTGCCGAGAGCACTGGGACATCCCTCCGAGGATTTACCCGGGTCTCCCAGCCGTAGACAGTTGTGGATTTCCGGCATAGCATCCATGTAGGATTTCCACACGTAAAAAGTAATACTTAGGAAGGATCTCTCAGGATTCTATTTATGTATTACAAAATTGATAGTATCATTAACTAAGCTAATACTTTTTTATGGGAGCCAGCGCTGCGAGTTCTCTTTAATGATTAACAATTAATTGATCTAGATTGCTAATAGCCTTTTAATCGCTTGCCGTTCGCGCTTTTAATGACTGGGGAAAAAATTAAAAGTAGAAGTTTTGTTTAATTTATTTAGATGTTTAAAAGAAACCTAGGGCAGGTTTCTCCCAAAAATATTTCGAAAGTCACGTAAATCGGTCCTACAGTTCTAGCAATCTAAATACTATTTAGTATTTAGATTGCTATAAAGAACTACATATATCAATCCCTTTATGGTACCTCACCTACAGGTAGACGTACTTTGAATGACAAAGATCGCCTTCTAAGTGCGCCTCCTTTGAATCTGTAACTGCAACACGCCATTGAGATTTAACGTCCATACTGCAAATCTAATCTTAAATCTTATTGATACCTTAACCAAAAAGGTATGAGGAATACTGTTACCTTTTACCCTTATAGATAAAACAATGCCTCTGTGTTGATATCATATCTAGAGTACATAATCTGAATTGTGGCCTGAATCTAGTTTACACCTATTATAACTGTATCGATCGTGGCTGTGGATTCAATAACTTTGATAGAAATTCAACCACAAATCAACTAATCATGCCAGCTATAGTTTGAGGATAAATGCAGTCCGAGAAACGGGAGTCACATTCTTTGTGAAGAATGATAGGTACC
The DNA here is from genome assembly GCA_933228765.1 of Miltochrista miniata. Classification (NCBI taxonomy): domain Eukaryota; kingdom Metazoa; phylum Arthropoda; class Insecta; order Lepidoptera; family Erebidae; genus Miltochrista; species Miltochrista miniata. The sequence continues at coordinate 26,783,951 of OW121756.1, forward strand.
TTAGATTAATCATGGCATTTTATAGAAATGGGAATTTTGCGAATAATACCCACCACAGTTTGATGAACTCTGTAATATATTCAAAATTATCTGTGACATGTTTTTCTTGAACTGAACTGAACCAATAACTGAACCATGTCCTTTTGAACCTAACCCAAAAACCAAGGCACATTTGTATCTGCGATAACATTTAAAATTCAAAAATTAATATCCCACGGATTTAGCTGTGAATTTTTTGCGATCCGGGAATCGGACCCGAGGCGTCATACGCAAACCGAGGCAGTCATCAAAATGTTCTTTTAAAAGTAGCATTTACCACCATAGCAATCACCGCACGATGACATATTATTAAGAAGTACTAGTAAAATATTGATATGCCGTTAACTTTATTGCCAAGAAAACGTAATAGAAATCGTTACACCAATAACAAACCTAGTCTTTATATTGTCTATAGGTTATTTAAATCATTTTCATAACAGCCTGTAAATGTCTACCGAACACGGGGCTGCTTCGTAAATTGGCACAGGTGAATAGCGGTGGTTCAGAATTGTACTTGTGTGTACAATTGATTGTGCTCGTTGAAAGTGGGATTAGATAATTATTTGTGAAGATAATAACACCCACCAGTGCTTTATGGAACAATAATATGCAGGTTGCTAGATTTGATGGGTTGATAGTTAAAATTTTAACTATTATGTGTAAAATATCCATACGTTTCATCCGTTTTCATCGCTTTTCCTAAATTGATAATGTGTTTCTGTTTTTTTTTTTAATTTATATTCTGTAATTAATATGATTAATACTGCTCTACTTTCTTAGTTAGTAGTGAGACGATACAATAAGGTAGGTAAATTTTATAAGTTATGACCGTCTATAGACTATTCTATATTTTTTTTGCTGTCAAATTGAACAACGAACACGGAAACGTTTGTTCATATTATTTACGTCCTTGTAAATATGTAGGCTTAGTTATTTGAGCAAAAGATATGAAGCCCTTCACAAAAAAGCAGATCGCTTGTCAACTGGGTCACGGAGACGGTTAACTACCGCTGCTACCCCCACGTCAGTGACCAGCTGTCCCTAAATGGGATACAACATTTTAATTTATACAGAACGGTTTGTAGTATGAAATTGTTGATGGCGTTGTACTTGCGCTCAGGAGTTTCATTCCTATTTCAATGTTGACCACTGAACAAAAAATACTAGATGACGTTAATATGTGTGTGTTCATGATAATTTTGGTCCAAACCCTGTATATACATAGATTTTAAACTGACATGGTCATTGCTATAGAAATGTTTTTTTTTACGGGATATTGACTATGTAGAGATCTCTCTTTGTCATCTCTTTGATAAGAGTATGTATCGCAAATTTAAATGATAACATACTTAAATTAATAAATAAATTAAAATTCTATGGGTACGAAATAGCGTTACTCAATAACTGTATCAAAACTATTAGTAAACAGTGTTGTAGTCATTCAGATTACAATATTGAACTAAATGAAATTTGTAGGTGAACGTTCGTAACATAACTCGTGTAATATCGCGTGTAAATTTAACACATTCTCGTTTGAAACTCACATCGGTTGCTTGTTAACCAATTGGACTAATAGGTGTCATACTGCAATACAATTTTACGTAATACTGTTAAAGTCTTGACAGAATAGTTTGCTGGCCAGACAGTCCTCTCATATTTTTTGCTGTACGTAACACACGGTCCAGCAGTGTCTTCGGTAATTCGGTATACTAATACTGCTTGATAAGTCTTGACACGAATCGATCTATGCCACTGTTCTATGATACAGAATCGTCATTATAATTTACGTATTATTGGTATTTTGGTCTTTTTTTTCGTGTGGAAATCCTCATGAATGTTTAGTATGTCGGACTTCTACCGGCTATAACCACTTGGTGCTCTACCATCTGCCTATGACCGGGAGTCCCGGGCATGCCCTTGGAAGAATAGCCCCAGGATTCCCGACGGGGTATTTGGACCTTGCTTGCTTAGCTTGTATACTGTTGCTCATCTATTGAAATATTACTACTAATCGCAGAAAGACGAATACAACATCTTTCCATCCATAAGTTGCTGAAAGAAAATAATAAACCTAAACAATCAATATACATTTGGAACGGGACAATTGTGTTGTGACTTGAATAATACTTGAATAGAAATACATAATAGATTAATGGGTTAGAAGGTTAGATGATATAGAATTCGTGACGCAAAACTGGTCATGCTTCATCTTTGGCGTGTTAATTTGACATACTCCACATTCAAAGCGACATGCAGTTGAGACCGCCTGCTTCAATAGCAGTTCAAACTGGATCATTACGTGAATAGCTATAATTCGTTTTTGTTGATCTCGTGACAACTTAGGGACTTTTCTAAGTCCACGGCTCTGGTGTATCCTAATCGAAAAATTATTTTGGCGAATTTATATTCCAAGTGCGCTAGAAAACGCGAACTGGCTAATTGATGACTGGGTCTCTATACCCGTATGCGTCACTGTTACACGTCATTACTAAATGTAAACTCTTTCTGCTCCTCATTGAATTTCTATTTTTCTATAAATATACTGCCATCATCAGTCTTAATTCTATCATCTCTCGAAGCGATCACATTCCTCCGGGGATGTGGTATGCCACACACACACTCGACAGGAAGATCATTCGAATAATTACCGTAAAATATTAATTTCATGGTATCCCTAGGAATTTCACGGAATTCTCATTTCTCTATCGTTATAAATTATAACTCACGAAATCACTATAAACAGTATTCAAAATAAGTAACTAATAGGAAAGCAGTTTAGATAGCTGCACGAATACTCATACCATTTAGTTAACATAATACCATACATTGTAAGTTGCAACGCAAAAACGCAATAGCATTCAATAACTTACCATAAGTGTTCGTTTATTCCGTAATAGGAATGAGTATTACATACATTAGTCATAGTGATATATGCCGCGTAAGAATCGTTTCGCTTTCAGAATCACGAGTTTTGCTCTCGAAACTACGGTTAAGGGAATTATGTGCATAAACTAGACCACTTAGCCGTTTGTGAAGTAGAATGGAAACATGTAAACAAACTCGATAATGAAAAACAGCACGGCACAAGACTAATACAGAATTAATTCTAAAACAATGAAAAGCCTACATTCACGTTCAATCCTTATATGGAGACTTCACTTATGGATGATTGAAGATAAATAAATTTCATCATAAAAGGTTAAGATACTAAATATTGAATTTGGTTTATTCGTGAAACAATTATCCTCCACTGATCGGTCTTGTAATACTATCAACAATCATAACGCTGCTGGCTAATGATACGTTAATCTCTTTGACACAGCCCCGAGCGTTGTCTCTAGTATTTGTAGACCAAACCCGACAATAAATTAAAATGTCTTCATAACTACGATTAAATGAAATTAGCTTTTAGGAGAATATAAATAAAGTTGAAATTAAAATAAGCTTATAAAAAGTGCATCGTAAATATACCCAGACGTAGCCGTAGTTCCGTTAGTCGCTCACCTGCGCTTGCGCTTCTCTAGTTATGCTAATAGCTAAATGCGTCTCGCTCGCAGTACAAAGTACTAAGAAGCATGGAAATAAGTCCACTAGAAGATTTAATAGTCGTATTCCCTTGTATGTAGATGCGTAGTCGCAATATTTTCTTACCAAAACGGTTCTAGCACGCCCTATAGACATTTACCGTCATTACGCAGTCATACGTATTCAAATGAGGCAGTCGTTTAGATAAGAATTTTGCTTAGAACCATATATTACGACTATTGTCATGATATCAGTCTGAATTTCAATAGATTGCTGTACAATATCGATTTTATTGAAAACGCTATTAGAGTATTTCAGTAATTTTCCTTATCGCGAATTTAGATTCCTATCATAGTGTGAAATGTCTGTGATATCGTGGGTGGACGAGGAACTTTGAAGAAAATCGAGTCCGCGGTTCGTGTTTGAATCGAATACTCGACCCAGGGGTTAAGTGTGTGCGAATCGAATAAGATGTTCATGTTCCTTAGTTTCATTTACACTTTGAGATAGAACACTTAAATCCTTGCATGACGCGAACGTGTGTTACGGATGTTAGACTGTGTAACTTAAATGTTATGTTAAGTTCATTCACATGATATTTAGCCACACATAATTTGGTTGGATTGATTTGTAATCAAACAACGACTATGTACCTACCTCTTTGTTTACCCGCTAAAGACAAAAACAATGTATGGTTAACCAAATAAAACTCTCTACAAGTTAAGTGGTGGGACAGGTGGGCCTATTGCCGTATTATACGGCAATAGGCCCACCTGTCCCACCTGTTACGTGGGACATAAAACTATAAGGTAAAATGTGGGCGTATACTAAACCTCTGCCTACCCCTTCGGGGATAAAAGCGTGACTATATTTATGTATGTATGTAACTCCTAAAAGTTTTAAACTTTCAAAAAATCGGTAGCGTTCATAATAGTTACACATGGTGTTTCCGATCACATCACTAACAAAATGCACGTCTAATCAACGCCTACAATCTCACACGAAACTTCATTAACCCTTTCAAAGCCATGTATTGTGTGACTAACGGAAGCCGTTGCCGCAAGCAGAAGACATCTTAATGTATCAACCCGGATTACTTTGTCGTCCATATCGAGAGCATCACGCATCGAGTCAAGAAATCGATCACTGCCGCTCTATTCGATTTGTGACGTAACCCTGCGGTTTTTGTTGTGTGAGCCACACCACTAAATTATCGTCGTACAAATTCTACCGTTATTAATCATTGTGACTGTAGGTGTTACATTTGACAGTGATCGTACTATTCAGTGACACTCGGTCAGGAAATGGTGCGGTGGGTTATATTTTATATTGTTTTTTTTTTGTGCATACAAGGTAGCGAAATCTATCTTTATACACGAAGCAAAACCGTTGCACCCCTTTGTAAGAAAATTGTGCGAACTCGTTCATCATGTTTAAGGTACCTACCTAGTTACATTTTATACGGAGAAGAAGTGCATAAAGTAATCTTTTGATAAACTACTATCAAATTTCAAAGGCCCAAGGGTCATCATCATCAGTATAATCAGGAGTATCACGGTTCTTGTTCCATCTGCTGAGAAGGCTAGGTTTACAAGACATTTTATTAACCTCTCTTCGTAAGAGACAAATGTTTTCAACACCCATTTAAACACAAAAGATAGGTCACGATAGGTATTTCAAAAACGTATTAGAATAATAGTACAAAAATGACTGCAACATAATAATTCAGTGCTGTTGCATTTTCCCAAGAAATGATAATAACAGCGCCTGTACCCGTTTACCCAATATTTGTTAAGGTTGATTAACATTAATAAAAGACCCAGTTAAGGTAAATACAATTTTTAAAGAAATCTTACAGTACTATTGTCACGGTTGTTATTTTCCACTTCAGTTTTCGTCACCTACTTTTCACTTTTCATTTGAGGCTTTTGGCTGTAATTCGATTAGCGGTGTTACATTTCGTGAATTGATACCGTTGGGCCAGAACCTCACGAGTTCTGACTAAATTTCGCGGTTTGTGCTAGTATTTGATAATAGAAAATAATTGGAAATTGACGTTTCGTAAGCTACAAAAACGTCATCAATGCTTATAATAACTGTTCTGTCTGTGACCGCACTACATACGTCACTATAATATATGGGGATATAAAGATTGGTTTAGTTAATTGCTCAAAATTTAGTATACATGTTCGAAATTGGAAATAAATCAAAGATAATTTCGAAATGACTTATCGTAACGTCTATCTATATTATAGAGGTTAAGATAAGTTGCTTAGCTTATAGAGACTATAAGCTTAGCAATTAAACTAAAATTTAACATTCAACTCCACGGCGTAATGCACGAAACATATTCTGATATCAGAAAGAATGATATGTCTATGAATATACCTCTTTAATATATGTAGATAATAATAATAATAATTTTTAATAACCCTATGAGGGCATAGTAGAAATGCTTTTTGAGTCATCCACTTTTTGAGATCAACAAAAATGTCTCACAAGGTTATAGAAAAGCACACATCCGCAGGGCAGCTTGTGGCGAGCTGAATGTGCGTGGCTACACATCGGTCCCGATTCCTCAGAGTTTTGTTGCGCTTCTCGACCAGCTAGCATTTAATGGGCTAACGGGAGATCGTACTCCCGGAAGTGCAGCAAATCTCAACTCTGGCTTGCCTTAATTGGCTGGCCAGAGGGAGGAAGCCAGAGCTTTATGCTCGGGGGTGGAAGTGTCATTTTCAAGGGCATAACTACGGGGAAACCCGCTCCGGGTCTGACCCGCGATGGCGAAACCGGCGCCGCACCGCTCGACACCCCTAGCCGCTCACACCGGTGTTGCCCTCTGTCGCCTCACAGGCCTACAGGCCTATGGCGATTGTATAGGGGGCCCATCTAGTGAGTTGGCGAGTCACCGCCTGCCAATGTTTTGATAATAAGATATTGAAATGGCAGACGCCGTTTTCATCCATAGCATAAGTAAAATAGTCCATTTAACCCCCAACACAATAGCCCATTTTTAATTAGCATATTTTCCAATAGTTAAGCTCCCATTGCGGGCGGTTCATTACCGTTCTTCTACATAAGGCGGGTGTGAATCGTCTGCAGTGGGGGTCCCATATCCCCTTACATTAAAATTCTCAAAGGGCCTCTACGTGTTGGACCAATATGTCCCCATGTAAGCCTACCAAAAGACCGGGTATCTCCGTAATAAAAAAAAAGAAGGTACCCGAGAAAGACAGAAACATAATAATAAATAATAAATTTGTTTATTCATGATGTCCACAAATTGTTTTACAATGTCTTATCAATATCTTGTCAATCTATAATTACTAGTTTCTTATATAATCAGCTTATGATATCATATTAATCTCTATGGAATTAAAGTTTCTTACTTATTTCAAATTATTGACTATGCACTTAGTGGTAGCGTCTTACCTGATCTAGGGTTTTGAATAAAAACCCGTGTTTCAGGTTATTGCTACGTCTTTACTCTAATAATAAATGGACTATAAGTAATAATGGTACGTGATAATGTGAAGTCACATAGAGAAAAGTCATGACTCTTCACACTATTACTTATTTTTTTTATCGAATTATAATTGTGATGGAAGTTAACATGGAGTCAACAAACCTAAAGAACGACTTCAAAAATTGACCTCTCAAGTCACATTTTAAGGTGTCAAGTATATGTATCTTGAAGCGATGCAGTTACTGCGACAACAAATATTATGTTTTATGTTAAACATATTTGATTACCGGTTCGAAACTATTAGCGATATAGACTTCTTAAAGTTTAAGTACCTATCCATTACGACAGTTTATGTTATGGGTGTGGATAGTTTTTATACGAAATTACTCGTCGATTACGCCATATCAGGTCGGGTTCTTATATTTTCCGAGAAAAAATGCGTGATAAGTGTGTCGATTCAAATTATAATATGTACTAAGCTTAGTATGGAACGCTTTGAGTCGGTAATGTCAACTGCATTAATCTTGCGTGATAATTTTATGATAGGTGATCGGCTTGATTTACTTAATTATGTTGTCATCTATGGAAAACGCAGGTTTAAATGCGAACTGAACAATATAGCTACTACTATTAATTAACCTATCTGCATGCAAAAATGTCGGCAAAAGATCACAGGCAGATTAATATGAACGAGGCACCTTGTTTGTATGGAAAACGTACCTGATGTCAAGAATAACAAATTACCATTATGTCGTTTCTAACGCTAAATTAATAACTGTTAGCCAGACAATACACGATAAAGTCATCTTATACTACCTCCCTGGTTCATGAGCTCGTTTTACCCGACGGCAGCCTTTCGGCTATGTCCGGCAGGTAGTCGTCAATCATCGTGACTAGTTCGGGCTGTCGTGTCGTGATCACGGCCCACCCAACGGCGCGAGCGCATGTTACTGTTACACCGCCCGCTTAGCTCTATGAATAATCCTCATCTCCGTTCCTGTATGGTTTTAATTATGTATGTCAGAATGAATATTAGTATGTGAACCTGTCAGGTATAGGATGTCACTTTAAGAAATATTTCTCCTATTGTAATTTGATATTTGATTGTGGCTCTAGAGCTGACACCTCTCTTGAAACTGTTAGTTTGCATGGCAGGCCCTCCCAGGACAGTAGACAAAAATGCTAAATCAAATAAAATTAACCTGATGTCCTAATCAAAATCAAGTTTTGTGAATCCTGTCATGTACTTGGGTAGATTTTTTTGTCATTTATTATTCAAGTATACAGATAAGTATGACCTATCAAGTTACATACGATTATCATAACTTTGTTAACAGTTTCTACACAATTCTTACACGCACATACAAGTTTGGTATAACTTTAGCAACATTTTCTTGCGTCAGGCAAATAAAAGAAAGATTGACATTAAATTACAATGTAAAGTGTAAAAACATACTCTGAAGAAATAACATTTACCGTTTTATTCGTTGGTAACATTGGCAATTGGCATAACTTGATATTAATACATTTTGCACTACATTACAACTTTATTTTCATCAGACCTTATGTGGGTAGGTGCGAAACCTTGTATTGCTTTTATTGACCACTAGCTGTTGCCCGCGACTTCGTACCTACGCGTGAAAATTGTTACAATGCCAATTTGATTGCTCTCTGCTTAGCCCCTAGGATATGAAGAGTGATAATATATAGCCTACTTTAATACCCTACCCCTAGGTAATATTTGTGCAAAATTTTAATCAAATCTATTGAGTACTTTTCGAGAGCCTTTCGGACAAAGCAAAGCAAACAGACAAACAGACAAAAAATTTTCTAACTATATTTTCGGCTTCGGTATCTTATGTTGAACACCCAGCGAGTATTTTTTTTTTAAATATTTCCAATGTACAGTTTTGACTTTTCTATCATTTTATTATATGTATAGATTATTTACAAACTTTTTAAGTAATGACTGGGACATTGTCCACGTGAAGACCTTATTGGAAATGCCATGAAAAATGTAATATGTGCGTCATTAGTGCCTATGACGTATTCTATATCGACCTATGCAAAGAATAAAGTTACATGTGACAAAAACAGCAAAAGTGTTTTTTTGTGTAAATAGTGTTAGATTATCCTATTTTATGCACTAGTAAAATCAAAAGTTTAAAAACTTGACTAGTTACGAAGATATCAATTGAATAAGGTTACATGTAATTTATTGTTCCAACGTGTAAGGACTTATACGCACAGGTACCATTGTTTACCGTCGGGAGCTCCGCGTCCGCCACCCTCTCACCAGGTCACATCAACACATGTGCTAATATTCTTCGTAAGGTCGTTCGCTCGAGCGTACAACGCCGTAGTAATTATAAATAAGTCTAGTTTATAAAATTATTAGTAATTTAGGTGGCCATTATGAAAAACACTCGGTCTAAACATATGTTAAATCTTTTTACTAAGCAGAAAGTGCTAAATCATACAACAGCAAAAAATTATATCGTGATAAATAATGAAGAATCAATGAATATAACTTCAGATGAGTAAATGTTTTATGTTTATTTTGCCATGTATGACAAATTAAATAATTTTGCTAACTTTAATTGGCAATTTTATCATGAAATAATATTTTAAATGCAAATAACTTGAATAAACGCACCTCTTCCATAGAATACAGGTGTATATAGGTTTAGAACACCTATATACACCCATATTCTATGGAAGATCAGCTTCATTGAAAATATGTCAAGTAATGAGTGCAATATCTGTTTTTTATCGTATAAACCATTAAATCAAATATTATATAACTCCTGAAAATTCATTCATATCATCCTATACTACTTTATTCTTTGTAGATTACGTAAAAATATCCGGTAATATATGCACAAGTAACTTAATTCGGCGGAATTCACATCTAAAATATGAGTTCTATATGTAGATGCTACTTTATTCTTGGATCAATATTAAGATATAACCTTCTTGCAACTAAAATTTAGTATGAAAAATGAGACAAAATTATTTAATTTCAATATTAGCTACTTATAAACAGCTATTATTATCCATTGACACCATTATTTTTTGTTTAAAGTTTAATGTACCTAGGTACTTAATAAAATTTTCATGCCAGTGTTTGTAGCCAAAGTTCTTCGAAATATTTGCCCGGTTAGCTAGTAATGCATTTTTCTTCTGATTTCTATTTTCAGAGAATATCGTTAAAAACCAAAATGCGTTAATAGAGTCACCGTTACCACAAGGAGCTGAAAACATTTTTCAAGAGATGCCCGACGTACGGGAAGCTATTTGTTTTTAGTACTACATCAATCAATCAATCAAAATATCAGCCTATGGCAGTCCACTCCTGGACGTAGGCCTCTCCCAATCTACGCCACAACACACGGTCCTGTGCCTTACGAATCCAGTCCCAGCCTGCGACCATTTCCAGATCGTCGGTCCATCTGGCGGGTGGACGTTCTACCCAACGTTTGCCAAGTCGCGGTCTCCACTTCAGAACTCGTCGGTAGTTCTGCTGATGTGGCCTGCCCACTGCCACTTTAAAGTGCTTATTCTGCGAGCTATGTCGACCACTCTAGTTCTCTGTCGAATAACCTCATTCCGAAGATTATCCCTCAGAGACACTCCAAGCATAGGTCGTTCCATAGCTCGCTGCGCGACCTTAAGGGCATGTACCAACCCCACCGTAAGTGTCCACGTCTCGGCACCGTAAGTCATAACCGGTAGAACGCACTGGTTGTAGACTATCGTCTTCAGGCATTGCGGTATAGGCGAAACGAAAACTCGACGCAGTTTACTGAATGCTTGTGCAGAATTCCGCCTAATTGTTCCAGTGTCTCCACTACTATAACGATGTCGTCAGCAAACCGAAGTTGCGAGATGCGCCCGCCGTTGATGTTGACACCCAACCCATCCCAATCCAGCGGCAGCGTCTTGAATATGTCCTCAATCGCGTTGGTGAAGAGCTTAGGCAATATAACATCACCTTGTCTTACACCTCGACGCAGTTCTATGGAGTTGGTTTTAAAGTTTTCAGCTGGATGGTCATTGTTGCGGTGTCGTACACACATCTAAGTACCTCGATATATCGCCAGTCGACACGACATCGCTGCAGAGTTCAGGGACTGCCCAGGTTTCGACTGAGTCGACAGCCTTCTCGTAGTCCACAAAAGCCATACACAGCGGCTGATTGTACTCATTTGTCTTCTGAACAATCTGCCGAACAGTATGTATGTGGTCAACGGTAAACCCGGAAACCCGGCTTGCTCCTTTGGCTGAAAATCGTTGAGCTTTCCGGCGAGGCGGTTTGTGACTACTCTCGCGAACGACTTGTAAACATGGCTCAGGAGTGAGATGGGTCTTTAGTCTTATTACCTTTCTTGAAAAACAGAGTCACCGTACTCCCGCTTCATGCTTTAGGTGTTTGTCCCTGTTGGAGGACGGAATTAGACCTGGCGCTGTTGCGCCCTCGCCCGCGCCGTGCACTCCACCAGCGTGTGGAGCGCTGTGTCATTGCTGCGGTCCTCGCAGTGCTGACACTCGGCCGTGGTTTCTGCCGTGGAAGCTACCGTGTCCGGTAATTATCTGTGACAACCGGTAGGAGAGAGCACCGTGTCTCCCCTCCAGCCACTCGTCCATGACCGGTCTGACGGCCGCGATTGTGGCGAATCCCCCCTTTGGTTGCTCAAGTCGTACCTCCATATCTCCACGGTTTCCTGGTGGAGCTGGGACCGCTAGGCCTCAATTTCTCGAGACGCAGGCTTTTGACCCCGCTCCAGCGCCTCCTTGCGCCATTGAAATAGAGACGCAAGGGCTCTTGCTTCCAGGTCCCACGGAGGGGTCCCGGCTAGGAGACATGCCGCCTCAACTGAGATCGTGCGGTATCCCCTTATCACCCTGATGGCCATCGCCCTCTGCGTGCTCAGCAATCTAGTCACATTGGTGACCGTCAGGGTCTCCGCCCATAGGGGGGCCCCGTATAGGGCCATACTTCACACGATCCCCAGGTACAGTTTCCTGTTTAATAATGATATATTATTTATCTATGCTAAAGATACCACTGTTAAGTACCAATGTTGACTTTTTTAGACAATAATTATAACAACTATGGTACTGTGTTATATACTGTTATATACTGTGTTAGAAATAATAATTAGACTCAAGGGGTGATATTAAATAATTAATCGACCATAAATAGATAGTTTTATTAATGAGTTGCAAACCTTTACTACACATGTAACTGCAGAAAAAACTAAATTTTAAAAAAATAAAGTTATATTTACACATGACACTTGCACTTTTCCCTAAAATAAAGTAATAAATGCATGTATAACCTTGAGACCTCCACAGTAAAACGTCACATGTACGCTTATATACTGCTAAGTTCAGAAATATTAGTTTAAAATTATCTATTTATATAGAAAATATTACCTTATGTAGTCCCATGTATATCTTAAAAGATTCAGTACTCTAGGTTAATAGATAAAAAAGTTAAACTGAATTTTGTCCACGACAAACTTCAAATCGCTCTCCTGGAAAGTCGTGATTTTGCACATATAACTTTATTCTTTGCATAGGTCGATATTGTGTCCTTTTAATCTTAAACTAGAAGATTTGGAAACTAGGGTTGAGTTTTCTGTTATTTTCTCCGACATCTTTCGAGGACTTCAGAGGCACCGCGAGGCTGGTCTAGCATTTACGTTACGAGTTCTTTATAACCAGCGGAATTCCAAAAAAACACGAAAGCGAATGTAGAGATATCAAGGCAAAAGTGCTTAAAAGAAAGGATGCAAAAAGCTCAAATTTCAAAGAAAAGTATTAAGTATTTATAATGTAAAAATTGCATTTACATATTACTGCTACAAGTAATTCTATTATACTACCAGCTTACATAATATTACACCAGCAAATGTGATGGGGTAACTTACATTCCAAACACCTGTCTCCACCAAGGCCACACACTAAACGAATTAGTAAATAATTGTATACACAGTGTATTGTATTAATGCATCGAAGTAGTACATTGTCATACACTATTCATAAATTCGCGGCATACTCGTAGTTACTCTGTTTACAAATATTATAATAAGTAGAACAATCAGTTTTTATATTTGTAAATAGTTTAGTATTATTTGTACCGAGTTCATTCGCTGTGTTTGTTAGACTAGTGCCAGTTCATTGTTCAATATTCTTCGTGTATTTTGCAATACATTAACATTTATTTAAACTGTGGTATTGATGTGTGTGGATAGTGTTTTTGACGGTTCGATGGGTGGTCGGTCGATCTTTGTGATGCAATGTTGGTAAGTTTGAAATGTATAATTTTTCTATTTCTATTCACAAATTAGTCGATAAATAATTTTAAATAGAATCTTCAGTAAGCAACAAACATCTGTGATTTGAATACTTTTAAAATACAAAAATGTAAAAACCGTGTGCTGTATATGTGCTTTTCATAATATTTGGTTTGTGAGATTTTTTAAAAACCGTTATAATTTTCTATTTTTAAAATATTACCACGATTTACAATGTTGGGTGTTGTCGATCAATATGTTATAATTTTTATACTACAGAACCGGTAGACGGCAATCTATAAACTTTTGAAACACCAGAGCAGTGAGTACCTTTTTCAAAGGGAGGCCCGTAAGAATAGGATTGTATGAATCAGTAACCCTTCCTTACCGGAAGGCATAGAAAATTACGTGTATGCAATGCAAGTAAGTAGTATGCAATTTCAATCTATTATAATTTTCAATAGTTGGCAATTTTGTGTAGAAGAGTATCTCATTAAAAACCAACTAAAATTTCATTGAATAGTAGTCTAACGGTTGTCTGAATAACCAGTCTTGAAAAGATGTTAAACCCTATCAGAAAGCTATATCGGTTCAGTTTAAACTTATTGACTACATTGTACATAAAGACTAGTCGTGATCTAGTTTTGATATTGATCCGCGCGAAAAGCTATGATAATATTGAGGCCCTAAAACACTTCATAAGTATGGCGATCGTAATTTTCTTGGTGAAAGTGTGTATAAAACTGGTCACAGCGTTAAGGTTTATTTATATAGGGCATAGTGGTCGTATAACGAAGGTGTGAAATGTCACACATTGCTAAAATAAATTTATTACTTTGATTATGTTTTTCTAAGTTCTGGTGTCACCGAACTGTTCTCTTGCTCAAGAGCATGGTTTATGAATGACTTTCGCGTAATTTTAGTTCACACAATTGTGTTCAATATAGTGATGCACATTCTTAACAGTTAACAGTAAAATCACAAAGCAACGCGCCTTATACAGCTCGCGTTGCTCTGTGAGTAAAAGCCATTTAACACATTCCAAATTTATCTATGATAAAAATCTATCAAACTTTTTTTGACATTCATTTTGACGTCAAACATTTTTCGTTCATAATACTTACACCGTATGAAAAACAACTCAACTGTAAATAAAATTTATTCGACTTCGAGATTCAAGTACACAAAAAAAAAACGATTTACTCAGCAACAGTGGCATAAGTAGATGATCGTTTTGCCTCACCTCTTTAACAGTAAAAAGAATAAAATATGTAATAGCTGTCAGTCAGAACATCGCGGCATCTCCACGGATTGGAAATGCAAAAAGGTTTTTACTCGAAGCTTGGATCTAAGAGTCACCGAATACGTTGCGACGCCGCGATGCCATAGAGCAACACGACCTGTAACTTTAGAAGGCACCATTGCCATACGGAGACTTTCCCCTCTGTCAAAACATACTCCAAAGTAGATAACAAATTATATTTAATATAATTATGTGTTGTGTCTTAAGTTATGTGAGTGTATTGTTTTGTGTAAGTTTCATAGTAAGCCGATTGCTTTGTGTAGTGGTGTATCTATATAAATACGATTTCCCCCCCGCAACATATGACAGACAGATATGTATAGAGCAAACATGCTATGTCTACTTTCCTTGTGCTGCGGGCCTAAAAAGGCAACACATTGTATGTATCATAATCTAATCATAAAATGTTTCATTTTCCTGCTTTTGTTAATGTTTCATTTCGAAGCGTCCACGTATTTTTTTTGGAGTAGCAAAATCTATATTAAATTATTATTAGAAATGAATAGAAGATGATTAATTTAATAATGTGTACATTTTATGGTCTCTAAAGCATTTCTTGTACGAATCAGCAAATGAATCAGATTAAGAATGAAACACGATATACTTCCTTTTTAGCCCCTCTCTGGTCGCGTTGCTCTATGAAGTCACCGTATTCGATGCGAGATGCTGCGATGCCCGCCTCGCCGTGTGCCATTGACCTACTACAGGTTTTTACGCGCATAACGGTTCGACACACTTTATCTTTTATTGATTATAAAAGCTAATGATTCGAACTACACACGCTGTCAATATTTTTTAATTTCAATACCGTTGCATAATGGACAATTTTGTGTCTATAGGAAATAATAGGTACGTAATTTGAGTCTTATAACTTCGATATTTTTTTAACTTTTATGAA
Source organism: Miltochrista miniata (assembly GCA_933228765.1). Classification (NCBI taxonomy): domain Eukaryota; kingdom Metazoa; phylum Arthropoda; class Insecta; order Lepidoptera; family Erebidae; genus Miltochrista; species Miltochrista miniata. The sequence goes on from OW121756.1 coordinate 26,799,484, forward strand.
GTCATTAACTTTATGGGAACTTCATAATTATGATCAATCAAGAGTTTTTGAACGTTAAAAATGTTAACAAAATATTATTAAAAATAATTTATAGAACTCAAAAGATATTTTTTTGATTGAAAACCACTTCCTATGACAAATAGTCGGTTAAAAATAATAGCATATTTTTCAATAATATTTCATAATTTTATTGTGACCTTATTTGAGTTCATTACGATTTTCACCGTTTAAGAGACGGTAGTCAAACAACCAACCAGTTATATCGAATATGGAGTGCGATCGTAAATACTTAGTCTATTAGAAACGTTTTCGCTTTAAAATATTTTATTACTAGCTGATGCGCGCGGCTTCGCCCGCGTGAAATTAGGTTCCCGTTCCTGCTTCCCGTGGGAACATTTTGCCGGGATAAAAAGTAGCCTATATGTTATTCCGGACTATACTCTATCCCTGTACCAAATTTCAGCCAGATCCATTCAGCCGTTAGAGCGTGATTGAGTAACAAACATCCAAACATCTAAACATCCAAACATCTTCACAAACTTTCACATTTATAATATTAGTAGGAAGTAGGATTTGTGTAATAAACACCATATTTGGTTTATAGCGCGTTGGTGTGACACACGTCCAATTTCGATTTCCTAATATATATTAATGATTTTCAACACTTGATTGATTCATGCCTTTGAAGATTTTAGAATTGGATGTGTAAGAGTTAATGGGAGATGTTAAGTTTAAATTATCAGTCATGAAGATTGAGTAGTGAGTTAGTTACTCAATATAACTTCTTTATAAGGGCATAATGCCAGTGGGTATCATAAGTTATTCTCAAAGTGTGCAATTTTTTTTCCAATGTGGCTTTGACTTATCTTCATTAATTGTGCTACGGAAATAGATTCGATATTACATATCATAGGTACGAATTGTGAAAACTACCCATTGTGCGAGGTGTAAAATCAGTACAGTGAATTGAATCGTTTGATAACGACGTGAATTAACTAAGTACAATTTTAAATAATATCTATCTATCTATCTATCTTCACGCCAAATCCCTTTCGGGGTAGGCAGAAAGAACCGAGCGCCACACGGCACGGTCCATACACACCTCACTTGCTTCCTCAACTTTCATTTTTCTTTTCATGCATGCACGTCGGTTCCTACGGCTCCTGACACCACCTTCAACCAACACACGATTAATTTGGTCGTGGTAGGTGTGTCGTGGCCTTCCCCGACTCCTACGTCCATCCACTTTCGCGTTGTATATCTGCTTTGTCATTCTTTCATCTCCCATTCGTTCCACATGCCCGAACCATCGTAGCATGCCCTTCCTTACTTTAACACCGACACTCTCTTTCAGACCAACTCTCTTTCTTACATCTTCATTCCGAACGCGATCTGCGAGCGTTACTCCGCAGATTTTGCGTAGCGCGCGCATCTCTACCGCGTTTATTCTACTTTCATGCGTTTCCTGCCATACCCAACTCTCGCTTCCATACGTTAGCGTAGGTATCAGCACCGCATTGTGAACTGCGAGCTGGGCCTTTTGACTTAAGCCCTTGGTACCTAAAAGTTTGCCTAACGCTCCATTCACACTATTGCCCGCAGTTACCCTCTTTTCTACATCAGCGGTGTACCGTCCATCCCTGCTAAATGCACATCCAAGATATACAAACTCATCCACCTGTTCCAGCACTACATCATTTATCCTGGCGTTCGTTCTGTCCTCTTCTCTTTCGAATACCATCACTTTCGTTTTAGTCGCATTCAAATGTAAGCCTCTCATTAGACAATCATCTTTCATCGTTGTGACTAGTGACTGTAGTTCTGATGGCGATTCGGCTATGAGCACGGCATCATCTGCATACAGCAAACAGTTCACAAGTAAGTCACCCATTCGCAATCCAACAGTCATCGATCTTACTCTCTTAAGACAATCGTCCAGGTACAGGACAAACAGCAGAGCCGACAGCACGCAGCCCTGTCTGACGCCAATGTTGACGTCAAACCAGGGAGACAGGCTGCCGCCCACCCGCACACATGCCGTACATCCCACATATGTAGACTGTACAGCACGAAGCAGCGCACCATCAATCCCGTATCCTGGCAATATATCCCAGAGATCCTTTCGTACAACTCTGTCAAATGCTTTCTCCATGTCCACAAAACCGCAGAAAACCTTCCGGCCTACAGCCAGCTGCTTCTCTACAATGTTGCGGAGCGAGAAAACTTGGTCCATACATCCCCTTCCATTTCGGAAACCACCCTGCGCCTCCCACAGTAATCCGTCAGATTCCACCCTCATTCTCCTTTCAATAATTTTGCCATACACTTTAGCTGCTATACTGATCAAACTGATGGCCCTATAGTTGGCGCACTCGATGCGTGAGCCCTTGCTTTTATACAAGGGCACGATGATAGCACGCCTCCAGTCCATTGGGACCCTTCCAGTCTTCCAGCATAGATTGCTCAATGACCAGAAGGCGTCCCGGACGCAAGGACCACCTAATTTGATCATTTCAGCAGATATCCTATCAATTCCCGCAGACTTTCCATTTTTCAAGCTTCGTATCGACCACTCAATCTCTTCCAAAGTAATATCTCCGCTTGATGCTGGCACCGCAAGATCAGTCATCGACTCCCTCGCAGTGCCCGCATCCGGGAGATATTCATACATTTCTCCAAAGTACTCATTCCACCGCTCTAACACCTCTAATGGGTCCGCAAGAATGTCCCCAGCTTTACTCTTTATCTTATCCATTCTGGAAACTGACGAACAGCTCCGAGACTTCTTGACCTCCCTCCAAAAGAGTTTGGTATTCATCTCGAAGTTCCTCGTCAGCTTCTCTTCCGCAATCATATTTATTCTTTCACGCTTCTCTTTCACTAAAGCTTTGGCTTCATTCTTGCAGAGGCGGTAAATTTCTTTCTTCGTGTCTTTCATACTGTCATTCAGTTGCAAAGATGAGACATAATCCAACCACGCTTTCTTCTTTCTAGCTACGCAGGATTGAACTAATATCTCATTGCTATTTTAATTGGATCCATCACTGTTTACTTTATTCCCTATATATTATCACGATTAAATGTCATTTTGGTGAAGACATTACTAAGTAATATTCAATAGAATCTATAAGCTTACGTATTTTCACACTTCTTGAACTAAAGAATTAAACGCGCTCCATCGAATTCTGCAGTACACAATAATTGATGAGAAGTTTACCAATGTTTATAGATAGATACGTAATTGTTATAAATCACTGAACATAATTCATTACTCAAGATAAATAATTACTGTTTCTCCAAGTATACCAATTTATAAAACATCTATAAAGCTATTATAAGTAAAGATATTGTGACATCATCGTGACTAGTCGTTTAGTAAGAAGCGTTTTTAAAATGTTTATTGAACGTATTGGTTTTCTATTTAGGAGGAAAGGCTGCCGATGTTTATTTTATGTTAGAGTGCTAGTAATTGTAATAGATAGTTAGAGTGAAGCGCTCGTGGCCCCGTGGATTCAGTGCTTTGTAAACGATCACTACAGTAAGCAACTTTCACTATGGCCAGTCCTTGGATGGGTGACCATCCATGTGACCACTTTGTGACGTTTATTTGAGCGTTTCCGTGCTTCGAAAGGCACGTTAAGCCGTTGGTCCCGGTTGCCAGTAAATGGCAGTCGTTAAGCCAATTTGAAGGCCTTTTAGGTGGCTTGAAAATATTTTTACCGCAGACAGTCACAACCTGCGCCTGTCCATATCAACACAGCAATACGGCTCACCACCTATTACATAGGAAAAATTCTGAAAAGGTGAAATGGGGGCATATAATATGCCTCTGCCTACCCCGTCGGGGATAAAGGCGTGACCATATATTAGCGAATTTAAAATATGGTTCTTATGACGTTTTTAAGCCATAAGCATAAGCCATGTACATAAGATATTAATTAAATAGTTATTTAAGCAATTGGCTTAGATGCTTTTACTATGAACGAGTTCTAATATTAACACAATTAGAATTTGAGAACATTATCGATATTTTATTAGTTACAAATAAAAAGACTAATAAAACAATAAGGCATGTATTTAAATCGATATCTGTTTATTCCCTTTTTTCGAACAAAATATTACAAAGTTAAACCAAAAATACTGAGTTGCACACTAATTATGCACACTAAATAAGTCAAATTCAATATACTGTTTAAAGGTGTTTGCAGAACTATTTTACTGAATAGATCACTATTATCAAAATCGTATATCTAAAAATTCCTTAGCTCAACAAACTTATTCAAACTTTTTTTAAGAAAACCATCGCCTAATTTACTTTTATGAACATCTTTTATTCTAATTAAAACCCAATTTAATCAGACATCTTTACAAAACTAAATTTTATTAATCAAAAAAATAAAAAACTAACCTAACCTAACCTATTCCGTTATAAGATTGTAAAATTTTGAGTGCAAGTAAGTATTTTTGATAAGCAATTCGTATTTTTGTTTAGCAAAATCTTATATCCGGTGTAAGAACGAAATTTTTGGTTTAAATTCGATAAAAAAGGTCTACTCGTTTTGTGTAAAATTTTAGTTTTTTACGTAGGACATGATTAGTTTATCAATTGGTTTTTTTGCACAGCATTTGATTTTCTGGTTTGCGTTCAGTAAATTAGTGGAGTTACCTAGTGTGCAGAAAAATTAAACAGATGTGCATTTAAAAATATCCCAAACAATAATAGTTATTAAGCTATTGCATAGCTTCTATCGCGGGCCTTGCGTGGAGACCGAATCCAGAAATTGTGTCACGAAAACGAATCACACTCTCGGCTACCTTCGGCCACGTTCGTGTATCTCGTCTCGCACTTCATAATTTTTTTGTTTACCAAATGTCTAATAATCCAAAAATTGATGCTTGTACACAGAATCGATCTTGCGCCTTCTGCGTACCGATCCGCGTCTTAACCACTCGACCAAAGTTGAATTAAGAGTGCTGGTCGAATTTAGAGTTCTTAATGTGAAATGACAATTTCGATGCTGTCAATTACATTAGGTGCTGTCAATTTACTTCGTCTAAATAAAAATTCGACTGTAGGTGTATAGGTCAAGTATTGTATTCTCTTTGGTATAGGTATTCATCATCTATGTACAACAGTGAACTGTACTCGTATAATTTGTGTAAAAAGTGTTTTAAATATGAATAAACAAAGTGCATTTATTAATGAAGAAAGTCACGAAAAATAGTGAAAGAAAATGAGTGAGTACTCTATGTACATACATTTTATTATTATTATCACCAATGCAGTATTATTTTTTGTTTTGTTAATTTATATATAATACTGCTATAAAGATAACCAAACCCGGGAGTACGTTCCCATGGGAAGCGGGAAGAAAATTTCACGCTGACGTAGCCGCGAGCGCCATCTATCCCATACCTATGTACTTCAAACGTGTCATAAAAAATATATGCATATTTCAAAGAATGTCTATTATTACCATAGATTTAGGATTTTTCGATTATTACCATAAAATTTGTAAAAATAGTTTTTGTAGACAAGAAGAAACCTATTGTTTTATCTCTTAACTAGCTGACCCTCGCAACTTTGTTTACGTCACACAAGGTCTATGAAATTAGAGGTATTTATTAATCATACTCATCAAGTAGCGTGTGAATCTGCCCTGTTTGCTTAATCAAAATAGAGCTTAATGGTTAAAGCTATTCCTCAGTATAGAATTTTCCTCAGTATAAACAATTTACATACAAACACCGGCGTGATAGAATTTTATTACATGTATCAATGTAGTAGACGTAACGTGTATATAATGACATCAATCAAATGTCATCAATATTCTGAAAAAGAAATTAAAAATAGAGTTCACAAACTCTTTTGAAAATACATACTGTACCTACCTTAGAGGATCGTTATGAAGATAACAGGATAGTTAACAACCATCCATAGAAAATAGATGGTATAATGCTGAATACCGCAAAGGACAATCGGCGCAGCATAGAATGGGGCCTATACTGATATCCTGGAGGATTTAAATGATGCCGATGTCCTGTGCCTGCTGAGGCACACACACACCGTCATGCATGTCAGCAGGACAACGTGCAGGACAACGAGCAGGATGAGGCAGCGAATGGCTGGACTGAAATTAATATCGACAGACGCAAGAGATGTGGTGGAGGCACTAATTCACGTACCTCGGGAGTGTCGTGTCAGAAACTGATGGGATAGAAGAGTACCCTACATCATTTCGAGTCTCGCCAAGGCCAGAACAACCTTTACACAGCTGCGCCCCGTAGGCAGTTGCGAAAATGGACACGAAGAGTGAAACTCAAAACAAAGTAAACGTTAAAACTGTACTGCTAACTGCTATACGGATGCGAGACATGGAAGGTCACTAAAGACATTTCGCACCAGCTACCAGCTATAAGTCTTCGTCAAACGCTGCCTCCAATGGATCCTCGGTACATACGGGCCCGAGAACATCACGAACGTAAGACTATTGGAACGCTGCAGTGAGACCCCTATCCACCAACAGATCAAACGTCGGATGATCACATCATACCAAGGCAAGCCTTACTGAAACTACTGGTAGGGTTTCAAAAACTGTTCGATAGTAAGTAGGTACATTTATTGATAGTGGCTATAGGCTACATAACATAATGCTAAGATTAATAGGAGCGGTGCAGCAATGAGGAATGTTTCGAAAACGGAAAACATTTCATCGTTATAAGAGTATCCGTTGCGCCTCTGCGTAAATGGTTGAAGTTACATAAAAATAATATATTACAAAATAATTGTTCTTCTTAAAAAGTTCTAAAACAAAATACCTATTAAGCTATTGCATAGCTTCTATCGCGGGCCTTGCGTGGAGACCGAATCCAGAAATTGTGTCACGAAAATAAATCACACTCTCGGCTACCTTCGACCACGCTCGGCCACGTTCGTGTATCTCGCACTTCATATACCAACGTGTACACGTGAGCGTTTGCATAACGTGTACCTATGTATATGAAGTGAAGTAGGGTGAAGTGGGGTGGGCTGAGGTGTGTAGGGTGGGGTGAAGTGAAGTGGGGTGTGGTGAGGTGAATTGGTGTGAGGTGGGGTGGGGTGAGGTTAGGTGGAGTGGAATTTTGGCCTTTTGGACTTTGGCCCTTGGGACTTTTGGACTTTTGGCCTTTTGGACTTTAGGACTTTTGTACTTTTGGACTTTTGGCCTTTTGGGCTTTTGAACTTTTGGACTTTTGGAATTTGGTTTTTTGGACTTTTGGACTTTTGGACTTTTGAACTTTTGGAGTTTTGTACTTTTGGACTTTTGGACTTCTGGGACTTCTGGGACTTTTGGGACTTTTGGAACTTTTGGGACTTTTGGGACTTTTGGAACTTTTGGGACTTTTGGGACTATTGGGACTTTTGGGACTTTTGGGACTTTTGGGACTTTTGGGACTTTTGGGACTTTTCGGTCTTTGAGGACTTTTGGGTCTTCAAAAGTCCAAAAGTCCAAAAGTCCAAAAGGCCAAAAGTAATAAATAAATAATAAAATAAATATTGTTGGACATTCTCACACAACAAAAAAAGTCCAAAAGTTCAAAAGGCCAATAGGCCAAAAGTCCACAGTCAAGTAGGTACCTACTTGGTACTTTACTTTGTTGAACATGGGCCTTATAATCTTACTTCTTACTAATATTATAAATGCGAAAGTTTGTGAGTGTGGATGTTTGTTACTCTTTCACGCTCAAACCGCTGAACGGATCGGGCTGAAATTTGGTACGGAGATACATTATAGTCTGGAATAACACATAGGCTACCTTTTATCCCGGGAATAACTTCCCGCGGTAAGAAATTTTACGCGGGCGAAGCTGCGGGCATCAGCTAGTATTCTTATATAGAAATAATTATACTAGCATAGTTGGTAAAAAATGCTATGTAATAGCTTTACCGCGGCAGTCCCCGAGTGCCACACGTCTTTTTTTTATTCCTGAATTTTACGTAATTTAAATATATTGTCAGGCCAATAAAAAATAAATAAAACATTACCGACTATATTTACGAAACATTACCGACTATATTTACGAGTTCTAAATTTCAAACATGCTAGTATCGTGTAACAGTTAAATGTAAGGTTTTATTATTGTATAATGTATCACATTGGGTATTCAAATGAAGGTAAGTACCGCTTCACCAAGTTATGGTTACCTAAATAGTTTATGTTAATGTTTGGTATTTCATTAAAGTTCTGTATTTTAAGGTCCATCTTGTCGGTTTATAATGTGTTTGGAAAGATTTAGTTGAATGGTTTTATATAAACATTGGAACTAATTTGGAATAATTTCTAACTGATTTGAAGAAATGTGATGGCAAGTTTGACCCACTTGGATAGCCAGAAGCATACCTTTAGGTGAATTCGAGTCGTGTTCCAACCAACAACTATAATAGAAGGCGAATGTAATACCCTAACTACGAGCTAGGTTCTGCTATGATATAAGATTTATCTGGGCGGCATTCTTGGGGAAACGTCATCTGTCTCATATTAAGAAACGGCAAAATATGAAACAAAAGTCATTCCATTCCACCCCTATATTTCAGTCCCCGCATTCAAGTCGAGAATCGGTGACCTGGTAAGTACTCTGTCCTACATATATACATTAGTCACGCCTTTGTCCTAGAAGGGAAAAGCAGAGACATAGTATACGCCCACATTTCACCTTATAGTTTTATGTCCCACGTAATAAGAGGTGAGCCTATTGCCGTGTTGAAATTGACAAGCGCGGGTCATGACTACTCGCATATACTCTGTCCTGCTGTATTTTTACATTATAATTTGTTGGGTCTTTGCATCATCCAGGGCACGACCTGTTCAAGTGCAATGCCAATATAACATGCCCACCTAACGTAATAAATATGTGTGTAAGCGCGGTTTACTAAATTGGTGCGATCGAATGCACAGCAAGGGAAGCGCGGGAAAATTCTGTGCCATAGGCTACTTTGTATCCTGGTAAAATGAGCATAACAGATAGTACTATATAAATACTCTTGTATACACAAACAAGAAAGTGTAATTACAAGTGAAAAGCGGAATATTGCTCATTACTAACAATCTGCGGGGCCAAGATGCTTAATACCTCTCTTCCAACCATAGACAGTAGGTAGAGAACGTATGGTTTTTAGTCGGTAAGAGTTCGGCATAGCATCTATGTCGGATTTTTATTACATAAAAAAAACCTGTCCTAAAGCTTATCAAGTCCTAAGGTAACCTTAGGACTTGATACGCCATTGCTCCGTTAAGATTAGTTTTACTACTGTGGCTACTCTTAACTGTTGTGAGCTAGGATTGACGAATTGAGGATGTATAATGCGTTCCTCTTTCTCCCCTCTATTACAGTTTTAAAAACTATAGTATAATACACCGTTAGTTAAATACTGCGAATAATTTCACTACCTACTGCAAAACAGTTATTCGACATTTTCATTGTATCTAACAGTAAAGTCAAACACTAACCAAACACGCTTCTTCGCAGTCTTTGTTGTCAATTGGTAATTCTCACTTTTGTCGCAATCTAAGTACCTATCTATAATAAACTTCAGTGAACTGGCTGCGTAGTCGGGAAACCTGACCACGTCTATCGCGCCCACATCTTGCTAAAACGCCTTTACAACCAGTAAACAACATTCAAAGTAGTATTGTACTGCCCGATCTTAAAGTAATTTTTACAATAACGCAATAAACGTTTACATATAAAAATATTGGAATCAAAATTGTAAGTTAGTACAAGGTACGAAGGATGACTTTCGTTTGCAGATGACCTATAACTAGATCTGTGTGAAAGAGACGCTCTAAAACCTACAGATTTACTTACACTGCACAATAGTACAGGAAAAAGGTCGTATTTAATAACAGTCCACTTATATGCGGTCGGTGTATGAAAATTAAAACCTTTGGGAATGTGTATTGTTGTTGTATCAGGAAACTTGATAATGAATGATTATTTTCCTTTGAAATACTTTTTTATATATATCCATTGTGTGGGATAAGCTATAATTAAACGAACTCAAAATCCATTTGACGGTATGCGGTTACTTTGTTGAAGTGACCTATGACCGGTTACAGCACCGGAGCCGACAATTGCGCGTTGGCACCTGTTATGCGTATGGGAAAAAGGAAATTTACCTTAGAGAGTGGCACTTTACTTACCGAGTTGAACCGGTACTTCTAGTAATGAGAAACATAGTTGCAATACAGTTTCATGCAAACAGTTGTGTACTTACATTTTCAAATGAAATTCTAGATGCAAATTACACATTGTATAGCTTCACGGATTCTTTTACGATCTCCCGATAAATGCATGTTAATGGTACTTTAAAAAGATGTTCTGATTGCCTTTACGACTGTGCCTTGTAGTCAGTGAAAATCAACTGTGTAGTAGTCAATAATCTCAACTTTCCCACCCGAGTTCGCCGCAGACGTGCCCCAGTCTATCGACCTCCATGACCGGAGGCCTGAGGATGGAGAGGGGGCTGCTCAACGCCCTTATTGAAGCAGGCCATAGATGACAGCGTGACGTAAGGGATTCACGCCTCCCCCCCCCCCCCAAGAAGCGGGATAAGACCCAAAAACACGGGATTAGCACCCGAACACCCCCCCCCCCCCCCAGGTGATAGGATTTTCCTCACGTTAAAAAAAAGTAGTCAATCATCTTACTACTTTAATAAATTTCACTCTGAGTAGCGTATTAACCTTGTAGGTATAACATTATATAAAGTTTAGCAAAAAACTAACACTCAAATTACACCTAAATCTCTACTCATCACACAGGCACATTACAAATAATAAAATATAATATGGTAAACATTCAACTCACGTCAGCAACATTGCAAAACTCATTACATTCAATGAAAGGTGCGGCGGCTACTTTTAAAACCATTAACACGTCCATCTTATAGATAAATATCTGCAAGTAATGAATACAGCACATCACTAGTTCACTTTTACACAACACTAACTTAGCTTCTTCTTATAAGTTGTGATTGCTTACGATAATCATTTATCTTAAAGAATTTTATACAATCTTTATTGTATATGTGTAAAAAGCTCCACATTAACATTGATTTGGTTTTTATGTGTACGTCTGAGACTTTGAATTCCAACATAAATTCGTAAAAGGTATGATGATCAATATTAAATTGCATATTTCACGGTCAAATAAAACAGTTTGTGTCTTTATGAACTTAACAGTTTCCCACAGTGGTGGTCTGTCACTAAAGCATTTCAATAACAAAAATATAAAGTAAATCTAATTAAAATGTTTAATAATAACCTTGTTCGATAGAGAACACACTAAGAATTCGTTTTCTGTTAATATAATAATTATCATCGTTTAATGACTTAGAATAGAAAATGCATGATGTATTTCATTCCAACACGCATTTGTAGCCGTTTGAAAATTTTCATTTAGCTATCTATACATATGTTTACAGTTATTGTCTAATAACTAATTACTTTTATGTTCCAAGTCCTACCGTAAAAATCTATTGAAAGAGCAAGGTACTTTAAAAATTTGCACTGCATAAGATCGGAAAGTCCATACATGTTGTAAACGTTTTTGCTGTCGGAATCTTCATAAAAATAAATATACTACTCGTGAAAGGCAGGAATGAGTATTTGTATAGTCTACAAAGGATCCCATTTCTTAAAATTGTCAAAGAAAAAAAATTTTTCAATAAAAAATAAAACCGACTTCAAACAAATCCTGAAAAATAAAATTTACAAAGCACATTCAGATCCAGATCCAGGAGAAAACGAGGGCAACCACCGAAAATTGTAGGGACAACTAGTGCGTTTGTTAACTTTTTAATTAAGTGCTTTATTGTTGTACACTTTAATGAATGTCTGGAGTCGATCTGATGATGGAACCGAAAGACAGTCGAGGGAATTCCTTAATGATTTACTGCAGCTACCTTGTGTTTGGGCTTGATTGATTTGTATTGATGAGAACTTTCACCTAGATAGATATATTTTTCGGTTCACCCGTCACTAAAAATAATGAAAAAAAAATTTTTCAATAAAAAATAAAACCGACTTCAAACAAATCCTGAAAAATAAAATTTACAAAGCACAAAGTAATATGTATTTTGATTTATTAGATTTTTTAAATATAATATTGAAGTCGGCGCCAAGTAAACCCATTGTTTTATGTAGGTACTCGTATTATTCATGGCACCAACTTCAATATTATATTGAATAAAATCTAATAAATCAAAATACATATTACTTTGTGCTTTGTAAATTTTATTTTTCAGGATTTGTTTGAAGTCGGTTTTATTTTTTATTGAAAAATTTTTTTTTCATTATTTTTAGTGACGGGTGAACCGAAAAATATATCTATCTAGGTGAAAGTTCTCATCAATACAAATCAATCAAGCCCAAACACAAGGTAGCTGCAGTAAATCATTAAGGAATTCCCTCGACTGTCTTTCGGTTCCATCATCAGATCGACTCCAGACATTCATTAAAGTGTAGAACAATAAAGCACTTAATTAAAAAGTTAACAAACGCACTAGTTGTCCCTACAATTTTCGGTGGTTGCCCTCGTTTTCTCCTGGATCCCATCATCAGATCCTGACCTGGTGAAAATGGGACCACCTCAGAAGTAAACCCTATTCAACAAAAAAAGAAATTTTGAAATCCCTCTATAATTGACGGAAATATCGCTTAACATACATAAAAAAAAATACATACAGACGAATTGAGAACCTCCTCCTTTTTCTGAAGTCGGTTAAAAAACAGTATGACCCTATGTAAGCCTACCAAAAAGATCCGATATCTTTGGACAAGAGATAAAATAATTATACAGTTATCAATTTAGTAAAAATTTTCAGTCATGTCCATATCATCATCAGTTCTGGATTATTTTTATTAGACCGGTTTGGCTTTAATATTGCGCACCTATCTACTTATGAATAAGTAGCGACACTTATACGAATGATAACGACTTCTTCTAAAACATAATGCCTTACAAGAAGCCGAAACTAGACGATGGGAATAAAATATTGCCCTTATTTCAGCATCTTGCAGTACAGTTATAGAAACAAACGATGGGCACGAACTACCGTCACGTCAAGCATTTATCAACGCCATTCTGCGCGCTTCTCTCTAGTTTAAGTAAAGGTGAACTGAATTTCCTTTTCTTTCTGAGGAATTCACGTCTTTATAGTTCATCGCGGTTTTATTTCTGTACAATTACACAAGTACTATTTAGAATAGGTATTCAATAATGATGATCAGCATGCCTAGTTAACTTACTGATTATTGGATACAGGGATTTTTGCACAACACCTATCAAAAGTGATATCGTCACGTGTATGTGTGTTTACCTGAATCAGGAAATAGGTACTTAACCCTAGAACCGTACCCATCATAGACTTTAAATAACAGTACCCAGGGGTACTAGTGTACCCCGTTACAGAAAACATTTTTTTCATATGAATAGACATTTATTAATATAATCAACATACATAGACTTATATGGCACTTATTTCAGTCTCACGTTACATAATTAAACAAAAAATTACCAAACTTATATTAACAGTTTTGGCAAATCTTCTATTGGTGCTCTAAACATATAAAATTTTTACATTTTTCACATCGAGTGCTTGACTTACGGTCTTTTGACCTGGGACAAAAGGAACATCTACCAGATTTTGAATCTGAAGAGGATGGAGCACTAGAAGGTCGTGCTTTTTTAAAATACCGCCCATACTTATTTTTGCATGCATTTTGTAGATGCATACCCAGGGGTGCTGTAGTACTCCACTCAGGCTTGCCACGATCACACGCTAACAGGACTCGCGCCTGGCCGATGCTTCGACACGATCCCCCGCCCCCCGTAAATACGCGGAGGTGCGAAAAGATCCGTTTTAAAACAAAAAAGTTATAGCCAATATTAAATTTTTTTTTTCAGTTGTACCCCAGGGTACGGTTCTAGGGTTAAGGCATAGTGGTATAGGATGTGATTGCATTCCACAGTTGACAGAGGGGTGATATTTATCAACCCAGAACACTTCAATAATGACGCCTGCAATGGAACCTTGGGTCTGCGTGTGTAGAAAGAAGTCAATGATCTATAGCTATCTTTATCTCATACCATGTTCTTCATGTGAAAACCTTCGGATTTCGTTAAATGCTTATATTACTATCTTGTAATGGCTCTCCGTTATAATGAGCCTAATATTTGTCAAAGATGTACGTACCTCTACAACGAACGGTCATCGAAGTTTATTCTAAGTGTCAATGGCCTGGGTTAAGTTGATAATTCAATTAGACACATTGATTATCACGACAGCGAACCGTTATAAGTCATTGTTCATCAGCTAAACAACTTGCTTATGCTTGTACTGTACCATTATTTAATGCTTACTGCAATGATGCAATGACAATAATTTGTGACTCTTTGAACATCTTTATTCTTCGGAAATGAAACTCACTCAGAAAATAGCTCTCTCACGATAGCAATTCATAATTGAATTATAATTAAAAATAGTCACAGTTCAAGATGAAACGGGAAATAACCGCAGATGTCTTGCAAACATGCCCTTAAGCCGCGGCTTGAGCTCCGTATAATTGTTTACATCATCTTCTTAGTCACGTAATTGCGATTACTAATGCACGAGCCACCCATTTTGTGGTAACGGTGTAATACCTATGCAATTCGTATAATGCGTTTGGGTACCTATGCAATGCGTATTTGGGTAGATATTTTAGTCATTTGTGTAATCTTAAAGGAATTCTCTTGCAGAATGAACCTAACACGTGTCGTTAACAGATTGACGTTGTCATTTTTGTTTTATTTCAAACTTTGAACAGATGAGATAATTTTGAAAAGCAATTAGTATGCTGACTCAATCACAAATTTAATGTGAAAAAATTTTTGATCTCGAGCAGGATTTGAACCCGCGTCTTCTGGTTTGCCGGACCAGACGCCTTAACCAACTAGACCACCGAGACACTGCTCTCGACCGTCAAATTCTTTCACCTCATTACGTCTTGGGGCGACGTAGGCACCATCTACCGGTAACTTAGTAAAGTTGCACGGCTCGAATGTATAGAATTGCACCTATATAATCATTCGACTTGCGATGATACCTGCCCAAACATTAGTTAATTACCTGCCCAAACATTAGTTAATGTTTGGGCAGGTATCATCGCAAGTCGAATGATTATATAGGTGCAATTCTATACATTCGAGCCGTGCAACTTTACTAAGTTACCGGTAGATGGTGCCTACGTCGCCCCAAGACGTAATGAGGTGAAAGAATTTGACGGTCGAGAGCAGTGTCTCGGTGGTCTAGTTGGTTAAGGCGTCTGGTCCGGCAAACCAGAAGACGCGGGTTCAAATCCTGCTCGAGATCAAAAATTTTTTCACATTAAATTTGAACAGATGATCCACGTGACCTAGTGACGTAGTTTAATGCAACCGAGTCACAGACTACAGACAAAGTCTCGCCATAAGCCCCTCTGCACTCTATTTTATAGAGAGGGGCTAAAACTGTAAAATGTATCGCATAAGGCCAGGTGATATCGTTTTAAAATAAAATCCATGCGTTGTAAAGGAAACTATTAAGATTCTTATGTAGTAAGTAAACTTGTTTTATTAGACGAGTATGTAGGTAACTATTTAATGGCTGAGATGTGTGGGAGAGTGTGATTGGAAAACCTTTGAAATTTAAAATATTTGCACTACTTTTATGCTCACGATTCTCTATTCAGAGAGTAAAACCTATAAATCAATCTGTAGATATATTGTAATTGATTTACAAGCAAGCCCGTCTTTTAACAGCTCTAACTGGAAAATAAATCCTTAAACGACGTACAATGGCTTGAAAGCCTTCAGTTAAGTTACTAACTCACGTGACGCTCTCCATGACGTGATGTGCAAATGAAGGAGACATCCTTATACTTATTTTACTTGAAAACCGCCATGCTCCGGGCGTTTTGCCGTTGAAAATAAAATGCACTAAAATGGTTAGCGTTGAGATGCCAGAGATGTGAAACCTATGGCTGCTGTAAGTCAGACAAACATACAACTATTATACGACCATGGAAAATGGTCAAGAAATATATTTATTTATTTACAGGCGTACGAGTATGCTGCCTCCATTTTTACTGCCTTCCGCTTTGATATTGAAGAGTTAAGAGAATTACGGCGTATAATTTTATTACAGTACCTGGTATATTTTAATGCCTTAATATACAAGTATCTACTTATGAAACCAGTATAATTGATACAGGGTTATGAAGATTTTTATCAAAAAGGAGATAAAACTTATCTTCGTGATTACTATTCTCTTTACTTGAGCTTAATGTTACGGTTGCTTCCAACCTTGGAGACATTGACTGCTTGCTGTCAATATTCGACTTTTTCGGTTGCTGTCTGAAATGACACCTTTACAGGTGACTGACAGACAGCAAGTGTACAACACTGATCTGGAGGTGACTTAAACCCGGAGTACCTTAGTCCCACGCCTGTAATACTTGCAATTACTGTACTCAGTGTTAAACAAATACGGTGAAACCTATTAGAGTTCCGACAACTTTGTCCACTGAATTTCCGTTTGAGTGACAATTTAAATTAATGTTCGCTTATTTATTGTTCACAGATTCAAAGATGGCGGTACGATTATGAGGTCGGACGGTGAACTACTTTTAGGTAAGTCTAGAATGTAAATTGTATTACACTATTATGCAGACAAACATGCTTTTGGCAAACAATAATGGATCTACTCCGGTGGTTAATTGACTATTTATATGGATAAATGCCTTCTCGGTAATAGGAAGGTGTGGCTCAATCTGTGAGGAATTAGTTTGCAACCCACGCTTCTTGAGTTGACAAAATAAAGTCATTAAATGTATTTTGACAGGGCAGGATTCTGACAATGATTTAGGAGCCCAGAATTCTGTAAGTAGGTTGAATTGAATATTATTGCACTTTAAAGTGAACTACAAAATCGTGGTTGCGTCAGTCAGGATGCAAGTTTGAAAACATTCCTGAAACTACTAAGCTTAGAAATGTCTTGTTGTTGTCTTGTTGTTTTTTTTATGTAGCTAAGGCTCCCTTAGCTACATAAAAAATAGGTAGGCGCCACATCACGTGTTTGATGAAATAGAAATGTTTGTCTGGCAGCTGAAGACAGTTCGATGTGACGTTTATTAGTCTTGTTATAAACAATTCAAGTCTATCCTCACCCATGAATTACTGCGGCTCTGTTTAAGCTTACATTAGAATCGGTGGGGTCTAAGAACATAGTGGCTCTAAATTACTACTAAGAAAAGACATTTTATATATATTATCTCCAAGTCACATGTAAACTGCATATTAAATTAGCAACGAAATAGGCTCTTAATAGAATCTAGGACTTTTGTTACTCCACGTCGAAGGTATTAAAGATTTTTATGACTCCTATTTTAGTAGGCATGTGTAATAGTAAATTGATTGCATGTTTTGATCTATTATAATATAAATTTAGACTGACGAATATTTATACTATAGTGAAGGAGAATTTTAAACATCTAATTACATCCTTATTATTTACAGTTCTCTGACCACCGATTAAGCACACCACAATCTAAAAGTCTTCATATTATTCCGTTACACCATGTTTTTTTAAAGCATTTGAGTAATGCGATGGGGCCCTACCGAAATCTTCGGGGCCCAAGCCAGTCTTATCTGCAAGTACAGTAACTGCTGACGGACCGGACGAGACTAGAAACAAAACCCTGTAGCAATGTCATCTTTTCCTAAAATGTTGGGACACGTCTACGTCCATTGTTTCTTCAATTAACATTTACATACGCCTATATCTTCCGAGCATATATTTTATGTGAGGTGCTACAAATTGTCCTTAGCGGTTGTATAACGATAAACCATGTTCGATGGCTGCACCAAGCCATTTGTATGGTGTAAATTGCTCACGCGTACCTGCATTGCATAAGTAATGAAGCAACAAATTTTGCTAATCAAATGTTCTAACGATCTAGAAAGCTTTATTTATTGATTATAATCTACATTATTTACATGTTGACGGCAAATAAATACTGTAGTTCAGTGCTTAAAAGGTTTAGGTATTGTGAACTTCTAGCCTAAAGGCCAATTGTGATTGTGAAGTACTTAACGTCAATGTATTTCTCAGCAAATCGCGATGAGGTCCAACTCTCAGACTGAAATTGAGGCACTATAGTATATTATCTTCTAAATAGGATAGAAGAAAGTAGTGGAATATTGGGCATTCTGTCCCACTTTAAGTTCGCATCGTCGCTATCGCTCCTTGCTCACGTGGGACAGATCGCCCAATATTCCACATTTTAAAAATGTAACCTAACCTAACATTTTTATAAAAAATAATTTAAAAAATAAAAATTGCTGAAGCTCCCTCCATGTTCATTACTTACCATTTATAACCCACAACGTTTTCTGTATCCAGTTGGGTTCGACTACTTGTAGTTATAAATACGACGGGACGTTCCCGTTGCAACACGGCTCGAGAAACTGGAAGTTAGTTCACGTCGTTCTGGTTCACTGCAACTGGCTTCTTCGGACCGCAAAATATTCAGGAAGTTTGGTTTATTTTTTCTGTAAAAGAAACAAAGTGTTAATTATAAACGTACTGAATCAAAGTGACTAAGAACTTGGGATCAAAGTATACTAAGTATGAATGTTAACAATCAAAACACAAACTTAGTTGAAAAAAGTTGAAGTTTTGAAGCGCTCGTGGCCCCGCGGTCTCAGTGTTCTGTACACGATCACTGTGGTTAGCAAGTTTCGCTGTGGCTGGTCCTCGATGGGTGAGCAATTTGTATCAATTCTTTGTGCGAGCGTTTCCGTACTTCGGAAGGCACGTTAAGCCGTTGGTCCCGGTTGTCAGTAAAATGGCAGTCGTTAAGCCATGTTGAATGCTTTTCTGAGCGCCTTGAAAATTTTCAATAGCAGGTAGTCACAACCTGCGCCTATCCATTTCAACATGGCAATACGGCGTTCAGAGTCGGCAGCGTGGGTGTAGCGCCTCCGGTGTTACAATCATCTATAAGCTGCGGTGAGCACTTACCATCAGGTGGGTCGTAAGCTTGTCTGTCACCTTAGTAGTATAAAAAAAGAACATAGTGAAACCTACCTCTGTGTGGTTTTAAGGTCAGATGAATTTCTTTTTCGTCGAACGCTGTCTGACTCCAACGGAGGTGAAGTGAGGATCTTCGATTGTTTTTGCTTTTTCTCCACCGGCTTACGTTTCTTTGGTGCAACAGACTCCACTACAGAACACGTTTCAAACTCCGAATCAGACCTGTTAAGATACAATCAAATCATAAATAAAATATTCTCAGATTTTCAGTACATCAGGAATAGATAGGACATGAAAGTTAACACAGCCGACAGACAAAAACCGGGTTCGTAACTGAACAACATCATGAGGAATAGATAGGATATGAAAATGGGTGCATGAGGTCCAAGCGTCCTCACCTTTAAGCGGTGCACCTGTTGACTAACGGATGAGGGAACGATAAAGGCATTCCTAGGGGGTTGGGATGTTAGACAGCAATCGCTACCATCAATGTTGAAAATCAAAAGTCAAACAATAGCTGCTCTAGCAACCAAATAAAACTGGACCCCAGGCTCCAAATCCCAGTAGGGTTTGGTAGCTACTGAGAATGCACTAAGATGAAGAGAAGATGAAAATGAACACAGCTAGCAGACAAAAACTAGGTCCATAGCTGAGCATTTCTACTATTAAAAGAAGAACTTACTCACATGATAGAAATCTGGTTATTTCTTGTCACTTGTCACTTGTCACTTGTGAGATACTGGTTCGAATGTGATTTTTCATTCAAAAATTCCGAGTTTTATACAAATAAAATCTCGATTCAGCAATAATTTACCTCACTACAAATTGAACCTTAATAAAATATATTTGCAAGTGTATCATTATATTTATGTTGCTTACGCCCGATTGATCATGAATCATATTTTAAACAAACCTAATCAATTTAAGTCTTTTATAACTGGTACTAGTGGGCGTCCGTGGCTGATATTTTACCGGTGAAATATATTCTCAGGATAAAAGTAGTCTAATATTATACATTATTACACCAACTATCTGTCAACCAAAGTCATGGTTTCGAATCCAGAAATTTGTTTGAGATCTTAGCGATGAATTCAGCACCTATTATGTTGGTTGGTATGCCTGTGCCTACCTCTTCGAGGAATTTTAGATGCTTCGTTTCCACTTGTTGAAACGATTACTCCCCTGACCGATAGATGACGTTAGCTGTCTTGTTAATTTGAAAACACATGTAAGCATTTGTAACATATATTTATTCTTACACGTTTAGTCAAAAGCTGTTGTTTAAAATGAAGTACACACACACTTTTATTTTATTTATATGTAATATTTTAGACGCTGAAAAACAATTAAAATTATTTTTGAGATTGAGCACAGCGCCATCTAACGAATATTGGACACACTTGTTAAAACGCTTACTCCCCTGACCGATAGATGACGTTAGCTGTCTTGTTAATTTGAAAACACATGTAAGCATTTGTATCATATATTTATTCTTACACGTTTAGTCAAAAGCTGTTGTTTAAAATGAAGTACACACACACTTTTATTTTATTTATATGTAATATTTTAGACGCTGAAAAACAATTAAAATTATTTTTGAGATTGAGCACAGCGCCATCTAACGAATATTGGACACACTTGTTAAAACGCTTACTCCCCTGACCGATAGATGACGTTAGCTGTCTTGTTAATTTGAAAACACATGTAAGCATTTGTATCATATATTTATTCTTACACGTTTAGTCAAAAGCTGTTGTTTAAAATGAAGTACACACACACTTTTATTTTATTTATATGTAATATTTTAGACGCTGAAAAACAATTAAAATTATTTTTGAGATTGAGCACAGCGCCATCTAACGAATATTGGACACACTTGTTAAAACGCTTACTCCCCTGACCGATAGATGACGTTAGCTGTCTTGTTAATTTGAAAACACATGTAAGCATTTGTATCATATATTTATTCTTACACGTTTAGTCAAAAGCTGTTGTTTAAAATTAAGTACACACACACACACACACACACACACACACACACACACACACACTTTTATTTTATTTATATGTAATACTAGCTGTGGCCCCCGGCTTCGCCCGGGATACTTTTCGATAAACCTTTATGTCCTGTGTATTCCATTAGGGCTAGATTTTGATTAAATGGTTTCTAATGAATCCTTACATTATTGGGGTAGATTGGCCATTACCATTTCAGGACTCAGGGTTCAAGAATTTCGGTTGGGTGTTGATAGGTGACTGAGCTGGCCAGTTATTTTGTTAATATAGATTAGATAAATAGGTGGTTAAATGAAAGGAATTGTTAACACCTCTTTGTGAACCTCATATTTGGTGTTTCCCTCGGGCTGCAGAATAATGAGACTGTTCGATTTCTGATGCGTCTATGCAAAAAACACTCAATTATAAGTAAAGTAGCTTAAGCCTGCCATTTTAGTGACTGTTCCTGTGCCCTATTTATTTTAGGTCGTCAATTAAAAGGAGAGTAAAAGTATGTATAATACGTAGGCGTAAACGCAGTTGCGAGGATCAGCTAGTTCTGAATAAGAGGAATAGGCATTACATTGCGTAGAAAGCCTGAATATCTTTAAACAACAACAGCGCCGTAAAATACGTGTAATTCACTTTTGTTGTCCAAACTAAAGTTGATAGGGAAAGTTTATTGTAAAACGGATCAGTAGACTACAATATACGATCTATCGTTTTCAGCCAGTACATGTAAGTTTTGGGCACTCGATACTCTTGAACAACCGACATATAGCTGACCATGTGAAAAGCAAGGAGTGCCCAGGTGATTTCCTGCCACTTTCAATGTTTGACCCTGTTATTTAATAATTGTCATTGTAAAAGCTAATTTTAGGGGAAATTGCAACCTTTTGAACAGGAATGGCAAATTGTCGGGAATTATCGGAATTATCGGAATGGGGGCAATTAAAACGCACTCTCCTTTGGCTGATCCAGTAATAACCACTGTTCTGATGTATAGTGATCACTGATCCTCTGGATGGGCTCTGGCACTGGGGAGAAATATTATGAGCGCGCAGCACTCCATACGCTGGTGGAGTGCACGGCTTGAGCGCAACAGCGCCAGGTCCTCGTAGTAGGTCTGGATGTGGACACTCTCTCGCTCAAGACTATGGTGCGAGCCATGCTTTCCAGCGGGAGTAAGTGGGACTGCGACGCCTCTTTCTGCGAACAGGTCATGCTCGTGAGAAGGAGACGTCGGGGCGGGAACGGAAGAGAACTTTCCGCTCTGGGCGCCGTCGACGTGTCTTCACCGAGGACTATCGGCCTCCATGACCGGTGGACTGAGGACGGTGAGAGGGTCGCTCGCCATCCTTACAGAAGCAGGCCCATGACGGCTGTAAATTTGGAAAAACATTTAAAATTAGCTCATCTTAAATTGCGACTGGGGCAAAATTCATTTGTAAACTGATAGGTATTTGCCATATGGATCAGTTTCTAGTCGGCCCTCGCCTATTTCAAGCAGTTTATTTGCATAAGCACTACACTCTTGGTCATTAAAAGCTGTACACGCATGTTGCACGTAAGATGAAGTTTTTCCACCTTAGCCCACGGTGGCGACGCCTTCAGACAGGCGTTTATTTCATCTGCTCTCCTCAAGTACTCAAATACAGCTTTCTTCAAAACGCCCTACGTATTTAAAGAGAATATTTGACGCCGCAGTGTTACCCTTTGAGCAACGGAACGTCTGCGCATTTCTGCTTCCGCCTCAGTCTCTGTTGACTGCTGTGACGCAACATAAAATGGCGTGCTGTTGGCGTCGAGCTTGCAATTGTTCTGGCGTCTCAGCAGCCGCTGGGAGCTTCAATATTCAACATGCTATTGACACCGATGATTGCCTTGCTCAAGTTGTTCGGCTGCTCTCATGCTGGCTAGGCGCTCAGCTTGCTCTACGCGTCAAGATTGCGATTGTTCCAGGGTTTCAGCCCGCTGGGAGCTTAAATATTCAACGTGTTGTTGACGCCGATAGTTTGATTGCTCCAGCGTTTCGGCTGCCCTCATACTGGCTTGACGCTCAGCTTGCTCTGAGCTCCCGCTGGGAGGTCAAATATTCAACATGCTGTTGACGACGACGATTGGCATGTTCCGGAGTTTCGACTCTCCTCATGTTGGCTTGACGCTCAGCTTGCTCAGCGCGCCGAGCTTGCAATTGTTTCAGCGTCTCAGCACCCCGTTTAGAGATTAAATATTCAACATGATGTTGACGACGATCATGCGCCTGCTCCGGCGTTTCAGACACGTTGCGAGCCGCTTGACGCCTTGCTTGCTCAATCCTCCTTAACTCCGATTGAGGGGAAGTCCCCTGATTTCTAGCTACCTTCATAGCTCAAGCTTTTTTAGAAGATTGAGATAAATTTGATTTTCGTTTTATTAAAAACAGCTAAATTATGTTATCGAAATCAAAAAATACAATATTTAAAAAAAAATGCTAACAAAAAAATAAAAACCGGCCAAGTGCGCGTTGAACTCGCCCATGAAGGGTTCCGTAGCAGCAAGTAACATAATAGAAAAGTTCTTATAGTTCGTTGTAACTTTGATTGATGTTTTAACACGTTCGCAGAGGTAGTGATTTTTGTAACCGAAAATTGCGGCATATGACGAATTAAAAAAAAACTACCAGCTCTATCTCGGTCAAACCAATTTTTGTTGGTAGTTTTTATAGCAATGTACATCATATATATTTTTTAGATTTATCATTCTCTTAGTTTAGAAGTTAGAGGGGGGGACACACATTTTTCCACTTTGGAAGTGTCTCTTGCTCAAACTATTGACTTTAGAAAAAAAATGATTCTGGGAACCTCAATAGCATTTTTAAAGACCTATCTACAGATAGCCCACACCTATGGGCTTGATGAAAAAAAAAATGTTGAGTTTCAGTTCTGAGTATGGGGACCCCCAAAATTTACTGTTTTTTTCTAGTTTTATATAAGAATCTTAATGCGGTTCACTGAATACATCTAGTTACCAAGTTTCAAAAGCATAGACCTTATAGTTTCGGAGAAAAGTGGCTGTGACACACGGACGGACAGACAGACGGACAGACAGACAGACATGACGAATCTATAAGGGTTCCGTTTTTGCCATTTGGCTACGAAACCCTAATTAGGTGCAATAATAATCAGATTGCAAATTAAATCAAGTCCGTGAGAATAGCCAAGTGGCATTGATAAAAAGAAACCAATATTAAGTATATTTCAATTAACAATCGTAATCCGGAAAGTATGCCAGGTCGTATTTAATAATTAATCAATAAAACATAAGAAAATCCCTTAATATTTTTTAAAATAAAGAGATTTCAAACATCATACTTACTCCTTTTATATAAATGACCATACGAAACGGTAGTGTGATCTAAATATCTTTACAAACTTCCACATTTATAATATTAGTAGGATTTATAATATTAGTAGGATACTCTGGGTAGCACATTGCAACATTTTATCCTTGAAATACGTTCCCATGTGATGCTAACTATCCCAAGGGAACATACTATGGAGACGAAAAGCATCCTACTGTACCTACGTATATTTTAATCAAGGAATTGTTCTCCCTATGCGCCAATTTTAGTTGGTATCTGTTTAATAGTTTATGCTGATAACCGCGCCGATAGCAAAAAATTTTGTTTCCGTTATTGCAACCCATGGGAACTTATTCCAGGATTAAAAAGTAGCCTCTGTGTTATTCCAGACTGTATTCTATCTGAGTACCAAATTTCAGCCAGAGCCGTTCAGTCGTGCGAAATTGATACCGACAAAGTTGAAACATTTATCCCAAGGGAATATACTACTGGGAACAAAAGTATGCTATGTGTTAGTACAGGAACCGGTTTACCTATATGCCCATTTTCAAACTAATCTGTTCAATAGTTTATGCTGAAATCCGCGCCGCTAGAAAGAAATTTTGTTCCCGGTCCCGAAACCCATGGGAACCTATTCCAGGGATAAAAAGTAGCCTATGTGTTATTCCAGACTATAATCTATCTGTGTACCAAATTTCAGTCAGATCCGTTCAGTCGTTAGGGCGTGATTGAGTAACAAACATCCAAACATCCAAACATCCAAACATCTTCACAAACTTTCACATTTATAATATTAGTAGGATTTTAGACGCTGAAAAACAATAATGAGAGAGGCACAGCGCCATCTAACAGATATTGGACACACTTGTTGAAACATTTACTCCCCTGACCATTAGATGACGCTAGCTGTCTTGTTAATTTGAAAACACATGTAAGCATTTGTATCATATAATTATATATTCTTACACGTTTAGTCAAAAGCTGTTATTTGAAATATCAGCAGTTGCATTTTTTATACTAGGTATGTTGAAAATTATTTATTATGAATGTAACATTATATGCAATTCAAACAGGAAAAGAGTCCGATAACATTATATCCAATTTAAACAGGAAAAGAATTCGATCACATAAAATTAATTAGACATAAAATATGATGAATGGATGATTTCACAAAAATCTTGTTGTTGAAATGTTTAAGCGGAAACGGAAAGTAATATAATATTCAACAATTAAATTAACTAAAACTGAGAAATTTGATATGAGTGATGTGTTTACGTTTGACGTATGTTGAAACATAAAAGATACCTATTTGCTTCAGCCTCAGTGTCTTAAAACAAAAGTGTGTGTGTCTCAACCAATGTGTATTACCCGTGATGACTTATGGTTCTGAGATGTGGTGCATCACAAAAGGTCTTTTCAGACGGCTCAAAGTCGCGCAGCGAACTATGGAGAGGGCTATGCTTAGCATTTCTCTACGTGATCGAATCAGGAATGAGGACATCCGTAGAAGAACTAATGTTGCTAACATAGCTCGCAGGATTAGTTAGCTGAAGTGGCAATGGGCCAGCCACATAGCGCGAAGATCGGACGGTCGATGGGGCAAAAAGATCCTTGTCCACTCAAGCCGCGCACCGGCAGGCGCGGTGTGGGACGGTCACCTACCAGCTGGACCAACGACCTGGTGAAAATTGCTGGGTCTCATTGGATGCAGGTGGCAATGAACCGGTCTGGCTGGAAATCATTTAAAGAGGTCTATGTTCAGCAGTGGACAGCGATAGGTTGAGATGGTGATTTGCTTCAGCAAGTTTTATTTTATAAATTATTTTTTATAAAAATGTTTGGTTAGGTTACATTTTTAAAATGTGGAATATTGGGCGATCTGTCCCACGTGAGCAAGGAGCGATAGCGACGATGCAAACTTAAAGTGGGACAGAATGCCCAATATTCCACTACTGAAGAAGACCTGCAGGTCTAAACAAGGCAACATTTTATAATTCATAATATGAAACATACAATTCATATAATTTGAAATTCAAAACATATAACGAATACCAATCATTTTACGTTTCATAATATGAAACATACAATGTTGTCTTTTTGGGCCCTCTGTTGCAACCGTGAAGCGTTTTTTGGGTATTGTTCAAGCGTCTTCCATTTAATTTTTTTCATTGGAATTTTTTTTGATAAAATATAAGTACTTACGTCAGCTAAAATTGGCAGGGAATTTCTTATAATAACTACAATTTGAATATAATACGGGTATCGGGTTGTCATCAGTATTGTAGTAGCCTTACGTTCCATGAAAATGTAATAACCAAACGTTTATATTACGACATGCTCAAATAACGCTGATTTAAATATAACACCATGTAACTGTAAGCACTTACTCATGGCGAAACCATTCTGTCATTGTATTTGTGTAAGGAGTTTTGTTACAGTTTGTCGCAATACCGTGGGAATGGAAATAAAGCTTAATTAAAGACCGGTATTATCATAGATAAGAAAATAATATGCGTGCATGTTGTTTTTTTGACACTAAAGAACTAATTAGTGCAATATAACTTAAACCGCAAACCTAATTAAAATAAAATAAAACTGATGCTAGATCACACATTAAAAGGTCACACGCTGATTAACATAACATATACCCACGTTATTGACTTAAATGTAGGGCATAACGGTAGGTACTATACCTTTTTGAATAAATAGCTGGTGATGTGCTGCATATTTTTATGCTTAAAAAGTACTTTTCAAAGATTCATCTTTACCAATAATATGTGACTGCAATCGTCAAGTTATGTATACCTAGTTCTTGTTTGTGGTAGCCTGAATGCCGTCGGGAAGTGCGAGTGTAGTGCCCCTGGTGTCGCAAACTTTCATAGGCAACGGTGATCACAGCCCATCAGATGGGCCGTAAGCTTGTCGCCACCCAAGTAATGGAAAAAGGAAAAAAAAGTACCATTAAAAGGCAAAAAAGTGCTACTCCAGATCAAATAGGCAAGTGCCTGCACTAAATCACTGTCTGCGATAAGTAAAACTCCTTCAATCCGAAATCGCTGGCGGTGACCGTTTCTCCGTACGGGAGCGACTTTATTGCTATTTCAACTTACTAATGACAAGTGCTATGTTAGTTGTTTAAACCTTTGAAGGATGTTTCGTTTCTGTTTTGAACCTTGTTATGCAGACCTAAAATGATATTTTTTCATAATAAGTAGATTGCAAGAGTGACAATAAATTAACATTTCGTAATGTATTAATTTCATCTTCGCTTCGCTATAAGTTCATAGAATTTTCACAGACTACTAAGGAAAAAATAGTTTGAACAGTATCACAAGTAATCAACCTCATTCTTTTTTTATTTATCTAGCAACTATCTTCTATTATATAAAAATAAGTCGGGGTTTCCTTCCTGACGCTATAACTCAAGAACGCACGAACCGATTTCCACGGTTTTGCATTCGTTGGATAGGTCTCGGGCTCCGTGAGGTTTATAGCAAAGAAAATTCAGGAAAAATTTCAACAGAAAAGCGGGAAAATCATTTTTCACATACAGCGCCATCGCGAGCGAAGCTGCGGGCATCAGCTAGTTACGTATAGATTTACTCGTGTAAGGTGAATCCTACTTGAGCTTGAAGTAGCGTGACGTATGTTAACGATAATGTATAAACTTTCCCTAAACACCATACACATACAACATAATACAACACAACTGACACGATAAGTACACGTTATTATATTGAAAAAAAAAAATATATATATATTCAAGCATGTAAACTAAATTGTGTAGGAAGAGGAAACTTTTAGTATTTTCGTATAGTCAACTAATTACACAGTAACCAGTAACACGCCTTTACGCATAGCACGAATAGAGGAGTTAAAATCAGGTTAGAAGATGGCCGACGGTACTAAAACCGCACACGTCGCCACATAAAATTATAGATTACAATATGCATTCATTGAAATTGATTACAATGTAATGCAATTAAATTACCAACTCACAGTCAGAGCATTAGTGTTGATCACGAACCGTTGTACCCAACGAAAATATTAGTTCAAAGTTCACACCGAAACCTCAGTACGTGCATATACATATTAATAAAGGTTTCGAATTGTTTAACTCATTGTTCTGAATACTTATGACTTATATTGTACTGCAATTGTCATAAAGGTTATTGTTTATCCCGAAGATCTAACGGGATTCATTGCCCATAGATGCATCTTCGGTATTAAGACCACCGCTGAGCTCGCGAACTCACACACAGTAGATAGGAACAGGAAGGCAACGTATCTCCTGTATGTACTTAAATAAGCTAAATAAACAAGCCAATGCGGAGTGCTCTATTTTATGCAAGAGTATGTTGCTTCGGTAGTGGATAATGATTCACAACAGAAACGTCCAGTTCAATAATTCAAATCAAAGCAAAGGAGAAAAGATACAGGAATTCAAAACACAATTATAAAACTCCAAAACGTAGAGAAATACCGACTTTCAAGGTAAATTTGACTAAATACTTCGATATGCCTCTCATTTTTCTATACTTAACATTATAAAGAGGGAGGAACGATTTGATTGATTGTTTGTTTGTTTGTTTGCATCGAATAGGCTAGGAAACTACTAAACCGATTTGAAAAATCTTTAACTGTTGGAAAGCTACACTATCCGTGGTGAACATAGGCTATATATTATTCCCATATTCCCACGGGAACGGGAGTTACGCGGGTGAAACCGCGATAAGTCCGCTAGCATTCTATAAAATAATCAGAACTCTACATTTTCAAATTGTCTGGGTTACTTGGTTACATTGTATGCAACCATTTCTCATGTGCAATGTGGATAAATGGTGACAAATGTGGCTACTCTTACTCGTATTTGTCCAAGGCACGTCATATTATACAAACTCGGTTCCTATTCTAGGAAGCCAATAAATAAACAATTTGACTGATATTAATAGCATAGTAGAAATATATTCTATTAATAGCTTTTATGCTTTTAAATCTGTCAATCTGTCTTGTCCAAGTTAGATGATTGTCAGCACATTTAAACGTAACGTTTGATACAGATTTATTTTATATCTTAAATATTCCAAAAACTCTAATTGCAATCAGATTTTGCAAATATATAGGTCATGCATTGAAAGGATTTTATCGGTTATAGTCGTTGGCAAAAATCTTGATAAAATAACCAAATATAAGGTAGGTACTTCACATTTTTTTTTTTTCATATTAATAACAATACCTATGTATAACACTTTCATTTCATATTTAATAGTAATGAAAACCCATGACTTCTTGTCTCAGAAGAACATGCCAAACCTATAAAGCTAATAAGGTCTTTACAATGGCGATACGGCTTACTAAACTTCACTTACGAAACATATGGGCTTCATTTACGCGCGTCTACGTTTATTGACAATTTAAAATTAATGGGATTGTATGTATTATACGTAAAAGGAAATATAGCCTTTTATGTTTTGTGACTACATATTTCAATCCTATTAATTTCTGGTCATAGCCGCTAACAAGTGATGGAGAAACTATCTTTTGTGAGGCTCAAGACACAGATGTGGCGCCTGGCGAATGGCGAGTCTGGGTGTTTATACTCATTTCATACAAAGTATTATGAAATTGACGCGATTTAATGAAACGAAGATGTGTTTTGTAGTTTAGTGTTCTTGGTTACGACTAATAAGGTTTTAATATTTTATGATGCAATATGAAAAGCTCGTAGCCCCGCTTACTAGAGTTCCGTAAACCATCACAGTACTTAGCATCAGGTCCTCACATGGTACCACTTGGTAATATTTCCAGTTGGGAGAGTTTTCTTGCTTTGGAAGTTCTTAATTCAAGTTCAAGCGGGTAGTCACAATCTGCGGCTGTCGGTAGTTTTCACAAGTTATGAAAAATTACCAAATGAATAAGAAAACCTTCATGTTTCAGGAACGATACATCGCCATAACAACCCAAGTTTAAATATACACATGTTTACATTTTTAAAATTCTATAAATAGAACTACAAGGTAATGTGATTATCCATACGCTTCAAATCTCACCGTTTTAGTGAGGTCAAAATTTACAAATAATCTAATATTCCCACATAAATTTCAAAAATCACGGAAACAAATTCCCACAAAGTAAACTTCATACGTAGCGGTTGACATCGCAATACATTAACTTGTTTTTCCTCTTACTTCTTGCTATAACGGTACAAGCCTCGCGCCCTCTTTCTGAAGTGATAATGCTTCTGTTACAGATACCTGATTGGTCGAAGGAGTAAAGGGAATGTATAATTGGAAAGATAAATTCAGCGATGAGAATTGCGTGTTCAAAGTTCAAAATGGCCGCAATGGGCGCAAGGCTTGAAAGCGAAAGAATTGAGTATTGTAATACTTCTGGTATTATTATTGTAGGTTCAAAATACAATTGAAGAGTTATTTCATCAGGCTGTTCTTTCTTTACGAAGATGAAGAAAGCTAAATAAATGGGGTTATTTATAGTTAGGTATTTGCGTCATAGACGGTTTCTGAAAATATTTTCTTTAATAAATATAAATTTAATTTGATTAATCTGATTGGATTTTGACGTGAACAGTTAACGTAAGTAATTGTTAGAAGTATAACATAATTATCTTCTTTTTTTTGCAATTCTGTACAAAGATATAAGTGTAATAATAAATATCAATTATTCGTGTCCAGTACATAATGCGAGTTTAACTTAATAATGTTACATAAGCAGCAAACCTTTGGGTGTTCCAAGCTCGCCACATACGGCTATCTCTATCTCTACTACATAGAACATACATACGAAGCAAATGCTTATTATGTAGGTACTAGCTGTGGCCCCCGGCTTCGCCCGGGATACTTTTCGATAAACCTTTATGTCCTGTGTATTCCATTAGGGCTAGATTTTGATTAAATGGTTTCTAATGAATCCTTACATTATTGGGGTAGATTGGCCATTACCATTTCAGGACTCAGGGTTCAAGAATTTCGGTTGGGTGTTGATAGGTGACTGAGCTGGCCAGTTATTTTGTTAATATAGATTAGATAAATAGGTGGTTAAATGAAAGGAATTGTTAACACCTCTTTGTGAACCTCATATTTGGTGTTTCCCTCGGGCTGCAGAATAATGAGACTGTTCGATTTCTGATGCGTCTATGCAAAAAACACTCAATTATAAGTAAAGTAGCTTAAGCCTGCCATTTTAGTGACTGTTCCTGTGCCCTATTTATTTTAGGTCGTCAATTAAAAGGAGAGTAAAAGTATGTATAATACGTAGGCGTAAACGCAGTTGCGAGGATCAGCTAGTTCTGAATAAGAGGAATAGGCATTACATTGCGTAGAAAGCCTGAATATCTTTAAACAACAACAGCGCCGTAAAATACGTGTAATTCACTTTTGTTGTCCAAACTAAAGTTGATAGGGAAAGTTTATTGTAAAACGGATCAGTAGACTACAATATACGATCTATCGTTTTCAGCCAGTACATGTAAGTTTTGGGCACTCGATACTCTTGAACAACCGACATATAGCTGACCATGTGAAAAGCAAGGAGTGCCCAGGTGATTTCCTGCCACTTTCAATGTTTGACCCTGTTATTTAATAATTGTCATTGTAAAAGCTAATTTTAGGGGAAATTGCAACCTTTTGAACAGGAATGGCAAATTGTCGGGAATTATCGGAATTATCGGAATGGGGGCAATTAAAACGCACTCTCCTTTGGCTGATCCAGTAATAACCACTGTTCTGATGTATAGTGATCACTGATCCTCTGGATGGGCTCTGGCACTGGGGAGAAATATTATGAGCGCGCAGCACTCCATACGCTGGTGGAGTGCACGGCTTGAGCGCAACAGCGCCAGGTCCTCGTAGTAGGTCTGGATGTGGACACTCTCTCGCTCAAGACTATGGTGCGAGCCATGCTTTCCAGCGGGAGTAAGTGGGACTGCGACGCCTCTTTCTGCGAACAGGTCATGCTCGTGAGAAGGAGACGTCGGGGCGGGAACGGAAGAGAACTTTCCGCTCTGGGCGCCGTCGACGTGTCTTCACCGAGGACTATCGGCCTCCATGACCGGTGGCCTGAGGACGGTGAGAGGGTCGCTCGCCATCCTTACAGAAGCAGGCCCATGACGGCTGTAAATTTGGAAAAACATTTAAAATTAGCTCATCTTAAATTGCGACTGGGGCAAAATTCATTTGTAAACTGATAGGTATTTGCCATATGGATCAGTTTCTAGTCGGCCCTCGCCTATTTCAAGCAGTTTATTTGCATAAGCACTACACTCTTGGTCATTAAAAGCTGTACACGCATGTTGCACGTAAGATGAAGTTTTTCCACCTTAGCCCACGGTGGCGACGCCTTCAGACAGGCGTTTATTTCATCTGCTCTCCTCAAGTACTCAAATACAGCTTTCTTCAAAACGCCCTACGTATTTAAAGAGAATATTTGACGCCGCAGTGTTACCCTTTGAGCAACGGAACGTCTGCGCATTTCTGCTTCCGCCTCAGTCTCTGTTGACTGCTGTGACGCAACATAAAATGGCGTGCTGTTGGCGTCGAGCTTGCAATTGTTCTGGCGTCTCAGCAGCCGCTGGGAGCTTCAATATTCAACATGCTATTGACACCGATGATTGCCTTGCTCAAGTTGTTCGGCTGCTCTCATGCTGGCTAGGCGCTCAGCTTGCTCTACGCGTCAAGATTGCGATTGTTCCAGGGTTTCAGCCCGCTGGGAGCTTAAATATTCAACGTGTTGTTGACGCCGATAGTTTGATTGCTCCAGCGTTTCGGCTGCCCTCATACTGGCTTGACGCTCAGCTTGCTCTGAGCTCCCGCTGGGAGGTCAAATATTCAACATGCTGTTGACGACGACGATTGGCATGTTCCGGAGTTTCGACTCTCCTCATGTTGGCTTGACGCTCAGCTTGCTCAGCGCGCCGAGCTTGCAATTGTTTCAGCGTCTCAGCACCCCGTTTAGAGATTAAATATTCAACATGATGTTGACGACGATCATGCGCCTGCTCCGGCGTTTCAGACACGTTGCGAGCCGCTTGACGCCTTGCTTGCTCAATCCTCCTTAACTCCGATTGAGGGGAAGTCCCCTGATTTCTAGCTACCTTCATAGCTCAAGCTTTTTTAGAAGATTGAGATAAATTTGATTTTCGTTTTATTAAAAACAGCTAAATTATGTTATCGAAATCAAAAAATACAATATTTAAAAAAAAATGCTAACAAAAAAATAAAAACCGGCCAAGTGCGCGTTGAACTCGCCCATGAAGGGTTCCGTAGCAGCAAGTAACATAATAGAAAAGTTCTTATAGTTCGTTGTAACTTTGATTGATGTTTTAACACGTTCGCAGAGGTAGTGATTTTTGTAACCGAAAATTGCGGCATATGACGAATTAAAAAAAAACTACCAGCTCTATCTCGGTCAAACCAATTTTTGTTGGTAGTTTTTATAGCAATGTACATCATATATATTTTTTAGATTTATCATTCTCTTAGTTTAGAAGTTAGAGGGGGGGACACACATTTTTCCACTTTGGAAGTGTCTCTTGCTCAAACTATTGACTTTAGAAAAAAAATGATTCTGGGAACCTCAATAGCATTTTTAAAGACCTATCTACAGATAGCCCACACCTATGGGCTTGATGAAAAAAAAAATGTTGAGTTTCAGTTCTGAGTATGGGGACCCCCAAAATTTACTGTTTTTTTCTAGTTTTATATAAGAATCTTAATGCGGTTCACTGAATACATCTAGTTACCAAGTTTCAAAAGCATAGACCTTATAGTTTCGGAGAAAAGTGGCTGTGACACACGGACGGACAGACAGACGGACAGACAGACAGACATGACGAATCTATAAGGGTTCCGTTTTTGCCATTTGGCTACGAAACCCTAATTAGGTGCAATAATAATCAGATTGCAAATTAAATCAAGTCCGTGAGAATAGCCAAGTGGCATTGATAAAAAGAAACCAATATTAAGTATATTTCAATTAACAATCGTAATCCGGAAAGTATGCCAGGTCGTATTTAATAATTAATCAATAAAACATAAGAAAATCCCTTAATATTTTTTAAAATAAAGAGATTTCAAACATCATACTTACTCCTTTTATATAAATGACCATACGAAACGGTAGTGTGATCTAAATATCTTTACAAACTTCCACATTTATAATATTAGTAGGATTTATAATATTAGTAGGATACTCTGGGTAGCACATTGCAACATTTTATCCTTGAAATACGTTCCCATGTGATGCTAACTATCCCAAGGGAACATACTATGGAGACGAAAAGCATCCTACTGTACCTACGTATATTTTAATCAAGGAATTGTTCTCCCTATGCGCCAATTTTAGTTGGTATCTGTTTAATAGTTTATGCTGATAACCGCGCCGATAGCAAAAAATTTTGTTTCCGTTATTGCAACCCATGGGAACTTATTCCAGGATTAAAAAGTAGCCTCTGTGTTATTCCAGACTGTATTCTATCTGAGTACCAAATTTCAGCCAGAGCCGTTCAGTCGTGCGAAATTGATACCGACAAAGTTGAAACATTTATCCCAAGGGAATATACTACTGGGAACAAAAGTATGCTATGTGTTAGTACAGGAACCGGTTTACCTATATGCCCATTTTCAAACTAATCTGTTCAATAGTTTATGCTGAAATCCGCGCCGCTAGAAAGAAATTTTGTTCCCGGTCCCGAAACCCATGGGAACCTATTCCAGGGATAAAAAGTAGCCTATGTGTTATTCCAGACTATAATCTATCTGTGTACCAAATTTCAGTCAGATCCGTTCAGTCGTTAGGGCGTGATTGAGTAACAAACATCCAAACATCCAAACATCCAAACATCTTCACAAACTTTCACATTTATAATATTAGTAGGATAGTAGGATAACAACTAAATATGTGGCAGCGCCCACTTAGTACTTTACTTGTGAATAGAACAGGTCTAGGCAGAATAGTTCTCACACACGTTTAATGCAGTGCTGTCGCATATTGATGCCCTAGTTGTTGCATAATCTTTGCATTGACAATTATATTCTGCAAGATGTTTTTCAACTTTTCTTCAGTTCGATGGTTATCTATATTTTGTACTGTAAAACACATTTACATCGTTGTAGGTATATATACAATTTCCGCTGAAACCAGTTTCATTTCATTGCACCTGCAGTTCTAACAAATTTGTGTCCAAAAAATTTCCACCTGTAGGCACGTAGAAATACCTACATATATCGAGGAATCTAACCACCCTTGATAGTGATGATCGTATGAGGTTACGTAAGTACAAACTTCGCGTTTGTAATATTGACAGCAAAAGCTTTCCCGGCTACCAAAAAAATGCGTTGCAATGGTAATCGGATAAGGTACAGACAGAGTTTAATTACTATGGTACAGATGTCATCATCCTAGTTCATCCGGTAGGTGTCGTAAAAGGAAAATAGAGCACTAAAAAGAATAACCCGCTGAGTTTCTTGCCAGTTCTTCTCAGGAAGGTCGCGTTGTGAACTGTTAGTAGTTCCTTGGTTTATATTCGGGACATTTTACAAGTGCATGTGGTGAAATAAATTTATTTTTGTTTTCGTGTTTTTTGTTGAGACAAAATAACCCGAAAATTACACTGACCGCATATGGTCAGATGGTATAGTTAAGTCAAAAGTACATCTCAAAAATTGATTGTGAGAGGCCTATGACAGCTACAAGAGCCTATGACGAGCAGTGGGCGTCGATTGACAGATCTATATTGAGCACGGCACACCCTCTGACTCTGTACTCGTATTTATTAACAGTCATTATATTTTAGTAGTGGGGCCCTACCAACACCTCCGGGCCCAAGTCAACCTCACGTGCAAGCTCGTGCACCTGCTGAACAACGGACGAGGCTCTGACGTCGGCGGTCCATTTCAACACGGCGACGGGCTCACCACCTGTTACGTGGGACCGAATTGTACACGGTGAAATGTGGGCCGGTATAGGCCTCTGCCTACCCCTTCGGGGATAAAGGCGTGAGTATATGTATGTATGTATGCATTATATTTTAAAAGTTGTACTAACCACTCTCATCTAAATATTTTATGAAATTCACACGTAAACATTAATTTAGTGTTATTTAGGCAATGTTTACGAGTTCTTTTGAAATGCGAAAGAGTCATAGATTAAACATTGTTATTCTAAGTTTAGTACTTACCACCATTTACGTGGATCACTGTTCCATTTATTTAACGGTAAAAAAAATGTCGGAATGTAGTCCGTATTGGATCTATTTTTGCATAAAAATTCACAGCTTCTTATGTAGAACAGAAATTAATATAAATTGAACTGTTTTTCTATAGTTTTTTATAGACTTTCTACCGTATGTGTAGTATGTTATATGACCGTTATATATTTGCGGGCTCGTCTACCAGTTTTTAATTTTAAAAGTTTGATAGCCTTTTCAACATCACTCGTAGCCTCTGATTGAAATTCTGTGAATTTTTACATTAACGGTTATTAGTTAT
This sequence comes from Miltochrista miniata, assembly GCA_933228765.1. Classification (NCBI taxonomy): domain Eukaryota; kingdom Metazoa; phylum Arthropoda; class Insecta; order Lepidoptera; family Erebidae; genus Miltochrista; species Miltochrista miniata. Next base: position 26,836,421 of record OW121756.1, read on the forward strand.
TAGCTCTAAGAGCGATCAAACGGTAGGTAACTGTGATTACAGTAATTAATTTTACAAAATGTCGTGCATTAATTTTGGTACATGACCATAATTAATTTATGACAGTTATGAATTAGCAATTTAAATTTATGAAATACTGACAAACTTGACTCGGACTTACTCAAAGAGGTTCCGTAGTCCGTACTTCCGTAATTTCGTACAAATTTGTAGGTAAGGAACCAGTCTGAACTTTTTCTTGTCCCAAATTACCTACGCACTATCTACCTACACCAATATTATGAAGAGGAAATAATTTTATTCCCTTATTCCCAAAGGAACGAGAGCTATGCAGGTAAAACCGCGTGTCGTCAGCTGGTATAACATATTATAATGTATCATACATCGACGGGAAATATCCTATAAATTTTCCTAGGACCTCCTTCCAAGGGTCAACTCTAGTCCGGCACAGCATCTGTAGTGATTTCCGCACGTATAAAAAGTTTAACTCGATGAGACTAGCGACTATTTCATATTATATACATTTTACTGTTACTTTTTAACAGCTTTTGGATATCTTGTAAAGGTTGCATGAATATGTTAATATTGACAGTTTACTGGATAATGTTTATGTAACGCTTGTTGGTCCATATTGTGTTTAACATTTGCTTCTTCGATACTGGTAATTGCATAATCTGAAAGAGATTGGACATATTTAATAAACTTTCACTTGGCTGAATTTAAACTGGAATAGTGAAGCTGGTGCTGCAACGATATTAATTTATGAATTGAATCTTGTGTAGTTTAATTACATAAATCCGATGAATAATCCCTCGAGTACTGGTTTTCTTGTCAGTGCTCCTCTATTTATGCGACTGTAAGGACTAAAAACATACATCTGGTAATGTTATGTACTACTAATGTCATGTACCTACTAGTTGAAATCCGCGACTTAGACTTGTGATTGTGATGAAAATTGAAATTGCTCTCTACCTATTAGGCAAAGTTGCGTGATAAAGATAATTTATGATTTGTACACCAGACCTCTTGTTAATATACGTACGTGCAAAATGTTGAATCTGTTGTTTTTTTTACTTACACGGGAAAAAAAATCTATTCATGAGTTTATGCCAAAAACATTATTAGTGCGAAAAAAAATTATATGGTGGAATTAAATACCGTTATGGCTAACAGGATGGATTAAAAAGTGAAAAGTAGGTAAACCTGTAATAGTACCCCGCTTGCAAGCAAAGTAATTACAAAGCATAATTTGGTAGAGTCATACCATTAAACCACAAAAACTCCCACAGCCTTATTACAATAACATAGCTATAAAACGGCAAGTCCCACATTTGGCTATAGATACCGTAAAAGCCTACTTTAATCGCTCTTTAATTAATGAGACCAGCATGCCGATGTCTAGTGCCGGTTGTAAAGAAATGTTGAATGGCTTCATGCTAATGCAAAAAAATGTTACATCAATACTAGTCGGTGCTGATCCAATATAATATTAATTAACAAGAAAAACTTGCGCTACGCAGCGGATGCCATACCATACCGTTATCTCTGTTTATCGAATATCGAGTTAACATTAGTCAAACAAGTACCTATGGGTCTAATACATTGTCAGTTAATAAATAGTTGTGGACAACTGTCTCTTAGTATACAGCTGTAGATTAGACTCTGTCACAATTAATACTGAATTCTGTCTAAACACTGAATGACGATATTAAACTGTAACCTTCTACAGCCAATCTCTTTAGTAGAGAATAGGTTAGTTGGCCGTGATACCATTACGCAGTACCATTACATGTATACATACGCACACATAATCACGCCTGTTTCCCATCGGGGTAGGCAGAGACTATGGCTTTCCTCTTGCTACGATCCTGGCATACCATTTTCGCTTTTTCTACTTTCATAAGTGCTTTCATACACGCTCGCCGGTTAAGGGTACTCTTGACCTGGCCTTTTTCCAACAGTCCATCAATTTGGTTACCATGCCTACCATTACATATTTACTTTATATTGTTGGACATTCTCACACAATGTCATCTAGCCCAAACTAAGCTATAAGCTTGTGCTATGAGATCTAGAGTCTACATCTCATAGCACAAGCTTATAGCTTGAAGCAAGTGTCTAGATTCTAGACGACTGATAGACATACTTAAATGCGCCACCGAGGCACTCAAACTGATGCCATAGTACCATTGATGGTAGGATAATATTCTATGGAAAATATTGTTTGCTGTTGTACCATTACAGCAACGGTACCATTGCATTTTTTTTAAACTGTGGTACCTACTTACAGGAAATAAATAATAGCGATACATAATGCCAAGATCATCCACACTAACAAAAAAGACAGTATCTGCTGTACTTGCTAGTACTGTTTGGGGACTACTCAGTCTTTCAAATAAATTCTTTGCTTGTCACAAACTCAGTTACTAAAAGCCGGCCAAGTGCGAGTTGGACTCGCCCACGAAGGGTTTCGTAGCAGCAAGTAACATAATATAAAAGTTCTTATAGTTCGTTGTATAACTTAGATTGATGTTTTAACACGTTCGCAGTGGTAGTGATTTTTCTAACCGAAAATTGCGGTTTATGACGTATTAAAAAAAAGTACCAGCTCTATCTCGTTCGAACTAATTTTCGTTGGTAGTTTTTATGGCAATGTACATCATATAATTTTTTCGAGATTTATCATTCTCTTAGTTTAGAAGTTAGAGGGGGGGGGGGGGGGGGACACACATTTTTCCACTTTGGAAGTGTCTCTTGCGCAGACTATTCATTTTAGAAAAAAATTATGTAAGAAACCTCAACAGCATTTTTGAAGACCTATCTATGGATACCCCGTATGGGCTTGATGAAAAAAAAATTTTGAGTTTCAGTTCTGAGTATGGGGACCCCCAAAATTTACTACTTTTTTCTAGTTTTATATAAGAATCTTAATGCGGTTCACAGAATACATCTAGTTACCAAGTTTCAATAGCATAGGCCTTATAGTTTCGGAGAAAAATGGCTGTGACACACGGACGGACAGACAGACAGACAGACATGACGAATCTATAAGGGTTCCGTTTTTGCCATTTTCACAACGAAACCCTAAAAATGAATATTTATACTTACCATGTTTCTTATTGTCAGTCCTGAGGCGACTAGTGCAAGGGAACGTGGTGTTTACAGATACTTTGTTTGTCATAGTTTATTAGCCTAGAATAATCTATCTATAATCTTCATAGGCCTGCTTCTGGTTATTGCAATCAGTCGATAACCGCCTGCAGGGATTTTCAATCTTACTTTGGAAATCATGTGATTCGACAGGTAAATAACTGTTATTTCATGTCTGCATAGGAAATTAACAGTGTTATTTCTAGCACATCTATTAGACACTTTGTACTGCAATGCAGGAGTTCAGGCGTTTGTGTGACCCCTTATTTATGAATTTTCATATTATAAAAAATATCTGTCATTGGTATGCAAGAACAGGTATAAATGAGTTCAATGAGGTTAAGAAGAGTTATTATACAAATCGTGTAAGAGTGCCTTCTATCTGGAAAACCGGTATCCAACTACGGCGGAAGAAAGCTATAATGAAGAAAAATAAAAATAATGAACAAGAGACGTGAGATAACGAACGAGACTAATTTTAAAGGCACACACATTCTGAAATACCCTATTTATCAGTAAAATGACCTATTAACAAAACCGGAGTTCAAAATAACAGGCGATTCGTTGTTTTTACCAATGTCAGCTCGTCAAATAATTGATGCAAACGAAGTGGTCAGTCCAGTGGTCCAAATTTGGCACAACCTGTTCTTAAATGACCAACTGTAGGTACAAACACCACCGCTACGTTGCCATCTTTGGTAACAGACACGTGTTTCTATAGACTTGCCTTTTGAATTATGAATGGCTACTTCAACTTGAATTTTCGACGTGCTTTGAATTGATTTTGGTAACCGTTTAGAACACTTGATTGTGCGTTAATGCTTTGCAAATATAATGAAACAAATACATACATACATTATAGTCACGCCTTTATCTCCGAAGGGGTAAGCAGAGGCATAGTAGACGCTCACATTTCACCTTATTGTTTTATGTTCCACGTAATGGGTATTAAGCCTATTGCCGTATTGTAATGAATAGGTGCGGGTTGTGATTGACGACCCACGGTTTTTCAAGCCACCCATCAACTTGACTTAACGATTGTCATTTTACTGACATCCTGGATTCATTTCCAGTTTTCCTTGTCTCAGCAATGGATCGTTTTGCGAAAGTGTATAAATATACCCAGTATAAGACCAGTAAGGGATTGAATAACATTCAGACTACACGACTGAATAAATATCTCTATCAATCTTGCATCCAACAGATAGCGGCAATCCCCCAATCGCTGGTACACCGAGTATATCGATACCGAGTCTAAATTCCGATCGTGGCGATTCTCGATAAGCGATACGTAAACGTTCTCGATTGTCTGGTACCGTTCTTGGGACTATCGATAAATTATCGCTCACGTTTTGCTACTGAGACGGCGCCCTACCATTATGGAATTGCGGCGGTTTTAACGACTGTGACACAGGCGCGAATATTGTACATTGTGACGTCATGAACATAAAATACAACTTATTGCCCTTTTAGAAGCTTATGCAGCGTATAATAGAATCCAATATTTGAACCGTTTCAGACCTATGAATTGGATATTTGAACAGGTCAATTTAATGCCATAAACTGTATTATTGTACTACTAAACAAGTTACCTAACTAGCCTACAGCCTGCGTGATGGTAACCAGTTAAGGTATCATTCCCACATTGTGGTCATTCTAATACCCATAAGAACACGTAATATTTTTACTTGGGCGGTTTATTTATTCATCGAACACAGTACTTCAAAATGAAATGAGATTGGCAACTCCATGTACCTACTCTGTCTACATCATAATAAGACACGAAACTTTCTGAAACGCGCTATTGTTTTCTGTTGTTCAACAAATAAGTAATCATACAAACATGATTTGCAGTTTATATTGTTAGTGGTGAGTGATCGATTTATTCTTTTTACTTTCGCTTTGAACCGTACTAATACTTCACGAATGTTGAGTCAAAAAAGGAGATCGTTTGTTAACTGCTTTCACTGACTATTTCAATAGTTGTGAGTTATTTCTATTACAAATAACTTGATGATACGTTCTGAACTGACGTTGAAAACGATTGAGTCGTGTATTTTGATACAAATTACAAATGTCAACATAAGTTGTAGTAGAATTCATTAAACGAACCTAGTTTATTTCTCGTTTCATATTCATTGGATCGAGTCGAACGCAGTGATCGAAAGTCTGTATTTCCAGATGGTCAAATTTTCTATGTGTACGTTTGTTCTTGTCTACAGACACTTTGACTTGTCTTCCAAAAAATCCAAGTTTGTCTACAAGAACATACTGTAGTACCGAACGAAAAGGAAGAAATGACAGTACCTAATATTGATGTGATTACTGACAGTCTTAGCATTTATAGAATAAAGAAGCTTGAGATTATATTTTAAGCTGACGGTGTTTAAATTGCTAAAATACGTATTATAACAATTTCAATAATAAAATATCCCGTTTGCTCTATGTTTGCTGCTGGCGTAACTGGCGTAGAGGCTGGATATGAGGCGTTGTAGGGGAGGTGAGTGGCAAACTTAGAGCGAACGGGTAGTACTAGTATGTCAATTGCTCGCGCAACTGTCATGTAACGTCAGGAACAAACAATAACTACGGCTTACTTTATTGTAACCGCTACACTCTAAAGTCAATCTTACAAATATAAATTAATTCTATTACGAAAATGTCTACTCTATTTGTAACAAATATTTCAAAGCCGAAGCTCGCCAGTTACGCAATTTAAGTTAAATTATTGAATTGATATTTCTTTGAATGACCGAAAATTAAATTATACTTCTCAATGGCAACGACATTACTAACTGAATGATGATATTGATATTACTTAACGATTAACTTATGTAAACTTTCCAGCTTGTCCATTATGTAAGGCAAGTGTACCAGGTAATTCTCAGTTAATAAATCTTGTAACTTAATGGTTTTCCTTTAGATAATGTAATGCGACGACGCGTGCGCATGGATCTCACATTCCTTAGTGCCTTAGTACTTGAATAATATTGTTTATAGAATTTTCATTTGTGGGTGTTTTGCTAATATTGACCTGCCGGGCACCGTTACTCAATTGACGTCACGAAGGCTCTATATAAACGGAATCAAATAACGTGGGCGGGTAATTTGTCTGGTGCAGTAGAAAATTGTTAGATTAATGATCGTGATCGGTTGTATGGTGGTCCCGCAGTATATTATGTCGAATCGTTTTAATTCTGACATAACATAACCCTAGGCATAGATTGTCGGTGTAGAACATGAAATTATAGATGATATTTTTGAAACATAGCTTGCCAATATAAAGAATCATGTCTGAAATAAATTTATCGAGACATCTAGCGAATTGTTAGGACTAATTGGTGTCCCACTGTCGCAATACACAGGACTAATTGTGTCCCTCAATTTGGCGGCCCTATATTTTATCTCTTCTATGATATTGTTGCAGATTTTCGACTAAATATGTGACTTTTTCGAAATATTACTCTTTAAATCGCTACTATAATCTATGTCAAATATTATTATACAATAATGTCTCCCATACTTTGATATAATGTTCAATAAATGTCAAATTATACTGCAAATTATAGGCTATTAGACGCAGAATATTGGAAGATTTCGATTATTGATATTATTGTCAGTGTATTTTGTGTATACTGCCTCGATTCATTATAAATTGCACCCGTACAGGTTTCCATTACGAAATATCTCTGCGTTTCGTATGCATTCCTATGTAATTTCCACTATTCCCATTTATATATGGAAATTTATACATTATTGGGCTATTCAATTTTTGAAAACACGGTTTGTAATTACTATTAGAAATGTATTTGCATTTAACAAGTAAATAAATTTGTTGAAAACACGATGTAACGGTTCTTGAGCTATCATTGCATTTTAACTAAGTTGGTTTAATATTATTGGAGTTGACAAAGAAAAGTACCTATGTGTACTGAAAGTTTTCTTTTTAAATTCTGCTTAGTTTTTTAAACTAGACAACAAATTCTGATACAGAAAAAAATACTAGTAGTATAATAATATGCGACTACTGCTGCTGGGCTCGAACCCCGAATCGATTCAAATCTCATTGTGATACGCAATACTTAGTAGTTTGTTTTGGCACCAAACTCCCAATGATACTTTGTTACTTGCCTATATGCCTTAGTATAAACTATATTAATTTAATTTGGGCTAGATGACGGTTTATAAAAAAATCCCACGTAGGTACCTATTTATTTTAATTTTTTAAAAACAAAGGAAACTAAAGCTTTTTTTACGTGCATGCCAATGGCTAGATAACAAGCATCTGAACATTATTCAATGCAAGTTATGGCCTGTGATCATATTACCGCGAGCTATCCAGGACGCGATACCTACCAATTAACTCTTGTTTATTACTTTTATAAGTACTCTTGCTTGGAAACATTAATCGTTCATCGATATAATGACGTATGGTTGAAGATAAAGTTCTTTGAACAGTTTACCTACCTACTTACTTGAAATGAGTTATTTGTATAATTAACTGTTTTCTGGTTGGAACTAATGGAATCAATCGTAAATAGGTGGAAATCCATAGCAGAAGCAAAATATAAGAGAGAGGGAGACATTTGCTCACCGAAGAATAGTTTTTTTTTTTTGGAAATTTTACACACAACTGACAAACATACAAAATACATAAATAATATAGATAAATAATATCCAATCACATAAAAAATCAACATGCTCATCAGAAAAATTGGGATTTGAAATACAATTTCTGTTTATGTAGTCAGATACTCTAACTAAACACTAGTAGAGTGACTAGATAAAGAACCGAGTCATGACAAACCGGACACACAGATTTAAAAAATGCAAGCGAAATCATTCTTGGGATTACCTTGAAGGAGAAACCTTTAAAGTATTTACGTAATACAGTTTTCACACTCACTTAAACACTTTAATAATATTAGGTTAAATTATGCGAGGTGTACGGAGGAATCGGTCCGGAATAGATTCTTCTAAGTAGTATATAATTAGGTAGTTAGAGGTCAGTTACACGCCGAGGTTGTTTTCGCATAGCCTCAAGCCTCTGTTGATTTTAGAATTCGGCGCCCGTCTTGTGAATACCCGCTAAGAAGTTCGGTCTCTCATTATTATGTGCCAGTTGCATAAGTTAGAACTATCAAGTGAATTATGCTATTAAATTTAGTCGATGTAACATATTTACACGCCGACGTTGCTTTCGCATAGCGTCAAGCCTTATTTTTTTTAAATTCGCCAGTCTTTTTGTGAATTACTACTAAGAAGTTCGGCCTCCAAATACTTTGTGCCCGTTGAATAAGTGAGAAGTAAAATACCAAGTGAAAATATGCTGCAAAATGTAGACGATGCAGCATCGTGTATAATTCTATCGAAACGGTGTTACAACATTAATTCCTCACATTTCAATTGTGTCTCAATAAACAACTACCAAAGCAATTCTAATAAAAACTTATTAGGGTCGTAGCTTAGACTTAAAAAGTCTTAATTTGATTTTATAACGAGTTAGTCAGTGGTAACAAAGGTGGATTGCATTAGTTATAGTTGTGATTGCTTATCTTTCGAAACATGAACTAAGACTTAGACTGAGGTTTGTTGAAAGTGTACACAAGGCAGCAGACGTTTGTTGGCAGTTTGGTTTTGACATATAACTGTGAATAAAGTCTGTAAGTATAGCTCGTTCTCTAAGTTTCCCGCTGGTTTAGGGGCTGGTGTAGAGGCATAGTATGGAAGGCGACCGGCAAACCTAGACCGAACGGGTAGTACCTTGAACCGCACAGAGTGACGTAGTGGAAGATGTGCTAAGTCAGGCAGATAGAAGATTCTCCATGTAAGGAAACTACCGTGATTCAAGGTAAAACAATTTATTATCAAGATTTAATCTTACTCGAACTAATAAAGAGGAAATATTTGATTGTTTGTGTGAATAGGCTCCGAAACTGAATCGATTTCAATAATTCTTTCACTGTTGGAAAACTAGGACAGTATCCCCGGATAACATATTTTATTCCCGTATTCCCACGGCAACGGGAACTACTCGGGTGAAATCGCATGACATCAGCTAGTATCTATTAAATATTTTTAAGAAGTGTCTCTGCATGGTAACTTACGCCTATCAAAGACAACTTACGAAAGCTCTCAATAGAACCTTACAGTATCGTACTACATAAAATTGACGACCGTGTCACGAACTTACCATCAGATCATAAATATGAGTCATAAAACTTTTGTTGGTCAACTTCGTCATCAACCGCCAATGCTCTTGAGTTTATGATCATAGTTTCGCAACATCGTCGTATTGGTTTGAACAGATATAATCAATAAATATACACCATTTTATAACATTGGCACAACTAAGAAAGAAAATCACTTCACATCGTCACCAAATGCTGACTGAAGAAGCCATTCATCAATACATATAGTCACGTCTTTATCCCCGAAGGGGTAGAAAAAGGCACAGTATATTCCCACATTTCACTTTATAGTTTTATGTCCCGCGTAATAGGTGGCGAGCCTATTGCCGTGTTGAAATGGACAGGCGCGGACAAAAAAAACCAACGTCTACTTATCGGTTCTTTGGTAAATATTATACCTTCTATAGTCAGGTCAGGTGGGGTAGGTATATGTAATAACAGGGCAAAAGTTAATATGATGCTTGAAACAAAATTTCAAAGAAACTAGTATTGCCATCTCAGGCTATTCCGGCACACTACTGATACAAAATTGAATCCTACTATCCTACTAATATCCTACTATATCCTATCCTACTTCCTACTTCCTACTAATATTATAAATGTGAAAGTTTGTGAAGATGTTTGGATGTTTAGATGTTTGGATGTTTGTTACTCAATCACGCTCTAACGGCTGAATGGATTGGGCTGAAATTTGGTACAGAGATAGCTTATAGTCTGGAATAACACATAGGCTACTTTTCATTCCGGGAAAATGTTCCCACGGGAAGCGGGTACGGGAACCAAATTTCACGCGGGCGAAGCCGCGCGCATCAGCTAGTATAAAATAAAATTAAATTTCTTTACTGAGTAACGTTTACTTTTACCCCGCTATCACAAATACCCTACCTACCTGACCCTATTTAAAACAAGAATAGTAATGGGCCCAACCTGAGTCAGTAAAGGATTCCCCCTAGTTATCCCGTTACATAGTCTATTCTAGTTGTGTAAGTGACTCATGCAAATACAAGTCCCGTGTGCACCTCACGACTGCATAGTAAACGGGCGCCATTAGGTTCATTAAAACCGGCCAAATGCGAGTTGGACTCAAACACAGAGGGTTCCGTACGTAAAAAAATCGGTTGTCTGTAAAGTCGGTTTACTGACGATAGTTGAACGTGACAACTCAGCCTTAAATGGAACGCCTCAGAGCGAGGTAACGCCGCATGCGTCATGTTTTTTCGTGCGTGCAGCCGGCTCCATCGAATTATATGACGTTGTCACGTCAAAAAACATCAAGTTTGCTTGTGCGGGAGCCCCATTAATTTTTTCAGATTTTTGTATTTTGTTGTGTTATTTTTTATTTATTTTTTATACTACTTAGGTGGCAGACAAGCTTACGGCCCACCGGAAGGTTGGTAACCGTAGCCTATAGACGTTTGCAACACCAGAGGCGCTACACACGCGCTGCCGACCCGGGCGCAGGTTGTGACGACCCACAGTTGAAATTTTTCAAGCCGCCCGTAAGGCCTTCAACTTGGCTTAACGACTATCATTTTACTGACAACCGGGACCAACGGCTTATCGTGCCTTCCGAAGCACGGAAACGCTCGTAAATAAATGTCACAAAGTGGTCCACGTGGTGGTCACCCATCCATATCCGGCCATAGTAAATGTTGCTTACTGCAGTGATCGTTTACAGAACACTGAGTCCGCGGGGCCACGAGCATACAGTTATATGTATGTTGTTTGTAATAGAATGTTAACCTATATGTAGGTATACAGAAATACATAATCTGGGAAAATTCCAGCTCCCTAGCTATCATGGTTTCTGAGATACAGCCTCGTGATGGATTTGACAGACGGACGGCAAAGTGAATAGGGTCCCGTTTTTACTATTTTAGTACGGAACCCCAAAAGGCAAAATACTTAGATGAGAACCAGTTACTACCGTTACGGTGCCGAGTTAGTGTATTATTTAAGTAAACAGAATGTGTTGACTGAAGATTTGGATTCTTTATAGATTTATCGATATTTTTGTCAATATTGCGTTTCCACTATTTACTTTTCCAATAATTCATATGTATATTCCATAAAAACTTACACGTACACACATAAACACGGTTATATTCGTGTCTTTGAGATTTACAAACTGTTCTTGTCTACATCTGTGATTTCACAATACAACTGCCTCGTGTATGCGAGTCTGTGAAGAATTCCTTCAAGTTAAATTTCACCCACTTATGTTAAATTGTACTGAGATCTTTTCTAAATATGCAAACATGATGACAGCACAATGTAAACAAAGCCTTTTAACAGTATACCTGTAGAGATCTAGCCAAGGAACTCATTCGGTACAATGTACTATAGGTACATACTCGTATTCGAGAATACTATATCTAAAGTATAGACATTCTCTCGATATCGCGTCTTGTTTTGCATATCGCACCTGACTATCGGTATAATCAAATATCTAATGAATCAATTGGTAAGTCAAACGTTCTCCTGTAGGCCATTATTTGCGTTGTTACTTGTATCAGATACATCGAATGATAGTTGGACTGATGCGTGATAATTGTAATTGAATATTTGAGAAAGCAGGATAATCGATTCAAGCTGATTTGTATTGTTCCTTTTTCGTGTTCGATTATATTAATTATCGATGAGAAGGAACAAATCAAATAATTGACCAGTTAAATGAATCGTTTAAGTAACCAGGTCAACCTATTAGAGTAGAAAAGTAGCCTGTGTAGCCCTTGGCGATAGTCACACATTAAAATGGGGACAAGTGTAAGCCAACTCTGCTTAGCGAACTAAATATTCCTCTCAAGAATTTCCATTCTTCTTAGTTGCCATAAATTGTAAAAAGACTCCTGCTAGTTTGTAAGTTTCACACCGTAAGTGAGTTTGTGTAAAGTTTACTCGTTTTGAAATATATAACGGTCACATTAAATAGGTAGGTACTAGCTTCTCGTAAGGCGAATGAATGGAAAACGCACATTCTCAAACATCGAAGATTTATAAGCAAACAGATGCGAAACTTTCGCATTCAAACCAGTTTGAAGATTACGACTGGTTATGGACCCCACCCAATAGAATATTTACTGATTCTATTAGCTTAGCTTCTTTCTACTGTAATGTAATAATGACGATTGTATATAGTATTTAATTTTAATATTGGTCCTACATAGGCAGATAAAGCGTAAAACGAAATAAAGTAGACTTTGCATGTTCTGTGGAAGACACTACTGTCGTTCAATAATAAGCAACTTCTACATTTTCTGAAGCTGAAATATTCATGTTGACCACGCAGAAGACGAACAAAGATCTATTGTACTGGAAGTACAAGACTAAGTTTAACACAAAAATAATATTATTATTTTTCTTACTTTCAACCAAAGTCACGTTCATTTTCACTTACTTACCTGCAAACGATATCAATTCAACATGGAGCATACTCTGATAGAGATCTGTTTATAATTCTTTGTGAATAATCCGCTTACCGCATATAAAGATCAGAATTGATCTTCAATGTTAGTGAGGTCATATAGCTGGTACATCTGTTACAAAGATACCGTATATTTTTTGAAGTAATTGATCGATTGCATTATAATTACATACACAAAAAGTTTAAGCTTGATATTTATGCTGCCCCTCGACCTTTGGCCAAATTGTAGGTATTTATAAATTTATCAAGCTCAAAGAATAAACTATACATACTTTTTAAACATCACGTCAAGTTGCCTTCGTAGTTGACTGCCATATTTTTTACCTCAAATGTCCTCACCCAGTCCAGTATAGCTTTTATAACCAGCTAAACACAGCCTACATAGTAATGTAGTCCTATAAATTGTACTTCGTTATGCTAAGTCGATAGGCAGGTGGTCCCAGTATTTTCTAGCTAGGCACAGATGAATCTGTACCAACGTAACAGAGTATTTTGAATAGAAATTGTATGAATTATGCCCTGTCGTGTAAGCATATATTCTTGCCCTGAGGTTATCTTGTACGCCATGGATTCCAACTTTCATTTTGATTTAGATTGTTATACATGGTACACATCTTTATCTACACCATCTTACAACTAAGCAGATCAGAATACACAGAAACTCCTTTACTATAACGTTATTTAGGAAATCATTACAATATTTTCATGAATATCTACCTAAAGTTACATATAAAGCTAGCTGCTTTTAACATCTCCATAAATTTGAAATTTATGATCTATCTATTGCTGAAATTGGGCGTATCCCATAAACTTTATCTTTTAAATATAGTAATTACAATAATACATTTTGGTCAATGTTATAGAAACCGCCCTGAGACTTTAAAAGTTTACACAATATACCTAGAAAACTGTCGCTTAAAAATCTCTACGACAATCACAACATAAAGCATTTAAAATCTTTTTCACCAATTCCCGTTTCTATTCTCGATGTTACCTACGCAATAAGACTGTTTTATAGCCCGTTTTATCTCCTGGTTGTGGTTAAGCCCGCATCAGGAAACGCACAATAGCCTGGCTAAGTAACAGTGATAATTTATTATGTATTTCTGCGATTATTATAGCATCGTGAACTAAGAAATTCTTGTATGAGGTCTATCTTCGAGCTAGCGATAACTGTTAAATTAACCCGAATGAATCTTCTACCTCTGATTGTTGGATTGAACGAAACTGCAGGTATTATTATTGAAAGTAAATCTGTTGAAGAATATGAGGCGTTTGATAAGAGAAAAAATATAAAGTTAAAAAGTAAAATAAAACAATTTTGCTGTCGGAAAAAAGTTAGTTGTTTGTCGGATTGAATGATACGCAGAAATTGTTATTGAAAGTAAAACTGTTGAAGAATATTTAAACGAGTTTAATAAAAAACACAATCTAAAGTTGAAAAAATTAAACTGCTTGAACTCTTGACCGTAAACCCATTTACTGGAAATCATATTCCACATGAATAGAACCGATCATAGGTTAAGAGTCAACTAAAAACAGGAGACGACAAATTAATACACATGTCAACTAGTGAAGGAGAAAGTTAGATGCATAACAAGGGGTCAAAATATAAAGATGCTTATATTAGCTCATATTACCTAAACATTATGTAGTTGATCGGCTGATTGACGAATGACAGAAAAGTAATATGCAAATTACATTGATCTAAAAACATTAGTAAAGGCAAAATGATAAACTATACTAGACTGAAGAAGTATTTCTATATGACACTGGTGTTGCTATTAACATAAAATCATTACGTAACGAGTCACACAACCAAACACCTGTCATTTTTACATAAGCAGCAGTTCAATTGAATATTCATTTCACTGAGTAGCTTCTAGTATTCGTGTAATGATTTATAGGCTGCAAGCTCCCATGTTTGGCGATCGTTCTCGATACTAAAGAGTAAATGATTTAGTATCTTTGTAGTACGTGGCTTATGGTCTATAGGTTATTCTTTAACAATGTGAGACATTATAATGTGCATTACACGTTCCGTATATATAAAGATACGATTATTATACAGGTACAGGTAAACAAAGCCTTTTAACAGTATACCAATAGAGATCTAGCCAAGGAACTCATTGCTACGGCAAAATGAAATACATATTCTGCTTTTGTAATATATTTTTGTATACTTGAACCTAGTTCTACTGTCCAAATTATAGACGGTTTAATAAGATGCCATATTGTGTAACGTTTCTATTTGATAATACGTGGTATGATAATAATTCGTACGATGACAGATTAATAACCCCCATAGCATAGATATTTGATTTTGTAGACATTTGGCGTAAAAACTTTTTATTTTGCTTTAAAATGTACTATTGTTGATCTATTGACATTATTGAAGGCACTGACCTTCTGCCGTGAAAACTATTAGAATGATGATTCAAACTATTTAAACCGATGTAAATTGTCATTTATTTGAATAGAATTTCAAGATTTGGCATGAAATGAGAAACGTCAATAGTGTGGCGACAAATTATAAAGTTGATTCTCTGAGCTGAACAGCGCTGACTAATAGAAACTAATAGAAAAAATCCTCAAGGATGCTATGTCGAACTCCCACCGATTAAAACCACACGGTGCCCTTGCATCTGCTTAGGCCCTGGATTCCCGAATACGCCCTCGGAATGCTGAAACTCAGGGCTGATATTAGCGGTTAAAAATATAATGCCGTTGAAAAATAACATACACATCTTCATAATAGCTCTCATTTGTTGCCATGTTAAAATGAACTGAGGCAGATTGTACCTACCTGTTTTTAAAAATGTTTAATCCTTAAGCCATTACTATGGAACTAGCAGCTCGGATCAACGGCTAAAGTGCCTCCTAAAGCCCGGAGACGCTCGCAAATGGAGAGTCCACTAAGGTCATTAATCTGAGGACTGAGCTAGTGAAGATGCTCAGTGATCGTTTACGGAACTCTGTGATAAGCATTACACACGAAAGAGGGACAAGTGATTCGGCAAGAAATTATATAGACCTTTAAATTATATACAAACCTACACTTAGTCGTATACAACTGCTCATTATGATCAGTTACGTAGGGTTGGTTAATATTTTCATGGATAGATGTTATATGCTAGAAACCTCCACTAAACAGGCTATTCAAATAGTTCTTTTATACTGTTATACAATCATATATCGACGCAGAAAAATTGCTGCGAATTAAAATTGCATATATCACATTGTGTAGTAGGTACGTAACGGTTCATCTCCTATGAACACAGGCTTTTAAATATGATCTTTTGCAAAATAAACCGTAAACCAATTTAAGGCACACTTACTGCATTCTGACTAAGAAAAGTTGATTGTAAAGGTAGAGTAACAACCCTATATTGTACGCATTTAACACAGCGGGGAGCAGTTTCAAATTGCAAGTAGTTAGCTTCTTTCACAATTGTAAAATGGATGTCTGGTAACGATTAGAAACTCGATATTGTAAGCCCACGTTTCGGGTGCTAATAATTACTACTATCTATTTATAAGGCTTCAGGCGAAACGAGGGTTCTATTGAAAATTGCAACAGATCTGATTGTTATGGCACCTGTTTAGTTGCTATTTGATGTAGTCTTGACATTATATAAATTTAATTTGTTTCACGTAAGCTTTTTTGAATTGTTTTTTAGCACTCTCGTTTCAATATAACCTCAGGTTCCTGTTTAAGAACTTTCTCATTTGGTTGGTAACTTTTAAAAGGTCATAGCGCGATAATATTTGCGTGTACAAAAGCTTTTATCGTAATACTATGAGATGTTTCAGAGACAGTAAGTTTTTAATATTTACCACCTTTTTGCAGTCTGTTATATCATCAGGTAACACTGCAACAATGGGATCGGGTTCGTATATTTTGTTAACTATACTATAAATTCAGTAAAGACAGAAACAATAATCTGGAAATGAAAATTGGCCGTCCCAATCGTCCGATTCTTCAGACTGAATCAGTAATCAGGAGCTGACCTAATTCCTCAAGTTGTTAAGTTAGGTCATAAATTAGCTCTTAAGTTAGGATTTTAGCTAGAGTACATACATACATACATAACATCACGCCTGTCTCCCAACGGGGTAGGCAGAGACTATGACTTTCCACTTGCTACGATCCTGGCAAACAACTTTCGCTTATTCAACTTTCATAAGTGTCTTCATACATGCTCTTCGGTTAAGGGTACTCTTTTCTCAGAAGATTATCGATTTTATCGACTTAAGCTAGAGTAAAGCCCAATAATAAATAGTAGTAAAATATAATAAATGTAACAGAGTGTGTACTCTAATAATATGAAAGATATATCTATAAAGATAAAGAATAACAAATGCATTTCATGACTCTTTTTAAGCTCTACTTAAATGTCTTTATCTTTTGCGTATATCTAATTCCAATTTTATTGTACAAATAATCCCTAGGTCAAATACTTTTAAACGCTGATTATTTTCACCTTGATAATAACAATCGTGTAGACGCTTCATTTCATAAGACTAAACACTATTGCGATACTCTTATTTTGACCTTCATAATATTATAGTTATTATAATCCGCTTTATAATAATTATGGCTTTTGGAGAATCTATTACGCCATCAGTATAATAGGTAATTACTAACTAAAGTATACTAACTCTGAAAGGAAATAAGATACTTGTGCTGCCATTAACTGAATAAAATAGTGTTGTATTTGAATTGGTGGACAGCAAAATCTATTGTTTGGAAACAAGACTCTCTAAGACAGTCTCATAAAGAGCTGCCTCGCTGCTCCCTCAGAAGGAACACCAAGTTTACAAGTTCGCTCTAGAGCAGGGGTCGGCAACCTTTTGAGTCGGAAGAGCCAAAAATGTCGATTTTAAATTACAACATTTTTAAAGAGCCACAAAATCTTTCTTGATCCCACTATCCCCCCCCCCGTAAGAAGTGGGATAGACTAGACTGCGGGGAAAGTCTGCTATAGAAACAAACCAAGTTTGTCGGAAGCTCTGAGAACATTCTTCGAAGGGCGTCTCCAGTACTTACGGCCATAGGCAGATGATAAGTCACAGGGTGGTTTTGGAGAATTTCCACAATTAAAAAAATCTGAGTGATTATGTGGGATTCTCCTACTAAAACCCTGGGATGTTCCTTCTTGTCACTATTGTTGGGTCACAGGGAAGGCAAGCGTACAACAGCTACCTGCAACAGTCTCGACTCTGGTGGTCTAAATATTACCCATCGAAACTTTACTGCCGCGTCGCCTGAACACGAGGGGTGCGTCTTAGTCAGTCTCACGGCTGTCATAAAGCTTCCATCGTCGGCCACGCGTGCGAGGTTGGCACACTGAAAGTGTTTAGGCCACTCCGCTCTGGCACCCGCAGCGCTCTTCTCATTGCCGTTAACGTCAAAACAACAGCCGAACCAATTTTCTTCGCTGTCTAACATAGCGTAAACTATAATAGACAGCGACGCGACCGGGCCAATTTAGGACTCTTACAGCGGTACGCTCGCCACTCCACTCCGTACAAAAAGCGAGGGTGTGCAGCGCTTTATCCACGGCACCGTCCTCGCAGTGGGTACGTTGCCTCAGGCTCAATGCCTACATCATGCAGGTATTTACTAAAATATACGTGCCCCGTGAGGAGCTGTGCGAAGTGGTAGGTATATCAGCGCCGCTTTTCTACCCAGGACCTCAGAATAAATAAGATGGCAGAGACGAGCTCAATGCTTACCGCAGAGCTCTAGCCTGGTGCGCCGTTTATGAATGAGATCATTGCGCGCTCTAACACGCCAGCTTTCAATCTCTTCCGAAGATGGTTGTTTGCCATTTTGACGCACCAAAGCATTGGGCCGGTAGATTTCTGACAGAACTGCGGCCTCTAGGTTCCGCGACGGACTGTCAGAATTAGACATGCCGTCTCTTATGATATTCTCTGGGCTATGGCCCGCTGCAGACATCGCAGCAGAATCCTATAAGAAAGAAAATGGTGCTCCATATAACGCTTTCAAGCGCAGCACACCACCATTAGGCGAGTTTGCTTGTTTAACTACTAGTAAGACTTTTGTGGTATTTTTGAAAATGAAAGGGTGATAATGTTCTTGAAAATTAATAATATGATAATTATGTTTGCGACTAAAGAGCCGCAGGTCTACACCTAAAGAGCCGCATGCGGCTCGCGAGCCGCGCCTTGCCGACCCCTGCTCTAGAGGCTGGTATAGAGGCGTAGTATGGGAGGTGACCGGCAAACTTAGAGCGAACGAATAGTAAATACCTTAAATTACTTTAATTACTTAAATTTTTTGAAGCGCTCGTGGCCCCGCGGACTCAGTGTTCTGTAAACGATCACTGCAGTAAGCAACATTTACTATGGCCGGATATGGATGGGTGACCACCACGTGGACCACTTTGTGACATTTATTTACGAGCGTTTCCGTGCTTCGGAAGGCACGATAAGCCGTTGGTCCCGGTTGTCAGTAAAATGACAGTCGTTAAGCCATGTTGAAGGCCTTACGGGCGGCTTGAAAAATTTCAACTGTGGGTCGTCACAACCTGCGCCCAGGTCGGCAGCGCGTATGTAGCGCCTCTGGTGTTGCAAACGTCTCTACGCTACGGTTACGGTTACCAACCTTCCGGTGGGCCGTAAGCTTGTCTGCCACCTAAGTAATATAAAAAAAAAAACCTTAGTGAAATATATTTATTTTTGTTTGTTAGTTTGAAAAGCAATGTACCTATTTTATTCATTGCTTCAAGTATAAAATAAATTAACACAGGAAGCACTAAAAATAACAAGGTAAGTACATATTTAGATTCTGCGACCGCTTCGTTTATGTAACCATGGTTGATTCAAGTAATACAGGCCAAATCTAATAGAACACATAACACATTTATAATGTACGGGTTTTTCTGGTTTGTTTCCCACACGTCTAAATTCTTTGAAAAAGTAGTTTTAATGAAAGCGTAAATTCGAAAGCGAATCATCACCAGGTTATTAATTAGTTCCAGTGACATCCAATTATGTCATTAACTTTCTTGCATGAACAGCTACCTCAGTAGGTTTTAGAGGTTTTGATTGACGCTGTTAATGACTACACGGCCTTTTAAAGGTTATTAAAGAGCGACTATTATGAACAAATGGTTAACCATTTTGTACTCTCATACACAAAAAATCCTCATAGCTCCGCTAGCTCAGTGGAAAAGTCCACTATGTTAGACACCTTACGATACGAGTAATTCTGAGATTTGTGGCAATTTGATGAAATATATAACACATTGAAGAGCTTTTCCGTGCTTCGGAAAGCACGTTAGTCGTTGGCCTCGACTGGTAGTTACATGATAGTTGTTAATTCTAGCTGAAGATGTTATGGGCGGGCGGCTTGAAAACGTTCACAGCGGTAGCGAGAATCGGCCCCAGTCCATTTTAATAGTGCAATAGGCTCACCACTCATTACGTTAGACAAAAATTTACTTATGTTGATGAGAGGCGTTTAATTTTCATCTACCTACCTTTAAGAACAAAAAAGAGTCTTTGCAAGCGTTCACACTATCACGCTGCAATTATTACGGGACAATTTAGAGGACATAATGGTATCTAGAAAACACAAATTAGCGATCATATACATGGAAACCTCATATATGTACTTTTTTTTCACACCCTATGAAAACCTCTTTACCTCGTGTCTGTGAACTCAGTGAGTGGTGTCTATGTGTGTGTAGCTTCAGCGAATTTAGTATGTAGATTTCCATCTGTACTATCTCTAATTTGTGTAGAAAGCAACTGTTATCTAAGGACACACATTCTAAAGAATGCGGAAAGGAATCTGTTGAAATGTTTGCACTTTTTGTCGATTTCCTTCCAACAAGCTAAGTTGAATTTTTAATATCCATACAGTATTTTCATTAGACTTCCCACGCTATGAATCGTAAATGTTGATAGCCTACCGGAAAATCCACTTAAGTTGCAGACCCCCGACTGGTTAAGTACGTCCACAAGAATATTGCAGTCAAAATGACTTCGTATCATATTGCCCGTTCGATCATATTGAAACCCTGCCGTAGGTTATTTATTTATTTTTTTTTTTAATAAATTTTCACGGACATTTCACACTATCTGATCCCAAAGTAAGCTAGGAATAACCTGCTTGTGTTATGGGTATCAGACAACGGATAGTAATACTTAGGTATATACCTTTTAAATACATACATATTATACATAGAAACACCCAGACTCTTGAGACAAACATTTATGAGTCACACAAATATTTGTCTCCGGTGGGAATCGAACCCACGACCTCCAGCGCCGCAGGCGGTATCCCTACCGACTGCGCCACAGAGGCAGTCAAGCAGCAGTCAATATAACCTAATATGAGAATCCCACAATGATAGCACCCACAATGATATACACCAGTTAAAATTTAACAAAACAATACAATAGTTCAAGTTCACTGATTATGAAATAGGTGCCATGAAGTAGATATTATACTGAATGTAGTACAGTTTAACACTAGGTATGGTACATATCTTTAACTGTACTAAAAATATTCCGCGATATTAATTTTTGTTTATCGTTGATACAACAGTATCGATAACGTTAAATCCGAATGAAAAGGGTATAAAGATGTATAACAGGTATATTGTGTATACAGCAAGCCGCGTTGCTCGGAGTCGCATCCTAGTTTATGTTCTGCGATGGGGCTTGCGATTTCATTGCACTTTGTATACTGTCCTTTGTTTGCACATATTTTGTATTTAAATGTATGAAAGAGATTTATTTGTGCCCTCAACTAGGTACCACCGTACAGGTACGTCGCAAACAAAAATAAATTTAAAACTATACTGTATGTTACTATGTTGAAAACTTTTTTTATTATAAAAGGTAGCTCCTATGTTAAATCCCGATGGTTGATAAGACTCTTGGTAATAGACAAATATGTGTTTGACACCTTTAATAAGCCTTCAGATTCTGAGTCGTACAAAATTTTAAAGCTTAATACTAGATATACTAGAAATATATATTAAAACAGTCGGCATGCTGATAGGACAAGTTTCGCACGGTAACGGGCCCTTTTCAATATGATGACATTAAATTTTGTGCAATTCCACTCCATTACTACTGAAAGTGTATAATATAAAGGTCAACCTTGTTTTTGTTTCTTTTGTAAAAGTCGCGTGAACTTTAAACTCGCTTAATTCGCGTAAATGAAACTGTCACAAAGAGTCACGAATTACCGAATTTCCCCACCGACCAGGTAATTGTTGCGAATCGAATTTGGTTGGTTTGCCCTCGAATATGATTAGCTACACCGCGCGTGACTTTGCAATCGTTGACATTATCAGGTCGTGTCTGGCTAAAAGTTAAACGTCGTGGACCTTACAGTATTGGTGCCTGGTGGGCTAAATAGATAGTGTTTGGTACATTGATAGATAATACACAGTCACCTTTCCATATTATTTGCATATTTAGTTAGGAACCGAGAGCGAGAAGTAATCGGCTAGATAATTTCTTTATGATAACCTATTTTGAATGGCTTGATTTCGCAAATATATACAAAGTGAGTTCCATTTGTATAGAGCACTAGCTGATGCCCGCAGCTTCGCCCGCGATGGCGCTGTATGTGAAATTTTACTGAATTTTCTTTGCTATAAACCTCACGGAGCCCGAGACCTTTCCAACGAATGCAAAACCGTGGAAATCGGTTCGTGCGTTCTAAAGTTATAGCGTCAGGAAGGAAAACCCGACTTATTTTTATATAATAGATTGGCGAAGGTTTTAAAGAAGAGTTGCTTCTCTAGATTTATGCGCGATGCCAAATCCCGCTACGTTTATAGAACATTAACGCGTAAAATAATAGCCAAAAATCGGCTTAAAAGTGTGTCTATCTTTGCTACTCATCTAAATGTTTCCAGCGACAGTCATTTACTTGCCTTATAATCAATGTAAATATTACTATCATTGCTTTAATTTCATATTCCGAACAGCTCTAATCGTCACTCCCCGATATGGCAACGACCAGTCGTTGACCATTACTTGCGATTTCATTCTCAAAGATCTTAATCTTAGCCCATTATCGTCTGTAACTTACGAGGAAGGCTATCCGATCTATGTTAGCTTTATTTGGCTAGTAAAATCGAAATTAAATGGGTGGACAAGGGTTCTGGAATGTTTTCGGTTAGTTTTGAATATTATTCTAAATCTGTTCCATGGGATCTGTTTTACGTAAGATAAATGTAGTGCAGATCTCGTGATAAGTACAAATACTTGCATAGATTTTTTTTTGTGAAATAGAAAGTTACAGATGCGAGTTAAGGTGACGGTATTTGATAGAAGATAAAATCAATGTAAATATATTTAGAATATCGTTAATCGACTGACTCATCAACGCCACATGAAATCATTAACTAAAAGGGTTTAACAATTTACCATCCTTGCGCTGATCAAACAGCTTTACGGCGGCTTATTTGGGAAGAGACAATTTTGATATGGGCACCTATTAAGAGCTACCCTACCTCCTTCGGGGCAAAAATGAGACTATTATTATGAATTCCATGGACAGTACGCGCCTCGAAGATGAGCCTTGACTAGAGCTTGTCAGGTCATTGTTGGCGTTAAGGTATCCTCTAAGTCGCCGTTTGTAAGCAAGCAAACCGCAGATTGAATGTGTACTTTTATTTCTTCGGTGCATACCTAGTCCATAACAGAACAATCTTACCGTGGTGATTAATATGCGCTCGTGAACTGAATTTACGATAGTTTTGAAAAGTAGTTTGAACAGCTGTCATGGTAGACAAATGGACAGATTGAATTGATCGTAAATATGCAAAAATATATGGCTAATGATTTATATTCCTCGAGTATAATTCGTTCGCTCCGTGCTTTCGCTCAATTGGCATTTAAAAGAAGTAAATCATTTTCAAAGGCATTGCCGCCTACTCATTTCGCAACACACAAATTTCACTTAGTTCTCATGAGTCAAGACTTGTGACAATCGTCGTGAATATCAAAGAGAAAGCAATTATCGTACTTTCTAAACATAACTGCCCAAATCAATATCGACATTACAATGGGAAATAATTGAATTTGTCTATGGCCAGCACACACGAGGTGATTCTTTTTCGAGAAGATCTAGCATCTTCTTTGTCTTGAAACACGCGAGGATGTGAAGGATGCTTTCAGATTGACGTTTTAGTTTTTCTAAAGTAGTGTTTTTTTTTACGTGAGGGAAAATCCTCAAAGGATGTTATGCCGGACTCTTACCGACTAAAAAACCTCACGTAACGCCCTACAGCCTGTGGTTGGGAGCCCCGGGTAAGCCCTCGACAAGCAGAACCTATTCAGATAACTAGCGTCATAAACTGTTTTACACGGGTAGCGAGTTTAATTTCTGCTCATATTTTTAGATTTATTTTCAATGATACTGAATATATTTAATGATACCGATAACAATGCTAAATGAAAACTGCTCCAAATTTGAAATCAATTTGTCAACAGAAAGTGTGCAATCAATTTCCAAAGCTAATTCAAAAAACAAACTGGCCATACTAAACAGTTTGATCAAAACATAGGCTAAAGAAAACTAATCGTGTAGATATTAATATGTACACCCAACTCGATACTACGGATCATCGTCGTAGTGAACAACCTGCAGGTATGTATCGAATTGCAAAAAGCACCGTTAGTCTCGTGATGATGTTGTTCCGATAACGGAATCATCGAGACCTTGACTGTTCGAAGTTTGAACTTTTGTTAACTTTTTTTTTATGCGCGATGAAACTTTTAATTACTGGTTATGTATTTATTGGCTTTCGTATTAATTGACTACGTCTATATATAAAAATATTATTGGTGTTTTATGAAGGTATCTACATGAATATTTATTTTTACTGACATTCATCCAATTGTTCTTACAAATGAATATATAAATTGAAAGAAAAATAATGTAAACCACCTGTAATTCCTGTTTAACATTATTATGACTAATCTTCTTAGCAAAATAGCAAGTATAATAAATTTGTAAGTATGTCATTATAAAATTTTTCAAAAAATACCTACTAGTTAAGAAATGTTAATTTTTAATGCCATTAACATACAATTCGCTTAAGCTAGTCCAAAACGCGCGCAATGCTAATGAGTGCTAATAATACAACTGGGACTGAAACACAAATTGCAAAGGTATTCACATAATGTTCCGCCGCGGCATTCCTAGGTTCCAAATATGGATGGTTCTACCGCGCTTGGTAGACTCATGCAAACCTAACATTTGAAATATGTAGTTGCAACTTATGTCCATATTTTATTTGACATAAGAATACCCACTAACTTTAATTTACTTACTTTCTATGAGCATGAAATTTCGAACAGGTGAGGCAATAGCGTTTTTGCAGGTTTTTCTTTTTGTTTTTTTTTGGTCTACTGTAAATAAAAAATGCTTTGGGAGCAGTAGTACCTACCTACATACTTACAAACATTTCAAACTGACTAGTTAACTACTAAGGTAAACCTGCCAACCACTGTGCGATCTATGTTCCTGATAAGTGACAAGGTTCGCAACGCGCGCGAAGAAATTGTACCATAAGTAGTAAGTATTACATTTAATATTTTAAATAAAGGGTTAATCCTACTGAATTATGGTATGCCTATTGTACAGTATCTCTGTGTTAATCTCACTGCAAAGCATCTTTGCGTGAGAAGAACAAATATTACTTACCTAAGTTGGACTGTTGTAAAACGTGAAAATTGCGTAATAACTAGGTATTTGTAAGGTACAAATGGTACCTGTTTTATAATATATAAGTTCTTTGTTTATGATTGGCATTGGATCATCCGGTTGAACATTAAGTAAGTATTCACAACCCAAAGTTACCCTCAAATTATAAGAATGATGATTAAAAAAGGAATTAATAACATAAATATATTTCTTAATCTACAATTATATGTATTGAGAAACGAGGCTCCGTCTATCCTATATAAGAATAACCTTTAAGACTGCTCAGTTTTACTGTCTTTGTGCTAAATCGAATCGTGTCCAAGCGATCGCAACTAAAGTGTCTATCGTAAAACTGCTGATCAACACGAGATCTCACTAAATTAGGAGTACCTACCTGTTAAACCGTTTGTGTTATGCATTCAATGAGAACGGAGCTAGTTATGACCGGTTAGAGTACCTGCATATGAAATACGAGTCAATCAAAAATACTCTGTCAATTTTCGTCCACTTTGGCAGGGTGATTGACCTTATTATTCGAGATTTGCTTCTCTTCCATCCGTTAGTCAGGTGGTGCACCTGCTTAGGTTGCTTTAGTTTTTTAGATGTCACCATAAATGGATTTGGAGGCCAACGGTATTTGCTTCCAACACTTTCGAAAAACAAACACACCTGTTACTATTCTTACATTGACTAGATAGACTTTTTAATCTGATACAGCACACCCTTGAAGCTCGCCGGAGAAGTTATATGTTTTATTGGATGCAACTTCAAAAGGATGAAGAACATTTTCCTTCACAAAAAATAGTTAATAAGTTCCCAAGTCAAATATTATTATCCGGTCCTCGACTTCTACATCATTTATACTTCAACGAAGTGCCAGTATTGAACCTCTTACGAAGGATTAGTGGCGTGACCGCATCAACATTCAGATCTTACCAGTAATCATTCATATTCATAAGTAAGTCGATTCGATTTAAATTGTAATGTACGATTATCCAGTAATGAAAAGAGACAAATTATACGTTGCAATGAATTTAGTCGGTATAAATGCCATAAAATAAGTTCTATAACAATTCTACTGATGAGGAATCATGTTATTCTTTTAGTCTGAGTGAATCATAGAATACTATTTGACTAAAATTAGTTATAGAGGACTGACCATGTACTGTAGGTACTTAAAGATGTCAGTTACAGACATAAAAACCTTACATCAAATTAGTTTATTTTGATCGAAGTAAATATCACAAAGTAGAGATAGTACAGATGGAAAACTCATGTATGTACTCTTTTTTCACACCTACCCTCTGCTACACACACTCGCGCACAAATCAGTATCGAAAATTCGGTTGAAAGTGTTGAAACCGCCTGACCTCGTGTCTATGTGTGCGTAGCCTCAGCGAATTTGGTATGTAGGTTTCCATCTGTACTATCTCTAATTTGTGTAAATAGTCAATATACTGTAACACGTAGGCAGTTCTTAGCTAATTATAACTGGACAGTATAACTCCCTATGATAGACCATAGGAAGTTATGCTCCTATTTAATACTTAAC
This sequence comes from Miltochrista miniata, assembly GCA_933228765.1. NCBI lineage: Eukaryota > Metazoa > Arthropoda > Insecta > Lepidoptera > Erebidae > Miltochrista > Miltochrista miniata. The sequence goes on from OW121756.1 coordinate 26,863,444, forward strand.
GTTTTTATCTAGTGCTGTTATTTACCAAAATAATATCAAAGAGCACAATTCTATCTACTTTCATTGCACTTAAAACTACTGCAGTTTTATTCGCGAAAACAGGTGATGAAAAAGTGAAAGAATTTTTCAAATCGGTCCAGTAGTTTCGGAGCCCATTCGTTACAAACAAACAAATCTTTCCTCTTTATAATATTAGTGAAGTATAGAAGGGTACTTAAAGTAACCTTCAAAAATATAAAAAGAAAGGTAGGTACCATACGTTTTGAATAAGCCTTTTTGTTGATATTCGTGTGTGCTATATCCTAAGTAGGTCATTTTGCAACTTGACAATAGACTTGAAAACAATGATGAGAATCATTTAACCGTTGCTCAGTCTCATTTGCACACGTAATAACTGCTACTTAACAGGTAAAATATTCTAAATTTTAAACTATGGTAAAAAGTGTTACACGTAACGTGACATTATTGTATGTCCCTTCCCTCTACTGTAAGTGCGCCTTCACACTAGCGTAGGCGTTCGATGAACGTATGCGCGGCGTATACGTCGCGCACGCCCGAGGCTTGTTCAGCGTACTCATGTGTTTCAGTGGAGACGCCGCGCCAATGCGGCGTATACGTCGCGTATACGTCGCGTCGGCGCCGCGCATACGTCCATCGTACGCCTACGCTGGAAAAACGCTAGTGTGAAGGCGCACTAAGAATCATTTTGACGTGACAACGTCTTATAATTCGATGGAGCCGGTTGCACGCACGAAAAAACATGACGTATGCGCCGTTACCTCGCTCTGAGGCGTTCCATTTAAGGCTGAGTTGTCACGTTCAACTATCGTCAGTAAATAGGTGATGCCGCAGTGGTAACCAAGGTCTGTTGGGAATCCTGGGGTCATCCTTCTAAGGACTTCCCAGGGCTTCCAACCGTAGGCATAGGTAGGAAACGTGTGGTTTTTAGTCGCTAAGAGTCCGGCATAGCATCCACGACGGATTTTTCTTACGTTAAAAAAATACATGCGGAACTTTGTGAGTGTGCATGTTTGGTACTCTTTCACGCTCTAACGGCTGAATGGATCGGGCTGAAATTTGGTACAGTCTAGACTAAGACATAGGCTACTTTTTATCCCGGGATTTCATTCCTATAGGAAGCAAGAACGAGAACAAAAGTTTACTCGGGTGAAGCCGCGGGCCTCAGCACTAGCTGACTACTCAGAAAATAAGTTAACTCAGAAAATTATATAGGTTACTCATCAATTTTAAACCGGTTCAGTCGTTTATCTCATACGTCCTACATCACAAACTTTCACATTTATGGTATTAATAGGATTGTTATGTATTGAATGTTGTCATAGACATGACAATTCAATAAGCTTACTAAATACATTGTTACTACTAGATACTATCCTTGTGGCATATACAAATCTTGTTTTGTGATCAGAATTCATATTATATTCATGTTTATTTATTCAATTTGTATGTGTTTGTTTCGATGACTTCGTTTCAAGTCACTCCTACCAGCCCACGCGTAGCTAAAATAGAAATATCTTTTTGTTTCTTTTATTTCAGCAGCGAGAATTTATCGATTTTGGGTACAGTTACATCGATTATGATGAGAGATAGGATTTTGCAGTTTTAAAAGTATACAGGCGGCCCTGTTCTCATTAAATGTGTCGATAAGCAGGTACGCATTTGGTATTTGTACTTACTATTATTTATTTAGTTTACCAAACTCAGTGAATTTTTTGATTAAAACGTACCAATTTCTTCTCTTGAATTGAATCTAACTGGGAAAATAGATTATAATATCACAGTACTAGGAACATCCTCGTTTATCACGGTACGAGTATTAGAGATGTCGTGATTGGAAGTCGTATTTTAATACAATAGTAATTGCTACGAGTCGGACCAAAGGAGGCTCATATAAAATTCATTTTAAAACTAAAGCCATACATTTCTATGTCGGAGAGAATAAGTAAATCATGATAGTACAGGTTGAAGTTATGGTTGCCCCATAAGGAAAAAGGCCATAACGATCACGTTGCAATTCAACTGTTTCCTGTCGTCGATGTTCACGATCAATCAACGGGTTTGATTCCTGGTTGAGCCAGTTGTTGCTAGTTCTACAACACTGACGATATGCAATATACGGAAACTATTGATCAAGATTAAGCCGGCAAATATCGTTACTCAATCATAAATGGGCAGTTTGGTAATAAAATCATCACTAATTGGTCATAAAACATTCTAGGTGATAAAATTGAGCCCGCATGAATCTCAATCGAAGATCAATAAAATGGAATAAATATTCTTGGTACGATATTTTAGTTAGGTATTAATTTTAACTAACTTATTCTATAGCTGTTGATGATATTCAATTTAATAGACCAAGCTAAGTAAGCTTTCCCATTTAAACGTGGCTTATCATATTATCATCAAAGTGCTTTGACGACTGTCTTTTCGTCTAAATAGTTTTATTTCTATTCATTTCATTGTACTTGATGCATAATAACTATTCACGGCAGTATTAATAAACATTTTAACCATATTTTTTTAAAGAACTGGATTCACACAGTCGTGTTTCTATTATAACTTCTCAGGAGTGTCATCTCTGATAGTATTGACATGGAGCCAGGATCTTTCAGATTTATAACCAGTTCTTTTGACATATAGTCATATACATATAGACATATAGTAGTATTTTTCAACGGGACGTCAGGCGGGAGCTTCAATCCCTGGATATTCATAAGTCGAGTGGGCCGGACGGCATTCCCGCGGTGGTACTTAAGCGGTGTGGTCCGGAGTTGTGTCCGGTACTTACACGTCTTTTCACGCTTTCATACTCCATGAAGCAAGTCCCGGCGTCGTGGAAGATCGCGCACGTGCATCCTGTGCCCAAGAAGGGTGACAGGACCGACCCGGCCAATTATAGGCCTATAGCCGTCACCTCCCTTTTATCTAAGGTGATGGAGCGTGTGATTAATACACAGCTTCTGAGGTACCTTGAGGAACATGACCTGCTCAGTGACCGGCAGTACGGTTTCCGTCACGGTCGCTCGACGGGCGATCTTCTTGTGTACCTCACACACCGCTGGGCGGCGGCTATCGAGAGTAAGGGTGAGGCTCTAGCAGCGAGCCTCGACATCTCGAAAGCCTTTGACCGGGTCTGGCACCGTGGTCTTCTTACGAAATTGCCCTCCTATGGACTGCCCGAGAGTTTATGCGGATGGGTGTCCAGCTTTCTGGCCGGTAGAAGCATCAGGGCCGTCGTTGACGGCAGCTGTTCTGACTGCATGGCCATAAACGCTGGAGTACCACAAGGCTCAGTGTTGTCCCCTACTTTGTTTCTGCTGCATATCAATGACATGTTGTCTATTGACGGCATTCATTGTTATGCGGACGACAGTACGGGCGACACTTATTACACGGGCCGCCCCGGTATCTCTCGGGTTGCAGTGGAAGAAAGTCGTGAACAACTTGTGTCTGAAGTCGAGGCTACTCTCAATAGAGTGTCCGATTGGGGTCGACAAAATCTTGTCCAATTCAACCCTACCAAGACACAAGTTTGTGTTTTCACCGCAAAAAAGACCCCATTCACTGTGGCGCCACAATTTCAGGGCACATCTCTCACCATCTCTGAAAGTATAGGGATCCTTGGTGTTGACATCTCCAGTGATGTGCAGTTCCGCAGTCACTTGGAGGGCAAGGCCAGGCTGGCGTCCAGGAAGCTCGGAGTGCTCAGAAGGGCGCGGCGGTACTTTACTGCGGCGCAAGCACTGCTTCTTTATAAGTCGCAAGTGCGTCCGCATATGGAGTACTGCTGTCACCTCTGGGCGGGGGCACCCGAATACCAGCTTCGTCCATTTGACTCGGTGCAAAGGCGAGCTATGAGAGTTGTCAACGATCCCATACTTGCAGGTGGTGTGGAACCTCTTAGTGACAGGAGAGACTTTGCTTCTCTGTGTGTGTTCTACCGCCTGTACAACGGTTTGTGCTCTGAAGAATTGTTTGATATGATGCCTACGGCTACATTCTATCATCGCACCGCTCGCCATAGACAGGGTATTCATCCTCACACGTTGCGTCCTGAGCGCTTGAGCACGGTGAGATCTGGTAGAGGCTTTCTTCCGCGTACGCTTAGGTTGTGGAATGATCTCCCTGCCTCGGTTTTCCCAAACGCCTACAGTATGGGGTTCTTCAAAAGGGGACTTAGAAGGTTTTTAAAGAGTCGGCAGCGCGATTGTGGCGCCTCTGGTGTTGCAAACGTCCATAGGCTGCGGTGACCACCGGTACATCTGGTGGGGCCGTATGCTTGTCTGCCACTCGAGTGGTATAAAAAAAAAAAAAAAAAAAAAAAAAAAAAAATAGACCGACATTGGCCTGCTCTAAATATCGCCACAACGTCCGATCTTGTAAGATAGGCAATATAACATGTACTGAATCTAGTGATTGGCAAACGTTTTCTCATAAGGTTTTTAAGGAGATTTAAACGCAATAGCAAGAGCTTTAAGCTCTTTTTTTTTTTTTTTTTTGACCAGATTTTTTTTTTTTTTTTTGATTTGGACCAGAGAAGGCCATGTTTATGTCCTGGATGCCGACGGAACACGTCATCGTGTGGCAAGTTTAGGTGACTTAAATCAGCTTGATAGCCATAAATCATCCGCTCCTGTGGTCAAGGTTTCAACGAAGTCCAGACGTGCCGTAGTCAAAAAGTAATGTTTACATTTTGTTGATACTTCAATCACTTTCACTGTTGCGTAAGGTCAGGTACTTATTTATTGAATTTCTTGTTTACTCACTACCCTAATTCTTTAACCGCGCTGTACAAAATAATACCTTCTATTAATTTATTTTACTGACACCGACCGCCTGTTGTATGTAATTGTAATTATTTTTTCTTGTTTTGGTTTTGACTGTCAAGTGTCAGCTGTCATAATACATTGACGCATTATTATTTTTTTTTTTTTTCTCTTTTCCAATCTTGTGCAGCCAATAGACTATAGTCCATACAGCGTATTATAATGGTGTCAATAATAAGCATCATTTGTTATTTTTTTATTGTATTGTGCGGGTACCGACCTGCGTGTGCTGCCGTTAATATTACTTCTATTACTTCTTGGTTTTGTGATGTTAGTCCCTAGTAATGAATAAAACAATAAAAACACAATGATGTAACACGCAGCTGGCGGGTGGATATTTGCTGGTGAATAATCGGAATCACTTTTTGGTACGTGAAATTGTATTTTTATTATAAATATTATTACATAATTATACTAATTTGCTGTACATAGTAGGTGTATTATATATTTTATTTTATTTATTTTTTATTATATTTTATTATAATCTATTGTAATTTTATAATTTTGATGGCAAGCATAGATATTAGTGACAATGAAAGCTTCGTTACAGCGAGTAGTCTGAATGATAGTTTTTCATATATGCCTTCTTTAGGTGATGTTATTCAGTCCCAGTTTGCTGATGTGCCGAAGAATTTCAATGTAGTCCATATAAATGCACAGAGTGTTCACGCCCATTTCCCGAGTATGCTGACGACCTTTAACTGTAAAAATATCCATGCTATTCTTATCTCTGAAACCTTTCTTAAACCTTGTCTACTTTCTAGGTCCTACTCTCTTCCCGGGTTTAATCTAATTAGAAATGATCGCACCGGCCCAAAGTGTGGCGGTGTTGCGATCTATCTACGTAATTACATACCATATTCTATTGTCGACTTATCCCCGCAACCACCGCCATCAAGCGCTGGTGAGCATCTCTTCTTGGAAATTGAACTCGCCCATAATAAATTATTACTTGGAGTATATTATTGCCCCTCAATGCACATAAATTTTTTCTCTTCCTTTGAAAATTTAATTGAACGACTTTCACCAAATTATAGTCAGACCATTATTATGGGAGACTTTAATACTTGCCTGTTAAAGCAGGATTCCCGCTCTTCTACTTTTCTAAGCATAGTCGAAGCCTGTAATCTATCTGTCTTGCCTTCTAGTGCCACCCATCACGCTCCTGGTCACCCTCCAACTCTTCTTGATTTAATTCTTGTAACTTCCACGGACCTTGTTGCTAAACACGGTCAATATCCAGCAGACTCTTTTTCTTGTCATGACTTGATATTTCTTTCGTATAAAGTTCGTCCTCCTAAACCTAAGCCTAAACTCCTTATGCAGCGCAATTTTGGTGGCATGAATCTTGACAAACTGCGTGAGGATGCCAGTCACATCAACTGGGGCCCGTTGTTTGAAGCACAAACGATTGATGTCAAAGTTAAATACTATAATGATAAAATAATAGAACTTTATGACGTGCATGCACCAGTACGAGCAGTAAAAGTTAAGCACTTTCCAGCTCCTTGGCTTACAGCTGACATAAAAAAACTCCTTTCAAAAAAAGCTGCTGCCAAATGCAGATACAATGTACGGCCTACAGATTACAACAAGGAGAAATACATTTTGTTACGAAATCTCTGCAGTAAGGTGTGTAGAAAAGCGCAACGCCAATACATTCATAATTCGGTCGAGAACGGAGATCCTGCCAAGGTCTGGAGATTTCTCAGAACATTAGGAGTTGGAAAGCAACGTCAAAATCTGATATCAAACTCACTTGATATTGATTTACTTAACAATCATTTCTCATCTTCGTCCACATTAGACCAGTCTAATAGGGACAATACACTGCAATTTCTTTCATCGCTTCCAACTCTTGATCACTCACCGTTCAATTTCAATCAATTATCTGCGTGTGATGTTAAAAGGAGTATAATGTCGATAGGCTCCAATGCGATTGGTGGTGACAACATTAGCCGGAAAATGGTACTCCCTGTCATTGACGAAATACTTTTAATTATATGTCACATTTTAAACCACTCTCTCACCTACGCCGAGTTTCCGAAAGCCTGGAAAGACGCACATATAATTCCTTTGCCTAAAAAATCAAACCCAGCATCCTTCTCCGAATATCGTCCTATTTCCATATTACCGTTCCTCTCCAAAGTCCTAGAAAAGCTTGTTCACTCCCAATTAAATGCTTATCTAAACAGACACAACCTCCTAAATCCTTTTCAATCAGGCTTTCGGTCAGGCCACAGTACGACCAGCGCATTGATTAAGGTGACTGACGATATTCGTCTAGGCATGGAGATGGGAAATCTCACAGTGCTCACATTATTGGATTTTACCAACGCCTTCAATACAGTAGATTTCCATATTCTGCTTAGTATGTTACGCTCCTTTAACATATCTCCACCAGTGATTGATTGGTTTCATAGTTACCTGTTTGGACGCCGGCAGCGAGTTTGCGTTGAAGAACTTTTTTCCACTTGGTGTAGTACTTCTGTCGGCGTTCCGCAGGGTGGCGTGCTGTCTCCTATGCTGTTCACTATTTTTATAAATTCGATCACGAAATATTTATTTTCATCCTACCACCTTTATGCAGATGATCTTCAAATCTACAACCAAGCCGCGTGGTCTGAACTATCAACTGCATTTACAATACTTAATACTGATTTGGCTTACATCAGTCAATGGAGCAGACAATATGGCTTAAAAGTAAACCCCTCTAAGACTCAAGTCATTTTGGTCGGTAGTTCACAAATGATAAGTAAAGTGCAATGGACAACCCTTCCGAAGATCGAATTTGATGGTGTTACCCTGCAAGTTAGCAGTGAGGTAAAAGACTTGGGTATTTTGATTGACAGGACACTATCTTGGCGTCCCCAAATGAGAGAGGTTAGCCGAAAGCTTTTTGCTTCTGCAGGCTCATTGCGTAGATTACGCAATTTCCTGCCAACTGCCACCAAAAGGGCGCTTGCAGAAACCCTTCTCCTTCCTGTACTCGACTATGCAGACGTCAGCTATCTCGATATCACTGAGGAGCAGCTAGACAAACTTGAGCGACTCCAAAACTTTTGTATTAGGTTTATATTTGGGTTACGCAAATATGATCACGTATCTCAGTTTCGAATACAGCTTGAGTGGCTCCCAATTCGTCTTCGTCGGAACACTCATATTCTTTCTATGCTTTATAGCACTCTCTTTAATCCCTTTACTCCCGCTTATCTAAAAGAACGTTTTAAGTATCTTAATGACACACATTTGAGATCTCTAAGGTCATCAGTATCACTGGAATTAGAAATTCCTAGACATTCCACATCTTTTTATGATAAATCCTTTACAGTACAAGCTGTACGGTTGTGGAATGCCTTACCCATAAACATAAGGCGTGCGCAAACTTTAAACGTTTTTAAAAGACTAGTTAAAGAACATTATTTATCATTATAGAATCTATGAATGTACTCGTACCTATTTGTATATATATGTATATATTTATATGTTCTTATGTATGTATGTAGTTGTGTATGTATGTATTTTGTGTATGTATGTATTTGTGTATGTATATTATGTTTTATTTATTTTTATTGACATGTATGTGTTGATGACGTGGAACGTTTAAACTTTCAAAATGACGTGTATTAGTAAATTACATCTGATCTCTTTACACTAATGACCACCTATATCCTGTGATTCTTAACAGTCTTTTCCATCCAAAGGTTGCCTGTAAGAGATTGCTTTTTAGCGATAAGGTCGCCCTCTGTACATTTATAAAATTGTAATGTCTTTCTTTTCTGTATGTTTTATATTGGTGTACAATAAAGTTTATTCTATTCTATTCTATTCTATTCTATTCTTTAACTTCTTAATAGCAGCATAATATCATCTATTACAGGCAGCAGACCTAAAAGACTTAGGTAACTTATGATCAACCCAGTTTTATATCCGAAATCGACGTGTCTGACGATTAACCCACTGTCCGACAAGTGAGTCACATGCGACCGGTTCCCACACCCACATTTCGCCCACACATACTATCGGAACGTATCACTTATGTAAGGGTTGATATTTACACTTTTATTTTTTCGTATAAGTTCATTACCCAACTTTGGGATCAAGTCTACATCGCTCTTAAGTTCTCAAGAAACTGCTCCTGTATAGGAAACGAAACATGAAAAGGGATGTGGATTTGGGAATAGTAATTTGTGGCTTACGAGTTTATGAAGATGAAGACCACTATTCTATGCCATCTGTGAGAATGGTCACCAATGTGCTAATAGCTAGATGAGCCGTGGCTTTCCATCAGGCTGGCGACGTCAATTTGGCGAGCTTAATATTTAAAAAATCACACAGTAGTGCAGCTCGTGTCGAAACTTGGTTCTTTGCTACGATACTTTAATCTGTTTAGTTTAGACACAAGGGTGGAACCTCCATAAAGACAAGTATGTACCTATTTCATACTAAGTTAATTAGTGTTCCTGTTGGATTTACCTTAGTTGGGTAAAAACAAGCGTGTCGTAGGCGGTCACAATGATTGTTTCACGGTGAATGTCAAATAACAAAATCTTTCACTAATGAAATTACCGCAGGGCAATTGTTCCCGATTTCACAGAGGCGTTCGTTTGCCATGTGGATGTCGAATGATGCCGAACAAATCGAATAAATGTTATCCACACAAATATTTAATTGGCATTGCTAATTGCTGACTGGTTTCTATTGTTTAGCTGGCGATTCTTTCTCACAATTGCCATTGTAGCGGAACAATGTTGGGAGCTGACCTCAAGGATCATGATGAAACTTTGTGGCGTATCGCTATGGGTTCTTTGGAGGAAACGTTATTAGAGGTTGACTTTTTGGTAGTGCCGTTCCTTTTTGTGTGACTTTAATTATCATCACATATATAAGTGTTTCAAATTAGATGTACTTACATTCTGTGAGGAGAATGTGTTAAGAATGAAGATCAACATGAGCAAAAGCTGAAACAATATCAAAAAGTGAGTCCAAAGCAGAATAGAGTAAATCTAAGAGTATCGTCGTGGTCCTTATGTTCCCTTGTCCCGTCTGCAACAAGGAACTTTCATAGAGTCTACTTTAGAGATTTACAACAAAGTATAAAGCTTTTTGTTGGCATTGAGCATAGATTTCAAAGTTGTAGAACAAAATTTTGACTTACTATATCTCCTAGACTTACTTGGCTATGGCTGTTTATCTTGTCAACTCGTCTAATCCTTAGTTCTTTTTATAACAATGTGTTTTTGCTAAAAATCTATAAAAGAAATTTTGGTACGTCACATTTTTTAGAATTTATACATTTTATTTATTTTTCATATTTGTTTGTTACAGGTTTACTGAGGGGAGGATAATTTAAGTAATGCGAACACATCGGTGCCACTATTTCTGCGTAAGTACCTACTCATAACTTACCTTCTATTTCTTGTCTTATCTCAAAATTGTATGTTATCAATATCTTAATATTTGACTATGTACTGAAGTTAGTTGCGCTAGATTTTGATATTATTATACAAGTAACTTGCAACATTCTGATCAGAAACAGAATATAGTTACCAATTAATATAGTTAGAAACTGGTAAATGGTACTTACCTACATCATATCTATACATCAATCAATCAAATAAGCCCATGGCAGTACACTGCTTAACGCAGGCCTCTCCCAATCTATACATAGTGCGGTTAAATTTGTAACAGGTTGATACTCATTTTGCTGAATGAAGTAATGAGTTCAATTTTTATAAAGTTTACATTTAATATTTGTTTAGACCCCGAGGCAAGATTGCAAGAACACCTGGTTAGATAAATAATGATAGTTATGCTTCCACTTGTCGGAACCAGATCAAGGCATCGACAAAATTGTAGGTGGTCAATAGAAAACTTTCTAAGATGTTTGACTAACCATGTTTGCAGAGTACTAATAGCAAGTCCAAAAATATATTACTAGCAAGGTTAGATGTTTCTATTAGAATAATGTATTGTACAGAGGGGCTAAAAAGGCAGCAGAGCGCGTTTCGCATTCATCTTCTGATTCATTTGCAGATTCGTACAAGAAATGCTTTGGAGACCGTAAAATATTAACATTATTATCTGCAATTATTCTTTGCATAACCCAATCAAAATGATATTTTGATGTTGCTATTAAGAATAAAATACGGTGATGCCTTGAATTGAAATAAAACATTAACAAACCATGAAACATGTTATGATTAGATTAAATAATATATAATTAATTAAACATACAATGTTGCCTTTTTAGGCCCGCAGTTCTATCCTCAACAGGTTCAAAGTGGATATCTCATCATTTCAATAATGTAAGCATCGAGTAATTCAAAAGATCTTTACTCTGTCAAACCATATAAACATAGATCAATCTGCCAGAGCACGTATTTTCCTCCTCAGCAACAAGTCCCTGGGTTCTTCAAGTGGAGAGTGAAGAGCGATTGGGCGGCCTACTTGAAGACCTCTGTCAATGAAAGTGTCTTGTGGAAATGTGGACTATGATAGAGGCTCTCAATTGGCAAGATGTCACTGATGGTTTTCTATCATGAGGCGGCGTAATTTAGACAAGCTTAATATGTTTAGAAATAATTTAACATTTTCAATGTCAACATTTCGACATTGGTTAATTTGTGAAAATCGTCAATAAGTGGGCCTAGATTTCTCCATCTTTGAAACAGACAACTCCCGATTTCCTTCGGCAGTTAAAATACTTTCGAAATAAATGTGTCGGTCTTTTCATGCGTGCTTAACTAATTTAAAAAATTATCCTACCACTTTCCTTTCTGAAGGAACTCAAAGCCAGCAGTGGATATTTGTCGAGGAATATGATGAAGTTATTTTTTTCTGACGTTTTTTAAGAATATGATGATGATTAATTCAGTTTTATTGGTCATAAATATCGTGAACTAACTAGCACTAGAATATCAATCGCATACAATAAAACTGTCCAACTAATTAATTGTACTAGTAAATTTATTAAACATTTCTGGTTGGATTTGAGGGAACGTACTCCAAAATATTTCAGCGATTGATTTTACAAATCATAGTGACTCGTATCACACAATTTTTAATTAATATTTAATAAAACACATTAAATTTTTTTCAGCAAAAGAAAAAAAAACATACTAATATGCAGAAGATTCCAACCTGGGTAGATCTGAGACAGCTTCATTGCAATCCAACATCAATTGTAAAATACAAAAACAATATGACATAAGTCGGGGATCATTGAGCTGAACTTGTTGATTGATTGGATAATAATTCTTTTCTGACTAGGCTTATCGATCAAAACAGATCAATACTAAACAGGCACGTTTTTATAACTTTGTTCCTGGAAAAATTGAGGCTGGATATTTAACCATAATTACTGGCTGAACTCGTAAAGCATACTATGTATTGTAAAAAAGGTAGTTACATAAATATGCGCTTGCAAAGTTGTTGTACAACAAGTCCAGTTTCAGATAATCGGTGGTCATAAAACTGCTTGTTTTATTGAGTAGCTGGTAAAGTGAAACCAATATTACATTTAACGACGTATCCTGCAAACTATTGCAACGATTTTATGGTATTTTATTACAAAACACAAGTGCAAGTTCTTTTAAGCTATCAACAGATTATGTTATTCAGTAAGAACATTACATTTTTTTTACCTGAACAGAGAATAAAATCGACAGAATAAATACGCAATTGAAAATTATAGTTTCAGGTTTTACACGGTTGCGGTTAACAGCAATGTGGAAAAGTATTATCGTATTATTGCGATGACATTTTTGTGGCACTTTATAGTGGTAGGTAAACCCTGTAACGAGAATTGAATTGCGTTAGTAAATATAGTTTTGTTTTGTAATGTAAATACAATAAAAGTAGCCAGATTACTCACACTGTCCATTTCAAACCCGGTGCCTATATAATTATAGGCTTTATCGCCTTTGAGTGCCATCTGAACTTTCAACCCTCTCTCAATGGTCGCCTGAGACAGATCATCATCAGGTTATAGTCAAGACCGGCTTGATCTTTTTATCCTCATCTCCTCCACTACTCTTCTTTTCATTGAAACTAAAGGGGTAAAATTTGAAAGGTTTGTCCATGAATATGTCGAATATTATCCAAGTTGATAATGTTTGCTATTATTTTCCCATTTAATAAGATATTGCAATCGTCTCACTAAAACAACGCCCACCTCCATCTATCGACTAAATCTGTCGATCATTTGTTGCGTTGCAATATTGCAATTATGCTAACAAATTGCTAACTAAACTATATTTCCTAACATTTAGATTATATCCTTAACTAAAATACTTATCTTTATTGGGCATTTGCTGGTAGGCTTCAACTGAGTTTATGATGTTTATCATTATGTTGAAGTTAATGGTGATTCGACATGACAGAAAATTCAAACTCTATTCTACCGCGCTTTGTACTACTTTACGAATTGTAGTTGATTCACCTGTTTGATTTACATGTTAGGCCAAGTTTCTAGTCAGTAGATTGCAAGAGACTTCTTTTGCACTTTTTCAATGTTACAGGTCACGTTCATGAAATTGTCTTTCATTTGTCGAACCAATGTTCTCTCAGAAGAACTCACAAGAATCTGATCCAAAATGTAGCATTGGGATGGAAGAGCTACTTATGCTTAGTAACGACTTTCTCTTGAAGGTCCTCTTTCATAATCACTTTATTATCGGTACCTCTGTTTTTTTATTTCCGAGTATTTAGTAACTGAGTAATATGATGAAATGGAGAATAATCTTAGCTTTCTGGTATAAAATGAACAAAGAATCGCATTTCACCAGTATAAGGTTTAAAGTTTGCATAAATTAAAAAGCCTGGCGTATATGTATATATAGGAGATTGAAATGCAAAAGATTAGAATGAACGCCTGTTTGTTAAGTATTCATTCGTGTAATATGTATTTCAGCGTAATTTGGTATATGTAGAGTACTAGTAGTTCCGTTCACATGGACTTGAATGCAAGTTTCAGTAATTAGATTACTAGTTGGTAATAAGGGAACAGTAACTAGTCTGTATCAAAACTTATATATCGATAAAGATTTAGAAATAGCAGTTACCGGTAACAACTATTACTTTTCACTATGATTTTCAGTTCTGTTTTGAGCCTATTTGATAAGTTTTTAACTCTGCTTACATCTCGACGTTTTGTTTATATTGCAATAAGCGTGGTCACGAGTATTCAATGCAATTATGAACTATGCAAATCGTGCGAGTTTACAGAAACTATCCAACATAACAATTAAGGGGCGGTTAACCCGCACAAGTAGGCATTTGGCGCTCCCCTCGCCCCGGGCGCAAGACACACCGCGCGCCGGCAGCGGCAGTCAACTCTCATGCCACAGTATACAGTATCGTAGAAAGAAACAGCATGCTAACTTTGTTTGACGTAGTAAATGCATCTAACTTTATTAAGTGTAGTGATTTATTAGTTTCGTAAATAAAAATAAATGAGTTAATCGTAAATAAATTATGTATATTATACTATTATTTTTAAGCTAAAGAGTTTGTTTGTTTGTTTAGTTGTTCTAACTCTAGAGTCTAAGAGACTGCTAGTTGAATTTCAAGAGTTTCTTAACAGAATGTCTATTTTTGAAAAATACCAAAATATATAACATCACGCTAAGGCGAATAAGAGCTTAGCAGCAACGAAACATTTTTCGACAACTAGGATATTTCATTTCTTTTGAGAGTTTCCGTTGCGTACGTTTGCTACAGTTGCGTAAAAAATGTAAATTACATAATAGCTGGTCATAAAAATTTCTAAAGTTTTCTAAAGTTGGTATGCTAAGTATGAATCACGGGATCATTGTGCAATCCAAAATGGCCGCCGCGGTGTAATCACAAAATTTCATGATGGGTGTCGTTTAAAGGGTTTTTTGGTATGCTGAATACGAATCACGTACTAATTTTGCAATCCAATATGGACGCCGCGCCGTAATCACAAAATGTCATGATGGGTATCGTTTAAGGGGTTTCATGGTATGCTGAGTACAAATCACGTGATAATTTTGCAATCCAATATGGGCGCCGCGCCGTAATCACAAAATTTCATGATGGGTATCGTTTAAGGGGTTTCTTGGTATGCTGAGTACGAATCACATGATAATTTTGCAATCCAAAATGGCGGCCGCGGTGTAATCACAAAAATTCATGATGGGTATCGTTTAAAGGGTTTTTTGGTATGCTGAGTACGAATTACGTACTAATTTTGCAATCCAATACGGCCACCGCGCCATAATCACACAATTTCATGATGGGTATAGTTTAAGGGAATTCTTGGTATGCTAAGTATGAATCACATGATAATTTTGCAATCCAATATGGCCACCGCGGTGTGATCACAAAATTTCATAATGGGTATCGTTTAAGGGGTTTTTTGGTATGCTGAGTACGAATCACATGATAAATTTGCAATCCAATATGGGCGCCGCGCCGTAATCACAAAATTTCATGATGGGTATCGTTTAAAGGGTTTTTGGTATGCTGAGTACGAATTACGTGATAATTTTGCAATACAATATGGCCACCGCGCCGTAATCAACATGATCATTTTGGAATTCAATTTGGCCGCCTAAGCTATTTAGGCCCACTTGCGCGGAGAGTCGAGTTAAATATATAAATATAGAGTTAGTAAGCTCTGAGTTAAATAAATAACTTCTTAACTCTGACCACGTCTTGCACAGTTGCAAATTGGCACGCGGTTAACTAACTCACAGTAAACCGAACAAGTTTTTTTTAGTCTGTGTCGTTCCATGCAATCCAACCACACACAAATGTTAGAACGAAGAATGGAACATGTGTCTCTATCTCTTTTACACTACAGTCTGCTACGTATGATTTACGATACTACCATACTTACGATACTACCATTTACGATACCAATCATAAAATTTTGTGATTACGGCGCGGCGGGCATATTGGATTGCAAAATTATCACGTGATTCGTACTCAGCATACCAAAAAACCCCTTAAACGATACCCATCATTAAATTTTGTGATTACGGCGCGGCGGCCATCTTGTATTGCAAAATTAGTACGCGATTCGTACTCAGCATACCAAAAAACCCCTTAAACGATACCCATCATGAAATTTTGTGATTACGGCGTGGCGGCCATCTTGTATTGCAAAATTAGTACGCGATTCGTACTCAGCATACCAAAAAACCCCTTAAACGATACCCATCATGAAATTTTGTGATTACGGCGCGGCGGCTATATTCGATTGCAAAATTATCACGTGATTCGTACTCAGCATACCAAAAAACCCCTTAAACGATACCCATCATGAAATTTTGTGATTATGGCACGGCGGCCATATTGGATTGCAAAATTATCACGTGATTCGTACTCAGCATGCCAAAAAACCCCTTAAACGATACCCATTATGAAATTTTGTGATTACGGCGCGGCGGCCATCTTGTATTGCAAAATTAGTACGCGATTCGTACTCAGCATACCAAAAAACCCCTTAAACGATACCCATCATGAAATTTTGTGATTACGGCGAGGCGGCTATATTCGATTGCAAAATTATCACGTGATTCGTACTCAGCATACCAAAAAACCCCTTAAACGATACCCATCATGAAATTTTGTGATTACGGCGCGGCGGCCATATTGGATCGCAAAATTATCACGTACTTCGTACTCAGCATACCAAAAAACCCCTTAAACGATACCCATCATGAAATTTTGTGATTACGGCGTGGCGGCCATCTTGTATTGCAAAATTAGTACGCGATTCGTACTCAGCATACCAAAAAACCCCTTAAACGATACCCATCATGAAATTTTGTGATTATGGCACGGCGGCCATAGGGGCCGTCCATTAATCGCGTGAGGTTTTTTTGGGCATTTTTTGGACCCCCCCTCCCCCTTGGTGATATTTGGTGAGGTTTCAGATTACCCCTCCCCCCCTGGGCCGAATCACGTGTATTTTTAGTAACTACAAAGTTTTTTTTAAATTTTATACATAGAAGTCTCTATTGTTTTTATCTATCCAAACTTCTAGCTAATCCGCGCAACTTCGTTTGCGTCACATAACAGAGACAGATATGGTATTAATATTTTAATATATTTCCCGTTGCATTTACTCCCGTCGTGTTTCTATATAATATTCATTATTTTGGAGCTAATAAAGAAGGTGTCAGTTTTTCAAGCTTAAAATCTTACGTTGGTTTGATCGCAGTTGGCTAAATAGAAGCGAAGTTATGAACAAAAGTACAATAATCAAGGTTGAATTTCCATACGATCATTATGCTTTTGGTCACGATTATCGATATCCACGTGGACTGAGCTGCGTTTTTTTTTGTTACGGGGGAACGCGGTTTAGCACCATCATCCTAGCTGCGGGGGCAGCACCTACCCACTAAACCCCGCGGTGTCCCTTCTCATCCTACAGCCGGCATTGATATCCAAAGATTATTCACATCGGGCCGGCCCAGCCGGGGGCCCCCAACACTTCGGGGTTCTCGCCCGCATCGCTCTCGAGCGCTTCTCTGGAAGCAGAGAGGGTAGAGAGCGGTGAGCGGGTTGGCTCTGAAGGCATCTCCGGAACAAGGATAGGGGCCTTCCCCCAAGTGATCATCGGTGGACGGGGTCATAGCTGCGTGTACCGCTAGTCTAATATACTGGGTGTAACAAAATTACATCTCCAAATTTCATGAGATGACTCGGAAATCAAATACAAATATTTAATAAAAAAGGGGGGTTCATTTTTTATTTTTTTAAATTTTTTTCTGTCTCACATTAAGAATTCGTTTTTTACCGCGGCAATTCGAGGTAACATGGTCGCAGTGGCAAAACAAACACGGAGCACTCGTCTGGCTGTCATTGTCGCTTTCTACTGCCGCTCAATAGCGATAGAAATGGTGATAATGAAAATTTATAGGACCTTTAAAACGGATTTACGGTTAAAGTATTCATGTGATTTTTTTTCTTCATTTTTGTAATGTTTCTTGACTGATGCCACGTCACGTGACGAAATTTGGAGAGCCAATTTTGTTACACCCAATATATAACTTATCATAAAGCTATAGAGAGCTTAAAATCTGTACGTCAAATATATTTCGTAATTATTTACCAAGATATTTTTTTTTACTAGACATTCTATATATGTAACTTCCATTACATACGATACTGAAGCTAAAATAGTTTATTTTTGTATGTCTTTCTGTATCACGCCAAAACTATGGAGTACCTTTCTAAATAATACTGACATATTTTGAGATTATTATTGATCGGATTGATGCCGATATTCTGCGCGGTTCCTTTGGGAGACACGATAAAAAACAAAATGATTTTTGTGTTGTATGATCAACGCAAAGGTATTCCGATTTTAATTAATTTCTGATGTAAGAGAGGAATTAAGTGCTTTATGAATTATTCCATAAAAGGTTTAATATTGTAGGTTTTGTTGTTCAGAAATTACAGTGATCTCAAATTCAGGGTTGTAAAGTTGCTGTTTGAAATAAATACACGTGATATCTCACTAAACCCCCCACCCCCCCTGGTGATGTTTCGTGATTTTTGTCAGACCCCCTCCCCCCCCTTTCGAGCCTCACGTGATTAATGGACGACCCCATATTGGATTGCAAAATTATCACGTGATTCGTACTCAGCATGCCAAAAACCCCTTAAACGATACCCATCATGAAATTTTGTGATTACGGCGCGGCGGCCATCTTGTATTGCAAAATTAGTACGCGATTCGTACTCAGCATACCAAAAAACCCCTTAAACGATACCCATCATGAAATTTTGTGATTACGGCGCGGCGGCTATATTCGATTGCAAAATTATCACGTGATTCGTACTCAGCATACCAAAAAACCCCTTAAACGATACCCATCATGAAATTTTGTGATTACGGCGCGGCGGCCATATTGGATCGCAAAATTATCACGTACTTCGTACTCAGCATACCAAAAAACCCCTTAAACGATACCCATCATGAAATTTTGTGATTACGGCGTGGCCGCCATGTTGGATTGCGAAATTATCATGTAATTCGTAGACATTTTAATGCATTAGGTAGCTGGTTACCATGTCGTGAAAACACTTAAAAAGTAAAAGATCACCACATTTTTACCATGAGTCGCGTATGTATTTGTAACGGTTAATCTAATTACATTTTGCCCATTACTGATATTTTTATACTGTGGCGCGATTTCAACGTAATTTGGCATAATAATTACGAAATAGTTGCGAAAAAAACTGACACAGGTCCTGCCTCTACAAGCGCCAGGGCGAGACTGATCGGCCGTCAGCGGCGCAATTCTATTGCGTTTGGTAGATATTCGTACATGATAACTATGTAAATACACTCGAGAGCAATGAATCCGGGTCACTTAAAGAATCCTAAAAATCTCGGAAACTAAAAATGCTAGGTTAATGCAATAAATTGTATTTAATAGACAATGTAATACTCCTTAAATGAAGGTATTAAAACTTCTTAGTTATTGTAAAGTTATATCATAAAAAAATCAAATTTGAAAAAGGGCCACTTTCGAAGATGGAACTACGAAATTACAGCATTTGGTGTTGCTTTTGTTTGTAATCTGTCATTTATGTGGGTACATAAACCATGTTGATAGTGCTCTATATTCATTAATCAAGCTGAAATTATGTCGCTTACGCCTGAAGAATGCACCAGAATACTTACAATGCTGGAAACCGGCCGGAGTCAGCGCGATACAGCCAGGACTGTCGGTGTGTCGCTGTCAACAGTACAAAGAGTTCTCCGACGTTACGAAGAAACTGGTTCTAACCTACGCAGACCAGGAACGGGCAGAACCAGGTGTACCACAGCACGAGAAGACCGATACTTGGTGAACACCATGCTTCGAAATCGCTTTCTCACAGGAACTGAACTCACCAATCAGTTTCGACGCCTCGGAGGAAGTAACCCAAGTGCATGGACAGTAAGACGTCGGCTTGCTGAATCTAACTTAAAACCCCTTAGACCTGCAAACGGCCCTAAACTGGAGCGTGGGCATCGTATTTCGAGACTAAGGTATGCCCAGAGCCACGTAAATTGGAGTATTGAAGATTGGTCAAAAGTTATGTTCTCCGACGAATCAAAATTTATGCTCTACAAGCACGATGGAAGACACAGAGTGTATCGAAGACCAGGGGAAAGATTCAAGCAAGCATGCATCGAAGAAAAAGTTGCCTACGGTGGTGGGTCTGTACTTGTGTGGGCCGGAATTTCTTCTGAAAGTCGCACAGAGCTGGTGATCATAGAAAACGGCTCTTTAACTAGCGTAAGATATGTGGAAGAAATCCTCAATGGTCACGTTGGTCCATTTATGGTCAATTTAGGTGAGGATGCTATATTTATGCATGACAATGCCCGACCTCATACAGGTAGGATTGTGAATGACTACCTTCAAGAGATGAACATTACTCGTATGGAGTGGCCAGCGCGCAGCCCGGATATCAACCCGATCGAGCATGCTTGGGACGAGCTAGGCAGATGCGTAAAACAACGAAACCCTCCCCCAATCACGCTTCGTGAGCTCAAAATTGCTCTCACAGAGGAATGGGAGAATATTCCCCAAAATCGTATAAGGAACTTGGTGTACAGCATGCCAAACCGCGTAAACGCAATAATGGAAGCACGAGGAGGCAATACGAAGTATTAAAATTCAAAAAAATCGTAATAAAGTTCAAAAATTTCATGTTTCCTATTTTTGTTTTAAGGAGAGATCGGCAGTTTTTTCTTTATGTAATTTTGTGTTAATAAAATGTATGGTGACTCATATTTTTTTTACTTTCATTTAAGGAGTATTACATTGTCTATTAATAGTAGTTTATGACACTGTTGCATAATAAGGGTTCTTATAACACGAGTGTGTTTTAAAAAAACGAGCCGTAGGCGAGTTTTTTTATAGTATCACACGAGTGTTATAAGACCAAGTTATGTACAGTGTCATACACTACTTTATCTACTCTCATACTATAATACCTGATTTCATTTTGTTGTGATATATATCCTTGATTTCGCCGGTAACTGGTTCATGGTCATGTTTGACGCAGTTTCCAGAATGTCTGGTGGTGTACAATTACCACCATCCTCGCTTTAAGACATTCATGTTTTTACACAAAAACTAATTTATTTTACAAACAAAACCAAACTTTGTTTAATTTAAATGTAAAATGTTGGCGCCAAGGCGCAAACATCGATTGCGCATGCGTGTTTCTTTTTTTTTAGGCTGCGGAGACCATAGATTTAGGATTTTTCGCTACTCTGGAGACAAAATTTTTTTTTAAAGTAGAGGTTCAAACTTCTTTTTCAGCTGGAAATTGTTTATGGTGTATCGTAATGATTAAAAAGTTTTATTATGATACAGGTGTCCATACAAGACCTGTATCGTAATAAAACTTTTTTTTTGGCCTGTGCGTAATGTTTGTCATAATAGTATTGATTTCAATTTTATAATCTTTGTATTATAGTATCAGAGTAGATAAATACAATTTATTGCATTAACCTATCATTTTTAGTTTCCGAGATTTTTAACATTCTTTAAGTGACCCGGATTCATTGCTCTCGAGTGTAGTTGTTTATAGAAAAACGCTCGGAAAATGTGTATAAAAACTTAATACCTTTAATTGAGTGCAAAAAAAATATATAAAATGTTAATAGTTTAGCCACAGTATTAAAAAAAACTTTTCTGAGAGAGTCAACTTTGGGATTTTTTTCTATCTAGTGAAATTTATTGGATCGTGTAACGGGCTCGGAATATGTTTAGCTTATATCCTTAACTATTATATATATATTTTTCAGATTTAAAAACCCTTTACTTTATGACTAGGATTGTTTCAAAAAACTCAAAATCTGACCCACGCGGCCTTAACTGCTATAATTTTCCTATTATCTAATTACTACTTGTAGGTCATAAAGCAGTAATAGTAGTGATTGGTTTGTAGTTATTCTGAAGCAAGTAACAGCTATTCATGAACACAAGATATATGGGAACCAGAAAATGTGTGACTATATTCCAATGTTGAAGAAGGTGTGCGGTTAGAAAACCAGATTTCATAGTGCTTTTATTGTAGTTTCTTGGGTGTGAAGATGATGTGGTTTTTTATTAGACAAGAATGGTGGTAAGTAATTAAGTGTACGCGAACATAAAGCGTCTCATAATATCTCAGTATAAAATAATAATTGCGCAAACGTTTTTAATCTTACAACTTCGGAGAACTCTCTTAAAATCTGTATTAGGGTACAACTCTAGACGTGAGGAACTCACGCACGCCCTCTTAGAAGCGGGATCACACCCGAAACCCCCCAAAGACGCGGGATAGCACCCGAACCACCCCCTGGGCGAGGCCGCAGAGGCGGCCGTAGGTCTGTTGGGAGTCCTGGGACATCCTTCCGAGGGCTTACCCGGGGCTCGCAACCATAGGCTGTTGGGCGTTACGTGAGGTTTTTTAGTCGGTAAGAGTCCGGCATAACATCCATGAGGATTTTCCCTCATATTAAAAAAAAAAGGGTACAACTCTAATTTGATCTTCATTATTTCAATTTGCAGGCCAACCGTAAGTGACATAAATATTGTCTAGTTACATAAGATACTAAAAAATGTCGATGACCCCTTTCAAATTTACATTCTGATTCATAAGTCATGCTAAGTATTTATTACCCCCGGCTTCCCTACCGCATCGGCGGCCGTAGGTCTGTTGGGAGTCACGGGACATCCTTCCTGAGGGCTTACCCGGGGCTCTCAACCATAGGCTGTTAGGCGTGGCGTGAGGTTTTTTAGTCGGTAAGAGTCCGGCATAACATCCTATGAGGATTTTCCCTCACGTTAAACAAAAAAAAAAAAAAAACCCCCGGCTTCCCTCGTTGAAAGGCGAACTACAGGTCTTATAACCAGATGAGTATATTCATTATAATACTCGTATTGCAATAGTTAGGCACCCATTAGTAGTTCTTTTATTATTCACGTATAATTTTTTGAATGTAATCGGTTCACGCAAAAAGAACGTCCTTCGACCGATTACATAAACTTTTTTACCGGCTGATCTTTTAGAAACGGCTACTGATGTAGGTATGTATTACAACAGTTTCAGATCAATAGAACGATTTCACCATAATCACGAATTCATGATCTATCAAAATGATTTCTTCACAATAAAGATATTAACAAACAAATGGACTCGGTAGTTTCGGCTGTTCATTTAAATGTATTAGATATGTAATGTACTTACTTACTAACATTAATAGACGGTTTACCTAATGATTTTAGATTCGCAATTGGCTAGGAGAGGTCAAAGTTGAAACACTCGCCTTTTTTGGCTAGCGTGCATTGTGCACATATCTTTCAACACTTGCTTGTTACAGCACTTGTAAGATTGCAATATTATATAAGACGCTGATTTTATCTTAAACAATTATCTAGGTAGGTCGTAACATACTTGTGACTACAAGATAAGTAGCTACAGTCAAATAGCTATTTGAACAGTTAGTGGTCAGATATCTAAACAAATTGAATGACTATTAATACTGTATGATATTTCAAACTTCCAGACTTAATAGTTTCGAAGATGATAGAATGTGTATTAGTTCTTCTTTATTAGTTAAAATTTAAAAAGGAATATACTTGAGAGCCTTGAACGCGCACGGAGGGTTCCGTAGCAAAAAAGAAGCATGTTCGATATATGGGAGCCCCTTTAAACGTTTTATTTTAGTATTTGTTGTTAAAGTGGCAACAGAAATATATCATACATACATACATACATATGGTCACGCCTTTATCGCCGAAGGGGTAGGCAGAGGCATATTATATGCCCACATTTCACCTTTGTATAATTTGTCCCACGTAATAGGTGGTGAGCCGTATTGCCGTGTTTAAATGGACAGGCGCAGGTTGTGACTGCCTGCTGTTGAAATAAAGCCTTCAACTTAGCTTAACGACTGCCATTTTACTGGCAACCGGGACCAACGGCTTAACGTGCCTTCCGAAGCACGGAAACGCTCAAATAAATGTCACAAAGTGATCACATGGATGGTCACCCATCCATGGACCGGCCATAGTGAAAGTTGCTTACTGCAGTGATCGTTTACAGAACACTGAGTCCGCGTGGCCACGGGCGCGAGAGAAATATATCATCTGTAAAAAAATCAGCTATCACGGTTCCTCATAAAGCCTCGTGACGGACAGACAAACAGACAGATAGACGGACGGCGAAGTCTCATGAATCCCATTTTTAACCCTTGGGTATGGAACCTACAACGGAAAACGTAATTAACACCAACAGTGGATACCGTGTGTTCAAATAAACGTTAAAAGATCGATGCCCATATTGCTATAGTCCAATCCTGCCCGATCTGGCAATAATGTAAACATGTCATGTTTTGAATCAGGGTGAATACTCAATTGCAAGTAACTATGGATATATAGGATCAAATGTGTTTGTTTACATTTTTGCGCAAAGCTATTAACATACAGTGTAAATTATTATTCACGTACAAATTTTTATACTTAGTTATAATTGCATATACTTAAGCAAAGGAAACGGACGCACCTGTCTTCCGTGGGCGGTGCGTTTGCTCATCGCTCGGACATCTGTGCTGTACATGTTTACAGAATTACTTACAGTAAGATTATTAATTAGGAAGGATATTTACTTTTGTATGTTCCGAATAAATTGGACAAATTTCAAAAAATCTTATGCTGTGAGAAAGCCATGTTTTCACTATGTTACTTAGATTATATTTTATCCCCTATTCCCACGGGAACATGATCTACTGTGAAACCGCGTAACATCCGCTAGATCAAATTAAAAGTTGACAGGACGTTAGGGAGTGATTTTATTCGTCTAACTATTGAATATATGTTCAGTTCAGGATCATGACTGTATAGTTTGGTCATTTGATGCGTATTTAGGGGTTTAGCTGGAAAGTTTTAAAGCTTGGCAATATTATAAATTTTGATTAACGTTACAAATTACTGCTAGCGCAGCCATATTGCAAAAATGGTGAGTTTGTGACCTATAACAGTTTTTGGTCATTCTACGACAACAAAATGTATTAGGAAACGTTTCCAAGTAAAACTACCGAATGACTGGGTTATTAAGTGTGAAATATAAAAATGTCCCTTCCTAAGCCGCTAGACAAAACCTCATCTTATTTGACTATTCAGTTATATAAAGTCTAGCAGCGTAACTTCGCGCCGTGTTGTCTATATAATATATAGTTACAAGATGTATCATCAGAAAATTATTCTTTAAGATTTCTTAATGATGTAAGGATGACTCATGCATTATATATTTTTATAATATATGTTAAACGAATCAAACAAGCCCAAATTCGATGGAGTTGCAAAATAAGAAACAGGTCTTTATGGTCACCTTCGGTCTCCATCAAATCATCTTTATGACATCGTTGTATCGAAACATCATCAGATTTGAGAGCTATTTTAGAAACTTTGACTCAAGCCATATTTTACATTTTTTGGGAAACAAAAAAAGATAAATGTGTTTCATTAAAATTAAAATCCAATAAATAGAATTAATTTTCACACATTAAACGGCAAAATTTATTTCCTTGTCTAGATTAGATATATCTAGCATGATAAAAAAATTAAGTACCTACCTCTTGAATATGATGGAATTTAAATTGAAAATTGCATGACTGAAAATTGCATGATAAGGAGCGCTAGAAAAAGTTAGTAAAAACTTGCAAAGTAATTGACTGATACTTTGCGGAAAATCGATATAAAATTGACAAAAATAACGTCAAATCTCGACTGAGCTTTACGGTATTTCAATATTTGTTATTTAGACATTAGTAAATATTAAAGGCATTGCCGCATCTGTGTTAGAAGTTAATAACTAGTAATTGAAACTAATAACTAGTCGTTCGAAAATAACTGTGTACTGTACTTCCTAAACATATATATTATAGACAGGATAGTACCTACACATTTCCTTTACCATAATACATGCTTATCAGAAAGATCTCTTCAAACGACGGACGCGCATGCATGTTTTCTGTGTAAGACTGCACAACGATATTATCTATCGACCATTTTCTTTAGATATGGCTGAGAAATTTTCATCAGTATGTGCCATGTGATCATGTCATATGACACAAAGAACTTTTAACTGCTTCCTTGGTATAGAGGTCGTAAAATGCGACTGAGGTGCACGAGGTGAATTTGATTCCCACATAATATAAAATATTATGTGATTCATAAATATTCGTCTCGTGATTCTGAGTGTTTCTATGTACTATAATAAATTATGAAATTACAACAAAATAGTATATAAGTAACAATATCTGTGGTCGTAAAGAAATTTACGCAAGAAAGTAAATCCTAGCTTACTTTGGGATCAGATGACGCTGTGTAAAAATTATTCGGTTTAAGAACATTTCCAAGAAAAATGTTCGTGAATATTTTATTTATTTTAAAGAAACTGTATTTTTGTATTTCATTGTTTGTTCTTCGAAATTGCTTGCAACTTGTCTAGCAAGTTGTTACCACGACAAGTTCAGCGAAACTTCTTCTTTATGGAACATATTATACCTTCAAATGGATAGCATGCTCTCGCTGCTATAACCTAAAATTAACTTACTGTCTTACGTGTACTGTGCCATAAATATCAAAGTACTTGTACGGTCGTTTACTCCCAAAGCGGCATAGCGGCCTTTGCGTTTCGACACAGCCTCAATCCACATTCCTGTGTCTAGCGTCGACTTGTCTCTCTTGCCGACAAAACACGTTGATTTATTTTCTATGTTATTCTAGTTTTGGATATGTCCAATTATATTAAGACGAATGAACACAAAAGATTTAAGGTGTGCTATGCCTGTGCCACTGGTGATTTAGAATGATTCACTTACATTTCATTTTCGTTTTTTTTGAAAATGCTTTTGTTGAGATTTTATCAAAAAATCGGTTGTCTGTAAAGTCGGTTTACTGACGATGGTTGAACGTGACAACGTCATAAGAAAATAAAAATAAAATTAATATTACAAAACAAAAACAAATATAAAAACACATCAATTGATTATAGTGCCATCTGTTGAAAACATTACTAAAATAAATGGAACGCCTCAGAGCGAGGTAACGACGTATTGCGTCATCATTTTTCGTTCGTGCAGCCGGCTCCATCGAATTATAAGACGTTGTCACGTCAAAAAAAATGTACCATCGAAATAAAATACAGTTAAAAGCGTTTTACAAAGTCCATCATTTTTCTTCTAAAATTTAAACCATGTCATTTCATGAGCATATTTATAATATTTAATGTTATTTTTACGGTGTCAAAACGGTTATGTTTCATTCTTAACCATTTTATTGCTGACGTTTCTTCAGACAAAACATAACCAGGTTATTGCTGTAAAAGTAAATACTGTATATTCGTCTCATTTTCTCTCTTTTTATTAATACAAACTCTTTCCCTGCCATAAACTTAAACGTACAGTGAGATATTCAGTACCAATAAATTTTACTTACAATTTAAAGAAAACAACCTTTTGAAAGCTACTAAATAGTGGTAACAATACACTACTTTATTTTTATTTATCTGAAGAACAAAAAGTGTGGATAATAAATCACGTAGTGTGTTTAGTTTAATTTTTAGTTGGCGTCTGTTCTTGTTGATTTTGCACAAACGAAAGTGAAAATGTACCTACGTGATGTAGTTAAGTTGGTTAGTACAAGTAAATTTCTTGTCTCATTTTAAAAATTTTAATTGAGACAACTTTCAATAGATCAGATCTAAATGAAAGACTGGTTGAATTTGAATTCAATTATATGAAGACTATTAAGTTCAATTCGTACTGATATTTTTTTTTACAAAATTCATTATAAAATGGAATTTAAGTTGACGCCTCTTTCTAAGAGTGCATGCCATATACCAAATCTGTCGGTATTTTATGTGACAAACTGCAAGTAAAACGTTTTATTTCCCAAATCAAATTACATTTTTCTAGCAAGTATAAATATGTCTTGCGTCGATTACTTCTTTACTCCTTATGACAATTTTCAAGTAGTTAGTCCGCAAAGATATTACGTATGCGCTGTCTAATCTCCTCCGAGCGGCTGTCGACAAGAGAAGACCTTAACATCGTCGCCCCAATTCGTATGAGGTGTAAAAAATTGTCGGTTTCGAAGAGACCTTTAGGTTAATGAGATAAGCGTCTGTCCCGGCAAGACAAAAGATGCAGGTTCGGGTCCTACGTGGGACCGATAATATTGATGTCCACATTTCATTTAGTTGAAAACCAGATGCCCACTCAACACTCGTTGATGTCTGTTGTACTGAAAAATTCTACGGTAATACACTGTTCGCTATTATAATTTTCTACCATAAAAATCCTAACAATACAACAACCTACTGACAGTCTTAAGTAACTAGGTATTTTAATTGTTCTTTGTCAGCCACCGTTAATTAGTTGGCATTTAGATAACTATAAATACTCAAAACGACTACTTAACGTGTCTTATTCTTAGTAAATTATCATTTAACTTGTTCACTAAAGTGAAATTGGTTTTGGTAGCTCTCGGCAAAGCGTTCTGACCTCTTGACCACAATTCCATTGTGTACAGATGAAAAATGATTAAAAGTATTTATGATCTATTATTATTTTATGATTCAGCTTTATAGACTCGTGCATGAGATCAACAAAATAAACACCCGCTATATTTTAGACCTTGTCTCATTTTGTGGTAGGAAGATAAAACATCATTTTGCATAAGATTTTTTTGAGTTATTGCCTTTTTTTTTTTTTTTGTTTAACGTAAGGGAAAATCCTCATAGGATGTTATGCCGGACTCTTACCGACTAAAAAAGGTTGAGAGCCCCGGGTAAGCCCTCAGGAAGGATGTCCCGTGAGCTTGAGTTATTGCCTAAAACAACTTTGTAATTTGTACGACTCTCGTACCGATTACTTCTAAATGGTTATTTTTTTATTAAAACAATACTCTGTTATTTGTGAAGTGTGCTGGAATTTAATTTAGTCAATTGA
Organism: Miltochrista miniata; assembly: GCA_933228765.1. NCBI lineage: Eukaryota > Metazoa > Arthropoda > Insecta > Lepidoptera > Erebidae > Miltochrista > Miltochrista miniata. The sequence continues at coordinate 26,892,280 of OW121756.1, forward strand.
TCCAAATCGAATACGTCAAGAAATCATTAATCATTATCGATTTAAAGTCTCAATAATCGAACGTCTTTGTCGAACTGCCGCCAATGGGTTTGCTGTAATCTATCCTGGGGACATCCTTCCGAGGGCTCACCCGGGCTCCCAACCGTAGGCAGTGGAAAGGGAACGTGTGGTTTTTAGTCGGTAAGAGTCCGGCATAGCACCCATGATGGATTTTCCACACGTTAAAACAAAAAGAGATATGGGTTTGCTAGTGCGACCTCCATTTTCATTAAGTTTTTGTCGACTCAAATTCTTTATTGTTTTTTCCAAAAAAGAGGATGGTGACTGAAATTGCTCAATTAAATATTTGTGAGGTTACAAAACGAAATGAGTTTAAAGCATCTGATGCCGTCAATTTATTGAAGTGACAAAGCTGTTTATTATTTTCTGTTACGCCTACTAGGCTTTCAAACTGGTTGATATTTGTATTGTAGGTACCTACCTTTTTGTTGACAACGGCCCTAATCTTTGACGGCGAGTATGAGGTATTTATAATGACATTTGTGGGTTTAACCTTGTGGTTAAAGGTTTGTTGAGGTAGGTGTATAAGTATTAAGTAATATAAGCTTTTTGTCGCCGAATTTATCTTTATGTTTTCGCGTGAGGAAGTCCCTAATAGAGAGATAATGCTGCACACTCTTACTCACAAAAAAAACCACAGACTGCCCTTCCATTGCGTACAGCCGGGAACTCCGGGTAAGCCCTCGGGAGGATGAACTAGGATACGTCGAATTTATCTTGAAATCTTGGTCCCATGTAGAAATTTTTCTAAGTCTAACTACAAAGTTCACACATTTTTTGATTTATTTAAAGGGTTACCGTGGTTTCTAATACAAAAATTTTTTAAAAGAAATAAGGAACTCTGATTTCTATTAGACCGTTTTATTTTTACACATTTCTGATAAAAAGACTCAACTGCGGGGATGGAGTGGGAGACAAAGGGGATGCTTCAAAATGGGACTCTTGGAGAGATAAAAATAATAAGTCAACTAAAGTACTCAAGGTTTGTTTTGAAAGATTTAAAGACCAATACACTATACGTAAGACGTAACTATTATAAACTGCATTACTATGATTGATCTCCATCAGAATGTATGGCTCGCAGCAGTACAGAATAATTACAGTGTGGCAGCAGCAACTGTGTAATCTACTGTTTCAGTTGTTTGTGAGATAGCACGTCACTTTATCTATTCTATAGGGTTAGATATTATATATTGAGTAACATGTTTAGGCTAAGAAAGAGAATTGGTCTGGAAGAGAGTGTCGGTGTTAAAGTAAGGAAGGGCATGCTACGATGGTTCGGGCATGTGGAGCGAATGGGAGATGAAAGAATGGCAAAACAGATATACAATGCGAAAGTGGATAAATGTAGGAGTCAGGGAATGCCACGACACACCTACCACGACCAAATTAATCGTGTGTTAGCAGAAGGTGGTGTCAAGAGCCGAAGGAACCGACGTGCATGCATGAAAAGAAAAATGAAAGTTGAAGAAGCAAGTGATGTATGTATGAACCGTGCCGTGTGGCGCTCGTTCTTTCTGCCTACCCCGCAAGGGATTTGGCGTGAAGATGGTAATGGTAATGGTAAATGTTTAGGCTTCAAAACAGAACAGTCATAATGCGGATTATGTTCTACCACAGGGCGGAAACTCCATATAGATATAATACTTTTTCAACTCTCTCACCTACGCTACTAACACGTTATGTTTGTGCAGAGCTTGAATTTGTGTGTGATCAAGTAAGATTAAGCAAAATTTCCCCCTAAACATCCTCAAAGTTTTTGACAGCTGTGGCGGGGGTGGGAAAACTTGCTCTGTGGGAGGCAGGGAGTTGCCTATCTGTATGTTATATTTATCTTTGTTACTACTATACTTTTAGTGCTACTCACAGATTATTCATATTTTCATGGCTTAATATGGAATTATAACTAGTTAAAAGATTTCAAAACTTATGTGAAAAGCTCCTTTCATATATACATATATATATACATGGTGTTGAATAATATTTTGCAAACCCGGCACGTTTCTTATGTAATAAATAATACAAAATTATAGGAAATAATTATGTTTCGCGAATAGCGTGATATGGTGAGATACAGTCATAGTTGGTCGAGGTCGCACAACAACCGCTTTCTCACAACAGTTGAAATGTAAAAGCGATTCAACGCTTAACTAATTTGTGTAATGAATTACAGAATTAGTAGGGCGTGTGCATTTCGTTTGATTTATCTAATCATCTCTTGTCGAAAATTTTCTATTACTTACTTAGTAGAAAATCTTCAACAGGGTTTGATCAATTATTAATACGATTTTTTTTTGTTTGATTGTGCCTAATAGTCGAATGATATCGAGAGCCAGATGGGACCTCGATATCATTCGACTTGTGTCAGGCCGGCCATACTGAAGGCGTTTGGGAATACCAAGGCAGGGAGATCATTCCACAACCAAAGCACAGTATATATATATTTAACGACTTCATACAGTGACCAAAGCGTGCGCGCAGAAGAAAGCCCCTATCGGATCTAACCGTGCTCGAACGCCCCAGACGTAGAGTGTGAGGATGAACTCCCTGTCTGTAGCAAACGGTGCGATGATAGACCGTAGGTAGCCGATTATAGCAATACTATAATAACAACCATCTTTTCTAATACAATTGTGTAAGGTAAATGTGACAACGGAAACGTTTATAGCGGCTGTTTTACAACACGATAGTCATATAACGTTATGTTGTTAAAGTTATATAAATGTATCCCGCATCGAAAAAAAGTGCATTTAACATAGTTTCTTAACATATAGTTAAGTATGTATCTTTCTTTTTAACCGACTTCAGAAAGAGGAGGAGGTTCTCAATTCGTCTGTATGTATTTAATAAAATCTGATAAAATCAAAATACATATTACTTTGTGCTTTGTAAATTTTATTTTTCAGGATTTGTTTGAAGTCGGTTTTATTTTTTATTGAAAAATTTTTTTAGTAGTGATTACGATAATAATAAAGATTACAATACATTCATAATTTTAATTTTGGATGGGTGATACGATAGGGCCTTACGGGTTGACCCAGATATTTGTTTCTAGTTCTCCTTTTCTTCAATTACAATTACAATTTATAAGTGAGTCATGTACAAATTTTCATAGAAATTATTAAATTACATTTTATCTAACTGCACCGAAACCAGTAAAATTTATTCTTCATTCTGTAGCCACCTTTTAGAATAAGGTGAATGCCATTTATCGCAGCTTTTAGCAACTACCTACGTATATAATATCAATTCTATAATAAGTTTCTTCCATCTAGTTGAGCAATGATTAAAAACATTTATTGTTTGATCGTTGATTGCTAAATAAAGTTTCTCACTCTAATTTTCTTTTTCCGTTCACAAGAAAAACTAATTATTAGATGGAAATGCAATAGTAAGCTAGTATTCAATTGTGTTTCCGGAACGCGAACGCTCCTCGTTCCGGCAAAATAGGCGCCTAGATTTTTAATATCTTACTAGCTGACCCTCGCAACTTCGTTTACGTCACATAAGGTGTACGAAAGGGGAGGTAATTCTTCATTAGACTCATCAAGCACCGTGTGAAACGGCCCTGTTTGCTAAATCATAAAAGAGCTTAATTATTAAGGCTGTTGTAAAATAATTCAGTCCGCGCCGAAGGCTAAGGTATTATTTAGCTAACACGCCCGTTTAGATTTACCCTATAATTCAAAGGAACCCTTGAATTCTAGGTTTGGTGAAAGTTGAGATCCCTCTAATTACTGAACCACAAAATCCTCAACCTTGAACCTTGTGTGGGACAATGCTTAAAGTACTCCCTTTCCAACACTAAAAAATATTTGAAATCGGACCAGGCGTTGAAAAATTACAATTGAAAAACTATTTGGTCTTTCATCCCCTCTCCCGCAGGAACAGCACAAAATATCTGGATTAAAAGTATCCAAGAACCTTCCTCGGACTATAAGCTCAGAATGTACCAAGTATCATTCAAATTGGCTCAGTAGTTTCGGCGTGATACTTATTCGGGATACAGACAGACAGACATGAAAAATATAAATTACATTTTCGGCTTCAATATCGATTAGAGAACGCCCTACAATAAAAATTTTCAAAATATCTTCCATGTACAGATTCTTGACCCTCTACAGTTTTATTATATGTATAGATTTAAGTATGAGTAGTTGCTAAGGTTAGTTAATGTTAAGTCTTTAGATAGTCATGCACATTCTTATCAATGTAGGTACACTTGCAAATAATAACTCCCGAGACTTTACGTATATGTACTTGTTATTGACATTTATTGGGAGCTCCGATAATGTCATCTATCCGTCCCATTAACTTTTTAAAGAAGATATATTACTTTAAAATATGGAAACGGTTTTTAGAGATGTAGACTCAATTTTGATATTATAAAAACTGTGTGTATATCTCATATCGGTAATAATGTACTATATTATGTTCGGTAATACGTAGTAGATTTCGTTATAACAATTATCAAAGAAACAACAACGAAAAAAAGGAAGGAAAATAATGAGCCATTTCACTAAACACGACGTTATCAAAACAGATCTCCCTATCAACTGTCAGTTCAAAATGTGTTGACCCCAATTGTATTCTGTCAATACAGTCACGTTAAATGCGTAAGACATGCAAACGTGTGAAAGTAATTTATTGATGTTGGTGAATTATTAATATGAAACAAAAAGAATGGAACTAATACATTATTTTTTTTATTTAATTATTTAACTAGTTTTTTAGGGTTCCGTACCCAAAGGCGGGACCCTATTCATGACACTTCGCCGTCCGTCTGTCTGTCTGTCGGTTTAGTCTATGTTGCACCTACTTGCATGTCCCCTTTGCCCTACATCCTGCTCTAAGGCCGATCTCATTGGCGCCACCGACAAAGCGGTTGAGGTGGCAGAGTTCTATGCCAAAACTGTATAGAAAAAAAAAATTGACATCAATCATTGACACGATAGAAGAAGAAGAAGACGGGGCTGTATATCAGGATCCGTGATAGCTAGAGAGCTGAAATTTTCACAGATGATGTATTTCTGTTGCCGCTATAATAACAAATACTAAAACCAGAAAAAAGGGGATTAAGGGGGGGTTTTAGTTTTTTGGTACGTAACCCTTTGTGAGCGAGTCCAACTCGCACTTGAACGGTTTTTTTATTGGGAATAGCAAGTGATACATATATTGTAACATACAAAATCATCTACGCATCTTCCCTATTCGGGGCATTGTCAGTCTCGTTACTTTTTTTTTTGGCGGACTTTACAATATTCAAATTACGAAACAAGCATTTTCGGATAACACAAATACCTATTTGATCCCAGACAGAATTCAAACCCGAGCCTTCGGCAGCAGCTATAAAATCTTCTACCACTGAGCAATTGCGGCAGTCTAAATTGCTTTACTAGCAAGATGATACGGATATCAACATCAGCGTAAACACACTCAAGATAAGTAATAGCGTCGCGGTTTTAGAATAGAAGAAAACAGGTTGTAAGCCTTTACGGTTATACGTGTCTATATCATATTATAAGCTCAGCTCCGAACCAGGGTTGAGAAAGTTCATGACGATACAATTATTCTCCAGCATGCCCATTACATCATAATTGTTTGCCAACTTCGATTGTACCATTGAGTACCTATAAGTATGTGTTAATGGTCTTCTTATGTGGACTAAAATGTTCACATTAAAGCTTTGTTCGATTGCTATAATAAAGCTTGTTGCATAGATCCTATTCGACTGTAATTACCATTCTCGTTAAAATATATACCCAGTTACGTGGTTGTTAATATTTACACGTTCGCAATCTAAATTATAATAGTAAAACATCATTAAACTTTGTATGCATGGGATGAAAGATCACGGTTGTCGACAACTTGTTGCAAAACAGATTAACATCTCTAGAATGTTAACATAGTATCTAATTATTTCAATGTTTAGTTTATGTTGCAAATATTACGGGATATTTTGTTTGACATTGCTGTGTAGACTGTTTTATCAAGCAATTAATGTGTTTGTGCTTTGGGAGATTTTGAGAACCGATAAAGACACTTATTATTTCTAAATACAATCATTTATAGAAAACATCTAAACCGCGAGCTAGACATTAACACCACACACATTTGTTCAGACTAAGCCCACGCGCACGCTTAGGTTGTGGAATGATCCCAAACGCCTACAGTATGGGGTTCTTCAAAAGGGGGCTTAGAAAGTTTTTACAGGGTCGGCAGCGCGAGTGTGGCGCCTCTGGAGTTGCAAACGTTCATTGGTTGCGGTGACCACCGGTCCTTCTGGTGGGCCGAACGCTTGTCTGCCACATTAGTGGTATAAAAAAAACCTCTGGTCTCAGAAACAAGTCGCATAAACTAATCTCTGCGCCACTGCTAATTATCACAAACAATAGACATGGATAGACATTTAAAAGTCCTGTACTCTTGCAATTTCATTGTGAAATTTGAATAATATTATTAGTACGGTTTTCTGCATGCCATCTAATAAATTGGCCTACAATCGCCGGGAAGTCATCGAGGCTTAAAAAAGGCGAGGCTGCGTTTACATATTTACTAAAAGGACACAGTTGAGGATACCATATTAAGACATTAAATGGGCTTAAATTTCTAACCGAGACGGTAGATTAATTGGACAACCAAAAAGGATTAATAAGCGGCCGGTTCTGTTAAAATATGAATATTTTAAAACGAATACTATCAAATTTGAACTACTCAATTATTTTTCGCTCAACATCTGTTCAAATTCTAATTTCCATAAACTCATAAATAAAATGTATTTATATGACGTTTTATACATGCTATTAACACTATATTTTACAGCTTCTATGGTTTGGTCTGTTCAAAAACAGGTTGTAGCTTGCAGCAAATTATACATGTCGTTTTGTATCCGGTGCCTCTTTGCAATAATTTATAGCATCTGCTTTCTAAACCCTTTGGTCGGCTAGATAGACGATTGCATGTTTGATTTCATAGATCTTATCTTGTAAATATAGTATTCATAAATAGCTCGCTGAATATTTTATTTAGTTCTTTGTGACTCGTTATAGCCTTTAAACATCGTAACTTAATTTAACTGCGGTAAAATTTCAAAAAGTCTTTAGGGCTGTTGTAAACGACATCTCCAGTTAATTTTGAAATGTTTTTACGTTTCAGCGTAGGCGAGAATACCTACACTTAACTATAAATTTTACAACACGTCTATTTGTTCACAACGTTAATAATGTTTAAGCTATCTAGTTGTCACTTGCACAGTTAGTAAGAGCAAGTAACCTGATTGAAGCATCAATCAGGTTACTTGCTCTTACTAACTGTGCCAAAAAACAGGTCCAACAACGATTCTATCTCGTATCGAAAGCACTTTTTAGATTGTTTTATAGCGACTGTGATAATTCTTGTCTAGTGTGCGTCTAGCTGTACAGAATTATATGAAGTTCATACGTTTAAAGATCATCGTGTGATGTGGAGCAAAGGAAGTTATATCCAAGTATACTTCGGTCTTTCAAGTTATGACCTCTAGTTTCATTTTCTAAAATTTTATGAGTTTGATTGACACGTATTTCTTGTCGTCATAGTTTATAATGATTTACTGCTACCATTTGCTGTGGTTGTAATATCTTTGATGCGACATATAACTTTTTAGATTAGTCAGCAGGGTCTTGGCGACTAACTCCACAGACAGATAGAGTACCTGGTGTCCTTACTCTTCTCTCTTACTCATTAATATATGAGGTTCTTATTTTAGTTGTACTCCTAATAAATAACATCGTTAACAATATATAATTACTGCGCAATACTGCGCATATTTGGAATATTAATTTTTTATTATAACAAACTTTCATCTGTCAATTGGGTTTATTAGCAATCTTCTTGAAATAAAAGAAAGTAAGTTCTGATAGCCACAAAAATAACACAATTGGTGCAAAGTTTATCAATTGCCAAAAAACTTTTCCCCCTCGGGGTTTAGGGGTCATGCGTTACTCCTCATGGAGCTAACGTTACACCCTGAGGGTACAGTAGTGGCTTCTTCAATCAGATCCCTAAGATTGAATATCTTAGGGATTAACGAAAAAAGCCCACATTAGGAGGAAGGGCATAACGGTACTCCGTTTGGTGAGCAGCCCGCCTGGGGCAGTACCTCCGCCCTGCAGAAGACCGCGGTAATAGTAACCTGACTCCGGTTGGGTTATGTTCTCCGTCGGTTAGCAGGGATCCAGAGCTCATTGGGGTGACTCTGCGCCGGTGACGGTGAGACCAGAGGCTTAATCTGTCTCCATTGGCAGATTGAGGCGCGGAATATTGGTACGGCGGTCAGGGAGACCCGGTGAAACGGTTGACCGCTGACCGCCCGCAGGCTGTACGGAACCCGAACCTGGGGATCACATAATCTCCGCCCCAGGAGGCTGAACCAGCAGCCTGTGTAAAGTCCCTGGTGCTGTGGTCGTGCCGGAGGAGGATACCGGAGTGGACGCGGCCACTGCATCGGGGGGGGACCGGGGGCCCTTCCGTACGCCGTGCCAATCTACCGCACTACCTCTGTCTGCCTTTGGTAAGTTAGAGTCTCGATTAGTCTCTTGCGCCACCGGCACACAGGGACTCCTTCACTTTTTTAACTCCCCTTTTTTTTTCACAAAAACAACATGGCTAAAGGTAAGAAAAGAGAAACAGTATACACAGCGGCATCGTCGTCCACACTCTACATGGACCTTTGCAACATCAGAGGTATGCACAAGAACCTCAACGTAGTCCACCACCATCTCGAAACTGCGAAGCCGACACTCTTTTTCTTGACGGAGACGCAGATTTCATGCCCGGGCGATACATCTTACTTAATGTACCCTGGCTATAAGCTTGAGTACAACTTCAGGCCGAAAGCCGGGGTATGTATGTACGTCCGTGATGATGTCTGCTGTCGCCGTCTCACAAGCCTTGAAGACAGGGACCTGTCTACGTTATGGGCGCGCGTGGATCACGGGGGCCACACTCGGATCTACGCGTGCGTGTACAGGTCTCACAGCGGTAACACGGACACAGTTCGCCTTTTTGACCACCTGCAACAATCGACTGACAAGGTGATTGAGCGGTATCCCTCTGCGGAGATGGTGATTCTGGGGGATTTTAACGGTCATCATGTTGACTGGTTGGGCTCCCGGATGGCCAGCTTTGCGGGGAATGCTGCTCACGAATTTGCCCTGACCTATGGGTTCTCACAACTGGTTAAATCCCATACGAGGATACCAGACAAGGAGAACGAGCATAGTGCATTGCTGGACCTCCTGCTGACAACGCGTCCGGATGGATACACCATCTCAGTGGATGCTCCGCTCGGTTCGTCGGACCACTGTATCATTCGGGCGCATGTGCCTCTCGCAAGGCCTGAACCACCTCGGCCCAAGGAGTGGCGACATGTGTGGCACTATAAGTCAGCAGACTGGGATGGACTGCGGGAGTTCTTCGCGTCGTACCCGTGGAGGCGGCTTTGTTTTGCCTCAGACGATCTGGATTCCTGCGCTGCAGCAGTCGCTGAGGGGATCTTGGAGGGCATGGAGTGCTTCATTCCCAACCGCTGGATCCCTGTGGGAGCAAAAAAGCGACCGTGGTTCAATCGGCTCTGCAGAGAAGCTTTGATGCTGAAAGAATCTGCCTACAGAGCCTGGACCACGGCTCGTGCAAATTCAGATCCTAACATCTCTGAGGTGAAACGCAAATTAAATGCCGCCTCGAGGGCCAGCAAAAAAGCAATTGTCAGGGCTAAATTCGACTTCGTCGGCAGAATTGGTGAGCGGCTAGCAGGGTACCCTTCAGGGAGTCGTGAATTCTGGTCGCTTGCCAAAGCTGCCGAGGGAAACTTCTGTCGGTCTGGTTTACCACCTTTACTTAAACCCGACGGTAGTCTCGCCCAGAGTGCCAGGGAGAAGGCCGACCTTCTGGGTTTTCTATTTGCCTCTAACTCGACCATGAGCGACGGGGGTGCTGTGCCGCCGGACGTTCCGTGGTGTGGAACTTCCATGCCGGAAGTTAAATTTACGCAGCGGGACGTCCGACGGGAGCTTCGTTCTCTGGACGTTCATAAGTCGAGTGGGCCGGACGGTATACCCGCGGTGGTACTTAAGCAGTGTGGTCCAGAGTTGTGTCCGGTACTTACACGCCTTTTCACGCTTTCATATTCCATGCGACAAGTCCCGGCGTCGTGGAAGATCGCGTATGTGCATCCTGTGCCCAAGAAGGGTGATAGGACCGACCCGGCCAATTACAGGCCTATAGCCGTCACCTCCCTATTGTCTAAGGTGATGGAGCGTGTAATTAATACACAGCTCCTGAGGTACCTTGAGGAAAACGACCTGCTCAGTGACCGGCAGTACGGTTTCCGTCACGGTCGCTCGACGGGCGATCTTCTCGTGTGCCTCACACACCGATGGGCGACGGCTATCGAGAGTAAGGGCGAGGCTCTAGCAGTGAGCCTCGACATTTCTAAAGCCTTTGACCGGGTCTGGCACCGTGGTCTTCTTAAAAAATTGCCCTCCTACGGACTGACCGAGAGATTATGCGGATGGGTGTCCAGCTTTTTGGCCGGTAGAAGCATCAGGGCTGTTGTCGACGGCAGCTGTTCTGACTGCATGGCCATTAACGCTGGAGTACCGCAAGGGTCAGTGTTGTCCCCTACTCTGTTTCTGCTGCATATCAATGACATGTTGTCTATTGATGGCATTCATTGTTATGCGGACGACAGTACGGGGGACACTTGTTACACAGGCCGCCCCGGTATCTCTCGGGACGCAGTGGAAGAAAGTCGTGAACAGCTTGTGTCTGAAATCGAGGCTACTCTTACTAGAGTGTCCGATTGGGGTAGACAAAACCTTGTCCAGTTCAACCCTTCGAAGACACAGGCGTGTTTCTTCACCGCTAAGAAAGCCCCAATTACTGTAGCGCCACAATTCCAGGGCACATCCCTTTCCATCTCTAAAAGTATAGGGATCCTTGGTGTTGACATCTCCAGTGACGTTCAGTTCCGCAGTCATTTGGAGGACAAGGCCAAGCTGGCGTCCAAGAAGCTCGGTGTGCTCAACAGGGCGCGGCGGTACTTTACTGCGGCGCAAACACTGCTTCTCTATAAGTCGCAAGTGCGGCCACACATGGAGTACTGCTGTCACCTTTGGGCGGGGGCACCTGAATATCAGCTTCGTCCATTTGACTCGGTGCAGAGGCGAGCTGTGAGAGTTGTCAACGATCCTATACTGACAGATGGTGTTGAACCTCTTCGCGACAGGAGAGACTTTGCCTCCTTATGCGTGTTCTACCGCCTGTACAATGGTATGTGCTCTGAGGAATTGTTTGACATGATGCCCACGGCTACGTTCTATCATCGCACCGCTCGCCATAGACAGGGATTTCATCCTCACACCCTACGTCCGGAGCGTTCGAGCACGGTTAGATCCGATAGAGTGTGAGTCTATTAATATACGCAAGGAATGGAGTTAATTTAATTACTAACAGTATATTTCAGAAATCACTGTTTCTTAATTCTATTAATTAATTATTAATTTATAAGAGATTCTGAACTTTTGTAGCAAAGAACATGATTAATAAATTTTTATTTAATTCACCATTATGAATGAGATGAAAATGTTATTTTTTAATGATTATAACAAAACATTTCAAAGAAACTAAGTGCGCCTTCACACTAGCGTTTTTCCGGCGTAAGCGTACGATGGACGAATGCGCGGCGCCGACGCAACGTATACGCGACGTATACGCCGCGTTGGCGTGGCGTCTCCACTGGAACACATGAGTACGTTGAACAAGCGTCGGGCGTGCGCGACGTATACACGACGTATACGCCGCGTTGGCGCGGCGTCTCCACTGGAACACATGAGTACGCTGAAAAAGCGTCGGGCGTGCGCGACGTATACGCGACGTACAGGTACGCCGCGCATACGTCCATCGAACGCGTAAGCTAGTGTGAAGGCGCACTTAAGCCCTTCTGAGTTTTCCTTCTCTACACAATGGATCGTTTTTCCCTCCATTCCCTTATATTTTTAAAAATAAAGAAATATAAAAACATTTTGATTGGAGAAAAAGAAACACAAAATCTTTTTCGGTACCGCAATGGCCACAGAAAATTAATAATAGCACATTTTCATCAATTCTTATAAACATCCTTATTGCTAAAGCACCACTTCACACTTGTAATTATTATTATTAATATGATACTCTTCTTCTTCTTCTTCTGTTCTTGGATTACTTTATTCTGTAAGTCCACTTCCCTGGACATTGCTGATGTTACGATTCTACTTGTCTCTAGCATCTCCGATTGTGGTCTATTCAAGAAATCAATCAAATCAACCTATGGCAGTCCACTGATGGACGTAGGTCTCTTCTTCTTCTTCTTCTATCGTGTGAATAATTTATGTCTATTTTTTTCTATACAGTTTTGGCATAGAACTCTGCCACCTCAACAATGCCTTAGAGCAGGATGTAGGGCAAAGGGGACATGCAAGTAGGTGCAACATAGACTGCACGGGGACACCGCAGTTACACGCGGTTAGGCCCTGATCTCGCATTCCCCACCTGTATAGGTTTTGTCTGGACCGACCGACCATTGTCTCTTCTAGGTGTCTTCTAAATTACTCCACAATACACGTTCCTGCGACTACCGCATTCAGTTCTTGCCTGATCTTATTTTGAATGTCTTTGGTCTTTCGGTGATTGATATATCCGATTGTTATGCTCTTCATTTATGCAGTCCTAACAGACTTCAGTGGGTGCGTTGATTGATATGGCGACATCATACTAAACTGATGCAGTCATCTTGTTCAATCAATGTTGTTGTTACAACTTATATTGTTCTTCCAAACAATGTCCGATTGCTAATCCGTTTCGATCATAGTGATGTTAATCTAAAAACAATGATTGCATTTAGGATATCATCATTGAACGAATGTTTCGGTGATTTAGTTTTGTTTCGGAACTGATCAGGAACACGTGTTTCCTGAAGTGTTTAGTTGATTGTGATACTATTGCAATATTAATGCTTTATGTAAAAATAATTACAAGTTTAAAAGTAAAGTGTTAGTTATAAACAACGCATCTAGGGAATGTTTTAGATGGTGCAAATGATATGTAGACTATCATTTTTCCTATCAAGTAATCTACACCACTAGCAATTTTACCGTGGATAAGTACCAGGTATGGCTAACACCTAAGTGGGACTTAGCGCGAATGGTGTTTCTGTCTATAATAACACTAATCCTTGATACGCTTGTAAAATGTTCGCTTCCACTTTCTGCTGTCTGATCAAAGGAATGTTGTATAGGCAGTGCTAAGTTGTTGTAGCCCTTACAGTAATGGTGCTAAAACACATGTAATTTTTATAACATGAATAATACCATTTAGACACTTTCTTATTTGTTTAATATGTATCTGGCAATAGTTCAAAAAATATAGTTTCGTTAAAATATGAATTAAGTTGCATTATACGTACAGATGGCTACAAATTTAGATCTACTATAAAGTAGATCTAAATTTGTAGCTTAGTCCTCAGATTATGTAAAATTTATTCTAGAAATTTTATTCTATAACCTGAGGCACAGTCGTTCAAGAAAATTTAGTTTAATTGCTGATTCCTCCCAGTGTATAAATGTTAAACCAAGTATTAAAATACTCAGAATATCAATAAAATTGTAATAACGTTAAATTTACCGCTCCTTATTTTACACCTTGTTAATAACCGTTAAATTTGTTCATAACTTTAGTTTAATGTAAATCTTGACTATATATTTACTTCACTATAAAACGTTATGCTCCCATAATAACTAGAAACTTATAAAACCAGCGACTCTGAGTGAACATTTTCATAATTTACCATAACCTTACCCTGAAATTAGTTTTGAAGAAAACCTACTACCATTAAAGTTCTATTCAATTTATTAATAGGAAAATTTCTGCGTACCAGGTAATCAAATTATATTGCAACTAGTCCCCCTTAGACGTATAAAAATTCGTTGGGTTGTAGTAGGTCTTATGAGAGCTAACTAAGTCAGCGTCTATTCCGACAAGACATCTAGCGGGACTTAAATCTAGCTGGAATTTAAAGCGGAAAAATTATCGATCTCTCGCGAGACCCGGACCAGACAGAAGATGCACTTCTGTCTGGTTCGAGTCCCGTTAGAGATCGATAATTGTTCCGCTTTAAATTTATTCTAAGTATAGTTTATCCCTAAGCTATTAAGAAGAGTATGTCTATGTGTAATTAATTTCATCATCATTTTATATATAAAGTTAAAAAAAACGAAGTTTTAAAATGAGACGTGTTAAGAATTGAGTTCTGTTTTATATCAAGACCTGACATTCCAAATATTTTACATATTGACTGATATCATACACACTATCTTCATTGGCATTTTTAATCGGTATAGGCATATTGTAATCTTTATTATGAGTAGACCCGTCGACGACTATGGGTGGGCGTCATTGAACCATCAGACCGTGTAGGACCAGTTCAAGCTGGCCGTAATATCATAAGTACTGCTCGTTCGCTCTAACTTTGCCGCTCGGCTCCAAACTAAAGTCGAATTTTTAATTAGACGAAGTAAATTGACAGCAACTAATGTCACTTCTTCATACAATGTTGCGTATTTTCTATGACGAAGTGACATTAGCTACTGTCAATTTACTTCGTCTAATTAACAATTCGGGTATACGCCTCTACGCCAGCGGCAAAGTTAGAGCGAACGGGTAGTATGTCAGACCTGCACTCATGATTAGGCTAATTGTCGTAGAAATACTTGTTATATATGAATGTTCCTTAAAATATTCCTGTTAGCATGCCATCAATTTAAACAGAAATATACTTACAGAACATTCATGTTTGTTTAATATGGTTATCGAATCTTATTTGCGTGGTACTATTTTGAGTGTATTATAATTTTGTTTTTGATCAACGTTCCGACTTTGGATTGCGATCCTGGAATTTTATTTGAGTTCACTTTAAACAAAAGCGTGGCATCTGCCTACATTAAAGATTGCAACAAAGTCAGTACTAGATTTATTCTAAGGGTTTCGGTGGCGATGTCCGAACGATAACATCTAGATCGCATCTCACTCGCGTGGCGATCGCATCTTCGCCTTCGAGTAGCTGCTTTAATGAGGCTGATTCAACTTCTCGTGGGAGTGGCGAAGAAATACGTTTTTATTATTCATGTGATGTCATTTTGTAATCTTTGAACTTTATCTGAGATGTTGCTAGATTCTCTGCTTATGGTGCGTGCAATCAGAAATATTTGCTATTAAATTGAATGAATTGAATTTCTATATTCTTTCGTAAAACGAATCAAATGGGAATCTGAAATAGTTTTAGTAAGTTTGTTAATGATGCAGATTTCATTGTAAAGAACTATTCGTTTTACACCAAGTGTTCGCGAAAGGGCAACGTTACAAGTTTACAACTAGGTACTTGCTTGCGGGTACGCAAAGATGGGGTTACCCATATGGATGTGATTGTTGTACGTATACACACATATATTCACGTCTTTATCCCCGAATGGAGAAGCAGAGGCATAGTATACGCCCACATTTCACCTTAGTTTTATGTCCCACGTAATAGGTGGTGAGCCTATTGCTGTTTTAAAATGGACAGGCGCAGGTTGCGAACAGATGAAACTTTTCAAGCGGCCCATAAAGCCTTCAACTTGGCTTAACGATTGTCATTTTACTGACAACTTGGTTATATTTCGAGATCATTTTGCGAAAGAGTTCCCTTAGTCGCTTCATACGACACTCTCGGGATGAATTAGGGTGGCGATATTTTATACTCTTTCCCGTCGCTACACGGGGCTATTGTACGTACCTATGTACTTATGAATGGTCATTCAACATTCCTTATTAACCTACCTAATTAGTAAGTATTTCTCAGGTTTCTAATAAAACCATAATGTGCTCCAGCTTAACGAGCTAACTGCACGCTAGGATTGCAAATCTTGCTCTTTGAATTTTGCGCTATTTTACTCGTTAACTACTTACATGTATATTAGTCTCACATTCACAGGTTACATCTCTATTCCACCAAGTTTGCATGTTAATGTGGCATATTGTGTACAATTTGCATACTGCAAACGCATTTTTATGGCGGAGGCCTGGCGTGATAAATACCTTGTTCGTAAATACACAGCATAAATGTAAATAGTTTACGTGGACGTGCATATTTTAGCTTGGTCTATCTGTTACGCTTTTACGTCTGAACCATTAGACTGTTTCAGATAAAATTTTATTGAGATAGAATGGAGCTATGGACATCGGTACTTTTATCTTGGGAATAATTTGATTTGGGAAGCGGGTACGGGAAAACCTTACCATGCGGTCAGAGCCGAGTGCATCAGCTACTTAATAAAAAAGCAAATTGTTTTGTTATTTGGTTTGATATCCGGCGATATAAGAGTCTAAATGTATTGCGGTGTTGTCTAAAGTTGGCTAAAAGTTAGTAGCAGTTTTGTACAGTCCATATCATGCTTCCATTTTCCAATACATCATCACCTAGTTTTGATACTTTTTATTATTTAGGGGGTAAGCGACAAGGGTCAGATAAGTAAAGTAAGCGACTGATCAAAATGTAAAATGATTGTCAAATATATTACGAAAGGAACATGTTACAATGCAAGTGAATTTTCACTGAGTAACTGGTAGTACAGGATAACATGATGTTGTAGCATTATGTAACTAATTATAACCCATAGATTTATTACAGAGAGGTATAAACGAACCGCAAGATTACTTCCCAAACGCTAATACATCACAAAATGCTGCGAATACATTTAATTTACAAGAGTCACGACGGCGTGCATTAAATTGCCGACCCAATGAACTTTTAGATGAAGATGTTACGTAAATTTATGCAAATCGAGGCGAGGATGCACCGCGCTTTATGTAAACACTTTCACATTGGTTTTGAACTAATGGGTTTCCTTAAATTGAATCTTAGTTGAATCTACAAGGCAAAGTGATCCTGCTGGTAATCCATCTTTTTTCTAGAACGAGGTGCAGAGCTTTATCTTAAACACTATAAAATCAATTAGCTAAATTTAAAAAAAAAAAACACGTGTTTCTTTCCATAAACATTGAATTTCTTATCATCCGTCTTTCTTTCCGAATTTCATCGTCATCAGATGTTAACTTAACTTTGGAAACAGGCTTCACTATTTAGGCTTTCGTTGCTGAGATAAGAATGAACAAAACACATAAGTAGAGATTTGAAGTGAAAAGGTTGGTTAACCTGCATACAAAAATTTGCACTTGGATTCAGTGGCAAATATTCAAACATATTTACAAATTCTCACACTTATAATGCAAATACTTACTAAATCCTATTAAGAATTTGGTAGGTATTCTGTTAAGATTCTGGTGATAGTTGCAAAATCCGTACACGTACCTACACTGCAAATTTTAGTTTGTAGTTGCAAAATATCTATGTTTAAATGGTATGTTGACTTATCTTTTAATCGAATGTATGAATTTATGTCGTTTGTCATATATGTGGAGATTCTATCAATATGAAGACACGCGATAAATATCAGTGAGTTCAAATAACTCGACCCTGAGTTCATGTGTATGGGCATCCTGTCGCATTGTGTGCGTTTTCTAATATTAAATTTCACAATGCGTATAGAATGACACCACCGGTAGTAACTAGTACTTGAATCACGAGATTAAGATCGATTAACAAAAAACATTTCAATGCTTTAAGAAACTTGTAATTCTTGAAGCTAACGCTGTCGAAACCGCGCGGGAGTTTACTAATAAATGGCAACTGAAATTATTTCAAGCAAATATCAGTTAAATATCTGTCTTATTCCCACGGGTCAAAGCACGATTTTCGATGCAATAGTCTGAGCGTGCTCTACACCTGTCTCGAGGATCAAGAAACTTTAATCTAGCTCATTATTGCTCAGTTCAAAAACAGCTTACGTTGGTTTAAAAGCCAGCGTACTTAAAGCCATAGTCGTTTAATTTAATTAGATTGTTTGCGGTAATAGTACCTAAATGCCAAGTTACACGGGACCCTTTTCTGTGTTCGATACTTCTATCTTTACCACTTTATTTTACTGTGACTTAGGTACATGAGTTTTACTTTTAATACTCACATCCAATACGTATAAAGGCGTAAACTATTGAAAGATACCATAAGAAATTTACATTTCGTAAAAGACAATTATATAAAGGAGTATAAGGTCTTTTAACAGTTGTGTTTTCTATCTGATAATACATATCGGGTTCATAGTTTGTTGTATTTTAGCTCAAATTATGAGTGAAATTTAGTTATACCCGAGCCCTCCCAAGTGTAAATTTAAGCGCAACATCCTTTGCTCCATGCATCATCCTGTCATTTCCTTTTTCTTATCGGCACTTCAAAACAAAATATTCCCATTTCACGGCACAAATCGTAAAACTAAATAAATTCAAGCGCGTGTGGGCCAAGTGCATTATAACATCTATTCAATGCGCTGGCGCTGGAGCAGAGTAAAATAAGGAAGGGAGTGACGATCCGTAATAATGGAGATCTAACGGTTTGATTGTAGAAGCAAAGGTTCGAAATGAACCCGTTAGCAGATTTAATAGTCCTGTTGGAGAATTGATAGAACTGTGATACAATTTGTATTGTAACTACACACCGGTTTCGCTATTATAGCATTCTCAAAGGTAGCTTTGAGAATGCTATAATAGCGAAACCGGTTGTAGTTGAAGCAGTTCTTTAATATATATGTAACTCTTTTAAGACTTATTTCTTCTTATTTTGTGCTTACATTTTCTTTTGAATTTCCTGCAAAACTACAAAGTTCAAATACAATCTATTTTCTCATCTATCTTGGAAATACGTCTTGAAGAAAAAAATCGCTACTAATCGTATGTCAACTTCATATTCGTGAATTATTTTGACGAATACATGACACATTTTGGTGCTTGATTCGTCGAGGAATGGTTAAAACAAGAAAACCTGTTCGATATAAAAATGTTTGACATATTAAAAAGACCACAATATATTTACATAAGAAAAATAGTAATTTCTTGTATAATATAAAAGATATGCATATCAACAATACATGGTAAATATCCCGCTAACTTTAATACTTATTTATAAGAGCTAAACTTAACACAATGATCCACCACTTAACTCGGTAGCTTTCTTCACACTTCATGCCTAATGTATCTGTAATGCGTTGGCGCATCATAAATCATATTCTGCAATAATCTAACCGTTTTTAGACTATTATCTATTATACAAAAAAAGAAACTTTTTTCTTCGTAATAGTTACAGCGAGTATACAATCGATCTATCACCCAGGTGTCAAAACATTTTTAATCAATTGGGATTTATTGACCGTTATCTTGTCAGCGAGATATTTATTTTAGAGGCGATAATATCCAAAGTATTTGATATGTAATTAATCACTTTTTTATAGTTCGGTCTATTCCAAAACGTTCTATTCGATTTTTGGAAATGGTGTGTTCTATCCGAATATTAATTTTTTTATTTCTGAACAGCACTTTCAGTGTTTGGTCTAAAATGAATCATCTCATTTCATCCCCGATAGTTATTTTTCTACTTTAATTGGGTTTGCAGTATTTACATATTTGTATTACGATTTGATTATTGTTATGCTTTTCAATGTTCAAGAATATGCTAGACTAGGTTTCGTGCATCATAAGCGTGTACAACCAGACAGCCAAGGAATTGATTGATTGAATGTTTAAATTCTAACATTGATTGGACATGTAGAGTATGCTGAAACTTTTCTACAACGCATCAATGAATATTCTTGACTTGTTCACACGCCGTCGATTGAAACACGATACCATAACGGGTTAGACTTAAAAGCTTTTATTGCATAACATATTATTCATTTTGATTGGGAACATTATAATATTAAAAAAATAACTTCTAGTGGACTCTGCGGGAACACGGAAGCAAAATATAGCATAACTATGTTCACCGAAAAAAAAAATTAAATCGGTGCAGTAGTTTCGGAGCCTTTTTAATGCAAACAAACAAACAATCAAATCATTCCTCTTTATAATATTATTACCTATAGATAAAACATACTTTTTTGTGCTGTGTTGTGTGTGCTCGTAATTTTCTTTTATACCACTAAGGTGGCAGATGGCAGACAAGCATACTGCCCACCAGAAGGACTGGTGGTCACCGCAGCCTATGAACGTTTGCCACACCAGAGGCGCCACACTCGTGCTGCCGACCCTGTAAAAACCTTCTTAGACCCCTTTTGAAGAACCCCATACTGTAGGCGTTTGGGAAAACCGAGGCATGAAGATCATTCCACAACCTAAGCGTGCGCGGAAGAAATCCCCTATCGGATCTAAGTGCGCCTTCACACTAGCGTAGGCGTTCGATGGACGTATGCGCGGCGTATACGTCGCGCACGCCAGACGCTTGTTCAGCGTACTCAAGTGTTTCAGTGGAGACGCCGCGCCAACGCGGCGTATACGTCGCGTCGGCGCCGCGCATACGTTCATCGTACGCCTACGCCGGAACAACGCTAGTGTGAAGGCGCACTAACCGTGCTCGAACGCTCCGGACGTAGGGTGCGGGGATAAAATCCCAGTCTATGGCGAGCGGTGCGATGATAGAACGTAGCCGTGGGCATCATGTCAAACAATTCCTCAGAGCACATACCATTGTACAGGCGGTAGAACACGCATAAGGAGGCAAAGTCTCTCCTGTCGCAAAGAAGTTCAACACCACCAGTCAGTAAAGGATCGTTGACAACTCTCACAGCTCGCCTCTGCACCGAGTCAAATGGACGAAGCTGATATTCAGGTGCCCCCACCCAGAGGTGACAGCAGTACTCCATGTGTGGCCGCACTTGCGACTTATAGAGAAGCAGTGTTTGCGCCGCAGTAAAGTACCGCCGCGCCCTGTTGAGCACACAGAGCTTCTTGGACGCTAGCTTGGCCTTGTCCTCCAAATGACTGCGGAACTGAACGTCACTGGAGATGTCAACACCAAGGATCCCTATACTTTTAGAGATGGAAAGAGATGTGCTCTGGAATTGTGGCGCTACAGTAATTGGGGCTTTCTTAGCGGTGAAGAAACACGCCTGTGTCTTGGAGGGGTTGAACTGGACAAGATTTTGTCTACCCCAATCGGACACTCTAGTAAGAGTGGCCTCGATTTCAGACACAAGCTGTTCACGACTTTCTTCCACTGCGTCCCGAGAGATACCGGGGCGGTCTGTGTAACGCTGCACTAGAGTTCACTAGAAAATCAAGTAAAAAAACATGCAGAACCATTGAAAAGAACCTATCAATATTCACCCGGCTACATTCAAACACGAACGGGTGTGTTCAACCGCAATCCGTTAAGTCAATGGCCGATAGGTTACTGCAGTCCTGTAATACAATACAAATTCCTATCACAAATTACATGTATACAGATTTCCGGACCCGCCTCTCAATCGTTTTTCATTGTTCCGTGTGTAAGTTGCCGATAGGCTGTTGGTGATGCGTCTGTTCAAGTTTAGTGTAGAAATGGTTTTTTATGGGATAGGGAATTTTATTAAAGGGCAACCTTTGTTCTAACCATTTCTTTTAAAAAACTATTGAAATGTGCACTACACTGAGGTATACTGTGCCTCTTGAGGAGCAGTATATCGAGCTAAGCGAAACCTATTTCAATAAAAAGTTAGTGAAATAATATTGAATAGAGTATTTACCAGTAACTTCTATTTATTTATGGTGTCAGTGGATGGCTCAGTGATAAAACTCTTTTAACTAAAATAAAAAATGTTGATGTTACCTGCGCCGCGCCGTAACGTTTGAACATTTCGGCATTAGATTATGTAAAATTGAACTGTAATTTTCTTAACCGATAAAGATTCATAGATCATAGATTCATCAATATACTTTTTATTCCATAATTATAAATTATTTTTTTAAAAGTAGTGGAAGTGCACTTACCTTGAACTCTTGTTGGTAGGTAGGCGCTGCTCCCAGCTTTGCGTTCGGGGTCTTGATTCACGACCGCGAAATATGCACACAGGAGTTATAACCGTAACTCTCGAGACTGTGGCTGATGATAAGCGATGTAGCGCGATATGATGGGTAATCACAGCGGCCGATAGCGGAGCGGAGCGTTAAGAGGCGGGTGCGTGCGTATCTTCCAATAGCTATGGCGGAATATGAATGTAGGAAGCGGGCGGGATAGTGTTGCCATAGACAATACATAAAAGTAAGATGCGTTTAGTGCGTGAGTGTTGACATATAATAATTATAATAAATACCATTAAATACATAAACTAAAAAATATGTATGCGTCGGTACTGGCGCATCCAACTTCGGGGGGCTTAGAGGATTCTTCCTCTACATTGAATAAACAAAATAAAAATAAAAGGAATGAAAACTTATGAACTAAAAAATAATTCAAAAGCGTAGGAGTTATTGCGTGGGTAACGGGCAAAGCCGAGTTACAGGACGAATGTATTCACCAGAAGAAGTCTTAATTCTGACGACTCTAATTACACCATCCTTCCCGGGAAACACCTCTGATACAACCGCGAGTGGCCACGATAAAGGATGCGTATTGTCATCCTTAACAACAACTACAGTTCCTATCGTCACAGGTTTGGACGGCATATTCCACTTATGTCTAAGTTGGAGAGAGGTAAGATATTCTTTGCTCCAACGTGTCCAGTAACTTTGAACAATTCTATTTAATAATTGATAGCGGGTGAGTCTGTTATCTGGTAATAGGGGTTCAATGTGTTCAGCGGGTAAATATTTAAGCGGAGTAACATTAAGAAAATGATTAGGCGTTAGGGGGGTTGGATCCGATGGATCCGAAGAAAGTATGCAAATCGGACGGCTATTCAAAATGCCTTCAATTTGCAATAATAATAATAATAAATCGTTTATTTGCCAGAATACGGTGTACAATCAAAGATGGTGTTTAAGGTAACAGTGATGAGCTACATATTCTGCCAATAATGGCGTGCAAATTATTCTTATCAATTAAATCAAATTAAGGTACCATTAATACAAATCCAAGAAATTATTGTTTACAAATTATATCTTATACTTAGTTACAAAAATGTCCATAAATAATCCCAATTTACGATTTTAGCTAGGTTAACAACCATGTCAATAAATAGTAATAATTGCATTGTTTTATAAATAATTAGGGATTTATCAATATAATGTCAATAAATAATCCACAATCACGAGTTTATCAAAGTTAATAACATAATAACATGTCTTTAAATAGTATTAATGTGTAAAATTGTATATAATAATAGTAAGTAATAATTAGGTACATATATAGATTCTCAAATAACCCAGGACTTGTCATTAAGATATTCCTGAATATTATAATAAGTTCTATTGTGCAAATGATTCGTGAGAGCCGCCTTGAACTGGCGCATTGGTAGTGTAGCAATATCTTTAGGTAAGTGGTTATACAGTTTTACACACATACAGTACACATTTCTTTTCATTAATTCCAGCCTTATTTGTGGTAGGCAGAGCCTCTCCTTGTGGCGTGTTCGACTGTTCGCCCTGTCACCGAATTTTTCGAACAGGTCAGGGTACTTTTTGACAAAGACACATACATCTAATATATACAGGCATGGCAAGGGCAGCACTTTAAGGCGTTTAAATAGTGGTTTACAACTGTCAAGATAGTCAGCTCCGCACATGGCCCGGATGCACTTTTTTTGGGCCCTGAAAACTGTTTCAATGTCCACACAATTGCCCCAGATTATAAGGCCATATCGAATTACGGACGAAACGTACGAATGATAGGTTGTTAGTGCAGCATTTAGATTAACCGTCAGGTTAATCTTTCTCAAAAGATATACAAAGCTATCTATTTTATTTAATACCTTACATACATGTGGTTTCCAGCTACAATGTTGGTCTATGGTTGTACCCAAGAAAACGCATTCATTAGTATCAGTCAACTTAGAGCCCTCGAAGTATACATTTAGACTGTCGCGTCCAGAGTTGACTGTACGAAATTGAATTATTTTTGTCTTAGACATATTTATTTTTAAGTTATTACCAGATTTTTAAATTGAGCAATTTTCTTCTGGTGAACATCAGTTTGTTGTCGAAGTTCAGAATTTTCAGATAAAAGGTTCTCTATCTCCTTGTGAGCGCTCGTCAATTCAGCCTTTAAATTTTTTATTTCGTCTTGAAGTATGTCGAAGTCAACGGAAGTATTGACACTTTGCAAGCTTCTATAGTGTGGGCCTGGTAGCGAGATATATGATAGGTCCAAGGATTCAATGGAAGTGTTATTTCGCTTCCTACGATGCGTAACGTTACTTAGACTGTGGTTGTGCTCCATTTCCTCTATTTTACTGTAGCTAGGATTCAGTGGTGAGTGAATTTTGCCAAAAGATAGATTATTTATTTATGTGGAATTGACCAATTTCAATTTATGTGGAATGCACCAATATTGTACTGAATTCTTCATAGGTGAGTATTTGACTCCCGATAGCTTTAAATAAATTACATTTATGTACTCGTTGGCGAATCAAATTTCGTGCAGAAAGAATCCAATACTTTTGGCGAGTCAATGCTAACACTAGTCCAGGACCGGTGTGTAAATTGTCGGTGTGATAGTGGTCTACTAAGAGCGACACTATACGTCCTTTAGGTGATAGCAGTATTGGATATTTTGTATTGTAATTTAGTTGAGAATGAGTAAGTCGACCACCTACTCTAATTAACCCTTGTTCGTCAAGAAAAGGGTTGAGTTTTAAAATAGCCTGATTTGGACAAATTTTAGTAGCCTTAAGTGCTTGTAATTCTACCTGAAAATACTTAGACTGATCGAAGCGAACCGCGTAATATTCTGCGTATTCTAAATCGTATACAGAAAGTATACCGCGGGATTTGAGAATCTTAGTGAAACGTAATACATAAACCAGTGAACGAATAAATTTTACCCAACTCGAGCAACGCTCAGCAAGTTCGTCTATCATGTGAACGTGATCGGAGACAGGTATGGTATGTGCATGGAGAGAAGCTATTTTAATTTCCGGTAATTCTGTCTTCTCGTTATGATTGATTTTATATTCCTTCACAGGCCATGCATTTATAGGTGCGGACAGCCATTTCGGCCCGTGAAACCAAAGATAGTTATTTATTAACCCTTTAGGTGTCACAGGGCGCGAGACTATATCGGCGGGATTTTCAACCCCACGAACGTGATACCAATGGGAAGCAGGCAGATATTCATTTACCTGAGCGATGCGATTAGCTACAAAAGTTTGAAACTTATGAGCGGGAGAGTGAATCCAGGTAAGGGTTACCGTAGAATCAGAGAATGCGAATATATTGTTTATTTGACACCGCTTATTAAAAACAGTGCGCACAGAATTAATTAATTTTGCGAGTAAGACCGCCGCGCAGAGTTCTAAACGCGCTAGCGTTTTATTAGAATCTGACACTTTGGATTTAGCGGTCAGTAGATTCACATTAAGAGCGTTTCCGTTCTCAGCCGTTTCTATTCGTACATAGATAACAGCACCATAACATTGCTGGCTGGCATCCGAGAAGCCTATTAGAGTAATTCGACGAGCGGATGTTAAACCTATATGTCTCGGTATTTTTATTTCAGATAAACGCGACAACTCCCTATGAAAGTGTTTCCATTTAGACAGAATGCAACCCGGGACCGTCTCGTCCCAGTCCAGTTGTAATTTCCAACATTCTTGTATAAGCAACTTCATGTATGCGACCACTGGACTGATGATTCCAAGCGGATCGAACAAACGCGCGGTTACGGAAAGGATCGAGCGTTTAGTGCATGTTAAAGGCATGTCGATCACTATTTTAAAGTTAAAGGTGTCATCGTTAGGTTGCCATTGCATACCCACGATCTTAGTGTCAACATGAGGATCCTCATCAAACTTGACAGCGAGACAGCTCTTATGAATTGACGGGATACGTGACAATAGGGTATTGTCATTAGAGATCCACTTAGTTAAGTTAAAACCTCCAGATTTAAACATAGCGACCATTTCCCTATAGGTGTCTTCAGCTAAATCTACATTCTCTATGGAACTAACGTAGTCGTCAACATACATGTGATTGTCAGCTTCGTAAGCCGCCAGAGGATATAAAGCGCGACAGTCTGACGCGAGCTGGTTTACGACTCGCATTGCCAGGAAGGGTGAGCTGGAGACGCCAAAACAAACGCGGTTGAAATGATAGCTTTCAATAGGAGAATTGGAATCGAACCTAAATAATATTCTTTGATATGTATGATGATCTTGAGTAAGTTTCACTTGAAAATACATTTTTTCTATGTCCGCGGTTACAGCAACCGGGTACATACGCAAATTGAGAAGCAAATGAAAGATATTGTTCTGTAATATTGGTCCCGTATAAAGCAAATCGTTAAGCGATTTACCTGACGTGGTTTTACACCCAGCGTCTAAGACCACACGCGTTTTAGAGGTTTCTTTGTCAGGGCGATAAACGGCCCGATGCGGCATATAATAAACTTGAGAGTCTAGAAAGCTATTTGACACTTTAGTGAGATAACCTTGATCAATATATGTTTGAATAATGGCATTATAATCGTTGCGTAAGTTAGAAGCGTCTAACTTTTTTTCTAAATTTAAAAACCTGCGTTTGGCGATTGTGTACGAATGCCCTAGCTCACTGGGAGGGTATTTAAAGGGAAGACTAACCGTATATCTACCGGTATCGTCGCGTGAGTACGTAGACGAGAACAGCTTTTCACATGCCGCGTCGTCCGTGCTAATGTGCTTCTTATCTGGCACCTGTTCTATCTCCCAAAAGCGTTGCGTTAATTGTTCGAGAGACACATCTTGAGTGTGACATAAGAAGGCCTTGTCGGACACGGAGGAATGAGACATGCGATCGCGGGGATGCTTGTTTGCCACTAGCGAATAAGGTAAAGCATGCGCCTTTCCCATTGCGACGTATCCGAGCGTGGTTTCTATCGCGATTACTGATGAGGTTGGGGATGTAATTTTTTGTGACCCTAAAATCATGGGGAAGAGTTCATTACCTAACAAACAATCTATACCACCCGGAGTATGGTATCGTTCGTCAGCCATAGGTAAATTTTGTAAATGGGTTAATTCCGCTGTATCAATTTCTACGTTAGGCAAAAAATCTGTAATAGTGTCTATAACCCGTGCACTAACCGAATAGGAACAGCGGGCATCAAATCGCGAATATATTTTGAAATGCGTAATTCCATAAGATTGGCTTTCAAGTTGACCTATGCCTTTAATGACAGAAGGAGCGTTAAGTATTGTTAAGTGCAAACGCTCACAACAAGACTTCGTAATAAAGTTACTCATAGACCCTGAGTCCAAAAACAAACGTATACGATCCGATTTATAATTTGCATATACACAAGCAGTCGGCAACAAAACCGTGGTCGCGCTGCTTGAATTACGCGGCGGAGGGATCACAGCCGATAACGACGCGATATTGCCACTATGTGACCGCGCCTCCCGCGAGTGCGAGCGGGACGGATCATCTGCCGATGACGCATGAGTCGACATGGAATGCTCGGACGGCGCAGTAGACGCGTTTGCCTGCCTCGATGCGTTGCCGGTAGCATGATTTCTTGTTGAATTTGATGCGTTCAAATTATTTTTATAACACAGTAAACTATGATGAGACCGATTGCAAATCGAACACCTATTAACAGATCTGCAAGCACTCACGTGATGAAAACCTAAACAATTAACACAAAAGGAATGTTTACGAACTATTTCATTTCGCGTTTCAACAGTCTCTTGAATAAAATGTTGACATTTGAACAAAGGGTGAGCGGAATTATTGTTACATACGATACAATTTTTTATGTTAGAAGTATCGACTGATTTCAAATTAGTAGGGCGGGTTTGCGTAAAAAATGACTTAGGTTTATTTAAATGAGAGGCGGTTGAACTCCGCTGAGCGCGATAATCACCTTTTTGGGAATGTGATGGTGAGCGGAGCGTTTGGAGTTTGCTTTGTTCTGTCAAAAATGTTTTGACGTCACTATATGTAGGTACACTCAAATGTCTATGAGATTGTTCAAACAATTCAAGCATAGGTTTATCAAACTTGCTTAATGCTAAATGAGTTATTATGAAATCTGATAAATTTGTGATAGGTAGACGCTGCAGAGCTGCTTCAGCTGAACAAAAGTTCTCCAAGATCTGATCAGCCGATTGCCCTGGCTTCTGGTGTAACATTTGTTCTAAATAGCACGACGCCTGAACCCTGGTATCGTGGTATTTAGCCAGAAGGGCTTGCCAAATAACATCGTAATTTTGTGCGGTAGCAGCTATGCCTGAACAAACAGTAAGTGCCTTACCCGAAAGGCAACCTATCAAATATTGAACCTTTTCGGCGTTGGTGAGACGAGTATTCGTATGTATCACACTACAGAAATTTTCATAAAATATAGGCCACTTACCATAAGTACCATCGAAACCTGTGAGTTTAAGTGGGGGTAATTTGATATTAAAATTATCACTTTTCTTTTTATCGTCGAGTTCTTGTCTCAGAGTAGTTTCCGTTTGCTTTATGAAACAGTATAATTCATCAAATGTATTAAAAACACTATAACTCGGCTGTACCTGCGGATTATCTTTTAATTGTTCAATTAACAATTTATCGATAGTTTCGATGTAATCCGATCGGGTTTTATCGATAGATTGAACCCGAGCGAGAAACATCATGCGTACTGTTTCATCGGTAACCTTGAGACTTAAGTTGTACACTTCTTGAACTATGTGAAACAAACTTTGTTTTTTGTATTCTAAAAAATTTATCATGACCTGACTTTCGTCTGAACTTTTACTATGGGATTTGTCTTTAGAAGCCATGATAATATAATTGATACGAGATACGAGTATGTATATAAGTGGGTAGGTAATAGAAATATTCAGCGAAAAAGTATAAAATTCGAACAACGATCAGCTGTTTGCTTAAATCAGCTGTTTGCGGTAAAGTATTCAGAGAACAAACCCAATATGGAGTCTGCCTAACAATCAGCTGTTAATCGTTTGAATACCGTTATGTATCGGCTGCGTTGCCCAGTACCGTCACAATAAAATAAATATATGTGGGTATAAAATTAACGTATAAATATGAGTTTTATCTACGATTACAATTCGAAAGATAATATGAAATTGTATTTATAATATTTATGAGTAATATACTAAATATATATATGCGTATGCGTGAATTTAATAGGAAAAGAGGTAATTAATATTATTAGTAGAAAGAATGCGTTAGATGGAATATCCGGACGGAGGACCACACTTGGAAGTGCACTTACCTTGAACTCTTGTTGGTAGGTAGGCGCTGCTCCCAGCTTTGCGTTCGGGGTCTTGATTCACGACCGCGAAATATGCACACAGGAGTTATAACCGTAACTCTCGAGACTGTGGCTGATGATAAGCGATGTAGCGCGATATGATGGGTAATCACAGCGGCCGATAGCGGAGCGGAGCGTTAAGAGGCGGGTGCGTGCGTATCTTCCAATAGCTATGGCGGAATATGAATGTAGGAAGCGGGCGGGATAGTGTTGCCATAGACAATACATAAAAGTAAGATGCGTTTAGTGCGTGAGTGTTGACATATAATAATTATAATAAATATCATTAAATACATAAACTAAAAAATATGTATGCGTCGGTACTGGCGCATCCAAGTAGAGTTGTGAGAAAACAACAAGACAATTATAAGTATTAAGCCATTCTTCCAAACGGAAATTATAAATTAGGTTTTACAATTCAAAATGTACGTAGATTATGTCACTGAAAAGTATAACGAATGGCAATTCTTTAACTGATGCCGTAAAAATGTAGCTCAATGAATGTGACGCGATTAGAGGATGCCATAGAGGATAATAGGATTACTACAAACGTAGATCTTACTTCTACGGAACCCGTGTTACCGCCTTTAACGAATTATACGGTCTGTAATCAAAAGTAACTGTTATCGTCACCAAAATGCTCTAATTTATTTGGCGTTTATAGAGCTTAGTATTGCAAGACGTAGCGATTAAATTTCTAATAAATTTTGTTATTATTCTTATTTATTTGGTGCTTATTTTAAGTTCCTACTTGTATTACTAAACAAGCGAGACAGTTAAGATTTCAAGTAGCCAGATTTGAGACCGTAAAAATGGTACAAAAATATTATTGTACGGATGTGAACAGAAATTCTATCCACACTTAGGATGTTGAGATTGAAAGGGACTTATTGCATTCAGAAGAGAGGGGTTGAGGGTGTGTTTGAACCTTTTCATAGGTTGTCAGAACCCCATAGGCGTGTACTCATGGGGTTCTGAAAACCTCTCAAAAGGTACGACGTGAAAAGACGGGCAGCTTAGTAGTCTCGAGGTCTCTTTTTCCTAAATATATTATCGTATCAAGCGGGTTAGCTAAAATACTCTCCAATGATAAGTGCCTTTACGCTTTTTACGACAAAAACAATATTAATCTCACCTATTTCAATTCAATAGAACACGACAAAACACTTCATAATTCTGTATAAATGTATAGTGATGATTAAATCCCCTGTAATTATACTTCTTGGAAGATGGGCTGGGCTAACTGTGAATTTGCCCTGGAATGGAATGTGAAGGTTCGCTATCGGCACGAGACATAAGATAACTGCAACGGATAAGCGAGCCGTGGATAGCTTTTATTATAGCTTACATTATATGCCATTTTTTCTAGGGTTATAATGGTATCTCAAAATCAAATTAAATTCTCAAGAGAAAAGTTAGCGTTGAATTCAAATAAAATTACTGTATTGTAGAAAAATAAATCAGTTCGTTTGATCGGTGCTGATGATGCTGGGCATTCTAAATGAAAACCAAGATTTCTATCTTTACATATAAACGTGATTTTCAGCAATATCTTTTTTTTTACGTGAGGGAAAATCCTCATGGATGTTATGCCGGACTCCTACCGACTAAAAAACCTCACGTGTCCTGCTATCAGCCTACGATTGGGAGCCCCGGGTAAGCCCTCGGAACTATACGACGCGTCTTGGTGTTCAAATACGTAAGACTTGAAATACATATGTATTTCAGGAAAAGTTCCACCAAAGAATCATAAGTAGCTATCGGACCATCTCTGGTATAGAGTTTTCAACGCGCAACAATGTCGTGAAATGACGAGTGTCTTAAACTATTTATCTTTCTCACTACTGCTCACGACGATCACCACTCATAAAATGCATTAAAGAAAAATTATCCACCGGCTGTATCATTTCTTTATCTTATTTACTGTCGTCTCCGCCCACAAACTTAGGCGCTGCCTTAGACATTTAACGATTTCTCATGATTTAACTCCTCTTCTGGATAGCCAGTTAATCTAGGACTACTTTTTGCACCATCGTGCAACCGGTCTGAATCGTGTTTCTTGTTTTATTGTACCTATAAACAGTAAGTAATTTCACTTTAAACTATCGCACATTGCGGTGAGACGTTCGATGTTTTTTATAGAAATGGATTAGTGCTATAAGTATCGTTCTTTGTTGCTTATTGATGTGGTTGTGCCGTTGTTCAATGTAACAGTGCTTCAGGGCTCAAGTCATCTCGTTCACGACATGACTAACAGACATTGACGCCGGCACCCTAAGCGTGATTGGCAGATCAGTTGAAAGTCGCTTCCAATATTGGAAAACAATGACAAATCACAGTAGCTATGCCAAGAAGTCAATCAAACCTGACCTCGCGTCCCAACAATAAATTGGCACCCAGGACTTTAGTCTATAAATAAAACAACAAGGAACAGAATCGTTCTTCTGTGAAGGTTTCGCTAATGAAGAACTTCACATTTACTGCATTACTACCATTTAAAACAAATTATCTACAACACTGTCACACATACATAAATATAACATACCACATGACACCTGCCTAATGAGAAACTGTAGTCTGCTGCAAGTTCATTTGCCAAGCAATCACATTACTTAAATAGCAGGCATACATTTGCTTATAACGTAAGGTGCCTGCCAATAAATTGTACTCTAATGTAGACCCCTGAGGCATGCCTTTATACCTAAGCTGGCATACTTACTGTACTATTCATACATGTAATTTATACGACAGCATTCATTTTTGTGCTTTACTTTACAGGATTACAACAATATTGCGTTTTGCATTACGATATAAATAGATTAGTGATCCTTTGTTTAGGTTACCTGGCGTGTTTATTTAATCGTGAGAAATGTGGAATGGTAGCTATGTCTGTAATACACTAATACCAACTTCCCTAGCTTAGTTAGGTATTTTAAGTAGATTCGTATCTCGAAACCGTTGGGTTATCTTTACAGCACTTAGTAATATTATGACGACAATGTAATACTAAACACCTAACCATGTTGCAGTTTAAATAAATATTTCCAGTTACACTTAAAATGGTGTACGGCATGCGCACGGCCTGTTGCTGGAATTTGGCCTGCGCACTACCGTGCGCTTAGATATATTTTCGCAATATCTATTTAATTTTAATTCTATACCTAAAAACTTCTTTTAAAATGATGATTTAAAAAAAAATCTTATAAACTTAATCAAACTTATTCACTGAAATCAGCCTATAGCAGTTCACTGCTTTTCTAAGGCCTCTCCCAGTTTACGCCGCAATACACGGCCCGGCGTCTTCCGCATCAAGTCCTTACCTGCAACCTGTGAATCAATCTGTGGTTGCGAATAACCTTCATTTTTTGTAAAAGTTCCTTTTCCTTGTTGCAGTGAGATGGCGCGGTGGAGAGCGCTTCAGCATGGACAATCAACAGTATGGCTACTTCTCTTATGCGTTCTGCAGGTGGCGAGAACAACGCCTGGTAAGTGGACATAGTTTATTATACTATCTACTCTGGCTGAACTTTTACTTTATGGTCAGTATCTTCTTTAAAAAAGTTATACAATTTAGCCAATGTAAATAAAGGTATTCTTATACAAGAAGGAAACGAGGATCCTGTAAGATTCTTTAAGTTTTTCTCACGTCAATAATGCATAATTTATTAATACATATAACTTAGTACAGTCAGCATTTTTATCAGCTTTAATAATATTAAGGAGACTAAATGGTTCAAAAATTTCCCTGCTCTATAAAAATAACCAAATGGTTCAAAAATTTCCTTGCTATATAAAAATATCTGCTAACTATAAATGGAAAGACTGCTGTCATTTTGATGTTCAAAACGGGATAGGCACCACATTCGAAACCAAGTAATAAGAAATTTTATCTACATCTCTAATTTCATATTTCTTCTTTCGAAGCCTGTTTCGAAAAGTTTTTGTCAATTCTGTATTGTTAACGTTAACATGAGCTAACATAAACAACAGAAAATAGAAATGAAACGGTTATAATAAAATGTATGTTGACATGCTAATGAAAGTGTGAAAACTGAGCCTAACAAGGAAATTAAAATTTTCACAAAAGTTACAAGCATGACTGCATACTTGATACGATTAGGTTTACCGAATAATACCATGACGCTATTTTATTACTGTGTCCATTGAAAACTGTCGTATTTACAATATTATATACCCACAATGGAGTATTGATCTGCACAAACGCAATTAATGGTTTGATCTTGTTACCGACAGTAAAATTATGGCCAGATAAATAATATTCTGTGTGTACTAAGTACTAATGTAGAATACAATTTATGAAGTTACCAATATTACACATTATTGATTGCGGGTGTTTTTCGCTTATACATTTCAAAACTTCGCTCACCTCTCGACGTTTCGGCTATGTTACAATAGCCGTGGTCACGAGTAGAGTAGTCAACCCCGGGTTCTTCAAATGGAGTCTACTCGTGCTCGTGACCACGGCTATTGTAACATAGCCGAAACGTCAAGAGGTGAGCGAAGTTTTGAAATGTATACGCGAAAAAGACCCGCAATCAATAATGTGTAGTGCAAGTCGTGCGAGTTTAAAAACCTTGTTACCAATATTGGTGATAGGTATTTGCCACTGTGGGTGATACTGATTATACCCTTCAGACTAAATTTTATTGTTCTAGTCTGAGTTATACCTATATATTGTCACGGTTCGAGTAATAGTCATGAAGTAACCTTAATAAATAAAATCCTTTATTTGAGAGGAAATTAAACTGATATTCCCAATATTCCTAGTAGTAATTGGTTGTGTTAGAAGTGTGTTTACATTGGTTGTGTAATGACTCGGGATCGAACTAAGGCTGTGAGGATCGAAGTCGGGCCACCAAACCGAGGGCTACTAACTAACAATAAAAGTATGTTAATTTTAACTTTCACTGAACAACTAATTAGCTTAATTAGCATGTAACATGTCATTTAGATCAGCAGCGCGAGTGTGCGATGACTGCTTTGGATCACATGGACTAAAATAATAATGAAAGGCTTTTTTTTGTTTAACGTGGGGGAAAATCCTCATGGATGTTATGCCGGACTCCTACCGACTAAAAAACCTCACGTCACGCCCAACAGCCTGTGGTTGGGAGCCCCGGGTAAGCCCTCGGAAGGATGTATAATGAAAGGCTTATTTGCTACCTACGTGATATAAAAATAATTCGTAGTATAGAGTTCATTCATTCAACGCGGCGATCTGCGCCTGTCCATTTCAACACGGCAATAGGCTCACCGCCTATTACGTGGGACATAAAAATATAAGGTGAAATTTGGGCGTATACTATGCCTCTGCCTACTCCTTCGGGGATAAAGCCGTGACTATATGTATGTATGTATTCTTTAACTAATTAACCGGCATCAGGTTTTAGTTAATTTATACCGAACAAATGTTAAATTAATTACCTAAAGGCTGATCCGAACACTGTACAGGAATCCGGCGTCACAAGAAAACACGCCACGGACAGTGTTTTCTAATTGGAACAAACACTTATAAGGGTAGACATAGTTTCCTTTATAGGAGCCTTAAATACATGTACCTATCTACTTATTATATCTACGTAGATATTAATTAATTAAGAATGTCTTTTATGGCTAAATGTAACATATCGATATTAAAAACTGTCCAATTTATTACTTTTATGACAAATAGTTGGATTTATAGTATTCTTAAGGCGTGTCTGCATTCTAGAACTACTAATCATTACACTACACGTTATTAAGGGCCCGGCTGTTTTTGATTATGATACGATATACGGCTAAGGGGCCCTTATTAATATTGTAGAATCACCTACCATTTTAACTGCAATCGTTTTAAAACTAGATAGGTATATGTACCTACGTATCATAAATTTAAACTGTCATGGTCTGTCTTTATGGAACTCGAATTGTATTTTTTTCTTACAACCCCGGGTTCTTCAAATGGAGCGTGCATAGGCATAATATCATTCGACCACCATTGATACAGGCTATAAGTCAATAAGAAATGTGAGAGAAGAGTAGGCCTTAGTTACCTACATAGTTATCGAATCTTTTTGGCGAGATAAATATTAAAAAATGTAAATATAGATGGACATAGGTAATAAATGTAATTATGGCGATAGCAGTCAATATTGCAGTTGGAAAACTGGTCAGGCATTCTCAGTAATGTCTGTATGTGAGTGTCATTGTCAAAGCAAAAATAAGAGATAAATTACATTCGACTTGATTCTGTATGTGTGAGTTTAACCGAAGAAACCACAGTAACATTGATGCCATTATTGCTGACATTCTCGCTTGAAAATTCAAACCTGCCTTTAAACGTGTAACTTGGTTATAGATAGTGCAACGTTCGTTACTTCTAATAGTTTCAATAAATCCAGATACCAACAGCGCATTGTCGACTAATAGGCATTGCGAATCGATCCTATTCATTAAATCCTACTTCCTTCTAACTTTTGTACTTGTAGGTATAAATAAATGCTATAGTTTTAGCTCTTGAAGGAATTACTGCATTTTGTAACCATTAAAGAACTAAAAATTAATGAACCGTGGAAATAAAAATACATCCTCATTTTATCGTTGTGATAGTACTCCTGGCGAAATTGATTTGAATTGAAGTGGTATTTCAAGCCTAGTTACAGCAGTTCCTACGAGTACGGCTGCTAATTCTCTACCATACGATTTGAATGCGTTTCTTTAGTAAAATATCTTTTGTAAGATGTTTTCCTGTACATAGCATCCTATAAATTGTATATTTCATCAATGAACACCCTCATTCCTTCTGCTATCCCCAGTAGAGAAAAGTTTAAGGGGCGGTTAACCCGCACAAGTAGGCATTTGGCGCTCCCCTCGCCCCGGGCGCAAGACACACCGCGCGCCGGCAGCGGCAGTCAACTCTCATGCCACAGTATACAGTATAGTAGAAAGAAACAGCATGCTAACTTTGTTTGACGTAGTAAATGCATCTAACTTTATTAAGTGTAGTGATTTATTAGTTTCGTAAATAAAAATAAATGAGTTAATCGTAAATAAATTATGTATATTATACTATTATTTTTAAGCTAAAGAGTTTGTTTGTTTGTTTAGTTGTTCTAACTCTAGAGTCTAAGAGACTGCTAGTTGAATTTCAAGAGTTTCTTAACAGAATGTCCATTTTTGAAAAATACCAAAATATATAACATCACGCTAAGGCGAATAAGAGCTTAGCAGCAACGAAACATTTTTCGACAACTAGGATATTTCATTTCATTTGAGAGTTTCCGTTGCGTACGTTTGCTACATTTGCGTAAAAAATGTAAATTACATAATAGCTGGTCATAAAAATTTCTAAAGTTTTCTAAAGTTGGTATGCTAAGTATGAATCACGGGATCATTGTGCAATCCAAAATGGCCGCCGCGGTGTAATCACAAAATTTCATGATGGGTGTCGTTTAAAGGGATTTTTGGTATGCTGAGTACGAATCACGTACTAATTTTGCAATCCAATATGGACGCCGCGCCGTAATCACAAAATGTCATGATGGGTATCGTTTAAGGGGTTTCTTGGTATGCTGAGTACGAATCACGTGATAATTTTGCAATCCAAAATGGCGGCCGCGGTGTAATCACAAAAATTCATGATGGGTATCGTTTAAAGGGTTTTTTGGTATGCTGAGTACGAATTACGTACTAATTTTGCAATCCAATAAGGCCACCGCGCCGTAATCACAAAATTTCATGATGGGTATCGTTTAAGGGGTTTCTTGGTATGCTGAGTACGAATCACGTGATAATTTTGCAATCCAAAATGGCGGCCGCGGTGTAATCACAAAAATTCATGATGGTTATCGTTTAAGGGGTTTTTTGGTATGCTGAGGACGAATCACATGATAATTTTGCAATCCAAAATGGCCACCGCGCCGTAATCACATAATTTCGTAATGAATGTCGTTTAATGGGTTTTTTCGAATGCTGAGTACGAATAACATGATCATTTTGGAATTCAATTTCGCCGCCTAAGCTATTTAGGCCCACTTGCGCGGAGAGTCGAGTTAAATATATAAATATAGAGTTAGTAAGCTCTGAGTTAAATAAATAACTTCTTAACTCTGACCACGTCTTGCACAGTTGCAAATTGGCACGCGGTTAACTAACTCACAGTAAACCGAACAAGTTTTTTTAGTCTGTGTCGTTCCATGCAATCCAACCACACACAAATGTTAGAACGAAGAATGGAACATGTGTCTCTATCTCTTTTACACTACAGTCTGCTACGTATGATTTACGATACTACCATACTTACGATACTACCATTTACGATACCAATCATAAAATTTTGTGATTACGGCGCGGCGGGCATATTGGATTGCAAAATTATCACGTGATTCGTACTCTGCATACCAAAAAACCCCTTAAACGATACCCATACAGTCTGCTACGTATGATTTACGATACTACCATACTTACGATACTACCATTTACGATACCAATCATAAAATTTTGTGATTACGGGGCGGCGGGCATATTGGATTGCAAAATTATCACGTGATTCGTACTCTGCATACCAAAAAACCCCCTAAACGATACCCATCATGAAACTTTGTGATTATGGCACGGCGGCCATATTGGATTGCAAAATTATCACGTGATTCGTACTCAGCATACCAAAAAACCCCTTAAACGATACCCATCATGAAATTTTATGATTACGGCGCGGCGGCCATCTTGTATTGCAAAATTAGTATGCGATTCGTACTCAGCATACCAAAAAACCCCTTAAACGATACCCATCATGAAATTTTGTGATTACGGCGCGGCGGCTATATTCGATTGCAAAATTATCACGTGATTCGTACTCAGCATACCAAAAAACCCCTTAAACGATACCCATCATGAAATTTTGTGATTACGGCGCGGCGGCCATATTGGATTGCAAAATTATCACGTACTTCGTACTCAGCATACCAAAAAACCCCTTAAACGATACCCATCAT
Organism: Miltochrista miniata; assembly: GCA_933228765.1. Classification (NCBI taxonomy): domain Eukaryota; kingdom Metazoa; phylum Arthropoda; class Insecta; order Lepidoptera; family Erebidae; genus Miltochrista; species Miltochrista miniata. Next base: position 26,930,695 of record OW121756.1, read on the forward strand.
GAAATTTTGTGATTACGGCGCGGCGGCCATCTTGTATTGCAAAATTAGTACGCGATTCGTATTCAGCATACCAAAAAACCCCTTAAACGATACCCATCATGAAATTTTGTGATTACGGCGCGGCGGCTATATTCGATTGCAAAATTATCACGTGATTCGTACTCAGCATACCAAAAAACCCCTTAAACGATACCCATCATGAAATTTTGTGATTACGGCGCGGCGGCCATATTGGATTGCAAAATTATCACGTACTTCGTACTCAGCATAGCAAAAAACCCCTTAAACGATACCCATCATGAAATTTTGTGATTACGGCGTGGCCGCCATGTTGGATTGCGAAATTATCATGTAATTCGTAGACATTTTAATGCATTAGGTAGCTAGTTACCATGTCGTGAAAACACTTAAAAAGTAAAAGATCACCACATTTTTACCATGAGTCGCGTATGTATTTGTAACGGTTAATCTAATTACATTTTGCCCATTACTGATATTTTTATACTGTGGCGCGATTTCAACGTAATTTGGCATAATAATTACGAAATAGTTGCGAAAAAAACTGACACAGGTCCTGCCTCCACAAGCGCCAGGGCGAGACTGATCGGCCGTCAGCGGCGCAATTCTATTGCGTTTGGTAGATATTCGTACATGATAACTATGTAAATAGTTGTTTATAGAAAAACGCTCGGAAAATGTGTATAAAAACTTAATACCTTTAATTGAGTGCAAAAAAAATATATAAAATGTTAATAGTTTAGCCACAGTATTGAAAAAACTTTTCTGAGAGAGTCAACTTTGGGATTTTTTTCTATCTAGTGAAATTTATTGGATCGTGTAACGGGCTCGGAATATGTTTAGCTTATATCCTTAACTATTATATATATATTTTTCAGATTTAAAAACCCCTTACTTTTTGACTAGGATTGTTTCAAAAAACTCAAAATCTGACCCACGCGGCCTTAAGGAAGTAAGTACTTTCTTAGACTCTCATGCGATCTGGCGTTGATAAGTTCAAGTTATTTGTTGATAACGGCTTATAAACCATCTCCTAACCTTACCTTTATTATCATGAATCAAATTCTTCCCCATCTAATTCCTACAAAAAAATTGTCTGTTAAATATTCAATAGGCACGTCACGAGTCACAGTTAACTGAAACAATTTAATGGGGAAACGAACGGGCAGCATTGCGAAACCTTAATTAATTGTGCAGAGGCCTAACGAGCTAAGGTCTTGTGCACCTGTCGATTCTCTTATTTATTACTGTTCGTTGCTATGAGACCGTATTTGTGGCTTGACTGAACTCGCCTTTATTCTAATCAGAATACAATGTATAAGGTTTCCACGGGTATGTCTATTAATTAAGCTGACTAGGAACATAGTCTCCGTACCCGTGACGTACTTTTTTTTTGTTTCTATTTAAATCTTGCTATTTTAATTTGCAGGTCCGTGTGAAGTTGAGACGGGACAATCCAGCATTATAGTTGATATAGAAGAGAGCAGAGGAGATCGTAAGTAGATTTGAATAATAGTATCTACAGTAAGTTTTGCTCGCAGATTTTAGCAATAAGATACAAATATTATACCTATGCTCCTTTACTGATGAGGAATTCAATGTTTTATTAAGCAGTAAAGGACTGATAGAGTCTGATGCGTCTTCGAATGTAACAATGATAATGTGACACAGCATGTTGTTATTGTTTGCTTTTACAAATAATTAATTAATCAATTCAAACTTTTGTTTCTTCTCAAATCGCCACTCAGTGTGCGTTGCGTGCTAACTCTTCCGCAAACTAAGTATGATAATAAAACATAATATCTATAATTAAGGGTTTATTTTGGGATATAAGTTGACAGTACCTTTTAAAAATACGAAAACAGAAGTTAATTCGCTGTTACTTGAAGCAGCAGCCAATCAAAGCCTTCAAGTCAAACACTATGAATTTCATTGTAATAAACTTTCATTTACTTACTTTACAGTCACTTTGATAAACTTTCATTTACTTACTTTACAGAAGTAAACCAAAGCACAATACCAGCGGTCCTGCCGATAGTCGGAGAGCCCGATGTCGACGTGGAACTAACAACGGTGTTTCCCAAAGGACCCACAATATTTCAGCTCGATGGCAAACGCTTACAGCTGCTGCAACCGCTTGATAGGGATGCGGATAATTTGTCACATATGGTTTTCCAGGTATGGTTATGAATCTTACTAATATTATAAACGCGTTTTAAAAGTTTGTGAGTGTGGGTGTTTGTTACTCTTTCAAGCTCTAACGGTTGAACGGATCTGGTTGAAATTTGGTACAGGGATAGACTAAAGTCCCGAATAAATCATAATATATGCTTTTCAACTTTTAATCCCGGGAATAAATGCAATGAAAAAAGGAAGCGAGAATGACAACAAAATTTCACGCTCGGAAACTGCGGGCATCAGCTAGCATCACATAAGTGAGAACCAAGTTTTTTTTCATACCTTCTATTCGAAAAGAATCGCTTTGGACCTCGATAACAGGACGCAAAATGCTCTTTTCGGTTAAGAGATTTTAGCGGGCGGCAAAGTGATTTGAATTTGGAACTTAAAACATTCATAGAAATCGAACGCAAATTGTATTAATTACTGGCTGGTAGGTGTTGGCTGCACATAACCGCGGAGACCTGTGCTTACTAAAAAAAAAACTAAAGCGCGATTTATCTCTCTGCTCTTGTAGTAATCAGTACTACTTCACCAAGCAAAGTTGACGATTCAAATGTTACGAAAAATCTCTATAATCGATCGAGTCTTGTTTTATCCTGAACTAAATTTACGAAAACGGATACATGAGCGTGGTCTGCATCCTGACGATACTAAGGTGATTCCGGTACCTGATGATGAACAGGCGGTAAGTGATCATTCGATGCGTTCGTCAACTTCGCTTGGTGGAGTACCTATTGTATTCTCCAAATATAGTGACTTCTACGTCGAATTATGAAAGAGACAATGCATTAACTCCTGAATGGATATGGAATGGAATTAGATACTAACAACGTCGTACAAAGTATTTTTTCTCATAGAAAGGGTATGAAAAGTAGAGTATATTACTCGAGAGCAAATTATTTTTCCCTCGGGCGGTGTACTTTGAATCCCTCACTGCGCTCAGGATTCTACGTTAGAATCCCTCGCTAAGCTCGGGATCTATTCTAGAATCCTTCGCTTCGCTCGTGATTCTAAGTAGCGCCCTCGCCGTCAAAATACAATTTTGCTCCCTTGTTATATAATCTACTATTATATCATTCCTGTTATGACCTAGGTGTTCCTATACAGCTTACAATGCTTAAATTTTCGAGCCGTCAAAAAAGATTACTGCATCTGAAATTGACGGCTTCTATCCGTTTCCTTCAGTGCCGAGGCAGGCAACAGTAAAATGTTAAGTTCATTTCTGCTGCCCGGGTCAAACAAAAAAAAGTGACTTGAAATACTATCTATGAAATATTTCCTAATAAATCACATTGTATGGACTATTATTTAAAAAGAAGTTTAAATCTAATCTTTAACAAACGCTTCTCACAGATATTTGTCGTATAATTTATTAAGTCATAAAGACTACGCAAGCAGTAGCCTCATCTACTCAAACCAATATCAACCTTCGTGCTATGTATTATACTTTAAAATTGTTTTTTATGGTTCGAGACTGTTTAAAAAATTAATGGGAGCCCTCAGGGGTAATACGGTTGTTATTAATGTGTGGTCAAATTAATATGGTCGATAATGAATGAGGTGTTTTGCAGCTGGTGTGTCAAGTGAAAGCTACGAAGAAGCGGCGGACTATTCCTGTCATAGTGAGAGTCTCAGACATCAATGACAACCCGCCCATGTTTCAAGGCACGCCGTACACAACTAGTGTATCTGAGGTAAGGACAGTTTATTAGACTATTCTTCTGTGTTGCGATAAGTCTCCAGATTTGAAGGGTACTTACATAGCTAGAGCTGCTGGGTACTGGTATTTATCTGCCATTTGCCGCTTCTAAATTAAAAAAAAAATAACTAATATAATATTTGAATTAAAGTGTTCTGCTTAATATTAGAGTAGTTTATTACTACCCATTGTTCTCGTTCTGGATGTAGATGGCAAAGTTTTTTATTATAAATTTAGCTCGCCAAATTGACGTCGTCAGTCTGATGGAAAGTTTGTAGTTCTTTGGTCATTGCGACCATTGAATGACAACCAGGGGTGTGGCGGCTCACAGAAAATATGTTCTGTAAATTCAATTTATTTTAGTCAAAGTGTCACGATTATTGGGGTCAAATATATGCGAATTAGCTGGTATCTATGAAGAATATTTGCTAGTCCAGTCGTTTACACCTATATACTAAATATAGGTGTAAACGACTAAACAGAACTGGGTAAACTCTTCACATGAGAGCGCATAACAAAGTGTGAACACTTTTATGTCTTGTTCTCAAAATGGTTAGTGCGATGAACTTAAAAAAAATCTCTTTAGAGTAGGTACGCTAACTATTAGCTGACAACTTGCCGTTATAAAAATAATCACACACATCTGTTCTATACTTCTATTCTCACTGTTTTTAACTCACACGACAGTAATATTTATGTCAAGTAATTATTTGAAAAAAGTTCTTTGCGGAGATGTTCGAATAAAGCGTCATGTTTCTTGGTCACCTCTCTTTCACAAAAGTCAGAAAGAGAGTATGTTTGAATTATTGCCAAAAACCCAAAATGAATTCAATTTGTCTTATCCAAACTATATACGCAAGTGCACTTCTACATTATAAACTTAATATTTACAAAATAAAACAAAATATTCTTTACAAATTTCAGCTAGTACCAATCGGCACTACAATTTTCGATGGCATCAAAGCTGTTGACATAGACGCCGGAGTAAATGGCCTATCAGAATACTTCGTGATACCAGGGAACAATGAGACTCTCGAAGCGGCGAATGCAGTCGATGGATACGGCTACTTCTCGATACCGCTGCCCCATCAAGGACAGGTCACGGTCAATAGGAGTTTGGATTATGAGCGCACGAAGAAGTATCTAGTCACTATTCTTGCTTCTGTAAGTATTTGTGTACTTATTACTTTTTTTCCGTGGCATTAGTACTGATACGGCACTAATCAATACTCTCAGGTCAAAAGTGTTTTTTTCGAATTTATCTATACTAATATTATAAAGAAGAAAGATTTGTTTTTTTGTTTGTTTGTTTGTTTGTAACGAATAGGCTCCGGAACTACTGGACCGATTTGAAAAATTCTTTCACTGTTGGGAAGCTACGCTCATTGCGGTGAACATAGGCTATATTTTATTTTCGTATTCCCACGGGAACGGGAACTACGCGGGTGAAACCGCGTGACGTCCGCTAGTGATATTAATAAAATTCGAATAAATGATATTAATATAAAATTTGATGCCGTCAATGACAAAGAAGTTTTTCTTCAATCGCGCGTAAAGATTACACGCACACACTTTTTTCTTTTTATGATGCCGCCGCCGCCTAATGGAAAGTCACAGCGACATCTAGCGATTGGGGGCCACCGTCCCAGTGTGTAAGACTATATAAAGCGGCCCTCAAGTTGGCGGACCTATGATCTATGATGTGCCTCTTCACGCTCCGCTTGAAGAACTCAGGAATGTAAGAGGAGGGAAACACGTGCGCTGGCTGGTCGTTCCAGGTTTTTATGGTTCGACAGAGAAACGATCTTTTGAATCGTTCAGTTCTAGCAAAGATTCTCTCCACTGTGTGAGAGTGACACCTCTGTCCAGCACGCGTTGTTCGGGATCGGAAAGGCGAAAATTTTAGTCAAACCCCTTCATCATTCAAAAAGTGAGCTGATCTTCAAAAGCTAAGACCATCACATCGGCTTCCGACAAAAAATACGCATCGAAATTGGTTCATCGGTTGTTCAGTTACGAACATACCATTGTCACGCAGATAAACATAGAACACTCCACCTTCGTCGTGGGTCTAAAATTAAACTCACCACTAAAGAAATAATTCATTGATTCATGATTTCATTTGTCGCCTGATTTCCACAGGACCGCGCTCGAGACACCAAACGCCGCATGTCCAGCACCACAACGCTAACAGTGAACGTACAAGACGACGACGACCAGGACCCTTCGTTCATCTACAAGGGCTGCTCTTTACACGAGGGCGCGTGCTTCAACCCGGAGTATGCTAGCTATGTAAGTATAGAGCGACTGTTCCTGTCGAATAAGCTGAAAAGTACTAAAATATTTACTTACCTTTTTTATTTAATTCTTTATTACCATCATTCAGGGGTTGTTCTCCCTCTCATTTTGTGGACGTGCTCTTACTGTCGACAAAAATAAAACCATTCACACTCAAGTATTTTTTGATGATAAAGTAAGGCCTTGCAGGATTGCTTTTCCTATCTTGACTCGGTTGAGAGAGAAGACATGGTAAAATATCTGCTTGTACGTCCTTAGCTGGGTGGTCAATTTAAACATATTGATGAATACCTAAATGAATCGCAAATAATCTTTACAACAAACAATTAGATGGAGGAAGATTCTCACATACTATATCAATGCTAGCTTCTAATTTATACATCCAAAGTAGAACTATTCATAAGAAATTTTCATAAATATGTAGTTTTGAAAATTAGCTTTCACGACACTGGACGTGACTGAATGGGCATTGCTATTCTTAAGTACTAAGTAAAGAGAATACTTTTAAATTCACAGGTCAACAGCGGAGTTCTCGCCGGCATCCTCACAATCGAACCAGAGAAGATCCAAGCAGTGGACATGGATTCATTAAACGCTAGAATACGATACAGTATCGAGAGCGGCGAACCAGACTCGTACAACAAGTATTTCGCGATAGATCAGAACACAGGCGCTGTGAGGCAGCTTGTACCGGTCGACACTACTATCGCTAAGAAGTTTCAGTTGGTTATAAAGGTAATATTTTTCTTCCTATTATTACATTTTGTCTTGTAGATGGAGAGATATTAAAGGGATATCACAGATTAACTTTAGACTAGTAGAAGTGTAGAACTTAAACATTTAGTACTACAAATAATTTTTGTCTCTCTCTGAAGTGTGTATGTGACTGGGGGACTAATTCGCTAAACATTAGGTATGTTAAGAACATTACTTCAACAAAAGTTCTATAGAACTTACATACATTATATACATTATTTTGGCTGCCTCGCCTCGGTAGCACGATAGTACCGCGGTAAACGAAGGGTAGTAAATGCCACTGCTGTTACACTGAGGCATCGGGCTTGGATCTTGCTACAGAAAAAAAATTGTGTGATCTGCTAATGTTTTTTTTCCGGAGTTTTAATCTCACAATGTGAAACAACTTGATTATTGAAAAGCCCGCCGAGTTTCGTACCAGTTCTTCTCAAGCGGACCGCGTTCCGAACTGGTGGTAATGACTTTGCTTTGTATTTATTGACGTGCCGCAAGTGCCTATGTATTAGGATTATGCGAAATAAATGTTTATTGGCTTTGATTACACAGATATATAAATAGATAATTTCTAAGCTACATATCACAACTTGTCAACTCAACACACATCTGAAATATAAATAACCACACTAACCATATTTATTCGCACATTTCCAGGCAGAAGAAGCAACGGAAGCCCGTCGTTTCACAACAGCAAAACTAACCATAACCGTACGACCCGTCGACGCGAGTCCGCCGGTAGTAAGCGCGTCTTCCGACGAAGGACAGGTCGAAGAAAATTCGCCTAAAGGCACTAATGTACTGGGTTCTGATGGAGAACCTATACGGTTGACAGTTTCGGATCCAGATTTGGTAAGTGGTTTTGGATGATCGATTAGTTTTTGTCAAAGGACCCCCGTACAATTTGGCGGTAAAACGAGTGATCGCATGAGCCTCATTTAGAAGCTGTAATTGTTAACCAAGCAGGCAGAAGGATATATCAAGGTTTCTTGTCCACAACCAAGCCTTGAAGTAAATAAACCCCGTGTGACTTTTAGTCCTTTGAAAGGGAAATCATTGATTAAATATTGGTATGGCCAATTTTAAGCCAAAAGCTAGACTAAAAGTTGTAGGTATACACAAGGGCAAATTAGACGAGTTCATTACAAAGTTAGCTCTTCGTAAAATAGGGCCTCTACAAAGGCTGCCTGTCTTCGCAAACCGCCCATAGACCATTAGAGATGAGGCTGCCCTATCAGCTCCAGTCAAAATAATTTCAGTGCTCCACAACTATAGTTATTAGCAAGCAATAGAAATCTGGTTGTTGAATTTATGATTGGCATGAAATACGATTAAGAATATTGTTGTTGAGATAAATGTGCAATGCAATGGCTTTCTACGTACGGCATCACTAACTAACACTACTCGTATGCTAATTCTTATTTTAAAAATCTTTCGTAATCTTATCAATAATTTTCTGTCTCACAGGGTCCTGGTGATCCAATACCAAGCTATACGTTCGAGCTAACAACCAACTTCTTCGATGTGGATGAGAAGGGATATCTAGTCGTCAGCGATGAAAAACTCGACAGAGATCCTCCGAACACCGGCAAATTTAGATTCCAGGTATCTGAGTCATGTTGTAACAAATACTAACTTTACTATTTTGGGACGGCAGTACCTACTAGTTTTGGAACTAACATAGATCCTTTCCTAATGTGTATTAAGTTACATCGGGAGATCCTTAACAGAGGATCCTACATACAGAGGATCCCTTTCATGGCAGTTCTTTGCCATTAAATCCTGTTTTATGTGTGTGAATCTCGTTCGCTTTTGGTATAATTTGCGTACTATTTCAATGAAATTCTAAGAAGTGATGAAAAGGCAATATCATAGTTGCCCTTAAGAAATTACCATTGTGTGTTAGACCAATTGTATCATCTGTAAATAAAAAAAATTAGAGTGCAAATGAAGTATCACTCACTGTTAAGACAGGTAATTTTTGTAACAAAATTCTTCATAAGTATTTTTGAACCTGTGACCTAACTTATGCGCACCCAACGGTGATGATATTATGCGCAAGTAACGGTTACCAACTTACCATGATAAAATAATTATTTCAATTCCAGGTGGTAGCCCGCGAAGCTAACGGGGGAGCAGCTTCGGCGCCATATTCTTTAGCTGTGCGACTGCTGGACCAGAATGACAACGCGCCTGTTATACCTAAGACACAGCCTATTATTATACCCGCTAGCTTGGAGCCTACGGCGGTACATAAGGTAAGGAGCTATACTATATTATTTGGTGGAGAATATCGTTCAAAAATTATGTCCGTTTTTGCCTACCTACTGCCTATATATTTATACCTATATTTATACTAATATTATAAAGAGGAAAGATTTGTTTATTTGTTTTTTTGTTTGTAACGAATAGGCTCCGGAACTACTGGACCGATTTGAAAAATTCTTTCACTGTTGGGAAGCTACAGTCTTTGCGATGAACATAGGCTATATTTTATTTCCGTATTCCCACGGGAACGGGAACTACGCGGGTGAAACCGCGTGACGTCCGCTAGTATTATATACCTACCAATAGAGGCGTTCTGAAGTGGAGACCGCGACTTGGTAAACATGGGGTAGGAGTTAGGACCCACTTCGGCCACATTCGAAACCAAGTTTCGAACCAGGTTCGAAATAAGAATAATACGACCCTCTGCCGAATGGATGGACGACCTGAAAAAGTGACTGGATGTAGGTGGCGCAGGATCGTGTGTTGTGGTATGAATCGGGAGAAGCCTACGTCTCACTGCAAGACTGCCATAGACTGATTTGATGATCATTTACGTTTTCAGTCACAAACTACAGACCACAATAAAAAGACCCTATTATCGAGGATAACCCGTCAGGAGTAGCTAAGGCTTTTTTTATCATTATTCTGCAGTTCTAAATTCACCGAATTTTTGTGATCAGAATCTAAACTGTAGTTTGGATTCTAGACAGTTTGACGCTGCCCTATGAATCTTCGATACATCCAAATGTATCGATGGTTCATTGGACTTTAAAGTATAGATAGACCTTGGGTCTCAGTGCTTCCTAGAACCCCTTTATACATACTTAAACCCTTAAACCTTTTACATAGACGAAAAACTAATGAGTTACATATTTTCGTACAGGTGGAGGCGATAGACATCGATGAGGGTGAGAACGCACGCGTCACGTACGCCATATATCACGTGTCTAACAATGGCGGCAACAAATTCACTATTGACCCTAACACCGGTGTTATATGTAAGTTGCACCATTTCTAATAATTTCTCTACGACCTTGTCTTCAAAGGTATTTTATTATTTATTTTTGTGTGAGTTTGACTGAAGAGAATGCGTCTTATTGAGTTGTAATAAAGTCTATTTTGTTTTGTCACCGTTTTGGAATGTTGCACTTTTTTCTATCAGTGTGTTAGTTCTGGTTCTTCACAATTTTATAAAGTGTTCACTAAATTCATAACCACCTATGTTTTACTAAATATCATGCCTATATCCCGGAGGGGGTAGGCTAATGTGAATTACACACTCTCACACTTTGACAGTAGTTTTGTTGGTCACACGTAATGTTTTGTGTTTTAATGTACAATTAAACTAAGCGGAAGCGCTCGTGGCCCCACGGACTTAGTGTTCTGTAAACGATCACTGCAGTAAGCAACTTTCACTATGGCTTGTCCATGGATGGGTGACCATCCATGTGATCACTTTGTGACATTTATTTGAGCGTTTCCGTGCTTCGGAAGGCACGTTAAGCCGTTGGTCCCGGTTGCCAATAAAATGGCTGTCGTTAAGCTAAGTTGAAGACTTTATTTCAACAGCAGGCAGTCACAACCTGCGCCTGTCCATTTAAACACGGCAATACGGCTCACCACCTATTACGTGGGACAAATTATACGAAGGTGAAATGTGGGCATATAATATGCCTCTGCCTACCCCTTCGGGGAAAAAGGCGTGACCATATGTATGTATGTTAAACTAAGCTCCTTCGAATTTTGTGATTGGAAATTCGATCTTACGCATGGAGTCTGTAGTTTAGCAGTCCATAGACTGCGCATTCCACTTGCAGTGCAGTGTGTTCTGTCACTTGCAGTCCACGTAGACTGCCAAATACTGCTTCTAAACGCATTTACGATCAATGCAGCCCGATTATAAGTACCTAGAACAAATCACTCAAACAGTTTTCTCTCCCATCCACAGCAAGCACAGGCCGTCTACAAACCGGTGAACAATACAGCGTCACAATCAGAGCGACAGATGCCAAAGGGCTAAGTTCTCAAGGCATAGTCGAATTATCCGTAGCACCCGGACCGAATACTAGGCCGCCGCAGTTTTCGACAAGAGATTACTCTGCGCCCGTGTCAGAGGGCGCTGCTATTAATTCTACCGTCCTTACTGTTACCGTAAGTATAATTCTCGCATCTGTTTGGATTTGTATTCTCTATCTCTTTCTCTCTTGCAGCATTATATACGAGAGAGAAAGAGATAAACAATTCCTGTCACAAGCTGCTTTCAAATAAATAAAAAACTTAAAACAGGTTGATCCGCGTCCTCAGGTAGACACACATAGTGGTCAATCTTACAATTCGGATGGCGACGTGTCGTGGATTATAAGGAAGAAGAGATGTTTTGTTATAGTTATCTCATTTTTTTTTCTATTCAGTTGAAGTGGGTATTCGATTTTTGTCTTCATTATAACGTTATAACACAACGACGACATTCTTTATAGGGTTCCGTCTACTTATACTTCGCAGTCCGACTGTATCTCATGAACCATAATAGCTGGACAGTTGAAATTTTCAGAAATGATGTATTTCTGTTGCCATGATAGAAATACTTAAATCAGAAAAAAAAATTAAGGTGAATCCCATACATAGCGCAAAACTTTGTCGTTTTTTGGTATTGAACCCTCTGTGTGTGAAATGGACTCGCACTTGACCGATTTTTATTGCTGCCGTTTAATCTGCTGTTATATACTCTTTTACTGCCATTGACTTAAATAGTCTGTCGTATGTAGGTGGAATAGTTTAGGCCTGTATAAATACAAATCATAGAAAATAATAAGGCGTTCATGTATAATTTCCAGGCCAAAGATCCAGAAAATGAACCAGTTACGTACTCCATCGTTTCCGGCAATGATTTGCGTCAGTTTGCCATCGGGGCCAATACGGGCATCATTACCGTCATCAGAAGTTTGGACAGAGAGGTGCTGACGCGATATCAGCTGGTAAGACCGTTATAATTATTAACTTTATATATGTAGGTACATTAAACTAGAAACACAGTGTGAAGAACGTCTATAACCATAATTCCTAGTTGGTGATGATTTGTAAATAGATTCTCAAACAATTTGTGACGTGTATATCATAATTATAATCTGGATTAGACTAGTTTCAGTTTAGGGATTGAGTGCTATTTAATGCCTCAACCCAATAACATGTCGCCCCCCAAGTCGGTCAGTTTAGACTAACAAATTACTTTTCACGTTGTTAAAACTTTATCCAAATGAGAGATATGGAATGATTATCTTAGAGGGAATATTATTGATGCTGACTGTACCTGTACATAAGTCATTAAATTCATTTTTGGTGGTAAACAGTGTTACTACTGAAACGCTTTTGTATTTTAGATGGTTAAGGCTGAAGACCCTGGCAAGTTGGCCAGCACCGCAACAGTCAACATCAAGGTCACAGATATCAATGATAACAATCCCAAGTTTGATGAAGATTCCTATTCGTTCAATGTTAAAGAAGGTAATATTATTATTATTTATATGATACCCACAAATTTAAAAAAAACTGGCCAAGTGCGAGTTGGACTCGCCCATGAAGGGTTTCGTAGCAGCAAGTAACATAATATAAAAGTTCTTATAGTTCGTTGTACCTTTCATTGATGTTTTAACACGTTCGCAGTGGTAGTGATTTTTCTAACCGAAAATTGCGGTTTATGACGTATTAAAAAAAAACTACCAGCTCTATCTCATTCAAACCAATTTTCGTTGGTAGTTTTTATGGCAATGTACATCATGTGTTTTTTTTAGATTTATCACTCTCTTAGTTTAGAAGTTAGAGGGGGGGGGGGGGACACTCATTTTTCGACTTTGGAAGTCCCTCTTGCGCAAACTATTCACTTTAGAAAAAAATGATGTTAGAAACCTCAACAGCATTTTGGAAGACCTATCTATAGATACCCCACACGTATGGGTTTGATGAAAATAAAAATTTTGAGTTTCAGTTCTGAGTATGGGGACCCCCAAAATTTACTGCTTTTTTTCTAGTGTTATATAAGAAAGTTAATGCGGTTCACAGAATACATCTAGTTACCAAGTTTCAATAGCATAGGCCGTATACTTTCGGAGAAAAGTGGCTGTGACACACGGACGGACAGACAGACAGACAGACAGACAGACAGACAGACAGACAGACAGACAGACAGACAGACAGACATGACGAATCTATAAGGGTTCCGTTTTTGCCATTTGGCTACGAAACCCTAAAAACAGTACGATTCTGAATCTCCGAAATCCTCCGACGATTCGTTTTATTTTTATTTATTTACTTATGTACACACAAGTAGTATAAGAACCAAATCAGACATAAAGAAAGATAGGTACAATGATACTGCATATTTCTATAAGAAATATCTCCCAGCAGACCGGCGAAAGGAGAACATGAAGCAATTTAGAAGTTATTTCTGAGTGGGGTGATGCTTAAAAAATTCTGAGTCATTTTATGGGCGTAGTTAAAGAAATACATTTCCGAAAATTTCATGCGCTTTGCAGTGGTGGTAAATTGACACAGATGTACCGCTTTTAGGAAAGCTGGATTGAGCGCCCTGATGATTTCGGTACTGCCCCATTTCACGAAATCTTCTGGACTCAATCCAGCTCCACTGTGTCTTTCTTAGTCCTTGATCTGCAATTTCTATTAATTTTCGCCTTCTTGACAGATAAACGTCTGAATTCGTTGGAGTGAAAATATTTTGTACTAGCAGGCATTTCCTACTTCAACTCAACTCAAGAAACAGTTTTCAAAATCCTTTCTATTATTTTCCAGGAGCAGCCAACGAACTAGTAGGCTACGTACACGCAACAGATACGGACGAGGGAGTGAACGCAATGCTCAGTTACAGCATACCGCCGCACTTGCCGTTCGTTATAGACAACTCGACTGGCATGATCAGTACTAGTACTAAACTGGATTACGAGCATTCTAAGGTACGAATGTTCTGTGTATTTTACTTGCTTGCTATAATTGTATATCTATGATTTTTGTGGAAACGCGTCAATATGGCCAGTCATAAGGGCCGCGACTTTTAACCCTTGGAAGGTGCAGAACTACAAGTGGTTTGGGGGACCCGCGCGTCCCCGGCCGAACATGTCGCAAGAGTTGTGTGATAGAAATAAGAATTTTGTAGGTGAATACGCGAATAGACGATGTGCACTGTAAATTTCACTTTATTTAATTGCCAATCAGTCGAAAATTATTCTAATTTGTGTAGGAGAATCAGGACTATTATGTTTTTGTGCTTCTATTTATAGAAAAAGTAAAGGCACAAGAACGAACTACGGCGATATTTAAATAGAAACGGCAGTATTATATTCTGCATGTTACTTACTATTTTCCATTCCAGGACTACGAGTTCGTAGTAACAGCGACCGATGGAGCGATAGACAAGCGACTAGGCACAGCGTCAGTGACGGTGCAGGTCCAAGACATACCGGATGAGGCGCCCGTCTTTTCCCAGCCTCTGTACTCTGTGCATGTGCCTGAAAATACACCTAATTACCCAGTCATTAAGGTTCAGGTTAGTGTGACTAATCTCTTAGTTGAAATGACCTTAGTAGACTGTGACTTCTTTTTGCTGTGCGCCTCTTGGCGACGTGACTTTTGAATGTATTACGAGCATTTTTATGAGTCGATCAGCGACCAACACCATGTAAAATAGGAGGGTACTTAATTTCCAAACATAAGCATTATGTTAGCTCATTTGTCACTGAAACATAATAATTGTAACAACAAAGAGTGTGATATGATATACAACATATTTTTATTATCTGCTCGTGATTAGCTGTGACTAACTGTACAGTTAAAGTCACCAATATAATCGCGATAATCCTGTTAAAAATAAATTACGTTTATGTGGCATATTTGCTCATTCTAGATCCATTTAATTCTCTCTCCATATATTCATACTATCTATTCTTACTCTATTTAACAGCTTTTAACTAATAAAAAACAACGCTTCTTGTATCGCCAGGCCGTAGACCCAGACACACTACCAGAAATCACATACATTATCCTCATGGGAGACACAGAACTGTTCTCTATAGATCGTAAGACTGGTCTTATTCGTACACTGCAAGCGTTGGATAGAGAGCAGTCGGCTAGACACGAACTGACTGTCGGTACTGAGGAGAATAATGGACAGGGCATGGGCGCTACTACTACTGTTGAAGTTATTGTTGATGTGAGTATACACTTTGATTATAATGTCTTTGGAGTCTCGCTTACTTAGTACGTTAAGTATCTTACGTTGTGGTCGGTCATAAGATAGGCAATCGTTTCTGGCACTTCCATTTACGAGCGTTTTCGTGCTTTAGAAGGCACGCTGCGCATTTGACCTCTATTGACGATGACTTAGTAATAGTCGGTAAACAGACTTGAAAATGTTCAGGAGCAGGCAACTCCATCTTGAACCAGTTCGTTTCATCACCTTTACATGGGACAGTATACAGCTCAGGAAGTAGAAGGGAATAGTATTCCTCTACCGGCCTATAGACCCTCTATAGGTATAAATGAGAAATACGTGTCTAGGATATCCAATTTTAGCGAGCGGAGCCGGGTTTACTCTAGTACTATGCAATATTTAATGTATTTTTTTAGTACATCATTAAAGCAACCCTGCACAAAACCTAACAATTATTGTCAAGGGTTAAGGCCAGAAATTGACGTAGTTCCGTTCTTCCTTTGTAGTATTAGTGTTAGTACATACAACATGCAGTCTGTAGTTCAATTCCCAGAGTACGTTACTTGTGTTTAATTAACATGACCATTATTTATTTTTCTCTTATTACTTTATTTACAGGACAAAAACGACAATGCTCCAATATTCACATCAGTCGTCCGTCCAATTACTATCGAAGATACCTCCTCAATCGGCAGCCTAGTTCAAACAGTGGTTGCCATAGATTCAGACGCCACGCCTCCAAACAACCGAGTTCGGTACAAACTTGTAGGCAGAGGAAAAGCATCGATATATTTCCATGTGGAACCTGATACTGGGGCTGTGAGGGTTCGAGATGATTTGAGGAAGGAGACTGATAGCGAGTATACTGTAAGTTTTGTATTGATGTTTATGCTTTTGATTTTTGACGTGACAACGTCTTATAATTCGATGGAGCCGGCTGCACGAACGAAAAATGATGACGCAATACGTCGTTACCTCGCTCTGAGGCGTTCCATTTATTTTAGTAATGTTTTCAACAGATGGCACTATAATCAATTGATGTGTTTTAATAGTGCCATCATGATATATTTTTGTTTTGTAATGTTAATTTTATGTTTATTTTTATTTTTTATTTTCTTATGACGTTGTCACGTTCAACCATCGTCAGTAAACCAACTTTACAGACAACCGATTTTTTTTTTGGAGATCTTTGTACGATAGTGGGTTTCAATATTTAATGAGATGGGTATATTTATTTAGAAGGCTATGCCCTGTTACTCCGTCAAAATAAATATATTTGTAGTATCAGTAACTACTTACATTATGAACAGTGAAGACAAAGTATGTCACGTGTTATTTTGTGATTATAACGTGTAAGCCAAACGTAGGTATACTCTGTTTTGAAGAATACTGTCGAAATAATAATATTATGATGAAAATCAATGCTATTGACATTTCAAAGAACAAAACTTTTACAAGGTCTTAACTCAATGACCTTTTTTGCATAAATTTTGTTTAATTTGTATTTGTAAACTAGCAAAAATATCACAGAGAGAGCAATAATATGGACATACCATCTGTATAAACATTAACATAATATGGATATTCCGTTTGTGATGTTACCAGGTGGATGTACAGGCGTACGATCAAGGAGAGCCCATGATGTCATCTGTCAGTAGTCTTACAGTCTATGTCAGTCATTCTGCTACTGTGCCGCCAGATGTAAGTATTTATCTTAGTTTTATGTCAATAATTATAATTAAACGAATTCATGTCAATATTGCTCTGCAAGTATGACAGGTAATCGAACTTGAGTTATCACGGGTAGGTCAAGCTGCAAATTGAATAAATAACTTAATTTGGAAAGATACCTATTAATTGTTACTGTAAAACTGCATTACCAAGTCAATTTTTTAAAACCAAATAGGCAGAAGGTCTTTATCATCATGTTCCTACCCAAGAAAGCACTCCCTACTATCCCTACTAATATTATTAACCGCTTATTAGATACCGCTTAGATAGTTTGAGTTCAAGGGAAGAACATAGGCTACTTTTTAATTAACTGCGCAAAAGGAGTGTAATGATTTTACGTGGACGAAGCTGCAGGGAACAGCTAGCAATAAATAAATGTCAAAATATGGTTTATTTCCCACAGCAGGTAGGGAATGTCGAGGTCTGAGTAAATAATATAGTTTCAGTTATCTATGTGTTGATTAATTAGTGAATCAGCCATTGTCACGACTATTCATTTTAATATGTATACCTACACAGATAATTTGTGACAATCTAGCACAACTACTTTAATTTTTTGTATATTAATATCACATTTTTGTATTCAGGTGGGACTAGGCTTCGCAGACACCGTTTACACAGAACACGTGGCGGAAAACTCTCCAAACGGCACTCTTATCAGAATCCTGCCTCTATTGAATAAGAGGGAACACTCTCCCGACACTCCCCTCAAGTGTAGACTTACTGAGTCTTCACAGAAAGGTAATGACATTGTATTTCATAGCCTACTTTACAGTACTTACTTACCTATAAATGAATGAGCCCACAATGATAGGCTTTTTTTTTTTTTTTTTTTTTTTTTTTTTTTTTTTTTTTTTTAACGTGAGGGAAAATCCTCGTAGGATGCTATGCCGGACTCTTACCGACTAAAAAACCTCACGTAACGCCCAACAGCCTATGGTTGAGAGCCCCGGGTAAGCCCTCAGGAAGGATGTCCCGTGACTCCCAACAGACCTACGGCCGCCAATGCGGCCTCGCCCAGGGGGTGGTTCGGGTGTAATCCCGCGTCTATGGGGGGTTTCGGGTGTGACCCCGCTTCTAAGGGGGGGCGTGCGTGAGTTGCTCACGTCACGCTGCCGTCATGGGCCTGCTTCTGTAAGGACGGTGAGCGGCCCTCTCACCGTCCTCAGACCCCCGGTCATGGAGGCCGATAGTCTTCAGCGAAGACACGTCGGCGGCGCCCAGGGCGCCGACTGCGGAACTCGGGTGGGAGAGTTCTCTCCCGTACCCGGCCCGCCGCCTCCTTCGCGAGCATAACCTGCTCGCAGAAAGAGGCGGCGCAGTCCCACTTACTCCCGCTGGAGAGCATGGCTCGCACCATGGACTCAAGCGAGAGAGTGTCCACGCCCAGACCCACTACGAGGACCTGTCGCTGTTGTGCCCACGCCGTGCACTCCACCAGCGTGTGGAGCGCTGTGTCATCGCTGCGGTCCTCGCAGTGCTGACACTCGGCCGTCCACAATGATAGGCTGGTTTACAATTTGATAGTTAACGGCCAAATGTTCACAAAATTTTGTTATCAGCGTTTTTCCGCCAACTTGAGGACCACTGTCAGAAGTCTTACGGACTGTGTGAGTGGCCCCCAATCGCTAGATGCGCCTTGATTTTCCATCAAACTGGCGGTGTCAGTTTGGCGAACTTAATATGTCATTTAAAAAAAAACGTAACAGGGCATGCAAATATTTTAATTTAATAAGTTGTTTTTTTTTAAATAATGCGTGCTGTTGTTACTGACGGTAGATAACAATTCTGATATTCAGTTAAAGATATGTCTAACAGAAACCAGCCGTCAGGTAAAGAATCTACTTGCTGTGATATCGATACAAAACCTTTGAGCCGCGTGATTGTCATCTAGAGAAATACTTCTATTTCACATAGCTTTAAGCATTTATTGTATTGATGTCATTTAAACTAGACTCATTTTACTGTTGAATTTTTCAGGTGTATTCTACGTAAAACTAACAGAAGAAAGAGACTGCGCAATCTACCTCAATACCAGCTCATTAGACTACGAATCTCTTACGGAGTATTCCCTAGAAGTACAATTAGAATCCATTCAAGGGCTGATCAACCCTGAGAGCAGTAAAGCCACCATCAAAGTACACGTCAACGATGCGAATGATAACGCCCCAATGTTTGTCTTCCCTGAACAATCGACTATTGCCGCGGCTAAGGGGAAATATTTCGCTATTGTTACTAAGGATATGCTGTTGGGTACTAATGTATTGCAAGTTAAGGTAAGCTTCTTCTATACTTATAGAATAGGCTATAGGTAATGCTTATGTTACTATTTATTAGCATAGCGTACACGATACCTAAATAGTAGTGAAATTAACTTTTACTATAAATATTTGAATGCCTCTAAGGCACAGTGGTAAGTCTGCTACAAGTCAAATTAATAATTATAATAGTTTAAAAAACTAAAAAACACGCTTGGATTTAGGTCACGTGATTATTTTTGTATATCATGGGGGTGCATTTCAATTAGCCAATTCGCCATCTTGGATGTCCGCCATGTTGGATTTAAGTCACATGACTATTTTTTTCGTATTCCTGACAGCAAACCCTTTCATTTGATACCCATATCATGGAGGTGCATTTCAAATAGCCTATCCGCCATATTGGATTTAAGTCACGTGACTATTTTTTTCGTATTCCGGACAGCAAACCCTTTCATTCGATATCCATATCATAGGGGTGGATTTCAAACAGCCAGTCCGCCATTTTGGGGAGACCGCCATATTGGATTTGTAATAACGTTACGTTAACGTAAAATTTGTGATTGAGTCAGCATACTAATTGCTTTTCAAAATTATCTCTAATTGTAATAACGTTTTTTAGCTAGTCATGTATTGTCATCAGAATTCAGAGCGTGTGCAAAATTTCAGCCTGATGGAAGGACGGGAAGTGGGTCAAATTAACATTCCAAGATTTTCTTACATACATAGTTACAAGTGAAGCTAATAAAAGCGTGTTAAAAAGTGTGATCCAAAAATATTTGTATTGATTTTGAGTATTCGTCAGTTCTCTAGTTGTTATATCACAAGCGTTAAATAAAAATACAGGAAGCCCTCTTAAATCTACGTAATTTCACGGTAGTCTCTTTCTGTGGAAATAAAATGTTGCCAGGATAAAAAGTGGCCTAATGTAGCCTAATCACTCTCCAGATCTAAACTTCAGGTTCATCATCACGCCTTTATCCCCGAAGGGGTAGGCAGAGGCATATTATATACCCACATTTCACCTTTTTATAATTTGTCCCACGTAATACGTTGTGAGCCGTATTGCCGTGTTCAAATAGACAGGCGCAGGTTGTGACTGCCTGCTGTTGAAATAAAGCCTTCAACTTGGCTTAACGACTGCCATTTTACTGGCAACCGGGACCAACGGCTTAACGTGCCTTCCGAAGCACGGAAACGCTCAAATAAATGTCACAAAGTGATCACACGGATGGTCACCCATCCATGGACCGGCCATAGTGAAAGTTGCTTACTGCAGTGATCGTTTACAGAACACTGAGTCCGCGGGGCCACGAGCGCTTCAGATCTAAACTTATCCCCATAAAAATCACGATAGTACATCGGTTGCCTACTGCCTACTTTAAAGTAAGACATACAAACAGAAGTTCATACTTATAACTCTTTTATTATGTATCTTCAGGCCAAAGACAAAGACAGCGGAGACTACGGAAAAATAGAATATCATAAAAATTCGTGGACAGCCGCAGCAGAAGAATACTTCAGCCTAGACGCAGATACGGGTGTGATCAGTAATATAAAAACTTTCGAGAATGTTCCCAAGGAAATGTTACCTTTCAAGTTTAGCGTTACCGCGAGAGACAACCCTAACTCTGCGCAGGATTATAATATAGCTAGAGCTTCGGTTGTGGTGAGTAGTTTGAATTTGTTTTGAGTACTTTTACGAGACATGTGCGCAATTTTGCCATACGACTGCAGGCAGGACTAACATCATTCTGGTCATCGGACTAACATTTGCGAAGTCTGTTGACAACGGTATTACGTACTATATCACGTACTTATACAGGCAGTCGCAAATCATGGTTTTGACTCGACTTTACAGAATCTTGAGTTCATTTGCATATGCTGATGTGAGATAAAACCAAACCTGGTGTACCTTGAACCTACGATAACTAATGCGTCTCCGAGACGATCAAGCAATGGGTTCTGGGGACGGTCAATAACGATCAATCACTTGATAACAATAAATCTCAGATTGTATGCAAGTAGATAGCTGTACAGCCCAGCGGAAATATCTACGAACCTGTCATAATGACGTCATGCAAACTGTACGGTATAATTCGAGCGCAACGGGAATGTGCTAAACCTTGTCAAAGTCAGTGGAAAATGGCCGATTACAAGTACATTTCAATTGCGCGCGGGTTATACTGGATAGGCGAAAACGGGGCGAGGTGCGGGGAAGCGCGAGGGGAAGCCAGGTTCATAGATATAGTGTGTGTGCATAGAAGTGTATGTACACATGAGACTTGTCAAGTTGCATAGATCGTCACGTCAGTCTCAAATCGTATGAAAGTAGCGGCAAGTGTACGCTCTTAATGATCAATGACTTGACTCAAGCCCGTAGCACTTGACAAATCACTGGATCATCTCTAGAACGCATAACTAAAATCCTTCAATCTTTCAGATAAATCTTCTTGAAAAAGACAACCAACTAGTAGTAGAAGTATCCGTTAATCCGGACACAATGCGTCGACGTACCCGTAGTCTGCTAACCGCCATTGAAGAAAAAACGGGCTTATTCGCTGGGCTTGAGAAACTAACTGCAAGGCATTATCTTGGAGAAAATGGTACATTAGAAACGGACTCGAAAGGAAGCGATGTATGGCTGTATCTTGTCGACCCTAGTACTGGCAAAATATTGGCCAGAGAATCTTCGCCGGTTAAAGAGTAAGTTCTTATATCACATTATTCATGAATGTTTTATTAATTTCCAAGAAAATTCTAGCTGCCCTTTAATTACTGATCATATTTAGTTAAACATCTTGTCTCTCAGTCAGTGTTTTGATCAGTTTATATCTTAGATTGGTAATCTTTTATGTAGGCATTTTAATTTCATGTCCATACGATATGAAGGTCTCAAAAGTACCGTTGGTACCGTCCTGAAACTTTACAATTGTTTTCCAATTACTGTTAGTAATTAATGTTATTTGTACGGTGGCTTAAATTGGGAGAGGCCTACATCCAGCAGTGGATCGATATAGGCTGATTTGATGTACCCTGGTTTCACTGCGAGAGATTAATTTATGACGTTTAGAAGTTGATCATTTTGTTAAAATAACTACGACTGTATATCCTACAGAAAGATCCGAGTGCCTTCTCATAGCCAGCGTTACTGAACTGTCAAACGTGAAACTACCCGCTATCTATGCCAATAGCAAACAGTTACGCAGTTGTAATTTGGCAACGTGATTCAAAACAGTCCTTTAATCCTGAAGCGCTTTTATTTTGCATTGCATTCATCCCACACACTATAACTAAATACCTACTTTTACAACAGAGCGGTAGACAACGGCATCCACAAATACGTGTCAGCTCGCCTTCAAACCAGCGTGAGTTCCGTCCGAGCGCCGCTGACCCCCACGGCGAGTAATACCGGCCGGAGACCTCACGCAGCCGCGGCGCCATTGACTACGGCTCTCCCGGCCGCACTGATAGCCCTGGCGGCTGTAGTACTGGTGGCTGCGGTCGCCGCTACTATCTATATCTGCGCTTCGTGGAACAGGTATGACATTACATTAAGATTGTTAAGACTAGCGTAAGTTTCGTTTGAGCATCCTTTAATCCCACGGCGAGTAATACTGGACGGCCACCTCACGCGGCTGCGGCGCCATTGACTACGGCTCTCCCGGCCGCACTGATAGCCCTGGCGGCTGTAGTACTGGTGGCTGCGGTCGCCGCTACTATCTATATCTGCGCTTCGTGGAACAGGTATGACATTACATTAAGATTGTTAAGACTAGCGTAAGTTTCGTTTGAGCATCCTTTAATCCCACGGCGAGTAATACTGGACGGTGACCTCACGCGGCTGCGGCGCCATTGACTACGGCTCTCCCGGCCGCACTGATAGCCCTGGCTGCTGTAGAACTAGTGGCTGCAGTGGCTGCTACTATCTGTATCTGTGCTTCGTGGAACAGGTATGACTACACAACGTAATCTTTACATTAATATGGTATAAGACGAGCGTGTTACTTACCCCCACGGCGAGTAATACCGGCCGGAGACCTCACGCGGCCGCGGCGCCATTGACCACGGCTCTTCTGGCCGCACTGATAGCCCTGGCGGCTGTAGTACCTGGCGGCTGCAGTTGCCGCTACTATCTATATCTGCGCTTCGTGGAACAGGTATGCCATTACAATAAGATTGTATAAGACTAGCGTAAGTTTCGTTTGAGCGCCCCTTAATCCCACGGCGAGTAATACTGGACGGCCACCTCACGCGGCTGCGGCGCCATTGACTACGGCTCTCCCGGCCGCACTGATAGCCCTGGCGGCTGTAGTACTGGTGGCTGCGGTCGCCGCTACTATCTATATCTGCGCTTCGTGGAACAGGTAAGACTACAAACGAAATCATTGCAATAAAATTGAATAAGATGAGCGTGACTCCATCTGGGCGCCCCTGACACCCACGGCGAGTAATACCGGCCGGAGACTACAACAAGTTTATATTTCTACACACGAAACGTCCTCTAGATTGCTTGTCAGCATCAAAAATGCTTGCTTTGTAACAATGGACTTTCACTAACGCCGATGTCTATTAGATCCCTGGATTTCGTAGTAGGTATTGATTTGAAACCTAGGCCATGTGAATTTTTTCTTCAATAAATCCTTTTGTGTTTCATAGATACAAAAAGCATAAAGAGCAAGCTATCCAGCAATACGGGACGCTGAGTATGAGTATGCCACCACCGAGACCTCCCTCTGGCTATGAGTCGAGCGAAGATGAACCCGCGCCCAGATACGAGACTCAAGTAAGTATTTTATTAAGCTGCCATTGAATTTGCGATTTTTTCGAAAATTTGATTTTGGCATGCTGATTATAATAGGTCATTTGTGAGATTGCACCTGTTGAGACTTTTATATTACTCTGTATGCCTTGGTTGAATAGTCTAAAATAAGACTATTCAACCGAAGCATGAAGAGGCACATTATTGAGCAGCCTACTTGAGGGCTACTATAAAGACTGAGAGTAGGCTTTAATTCGCTAGATATCGCCATGGCTAAATATAAAAAAAATAAGCGGTACCTACATTAAATTATGGTAATTTTTATATGAAAGTAAAATGTTTTTGATGATAGCCATATAGTTCATGCACATTGCTGGTATTTTACAAATGACCCTAATTTCTATTGATTAAAGTACTTTTTTCAAAACTGTATTTTATTTCTTTTCAGGTTTTGAACATGGCGGTGGATGATGCCGATCTGCAGCTGGACTTCAGTTCAAACAACCACGCTTTTAACATACATAGTGTGCAGTATCTGTCCAAAGAAAATGGTAATTAAATAACATTTTGACTGTTTTGTCACTAATAACTAATTTGACGATGTTACTTATAACTTGTTATACGTTTAGGTGAACGCAGCCCAACAATTTCCGAAACAGCCACAACAGCCCGCGCGTCAAGCGTCAACGAAAACGGCGGGACTCTAAACAACCAAAACAGTCAACTTTTCGAACCAATAGCTAACAACGCATCTATGGCTCGGAACACACAAACTCTCAACCGGAGAATTCCAAACGCCCACCCACTGAATAACGCCATAGGCACCCTACCAAGGGTCAATAATAATAATATAGGTGGAGGTCTTCTGGCCACCACGTTAGGGAGGAAAATAAATGGTGGGAATAATCATAAGAAGAAAGCAACGCAACCTATAATGGCGTATGATGAAATACCCGGATTACAAAGGTTTGTTATCAAAGCTTGATATTAATTCATGTTCTTTTAATAGATAAATTGTAAGGAAAATTACGTATCGCATTGTAATTGCTGTATTCTTTATTGTTGTTGAAATTAACAAACTGTTTATAACATTATCTGTAGACAATGAAAATTGGAATACCACATTTTGTATTATATTTGCTGTCATAAAATCATCAGTATAGAGTCGATGATATATTTAAAACAAATTGAACATAGTTTCGATGAATTAAGTTCAACAACATTTTCATCTTATCATAGTAATCAATCAAATCAGCTTATTGCAGTCAACAGCTGGAAATAGCCTTTTGGTCTTTTCTTAATATTCAGGGGTTTTCTGTAAAGCATATAGTATTTTTTATATTTTATATTTTGGCGTATTCCTTCTTAACAGGAATAGAAATATTATGTTCCTTATTCTGTTAAGGTTGCGCTAGTCGCTATTTTGTCCATACAAACTTCGGGAGGATTACTCAACTGTTTGATACCCTACATACAAACTCAAACATTTTACTGTTTTGCCTTATCATAAACTTTGTCTAAACCGTTAAAAAAATGAGAATTAATTAACTGTAAAAGAGATAGAAGCCATTAAAATAAAAATTTTCTACCAAATTTTTAGACAACTTTTTGTGTAAATAAACGATAAAAAGAGTATAAAAGTTCAAAATCAAATTGGTTCCAACAAAGTTCATTTCTCAAAGAGTTCAGAAAAGTGTTCTAAGTTGATACAAAAATTACTCATTTCATAACACCCTTCCTACCAAAGGACCTTTGAATGAATGCATTATCGCAGCTTCTCGCTCTCACTATACGATGTGAGGTGAAACAGCATGCTTATTTGGCGAGTTCGAGCGACCGACTGGCGCCGCCTTAAGATAAGGGTGCATTAGGTCTTCGCCGAGGACTATCGGCCTCCATGACCGGGGGTCTGAGGTCAATGAGAGGGTCGCTCACCGTCCTTACAGAAGCAGGCCCATGACGGCAGCGCGACGTGAGGAACTCACGCACGCCCCCCCCCCCCCCCCCCCTTAGAAGCGGGATCACACCCGAAACCCCCCAAAGACGCGGGATAGCACCCGAACCACCCCCTGGGCGAGGCCGCAGTGGCGGCCGTAGGCCTGTTGGGGAGTCCTGGGACATCCTTCCGAGGGCTTCCCCGGGGCTCCCAACCATAGGCTGTTGGGCGTTACGTGAGGTTTTTTAGTCGGTAGGAGTCCGGCATAACATCCATGAGGATTTTCCCTCACGTTTAACAAAAAAAAAATAAAAAAAGGGTGCATTAGGTAGTTACATGTTACGAAATTCAGTTCGATTGGCGATGGTTAGTGGCTCTTATGAACGCAAATATAAAACAAAATGGCCCTATGTGTTTTTGTTAGTCATAGTCTATCTAACATTACTAACAAGTCATTATGACTAAATAACAATAATATGTGATTTTGTTTCACAGAGCGTTAGACAACGATAACGTCACATTTGGCAAAAGAAACTTCACTGGCTATTACGATCACCAATCACCAGTAGAAACTACTACAGAACTATAAACCAAGAACATTAGATAGAAATAGTGTTTAACCAATGTGTTTAACTTCAAGTGATAACGAGATGTGAGTGATAACACCAATGGACATGAATTCAGTGATAAGAAAAACTTGTGTGTGAAAAAAAAACCGAAGTGAATTCCGTCCAATATTTTTTTTATAACATTTTTGTGTTCAACGAATATAAATAAGGTTTGCTTCGTGATAAGACCGACTGAGAGACTTTTGAATAATTTTTACATCTGTGAATAACGAATTTTTAGATAATTGTATTTTTGTACTTAATTAATGTATTTTTCTTAGCCAAGGCTAGTCCCGTTTTAATGAACAAATTGTGCATAATAATATAATAATGTAAATATGGCTTTACATGGTGATGTATTATGGTGAGGTACCTGAATTGTAAATACAGGTGCGGTTTAAATTACTTGTAAACTGTTTTAGGAATCTTTTTTTATTCTATGGCAACCTGTCTAAACTGTACATTTGCTTTACGCCTTCACCAATATTGGAGCCAAGGAAAAATGGCTACTGTATTCTGTTCTATTTTTGAAAATTGCAAAGCAAACTACGTGATAATGTTCTAATTTTAAAAATAATTTTATGCTTTTGTATCTTTCTTACACATTTTATTTTTCTAAATAGTTATTCTCTACGAATTTTGTGCCAGTTACTGTTAAATGTAATTTAAGGTTTTGACTGCGTCTACATTCCCGTTCGTATTTTTTTACTGCCAGTTTTAAAGAAACACTGTTTCAAAATAATACATGCTGTAGACGTCGTCGTAAAATAATATTAGGATAATAATAAATGAAAATGCTCAGATTTTTAAATGAATTCTCAAATCTGGCCTTAAAATGTATTTGTGCCAAAATGAATTAACGTTTTTTTATTTATTTCATATGCGGAAAGTTACGTGTTATATAATGTATTTTATTGTAAATCTTGTAAAATAATAAAATGGTTATATTTTGAATGTGAAAAATAAATTTGTACTGTATAATTTTGTGGTAAAAATGTTAATATAATATTTGAAATAAATTGTTTTTTAATTTTTCACGGTGGTGGAGTTGATTGAGGTTTTTGGTGACGAATCCCAGGGCGACATAAATGTTTGTGATACAAATAAATATTTGATTCGAAGTTTTCATATTTTAATTTAGATGTACAGTAGTCAACTACGATGAAATGAACTAGTTTAATCTTACAAAATGATGTATCCCTGCGAGTGCCATAATGAACTACTCTGCCTACCCCGTTGATAAATAGGCGTGATGTTATGTATGTACAATAGTTGCAAATCAATAATTATCAAACACGTTGATGTTTTCCTGTTTAAGGTAGTGTGCCGAACATCAGTAATAGCAAAGATAATAGAGTGCCAGCTTCAGACACTTTACCGCATATTAGGGGAGATTATAAGATGGAACCGTTAAGACTGAGAGTGTTTTTTTATGTAAATATTCATTAGTCAGTATAATTAACATTACTAAAGACGTAATAATGTTACTACAACATTTTTGTTAAGTTTCATTTTTATTTACATAAAATGGATATGAAATTAAAAAAAGACACTCATCACCATCGCCAAGGAGGGCAAAAGTGCTGCTTCCACATCTCAAATAATTTTCACGTCCGAAAAAACGGCAGTAAAAGAAGAAAATAAGTTTCGACTTAAGGTTGGAGTACATGGGAGAAAAAAATCTTAGTATGGTAACACGAAAATCAGGGAAGCCAACGTCACAGCTAGAGGTAAATTAACTTTGAACGGACTATACAGTTTGTCTATAAAGTCGTGAAATGAATGTTTAAGGAACTAAAAATAGTTATGTGTGTGGCAACACTGGCAACACGAAAAAAAAAGAAACATAAGTACGTCAGTTGTCAATGCTGTCGTCGAATTTCGTTTACTCTCTCACGTAACTTTAATGTTTGGATTAAACTGCAACAAATTGTAACCAAACTACGCATAAAGGTTTGAGAAATGAGTAAAGAAAATCGGAGTGGTGCGCAGGAAGTGGTTTTTAAAGTTTTCCAGTGATGTTTCACGGAGTACAAAGCTGGACAATTGTCGTGGGATTTTGAGGATGTTTATGAGCGAACAGCATCTTTGGTGGGTATGTAATCGTGTTATTGTTTGTTTTGAATCTGTCTGAAGTTACAAATTTACTGAATTTACGATTTGGAGACAAAAAAAAGGCATTGTTTACGTTGCATATTTTTAGGTTAGAATCTTAAACTTACAATCTACCTATAATGTAAGTCAGTGGTTAGAATAACATAGTAGGTTATTTTATAGTAGGTACGACCTACATTTTTGATACTCAGTTCAATCTGGTTTTCTACCAATTTTTTATTTTGAATTAATTGCTTCATGTCAATAGTTTGTTTCCATTAGGTTTTTAATTTTCTTTTTTTACTCTTTTCAGGAAAATCAGAGAGTACAGTTAGGCGAATAGTTAACGAAGGTTTTAATAATGAAAGAAAGTTTGAAACTCCTGGGAAACACAGAAAAGGTCGGCAAAGAAAGAAATAGACGATTTTTAATATTTGAGCACTGCGCCAAAAAAATCCTTGTCAGATGGGGGAAAGTTACAGATAAAACATGTAATTACATGATTGTGGCGAAGCAATTGGGACTGCTAGGCACGTGCTGGTGGGTTGTAAGACGCTATTAGACCGGGGCTTCTGGATCTGGTTCAATAACTTTATTCTGGATCTGATTCAATAAAACAGAAACAAAATTAAAAATGTATAATGTGTTTTATTTATTAACTCACTAGCTGATGCCCACAGCTTCGCCCGTGTCGAATTTGTTCTCGTTCCCGCTTCCCGTAGGAACTTATTCCCGGGGTGAAAAGTAGCCTATGTGTTATTCCAGACTATAATGTATCCCTGTACCAAATTTCAGCCAGATCAGTTCAACTGTTCGAGCGTGAAAGAGTCTCACATCAACACTCATAAGCTTTCGCATTTATAATATTTGTATTGTTCCCGTTCCCGCTTCCCGTAAGAACTTATTCCCGGAATAAAAAGTAGCCATGGTTATTACAGATTATAATGTATCCCTGTACCAAATTTCAGCCAGATCCCTTTAACCGTTCGAGCGTGTAAGAGTAATAAACATCCACACTCACAAACTGTCGCATTTATAATATTAGTAAGATTTTACTCGGAACGAACTCCTCGTATCAAAATCATTTTGGTCGTACTATATAGGGTTGCTACATGCATTCAGCAGCGCCCTCATTTAATTTCACGACTTTATAGACAAACTGTACATACAGATCGGCAACTCCCTTCCTGCCACTGAGTGAGTAAGCTTCCCCAACCCCCCGCACAAGTTGACGTGTCTATTGCCGTTAGCAGTACTTGCGAGAGCGTCACTGCGTTGCATTACGTATTACTACCTACGTACTT
This sequence comes from Miltochrista miniata, assembly GCA_933228765.1. Taxonomy (NCBI): domain Eukaryota; kingdom Metazoa; phylum Arthropoda; class Insecta; order Lepidoptera; family Erebidae; genus Miltochrista; species Miltochrista miniata. The sequence continues at coordinate 26,960,819 of OW121756.1, forward strand.
ATGCTATTGCTTTGGTTTAATTTGTGCTGAGCCGAGGGTAGGTTTAAAAAAAAAGTACCTACATACATGAGCGTTCTGTTTCTTATTATTTTGTTTCCATAGCTAGTGACCCTAGTATAGGTACTTACACACACATTCAAGCTTGATTCAAGCATTCACAACGTGTATAATTATTAGTGTGGGTGAAAACGAACATTTTTGTATGGAGTTTCCGCCCTGTGGTAATAGCTAGACTAGAGTCCTACATGACTAGGTGTTTTGAATAGCCCTCCCAAAGGATATTAATAACTACTAAACTCTCGCCTGAATAACATGTGCGATTAAATTGGAATTTGAGTGAGTCTGGATCTATGTATATTCAATACCTATATTATAAAGACGAAAGATTCGATTGTTTGTTTGATCGAATTGGTTCTGAAACTACTGAACCGATTTGAAAAATTATTTCACTATTGGAAAGCTACCTATGTAGTTACTTTTTTTTTCAAATCTACCCTCGGCTAAGCACAAATTAAATATTCCGAGAGCTGGCACGAATTTTTGGGTAGGTATTTGAGGCAAGCTGAAAACTTGTCAGATACCTCTCCTACTATATCCCAACTCGGAATTGCAGACCTGGCTGGTGAGAAGCGGGGCTAAATCAACCCCTAAATTTTTAAAAATATTATTTTTTTTTCCCAAAAAATATATTTGAGGCACTACGCAATTTATATATGTTGCAGTGTAATACTTAATGAATACGAAAAAAAATAAGCCAGATAATTTAATCGGGGTTTAACATTGCCAGACGCGTGCAAAAATATTTTGCTAAAAATTATAAAAAATGTTTTTGAGGCAGCTTGAAATTTTAATGGAGCGTTATTTATAAGTAAAAAATAAGATTACCAAAAAGACAGATCATTTCGGTGGGGCTTTCTATCAGCCAGGTGATCAAACAAATAATGAATGGGTACGAGCCTGTAGTGCTATAGACAAGCTGGAGGGTGAGAGAGCGCATTACGACAGCTGTCTTCGTTCTTACTTGCCGTGTTACTATTAGCTCTGGCGAAGCCACGTGCGACCCATGAGGTTTCTAGTTAAAATTTCGGAGTTAAAAATATTAAATTTTCTGAATTTCTACTAAGAACATTTTGCGTAAAAGAGATTGTATTGATTTATGGACGTTACGTATTAAAAAAATCAATAATTAAAATAAAAAATCGCAAAACCAGGTTTATAAAAATATAATAACTCTCCAGTAGTACAATTATTTCAAGTATAAAATAAAATTGAAATAAATTCTATTCATTTATTAATATTTTAGAGATATTGAGTTAATATAAATGTAGGAACCTACTTATAATTTGGTCGAACTAATTTTATTCTATATTTTATACAACCCGTTTTATTTTATTTATCTTTTAATTTTTTAAATGTTTAAAATTTCATAATTAAACATATTTCGGAATAGGAATAATAATAAATTATATATTATGTAGTATTAATTATTATTATATATTATTTGTATTATAATGTGCTCTCTTGTTTCCTTAGTCAGATGAACGTCTGAGACACAGGATTAACATCCTAGTTCAGACAAGGATCTGATAATGACTGAATTACTGTAATCCTAATATTTTAAGTGATATCTGTATAGTTTTTGATGAAACCCTAATACGACTAATACGACGACCCTAATACGACCCTAATACGACGATGACGTTCGCCCTAATACGACTGAAAATAACGACTCCGAAATTCCGACTAGAAACCTCATGGGTTATTGTAAGTCACGTGGCTTCGCCAGAGCTAATAGTAACGCGGCAAGCAAGAACGAAGACAGCTGTCGTTATGCGCTCTCTCACACTCCAGCTTGTCTATAGCACCACAGGCTCGTACCCATTCATTATTTGTTTGATCACCTGGCAGGTAGAAAGCCCCACCGAAATGATCTGTCTTTTTGGTGATTATATTTTTTACTTATAAATAACGCTCCATTAAAATTTCAAGCTGCCTCAAAAACATTTTTTATAATTTTTTGTGTAAATATGTTTGCACGCGTCTGGCAATGTTAAAACCCCGATTAAATTATCTGGCTTATTTTTTTTCGTATTCATTAAGTATTACACTGCAACATATATAAATTGCGTAGTGCCTCAAATATATTTTTTGGAAAAAAAAAATAATATTTTTAAAAATTTAGGGGTTGATTTAGCCCCGCTACTCACCAGCCAGGTCTGCAATTCCGAGTTGGGATATAGTAGGAGAGGTATCTGACAAGTTTTCAGCTTGCCTCAAATACCTACCCAAAAATTCGTGCCAGCTCTCGGACCCAAATCAATAGCACAAAGTACGTAGGTAGTAATACGGAATGCAACGCAGTGACACTCTCTCAAGTACTGACACGGCAATAGACACTTAAATTTTGGTGGGGGGATGGGGAAGCTTACTCAGTGGGAAGCAGGGAGTTGCCGATCTGTATGTAATACTATTATTATTATTATCTTTGCTAGTACATTTCATTGTAGTTGACTGTACCTACTTAAGTAGGGTAGGAACTTACTACAAGTGCCAGAGGCTATTGTGTAAAAACCTGTCTTTTAAGTATCTTGGATCATAATACGAGTTTAATATCTCTACATTAATAATAATATCTAGTCGCAAACTATGAAACCAGCATTACAAGCCCATGAACAGCATGGCCAAGAAGGCTGCTAGTATACAGAAAGTACTTCTCAGTTCCAAGACGTAATTTTTGAGGAGTACTCTTCTCAAAAATATATTATATAGGTACTTAAAAGACAATGACTATAGAAGCAAATTAGATCCATTTACCTTTGTGCTGCAAAGCGACGGACTCACATAACACAGTATATTATGCCGATATTTACATGTAAGTAGGTACATTTTAGTACATACACTAATGTCCAATGACCTTAGTTAGAGTAGATATACAGGGTGGAATTTAAAGACGGTAGTTGGAGGGAAAGTACCCTTAATATTGATAATAGCAAGTTTTGCTGAAAGGAAACATTCCTTTATTTTCAAAAGTAAGTAAAACTGCATTTAAAGATTTTTGAAAAATCACCTGCTTGAGCTGGGAATCGAACCTGGGATATGTAAAAAAGAAACATCCTGTATTTTATGATACCAACCGACACAGTCTTTAATAAGGATCAATTTCTTTTAGACAACATAGTATCTTAAATTAAAGGAAAACCAATAAAATATGTTTTTTATTGTAAAGCTTACTATCTGAAGAAAAAAAAGTCTAATTGAGAACCTCCTGCTTTTTTTTTTAAGTTGGTTAGTTAAGTGACAGAACGAATATTCCCATTCACATAAACTAGAACATTTTTTTAACCAACTTCAACAAAAAGGAGAAGAATCTCAATTCGACTGTTTTTTTTCTTCAGATAGTGAGTAAGCTACATAATAAAAACATGTTTTACTTGCTCTTCCTTTAATTTAAAATACTATATCATTTAAAAGAAATTGATCCTTATTAAAGACTCTTTCGGTTGGTATCATAAAATACAGGATGTTTTGTTTTCACATATCCCAGGTTCGATTCCCGGCACAACCAGGTGATTTTTCAAAAATCTTTAAATGCAGTTTTACTTACTTTTGAAAATAAAGGAATGTTTCCTTTCAGAAAAACTTGCCATTATCAATATTAAGAGTACTTTTCCTCCAACTACCGTCTTTAAATTCCACCCTGTATATTAGAAGGTACCTTCTAATATACTCTAAGCCAATGACAGACAGAAAATCACTGAGCTCAAAGTAGCCAATTCTCATCAAAAGTTTCATAGACCATTTTTTTTTAAATGTAGTATACAAATCAAAAACATGTAAAGCAGTAGGTAGCTAGATGTTAAATAACGTAGCATGTACCTACCTACGTAAACTGCGTAATTTCACAATTCATTGCAGAACTGTTCATCCTTACATTATAATTGAAACCGCACGCCGCTCGTAAATAATAGCACAGCGGTTTAGCGTGAACTAAAGGGTCGCGGTCGACTCCCGTCCTGCTGAAAAATTAATCTGCCAACGAAGGATCTTGTTTTATAGTCGAACCAAGTTATAGCATCGTGAAATACTAGCCTGTCCGTAATGTAAAGGTAAAACCCTTTCTAAAGGGTAACAGGTAAGATCGAGAACTCCCTTAAACCATTCTGAATGGCGCGGCGTGTCAAATTGAATTTTAATGATCAACTAAATCCCTTTTCTGTGAATCTATGATCACTTCGTTTCAGACCGTTTAAATCTCTTTAAGTTGTGTAATCTTATCTCCGAAATGCTCGTAAGTCCTTTCATTGTGTGCTTCGGAATGTAAAACGAGTTAGGAAGAACGTTTCACAAGATTTTATTATCTCAGGTAGCTTTATAGAGTTATTTGACGACTCCGATTTTCTATCTTTTGTAATCAGCTATTTACTGCTGGCAACCTACTAAGACTGTGTGAAAGGAAGTTTAATTCATTGATTATATCACTCAAAGTTAAACAAACGTTTACAAGCGTGTTATTTATTATGTAGGTATTTGATTAATGCATTTCAGAGACGATCTAGTGACTTCGGCGAATAGCCCGTTCAAAGTCATTTTACCTCTAGCATCTGGGTTGCCTGCTTTGATTGCTATGTTACCCCAACAAGTTTTTGTTTCCCCCATGTACTGCAACGTTTAGTCGAAACATACTTTCTTCTTATGCTGGTGTTTTTTTCGGGCGTGACCATTAATTGAGATGTGGAACTTTGTGGAAGCTGCAACTTCGCCTTCGTTAGTGCGATTGAATTGGAGTAGGGTAGTCAATGTTTTTTTATTTCAGATATTTATAAGAAATAAATAAATCGTACACACAATCGTATTTGAGATTTATTTATTTGCAGGAGTACTGTTTGAGTAAAGTGAAGTATTTTATGACATGAAAAACAAAACTCTTCCTGCTAACGGTTGGATGTTTTATTCTCTACCTGTTATTCGGTAAAATGTCTTATGCTGGCACAGAAAACGACAGATAAGCTGTCAGTCAGAAGTAAAATAACTGTGAATGCACTTGACGCCATCGGCAAGCGATCTGAGGTTGTCAGTCAAGTGACCTTATTGTCTCGGGGATTTATAACAAGTAAACAAAAATATTGGTGATTAAGTTCTCCTTCCCCTATGAAACTAGTCCGAGTAGTCAGTCAGCAAGTAGCAGGTGTACGGCCCAATTTTAACGCAAGTAGTCATCGCAGCCTAAAGATAGACGATTGCAACACCTTAGAGACATAGTACATACCTAGTAAAAATAGAGATGTTGTGTGATAAAATACGATATTTCATCATGAAGTTCCAGTGCATATCTTCCGGCTTCATCATCAGATCAGTTCGACAGTACCATATTATTGTTTTGTCATCAGAACTACATACAGCTGCCAATTTTCATGACGCTACGATCCTTGGAAGCTGGTTAAATTTGCTACCTTAGATTCCATTGGTTCCATCATGAAGTTTCAGTGCCCATCATCAGATCAGTTCGACAGTACCATATTATTGTATTGTCATCAGAACTACATACAGCTGCCAATTTTCATGACGCTACGATCCTTGGAAGATGGTTAAATTAGTTTCTTTAGATTCCATTACATTGTTAGTTACATACACGACGACCTAATAAAAGCGTATTAAACAAAAATAGAGATGTTGTGTGAGTACAGGAGCAGTCTGTGGCTACCTGCTTTCTATGAGGTCTTTGAGTCTTTGAGCAGCGGTATATGAGGCCTTAAACTTTTAATTTAACGACTACCCTGATATAGGTGCCTGGACCATGAGCTAAACGCGCGTTCTAAACACGGACTCGTTTGTAAATGGAAAATGCCATAAACAGTCACCCACCGTATTGCAGTAAAAGTTTTCTAAACACCCAGCCAGCGGGTCTACAAGTCCTTCAATTATTTTACTCAATACTCACTTGATATTACTGATATTAAAATACAGTATAATGCATGGGGTTATGGCCTACAGTATGGGGGTTTTTCAAAAGGAGTCTTAGAAGGTTTTTACATGGCTGGCAACGTTTGCAGCACCAGAGGCGCCACACTCGCGCAGTGTGGCGCCTCTGGTGCTGCAAACGTTCATAGGCTGCGGTGACCACCAGTCCTTCTGTTGGGCTGAATGCTGTTCCTTAGTGGTATAAAAAAAACATTATTCCAGTTTTTATCACAATTTAATTGTGCATAAGTTATCAGTATCACCCACTCTCATGTTGCTGTTCAACCCTTCCCGGCATTACCTACTGCCAAATATTTGAACAGTAGGTGCTCGCTTCTCCACGTATTCAAGCAATCTCGTGTGCGTACATTTTTAAATTTAATATCTCTGCCGCGATCCTCTGCGAGTATAATGTCGTACAAAATTACGGGAACGGCGAATGATATAAAATTCTACGTTACCTTACAAATGGATCCGTAACGGCTTATTCCTTTTCAGATCTATTCATAATAATATGAATGATGTGCGGACTTTCGCAAAATTGAATAGAAGCATAGGACGAATGACGGAGAAATATTATTAAAATTTTCAAGTAGGTACCTAACTTATGTACTTAGATACAATATTTTTGTAGGTAAGGTCTTTCTCTCTTTCTTCTTTATTTTTGTAATCTTTGAGGTATCTTTTCAAAATAGATAAGCAAATTACATTATCAAGCAATGCCAAAACACACTGTTTTACATGTCATCGATTCCTAAGATTGCAGACTTGATATTTTAAAGGATTATCAACTTAGATTCGAAGTTTATCATTGTGTACTTGTCTTCTGTACAGTCTCCACATATCGACAACACACACTCGTCATAATAAGGCATTATTCAAGCATTGACCCATCGTCGGGGGTTGGTAGGAGTGGTTGGGATCTTAGTTGTATTAAGTTACCCATTGCCGAGATATAGATACACATCGAGACGCCATTTTATGCTCGATTCGTTTCAGCGTCGATACTTAAGAGCCTACCAGACGCCAAATTGTTAAAAGAAGATAGAAGATATACATTTTAGCGTGCAAGAAAGAGAGAGGTGCGATCGGTTTTTGTGCGCTTTTAACGAAATAAATTATTTATAAAAAAAACTATAACCAAAATGAAAAAAATGCTCTAGTGCAAATGATGATTTTACTATTGTCTTTCTTAAAAATATTTTATATTAGGTGCTTACACATCAAATTGGCGTTTTTCGTACTGGCCACTTTAATTACGATTTTCTCCTCTTTGGTAAGGAATTCCAAATTCAAATTTTCCCAGCTATTTACTCATGTATTTATCCTTCGATGACCGTCATTCATTTGTTTTTTTCTTCGGTTTTTTTCTGTTTGCGTCACTCATTTTACAAAATGGAAAACTTAAAATATCGCATTATTTACGAGTACGACTTCCGCCGTGGCACTGGTGCTGCGGAAACGACTAGAAGGGTGAATGATGTGTATGGCGGTCATGTTGCAAAAGAAAACACAGTTCGTTTTTGGTTCCAACGTTTTCGTTCAGGAAATGTCGACCTGCAGAACGAGCCCCGTGTACGGCCTGAGACTCAAGTTGATAATGAAGTATTGAGGGCTATTGTGGAAGCGGATCCATCGCAAACCACGTCCGAGTTAGCTGCAGGCTGCGGTGTTAGTGATAAAACTGTTTTAATTCACTTGAAGCAAATTGGGAAGATTAAAAAGCTTGAAAGGTGGGTACCTCACGAATTGACTGAAGCAAACCGGCAAAAGCGCGTCGACTGCTGCGTTACATTACTGAACCGGCACAATAATGAAGGTATTTTAAACCGAATCATTACCTGTGACAAAAAATGGATTCTTTACGATAATCGAAAGCGCTCAGCGCAATGGTTGGATCCTGGCCAGCCAGCCAAATCCTGCCCCAAGCCAAAATTAACCCCAAAAAAGTTACTTGTAAGCGTTTGGTGGACTAGTGCCGGTATTGTTCATTACAGTTTTCTCAAATCTGGCCAGACTATTACGGCTGATGTCTATTGTCAGCAATTGCAAACCATGATGGAAAAGCTAGCGGCTAAACAACCTAGGCTGGTCAATCGCTCCACGCCACTGCTGCTTCACGACAACGCTAGACCACACACTGCACAACAGACGGCTACCAAATTAGAAGAGCTTCAATTGGAATGTCTAAAACATCCTCCCTACTCCCCGGATCTTGCTCCAACAGATTACCATTTTTTTCGAAATTTGGACAACTTCTTGCAAGGGAAAAAATTCAACTCTGATGGGGCAGTCCAAATCGCCTTCACAGATTTTATTGATTCCCGTCCGACTGGTTTTTTTAGTAAAGGGATCGATGAACTACCTATGAGATGGCAAAAATGCATAGAAAACAATGGTTCATACTTTGATTAATTAAATATATTATATTTAAAAATATTCGACTTTTTGTTCCTCCTATACAAAACGCCAATTTCATATGTAAGCACCTAATATTATAAAAACAACTTATAACATACGAGATCTAGCTTAAAATTTCACGAAATTGAGGTATTTTCAATACAAAAATCTATTTTTATCAGTAATCGTGTTTCGAGCCTAGAGCGTTATTAGTTCATGAACTGAAGTTGTATGTGTTCAAATTTTAATCCAGCAGACCTCAGGAGTTCTGAGATCTAGATCAAAGTAATAGTCTATTTGGCGTCATATGGACTCTTAAACAAAAAAATGTTACATTTCCATTATCGCCTTCATCAATTCCATTCAGATGTTTCAAAGAAGTAATTTTTTTCTAAACCCTACGACTTTCCCTTGCGTACATTGTAATTTAAAAAATTGTAAGTCTGTGGTTCATTACTTCATTCATTGCTACTTCTGAGACGCTCGCTGACTTGATAGGTGCATTAAGCTATTTGCCGAGAAAACTATACCAAAGGCCATCGATTTAGATACTAAGGTAAAGTTGAGTTGAAATAACAATTATGTTGACCTATTTTGTCTGCCACGCTGGTTGGCACTTAACTACCTCCCTCACTCTTGGCATCATTACTAGGGTAGACTGGGTACGGTAGAAACATTTTTGCGTTTATCGGGCATAGCAGCGGAATTTGTTAACTTAGCGATGAAAGAAATGTATTAAACAAAAGACCTTTTATCTGTCTTCTAATGGGCAATGTTATTTGAAATCACTTTATATAAGTTTTCTGTGTAAAATTGTGTTGAAAAAAAAGGGTAATTTGTTTTAACCGTCCCCATGTCAGGGTCGGTTGACACAGTGCTTGGGGTCAAATGAAACACATGCAAATAATACAAAATATTATAAGTTATCACGTTTTATTAGAAATATAACAAAAACAAACAGTAAAGAGCTAGTCATCTAATAATATTTTAATGGCACAGATGAAAATTACAAATATTTTTTTTAGTAATATAGTATAGTCTTTGTTGATACTTATAACCTAACAGTATTTTTATCAGCCTTTGAAGTTTTACATCAAGTACAACTTAAATGAATTTATAGTAAGATTTTGTTGACAGTAATATTTGCAATATTGGTAATTTGCGATATTGGTAATTTTTTTAACTATCAACAAAAGAATAAACCGGCCAAGTGCGAGTTGGACTCGCCCATGAAGGGTTTCGTAGCAGCAAGTAACATAATATAAAAGTTCTTATAGTTCGTTGTAACTTTGATTGATGTTTTAACACGTTCGCAGTGGTAGTGATTTTTCTAACCGAAAATTGCCGAATATGACGAATTAAAAAAAAACTACCGGCTCTATCTCGTTCAAACCAATTTTCGTTGGTAGTTTTTATGGCAATGTACATCATATATTCTTTTTAGATTTATCGTTCCCTTAGTTTAGAAGTTAGAGGGGGGGGGGGGGGACACATTTTTCCGCTTTGGAAGTGTCTCTTGCGCAAACTATTCACTTTAGAAAAAAAATGATGCTAGAAACCTCAACAGCATTTTCGAAGATCTATCTATAGATAACCCACACGTATGGGTTTGATGAAAAAAAAATTTTTGAGTTTCAGTTCTGAGTATGGGGACCCCCAAAATTTACTGCTTTTTTTCTAGTTTTATACAAGAATCTTAATGCGGTTCACAGAATACATCTAGTTACCAAGTTTCAATAGCATAGGCTTTATAGTTTCGGAGAAAAGTGGCTGTGACACACGGACGGACAGACAGACAGACAGACAGACAGACAGACAGACATGACGAATCTATAAGGGTTCCGTTTTTGCCATTTGGCTACGAAACCCTAAAAATCGAACTTAACAAAACAAAATCCCGCTTTTACATCTTCATATGCTGGTTTGCATGTTGATAAGTCGGCCCGACATTTCGTAGTCTTTCTTTGGCGTACCCTTGGCATCTGAGAAACAAGAAAATTGAATAAATAAAATGTTTCAAACGTACCCACAAATAATGTTTCAACTGTCCCCAACCCCCCGATTGGTATAAAAAGTTTCACAGTTAGAATTATTACACATTTAATTAAAAACTAATGATACTACAATATTCTACAAACTTCAATTAAAACGAAAGAAAACTCTCAATACTTTGTACAAAATCTAAATAATTGCAAAAATGTAAGAACAAAAATACTTACTTGTCCGTCAAAAAACACAATGGGGCCTCCTATAGCCAAGCACAGCGCCCGTAGAACAACGTGATACTAAAATTCGTGTTTTGGCTTGTCACCCGCTTCATACTCCCCTTGCAGCCCTCACCTCATCACGCACTGTTTACGAGATATTCGCGTTGTTTCAACCGTCCACCGTTTTAACCGTACCCAGTCTACCCTACATCGTGTTCAGTGATACCCAAGTCAGACATAACTGGTATAAGCCTCGACCCTTATCTACAAAAACATACATTCTCTTAGTTTGTAAGATGGACATAAATCCCGAATTAATCTTCACTAAATAAGTTTCAAGCTACCGTAGGCTTGGGAGACATCCTCCTTACTGCCTCTTACATAAAGTAAGGGTCTTTTACTCTTAATGAAAACAGGGAGAATAATTCATACTACAGTTACACTGATTATACGTTATTTGGACGAGAAAATCCGCCAAAATGAGGGCATGCATGGTGTGATATTTAAAAAGTGGAAAGAATCCTATTTTAGTATTTATGAAATGTTTGTCAGTATCTATAAATAGACGTAGGTACCTACCTAGTTGGCTAGATAATGGTATGTACAAAAATGTACATAAATAATACACATCATAGTTACATGCCTTTATCTATATCTTTATTTCTATACTAATCATCAATCAATATCTTCTATACATATAATAAAATGATAGAAAAGCCAAAACTGTACATTGGAAATATTAACAAAAAAATACTCGCCGGGTGTTCTACATAAGATACCGAAGCTGAAAATATAGTTAGAATTTTTTTTGTCTGTTTGTCTGTTTGTCTGTTTGCTTTGCTTTGTCCGGAAGGATCTCGAAAAGTACTGAACATATTTGGTTCAAATTTTGCACAAATATTACTTAGGAGTGTGGTCTTAAAATAGGCTATATATTATCACGCCACATACCCTAGGGGCTAAGCAGAGAGCAATGAAATGTTTAAACCGTTGGATTGATTTAATTAAAACGCAGCAGGAATATTAGTAGGAGATAGGTTTTACACTCAGACAACATATTATTACGCTAAATTTTTTAGGACCTCGGCAGAGAACAATGAAAATCTGTTTGTATATTTTTGCAAAATACAGAAATTACTGAATAATTTTAATTAATCTTTTATTTGAATAGCAATCTAGAGGTTGGATCTTTAAATAGGCTATATATTATCACGCTACATATCCTAGGGACTAGGCAGAGGCTAATGAAATATGTAAGTATGTGGATTGATTAAACTAAAACGTTGCAGTAATATTAGTAAGAGATTGGTTTTACACACCGGTTACATATTATCACGCTAAATTTCTTGGAGGCCCGGTAGGGAAAAATTAAATTCTGTGTTTGCTGCGAAGTCCAGACGACTGATATACATACTTATATAATTCTAAATACATACATATTATACATAGAAAACACCCAAACTCCGAAACAAACATTTGTGGATCACACAACTAATTGGAACAACCCAAAAATCGAACCAAGCCCTCCGGCGCGACAGGCAGTATCACTAAACCGACTACGCTACAGAGGCAGTCAATGAAATTATATTTCATATTCTTTCATATAATTATTCTAACGGCTTGACAGACACAAAATATATTTGTTTATGTATTTACGGGCAACAATCAAAAGTACCTAACTGTAAAGATTAGTAGTAGTAATTTATAGGCTTGATAAAGAACAATAATCAAATTCATTAGAGTACGTGTTTGTTTTTAAATATGCATTTAGTATATAACATAATAAGTAAGTTTATCAGTTTTCTAGATCTCATAGCTCACACTAATATAAATCAAATTTCAGGCTACGCTATACTATTGTACAAGCCATGTAATATGTAGTATACTTTTTTATAACGTGAAGGAAAATCCATCGTGGATGCTATGCCGGACTCCTACCAATTAAAAAAAAACCTTAAGTAACGCCTAACAGCCTATGGTTTGGAGCCCCGGGTAAGCCCTCGGAAGGATGTCCCAGGACTCCCAGCAGACCCACGGCCGCCACTGCGTCCTCGCCTAGGAGGTGGTTCGGGTGCTATGCCACGTCTTTGGGGGTTTCGGGTGCGATCCCGCTTTTAAGGGGGGGGGGGGGGGGCGTGAGTAAACGCCTTCGGCGCGGACTGAATTATTTTACAATAGCCTTAATCATTAAGCTCTTTTATCATTAAGCCAACACGCCAGTTTAGATTTACCCTCAGCAAAAGTTGGGATGTCTCTAATTCCTGAACTAGAAAACCTTTAACATGGAAACTTGTGTGAAACATTCCTTACAGTATTCCCTTTATAACACTAAAAAAAAAATTTTGGAATCCGAAAACGCATTGAGAAGTAACAACTAAAAAACCGTTTTGTCTTTCATCCCTTCTCCCAAAGGAACCGCGCAAAATATCGAGATCAAAAGTATCCTAGAACCTTCCTCGGATTGTAAGCTCTGATTGTACTAAGTTTCATTCAAATCCATTCAGTAACTTCGGCGTGATACTTATTCGGAATACAGACAGACAGACACACATGAAAAATGTAATTTCATTTTCGGCTTCAGTAGACTCTCGACCCTCAACAGTTTTATTATATGTATAGACTAGCTAACCATCGCAACTTCGTATACGTCACATAAGATCTATGAAAGGAGAGGTATTTCTTCATCAGACTCATCAAGCAGCGTGTGAAACTGCCCTGTTTGCTTAATCAAAAAAGAGCTTATACCATAACAACATACAATAGCCATAACCATTAAGCAGCTCTTTTATGATTAAGCCAACACGCCACACAAACGTTGTTTATAATGAACATTCTTAAAACAACTTTACTGAAAAATGTTGAGCTTTGGCTACAGTGACATAGGTGCATAAATTAAATCACCTTAAACATAATAAGTACATGCATACGGTCACGCCTTTATCCCCAAAGGGGTATCGAGTCATATTATATGTTTACCTTTTTTTAATTTGTCCCACGTAACGTAATAGGTGGTGAGCCGCATTGCCGTGTTGAAATGGACAGGCGTTAGTACTGCCTACTTTTGAAAATTATTAAATCTGTAAGGTCTTCAACTTGGTTTAACGACTGCCATTTACTGGCTACCGTTAGCGTTAGTGTTATCGTCTCAACTCTTCCGATTATGCGTAAAGTTTTCAGTCTGTGGCCCTAATCTAACAAACGTTTCGTATTCGCGCTTCACCATACTACTTACTCTTATAATTATTAAAGGGACTAATTAATAAACACGTACGTCATACCGGCCTTGGACCCACTAAAACCATGAGGTCTCTTCCTATCCATCTAACGCAGTCCTAAGGTATCCTTTAGTGGGCTTACCCGGGGCTCCCAATCGTAGGCTGTTAGGTAGGATACGTGTGGTTTTTAGTCAGTGGGAGTCATAGTACATTCATGTGGGATTTTCCTCACGTTAAAAAAATCCATCTAGCGCATAACTCCCCGGGTAAGTTGGAGGATGTCCTAAATTTGTTCCCACATTTTGGTTACGACTTATCCTAGAGGCTCAAATAGAATACGGTTCAAACTTTGCTTATAACATAATTTCCACGCGGACGAAGTCGCGGGTAACAGCTAGTATATAATAAAATCGTAACAGGTCACTGTCTGTACATTGAAGATACCTATATAAAAAAAAATTATTGGGGGGGGCTTCTTGAACGCAATAGAACCCCAAACAATGATTTCAAGAATTTTTGTCTGTTTGTCTGTACGTTTGTGCACGCTAATCTCAGCAACCGCTCAACCGATTGCAATGCGGTTTTCTTTATTGCGTTGCGGTTTGCTTCACTTAACATTTAGTGTTTGTTTCATGTCAATCGGTTTATAAATAAAAAAGGTATATCAACCTAAAGAATTTGCAGCGTACGAAGTCGCAGGCAACAGCTAGTCTATACTAATATTATAAAGAAGTAAAGTTTGTGTGTTTGTTAAATTGTAAGGAGTAATCTCGGAATCTACTGAACCGATTTTAAAAATTCTTTCACCAATAGAAAGCTACGTTATTGTGGAGTGTCATAGGCTATAAAGCATCACGCTACAACGAATAGGAGCGGAGCAGTAATAGTAAATGTTTAAAAAACGGGGGAAAAGTTATTCCTTTTGAGAGCTTCGTTGCGTGTGCTGCGTAAATATTTATAGTTATGTAAAAAATATTTACTACAAATATGTTTCTCTTAAAAAAGTTCTACAAAAATTGCGCAATAGCATGTGTCTATCTTTGGGTTGGTGCACAATAACCATTTTAATGGCAATCAATTTTTTTTCTACAATATTATAAAGATGTAAAGTTTGTGTGTTTGTTAAATTGTAAGGGGTAATCTCGGAATCTACTGAACCGATATTAAAAATTCTTTCACCAATAGAAAGCTACGTTATTGTGGAGTGTCATAGGCTATATAGCATCACGCTACAACGAATAGGAGTGAAGCAGTAATAGTAAATGTTTAAAAAACGGGGGAAAAGTTATTCCTTTTGAGAGCTTCGTTGCGTGTGATGCGTAAATAAAAATTGCGCAATAGCATGTGTCTATCTTTGGGTTGGTGCACAATAACCATTTTAATGGCAATCAATTTTTTTCTACAACAATGCCACGGGATACCTCTTTCATAAACGAAATTGTTCTTAAAAATATTGCCACGGGAATACACGCGACGAGAAACCTTTCTCTCTCTCTCTCTCTCTTTCTTTCTCTCTCTCACGTAGTATTGAATATTAACGATGAGACGCTACGGGAGTAAACGCAACGCGACGGGAGTAAATGCGACGGGAACAGGTAATACTCTCTCTTATGTGGCGCAAACGAAGTTGCGCGGGTCAGCTAGTATTATAATAAAGAGGAAAGATCTGATTGTTTGTTTGTTTGCATCGAATAGAGTCCGGAACTACTGGACCGATTCAAAAATTTTTTTATTCCCGTATTCTCACAGGAACGCGAACTACGGTGAATCGTGTGACGTCCGCTAGTAGTCTATATTATATCTGAAAGGGTAGTTTAGGCTTACCATAAGCCCACATTTTCTCATTTGCATTAAGGCATAGGCAATAAGCTGGCCACGTTGAAATGGCCAGGCACATATTGTGGATACTTGCTGTTGAAAAATGGCAAACCTTCAACTAGCCTTTTGTTAACGTGAGGAAAATCCTACATGGATGTTATGCCGGACCTACCGACTAAAAACCACACGTATCCTGCATAACAGCCTTCGGTTGGGAGCCCCGGGTAAGTCGTCAGAAGGATACCCCAGGACTTCTGACAGAGCCTTCGACTAGCCTGCCATGTTACTGGTACAATCGGGACCAACATTATAAAAGCATTAGCGATGCTACAAACCGTCATCCAAACGATAAAATCTTAAAAGGACCTGCCTGTGCACGTGCATCCCTCCCTTCCCTTATAACCACAGGTTCTTCAAGCGGAGCGTGACGAGACACATCATAGAGTCGCCAACTTGAGAGACATGTCAGTAGTCTTGTAGACTGTGAGTTTCCATCAGACAAGCGGCATTATTTTCGAGAACAAAATAATAAGAAGGGAAATCCATCACAAAACCGATTGTAGGGTAAGATGCAAAACAGTGATCGTTTACAGAACACTGGACTTTCGAATTTTGAATGAGAGCAATTCTAAAATCACTGTTCTACACCCCCCTGTGATTTTACCTAACCGAAGATTATACCTAACACGTGTTCGTTTATTGGTATGATAAATAGGTAGCAATAAAATGTTATGAACTGATCGTGTCAATGTTTTTAGTTTATTCAGTTGGTGATCATGAAACAAATGTTAATATATTTTTTATTGTCTGAGTACATTTTATTATCCTTGAAGAATCAGCGAACGAGTAGTGATATACCTACCTATATATAAGAGTACATTAATTAATTATTTTAGGTACTTATTCAGTACAGTCTGAAGGAGTCGTTATGTTGGTGTCGTTGTTATTTTTATTGTTTTTTACTAAAGATGTTTACAGTGGTGAGCAATATAAAGGTATGCTATTAATTATCATTAAATAAATATTGTAAATTGATGTTAAATTAAGTATCTTTTTCTATTTGATATTCGGAAATAATTTTTTATTTAGTTTAGCACTGATTTTAATAGCTACAACAGGAGTTGCTTTACTGTTTCTTTATATTTTTCAATTGGTTAAGTCGTCACAATACCTAAACGTCCTCAAATTTTTACATTATAAGCATGATTTATGTTTCCGTACCTCAAACGTAGCCTAGAAAGAATCACTTTGTTGTACCTACGTAAGTTTGTCCTTCAAGACCCTTCGCGCGAACTCTTAGATAGAGGTATAATATTACAAGAAAAAATATAATTAAATATTATATACAGCCTCCTTGAAGATTGTAACGTACTTTTTTTTCTTCTTTTAACGTGAGGGAAAATCCATCATGGATGCTATGCCGGACTCCTACCAACTAAAAAACCTCACGTAACGCCCAACAGCCAATGGTCGGGAGCCCCGGGACCCCGGGTAACACCTCGGAAGGATGTCCCAGGACTCCCAACAGACCTACGGTCACCACTGCGGCCTCGCCCAGGGGGTGGTTCGGGTGCTATCCCGCGTCTTTGGGGGGTTTCGGGTGTGATCCCGTTTCTTAGGGGGAGCGTGCGTGAGTCCCTCACGTCACGCTACCGTCATGGGCCTGCTTCTGTAAGGACGGTGAGCAGCCCTCTCACCGTCCTCAGGCCCTTGGTCATGGACGCTGATAGTTTTCGGCGAAGACACATCGGCGGCGCCCAAGCCACCGAAAGCGGAACTCGGGTGGGAGAGTTCTCTCCCGTTTCCGCCCCGCGCCGCATTTTCACGAGCATTACCTGCTCGCAGAAAGAGACAGCGCAGTCCCACTAACTCCCGCTGGAGATCATGGCTTGCACCATAGTCTTGAGCAGGAGTGTCCACGCCCAGACCCACTACGAGTTGTAACGTACCTACATTTTGACACGGGCGCCATCTTGTTACGTGGGTATTTATTGGCGCATAGTGGAATCAAATTTTTTGTGGTATTTTCTGTTGACCTAGAGGTCCTAGAAGCATGAAATAAAAGTCATACTGTCTTATACTAAAAGTGGTTATAAGGAAAAATCTGAAACTTAACTTGTAAATTATTCGTCAAAAATAAAACTAAAGTCTTTATTTCATACTTATATCTACATAATCCAAAACTAAAATACCACCCTGCGCTGCCTGTTGCGCTGAATTGATAGGTCTGATGGTGGTGAGTAGGGTGCCTTAAAGAGCCCATTGTCTGATTTGCTTGTACAGAAATTTTGAAATTACACACGTGTTGTTGAGTTTTCATGAAACTTAGTGCCTCCAGATCATCAATAACCCTACAACTTGACCAATTCATAAATTTGTAGCAAACAATTGTTTGCCTGCAAGACTAGCGAGCAGTAGTATTCGCCCTGAATGACGGTTTCAACAAGCCACTGTTAATTAAATTTGCTCAGTATCGGTTTGTTGGCCTACCTAGTTTCTGTTGTTCGATAAATTGACGACATTTCACTAAAAGACACTTTGCCGGCGACGTCCGGTGACCTCGGAAGTTTATCCATCCGAAAACTTACCGACTATCCCACACAAAATCTAGCACTTGGTACAGATGTACTTAGTACTAGGTATGCTTCAGAGAAAAATAACAATGTGCCAATTGCTGAATGCTGAAATAAATCAAATTGAATAAAAATTATATTTACACAGTTTAATAACAACAAAAACGAAAACCTAATTTGAATATATAATAACAAAGACGCGCCCCACTCTTGTCTCAAATAGTTTCAGTGCAAGTTTGCAATCTTTCACATGGTATTTTCCTTTTGTTAATAGACACCATAGATTTAGAATGTACGAAAAATTCTAAATCTATGATAGACACTAATAAATCGATGAATGTCAATCTATCTATAGGTACTTATAATAAATCTGTAAAAAGGAAAATTCTGTACATTGAAAATATCAAAAAAAGAAATAGCAGGGGGTGTTACTAGAACGACTACGAACCCAAAAATGTGATTAAAAAATTTTTTGTCTGTCTGTCTGTCTGTCTGTATGTCTGTTTGTTCAGGCATCACGCAAAAACTACGGGTTCGATTACGATGAAACTTAGTATAACTATTCTTTAATAGCCTGGGCACCACACTGGGTACTTTTTATCCAGGAAAAGTATATAGAATTCAAAGCAAACTTAATTTTGCGTTTCGATCCCTAGACCCAAAGTTATTATCAATTATTGCTTAAACGGTTAATGTTACGATGATGAAACTAAGCATGAGCGTTTTTGTTACAATTGGAATAAAATAGTTTTAACATTTTTGCAAATTCCACCTCCAAAGGTATAAAAAAGGAGGGTAAAGTTTGTATGGGACAACGTGATTCCTTGGTCCGATCTACTTAAAATTTGGCATATAGCATTATTAACATAATCGAATGAAGCGCTCGTGGCCCCGCGGACTCAGTGTTCTGTAAACGATCACTGCAGTAAGCAACTTTCACTATGGCCGGTCCATGGATGGGTGACGATCCATGTGATCACTTTGTGACATTTATTTGAGCGTTTCCGTGCTTCGGAAGGCACGTTAAGCCGTTGGTCCCGGTTGCCAGTAAAATGGCAGTCGTTAAGCTAAGTTGAAGGCTTTATTTCAACAGCAGGCAGTCACAACCTGCGCCTGTCCATTTAAACACGGCAATACGGCTCACCACCTATTACGTGGGACAAATTATACAAAGGTGAAATGTGGGCATATATTATGCCTCTGCCTACCCCTTCGGGGATAAAGGCGTGACCATATGTATGTATGTAACATAATCGATGGAAGACGTGTTTCGTATTTTATTGAAATTTATACTATAACGAGCTAAAAAGGGAATGTAAATTATTTTGGGTCTGATTTTCTCCGGAGTTGATATCAATACTCCTTGGATACTCTTATTTTATACTTAAATTACTTTTTATTTTGACACATAATTTGTGAAAGCGTTGTCATTTATGTTATATGGTTTTACTCCAGACTTCAAAGATATAATTTTACTACAATGCCATAAAGTTAAATAAAAAGCGCTATTTTGGTATAATATTAACCAAATATGCTATACGGAAGTGTTATTGCTAATTTATTAAAATTTTGTGACGCGCCGTCTAAACAGACAGATGATCCAGAGCGCGCGACGAAGGAAGACTTCTTGTTTTTAGCGACGTTTTTAATTTTAAGAATTGGGTATGTACGAGATGGAGTGGAGCAATGAAAATGTTCAACTCTTCATGTTCAACTGCTGCTGCACCAAGCCGTTTTCGTTTATCCATATTACAGAACTAACCAGCGGACAGCGCGGTTCAACAGCGAGATGTGTGCCGCATCTCCACGGACGGCTCGGCTCGCGTATGATCGTGCTACCCCGCGTCGTGTAAACGAGCAGGCTTGCGTCCGAATTAAGCCGAGCTGCGCCTACACGGATGGCGCGGCTCGCGTTGGCTCGTGTTATCACAGGCCGTTTAACCGCACCTTTATAATATTTGATTGTAAAAGCGTGGGGCGCTAGAACAATAAAGACATTTTTGTAAGCAAATTCCTATTAATACTAATCCTGATATAATAAAAATTCTGGCGAAAGCTGCATGAGGTCGCACAAGATCATAACGTTTATGCTGCCAAAGGGAACGCCTCTTCTTTCAAACAATTAAGTAGATACTTGAGGGGAATACGTTACCAGTGGCAAAATGTAGAGTTCTTGTTCGAGAACGAGATATCTTTGGTTACCGTTAAAAACCCGCTTGGGGATATATGCGTTTGTATTCTTATTACATGATTACTACATATTGTACTAAATATCTCGGAATGCCGAAACTTTAAGGATCTACCTATAAATTATCTAATAGAGATCCGTAACGGTAATAGGTTTGCTCCTATTACGCGGGCGTCACGAAAAACTGGCAAAAGTGGGTGTTGAAAATGCGTAGGCGTGATTAACTACATTACTTTTCAAGTAAGTATGTTATGCATTTCAATTAAAGCCTATCATCGTTAACCCTTCAACACACTAAAAAGTATATATCGAAAATCGGTAATCGCACGGACCTAGCTCCACCACCCTAAAAATGAAAAAAGATTTCCCATTTCCCAAAAAAAAAATTTTTTTCTCACTTACCAGATCAAATTTTTCGATTCTGCAAACAGCAACCGGATCATTGATAAATTGTTTATTTTACTGTGTATAATAATAAACAATAATGAAAACACATTATTTATAATAAAAAAACAAAACACACACGCACACTCGCACTTGGTACACACGCACTCAACAAAAAAAACATTGATTACTCTAGCACCACACCATATTTTACGATCCTGTAAACACCAACCGGATTATTGATATATTGTTTATTTTACTGTGTATAATAATAAATAATAATGCAAACACATTATTTATAATAAAAACACGAAACACACACGTACTACACAAACGCACGCCATCCATGCGCAATCGACTCTCAACTTCAACTGTTCGATTTTTGTAAAAAATTCTGGCCCATTGACGTCATTTTATAAGATTCCAAAAACAAGAAAATGTTATAAACTACACATGCAATAAACCTGTTCATAGAAAAGTAGAACGTAAGAAGGCTAAATTTAAGTTTAAAGTCGTCTGGGTAGGTGCGGCGACCGGTCGCCGCGCGGGGCTTTACGGAAAAGTTTGATTATTATGCGCGGCGACCGGTCGCCGCGAGGAGCTCTAAGGGCACATTTCCGAAATTTAAAATGATATTAATAATAGTAAAAGTCACAATAGAAATATAAAAGCGTGACAGTGTAAATGAATAGTTTAAAAACACGAGAAATACACGCTTTTATAAATGTGACTTCTCCTGGATTAGTCCGTTAATCCACCCATGAAAATCCACCCCTTGGGTGGATTCCCGGAATTATATATTTTTAATCAAAATAGTCCGATAATCCACCCACGAAAATCCACCCAAGGGGTGGATTTCCGGAGTTATATATTACTAATCCAATTAGTCCGTTAATCCACCCATGAAATGGGTGGATTTCGAAGATGGTCAAACCACATGGAGATCGACAAAAGAAATGAATAAAAAAAACAAATGAAGATCGAAAAAGCAAATGACGGTCGGATAAACAAATGAAGATTGACAAAACAAACGACGGTCGGATAAACAAATGAAGATCGTCAAAACAAATGACGGTCGGATAAACAAATGACGATCGAAAAACAAATGAAGATCGGCAAAGCAAATGAAGATGAAGATCGGCAAAGCAAATGAAGTTCGTCAAAAAAACGACGGTAGGATAAACAAATGACGATCGAAAAAACAAATGAAGATCGTTGGTTGGGCTATAAATAATGAACAGAAAGCAGCCAGATTTGCACAACACTTAGAGCAAGTTTTCCGACCAAACGCTACCTTTAGACGTGGCATCAAGCGATGGGTTAGAAATAAGATTAGTTACACCGAGAGAGATGTTCAATGAAATAAAACGCCTAAATACAAACAAAGCCCCTGGCTATGACCTAATTACGGCAGAAGTTTTACGCAACTTACCACGTAAAGCGATTATTAAACTTACCACCATTATTAATGCCTCATTTAGACTAAACCATGTACCTGATGTGTGGAAAGTGGCCGAAGTTATTATGATACTTAAACCTGGCAAACCAACCCATGAAACTACTTCATATAGACCTATTTCC
This sequence comes from Miltochrista miniata, assembly GCA_933228765.1. NCBI lineage: Eukaryota > Metazoa > Arthropoda > Insecta > Lepidoptera > Erebidae > Miltochrista > Miltochrista miniata. Next base: position 26,983,143 of record OW121756.1, read on the forward strand.
TTACTACCAATAATGTCAAAATTATTTGAAAAGCTGTCCCTCAAACGGTTAAAGCCCATCATAGAAGAACGTCAGCTGATCCCAAACTATCAATTTGGATTTAGACAAAATCACTCTACAATCGATCAAGTACACCGTATCACTAATATCATTGAAAAAGCTTTAGAAGACAGTTAGTTCACATAGACTTCACTAATAAAAGATCCAACTATCATGCAGTGTATATAAATAATACGATTATTCCCTACGAGAATACAGCCAAGTATCTAGGCATGACACTAGATGCTAACCTTCGTTGGAAGGCTCACGTTAAGAAGAAACGCAGCGAGCTACAGCTTCGCTACAAAAATATGTACTGGCTTCTAGGCAAACATTCTTCGCTGTCAGTACAAAACAAATTACTACTGTATAAACAAGTCCTTATGCCATTATACAAAAATTCCAAAATAAAGTACTGAGGGGGATCGTAAATGCGCCTTGGTACATTAGAAACGACGACCTCCATAGGGACCTAAAAGTGGACCTCGTAGCTAATGTAGTGCAAAAGTACGCCGAAGCTCATCAAAAAAGACTTCATCATCATGTTAATGTCGAGGCTATCCAACTCCTTGACCACACAGATTTAGTGAGAAGACTAAAAAGGACAAAACCCTTAGAATTAGTTTAGTGAAGTGTTATTAGTTTAGTTTAGTGTTGAATTAGTTTAGGCAAACATTTCAAAAAAAGGTGCAAGCAAATGTCGACCTTAATGACACTTCTCTAAAAATATTAACATACATTACTGATAACAGACATTACTGATCACGACTATGTAAAAAATAAATAAATATTGTGCATGTTAATAAGATCGAGAATTGCTTGCACCTTTTTTTTAGAATGGTTATCGCATCGACATTATGAGCATTCATAATATCCCCCCCCCCCATCTATTTACTTTTCAACAACAAACAAGAGTAACAACGAGTTCTCATTTTGATTTTGGAAAACGATGTAGATTTTGACATTTTCGTTTTTTTTGTTGATTTTCAAATTGACACTTCCGATCGGGTTCTGTTATCGAAACTGTACCTTTCCGTTCCAGAACGACTATAAATTCATCCAGTATATTCGTGACCAGTGATGTCTACAAGCACATTTTTAGAGAAGTGTCATTAATGTCTAGATTTGCTTGCACCTATTTTTGCAATGGCAATCGCAGCTAGATTATTTTCTTCTATTTTATATATTTATTTATTTATTTTATTATATTTTCTTTTTTTTGATCTTCATTTGTTCTGCCGATCTTCATTTGTTTTTTCGATCGTCATTTGTTTATTCGACCGTCGTTTGTTTAGACGATCTTCATTTATTTTGCCGATATTCATTTGTTTTTTCGATCGTCATTTGTTTATTCGACCGTCATTTGTTTATTCGACCGTTATTTGTTTTGACGATCTTCATTTGTTCTGCCGATCTTCATTTGTTTTTTCGATCGTCATTTGTTTATCCTACCGTCGTTTGTTTGGACGATCTTCATTTGTTTTGCGGATCTTCATTTGTTTTTCGATCGTCATTTGTTTATCCGACAGTCATTTGTTTTGACTTTCTTCATTTGTTTTGCCGATCTTATTTTTGTTTTTTCGATCTTCATTTGTTTTTTTTAATTTTTTTGATTTATCATGAATAGATCCGGAAATCCACCCAAGGGGTGGAATTCCGGACATACCATAACATGTAATTCCGGTTATCCACCCCATCGGTGGATTTTTTGGGGTGGATTAACGGAATAATCCCTTCTCCTTAATCTGACAAGACATCATGCAGCTTCCGCCTGGAAAGTCTTTCCTGTTCCAGCGCCCCACGCTTTTGCAATCAAATATTATAACTAAAAGCACATAGTTTACACTGCAGCCCAGAAATAGAGGCAACTTGAACGATCCATAATTTATTTTTGTTTTTTTCGTGCATTATAAAAGCGTATTTTTCTAGGGTTTTTTAAACCATTTATTTATTTATACATAAAAAAAAGTCACACTATTCTTCCTATAAGAAATTAAGAATGCTCTGTTTGTGCATTGAAACTCGAAACGCTGAAAAGAGTCCTCAATAGCAAATATAGAAGTACGTATGCTCAATGTCTGTTGCCAGATTGTATATTAAATGAGTTTTATTAAAAATATGGCGTTCAGACTCATAGCTTTGTACTAAACGCCAGTTCAAACAACCTGGTAAAGTCTGAAATTTTCTGAAATCCATCTTGTCTTTAAGTGCATAACGCCAATGAAAAGTCAATATGTATTTTATGATACCTATCAGTATAAGTGGCTAAGTATTTTTTAAACCATTTATTTATTTATACATAAAAAAAAGTCACACTATTCTTCCTATAAGAAATTAAGAATGCTCTGTTTGTGCATTGAAACTCGAAACGCTGAAAAGAGTCCTCAATAGCAAATATAGAAGTACGTATGCTCAATGTCTGTTGCCAGATTGTATATTAAATGAGTTTTATTAAAAATATGGCGTTCAGACTCATAGCTTTGTACTAAACGCCAGTTCAAACAACCTGGTAAAGTCTGAAATTTTCTGAAATCCATCTTGTCTTTAAGTGCATAACGCCAATGAAAAGTCAATATGTATTTTATGATACCTATCAGTATAAGTGGCTGTCTGAAAGTAGTAAAAGTAGATGTTAAAATAATATTGCGATATAAAAGGGCACTGTCACGACATTAATAAAATATCAACAAACAAATGACGAAAATAAAAAACTACAATGTTTTCATTGCACTTTAATGTAGTTTTTTTATTATTATTGAAGGCTTATAGAATCGTGATTATAAATCCTGAGTAATCCTGACGTAAAAAGAGGGGTACTTTATGGCATTACAGTAAACAAATTGATAGAAAGATTATACTGCAGTTTTTAGGGTCTCATTATAAATCAAGAATTAGTTCTAATGAAAAAACATCAAATGTAGATCGAGGTGGACCACGGGAAATAAAGGAAAGATCCGATTTCAGCCTTGATTCCAACAAAAATCATAATTATGAATTCCAATACATCCCGAGGGTGTCATAAGAGGCGACTAAGGTAACACTTCCGCAAAAAGATCCATTGTGTAGAGAAGGAAAACTCAAAATGAAACCCGGTTGTCAGTAAAATGACAATCGTTAAGCCAAGTTTAAGGCCTTATGCGGGTCGATGCGACCTGCGCCTGTCCATTTCAACACGGCAATAGGCTCACCACCTATTACGTGGGACATAAAACTATAAGGTGAAATTTGGACCTATGCCTCTGCCTACCCCTTTGGGGACAAAGGCGTGATTACATGTATGTATGTATGAATGTGTTAGAAAATCAAACAGTTATGGAATGGTACAGCTACAGTGCTACAATTTTTCCATTCTAGAACCTTCGTGTCAAAAATATGAGCGTTATGTGCAAGATGACGTAAGCTGCGTTATAAGACTTGTGCCAATAGACTATTGCCTTGGGAGACAATGGGAGCTTGTGTACCGTATACAGGATGTGCATGTATTATTGGCTACTACAGGCAGTATGACAATGCCACTGGCCCTTGCGTACCCGAGAATGAATGCCGTGAGATACATTTTGTTATAGCTAATCTAGCATGACTGGGAAATATTGTCTGTGTAGTTTAGATCACTATACTTTTGCAAGGCGAGTAAAAGTTTAACTTAGCATTTTATTTATAGACAGGTATCAGTAACATGTAACAGAGGTATTACTAAAATAGTAGTTTCAGTGATACTATTCGTTCGTTAGTTTTTTAACGAGTTGAACAATGATAGTCATTGTATGTATATTAAATCACTGGTAACAGAACCACGCTAAATGCCCTTATTTATCATTTTAAGGGTTACGTACCCAATATATAAATAAAAAACGGAACCCTATTCATGAGACTTCGCTGTCCGTCTGTCTGTCTGTCTATCCGTATGTCCAGAGTTTATGTCCGTACGAGGCCGTATCTCATGATCATGAACGTTGATAGTTAGACAGCTGAAATTTTCACAGATATGTGTTTCTGTTGCCGCTACAACAACGGATAAATAATGATATTTAATACACACATCAACACCGTCTAGGGATATTTCACATTTTCTCAATTTTCAGAAAATCTGTTAGGAATAATATGCAACAATGTTATATTCTTAGGAAGCCCATTTTTCAGACTATATTTTAAAATAAAATAATAATATATTTTCGACTTATATAAAATTTTATTAAAATGAAAACTAAAAGTAAAAAAATGGTGCAACTAAAGATGAATGTGTCATTTACGAAAAAATAAAAAAATAAGTAATTTCTTTTAATTTTTTTGCACTGATAGGAAAAATCAGTAGTCAGTAAAACCACCCATGACGTTAACCACGGTCCTGCAACGGTTTTTCATGCTTTGAATTAAGTTATCAAAGTCTCGCTGCGGGATATTGTCCCAAGTTCTGCTAAGATGCAAAAAAAGTTGCTCTTCAGTCGATATGTCTGCAGGAAAATTCTTATAAGTCCTTCTTTGGAGCATGTCCCACGCATGCTCGATGAGGTTTAAATCAGGCGATTGCGCCGGCCAGGGAAAAACCCGACACGTCATGGTCCTGCAGCCAGCTGGTCACCGCTCGCGCTGTGTGCGGACGGGCGTTGTCATGCATGAGAGTAAATTCTTGACCCATTTGAAGTCGATGAGGGTAGACAATGGGTACAAGCACCTGGTCGCGGTATTTTTTAGCGGTCATGGTGTTTCTAATCCAAACGAGGTCCGTTCTTCCACCAAAACGAATTCCCGCCCAAACCATAATTGTCCCGCCCTTGTATGGATGGACTACCTGGGGGTGTTGCAGACGACTCTCACGACCAGGAACTCGCCAAACGCGTACTCTTCGTGAATCGGGATGAAAACCGAATCGGGACTCAGCGGTAAACAGTACTACAGACCACTGGTTATCTTCCCGAAGCAAATGTTCACGAGCGCACTCTAATCTTCGTCCACGATTTCCTCTGCGTAGTGCTAGAGTACGAAGTGGCCTGCGAGCATGAAGGTTAGCTTCATGCAGTCTCCTCCTCACAGTTTGGTCACTGACAAGCTTAGATCATCTAACCACAGGATGCGCCTTACTTAAGCATTGTTTTCTGCCATTGCACATGACCATTTGGTCTTTTGGCTTTATGAAAAGCCTGTACATCAGTACATCATTTTATATGATTAAACTAGTACATTACATTGTAGTTGACTGTACAATAACAATTAACACACAACAGCCATTACGCGTTTGTCGATTAATACATTTTTAAATGGAATGAAATTTTATATGTCTTTGTGTTTCCCCCTTCACTTGTATGAAAACTGGCAGAATATTTTTGTATGCGGTGGTTCGCAAAGGCTAGTCCCGTGTTATATGGTCTAAGCTGACAAGCAATTGGTGTCCTGACTGGAGCCGTTGAACCAACTGCACGGCTGTAACGTTTGGCTGCATTCTCGCGGCAACTTGTAAAAATCGGTCTTGTCGTTGGGTGGTTATGCGTCTCCCGCCACGGTGTCTTTCAGCCACTTCCCCGGTTGCACGATAACGTGACCACAACCTTGAAATAACGTTTTGCCTGGTTCCAATCTCCTCAGCAATACTCCGCTGAGTAGCCCCAGCTTGGAGCATGCCTACTGCCCTTAGCATTTCTTCTCTAGTTAAATGGCGTCGCTGCATGACTTACACCAGGGCTGTCCAAACTAGATGGGACCCAGGGCCAACAAAAATGGCTAAATACATTGGAGGGCCGCAAAATATTCAACAAAGTCAAATACGTATCATTGTTTTATTATCTACTTTCTCATTAATTTGTCTTTTACAATTCTGTTAACATCAACCTCAATATTAGTAGTAGCTAGACGCAGTGCATGTTTAAGTGAAGTACTTGTCAATGAAGACCTGTATTTCGATTTTATAAACTTCATTGTTGAATAAGCACTTTCACAAAAATAGGTACTGCCTATCATCGAGCCCATTTTTAGTTCGAAATTCGTCAGTTTCGGGAAACGTTCAATAAGAAGTTTCAAAAAATCAATTCTTTCTGCCCTTGTAAAAGTGGTATGATTGCAGATCACACAGTTCCAGTTGATAATCAATCTTTACACTCTCAACTGCGACCGTTACGAGATGAGTGAAAAGTGCTATTCACTCTCAAATTTTTTAACTTGGGTCCAAACTTCGGAAATGATGTCCGAAGTTCCACCAGCCACCGAGTACGAGCCCCAGATACATCATCCAGGGCTCGATGCCGATGCTGACGCCCCCTACCTGTAGGCTGGATCCCGCAGGTGGCCCCATCCGAGGTCCGTCGAAGCACAGAGCCTTGGATTTGTGAAGGGCGACCTCGAGACTCAGCCGCCGTATCGGACCCACGACTTGAGCAACCCTTGCCGTGGCCTTTAGTGCTGCGTTTCGGTGCGTTGCTCCCCGCGCCGTAACGTGTTACGCCGATCCCTCGGAGCAACGGACCACGCAGCACCCAGTCGTAACCGATGTTCGACAGGAGCGGCCCTAATACCGATCCCTGTGGAACACTGCACGACACATCCCACCGACACGACCCTAGCCAGCTCGGGTAAGTTATATTATGGCCCTCTCGGAGAGATAGGCCCCAACAATTCGACGGAGGTAGGGAGGCACTCCATGGTAAATAAGCGCCTCCCTAACGCAGCTCCAGGGCAAGGTGTTGAAGGCGTTGGCGATGTCAAGAGACACTGCCACCACCACACATACTAAGCATCTTACGTTAAGGCTGGTCCAAATATATATAACACTACGTTTCGAGTGTTCCCTTGCTTTGAAAGGCACGCTTAACCGTTGAAACCGGATGTCAGTGATAAAGCAGACGCTAAAGTTAAAGTTCGTAATATGCGTGGCTTGAAACTTCATACAACAGCGGCTCCTCTCAACCTGAGCCTATCTATTCCACAAGCTCCGAGCCTATTAGCTCACCACATATCACTTGAGTTTGTTACTATTGTGTATGTAGTTATAGTCGTGACAGCAGACATACTTGTGTTAGAAAATATAGTTACTGTGTTTATGTTAGACTTCATTGATTATTTCAATAGTTGCAGGATGCAATGGTGACCCTAACGCAGTAATGACTGATTGTACCAGTTACTGCCCTTCCAGCTGCGCTCAACGTGACAGGATATGTATCGCAAAATGCGGCCCGAAAGGTTGTGCCTGCAAACCGGGTTATATTCTGTCAGACAATGGGGGAAAATGTATAAAACCAGAACAATGTCCAGGTAATGTTTCTACTTATCTATACTAATAAGAAGAAAATATAATCTGTTTGTGTGTAGGCAAATTCTGAAACAAAAGAATCGATTTGAAAATTTCTTTATTAATTGGAAAGTTAATTATATTCTAAAGTAACATAGGGTGTGTATCGGGGATCGGGGATAAAGCAGGCACTAAATTATCAGCTCCAAGCACAAACTGAAATCAATAGTGCTTATTATTAAGATAGCGAAGCCATAAATAATAAAATATCGAAAAATCTTTAAATGTGTGTTACGGGGTTCACGAAAGATACCTACATTCAAAGACGTATGGCATCGTAGACACATACAAATTTACTAACCATTGCAATGTGTTGGTCTCATTAATTGCTTTTGTAAGCTTTTGATCTCATCTATAGTTATAGGATGCAAAGGTGATCCAAACGCTGTACCCAAAGAATGTCCTAGTTCCTGCCCTCCGACGTGTGCCCAACCAGACACTAAGAACATCAACTGTATTGCCGCATGTGACCCAAGTGGATGTGTGTGCAAGCCAGGATACATTCTGACGGCAAAAGGAGGCAAATGTATTAAACCAGATCAATGTCCAGGTTAGGCGCTAAATTATGTTTGTATGGAAAGAAGTTTACGAGGTGTAAACTTCTTTCTTTTTTAGACAAAAACTGCTTATCGGGTTTTTATTAAATTTTACAATAACTATGGCATAGATACATCAGAATAGGACGTTTCAGTGGAAAAGGGGTATTCAAAAACTTCACCATGCGGGTGGAGCTAGTCAGTCTCCAGTAATAATATTTTTGGCAGTATTTTATTTTTAGCCTTCTTTATAACTATTTCATTCCTATTTTTATAGTTGTAGGATGTAAGGGTGATCCTAACGCAATAGCCAAGGAATGTCCTAGTTCATGCCCTCCGACGTGTGCCCAACCAGACACAAGCAAAATTGTATGCACTGCCTCATGTGACCCAAGTGGATGTGTATGCAAGCCAGGATTCATTCTGTCGGCAAAAGGAGGCAAATGTATTAAACAGGACCAATGTCCAGGTTAGGCTTTATCACACTAATATTATAAAGGCGAAAGTTTATTTGTATGAATGGGTGTTTATTTCTTTTATGCAAAATCTACTTAATGGATTTTAATGAACAGTTTATGGTAGGCACTACCTAGATTTAAAGTGAAAAAAATTATCGGTCTTGAGGCAGAGCTCAACAGGCATCTTCTGGCAAAACGGGCCAGACACACAGTACCAATGGTAATATAACTTATACATAGATCATAGGTTTGTTTTTATTGTGAGAATAGGTTCCCGTGGGAAACGAGTACGTAAAAAAATACACCACGCGCGGGGGTGCCTCAGTAATAAATTATTGAAAGAATTAGTAGTTTGTATTACAATATTTATGTAAGAATTTAATTTTTGACCTTGTTTTAAAACTATGCCTATTTTTATAGTTGTAGGGTGCAAAGGTGATCCTAACGCAATAGCCAAAGAATGTCCCAGTTCCTGCCCTCCGACGTGTGCCCAACCAGACACAAGCAAAGTTATATGCAACGACGCATGTGATCCAAGCGGATGTGTGTGCAAGCCAGGATTCATTCTGTCGGCAAAAGGAGGCAAATGTATTAAACAGGACCAATGTCCAGGTTAGAAGTTATTTATTACGCGAAAGTTTGTTTAAATAGCAACAAATTGAACATACCATTGGTGAAACCGTAGGGCACCGTCAGTTACGAAAATATTCCTAACCCTGTGTGAATGGATGTTTGCTGTTTTTTCACGCAAAACCTACACATTGTAAATTTTAATAACAGTACATAAACAGCAGCTACTTATAGCAATTTCGCTTATACATCAGAACAGGGTAAAGGTTTCTTTTTATCACGAGAACAGGTTCCTGGGGGAAACGGGTACGAGAAAATTTCCTTTTAACCTTGTTTAAAACTATCCCTATTTCTATAGTTGTAGGATGCAAAGGTGATCCTAACGCAATAGCCAAAGAATGTCCTAGTTCCTGCCCTCCGACGTGTGCCCAACCAGACACAAGCAAAATTTTGTGCACCGCCCAATGTGACCCAAGTGGATGTGTGTGCAAGCCAGGATACATTCTGTCGGCAAAGGGAGGCAAATGTATTAAACCGGATCAATGTCCAGGTTGTGCATAATAAATAATATACATTTTATCTTTCTTGTAATAGGCTTGTGTCCTAAATTTCAAAAATCGTTTATTTTTTTAGCTTTATATCTAAATGATCACAAAAATGTAATATTTTGATTTAAAACAATCATTTACATAGTTTATTTTGTGATTTAAAAAATGAATTTCAATTTGTATCGAAAACGCTCATGGCGCCTTGTGTGACGTCACTTGATGCCAAACAAAAGTAGTAGTAGTTTTATTTATCCATTTTCGGATGGGCAAAGGCAATTTGAGCCATACAGCCAAGTCTTGTATATTTATTATCTCTTCATTTTGCTTTAAAAAGTCACAGTCCTCGTCCTCTAAGTCCTGTCAAAGTCAAGTACATCATCCCTAAGTCAATGTCAGTCTTCCTTCAGAAAAGCAGTGGATAAATTTCTGAAAGTTTCTTTGGATTTTTTGTCACTGCAAAGTTGCGATTCACTGCGTTTTATCACTTCCTAACACTAGTTAATATATGTTTAAGAATCCACCATTGAAACACACAAAACACTCGAAATACACTAATTTTGCAAATTTACAAAATTCCCGCCAAAGAATCTCGCCAAACAAAACAAAAAGAAAATGTGTATTTTTTTTATGAGTCCTTTCAATGATTTGTTTTGAGATTAAAAGTTTTAGTACAAAAAAGAAACGTTTAGGGGTTTTAATCGTTATTTAGGGGAATCTGGTAATTTGAAGTTAGTTTTTAGAGGAACATTCCGTAGGAGTTGGCATTACTTTGGCATGTGGTCTAAGTAACCAAAGTCAGTATAAATTAATTGAATAAAAAATTGCCATTGGCAAGACTGTTTGACAGTGATAAGTTAGCGTTCGTCTGCTTTCCATATTAATTTAAAATCAATCCGTCGTATTACAAGTGCTGTGTAGTGCCTGAATGAAATGAAATCTATTGTATTTTATGAAAACATAAGAGAATCTAAACAATTACACAAAATGACACGACTTGTGATACAAGATGTCAAGACTCGAGACTGCCAGAGTGCTTCAAACGTAAAAAAGCATACTGTGACGTCACACTATCTGATAGTGGTGTTTGATGTCACGTGACTGATTGCTTATTTTTTCCAATCTTATTTTCTAAAAATAATAGTAATCCTTAGCTTGTGTACCAATTCATATTACTTTTAGTTATTTATATATTGGACATAGTCGTTACAAACACACATCAATCAGATTTATGCTTAGTGGACACAAGCCTATTATTTCTTCTATCTCTATATACCTACTATGCTTAAAGTTCTGGAATGAAACCTTTCTATGTCTTTATAATGTATTTTACGAGGTCGACACTGATGATTTTTAAGGTTCCGTGCCCAAAGGGTAATAACATGACCAAATCACTGAAAGTCCGATGTCCATCAGTCTGTCTGTCTGTGACTAGGCTAAATCTCATGAGCCGACATAGCTACAACACGACGAAAATATCTCCGAACCTGGCATCTCCTCGCGCTTCCCCGCACCTGACCCCGTTTTCGCCTATTTAGTATAACCCGCACGCGATTGAATGGTATGGTATTTGAGAACATTCCGCACATTCTCGTTGCGCGCGGATTATCCGTACAGTTAACATGACGTCACAAGCCAGGTTCGCAGATATTTGCGCCGTGTTGTAGATGGTTGAAATTTTCACGGTGATTTATTTCTGTTACCGTTCATGTACCTATCAGTAAATACTAAAAGCATAAAAATATATAGGTATTTATGGACGATTCCATACAGTAAACGTGAGATTTTGCCGTTTTTGATACGGAACCCTCCATGGGTGAGTCCGACTCTTACTTGGTCTGTTTTCCTTGATATTTCACTCTGACGACTTGATTTTCTTACTATTAACACTAGGTACTGCTTAGCAGCAGACTTTAGTCTTTCCGCAGGTTTCCTTAAAATCTATTTAGTTGTATTTCAAAAATTATTATAACGGCTCTCGCTGCTGCAAGGTGCAATATTGTCGCTTAATGAATTTTAATAAATAAATGAGATTGAAAAAAGAATAGGATAATAGATTGGTTTTATGTACCTTTCTCTTTAATTATTGACTAAATTTTTATTGTTTTAGTACCTTGAGTTAGTGTTGGTTATTATTATTTAACAAAAAAATAATATTCTACACAACTGTATTGTTTTGAGTAAATGACTTATAATATGACTTAATAACAACGGATGCATTTTTGCGATATCCATTTTAGTACATTTTGTATTACGAGGAAGACTAAGTACACAGAAACACTACGCAACAAACGCTTGCCTTCCTCCGTCCTGTCCTGCTGCATTCCACACTCAGAATGTTGTTTACGATAGGGATAGACGTGACCCAAGGGTATACCGTCACAATACCTGAAATTATAATGCCTTTACTCAAAATATCGTAGCCCAAAATACCCGAAATCGAAATATCAATATTCAAAAGGCAAATATTTATAATATAAATAATTTAAATTGCCTTACGGTCGAATAACCGAAACCCAAAAATAGTAGTTTATGACACTGTTGCATAATAAGGGTTCTTATAACACGAGTGTGTTTTAAAAAAACGAGCCGTAGGCGAGTTTTTTTATAGTATCACACGAGTGTTATAAGACCAAGTTATGTACAGTGTCATACACTACTTTATCTACTCTCATACTATAATACCTGATTTCATTTTGTTGTGATATATAGTTGCTCCTTGATTTCGCCGATAACAGGTTCATGGTCATGTTTGACGCAGTTTCCAGAATGTCTGGTGGTGTACAATTACCACCATCCTCGCTTTAAGACATGTTTTTACACAAAAACTAATTTATTTTACAAACAAAACCAAACTTTGTTTAATTTAAATGTAAAATGTTGGCGCCAAGGCGCAAACATCGATTGCGCATGCGTGGTTCTTTTTTTTTTAGGCTGCGGAGACCATAGATTTAGGATTTTTCGCTACTCTGGAGACACAATTTTTTTTAAAGTAGAGGTTCAAACTTCTTTTTCAGCTGGAGATTGTTTATGGTGTATCGTAATGATTAAAAAGTTTTATTACGATACAGGTGTCCATACAAGACCTGTATCGTAATAAAACTTTTTTTTTGGCCTGTGCGTAATGTTTGTCATAATAGTATTGATTTCAATTTTATAATCTTTGTATTATAGTATCAGAGTAGATAAATAAATTTATCAAATACCTTATCCTAAAATGTTCAAACACAAAATACCTTTTTTTAACATGATTTAAATTCTACATGGATGCTATATATCTGTGAATGGTTAACACCCCGACTCAGAGTATCCCGACTCGGATAGGTTAGGTTAGAAGACTGCCGCCTTAGCCTTCGTGGTTATTTTTTTTTTTATTTTTCGTTAGCCCACTATAGTTCTTTTGTAACTCTGAATCAAAGTGTTTTAACATGAGGTAAATCCTACATGGATACTATAAGACTCCTACCGACTAAAAACCACACGTATCCTACATAACAGCCTACAGTTGGGAGCCCCGGGTAAGCCCTCAGAAGGATACCCAAGGAGTATTTTGAATTCTGATATAATAATTATTTGTATTTTAAATTTAGACATTTTACGGTAAGGTGTACTGAAATAAGGTATTTTGAATGTTAAGGTATTTCGAATTCGGGTATTTTGGTCTAATCCATTTTAAGTAAAGGCATTTTGATTTCTGGTATTTTAATATATAACCGACGCAACATCAAATACTGTGAAATCGTGTAGTTGGAAGGTCAGACGTGTGGTAAAGCCGTAGGCTCGGTTAGAGATCTACTAAAAGACGATCTACGGATCGGACGATAAAAACGCAGCCGTGTGCAAAGAATCAGAACGCATTATTACAATAATACATGCGGTAATATCGAACGTAAATAACTCGCATATGTGAGGGAGCCTTAAGTTTTCATGGTCATTATCATTATCATTTGAGTAAAATGTAAAACAAGTCAGTTTCTTCGTGACAATGGAGCTTTCAGTAGGATAAATGTAGGTAACACTTAATAATATAATGGTAAATATCGCGATAATTCTAATACAACTTTTTTTAGCGATAGGATGCAAAGGTGATCCTAACGCAGAAGCACGTGAATGCCCCAGTTCCTGCCCACCGACATGTGCCAATGCAGATACAAGGAACGCTGTATGTACCCTCATGTGCGAGATAAATGGATGTGTGTGCAAGCCGGGATACATCCTGACGCAGAAAGGAGGAAAGTGTGTTAAGCCAGATCAGTGTTCAGGTAAGCTACTTTGACGGCTTTAGCATCGGTGTGTTTTTGTTTGTCTTCTCTTTCTTACTAGATTTGATTATGTTGGATGAGGTCTGTAATTTACAAAATAAGCATGTACACAATGTGAAATTTCGACACTTAAACCATTCGATCACTTTATTAGGCTCTCGCTTCCGTAAATTGAACAAGTATTTTATTGAGTTCTTCCAGGTATTCTAAATTACCGAGGTCTCAGGTTAAGGCGAAGAGAAGGAAACTCTCCTAAAAAGAAATTACGAAATAACTACGTACGAATGCACTGTGATAGGCTGACCTGATTGATTGATTCCTTGAAAATAATCTAACAAACTCAGCACATGCGACTGAAATAAATGACCGAATTAAATCTAATGATGACAATGATGAAGTAGCATTATACATACGAGTATAAATAGATGTGAATTGCTTTAATATTGTTTATCTAACATACACGCATACATATAGTACTATATCCCCAAAGGGGTAGGAAGAAGCATCGTATACTTTCCCATCGTCACACGGGGCTGTTTATTTAAATCACAAATTAACTATAATATGTCAGGTAACATAGAATTATAACGCAAAGAAACCCAATACGCGCGAGCGACGTGAAGCCATTTCAAGGCAGCTGATACCAGCTGCCTACATCAATCGGCGCTTTAGTACCGGACATCTAGTGTCAGTGCAAAGAGCTCGCGTAATTTTCGTCTAAAAATGACGTATTCTGCAGTGAAAGGATGCCACAATTCATCTGAAAATTGTTCCAAACGCCTAAAGATCACATTGCATAGGTTAGTACTGCAAAATATGTTACATTTTTGTTAAAAACACCTCATTTAAAGAAACAAAAATCGTACATTTTAGTGACGTCATTTTCATAGACGATGTTGCAAGCAATGAGAATAAAATTTTCCCACATTTTCTCTTATTTGCTTCAATATCGGTTTTAGGAACTGTTATTGTTATAAAAATACTCTTATCACATACATACATATGCTTACGCCTTTACTCCCGAAGGGGTAGGCAGAGGCATTGTATACGCCCACATTTCACCTTTTTAGAATTTGTTCCACGTAATAGGGGCTGAGCCGTAATGCCATGTTGAGATGACGCAGGTTGTGACTGCCTGCTGTTGAAATTTTTCAAGCCGCCTCAAAAGGCCTTCAACTTTGCTTCATGACTGCCATTTTACTGGAAACCGGAAACAACAGCTTAACGGCCCAACATAAGCACAGAAAAGCTCAAATAAATGTCACAAAGTGGTCACATGGATGGTCACCCATCCAAGGACTGGCCATAGTGAAAGTTGCTTACTGCAGTGATCGTTTACAGATCAGATCGTTTATAGATCACTGAGTACGCGGGGCCACAAGCGCTTCATATCTACTTAAATAATTTTATTTGCAAAATTTTGTGGGTGGGTACCACATAATTTAGTAAAATATTGTAATTAAAACAAGTTTATTAATTTAATAAGTAAGGTAAGCCTTCGGAAGGATGTCCCAGGGCTCCCGGCAGACTTAGGCAACCACCTTGGCCTCGCTTAGAGGGTTCGGGTGCTATCCCGCCACTTGGGGAAGGGGTTAGAGTTAGTTACTATTCCACCACCATGAATGCTTCTGGAAAAACGTCGAGTAGCCAACTCGTCCTTCTCAGGCCCTCGGTCAGGGAGGCCGGTAGTAATAATATATTACTTACTACAACAGTTTGAAATACAAATTATTACCGATTTTAGAATTTGTTGGTATAGTGGCAGCAGAAATACATCATCTGGGAAAATTTCAGCTCTATGGCTATTACGGTTTCTGAGATGGAACCTCGAAATAGACAGACATACAGCGAGACGGACGGCTGAACCTCATAAATAGGGTTCCTTATTTACGTTTTGGCTACGGAACTCTAGAAGTATATATAGGTATGCCTACTAGTAAAAACTTAAACTGTTTATTATACTGGTTAGTAGGTAAGTCGTTTTACACTTACCCCCTTATTCATAATCGTTTATTAAACCTATTTTAGTTAAAACACACTTTAAGTATATTGCTATCTCTAACCAATGACAGAGTATGGTTAGAGACAGCAATAGACTTAAAGTGTGTTTTAACTAAAATAGGTTTAATAAACGATTATGAATATGGGGGTTAGTGTTTAATTTAACTTTTTTTTAAACTACATATTAATAAAATATGGGAGACCATTCTGCCTACCCCGCGAAGAGTATAGCATATAGATAAATAGAGTTAAATGTTAAATTAAATGTATACAAACAATTTTATTTTTTTCCCATTTATAGGGTAAATTTTATTTCCTGGTAACGTTTTCTGTAAGCTTGTGTGAGTGTCACCGAGTATAAAGACGAGTAGTTAACACCTACATTAATATTGGTTTGGCTTCGCGGGCGCGTACGTATAATTGAGCGACTCTCAGTCTATGTGTTATAAGTCTATGTCAGGTAATAATAAATAAATAATTCCTAAATTCCAAGTTTTAATTTAAGGACCTTTCTTAGTGAATTTACTGAAAAAGTATGTTTCATCGCCATGTTTCAAGTGCCCATATTTTAAGTAAGAAAGTGTTTTCTACCTGCTGCTTTCCTTTAAGAATTTAATTACTAAAAACGTTGACACTTCGCTAATTGTGTAAAGTAGGAAGTTAATTTCTGTTCGTAATTTGCTCGTTGGTACAGCGCTGTACAAATCTTGACATAAACTTTCGTATATTTAGAGTTTAGGGATAGAATATCAAATCTTGACATAAACTTTCATATATTTAGAGTTTAGGGATAAAATATCAAATCTTGACATAAACTTTCGTATATTTAGAGTTTAGGGATAGAATATCAAATCTTGACATAAACTTTCGTATATTTAGAGTTTAGGGATAGAATATCAAACGTGATAAATATGCCACCGATAAGTTTCAAGAGAATCTGCGATCACATTTGGACATCAGGACGAACATAATGACGATTGATCTTATGATTGATCAATAATGAAATACTACTCTAGTGTAGATCTTGGACACAGACTGATAAACTGTTTCGGAACCAGCACCGAATTAAATCAGAACCGTTTAGCCCGAGGAGTAAGAAATATCCTTTGGGTAGCATACAAAAGGTAGGTAATAATGTTAAATTCCTTTTTCCGTTGAAGGTGGAAACCCAACATGTGGTGGAAATAAAACCTACGTAGACTGCTTTGTCGGTTGCCCCCCTAGTTACTGCCCGGTTGATGACAGTCGGGCATTCGTAGCTTGCTCTATGGCATTCCCTTGTCCACCGGGGTGTGCTTGTAAATCAGGTTATTTGATGTTGAACAATGAAAATCAACGATGTGTTTCACCATCGGAGTGCCGTAAGTAACATTTTAAATTGATATGAAAATCTTGGAATTAAAATATTAACAGTTGCTCTGATCCTGGAAAATTCTTCCGAGGGCTTATCCGGGACTCCCGGCAGTAGGCATAGTATCCATAAGGGTGTTCCACACGTTATAAAAAGCATAATTGTTCTCAAAGATTTGAAAAAAAAAAAACATTGGAAGGGAACAAGGAGAGGAGACAAAGAGGAAATCAGAGAAGAGGATCGCAACAATAATATTTATTATCGATTTACGATAGATTTCCGCCAAGTACAAAACGCCAAATTTTATTACTTCGTCATTAACTGTGAAATACTTTCGTGCTGGTTCTATGTGAGAACCTTCCACTATCACAATATTACGTGAAAGAGTATAAAAATATTTTTTCTCAGCCCCTGTAAAGTGTACAAGACCTCATGAAGTATGGGACCCATCTCCATCTTACGTCGACAGCAGCTGTACAGACGTAAAAGTGCAACTCATTGGATCCAACCCAGGTTCTCCAAAATGTGTGTGTGCCAAAGGATTTTGTAGGAATCAAAGTGATATTTGTGTACCCGTTTCAAGAGGTGGTAAGTTGTTCTCAATAGTTCTATAAGATTGATAATTCTAATAGACAAGTAACCAGTCGACACTAGCGCTTCATTTTCTTGTTTCCGGTGACGTTTATTATCTTGCGTTTATTTTTACTTATTTAGACGGGAGCTTAGATGAATTAAAAAGGGAAGATACGGTACGTTCTAACATATATTATGGTACTAAAAAATAGCTCGCACATAACTACACACAAATACTCACTCACACATTGTCTTGTAATTAATAAAGATGCGCGAAAGTGATATCAATATATGATTTAGATCAAGAAGCGATCGCTTACCCGCTCTAGCTCTCGTGTGAGTTCGTAAAATCTTCGACATTCTTCGTGGTCACCAAGTGCCGTACCCGACAACCGATGCAGTACCGTCAGCATGTTTCCAGATTGTGGTATATCGACTTAAAATATATTTTCGTGTCAATATGTATTTGACACTTTGGGACTAAATAATAAAGCCGTGTTATTTCATTTATCAAAATAGCTTTTATTTAAGAGTCCATATGACGCCAATAAGTTAAAAGAAGATAGCAGATATAAGTTTGAGCGAACAAGAAAGTTGTGCATTTTTAACGACATAAATTAATTATAATAACATAATTGTAACCATTAGGAAAAAATGGAGTTGGAGCAAAAAGATTTTAATGTTTTTTGATTTTAACTTATGAAATACAACTTAAAATATATAACGAAATCGAGGTATTTTCAACAAAAATTCCATCAAAAATTTTATCGGTAATCGTGTTTATAGCTTAGAACATAATTAAAATCTGAATCCGATCTTTGCTTTTGTAAAATAAGGATTCATTTGTCTTTTACAATCACGTCATTTGGAAATCTAAAACCAAAATAATGATCTTGCATAATTATGCATAAAATCACCCTATTTCATTTCATTAATACGGCACATTGTTCTTTAATAATAATAAAAAAATATTAACACGAATCACTGTTTCTTAATAATGAGATAATGAATTAATTACACAACTTAGCATGGCGACCGTACCTTCGTGTCGAATTTGACGCCGAATGTACGTTAAGCCGACATCGTTGACACTTTACATTGTATCCTTTTCTCTCTCGTAAAATTCCGTACGTTTGTCTCACTTTCGGTTATATTCGTATACTAGTGAGGGTGACAAATAATTTTAAAAATTAAAGTTTTAATGTAATTTATTAGGTACTTATGAATGAAAAGTAATCTCTTGTGTTATGTTTTTGCTTCTTGAGTGATTTGAGCACTTTCTTAACACACATACAGGCATATTTGTTACTTATCACGGGTTTTTTCGGCACTTGAAAGAAGAGTACTACACGTGTACGCGCTTCGGTCGTTCGACGTCCACTAAACCATACTAATACTAAGTCCAATGGCTCAGTTTAGCATGCCCATGCAAATGCGTGTGTAACGTATCTTCCTTTTTTAATTCATCTAAGGACGGGAGCTTTTAAATATTTTTATCAGTTGTAGGGTTTTTTAAAATCTTTAATTTTGCTTTTATTATGTACGTAGATGAAGGTTGCAAAGGTGATCCAAACGCAACTCCACATAGTTGTCCCAGTTCTTGCCCGCCCACTTGTGACGAACCCAGCTCTCAAGGCAAGTCTTGCATACAGGCGTGCCATCCAAGTGGCTGTGTTTGTAAACCGGGATACATCCTGACCAAAGTTGGGGGAAAGTGTGTTAAACCAGATCAATGTCCAGGTACGTTTCTAAATGGCTAATCAAACAAAATGTCCCTCAATATTTTTTAATTACAATTTATTAATACACGTAAAATGCTTAAATAAATGTTTGAAACCTACGTAGCTGCTCTTTCTGAGAAAGCAATCGTACGAAAGCTGTGGAAACGAGTTTTCACCCTTTTCTTTATCAAGGGAAGAGTTTTAAAATATAAATCACACAAAAAATAATCAACATTGCCCTCAGTGTGAGCTTAAAAAAAACTTTATTTTTATGTAGCTAAAGGTTGCAAAGGTGACCCAAACGCAACTCCACACAGTTGTCCAAGTTCTTGCCCGCCCACTTGTGATGAACCCAGCTCTCAAGGCAAATCTTGCATACAGGCGTGCCATCCCAGCGGCTGTGTGTGCAAACCGGGATACATTCTGACCAAAGTAGGGGGAAAGTGTGTTAAACCAGACCAATGTCCAGGTACGTTTCTAGTGAGAGGTACTGACTATTGTATCAAGGTTAAAAGACATAAATTCTATTTGTAGGTGAAAGTGGTTCAGCTGCGTAATATATTGGCTTTTGGCCATAGTTTTAATGATGCTGGTATATGGATCAAGGTATTAGGAACCCTATCAAACCTCAGCTACAAGTGTTGCACCTGCTGACGGACTGATAAATTGATTAGGCGCATTTCTTGAAAGGTGTAACAGCAGTTCCTTCTAAAAATATTGAATTTATAGCCAAATTAATTCTTCCAAATGGAACACGTGCTCTAGGGTTGAATGTTGAAAGTATCCGGCGCCGGCGCTTTGTACTTGTATTACTTTGTACTTGACTGCCTCTGTGGCGCAGTCGGTAGTGATACCGCCTGCGGCGCTGGAGGTCGTGGGTTCGATTCCCACCGGAGACAAATATTTGTGTGACCCATAAATGTTTGTCTCAAGAGTCGGGGTGTTTCTATGTATAATATGTATGTATTTAAAAGTATATAAGTATTAATATCCGTGGTCTGATACCCATAACACAAGCAGGTTATTCCTAGCTTACTTTGGGATCAGATAGCGTTGTGTGAGATGTCCGTGAATATTTATTATTTATTATTATTATTATGACGTAGAAGACTTTTTGAATAGTATCAACTGTCTTACCAAGATATCCGGAATAAAATCCAACCCCACTTGTAAGCTTACATTAGGATGCCAGTGGCCTCTCGGTGGCCCTTTTCAGGCATAGGAAAAATAGAAATAGGAAAGATGAAGACTTATTTCTGTACTGATTTTGTTTCGTTTATTTCAGTTAAGATAGGGTGTAAGGGCGATCCAAATGCTGTAAGCAGTAATTGTTCAAGTACGTGCCCAGCTACTTGCGCTCAACCAGACACTAGTCAGATTATCTGTACCAAAATGTGTGTAATTGGAGGCTGTACGTGCAAGCCAGGTTATATACTGTCCGAAAAAGGAGGAAAGTGTGTCAAACCAGGAGAATGTTCAGGTATACTAACCACTTTACTAAAAATCTAAAGCATCAAAACCTTAATATGTAAAGAAGCTGGGAGTAGTAGTTATCTTTGGTAGTTTTGATGTGTGACCACTGTGGTGATTATTTTCAAAATTCATCCACTTGGGGAGTAAAACTGTATTAAGAATAGACTGTAAGAATGAACAAGTATTTTTTTTCTTACAGTCTTCGAATTCAGCAAAAAAAGAAAACTAAATTCAGTTTACTCGGTTTGATTCCGATTAGCTCGCGGCCATATTGGTAGTCAGTCACGTTAAACAAAGGGTTTGAATGTATTCAGGCATTAACGGTCGGGTCGTAAGTAGAATGAAAACTTTATTCTATAGAACTTTTATCCCACTCACGACCATTCGAAATCTTAACGTAGTGTTACTATAAAGTTTATAGTAACAATAGTTTGATAATCTACGAGTAACTTTATTTATTACATACATACATACATACATATGGTCACGCCTTTATCCCCGAAGGGGTAGGCAGAGGCATATTATATGCCCACATTTCACCTTTGTATAATTTGTCCCACGTAATAGGTGGTAAGCCGTATTGCCGTGTTTAAATGGACAGGCGCAGGTTGTGACTGCCTGCTGTTGAAATAAAGCCTTCAACTTAGCTTAACGACTGCCATTTTACTGGCAACCGGTACCAACGGCTTAACGTGCCTTCCGAAGCACGGAAACGCTCAAATAAATGTCACAAAGTGATCACATGGATGGTCACCCATCCATGGACCGGCCATAGTGAAAGTTGCTTACTGCAGTGATCGTTTACAGAACACTGAGTCCGCGGGGCCACGAGCGCTTCTTCTTATTTATTTATTAGTGAACCTTATTTATTAGTGTAACTAATAAAGGATAGTAAATACCTAGTAATTATTTTAAAGGTTTCATCTCCTTCATATTTACCTACTTTGTCGAGTCATAATACTCCGCCTTAATTAACTGCTTCAGATATTTAACTCATTTATATTTTTTCAGGTGGTGTACCAACGTGTGGAGGAAATAAAACTTACGTAGCTTGCAAATTCGGTTGTCCAACTAACTATTGTCCGCAGTCAGATACACGTGCTATCGTGGCTTGTTCCTTGCCTTTCAATTGCCCTCCTGGTTGTATGTGCAAATCCGGCTATCTGTTGTTGAGCGATAAAGATCAAACCTGTGTTCAGTCTTCAGAATGTCGTAAGTATCTGTGTTTTATTTTTGATACAAATAGTTTTTTTTTACCCAAAGGATAAAAACAGGATCCTTCATGAGAGTTTATTATGAGACTTTGAAGTCCGTCAGTCTGTTTTTTATTATTTTTAGTTTTTCTGTTAAGTTCCTGCAAAAACTTAGAAAAACAAATCATGCGTACATTATTCAAAAAACTTTAAAACTACTCATGCGTAATAAAAACAATATACCTAAGATATCGACGACTCCAGAACTTAAGATTGTAAAGTTTGAATCGTGACTATGTAAGCACCATTTGTTCCTTTTCTTACAGCCCCAGTAAAATGTACAAGACCAAACGAAGTATGGGATCCAAAGCCTTCCATAACTTTCCAAGAGAGATGTGAAGATAAGAACAAACCTTACACAGACAGCCAATCCGGTCCACCCAGATGTGTCTGCAAGCCTGGCTATTGTAGGAACGATAAAGATATTTGTATATCTACATCGCCATGTAAGTCGTAGAAGTTTAGTTCCATCATAATTTTTCAACTGGGCTCAATTATTTTATCAAAATTTCAATAAACATGATATTGATTAATTGTGTCTTTCATATTTAGTTTTATGTTGTTGCATGTTTAGTTTCCTTTAGTTTATGAAAATATAAACACAGAGTCAGGTGGGAGAGTTCTGCAACTGGAGAAGTTCCCTCTCCGCCGACTCTTTTGCTAGCGTAACCTGTTCACAAAAATACTCAGCGGCCGTATCGCCTCGCTATACCACATAGATAATATAATCATGTACCTACCTACTATAAGAATGTAGGTACCATAAATAATCTCTATAAATAATCAGATAAAAGCGTTATGAATTTATGTAGAAACTGTTTTTTGCGTGTGGAATACATCGGAACTAACGGAGTTTGGGACCAGAAACACCACAAACGGACCAAAACCATGAGGAACCAAAACCATTTCTTTTAAAAGAAAATAATGCGATGAACCTTTACCTGTTGTACCAGTATGTCCCCATGTACCGCCTACTAAAAAAGGAAAGAAAATACCTGAGGACGCGGTGGTATTAAAAAGAAAACTAATATCGCATACATTTTAATTTCTATGGAATTCAAAACCACAGAGTTTATAAGTAAAGTCGTAGCTCCTTGCATTCCAACAGTATTGCAATAGAATAACCACAGAAATGGACAGTACCAAAGACTGATTTCCATATTTCTCATTTGAATTACGACGCGAATCGAGGTATGAAAAAACAGAATCATAAATCTGTTTTGATAAAAACTGGCTTTGGAAAATGAAAAAAGGAAATTAACATAATGTAAAGTAAACCGTTAGGCGAATCGAGGAATTAAATTTACCGTCGTGTGTATGATCGATGATATTTACTTACCATTACCGTTCTGGGTTTTATAAGCGGGACGTAAAAGCATTTTTACGGCCGTCAGCCTAGATGTTGATTTACGGCCGCCGGCGTCTATAACCTATCTCCTGTTATTTACCTTAACTGAATATCAAAATCAATAGCGTCAGAACATGCATATATTCAGATATTTTTATAGAAACCCCAGTCTTTAGAAGTAGATACGCTATTTATTTTTCGAATTGTCTTTAGGTCCTGAGGACATTTCTGTAATCCACTAGGGACATTTTTGTAATCATTATGTAAATTAACAATTATAATTTATATTTTATTTATGTAAAATAACTTGATTAAAAAAATGCGTAAACAGATCCTGTTTCGCAACTGGTAGATAACATTAATTTAATTGGAGTAATTAGGTTCATTACTTTAGGTGGCAACACTGTGAATTTTCCTCTTCCTTTGCTGATAAATTATAATGCGTTATTTACTTTGTTATTTCTTTAAACATCCAGTATACTAAAGTAAAAAATTTCAAATAAAAAATAGAACCGACTTCATACAAATCCTTAAAAATAAAATTTACTTAGCACAAAGTAATATGTATTTTGATTTACCAGATTTTATTCAATATAATATTGAAGTCGGCGCCAAGTAAACCCATAGGTTTAGGTAGGTATTATTAATGGCACCAACTTCAATATTATATTGAATAAAATCTGGTAAATCAAAATACATATTACTTTGTGCTAAGTAAATTTTATTTTTAAGGATTTGTATGAAGTCGGTTCTATTTTTTATTTGAAATTTTTTATTTTATTATTTTAAGTGACGGGTGGATCGAAAAGTATATCTATCTAGGTGTAAAGTTCTCATCAACACAAATCAATCAAGCCGAAACACAAGGTAACTACTGTAAATCGTTAAGGAATTCCCTCGACTGTCTTTCGGTTCCATCATCAGATCGACTCCAGACCTTCAATAAATTGTAGTACATTAAAGCACTTAATAAAAAAGTTAACAAACGCACTAGTTATCCCTACAATTTTCTGTGGTTGCCCTCGATTTCTCCTGGATTCCAGCATCAGATCCTGATACCCTGGATATGGGACCACCTCAGAAGTAGCCTCTTTCAAACAAAAAAAAAAATTTCAAAATCCATCCATAATTGGCGCCGCTATCGCGTAACATACATACAAAAAAAAAAAAAAAAAAAAAAACATAGCGTACGAATTGAGAACCTCCTCCTTTTTTGAAGTCGGTTAATTAGATACCAACTAAAACTCACAGCATGGTCTTTCAAAAAGTTGGAAAAAAGATTTGCCAATAATACTTTCAACATTAATGCTGATCTATAACGATGTCTAGACTAGGCTATAAATCTGTTATCATAACTATAAGTACAGGATAAAATTACGTAGCACCGAAACTTTTCATAACAGTTTCAGTAGCTGGGCTTGAAAGATGGCTGGGCGGCAGGGCTGTCAACAACTTACAGACTTAGGCGTTTGTCACAGTAATCTGCAGTCTGCATTTTTTTGCACTATAAGTAACAATCCTATGTTTCACTATGATTATCTTCCCAACGTTACGCAGCCTTAGAAGGACAAGACATGTATGTAATGAATAAATTACTAACTACAAAAAAATACGTACACGCCAAGTCAACATAATTACAAAAATTGGTAGGTATACAGTACAAACATTGGTGTGATTAACCTTTGTGCCATCCCTAGTTTTCATAAAGCTATTTCGGTGTCTCATATTGACCTATCAGGACCATCCTCTCAAAAACTAAACCTATACATATAGCATCTCCAGTCGTAAATTCTCTACTAACCTAGGGAGCATGTACATTGTACAGCTTAGTTATTACAAACAAAATCTCTACCTGCCTCTCATCTCAGCGTTAATTTCCAATGACAATTTTGGATTTGTAAGAAATGATTGCCGTTTAACCTTTCAACTTCCTTACGAGTTCCAAAAGGAAGGAACTAGTCTGTCTCCAGCCAGATGTATCAACTGCGCTGTCATGTAAATGTTTACGTGTCTACCTTACGGGATAATTCGGTGTAAATTAATCAATTAGTTGGTACCTGGTTATATCGTAATCTTTAATAGCGCACATTCAATACAACAAAACAAATTAATTAATACATCTAATTAGTAGGTACCTACGTAATTTTCCCGCATCGTAGTTTACAAAGACCAACTAAATTACATACAAATATTAATTTTAGCAATTTTTGTATTTTAGCAACACGTAAACAAAAACCCAAAAAATAAATACATAAATACTTATATGTATTTATTTTTTGGTTTTTTGTTTCCTGTAAAAAATACTGTATACATAGATATTATGGTCGCACCTTTATTTATCTCCTTTATTTACCTTCGTATTTTGTCCTACGTTACAGGCTGTGAGCTTATTGATATGTTAAAAAGTTAAAAGAGACAGGCGCTGGTGGTCTACCTACCCCTTACGAACTTTAACTTGGCTTAACGATGCCACATTACTGGTTACCGAAACCAATGACTTAACGAGCTTTCCCAAGCCCGAAAAATCTTCTAAATGACATTGCAGAATCTTCTACTTAATGTCGTGATCGTTTACAGAAGCTGACTAACTAAGTAAGCGAGGCTGCGTTTGCCTCTTAAGAAAATAAGAAATCCTTAAAAAGTTTTACTTTTCTTGAGAAAAATGAACATAAGCGCTCTCAAAGTTAAACGTTAACACCTTGACTTTTAATTATAGGTAACTGTGTAATAGATTTCAAAAGACTCCGAATTGTATAAAATCGTTGTAGGTAGCCGTTTAGTCGAAATGTGAAATGAGTTTCATTCAAACTCGATACCTATACGTATGTTTACGGGTTTACTTTGTCCAAATGCCTTTCAGTGTATTACACAACACTGAAAAGTGGAAATAAATCCCCTTCCTTTTCAAAGGAAATTCGATGGCTTAGCTGCGAACCCAATGGAAACAGGTTTTAGCGACTTAAGTGTATCTAATAGAAAATATTTTCCGTCTTGGATTACGTTATATGCCCTCGTTTACCTTTTGTGTGTTGAAAGACAGATGTACTGGAAATTGAATAATAGAATCCGGCGTTACATGTGTCGTAGAATGATAGTAAGAGACTTCATACACGGCAGCTATTATGTAAAGATCTGTACCTATTACATTTGAAACATCTTATTATATCTTTACATAGTACTTACCTATGTATACTTTCTTTGTATCTTAATATTAAGCGAGCGAATATAAAAAAAAAATAAGAGAATATAAGTCGATCAATGCGTTAAAATTATGGGATGTTAAACTGTATTATAGCTGCCGTTTGTGAGCTTCTTAACTCTCTGTGGTGACGGTGACGGGGATAACACTATTACCACAAATTAGATATAGTACAGATGGAAAACTCATGTATGTACTTTTTTTTCACACCTACCCTCTGCCGTAACACTCGCGCACAAATCAGTATCGAAAATTCGGTTGAGACCGCCTGAGCTCATGTCTGTGAACTCAGTGGGCGCTGTCTATGTGTGCGTAGCCTCAGCGAATTTAATAGATAGGTAAGTTTCCATCTGTACTATCTCTAATTTGGGCTATTACCGTGATAGCATCATTCACCGACGATTCGTCAATCCTAGCGCACAACAGCCAAGGATTTCCCTAACTAATTGCAACGCAGCAAAGATGGCTCAAAATCTTCGGATTGAAACGCATTTTGCAGAGGAGTTTATTCATTCGAGGATATCACGGAAGTATTACTAGGTACCTATTATGTGTAATTGATATGCATCATTTATGACCTATTATTGGCCACGGGAGCTTGCTCAATGCGGTGGCATAAGACCGAAAATTGTGGCCATCCTTGGGGGAGGTCTAAGTCGGCTGTGATAATGATGTATCATAATGTTTAAAATGAGGTTTGTGTTTCTTGTACTTTTTAGGGTTCCGTAGCCAAATGGCAAAAACGGAACCCTTTTAGATTCGTCATGTCTGTCTGTCTGTCTGTCCGTCCGTGTGTCACAGCTACTTTCCTCCGAAACTATACTCGAAACGAAACTCAAAATATTTTTTTCATCAAACCCATGCATGTGGGGTGGGGTATCCATAGATAGGTCTTCAAAAATGCAATTGAGGTTTCTGACATCATTTTTTTCTAGAGTGAATAGTTTGTGCAAGAGACACTTCCAAAGTGGAAAAATGTGTCCCCCCCCCCCCCTCTAACTTCTAAACTAAGAGAATGATAAATCTAAAAAAAATATATGATGTACATTGCCATAAAAACTACCAACTAAAATTGGTTTCAACGAGATAGAGTTGGTTGTTTTTTTTTTTAATACGTCATAAACAGCAATTTTCGGTTAGAAAAATCACTACTGCGAATGTCTTAAAACATCAATCAAAGTTACAACGAACTACACGAACTTTTATATTATGTTACTTGCTGCTGCGGAACCCTTCATGGGCGAGTCCACCTCGCACTTGGCCGGTTTTTTTGAAGGCGTTTGAATGCGCGTTGTTATGTGTGTACAGTTCTTATAAGATGAATAAAATTATGACACAGTTATAAATTCCCTGTAGCTACTATAATATTTAAATAATGTAAAACAATATACAGGTACTTTTATTAGGTTGAAACAACTTTTTATTCTAATAACATAAACGTACAATAAATTTATCAAAACATTAATCCAGCAATTAATTTTACTAAGAACCCTCTTTAAATAATTGGAATTAATTAAAATAAATTTGTACATCGTTTCTTTTAAACGCAAAGGAACGTGAAAGTTTCTTTTTCTTTTAATGAGTAAAGAATTAAAGATATTTATAAGTGTAAGTATGTCGAAGGACAAGCATGTCTGTTATTTTGCTTGGCATTTTGTACTAAACGGTTGAGGTATAATCCTGTTAAAGGAAATATTTCTCTAAATAGCTACCATTCCTGAAATATCCTTCTAAGAACGACACTAGACGGAGAGGTAGGGACCGTCATCTTAATCTCCAAAGGGGTAGGCAGAGGCATCGATCGCCTACAATTCACCTGAAGATTTTTTCCACATGGTGGTGAGCCTCTTGCCGTGTTAAAATGGACAGGCGCAGGTTGTTACTGCCCTCTGGGGATTTATAAAAAAATTAAATTTGATTATACGGAGTTAAACCATAGAATAACTGACTTAATAGTTCTACATGTTAAACTTGCAAATAATTCCTCTTTTTAAGGTATGCAGAAAATAAGGTTAATCAGGCGTTATGTAAAATTACCTATAATGGTACATGTATGTGTCGAAAATCCATCATAGAATGATAATAAAGAAGGAAAACAGATAATTATAGAGATAGGTACAAGGTTTGTATCAAATATTGTGAGCAAAGGTAGATGAAGTAACTTTATATGCAACTAAGTGCATCGCTGTACCCTCTTTCCTAAATAAAGTGGTTCTTGAGTTACATTCATCTCTGTTCACTTAAGTGTTTCGGTACGATACGAAGTGTAACAAATAAAAGGCCACCGAGCACAATGGCCCATTATGGTCCACGGCAGGTCAGGTAAACGGTCTGCCACCGTATTACCGTACGATTACGATACGATTTTGTACCGTACCGATTGCTAATCGTGGCGCAATCGGGATGTTGTCGGTTTTTTAGTTCACTTGAAAGGAATCAACGAGGTAGCGATAACTCATACACCCTTGTGTGAATAACTACGTAATGATGGCTTCTTGGTCATACGACGTGAATGCATGGACGCAAATTTACTGTTGAAGCATACCTACTTAGAAACGGTAGAAAATTAAACGCCTGTAAATTTCTGTCCACGCATTCTACCTGTTCGTTTATAGATGCTCTGAAGACAAACTTTCTGCGACTGAAACTATCGCGTGGCACTCGAAGTGCGACTGCTATTCTCGAGTCCACGTCATTACATATAAATAATCTGGCCGACCCTCAAAATTCCGAACGCTCATTTCGCCGATGATAAATTCAACGAATGGTTGTATGAAATTGATGTTGGTGTTGGATGGTTATAAAAAAAAATTACAATCATTCGTAAAACTGATCATCGGCGAAATGACCATTCGGAGTTTTAACAGTCGACCATACAACCATTCGTTGAATTTATTATCGGCGAAATGAGCGTTCGGAATTTTGAAGGTCGGCCAGATTATTTCGAAATTATGACATACGCCCGCTATTCTCTTTTACCCATTAAAAGTAAATTTGGAAAAAATAGCGCGCATGACCTGGAACTATTCTAGCTGGGTGCAAGTTCCCAAAAAAATTGCCACTAAAAATCCTTAAGAACTGTTCTTCTATGTTCGTCTGAATCATCCAATTCGGCCGATGTTCAGCCCAGGATTTATGATGCGGGACTTCTTTGAATTTCAGCGACTGATAAAACTCTTTCGCTGAATTCGAATGTACTCGCAAATATAATACGTTTGTACATAATAATATACAAAATCACGTAGGCACTTAGACACTCAAAACGTTTGAACGTGTGTCAACAATTGGTATTCCTTGAAACTGCGGTTATTCAAAGTAATTGTAATTCAATTTTGAAAACTAAACAAGACTTAGGTACCTAAGGGTATTTTAAATATTAGGAAGCATTAACATGCATCAAAATTACGCAGGGTGCCGACTGTTGGTCTTGTACTTATTATGATGAAAAATAATATTAAATTCCAATTCAAGATTACGCTTTTGACTACAAAAATAAAATAAAGTAATGATGAAAAACACACTGATACAGTCATGTCAGTGAAAATAAAATTTTCAAAAATTGCACTAAACCAAAATGAAGAATCATATATCATTGCTTATTTTCTTGCTTTATATATCACTAGCTGACCCGCGCAACTTCGTTTGCGTGATAAATGAAAAACCGCTCGACCGATTTTGTGCAAACTTCACATAAACCATCTACTAAATAGTCCGAACAAAGTCTAAAGACTTGGTTTGGATAGGTGAGCCCGTTCTTGAGTTATAAAATTACAACGAAAAGTGGCATTGATTTTTATATATATAGATTGTTAATTATAATAATAATGAAAATTCAATGCTCCATCATTTTATTTAATGCCTCATTCTAAATTATTGACATCAAATAAGCATCAAAAAGAAAAGAATATCACTGGCTTGGTACCTATCATATTTTATCGTTCTCTTTCCATCTATCATAACGACCCATTAAAATCTCCAGCAAATCATGAACTCACAACCACGCTCGAATCAAAAACATAACAAACGTAAACATAACTGACATAACCTCACATCACTTAAAATGACGGCCAATGATGACGTCATTGAAAAAAAAAAACGAAGTGTGAATAAAAATTCCCGATTACTACAAGTAATTATGCATGTGTGTGTCACGACCATTGCCGACGTGCAAAATCATTTTCCTCATTGGTTTGTTTACAAGCCGTCACATGCCAGCCAGTTCGTGGTTGAACATTGTTATGTCTAGAGCATTATAATGTGGGTTTCGATATATTTTTCTGTGCTTTTTACTTTTGCCAGCTGTGCCAATGTGGACTCCACAGGTAATTTCTATAATATATTTACAGATAATATTTTAATCTTTTTACAATTTTGATCGCATTCTTTTACAAAAATATTTTATTAAAAATGGAAACAGCGGTCTCATAGCCGGCCAAATTATGAATTTCCTCCTTATTTTGTGCTGATTGGTACTTTATTAATGTGAATATTGGTTAATTTGTTTTATTCCATATTTTTAATATTCATATTGCCATGTTATACTAGGTTTTGGAAATAATAAAAAGTGAATATGTGGGTACCGACAATAATTAAAAATATTTAGAAAATTCTTCTCCTTTCTTGAAAAAGACTTTTAGACATTAAAAGATTACGTTTCTAAATGAAAATAATAAATCATTATTAAGTGTTTAAATGCTTATAAACGGTAACTATTTAAGCAAAGACTAGACTGTAATGATTAAGTTTTCATTATCCGTTCATTAATAAGATTTAAATATTTATTTTATTCGGTGGCGCCAGTGGTTAGTGTATGCAACTGCCGTGCATAGATCTCGGGTTCGATTCCCGCGCCGGAACAAATACCTACTGTGGAATTAGGGTGTATTTTTGACGTGACAACGTCTCATAATTCAATGGAGCCGGCTGCACGTACGAAAAAACATGACGTATGCGGCGTTAACTCGCTCTGAGGCGTTCTATTTAAGGCTGAGTTGTCACGTTCAACTATCATCAGTAAACTGATTTTACGGACAACCGATTTTTGTATGTATAATGTATGCTATGTACTATTATTTATACTGTTGATTGATGGCACTTGGTGGAACCTGCTTCACATATTGAATAACGGCACTTGTACTGTTCCACAACATTTATATGTTGCATATAAATGTTGTGGAACAGTACAAGTGCCGTTATTCAATATGTATGCTATGTACCTTCGTAATTGTATGTATTTAGTAATATATTATGTAAGCAAGTATTTTTAACAGTTGCTTAGATCGTAAAGCACAAGTTTACACTTGCTTAATTTGTTTTTATTCTCTGTTTAGAAGCAATTCATTACTATCACATTAATTTAACGAGCTTTTCAAATATCCTAATGACTATATTCTTAGATAAAAGGTGGGTTCAGACAGCTTAACCACTCACAAAGCTCTTGCAACGACTAAGATTTAGAAATATCCATTTAGGTTGATTCGAAGTTGATGGTATTATCGTTAAACATCGTGTTGAGTAAGTCTGCAATGAGATGATTACAATATTATTAAGTTTCTCCTTTATGCGTTAATAAAAGTTGCAAGCGGAGGGCGAAATAGGGATTTTTGAGTTCACGACTTGCTTTGAGTGGAAATAAATATTACACTCAGTTCATAAGAGATAAAGACATAATAAAAGGTTTTTGAGAAAAATACTGTCCTTTAGAGCAATTGGGAGATAGACAGAGTGGATTTCGTTTTTGAAAATACTTCAGAGAGAGCACAATAAAGTTTAATAAAGATGAAAAAGAATAAATAAAGATGATAAGTGCGTATATCTGTAGAATTTAGTACATAATAAAATATAATTTGACCCTAACTTTTTTTTAATAATTAATAAACATAATGTTTTGCTACACATTTAGAGACTGCTTAATAAAAAATAAATAAATTATTTCTAGTTTCTATTATCGGATGATAAACTATCTGAGAAAAGATATAAGTGATAACATTTATCTTAGTAAGGTAAATCTGTACTTCCTTACGCGATTGAGCGATCACGTCAGTATATTAAGCAGTTCGTTCAAAGGTACCCGTTATCAGGTTGTGGCAAATGAATAGAATTACATAATTCACGACTTCAAAATATATTTATACTTAGGGGTACTTTAAGTCTCTAATTCTGAAAGTACCTTCTTTCCAATAAAAATGAAAGAATGAAATAAATCGAACTATTTGTGTAGCTATATTACAAAATACACGTGTTATTGTTTATTCCATCTCTCATTTTGGTAAAGACAATTTTTTTAGTACATATTTGACTTCAATGTCAATTACAAAAACCTTAATATCTTCAATGTACTTACATCATTTTGACTCACAGTCTTATTACAAGTATAGATTAGATTAAAGAAAACGAACAAGTGCAATAAAGGAAATGAAAAGTCAGACAATTACATAAACCACAATTTTCAAGAAAATTTAACTTATCGATAACAGTAAGACCACCTTTATTTTAACAATTTTTCATCAGCTAATCACATTGAGATTCACAGAATCTATATAATTTGAATTTTAATCGATCACCATACTTTGCATGACTCTCGCTTTTTCTACTTTCCTAAGTGTCTTCATACACGCTCATCATTTAATCCTGACCTATCTTTTACTTAAAAAGTATTGAACTTTACCTACATACGTACGCCGAGGTGGAACCCTACACGTTTGCCCATTCATAATAATATGATCATATCTCATAAATCTTTGTCGTCAGTCGCATTTCTATATATCCTCTTCACGCGTTCGAACCATCTAAGAATTCTACTAATCTTAGTCACTAAGTACATCTTCTGTAAATATATCTCAATGACTCACGCTGTTATTTTCTTTGTCCATCTATGTGTTAACAGGGATTCATGAAACTTGGGTTATACAAAACTCACATCGTCTGGTCTTTTGTTCTAGCACTACAATGCGGTCTGAATGAAATAGCCGTTGAACGCAGGACAATTTGTCCGCCGCAAAATTGCGAAATCGCGTACACTGAATATGCGTGTGGCGATTACCAGAATATTATAGAACCTGGATGTGATTGCCTTCCTAATTATCTTCGAAACGGCAGCGGTATATGTATTCTGAACGATGATTGTCCGTGTAAGTATTTAGCTGTACCATTTGCTAGAGATGTACGTGAAATGCAATATTATTTCTCTCTTCTCTAATAGAAGATTTCAATTGGGATGAGATTTTTAATTTACGAGTGTCTTCCATCTGTTGTCTTACATGTCAATAAACTAGTTTTACTGTAAGCGGATCACATATAGCAGGGCTAGTGCATTCTTCAAAATCGTATTGCAGAATAAGCACTAGAAAGTGTTAAATCTACATTGACTTTCAGACGGGTCGCTTCATTTTGTCGAACTAAATACATAAAATATGCTTAAAAAATTTTAGGCAATAATTAAACTCACACGACTTGTTACTTTACATTTTAGATTTCGGGTCTTTTTCGCGTAGGTCTATCTTTGTTTACCTCTCGACGTTTCGGCTATATTGCAACAGCCGCGGTCACAAGTAGATTCTGATAAGTCTGACTTCATATCAACAGGACTATAATTTGTGTTATTTTTTAGATCCAACAACTCAAATATGCGGTATAAATGAAATAGCAAGAGACTGCAAAAAAATATGCCCACCGCAGACTTGTCAGAGCAGATTAGCTTTGTATAGATGCCCTGAAAAAGTTCCTTGTAAACCAGGATGTGACTGTGTGTCTAATTATTTAAGGAATTCGGAAGGTGTTTGTGTACGAACTGATCAATGTGATTCATGTAAGAGCATTACATTAGTTTATTGCTATTTAGACAACCTTTCTTCGAAAGGACTTTCTTTCCTTCTTCATTTTCCTGTCATTTTTTTTGTTGATCTTTAATTCATAATTTATTGCACAATCTCACCCATGTCTTATCTAGGGCCCTTGAGCTTATGTAATTGCTTTGAAAAACTTTTGAATACAATAGATATTTTCTGCATTCTTTTTTGCTACAGCCCCGCCCAAACAGTGCCCTATTTCTGATGAGTGCATCCGGACTTGCTCTTCACCAAATCCTCCCAACTGCCCTTACAAACCTGCTAAAACTAATCATGATGGTTGCGAGTGTCAAGAGGGCTATATTCTGTCTGAAGTTGGAGGAAAATGTATCAAAATTGAAAATTGTCCAAGTAAGTAAACTAGTATTGTTCTAAATTAGGTGTTGTATTAAATTAACGAAGATTGGTAACCATTGATGGGTGAGAGGGACCTACCTGCCATTTTGTGAAGTGGGGCTTTATAATTTAAGTGATAATTATTATCAAAATGTTTTGTTTATCAAAAATATCATAATATTAACAATTTTTTAACGGATTTAGTAGGGCCTGTCATAGAATTCTATCATCGCACCGCTCGCCACAGACAGGGTATTCATCCTCACACGTTGCGTCCTGAGCGCTCGAGCACGGTGAGACGCGATAGAGGCTTTCTTCCGCGTACGCTTAGGTTGTGGAATGATTTCCCTGCTTCGGTTTTCCCAAACGCCTACAGTATGGGGTTCTTCAAAAGGGTACTTGAAGGTTTTTACAGGGTCGGCAGCGCGATTGTGGCGCCTCGGGTGTTGCAAGTGTCCATAGGCTGCGGTGACCACCGGTGCATCTGGTGCGGCCGTATGCTTGTCTGCCACTCTAGTGGTATAAAAAAAAGAAATGTTGATGTAAAAGCACGATTGCTTTTTCTGGTTGAAAACTCAAACATAATCTTTATTTTCCATTGCGTTTTAAGGAAGGGATTTAGCGAAATGGTTGATATTTCAGGCAATGCAACTTGCAATGGTGATCCGCACGCCAGGGCAAAGCAATGTCCACTACCTTGTCCATCAACATGTGAATCCCCTAACGCTACTCCATGTAAAAAGATGTGCGACCCAATCGGCTGTGAATGTGAACCGGGCTACTTATTTGTTGAGGAAAGAGGAAAATGTGTATTACCTGATGATTGCCCAAGTAAGACATTTTGTTTACAAGAACACATAACAGCCACAAGATCTATTTGTTGTGACAATATTGAGTTTACTTATATGAACTGATACTCCTTACAGTGGGTATGTTTTAGAATCAATTTGCTAAGAAATTCCTGCCTTAAAATACCTTAAATAATGATAAGTATTCCTACCCAAGGAATACTTATCATTATTTACGTCGAGTACCTACTACTCGACTACCAATGGCCTTTTACGACTACAAAGTTCAGCTTACTAGATATCCGATAAATATTTACTTGTCTATGTTATACTTACAAACACACTCAACTAACAAATGCCCATTTGTTTTTGTAGAAGGAAACCCTTGCCCAGTGAATTCAGAATTTCGTCAGTGCAAGTACAATTGCCCGCAAGATTATTGCCCAGTGGACGATGAAACAGACAGTATTGTTTGTGACCCATTGCCTACCTGCTACTCAGGCTGCGCGTGTAAGCTGAATCACAGAATGTTGAGTTACGAAAACGATACATGCGTAGTTTCTTCAGAATGTCGTAAGTATTCTGTACTAGATGACACTCGTGGCTCCACCTGTGTTGAATTCTTTTCCCGTTCCCGCTGTCTCGCTTTCCTGTTGCGATCTTATTCATGGGATAAAAACTAGTTAATGTATTATTTCACACTATATCCTTCTATCCTTGTACCAAATTTCAGCCAGATCCGTTCAGCCGTTGGAGCGTAAAAGAGGAACAAACATCCAGACATTCACAAATATTGTCATTTATAATGTCTTGTTTAGTATTCCTTTGTTATTTTCTGAGGAGTGTCTGTTTGTATTGAAATTGGTCAGTTATTTCCAGAAGAGTTTCGCACAATCGGGAAACTCCTGATCTGGGAATAACTGTTTACAAAGAATCACACGGTTTGCAGTTGCAGTTATACAATTTCCAGCCTTTTGCTTTGAAAAATTTATCAAAGTTCTTTTTTTACAGCTCCTGTAAAATGTCATAGGCCAAATGAAGTATGGGATGGATGTCCTTCAGAGTGTTTCTCTGGATATTGCACAGACAGGGAATATCAAGACGTCACTTGTAATAGTTTTGTGCTAAACTGTCAACCTAAATGTGTTTGCCAGCGAGGTACTTTCAGAAATGCTTCAGGAATATGTGTTCCGGAATCCGAATGTCGTTAGTATCGTATTCCTTTTTTTAAATTTATTATAAGAAGACATTCGTCTTTAAACATATTTTAGAGACTTAACACCCCAAGAGATGCCCAAAAAAAACACAAAACGCCAAAATTGGTGACACTTTTGAGAGAGACGCGTATTCGCTTGTACTGTACCATTCTATATTATCAGGCAAAAATGCATGGTAAAACCTCCAGCAGGTACAACTCAAAACTGACAGCGTAGGGTTTAGTTATGTTCCATCCCAATACAGTAAAGACAACAAGTTTTTTAGCAGTGCATTGTGTCAACTAAACTAAAAATACTTACTAATATTCCACAGTTTCGGTGTTTGTTTAATTTTAGTACAACACTACATGCTCGGGACCTGACATGTAGGTGTGTGTCCTACTGTCCTAGTGTATTTTAACTCCATGTCTCACATAACACTATTTTGCTAAACGTTAAAAATAAACTATGTTTTTTTTAGCTCCACTTTGTTCTGTTCCTAACGAATGTCAGCGTACTTGCGGTTCACCAAGCCCTCCAAACTGCCCTTATAAGCCGTCTGAGACCAACATAGATGGCTGCCAATGTTCGGAAGGATACATACTGTCTGAAATTGGAGGACAATGCATAAAAATTGAAGACTGTCCTGGTAAGTTTTCATAATACCAATGATACTTAGACTTTTTTAAGTACTAAAATAAGACTTTATTTTCTCTTCATGGTCACGTTATGGTTTACTTTTTTATCAGTTTTGCAACGTTTTGAATTGGTTTGAATAGAAATAAATTAATTATTTCCATTCTAAGGTAACAAATTGGGTTTAGTCATAAGAAATATAAATAAAAATAAAGATTCACGGACATTTCACACAACGCTATCTGATCCCAAAGTAAGCTAGGAATAACCTGCTTGTGTTATGGGTATCAGACCACGGATATTAATATTTATATACTTACTTTTTAAATACATACATATTATACATGGAAACAGCCAGACTATGAAGAAGAATGTTCAACAGAAACTAAATAGATCGACCCGTTTTATAACATTTTATGTATAATCAATCAAATCGCCCGATGGCATTATTACGCTGCTGGACGTAAGCCTCTCCCAATTTAAGCCACAACATAGTCCTACGCCTTTTGCATCCAGTCCCAGACTGCGACCATCTCTTTTTTCTTTTCCTTATTATGTAACATAATCATATAATATATTTATCTGTGGTTCTACGCGTATGTCATTAAGTTAATAGTCTCCGCAAACAAAGAATTACGAAATTCCTTATTTACTCAAATGCGGAAACATGAACTATGACCACATTTATTTGGTTACGACCAAAATAACAGATGACCAATGTTTGTTAACCAACTAAAACATTTAAATAGTTTGTAGGTACTTACTCAAAATTCGAGTTGCTAGCTCCTACGTTGGTCACTATTAGCATAACATGATTTACTGCATGTGCTGAGCTCGAAAATTATTTTACTTTAGCAAACCCTCGGCTCAAATTAGAATATTCAGCAAATATTCAGAAATGTTTCTTTAATGTACTACATGAAGGACAAATCGTGTTTGCATTTATATTATGTTAAGCAGTTTGTAGCCTGACTTTGAGATAATGAAGTTTACTGTTTAGAATTTAGGTTCATATACAAATCTGAGAAGATTTTACGCAAAATGGCGTCTGACCTCAAACGAGGCAAAGCTTACTATGAAATAAATTTGAACGCAATGTTTTTCTCCGAATAGGTATAGCAAAAAAATAAGGAAGGCATATGTACAAGTAGCAGTAGACTGCGATGGTCTGAATAGCTTGTTTGATTTGTGCAGTTTTGCATTCGTACACTGGCATCTACATCAAGTATGTACGAATTCAAAATTGTACAAATAAGAACCCGAACCGATTAGAATTTATCCTAACTCTCGAGCATACACCATTTAATACCAAGGAAAAACCTAGGTGATTAGTGAATCACTTGAGAATCGTGTACTGAATATTCTAGGTGAAAGAGGCTGCAACGGTGACCCCAATGCTAGAGCAAAGCAATGTCCTACGCCTTGTCCTTCAACTTGCGACTCTCCTGAAGCCATACCGTGTCGAGCCAGATGTGAACCGATGGGCTGTGAATGTAAGCCTGGCTTCATATTCTGTAAGAAGAGTGGCAGGTGTATTCCACCTGAGCAATGTCCAGGTAAGACACTAAGTTTTTTTTTTTAAATTTAGAGAAGGATACAATGTACGATTAGAAAGAAAGTACTTATTCCTTGTTGTCCAGATGAATGATGTTCACGTATTGAATAGTCTAAAAGTATTCAAAGGAAACATCTTATGCAAAATTATTACGACGTGACCTGTTAACCTTTGTATCTGAAACACTTTCTTCTTTTTACTTGTGTCATTTCCCACGAATGCAGTGCCGAATTCGACCCGAATAAATCTACATGGTCTCCCCCATTCTAGCACCGGACCCCAAGTAACTCCTCGGAAGAATGTCCCAAAATTTCCGGTAGAATCCAAACCCTGGGTTCAATTTTATTTAATTTATCTTAATAAAATTTGTCTTTTGTGACCAATGTTTTATACTATTTGGATAGAGATTCCGAGATCTGGAACTGGGAACAATCGTTATGATAATATTAGTTAATATTCTCTTACTAATTTTGTGGTCTGTTTTATTCTGTGATCTTATTTGTACTTTTCCCTGCAGGTGGTAATCCTTGTGGCCCAAATGCTAACTTCGTAGCCTGCAAGTTCGGTTGTCCAACACAATATTGTCCAGTTGATGACAACAGAGGTATCCTAATTTGCGAGCCTAGTCCTTTCTGCTTATCGGGTTGTGCCTGCAGACTGAATCATAAATGGTTAAGTCGTGAAGATAGAAGATGCATTGTGTCTTCAGAATGTCGTAAGTAACAACAAATCACTAGCTAAGCAATCAATACACCTTACGAGTATATTATCAAGAGAAAAGATTAGATTATTTGTTTGCATAGAATAGGCTTCGAAACTACTGAAACGGTTTGAAAAACTTTTTTACAGTTGGGAAGCTACACTATCCCCAGTGAACATGGGTAAATAATATATTTATTCTCGTATTCCCACGGGAACGAGAGCTACGCGGGTGAAACCGCATGACTAGTTCTATTATATTTTCATTCCAATCTAAGCCTCGATGAGATGGAGCGATTTTGCTAGCTACGCGCCAGCGTGTTCGCGAGCAGCTTCTCAACAAGCTCCGGTACATTGAATTTTTCTACAGTCCCTTTTGACCATCCCATTGTAAATCAATCGGTAGTTTTTAAACTTGCTATCTAGTAGCTTGTAAACACGCTCAGTGTGATCGAGGCTTTCCGATGTGAAAAAATGATAAAAGAAATAACCACACTTTCCCATGTATATTATTAGCATAATTGAATTTATAGGATATAAATTCTAAAACATTCTAGATACCTACCCTTTTATAGGCTTTGAGGTCAATATCAACATTTATATTTATACAACTTTACCAGTTACCAATCACCAATGAACTGGTAAAACTTTTTGGGACGGGCAATGTGATCTAGTGCTTGTAAAGATCACTCTTATTGCGTTTGAAATGAAATGGGTAGGCCAGCATTTCAGTGGTTATTTTGTTTATCTGAAAGCATGAATTTATGGAACTAGTGACCCGTTGACTATTTTTATAAAAATACTTATACTTATAAAATTCAACTGATTCATCGTAATTCACGTATCAGAATCATACAAACAATAAATTGTCATTTATATTTATTCACATCTGAAATTTATCAAAAAAGGTAGCGTGACGTAAGTCTAGTGAAGAAACAGCAAAGTCTTCGGCGAAAATGAAAAGTTTTCGAGTGGATACCTGTGTTTCATTACGAGATTTATGAAGTGCCGAAGAAAAAGAAAAGTAACTTTTTGATATTCTTTTCAATATTATTTTATGAGAGTTATATCACAATAGGTACCTACATACATACTTTGTAGATCATATTTATTAACTTGCGATTCTTATTAAAAAGAAAAATTTCTGAGTGGTAAGATTGAACCTTTATCTTTAAATCACACCCGACATCGTCACTATCTGTGATAAACATATTTTTGGCCGATAACAGCCTTGAAAATTGTCTCCTCAAAATTCGGAACGGAGACTCCAAAATTTTGCAGTACCTACAAATCATAAAACGAACGGCGACACTAAGTAACACATGTCATATTTCTTCTTCCAGCGCCAGTGAATTGCACGAGACCTAACGAAGTGTGGAGCAGTTGCCCTTCAGCATGTCTAGCAGAGAGATGTGAAGACGTTGACCATCAACCAACCGCGTGTAACACGTTTGCCGTGAATTCCTGTAACCCAAAATGCATCTGTGAAGAGGGTCACTTCAGAAATGGTGATGATATTTGTGTGCCATCCCGTGGTAAGTTTTTAGCTTCTATTTTTTTGCTGATTAGAGTAAAGTGGCAATAACAACATTTGCAAACTTCGATACAAGAAAAGCAGTGTAAAAAAATCCCTTCAGCCTGATAATTCGGTACTTATCTGATGTGTGCATAGCGATGACTTCATATTTTCTAAATTGATGGATCGATTAAGAAGCAGTTTATTTTTGTAAGCAATTTAATGCAATTGAGCAAGTTGTTAGCTAGAATAAAAATATGTGAAGAAATGTTTAAAGAGCAACGCAAGGGTCTGAATTCTGAGACACATCAACCAACGCCCGCAAGCAAAAATAGCTCAAATCTATTTGACTAAAAGCAGTTACTGATGATAAGTATAACCAAAGTGAACGAGCTTAGGAGCAAAAATGATTGTTTTTGATACCATTATGCCTTTATTCCTGAGGGGATAAGTAGGTATAGGTAATTACAGATCCAAGTATTGACAGTAGCTTGCTGGTCCCACGTAACGAGGGTAAGCCTATACGGCCATCGCGCAATTACAGGAGAAAATCTATAACCGTTCTGTAATGCAAATCAAGATTTCAGGTCAAATGTCCACAAACAAATTCATTTCCACGGTTTAACAATTTGTGAGGTTATTAAGTTATAGGTATTAGGGTGAATACATTACATTGATTTTCTTTTCTGTTTCAGAATGCTGAAAATGGATCTTCCGAACATTTTCCATTTACATCGCTTTGTTTTTTTCGGTACTTATCAATACGAAACAAATAACCCCAGGCTTGTACAATAAATATGAATTATTTGATACTTGTTTCGAGAAAGTTCCATCTCGCGAGAATAAATCTGTATTGTCTTAACTTTGTTTATAAGTATTTCGTTCGTCGATCAGATCATAAAATGAATGTTGAAATAAAAAGTCGAAGCGTCCAAGTTTTTGTAAGAAGATTAATCACCCTAAGCTTTAAAGTTTCCTTTGATAACAGAACAATATGACTAGACTAAGTGAATTAAGCAGTTAAGTGTTCTGCTATTTTCAAACATGTAAAAATATTTCCATAGCTAGAAGTACGACTTAAAAATTATACAATTACTTGTAATAGAATTCAAAACATAATACGTTAGTAGTCCTACATGCAGTATCTATGTCTGTTAGAGGATATTGTTCTAACTGAGGCCATTTGTTCTAAGGAATGGTCCTTTGAGTTGGATCATTTATTCGAGCCTCCAACAAGTGTGCCTGTGTTTCAGGACATTAATAGTAATAAATTAGTAAACTTAGCTACCTAGTTATATTATACGTACACATGAAAGAATGGATGTAAAATTTCATATTTGACTAAGACTGGGTACAAAAATGTTATAATATTGTAATAATACAAAGTTAAGCTATATTGTACAAGCTTTTAATTTACTACCAAGCATTTCAATGAACATGACATGTGCCTTCAACTTGAAAAGATATTAAGGCGGTGAAGCATAGTTTAGGTATATAATAATGACTTTTAAATCTGTATTTTGTACTTATGTTGTTTTCTAGAATAAAATTTATAACATGTCAAATTATAATAAAAGTTATTCAATTCTTTATGAGTTTATTTGACCGACCTTTCCCTTTGCTATCTACTTTTTGCTATATAATTCAATCTAGAACCTATTACGATGATAGAAACAATACGATTGCATGCAACTACATTATTCTACCTGGACAACTACGAAGCCTGGTAGGCTAAGGAAGTAAGGAATATTTATGTGTAAAAAGCTGTTTTCTTTACCTAACTTATTCGTGACCTATCTAAATCTAACCTACTCGTCATAGGTATAAACTATCTGTGCTGTAGCGTCATGATCTAAGGGAAATCACTCGTTACCGCCGACTTACCAGCTTTGTCATATTATTATTAACACGTTGAACGCCAGGCATAAAAACGTGGATATCCCAGTCGGCCGCGGCGGACACTGGTGTCTGCCAATGTGCCGGGTCACGTAGGCCGCGGCAGACACTGGTGTCTGACGTGACATTGATCACTTCCGAAGCCTCTGGGAGGCCGACGGACAGCGATTAGACTGTTTTTATTACGTCAATGGACCCGCATGGCCCCACAGTACTTCCTTGCCGCTTGGCCCGAGAAAAACCAAAAGGACTTAGAAGGCTTTTCAATAAATTGTTGTCAAATATATTCTAGGTACGTAAAGTAAGTGTTTTGAATTGTTCAATTGAGTGATATTATAGTTAGATAGACAGAATTTCAGCCTTTATAAAGCAAAAAATAATAAAAAAATCAATAATAATAAATAATATCAATAATAATCGCGCTGTGGACTATCGTGTCGATAGGACGTGTTTAACGCTGTGCTTAAAAAAATCTTGGATCGTCAACCTTTTTTTTTTTTTTACTGTTGATTATTATCTAGTTATCGAGATAATAATGAATAAGTGTGCATTGTGTGAATCGTCTTTCACGGATGGCGTTCAATGTTCTGCCTGTGAGAATCAATTTGATTTTGGCTGTGCGGGTATATCCGAAGGTGGATGGAGAAAATTGGGGGTTGAGCGCAGATCGGCTTGGAGATGCTCATCGTGCCGAGGATCTTCACCTGCGATGGCAAATATAAAGGAAAAAGTGTCATTAGAAAGTCTTCTCCGGGAGATCCGTGACATAAAACTCAAACTCACTGACATCCCTACGCTGTTGGAGGACATTAGGAGCATTAAGAGCGAAATTAAAGATCTAAAAGATTCATGTGAATTTTCTGGAGCGAGGCTTGAGGAGTATACAACTAGACTTGTCGCCGTAGAGAATAAAGTAGCAGATATTGAAGTTAAGCAAGTTCATTTAGAAGAATCAATACTCGATATGCAAGATTTGGTCTACAATGGCGAGCAGCGTTCACGACTCAATAATATTGAGGTAAAGGGGATACCTCAAAAAAAGGACGAGAATCTTTTCGGCATTGTGGAAAAACTATGTGGTAAAGTTGGCTATAGTTTCCCCAAAACTGCAATTAATTACATTTCACGTGTTCCAACTTTTAACCCTAAAGAAAAATCCATTATTATTAGTTTCATCAATCGATATATAAAAGAAGATTTCATAGCGGCGGCACGAGCAGTTAAGGTGATCAAGGCGGAGGATCTTGGGTACCTAGACAACCAAGGACGGATTTTTGTAAACGACCATCTTACTGCAGGCAATAAACAATTATTAAACAAGGCCAGGCAGTCCGCAAAGGAACATAACTACAGCTATGTATGGGTTAGATTTGGCAAAATTCATGTTCGAAAAAACGAAACTACAAGGTCCTTTATAATATCCAAGTCATCCGATTTAAACAAAATTGTGTAATCAGTTTCCATGTTCTTTTTATGCCGCAATGCTTTTTAAAGTTGATTAGACTTAATATTGCATGTTTTGATTTTATATTTACTCTAATTTTAATTGCTATCATAATGTTGCTGCTTTGTAAAAGGTTATGCAGCCCTGACATGATGCGCGTGGTGGTATATCGCTATTGTTCTCAAACTGCAGTCTTTTGTACAGCATGTTGTGCTATTTACATTAGAAAACAAAGTGCTGACTATATAACTATCTCTCTTGCTCTAATGCATTTGCCTAACCTAACCACGGTGGGCGGGGTGCGTCACGTATGCTGTGTCAATAGTTTTAGATA
This sequence comes from Miltochrista miniata, assembly GCA_933228765.1. Lineage (NCBI taxonomy): Eukaryota > Metazoa > Arthropoda > Insecta > Lepidoptera > Erebidae > Miltochrista > Miltochrista miniata. The sequence goes on from OW121756.1 coordinate 27,027,995, forward strand.
TTTTTATTGTAAGAATAGTTTAGTCAAAAAATTTTTGTTATACCTACGTAGCGTTGAAATGTTGATATGTTATACGTTCGTAAAATTTCGTTTATGGGCTTTTAGTGACGATATTTTTGTGTCTAATATGATGCTAATTTTGTTTTACAGCAATGTCTTTGTCTAATTTAAGGGTGTACTATCAAAATGTTCGTGGATTACGTACTAAAACTAGTCGGTTCTATCGCAGATTGTGTCTTTCAAATTATGATATAGTACTAATAACGGAATCTTGGTTGTTGCCTAGTATTAGTGACTCGGAGTTGTTTGACGACCGGTATGTAGTGTGGAGACGGGACAGAGATTATCAGTTGACTGGACAGACTCGTGGGGGGGGAGTACTTGTTGCCGTTCGTAAGGAATTATGCGTCACGGCTCAGCCGAAGTTTTATAGTACAGCGGAGGATATGTGGCTAACATTACCGATGCGGCAAAGTGGTATTAGTTCATCATTTACTTACAATTTAAGTATCGGTCTTCTATACTTATGTACTCAAAACTTGGGTTTATCTTTTTCAAATCAATTGAATAACTTTCTTACAAAGCTTGAGGGGATTGTAATAAATAAGCCGCAAGACAAATATTTAATAGTAGGTGACTTTAATATGAGTGACATTAAGTGGTCAACATTTAGTAGTAGTGGTGAGACGTACATGATACCGGGCAATGTAAACTCAGTTAACGAATGTTCCTTGATTGATTCCTTGTCTTTGCTCAATTTGCGACAATTTAATGGCGTACCAAATAAGTTTGGTAGGATTTTAGACCTAGTGTTGTCTAATGATTTGGTGTCTGTATTTGGCTGTGAGGAACCTCTAGTGCCTGTTGATCCGAATCACGGAGCGTTACTTATTGATGTGAAGTTTATGCCAATATCCTATTTGAAACCAGAACTCCGCATTAAAAAACTTTTTGCTAGATGCGATTACATGAGTGTGAATCAGGATATTTCTAACGTCGACTGGGAAAATGAATTTAAGTCCAAACCTATCGAGAAGGCGTTGGACTGTTTTTACTCACTTGTTAATAATATGATTGATAAACACGTTCCTACAAAATTATTAAAGAATGTCCAGCACCCGGTATGGTATTCACCTGCATTAAAGAAAATTATCAAGGAAAAATATAAATACTACAAAAAATTTAAGTGCTATGGAAATTTATCGGATAGAAATTGCTATGAGTTATTGAGAGAGCGAGTTAAACGGTTGGAAACTGAATGCTACCAAACTTACGTGAAAACAATAGAAAATTCTATTAAGAGTGACCCCAAGCAGTTTTGGAAATTTGTTAAATCTAAAACTAACACATCTAACATTCCGAGTTCTATTTGCTACGGTGAAACCACGGCTACCGGTTCTAAAGACATTTGTGATCTATTCTCTGATTATTTTAAATCAACTTTCTTACACCCTACCGAGCCTAGTGGTGATGACACATATACGTGCAGTGATTCTGTATCGGATATTAGTAGCATCGCAGTGGAACAGGATCAGGTGACTAAATTACTTAAAACCCAGGATTTAAGTAAGTCGGCGGGACCTGATCAGATACCTGCTATGTTATTGGTTAACTGCGCTGAGACGATGGCCTTGCCAATTAGCTTGCTGTTTAGACAGTCATTGACTGAGTGTGTGATGCCCTCAATGTGGAAGTCTGCTTTTGTGACACCCATTCACAAAAAAGGTGTAGTTACGGACATAACTAATTATAGACCGGTGTCAAAGTTGTGTATAATCGCAAAGATCTTCGAAAAGCTCATTCACACTCAGTTATATGCATCACTTAAAAATGTTATTAATACAGATCAGCACGGGTTTGTCAGGGGCAGGTCTACTGTTTCAAACCTGGTTACTCTGGATGATTATATAACACTTAATATGAGTCAGGGGAGGCAAGTTGATGTCGTTTACACTGATTACAGCAAGTGTTTTGACAGAATTGATCATTTTATCCTAATTCGGAAGCTTGCTTGCTTGGGAATAAGGGGAGACCTCTTAAGATGGTTTACGTCTTATATTTCTAACAGATCACAAGCGGTTGCACTAAATAATTGTGTATCCAATTGGGTTACTGTACCAAGTGGCGTACCACAAGGATCCCTTTTGGGTCCATTATTGTTCGTAATCTTTGTAAACGACATTGGCAAATGCTTCCGGTCGTCCAATCTGCTTTGCTTCGCTGACGATATGAAGATATATGCGTCTATATCTTCTCAGGCTGATGTCATGGCACTTCAAGCTGATTTAACGAGTCTCGACAATTACTGCACACAAAATAGAATCGATCTGAACCCCTCTAAATGCTCCGTGGTCACTTTTACTCGAAAACGTCACGTTATTCCTACTGAATATTATTTAAAAGGACAGAAGTTGGTCAAAAGTGATAAGATACGCGATCTCGGTATTGTATTTGACTCAAAACTAATCTTTGACGAACATATTGATAGCATAGCTAGGAAGGCATCGCGAGCTTTAGGTTTCGTTATGCGTACCTCATATAGTTTTAAGGAAGTTAAGACTATTAAAATATTATATTGTACCTATGTTAGAAGTATATTGGAGTATGGGTCAGAGGTCTGGAATCCTAGATATGATAAGTACATTGAAAGGTTGGAAGGCATTCAGAGAAAGTTCGTCAGATATCTATGCTATCGCACTAAATTATTATACAAGTCTGATGACTACCTTAAGTTGTGCGCCAGATTCCACCTACTTCCTTTAACACATAGACGGAGAATTGCAGATGTTATGTACGTGTTCAAAATTCTATGCAACCGTGTGGATAGTCCTGACCTTCTGTCAAAAATTAGCGTTAATGCACCTGCAAAAGTCCTGCGTCATTATAAGCCCTTGTATGTACCAATTGTGACATCCAATTACCGTCAAAATACCTTTTTGTGGAGAGCGTGTAACACGGTCAACGCGGAAAGCTTGCAGCATAAGTTTGACATATTCAACGATAGCGTGGCGTCAGTCAGAAGGTTGCTTAGCCTGGAGTTCTTTCAGCAGTACCAATAAAGTGTGAAATGACGAATCTGCTATTTGGAATTTTGTATCTCGCTCAGTAATAGGAATAAATGTTCTTTTTCTTACCTGTCATGTATAACTACAAGTTAAGATAAGGTGTTATATAAATTTATAAGTTAAAAATATGTAATTATATAATGTTAACATAAGTCGTATGTATAGTCCACAGTATATTATAACTATTCTGATTTGTATCAGTGAGGACCTATAATTGGCTGTGTGACACTAACTTAAATAGTTTATTCATTTTTTGTGGCTGTTGGTCCTCCGAATAAATAAATAAATAAATAAAATAAATAAAAATAAATAATCTAAAAAATAATAATGAACTTCTGAACTATGTTATCAAGTTCAGGATATCTGTTGCACCAACAGATATCCTGAACTTGATAACATATATGTTTACAACACATACTAAAAAAATACTTTAGGTTACAAATACGCGTGGTGGAAGGGGCCGACAATGTGACCCGCGCGGCCTCTGCGATAGGAAAACCGGTTTTACTCTCTCACAGGCCATGACGGACACTGGTGTCTGCTATATAATATCTCAGGAAATAATGACAATATCGCTATTCCCGTAAGTTGGCTATCAATTTTGAGTTATTTCCTAAGCATATTTACAAAAAAAAACCACTGACGATTTTGGACACTTCGTGGTAAAATGATCTGGTCTCAGGGGAAACTCACCTGGCGGACACCATTGTCCGTCATGGCGTTCAACGTGTTAAAAGTCGTATACCACAGCTGCCACAGCAACCAACCGAATATCCTACGAGGTCTCCTTATCAGTATTCGCTATCTTGTCGCATTGAGTAAGCGCTCAGAATGATGTAAGTATAGATATTATTGCATATCGTTCTATCCTATCCTAAATCTCTCCTGACTATTGATACCTAGCAATCTTTAAGATAAACTTATTTTGTAGCTATGTCTTATTGGTTACCTAGGAGCATTTATTTATCACTTGTTAAGTAGGTACCAGAAGTTAGAACCTCTTTGCTGATTGCTTAAACCATCGGATACCCTATTTCCATCTGCCGCATTTGCTATGCAAATGGATGAAGGAAAATAAATTGACTCACTTTTCAAAGTAACTTATACCTTGATGTAAAAGGATAGACAGGCTACGTGTAAAACACTCAGTAATTTTATGATGATCAACTATGAACCAATTTAAAAAGTTCTTTTCATAATAGCCTTCTTCGGACTTCTACGAATATTTTAAAAAGAAATGCCGCATTGGTCTTGTTTTTGTAAAGTTATTATGAGGCTTAGAAACTTTATTAGCATATTCGCTTTTAGGTTATGACAGCAGAATTTTTGTTGTGCGGTAAGGAAGATTATTTCTGTCTGAAAATACAAGTTGTAAAGCCTTAGTTTCAAACTATTTACCTCGTTGTTTTTGACTGGTTCATGATTATTCCATCTCATTTCTAAGGATCTTGTCTACCTACTTTTCTGTACATTCTATCAAACTTCGAGGTGCAATTTAGGTTCCTAAACGCTAAAACTAAAGCATATCTGGCTCCATTATTTAATAAATGCACCCTCTTCCTACTGGCATTACAATGGTCCTTAGCTGTTCTATTATTTTATAATAACAGAGATGTTATTTGATTTAGCGAAGGTCCTCAAAATAAGGCACCAATAATTTTCAGTGGAACGAACTAGTGAAGTACAGTTTAGTAAAGTAAGTTGAATAACTTGACCGCGCTGTGGGAACTTGCAAGTTCGTACCCGAGCAACGCCAACGCGCAACGGTAACAGTTGACCCAAGTAGTATTTGATTAATATACAAAGTTCGAATGAAGTGTCCGACCCATAACTTGAATCTGTTCATCACAATACGGATATTTAATAAAAATATTTATAGTGTAGGTTGGTATATTTTTCACTATTATGATTATACTCCGATTATATGTGCGACTGCGGATCACGAGGTTTCGATTCCCACCGAAGACAAAAATTGTGTGATCCATAAATGTTGATCTCGAGAGTCTGGGTGTTTCTATGTTTGGTACATATGTATTTAAAAGTATATAAGTATTAATATCCGTGGTCTGATACCCATAACACAAGCAGTAACCTGCTTGTGTTATGGGTATCAGACCTAGCTTACTTTGGGATCAGATAGAGTTGTGTGCACATGATTATTATTGTTAATGGAATTCGTAAAGAGAAAATTTTATAAACCAGGTTACCAGGATAGTCGAAAAATTTGCCATATTACTCATAAAGCTGAAGGTTGAAATGGCACCCGGGGCTCCCGGTTTAAGTCGGTAAGAGTACGGCATACCTTCCATTAGGTATTTTTACAAGTCAGAAAAAGGCTGAAAGGGCGAAAAGGTTCTTGAGAGAAAACACAGTGTAGCCCTTTTGGGGAGGTAATAAATTAAATTCTATATTTTAATGTATTCGAGTACAAATGCAGATACAATTTTTTGGGTTTTATAAACTTGAAAGAGTTTGTTTAACCCAAATTAGATGGTAATTGGGTGTATCTTTGCATAATATTTTGTAAGGTAATTAGGTTTAAATTTATTTTTGTACATGAATGTAATTTCAAGAGCATTTTAAGTTGTAGGTATTTATGTAAGACTAGGTGTAGCTGAATAAGATTATGTTTATTGAAATAATGGAAGTTGGTTAAGTGGAGTGTGTGATACCTATTCGAGAATTTAATTTTGTAATGATTAGCACATAGATATTTAAATAGCAAGTCAATAGAAATTTTATCGAAAATGCAATCTTTTTATCTAGACTGCCACAACGATATCACAAACAAATGACAATTAGCTGCAATGACAAGCTAATTTTCAGTATGACCCAGAAGTAAACATCCTCTTTCTCCCATTTTCGCCTCATCTTGGTAGTTCTGGACCGTATCATGAATCATGACAGCGCAAAAATCATAAGAAAATATTTTTGAAATCTCTTAGGAGATTTTATTTGTTGTTTATTTTCAGTATTGTGGAGAATACTACTTTCTAGCTCTAACTTCTTATTCAAATTAAAAATAATCAGAATAGATAAAATAAGAAAATTTGAGATTTGAGATAGACTCGTATTTTTGTAACACAAGTAATTTTAGTAAGAAGTTTCACAGACATGTTACTACAACTTTAAAAAGTGAAAATTCTCCATAAATTTAACCTTTAGATTGTACCTCCACCTATTACTTAACAAACTTTAAGAATTTCCCGATGGCACCTATTGTCGGACAACGTAACTCACAAATTTCAAAGTTATACAACTTTTAGTACAAAGGGCGAACAAACTCCGACGAACATTAAAGCGTAAAATGAATATTTTAATTATTCCCTTGTTGTCACTTTGAATCAAATTTTAAAGAAATTTTTGTATTATATTAGTTTGCCCTTGAATACAATATTCTTGGTAAAAAACGTGTAGGTTAAGTAAATGTTAAAACCATGGAGCTTGTATTTGCTCCATGAGCCTCCATGGTTAAAACTCTATTTATTTTAACTTAGAGAATCTGATAGCCATGTAATTTTTATGTGATTTATGTATTTGTTTGTATGTATCATTATATCTAATAATAATATCGGGAAATAAAAACCGGCCAATTGCAAGTCGAACTCACACATCACTTTTGTTGTATGGGAGGGAGATGCCCCTTTTAAATATTGTTGTTTTCCTGTTTCTACTGTTAATTTAAAATTTATTATTATTTTCATAGATCTATAACAACAAAAATACATAATGTGGAAATTTCAGCTCTCTACAGCCTCGTTACGGACATACAGGCAGACAGACAGACAGACGAAAAGCGAAGTCTCAGTATCAGGGCCCCCTTACAATAAACGTGATTTTTTACAGATTTTTGGAATAGGAGGAGACTTGAGTTAGACACGCGCTTGACCGGTTCAAAAAAACACTAATCGGGCTCGTTTAACAAAACTACGAACATTTCCGTGCTATGAAAATAAAATCCTAATTTAACATATTATTAGAAACACGTTTTCAAGCACTCGTACTGCTTCTTGTATTATTGGAAAACACTTTTCAACTTTCTGTTGCAGATGTTATTGATTTACAGCAATTTTTGAAATTTTCTTTTCAACTTTGTTGTAGTTTTACTGTTTTTAATAGTTAAAACATTATCGTTATAACTGTAATGAAAAAGCTGTTAATGAATAATTATTGTATGATAAATGATTATGACTATGCCAATTTTGGCGGATCATAGTAGAACTTTACTATGATCCGCCAAAATTGGCATAGGTATGCCTAGCCCTGTAAAAATTTTAGCTAACAATGCATTAAACGTTTCGGGTCTTTTTGAGTAACAATAAATAAAAACTATATGTCCAGTAGTATAGAGCAACGCGACACGGGACAAGAGGCACAGTATAAATATGTTGTTTAACCAGTATTGTAGCTCCCTACAAACGGACGAAGCGCAAGCTATACCTACGATTCTCGTTTTCGGCAGGCCTTTCAGCACGCAAGCAGCGTCCGCAGTCGCGATTGTACCGAGTAGACGAATGGACGGTGTGTCGTTTTTTAGATAGTAACCGCGCGTGTTTTATTTACTAAAAATATTTAATATGACAACTAGAGTCTATTGTGCTGGTTTTGGTTGCCGGAATTCGTCAATAACGCACCAGAGATAACGTTTTTTAGATTTCCTGGAAACTTCGAAAGGTAAGACTATAAATTGATTTTACTTAAGTACTAATTGGTACTATACTACTAGTTGACTAAAGTTAAACGAAGTGATTGACACGAGTGAACTAGGTAGTTACATGAAGTAGGTATATTTGTGTTTAAAACTAGACTTGTGCTTGCTCAGTCAGTGAACGGTGCGATCCAATATAGTACAATATCCAAAAAAATAACTAGTTCAGAACTCTAGTACGTGTCGGTAGTAGGTACATTTAGTTCCGTTGTCAGTTCGTAGTTATTTAATTGAGAGCAATGATTTAGGTATGTTTCAAGAGTATTCATTTCTTTGTGGATGACCGATGTTACAGTACCTATAAGCACCGTATGACTTTGATTGACAGCATTTTTGTTACCTTTGATTTTTATTACACGCATAGAGACAAATTTGAACTTCCAAAATTTAACACAAATTGACAATGTACGAAAAGTACTAGTGTACTAGAGACTGACTAGTACTTTCAAAGCGAAAGATAGTTTTAATTTTGTAAATCAAAAATTTAACGCAATGATTATAAAGACTAGAATTCCGTGATTCTATCACTGACGAAACATGTGATGAGCCGATTATTATTGTCTACGCCGCTTACTCGTTTTCAAATTTCTATACCAGTCTCACTCAATCGTTAGTAGATAACGGGCGCTGCGCCGCCACGCCGCCGCCCCGCGCCGCCAGCCGTTGCGGGGATATTATATTATTACTCACAAAGTATTCTTTTGTTTAAATAAAAAAGATACATCTTTACTCGAAATGAAAGCTGGTCAGTAAAACGACAATCCTTAATACAAATTGAAGGCCTTGTGGGCGGATTGAAAAATTTCAAAATTCAACTGCATTAGGCTCACTATCTATTACGCGTACGTAAAACTATAAGGTAAAATGTGGGCGTAGGTATACTATGCCTCTGCCTACACCTTCAGGGATAAAGGCGTGACTATATGAATGTATGTCTGTACATATTTACAATCGCAATACTAAATAGAAAGTCAAAGTATGCACATATTATTAAAATGCTGTAGGTGGGCAGCCCTATCGCATGCTTACGTACCGCGCGGCTGTAGGCATTTATTTCTAAAATCCGGCCGAGTCAAACTACAGTATACAGTGCAAGAGGTCACGTTGCTCTGTGGTTCAGCAGTGATTTCATTATGAAAAAAATACCGACTCCATGGCGAAAACAAAAAGGAAATAACTAAATGATCAAAAGAAAAGCAGAACTATCAAGAATAAAAAGAAACATTTATCAAGTAAGTCGTAAACTACTTCGAAGTCTATAGTTTGTCGACCAACCTCGCCGAAGTAGCATTCGATAGTTCGATTAATTAGTAATATATTAGTTCCCCCTCAAACTCTAACTAAATAATTGGTTACGATAAATGTTATTCTACCAACTGTAATTGGTTTTCGTCTTATTTGTTTGTTCTGGTTGATTTTCCCTTTATTTCCCTATTTGCCCTCTGTTTATGGGTGGTGTGAGTCAGATAATTTTGTTTGTGTTCGTAATAGGCCGACCAATGAAGTTATTTGGTAACAATATTATTTGGCTATTCTAATATTGTAGTCCTGTATTTTTTTGCTAATACTATTTAGGTGGGCGAAGTACCCATGTGATTAGAAGTGGATACCTATGAGCTATACCACATAGTTGAGCCCTCGCCTAAAGACAATATTATAAGGCCGCCCGTTGTACATTTTAAAACATATTGTATTCCGTATTCATGTAATGTAACGTATCTAAATTGGTGTACAATAAAGCATATTTCTATTCTATAATTAGAATAACTACGTACTACGTTAAATAGGTACAACGAAGTACTGTTTTATTATTATCCTTGGTTATATAAATAAATATAAAATAATAAAATAAGTAGTAGTAGTACTAGAGAACTATTCCATTGTCTTCGGGCGTGGATTCGAATATTTATGTGGTCACAGGGAAACTCTCTACAAATGATTCGTTTTCAATTCTGTCACCTACATTAAAACTAGTGTCCGACCGAAACTAGTTTTTCAGCCGAAACCGAAACCGAAACCGAACTTTCGGCCCCAGGGTCAGTTTCGGCCGAAACCGAAACCGAAAGCGAAACTTACGTGTTCATAATGAAAAAAAAAACCGGCCAAGTGCGAGTCGGATTCGCGCACAGAGGGTTTCGTTACAACAATTGAGCATGAAAATTACGTGTTGATTTTAGTATGTATTTTTTTGTTATTGCGCTCCACACGCTGGTGGAGTGCACGGCGTAGGTGCAACAGCGCCAGCTGGTCCTCGTGGCAGGTCTAGACGTGGACACTCTCTCGCTCGAGACCATGCTGTGATCATGACACACCCCCGTAAGTGGGACTGCGCCGAAAGAGGCAGCGGGGTGGGAGTGGGAGAGAACTCTCCCATCCGAGTTCCGCAGTCGCCGGATGGGACGCCGCCGACGTGTCTTCGCCCAAGACTATCGGCCTTCATGATCCTGGAGAGCCTGATGAAGGTGAGAGGGCTGCTCACCGTCCTTACAGAAGCAGGCCCTAGACGGCAGCGTGACGTGAGGGATTCACGCACGCCCCCTCTACGAAGCGGGATCTCTCAAAGATGCGGGATAGCACCCGAACCATCCCCTAGGCGAGGCCGCAGTGGTAGCCGTTGGTCTGTTGGGAGTCCTGGGACATCCTTCCGAGGGCTTACCCGGTGCTCCCAACCGTAGGCAGTTGGCCGTTAGTGTAGTTTTTAGTCGGTAGGAGTCCGGCATAGAATCCATGAAGGATTTTCCCTCTCGTTAAAAAAAAGCAGCAACAGAAATACTTTCTCTATGAAATTTTTAGCTCTTTAACTATCACGGTTGAAGCGATACCGCTTCAACCGTGATAGCCTCGTGACTAATAGACAGACGGCTGGCTACGTCTCGTGTCTTGTTTATAGGGTCCCACTTTTACCCCTCCGTGCGTGAGTTCTACGAGTGCTCATTTTAGAAATATCTCCACCTAAAGATGGGTTTCTTTCTTTTACGTGTGGAATTAATCATGGATGCTATTGCGAAGTCCTACAGACTAAAACCACATTGTCCCTTGCTACTGTCGACGAAGGGTGTCCCAAATAAATTCCTCGGAAGGGTGTCTCAGGATTTCCGACAGACTTTGGCGACCACTGCCGTCTCACTTGGGGCTTCCACCCTGCCACCTCATTCACAAATATGAGAAACAAGCGGCGGAGTCCCATTTACTCCTGCTGGAGATCATGGTTGGCTATGGTATTCAGCGAGAGAATTTCCGCCTCTAGACTTGCCACGAGGATCTGGCGCTGATGCCCCCACGTTGAGCACTCTACCAATGAGTTGAGCCCTGTGTCCTAGTTGCGTTCTTCGCCGTGCTGGCACTCAGTTGTGGTCACCCGGTGTATCACCACAGATATATGTATATCGAAACGACCGTCCCGATATTATCTGTGACAACCGGTATGAGGCTGTATGCTCCAATTGTAGTGTTTGGCCACCTAGGTTGCTGGAATCCAACCATCCAAGTGTCCATGAGTCTCGATCGCTCGGGGTGCAGACCAATGGCCTCGCACCTCCTTGCGCCTTTTAAATAACGACGCAAGGGCTCTCGTTTCCATTTTTTAAAATGTAATTAGGTCATGAATTTTCTATTAAGTAGTTTATTCACCGAAACATATGGATATTAAGAAACAATGATAATTTATTAATTTTTTAGATATTTAAAACGCTCTTGGCCAGTTTGGTTACATTAAGGAATATAACTAAAACTGGACAAGAGCGAGCCGGACTCACCCACGTAGGTTTTCCGTACAAGAAAAGCGGCAAAGAAATCACGTTTGTTGTATGAGAGGCCCCCTTTCACATTGTTATTTTGTCTGTTTTTATTATTTGTTGCTATACCGGCAACAGAAATACATCAATTGTGAAAATTTTAACTGTCTAACTATCACGGTGCATCAGTTAGACTATTAGAGCCTGCCAGTCGACAGACCAACAAAGTCTTAGTAATGGGGTCCTGTTTTCACCCTTTTTGTACGGAACGGACTACAAAGCGGGAGATTCATGTAGTGTCCAAGATCACTTTTTTAGGATTTCGTAACCAAAAAGTAAAAACGGGACATTTAAAAGGTGGTCTAAGACATAACACAGGGGTAACTGTCTATTAATATTCTCAATGATTGTAATTGCTTGTGGTTTGAATAAAATTCTATTATTGTAACTATTGATTGGAAGTCGTTTGTTAATCTGTAAATCTTAGGTTAGTTACATATTAACTGGTTGGGCTGTCCCCAACCACGTCACAAGCAGAGCCAGGCACTCAAAATTCACGAACACGTGAGTTTCGGCCTGGCCGAAAGTTTCGGCCCATTTTGGCCGAAACCGAAACTGCGGCCGAAACTCGATTTTTTGGCCGAAACTGGCCGAAACCGAAACCGAAACTTCGGTCGGTCACTAATTAAAACACGTTATGTTTGTACAGAGCTTGAATGTGTGTGTGAGCAGTATGGTTAAGCAAACGTTACCTCAAAATACCCTTCAACTTTATGGCTGCTGTAGCAGGGGTGGGGAAACTTGCTCAGTGGGAGCAGGGGGGGGGGGGCAGGGAGTTGCCTATCTGTATGTAATACTATTATAATTATTTTCGATGTATAGATATAGTGCTTCAGTCTATCTCTATAGTAATTTGTAACACAAGGAGTTTCATTGAAATTTGAACTACCGATCCTATTGCCGTGTTGTGTAGCTATCTATTTTTGGTAACACCTTGATTTTGATTGACAGATAGAGATCATTGTGGTGCAGGTGCGTGTAATGGAGTTTGCAGGCTAGACGTCAGTCACTTACGAGTTTTTGGATTATGTTCACTAAGAAAATGTATTGTTTAAGAAGAGTGTAGGTGTATTTGACGTTTAAAGTCTGAGGTGAAATGACGTGACTCAACTACTTACTTTACAACTCAAAACATACACTATTAAAGTAACAACTTCTAACATAAATCGGTATAGAAGCTCCACTGTAAAATGGCATTTAGCCGAAACTCCATTCAAAGCTACAAAGGCCAAAATGTACCTAACAGTTGTAAAATGTTTCTCTTCACGACTTTACAACAGTGTTATGAGTTTATCTAAAGTCTCTCAGTGATGTGAACGTATGGAATGAGGCTGATGTTATAATAATCATACGAAATTATCTCGAATGTTTGTGCGACTCGTATTCTGGAGTTATGCTTTTAAACAATGCCAGATAATCTGACAAAGTTACACCATCATTATCTTTCATAGTTGCAATTTTGAAATTATCTTCTCTACTTTTGTAAAAAAAAATATTTTATAGCCCCAGTGTTGCCGTGATAGTGTATGCGACTGACATTGCAGAATTTTTAGGTTTAAATCCGGGTTGGCCTTGATGTATGACTTAATATAAAAACTTCATACAAAAGATCGTTTCTCTGTCGAACCACAAAACCTGGAACGACCAGCCAGCTCATGTGTTTCCCTGCTCTTACAACCCTGGGTTCTTCAAGTGGAGCGTGAAGAGGCACATCATGGGGCCGGGCCGCTTGCTTGAGGACCACTGTCCATAGTCTTGTTGTAGACTGTGAGAGTGGCGCCTAATCGCTAGATGTCATTATAGGTTTCCATTAGGCGGCGACATACCTCTGAAGAGCTAAATATAATTATAGCTAAATATATTATAGTTCCCGCTTCCCGTGGGAACATATTCCCAGGATGAAAAGTAGCCTATGTGTTATTTCAGACTATAAGCTATCTCTGTACCAAATTTCAGTCCAATATTCAGCCGTTAGAGCGTGATTGAGTAACAAACATCCAAACATCTTCACAAACTTTCACATTTATAATACTGGTAGGATAAAAAGCTTCTTGTTTATTTATCATCACTGGTAGTTCATATTAGGAGTTCATACTTACAATATCACTAAGGACTATAGCCACCATAAGTCACTTGGTTGGTAGTAGTATTGCTAATATTAGTGACAATGTCCTTACATCAAAAGTAAATTACAGGTTCCACATATTTCAGGCATTTTTGGGTCCAGCAGTGGAATGCCACAAAGTGATTTGATTAATTTCAATAATTACCATACACCTAACAAATCCAGGATAAATCTAACCTGTTATCAACTGATTTATTAGACCGAATAGGCTTTGTTGATTACCGTTTAATTTATTTGACGGCAATTAACGAGAAACCGTAGAAATATTTCATTATGACTGAGCTCCCTTCAGCTTTATTCGAAAATACAATTTTGTTATAAGGCCGAAGTTGAAAATTCTTTTCAAAATGTACAGAAACATAATTAAAAGTTCTGCTTTCAAATTAGTGTGCATTAAAGATGTTTTAGAATTTATAATGGAATTCGAAGGTTATGAATCTTTAAACTTAGCTGAGTATTTGAATTAATATTTTACATTATAAACTTCAGAACATTTAATTTATTTTATACTTACGTAAATGTCGTTGAAAACTTTTAGACGGCCCTAATTTTGCAACTTTCATGCTGATAAGATATCAATACACCCACATACTAAAAATATATAATTATAAGAGATTACGGTTCGATCTTGGGCATACTGGTATTCCACAAAGGGCCCAAATCAACCTCCCTTGCAAGAGGTAAACCTGCTGACCACCCACAGCTTTGAAAGCAGACTTGGAGGTTAGACTACATCTTATGCACCAGGTAGAGTTTAGAAGCCGCTGAAAGACCATTACCACACTACGAAGAAAAAGGATTCTGTCCTATCACTCCACAATCTTTGAATGCTTACCTTCAGTTTTTCTACAAGCAACGCATTTGCATTTCATATACGTCATTTGGGTACAGATTTTTGTACGTTACTAATGTTTTATCAGTAGCGGTATAATCTATGAAATTTTATTTCATCACATTTCTATTATAGCAATTATAGCCCACCTCCATTGTATTCCAAATTAACCGGTTATTTTCTTCGCACAGTCCAAGTTGTTAACATGGTGCCTAAGTGATTTCTACTCAAAAGTTTCAGTTTATTACCTCCAGACACGCGAACCACGTTTTAGTCGTTGAAAGCAAATGAGTACATATTTACTTATTCATTGCTGCTAATTTATTGTAATGGGCCGTTTATTTAGGTACTACCAAATGTTCTTTATCTTCCAGAAATCCGCACAGAAAAGACGCGATGTTTATTCAAATAGAATTCCTTGTCTCATTAATGGAACTGCGAAACTTAATTTTATGTTGACACAGTTGATACAGCCTTTGTTGTAACGTCTGGAAAAGCTGTCAAGGATGCTATGCCGGACTCTAACCGACTAAAAACCAACACGTTCCCAACGTAAGGTTGGGAGCCCGTAAACCTTCGGGAGGATATCCCCAGGATTCCCAACAGACCAGTTGATACAGCCTGGAAACAAACACGCAGACAGACTGTACTCAGAATGAGTTCATTAAGACGCTGAATTGCGGTATCAAAAGTAAAATTATTCTTAGAAGATTGGTTGGAATGTAATTTCAACTAGTCTAGGATTAACCTAGTACGAAGCATGACCGCTGAACTCGTCCCGTTTGTATTGCGTAAAGCTGGTTTAACAAAATGAAAATGGGATAAAGGAAAATACAGAATTTAATTCTATTTATATTTTTATTGACTTGTGTGTTGTTTTATTATTAGAATCTTTACAAGTTGAGCAAACGTCTTCGCTTCAGTAAAATTCCTCGTTATCATTTTGCAAGGAAAGTTTTGTTTTATCTTGTGTTCTTTCAGTTCTTTTCATTCCACGAGTTCCGTTCTTCAAATTCACAGCATTTCTCTGTAAATTTAATAATACTTTTAGTTTTTTAATTATTATTGCATACTTACCTATCTGGTAAATTAATACAAGAGATACATGTTTATGATTATCGATAACGAAGATTATTTTATTGTCAGTAGCCCGTTTAATGCTATTTCCATTTATTAAGTATTTCACCTCCACTCTCACCGTGAATTTAAATCCTTCCAAACCTTTTCCTTCTTTTACTTTCAACAAATTTGAACCCAAAAACATTATTAATTTGTCAAAAACAAATCCGTTAGGGGTATTCATACTTCGAAAAGTTAAATTTAACTCTTAAACACTGTGCAATAATAATTAGAAAAGTCATAATGTTCGTACTCGAAAGCGTACTTTGCTGAAGCATTTTGCTTTGGAGTTATTCATTTAGATCCTTAAGATGTAGCCATTGTTCAGTTTCCTTAATTAATGAAAATGGGTACCTATGTTTATAACGATTACTGAGAATTATTGAGATTGTTAAAGGCTTTGAACAGGATTTTGTGCGCTCGTCGAGAATATTTTTGATACTACCAACAAACTTATATAACTTGTTATATAACTTATATAACTTGTTCATAACTGACATTTATTATTATCTGCAACAAATTCTTCCACTTATTCCCTTAAAACGAATATACACATCGACACTACTTACAGCAATCCACAGGCAATACACAACGCTGTAAGCCGTCATGGAAGACATAACCCTTTTTACAATCGCAGCTGTTGTACCGACAACCACTCAGACACGTTTTGTTTACTTCTTTGTAGTCGGAACAGGAGTTGCCGCAGTGGTTGCCACACCCTGATGTGGCGTTAAAATCCGATCGACAGCTTGCTATAAAGAAAAGAAGGAATAAAGTTCAATGATTAAAACTGACCTAGGTCACACAGAACTCACGATTTTAAAAGTATGAAATAGATTAAACTATGTTCATTCCCCGTGCCACCAACTGTGAGTGGTGTCATGGGGAATCACCTCTTCCCCGTGACACCACCGGTGAATTTTTTCGTTTATTAGTTGATATTTTCTTGAAATATCACTAAGAGGATAGTAGGAAAGTTATTAGTTGACATTTTGTTTTAAACATTGTTGAGGGTGATTAAAATTTGACCACCCAAAGCAGTATCATGCCATCGCCAGTCCCTTTTCCGTTGATCATCAGGTACCTACTTGCAGGAGAGGTATGCATAGGCCCGAAAAGCTTTGTTCGGTTCCCAATCTAAAAGACATTATTTATCATAAGTAAATAAGGAAAGATACCATAAATTATTACATTCTTACGCAAGCGTAAAGTATCTGCGTAATACCCGCACCAGTAAGTTAACCACAAACTTCGCCCAGATCTTACTTCTTACCGACTTTGTGTGACTTTGAATAACAAACTTATCCTGCCTACTTGCACCATTGTTCCATTTGTATTACGATTCCTATTGAGTATTGTCTGCTCGAGTTCATAAACGAAGGTACATAATAGTCAGTTCTAGGATTTATCACTGGGAAAAGGGCGTATTGAGGAGTTGTAGGGAGTATTTACTGCAAATTTGATGACTTCATGTAATTGTAATTTTCCAAGAACGTTGCTGCTATCAAATACATACAGTTGAAGTAGGCACTTTATATAGATAGGTACATATGTAGAGTCTATTCTTTTTCTCCATGGAGTTGGTGTATTTCGGATACAATAGAGCCTGATTACAGCAGTTGTATTTTGTCCTACGTAATTGCTGGTCAGACTATTGTGAAGTTTTCAAGCAACGGGATTGTAATTACAAAAAGTAGGTACTTTTGAAATTTTACAAAACGCCTACAACGTCTTTACTTTATTTAAGGACTGCCACCGGGGTACAAGGCTCGACTTTTTTAATGGAATATTCTTTATCTAAGAAATAAAACATAAACTCACGACATTCAGTCTTCGGTATACAGGTTCCATTATTGGTTCTGACATAGCCATCTATACAAACACACTGCGGCTTACAAAGTGCTGTGGCTCCACCACACCGGATCGGGTGTCCCAGGTCGTCGCAGTGTTTCGGCCCGCAGTGAGAGCACTCTACGTTTGTTTCATTCTCTTTGCAAGTCACTGAAAATAAAATAAAAATGTTCTATAAAAACTACTTCATATTTCTGATGTGAATATTTTATACCATGTCTTGGGTGGAGTACCTACATAAATATATAACGGCTTTTTCGGGGAATTATAAATGTGAAAGTGAATTTGTTTTTTACATTCTACTTTTACGTCTTCATGATTTATAAAATGATTGTAAGTAGGCCTGGAGAGTGACAAATGCTAGTTTTTATTCCGGAATAAAACATATCTTGTCCTAGGGAAAAACCAAACTGCGGAGATCCTCTCGTTTCAATATAAACACGTTTCTTATCAAATACGTCTAACATTGCAAAGGAAACGGGTCTATTTAGGCTTAAATTTTTTTATCATGTTCGTTCAATTACATTCTATTATTATTATTAAGATTTTGTTCATAAACTGAAAAATAGATAAATAATGAAAATAAATACTTTGGAACATTATCACACAACGCCATTTAGCCCAAAATAAGCTTATTTAAGCTTGTACTAGAATCTAGACAACTAACTGAAAAACATAGTTATATTTTTGACCTAGCATTAAAACCCACTACCTCAGCTCAGAAGAGGTACACCACGTATCTACTTTACGACTATAGTAAATTTATAACACACAGCAGTTAAGGGTTACGTCAATTAATTGTAACTAAGAAATAATGAATCGAAATCCTCAAGGAAAGGCATTGAGTATTTTTACACTCCAAGTTAATAATATTGTGCAATATTCCGCCTTTAAATGTGGCATTAAGGCGACACGTGTCTCACCTTCAAACGAGGCATGTTTAAATTGC
Organism: Miltochrista miniata; assembly: GCA_933228765.1. Lineage (NCBI taxonomy): Eukaryota > Metazoa > Arthropoda > Insecta > Lepidoptera > Erebidae > Miltochrista > Miltochrista miniata. The sequence goes on from OW121756.1 coordinate 27,046,438, forward strand.
TTGGCACCAAAAATAATTAAAAAAAAGTTCTGCTTAAAATGTATTGTTGTAAAACGTAATATTGTATTGAAATTGATCTGGAAGATAAGAGTTACCTTTTTTCTAGCGTGAGGAATATCCTACTATGCCGGACTCCTACCGACTAAAAACACACTATCCTACCTAACAGCCTACGGTTGGGAGCTCCGGGTAAGCCCTCGGAAGGATACCCCAGGACTCCCAGCAGACCTACGGCTTCCACTGCGGCCTCACCTAGTGGGGCAGTAAGTATCTCCCTACTACCTATCATCTCTTTTCTGGATAAGTTTGAGTCGTCATTGCTACGCAAACAACGACGAATCGAACTTCTCAAGAAAACACATTAGGTAAAATTAGATGAGGTAACAATTTATGGGTTAGGTACTTCTTTCTAGGGTAATCAAATTAGTCTATCACTGCATTCACAGCCTACAGTTAATTAGGTTTTCCCCAACTTAATTTTTAGGAGGATGATTCACTACAATGACCACGCTGCTGGCTTGAACGTTTGGTACAGGTTTATATTTCGATTTTTCCTTGCCTATTTCATAACCTCTTTCGATAGCATTCAGTAGATCCAACACTTACAGATGAGGCTCACTACAATGGAAAACATTATCTACGATACATTGCAAGATTGTGCGAATTCGCGCGCACACCACGTGACAGCTAGGCACATCGCAACTCATACACACCGCCCAACAAAATTATAAACATACATAAAACGATCATATCTATGTTATGTGCACTTTATTATGTTCTGTTCGTGTTTTCCCACTTTAGAATGCACCAAGAAAATGTGGAACATAAAAAAAATTTGCACCTGTAGTAGGTATACTTTAATGCGTGACTATCGCAAAAAGTATGTTCTTAATTACTATGTTCGTAAAGTATACCTACAGCAAATCTGCCCTGATAATTGCACTTGCAGTAATCGACATTTTTGAGATTTTCACTTTTTTGCAGAAATGGCATCCTAAGGACATAATCTATACGTAAAAAATATATCTGTAACTTTTTCTCTATTACAAACGTGTTTTTTAGGTACTATGAAACGCAGTACTTGCACCTAAATGTAACTTGTGCTACAAAAATTTGAAGTATTAAGCATATGCTATAAGTTTATGCAGTACTTGCTACGATTACTGCGTAAGCTTGTAGCATATTTTTTCCTGAAACGAATGTTTACTTAGCCAATCGTAGTATTCTACAATCCTGCGTTTACGAGAAGCGAGAGTGACAGGGAGCTATGTGTGTACGAATGCCGCACGGTATAGTGCCGTGTTTCATTTTAGCAAATCAGTGCGTCGACGTCACTCGCTGACGTGACAGGTGTGCTCCGCGTGATTGGTGGTCAAACATTCCAGTATTACGGTATGTATACCGTAACTCAAACCAACCATGTCATAGTCAAAACCGGAGTAGTTTTGACTATGACAACGATGCATGCTAACATGTGCTTATACGTTTGAACTCGTCAAACGTATTAGCACAAATTAGTTAAATAAATAGTGAAGATGTCACAAATAATTCACTTGAAAAAAGCGCCGAAGAACTAATACAGCACCTTAGTAGCAAAATGTGTTACACATAATCCTTACTGAAGATCTACAGACTCATTTCACTCCTGAGCTGAGCCATGTCTACAAGTTGTTCTGGAGAGTAGTCATAAACCGCCTCGCTGGGAAACTCGACAAGTTCCAGACAAAGAAGTAAGCCGATTTCGAAAAGGCTTTAGTACAGTGGACTACATCCATTCTGTTCGGCAAATTGTATGAAGTCCAACTAACACAATCAGCCGTTGTGTATGGATTTCGTAGACTACGAGAAAGCCTTCGACTCTGTCGAAACCTGGGCAGTCCTAGAAGCTCTGCAGCGGTGTCATCTTGATTGGCGGTATATTGAGGTGTTGAGGGGCTTATATGATACCGTTACCATGACCGTCCAGTTGGAGGATAAGAAGACCAATCCGATAGCGCTGCGCAAAGGTGTGAGACAGGGAGATGTCGTGTCACCTAAGCTCCTCACTAATACGCTTGGGACGTCTTAAAATCGTTGGCCTGGGATGGAAGGGGCGTGAATATAAGCCAATGACATCGTCATAGTAGCAGAAAAGCTGAAACCTTTTAGCGGGGTGCTGCACAGTTTAAGTGAAGAGTCTCGACGTGTTGGCCTCGGTATAAACTTGAACAAAACCAAGGTCATGTTCAATGAGCATGTCATGCCGGGACCAATAGCTGTCCAAGACTACACTTACCTTGGGCAGGACATTTGAAACGAGTAACCTGGATAAGGACATAGCGAGAAGGATTTGCTTGGGCTGGGCAGCATTCAGCGAACTGCATCGGGTTTTCTATTTGCCGATACCGCAATGCTTGAAGATGATAGTCTTCAGCCAGAGCATTCTACCAGTTATGACCTACGCCGCCGAGACGTGGACACTCACAATAGGGCTAGTCCACAGTAGGGGTGTCTCTGAGGGATAAGATCCGAAACGATGTTATCCGCCAGAAAACAAAAGTGGTCGACATAGCTTGCAGAGTATACGTTTCGAAGTGGCTGGCCACATTTGTAGAATAACTGATGCTCGATGGAGCAAGCGTATTCTGGAGTGGAGACCGCGACTTGGTAAATGTCGGGTAGGACGACCCCCTGCCAGAAGGAGCGACGATCTAAAGAAGGTTGCAGGGATTGACAGGATGCGAAAAGCGCAGGACCGTGTGTTGTGGCGAAATTTGGAAGACGCCTATGTTCAGCAGTGGACTGCTATAGGCTAGATTGATTGATTGACTTTTGAAGTGCCTTTGATTTCGAAAGAAATATTTATGAACATGAAAACGAAAGATGAAAACTTTAACATTATATTTAACCTTTTGTTTTACGGTACACCTGTAGTCAGACCAATTTCAGGTAACTTATAAATAACCGAGTTTTGTATAACTCCCCCAAAAGGACTTATCACAGCTAACTCTTATATCTTAACATATGGGGCGTCGCGTATTAGGTAATGTATTGGCTTGTCATGCCTATCTCTGTTATTGAGTTTATTATAGTAAATAAAGCTACAATAAAAAAAATGCTACTTCCCGATATCCGTCACATTTAAATATGTTACATTATTAAAAAATCTCATACTTGTTTGCATTAAATTTCTTTAAAAACGCAAATATCTGAAAAAAATCTTTAGGATGCAATTTCTCAAAACTATGATTTTTAAGATAACGTAGATAGGTCTGACACGGCAGTACAGTCTGTTTAACTAATACCAGAGGTATGTAATATATTCAATGATTAATAATTACAAACGCAGTACTAAGCACGTGCTAGGTGAGTTTGCAGTAATAAGCACTATTACTGCATGTGATCTTAGTGATACTGTAATGCTCGCAAGCCCAGAAAGTTAATGAAAACGCAGTACTAAGCATTTTATCTAAATAAGATAATAAAATAAGGAAAAAAATATATCAATGGAAAGATCGATTTTTTTACTATTTTTAAGTTACATTTTAAAAGTTATAGCACCGATATTTCTTCCTTAGATATGACGAAATATGTTTTTCGCGCTTATCTCGAAACCGCTGTTTTGCAAGTACTGCGTTTGCAATAACGAGGGCAGAACTGAAAGCTGTAAGTCTTAGAACAAAATTACTTTAGTGCACAATTTTTATCAGAGCGTTTTTTCTATACTAGGTACACAAAATATTATTTTTAAGAGACTATGACCCTAAAAGATGGGGTTCAAGTCATCTTCACCTGTAAGTAGTGTACCTACTTACCAACAGAAGATGCTAAGTTGGGATATCATACGGCAGCCACTTCCAACATTTGAAGACCAAATTACCAATAAATTCTGAATCTCTGCCTACAAATCCAGTTAGGATTTGCTATTATAAGACCCGAAAATGAGGAGAGTGTCTACTATTATCTTAATAATTAATAATTGAACTTACATTCAGTATGTATAAAATAAACCCAATAAGACGACACTAAAACAATAAAGATCCACTTGGCCATTTCTAATTAATTCACAAACGTCCACACCGGGCCTAGGTCACAACACAAATGGCATTTTTACAATTAAAATTCCATTCGAATCCCGAATGACATTCAACTTTTTCCTTTTAAGGTTGAATCGATTCACTTTATTATTCCGTACTAAAGGATTCACGGAAAGTTTCCTCATTTGAGAAGGTAAATAAAATGACGGCGCAAGTCGTAGTCATACTCATAAACTTAAATTATGTTACAAAATGATTGTTCTCACTTAATAATGTGGTTGTGGTAAAACCTTATTATTCATTACTGCATTTCTGTGGAATGATTCAAATTTGTGTACGTTCACCCGCACTATTTAGTAGCGCCACTATAGCTCTTAAATGGCTTAGATCCTCTGTCTGTCAGCCATCGGAAGTGGGTGTAAATAAATGAATAAATAAATATTGGCGGACATTCTCACACAACATCATCTAGCCCAAATTAAGCTAATATAAACTTGTGCTATGGGATCTAGAAGACTGATAGACATACTTATATATTTTAAATACATACATATTTATACATAGAAAACACCCAAACTCCGAAACAAACATTTGTGGATCACACAGATATTTGGACCGACCCGGGAATCGAAACCGGACCTCAGCGTGGCAGGCGGTTATACTACCGAATGCGCCACCGAGGCAGTAAAAAATGCATAGAGGCTTCATGCCGTCCTCCGACTTGAGCTTATATTGTTTTGATTTTACAAGGTTTCACAATTTTAATTACGTCTTTAAACACCACCAACTGTTAAATGTATTACGTGGAATAACAATATAACATAATAGCCTTTATTCCTAAAGAAGTGGGCGGAGGCATATTATACGCCCACACTTTAACATTTGTTTTTGTTCCATGTAATGTATGATGAATTTATGACAGTACACCGGTGTTACCTGCGTAGCTCCCATGGGAATATGGGATTAA